>OX387382.1:7770441-12770441 GCA_947563715.1 Lycia hirtaria | reverse complement strand
CTATTTACTATGATACAAGAGCTATTTTTATACTTTAGACTTTCACGAGCCAATTCTAGATAGCAGAATGTTAGGAATTACTCTCATTCATTTATTAAATTAGTTAAGTGTATGTTCTAATACTACCTAGCTTTACATATGTAGGATGTTAAGTGACAATATTAGGTATAGACGTTTGCATAATATATAGATAACCTTTCTTATATCCTCTTATTTGTAGAAGGGTAAATACTTTTATGTCATACAATTGACACATTTGATGGAACGTAACACGTCCTTCGCTCGTTACTAAATCAAAAAATGACAGCAGCCGACAGGAAATGCTTCGCAAAAGGTTCAGTTACGGATCGGTTTTGAATAACTGAATTGCCCCCAAATTCAGTTATTCAAGACCGCTCCATAGTCGAACCATATGTGGAGCGTTTCCTTTGGCCGCCATAGTTTTTTTGGCCTTTTATGTCATACAATTGACACATTTGATGAAACGTAACACGTCCTTCGCTCGTTACTAAATCAAAAAAATGATAGCAGCCGACAGGAAATGCAAAAGGTTCAGTTACAGATCGGTTTTGAATAACTGAATTGCCCCCCAGGTCATGTATTTTGTTAGGCTAGGAATTACTTTTCTCCTTCTATATAAAGTAAGTCACATTCAGTTCAGTAAGTAATTATATAATAATACATTTTAGTTCTAAATCATGGTAAAGAGTAGAGGTATGTTAGATTATACTATAGGGGGTAGTATATTATATTAGAGGGGTCAGATAAATAAGGGTGTTAGAGTAAAGTAAATAGGGGTAGACATTACATTATAATTAGGTACTGCGACGTAGGATGTATCTGTTTTTAGGGTTCCGTACCTCAATAGGAAAAAACGGAATCCTTATAGGATCACTTTGTTGACCGTCTGTCCGTCTGTCCGAGTGTCAAGACCTTTATATCAGGAATGCGTGAAGGTATCGAATTGAAGTTAAAACCTTAAACGCAGATCCATAGTATCTTGCTGCAAAAAGAAAACTAAAGTTTCTAAGTTTTCGTAAAAAAAGGTTACATCCGAATATATCGTAAAAAACGCACATTTCGACACTCACAAGGTAATCAAAACCTATGGGGTACTTCCCGTTGACCTAGAACAATGAAATTTGGCAATAAGCATTGTGTTAGAGTACACATATAGGAAAAATCCGAAAACTGGACATTTTTAATTTAATCACAAAAAAGTGTCTTAATGCAAGGAATGAAAGACCAAATTTAAAAGTGAATTAATCGTATCATGTGTGGCGGTGTCGTGTGGCGGGTCGCCCTCTTCCCTAACATATGGTTGAGGAGGGCGATGGCTGGCACATGCGTCATACTCGTGATCGGGTGCTGCTTGCGGGTCGCTGGTTTGCTCGTGGTATGCACGCAACATAGTAATAAGTACTTAAATTAAAATAAAATCATTTTCCCTTAACGATAATTAGTAAACAATAGTTTGTAATTATGACAAAGGTCACGGACCCTGGTGTCTGTGGAGAATAAAATTAAAAAAAAAAAAAAAAAAAAAAAAAAAAAAACGTATCATATGGGGTATCATATGAAAGAGCTTCAGTAGCATAAGCTAAAACAGATTTTTAAATATTATTACGGTTTATGAAGGAAAATAGAAAAAAAAATGTTTTTTCCCTTTTATCTACTAGTTCGTACGGAACCCTAGGCGGGCGAGTCTGACTCGCACTTGTCCAGTTTTTTTTACCTATATATTTCAAAAATAAATTTAGATAGGCCATTTAGGCGAACGTTACAGTAACTTATAAGCAAATTTATAATGTAATTTTTGTGTTGTTAAATTAATAAATAAAATAGTAAAAAGCTAACTAAACCTTTGTAAAATGTTCAGGTAACCAAGGTGGATGATTACAAGAACGTGCCTGAAGGTGGGTGCGAAGTGCCTTGCGAGTCGTATCTGCGCAAGTGCGGTCACAAGTGCCTGCTGTTCTGCCATGGATACGACCGCGAACACGCCACCAACCAAACTAGATGCCCGAGGAAATGTGAAAAGTAATGGTTTCTTCATCAATATCTTAGCCACAATAAGTTCACTGCTGGACATAGTCCTCCTGGACTTCCAATAAGCCCTGTTGGAAGCGGCCTGCATCTAGCGTCTACCTGCCACTTGTATGAAGTTTTCTGTTCACCTTGTAACTGGTGTTCCTACGCTGCGCCTGCCGGTTCGTGGTCTCCACTCGATAATTTTTTGGCCCATCGGTTATCAGTTCTACGTGCTATGTGCTTTGCGCACTGTCACTTCAACTTGCTGGTCCGCTGTGCTATGTCTGTGCTGTGACCTTAATGTATACGGATCTCTTCATTTCTGAAAGCGGGCTTTCGGCATAACCCTCTCCATAGCTCGTTGCGTGACCATATAAGGAAGCTTAAAAGTTTCCTTATATAGGTGTAGTCATATATGTGTACCTGAGTTGTCCCCGATTCTAACTCGTCTTTTCCTTTTTTAGGGTTCCGTACCCAAAGGGTAAAAACGGGACCCTATTACTAAGACTTCGCTGTCTGTCTGTCTGTCTGTCTGTCTGTCTGTCTGTCTGTCTGTCTGTCTGTCTCCAGGCTGTATCTCATAAACCGTGATAGCTAGAAAGCTGAAATTTTCACAAATGATGTATTTCCGTTGCCGCTACAACAACAAATACTAAAAATTTAAAAAAAAAAAATATTAAGGGGGGTCCCCATACAATAAACGTGTTTTTTTCGTATTTTTTTGCTCAATATTAAAAACGGTAACAGGTAGATGCTTCAAATTTTCACAGAATATTTACTTGTATATTACCTTTCAAAATAAATAATTAAATAACAATAAAGTAAATATTAAAGGGGGGCTCCCATACAACAAACGTAATTTTTAAGCAATTTTTACTCGATCTTAATTAACAGGTAGAAACTTGAATATTTGTAAGTAAATATTTAGAAATATATTAACTATGAAAATAAATACCTAATCTAATACATAAAAACTCTCAAAATGAAAATAATCCGTGCATCTAAACGCGGTGCGAGCGCCGCGCCGCGGTGTGGTGGTGGCGCGAACGCGCGGGTAGCGGGGGAGGTAACATAACGGAGCGAGCCATAACCGCGCGTATTCGCGCGAGCGTCGTCATGCTGCCCGGATGTGTATCGAAAACCTACCTATAAGTTTGCAATTTACTACTTGGAATTTCGTTGATTTCTCGTTATTTTATAAACAGAACTAAACTTTGTAGTATTATAGATGATAGTACGGAACCCTTCGTGCGCGAGTCCGACTCGCACTTGGCCGATTATTATTTTAACACGCTTTTATTAGCTTCACCTGTATGCATGTTTGTTTGTTGTAACCGACTCCTTTGAATTAATGTTGACCCACTTCAAACGGTCATATTTCATTCAAACTTTGTAGACTTATCGAGGACCGAAGACAATACAATAATGTGAAGCGTGTTTTTTAGTTTTTTAAACTGCTATTATTTTATTTGGAGACAGGTGTAGTCCCTGGAAGTAGTGTAAGTGCTGAAAGCTTGCAAACGTTTTCTACGACAAATTGTAGGAAATGGTATATCTTCTATACATATAATAAGACTGTAACGGGTGAAAATCTGTACATTAAATATTTTTGAAAAATTATGATTGGAGGATGCATTCCTATCGACACAGAGCCAAAACAGCAATTTAAAAAAAAATGTCTGTCTGTCTGTTCGGTGTGTCTAATGGACGCCGAAACTACTGGACGGATTTGAACGAAATTTGGCAGGATTATTACTTATACTATGTAGAAGGATCTGGTATACTTTTTATCCCGAAAACTTTGATTGTTCCCCTGGGATATAGCATTAAATTACAACATTGAACATTATTGCGTTACTTGCGTTACTCATCAGCATCACTAAATCTCAAAAACTACATAAGCTAAGAATCTGAGGCATGTAACCTACACCACCCTTAATATCTTTTTTAATCCAAACATCAGTTTTAGTACTTATAACTAAGAATAGGTATAGTCGGTTTTCGTATTTATTACGTTATTGACTGGGATTTAGTATTCATTATTATTTATTTGAATATTTAGCACACATCAATAGTGTAAGATGATTACTTATAAATAATTAAATAATAGGTATTTATTTCGGGTCAGTCCTGAAATTTATTTATAGCAACGTAAAGTATTTTATAACAACTTCAAATATCATTTCTTCTTATAACTTATGATAATATATTGAAACCTAAGGTCTGACTTGGCTAGTTTTTCTATACTAATTATATTATAGCCTTCGCAAGTTTTAAAGTATGTACCTGTGTGGTTTAGTAGGTACTTAAATTAAAGTTAATTATTAAAGAAATAAAGATGTCTAATACTGATATGATTATTACAAAAGTTGTTAGTTAACTAATTAGGTCACAATTTCTCAAAAATAGTTGAATAAATGCTCCATAGATAGTACTAAATTAATTAACCGACTTGGTTTTACATTAGATCTCACAACTTTTTCTGGTAGAAGAGCTGCGTTGCGAGACTTGGCTTTTTGTACATATTATGTTTTTGATGGGATCTCATTTATTTTTGTTGGTAGTTCTCTTTTTTTTAAAGCTTTTATTTAACTTGCCCTGTTAGTATGTTGTTGTTGTTGACTTGTTGTGCTTGATATAAATATGTAGATAAATGTAAGAAACAACTGACCAAAGCTTTTCTATATTCTATATTTACCTAAATACATATCTATCAACCGCAATTTTGCGGTTTAAGCGACGAAAACTGAAAGAAACCGCAAAATTAACTTTGTAATCCTATATAAATGTATGAAATTACAATGTTACTTATGCAGTTAACATATCTCGAGAGTGGGACTGAAATTGTTGTATGTCTTAATTTTTCCTGGCTTTGTAGGCTAAACACTAATTGTGTTCAAAATTTCAAGCTCGTATGTACCTTAGAATTTTGATTATCGGTGAGTGTATAGAGAGTAGATGAATGTGTCAGTGACAAAATCAAGGAAAATTAACTTGCAATAATTCTTAAACTACATGTTCAAATTGAATGAAATTTGGAAATGTACTTAGTACTATTAAGTATACTTTCTTTGGCTCTGAAATTTCAGGCTTCTAGCTTTATCCACAACAAAGTTACAGGGAGGTAGAAAGTGCTCTGAATGGCTTCGAGAAAAGGAGGCGTGGCCTTGCCGCTCGACGTGGCCGGGGCCACTGCCATGCCCCCAAATAAGACTGTAACGGAGCAAAATCTGTACATTAGATATTTTTGAAAAAATTGATTGGGAGGTGCTTTATTATCGATACAGAAGCCAAAACAGCAAATTTTAAAATTTTTGTCTGTACGGTGTATCCGATGGACGCCGAAACTACTGGATGGATTTGGACGAAATTTGGCAGGATTCCGACTTATACTATGTAGAAGGATCTGGCATACTTTTTATCCCGAAAAATTGGATAGTTCATGTGAGATACACTGAACAATAACAACATAATCGATAACCACGCGGGTGGAACCGCGGGGTGCAGCTAGTAGATAATAAAAGTGTTGATGTTGAGTGTGGCTATATTTTGCAGCCGAGTAGGTGTAGGTTTTTCTTTTAATAATATAACATGTTAGTTATTGATAAAGTATTCTTATGGATCAGAGTCCTCTGCGAGCTAGGGCATGTGTGCCCGAAGAAGTGCTCCGACGACTGTGGCCCGTGTAAGCGCAAAGTAAAGAAGATGCTACCTTGCGGCCATGAAATGGATGTTGCCTGCCACTTGAAGCCAGATGATAAATCCATACAATGCGATACCAAGGTTGAAGCTACTCTACCTAACTGTGGCCATAAGGTACCTAACTAGTATATATTTAAAAAGCTTTTATTTTTTTACAGTGATCTTATTATCTGTGCCTAGGAAATTCAATCCCGCAAGACGTGGGATCGACGTCATGAAACTCGCATTTACGCTGAATTAAACAAAAAAGAACGTACCTACTTATTTAGGTTTTAAGTATCTCGTAGTAGTATTTAGTTTATGAATGTACGAAGTGGGTAACATAATGTTATTTTTTAATTACTAGTTGTATCTATTTAGTCTTTCCGATAAAAAGTATGAATTCAATGAACTTTCTGCGGAAAATATACACTACACTACACTTGTATTACAAAACATATAGGTAGTTACTAGTATGTTTCATCGACTCCACATAGTTATAATCAGCTGAAGTCCTTTCCGCTGTCTATTTCAAAAGGAATCACTTCACAGATGTGTGAGGTGATTCGTTTTCTAATGAGATCAAATTAATTTACTTTGACGCGTACCTACGAGTATATACATATAAATACACTTGCAGGCTCGGTTACCTATCCCGTATGGAGACTGTCTATCATCTCCCGAGAGTTCGCTAGTATTGACAAATGCCATAAAAGGACGTTTTCATCAATGATAGAACATCTGCGTCCATTTTATTTCAAATACCATTTTTCTTCAGTTCCACAAATAACGCATCTGTAGTCACCGATTCCGTAAACACGGTGCGGGATCCCGCATACATGTTGAGTATTTTATTTATTTATATTACAGGCTCAAAAACCATGCTTCGAGGATGTTAACACCATCGACTGTATGGTTCAATGTGAATATCGCGTCGAGAAATGTGGACACGGCTGCATGCGAAAGTGTCACGTCAAAAATGATCCTCACCACAAGAAGGTAATGTAACTAGTAATTACTTATATAATTACTTAATATTTCTTACTTATTAGGCGCGGAATATCATTTCTAAGCAACGTTTTTCGCAGCAATTGATCATGATTCATTTCATTAATTTGATTCATTGTTCTTTCGGTTCTTTTGCGAATAATGCAATGAAAATATATTTTTTCCTATAAGCAAGCACTTATTTATTAATCAGTCATCATTATCATCATTATCTCAGCCATAAAAAGTCCACTGCTGGACATAGGCCTCCCCTATGGATTTCCAAAAAGACCGATTGGAAGCGGCTTGCATCCAGCATCTTCCTGCCACTTGTATGAGGTCATCTGCCCATCTCGTGGCTGGTCTTCCTACGCTGCGCTTGCCGGTGCGTGGTCTCCACTCGAGAACCTTTCGGCCCCATCGGCCATCAGTTCTACGTGCTATGTGGCCTGCCCACTGCCACTGCAACTTGCTAATCCTCTGTGCTATATCGGTGAATTTCGTACGTCTACGTATCTCTTTATTCCTTATTCGATCTCGTAGAGTGACTCCGAGCATAGCCCTCTCCATAGCTCGTTGCGTGACCTTGAGCTTCCTTATAAGGCCCTTAGTTAGGGACCAAGTCTCAGTGCCGTAAGTCATCACTGGTAACACACACTGGTCGTAAACTTTCGACTTGAGGGACTGGGGTATATTGGACGAGAAGACGCTTTTAAGTTTCCCGAACGCTGCCCAGCCGAGTTGGATACGACGATTGACCTCTCTCGCAAAGTTGGACCTGCCTAATCGGACCGTTTGTCCTAGGTAGACATATTCGTCAACAACTTCAAGAGTGGAGTTACCCACAGATATTGGGGTGGGCACTACATGGGCGTTCGACATAACCTTCGTTTTGTCCATGTTCATTTTGAGGCCCACCCGTTGGGAAACTCTATCGAGGTCTTCGAGCATCGTACTGAGGTCTTCCATCGACTCTGCCATGACTACTATATCGTCGGCAAACCGAAGGTGAGTGATGTACTCGCCGTTAATATTGATGCCGAGCCCTTTCCATTCCAGAAGTTTATAGGCATCTTCCAAACCGGCGGTAAACAGTTTCGGAGAGAACGTCTCCTTGCCTCACGCCTCTCTTTAATGGAATTGCCTCTGAATTCTGGTCTTGTACTCGGACCGACATGGTGGCGTTGTTGAACAAACACTTCAGCACTTCGACATACCGATAGTCAATACGGCATCGTTGGAGGGCCTCAAGCACCGCCCAGGTCTCGATCGAATCAAAGGCTTTCTCATAGTCCACAAACGCTAAGCAAAGGGGCAAGTTATACTCTTCGGTCTTCTGTATCACTTGCCGCAGCGTGTGGATGTGGTCTATGGTACTATTCGGAAACCGGCTTGTTCGGGAGGCTGGAAGTCATCAAACCTGCGTTCAAGACGATTCGTAATGACCCTCGAAAACAGCTTATAAACATGGCTCAGAAGCGAGATGGGTCTGTAGTTCTTCAGCAAAGTGTTGTCCCCTTTTTTAAAGAACAGCGCCACCACGCTTCTGTTCCATGCTTCTGGCGTTGTACCTTCGAGCACGACGGAATTGAAGAGTCTCTGAAGGACTTTAAGTACCGGTGTTCCACCCGCTTTCAGTAGCTCTGATGTGATTCCATCGTCGCCCGGTGCCTTGTTGTTCTTGAGCTGTTTCAAGGCCATCCTAATCTCGTACAGGCTGATGTCCGGGATATCTTCGGTATAATGTCGAGTCAGTTTGGCTCTTGGATCTTTACCCAAACTGCTAACAGGTTTTGCGACCGATGTTTATAACTGTCCATAGAACCTCTCGATCTCCCTCAAGACTTCTGCTTTGGTCGACGCTAGACTGCCATCTTCTGTCTTCAGCTTCGTCAACTGGCTCTGCCCAATAGACATGTCTTTTGCGAACACTTTGGAGCCTTTATTCCGCTCTATCGTCTCTTTAATACGATTAGTGTTAAAGGTACGGATGTCGTGTCGCATAGACTTTGATATGAGTCTTTTGAGCCGCCTATATGACTTGACGTCACAGGATGACTGCAGTTGCAATGATCGTCGTTCAGCCATGAGGTCGAGGGTATGAATCGAGAGCTTTTGCGGTCTATTTGTACGATGGGGTTTATAAAACTTCGCGCCCACCGTACGGACAGTTTCCACAAACCTGTTATTGATCTCATCCACCGATGCGCAGCTCTCCAGGCACTCGAAGCGATTTGATAGTTCGAGCTGAAAGCTCACGGGGTCTTGGATATGGGCGCGAGTGGGTCGAAGTGTAGACTTCATCATACGGGACCTCTCAAGTTTAACATTAATATTCAACGTGCCTCGTACCATTCGGTGATCACTTCCGGTTTTAACCATGTTGATCACAGAGACATCATTGAATATTTGTTTCCTTGGTGGTCAGGATGAAGTCTATCTCATTTCTCGTAGACCCGTCGGGGCTCAACCAGGTCCATTTCCTATGAGGTGGCTTCTGGAAGAAAGAGTTCATCATGAAGAGTCCCTCTTTCTCCAGAAAGTCGGCCAACCTCTGTCCCCTGGGGTTCCGTTGTCCATATCCAAACTGTCCCACTCTCAGCTCACCATCGCTTCTCTTGCCTAGCTTCGCATTAAAGTCCCCCATAACAACATTGAAATAGGTCTCAGAGGTGTGTATGGCCCTACTAATGTCCTCATACATCACCTCCACCTCATCATCAGAGTATGCCGAGGTCGGTGCGTATACCTGGATGACCTTCAACGAATATCTCTTCGATACTCTGAGTATCAGGTACGCAACTCTGCTCGACACACTGTCGATGGCAAGAATGTTGTTAGCAAGAGACTTGTGGACGAGAAACCCGACACCACCTTGGGACTGTTGGTCACCCTCCCGGTAGTAGAGTAGGTTACCAGATTTCAGGGTTATCGTGTCCTCACCCTCTCGTCGGACTTCTGATAACCCTAGGATATCCCAATTTAACCTACTCATTGTGCGTTACCAGGGCCAGTCGTCGTTTATGCAGGGGGTGGTAGCCGGATCTCTGCCGGAGATTCTTAGCACCCCTTGCTCCGCCGTAACCGGGGCCGCTACCATAGCCCGGAATAGCGGAGCTGCCGGGGACTGGGGGCCTGGTATTTTTGTTGCTCGTCATTTGGGGGTTTTTGCCAATACTCGCCACGCTTGGCATGCGGGTTGGCGAGCGCAGTAGATGGCGTTTTACGCAGAATGTGCTGCTGCCCACTTCTGGTGATATTTCCCTTAGCCGGTTCTTACGGCACCCACGGGAAGAGAGGGGGAGGTACTATTCTAAGCCGGTACCACACGGCCAATCAGTCATAAGTCTTAAATATTTTAGTCAGAAAGTAAAGATAAATGAATTTAAATCTTCATAAATTCTTCAATTTACTTTTTCTGATACTACGAACGTGCATTCAAACTTGAGGGCGATAAGCTGACGTCTCACTTTGGTCTCACAACACTGACGTGTTTTGTGTATTTCTTCTTACCAGCAATTAACCGAATTCAACAAGAAGCAGCCGGCTCTTTGATGGCAGCCAGCAAAGAGCCGGCTTTTGGCTGCTTGTCGTTACTACTAGCTACTAAACCTAGCTCCGTGAAATATCGGAGTGAAGCTCCGAGCTGCTGGCACAACTGCTCCATAGCTGAATGTATTTGTGGAGATGATAAAGATAATTAAATGGCGTTGTTGTGATTGTGATACTAGCAATGAGTTTGTGGTTGAAGTTGAAGCTCACATGCAATGGAGTGCATGCAAGTGGATCTTCTGGTGCCTTCTGTGGCTTCTTAATGCCACAGTACGTGTGCCACGGCTTCATTCTTTTTCAGAACCGAGGCGTACCTCTTTTAACCGCCTTCAAAAAAAGGAGATTAACAATAATGGCTGAATTTTTAGGGTTCCGTAACTCAAAAGGAAAAAACGGAACCCTTATAGCATCACTTTGTTGTCCGTCTGTCCGGGTGTCAAGACCTTTATCTCGGGAACGCGTGAAGGCATCGAGTTGAAATTAAAACCATATACGCAGATCCATAGTCTCTTGCTGCAGAAAGAAAAATAAAATTTCTCAGTTTTCGTAAAAAAACTTACAGCCGAATATGTCGTAAAAAACGCACATTTCGACACCCACAGGAATCAAAACCTATGGGGTACTTCCCGTTGACCTAAAACTATAAAATTTGGCAAGAAGCATTGTGTTAAAGTACACATAATATAGGAAAAAATCCGAAAACTGGACATTTTTAATTTAATCACAAAAAATTAGGACCCTTGTAGACGGACGTGGGTCCGGCGCCTACAAGGGTCCTAATTTTTTGTGGTTAAACTGTCATCCACGCCAGTGCATTGTGTGTAGACGCACCGGACGTCGGTCCGGTCCGGTTTTCGCCGAAACCGGACCGATGTCCGGTGCGTCTACAAGCGCTCTTAGTGTCTTTATGCAAGGAATGAGGGCCCAAATTTTAAATTGAATTAACCGTATCATGTGGAGTATCATATGAAAGAGCTTCATTAGCATAAGCTAAAACAGGTTTTTAAATATTTTTACAATGTATATTTTTCGGTTTATGAAGGAAAATATAAAAAATAAATATGATTTCTCCCTTTTATTTAATTTGTACGGAACCCTCGGTGGGCGAGTCTGACTCGCACTTTTCCGGTTTTTATTTTTGTTTGTTCCCACATAATTCCGTCATTCGTAAGCCGATTTGTAAAATTTTATTTTTTGTTTGAAAATATATACCATTTATGAAAGGATACATTGGTCCAGTAGTAATTTTATCAAAATCGGTTCTGTAGTTTAGTTTAAAAAAATGCGCATTTTGAAGTCGGTTTTTCAGTTTTTTTAACTATAATTATTGCTAATGAAGTTATGCCTATGTAATTAATCATTTTATTTTCAGTACCGGTGCAGGAAGCAATGCGAGAAACCCAAAGTGGGATGTACAGCCGGCCTGGAAGGCGACCGTGGGGCGCACCAGTGCGTCAAACAATGTTGGGATAGTTGTGACAAGTGCACCGTCGGGGTAATCATTATTGATAATATACGTGTATATATATGGCTGGCCTTGTGGCTCAGTTGACAGTATGTCTGCTTGCCGAGCTTGTCGTGGGTTCGATCCCCACCCAGGGCAAACATTTGTGTAATGAGCATGGATGTTTGTTCTGTCTGGGTGTTTCTATGTATCATATGTATATATTTACGAAAAAAAAGTATGTAAGTATTATATCAGCCATCTAGTTCCATAGTACAAGCTTTGCTTAGTTTGGGCTAGGCTAGCTTAGATGGTGTTATGGTGTATAAAATGATAGTGTTGTGTGTAATGTCTTTGTGGACATTTCACACAACACTATCATTTTATATAAATAAATAATTATTTGTATAATTATTTATTTATATAAAAAGACCCACAAATAAAAACACGTGTGTACGATAATAGATTGGATTCTGGAATATCCAAATGCAACGATGACTACGTTGTTGAGAAATCGTGATTCGATATTTCTCACTGTTTAGCTGGTTCACTATAGTCATAATACGATGTGTAAGTATTTAACTGGTACCTACGAACTGCGAAGCATCACTCACGCATCATTGTGCGATATTTTTATTGTTTTTAATTTTATTTGAAATGAATGTTGAGAAAATAAGATCAACTTGCATGCACAAGGAACGTGTCGCTTGCTGTAAAAACATCGATGAGATACCTTGTATGAAAAAGTGTGCCAAAAAGTTGCCCTGTGAGCACTTCTGCAAGCAGAAATGTTCAGAAATATGTGGAAATTGCGAGCAAATGGTAATGAATTTTAAAAATGTTATTTTTGTGTAGTTAAAAAAAAAATTGTTTCTTTTATATTAATTCACTTATAAAGACACTTTAAATAACGAAAAATATGCAAAAAAAATATTAAAAAAATTGCTTGATTTATTGATTATTTCAGGTGGTAAAAGAAATCCCCGACTGCCAGCACAAGATTAAACTTATGTGCAAGATAAAGCCTACCAGATCACTATGCATCGATAAGTGCCAGCGTATCATGGACTGCGGCCATAAGTGCAAGAGTTTGTGTAGGGAGCCATGTGACCGTTCGCTGTGTACTGAGCCTTCGAGCAGAACAGCTACTGCCCCCTGCGGACATCAGGTCAAGCTGCCTTGCAATATGGCAGCCTTGTCAGCAGGTAAATGTTAAAAACTGTAAAATACGTGCAACTAATAGTGTCTTACGTGATGAAATATAGCCTATGTCTCCAGGTTCTAAGAAAGTTAGCAAATAGTCTTATCAGATCGTTTTGTACCGGGAAATATCAGTGCGGCATGGGTTGCAGCCACAGCACAAGTCCAAGAGCATCTGAAGTGACATGTGATATCTCTCTGTGTTTATAAAGTCGTACATTTGAATTTTAAACCTGTTATCTCCAACCGAAATACGCGTCTTTTCAAGTTGATCCTCTCTAATCTCTTTTAGCGACCCCTTTAATGAAGGATGACTAGAACTTGACCGTGACATTTTTTGCTTAACTTTGATTAGGATTTGCTTGACATTATCAATGAAACTTAAATGAATCTTAATCAAATACGAGATATTGGATTCAACAGGGCATTAGAATCGGGCCGATCGCGTGTATTCCAATGAGAATAAACTGCTAATCTTTTTTTTATATGTAATTTAGCTCTAGATATTTATCTATTCAGTCAGTCAGTCATCGTTGTACCTTTAAAACATAACGTGATGCACTTTGTTTTAGATGCGATCCCAAGCGCATCGTTGTCTTCACTGTGTACTGAACCATGTGGTGTGGAGCTGGCCTGCAAGCACATCTGCGGCGGCACCTGCGCGGGTTGCCACCAAGGTCGCCTGCACGCGCCCTGCAGTCAGACTTGCAACCAGATCAATATATGCGAACACCAGTTAGTACTCGCCTGAATGTACTCTTCATGCGAGATTATCATAGAGCTTGTTAGAATCAATTAATTTATACTAACTCGGCCACTACTTCTGGAGACAAATCTAAATTTCAACATCATTATTTTCTCAAGTGTCATACGAATATGCGATTGTTGCGCTTTGTTTGGAGGACAAGCTAATTTGAGCGGTATAATGCTGCGTCACAACTGTGATATACTATATCTAGGATTTTACATAATAACATTTCAAACTTGGTGTTTCAATGCACACGTCTTGTGTGTGCACGAGACTCCGGGCACTCTTCAGCGGAAAGAGCAACACAAGAGCACAAGTAGACTAGAAAATTATTTGAAGGGGCTATGCAAATAGAGTTCGCTATTTCTGTCACGAAACATTTTTTTGAAGGAATAAATTGTCTGGATGGATTTGTGTAATCTTAACAGTGAAAATTCTTAAGTCTCTAGAATTCCTGCAAAATAGCATCTCTGGCAATGTTCTGTCGGATCCAATTAGGAAATTATGTGCAAAAGCTTCATGGCCTTATTTCACTCTCCACATTCCACTACAGGACAAGCCTAAAGTTGTCACATTACCATTCATATCTCATTGAAATGCCTAAAATGGATTCGCAATGATTTTGGTAATTATTCTTAATACGTAGATACTGCTCAGGAGTGGTATTCCTCTGTTTCCTGAGAACTACAAAATTAAGATTTTTCAAGACTTATGAATATATATTATTTAGATTCACGTGCTACTTAGACTTGTATAGGAAAGAGTTTACATTTGGGACCAGGATCACAGCAATGAAAAAAATCTAATGATTATGCTATTTGTATTTTTTTGGTAAAGGTTTATCCTTTTTATCCCCTGATTCAAAAAGAGGGTAGTAATAAATTTGACGTGTGTATTTGTATATCGTGTGTGTCTGATGGACCGATTTTGATCAAGTTTTTTATTTGAAAGAGGATGTGACCGAGATTGTTCTTGTTTAGTTATTAGCTTTATTATTATAGTTTATTCGCTATATTTCATCAAAATCCGTACAGACGATTTTTATGTCGGGGTCGATTTATACCTTCAAAAATGTAGTGATGCGTTAAAATAGCAATAGCAATAGAATAGCAATTTTTATTAGCATAGCCCTTATAAAATTAATAATTCGCAATCGCAATGAAGCCAATCATTACAACAAAATTATATCTATAAGTAATAAATATAAATACTTTGTACCTTTTATAGGTGCGAAGAGCCATGCAATCAGATTTGCCCACCTTGCAAGAAGAAATGTGAGGTTCGATGTAAACACTATAAGTGCAATCAACAGTGCGGCGCGCCTTGCACTACTTGCAAAGTGAGTACGGAAGAAAAAACAAATTTACCGGACAAATAAACCTTGCCATAGAGTTAAGAAATTTTGTGGCAATATACAATTAGGAGACGCCCCTGGCCACAGTTACTTTAAAATAAAAACCAATGTGGGAAATTTGCTTTTCATCTTACTAGCTCGTAAAGTTAGGTTTCCAAGGATAATACTGGCGTGGAAATATTCATTTTGCTCCATAAGGTGGAAAGTAGGTAATTTCAATATTCGAACACGATGGAGCTCTACATTTTCAATACAAAATATTTCTAACCATTTTGTACAATACCTTCACAAAATGAAAACAAATAGTTCGATTCAAAGAGGTTGCTATCTTAGCTTAAAAAACCGGACAAGTGCGAGTCAGATTCGCCCATCGAGGGTTCTGTACAAACTAGTAGATAAAAGGGGGAAATCTTATATTTCTTTCATCATAAAAATATTTAAAAACCTGTTTTAGCTTATACTAATGAAGCTCTTTCATATGAACACATGATACGGTTAATTCACTTTAAAATTAGGACCCTCATTCCTTGCATAAAGACCCTATTTTTCTGTGATTAAATAAAAAATGACCAGTTTTCGGATTTTTTCCTATATGTGTACTCTAACACAATGCTTCTTGCCAAATTTCATAGTTCCCAGGTCAACGGGAAGTACCCCATAGGTTTTGATTCCCTTGTGGTGTCGAAATGTGCGTTTTTTACGACATATTCGTCTGTAATTTTTTTTTTACTAAAACTGAGAGATTTTATTTTTCTTTCTGCAGCAAGATACTATGGATCTACGATTTAAGCTACTAAAGCTTGGTTTTTAAAAACAAAATTGCGCATTTTGAAGTTCGTTTCTCAGTTTTTCAACTATAATTATAAGGATGAATTGAGTAAGGATGAGGGTTTACAAACACAAGTTTCGAGACAACGCTAAGGCTATCAGATGTTTCGAAACCATAACCATATTACAAAGGTTATATTATAATGCAGAAGCGTTGCGAACGAAGGTGCGAACACCTGGGCACTTGCCGGAAGCGCTGCGGGGAGCCGTGCACACGAGAAGCTTGCGACGAACCTTGTCCGCGGCTTCTGAAGACATGCAAACACCCGTGCCGCGGTCTCTGCGGCGAACCTTGCCCTCCCATCTGCAAGCTCTGCGACCCTGAAAACTTCCCCACTGATTTCCCAGGCGACCAATATGACGATGATGCCAAGTCAGTAAACGTTTTAATCCTATCGGAAGTTGGGCACTTTTTGATAAAAAGAGATGGTGTTACAGTAAAACCATTCCCGCAAGTTTTTCAGCTAAGAGCTGGATTCTAGGTCAATTCAAAACCTGTAAGCATTTTTCTGTGGAAGTTGACATATCTGTCCGCCACAATTTTTAAGGTGCGGTAGTAAACAAGGAACCCTTATAGTTATACCATGTCCGTCTGTCTGTCTGCGGCTTTGCTCAAAAACTATAAATACTAGAAAGCTGTACTTTGGTATCGATATGCATACTAATAATGCCAATCGTAGAATAAAATTTTGAAAAAATATTTTTTGTGATACCTCCCCGTACGTACCTACACGTAAAGTGGGGATGAATTATTTTTATCATCTAACCCATCGTGTGGGGTATCGTTGGATAGATAATCAAAAACATTGGATGTTTGCGAAAACCATTTTTCAATTTAGGGATTCGTTTCCGAAATATTAAGCTTTGAAGTTAATTTTTCTTGTCGTCCCTCGTGGCGTGGCCAAAGTACAATACATTACGGCGTTTAATACATTTTCTTCGTAAATTCCTTCTAATTATGATAATGTCACACATTCTAGACGTCATCACTTTTTCTTTGTTTTGGTGTGTGTCCCAAAATTATTTGCTTGCTAGAATAACTAGAATAGAATTGATTTTCATCCAGGAGTATCTAACTGTGCTAGCACCACTACCTTTTTTTTTTGGCATAATACCCTTGTTTTGTGTTTGAAATGAGTTAAAACGTAATTTGAATTCGTTTGCTTAAAACCATTGATACCTATACCTAGTATAGATCGTTTAGTCTATAACTGCAAGCCCCTCTATCTCTACAAATCGTTCTCTTTCGGTCTGTCTTTCTACTTTGAAGTCGAACGTGCATTTTAGACTGAAAGATCTCTACCTAGATGACTAGATCATGTCACACATGCATGTAGCATAAAACTAGGTATGTGAAAAAGCTGTAATATCCATAATAAAAGTTTAAAATGCACATTTTCTAGATTTGTTTTGCTCCAAGACTGCGGTCACGTGATGGAAGTGGAAGCTATGGATAGTCTAATGCTGGGTGATAGAGACACCATTGAAATCAGAAAATGTCCGTACTGCCGCAAGCCTATCATAAACACGGGCCGGTATAAGGACTTCGTCAATAAGATCTTTAAAGAAGACATCAACCCCATCAATACCAAAATATACGGCACTCCGCAGCAGATAGCCCTGACGAAATTGGAACTTCAGGGAAAGATTCAACAATTTCGAAAAAAATATGAAAAAGTCATAATTGGTGAGTAACATCTTTGTATTTTAACTGAATTAAAAAAAGCTGGTTGTCGTTCAAGACGCGTACTACGCACCTTTGTCTTTTCGAAGTTATTATGTGTACCTACATTATATAAACATTTTATAATTTTGTATACTAAAAAAACAACTACCAACACTGATACCAAAAATGGATAAACTACCTAGGTACTTCAAAAGATAGATCAAAAGTGTTTCATACTTTACAGATGGAGTTATTCCTTTTGTATAAATGTATATTCGCTTGTTTAACAGATCACTAAGCTATTTTTTCATATGAAAGTATATCTTTGCCATAATTTACAATTATTTTAATATCGACTTGTTATTTGACTTCTTCTTTTAGCTAATGTCAAATATGTCGCGAAGCGATGACCTGTGAGCGAAGGGCTCCTAGTTATCGGTAATTAAATTTGTGTCAAGTAAAACATCTAATAACTCGAATTCGAGCAAATAAGATTCATACAAAAGTAATTCGGATCATAGCTTGGTTACCCTTAGTTATGTTTCAATAGTATCTGAATCGGTTTTGTCAGAGGTTTTTAATTTATGTAAATTTCTAACTTGTTAATAAGTAGAGCTCGGATAAATATGTAATAAAAATGATAAATCTGTACGTATAATATGGACTGAAAAATCTAAAATATGGGATAAATACATAGATATGTAGTAAAAAAAGCAATATTAAAAAAAAACTATTACAAAACATCAAAATGTTTATACACATATCTAAAATATGGGATAAATACATAGATATGTAGTAAAAAAAGCAATATTAAAAAAAAACTATTACAAAACATCAAAATGTTTATACACAGATGTAAAATTTAGATGATTTGATTTACACTAAATTACATGTTTAAAAAAAACAAAATTATGAGCCATTCTGTTTGGACGAAATAATGACTAGTACTGGCTAAATGATATTTCAACATCACAGAATGTAATTAGAGCATACTTAAATTTACATATATCAGTAAGCGAGTAAGGTACGTCTAGTTCTAGTTTGCCATCTATTGATCCACACTACATGCTTTTAGTGTTTTTAGCGTATCAAATACTTTATATTTTCTAGTACGCAGCTTAATTTTTGTTTCGCCACTTCAGCAACAGTAATAATATGGATTATTAAATGAAAATAAAAACTAAAATTTCTCATTCAAAATACCATAATCCATGAAGAAAACAACATTAGATCGGAAACAGTGTCAATTAAAAATGCTTTTTGTGTAGTTAGTTAAGTCTGTATGCTTGCCGGTTTAAAAAAATTGTATTTACATATTAATCCGGGCCCTATTAATAAGTAATGTATTACGATGTGTGCCATTAGGTCTATATTACATAATAAACAAATTACTTTCAGCTGACACAAAGATCAAAACCGTCTACATGAATCTTCAATCCGTCGCTAAAACGAATAAGACAGTTTCAAATCCTCAACTGGACATGGAGTCCACCTGCTTGAACATTCTCGACATGATAGCGGAATGCTACTTGAAGTACTTGGAGGATAAACTGACAAAGCTGAAGAAAGAGCTCCACGAGCAGACGGCGCTGATGTGCGGCGCATTCCAATTCAAACTGAAAGCTGGCGTGATAGTGAAGGTCAGCGAGCAGCAGCAGCACGACCTGCGCTTCGAGCTGCAACGGATGAACGCAATCGTGCAGCTGGCACGGCTCACCTCGCACGACACGTTCGCCACGGCGTGCGCCACGCCTGCGGTGCGCGACGCCCATTCTACTGCACATCGCGCCGTCTTCAATTATACCCGCTTCGACGAAGACCGAGCCATGGACGCGTTGACACATTTGAAAGAAGCTATGAAAGTAGCCTGTATTATCACTAAGCAAGAGCGGGACATGGTCGTGCGTGCTATGGGTTTAAAAGCTGGCGCTTGGTACAATTGTCCGAATGGGCATCCCTACTGCATCACCGAGTGTGGAGGGGCCACGGGAGAGAGGAAATGTCCAGTGTGCGGAGAAAAGATCGGCGGCACAAACCATACACTGTTAGCTAGCAATGCACACGCACCTGAAATGGACGGTCCGCGTTTCGCTGCCTGATCACAAACGGCCAACAACATGGCAAACTTTGATCTGCAAAATCTGTTATAAAATATTTTGAAATACGACAAAGATTTATTTTATGTTGAAAATTATAGATAATGCCTAATATGAATTTCTGAAAATGATAGGTTAGGTAAACCTTTTAATCTATTTTTAAGCTACACATAAAAAAAGTAGCTAATGCAAAGTGAAATAACCCAATGCCACCGGTTACTCATTGGTAGACGGGTCATTATCAGTTGCGTCCCGATAGGTTATATACAACAACAAAATAAAACATTTTAAATTGAAATACACGATTAGCGTAATCAATGACACTGTTCACTTTAGTTCTGTTGGATGCTAGACTGGTACTCAATAAAGTGGATTGTTACTTATAATGTTAAAAAACTCAAAAATTGCATAAACTATGAAGTTTATAAGCACGCACTTTAGCACTACATCAGTATTTTTTATCTATAAAGTAGTACCTATGTAGTTTGTGTTTACTGTATTTAATTGTGGTATGTTGAACACATCAAACGTCTTACGGTGGTGAGGTGACCTCAGGACCTGTACCATAAGCGTTCAAACAGTCATAATTCAATATTACTTTGCCTTTTATCTCGCTCTTTCTACAGTTGAGAGAGCAAGACAAAGGTCAAAGTAATATTGAAATAATATTGCTATTACGATTGTGGTAACCCCCATGTACGGAGTTAGCCGTATTTCAGGATTGCCACAAATGGGCAATTAATTAGCCCCCCAATACAAACAGAGTTCACTTTCTTCAGATTTCCACATATTTTTTTATTTAAATTGTCTGAATATATGACGCCATATCTATACGTAAGAAATCTCGACATTGACGACCCACTTTTCACGCAAAATTTTATTTTTATTGAATGAATTCTTAAATTTAAGTAATTAAAAAAAATACTTCAAAACAATCCATGTAACTCAAGAGGAGAAATAACTGTGACATAATACCGAAAAATTAAATCAAAAGTGCACGTCTACCTACTTTAAGTACGTCCACCAACTATTTATTTGAAGTCGGTATGTTTCTAGTAGGATTTTGTAGGTGACCGTTTAGGGCCTAGCATAGACCTCAAAAACAATTATTTCTCCGTTTTCAATTCAATGTATTGGTTTGAAGTTGATTTAATTTTTAAAAACATTTATTCATTTTTATAGGTATTTACTCGTTTTGCATAAAACTAAAAATTCGATTTATAAACTTCACTGCGTATGTTCCTTTGTTTTCTTTTTCAGTTAAATGGATTGTTTTAACTAGATAAAAAAAGACTTTTATTCATACATTTTTATTGGTATTTAAACAAAAAATACTCTCCAAAAAGTTTCTTTTAAATTCCAGCATTAGCTACGAAACCCTACTATATGCGTGTCTCATCACGGTCTTAGCTACTTATGTTTGAAGTCGATTAATTAAAAACTAGAATGTACCAACTGCTTCTCTTCCCGGGCAAACTAAGTCGGTTAAGGGATTTGAGGGTTCGCATTTATATAGGCGATGGGCTGACTAACATTTAACCCTTCCATTCCCTCTAATACCCTCTCCCTTCCATCGCTGTAGCCACGCTCAAAAGCTGTATCAAACTACCTCATGACCTTTGATAAATCTGCCTACCCTGTAAGGGAAATCAAGCGTGATTTTATATATGTATGTAAAAAAATATCGAATGAATGAAAATTATTCGTGAAACGACATTTGAATCAAAACTCAAAACGGAGTTTTTTTCCGACAGATGCGGTTATTATCGTCGAGATTCCTAACGTACAGATTAGTCGTAAATACGTTCAGACAATTTATATCTTCAAAAATTGGTTAACGCCAAAGCGATCGTTAAACGTAATCTTATTTTGGATATACATTTAAAAAAATACGTGAGTGGACCTAGTGAACTATATTCACATAGGCCCATAATTGACCATTTTAAACAATGGCTGTCTCACTCACACGAACTCCTGTCACCACCTGTTTATGTACACGTTTACAAATCAACACACTTAAATCGTAACTTTCCTGTAATAAATTTTTAAATGTATTGACATTTGACTATTTAAAGCCAATTTTCACTATGAGATATAATATTTACCTATTATTTAATTATATTAAGACTTACAACACATATTATGATAATTGTACTGAATAAAAATAGCTATCTTAGCGATATTAATGAATATCTCAGAATATTGTATTCTTGTAGTGAAAAAGCCAGCTTTATTTTAATTTAGAATAAAAATTAACTTTTGTGACAAATGCTTAGAATTTGGAATCTCCTTAATTATGTTATCTGGATATGTTTAGTTATTATAAATATTACACGTGAATACGCTTTTGTTATTATTTTCCTCTCCTAGCCCAGCATCATTATATGTTCATTCAATAAAGGAAAAATTTCTTTATTTATGAATTAGAAAACTGGATGAAGAATTAGCTTTCGAATGTAGGGCTTGCGCTTGACCGCTAACTTGCCTGATGTTAAGATAAATGTTGCGATGCGATTGCTTAGAATATGGAACCTTTTACTCTTATTTCACTGCGTTAAGCCCCGTACAGACTCACGCCGAGAAGTCTAGAAGTCTCACCGAGACTTAATAAACTGTCCACACTCACTATGTTCTCGCTCCCACCCGCTATGGACGTGTTATTGTACAATACTAATTTGTGCAATAGCCTATTATAACTTTGTTAAAAATAAACAAAAAGCACAGAAAAAATAAGACCCAGACGATGGTAACAGATATACTCGTACCTATTATAAACGGATAAACACTTGGTACGGATACTTGATTTCGCTTCCTAGTTCGCACTGAGACCGAACAAGAATGTGATAGTCTTCTCTTTTCTCGCCCGAAACACCCTTTGAAGCGGACAAAAATACCGACACCGATCGGAGAACAGGCGAGCCCGAGAACGAGACGTAGAGAAACCTCTCACATTCACGCTTCTCGGGGGTTCTCGGGCTTTCTCGGTGCGAGTGGGCTATGGGCTAATAAAGAGCAAAAAGCGAGCGTTAGCGGTGTATGAATTGACCATTCACAAAGCTCGAAATTTTTCGAGCATTATGATTGGTCAATAATTCATGTTGAGCTTCATCAGGACTACGCGCGTATACTCAACATGAATGACAATGCATCAGGTGTAAAAGATTCAATCTTTACCTACGGGTGTTTATTCAATCATACAAAATAAATCTTTTAACTCCTAATAAGCTTTTATTCAAGATAAAAAAAAACGTCATTTTAAAACTCTTTTTTATTGAGAAACAGTACAAAAAGTGATACCTTAGTTACTAAAACATTCTACTAACCCTGTAGAAGAACTAAAAATAAAAATTGTCATGTCATTTGAGAATATCGTTAACATGCATTAAATGCAATTTATTTCAATAAATAATTAAATAAACGACGAGAAAACCCTGCCGTTTTTTTTTTTATTTGGCACCGCTTTGAGTGTTATTCGCTACGACCATACGCCTCGTAATGTATATCAGATGTCATTGAAAAGTATGGACTTTTCATTTCATATTTGAAGTCCAATTTTCGATATTAAGTTATTACGCAGATCGTACAGATAGTAGGAAAATAGAACCACCGATCCAGAACATTCTAAAGATTTCTGACGGGAACTTGCAGAATATCAGCAGGCCTAAGATGCGTGCCGTGACAAAAGTTTCTCTACTCTTTGTATCGTGCTAGAACGTGTCAAGATTACGAAGTTCTATAAGTCTATTTCTTATTCGTTCGACAAAATGTGTAGCAAAAATGATTTTGTCGCCACGCGCATGTTTCTGCTGATCACAGTTTTATTATTTTCAGAAAAAACTGATGTTTTACGGATCATCACTACCATTTTCCCGAGAGTAATGTAAACAAACATTGGTGGTGTTCTATTCATTGTTTAGTTACGCGTACCTACAAGTGTGGAACATTGAAATAAAAGAAAGTGAAACGTGTATTTTCAAGTCTCCGTCAAAAGACTATAAAAGCTTTCATTAAAATAATCACAACTTTATTGAGGCATGATTTGTACTTAACCACGAATTAATTTAGAACATTTAGTTTCCATCTACGATAGACGATAGACGTTTTTTACGAACTCAACGCTTAAGGTGGATAGATCTGACTGTCCGTGAAGCTCCAGATCAATAGAGCATCAGCTCGCAGCTGACAAATTGTCGTGTACCGGCCCGCGGTCTATGTTGTCCTTCGTAGTTTGTTTGGACAGAGAACTATTGTGACAAAATGGGAACTAACGTCTCGATTGAACACAAGCGTAATCGTTTAAAAAACTAAAAACACAGACTTCAAAATACGCAATTCGTTTACTTGGATGACATCAGTTCTTTTGTTATATAAATTAAAATACTGAATTGATTTTGATAAAATTTCTATGGAGCCATTTGGGAAGTACCTATATAAAAACAAAAAAATGTTTTTAATCGGTCCATGTGTTTTCGAGTAATCGACGAACATAGGTACATAAAAAACATATTCCGACGAATTGAGAACCTCTTTCTTTTTGGAAGTCGGTTAAAAATACTGAAATAAGGACAGCAGGGCCCTCTATGCCACATTAATTCTCTGTCCAAACATAATGCGTTATCGTATCGCATGTGTTTCCCCGCGGACAAAGTGTCCTGTCGTGTCTGCCCTTCGATTATATAGTGCCCTAAAATTGTTATTTTATATAAACACATAAATATCTACTCTTCTAATATCTATACTTCATTCTAACAAAAAAAATATATAAATCTTAAACTACAAGTAAATTCACTTTATAAATTCGATGTTTTGAGACAATTATTAGGGGCCCGTTTTTTCTAGTTAAATAAATTTAGATTCTTAGATCCTAAATCGATGACACCGTAATCCGTGCAAAATATCTGTTAAATTAAAACTTCTTTGCGCATAGACTTCTAGCGTACGCGTAGCGACGCTTCCATTTATCTATACAGATAATATATACACAAGTAAATATTGGTGAAATAAGTAATTGAGTTTGACAATATTTTTTACCGACCATTTACCTACACAGTTATGAATTTGACACTCATTTTTACCAATTATTTAACATCACACACGTAACTTTACTGGCCTTTCAAAAAACTTATTACCTTTCAAAAACTTATTATTTAAAATGGTTATTTTTATGATTTAAGAATTGAGCCCAGTAAACATTCGTAATGATAAGAACAATGACTCCCTAAACTATGTATTTCGTACACTAACACTGTATGAAATGCTCCATCCACTAATATTATGGCAAATAAATACAAAAAAAAATATTACAAAAAAAAAAAAACACTTACAATAACTACTGGCACTGCGGGCTGTTCGAAATAAATAGTTCATACAAGTTTAGGTTATTTATAAATAGTTTAACAGTTAGTGAATGTTTTGAGATTACTTCCTATATTGGTCCATGCTTCCGATCTACGGATCGCCGAAGTCTACACTAACGATAGGATCGATAAAACGATTTATACAGATGTATAGACACTAATAAATACTATCAACTCACCTTGAGTTCATATCGACTTGTTGCTGTTTGTAATCTATTAATTTAACGTGCAGGCGAAAATAATGCTCATGATTTTAGATAATGCAGGTCCCGTCACCAATAAAAAGCGCTGGCCAAATGTGCCAAGCACGGCGCCATTATCAAGGAAAAAATGAGTGATCTTGAATATACAGAAAAAAATTACGATATTTTTTTCTGTATATTCACATCACATCACATACACATCAAGAGACGCGCCACGGCGCTGTTTGATAAAATCACTTTCCCTCCCCCGATCCGATGCACGTATATTCTCACCATTTTCTTCGAGCGCTTTTTATTCGTGCCGGTACCTGTAGATCTCCTAAAACCTAGCTGTGCGAAAGATGGAGGGATGGTAGTGTAGTTGACCAAAAACTTTCAGCAATTGAGTTCACCACCTATGGTACGTAGGATTACCTACCCTAGATTGTACTATCTACAATTAAAAGTAGATAGTTTACTTAGCTCACAATCTAGACTAGGTAGTTTATTCGAGCCGACCTAGGGTAGTGGAATTGGGCTTATAATCTAAGATAGTCTAATTGGTACCACGATCTAAGTTTATCTAAATGGGCCCACGATTTGAGGTAGTCTAATAGGGCCTAAAATCTAAGATGGTCTAATTGGTACCACGATCTACGTTGGTCTAAATGAGCCCACGATCTAAGGTATTCTAATTATTATTGCGCTTACAATCTAAAATAGTCTAATTGGTATCACGATCTAAGTTGGTCTAAATGGGCCCACGATCTAACGTAGTCTAATTGGGCCTACAGTCTAAGATAGTCTAAATGGTACCACGATCTAAGTTGGTCTAATTGGGCCCACGATCCGCGTTTGATATCGCTCACGATCAAGGGTAGTCTAGTTGCGGCACCGATCCGGGTAGTCTAATTAGGCCACACTTGGCTGACGATCCAGGGTAGGTAGCGCGCCACCCGCGTGTACACCCCGGGGACGGGCGAGCCACAGCCGCGGCCGAATGACGTCACGCCGACCAGCTTGTACAGACCCGAAGAATCGCTGCCGTGGAGAGGACCGCCTGAGTCGCCCTAAAACAATGTTTTGTTTTTATTGTTAACCCGACTTAGCTAGGGTTGTTTTATATTCAGTAATACTTAATAGCTAGGACTTTTTTTTATACAAGATAGATCTACAATTGACCACCAACTCGCCTGATGTTAAGCGACGGTGTGGCCGAGGATGGAGCTCGTCGATCTAGAATCGATACTTGATCGCTAATGATTGATGATGTTTGTTGTTTCTTGGGTGATGTATGTTTCTGGGTATATATGTTTTTGATTTTGGTCACTTATTATGGTCCTTATAAGGAAGCTCAAAGTCACTCAACGAGCTATGGAGAGGGCTATGCTCGGGGTCTCTCTGCGAGATCGTATCAGAAAGGAAGAGATCCGTAGACGTACAAAAGTCACCGACATAGAACAGCGGATTAGCAAGTTGAAGTGGCAGTGGACAGAGCATATAGCACGTAGAACTGACGGCCGATTGGGCCGTAAAGTTCTCGAATGGAGACCACGAACTGGCAAGCGTAACGTAGGAAGACCAGCCACTAGGTCGACAGAAGATATCATATAAGTGGCAGGTAGACGTTGGATGCAGACAGCTTCCATGCCTTCGATGGAGGAGGCCTATGTCCAGAAGTGGACTTCTTGTGGCTGAGATGATGATGATGATGACCGAATTTGATGTGCGAGGTGTCGTTAGATTCGTCTTTAATAAAATAAAGTAGCCTGTTATATATTCCTCAATCATATAATATGAAATTAATATTTAACACAAAAAGCAACCTATTTATCATTTCTATTTTTTTTTTTTTTTTTATAAACATTAACTAAAATTTGAATTTATTTATAGATATAATTATTCTATTGTTTAGTATTGTTAGTATAGATTTAAATTTATATTTATACCTTATTCCTAGATTCGTCTTTACTTTCCGATTATCATAACTAAGTAATTTTTTGTAATAATAATATAACTTTCACAAAAATGCACTTTATCGTGACCTGTGACAGTTAATTTTACAAGAATTATTGTAAATAATATTCACTAAAATACTAAAAGTATTTTATTGGACATGATTTAGAACAATAGCAGCTTTACGCATACTTTTTCGCGAAAACATGCACTCAACATCATATAGAACGTAAATATGCAGCCGCGTATTTTTCTAGATACTTATACTTGCTACCCGGTGGCGAGGGGGGGCTCGCCTGCCCCTCTGGCATACCTGGCAGGTGTCCCTCAGCCCCTGGGGGTCACCAGCGCAGAGCTGCTCGGGCGCGATCCCTCGCGGCAGCTTCCGCCAGTTGGTGTACGACTCGCCACAGGTCGAGCTGCCGACCACTGTCACGTTGGCTTTCAGTAGGATATTACTGCGGACGTTTCCTGAACAATAAATTTTAAGTTTAAAAAAAAACGAACATAAGACTTGTCTGCCGGCACCAGGATAAAACTGTATAAATTGAGGTAAATAAAAAAAAACAACGGGTTGCACTCCGGGAGTGCCGGCAGAAGTGAAAACTAAAAAATAAAATAGCAATAAGACTCACTCATGAAGGATTTGACTAAAGATATTGTGTTTTACAAACAACCCTGTCATCATATAATAAGGTATTCACTTTCACTTCACATAACAAAGTTAGTTCTAAGCTAGGTAAACAACGTACTAGATGGCGCTGTACACTCTTAAAACACGCTAACGCTTCGCGTACGGCGCTTGTACATACAATAATGAACTTTAAATGCAGAACGTTAGAATAGGTTTCTGACTATAATCCGTCCGTCTTACGAATTTTCGATCAGGTCACGTGACACCTAACTAGGGATGGGTTATACTTGCAAAATCTCATACTAGGGCTTCCAAGTGCGCCCACATAAAAATACCAGCGCCAAAAACCAGGGCTTAAAACCCTTAAAAGTATTTTTTCGTTAAAGAAAATTGATTTGTATTTTAACTAGGATAAGGTGCACAATTGCGTAACAAGTTTTTCTACTAAAATACTTGCATAGGATAATGTTCATTCTATACGTTATAATAAGAAGCATAATGGCATTCACGAAATTTAAAACGTTCCAAACGACACCAAACATGACTGAGCGAGCGCGATATATATTGCTTGCCTACTTCGTTCCGTATATTTGACGATGACACCCGAGTGAAGCGCCAAAAACCAGGGCTTAAAACCCTTGTAAGTATTTTTTTCGTTAAAGAAAATTGATTTGTATTTAAGTAATAATAAGGTGCAAATTGCGTAGCGAGTTTTTCAACTAAAATACTTGCATAGGAAATTGTTCATTGTAAATGTTACAATAAGAAGCATATTAGCATTCGCGAAATCCAGTAAAGTAAATACTTTTAAGAATTTTTCTCCTTGCAAGTATTTCGGGACGGCACCTGATCGGCATACTTGCAAGCAAATACCTGGTGTAAAAACCTGGTCGCGTAAATACGCACCATCCCTACACCTGACGCGAGTTTAACATTTTTTACCCATCCCAGTACAATACTCTTTGACCCATCCCAAAAATGCCCAACGCCGCTAAAGAAGTTTTCACTTCAAAAATATATATATGAAAAGTTCAATGTGTATAACCACACCATAACTAGAAAAAAAGTAGCGCATACGTGACAGCCATCTGTGCCACCAAACACTGTAGGGCATAGAGGCGCCTTCTCACTAGTCACTAGTCCCTACTGGGCACACGAGGCCCTAGTACGAGTTTTCACGATCACTCCGATCGCGCTCACGTTAAATGCGAGTCGTATAGAACCTAATCAAAACAGGCGTCAGACGGCGGGTTCCGACGTAGTCAAATTAATAATGTATAACTTGTCCATGTTGGACTATGAGAAAAAGAAAAACATATAATGTACCAGCTGTTTCCGTTCCCGGGCATACTGAAAGACAGTTTCGGGTCTTAAATTGGCGTTTATGTAGGCGATGGACTGACCTCATGTCACTGCAAGCCAATATTACATCTTACCATCGAATCGCCTCTCACATAATACCCTCTCTCTATTCCATCTAACTTTCTAAATGTGGCGTCTAACGGCCTCAGCTTCTACCTACCCCGTAAGGGAAATCAGGCGTGATTTCAGAAATAATGATTAACCCGTTCAAGTAGGTACGTGCTCCAAGTCGTGTAAATGTCCCTATCAACTGTACTGTCAGGTTCTTATTTATTTCAACTAGATAAATAGAATACACTTTTGAAACCTCATGCATACTAAATAATTTCACAAAAAGTTAAAATATTCTGCTAATTAATAGAAAATAAGGAGATCACATAAAATGAATGATTTTTTTAATTTATTACGGCTTGGTTTCAAGACCTTTAAACCAAATATTTTAAAGAGGTAAACATAACATAGGATTATGTGTTGTCCGGTAGCTAATAATGACAAGTATTATATATACATATAAGTATATTAAAATCAGAAATCAGAAATCAGAATCATTTATTGAACAACTGTCAGTGAAATATTATGCTAGGTGGTATTGCAATGTTTAGCTTACAGTTTACCCACATCGGGCATTCAATATTCAATATGTATATATCTAATAAATACATATAACAACATGCTAGATTTAATTAGGTATTATTATTTAAACGATTTCCAGATAGATAAAAATTACACAATTTAATTGTATTTTGAATAATGTGTTTCTGTTGCTAATAAATGATGTCAAAATTGTAATAGTAATTAAATTAATAGTAATTAATTAAAGAAAAACAAAATACCCGACTGCAGAAAAGCAGTTTTTGCAGTCTAACTTACGATTTCGTTACGCTTGATACGCTGTTGAGTATGCGTTTTTTGTGAGAAAGTATGCGTAAAATCGTTGTAAAAGATTATAAATGCACATTCTTTAGAATCATTCTAGTTAATCACTTGTTTATTACGAAATAGCTCGTTTGAGCACTGCTTTTTTTTTGTTTTTGCAAGAGATGTATTATTATTATTACAAAATATATAGCCTATGACACTCGGGAAGTGAAGACTAACCTAATGACACCTCGCACATTACAATCGGTCAAGCCGTTTAGGCTGTACGCTGTCATATAAAAACATAGATACATACATACACTCGAAAAACATAACCCTCCTTACGCAGATGGGTGCTACCAAGCATTTATGATTTAGTAGATTTTCAATATTCCTATTTCATAATATTATAAATTACCATGACACAAGTATACAGGCATAGTAAACTGGTGTCCAAGTTTGGCGTTGCTATTTTTTGCAACGAAACAAAAAATCTAAAAATATAACTCTTATAGTAAAATAACATTTAATTGAACATTTGTTTTTTTTTTCTTTCTAAAAACGAAACTATTCAAGTTAAGGTTCTTTTGTCTTCAAAAACTTCAGCCCGATTCTGGATAAGATTTTTGTGGACCGCGGTCCCAAACACCAATTTATTATTATGCCTTTATACTTGTGTCATGTAAATGACTACTGACTTGTGCTGCTAGTCTTGCCCCAGCCCGTGATGACGAGGGGAGTGGTAGGATTGTTGGTGCTTGTCTCTATACACACCGCGTTCACAGTGCTCGAGAACGATAGCGGTTTACTCAGTCTGGGGAAATAAAACATAACATTGAAATGAAGAGGTTCTATGAGGGATAATTTTTCCCGGAACCCCAAAAAAATTAGGTTAAAATACCTGAGTAGCGCGAGGTCATCGTATTTCTCCCGGCGCGCGTAGCTCGGGTGCATGATGATCTGCGCGATGTTGGTGTCACTCTCTGAGTTGAACGCACTGCCGCCGATCTCTATCACGCCCGTGCGGATGATGCTCGGCTCTATCCTGCGGACATTGAAATATGAACCTTGTTCTAATAGAGATAGGTTGTAATAATGACTATCGTATAGCATGGTCACGAAACTGATGGGTGTCAGTTGCGTCCATAGGTCAATTTAGATAACTTTTAGGAAGTTTTAGGTATCAATCAGACGCTACCATAACTTCATGCATGTGTGTGCGTGTGTGTTATATGCAGACGTCATCTTGCGTATGTGTCACTGATTAGGGCGCCATATAAGGAGTGTCCCACACGTGCTGAGCTTGCCCCGAAAGAGATAAAGATACTGCTGTCAGGATGATTTAGTAATTATTTATCATACCATATATGGCTTGGTAAATAGGGGAACTAAATTGAATAGGTTGATAGTTGTCACATTCACCGATTGTTTGATTAGTTTAACTATCGCTTTTGTGGAATTACTATCGATACAGAAAAACCAAAACCGAAATGCCAAAACATTTTTACATTTATATCTGTTAGTACTCAATATACGCTAGACCTTTTGGGCGGATTTGAATGAAATATGGCAAGGAATTTACTTATATTACAGAGAAGGACCTGGCACAATTTTTAGCTCAATAATAAGTGTTATTTGAAAATCAATCGAACTCAACTTTGAACTTTGGTAAATCAGATTTTAAATTTCGCACGCGACCCGTGAATGAAGTCGCTGGTGCTGTAGTATTCAACATTTCAGGCATACCTGTCAAGAGTGTCAACGCAGTGCGCTGCCGTGAGCACATAGGTGCTAGACACGATGGACCCGCCGCAGTCAAACACGTAGCCATTCCCACGGTCGTAGCCCAGCGCAGCCTACGAAAATTATACAACCCTCATTATTATGACATCTCTATTTTTTTAAGCTCCAGAGACCTAGGGTGCGTGACCTTTGTCAGAATTACAAACTAAGTATTGTTAGGTACATATCGTTACGAGAAGATTATGTCAATCTACTTAAGTAACTTATTACCATGTGTGTATATCACGAGCAGACCAGCGACCCGCAAGCAGCACCCGATCACGAGTATGACGCATGTGCCAGCCATCGTTCTCCTCAACCATGTTAGGGAAGAGGGCGACCCGCCACACGACGCCGTCGCAAGAAGGAGCCTCAAGGTGTACACACAATCCTTATTTCTAAATACTGATTTACCAGTATTTCTGTGAATGCAGTTACTAGTAGAGCCCGGTTTTAAACGGGGTTTCCCAGATTAGCTGTTTATTCCCCGGTTGATCGCAGCCCCGGATCTACGATTTTTTCGAACCGGGGCAGAAACTTGACGGTGGCGCTCCTCTTTCCAGCGCTTAAAATTACTTACTTAAAAAACTTAATATAATTATCTACGTGGCGCCTTTTTCTTAAATGTTAACGGTGAGTCAACCAAGCTTTCGCATTCTAGGCGCTTTGTGGAGCAAGTTATTTAATTTTTAATCATATTAATTATGATTTTTGCGCCCCCTGAAAATGCCGCCCGGGGCGAGTGCCCCGGTTTGCTAGATCCGGGGCTGGTTGATCGGACTCTATAAGCGACTGCTTTCACATCGTCAATTTTTTTTATTACAATTTTATCGCGACCTCTCGGCCCGGGGCATCCTTCACCACTGCGTTCCGAACTTTAAAGACATATTTAGATATCTGTATTTGTATATTAATAAATACATAGTTACAAAAGTTAGGGTGAAGCCAAATGAGGGTAATTTTTTGAGTTTTAAGACGCCTTTCTCCGATTGTGTAATTTGGATTCAAATTGATATTGACAACTCATTTTGTGTTGTCGTGTGGTCTTGTGATTTTTTGTATGAAACCGAATGCAGCATAAATTGCACGACTTATTTTACGCGACTCCCAACTCAAAAAATGCGCTTATTTGGCATCAGGCTTAACGTTGCAAAAAATAGATGTGAACCTAAAGTTGGACATATACAAATTTTTATCATAGTATTATCACAACGTCACTTGAAAAATGGCATATACATAGCTAGTGCCACTACAAAAATAAATTTATTTTTATTTTTTTAGATATTGGTAGGCATGAGCATGCTCTTTGGGCAACCCCTACGAAATAGGATAGAAATTAAAAATATAAAATATATATAAAAGTGAAAGACAGAGTTATCTGTCTCTCTGTCTGTTAGTTGTCTTTTCACGATTTAGCAGCTGAACATATCATCATAAATTTTGGTATAGAGATATAGCTGACACATCGAAGGATACATCACATTACATTTTATCATCACCATCAAAGTTTTTCATCAGTAGGCGGGTGAAACCGTAGAAAAAAGCTAGTAAATAATAAAATAGTCACCATATGGCTGAACTCGCCGAGCGAAGCTTGTTCCCCGCCTATGATGTGCAGGTCTAACGGCTCAATGTTGTTTGCCCTTATCTTCGCACATTCTGAAAACATACGATAACATTATATGAGGGCGAAGTAACACAAAGTAATAACAGCAAACAAGGTTACATTTAAAGCTGTACATACACGATTCAAGTCTGTACAAAGTGGATTTGACAACGGCTTATTTTTTCGCGGCGACTAAAAACTTAAAATGAGACTATTTGCAACTAAAAAATAACTTTTAACATATTAAACGAGTCAACTGAAATTATTATCGAGGTACTATAAATAATGACATGGCGTCAATATTAAGGGACCGTAGTTCAACCATCGTCCGTCTAGCTCGTTTCATTCATCATTTTTGAAGATATAAAATGACTGCATGAACTTATAAAAAAATCGTCGTTTGTAAAACTAGAAAATAACATCACAAATATTCGCCAAAATTTCAATTTTATTCACGTTAATTTTCACACAAAAATCACTGTTAGATTTTTTTAACGCAAAAACGATTCTTATGTATGTAAATTAACTTGGATCACATTGACATTTTTGTCAAATATTAAATAGAGGTAATACTTAGGTATATAAAGGGCAGAGGTTCATGTCTGTACAGATATTACCAAACGTGTTATTGAATTTAGTGGACAAAGGCGGCACAAACCGGCAGTATCGATGCGCATTCTCTTGTATAACGCGAATTGTAGTTATTAGACAAAAAAATCTCCTTGAAATGCAATTTCCCTAAATCCCAATCTTATACTTGCAACACATTATAAATTCACGTTCAAAGGAGGGCAACTCTCCGCCACCACCGCCTTAATCGTTTTTTGAGAATTTCAATCTTGAAATTTTCAAGACTCGAGTGAAAGATCTCTTTTAGACCGATATGTTCTATCCTAGGCCATACCGTCGCTTACCATCAGACGAATTGGTGATCAAACGTAGTAGTCTAGTAAAAATAAATCCGTTTGTATAGAGCAGATCACAGTATTTGCAACTGGGGGGATTCTTTAAAATTATGATAGGAAAATAACTGAAAATCATAGATTTATATACCAATTTATAGACTAGCTGCATTCCGGGTTTCACTCGCGTAGTTATGAAAAACGGTGATGATTATGATGAAGATATGTAGCTTATGTCCGTCTCCAGGTCCAAAGCTATCTCTATACTAATTTTCATAACGATCGGTTCAGCCGTTTGAGCGTGTAAAGGTAACAAAATTAACTTTTATAATATCATTATGAAATTGTGTCAAATGTACTTCAAAACACCAGTACATTCATTTAAATAACAATATACTTAGTTGTATTTTATGTAGTCACAAATCTTATTTTTAGACTATTACTAGATTTTAGACTATTACTATTACTAGACTATAGATCTAGGAAAGACTTGCATACATATAATTATGTAGGTCAAGTGGAAACTCCTGTTGGGTACGTTTATTATAGTAGAAACTGAGTTTTTTCGTTAGGTATATCATTGTTATCGTCAAACAGACTCATCGTTTTGTGATTTGCACCGCTGATATGTTGTTTTATACTTTCGCAATAAAAAGATAAAATGTAGCTCACCTCTATCGGCTATCCTCTTCGCACTGTCGAAACTCAACCTCTCAGTTGAACCTATAAAAGACGATAAGAACACGTTTATAATTTATGCATTTTTAGCTTATCGATGTCTACGTACATAAACAACATACTTCACTTTGTAAACGATTTTATTATTTTTACAACATTCTTGCCATGATTTGGATATAATTTTTCCTTAATATTAATTAAATTAATATAAATTTAATATTTCCTTGATCATAATTGCACGAGTGTTTTCCTAGATATTTTGCATCGCATAATGCTACGCGTAACATTAAAATAAATAAATGGCAAAGTGCTTGTCGTATCACGTGCAATATATGGTTCCGTAGTTGCACACCAAACAATTAAAACATAAAAGTCGTGACCTTAAAACTGTTGTTTGATACCACGAACGCACGAGTTAACTTAATTATTAGTTTAAATGAAATTTTCATTTCTTACTTCTCCAAGTAAGTAATTTTTTAAAGTTGATCAACTATTACACGTTACCTTGTAAAGCCTACTTAGCCATGATAGTTTTCCTATCAATTTCATCATAATTATATTATACTAGCACGAATTTTTGACATCTCTGTAAAGTCAGCCGATTAGCTGGCAGGGTGTGGGGACACTTGACTCTAACAAAAACTATCACTTTAAAGCTTGATATATCGGATACGGATCCCTAAAGCCAGTGCTAAGTGCAGCCATTCTTTATGAACTTAGAAAACCTACTACTAGGTTTAGAGTATGTAGTATCAAAATGCCATTCGACATTACAACAATTAGCTAGCTTCTATAATGTTACGGTTCAATGGACAAAGAGCCATAGCTCTTGCCAAGGAAACAATAAGGCGGACTCACTCGCCAAAAAAGGTACAAAAAAGGAAATATGTGCAGACATTGAAGAACTCTGCAAACTGACAGCGGCAGAAAAAAAGGAACCTGCTTTGTCTGTACACGGAAAAGGAACAGCAAAACTTGTCCAATAAGGCATATATATACAAATATAATAAACAACTGCTGGCATGCATAACATACAACCCAACACTAGATAGGTAACTGACCGACAAATTACTAGGACTATCAAGGCCGGATCTCTAACTAATGATAGGTATCATCACAGGTCACTGTGAGTTGAACTATCATCTGCACAAGATTAGAGCTACAGATAGCCCGCTGTGCCGAGGCTGCCTACAGGAAAATGAAACCGTAGAGCATGTGCTACTAGTCCACAGAACAGATGAGGCTAACATCGGGACTCTGCGAGAAAACAACAGATCAACTCTGCAACATGACACCTGACGAAGAGAAGTATAATAGTTGTGCCAGCGACCCAAGGCTGTGCTCCGTTATGTCAAGGAGCTCGGATGGTTTGGATAGGCTGGTGGGGGGAAATGCACAATACACCCCAAGCGAGACGTCAGTGCAGGTCTTATCGCCCCCAAATTAGAATTAGATCCATGTCAAAATTACAGCTTTTTAGTACTAATAATTTTACCTAAAGATGTTATTTTCGGTACAAATCTGTAAATCGGTACAGTGAGACTAGTGCAAAAATGACAAAGTAATTACATACATATGTGCGTGTACATGAATACTATAAAGGCTTGCGTACGCACGCGAATTGCAACAACTATGTATTGTATATCATACAAATATCACATGCGTTTATTGCTAAATGCATCCGTCTGTCATCAACTTACAGACGCCGTTATTTTTTGAAATTTAAAATAAATAGCTAACAGCACTTACGTTACGATATAAATACTAAAAATCACATTGATACGAATGATAGAGATAAACACTTTCGAGTTTATTGACCGAACGAGTCTCGGCCGCCATCATACTAGCATTTGTCCAGCAGTGGCAACGCTACGCACAGGCGGTTTTCGCGTCGCGCGTTTAAGTGCTTGCGGGCCTGTCAAATTTAAATCCAAAATTTCACCATCGTACTCAGTAATCATCGTACTTTCAGTGGTTGCACGGACCCTACACTACGAGTCCAACTGAATGAATTGAATCGTTCAGTTCAGAACTTCACTCGGTTGTAACGAAGCAACTGAGACAGAAATTCCGTTATTAATTAATTTATTAATTATTAATAATCATCAATTGTAGTTCTTGACATTTGTAGATTTCTATCAAATTCTGATTTAATATTTTAAGACTAATATTGCACCGTAAAAAATAATTCGTTACCTGTATCGATCATTTCATGATTTTTTACAATTTTCAAATTGTCAATATTACTTACTTTATTTTCCGATTAAGAAGCAAAACCAATGATAGTGTTTCCTCGTTGGAATCAAATGTTGTCTCTGATCGCTCTCTATCCGCAGGAAAACACGCTACAGGTACGCGACGCGAACGTCGCGTGCGCACAGCGTTCGCGCTGGTCAACGTCGCGCGTCGGTGGAACGAACGCGAACGCGCTACAAACGTAGTATGGTAGCGGCCTAAATATATTGACGTATGGAACCGAGAAGTGATGAATACAATATTCGTAACGTTGTATGTGGGTTGATGGACGTCAGAGCTTCGGGTGCATTTAGCAAGAGCGTACATCGATCTTTTATTAAATAAAGTGTGCTTGTTGTACGTATTGTGTGCTCTGGATATTTACCACTTGCAGAGCCACTAGTAATATTACTAATATGGGTTAGTACGAGTATAAGTACTTATACCTATTCTTACTTATCTTAACTCATAGTGATAAGCGCAGTCGATTGCAACACTGTTTTGAACTGTTTAAATAAAAAAAAATGAGTGGCGTCGGATTGTAACGGGCACTATTCTAATAAACTCATATCTTTTTTTTACGAAAAAATAGTTTAGCGGCATTTCACAACTTTCTCTCGAAAATTTGTACTCGGAAGTACCTACAACAAAAGTAATAAATTGTATAGAAGTAATAAATAAATACCAAAATCTATTTTACTTCAACAATTAATTATTCAATAGTTGTGGGAATAATATACTAGTAGAACGGTCTATGAGAGCCCTATAATTAACTTTTGTTAGAATAACTAGTACTGGTGTCTGATAGAACAATATTATTTATTACTATATGTAGAGTACTATCAAAATGTTCAGATCTCTTTTAAGATTTTTGTATTATTTTTAAGGCTCCATAAAACTAGAGAAAAACCTTTTATAATTTTTAGATAAATAACTAAAACTATTTTTTTATTTTTGTTGTAATCAGATATATAAGTTAACATAGAAAAACTGATTGACTAAATGACGGACAGAAGGACAGTTTTGGCCAAACAGATATGTTTTGTTCATATTATGATTCGCAGATTTATTACGTTAAAAATATCTATATGTGTGTAGTTTTTTTTTTTTTTTTTTTTTTTTAACAAATTTTTTCTCTACAGACTCCAGGGTCCGTGCCTTTTATGAACTAATTTAGGCATTTATAACTACTTACATTTTTTTAAGTTATGCAAGAGGAAGACAAATCATACCGAACTTGGCAGTAGTGGGTGGACAGCACACAATCTCCATGACACCGCTGAAACCACATCTTTGAAAGTCATGCCGTCTTTTGTTCCTAATTTCACTGAAAAAAAAAACAGTTTCACTTATCAAGTAAGTTTAGATAATACTTAAAAATCACCGACATAAAAAAAACTGCTATAACGATTTTGATGAAAAATTGTTTCGGTCAAATCTTCTTTTGACTGGCCTCGTAGCTTAGTTGGTAGTATGTCTGCCTGCTAAGATGTGTAGCTAGTGGGTTCGATCCCCACTCAGGGCAAACATTTGTGTGATGTGCATGGGTGTTTCTATGTACATATCGTAAGTATGTATTTACAAATATACAAATTACAAAAGTATATACGTATTCTATCAGCCATCTAGTTTCCATATTACAGGCTCTGCTTAGTTTGAGCTAGATGGTGTGAAATTCACCAATATTTATTTATATATTTTAAACAAAAAAAAAATAAGCAAAATCGTTCAGTCCCTCCATTTGAGAGCTATGATGCCACAGTCACATCGTAGCTCGCAAAAGCTCTCTTAATAGTGGCATTGCCACTAACAAGTCAAAATAGCACCCCTCTGAAAATAGACATCAATTAGCACATTCTCGACCCCCCTATCCCCCTCAGCCTACGATCGAGTGCGTAATCCCTAAGCCTAAGTACATGTATTTACAGGAAAGTAAATACGAGTAAGAACCACATCCAACGATACAAATAAACATAACACAAATACTAAGTGATAACGCTTAGATGTGCTTTATTATTGTTATATAATGCATTTTCCTTCCTGTAATCACCATGTACTTCCTGCTATGTTAAACAAAACACTTACGTCAAGGCTGGTTCACATTCTGCCAAGGGAGTGCATATTCCGTCGGACACTTCATTGTTCGGCACACAAGGGTCGCCAACTGGAATGATACAATTTTAAATGTAGGTTTTTTTTTTCCACCAACTTAGACTTTTTCTTGACTCAGTGACGGTTGTCCAAGATGGTAACCCTTAGTGGACACTGCAAGCTCAATAAACACAAACTCTATGGGCCTAGGTGAACACACCACTTGCAGGTTCTGTCGCACAAAGGACGAAACGCCCATACATGTCCTGTGCGAATGTGAGCTTCTGCACCATAGCAGAAACCGGCACCTTGGAGGCCACTTAATCTCACCCGATGAGATAAAAACCTCCTCCCACCAAGGCTATCACTGACAACATTATCAGCATTGGACTTGGAGAGGTGCTGTAATATAGCAGAGGATATCACAATCGATAATTATGTAAAGGTCGCAGTGACTGTTGGAGCCGTTGTGGCCCCCTATGCTTCGAGTTAAAAGTCCAAGATGGTAAACAACTTAAGTTTGGGCTCAAATCGCGCAGCTATGTCTCACGTGCCTCACAACATTTTTAAACATGGAAAAAGTGGAGATATTAGAAAAGTGAGAGATAGTTTTGTTTATTTAGATAGGAGATTTATTGATTTAAACATACAAGCCACGTCACTTCGAACTGCACGACAATCTGACTTTACGACAAAATTACGACAAAGTGGGTACTCCGTTTAGGCCAAATGGTTTTTTGCGTTTTTGGCCTCTCGCTGATGTGGCCATTCGCATAAATATTTTTTTTACAAGCAAAAGGCCAAATGATCTTTTGCGTTCCTGGCCATTTGCGTCGATCCCGAGACGAACATAAGCTACTTTTTATCATAATCATCACTGATGAAAACAAATCGCGGGACGCAAATAGTAACAAAATAAAACTTGTAAGTACATAATATAACATAACATATAACAAGTATCTATGTTATAAGAAAAACAAACTACCCGACTGCAGAATAGCAGTTTTTGCAGTCTTACTTAGGTTGCGTTCGTAAACGGGTAAATATTACTCGAGAAATGTCAAAATTTACTCCAGGCCGTTCGGAAACCTCTCAGGAGAATTTTCTCCGACGTTTACGAACGGCACAGATAGGGTAATAATTACTCTGACAGGAGTAAATATTTACTCGACAAAAATCAGGGAGAAAATTCACCCGGCTGTCAAAATACTTTGAGAGAACGCGAACTTGAATACGTTAATAATAAAAAAATGGCCGCCTCTATCAAAAAATCCAGGAATTCCATGATTTTTGCTACTCTGAGTACAGAAATTTCGTGATAAAAGCGTTTCTCTAGTCAAATTTATGGTAAGTGTGAAGAAAACCACTTCGTTTTACTATTTATATTACGGCGAAAGATTATGGTGTGTAATACTATATTTTTGACCCCAAAGACTTTAAATTCGGTATTGTAACCATTCCTTTAAGTAAAATCCACTAATTATCAATTATAGTTTTCATAAAGTTTTGTGAATGTGTAAGTGAGGTTCTGTGAATTATGTATGATAAGCTAGCCAGTGTTTTCACATGTATTCGATTGCCTCCATATTCCTACTACCCATTAATTATTTGCGTCCAAATCAACATTAGGCGTGTAAGTGTGTTAAAATAGGTAGCTATAATTATATGTAAATTGGTAATATTTAGTCATTATATAGCTATGTGAATCCCATTAAACTTTACCGTTTTTCTTCCTAATACTGGTAAGAAACGGTGATGACTATGATGAAATATGTACCTATCCTATATGGAGACTACACAGCCACATAGTGGACAGTCAACCTCATACAAGTGCTAGGAAGATGTATGCAAGCCACTTCCACAAGTCTTTGGAAATCTATGGGGAATGCTTATGTCTCGCAGTAGACTTCTTTTGGCTGAGATGATGCTGATGTAGCAGATCCATTACCAGATCTGCGTTCTCTGTTCTAAATTTAGACAGTATAAAACGACAGCTACTTCAAGCTAGGTTAAATTTAAATAAGATTATATTCTATTATTCTATTTAATCAACTTACAAATTTATAATTATTTTTGCAGCACCCCGAGGTGTAAGAAGACAGACGAGGATGGAGAGGGTTGTAGGGCGCTGGGAGGCAGAGGAATTTCGGTATGGAGGCCGCCAATGAGAAGATGCGAGAGCGCAGCGCTATGAAGAATTAATTAGGCTTTTGAAGAAAAGCAATGATACTTAAGAAAGATTAATGGAGCTATTAATCGACAAATTATAACATCTCTTGCAATTCATCAATTATTTGCTGTCGATTCTCTAGACCATCTTAATTTTGTAACTTTATGATATGTAAGACTGGAGGGTAATAATTTTTGAGCAGATAGAGGAACATTCATTCATTTTACAAAAAGCAAATCATAGAAGTATAGCTTTAAGTAATTCCAAACAGATAAATGTAAAGATTTATTGTAAATGGATAAATCTATAGGGGTAGAAAACAGTTTTCTTTGTTTTGTATACGGAAGAGCTCTTCTATAAATAAAATATTTCTCTTAATTTTTGTAAAAGTATGTATTACGTACTTAATAGAAAAGTAGTATTGATAATTAAAAACTTATTTTTGTGTACAAAGAGTTTTGTTTCAAATTGAATATTCCAAAAACATTATGGCCTGCACCGCACCCCACCCCACCCACATCCCAAGATGTATATTATTACATACACATCCATAACATTTTGTATTTAATCTAATTTACTATTCTTAAAATAGTATGGGGATACTACGTCATAAATCAAGAATAATGAAACCTTAACCTTTTTATTTTGTGGCTCTTCGTATTAACGACTCCGCCAATGTCACGTAGTACAACCAGTTAAACAATGTCAAACATGACAGGAAAAATTTTACCAAGCCTGATTCTCAAACAACGAACATAGATTATGTTGGTCTCTGTCACACTCGAAACATTCATAATAATAGAGATCACAATCGAGATTAATCTCGAAGGCGTCAGCATAGCGAGATAAATTTTAGCGTTCGTAAACAGAATACGCTCAGAGTGTTTATTACCCTAAATAACCCCGTTCTAAAACCACATATTTATCCGATAAATTTTACCGGGTAAATATTATCTGCTTACGAACGCAACCTTACGATTTCGTTACGCTCTGTTTAGTACAATACTCTTTGGTTACGCTTCATATGCTGTTGAGTGTAGGTTTTTTGTGAGAAAGTATGCGTAAAATCGCTGTAAAAGATTATAAATGTATATTCTTTGGAATAAAACTACTTGTTTATTACTAAAAAGTTCGTTGGAGGTTACGAACGCATTTTTTATATTTGCGAGAGATGTATTATTATAATTACAAAAATAATAGCCTATGACACTTTGGAAGTGAAGACGAATCTAACGATACTTCGCACGTCACAATCGGTAAAGCCGTTTAGGCTGTAGGCGATCATATAGAAACACATACATACATACACTCGAAAAACATAACCCTCCTTACGCAGTCGGGTAACTGTGTAAGTTATTTCCTATAGCAGTACTATGTAATAGCTGTATCAGGGCCTGTGATATGTGTGTAGCCGTAGCTAGAGACGAATTTAAGGTAGGGTAGAGGTGATTACAGGTAGGGCAGACTTAAAAAAACCGGCCATGTGCGAGTCGGACTCGCTCACGAAGGGTTCCGTACCATTATCTATAAAAACTGCAAAAAAATCATGTCTGTTGTATGGGAAATATACCTTAAATATCAATTTTATTTTAATTTAATTATTTATTTTTAAAGTGAATATATAACTCAATATTCTATGAACATTTCAAGCGACTACCTGTTGCCGTTATCAATATCGAGCAAAAACGAGCAAAAAAAAACACGTTTGTTGTATGGGAGCCCCCTTAAATATTTATTATATTTTATTCTGTTTTTTAGTATTTGTTGTTATAACAGAAATACATCATCTGTGAAAATTTCAACTGTCTAACTATCACGGTTCATGAGATACAGCCTGGTGACAGACGGATAGACAGACAGCGGAGTTTAAGTAATAGGGTCCCGTTTTACCCTTTTGGTACGGAACCCTAAAAAGATAATACCTTATTTTATATAAGAGCTGGCGTTGTTTTATATACATATTGCGGCCGTCAACTTATCATTATGTTCTACTAGCGTAAAGAAGGTATTTATATGAACTTTTAGATAGTAATATGCTCTTGCTTATGTCATCGAACCTCCGGTATTTTCATAGCCTAGATGAACATAAAAAAGAAGAAAAAAATAAGGATTTCATTCTATTTTATTCAACGTTTTATGCATCGTACAGTACAGAGACACAGCAAAAATAATAATAACTGTTTTGGCTTCTTCTAATCAATAGTATTACATTTTGCATTAAAGATATAAAAAAAAATATTCATGTAATCTCTAAATCATTCATTTACATTTTGTAGAGCAGATTTGCCAAAATTTGAGAATCTCAAATCAAATGTATGAACCATTAACATTCAAAAACCTGTTAGTTATATATCTTGAATAATAATAACCATGCACTCCTTTCGTCCATGAACTTTGATAGACCCACGATACTTAGCTAATATAAGAGTAAAGTAAAATCATGCATATTTAAAAATGGAGGAGGTTCAGGAATCAGGAAAATGTAATTCAAGCGTTTTATTGTATTATCAACATTATATACGAGTATGTTATACTACATTATATATACTATCAACATTGACTGGCCTTGTGGCTCAGTTGGTAGTGTGTCTACGTCTACCTGCTGAACTGAAAGGTCGTGGGTTCGATCCCCACCCAGGGCAAACATTTGTGTGATGAGCATGGATGTTTGTTCTGTGTCTGGATGTTTCTATGTATCATATGTATATATTTACAAAAAAACAAGTACCTAGTCTTGCCATAAATATTGTAACGAAGAAAAAAAAATATTTTTTTATTGCAAATAATATTTATTACTTTTACAGTGTGTTAGTTTAATACATAAATATAAAACAATTTAAAATATAAAAGCTTATTCGAAGTGGTCTCCATTGGCTGCAATACAGTCCTTTAAACGTTGAGTTGAGGACCGAGCTTTATGACCTGGCGCCGAGTCTTGTTGGAAGGACCATACTTGGTTATTGAACATGGTGTTGTTAAGGGGCTTAACTACCTTCTCAAGAATGGTATTTTGATACACTTGTGCCGATGTTTTGATACCTTTTTCACAAAAATATGGCTCAGTCACTCCTTCATAGCTAACACCCCACCAAAGCATCACTGAAGTCGGGTAATGCCCACGTTGCACTCTGTCGACTAATTGGGAAGCTTCCTTAGAGCTTTGAGCATAAATACGGTCATTTTGTTTGATAAAATGTTGCTCAATTGTAAAGATTTTCTCATCCGTAAACAAAATTTTTCTGTGACCTCCCTTTGCGTACCGCTTCAGTAGTTGTTTCGATTTTACCACCCTATTATTTTTTAAATTATCAGTTAAAAAATGACCAGTGCGTCTCTTATAGGCTGCAAGTCCTAAGTCATCTTTTAAAATACGCGACATGGTTCTGGGTGCTATCTTCATCTCCCGAGATAAAATCTTTTGCTTTCGGACAGGATTTCTTCGAATTCTTTCCCTTACTACTTTGACCACCTTTTTCGTACGAACACTACGTGGACGGCCAGATCTTTTTCTGTCACAAACAGAGGAGGTCTCATTGTACCTATTAATAGCCCGGTACACAAACATTTGACTAATACCAAGCGTATGGAGAGTTTTAAAAATTGCATTTGGCTCCATACCAACTTTGTGTAATGCAATCACAGCGATTCGGTTCTCTTTATCACCCCACTCCATTTTAATATCGCAAAATATTGTACAATGTATTGGCGCCAAAATTAGAAAACTCAATGAACAATCGTATAAAAATGACAGATTCCAAATTCAAATGTAATATCTTTCTTATTTTTAACTGTAACAGTATTTATGGCCAGACTAAGTATATATGTATTCTATCAGCCATCTAGTTCCATAGTACAAGCTTTGCTTAGTTTGGGCTAGATGGTGTTGTGTGAAATGTCCACAAATATTTATTATTTATTTATTAATTTCAAGTTTCAAGTGATATACCGAATCCCGAATTAAAAATCCCGCAAAAAGTTGTCATAAGGAAGCATTCAGAGAATATTTGCACTAAATGTATTTATATATTAGGTATTTTCTATGGACTACTACACAATGTGGTTGTAAAGTCATGAAACAAATATGTATATTAAAAAAAAATAACAAAATACCCGACTGCAGAAAAGCAGTTTTTGCAGTGTAACTTACGATTTCGTTACGCTTGATAGTCTTGATACGCTGCTGTAGAGTGTAGGTAATAAAGTATGTTAAAATCACAGTAAAATATTATAAATGCGCATTCTTTATAATAATTCTAGTAAAATCACTTGTTTATTACGAAATAGTTCGTTCTAGGTTACGAAAAACGCACTTTATTGTTTTTGCAAGAGATGTATTCATTATAATTACAAAAAAAATATAGCCTATGACACTCTGGAAGCGAAAACGAATCTAATCACACCTCGCTCAACAAAATCGGTCAAGCCGTTTAGGCTGTCATATAGAAACATACATACATACACTCGAAAAACATTACCCTCCTTCTTACGCAGTCGGGTAAAAAGACAGGGGCGTTATATTGATAAATATCTCCATTAGTAAGGTAGGGGAGATTTTTTTTTCAAACATTATCCCTCATGTGGGATACAAATAGATCTAATGAAATTATGACATTATACAGTTTTTATTACTCAAATTTGCTGTGTGCTTAAAATAGTCTTACAAAAAGGGTAAACATGTGCCCACCCCAGGCATTTTAAAACTTTTATTTAAATTTTATTATTATTTTTTTTTTTTTTTATCGTGCCTATTTTTACCTGTCTCCACAAGGAGGGTTTGTTTTTCGAGTGTATGTACTCGTATGTTTCTATATTACTTCCTACAGCCTAAACGGGTTAATGACCTGTTGACCTATTTTGATGTGCGAGGTGTCATTATATTTGTCTTCACTCCCTGAGTGTCATAGGCTCTATTTTTAGGGTTCCGTATCTCAAAAGGATAAAACGAAACCCTTAAAGGATCACTTTGTTGTCCGTCTATCCGTCTGTCAAAACCTGTATCTCGGGAACGCGTGAAGGTATCGAGTTGAAATTAAAACCATATACGCAGATCCATAGTCTCTTGCTGCAGAGAGAAAAATTTAACTTCTCAGTTTTCATAAAAAAAGTTACAGCCGTATATGTCGCAAAAACGCATGTTTCTACACTCGCAAGGAAATCAAAACCTATGGGGTACTTCCTGTTGACCTGTAAGTGTGAAATTTGGCAAGAAACATTGTCATATAATACAAATAAAGGAAAAAATCCGAAAACTGTACATTTTTAACTAAACCACAAAAATATGGGTTTTCCTCCAAGGAAGGAGGAGGGTCCAAATGTTAAAGTGCTTTAACCGTATCATGTGGGGTATCATATGAAATAGCTTCATTAGCACAAGCTAAAACTGCTTTTTAAATATTTTCCTATGTATATTTTTCGGTTTATGAAGGAAAATATAAAAAATATATACTTAGTTTCCCTCTTTTATCTACTAGTTTGTATGGAACCCTCGGTGGGCGAGTCTGACTCGCACTTGTCCGGTTTTTTATATTATAACAACAATAATAATACATCCCTCGCAAAATGGAATTAGAATACGCTTTTACGTAACCTCCTTAACTTAATATTTTTTTCTATTAAAAACCCGACTTCAAACGCAACTTACTAAATCCTTCACGATTGTAAACTTTTTAAAGATACCTCTCTTCACTCGCTCTTTTTAGGGTTCCGTACCCAAAGGGTAAAAACGGTACCCTATTACTAAGACTTCGCTGTCTGTCTGTCTGTCTGTCTGTCTGTCTGTCTGTCTGTCTGTCTGTCTGTCTGTCTGTCTCCAGGCTGTATCTCATAAACCGTGATATCTAGAAAGCTGAAATTTTCACAAATGATGTATTTCCGTTGCCGCTATAACAACAAATACTAAAAAATAAAAAATAAAAAATATTAAGGGGGGTCCCCATACAATAAACGTGTTTTTTTCGCATTTTTTTGCTCAATATTAAAAACGGTAACAGGTAGACGCTTCAAATTTTCACAGAATATTTATTTGTATATTACCTTTCAAAATAAATAATTAAATAACAATAAAGTAAATATTAAAGGGGGGCTCCTATACAACAAACGTAATTTTTAAGCAATTTTTACTCGATCTTAATTAACAGGTAGAAACTAGAATATTTGTAAGTAAATATTTAGAAATATATTAACTATAAAAATAAATACCTAATCTAATACATAAAAACTCACAAAATGAAAATAATCCGTGCATCTAAACGCGGTGCGAGCGCCGGTTTAGCGGGGTAGCGGGGGAGGTAACATGACGGAGCGAGCCATAGCCGCGCGTATTCGCGCGAGCGTCGTCATGCTGCCCGGATGTGTATCGAAAACCTACCTATAAGTTTGCAATTTACTACTTGGAATTTCGTTGATTTTCGTTATTTTATAAATAGAACTAAACTTTGTAGTATTATAGATGATAGTACGGAACCCTTCGTGCGCGAGTCCGACTCGCACTTGGCCGATTATTTAGGGTTCCGTACCCAAAGGGTAAAAACGGGACCCTATTACTAAGACTCCGCTGTCTGTCCGTCTGTCTCATGAACCGTGATAGTTAGATAGTTGATAGTTTATTTATTTATTTTCATAGATGATGTATTTCTGTTGCCGCTATAACAACAAAGTTATATTATTTACTTTAAAAATAAATAATTAAATAATTAATAATTATTAATTTTATTTTAATTAATAATTAAATTAAAATAAAATTAATATTTAAGGGGGGCTCCCATACAACAAACATGATTTTTTCAATTTTTTTATAGATAATGGTACGGAACCCTTCGTGCGCGAGTCAGATTCGCTCTTGGTCGGTTTTATTTCTTTTGTCAAGAATGCGATTTGTCATTGAATGTCAAATGCTCGTCTTCGAAGATTAGAAAATGTGCAGATGTTTAAGCGATACTTCTCAATATTTGACACTTTTTCAAAGAAAATCGTGTAGGTGGAACTCTGCGATTCTATAATCCGACGCACTTCACTCAGGAATACAATGTAAATATTTCATTTTTAGAGATTATTCAAAAAGTATCAGAGCCATGTTTATAAAAAAATATGGGACCAACTTGGGAGCTTTCTCTATACACCAATTTAGGAAACACAAAAATTGGTTCTCGAATGACGGAGTAATTCGAGTACATACATAAAACATAAATAAAATTATATATACGCGGTCCTATGTAAATAGGGCGAATTCTGTGATATACGCTACGAATTGTTAAACTTATCCTTTTTCGAAGTCGGTTAAAAAGTAAGTGATATTACGAAAATTAATCTAATTCTAAAGAATGCGTATTTATAACCCTTTACGGCAAATTCGCGCATATTTTGTAACAAAAAACGTACAATCAACAGCGTATCAAGCGTAACGAAATCGTAAGTTACATTTCAAAAATCACTGTTCTGCAGTCGGGTATTTTGTTTTTTTTATATACATATAAACTAATATAGACTATACCTTTAAGTAAATTTATAATACGTTTTTTTTGTATTAGACTTCAAGTAGTGTTACACTGTTGTATGAATACTATTGGTACTTATTTCTCAAAAATCCTAACCAATAAATTAAAAAGCGAGTGTAATTCTGTCTCTAGCTTTCATTTTGTTCATGACTGCTGTATTTATTATGAAATTTGGTAAAATAATAACTTGAAGATGGAGATAGGCTAGGTACATTTCTTTACCGTTTTTCTTCACTACGAAAACAGACAAAACTACAAGGCACAAGCAACAAGTATATATTAATAAATATGAATATTTTGTTTGGGTACCTAGAGGATGTTGAATAATAGCTTTTTACATTTCGATTATTTAGTTTAGCAATATGTAATCAACAACATTTATCTAAATACCTACAAAGGTATTTTCCAACTTGAAATTAGGTCAATGTAATGACATAGGTATTTCCACAATTACGAGTGGTATCATTGTGGCAACAATAAACCCAGTAAGTAATGTTCCAGAATGCTGTCATAAAAAACAAGTAAACACAATTTGATAAGAAATAATTACTTGTAAACTAGGCAGTATCATTTAGCACCATTCTGTTTTAGGTTTCTACTGAGGATTCCAAACTTTAGATACATCATCATCATCACCATTAGCCTGTTTACATCTACATGAGATGATACTATGTAGCGTCTGGTTGATAACATCTGCGCTCGTGACTAATACAGAGCGACAGATACAGGAAGATATATCTTCTAAACTAAATAGGTATGTAACAATATGGTTATTGCTAAGTTGTGCAATATGCTTCAATATTCCACAATAGGCTAGTTGCCTAAATTTGAAAACTTGGTTAATTATATACTTTAATATCTATTTTATCCCAAAAACCTATATTTTAAAGAAAAATCAATATTTACATTACGTATTTTGTATAAAAAAAAAACAATTTAGATTTCCCTTGAAAACGATGAATAGTGTCATGGCGTCTTGAATGACGTCACAGTGTACGAAATCCATGCGGAATCAAACTGTTTACATCTGTGTCAAGTGTCAAAATAATACGGAATAACCATAGTAACCTGCTCTGTTGTAGGAAAACGTCAACAACAAATTGCGTGCCGTGACGTAACATTTTCTGATTGGTGTTCGCTGTTACGTGATAATTTTTTATTTTCCCATTTTTTTTCTAATTTATTTTCTAAAAATATTAATAATCTTTAACTTTTATGAGAAATAGACAATTTTTTTCTTATCTACGTCTCTTAATTTATAATTAGAAACTATAAACCAAGCAATTTGTTATTAGTGGATACTAGCCTATTAGGCAAAAAGCATTTTGTAGATGCTTTGTAAATAGAATGCTTATGACTTAAGACAACAGAATCAAGCTAGATAATATTGTCTAGCGATTGAGTGGATTTTCCACAAAGTATAAAAATCTGGATATATTTAATTGAAAAGTGAATCGGTTTCTTTCTACCATCGCTCTCCATAGTAGACCGTGTACTCCATAGTACTAGTTTTTGCATATGGCACACTTGGTAAGAGAGCGCAAAGCAAAAAGATTACCTCATTTGGTACCACAATGACACCTATTTCAAGTAAATCCGTGATTGATGGGCTTCCTGAATATATTCATATTTGTTGGTAAAATATTATTTTACAATATTATTTTATTTAGGGTTGACTGCGGAAATCATGTTGATTTTATTTGTCCTATGATAGCTACCATTAAATGACCATCTAACAAGATGAAAAAAAAAATAGTTTAAGTAATCTATATCTTAAAAAATAGGGTTGTCTGACCTTAGCTTTGCATATTTCGTAAATGCTTCGACCATACTTCTCATTTGGGAGCCTACAAGGAGCCAACTGTTAACGAAATTTTTCAGGGTAACTTGTATAGTCGATTTATAGAACAGTATTAGTAACAACTAAATGCAAGTTTCATCAAAATTGGTGAAGCCGTTTTTGTAATATTTTGGTTTGTTGCAGTGTTTTTATACTTTTCATTTTAAGTTGTATGGCAGCTACCCTTAAATAGCAACTAATTAAAATGGAAACTACACCACAAACCACAAGATAATTAAAGTAGCCAAAGGAGAGGTCAAAAATTGTATGGAAGCTGGTACTAAAATAATTGAAAAATATACTACGGTCAATATGTTTAGGCTGTAGACTGTCATATAGAAACATAGAAAATAATTTGTTGGAGGTTACGAAAGAACGTTTTTTTTTTAATTTTTACTACAGAATATAATTTTTATTACAAAAATTATAGCTTATGACACTCGGGAAGTGAAGATGAATCTAACGACACCTCGCATATCAAAATCAGACAAGCCGTTTAGGCTGTAAGCTGTTACATACAAATATACATACACTCGAAAAACATAACCTTCCTTAAGCAGTCAGGTAAAAATCAATATGAAAATTGGCTCCCACAGAATTCTATATATTCACAAAGCCAATCAATCACAGAATCATATGAAATAGGTCTCATCATTGTATCAATGAGTTTTTTGCAGTGCACTCATAATAAATCTGTAGCTTCTGTAATTTTTCATCCGGTTTTAATGATTTTTTTCACATAAATAACTGGATTATATTGTCATTCACTATCTGTGAAAAATCTCAAAAAATCAAATAATATTGGTAATCTTTAGGTTTATTTTAAATATGAACGGTAGTTAAACATAATATAACAATGTATACTTCTACACAATTATTTACCTGTTTTCATGTGAATTTCAATCAGAAGTCAAAAGCAAGCATTTATAGACCTTTGCAAAGGACCTTCGGTTGCATGCTCTTAGAATTATTTTGAGTTTTTTAAAATGTTTTTGTTCAAATTTTATAACAGTCATCATTATTAATGGTAGCTTAGTAGTTTAACTATACCTAGTCTTGCCATAAATATTGTCACGAAGAAAAAAAATTTTTTTTTACTGCAAATAATATTTATTACTTTTACAGTGTGTTAGTTTAATACATAAATATAAAACAATTTAAAATATAAAAGCTTATTCGAAGTGGTCTCCATTGGCTGCAATACAGTCCTTTAAACGTTGAGGCCAGTTATCAATAGAAGCACGCACTCTTTCCATGGGAAAATTCTTCACTGCCAATCGTATGGATTGTTTTAGGGACTCCAAATTATCATGGCGTTTAGAGCAAGCCATACTCTCTAAAACTGACCATAAATCATAATCCAGCGGATTAAGATCAGGACTAGACGACGGCCAGTCTTCAGCTCTGATGAAGTCCGAAACGTTCACTTCCAACCAAGACTGCGTGGACCGAGCTTTATGAACTGGCGCCGAGTCTTGTTGGAAGGACCATACTTGGTTATTGAACATGGTGTTGTTAAGGGGATAGCTACCTTCTCAAGAATGGTATTTTGATACACTTGTGCCGATGTTTTGATACCTTTTTCACAAAAATATGGCTCAGTCACTCCTTCATAGCTAACACCCCACCAAACCATCACTGAAGTCGGATAATGCCCACGTTGCACTCTGTCGACTAATTGGGAAGCTTCCTTAGAGCTTTGAGCATAAATACGGTCATTTTGTTTGTTAAAATGTTGCTCAATTGTAAAGATTTTCTCATCCGTAAGCAAAATTTTTCTGTGACCTCCCTTTGCGTACCGCTTCAGTAGTTGTTTCGATTTTACCACCCTATTCTTTTTTAAATTATCAGTTAAAAAATGACCAGTGCGTCTCTTATAGGCTGCAAGTCCTAAGTCATCTTTTAAAATACGCGACATGGTTCTGGGTGCTATCTTCATCTCCCGAGATAAAATCTTTTGCTTTCGGACAGGATTTCTTCGAATTCTTTCCCTTACTGCTTTGACCACCTTTTTCGTACGAACACTACGTGGACGGCCAGATCTTTTTCTGTCACAAACAGAGGAGGTCTCATTGTACCTATTAATAGCCCGGTACACAAACATTTGACACACACAAAGTGGCACAAAGTGCAAGTCACAAGTGGCGGGAAGACGCTGGATGCAAGCCGCTTCCAATCGGTCTTTTTGGAAATCCATGGGGGAGGCCTATGTCCAACAGTGGACTTCTTATGGCTGAGATGATGATGATGATGACACAAACATTTGACTAATACCAAGCGTATGGAGAGTTTTAAAAATTGCATTTGGCTCCATACCAACTTTGTGTAATGCAATCACAGCGATTCGGTTCTCTTTATCACCCCACTCCATTTTAATATCGCAAAATATTGTACAATGTATTGGCGCCAAAATTAGAAAACTCAATGAACAATCATATAAAAATGACAGATTCCAAATTCAAATGTAATATCTTTCTTATTTTTAACTGTAACAGTATTTATGGCCAGACTAAGTATTTCAATAACCTATACTGTAGTGGGACAGTATAGGTGATAAAAAAATCAATTCGATCCCAATCCGAATGAGTTCTGTAGGGGTTTTCAGAACTCATTCAGATTCAAATCGATTTGGAATCTATATCTCCGTCTCTGTCATTCTCTATGAAAATTACAGATACAGAGGTATAGATTCAAAATCCAAATGAGTTCTGAATACCGGGACTGATTCCCATAATATAAGCTTTGCTTAGTTTGGGGCTAAATGGTGCTGTGTGAAAATGTCCTCCAATGCCCTACAATATTATTGATTGTTAAATTTTATTGATAGTGTAAAGAATTTTAATATGTAAATATTTATTTATTATTATTTGTCGCAAAGATTGCTGTCAATTACATTATTTACCTGAGCTAGCTACAAAGACAGAAAAAACTGTTTAAAATATGGATTTCCCACAGCATGTTAACTATTGGCCTTTAAAAATAGATCAATAAAATGAATGAGGTCAAAATGTTACGTGATAAAAAAATATTCTGGCAACCAAAGTACTAATTTATATGTAAGTATAACTCGAAATGTTATTGTATTATTATTATATATTTAAATACTTATAATATATATATATATATTTCAAGTTTAGTAAAATAAACTTACCATCCTGGGCAATGATGAGAGTAGCCAAAAATATTTTAACATACACCAATGTCTTTATCAACATCTTTATTCCGGGAATTCAGTCATTGAATTCTCTTTGACAATACTTATGTGGTGAACTTTACTTCGACACATAAAATTAAGCAGTTTTTCCTCTTAGCTATGAAGAACCGGTTTATCATCAATTCATATAAAAAACAAATAAGTTTTTTCTATCATTCGAAGTCAACTGACACGTACTTAACAGGTTTTACAATTACAAGTACAAATCAACCGACAAACTATAATAATCAAATAATTAAATCAAACACTAAACTCTACCCAGTAAAAAAATACTACGGGGTTTAGTTTGTTTTGTTTGTACCAATCAATTGAAGATCAAGACTTGACTTGACACTTGTTAGTGCCAATGATGATTGACTATTGTTGAATGAATCAATGAAGATGCAAAGAGAATGTAACGTCCAGAGTAGAATAGAGACCGTCACATTGTTTTCTCTTTCACTCCCTAGTGAAATAGCATAATGTGATTATAGCAATCATGAAAGAGAAAGATTATACATTTTTTGTCTCTGTCGATGTAGCGGGTAGAAAATTGTTTGGTCCTGATACTATACCTACTATGCGATGGCTTAGGGGCACAAATTTGACAGTTTGCGAGCTTATAATCTCAAATAACTATAAAAATCAGCCAAGTGCGAGTCGGACTCGCGCACGAAGGGTTCCGTACTATTGGTAAGTAGGACCTTTACGGACCTAATAAGATTACCTGTAGGTACACCTGTCTACTTAGTAGGTGCTTATGATAAAAAGTTAAGAGAAGAAGTTATTTTATTTAGCGTAGGTACAAATTGCACAGTCAACTAACTTAAGAACCTAGTTAATTTTGCAAATAATATCACCTAGATACTACAAAGTTTAGTTCTGTTTATAAAATAACGAGAAATCAACGAAATTCCAAGTAGTAAATTGCAAACTTATAGGTAGGTTTTCGATACACATCCGGGCAGCATGACGCTCGCGCGAATACGCGCGGTTATTGCTCGCTCCGTGATGTTACCTCCCCGCTATCCGCGCGGCTGTTGCTTAGCAACCGCCTCGCGTTCGCGCCACCACCACACCGCGGCGTGGCGCTCGCACCGCGTTTAGATGCACGGATTATTTTCATTTTGTGCGTTTTTATGTATTAGATTAGGTATTTATTTTTATAGTTAATATATTTCTAAATATTTACTTACAAATATTCAAGTTTCTACCTGTTAATTAAGATCGAGTAAAAATTGCTTAAAAATTACGTTTGTTGTATGGGAGCCCCCCGTTAATATTTACTTTATTGTTATTTAATTATTAATTTTGAAAGGTAATATACAAGTAAATATTCTGTGAAAATTTGAAGCGTCTACCTGTTACCGTTTTTAATATTGAGCAAAAAAATACGAAAAAAACACGTTTATTGTATGGGGACCCCCCTTATTTTTTTTAATTTTTAGTATTTGTTGTTATAGCGACAACGGAAATACATCATTTGTGAAAATTTCAGCCTTCTAGCTATCACGGTTTATGAGATACAGCCTGGAGACAGACAGACAGACAGCAAAGTCTCAGTAATAGGGTCCCGTTTTACCCTTTGGGTACGGAACCCTAAAAAAGGACTAAATTAACGAAACTTAACTTTTGTATTATAGAAAACGGTGTGGTTAGTGGTAAAATGGTGAATTGTGTTGTCTTAGGCTGTAAAAATAGAAGTGCTAGAGGTTTAAATAATGTTAGTTTTCACAGGTGAGTTTTTAATATTTTTTATGTGCATGAAGTGCATGTGTTCGTCTCCCGTCATCGCAAATATAATTTAAGGTTAATTGATGAAGGAACAAATATTAGAATACAAACTATTTATGCAAATCCGTTCAAAACGGTGAAATTAAACAAAAATATAGAAAGATCATACGAGGCTATGTTTGCATAAGTTGGCATGACAGTGTTGCCAAATTAAGATAACACTTTTTCCTAGTTAGTAAAGGCGTAGAGAGAGACGCAATGGAGTAACTCACATTTCTTTTTCTTTCATTCCTCAGCGTAACTGCGTAATGTGATCGCAGCAAGTGTGAAAAAGAAAAATGTACGCATTTTTTTTCTTTAGGCTCTTAAAGTAAAATTGGGTATTTTATACCTCCGATCCAAAAAGAGGGGTTTTATAAGTTTGATTAGTGTATATCTTTGTATCTGCCTGTGGCATAATAGCTCTCAATGGATGAACCGATTTTGATGTAATTTTTTTTATTAGAAATAGGATGTCGAGAATGTTTTTAGGTACGTTTTATCAAAATGAGTTCAGCCATTTTGTAGGGGACTTTTGAGTTTTCTAAACTTATATTTGTAAAGTTGATTTTTCAGTTTTTTTAACAATAAATATTTAATTACATATACTTACAGCCTTCTTGAAATAATGTTTATCAATTATAAAAAAAATTAAAATATTTTTATAGGCGTAGCTATAACTAACACAATTAATTGCTCAATATCTCACGTCTCTTTGTTGCACCTTACATCACAAACCGCTTCTTAGAATACACCTATTGAATTAGTAATACTAGTATTATGCTTATTGTTGTTATGTTTATTGGTTTACATGCATAAATAGACCGTCAGGTTGTGCCAGTGGGTTGTGTAGATGGGTTGGCGGGTTTGGTGTGTATTGCGCTGTACAGTTAACTTGCCTACATAACTGAATATGCTATGCTACTAACCGGTGATAAGTTTGAGAATTTGTGTATTTCAGTGTTTATACTACATGGGTATTCTAACTCCATTTGGTAGCAGTTCCTTTCGAAATGAATCTCCATCTTGGTAATTCTGTATGAAAATGACTAAGATGAAGATATGCTTTCTATCTTTACGTTTCGGTTTGAGATAGAAAGTAACCCAATAAGGGTTTTTTAATCTTTCTTCTTACTTCAAGATTATATTTTTTTAAAGGCCTTATTCCGAATGCGACGTGCGCCAGGTCGAATAGCACTAATGGTACAGTTTGCTTTAATAAATGGTGGGGACCTTGAGCATAATATGCATGCTTTAATAAATATATTATTGTTTATAATGGTATACTTAAACTGTACATACTACTAACTGGTTGTGGGATTCAAAATCATTATGAATATTTAAAGGTAATTAAGTACGCTATTTACTGTCAAATAAGTTGTTTTAATTTATTTTAAAATAATCAGGCTTCTGATTTCTAATTTTAATTAAGGGCATAGTTGTAGCGCACGGCAATCTACAGTAGTTTACTATGCATTTTTTTATACAACGAAAAAAAGTGTAAATTTTTAGTAAAGTATAAAAAAATGTAGAAAACAGTTTTCTGTTACTTGTTTCTCTATAGTTGTAATGGTTTACAACTATAGAGAAACAATACAACCATAATGACTAGCCTGTAAAATTTTTCATTCTGCCTTTTAACTTCTATTATAAAAGCGAAAGTAGCTCTGTCTGTCGTCTGGCACTCTGTCAGTTTGTTACCTTTTCACGGTTAAACAGCTGAACCAATCGTTACGAAGTTTAGAATAAAGATTCTTAAGGGCCTTGGTAGTAGGAGTAAATGGTAATATACGTCGTGCCAAGTTCCATCACGTCATACGTCGTGTACATGTACTCATAGTTGATATGTATTGTCGGATATGTATTGTCGCTTACAAATTCAAACTACAAGTGTAAGCATGTTGAATTTATGAACATTTTTAATATAATAACATCAAAAAAATATCTTAAAGTTATTTTATGTAATGAAACACACTTCCAACTCCTTACCTATTTTCCCCGACTTCTATGGGAATGTTATACAATGGTATCAATATCGCTATCTCTTGCCCGGCTACAAGGTTCCCCTGTCTATTCATTCTCGGTCTATGCTTAATAATTTTGGATTGATATGGTAGAGAGATTTACTTATCTATGGCAAGGAAGAATGCGTCACGCGATCAGCTTGCGGTGGCGGTGGCGTCCTACGTTACGTGCGGGATAATATAATTTGGTGAAAATGGACAAAAAAACACGGTTAATTATCGAAACTGTAAAAAGATATCCTGTGCTTTATGATACTTTTCATCTAGACCACAAAAACAACAAATTAAAAAATAAAATATGGGATAATATTGCTGAAATGATTGAGGCACCTAATGGTGAGTATCATTGTGCTTTCATTTAATATAACTACACAATAAAAAGATATAATTAACATTTAACTTTCTAAGGTTGTTTGTAGTGAAAAGTAAAATAAAAGCATATACTTAGATAAAAAGTACCCCTACTCTTCTTTCTGCTTTATGCTTTTATTTTACTCTAGGGTTCCCCGTCAAACTAAACCAAGGAACCCATTTAGAAAATCATGTTTTTAACGCCTGCACAATGGGTTCTTTCTTTGTCTAAAACGCAAAATTCCAAGCAACCTTATAGTTTCGCAGAACTCTTATTAAGAAAATTAAATTTTATTTTAGTCGAAGCTTACTGTTATTAAGCGCATGCGACGATAATAATGAATTATTTAATCTTAAATTATTCATCGTTATGTAACTTATTGATGAATTAATTATTTTTTGGGTCGCAGACATAAAACGGAAGAAACGAAACGAAAGAAAAAAACGGAACCCATAACCCATAATAACTTTGTTGTCCGTCTGTCCGTCTGTCCGTCCGTCCGGGTGTCAAGACCTGTATCTCAGGAACGCGTGAAGGTATCGTGTTGAAATTAAAACCATATACGCAGATTCATAGTCTCTTGCTGCAGAAAGAAAAAATAAATGTATCAGTGTCCTTAAAAAAAGTTACAGCCGAATATGTCGTAAAAAACGCACACTTCGACACTCAAAAGGGAATCAAAACCTATGGGGTACTTCCCGTTGACCGAGAACTATGAAATTTGGCAAGAAGAATTGTGATTAGAGTACACATATAGGAAACAATCCGAGAACTGGACATTTTTTATTTAATTTAAATTAATTTTTGTTTATTGTTAGTACTATTATGTATTCTATGATACTGTATAGAATATGACATAGAGTATTTGTTAAATAATTAAATGTAATAATGCAAAGGTCACCATGACACATGAGTCGACACAATTTAGAAGTCGTGTCGATAAAATTCATGCACCTGTTATCTTATCAAAGGCGGTAAATTCTAGCAGGAAGCGTCGACTGGGGGACAACGGGAATAATCGTCGCGTTTGATGTAAATTTCATATGCAAATTCATCGATATAACTTCTGAGTGGTATCATACTGTAACAAATATCATCAGCATCATCATAATTTAATCTACAATAATTCCACTGCTATGCTATGTATAGGCCTCCCCTATGGATTTCCCAGTTTCACCATTTGGAAACGGCTTGCATCCAGCGTCTTCCTGCCTCTTGTATCGTAGGTCGTCTATCCATCTTGTGATCTATCTTCCTAAGCTGTACTTGTCGGTGCTAACAAATATGATATTAAGTTAATTATTACGTTAGTACTAGGATGCTATTTCCACTCATTGGTGGACAAAGTGGAAAGACAATTTGTCTATGTTCTTTGCAAGGTTTGCCTACTGGTGTTAACCGTAGTTTTTCCTATTTCCAGTCACAGATTATATCTTATCAATAAATAATTATTAAGTTAATAATATTTAATTATTTTAGGCGCTGCTGTTAAAAGTAGATGGAAGAATTTAAAAGATGCCTTCAACAAGTGTATTCGAGCTAACATGCCTGGTTCATCACTGACATACATTCAACGCTATAAAACTTGGCCGTGGAAAGAGCATATGTCTTTCTTACAACCTTATTTGGTATCACGATCTGATTTAACGGTTGAATCTGACACTGAAATTGATACTAAAAATACTGAACCTTTAATAGAAGCATTACAATATTCTCAATCTCCAGTTCCAGTTACTAGTGTTAAATTTGAAGCTAGAACATCACCATATGCACAACATGAGCTTAGTCGTAAAAGAGCATTCCAAAATATTCAAGATGATCAAAGCGAATGTGAATATCAAGATGACGGAGGGAACAGTTTTATAGATAATAAAAATTATGAACATGATGCGACTGATTTAATTTTTTTGGGATATGCTAGAACTATAAAACACTTATCTAATCGTCGCCAGGCAATTATCAAATTTAAAATTGCCAAGTTAATAATGGAAGCCGAACTCGACCAAGTTGGTGAGCAGGAAATCAGTATTTAATCTAACTTCTTTTTGGAGTATCTAACCGGGAGCTTATAATTTTAGCAACTCGGTCGAGTTTGTGGGTAGAAATTGATCGCTGATCAAAATAAATAAACACTACACGAAAATAACTACCTATCTGCTACTCGTATAGCAAACGTATACCTAAAAGTAGGTATGCTTGTTAAAATTGTGGATACATATTATGTCACTTTCATATCGGGTTATTTAACCACGTGCTCAGATAAACGAACGCTGCATATTATTACTAAATATTGAAAATGTAATAGAAATTATCGTTTTCATTGTGATAACAATAATATTTAATGATTAAAGTCAATGAAGAAAATTAAAACGAATTGTTATTTTATATCATAACTAGGTATTCATTATAAAACTTGCTTATAAACTGGAATACATTATATTATTATCGATGCGAATGTGATCGAGTTTTGTAAAAACAATGAATTAAGGACAGCAGCGTTCTTATTCTCGAATAAAATAAAGAAATAATAACAGCAGCGTCCTCAATGCTAGCACATTCTAGTAAATCGATTGTCCCTAATTGCTCTCATTTGTATGTAATGAGAGTGAGCAATAAGAAATCAACTTAATGTTTTCTAAGGTTCTCGCGATTGTTACTCATTGAAATGAAACAAATTTTAACGGATTTATTGCGTATATTTTACACAATTTTATGACCTAAAAGCAACTTGCTAAATTTATTAGTGATAATAAAGTTGTAAGTACTGGATTGTGAAATTGTTCTCTTTACTTACTATATATCAAATATTTACAGAAGAAAACTTTTAATTGCATCACAGTCAAATTGCTGTGAATTAATAAAAATCTGGGAAGATGTCTACGGAACCTTATCAAAGGATGTTAGCATGTACTTGGCTACGGATCTATATCTAAATATAGACAAAAAAGTTTTTTCTAATCTGTGGTTAATCCCAGATAAGTATTCGTAACATAGACCTTATGATTCTCAGAGAGAGACATACGTAAATATTAGAGTCCGTCGCGTTTCAATCGTCTATCGGTATTTATAGTACATGTTCCATCCAATCGTAGAGTGTAGGTTATAAGATCTGTGCATCAAAATTCTTAATCTGTAGTGCCATCTATCGGCAATTTTTTTTACCCTATTTTCAGGCAGGCCTTGTTACCTTTAGTCATTGAGTTTTGGCGGGAACGTAATAGTAACGTGTTGTTGCTTTGTTTTATTTTCCTAAACTTGGTATAAAAATGGTGGTGTTTTATTCATTAAGTGTTCGATTAAGTGCGTGAGTGTGGGCAAATCAAATAAAGCAGTGAAACGTGTGATTTTACGTTGTCGGCAAAACTCCATAGAAGCTTCTAGTAAAGTCGCCACCACTTTACTCAAGCAGGACTCGACTTATAAATTGACTGTATACCTGACTTAGATTGTGACTAGAACATTTACAACTTGTTTTATTCAAAAAATCCTAATACTTGACACTGGCAAATGCTTTAATGCGGTTCCAATACAAAAAAATAAGAACCTTTAGTCATTAAACTGTCAAGTGTCAATTATATCAAAGTGTCAAATGGATGAAATGCCGAAATGGTTTAGTCAGTTCAGTTGGCAACACTGTGTCGTGCAAGTTGGTTGTAGTAGAGATGTATAATGTGAATTTCAGAATTCATACAAAGTTGTATGTCCTTAACTAACAAAATATAAATGCGCCATGACAATGTGGTGGATAATTTAATCGAACCTCTATTTAGTGAAAATACAACATGTAGTGACTCGGTTTATGATACAGTGAAGTGTTTTTGTTATGATATCAAACAAGGACGTATTTTGAAGACTAATATCAGTCGTCATAGATGACCTCTCCGGGCGCTGCAAGTAATCTATTCGGCATAGACGCTGCAATGGCCGGCCAGATGGGACACAATGCAACCTTGCCGTCGTCCAGCCAGCCAGTTACGAACTTCGACTTGGTGGTTGTCCCGCCTTCGGGAATGTGCTACGATGGTCAAGCAGCCAGCTGCAGTGAGTCTTCCGATTCCCATTCCCCAGAAACACCATCGGCCAAAGCCAGTGATCGCCAGTCTCGTATTAAAGCCGAAAAGCAGCGACGGAGTCAGTACAACGCATTAATTAGTCAATTGATGACCCTATTGTCCGATATAGTTCAATCCCAGCGGAAAGTAGACAAAACAAGCGTCTTGAGACTGGCTGCTAACAAACTTCGTGTGGAACATATATTTGGTAAATCATTCAAATGCTGCCATACAGAAACATGGTCTCCAAAATTTCTCAAATTTTTTGACCTTATAGGAGGCATAATGTTTACAGTTACATGCCGTGGTAGAATATGCATCATATCTCCAAATATTCAGGATAAGCTAGGATACTGTCATATAGATTTATTAGGTAATGACCTTTATAACTATGTGCATCCGGAAGACAAAGAAATACTACGACACCACATATATCCACAGGAATTACAAACGGGGTTTGATGAAAAGTTGTTTGATCAACATCACAACTTTATTATTCGTATCTTGAGAGCTGGAGCTCGCTCTGATTCTCCTAAATATGAACGTTGTCGAATTGATGGAGTTATAAGAAAATCAGATCAGGCTACTTCGAATGAAGTACAAGATGAACGGATTATAAGAAGGCAGCGTGTTCGTGTGAACCGTACTTTCTCATCTAGTGGGAATGATTTTGTTTTCTTAGGAATGATATATGTGATTAATGATAACTTGCCACCTAAGATCTTGCCACCCACTGCATACTCAGAGTACTGGACAAGGCACTTAATTGATGGTCGAATAGTGCAATGTGACCAGAGCATCTCTCTTGCAGCTGGCTACATGACAGAAGAAGTTACGGGCACATCGGCATTTGTCTTTATGCATAAAGAAGATGTTCGTTGGGTAATATGTGTATTAAGACAAATGTATGATGAAAGTAGGGAATTTGGAGAATCCTATTACCGTCTTATGTCACGTTCAGGGCATTTCATTTATATGAGAACTCGTGGTTTTCTTGAAATCGATAAAGATACCAAGAAGGTGCAAAGTTTTGTGTGTGTCAATACAGTAATTGGTGAGGAATACGGGCAGCGAATGATGGAGGAGATGAAACGTAAGTACTCTGTAATTATAGAGAAAGAAAAGCAGAATGAAGTGAAAATTGTTGCCATAGACGAAGCACCGGTGGAGGACCCGAAAAGAATAGAACGCATAGTGATGCACTTAGTAGAACCGCCCACTTCAGAGAGTGAGGAGCTCAAACTAGTGCCTCCATCTAGAGAACATATTATTTCCGCTATAAAGAATAGTGAAAAGGTAGTTCAAGAGACCGGTATCAGGTTCGACTCTAGGAAACGGAAAAAATCAGACTGTGATATTGACGATAGTGACAGTACAAAAAGACACAATGGTAGAGACATTCTTAGTGTTTAGGTTATCTCTCAGATGTTCCAATTTAGCATCTGTGGCTAGTTAGGTAGGTGTGTTTATATGTTGTTTGTAATCTGAAAATGTTGTTTAGCTAACGATTGTGGAACATAGATTTTCTATTCTATTTTTAAAAAAATTCATAAAGGAAATATAACAAATTAAATAATAGCACAATAAATAAAACAAAAAATAACATTGTTACTTCTATAATGTGTCTTTTCCCACCGGTTGAATTGGTGTTTAATGAAAGCTAGTGTTCATATTAAAAAACTATCACCTCTCATTGGTCACCAGTCTGCCATTGTTTACATTGTAAGACAAATAGGGGAACACTAAGATATAAAGTAGTTGCAATTCTACATTACTTTGGAATTCTAGAATATTGATCAGAATTTCATGTTTTTACACTTATTGCCTAGTAGTGAAATCAGTTTCTGAAATTTATCAAAAGCAATCGATTTATTGATATATATATATTAATTTATTATGGCTTGGTTACAAGACCTTTAAGCCAAATCTTTTATTAATATTTTCATTTTCATTATTTTATAGTCCTAGATGGCGACTTTACTAGAATCTTCTATGGAGTTTTGACGACAACGCAAAATGATACGTTTCACTGCTATATTTCATTTGTCCACACTCATGCACTTGTTCGCAAAATTTAATGAATAAAACACCACCATTTTTAGCTCATATATATTCAAAATGACACAAATTTAGGAAAATAAAACAGAGCAACAACATGTTTCTATGACGTTCCCGCCAAAACTCATCGATTTATTGACTGTTTATTGTATTGTTACTATATAGAAAAAAAAAACATTAAAATTATCAACAAAATTAATTTTCTTATAATGTGAACATATAAATATCATAAGCTAAATATGTCTATTATTATAGACATATGAATTCATATTTCATAATATCTCGGATGAATACAGATGCAAGGCAAAATATCTAAAGATATTTTGTAAAAAACAAAGATAAACATTAAAGTTGTACAAGATAAGGGTGGCCCTTTTTGTAATGGTGGACAAAACATAGCTTTTGACAAGATTGAAACCCAAAAAAATAATGAAAGTTGATTTCAAATTGAACTAAAAAAAAAACCACATCATTTGCATAAAGTGCCCAAATCACTATCTAGCAACATTACCATGAATGGCAATAGTTATCCTATAAACCAGAGCAAAAGCTTCCATGTTTATTCCTAATTTGATGGCAACAAGCAGGGCTGTTAATCTGTTGGATTCAGATTCTGTTTGGAAACTACATATATATATATAGGTATATTATAATCTTGTATGTAAATGACAGAGAAGTAGATATCAAATAATCTTAATCAAATACAAATTGCATAGATTGTGAATAAAATAGGCTTTTGCTCCCAGACTTCTAAGTTAAATCATATAAAGTTGAATGTTAACTCTTATAGGTATACCATTTTTTTTTAATGAATAAAGGGCAAATTTATATCAATGATTAGGCACTAGACAAGTGTGCTGTAAACATTTCTTAAGAATCATGCTTACCTGTACCAGTCCAGTGCCACTCAAACTTAGGATTCAATGCAAACTGTGTGTGCTAATGCACTGCACTCGTCATTTCCTCAAGACGGGATTATAATTATTTATTATTATTCAGTAATGACTATTTAGAATCGATTAATTATCGAGAAGCGACGAAAGAAGACTCGTCGTAGCGGGAAATTAAACCGGCTTCCCGTTACCTTACTTACTGAGTAGCTACGGACTCCCTGTATGGCTCAGTGGTAGTATGCCTCCTGGGTTTTAGGTTGTGGGTTCAAATCCCACCCACGGCAAACATTTCTGCTGATCGTGGACGTTTTGTTCTGTGTCTGGGTGTTTCTATGTTTTATATGTATGTATTACAAAAAAGTATAATAATTATGTATTCTATCAGCTATCTAGTTACCATAATACAAGTTTCTTATACTCAGGTACAATGTTGCTTAGTTTGGGTCTAGATAGTGTTGTGTGAAAAATGTCCTCCAATATTTATTTATTTATTTAATATTAAACCCACGTGTTAAATATAGAGATATGAAATGTTCAATTATGTTGTATCTAGGAATTTTGTTGAATACAATGAATATACATTATTGATGCATACTTACATTTATACTCTCTGAAAAACATACCTACTATATTCCACATTATGTTAACTAATCAACTATAGTAATAAATTATATTGGCAGCAACAATATATGTATAGCTTGTTCATATTTTCCTGCGATTGTTTAGCGTGTTACAAGCTGGCATGCAATGGACGACCTACCCCAATTAGCATTTTGTTTACATACCTATATGGGTATATGAATCATCATAATATGGGTAGTTAAGTTCTAAAGCAAGCATTCTGAGAATCGGAACCAATGCGGCTAATACCGAACATATACTCTCCTGTATACTTAAATAAATAAATATGAAAATTTGGGTAGCAGTAGTGAGTCACGGCCTATGTGACAGTAACACGCGTCCATTGCGGTTAACGGTCATAAATCACGAAATTGTGGCGTCTGCCGGGACCTTCGGCATGCTATGTTAACGTAAACTATCAGTTTCATGAATGACCTACCTTATAACCTTTTTCAGTTTCAATCTTTGAACAACATAATCGATTATACATAATTATTAGAGAATTGTTGTATAGAAAAATACGCGCTGTATTAGCGACGAATGATAGGTACCTCAGATGTTTCACACTGATTTTATTTTAACGTTATAATAAAATAGTACAAAATTTGCGGCTATCGTAAGTACTTTATACTACAGTTTTGTTTACTTGTATGTCTTCTTATGAATATACTACGTTTACGGGTTACTCACATTTATTTTTAAGTCGAAATCTCAGACTATAGTTTCAACCGCATACGGCGGTCTCTATCAAAAGAAGCAGCGCATACGTCACTCTCGAAGAACGTCGTCTGGTACCTGACCATACTAGACGAGACGTCCTTCGAGAGTGATGTCTGTGCTGCTCTGGTACCAGACGAGACATCCTTCAGGAGTGAAGTCTGCGCTGCTCCTTTTGAAAAAGATCTTTTGGAAATCGCGTATAACTATATTGGGAGATCTCCATTCAAAAATAAACGTGAGTATTCTGTAATATATTTTAAAGATGTGTAACAACCACGTTAGATTCTATAACAAAATTGTTGTATCTCTTGCCCGAAGCGCAAGAAATCCCAGATTCTAATCTCGGCAAAGTAGTAATTAATACCCTGCCGAGATTAGAATCTGGGATTAGAATTTGAATGATGCGTCGAAATATCTTTATAACTAACTCCAAAAGCAGAAGATTATATCAATACACCACATTTTTTTTTCTATCATGGATAAGAACGCGTTTTACTATCAGTTCACTTATTGTGCTCGGTATCAAGTTATCGGTTTTTGTTCTACATACATAAATAGTCACGCCACTTTTTCCTTACCGGATTACAGATTTTAGGAACAAAGGTACGGGATAGATAGATCATCGAAGGCTATGACTAAGATAGATTGATGCCACATTTGACGCTGTTAGGAGGTACAAATCGTACGAAATATGAGCTTGCAGGGGCGAACCTAGATAAACCCTAATTTCCCTTAAATTTATCGTAGCACAAGCCTATCATTAATAAAAGTAATTTAAAAAAAAAACGATTTCAAACTGATTAGAGATAAATAACAACTTTTACATAATACCGAAAAATTAAATCAAAACTGGGCGTCTACCTCAGTAGTTATGTACATCAACTACTTTTTGAGGTCAATATTTTGAAAATAAAAAATAAATTTATTGATTATAAAAAATAAATTTGAGCAATTTATCTGGCGTTCAATAGCTTTGCTAATACAGATTCCTAGACATATTATTAATATTTCCCCAACAGGGTATGTAAAATTCTGTAATGTAAAATTATTAGTCGCGAGAAATTTTCGCTAGTAGGTATATCGTGCATCTTAACTAAATTATAAAAACGGTCTTCTAAACAAGTATCTATTTAAAAGAAAAATATAATACCCGACTGCAGAAATGCTGTTTTTGCAGTCAATTTACGATTTATTTTGTAATAAATAATTCAGCTCTCGCAAAAATAAAAATAATGCGCATTTTCGTAATCTTTCACGAACTTTTTCGTAATGAATATTGATTTTACTAGAATCATTCTACTTCTTTCTCACAAAAAAACGTGTACTCAACAGCGCATCAAGCGTAATGCGGAAATCCTAAGTTAGACTGCAAAAATCGCTCTTCTGCAGTCGGGTATTTTGTTTTCTTTTAAATATTTTCACTTTTAACCAATTTATTGGCGTTATTACAATCCAACGGTTTACCTTATAATGAACGTCGCTAAAAAAATAAGTTTTTTTGTGCACGAGTTAGAATTTTTACGAAAAAAAAATCATCTTCCGCATATTGAAATCGCTGAGTCTGTTTAGGCTACATATATATATATATATATATATATATATATATATATAGAAACGTTGTATATACACTAAAAACATCGTTCTCCTTGAGCAGTGGGGTAACAGTCGTTAGTTGAATCATAAACCGTCGATGTAACGCTGTCCAATTTTATAATTATCTTAATACTGCATTCTTATATATTAGAAAATAATTTTGAATGGCAGCTGGTTTGTTAAAATTTGTTAATAAATCCTAATAATATACAAATATTGTATGTTTATGTACCTGTCTATTTTACTGCAGGTTATCAATGAATATAGTATTTTTTTATGTCACATGTCTGTTCTTTTCTAAAGTAAATTTTATGAGTGCCAAAGCCATGTGTTTATTTATATTCAATTATATTTATACGTAGATGTCGGGTCTAGTAAAAAAACATGAAAAATAATGTGCACGAGAACCAAACACTGTGTATAATATTTAGTGAGACTAAATTATACAGTGTTTGGTTCTCTCGTGGTACAAAATAAATCTTTAAATAACTTAAATACGAGTACTTACAAAAGTATGGATAAAATGAATAATGGTCATCATAATAATACCTTCCACACGTATAATTACTACGAATCTATATAATTATTACGAAATTAGTGTAAGTACACTTTGAAAGGTCTTACCGAGTAACGTTACTCAAATTTGAGCGATGCTCAACATATTTTGTTAACTTCTCGCTGACACGTAATGACACATTCGAAAATAAGACAGAATTTGAGATATTGATCAAAGTTTAGTAACGTTTTTCGGTAAGGCCGTAGTTTGTCAGAAGGAATTAAAGGTATTAATTTAACGAACTCACTTGTTTGTGAATTTCTCTCATAATTATACGAAAATTGTTCGAGGAAATTCGCATACGTTTTGGTAATATTATGTGCAGTGTAGTATAGTGTTAGAATTATCCGACATCTATGTCATAAAATGTCTTAGCTGAAACATAAAATATCGTGTTTTTTTTCTGCAAAATAAAGTTTGTTATAGGTAGTTTTAATGTTATTAGCTAGGTGTACAAGTTGCTCACATAGTATAAATATTAGGTACCTAAAATTAGGCTTTATTTTCTTAAATTAATAATAATACATCATTTATACACGTACGTCTCGTAAAATCACGATTATTTACGCGTAATTATTACCTTGATAGACGGTATGGTATTCCGGGATATAGAGCTGACAACGCTTTGCTGTCATCGCTATACTAATTCTTCAGCATAGCATAGCGAAGCGATTAAACAAAGTATTCTACATGAATTCTTCAGTTGCTTCAACACTTTCATTTTAGTAAAAAAGTGAGCCGTCGTGGGAATCTTAAAATATGTGAAACATCGAAATTATTTTGTGTAGAAAAAGTATGTATGCTTTATATCTTTCTCGTTCTTTTGTAGAGGACTTTCTCTGTTTTAGCAATCCTGCCCTCGTCGCCCACGCCATTCGGTCTGACCTGCCTCATTAGATGTTTCATATCAAAATAATTTAAATACTCCGTCGTTTCGCAATATATAAATAGAACTTCAGGTAAATAAAACCACAATGTTGTCCCCAAAGACTTGTTGTCCCTATTTAAATTTCAATGAGCGAATTGTCTGAAAAATTCATGTGTTTTTAAAACTTAAATGACTTATTTGCGATTTTGTCTAGTCACGGTTCGAGAGACACGGCTCTCGGAGCACCTTTGTGGGAGCACCATACCCAAATAGTTGTATCAAAATAATTATTATTACTATAATAGTCCGTAACGCATAATGCTTTGTGTGTGACGCTTGTTCTTAGAATAAGTGACGGAACATAATATTTTGACTAAAATACCAGAACAAATATTTGAATAAGGAGTATTATTTTTTTATGTACCTAATTACAAAATTAATCATCAGCTATATTTAAATAAAAATATACTATAAATTAAAAGTGGGATTGCACTAATTTTTGTAATTCAGTAAAAGGGCTCCACCCAAAAATTTTTGTATGTGGCAGAATGGTTAAGGTTCTTAAATGAATAATCAGTGCTCTATTCAAACGATTTACGATAATACGTAAATTGCATGGCTCTGATGTTAAATGAATGAAAAAAAACCAGTTTCTATTTACTTTTTTTTTGTATATTTTCAGTTGCGTCGTCAGTCGTCAAGTTTACGTACTATATAAAATTTTGCCGAGGGCTTAATATTTGTTTCTAGTAAAATGTGTACTTACTTGATTGAAAACTTATTCATAAAATTAGTATGCTCGAAAATCAACAATAAGTTGACTTGGAGCAGCTGAAACAGATGACGTCGAATTTGTATAATGCGTATGCGTCCCGCTTACTCGCCGTCTTGAATTTTTGTCAAGTTCTTGGAGGAAAATATCCTATATTTTTCCTACACAGTATTGGCTTACCTGGATGCTTGTAAATATTTCCTATCAATTTATTCGACTGTTCACCTCACATTTTCAGGCTCTGAATGATTTAGTCAATGTGAAATATTGCATTGTAAAGCCAACAGCCGCAAATTTGTTTTCCGACTTTGTGTTTCGAGTTAAATACGAGTTTCTTATATTAAGGTAGAATTAAGGCAAAAATTACGGCTTAAGCCATTTCAGTGATTTTAGCAAGTTGATGCCATTTTATGTAATAGGTTATCTAAGCTAAGATACACGTAAGTATATAGTTTATATATGTATATACATAGTAAGTAATTTGCAGGTCTATATTTTGTGACATGTATTGTTTCGATAAATTCATGTGTTAATTCTGTTTATTAATTATTATTATGAGCTAGAAACATTAATGATTGTGTATTATATTTATACTGTAATGATAATATGGATTGGCTAAAAATTGCATCGATTTTAAGTAACAGTTTCATTTAAAAAACCAAAAACTAAATATCCAAATAAGAGTTCTTTAAACCATGGAAACTTGTCAAAAAAACTATTTTTAGGGTTCCGTACCTCAAAAGAAAAAAAACGGAACCCTTATAGGATCACTTTGTTGTCCGTCTGTCTGTCTGTCCGTCCGTCCGGGTGTCAAGACCTTTATCTCGGGAACGCGTGAAGGTATCGTGCTGAAATTAAAACCATATACGCAGATCCATAGTATCTTGCTGCAGAAAGAAAAATAAAATTTCTCAGTTTTCGTAAAAAAAAGTTTCGACACTCACAAGGGAATCAAAACCTATGGGGTACTTCCCGTTGCCCTAGAACTATGAAATTTGGCAAGAAGCATTGTGTTAGAGTACACATATAGGAAAAAATTCGAAAACTGGTCATTTTTAATTTAATCACAAAAAATAGTGTCTTTACGCGAGGAATGAGGGTTCAAATTTTAAAGTTCTTTAACCGTATCATGTGGGGTATCATATGAAAGAGCTTAATTAGCATAAGTTAAAACAGGTTTTTAAATATTTTTACGATGTATATTTTACGGTATAAGAAGGAAAAAAAAAATTATTTCCCCCTTTTACTACTAGTTTGTACGGAACCCTCGGTGGGCGAGCCTGACTCGCACTTGTCCGGTTTTATTTTTTAGTTAATGATAGCTGTCAAAACTCACCCTTAGGCAACCTTAACAGTATGTACATCTACATACGTACGTACTTAAAGGAGAAGGCGACGACGGAAAAACAACCAGTCAACCAACAACTTATGCCATATAGACTGCTAAAATGCTAACTAGCTAGTTGTCTTTGGGTGCCATGAATAAAATTAAATATGCTGTGCTATTTCGTAGTTCTTGGCTCCGCTCGTATATTTTATTAACCAAAAGTAGTTCAAACTATCCATAGATATAAATATGCGAATTAGGTATATGTCTCTAAAATAAAAACATAATGTAGAGAAAATACGGCTTAAATATGTACTTATAAATATTTCGACAATTGAACCACGAATTTTACTAAATTAAATTGAAAATTTAGAAGTGAATTAATAATGAACTGAAAATGAAACTGAAGTAGGTAGGTTTGTAATTGCCCACATAATTATGTGGCAGGGTTGCAGGGTAAACGTTTAAATATCTGAAGGTTGTGATCATGTTTCACCATGAAAAATGTTTTAGTCTGTTCACAACGAATAATTCCCGTTTCCGGTGTTAGGCTTTTGAAAATATTTACTGGCGTAATTACGTACACCCACGCTTATTAGTGTACATATATACGCCAGTAATGAATATGCTTATTGCTCATTAATAGCCTGTTGATTTTTGTGCTTAAGTACCTACCTATAGTAAGCGGCCGTGAAATGATTATATTGCCGTTGAACAAATTTTTCATTCAAGTATTGCTGAAAATTGTAAAAAGAGCATACTTATTGCTAGCATATACACATTTCGAGCCTAAACTTTGACCAAATTTATTTGTGAGCATGGATTATGTAATCTTGACTTATGATACACCCTAACTAACTAGGAAGATATGTTTTTTTGTGTTTTATTCTCAACTATTTTAGTCCATTGTGGATGATGTCTGTAAAAATCTCAACGAAAACGAATCAATGGAGATGTTCAAGTTAAAAATTCAATGTAAATGTTTAAAGTAACCAATAAAGGGCCCAGTCTGTTAGGTTAAAAGTTAATTAAGTACATAAGTTTAGATGTAGACACCTCATATGTCCTTATTAAGTGGTGGTAAAGCCCATTTCATGTTAATAGACCCTGTTTTCCCTAACATGTCTGACAATGTTAACAACAATGGCTGATTTTCGACCAATGAGAGCTCGTTATCGTTATCTACGATCGGTAGATACACGCCATGTTTGTTTTCACGTTTGGACAACAATCTAGTTAATTAAGATAACTTGAATAAGTACCGTCTAGTTATTTCGACATATTTTGTTTCTTTAGGTAAGTATTCTGTTAATTTTATATCTATTGTGGTCTGATGTTCTCAATTTAGGAATAAATCTCTGACATATTTAATGTAATGAATTGTTTTTAATGATATTGTGAAAATTACCTACAATATGAAATGAATTAATTATATTATTAATGTTTGAATGTGTTAAGACTTGCACGTTACATTGATATTACTTGATGTAATAAAATTACGTAAAAACAGTCTTGTTTTTCTAATTACCTACACCTTGTTATAGTATGGTTGAATTAGTATTATAAATGCGAAAGTAACTCTCTCTGTTTGTTTGTTACAATACCATAATATGACGAAACTAAACTGACGAAATTTAGTGTAGTTCCGTTAATGGACTACATATTGTAATGTTCCGTATATTTAATCATCATTATTTTCATCGCCTTGCGCATACGCATTTTCCGCCGATATGAATGGAGTGCATGGTGCCGCTCACGCATTTTCACAACTTTGAATACCTATTTAAATGGTTCGAATGTTGCCTACAAGCACTGCACATAAGAAAATTCGTCACACTGTTTTTATAGAAAATTTATTTTGATTTCAACAAGATTTCATACAAAAAATAGTACCTAATTTATATTATTATCAATATCATTGATAAGAATAAGAATTATGTGCAAAAAATATTAATCGAAATTAAATTTTGTATACCTACATGTGTTACATTATTGTGGGCCTTCCTTACGTACAAATTTACTGAAGTACACACTTCAATTTGTATCTTCAAAAATGTGGTTATCAAGAGGATGCGTCGTCATAGGATATTGAACTACGTTAACATATTTTCAAGGCTTGTAACTGTATCTTCGGTAATAATTTTATAGTTTAAAAAACTGAAACAACCGCCTTCAAAATACGCTATTTCGTTTACTTGTAATATCAGTAAGGATCAGGATACACTAAGTTCATGTCATCATGTCCAGTCGGGTAATAATTAAATAAGGCGCTCAAGCGTTGAAATATCTATTGTCTTGTCTTAAAATGTCTATTTTCTCCATATCTTATACACACATCTTCTCACATACATCTTTATACATATTAGTAAAAATGAAGATTGAATGTGTTCTGAAGTCTTTTGACTCCAAACTGTGTGCTACTCCGTTGGAAAGATATTATATATATATATATATATATATATATAGGGTGTAACTCAATTGTAGCATTGTTGACTGACATATAAAAGTGTTCTACGTAATTGTTCAAAGGTTGGCGATAGTTTGCAGTACGCACGTTCTAGGTAACGTGAGGAGGCAGCTACAAAGTTGCAGCGGCGACCGTGAGTCGCCGGTTGCAATGCATATATTGATTCATATACCTAACCTACCTACCTATTCTATATGTACGCTCTCTGCGTCTAACTCAAGAACACGATGTGATGATTATTTCAGTATCTGCTTGTCTATTTTTTATATAAGTAAAAAAAGTTTTTACTTGATTAACATAATCATTGCCTCAGAGTTAGTCCAGATCAGCCGTGTAAAATATTTAGCATAACTTAGCTCGTTTGAATACATAATACCTACTTATAAGGCATTAAACGCGTTCGTGGCCTTTGCGATAAAAATAATTTCCTAGCGGTCCCACATGTGGTGGCGAAAGTGAGAGGTGGCCATCGGAGCTTAGACTCTGCTTGAGTAGCTAATCAATAGCGAAGATGTCGGAAACTTTTTGTGTACACATATGATAAACTAATAATAGTTATTTCATCTATGTGAGTACCTATGTACAAAAAAAAAAACCAACTGCTAAATACATAATAGGTACATAGCATAATATGATGTATGTAAAGACAAACATAAAGACACACCTTTCACATGAAAATATGTAAAACCGATTAGGCTCCAGGAGGAAACAAAGAAATATACGTGCATACTATAGATGTATTATATTTTCTACGTAGGTTGGTTTTCCCCGGCTCCGCGTGGCAAGCCTCAAATAAGGTAATCGCCCGACTCGTCTTCAGTCGCGACACGTCGGACAACGCTGTTAGACGCGTGTCGTGACTTGTGAACAGTGACATTGCCATCCTGTGTTTAGAAAGTGCAACACCAAGATTTAAAAGGCCTTAAGGATGAGGTCTTATCCTCGAAAGTGCCGAGAACTGAGATGAGCCATGCGTTTACTTCATAATTAATGAGTATAACCTCTCTATAGATAAAATCATTCAAAATTACCATCCTTCTCGAACAGTCGGGGGTTTTTTTTTTACGCAAGATAGATCTACAATTGACCACCAACTCACCTGATGTGATGAGCTCTATCACCGTTTTAAGCGACGGTGTGGCCGAGGATGGAGCTCGTCGATCTAGAAAATATCTGTTCACTCTAGCCTTGAAAATTCCAAGATTGTAGGTCTCAGGAGACTGTAGGTCACAAAGATGGCGGCAAAGAATCCATTCCTGTGCAGTAGGTACGCATCAAGAACGTGAAAAAAATATCCAAAAATTCTCAAAATATCCCAATTTATCAAAAACGTAGAAAATATAGCCATACAGTAGAAGGATACTGCATGACATGTGCACAGGCGAAGTGTCTAGAATATATTTAGCTTTCATGACTGTTTGGCCAAGTGGTTTGTATCTATAAGTGTATGTAGCAGGTAGGTAGATTGTCGGTTACGTCAACGCGATTGGGCCAATAGCGACGATGGCTCGACGCGGACGCGACGCGACGGTCAGGGCCCGCTTGTCCCTGACCACGGTCAACGACTCGTTTGAAGGTGCCCTCCCAAATTGAACGGCCCCAGACTACACCTATAGTTAGTATGCGGGCGGCCGTGCGCTCGCTTCTCGACTGCTGTTACTAAGTGAAGAAAAATGTACTCCGCTGCCGTATAACGAAATTTAGTCTGTAGCTTAGTGTGCTAACTGTTATTGAATATGATTTAATTATATTGACTGCGAAACTTTGTAGATCTCATTTGAATTGAGTATAAACTGTTGGTCTTATCAGTTGTATTAGCCCTTGTTTGATACGGGGTAAAATAGTAAAAATAGCTGACCAGCAATTTCCACGGTAAAAGTAAGAGCTGTACATATTTGGCCAGCCGTTTTAGACTCACGCATGATCGGTATTAATACGAAGTACATAAAAGTAATTTAAAAAAATGGACTTTAAAAAAACTATTCAATGAACTGAAAAGGGAATTCAGGTCTGTATGTACCCCAACTATTTTTTGAGGTCGGTGCCAGGTCACTATCACCAACCAGGCACCGATCTCAAAAAAATAGTTGGATTTGCTAAAGTCTATCTCTTTCTATTTTGTAGCGGAGCGTACATTTTTAGACTGAAACTACGTACTTTAAAAAAATCTAGTACTTTCTTATATTAATAAATCAGCAAACAGCATTGGACTGGTACGAAATATCGAGAATATTTTTTATTTATTTTGATATTTTTTATTTATAAGTATATACCAAACAAGTAGGCAACTACAGAACCTACTTACCTACTTTGTGCGTGTTCCGACACACACTTGGTCAATTAGCTGCAGAGATACCTGACATTGGAGAGTCAGAAGAATACATATCGTTATCATCTTCATCATCATAGTTGTTTTTCGACACTATGAGGGTGAAACCGGCCGCTGCTAGTACCATATCATTGCCCCTAATATAGGACCCCCTCTTTAGTACATCTGTCTAAAGAGGTCGAGATTAATAATAACAGGTAAGGTAAATGTACATTTTAACCCGTGTCCCGTTCATAACAATTTCTGGGAACCATTGTTTGCAATCAAGTAGAGGTAATCTAAACGTTAATGTCTAGCCTAGATCCAGACTAAAATAAAACCTAGATACGTAAAACCTACTAACGTTGTAAAGTCATCATTACTCTTAATTAATAGTGTACAATGAAGAGTTTATCTATCTATCTATCTATCTTTTAATTACAATTTATAATGCTGGGTACTCTGCCAACTGGTAGTGGGTTTGAGCATTTGTATTGTCTTTAGATCTATATCGGTCTGGGGTAATCGATTTGCTTTTTGTGTAGTAATTTAGACAGTTAAGTATGTGTAGTTTGTATATTATTTTGTTGTAGTTAATAAAGGCAATTACAATTTTAAGTACAAGACATTGTTTAACATTTTGTTTATCATGTGTGCACTGCATTGTAGATAAACATGCAGTTTCATTATCAGTTGTTACCATGAGCTGTACGTACCTACACAGCGTAGCTCGAATGACGATAACATTCAATATAAAGCAACCAACTTATCGTATGGTTACGGCCAAATGATAGAACTATTTTTCTAACTGTTTTCTTCTCAAATAGCTATGCTGGCGCTCCTGTAACTATACACTTAAGTTGGCCATTTCGTATCGTGTATTTGCGGCTAAATGATGGAAGTATATTTTTCAGTTAACTATTTATTACTTTTCTTGAGAAAAGTCAATACCAGCGCCCTCCTTCGATTCATTGGATACATTGGTCGTACCGTAAGTATTGTCAATATAGCAGCGAGGGGAGGTGAGGTGATGCTTGCAACGAGGTGGAGAGGGGGAATTATCTTTGAATTAGTGCTAAAGGTGACACTGTGCGGCCGTCGACCTAATATGATAGCCTTGTTTCTGCCCTGTGTTGTGAATGATGACACACGCATTGCCACGTAGGTACTATAATACCTGACGTAGATTTATTTTTATTTGTACATTACATGTAAATAACAAAACAAGTAGGTATCTACATTGAAAGAAAAACAAAATACCTATCCGACTGCAGAAGATCGATTTTTTCAGTTTAACTTTCGATTTAATTAAGCTTGATACACTGTTGAGTGTACGTTTTTTGTGAGAAAGTTTAAGTTTAATTAGTTAGTGATTCCAGTTTAATAATAACATCATTTATTTTTAACATTTTTCACATAAAAGTTCGTTGGACGTTACGAAAAAGCGTTTTTTTGGCGAGTTGTATTCCATAAAAATATAGCTGACACTCATGGAGTGAAAACGAATCTAACGACACCTCGTACTTACATCAAAATCTGTCAACCAGTTTAGGCTGTAGAAGGCAATATAGAAACATATATACATACATACAGCCGTTTAAGTGTGACACCTTAACCCTATGCCTGTGCATTAGCCTCATGAATAGACTTCCGCACCCTTAGTACAGAAGCCTAAAAAGGAACTTTTTACCCGACTGTGCGAGAAGGAGGGTTATGTTTTTCGAGTGTATGTACGAGTATGTATATATGATTGATATGATGTCTATATGATTGCCTACAGCCTAAACGGCTTGACCGATTTTGATTTGCAAGGTGTCATTAGATTCGTCTTCCTTCACTCCCTGAGTGTTGCAACGATTTATATAGATATGTACTAACTTGAATTCTTTGGTCATAGGCTATATTTTTTGTAATAAATAATACATCTCTCGGAAAAATAAAGTCGGGTATTTTGTTGTGCTTTTAATGTAGATACTTGTTGAGACAAAGGTGTGCCGTGCCTACCATCTTCGATACTATCAATGTCAGATACGTTCCAACCAACCATCAAAATGCTGTCAAGTTTTTTAGGGTTCCGTACCTCAAAAGGAAAAAACGGAACCCTTATAGGATCACTTTGTTGTCCGTCTGTCTGTCCGTCTGTCCGTCCGTCCGGGTGTCGTTAAGACCTTTATCTCGGGAACGCGTGAAGGTATTGAGTTGAAATTAAAACCATATATGCAAATCCATAGTATCTTGCTGCAGAAAGAAAAATAAAATTTCTCAGTTTTCGTAAAAAAAACTTATAGCTGAATATGTCGTAAAAAACGCACATTTCGACACTCACAAGGGAATCAAAACCTATGGGGTACTTCCCGTTGACCTAGAACAATGAAATTTGGCAAGAAGCATTGTGTTAGAGTCTACACATATAGGAAAAAATCCGAAAACTGGACATTTTTAATTTAATCACAAAAAATAGTGTCTTTATGCAAGGAATGAAGGTCCAAATTTTAAAGTGAATTAACCGTATCATGTGGGGTATCATATGAAAAAGCTTCAGTAGCATAAGCTAAAACAGGTTTTTAAATATTTTTACGATGTATATTTTACGGTTTATGAAGGAAAATATAAAAAAAAAATTATGATTTCCCCCTTTTATCTACTAGTTTGTACGGAACCCTCGGTGGGCGAGTCCGGCTCGCACTTGTCCGGTTTTATTTTATAGAGGAAAGGGATAGCCCACTGTGTTGGGGCTGTTTGAAAGAGAACGAAACCGTGGAAAATGTACTGTAGCATTGTGGAGACATAAAAGACACCAGCAGGCTTAGACGAGTGGCAAACGTTTCTATTTCTACAAACGCTTACGCTTCGAAATGTTAAGAAACTGTAACGTGCAGTCACGTGACATTCCGTTAGCTAATGTCAATCCCATATATTTACTATCTACTGGCGTTCACGAAATTAGAATGCCACTTGTCTAATCCAAGAGATCCACTGGATTACATGTGGGAGATTCAGCTTCAACCTCAGCCAGCCTCATCATCACTTTTGTCACCTTCACAACAGACTGCGTGCCACCTCATCATGGTTATCATCTGCAGAAAAACAGGAACAGGAAAAGGAAAATTTTACTAATAATATTATTAAGTTTTAAAATACCTATATTATGTCACAATTTCATCCTAATTCCAACTAATCACAATTATCATGTAAAAGAAAAGTTTGTTAACATTCACGATCAAACGGTTGAACTACTCGTTAAGAAATTTAGTACATAGATAGGTAGTTGTGGACCTAAAGATGGTCATAGGCTACTTATCACCATCATCACCATCACCGTGTCCCATAACTAGTTTTTAGGGTTCCGTGCCCAAAGGGTAAAAACGGGACCCTATTACTAAGACTTCGCTGTCTGTCCGTCCGTCCGTCTGTCACCAGGCTGTATCTCATGAACCGTGATAGTTAGACAGTTGAATTTTTCACAGATGATGTATTTCTGTTGCCGCTACAACAACTAATACTAAGGAACAGAATAAAATAAATATTTAAGAGGGGCCCCATACAACAAACGTTATTTTTGTGCTCGTTTTTGCTCGATATTGATAACGGTAACAGGTAGACATTTGAAATATTCACATAATATTGAGTTATATCATTCACTTTAAAAATAAATAATTAAATTAAAATAAAATTAATATTTAAGGGGCTCCAATTTTTTTATTCGATCATTAGGGGGCCAAATGGGGTCAGGCAGCCCCGGCTGGTCACTGCGACCTTTTCAGATCTATTGTGACATCCCCTATTAATTACAGCACCTCTCCAAGTCCAATGCTGAGCATGTAGTCTGTGATGGCCTTGGGGGAGGAGGTTTTTATCTCATCGGGTGAGATTATTTGACCTCCAAGGTGCCGGCTTCTGCTATGGTGCAGAGGGGGGGCTCCCATACAACAAACGTGATTTTATTGCCGTTTTTATATATAATAGTACGGAACCCTTCGTGCGCGAGTCCGACTCGCAATTGGCCGATTTTATTTAAACTATAATTATTAAATATAATTTTAGAGAATCCCCCAAATTGATGTTCCATATAAACGGTTTTTTTTGCTAGACTATTTGTCTTGCTCTCTCAACAGTAGAAAAAGCTAGACAAAAGTCAAAGTATTTATGAATTAAGACTGCTTGAACGCCTGTGCTACGGATCCAGAGCTTCACTCCGATCCTTCAAGGAGCTGGGATGGCTTCGGTAAATGCTGGTGGGGGAAATGCACAATACACCTCAAGTGGGACGTCGCGGTCGGTGCAGGACCATCGCTCCCACTTCGAATAATAAGAGGACAAGGAAGCCACGTGTAAGGTTCTGCGTTTTATTTCGTTTCAAGGGCACACCTCAATCCCCGGGCCGGCTAACGTTTTAGAAACAACGTTCATAGAGAAACGGTGCGACGGACAAATAGATTAAACTTTTATATTGGAAATCACATATAGTCAAAGTTGGAAATAGAGCCCTTTATTGTTATTTACCTACTATACATAACACAATTTTCTGTTCTGGGGAATCATACTGAAACAAGATCCTATGTACCTATATTAAAAGAAAAACAAAATACCCGATTGCTGTAAAGCGATTCTTGCAGTATAACTACGATTTCATTACGGTTGATATGCTGAATGTACTTTTTTGCGAGAAAGTATGCACGAAGTTTCTTTTAAAGGTTATAAATGCACACTCTTTAGAATAATGCTACTAGGTTTTATTATTACTAGGTATTACAAAAAATTACACTCAGGGAGTGAAGGAAGACGAATCTAACGACACCTCGCACATCAGAATTAGTCAAACCGTTTGGCTGTAGGTGGTCATATAGAAACATATTATTATACGTACATTCAAACATACATACACTCGAAAAACATAACCCTCATTCTTGCGCAGTCGGGCAATAATGATAAAACTCAACAATTTCGGTCCATGTTCTTGATGCGTACAGCACAGGTATGGAATTCTTTGCCTCCTATGGTTAAAGAGACTTACAATCTTGGAATTTATAATAATTTTTTTCTAGAGTGAACGATATCTTTTAAATCGACGAGCTTCAACTTATGCCACACTATCGCTTAAAATCAACCTAGTAGAGGGTCAGTCGTAGATCTATAAAAAACTGGCCAACTGCGAGTCGAACTCGCGCACGAAGGGTTCCGTACCAGTATCTATAAAAACGGCAAAAAAATCACGTTTATTGTATGAGAGCCCCCCTTTAAAAATATCAATTTTATTTTAATTTAATTACTGTCAGCGTGGGTAACTTTACACACACTTTTTCATATTTTTGACGATTTCAGAGTATTAATGTATGAGTCTAATAGTATTTTACTAATTAAGCGTGTTCTTTCGTGGTCAATTTTAAAGTAAAGAAGTAACAAGTCCAATAGTATAGAAAATATTTAAGAAAATCTCGTTTAAATGGCTTGTCAAAGTTAAACGCGAATGTGGGTAAAATTGACTCCCGTTCATTTCGATAGCGGAAAATCTTCATAAACGGTGATTTACATAATTTAGGTTGGATTTATTTTACTTTTTTGATCTAAAAAACATAGATCTATCTTATTAAATCAATTTGTGATATTCAATCATCTTAATTTTCATGGGAAATGCCATTTAAAAACTTTGAGCTACAAGCGAGCGGAAAAAATAAAATAGTTTAATTGTTTTTTTTTTTACTAATTAAATAATTTCTTAAAAATCAATCAGAGCGTAAAAAATCTACAATCATTTGAGTGTTGAATGACCTCATTATCAAATATAAGTTCTAAGATTAATAATGAGTAATATCAAATTTAAAAAAGATTCACCCCATTCCATGAACTGCATACCTATTGTTTTCTTTATGTTTCTTTAGTTCTCTTTGTTTGGTTTTTAGAAGACTAGTTTTCGGGTATGTACTAACTAAAAGCAATTTAAAAAATCGGTATCCGGTAATCCGGCCACGCGCAAGTGTTTCATAGTTCCATATCACAATTTATGCCTATGTTAATATTATTCGAATATAAAATAGGGTTGTTTGATACTAAGAATATTCTAGTTAAGCTAAGTTGATCCACTATTACTCGTCAACTTGTAAAACCTACTTACTTGTGATATTTTCCTTACAATTTCGTCAGGGAAATTAATTGCTGGATTTTTTTCAGCATACCTATTCGACAAGAACCATTTAGCCGGTAGAGGGGGAGAGACACTTGACCCTAACAAAAACTAACATTTTAAAGCCTAATATTTTGCAAAAGAGACGAAGACAAATATGGAATACTAAAGTGAATAATATATTTTTGAATTACCTATCCAATTACAGCCAACACCAAGGGGTAGTATACGAGAAAAAAAACATCCCTACTTTACGTGTAAAGGAATTACAAGGGTACCTCCCTTGTAATTACTCTATTCCTATCGAAAGTGTTTTCAAGATATATTTTAATTACGCCGATAAAGTAGAAAAAATTAGTTTAGCACTTGATAACGAAGCCCTAGAAATGTAGAAAGTGCTAAAGTGAATCAATGTCAGCGCACCTTTTGAAAAAGAAACTGCGAGCTAATCTTCCGTGTAGAAAAAATATCATTAGGAAACTGTATTACGGTGTTTGAGTATGCGTTTTGCAGCCTAGGTGTTTGACGATAGCTTTTCCACTTGAGAGTTATAGTCTCAAGAGGAAAAGCTATCGTCAAACACCTAACGATGCCATGACTATCAACCACCAACTTGAGAGCCAGTTCTTATTCCGTGTTATGTATGCTTACCATCTTCGACCACATTTTATTGCTTAAAACATCTCTGTCAGACATAGAAGTGAAATAATTCACATTATTAATGCATTTTAGGTGTACAATTAACTGAAACTCCATTGTCAATTTTACCCACAATTAAAGAAAATACGTTGACTTTTTTGTTTACAATATTTTTACGTAGTAAAACTAAATAAGACCAAGAAATATTGTTTAAAATGGTAAGATAGATCAATGTTTTATCGATACTAAATAAAACTCATGGGATTTAAACAAGTTTTAAACAATTAAATCAGAAATCTTGGACATACATTTTTCAGTCGCAAATTCTTGTGTTTAGAAAATGGTAGAAAACTTTTAAAACTTCCATCACATTTGTCAACTTTATGCATAAATTAACATTTATAATGTTTGGCGACTACAACTCACGCATTCATCAATCAATTTAATTACTCATCTTTTGGTAAAAAAATCAAGAATCTTTAAACCAGGCTATGTCCAATGTTTAACGCAGAGTCAAAGTTACCCACGTTGACAGTATTTATTTTTGAAGTGATTAATATAACTCAATATTCTGTGAATATTTCAAGCGTCTACCTGTTGCCGTGATCAATATCAAGCAAAAACGAGCAAATGGTTGTTATATGGGAGCCCCCTTAAACATTTATACTATTATATTTTTTAGTATTTGTTGTTATAGCGGCAACAGAAATACATCATCTGTGAAAATTTCAACTGTCTAACTATCACGGTTCATAAGATACAGCCTGGTGACAGACGGACGGGCGGACTGACGGACAGACAGCGGAGTCTCAGTAATAGGGTCCCGTTTTTACCCTTTGGGTACGGAACCCTAAAACATGCTCCTGAGATTTCCGGAGAAGAGTTGACGCGCGATCTTTTGACAGTAAAATAAGCGTTTCTCATACAACAGAAAAAAGCTGTTTTCTACCCCTATTCATAAATGGCCTTACCGAAATACGTTACATAACTTTAAGACATTGCTTAACATATTTTGTCACTTTCTGCCTGACACGAAATTACACTTGCAGAAAGAAGACAGAGAATTTAAGATGATAACGTACGATGGTAACGTTTTTCGGTAAGGCCGTAACTGATTTCGATGATTCTTTTTATCTGATTTAAATTATAAATACCTATACCTCTACGATTTAATATTTTTTTTTGAAAATTAATTATAATTAGGGTATTTTTAGCGGCATTTTAGTCAAAAATGAGTTATGAATGCTATGTTTTTCCGCTTTTTCATTTAGCATTCATAACTCATTTTTGACTAAAATGTCGCTTATACCCTATTACCTTTTAACCGTCGATATAATTATATATATATATATTTTAAAGTGCCTTCATTAACTACAACAAAACAATATACAAACTCAACTAATTAAACTACTACACAAAAAGCATATCGATTACCCCAGACCGATAAAAGAAAATAAAAATAAATTGTTTTTACATATAGGTAAACAATTTATATAAATTGAAGGGTTGTAAGTTGTAAGTCTAAAGGGTCTAAGTGCCAATTTTATTTTTTATTTTTTTCCATTTGCATATTATTAGGTTTGGTACATAGATCGTATTTTTGTAATAATATTGTTTTTTTTGGCACTTGGACCCTTTAGAATTACAATCCTTCATTAATGTTCTCTTATATGTATGAGAGATTGCGCGACAACGTTTGTAACAAAATAAAATAACCAAGTTGCAAAAAATATCTAAGACAAGTAAAGAGTAAAGCAGCACCCAGGGCAAACATTTGTGTGATGAGCATGGATGTTTGTTCTGTGTCTGGGTGTTTCTATGTATCATATGTATATATTTACAAAAAAAAGTATATATGTATTCTATCAGCTATCTAGTTCCAAATTACAAGCTTTGCTTAGTTTGGACTAGATGGTGTTGTGTGAAATATCCACAAATATTTATTTATTTATAATAATGACATGCAAATCCGTCAAGTCGTATAGGCTACAGGAGGTTATATAGACACATATGCACATATTTACATACATCTAAAGAACATTACCTTTCTTCTCGAGGAATCGGAAAAAAATTGAGGTAGAAACTACTTACATCGGGTTACACGAGCCAAGGGGTTTCTTCCCCCCTCCCCCTCCCTGCTCTCCGTCATGCGCCACGGGAAATCCATAAAGTTGCATAGAAACCGGCTAGGTACATACCTATTCTATGCACTTGTTTATACTTTATGCACCAGATGAGTCAGAATCAGAACATCCATTCAATAATGAAACTTATCTTTAAGAGATAAGGACTGGAAATTCGATAACAACTTAAAGGTGGTATTATTGAAGAGTATTTTTGTATATTAAGCTCTATACTTGAAGTATAGGGTTGATTTTAGATTGAACGGCCAGCAGATATTTATAGGGGGTGCATTGGGGAGATGTTGTATCCGGACAGGACTGGTTGCTTAGCAACCGTTTTGCCTGAGGAGGTAAAGGTAGGTACAGGAAGCATTCCATCGCTGTCGAGTCGACGATGAAGTACCTTGGACTCGTCCTCGACAGCAGGTGGAACTTTGAGGAGCACTTCAAGCGTTTGGCCCCTTGGCTCACTAGAGCTGCGGCGGCGCTGGGAGGTTTGCTTCCTAATGTGGGAGGGCCGAATTTGACCTGCCGCCGCCTATACACGGGCGCGGTCCGATCGATGGCGCTCTACGGTGCCCCGATCTGGGCGGACGCTCTGGGTGCCTGTAATCTGGCTCAACTGCGGAAGCCGCAGCGAGCCATGGCACTCAGAGCGATCAGAGCTTATCGGACCGTCTCCTGTGAGGCGGCGTGTGTCCTGGCCGGCACCCCACCGTGGGACCTGGAGGCACAGGTGCTCGCGAGCATTTACCGCCAACAGTCGAATGCACGGTCCAGGGGTGAGTTTCCTCCCCCTGAGGTGATAAGACGTTGGCGAAGACGAGGCCGGAATTCGGCAATGGAGGAGTGGGAGCGTAGATTGGCGGCACCAACCGCGGGACTCCGCACGGTGGAGGCTTTCCGACCCATCCTAAGAGATTGGGTCGTGCGGAAGCATGGGGTGCTCTCTTTCAGGCTCACACAAGTCCTGACAGGTCACGGCTGCTTTGGCGATTACCTGTTCAGGATAGCCGGAAGAGAGTCCACCCCAGCATGCCACCATTGTGGTTCAAATTTGGATTCGGCGCAACACACGCTGAGCGAATGCCCAGAGTGGGCCAATCGGAGGGCGCGACTTGTCGCGATTGTGGGAGCGGATCTCTCGCTGCCAGCCATTGCTGCTGCAGTGACTGGCAGCGAGACATCATGGGAGGCGATGCGTGACTTTTGCGAGGAGGTAATAGCATCAAAGGAGTTGGCGGAGCGTGTGCGCGAAGACGATCCGTCGTCGCAACCCATACGCCGCAAACGTGTTGGACGTAGGCGGCTAGCGCATGAGCGCCATCTGCCTCCGTAAACAAGGGAACTCTGGGCGGTAGATTCGGGGGAGTCTGCCGCCCAAATAAAGAGTTCCCCGAGGATGAACGATGTGTCTAGTGTTCCGACACATCGTCGTCAGGCGGGTAGAGTAAAAACTCCCCGAGAGAGGGGTCATTTGGACTAGCGTGGCTGGTCAGTGGTAGAGTCTGGGAGAGTGCCCACTGTCCGGCCGTAAGCGCAAAGGAGGAACACCGTGAGGTTTTAGTCGGTAGTGGCACCATTCTGGTGTCGAGCCCGACATAACCCGCCGCTCCCCCCGGGGCGGAGGGTATGCGTAAATGCATTTCCTCACGAAAAAAAAAAAAAAAAAAAAAAAAAAAAAGTACAGGAAGCATCGTTATGTTTGTTATTTTATTCAGACGTTGGATTTGCTATTTTTATAATTATATGAAATATTTAGGTAGGTATTTCTTCCAGTTTTTGGGTATATACATATCTATACTTTTTTATAAGCAAAAAGGGGGCAAATGGCTAGACCCGGTGCGTCATTGCGACCTTTGCAGATCTATTGTGGCAAATCCTTACGCACAATCATGCTAATCATGTAGATAACAATAGCGTTGGAGGTGAAGTAAACAAATCTATACCTACTTAATTATTTGTGAAAATTCAATAAAGAAACCCTTAAAGTTTGGCCATTTCCGTCTGTTTGTCTGTCCGCGGATTTGTTACCAATAAGACTTTTATTTAGTACAGAACATTATAATAATTATTAGTATTAGTATCAGAAATGTCCTCGTACCATGCAGCTGTACTGTTCTGTATGACGCAAGTGGTTTACCCGACAGAAAACCAAATCAAATAATATTACATACCCGAAAAGCTAATTAAACATTAACTTCACCATATGCCGAAAAGCGTCCTTTATGCCTTTTCAAAGACATCTGTAGATCAACAAAATTAATCTATAGAGGTGGACAAATTACAAACTAAAAGTTTGCTTTAGAAAATACGTAGAAAAGCGATAGTGGCTTCTCTATGGGTATGTAGTATTGTAAGTATACATTTCCCAGACGCCGCCCTTGGAAAGTCGGTCGCCCGGGATACGTGACCTTGCAACCATTTTGAGCTCCGATCTTGAAACTCCTTTTATCTTGGTACTTAGGCATGTATACCTACTAGGTTTAGAGTACGCCACGGAATTAATTAAATTGTATTAGTAAGTACTTACTGCATATGCTATTTGAGGGCTCAGCTATGCTGCGAGACTGAATCAGAAATGATTATGAGATCCGTAGACGTACGAAAGTCACGAATATATCTCACAGTGGGATTAGCAAGTTGAAGTAGGCAACCGGCAAGTGCAGCGTAGGAAGACCAACCACAAGGTGGACAGAACACCTCCAACACCAGAACTGACATACAAGCGGTAGGAAGACGCTGTTGGATGCAATCCGCTTCCAACTGGTCATTTTCGGAACCCATGGCAGAGGCCCATGTCCAGCAGTGGACTTCTTGTGGCTGCGATGATGACGATGATAACTTGGATTGTAATTTTATGATGTACAAGTACTAATAGAGAGTTAATCTGTCTACCAAGCCTTATCAAGATATAGTTCAGTGCCCCTAGATGCCACACGATGCTCGGACGTGGTAGAAGTCCAAAAAACAATACCTATATTCTGCAAAGTAGCATAGAACCACGGATATCCTCCAAAAACCACCATGAATATGTATGAAATACGATAAAAAATATATTCATTCATCTCAGCCATAAGAAGTCCACTGTTGGACATAGGCCTCCCCCATGGATTTCCAAAAAGACCGATTGGAAGCGGCTTGCATCCAGCGTCTTCCCGCCACTTGTATGAGGTCGTCTGTCCATCTCGTGGCTGGTCTTCCTACGCTGCGCTTGCCGGTACGTGGTCTCCACTCGAGAACCTTTCGGCCCCATCGGCCATCAGTTCTGCGTGCTATGTGCCCTGCCCACTGCCACTTCAACTTGCTAATCCGCTGTGCTATATCGGTGACTTTTGTACGTCTACGTATCTCTTCATTTCTGATTCGATCTCGTAGAGAGACTCCGAGCATAGCCCTCTCCATAGCTCGTTGCGTGACCTTGAGCTTCCTTATAAGGCCCATAGTTAGGGACCACGTTTCAGTGCCGTATGTCATCACTGGTAACACACACTGGTTGTAAACTTTCGACTTGAGGGACTGGGGAATATTGGACGAGAAGACGCTTTTAAGTTTCCCGAACGCTGCCCAGCCGAGTTGGATACGACGATTGACCTCCCTCGTAAAGTTGGACCTGCCTAATCGGACCGTCTGTCCTAAGTAGACGTATTCGTCAACAACTTCAAGAGTGAAGTTCCCCACAGATATTGGGGTGGGCACTACATGGGCGTTCGACATAACCTTCGTTTTGTCCATGTTCATTTTGAGGCCCACCCGTTGGGAAACTCTATTGAGGTCTTCGAGCATCGTACTGAGCTCTTCCATCGACTTTGCCATGACTACTATATCGTCGGCAAACCGAAGGTGAGTGATGTACTCGCCGTTAATATTAATGCCGAGCCCTTTCCATTCCAGAAGCTTATAGGCATCTTCCAAACCGGCGGTAAACAGTTTCGGAGAGACAACGTCTCCCTGCCTCACGCCTCTTTTCAATGAAATTGCCTCTGAGTTCTGGTCTTGTACTCGGACTGACATGGTGGCGTTGTTGTACAAGCACTTCAGCACTTCGACATACCGATAGTCAATACGGCATCGCTGGAGAGCCTCAAGCACCGCCCAGGTCTCGATCGAATCAAAGGCTTTCTCATAGTCCACAAACGCTAAGCAAAGGGGCAAGTTATACTCTTCGGTCTTCTGTATCACTTGCCGCAGCGTATGGATGTGGTCTATGGTACTATAGCCTTTTCGGAAACCGGCTTGTTCGGGAGGCTGAAAGTCATCAAACCTGCGTTCAAGACGATTCGTGATGACCCTTGAAAACAGCTTATAGACATGGCTCAGAAGCGAGATGGGTCTGTAGTTCTTCAGCAAAGTGTTGTCTCCTTTTTTGAAGAACAGCGCCACCACGCTTCTGTTCCATGCTTCTGGCGTTGTACCTTCAAGCACGACGGAATTGAAGAGCCTCTGAAGGACTTTCAGTACCGGTGTTCCACCCGCTTTCAGTAGCTCTGATGTAATTCCGTCGTCGCCCGGTGCCTTGTTGTTCTTGAGCTGTTTCAAGGCCATCCTAATCTCGTACAGGCTGATGTCCGGGATATCTTCGGTATAATGTCGAGTCAGTTTGGCTCTTGGATCTTTGCCCAAACTGCTAACAGGTTTTGCGACCGATGTGTATAACTGTCCATAGAACCTCTCGATTTCCCTCAAGACTTCTGCTTTGGTCGACGCTATACTGCCATCTTCCATCTTAAGCTTCGTCAACTGGCTCTGCCCAATAGACATGTCTCTTGCGAACACTTTGGAGCCTTTATTCCGCTCTATCGTCTCTTTAATACGATTAGTATTAAAGGTACGGATGTCGTGTCGCATAGACTTTGATATGAGTCTATTGAGCCGCCTATATGACTCGGCGTCACCGGAAGACTGCAGTTGCAATGAGCGTCGTTCAGCCATGAGGTCGAGGGTATGGCTCGAGAGCTTTTGCGGTCTATTTGTACGGTGGGGTTTATAAAACTTCGCGCCCACCGTACGGACAGTTTCCACAAACCTGTTATTGATCTCATCCACCGATGCGCAGCTCTCCAGGCACTCGAAGCGATTTGATAGTTCGAGCTGAAAGCTCTCGGGGTTTTGGATATGGGCGCGAGTGGGTCGGAGTGTAGACTTCATCATACGGGACCTCTCCAGTTTAACATTAATATTCAAAGTGCCTCGTACCATTCGGTGATCACTTCCGGTTTTAACCATGTTGATCACAGAGACATCATTGAATATTTGTTTCTTGGTGGTCAGGATGAAGTCTATCTCATTTCTCGTAGAACCATCGGGACTCAACCAGGTCCATTTCCTATGAGGTGGCTTCTGGAAGAAAGAGTTCATCATGAAGAGTCCCTCTTTCTCCAGAAAGTCGGCCAACCTCTGTCCCCTGGGGTTCCGTTGTCCATATCCAAATTGCCCCACTCTCAACTCACTTTCGCATTTCCTGCCCAGCTTCGCATTGAAGTCCCCCATAACAACATTAAAATAGGTCTCAGAAGTGTGTATGGCCCTACTAATGTCCTCATACATCACCTCCACCTCATCATCCGAGTGTGCCGAGGTCGGTGCGTATACCTGGATGACCTTCAACGAATATCTCTTGGATACTCTGAGTATCAGGTACGCAACCCTGCTCGATACACTGTCGATGGCAAGAATGTTGTTAACAAGAGACTTGTGGACGAGAAACCCGACACTACCTTGGGACTGTTGGTCGCCCTCCCGGTAGTATAGTAGGTTACCGGATTTCAGGGTTATCGTGTCCTCACCCTCTCGTCGGACTTCCGATAACCCCAGGATATCCCAATGTAACCTACTCATTTCTTCTTCCAGCTCAGCTAGCTTCTCGTCTGTCCTCATCGTGCGAATATTGTGTGTTACCAGGGCCAGTCGTCTTTTATGCAGGGGGTGGTAGCCGGATCTCTTCCGGAGATTCTTAGCACCCCTTGCTCCGCCGTGACCGGGACCGCTACCGTAGTCCGGAATAGCGGAGCTGCCGGGGACTGGGGGCCTGGTATTTTTGTCGTCTGTCATAGGGGGGGGTTTTGCCATTACTCGCCACGCTTGGCATGCGGGTTGGCGAGCGCAGTGGGTAGCGTTTTCCGCAGAGGATGCTGCTGCCCATCTCTGGTTATATTTCCCTTAGCCGGTTCTTACGGCACCCACGGGAAGAGAGGGGGAGGTACTATTCTAAGCCGGTACCCCACGGCAAAAATATATTATAATATAATAATTATCATCATATTCTATGTAAGTTGTTTATATAAACAACTTACATATTGTGTAAGTTGTTTATTTATATAAACAACTTACATATAATACGATGAATGTAAAACGATACATATCGAATAGTTTGCACATAACAATTTCAGATGAGAATATTTTCTTGTTGAATAAGTTTTAGAGCGTGATTTTTCAGTAGTCGAGTTTTAGTTTTTGAACTTATTTTTTATTTAAAGTTTTTTGGGGTTTTTATGATAAGTAGTTTAGACGTTAAGAGGGAACAAATGAACATAAATGCATGCATGCATACATACGAGTACATGCATACTTACATACATACCAAACAACAAACCATAACCTTCCCCCCCCTTTGCTTCTTTGCGACGCCGCAATTAGTTTTTATGACTTTGACGGGATATATCTCGCAAACCGTACGCTTGACAAAAATATGATTTACCAAACCTTACCCTCATTTAAACAATTCCTGTTCAATGATACCACACATGAGGGGGTGGGGTGAAAAATAATGTTTGTTTTTGACTTTATGCCCCGTAGAGGGCGCCATATTCAATTTAAGGTGACACATACACACCACATAGTCACATAGTCTATAACCAGCGGACAAACAAGACGCTTCCAACGACACCTCATTTGTCAAATTGTGATAAGTAATTTAGAAGTTATGAGGAACAGATGAACCCACATACCGGTCAAAAACATAACACCCCCTTTTGCTTCGCCGTAGTCGGGTAAAAAACTTCTCGCCGCATGTCTACCGTTGGCTCTTACCATTATGTCATGAATGAGTACATAAGCACTTTTTTCAATCGAAAATAGGCTTTCGCTTGACCGTCAACTCACCTGGTGTTAAGCGACAGTTATGGTCTACGATGGAGCGCGCTTGCCTAGAAGAAACCTATTCACTTGCGAATTGAAAATACCTAGATTATATCTATTCGGAAAGACCTATTCAGGAAGCGCATTCCACATTTTGGCGGTACGCACAATGAAAGTGACGCCAAAGCGTTTCGTGCGGGTTTTCGGAATATCAACCATTTAACGATGTCGTTTTTTCGTGCTTCTTGCTGTCTTCTTGGGGAATGAGAATTCCCCTATACCCATTTTCTATCGGACAATTTATATCTACTAAGTGATCTCTCACTTGGGACACGGTGAGAGTATATAAATAGGATTTACTGTTCCTCCAATGAGAAACCTTATATGTGCTTCCGTTTCCAATATATCCGCGAATAAATGTCGGGCTCCGTAAACTCATTTAATTAAATAGCAACTCTGTCTATAACGAAATCGAAATCATCCTAATTTTACCCGACTGCACTCTTTGACAGAAGAAGGGTTATGTTTTTCGGGTGTATGTATATATGTATGTGGGTATGTGTGTATGTTTCTTATGATCGCCGACAGCCTAAACCTAAACGACTTGACCGATTTTGATTTGCGAGATGTCGTTAGATTCGTCTTCACGGTACTTCCAGAGTGTCATAGCCTATATTTTTTTGCAATAATAAATTTCATTTCTCGCAATATAATTGCGTTATTTCGTAATCTCCAACGAACTTTTTCTTTTGTGATTGATACTTTTCGAGTTCCGATAAAATCGGCATTCAAGTGTTTAGTGCCGTTTTAGTGCTGTTACTTACTCAATCTTTGCTTACGTCAAGTAATGCCATTATGAAATTGCATTGTACGTTTTATACCTACTCGTACTTATCGATGGCATTGTTTCGATAATAGACCGTTAATTTACTAGATTTCTTTGTAATATTATGAATTTATGACGTTCTGAAAGTGCACAGGATGTACCCATCGCAGAATATTATTACTACATATATTATACTTACTGTGACATTTTATGAACTACTGTTTTTATGTTTTCTAAGGTTTTAGCGATTATTATTTATTGAAATGAAACAGATTTAGGGCGAATATTTTACATAATTTTATAACCTGACGTTTCGAACACTTGCAGCGTCTTTGCGTTTTCGTTCGTATCATGTGGGGTATCATATGAAAGAGCTTCATTAACACAAGCTAACACAAGTTTTAAATATTTTTACGATGTATATTTTTCGGTTTATGAAGGAAAATATATAAAAAAAATATAATTTCCCCCTTTTATCTACTAGTTTGTACAGAACCCTCGGTGGGCGAGTTGGACTCGCACTTGTCCGGTTTTTTTTAAACTTAGTACCAAATGTTTTGAGAGCGGAGATCAGTGTTCTCCAGTTCTCCACAGTAATTGGGGTGGGCACAACACAACTCGACAAACCTACGTTTTGTCCATGTTCATTTTGAGGGAAGGAGTCCATGTTCGTTGAGATGAAAGATCGTACCTAAGTCAACGAGTAGGTACGACAGTCACTGCTGACGTAGCACAGCGGATTCGCAAGTTGAAGAGGAAGATGGTCAATGGGACCGAAAAGTTTTCAGTTATGTTATAGTTGAACTAATCCGACCATATTTTTTTTTGTTTTTCCTCCTCATCAGACGAATTTGGCATCGCACACTTGTGCAGTTGCCAGTGTCAAGTGTGACCATAATTTTCTTTAGTTTATTTTATCCTGGCTATCACCGTACCAAGATTCAAATCCGTCATCTCTTTTAGCGTGTAACATTAACAAACGTACACTATAGGTACACACGCAGGCAGGGCTCATACTTAGCACGCAGAACAGATTATCGATGGGGATGATGGGGCCTAAAAGTTCTCTAGTGGAGACCTGGCAAGCGCAGCGTAGGAAGACCAGTCACAAACTCAACAGACGATCATAACTGGCAATGAAAGGAATAAACTGGGTGCAAGCCGTCTCTAATCGACCTTTTTGGAAACCCATGGGGGACGATTATGTCCAGCAGTAAAACCTAAACACTATGGGCCTAGGTGAACACACTACTTGCAGGTTCTATCTCACAAAAGACGAAACGCCCATACCTATCCTGTGCGAAAGTGAGCCTCTGCACCATAGCAGAGCCGGCACCTTGGAGGTTGGAGGTCACCTAATCTCACCCGATGGGATAAACCCTCCTCCCCCAAGGTCATCACTGACTACATGATCAGCATTGGACTTGGAGAGGTGCTGTAAGAAACAGAGGATGTCACAATATATCTGTAAAGGTCGCAGTGACTAGCCGGGGCTCCCAGAGCCCATTTGGCCCCCTAAGGTTTGAATAAAAAATATGTCCAGCAGTATACTTCTGACTGAGATGGTGACATATATCGAAGATGATGTAATCAGTCGATTCGAACGACGTACATGGGCTGCGTCATCAAATACCGAAACTGGGCAGAAAGGAGGCGGCAAAATATAATTACGAAAATAATGTAATTAGACAACGTGAATGCAGTGACTGATAGAGACCGATCAACTGGGGAAAATACCAGTTATCTGGGAACCCCGTCTAAAACCAGGCTCTACTAGTGACTGCATTCACATAAAAAAATGTCAATTCAGCATTTAGAAATAAGGATTGTCTGTATAGTTCCTGTCACGTAAAAAGAACGCTGGTTTGTTCGTAAGCGCGAACAAACCAGCGTTTACGTGACACCTTGAGCATTCATGCTCACCATCGAAGGCTCCTTCTTATGGTGCCGTCGTGTGGTGGTTGGCTCTCTTTCCTAACATGTGGTTGAGGAGGATGATGGCTGGCACATGCGTCATATTCGTGATCGGGTATTGCTTGCTACTTTCGGGTTGCTGGTCTGCTCGTGGTATACACACAATAGATTAATAAGTTAGGTAAGTTTAAAAAAAAAAACTTGTCTCCCCGTAATAGTGTATAATTAACAACAGTTTGTAAATCTGACAAATGTCACGGACCCCGGTGTATGTGGTGCTAAAAATCAAATAAAAAAATTACTTACCTCTCTACCCTTTTTTTGTTTTTAAATTACTTGTGGAGTAGATGGCGTATTCTGTGATTACGTATAAAGGGAAAGGAAAACATAACATTGTACTTAAAATAATATCCCGGGAAAGTTTGTTTTAGAACACAGAAATTGTTTAACAAACTTTGATAGACGTGCGTGTTTGCGAATGTTAACAAATTGTTACACATTGTTATAAAATTATTGGTTATTTATGTACTTAGAGGACTTTGCATAATTATTTGTAATGTACCAGTAATGTACTGAATAATGTTTTTAAACCCCGATCCAAAAAGAGGGATACATAAATTGGATGTAATATCTGTGTGTATATGTCTGTCTGTGGTATCGTAGTTCTTAAACGAATCGACCGATTTTGATCTACTTTTTAACCGACTTCCAAAAAGAAGGCAGTTATCAATTCGACTGTATTTTTTGTATGTTTGTTCAGCGATTATCCCGTCAATTGTGCATCGATTTTGATGATTATTTTTTGTTTTGTAGGTCATACTTCAGAGGCAGTCAATACAATATTTAGTAAATTTTATCAAAATCGGTTCAGTACTTCGGTTTTTATAAGAAACTATCTGGTAAAATATTATCCAAATCATCAAAGTAAAGAAATTGTGTACATATTTTGAAGTCATTTTTATTCAGCTTTTTTAAACTATAATTACTTATTTTGTTTGAAAGAGGATCTGATGGAGAGTGTTCTTAGCTATTTTTTATCAAATCGGTTCAGCCTTTTTTTGCGAGGTTTTTGAGTTTTCTAAACTTATACTTGTTCCATTTTTTATTTGAATTTTGAATTATTTTAAGTTTGGACGATTTCTTACTTTTTAGGGTTCCGTACCTCAAAAAAAAAAAAACGGAACCCTATAGGACCCGGTTGTTTGTTGATTTGTTGTCCGTCTGTCTGTCTGTCTGTCTGTCCGTCTGTCCGGGTGTCAAGACCTTTATCTCGGGAACGCGTGAAGGTATACGCAGATCCATAATCTCTTGCTGCAGAAAGAAAAATAAAATTTCTCAGTTTTCGTTAAATAAAGTTACAGCCGAATATGTCGTAAAAAATGCACATTTCGACACTCACAAGGCAATCAAAACCTATGGGGTATATCCCGTTGACCTAGAACTATGAAATTTGGCAAGAAGCATTGTGTTAGAGTGTTAGAGAACACATATAGGAAAAATTCAGAAAAGTGGAAACTTTTAATTTAATCACAAAAAATAGGGTCTTTATGTATGGAATGAGGGTCCAAATTTTAAAGTTCTTTTACCGTATCATGTGGTATTATATGAAAGAGTTTCATTAGTATAAGCTAAAACAGGTTTTTAAATATTTTTACGATGTATATTTTTCGGTTTATGAAGGAAAATAATAAAAAACTCGCACTTGTCCGTATATTTTATATAATAGGATTGCACTTGACGACCACCCCACCTGTTATACGACGTCGCAGTCTACGATGAAACGCGTCTACCGAAATCGATTCACTCGAGGCTTAAAAAATCAAATTTTCTTCATAATTTAATATAACGCTATTTTACCTTACTGTGGAAGTTATAGTGTAATATTTTTCGGACGCGCGCATGCATGTAAGCACACACGAATCTACACCCCAAACTAAACCATTCTACGGATTTCAACATAGACAAGTCGGCTAAGTGCGTGTTGGATCATGCGCAGTGTAGGATTCCGTAGTTGCACGTGACAATTTATGTCAACTTAAAACAAGGCCTCTTAATTGATACTATGATCATACGAAATGGCCCATAATAGTTTAAATGAAACACACTTGACGATAACTGAATCTTAATGTTTCGTAAACGGATCTCAAAATTAATAATTATAGTTTTAAAAACTGAAGCAACCGACCTCTCATGGATGCCATTGTCAGAACTGGACCAAATTGAAATGGGAGCACACGGGAAACCAGCTTACAGATAAAAAAGAATTATCAAAATCGGTTCACCCAGTCGAAAGTTTTGAGGTTGAGGAGGTTCTCAATTCGACTGTTTTTTTTTAATGTTTGTTACATAAAAAAACAGTGGAATTGAGAACCTCCTCCTTTTTTGAAATCGGTTGAAAAATATTCTTCGCACATCTACAGTCTTTTTGTATTATCAAAAAGACTAACAAAAAACGTTATATTCAAGATTTTAGACAGACGGACATAGCCAAACTAACTAAGGGTTCATTGTTTACTACGAAACCCTAAAAATGATGGTTCCCCACTTGAATTTATAAATAAGATGCTTGAACAGAGAACGCTATATTTAAGTTCAAACGGAAATATAAGTATCAGTGAACATCGGAAGGGTCATTGCACTTAAACTTATGAACAACTTTATTTAACCCCCGACTGAAAAAAGGGGCAAGTTAAATTTGACCCAATTCCCGGTTTCTGATTGAGCTGAAACTTTGCATATAAATGTTACGGATGCGGATAATCGCGTTGGTGCCCCTTTTTAGGGTTCCGCACCTCTAAAAGGAAAAGTATAGGATCACTTTGTTGTCCGTCTGTGTCTATCCGTCCGTCCGTCTGTCCGTCCGTCTGTCAAGACCTGTATATCGGGAACGCGTGAAGGTATCGAGTTGAAATTAAAACCATATACGCAGATCCATAGTTTCATGCTGCAGAGAGAAAAATCAAACTTTTCAGTTTTTATAAAAAAAAGTTAAAGCCGAATATATTGCAAAAAACGCATATTATTTCGACACTTGCAAGGGAATCAAAACCTATGGGGTACTTCCCGTTGACTTATAACTGTAAAATTTGGCAAGAAGCATTGCCATATAGTACACATAATGGAAAAAATACGAAAACTATACATTTTTATTTTAATCACAAAAAATAGGGTATGTATGCAAGGAAGGAGGATCCAAATTTTAAAGTGTTTAACCGTATCATATGGAGTATCGTATGAAAGAGGTTCATTAGCACAAGCTAAAACCGGTTTTATATAATATTTTTACGATGTAAATTTTTAGTCTATGAAGGAAAATATAATAGGTCCCATAACGAACTTCATCTTCAAGTTAACTCGCATGTTCGTAGTTTAAAACAGTATAATCACGGAACCTACTTCGAAACGCGTGTCACGACACGCACTTGACCATTAATTTTGAAATTCTAGGTCAATGATTGAATCACTTGGCACAAGGCTAAAAGGAGTTCAGCTTGCAATATAATTAATTTTGATAGCAATTTCAAAACATTCATATTTGAATTATGACACCTATAATTTTGTATGAAATTGATCTCAATTAAATATTGCATGATGGCTAAATGTTTGCGAGTGCTAATTTAAATAAAAATTAAACAGTCTAAAAATGTGGGTAGAATAATAAACATTGTTGACAGGTGAAAGATGACAGAATACGTTCTAGATTATTTCTAGTCAATTGTCAAAATCGATAATTGATTTGAAATCAGTTTTATTTTTTGATACTGAAAATGGAAATGGACAATCATACAGAAGTGATGGATTCCAAAGAAGCGGGGGTGACAACAACTCCTGATGTCGACTCTGAATGGCCAACAGGTAGGTATTTAGAAAAGTAGCGTGTTGTTTTCTTATTGCTTTAATATAGCGTCTTATTAATCATGTAGGCATTAACGTGTCGAATAATATTGAAACAATAGGACATTCTTGTAGCCTAGATAATTTGTATCTACATTACTTACTTGCGTTGCGAAGGTGTTATTTTTCATGTATTTTGAATTGCTGCCTACAAACACGTAATGTTTTTTATTGTGTAATTTTTAGGTTATCTTTTTAATGTTGGTGCTGTTGGTAGGTCACAGGTGAGTATTTTGGTATCGTAAGTTTTAGATTACCTATCAGATTTTTCAAATAGAAGGTGAATAGGATTCTTCTAGGCACGCACGCTCCATCGTAGACCGCAACAGCTGCTTAACATCAAGCGAATTAGCGGTCAAGCGTATACCTATTTTCGAAAAAAAAACTCTTCTCATGCAAATTTTATCACAGATGCATTGGACGCCTTGAAGCAGGACCCAGCAGTGCTGAAAGCGCAAATTCGACTCAACAAAAGTGATGCACCTTCTCCAGAACAGGAAAAGAACTTGGTTTACCAGAAACATGGCGAACACAGTGAAAGTATAGCAAATGGTAATTCACACAATTGAGTATTCAGTACCTTTTCAGGGTTCCGGACCTAAAGGAAACAAAGGGTTGCTCTCGCTCGTTCGTCTGTCTGTCCCAATGTTAGAAGGGTCTTGTGTCAAGGCCGTTGAAGCTGCAGTCATTGGTTGTATACATAAAATATTATAAAAAAATTGCGATCTTACTACTTTCATGTACTATTGTACGTAAGATCATGAAAATCTGTCTAAGCATTTATCGTGTTTCAGAACACCTTAAGCAGAATAAGGCTGTATATATTTTATTTTCAAAAGTACCTATCTAGTGGAAAAAAAAAGGTATACGAAAGCCTTCAACGTCAGTTTTGTTAAAAAATTATCAAAGTTTTTTAACTTCCATATTACTAGGAATTTGTGAATTTGCTACTTATTATTTTTAAATATTATACTAAAACTTAAGATTATCTTAGAAAACGTGAAACTTTTCGAGAACATTCTGATTATTGGTGTAAGAATAATTAGAATGTTCCCGAAACCACACACTTAATTTAGTGTGTGATCGGATGGCGTCGACACTCGCTAAAAATTGTAACTAACCTAATGTTATACATTTATGATTACGACTTCTAGATTTCGAGCGGAATCCTGAACAATAATATGCAAATTCTGACGCGCACTTAGCCGATTTTGTGTATCAACTCGGTTTACGCTACATCGCCAGATCAGGGGGGCAATTCAGTTATTCAAAACCGATCCGTAACTGAACCTTGTGCGAAGCATTTCCTGTCGGCTGCTATCTTTTTTTGATTATGTAACGAGCGAAGGACGTGTTATGTTTCATCAAATGTGTCAATTATAAGACATAAAAGTGACTGCATCAAAAAAACTATGGCGGTCGACGGGAAACGCTCCACATATGGTTCGGCTACGGAGCGGTCTTGAATAACTGAATTGGGCCCCAGGTGTTTATAGGTAGAAGTAGTACGGAATTTTATGCTAATTCTACTGTTATCTTATGTCATACGTTAAATAAGAGGCCAAGATCGTGTCGAGACATGCATGTAGTAGGGTTCTGTAGGTAATGCTGTAATCTAAAAGGAAACTACTTGACGAGTATTTTTTATAAAGACTTTTTGCAATAAGATCAATGACCGCTGAACTATAATGACTTACATATCTAACGCTATATCTCGAAAAGTTGTAATCACAGTGTTTAAAAAAAACATTGAAAGTATAAATTTAATATGTTATACTATTATGATTAATATCTAGGACTAATAGTTTATAAATGCAGGGGAAGGGACATCATTTTTTCAGTATCTTTATCTATAGTCTATAATTATTGAAGCATTTGACCTAAGAATTCGTGAGAAACCGAATTTTCAACGAAAGAGCAACAAATCAACAAGATTTTCGAGATATTGCGATAAAACATTTTAAACAAACAAGACGAAGATCAAAATTTTTTTTTTTCTCAAAATAATCTTAAAAAAGTGTGGAAAAGTGAAGTGTCGAAAGTTATGGAAATGGTTACGGAACACTGCCATATGCATGTAATTTCTTTTGTTCAGTTATTCATATTTTGACCCTAGATGATATGAGAGGTAGTTCTTTAGTTATTACCTAAAGGTTTCTATTAAGCGATATTGTTCAATGATGGATAATGGGTCTCCGCTCCGGTCTCCTGAGGACCCGAACCATTCCAGTAAGTAACTGTCGGCTGTGGTACCTCTCCACCACGTCTAATGATATTAGAATCTTACTTTGCTAAATTAGAGTACTAGACGGTATTCTATTAGAGTATTATATATATTTCTCCAGCGTGGAAGTCAGTCGTTAGTCAGAAGTTAGTAGTTAGAAATCGCTATTATATATCCTAAAAAGTTGTAATCAAAATAATATTCATTGACAGAATTGTATATGGTCTAATGGGTAGTTATGAATATCTAGGTCTAATAGGTACTTTGAAAATGCAGAGGGAAGAAGAACATAATTTCTAGGTATAATAGTTTAAAATTACACGGGAAGTAGGACATAATTAGTATAAAAATAAATCCAAAGTATGTTTCACTTGTACACCGAGGCTTCCGTACTCCTATGCATGCATGACACAATACATGAATTAGTGTAATTGGTGATGAACCGTACTTATGATAAATAAATAAATAAATTAATATTAACAAAGATACCACGGCTAATCGCTCAACGAAAACGGTTTATATTTGTAACTTCATATATTTTCTGGAGTTGAAGTAGCCTGAAATGCTAAGCGTTCACTTCACATACACAATATCAAGTTTCAAAGTTACAGACCAATTGTCTTTATCTAAAGACATTTTAACACTACCGTGTATTGTTCCCGTCACGTAAAAAGAACGCTGGTTTGTTCGCGCTTACGAACAAATCAGCGTTCTTTTTACGTGACGGGAACTATACTCTATTCATACTCGTTCATATTGTCACATGACACCAACTGTCAACGAAACGTTCACTTGTAATTTTTCGTTTTTTTTTTGGTTGAATTAACATGGAGGTTTTATCTCGTAGTTCTAGCACAATAATTTCTAATTTTTCCCAAAATTATTTTACCAAGCTTGTCTCGCACTTGACCAGTTTTTAATATTTATTGATTTACATCAAAGTAAACCCTACAATCTGGCTAATTTTGAGACTTATACCCACAGTTCCAGAGGCTGGCGGGTCCCAGCAGTTCGAAGACACGATGCGTCTCCAGAAGGTGGCGGTGCTGTCCCTCGCACCGGCCCAGCTCGGCATGCTGCTGAAGTATGCAGGCGTACTGCGCTTGCAGAGACACTTCACCCAGGAACAAGCGCAGGTGCCTCATACCGCTTCCATTCATCCATTGATGGATTCAATTCAACACAGATCTTAGGAATTCAACATAATGGAAGTTCCGGCAGCCTAGTCGGGAGACTGTCTGACTTGCGAACCGCAGGTCCTGGGTTCGAATACCGCGAATTTTAAGAAACCTTAGTTTATTGTAAAAAACCTATTCAATGTTACCATACAAAACGAATCCCACGAATCCCTGGGTTCGAATCCCACGGCACGCACCTCTGTCTTTTCGAAGTTATGTGCGTATTGTTGATTGCCGCCAACTTCAAACGGCGAAGGAAAACATCGTGAGGAAACCTACATGTCTGAGAGTTCTCAATGATCTTGAAGATGTGTGAAGTCTGCCAACCCGCACTTGGCCAGCGTGGTAGATTATGGCCTTACCCTTTTCACAATGAAAAGATGACCCGCGCCCAGCAGTGGGACAGTTTGTACAAACAGGCAGGGCTGAGAAAGAAAAAAAATATGGACGCAAAGAAGGTGAAGCGGCTTGCATTCAGCGTCTTCCCGCCACTTGTATGAGGTCATCAAGGATGCAAGCCGCTTCCGATCGGTCCTTTTGGAAATCCTTGGGAGAGGCCTATATCCAGCAGTGGACTTCTTATGACTGAGATGTGAAATGTTGTAACCCACAACATGTCAACTTTTTAAGGTTCCGTAATAACAAGGAATTTGCATGAATTTTATTTCGTAGAAATAATAGTTTTAGTGCGAACAATATACAAAAACCGGTCAAGTGCGAGTCGGATTCGCGCACGAAGGGTTCCGTACCATTATCTATAAAAACTGCAAAAAAAAAAACATGTCTGTTGTTTGGGAGCCCCCCTTAAATATTAATTTTATTTTAATTTAATTATTAATTTTTAAAGTGAATAATATACTACCTGTTGCCGTTATCAATATCGAGCAAAATATCACGTTTGTTGTATGGGAGCCCCTTAAATATTTATTTTATTCTGTTTTTTAGTATTTGTTATTATAGCGGCAACAGAAATTATAACAGAATGTTGTTATAACAGAAATTCATCATCTGTGAAAATTTCAACTGGCTAACTATCACGGTTCATGAGACAGTGTGGTGACAGACGGACAGACAAACAGCGGAGTCTTAGTAATAGGGTCCCGTTTTACCCTTTGGGTATGAAACCCTAAAAATTAACTTCCGAGATGTAAAGTTTAAGCACATTTTTGAAGTTTTTGGTGGGGTATGCTCTTTTTTGAAATCGGTTGAAAAATAAACGAAAGTCCGAAACTAGACTGTCTAGACATTCAATTGAATACCAGCAAAGACGAATCAATGTATAGGTATGTAAGTCACACAATTGCATCGCCTTTGATTGCGGTTGGGTTGAGGGGGTACCTATGGATCAATTTGATAGCACAACCGGTTGTGCTATCAGGACGTGCTTTGATAGATTTTTCTCGTGACACGTGTGAGTTGCTGGATTTTTCACTCCTCTTGCTCAAAAAGTCCGTCATTGTAGCGTACTAGAGCGAGGAAAATATAGCATATTTTGCTCTAGGGAAAAAAAGTATTTTTATTATTTTTTATCTGTTACCAAAGAGCCTACATAAACGAAACAGTCTTTATTCAAAAGTAAAATATTCATAAAAAGACTCGACTTATTACTGTTTCATAAAAAAGAAGAACATCATATTAATGAAAATGGAACTAAAACCGACGATCTCTTTGGAGTATATTTACATTCTCTTTGGAAACATCTCTTTAAATATCCAGAATTGTACAAATTGTACATTTCATTTTTAATATAATAAACTTTGAATTACAGTCTACGTGGGTAACTTTGACTCTGCGTCAAACATTGACCATAGCCTTTTTAGAAGGTTGTCAATTTTTTTTCCAACAGATTAGTAGTCAAATTACTTGATTAATTAATTTACAGTCGTTTTGACTACTAATCTCTTGAAAAAATAATCGAGAACCTTCTTACAAGGCCACGGTCAATGTTTGACGCGGAGTCAAAGTTACCCACGTTGACAGTATTGTATTGGATTATTTTATTTTCTTACAATCGTAGTGAAAAGTAGAGTGTAACACACGGCGCTAAAAACTCATTGTAACTCGGTTTCTATGTACTCCCTCGCTAAAGCTCGGGAGTAAATCTACCTTGTTACAATGGGTCTTTTTAGCCCCTTGTATAACAATCTACTATTACTCAATCCCAAACGCTCTTAACCGAATCTTGGTAACACGAAAATTCACGTGTATAATAAAAAGAAATCTAACAAACCTTACCTTCTGATTCTTATCATAATTTTTCATAACACAACTGGTTTTGCCACGGGTACATCATTACCGAATTATAAAATGATCGCACAACTAATTGTGCTTTCTAGTTGGTCCACGTGTAACCCTCTGTCGGCTGACCAATGAAATAGTCTAATAATGTATGTTATATGCCAACACATTCACACATATAGATTATCTCACCAATGAAATCTTAATTAAACGTCGTATCGTGTGTATTTACTTATCAGGTTAATAAATCTGCATACATTGGAAACTCTATTTCGTTTTTTTTTTATTTACGTTTTCGAGCTATTTATAAACAGTATCTAAGTGTCACCTTCTCATTAGGGTTCCGTAGTAACTACGAGGAACCCTTATAAATTCGCTATTTATATACACCACACAAACGAATTTGGCAAATACAGGTACAGTGAACTGCTATAAAATGCTGCAGTAAAATTTAAAAAAAGCGATAAGTAGGGGTGGCGCTCCATACATGTAAAGAAAGAATGTTTTTTTTCCAACGTCACCTCGTTTTGTTTTTTTTTTTATCAGCCCTGTTTGTACAAACTGTCCCACTGCTGGGAACGGGCCATCTTCTCATTGTGAGAAGGGTTAGGCCATAGTCTGCCACGCTGGCCAAGTGCGGGTTGGCAGACTTCACACATCTTCAAGATCATTGAGAACACTCAGACATGTAGGTTTCCTCACGATGTTTTCCTTCACCGTTTGAAGTTGGCGGCAATCAACACGCACATAACTTCGAAAAGACAGAGGTGCGTGCCGTGGGATTCGAACCCAGGGATTCGTGGGATTCGTTTTGTATGGTAACATTGAATAGGTTTTTTACAATAAACTAAGGTTTCTTAAATGATTTTCTACTCAGATGTGTACGCAATGAAGCCTGACAAACTAGAAAAAAGAGTGTCCCTCCCCCTGCAGTAAGACATATAAATTAATGATTAACCTAATAGATCATTTATAAAAATAAATTAAAATTATTCTAAAGACTCTGTGATAACAACTTCTCCATATATAGCGATAAATATGTAAAACACATAAGTCATTATCGTCGATAGCACATAGGTAATCGACCTTTTTGCAAAGTTGTCTAAGCAAACAATACTCGTCATGTAGGTTTTCTTTTAGATTCCAGCATTAGCTATGGAACCCTAACATATACATGTCTCGACTAAATAGATTATTTAGGTATTAACGTTATTACTAAGGAAATGACATTGAATTTAAATTAATTTATAATTATTATATTTAATATAAATATTTATTTTAGATATTGATTAGATATTTTAGACTAATTAATGACTAGTGTGTGAGGATTTATGCCTTTGTGCGCGCAAGGTATATAATATATATTTAGATGATATTAAGAGATATGAAATTATGAAATAAATGAATTTGAATTTTCATTAGCCGGCTGTGGCCACTTACTTTTATATTGCACGACAGAGGTCTCTTCGGCATTCCCTGTCTTCCCCATCCTAGGTAGAACAGCTCGTCACGAATATAAACAGAATAGTAAATTTTCAGATTTGTATGCAGGGCAGTGATGCACCGCGGCGTTGTATGGTAAAATCAGTTGCTTTCTCCAGCCTCACTCACCCGCTGCACAAAAAAAACTTGTTTTTTTTAAAAATACATGTACCTATATCTAATTTTTTATCTCCACAGACACCAGGGTCCGTGACCTTTGTCATAATTACAAACTATTCTTTACCACTTATCGTTACGGGAAAATTATTTTGTTTTAACTAAATAAAACAAAAAAAAAAAAACAACTTTTAGCACCGACTTCAGAAAGGAGGAAGTTCTAAATTCGACTGTATGCTTGTTTGCCGCATAACTCCGTTATTAAATAGGATAAATCTGAAATTATAAAGGATATAATTTCAGATTGGTCCCATTGAATATTTTTTTGCTTGAAAGGATATAATTTCAGATTGGTCCCATTGAATATTATTATGACAATCTTCTTCGGCTTCAAACTTTGGTCCAATCGATTCGGTATTCGGGTTAATCCTGATAAATGTCAAGCTATTGTTGTTGGTAGCCCTCGTCGTCTCGCCACTGTAGATCTGGCCGCGTTACCTTTGCTGAGATACAACAATTGTGATATCCCTTTCACCAACACTGACAAAGATCTAGGCATACTCATTGATTCAAATATGTCTTGGCAGCCCCAAATCAAAGAAGTTTCTCGCAAGTTTTATGCATCACTCCACTCTATTAGCCGCTTCAAATTTTTTTTGCCTATATTGATACAAAAACTACTTTAGTAAACTCTCTCCTATTGCCGATCATTGACTATGCTCTACCAGCTATATCACTACCAGCTATATGACTATATCAGCTATCTCGATCTTTCCCAAGAACTACTAAGCAAGCTTGAATGTTTACTCAACACTCGCATCCGCTTTATATTCGGCCTTCGGAAATATGATCATATAAGTGAGTACCGTTCTAAACTTAAATGGCTTATGATCCGTGATAGGAGAAATGCCAGGATTGTTAACTTATTATACTCTGTCTTGAATGATCCCAACTCACCTTCCTATCTTATAGAATCTTTTACCTATTTCTCGGACATCCGGTTAAACCCTTCTCGAACTAGTAATCTCCTACTTCTGGCCACTCCTAGACACACCACATCATTCGTCAGTGATTCTTTCCGAGTGATGGCGGTACGGCTGTGGAACGAGCACAAGAGACAGACAGATTTTTTTAATATCAGACAAGCACAATCAAAAGAAATATTCAAAAGATCAGTACGTGAGCATTATTTGAAAGCAATGTTACCTCGTTAATCATTTCATCATTATTAATTTGTATATATATTTATGTATATTCGTCCATGTAAGTATATTTTTCGTATGTATTAAGTATATATAGTATGTATTAAATATTATTATTATTTAGTATATTATATAGTGTGTTTTATAATTATTTTTTCATATACCTAAGTTTTGAAGCACGCCTACATCCTGTCTGTCTTTCACTATGAGGATGACTGGCAGAAAATGCTACATTAGCATTAAGTCCTCCTATTGTACAGCTTGTTACTTTGTAATTGTGTGCAATAAAGTGTTAAATAAATAAATAAATATTTTTTTGCTTGAAAGGATATAATTTCTTATAGCAATTTTATAAAAAAATATTTAGTAAAAAATCTGTCCGAAATCATAACGATTCAGTGTTTAAAAAAGAAAATTGCGTATTTTAAAATCGACTGTTTCAGTTTTTTTAACTATAATTTTAACTAAAGAGTTTTATCTAACGATTGTCCCACGTGACACTTCCGTGTTCAAAATGGTAAAGGCTCCATTCTTTTTTGGTTTTGATTTTTGTTTCGGCAAGGTTTTGATTTCCACGCGAGAGTCGAAATATGCGTTTTTTGCAATATTCGGCTGTAACTTTTTTTTATGAAAACTGAGAAGTTTGATTTTTCTCTCTGCAGCATAAGACTATGGATTTGCGTATAAGGTTTTAATTTCAACTCGATACTTTCACGCGTTCCTGAGATAGTTACAGGTCTTGATAGATGGACAACAAAGTGATCCTACAAGGGTTCCGTTTTTTCCTTTTTATGTACGGAACCCTAAAAACCACGGAAACATTAGATATTATAAGGATTTATATAGATATAGTTATTTCGAAAATAAGCAGGAATAATAAACTAATGTTCCAGGAGTGTGCGTTCTGTAAGAAGAACGGCGAGTCGAGAGCGTGGTATAGCTCTCACAAGCTGAAAGACAGCCGCGGCCACGTACGGTGTCCAGTGCTGCGGGAGTACCGATGTCCAATATGCGAAGCCACTGGTGACCGCGCGCACACCTTCAAGTACTGCCCCCTGAACCGCTGTGGAAGTATGTATTTTCAACCGACTTCCAAAAAGGAGGAGGTTCTCAATTCGACTGTTTTTGTTTTGTGTTTGTTACCTCAGAACTTTCGACTGGGTGAACCGATTTTGATGATTATTTTTTTATTTGAAAGCTGGTGCTTCCCGGGTCCCATTTCAATTTGGTCTAGTTCTGACAATGGTATTCATGAGAAGTCGGTTGATTCAGTTTTTTAAATTATGATTATACATGACATAAGCATACACTAGGCATAGTAATAAAGTGGTGCTAAAATTCATTTTCAAGGATTTTCAAGACAAACAAACCTCCAACTTGTAAAGTTTAGTTTTTGGAAAAAAACTATATATATATATATATCTAAACTTGAGATTTTTTTATTTGTCATTTGCCTAATAATAAGAGTTATTTTGTATAAATCATATCATATTTCATCGATAAGTATAGCACAGCGGATTAGTAAGTTGAAGTGGCAGTGGGCAGGGCACATAGCACGTAGAACTAATGGCCGATGGGGCCGAAAGGTTCTCGAGTGGAGACCACGTACCGGCAAGCGCAGCGTAGGAAGACCAGCCACGAGATGGACAGATGACCTCATACAAGTGGCTGGAAGACGCTGGATGCAAGCCGCTTCCAATCGGTCTTTTTGGAAATCCATGGGGGAGGCCTATGTCCAGCAGTGGACTTCTTATGGCTGAGATGATGATGATGATATCATATTTCATCGCTAGAAATAGCTACACCAAACTGGTGTATTTTTTTTTATTTCTTAGCCAGATTTCCTTGGGTATTTTGCATCTATGATCATGGTTGTGGCGCTCGTGGCGTAGCTTGAATAAGTGTTCTTGAACGGTCACGAATGTTAATCAACGGACGAACCAGTCAGTCTTCGGATGAGTGACCGTGAGTGGATTTTATTTCTGAGCGCTACTCTGGGTCGGATGACATGTTAAATCGTAGGTCCCAGTTGTTTGTTCTTAAAAACAGTAATCGTCAAGCCAGGTCAGAGGCCTTTCAGCAGCTTAATAACTCTGACACTAGGGCTGGCCATTAATGACCTTACCGAAAAACTAGTTACTTAACTTTAACCATCATCTTAAATTCTCTGTCTTCTTTCCGCAAGTGTCATTACGTTTCAGCGAGAAGTTGACAAAATATGTAACGTTTTCCGGTAAGGCCGTAAGTCTATACATACTTACTTACTGTATTATAATCGTCATGACTAGCTTCATCATGATCATTAACCATTATTGACTGGCTTTGTGGCTCAGTTGGTAGTATGTCTACCCGCTAAGCTGTAGGTCGTGGGTTCGATCCCCACCCAGGGCAAACATTTGTGTGATGAGCATGGATGTTTGTTCTGTGTCTGGGTGTTTCTATGTAGTATCATATGTATATATTTCCAAAAAAACCGGACAATTGCGAGTAAGACTCGCCCACCGAGGGAGGCTAAATAAAAGGGAGAAATCATATATATTTTTTATATTTTCCTTCATAAACCGAAAAATATACGTCGTAAAAATATTTAACACATTTCTTGCTCACCACTCGGATCCGAGTGGGGCGTATTTATATTAAATTAAAAGGAAAACTATCACGCTATGTAGGATTTACAAGTTTACGAGTAATAGTCGATCAACTTAAAAAATGTACTTAGAAAAGTAAATAAATTAAAATTTCGTCCAAAATAAGTTAACTCGTATGTTCATAGTATCCTCATTTTAAGTTCACATAATATATCTATTATGATGTTACATTGTACGTGGCACGACAAGCACTTAGTCGCTTATTAAAATGATCTTTGATGAAGCGTGACTGGAAGACATTTGGGTAAATGAAATTATTCACATCTTGCTGGTCTGACGAAGGAATGAGCGGAAGCACTGATCGATTTCACTAGTTTATTTTACGAGTTTGGGGCTCAATTTTTGAACCGATCAAATTTTATCCCATAAGGAATTACGAATATGACTTATATGACTTTGTTTCGGACTATATCCAAGAATTCGTTTGCTCGCAATCATTCACATCACTCGCTAATGTAATGAATGATCTCAACCATTCGATATTGTTCGGAAGTCAGGCAAATCCGAATGTGAATTCGGTCCGAAAATTCAAAAATGGCACCCCCACACACTTATCACTATGATCGTTGATTGTGTGTCCAGAACGTGTGTCTTAAATTGTTTCACAATATTGACTGTGTAGGTATAAGTACCTACAATATGTAGTATCTAATATTATACAAATCAGTAACAGACCCACACCACCTATACATTTTCCGACGCAAGGGCTCACATTGAGAGAACAGTCTGAGCTCTAATTTTCAACTGTTAACTAATTGGCAAAATTCCTTTGGGGATAATACCTAATTAATCTATTTTGTCTATTACACGGGTTCTGAGAAGATATTTGATCATGACACGAGGCGGTTGATTAGGAAAAGTAGGAATATTCATTGTAGCCCCTGGCTTTGATCCACTCTTTAGTGAAATAATAGTAAAGAAAAGGTGACCCGAAAGGCCCAGATTCTGGTCCTCAACTCGCGACCCACGCATGCCTAGTAATGATACCTCCTTACTTATTACTGAAGGTTTCTTAATGAAATAAGGTGTCCCATTATTTTATCCTTGAATCGATTTATGTTCCTTACTAAGCTAGATAGGATTTACCTAAATCAGCTCTCATGAAAATGTTTTTAAAATTTGATTTCAGTTCCCTGGGATTCCTGATCTTAAGTCAAGAGTAAATATAGTAATACAGTACCGTCGTCCGTCACTGATCTACTGTATTTTTCTAGATCTTTTTTTTACAAAAGTATCCAACTCCATGTATTTAAGTTTCGAATAAATAATCTAATATACGTTAAAGGATTTCGTTTTATTACTAAACTTCAATAAAAAAAGGTAGACCTCGAATAAATTGAATTAGTAGGTATATCGATTTATAATTTTCCACGAATCAGGTGTATGAAAATCAAGTTGCCCAAAGTCCCGAACAAAATATAAGATAGGCAATAAATAAACGAGTTTCCAAAGTACACAATAGGCCACAAATTGGAGCAATTTCGTGATGTTCAACAAACATACCTAGGTACTCAAAATAACTCCTCTGAAATTAGAACTGTGGCATGCGTAAGCCGAATCAACGACACGATTATTACCTACTTACTCAGTCATTCTCTATCAGTACTTGCCATTCAGATATTTATTATAAGGAGGTTTGTTATAGGCTACCACATTGACAATAGCTGGATGGACAGTTGGGCGAAGTACGAATATTTAGGAAGATCCTACGCGATCATTGCCCTATGTAAATACGGCCACGAATTTTGTGGTGATCATAAGGTAAGATTTTTTAATTCAATCATTGTCATCAACATCATCTCAGCCACAATAAGTCCACTGCTGGACATCGACCGTCCCCCATGGATTTCCAGAAAGACCGATTGGAAGCGGCCTGCATCCAGCGTCTTCCTGCCACTTGTATGATAATACTATTTTAATTCATTAAGCAAATTTAAAAATGCATTTTTTACTGGACTTGCAGCTCAGATTAGTGGTCTTTCTGCATTCTAATCAGGAGGCTGTGGCTCCGATCCTCATCCAGGACAAATATTTGTGTGACATGGATGTATGTTCTGTGTCTGGGCGTTTCTATGTAACATAAGTATGTATTAACAAAAAAGTATATGTGTATTCTAACAGTTACCTAGTTCCCGTAGTACAAAGAAACTACTACTACAAAACTGTAATAGAAGACTGTGTAGAAGTACTAGAAAGCTGTAATTTATTGTCACTTGCCTGGTTTTATTTACAGAATATCTGTACGTTGTGATGAGTAACATCACGATGCGTTAATTACCACGTTATCAGTGACTCCTAAAACACATCAATATCTCTTTTTGTTGCTTAACACTTTTTCGCAGAGATTTTTTCATTCAAACCTGTAACTGTAGTATGCAAACTATTGTGTGTTGGGATTAACAGCTAATGTTTCCTGCGATATCTCAGAATGATCAGCGTAGTGTACCTATTATTACCTCTTAGGGTTTTGCTTTGGTATTGCTCATCTCATCTCGATGTCTCGTGAATTCCTAAAAATAGCGCAGAGTTATTTCCGCATTCTTTAGTGCACAGTTTTCCCGCCTGTAAATTAATCTTAATAAAAATTAATGCTGAGTAAGTTTCTTAGGTCAGGGTAACGGCCAAAATGAAAGAGCAGCGTGCGACTTTGGCACTAACAGTGTTATTCTTGGCCAACCGTGACGTGGTGTGAAGTGTGACGCAGACGTCATGCGAAGATTAGCGGAACTTTACCGTTTGCATTACTACTAATAATACTCATTGAGGGATCGCATATTCGTTATTTTTTAGTGTTTTACACACACACTCAAAAATAACGAATAAGGCCAGCGCTTGATTAGTTTATTAAGCAAAATAGTTTGTCGAAAGTTTCGACCACCCTACGTAACATATCCGTAGCCAAAATGGTAAAGGCTTCCAAGTACAAATCGGGATGACCCGCATATCCCGAGTTCCGTCGTCTGTGTAATAATTTTTTTATTGTCTAACCAATTGAAGGATCGGTAGGTTTGTTTGTATAATATACAAACAAACCGCAGAGGGGGCAGCTGCCCTCTCCCCCTAGAGATTTAAAAAATGTAGCCAACTGCAAAGCAACCAAAGTCCTAAGGCCGTGCAATTGTACCTGTACCTACAATTCATATTTTTGTCATCCTCCATAATATTAACTTGCCCCCCTCTAGGCCATGGGCTGGCGACGCCCTTGATAATATATAATATATAAAGTAAGCTCCTTTTGAGCTTAGACAATGTCGTAAAGGAAACTCTGATATCGGTTTTGAATGTTGATATTGTAACGATGATGATGATGATGGGGAAATTTCTAGAAGGAAATGCTCCACGACTATTTAAATAAAGAATCTCGTCAACATTCTAGAAAGTTCGAAACAAATGATAAAAACAAAAGACGAGCGAAAAGACGATCGGAATTGAACATTCTGGAACGAAGCAAATGACGAACGAAATGACTATCGAAATAAAAGCTTCTAGAAGGTTCTGCGGGATATATAAGGAGCTTCAGTCGCGGACAGAGGGCAGTTCGGATACAAATAGCATACAGGAAAGAAGAAAAAGTTACATGTGAAAGTGAAGTGTTGAAGTGAACAGTATAGTGAAGAGACGTTATAGTAGAAGTGTGTTGATCGGAACACGGTCTCTGTGTGTTCGCAGCGCGTCGATTCTGTAATTATTGTCGGTGTTCGTGTTATAGACTGTGAGTGCTCTGTAGAAGATACCACGTGTCAGTGAATTAAACGGGCTTGAATAACATCGTTGTTTCCTTCCAATCCCTATACCCACTTCCCGTAACATTTGGTGTCAGAAGTGGGATTGGAAGGAAGGATGCCAATCATGCCTAGAGATGGCCCAAACACCCGCTCAAGGGGAGCCGCTCAGCAACAAAGCGGCGGAGACCAGGAAGCCGCTAGTACGGGAAATCCTCGGACACGTGAGGAAGCCGGTGAGGGGACTTCCGGCGGTGACACTGTGAGTGCTCCAGTTCCTCCAATGAACCCTCATGAAGGAACCTCTGCCAGTGCTACTGTGAGTGCTCCAGTTTCTCCAGTGGACCTTGGTGCACTACTACAACAAATGCGCGCTATGCAGGAGGAGCAGGCACGCCGCCAAGAGGAACAGCTGCGTGCCTTGCAGGAGGAGCAGGCACGTCGCCAAGAGGAGCAGCTGCGTGCCTTGCAGGAGGAGCAGGCACGCCGCCAAGAGGAACAGCTGCGTGCCTTGCAGGAGGAGCAGGCACGCTGTGAAGAGGAACGCCAGCACCACCAGGAGGTACAGCTGCGTGCCTTGCAGGAGGAACAGGTACGCCGTGAGGAGGAACGCCAGCGTCGTGAGGAGGATCGCCAAAGTGCTATGCAAGAGCGTATTCTGACGGCTATCTCTGAGGGGGCAGTAAAAGTCACAGAAATACAGAAGACTGTAGAGATGCACGAAGATCGTCTAAACGAGTACCAGGCCCGTTTCGAATCAGCGGAAGGACGTCTCCAAAGACTCGAAGTAAGCGGAACCAGCGGTCCAGCAACTGCAGTCACAGCTACTTTGGGTGGCAGTTTCAAAATTCCCACATTTGACGGGACCTCTTCATGGGCTGCATATAAGCGACAGCTTTCGGCTGTTGTCGAACTAAACAACTGGAGCGAGGAAAAAGCAAAGACAGCTCTCACTTTGGCATTGCGTGAACAAGCCACGTCGGTACTGGAGGCCGTAGAACCTAATGCCTCGTACCAGGAGTTGGTGGATGCTTTGGAGTCCCGATATGGCGACTCGCATCTGGAACATGCCTACCGGGCTCAGCTTCGTGATAGATCCCAGAAAGCCAACGAAAACCTGCAACAGTGGTCACTAGAAGTGGAGAAGCTCGTAAGGAAGGCATATCAATCTTCACCAGCGAACCTAGTCGACAGTATGCTGTTGCAGACGTTTGTCGATGGAATCAACGACAAAGAAGTGAGGGCAACAGTACGCTTGGCGCACCATGAAAACATCAAAGAAGCGGTGGCACACGCTCTTGAGGTGGAGGCGGTACGTCGGGATTCCAAGAGCGGCTCTGTGCGTAAAGTTGTTTCAACAGAAGAGCGGGAAATACCACGGCGGACCTTTGCTCCGCGTTGTTACCAGTGTGGAGAGCGTGGGCATTTGAGATATGGTTGCCCCAATCGAAGCTCGGTAAGGCGAACCGACGCTGGAACACAAGCGTCGGAGAATTCGGAAAACTAAAGCAGGCCAGAGCTACGGGGTGGGCGCTGGCCGGTAATCAGGGAACCCCAAATTTTATGATCTATCAAAGCTCAGACGGAAACAGCTTAACCGTCGATGGAAGAATAAATGGAACTGCATGCCAACTGACTTTGGACACAGGAGCTTCGCGTACGGTAGTGGGGGTACAGATGACACGGAATAGTAGAAAATTATATTCCTGCAGAGAGACTGTGCAGTTGAAAACGGCTACCGGCCAGCGCATACCTGTAAGAGGGGAGCAGAAGGTGGCAATTAAGGTTGGTGACAAGCTTTACTGGCATTGGGCGGTGATAGCTGAAATTGTGGATGACTGCATCATCGGCTTAGATTTTCTGAAAGAACATCAGTGCAAACTTGATATTGAATCCGGAATCCTTAAGTGTGGATCGATTGAGGTTCCAATGAAGGGAGCCAGGGGAGGTAAAGTCTACTGCCTTAAGGACACTAAGCTACCACCACGAACTCAGACTTTGGTACCGATAAAGTTAGCCGAAAATGTAAGCACTGATCGACAACATTGCTTAGTTGTAGAGAGAGTCAAAGGAGAAAACGCATGGTTACCGGCTAGAACGGTTGTTGGAACGACAAAAAAAATGGCGGTACCGGTCTTGAATTTGAGTGATAATCCTCAAATACTGAAGAAGGGGTGTCTGATCGGTGAGAGCGAAGAAATAGTCTGGCTTCGAAACTGCGTCGAAGTGAAGAAAACTCACTCGAATGCGGTTGATTTTAGTAACGTCCTAGATAACTGCAAGGGGGATTTAAGCACAGTGGAGCTGACAAAAGCGAAAAATTTACTGCGACATTTCGGTGACATTTTCTCCAGAGGGGACGCGGACATTGGAAGAACAGGGCTATTTCGACATCGGATCAATACCGGGAACGAGCAACCAATCCGCCAACGGCCTCGGCGGATTCCGTTCGCTAGAGAAAAGGAAGTTGAGGACATGTTAAAAGAGATGGAAGGTAATGGAGTCATTGAACCATCTTCTAGCCCTTGGTGTTCTCCAGTTGTCCTAGTTAAGAAGAAAGACGGGTCAACCAGGTTCTGCGTCGATTATCGGCGATTAAATAATGTGACAAAGAAAGATAGCTATCCACTACCAAGGATAGACGACACGCTGGACACTTTAAATGACATGAGATGGTTCTCTACGCTTGATCTCAAAAGTGGCTACTGGCAGGTGGAAATGGATACCAGTGACAAGGAAAAGACGGCATTCTCCACAGGGAAAGGACTTTGGCAGTTCAAGGTGATGCCATTTGGATTATGTAATGCTCCAGCCACTTTTGAGAGATTAATGGAGCGTATACTAGCCGGTCTGTTAGGGGAAGCTTGTCTGGTGTACCTCGATGACATAATAATAGTCGGACGGAACTTCGACGACCATCTAAAGAAGTTGGAGAGCGTGTTCAACAAAATAAGAGGAGCAGGCTTGAAATTAAACTTAAAGAAGTGCTCTTTCTTCAAACGCCAAGTTGAATATCTGGGGCATGTTATATCTGAAGAGGGCGTGGAAACTGATCCAGCAAAGATTTCCGCAGTGAAAGATTGGCCTACTCCAACCGATAAAACTCAAGTAAGAGCATTTATGGGACTATGCTCGTATTATCGTCGTTTCGTAAAGAATTTTTCCGATATTGCCAAACCACTGCATAGACTCACAGAAGAAAAACGGCCATTTGTTTGGGACCAAGAATGTGAGGCAGCTTTTAATGAACTGAAAGGGCGGCTATGTGAAACTCCAATTCTCGGATATCCTGATGCGAATGGTGATTTTATAGTTGACACTGATGCGAGCAATGTAGGCATCGGAGGAACATTGTCACAGAAGACACAGGACGGGGAAGTGGTCATAGCCTACTTCAGTAAATCGTTGTCCAAACCTGAAAGAAACTATTGTGTGACGAGAAGAGAACTACTAGCTGTAGTAAAAACGTTACAACACTTCAAGAAGTATTTGCTGGGGCGGAAGTTTCACGTCAGAACAGACCACGCGGCGTTGAAGTGGTTACTGCAGTTCAAGAATCCGGAAGGCCAGGTTGCACGTTGGATTGAGCAACTACAAGAATTCGATTTTGAGGTAGAGCATCGAAGTGGAAGTTCCCATAGAAACGCTGATGCTTTGTCAAGACGGCCCTGTTCTGAGAGTTGTAAGCATTGTGGAAGACAGGAAGCAAGAGATGAAGTTACAGTCCGACTGATTAGAACAGATGCCCTTGATGATGACTTTAGCAACGATGCTATGCGTGGAGCTCAAAATGAGGATGAAAATTTGAAACCAATTCTAGATTGGATGACAAGTGGAACTCCTCGTCCCGGGTGGAGTGAGATATCTGGTATGAGCGCAATCACTAAAAGTTATTGGGCACAGTGGAATAGTTTGGTCCTCTGTGATGGAGTTTTGCATAGGAGATGGGAAAATGTGTCTGGAAACGACACCCATCTACAAACTATTGTACCGAAAGCAAAAATTTCGGAAGTACTAAGAGTTTACCATGACGGAACATCGGGTGGGCATCTCGGAGTAAAAAGGACACTTATGAAAATACGGCAACGTTATTATTGGTTACATTGCAAGGAAGATATCGAGGACTGGTGCAGGAAATGTGAACGATGTTCTTCGGTTAACGGACCACATACACGGAGTCGAGGGGCGTTACGGTTGTATAACGTCGGAGTTCCTTGGGAACGGATAGCGATAGATGTTGCCGGTCCATTTCCCTTGTCTAATAATGGAAATCGTTATATTCTCGTGGTTATGGATTATTTCACGAAATGGCCTGAAGCGTTTGCGTTACCTAATCAGGAAGCTGTCACTGTAGCGAGGAAATTGGTGAACGAGGTCTTCTGTCGATTTGGGTTGCCACTTGAAATTCATAGTGACCAGGGAAGAAATTTCGAATCGCATGTGTTCCAGGAAATCTGTAAGTTAATGGGGATACATAAAACGCGAACAACACCATATCACCCACAATCCGACGGAATGGTGGAGCGATTTAATCGAACTTTGGAGCAGCATCTGGCAAAAGTGGTTGATTCACATCAGAGAAATTGGGACGAGTATATTCCTCTGTTCCTTTTGTCATATAGAACGGCTGTTCATGAAAGTACTTGTACTACGCCAGCTCGAGCGAACTTTGGCAGAGAGCTTCGACTTCCAGCAACGCTTTTGGCAGGGTGTCCTCCGGATGCACCAAGATGTGTCACAGAATATGCAGATGAACTAAGAAAGCGTATGGAAGACGTACATCAACACATGAGGGAAGCCAATTTGCATGCCAGCGATCGGATGAAAACGCGATATGACAGAAATGTTAACTCAAGAGGATTTGAAGAAGGTTCTTTAGTTTGGCTACACAACCCTGTGCGAAAGCTAGGTAAATCACCGAAGTTACAGCCAAGCTGGGAGGGACCGTATCAAGTTATTACAAAGCTCAACGACGTAACTTACAGAATTCGGAAAACGTCACGAAGTCCTGCGAAAGTTGTGCATGTGGATAGGTTAGCACAATACTACGGCTCTAATGATGCTCGAGACGAGCATGTCTAAGGAGGGGGTAGTGTAACGATGATGATGATGATGGGGAAATTTCTAGAAGGAAATGCTCCACGACTATTTAAATAAAGAATCTCGTCAACATTCTAGAAAGTTCGAAACAAATGATAAAAACAAAAGACGAGCGAAAAGACGATCGGAATTGAACATTCTGGAACGAAGCAAATGACGAACGAAATGACTATCGAAATAAAAGCTTCTAGAAGGTTCTGCGGGATATATAAGGAGCTTCAGTCGCGGACAGAGGGCAGTTCGGATACAAATAGCATACAGGAAAGAAGAAAAAGTTACATGTGAAAGTGAAGTGTTGAAGTGAACAGTATAGTGAAGAGACGTTATAGTAGAAGTGTGTTGATCGGAACACGGTCTCTGTGTGTTCGCAGCGCGTCGATTCTGTAATTATTGTCGGTGTTCGTGTTATAGACTGTGAGTGCTCTGTAGAAGATACCACGTGTCAGTGAATTAAACGGGCTTGAATAACATCGTTGTTTCCTTCCAATCCCTATACCCACTTCCCGTAACAATATAAATGACAGGATATGGTCACAAGCCTCACTACCTGTACAGCTAGGAGGCTTAGGGGTCCGCAAAATTTCGAGTGTTGCTTTACCGGCTTTCTTGTCCTCGGTTCATAGTACTCATAAATTAGTAGAAAAAATTCTCGCTCCATCTTTAGGCCATTCTGTAGTCGTTGCTTTTTTGGACTAGGCCCAGATTGCTTGGAGGCTGGCTTGTCCAAATACCGATTTTCCCAGGACGTTATCGTCACAGAGACTGTGGGATCGGCCGATTCTGTGAACTAGCACGGAATTCTCTTTTAGATACGTGTACTAGCGTCGCAGATCGTGCTCGTATTCTTGCAGTTTCTGTTTGGGAATCGAATCTTTGGTCACAAGCTATGCCGTCTTTTAATACCGGCTGTCTTTTAGATCCAACTTCATTTCGTCTAGCAGTCAGCTTGCGTTTAGGAGCAAGGTGTTGTGAGGCCCATATCTGCCAGTGTGGTACTGCAGTTGATCAACTCGGCCACCACGGTCTCTCATGCTCGGGATGACGCTTGTGCCATGGAAGTTCGGACGGCCCCTTGTGTGGGACGCCACGTGCGTTGATACTTTGGCACCGTCTCATCTTCCTGAGACACGGAGTAGGGCTGGTGCTGCGGCTAATTCGGCGGAGCAGCACAAGCGGCGTAAATATGTTAATCTCGGTAGAGGTTACATATTTGAGCCGTTTGGTGTCGAAACTTTGGGTCCGTGGGGACCGGGAGCTCATCTCATTTTAAAAAAATTATCTGAGCGCCTGATCGATGCGACGCGTGACCAAAATGCTGGCGCGTATCTGGCCCAACGCATAAGCATTCATCAGTCATCTGTCCATCTCATGGCTGGTCTTCCTACGCTGCGCTTGCCGGTACGTGGTCTCCACTCGAGAACCTTTCGGCCCCATCGGCCATCAGTTCTACGTGCTATGTGCCCTGCCCACTGCCACTTCAACTTGCTAATCCGCTGTGGTATATCGGTGACTTTTGTACGTCTACTACGTATCTCTTCATTTCTGATCTCCAATTTCAAATAAAATGTGTAGTTTTCTGTCCTAGACTAGGCTGACTAAGCTGACACGTATATAAGGGTATAATATAAAGGGTCTAACCCGTGAAGAGTCTCTCAAGGAAACTAATAATAAGTATAATAGTTATAAAACTAAAAAAAAACACGCTTAATTTTATCAAATTATTGTATTGTTATCGGATAAGTATGCCATAATCCGACGTTTTGAAAGGGGTCAAAATCATGTTCAAAGTTTCCGTTACATACTAACATACAAATAGACATTTTATTTAGCGGCAAGCAGATGGCCCGTTCCCAGCAGTGGGACAGTTTGTACAAACAGGGCTGATAAAAAAAAAAAAAAAAAAAAAAAAAAAGTGGTGCAGCAACCCACATTGACAAGCAATCTTTTAAACAATATCTTACAACCCGGACCACTTTCTGGTTGAATTGTTACTACTGCCATCGTTAGCTCTTATAAAAATATCAATTATTGAATGGTTTAAGGAAGAACCTACGTACGAATTATCCACGCGTACTTGGCCGCCTTTATCGGCATCATATTAAATTCCTATAACTACGGAAACGTGTCGCTTTTCAAGGATAAGATGGTTCGGATTGAGCCGCCTGTCTGCGCATGTTTCACTGTTCCCATAGCGACAGGGATTCCAACTTCGTAATCGCAAAAATCTGGTACGGATTTGGAAGTAGAGTAGGTAGGCTGAACGCCTGAATCGACGAGGTCAGAAGTTCAGAAGTTATAAAAAAAACTTATATACATATAATATTTATTTGCAGAAGACATAGAACATAAATAGTAAGTAACAAAACATATTATTATGTATAAGTTGTGATGTATCCGCCATAAACCGGTCTCAGCTCGACATACTGGCTGCGAACTGATGGTGCTGGTTTTCCGCTGCAACCGCCGGTGACGTCTACACAATGAATAAAAATTAATAAAATAAAACAATGCGAGGAAATAACATAATTGTCGAACAATGATGTAATATCTAATTATAGTTTAAAAAACTGAAACAACCGACTTCAAAGTACGCTACTTCGTTACTTGTAATATTAGTAAGGATTAGTATACATAAAGTTCATATCATCATGCTCAGTCGGGTAATAATTAAACAAAACGCTTAATCGTCGATATTCACCTTATACACATTGGATGAGTAGTAAGAAGGTTTTACTTTTACGAAATCCTTCACGGTTGTAAACTTTTTAAAGAACCTCTCTTCACCCGCTCGTTTATTTTTTTATCAAGAATGAGATTTGTCATTGAATGTCAAATGCTTCGTCTTCGAAGATTAAAACATGTGCAGATGTTTAAACGATAATACTTAGCATTTGACACATTTGCAAAGAAAAACGTGTCGGTAGAACTCTGCGATTCTATAATCTGACGCACCTCACTCAGGAATACAATGAAATTTTCATTTTTAGATATTACTCAAAAAATAATAAAGCAATGTCTATAAAATAATTATGGGACCAACTTGGAAGCTTTCTCTATATTATGTCAATTCAAGAAACACAAAAATTGGTTCACGAAGGACGGAGTAATCGGTGAACAAACATACAAAAAAAAACATACGGACCGAATTGATAACCTGCTTCTTTTTGGAAGTAGGGTAAAAATCGTGTCGATTCATCCTTGATGTCTCAACGATTTACCTTACGACGATAGTGCGGTAATCCCTAATTGAATTTTGATCTCCATTACGTATTACGGGTCGCAAGACATGTCCTTTCCACTCAAATGTAAATAGGCCGAATTCTGTGTTTTCACTATTCTGCAGTTCTCACAGAAACGCTTAGTGATCCCAGTATTTCCAACGTTAGGGTCACAGAATTCGCCCTATTACGTAAGTCTTTGGTTAGGGTGTCTCTTGTTTGAACATCTAGTAGTTAGGTAATTTGTAAAACGTAATTGAAAATCCTATTAAGGAATTTGATCAAATACAAAGCGTCATCGACTCGTAGTGCTGTGACCAGGCTCATGCCGTTGGGACTCTTGCAGACCAGGGCTTCCACGTGTGTCTAGCTAGTTAGAATTCAACAGGATCTTCTTGAGAGGCTCTACCAAGCGATTGTAACATGGCGTTTTCAGTCAACATGTTAATTTGAATTTCGCGCCAAGATTTTGCGCCATGTTACACGGTGATCCCTCTCTGCTAATTAATACGAACCCTTATAGTTTCTCCATGTCCGTCTGTCTGTCCGCGGCTTAGCTCAAAGACTATATTAGTACTAGTATTATTATCTACCCCATAGTTTGTATAGTATCGTTGGGCAGGTAATAAAACAAGTACTTAAAAAACTTTATAAGTTAAACGGTTTTATTGAAAAGAAAGACAATGATGTAGGTAATGTATTTACTGTATTCTATTAGAAAAGCCCTTTCATTTGATATCCATATTGTGGGGGTTGTGAAAAAAAATATGAATTCCGCCATTTCGTGGCGGCAGGCATATTGAATTTAGAATGATACTAATAATATATATATATAATGAAATTAAAAAGAAAATTAATAAAGCTATATTTTCTGTTACTCACAGTCGAATAAAAAATACGCCATGTTCGGTGGCGACTGACGAGGCGTAAGTAGAAACCCAATAAATAATAGTTTAAAAAACTAAAGATACACGCTTAATCTTATCAAATTATTGTATTGTCATCGGTCCTAGATAAGTATGCCAAATTTTGAGTTAATCTGACGTTTTGAAGGGGGTCAAAATCATGTTCAAAGTTTCCGTTCAGGTACTAACATACGTATATGAAGCTAATAAAAGCGGGTTAAAAAGAGACAAAAATTATATAATTATGATTGCTAGGTATCAAATTGGCGCACGAAATGCTATTTCCACGGTGCAGTCCAGGCATGAAAAATACATTTATTTTTATTGCTGCTCCATGCTCAATGCCGATTTCTGATAAGCCGATAACAGTTACGCAACCTTTTGTACGACGCGCGACGTGTCCTTCACGATCGTAAATGCTTGAATCATTTACGTCCACGATACTACTTGGAGTAGAGTAGGTACCTAACGTACATATATCTAGACCAAGCATCGTATTCTGTGACGTCACCAAAAGGAGCTAGAACTTCAACCTACGAGTATAAATAAATAATAAATAAATATATCTTTATTGTACACCAAACATTACAATTGAAGGACACACGTTTTAACAAGTTTTAACTTATAACATAAATAAAAAGAGGAATACTAAACAGTAAACAAAAATTTCGGTGGTACAAAGGCGGCCTTATCGCCTTGAGCGATTTCTTCCAGGCAACCTTTTGATAGAAAGGAAATGGAAGAAAAGGTTATGGAAGGTAGTGCACATACAAATATAGATAGTAAATATATTAACAAAATCAATATTTAAAAAAATATATAAATAACGATACTATAACAATACATACATTATACAATAAATATTCTACAATAAATATTCGAGTAGAGTTGTTCTCTAGGTTAGAGTTCTATCCCCTTTTGGTTAGTCCCTTGTTGTTTTTGAATCTGTTCTTTATTTTTCTATTGTGAAGTGCACCATATACATTTTTAGGGTTCCGTACCCAAAGGGTAAAAACGGGACCCTATTACTAAGACTTCGCTATCTGTCCGTCCGTCCGTCTTCCGTCCGTCCGTCAGTCCGTCTGTCACCAGGCTGTATCTCATGAACCGTGATAGTTAGACAGTTGAAATTTTCACAGATGATGTATTTCTGTTGCCGCAATAAGAACAAATACTAAAAATGGAATAAAATAAATATTTAAGGGGGTTCCCTACATACAACAAACGTGATTTTTTTGCTTGTTTTTGCTCGATATTGATAATGGCAACAGGTAGACGCTTGAAATATTCACAGAATATTGAGTATAACTTTAAAAATAAATAATTAAATTAGAATAAAATTAATATTTATTTATTCAATTTCCCATACAACAAAAGTGATTTTCTCCCAATTTTTTATAGATAATGGTACAGAACCCTTCGTGCGCGAGTCCGACTCACACTTGACCAGTTTTATTTGAATTGTTCTTACATTAATATTTTATCATTAATATAATAACATGAACATATTATATGAATTACCCTGCGGTCTAATAAGGAGCGCTACCTGCTTAGGTTAGCTTATATGTTTAGGTCTTTAGTCCTTTAAGCAATGCTTATTTTATATTAGGCGATCGATCGATGTTGGTAAGCAAAGTAGCCTGAAATTAGAATTGTTAAGGAAGGAAGGCTTCTGGGACACACGATTAAGTGCTTGGCGACAAATTTATGTCGCTAAAAGTATGTATTTATTGTCAGCCCGGAGATTTTTGCAAACAAACCCTGGTAAGTATTTGTTTGTACGACAAGTAAGTGTCATACCAAACAAGGTAATGTATTTTCGTTATTATTATTCAATTAGTAACCTGGAGCGAAAATAGAAACAGCTGAGGAAAAAATCAATAGATTGTTAAATGAATCAATTCCTTCATGTCTTTTGTTTGTGTTAGAAGAAGATCGTGGACCAGCTTTCAATTATAGCAGAAAATCGATGGAACTCTGCAAAACATTCAAATTATTTTAAAAAATTACTACGGTATTACTGTATTAGTCACATTTTTTTTCTGTTACAAACGCTGTGGGATCATAGAACACTTCGCACAAATACAATCCATTGGCTTACAGACTAAATGAGGCAACTAGAGATATATTTGTACAATATACTATTATTTATATAAACTGGAGAGTAAATCGTTACTTTATTTATTTATTTATTTTAGAAACACCAACAGTATACATATTACATTGACTTAGTAGGTAATCTCTAATATAGGTTCTGATATGTATACCTTTAACAGGCGTCTACATCATTCTTTAACTAAAACTAAAACTATATTAATTTAAACTAGAACCTATAAAATAATATAACAGTGATATTATAATCTATTGCGTTCAGTAAAAAAAAGTAATAACTTAAACTTGAATGCGTTAAATTTGTCGTGAAATATATCGAGATCGTTTAGCAAATCATTAATTTCATTGTATGTACGACATAGTCTTGGTAGAGGAGAATTATATGATAAGTTAGTTTTAGAGTATTTAACATGGAGAATCTTTGAGATTCTGTGACGCGGATAGTGACATGGTACTGATAGGGAAAACTGCATCAAAATTGAGGGACAGCGTAGCGTAGCGTAGCTACTTTAGCGTAGCTACACTCAAAAACACTACCATAAAAGAATCATCCGCTAAAATAACCGACATTCCATAATCACGACATCTCAAAACCTTGAACAAAAATAACAATTTCACCAGACAAAACCTATGACATAACGATAATTGTGCCCATTGTATTACAATGCAGACATATTACCTACACTGTCTAGCATAGCGTATGTTGAACGCCTCTATCGCGATAAGCTTGGAGGCGTCAAAGATATGCTACTATTAGGCAGTTCAACGACCGACAGACACCAGCGCGAGGAGTAGGGCAGGTCGCGGGATTTGAGAGACACGAAACACGGAGCTACAACTACATAGAGCACGCTACTCGGTGCTGCCAGGCCGTGAACTTGTTGGAGCTACATTATGTAATGCACGCGGAGTGGTGTTGCCATCTTGCTAGTTTAGTTGGTCCGAAAATTTACTGGTGGAGATCAACGCACGTAGCTATCTTTTTCGCGCATCATAACCATTTAAAAAATATAAAATCATTGGTTAAGGACATTACAAAAGTAGGTAAGTATGTAATTAAGTAAGTTCGTAAGTCGTATAAACTGTGAGCCCTAGTGACAAAATTACTAAGCCGCCAGACGGCCTCTGACCTGGCTTGACGATTGCTGTTTTTGAGAACAAACAACCGGGACCTACAGTTTAACATGTCATCCGACCCACGGGAAAAGTGACAAATGAATTTGTTTATTTAGACATAGACATAAATTTATTATAACAAAAAACATACAACACAGAATAAATAAAACCGGACAAGTGCGAGTCAGGCTCTCCCACCGAGGGTTCCGTACAAACTAAATAAAAGGGAGAAATCATATATTTTTTTTATATTTTCCTTCATAAACCGAAAAATATACATCGTAAAAATATTTAAAAAACCTGTTTTAGCTTATGTTAATGAAGCTCTTTTATATGATACCCCACATGATAAGGTTAATTCACTTTAAAATTTGGGCCCTCATTCCTTGCATAATGACCCTATATTTTTGTGATTAAATAAAAAATATCCAGTTTTCGGATTTTTTCCTATATGTACTCTAACACAATGCTTCTTGCCAAATTTCATAGTTCTAGGTCAACGTACCCCATAGGTTTCGATTTCCTTGTGAGTGTCGAAATGTGCGTTTCTTACGACATATTCGGCTGTAACTTATTTTACGAAAACTGATAAATTTTATTTTTCTTTCTGCAGCAAGGGACTATGGATCTGCGTATATGGTTTTAATTTCAACTCGATACCTTCACGCGTTCCCGAGATAAAGGTCTTGACACCCGGACAGACGGACAGACAGACAAACCTTTGGTGTTTTCTGCGACCTCTCAAAGGCATTTGATTGTGTCTCACACGATATTTTAATTGCTAAGTTACATCATTACGGTGTTCGTTTTAACGAATTAGCGTTACTTAAATCATATTTGAAAAACAGGCAACAAGTTACGGAAGTGAATGGGTGTAGATCTGGATTAAGCACACTTAAATTAGGGGTTCCTCAAGGATCTATTCTCGGTCCACTGCTTTTTATTATATATGTGAATGATCTATCAATTGTAACGAAGGATATTGATGTGGTTTTTTTTGCTGATGATACAAGTTTAGTTATTAAAGATAAGACTGAAATTAGTGTTGGTATGAAAATTAGACACTCGATTGAAAGTGTCCAACGCTGGTTCTCAGCAAATAATTTGCTGCTCAATGTTGATAAGATGCATGTAATTAATTTTAATCTAGCTTCTAATGTCAAGTTACATTCTAATACGATCGTAAAAGAATCTCTCGATGATCTTAATATAACACTTTCTAAAGAGGTCAAATTTCTAGGAGTGTGGCTAGACAAATAATTAACGTGGAAAACTCATATTTCAGAATTAGCAAAAAAACTTAGCTCAGCCACGTACGCAATAAAAAAAACAAAGAACTAGCAGGGCCCATTGCAGCAAAAACTGTTTACTTTGCATACTTTCACTCGCTCCTAACTTATGGAATAATTTTTTGGGGATCTGCGGCAGAATGCCATACCAAAAGAGTTTTCATCCTTCAAAAGCGAGCCGTGCGCTATATACTGGGACTAAAGATGAGAGACTCTTGTAGAAATGTTTTTAAGACATTAGGAATTATGACAATGTCAGGGGAATTTATATACCAAAGTGTATTATATGTTCTTGAAAATATAAACAATTTGAAAAAAGCAATTGACTGTTACGGTCCAAACTGTAGAAATAGCAATAGAATAGTGCAGCCACAGAGAAGACTATCCAAAACAACAAATAGTTTCCATTGTTTAGGAATTGAATTTTATAATAAAATCCCTGCAAGTGTTAGAACTAATACTAAAAATGAGATTCTAAAGTTTGTAAAAGAACGGCTAATGGAGAAAAGTTACTACAAACTAGGTGACGCTATTGCTGATAAAAACGTTTTTAAAATTGTATAATTATTTAATCTATTATGCTAATTTATTAATTTTATTTCATATTTGACGATGCTATTGCAGATACCCTGTTTATGACACTGACAATGTGTATATCTTATTGTTTGTTATATTGACATTTTATTTCAGCAATTGTGACAATAACTATTTTAATTTTAAATACTAGGTATATTGATTATTTTTACATTTTATTATTTTTAACGTCATTGATTACTTAAATTATGTATTTATTTAAATTGATTACAGTAGTTGTGATTGAGTACGGTTCAGTATTCTGTGATAATGTGTAAGATAAAAGGTGAAATACAGACTATGTAATGACGATTCTAAGTGCATATTATGTGTCGAAAGAATAAAAATATTTGATTGATTGATTGATTGAACGGACAGACGGACAACAAAGTGTTCCTATAAGGGTTCCGTTTTTTTCTTTTGAGGTACGGAACCCTAAAAATCAAACATAAAAAATTATATACATAACTAAATAATGCTTCTGTCATAATCAAATTTTTGGAAGAAATATTATAAAACAAGTTGTAGGTACTTATTCAGATATCACGCATACTGGCGACGGAGCAGTAAAATAAAAAATATACATTTTCCTACTCAGCCAATTTAAAAGATACCCAAGAAAAACTTTTTTAAATATTTATCTCCTACCAAAATAAACAATGCCATGTCTCAGTTTTCTAATATCCTCAGTCAATGATTTTATATTATGAGTGTGTGATGATTAGCCGTAACTCGCGGTTTTAGTTGTGATCGAGAAATTAAATTCATTCTTAGTTTTCCATCATCATCGAGATCTTTCTTAGAGGATATCTACACTTGACAAGGAAGGCTAGATCTAGATTTCAGGAACAGTTGCTAGTTGCTGTGGCGGGTCAAAAAGGTGCTAAATCTAGCTAGATATCTAGAAGTAGATAAAGTGGCAACAGTGACGCAGAGGCGTACTCACTGACACATGTTTGGGAATGCTATTATTCATTAAGGCATTGAAATAGAATTAGCTGCAGCTTGCTCGTCGTGGTTACAACAGCGGTTGTATTGATAAAAATAGAGAACTGTTTTCGCGAGATCTCCCATACAAATAGTAGAAAAATGTGTTACCCACATTAACAGATTACGATGTTTTTCAACCGATTTCCAAAAAAGAGGAGGTTATCAATTCAACTGTATTTTTTTTAGTTTTTTTTTTAATGTTTGTTACCTCATAACTTTCGACTGGATGAACCGATTTGGTTGATTATTTTTTATTTGAAAGCGGGTGCTTCCCGTGTGGTACCATTTCAATTTGGTCCAGTTCTGACAATGGCATCCATGAGAAGTCGTTTTTTTTTTATCAGCCCTGTTTGTACAAACTGTCCCACTGCTGGGAACGGGCCATCTTCTCATTGTGAGAAGGGTTAGGCCATAGTCTACCACGCTGAAGAAGTCGGTTGCTTCAGTTTTTTAAACTATAATTATTTTAAAATTTGTTTTAAATCATAAATGTTTAGAAGCATAGACACGGTTTGTTGTTTTCCACTATAGTCCCGAAGATCAATAATTAATATATAAACAAGTATATATGTTAAAAGAAAAACAAAATACCTAGGTACCCGCAGAAAACCAGCTTTTGCAGTCTAACTTACGATTTTGTTACGCTTGATATGCGTTTCTTGTGGAAGTATGTGTAAAATCGCTGTAAAAGATTATAAATGCGCATTCCTTAGAATAATTCTAGTAAAACCACTTGTTTATTACGAAAAAGTTCGTTGGAGTTCCAGCTATCACAAACAATGAGTCCTAGACGCATTGACCTCAAAAAAATAATTGGGGTACGTACTCAGGTAGATGCCCCGTTTTGATTTAATTTGTCGGTATTGTATGCAACAGTTATCTCCCTTTTCAGTTTGAAGTCTATAAAAAAAACTATTAACTTCATTCGAGACCACAGAATACCATATGTAATACATAATCACAGACGTAAGTTTCCGTGTTTTGCCGTGATAGTTCTAAATTGAAATAAACTCTCTTAGGAAGAAAAAAAACTACGTACTTAGGTGAAATTTACGTTTATTTGATTGTTTGTTGAGATACTATAGGCGCGTGGTGCTGAACTGAGAAAATGTTTTTTTACGCAAGATAGATTGACCACCAACTTGATGTTAAGCGACGGTGTGGCTGAGGATGGAGCTCGTCGATCTAGAAGATATCTAGTTACTCTAGCCTTCAAAATTCCAAGATTGTAGGTCTCAGGAAACAGAGATGGCGGCAAAGAATTCCATTCTAACAAAAAAAATACCTTTAAAGTTATTTTATGTTGCGATAGATTAGGATCTTCTGTAGATGACTCTCGCTTCGCTCGTGGTTTTGGTTCCATTCATTCAAAATAACACATGTATACGTACGTATACATGCGTTTGAGCATTTGGATTGTATTTAGACCTTTATCGGTCTGGGCTAATCAATTTGCTTTTTGTGTAGTAGCTTATTAAGTTAAATATGTGTAGATTGTATTTTGTTTGGTTGTTAATAAAGGCACTTGGCCTTTATAAAAATTAACACAAGTTTATTAAAGTAGGTAAAACAGGGGGCTACCACAATCGTAATAGCAAATGACCTTTGTCTTGCTCTCTCAACTGTAGAAAGAGCGAGACAGAAGTCAAAGTAAATATTGAAATAAGACTGCTTTAACGCTTGCGGTACGGCCCCTGAGCGATGACAACTTTTTTTTATAATGTTCAACCAAAAATCCAGTTCCGAGAATCTAGCCTAGGTAACTACTTGTGTCATATTAGTTTATCTAGTAAATACTTGCTAATATTTATTTAATATTTTTATAATTTATTCATACAAGTAATTAATAGAAAATGACAATAATAATACAACATAATATAAAATACTTACACATACTAAATATATTAGTTAACATAATATAATTCCTTAAATAGATTAATTTCTAATTAATTAATTCTTGCTAATTAATTTCTATTTGATATATGAACCAAAGAATTGTTATTCACATGCAAATTACACTTCCTAGATGGGATGGGTCAAGTACGGATACATATGTAGTTTGGTTTGAATATTTATGTTCTATTCAAACAGCAGCCTGGGAGTGCCAGGGTCACAGTAAGCTGGTACATAGGTATTTACGTTCTTTAAATATCTATGGTAACCAAAATACCTGACTGCAAAAAGTGGTTTTTGCAGTGTACCTTACGATTTCGTTGAGCTTGATACGCTGTTGAATGGACGTTTTTTGTAAGTATGTGTAAAAACGATGTCGTAAGAGGTATAATAAATACGCAATCTTTAGAATAATTCTAGTAATCAGTGTTTATTCAGTAAAAATGTAAATGCTAGTTCTTCTTCTTCTTTTTTGTATTGGGCCCGCATTAAAGCATTTGCCAGTGTCAAGTATTAGGATTTTTTCAAGTTTCTTGAATAAAACAAGTTGTAAATGTTCTAGTCACAATCTAAGTCACGTATACAGTCAATTTATAAGTTGAGTCCTGCTTCAGTAAAGTGGTGGCGACTTTACTAGAAGCTTCTATGGAGTTTTGCCGACAACGTAAAATCACACGCTTTACTGCTTTATTCACTTGCCCACACTCACACACTTTATCGAACACAATGAATAAAACACCACCATTTTTATAGCATTAATGTTCAAAATAACACAAGTTTAGGAAAATAAAACAAAGCAACAACACGTTACTAAGACGTCCCCGCCAAAACTCTCAAAATGCTAGTTATATTACAATTATTATGTAAAAAAAAAAACAAAGTCATGTCCAAAATGAGTTGTAACTTAAAAATTCGTTGTAAGTTAAGAAAAAGTGTTTTATTTTTATTTTTTCGAGTGTCGTATTGTTATTATAACAAAAACCTATGACACTCGGAAAGTTAAGATGAATCTAACGACACCTCGCACTTCAAAATCAGTCAAGTCGTTTAGGCTATACTATAGGAGGTAATACATATCCACATACATACATACACATATACAGATAAGGGGTCAGTGAAAGTTTTTCAACGACTCCCTTCACAAGAATAAAAAGATTCACATATTTCACATAGGAAGTTGAACATATCACATTTCTCATCGGACGTCTTGTCAACTCTAAGCATAAAAAGGAACTATTAAAAAACAAAACATAAATCTAGAAGAACCTACTAATTTTGAATTTGATTTTTTTGAAGAACGTGGCCTGTACTAAACCAGAATCAAAGGAGGCCATATACTCGAAAAATATACCATCCTTCTTACGCACTCTGATAAAAAAACATCAAACAAGTGGACGTGCTCAAAGCACCAAGCATTCAAACACAGGCTTGCTAACGTAGCTTAGGTACTGTATGTTGGCTCTAGTGGAAACGCATCGTAAAGAACGAGGCACTTAATAGGTAATATCGAGATAATCGAATTCGCATGTAATATGGATTCTAGGATATTTATAATAGATATACTTATAGACCAAAAATAAATAATTATTGTATAATATATATTTAAAATCTCCTTACTCTTAGCTTAGGGCATAAGAAAGATATTAATATTCTTAATATTCTTATTAGATACCTATTCATATATTTAATACAAGTTCTTAAATAAAACATAGGTAGACTATACTGATGTAGAAGACTAAACATTGATTCCATTCTAGTGACTTATAATTGGATGTTCAGATCTTGTGTGATAACCTTCGATAATCAAGAAGTGCTTCCACCTATACGATAAATTACTTATAGAAGTCAAGATGGAGGAAGTATTTGTATATCTAAGTAAGCATGTGACGTAAGCAATTAACATTGAGAGATTGAAACTATAATCTAATTTTTAAAAATCACCTACGTTATCTTTATATAAGATCAAGACAATGTAGCTAACGAATATAGAATCTGTTAACATTTTTGATGTAAATATGTAAATTTGAAACCGAACTGGTTAGTTCAATGAAAAAACTTCGTATAGTAAGTACTTCTAATTATAATGAAACCTACCTATGATTTAGTAGAGTAAGCATATTTGAGGGTCATCAACTGCATGCCGCCTTTAAAAAACCCTGCTCTGAAGTAGTAATAAATATTATCATCGTAGTCGGAAGTCGTTCTCGTTTTGGCTCATTCAAGTGTAATAAGTGCAAAAGAGACGAAACGATGTTTAGAATTACGAATGGGTCTGCAAAAAAATCTTCTATAATCTTCTATTACTCATTTGATACCTCGATTCATAAAAATTCCACTAGTGTAATTAAATTTTCTGAAAGTGGCGACATCTCTCGTAATTCTTTTGAAATATAATTCTTGTAGCACTTGCAAGTACGAGTTCCTATCGTAGTACGCTGAAAAGAAAAACCAGACATTGGTTTTCCATTAAAAGCTGCTTCACGCATAAATGTCTAGATGGCGCTAAACTACTACTAATATTTAATAATAAGGTAATAACGGGAAAATAAATTCAGGAAATTAGAAAACCATAACAAAATAAAAATAGATATAAATACATCATTTAAAATTTAACAAAGACCTACTACGGAAGTAGTCGATAAGTTAGATGAACTAGAAGCAATGATTGATTCCAAGGGCAAAGAAACAGAAATTCTACGTTAAAAGGGAATGAATAAAACTGAAAACGTAAAATACAGCTGCGTATGCGCCTACCATCGAGTAGTGTCGCGCGTCAAGCGAATCGTGCGCTGTCGTCAGCCGACCCGTCACGACACGGAGTATTGTAATTTGTAATCACTTCACTCCATACCATACTTCACTCGTCATTTCGATGTAAGCAAGAGCGGTTGTGTCGCTACAGGGCTCATTGTAGTTCGAAACACGAAAGCCCTAAACAGTGCCTTTTCAAATGTAGTCCCCTTCGCGTTACCATAACCAAAGGCAGTTTCTGATATTCGAGAGGAAAATCGATGCAATCGTAAGTACTTAATTTTTTATTGTATACATGTAGAGCAAAATTGCACAAGATTTTCAGGACAGTTCTTAATTATTTCCGAGTTTTCCGTACTCATGAAAACCTTGCGCTACTTGTTTATGAAGGTTTCTCTTCGAACTTTCTCTTCAATAAGGATGGGAGCATGGTTATTAACCTCGACGATGGTGACGTCTGAGATAAGTAACACGGTTTCGCCAATGAATGTAAAATTTTGGAACAGTTCAAATTCTTACCATTCTTGTGAAGTTAGCTTCATCATGGCTTGATTCATTCCTTTGAAATCTATAAAAAATGAGATCATTGAATCGTTCAAGTTTGATCTGAATAGAGATGTCTAGACGGGTATCGGCCCCATATAGTCTCGAATAGCTACGGCGTTGTCCCTTCGCACGTGGTCGGTCATATATTTAGAACACGCTCTCCGCGACCAATCCCAATCCATTTCGTTATTTTATTTTTATAAGTACACTTGCCGTTTCACTTACAATATGCATGGTTTGAGTAACTTTATTTTTATTACTAATCTCATTAATTATGTGAATGATAAAACTCATTCAAGTCTTATGAATAGAACAAAAGCATTCTCTAAACTTTCAATAGCCTCTAAATTTTATGTGGATTCAAGCTTTGAAGTTTGAACCCATTCACGAAACGTTTTTTTTTAACAGTATCATCCAGTGTCTCGAGAATTATGTAGATTCTTGTAAACATACAATGTGGCTATTCATATCTTCTTTATGAGTATGAATAGATAGGTACATAATCTTTACATTTTCAAATAGTAAGTACACAATAGTCTTGACTTTCAAGTTAAATTATTCTTTGCCATTCAAGTAACGGAACTAAGTGATTACTGGTTAAAATGTTAGTGAGTTTCCTTCAACTAGTTTGGAGAGCTTATAGGAGCATTTGAGATTGATGATAAAATTAATTATGGAATGATAAATGATCGAAAGGAATGATTCATGGAACATTTATGGTGTGACTGATAACTGCTATGCCAATGAACACGATAGCGCGTGGAATCTTCTGTGGAATTTTATGGTAATGTGGTAATAATGTATATTTTGACGTCATATACTAACACAATCTTATTTTGTAGAAATAAACGTTTTAAACTACGATAATTTTGTGGTCGAAGCTTCAGTTTGGTTTAGTTACCTACTGTGGAACAGAGTGGTTATTGTGTGTTTAGTTAAATCACTGTTCCTAAGAATGTCGGATAAAAGTTCTTTTCTTTTTTACCCGACTGTGTAAGAAGGAGGGTTATGTTTCTCGAGTGTATGTATGTATGTTTCTATATGACAGCCTATAAGCCTAAGCGGCTTGACCGATTTTGATGTGCGAGGTGTCATTAGATTCGTCTTCACTTCCAGAGTGTCTAGGCTATATATTTTTGTAATAATAATAATACATCTCTTGTAAAAATATATACGCATACTTTCTTACAAAAAACGTCATTTATCAAGTGTAATGAAATCGTAAGTTAGACTGCAAAAATGCTTTTCTGCAGTGGGGTATTTGGTTTTTCTTTTAATATACATACTTGTCAATAGTCTGATAGAGGTCAATGTAATTTAATCATCTTCATTTCCAAGTTGTTTTCATTCCCAATCTTAATAGTGAAGGGGAAGCCCTCAGATGTTTATTTAGGTTGTCTATATTTTTTCTATGTTTTCTGATTCGCTTTGCTCTTTTTCTCGTAATTTTCCGCAAAATGAAACAACAAAATGTTTCGTTGTTTACTTACACGTGCTTATTCAAGGTTTTCTCAAACAAACGTATTACAAACAGTGATTTGTTATTGGCTTGATTTCCTCCGAGTATATCGATAAGGGGTTTACAAGCAAAGTTTTATTTACTAGAATATATAACGTGTAGGTAACGAAGTATATTATGATCTGGGAGAGGAGGAGTTAAAACGGCTTACCTACTTGGGACCAAACCAAAAAAAATAAAAAAATATTGATCAATAAATTGATTTAAATAAATAAAAAAAATTAAGTAAATCAATTTATTTATTTATTTTTCTTTTTGTGTAGTAGTTAAGTTGAGTCTGTATATTGTTTTGTTGTAGTTAATAAAGGCATTTATTGGTAACTCCCAAGTTACACGTCATAGGTATATCCAATAAGTATGTTAATGAACAAATTAACCAACAATTACATACTTACTTGGAAAATTACAAAATTCCACAATATTCATTATTAAATCAACATAAAAAATATGAAATAAATAATCACAATAATACAGTAAAATAATACATAATTAATAATCTTTCAATTTTAAGTAATCATTAATGTCATAAAACATTTGATTTTAAAGCCAAGCTCTCAGCTTGCTTGGCATCTTGTCTTTATGACAAAATAAATGCACCCCTCGTGCAAGATCTGCGAGAATTTGATATTGATGCCTGATAGAGAAAGGTGGCATTTTTTGATGCCTCATTTTTTATTTCTTATAATAGATAGGTCTGCGCTTGACCACCAAATCAAAGCTAATATTAACATTGCACTATTGTTGTACGATAGAGCAAGCTTGCTTAAATGAAACCGTTTTACAATAGCTTGTGTTATTGATTTAGGGGGACATTTGTGTTATTGATTTAGGGGGTCGTTATAAGGTAAAAAAGCCTACATAATTACAATGTTTGTCTGTAAGTTCATTTCAATTTAATTTGTTATTACGATTTAAGTTTAATAACAAATCATAGGTACCCGTGCGTGTTCTACAAAAGGGATTTTATGATAGGTATTTAAATGAACCCTCATTTAAATCCCTATCATAAAATCCCTTTTGTATTTGATTTGGTTTATTTGTCTTCTATACTTAACAGATAGACAATTAATTAGTTAGACACTTCATTTATACCTTCAATAAAGGTAATTTCGTAACTTCCAAATTTCGAAAATTTCCTAAGGCTATTTACTAATTAATCCGCTCTATTTATGTGTATCTGACTAATATTTTTTGTACTGTCCATTTGTAGTGTCTATAAAGCGTCTTTTTAAAACAAATAAATAGAAAATAGTTTAATCACATTTCAAAACCTCCTAACTTCTAAATCTAATTCAACCAACTTTATTTGACAAGTTCGTTCGATTTTAAAATAAGCTTCAATAATGTTCACTAAAGTCGTAAAAGGTATGGCAGAGCTTTCTCCGTAATAATCTTGTCAAGTATCGTTCAAATCCGCCCAGTAGTTTCAGCGTACATTGAAGACAATGTATAAGTATAGAATTTATGTAGAATAGAAGGTAGATTATATCGTTGGATAGATTGCTATGATTCCTTCGTGAGAGATGGTTAATTTGCGTAGCGAAAAAAAAATTCTGTGGTTAATTTCGCCACGGTCGGTCGTCTTGTCTTTATCAGCAGAACGTCACAGTCTTGTGACAGTAGGTAGTCACGCATCAATGTTAAAAAACGTTGTTATCACACATGCTACTCGCGCGTGTCAATTAGTTTTACTTAGTAGACGTGCTAACTATAACAAAATATGGTAAAAGGGAACTGGGAAACCTGCCGCTCTTGATTTTATTATATTACAATGTAATCTTCCTTCCCACTTATGCAATGAACTAAAAATCTATAAAGTCAGCTTAGTATGGAAACTAACGTGGTTTTCACACATTTTAAATAAAAACTACGGGTCACTCACATCTGTTTTAAGCCAAAAAATCCGACTATAGTTTCAACAGCATTCGGCGGTCTTTTTTAAACGAGTAGCGCAAACGTCACTCTCGGTCGGTGACGCGCCTTCCCCCTGCACGTCTATTTTTCGGCTTAAAACAGACGTGAGTGACCCGTAGTTTTTATTTAAAAGTCAGCTTAGGTCATAATAACATAAAAGACGGTGATGATGTTGGAAATATGAGCAGAATTCACCTGGAGTCACATTTGATTTTTGTGTATTTAAAACAAACTTGGACATTACCTAGTGTACTAAAGCTTTAAAATATTAAAATTCTGACCTTGATTTGTTTCCATACTCATTTATAAGATTATACGAGCCATAGTTAAAGTAACCAATAGTCAAATATTTATGGTGGTAGGTACGTCACGCTTAGGGAGTGCCATCTTGCAGCAAAATTTCCATCTCGGTTTTTGTAAGTAACCTTTGGTAGGTTTGGTTATTTTCGTATAACCTATTTTAGTATATAGTCAATAGGAACTTACTTAAATTATAACTAAATTTATGCAAACTATCGGTAATCTGATTTGATTATTTAAACTGGTATATTACAGACAGTACCTACCTACTTGATAATGATAACATACATAGGTACGTGTATATTTAAAAATACAAGCGTTTCATAGGAATTAACTGTAGAGATGTTTCTTCTCTTTAGGCCTAAAATTCCTGGCAGAGTCAGAAAACTTTACGACTCAACTGCATTGTGTTAGGTATAACTATACAGTAAGAACAGATTTTGAAAAATTCAAATTCCCAAGGAGTAAAACTTTGAGATGGAAAGTCATTGGAATACCTTAAATCAAAATTTCAATGAAAAATATGGATGGTTAAAAGACTAATATCCACTCTCTCACCTTGTCCACTTTTTCAACCCTGCCCATTACCTTTTTCTTTTTTAAATAAAAAAATATATTTTAGAAATCCTCCACTGAAAGAGAGAAAATTATATGAAAAAAGGTTGATGTGGTGAAAGAATTCCTCACGGATGAAACGGATGAAGCAGGCAAAGGTTTTATAATCAATGCAAAAGGAATCATGTCGTGCTACGTGTTTGTTATTCCGCAAGTTAGCAATTGGAATCATTACTATGATAGTGCGTATTTCCTATTATTACTAAAGCATGTTGAGGTTGAGTGCCATATTTATCGTGGCGTTTTCCTATATCTAGAAACCGCTCGCGAAACAACACCACTAGTTTGTCACTAGTAATTGGTTTGTTATGTTTATGTTTTTTTTTCACCACTAACTCACATGGCTATAGCATAGCTATTTCACCTATATCAAATTGTTGTAATAACAACCTAGAGAGCCGAGTATGACATTCGGAACCCAATACGGAACTTATGGAATAGGTGAAAGATTTAACTTTTTGTATATGGCGGTCTCTATGGTCACAGTCTTGCAACGCTTTGTAAATAAAAATTTGTTTATTTTCAGAGAACCTGTTATTCTATGGTCTCTTTCGTGTATAGGTTCTAGAATGTCTGTAGTTCGCATTTTCGTAAAAACCTGTTATTTGATGGTCTTTCTTTTTAAAAGACTTCCAAAAAGAAGGAGGTTCTCAATTCAACAACATGTTCTTTTTTGTATGTTTGTTCAGCGATTACTTCGCTAATTTTATTAAAATCGGTTTAGTACTTTGGTTTTTATAACAAAATAACTGAAAAAAACTGGTTCAAGTAAACGAATTGCGTATCGGTTTTTTCCGTTTTTTATAACTATAATTATTTCTATAGGATCTTGATTTTCTATCTCGCATTCTCAATGTTATTCAATGGTCTCTCATTTGTCTATAGGGTCTCGAAATTGTATTGTTCCCAGATTCTCTGACTCTATTATAGTTCTTAGGTAGAGTAGAGTAGAGTTTACGTTATCGTTAATGTCGTTACTACTAGTTTCTAAACCACTTCTCAGAAGTTACACTCTTTCATACCGTTTAGCCAAGATCTATTTGTAGTACTTTCTGCTTAGTTGGTGAGTAATTAATTACTTTTAAAAGTCATAAGTGGTCTTTCCCCTACTTTAACATGCATTTATCCATCTTCCGTAAAACTTATTGCCCGACGACGAGACGGCTGTCCCCATGCCATCGACATTTAGAAACACATTAAAGCCTATCATCAGGTTTCCTTTGTTCGAGGTTTGTATATCATTTATGACGAGAACTGTCGGCCACCTTGGAGTCGGCGATCATTCATCTTGGCCAGACGAACACTTTGTTTATGGCTGGTGAGTGGTGACAGGTGATCGTTAGTGTAATGTTACCGTCGCCAGCAACGGTAGCATAGACCAACGGGCTTAGATGCGCGCCGTGACAAAATTATCTCTACCTGCTCTTGTTGTAGTGCGAGAATTTGATTTTATAATTCATAATTCATATTCATAATAATTTTATTTGCGTATATGGGTACAAACGGATAGAATCTAGACATTAACAAGACCGCCATATCCTACATTACGGTATGCAAATTTGAGCAAAATAAAATTTGATTTTATAAGTTTGTCTCTTTTACGCCCAACAAAAAGAGTAGCTACTTTGATGATTTAACAAGAACGGAAGATGGAGGCGATTGACAAGACATAGCGGTCATTTACCTCTCTCAAATATATTCAGTCAAAGAGGTTTTGTTCTAGATTGGGTAAAAGACGGTGATGATGATGATAATTTTTCGCACGCTTCTATTGCTTATGCCATAGAACGAATGATCATTGTCAGCCTATGTTTATTGTTTACCAAGGCCGTAGCCAGGAATTCATTTCGGGGGGGGGGGGGGGGGGGTGGTTAGCTCTCATAGGGGTGAGGGGGGGTGCGCGGGCGGAAGGATTTTTGATAATGGCCGGGATATGGGATATTTGACCCCCCCCCCTGCCAACGGCCTTATTGTTTACCCAAGGGAGTTGGACGAAAAATTTTCTGTGTTTCTGTTTACTACGTTCTATCCTTCTAGCTTGTCTTTTAATTGGAGGCTTGTCAACTTCTGTCTTTAATTTACTTTATTTTTTTTTTGATAAACTCGTTGTGGTTCTTCGGATCCCTACCGTTCAGATCATTCTAGACAAGTTTTAGAGTATAGGTAGCGGGATATTCTAATAACATTAAAATAAAAACATTTTCAGGATTCGGTATCTCAAAATTTAAAAAAAAGAAAACAGAACCCGTGAGCATTCCAGGTCCGCCTGCAACAGCAAAGGCCTGTTGGTTCGTTAGCGCTTTATTCCAATATATTTTTTTTAAATAAAGTAGCCTCGGTGTGCGAAGCACTCTCACACTTAGCCGGTTTTATTGAAATAATAAGTAAAGTATAATAACAAGTAAAAGCGAAAAATAAGCGATTTCACTAGAATTATTCTAAAGAATGCGCACTTATAACCTGTTACAGCGATGTTACGCATACTTTCTCACAAAAAACATGCACCCAACAGCGTAGGTATCAAACGTAACAAATTCGGCATATAACACGTAAGCACAGATTTCAGTATTTACATAGTCAAAGAACGGAAGTTTGACTGCAAAAACCGCTTTTATGCAGTCGGGTATTTTGTTTTTCTTTTAATGCAGATACTTGTTTTGTTTGTGAGTAGCAGCACTGGCGGGTCCTCGTTACACTTTCACTGTTCTTATTATTTGTTTCGTTGACGTCAGTCAGCTGTATTTTATTATGAGCATAAACTGCTCCTAGATGAATTATTATCGCGTTTGTAAAATATTTACAAGCTACACCTAATTCTAGAGTGAAAATGTAGAGTAAGATAATATTGATAGAGTGTCTTCTTTACAAGTACGTGCAATTTATTATTGCTTATATTATATTTTATAAGTAGCCTCCACTGTGTAGTCCGTAGTATAGTTAATATACTATTTCACATCTATTTCAATTTACATTGACGTATTTATTTCACGTTTACTTTGTAATCCCTATTGTATATTCTTATCTTCATATATTGAAATGTAATTATTTTTGACAGAAATGTAATTCAATTAAAATTTTCTGACTTGTTTCGTGTTGTCAGTCAGTACCTATAGTTTTGTTAGCATTTACCTCGAGTTTCATGTCCATGCAATCTATTTATAATACTGTGTTGATGTATAACATGTTGGTACTCAATCAATAAATAAATAAACAATCTGGGATGATGATTATGATAAGTTTGTCCATTGCTTATGTCCATTGTATAAAAAAAAATAAGTTATTATTAAAAAAAAAAATTATTAAAATGATGTTATTCTGTCATATTCATTCAGATCCACAGTTCATCTCTATGCTAATGAACCCTTGGGCTAAGAGATGCGAGTTGTGGGTCGAGCGAACCCCGAAAAACTGTAAGTGGTCAAATGAGTCCTCGGGCTCAGTGGACTCCGTTGACCACTGAATCTACATTTCATGACAATCGGTATAGTTTTTTGATCGCGAAAAAGTTAAGAAATAGAAATATAGACGGAATTATTTAAAAAAATATTTAGCTTGTGGGCCTGGGTACAAACAAGGTAAGTTGTTATTAACAATTTAGTAATCTGCCAGATTACTGCTTTGTAAGCATACAAGCGGTTAATAACATGCAATTTCACTTTTATAATGTTAGCTAGGATGATCAGCATGATCCTCGGTGTCACACATCTGCAATCTTTCGGATACCAGGTTTGAAATCCCCATATTTAATATAAGTTGGTGTTCCAAAATTGGGAAGCGAATTTTGCGAGTTATTAAGGTGAAAATGCTGATCGGGTTCAGTCGTTTACTAATCGTGCGTTTGTTTCGGTTACCAAGGAACAAGGAAGGTATTTGTGCATAATAGGTAAAAAATCTCTCGCAATACGTCAACATCATCTTCAATTTATGGTAAACTTGCACGCCTAGTTAACCTAGTGTAAGGTCTAAATTTAGTATAAAGTACTAATTATTGATTATCACTAATTAATAATATAATATTAATACTAATCATTAATTAGTACTCATTAATAATTAGTACTTTACCCTAATTATCTTATTATTTCATTATCTTTATATATAGATATATAAAAATCAATTGCTGTTCGTTTGTCTCGCTAAAACTCGAGTACGGCTGGGCCGATTTAGCTGATTTTGGTTTTGAAATGTTTGTCGTAGTCCAGGGAAGGAAACGTTGAGAAAATATCAGGTCCACTCATTGATAGGCGATACGAAGTACGCCGGGTCATCTAGTCTTAACTAAATTGCATAATCGTTTGTTTCAGATCAGTAGCGGTCTAGATCAGTGGTCGACCGTCCGCCAAAGCATTCAACAGTCCTATCCCGATGGGTTGAGTACGCCTACTTTCTGTGTTTGTGGGCACACCACACACGCTGTAAGTACATTATTTTTACGAGTACCTATTATATTAATTACGGGTAGGATGGGAAGTTGTTTTAGTTTAACTTGCTTCCGAGTTCCGATCAGTTATATGTTTTTAAGTATCATAATTATGGTAAAAATAAATAATATCAAATAATAAATATCGGAGGACATTTCCCACAACGCCATCTAGCCCAAACTAAGCAAAGCTTGTACTATGGAAACTAGATGGTTGATAGAATACATATATACTTTTTTTTCGTAAATACATACTTATGATACATAGAAACACCCAGACAGAACAAACATCCATGCTCATCACACAAATGTTTGCCCTGGGTGGGGATCGAACCCACGACCTATAGCTCAGGAAGCAGTCGTACTACCACTGAGCCATGAGGCCTGTCATAATGGAAGAAATATAGCATCTACTAATACGTTTCAAATTCCAACGAGCTGTTCCAATGAGATTGTGATGAACAATTTAAGTAAGAAAGTATTTAGCTACTTACGCTACCACCTTGCTTTAATCTTCTAAATAAGTTTTTCTTAAGTAGCTTTTTTCTTTACCGAGCAAGCGATGCAACATAGCGTATGAAATGAAACAACTGAATGAAATTTGCTATTATGCAAGCAGGATGCTACTCATTGTATATGGATGGCTCGAAACTTTGGCTGCCATATAGATAGCATATATATGTGGGCTTGCGAGGTATCTGCATTTAGAGCCACTAGCTATTCACAGATATGTTTGCGCTTGAAACAAATAAGTTAAAATGCTATTATGCAAGCAGGGTTCTACTAAGAGTATATGGATGGCTCGAAGCTTCGCTTGCCATATACTTAGATAGCATAATGTTGAACTATTTGAATGTACGTATCTGATATATTGGTGTGTTTGCAAGGTCTACTGAATTTAGAGCCACTAGTTATTCATACGAGATAGATAGATTTGCGCTTGACCTTCTACTCGCACACGACATTATTTTGCGTCTTTTGTGATTTACTAGATAAAATTGGCACTCTCACAATTTAAAAAGCTCATAGCAAACTAAAGAGTAGATAATTAGAACATGACGCGAAGATTGATGTTGGACTATATTTACACACATATACATATATATATATGTCATCACCACTGTTAAATTGATATTTATTATAATAATGAAACCACAAAGATATAAAGTTGTGGATATAACCAGTACGTATAACAAAAGACAAGATAATGAAACCGAAAAATATCACGAGCTACGAACAATACGAGTACAAAACGTGAATTACATGTTAGCGATCAAAATATTACGAATCGAGGCGGAAATCGAATTATTTCCAAGATTGCCACTAGCTACTTGAATCCTAATGTCTGTGAAGAATCGTAGTGAATCTTTAATTTGTTTGTTACGTATCTAGATAATAGTGGTTTGTTTTTAATTGGAAACATTAAAGTGGTGAGTAGATAAGTGACAGATTTAGGTACTATATGTATAATCATTGCGTTTAAAGTATACATATACCTACATAATGTACTTGTAGGTACTCAGATACTTGCGGGGTCGGTAGAGTATATACAACTTTGTTTTTTTTCATTATAGTATTATTTGAATGTTCTCTCATCATCATCATTATCTCAGCCACAATAAATCCATTGCTGGACACATGTCTTCTCCAAGGATTTTCAAAAAGACTCGTTGAAAGTCGCTTTCATCTGACGTCTTCCTGCCTCCTTTTAATTCCTGTCTATTTTTTATGCAAGATAGATCTACAATTGACCACCAACTTGCCTGATGTTAAGCGACGGTGTTGCCGAAGAGCTCTTCGATCTAGAAGATATCTGTTCACTCTAGCCTTGAAAATTCCAAGATTTTCTTATGATTTATAAGATTATGTTTAGGATGTCTTTAAAGCATTTAATCCGCATTTGTCCTTGGCTATTTTCTATCGCTATTGTGGTATTCTGTGCTATTAACCTGATTTTAATCTAGATAGCATTAATAAAAATCATAGTTGTCAGTTTTTCCTATAACTATACTTCTATAATTCTGAATGAATGAATTAAAATCAGAAACAATAATTAATTAATGATTGATTCTGTATTAATTCTGAAGGCACCTCTAAACTAATTACAATTCTTATAATAACTAAATTAGCTTACTATTATTAACTTGAAAACTAACAATTGTCAATTCACTGAGACTTAGGTATAAAGCCAAAATATATACCTACTTATTACTTACTCGTTAGGTACTTATATTTTCTTCGTTGGAATTTATATATATATTTTTAGCTTGTTGAGCTCTTGTTGAGCTCTTGTTGAGTTGAGTTTTTTCTCACCAAAGTTTCAGCTCTGTGTTAATAAAAATAGAAATTATTTGGTTCCCACGACATTATTCACGGTTTTCATTTACCCGTGGTTTGTGAAGAAAGAGTTTGTCCTCTCTCTATCCTTGCTTACTTTGAGTTCGGCCTATCCATTCCTTAAGTTAAAGAACCGTGCAAGTGAAGTGAGATCTAACGTTCATTTGCATTTTACTTTATTATTATTTTACACATATAGCTGCCAGTTCCTTATACTAACGATTAGAAATTTTGTTATTATGTAGAAGTAGTAAATAAGAAAAATACAAGTTCACTTAGAATTTCATTTCACTTTCGCGTCATTTAGTTTAGAGATTCGATAAGCAGTTCATGCCGTTAGCTGTTTTGAGTTTCAATTCATGTGAATTTCTTCATTCAGTGATAGCATGATGAATTGATTGTATTTAGAAGCTCTTCATATCACTCATCGGGAAGCCACCACAGAACCGGTTCAACGACCTCTGCCGAGCCTGCTAGCGCTGCCAATCCGCTGAATGGAAGGGTCTATACTTTAAATAACAACTATGCTCAATTCTGTGTCACAGTAAATTTACTGGAATGCACTTCATTGCATGTTATGGGGGTCAGCCCATATTTACTCTGACAATAGGGCTGGCCTCAGTCTATACGAACTTACTTACTTTAGCCCATATTTGAGATTGGGAACAAGTAAATTGAACAAATTGATCGACTTCATATCTAAAATGTCGTGGGCTTCAGTGTTCTGCGACCAAAAATCCCCGCAACACAACTAAAATAATTGTAACTTGACTATTTACGTACACTTGAAATTGTTCCATCTAGCTAAATGGTGAATATGATGGTGCTATAGAAGATTTGCAACTAGTTCCTGACGTAGACGGTTAGTAAAATAAATGTCAGCATACTAATTATGTCGCAAGTTAAAAAATAAACATATTGTTACTTGTTACCACAGAATAGGCTAATAGATCAAATCTCACTACTAGAATCGGCTATCCGCATTTGGGTTCAACAAACCGTACAATATTTTTGACAAGTCGCTACAAGAATTCAACCCAGGTAGCGAGACGAGACTCAACAAACGTCAGACGGTTTTTTTTGCCAGACAGGAATTTCCGGCTCATTCACAGGGACTCCTGATGGTTCTTTGGGACGAACGAGGTGAATGTTCATTTTATACTTTATTATAAGTACATCTACGAAGTTGTACCCCACTTATTATCATAGATATGATGATACCCTTCTCGTGTAAATTGTGTCAGATTTTCTATATGCTCCATCGTAAACCGCAATGTCGCTTAATAATAGGCGAGTTGACGGTCTAGCGCAAACCTATTAGTACTTTTAGACAAATTAACAAAGCAATAGAATAGTATGATTACAATGATTATCGTTAAATAGGATTATATAAAACAATTACTTTTGATAAATCATCTATCATCGACGATATGACACCGATTAAAGCCAGTCATTCAACTCATTGACTAATTATTTTTCTATTTAGTTTATAAAGGGTGATCGTAAGGGAAAAACAATTTTAAGTCAAGATTAAATGCTATATCATTAATATTAAATAGTGTAAATAAATAATTATCGTGACGTCATACATGGGATTTATCAAAAATATTAAGAAGATCGACAATATTTAACAATTTTAATCAGAGGCTTAAATTATATCAGTATCACTAAAGAGACATAAGTATGAGTAAATAGATGTTAGATAAATATACATGAGTTAAGAAACTAAACGTTTTGTCTTCGGAGTTTCTTCTTCTTCTGTTGAAATTAGGTCTGAATTCAGCTATTGATTTTGAACTTTGAATAAGGGGCTTATAATCTCTTCAACTTTTATTTCACTCTTGAATGCAGGAAAAGCAAAAAGCGGACACGAGCCAACTTTTCGCCACTATAAGAGATGAAAATAAGCCCACCAGGCTAGACAAGTGGCAAACGTTCCCATTTCTATAAACGCTTACGCTTCGAAATGCTAACTGTGACTTGCTGTCACATGACATTTCATTAGCTAAATGTCAACTGTTACGTTTACTTTTCTTTTCTACTGGCGTTCACGAAATTGTAATGCCACTTGCCCCCCTAGTCTAGATTTCGAAAATATAAGCTATGTACTTCATTATAAATAATGTGAATTTCTTACAATCATGCTATTTTCTTGTTCTTATCCGATTAAGTAGGGCACAAAACTTATTTTCATCTCTTCACTTTGTCAGACATAATTTTAATAGTTATTCACGCTGCCACATCCGCACTTATTTCTCGATAACTTACAATCATGTATTCATGTCAAAGGGTTCCTTACGCATCTGACTTTCGGACCTACACATAATATGCTCATACTAGGACAGTTTTGGTCTTTCATTTCTTACATTTTTGGTACATGGACAAGTTTTACACACCGTGAAATCTCTCACTCTATCTGACTCCGTTTTCATCCCTAACACGATCCATTTTGTAACTCACTTATTTCTATATTTTAAAAATTAATCAATAATTAGATATACTAGGAAAACATATCCACGGATGAGGGTTATGGCTATATCTGTGGGCTATTTTCAAAAGCTTATCACATCTAAGAGCTTATATATCCGGCATCCGTCTAAACCAAGCATTTTTACTCCCTTCAAATATAGATACTTCCAAACACATGTGCGAAAATGTTTTTACCGCGTTGGAGTATCATCATAAAACCAAATGTACTCCTCAGTAATGTCGGTCTGCTATTGATTTACTTTCGTGGTGTTTACGAAACCGCCGGTCGGGTCTTGCAAATTCGGTTCTAATATTTATATTAAAATAACATAAATTCATTCAGAGCTACCGGAATAACTCGTGTAAGATTCAGTCTTCTTTGAGCAAGGGATAAAGAAACGTTCTCCTTTTTGTTCGCCTTGACCGTGAGGGTAGTGTTACAATCATCTCACGGTAAGTAGATATTTTAGATTGCATTTCTTCCATCAAGTCAGCTTTTTCCTTGCCTTTCGTAATTGAGATCACTCAGTGACGTCTTTGCACTAGATTACTTTTGTCTAGTTAACAATTTGCAATAATGAAATAGGAAGTAGAATCAGTATTGTTGATTTTATTACATTTCGTATTTTATTTGGTTTTGATTAAAAATTTGTAGGTACTCACTGTGTGTTGCGTCGTTAATAAAGTACATATAATGGTGGGAAACTGATAAAGGCAACGGAAAGGAAAAATTCTTATCTTTAACAAGCTGATGGCCACATTGAATTTGATAATGCAAGTAAACCTGGTAGTTTCCATGAAATCAACGAAGTAAAGTTTTCTAGTAATCGCAGAACTTAAATATTGTAGATAAATTTTCCTAGAATTATAACAATTAGATGTTGACTATTTATACAATACATATGTACCTCTATCAATATCGTACCTAAATATTAGTATAAAGTGTTTTACCCCCGTTTGTATGGTTGACAGATATTTTTAGTGCGTCTAAAATAAAATTGAACCCTCCACACACACAGACAGGGTGTACAGAACCCTCCTTCATATAAGATCTATGAATTTTAAATTGGTCTTTCGTACTGTTATCTCTTTGTTTAATTGATTAATAATAATAATAATAATCTTTATTGTCATAGATACATATGCCATTCTAATGTAGTAAGTTACAATTATAATGTTTACAATCAAAGCTTACGGTGACTTAATAGTGAGTTCACAGAACCTACACTAAGCAGAGCTTGTATTGTAGGTTTCAGTGTACCTTCAGGGAACAACAATAAAGTGCGAGTATACAGAAAAAAATAAACTTAATTTTAAATTAATATTAACATTATCACATTACAAACAAAATTTAAGTGCATTAGTTTAATTGAGTGTATGTGTGAGTTTCTGAAGGTGTATGTGTGTGTGTGTGTGTGTGTGTGTGTGAGGGGGGTGTGAGTGTACTACGTATCTGTGTGTCTGAATGCATGTGTACTCGTGTGAGGATGTGTAAATGTAGGTACTACACTGACAGTCTGTTATTTTAAAAATTTAAGTTTTAAGTTGATTATTACTTCTCCACATATTGTCTAGGATCTTGACTAATAATTCTGATAAGAGTAATAACGTATAAAGAATACCAAGCCATACATGAAGTCAAAGTCTTTCAAATAAAAAAAGAAATGTCGCATCATTAAATTCGTCTCCAGTAGCAGTAATGAATTTTGTTATTAAGGTATATCAATAATAATCAATCGATATATTATCAGTAAAGATAGCTAATCATTACTTCTGTGACTGAGTCTAATACTGCGGGATATTTCTTTATTATTCCTATAATATTGGGTTTATCCTGGCTCATGTTTCCTAGCAAAAAACACACAAACATAAAACATTATTTTTAAATAATGCGCTCTCCTCCTTTGAAAAAGACCGCCGAATGCGGTTGAAACTATAGTCGGATATTTCGGCTTAAAACAGACGTGAGTGACCCGTAGTTTTTATTTAAAAATGTGTGAAAACCACGTTAGTTTCCATAATAAAACATTATATAAATAATATTTCGATTATTGCGAATCGATCTATTCTTGAATTTCTTTGAATCGCGAACAGGGATCTTCGTCGTAAAGATAAGTGATTCTCTGATCTGTTTATTGAATATCAATATTGACGTATCAGCTGAAACGTATGAATCCATATTTACATGTTAGCCTTTCGGTTTATCCCGAGAATTCCCTAGATCTTTAAATCTCGAGCTTTTGTAAGATGCTTGATGCTTGATGGTAGGTTCACTATACTTATGTTTTTTGATAACACAAATAATTTTGAGTTTAGTAAGCAAATTTTGCATAGTGATATTAAAATAAGCGTCCTTATCTTGGCCCCTTATCGATTTGTTAATAACATTATTAAATTTATCAATTAGTTTAGATAAGTAGGTATTTAGTACTCGCACAAATTATATAGATGCAAAGTTATTTATGAATATAGGTATGCTGATGTTTTACTAGTACATTAGGATGAAATCTGGCATATTATGGATTTTGACTCTAATTAGATTTATGTTTGACCACCCCTGATGGTAAGCAAAGTGTGGTCGAGGGTGGAGCACGTCCATCTAAAATACATTTATTCGTATAGTCTTGAAAATTCCAAGATTGCACGTATTTTTTTAGGAAACAAAGAAGGCATCTTCACTTTTATAATATTAGTTAAGATATACATACTTTATTGTATATAAATATGTTCATATACAAGGATCTTAGTGTGGTCGAGGGTGGAGCACGTCCATCTAGAATACATTTATTCGTATAGTCTTGAAAATTCCAAGATTGCACGTATTTTTTTAGGAAACAATGAAGGCATCTTCACTTTTATAATATTAGTTAAGATATACATACTTTATTGTAAGTTTATAAATATGTTCATATACAAGGATCTCAGTGTGGTCGAGGGTGGAGCACGTCCATCTAGAATACATTTATTCGTATAGTCTTGAAAATTCCAAGATTGCACGTATTTTTTTAGGAAACAGAGAAGGCATCTTCTCTTTTATAATGTTAGTTAGGATATACACATACTTTATTGTATATATAAATATGTTCCTAGCAAGGATCTCAGGAACGGCTCCAATGATTTTGATGAAATTTGGTATGTAGGTAAAATCGCGCTCAATAATTCATTTTTATTCGATGAAATCGTTATAGTGATGTGTAGTTTCATTTTTAGTGAACCCGGGTTAGCCCGTACCAGCCATGAGAAATCCGAGCGGAGCTCGGTCGCCCAGGCAGTATTAGATTATGGATTAGGGCAATTTTATTACGGACCTTTTCAAAACTAATATATGGTTAACGAATGAGTGATTCCTTTGTGCGACGACTGTTTGTAAACTAAATTATACTATACAGGTTTCCCTACCATTGTTCATTGTTTGAGCCAGAAGTTATAAGTCTGCCATCATGCATGTTGAGTTGACATCAATTACAACGGCAACACGCAGCACATATATATCGATTTGATTTGGCTTAAAGGTCTTGTAACCAAGCCAAAATAAATTTAAAAAAACCGTTTGATAGGGACATGATCACAGGCACAATAAAGTTGCCACATTAATAATTGTGGATGAGAGAAAATTTCATGTATTACCATTGGCATATCTAGAGATACTTTCTAGGGGCTTGGCCCCTAAGATCTCCTTATACTTAGAAGGGTAACATAGAATCCTGGGGTGGGCCACAGGCCATTCTAGAGTGGGCCTGGCCCACCCGGCCCGCCCTTATAAACGCTCATGCGTTTTACTAGTTGCAGAGCAGCAAATCGATTTGAGTCATCATCATCCACAGCTTTAATCATCAATTTCGCCAACCAAGTCTAAATTTAATTACCGCTCATATAATGGTCGTCTAATTATGAAAAAGATCATGTTAATTAAATAGATTAAAATCCGTAATATGTAAATTAATCCCCAATAAATTAAATATATGATTACAATCACAGTAGTAATTATGACAGTTAATTTCTTGACTTATGGCTATAGATGCAAAGCAGCGAAATTCGAACTATAAATATCTCGAGTTCTATGTTTTACTTTTTAAATTATAACTTTTAACATTAAAGTTGTAAGGAAATTTGAGAAAACCAAAACGTAAAACCCTAGTTATGGTTCCAACTACGAGTAGATGAAAAAAGAATAATTTAATCGGTTAATGTTTAGGGGTAGAAATCAGTTTTTCCTTTTTAACCGACTTAAAAAAGGAGGAGGTTCTCAATTCGTCGTAATCATTTTTTTAAGTATGTTCCCCGATTTATATACAGGCAATACTTTCCATGTCCCATGGTCCCAAGGCTAGAGCGAAGATATCTTCTAGATCGACGAGCTCCATCCTCAGCCACACCGTCGCTTAACATCAAACGAGTTTGTGATCAATCATAGATCTATATAATATATTTAAAAAAGTTAGTGACGGAAGACAATTACTAATATATACTCGGACCCCTTAGCAACAGCAATACGTAGGTTCTCACCTATTTTATTGTATTTGTAAGCAATTTGCTCCACGTGTTAGGTATTAGGTTTCACAGCTTAGTTTTCAAATGCTATCCATTTACAATAGGAAATTTAGCATAGCAACAAGATAAGCAGATTATAAGATGATGACGTTGAACGTGTTTTTTTCGCGAAATAGTTTTGTGACAGTAAATTAATTTTTTACGAGAGTTTTATTTAAACTTGTACACGGGTCAACCCCGGATCTTTGGAACGCAGAGTTTTATTATTATTATTACAAATAATTATAGTTTAAAAAACTGAAAAAAAAACGACTTCAAAGTACGCAATTCGTTTATTTGGATGTAATTTTTTCAGTTATTTTGTTATAAGAACCAAAGTACTGAACCGATTTAGATAAAATTTATATGGGACCATATCTGAAGTATCACTTACCAAAAAAAAGAACCATTAAAAACAATTCATAAGTGACGGAGTAATCCCTGAACAAACATACAAAAAAACATACAGTCGAATTGAAAACCTCCTTCTTTTTGGAAGTTAAAAAGTAGCCTATGATATTCGGGAAGTGAAGACGAATATATAACACCTCGTACATCAAAATCGATTAGCCGTTTAGTCTACAGACATAACAATTTTTCGCTTTGGTTTAGACTGTGACGAACTGGTGGTAGATCTAATATAATGTAAAAAACATACCTATTTCAGGGGTAATCCCATAAAAATCAGTAACATTGGTTTAACACATTACGTAAAATAACTCTCGTGCAGTTCAAAACTTTGGTTTTGTAAAAAGGGACCAAAGGGGTCGTGTATTTAGATTTTTGTATTACGAGTACTTCTGCTGCCGTACTCTCAACTTTTATAGCGATGCAAAGTTCGCTCAGCGCTCGTTTTTATCTTGCTTTTTCTGCAATTAAGAGTGACACAAAAGTTGAAGCGATTATTAGAAATATCACAGTTTAAAGTAGGTCAAGTAGGTACAATCTTGGAATTTTAAAGGCTAGAGTGAATAGTTATCTAGTTCGACGAGCTCCATCCTCGGCCACACCGTCGTTTAACATCAGGCGAGTTGGTGGTCGTAGACCGTAGATCTATCTTGTGTAAAAATAAAAAAATCTTCATTTGAACTTTTGTTTTAAGCTCTTAATTACAGAAAAAGCAAGATAAAAACGTTGAGCCAACTTTGAATCGCTCAGCGTTCATAAGAGATGAGAGTAACCCCGCTGAAGTACTGAAATTTGATTGAACACATATCCTTATTTCAATAGTAGTTACTGTACTAGCTCTAGATAACGTGGTTACTGTATTCTGAATGTATCTTATTGATATTTTGATAAGCTTACACGCTTGCTACTGGTTACATTAGTAGTCGAGAAACATCGCTACCTGCGCCTAGCACAAGTGCTATGCATTACTATTATAATAATTTATTAATCAAATAGTGTTCGAAATAGTGTTGTGAAATTATGACTCGAAAATATTCGTGATTCAATACTTAATGATTAAGTAGGTATGAATTGTTATGCCTCGATGTAGAGTTCGAAATTTTTCAGGAATTTTCCTAATATGCTGTGATTCTACGCGTTGATTGCTTTTGTAATCGATTGTTCAGTGTAATGCTACTTACTTACTTACTTACTGTAGTTTATAAACTTTTTTATAAAATAAGGAAGTGTTTTTGTAACAGCTGTCATTTTCCATAGTTCCGAATTCTTGTAATGGTAAAAATATAGATGTAATATAGATTTGCACAAATATTACCCGACTGTATAACAGGAGCGACTTTCGTATTGTAACTTACGATTGAGGTACGTGTGCTGTTGAGTGAACGTTTCTGTGAGAAAGTATGCGCAAATCTACTGTACAATTTATTTAAATGAACATTCTATAGAAGTATTTTTTTAAATCAGTTATTTGTTACGGAAAAGTTTTTGGAGGTTGCGAAAAAGAGCATTTTTATTTTTGCGAGACTTGTATTGTTATTATTAATGTATTATATATTATATAATAATATAATTATATATATTATATTAAGTTAATTAATTATATTATATGTTATATTTGATTAAATCCAATTTAAGTATTATACAAATAGAATAAGTTAGATTTAAGTTTTTTACTATAAAAAGTAATCTGTATTCAGTTAGAAAATAAATAAAAGCATAACAATTATATATATATATATATATAGCCTTTGACACTAAGGGAGTGAAGAAGAATCTAACGACACCTCGCACATCAAAAAGCCGTTTAGCTGCAGGAGGTAATATAAAAACATACATACATACATTTGAAAACATAACCTTCCTTTTTGCGCAGTCGGGTAAAATATAAAGAATAACATTATGGCGCCGTAAATTATTGTGGAAATTAAAACATTAATCCAATAACAGCTTTGTGCGAGTTATAAGAATTTTGCATTAGGTGTGTATGTTTGGCTTCACTATTTTAGTCATTATAAGCACCTTAAGCTGTATTAATAATAACAGTTTAAATAGAAATGTTAGTGTCAATATTATATGTAAATAAAAATATATATAAGTACGTATAATCCCCTGTAGTTAAAACTATTACACCTAGAAATTTACGGTTAGGCTAAAAATTTCAATGACGATTATTTTTAATATTCAGTGATTACAACTTTCCGAACTAAAGCAAATATAAATCATTTCATTTTATTCAAAAAATATTTTTAATTTATTAGTACATACTTAGGTTTATTTACAATACTTATCCTTATCTTAAGACATATTACTTACATGAAAGTATAAAATAAAACCTGAAAACTAAAAGAGAACGAAAATATTAGTTACAAATAAAACCGTAACAAAAAATAAATATAAATATATATATAAACATGTAGAGTACTTACTTGTCATAAAACAAATAATTAAAAATCTCAAATCACCGTAGTACAGAGATCTTTAACTTTTTTTTCGCCAAGTGAACTACTTCAAAATTATTGTATTAGCTACAGATAGGAACCTATCATATGCGTTATGTGATATAGGTACATAACTTATTCCCATCACTGGTTATAAAGGCACAACTCACTTTTAGCTACGCAAAAAAGATAGTATTTGAAAGTTTTACTTGTTTATCTACATATATATCTAACTGTCTATGTATCACGTATCTGCGTGTCTTTCTGTAACACCGGAACTCCAAAATGGATGAACCATCTTATGATTTATTTATTTTTCTTTTGAAAAGAGACTCGATCGACTGTGTTCTGAGATATTATTCATGAAAATCTCATCTTCATCATCTCAGCCATAAGAAATCCACTGCTGGTCATAGGCCTCCCCCATGGATTTCCAAAAAGACGATTGGAAGCGGCTTGCATTCAGCGTTTTCCCGCCCCCTGTATGAGGTCATCTGTCCATCTCGTGGCTGGTCTTCCTAAACTGCGAAAATCTGTTCTGTCTTTATTATATGTCGTGGTTTTTTTTATTTATAAATTATTTTTTAAAACATCTAACGGCTTTGATAAGAAGCTGTCACGTTGCTACGATGCCGTTGTAGGTAAGGTCAGACAGTCGGTGTTGCCCCCAAGGTTGTTCAGATAATTTGGCAAGTTACAATGTATTAGCAAAGTTCTTTGTGACGTCGACAATTTGTATTATTCACATTGTCCAAAACTTATTATCTTACACGAAGATCGAAATACTTACTCTATCTTAGATACTAACCTTATAAGGCATAGATTGCTACGTTTTAAAGAATACTATTTCCAAATTTTGTGTATCTAAAACCAGCCTATGTGCTTTGATATATCTAATATATAATGTCAGTCAGTCAGGACACTCACGTCTGTTTTGAGTCGAAAAATCCGACTATAGTTTCAACCGAATTCGGTGGTCTTTTTCAAAGGAGCAGTGCAAACGTCACTCTCGGTCGGTGACGCACCTCGCACTCGTGACCCGTAGTTTTTATTTAAAATATGTGCAAACCACGTTAGTTTCCACAGTCAGACAGGACTTCGGATTTTATTATAGGTATATACATTCTAGCTCCGGCCCGCGGTTTCACACGTGTAGTGATGAAAAGCGGTGACGTTGTTGGTGATTATACATATACTCGTACAATCGTACTTTTATAATATTAGTAAGGATTTAGATGAATAACATTTCTCGTTCATTGCTCCCCACTAGGATTCTCTGTGTCGGAGATGATGAGAAATACATAGTACAATCACTAAAATGCCGATCAATAATTCCGTTCATAATTCATTCCCGGCCGGCAATAGAACCCAATATCTTCCGCTGCGCCAATATTGAGTTATACAGGTTGTCCTAAGCAAAATTTTAAGCGAATATTGTTATACGTCATAGAATACTTACGTGTATGTACTTATGTCAATACCTACATAGATACTAGCATTTCCTTAGTCTATACCTCTCTACCGTGAGTTCAACAACAGTTATATCTCTAGATTGCTATTTATTAAGCTTTCCGCAATGTTTATTTAATTTTAAACACAACCCGCTAGAAATAGCAACAGCAATTACATTACTATCTAAAATAGAAACCAGATTTTGCACTGTTATTTGACTGTACATACATGTTCTTTTTAAACCGATGAATTTAGAAGGTTCATTCGGTTGACCGACGAGCTGTAAGGTTAATCGGTGACAAATAGTTGACAAGAAGCTCAATCTTGAGCACCGTCGTAAAGTAGCTTATCTATCTATATTCTACAAGATTTATTTCGGCGAGAGCTTCACGACCTCCCCATTTCACTGTAGGACTAGCAGAAAGTCTGCGCATTACCTACCATTTCTCATTGAATTGGCAAAAATCCGTGCCCAACGATTTCTTCTATCTACAAGCTACACATATCGTCGCTTAATATGTATTTTTTTACTTAGAAACGTTACGCTACGCTACGAAATTTAGCAGATATGTGTGCTGATAACAATATAATTTTCTTCTCATATTATGAGCATTGTATAGTCCGCCAAAGATAAAAACATATCCCCTTTAATTTATAAACTATTAGATCTAAATCGAGAAATTCACGACTATGCATATTTTTAATAGACCATGTAGAAAACTTTAACAAAAAATTATATACATACTCTATAAATATCAATTTTATAATACAAAGGTTGATCTTTTTTACAAAGATAAATCCGCCAAGTGGCTTCTATTTGATTATTACATGTACTATGGAACCCTACTATATGCGTGTTTTGACATTGTCATTGGACCTAGCTCCCTTATTTAATTTAGGTATAACAAAGTGATCGCTGTCAGATTATATAGGTATATTCTCTTGTTCCAGGGTAAAAGAAATTATTACAAGAATCTGGAAGAAACCAGTAAAAATAACGCGCGTAGGAACCGTGTCCAATGCCGTCCCCGAGCCCAGCTGTTCAAGTATCACCAGAACCGTGAACTGGGCACCGCAAACCATCTTTGATGGTCACCCTTCCGCTAGAGAAAGTTATCTATACGCTCTGTCACTTCATTATTATTAAGTTTCTTAACATATTCTATATTTTATAGTCTATTTGTATTTAAAAGATTGGAAAATGAGTACGGTACTGAAAGTAGTTGGTGCCTCCTGGCTGAGGACGAAGATATCCTCGTATATTCTGGGGATCCTGGGAATCCTGGCTATCTTGGCGCTGTTCGTTGGCCAGATTGAAAGGTGAGCATTCAATGTAAATACGAGTACTAATGAATTTGAAAATGTTGCTGAGGCAGTGTAACAGTGAATGCTGGTAACTGTAATCTTTGATACAACCTGAACAAACCCTGAAATCGCGAAAAAATAACACTTTTGTGGAAGCTTAGCTCTATGTATGGAAAAGCTCATTTTTTTAAAAGTTAAGTTGCTTAGGTACTGCTATAGAATGACCCCCTTAAATATTTAAATGTGGCCGTCCAATCTTTTCAAGAAAAAAATATAAAAATCTGACTTCAAAGAGCAAGCGTCTGAACATAATATTCATTGGATTTGGAGCTGAGTAATAACTACAGAACCGGTTCCGGTTATCATTCGAACCGAATAATTATATTTCTATGGGATTTTTATAAAACCACTTCTGAGGTATACCTTTCTAATATAAAAAAAATAAATTAATTTACTACCTGCAAATATCTCACGGAAGACAAAAAAATAAATCCAAATTTGGGAACTTTCTATTTCCTTATTGAAGTAATTTTGGAAAATTTATATTTTCAAAAATGTTGCTCGAGCGAGAGTTGCTATCGTTGTATGCACGTAATAAACAGCTGTATCTTTATTGTAGAATCCAAGAAGATGGTAATTACGCTGCCACAGTGTTTTACTCCGAGAAAACCGGCTACCGCATCGAGTACTGGGGTCAGAGCAATGAACTGGCGGATATACCTAGAGGAGTCGCACGCGCATACTTCAGGATGGACGTCGACACCACGGGGTAGGTGTTTTTTTTTAAATCCTATCGAGTCAAGTGATAAGTGCTAATTTTAACCCGCGATGCTAAAAGAGAGGTGTTATAAGTGTATATTTGTGTGCCTGTTTGTGGTATCGTAGCTCTCAAACGGATGGACCGATTTAAATCTATTTTTTTTTTGTATTTTATACATATGTTTAATCACAGATCATAAAACAGCCTTGTTTTATGATCTGTGTTTTTAATATATGTAATTCTATTTTGAGAATTCAATGAAGATTATTCTTAGCTATAGTTCATCCAAATTGGTTCAGCCACGTTTTGTACATATATAATTATTTTACGTCTAGGTTTTCCAAGTTTTACTTGATATACCTAAATTTACACAGTACTTCCTAACCTTATAGTTGGTAGTACGTCTGTCTTCGTATCCGAAAGTTGTGGGTTTGATTCCCACTCCCATCCTGGACATTTGTGTGATGAGAATGAATGTTTGTTCTGTATGTGGGAAGTAGATAAACTGTTTTTGTCCAAGTTGTCAGTTGTCAATATCAGTAATACTTTATTTCCATTGATAAGGTGGACAAAACGGTGTGGAAGGACAGCTTGTCTAGGTTCCATACTCGGCTTGCTGGTATTCCCATAGTCCACAAGCTTTGTTTAGTATGGGGCTGGATGGCGCTGCGTGTAAATGTCCACACATGTTTATAAAATAAAACCAAACAAGTGCGAGTCAGACTCGCCCACCGCGGGTTCCGTACAAACTAAATAAACGGGTTAAATCATATATTTTTTTTATATTTTCCTACATAAACCGAAAAATATACATCGTAAAATATTTAAAAACCTGTTTTAGCTTATGCTAATGAAGCTCTTTCATATGATACCCCACATGATACGGTTAATTCACTTTAAAATTTGGGCCCTCATTCCTGGCATAAAGACAATATTTTTTTGGGATTAAATTAAAAATGACCAGTTTTCGGATTTTTTCCTATTGTGTACTCTAACACAATGCTTCTTGCCAAATTTCATAGTTCTAGGTCAACGGGAAGCACCCCAAGTGTCTAAGCACACTATGCCGAAGGTACGCGACCGAAGTTCGGCATGATTACGCCTGCAATGCTATTTGAATTACTGACGACACATTATGCCAAAATTACGTTGCGTTATAGCGTACTTACAGCCTAATAACTTTGGTCGGGCGTAAGTTCAGCGGCAACTTATTCTGTAGAACACACATTATACGCGACCGAACTTCGGTCGCGTACCTTCGGCATAGTGTGTTTAGACACTTAGGTGTTGATTCCCTTGTGAGTGTCGAAATGTGCGTTTCTTACGACATATTCGGCTGTAACTTTTTTTACGAAACTGAGAAATTTTATTTTTCTTTCTGCAGCAAGAGACTATGGACCTGCGTATAAGGTTTTAATTTCAACTCGATACCTTCACGCGTTCCCGAGATAAAGGTCTTGACACCCGGACAGACGGACAGACAGACAGACGGACAACAAAGAGATTAGAGATAAGGGTTCCGTTTTTACATTTTGTGGTACGGAACCCTACTTTAAGGGCTACCTTGAATCTAAGGCTAAGCTGGCTAGTAAAAAGCTTGGCATCATTAATAAGGTTAGGTACTCAGCGATATCGATCCACATTCTTGTTGCGTAGTGCACAAGAATGGAATTCTTGGCCGCCATCTCTGTTTCCTGAGACCACAATCTTACAATCTTGGAATTTTCAAGGCTAGAGTGAATATCTATCTAATATAATAATAAATAATAAATAAAATAAAATAAACTAATACACTATTCTAATATATGAATATATATCTTCTAGATCGACGAGCTCCATCCTCGGCCACACCGTCGCTTAACATCAGGCGAGTTGGTGGTCAATCGTAGATCTATCTTCTATAATATATATATATATATATCAAACCGAAGATGAAGAACCCTAACGTTCTCTGTCTCTTACTATTCAGTGAAGTAATGGAACTCGCGCAGTTTCTTAAAAACCGAATCAACATGAAAATAGTAATAGGCCTGGTTTGGCAGTTTAATAAATTTATGCAAAGAAGCACTTACACCTCCAAACTATTGTGACGTCTTACGCTAAACTGATATAGGTAACTTTAATACGCAGTTTTATAATACGTAGTGAGATAAATAATTATGTGATAACTGATATAGTATTTTAAGACGCACGACTTTTTCATCCATGCAGTGGCAGATGCTCTATCATTTAGTATTTGTTTACACATCCTCACCAATTTTATAAATAGGAATTCTTTCTGACTAAACGACTGAATTAATTATAATTAAATTATTTAGTGTGTAAGTGATTAGTGCGTAAGAAAAATATAGCATTATTTTCTGATTGAAATGGGGGTAGTTTTTTTTTTGAGTGGGTTGTATGGAAAATTTGTTTTAGGATGGGAGGGTTGGTTGTGAGGAGGTTGTAGGCGTGAACGGAAGGCGCTAACGGTATACTCGCTACCATTCCCCGCTTGAGGGAGTATGTGTTCATTTAAGGGGGGTGAGGAGTGTAGGGTTGAGAGAAGAAAAGAGGGAAGGTAGTAAGTTTGTTGGTAGGGGTGTAGTCAAGTCTATAGTGAATAATCAGTGAGTCCGTGATTAAGTAGTAAAGTAAAAATTCTGTCAAAAGTCTGAGTCAGTAGGTTAGGGTGAAAGGGTGGAAGGGGAACCTAGCATAACCTAAACACTGCCGAGCGCACCTCTACCCCACCCCGGCCCGTCATATCCGAATAAGACTCTTTCCCATTCGAGACGGGGAAGAGTCCTAATCGTGCATGAAAAGCCAAGGCAGAGTCGAGGCACGTCCAGTAGTGTAAGTCAGTCAGTCTGGTCAATGTCAATGTAGTGTGTGTCAAGTCAGATTAAGGTCGAGGCGGGTATAGCAGATGCCAGCGCAACACAGCCAACTGTTGCACCAGACTATGTCATACCGAAATGGGGGTAGTTAGAACCGGTTGTTAGAGTTGCCACTTATTTGAGCAAACCGCGAATCCAACAAGTTAAGTCAAGGTTAGACTTATTGGTCTCACCGCTTAGTTGCCATAAAAAGTTAAGATTCTGAAAGTTTTTTTATATAAATAAATAAATAAAAAGTCGATGAAAAATATAAAAAAAAACTTCTTTTCCAGGTGGTCCTTGCTAGAAGTGGAAACCAACTCATCTTACCCCGACAACGTTCAAGCCTACGCTGCAGGGGTCGTAGAAGGCGCCCTGACCTGGTGCCTCATCCATCGACACCTGGAGAACACTATCCGAGCTAAATGCGATCAGACCCCGCTGGAGAAACAGTGCGACAAGCTTAAAGACCACTTGGAGAAGTCATTTAACATCTGGAAGAATTACGCCGCTGAACATGAAAGTGATCCTTTTTGGCATCAGGTATGAATAAAGACACGGCTTATTATGGATTTTGTTCGTGATTGTGATAGTGTGTCGTTCCGCTCGCACAACTTATTTTTACCATGAGGTCGAGATGAAACTTATTTTCAACCCCCGGCCCAAAAGAGGGGTGTTATACGATTGCCGTGTTTATTTGTATGTGGTAACACTCAAACGGATGTACCGCTTTTTATAATTTTTAATTTTCTAAACTAATTGGTGTCCCTTCTGTACTACGGGGCCCTAATAAATGCAGAGAATTCGTAGACAGCTGTACTTATCTACACTAACATTGACTTATCTATTTATTACCAGGCTCTAAAACCATCGCTACGTAAAAATAGATATCCTTGTGAGTAGTCACGTGTCAGATCATCGTACAGGTAAAACTGTTTACTAGTGGAAACACGCGCGTGCCTATATGTTTTTAATACATCTTTATTTACTTACTCTAAATAAACTTGAAAGTGACTTTATTTATCATGACTAGCGACAGATACCTACTTAGAAAGAGGTATCCTGCCAAATGTAGCTTATTCTTACCATATATTAACTACAGACGTCTATCGTTACCTTTAGGAATCGGTCTGGAGTATTCTGATAGATTTTGTGTAAATTGTATTTATTTATAGTTTGTTGCAGTTAATATAAAGTAATCAAGGCTTGCAATAGCAAGCATTGGTTTCATTTACATTTATATGACAACGTATTTTTGCAAGGAATGGCTGGCAAAATTGTAGACATGATCTGAATTTGACAAGATATTGAAGTCTCCGTAAGCTTATGGTTGGTCTTGATGAAATTTGGCAAGATAATGGTAGTATACGAGTATGTGTGTAAAATGGCAAGCCAATGGCAAAAAAAGTATATATATATGTATTCTATCAACCATCTAGTTTCCATAGTACAAGCTTAGTATGCTTAGTTTGGGCTAGATGGTGTGTGAAATGTCCACCAATATTTATTTTTAAAAAAACACGAAATTAGTTGTAATGAAATTATTACATTAATTAGTTCCTTATACCTACCATAAAAAAGTACGAGGACGTCATTCTATAGGGATATAGGTATCTATATAATGATAGATTTATTTACATGAAATAGATCTATACGATTGACTACTAACTCTCCTAATGGTAAGCGGCGTAGTCACCGAAGATAGAGCTCGTCATGCCTGTAAAACAACAGGTGTATCTTAAAATATGTGTGCACAGACTGAAATAGCAGTATACCTGTGACGCGTTTACTATATCTCTCTCGCTCCCAGTCGACTCGGAGCGTTACATAGCCGAGCGTGACGGCTCAGTCTCATTCAATACCACAAAATAATAGGCTCAACGCGCCTAAAAAAGTTTTCACTTCAACAATAACATGATGCAATTTTCTAGGTATCTCTCTACTACACACAAATCAATGGCATCTACACAGGCTGGAAGTTCGGAGTGGAGCGCAGTGGAAGCGAGTACGAGACGGAAATCACTGACTTGTTCTGGCTGAACTCCATCGCAGAAGTACCCGAACTGCAGCGGAAGTTGAACATATCCATCGAAAACTCTACGCTTGACAACCTGCCTGATCTCGCAAGCGCTTTCTTGAGGATAGTCAATGAGACAGATGATGGAAGTGTGAAGAAGATGTTTGTAGCTCAAAATGCTGCTGGAAGGTAAGCTGATAACATCGATAGTTAAAACATCTACATGATTTTGTTTTCTACATAGTGCCATCTTGCCCCTAATAATTTAGCAAAGCTTGAACATCTCATAACCACATATATTTTGCAGTTATTTTGATTTAAAACCAAACTACTGAACCGATTTTGGAGAAATTCTATGGGACCAATCTGAAAGAGAATTCTCTCAATTAAAAAATCCTGTCCTCCTCTCTCATACTTACTAGTAAAAAAAAAAACTTAGTTAAGAAATAACAAAAGGCACGGACCCTGGAGTCTGAATAAAAAATAAAAAACAAATTTTGAAAAAAAAAATGATTCTTATTTGAAGTCGGAAAAAGGTGTCAAGTACCTCTTTGGGCAAAAAAAACATTACACTAACACCACTAGTGTTGCAAACAGCTTAGATGTTCATTGGCAAAGGGTTATCGCTTTTCAAACCCGACAAACCCACTGCTCCTTTGCTCCTCTTTCGATGAGAAATGATCTCTGGTCATTTGTACGTCATCGTCAAATATTGAAATATTTAAATTCGGTCATAAACCAGTGCAAGCGATTCAAATCGTAATCATGACGTATTGTTCAGGTAGATAAACTTAGTGGTCTTTGTGGTTTGCTTAGTGATTAAACATGAAAAGTGGTAGAAAATGTAGGTTGACATCCGGCACTGCAAAACAAAGATAATATAGATGATTCATCATCAAGAAGACTGATACTACGTTGTCATATAAATAATATCGTTAACTATTATCTTTTACTACTGAGAATGTATATGTACTTATGTTAGTGTATATATATATATGTGTAATTATGTATGTATGTAGATAACAGATGTCTATCAGGAGGCGTAGTACTCTTAGCTTTAATTGCCCTTTAACTGTGTACCCTTAAGAGCAAGAAAATATCCAAAGAGAACCAACTTTGTCAAAAATAGAGGGCAAATTTAAGTAAGATTGCCTGTAGAATAGAATTGGAAAATACAACGGCCCATATAATGGACCAGAAGAGTTTAAACAAAACTAATACTTTAGTACTTTATATAAGCTTTAGCCATGAAACCCCAAGACACGTATTTACCAAGTTTTCATTGTCTCCAGCTACTCCTCTATGACCCGTATCCTGAAGCGATACAAGCTGAATTACCACCACACGTCCTCTAGTTCTGACATCATCCCGGGAACGTCCGTGGACTTCTCCTCATACCCTGGGTCTGTCACCAGCCAGGACGAGTTCTACATCATCCGGGGGCAGGAGCACAAGATGGTGGTCACTGGAACTGCGCTCAGGAACTACAATAACAAGCTGTGGAACGAAGTTAATATTACTGAGCAAGTAAGATTATAATCGTCATTGTCTAATCTTTATCCAACCAGATAGGGTCTACAATTCTAAACATCACGTTTTCTTTCGCCACTTCTTTCTGTCAGATGTTATTCTCATGCAAATCATTTTTCACACTATTCGCAACTTGTTCAGTCGCAGACCTCCCCGCAGTTAACGCTTCTTTCACTCAAGAGTAAGCTATGGAAATTAGGTAGTGGGCTGAAAAAAATGGGTCGATCACACATGTCGTGTAGAGTCTATAAACCTTGGCGTAGACAGTTTCTAGAATTGTGCCCGCGTATCCAAACGTATTACCGTCATTCTGTCCTTATCCCAAAAAGTAGGCTGTGTCTAATGTCTAGAGCATAAACATAGGAAAAACGATATAATTAATACTTACCTAGACCTAAAAAGATAGCCGGTAGTGATTGTGAGCTGATCTTTATAATGAGTTTATTGTACTAGTTTGATGAGATACTTGGGTCTTTGAAAACCTATTATCTATCGGTAACCTTATATAGTTTACATAGTAAAGTATATTTCCTTGCAAGGTTCTTTTTATACATTTTCAATAACCTCATTTTTTTGTGTCAGGGGTATTAGGGCTAGTACATTAATTCGTTTTAAAATAAATAATAATAATTGTTATATTCAAGGGCAGAGATTTTTCACTCGAGTATTCATCACCTAATGAAAGTATAGTACATGAAGGTGTATATAGGTAGTTTCCTAATGTTGGGTTCGTTTTACTGTAGCTTATGATCAAATTTAAAACTAGCTAGACCCCGCGATTTCAGTCATGAAAATTTCGAATAATGAAAAGTAGCCTTATCTCCAAGTTCACAATTATTTCTGTACCAAATTTCATAACGATCTATTCAGCAGCTTGATCGTGAAAATGTAACAAACTGACAGAGAGACACACATACTCGTAGTTACGCTTTTATAGTATTGGTTAGAATAAATATAGACGTATCGGATCCAGCTATATTTATCCTAATCCGGGATTCTGAATCAAGCTTCGAAAGCACAAGTCAGCTCCTAATAATGTAATCATGTCTTTTGTTCCCCAGGTTCCAATAGGACCTCGCATATCGTCTGCCAACCGTCTCGCCGTGAACGTGAGCTCGTGGGTCCATGCCCTTGCCAGCAGTAACTCTGGCACTGCCAGCAAGCAGTGGCTGATCGTAGATTTCAACCGATTTGAGCATCTACACTTGGACAACAATTTGACCAAACCTGTGAAGACAATGGTTCTCAAGGAGAGCACGGTTAACAAGTGAGTATAACTATATTAGTTCCATATACTGTAGTAGGTATATAACTAAGCGTGACTGCAATGTTATTCTAAACACATAGACGAATGTAGCTGAGTTACCTTACCTTAAAATTAAACCGGACTAGTGCGAGTCAGACTCGCCCACCGAGGGTTCCGTAGAAACTAGTAGATAAAAGGGGAAATCATTTTTTTTTAATATTTTCCTTCTTATACTGAAAAATATACATCGTAAAAATATTTAAAAACCTGTTTTAACTGATGCTAATTAAGCTCTATCATATGATACCCCACATGATACGGTAAAATAACTTTAAACTTTGGACCCTGATTCCTTACAATTTTTTTGTGATTAAATTAAAAATGTCCAGTTTTATGATTTTTTCCTTTATGTGTACAATGCTTCTTGCCAAATTTCATAGTTCTAAGTCAACGGGAAGAACCCCATAGGTTTTGATTCCTTTGTGAGTGTCGAAATGTGCGTTTTTACGACATATTCGGCTGTAACTCTTTTTTAAGAAAACTGAGAAATTTTTATATTTCTTTCTGCAGCAAGAGACTATGGATCTGCGTATATAGTTTTAATTTAACGATAACACATACCTTTACGCGTTCGCGAGATAAAGGTCTTGTCACCCGGACGGACGGACAGACAGACAGACAGACAGACAGACAGACAGACAGAGAGACAGACGGACAGACGGACAACAAAGTGATCCTATAAGGGTTCCGTTTTTTTATTTTGAGGTACGGAACACTAAAAAGGTGAAAAGGAGATATATAGAATAGACAGACTCAAGAGTTCTCGACAGTTACATCATATAAAATATCAGCAGGGACCCTAGCTCTCATTTCGCTCACAAATTTGCCGCATGGTTTTAGGTAACACATTTTGTGACTATTTTTATAACTATGTACGAGTATGTTCGGTCGTAAATTACTAACATCTTGATTATGAAGATTGAAGTAATGAAGTAATTATTATGTTTTCCAGGCATGTAAAGCACACAGTGGTCCACCGAGCTGGCAGTGGTCATACCAAAGGCCTAGTAACTCTGGTAGAACAGGTGCCGGGACTCACGCACTCCGCAGACTTGTCTGAAGATGTACTGAAGCAGGGATACTGGGCCACTTACGGACTGCCTTTCTTCAAGGTGAATACACGGATATTATGAACTGAGATTGAGCAATCGAAGGAAGCTTTCTTCCTTCACAACCTCCGTTAAAGAGGGAAAGATTGAGGCAGTTTATCTGCCTAATATTATGATTAGATTTGTCAGAAACATTTGGTGTTTAATAATAATTTAATGTATTTACCACCGTGTTACAAAAAATTGTTTATTGTTTGAAACAACAATTTCGAATATTAGCAAAATCTGTGTCTACTCGTAGATGGAATCTCAGCAAAAAAGTTTGTACCCGCGTTACCGACTGTTAGCAGAAGTACCGGTATGTTGATATACTCAAAATGTTTACGTTTCTTTTCAGGATGTAGCAGAAGCCACGCACATACACCAAATGGAAACGACACACGGCAAAATATTCTCCGAATCGGAGTCACCTCGAGCCGCCCTATTCAAGAGAGGATACAAAAACGCTACATCACTTAACAGCATAATAAAGCTAATGAGGCAGAACAATGTGACTGCGATGAACCGCGTGAGCGAGGCGAGCTGTGGAGGAGAAGAATGCACGATAGGAGAGCCAGGGTACTGGGCCGTGCTCGGTGTGAGAGGGGATATCCTCGAGACGAAGGAAGCGTATGGAGTTATCGACACTAAGATTTTTAGCGGTAAGCTAAAATAATTACTAATTGAATGTCATTGCTTGATAATTATATTTATTAGCAGAATGGAGAAGAAGGATAGAAATACTGGAAGCGGAAATCCGAAGATCGGACTGAGTGATGATCATTGGAAGAGGCCTATGTCTTTCAGTGTTCAAAAGTAGGATGATGATGATCTTAATTTACCTATACCTTCGCATTTAGTAGATGGGTATATATTAGTGTGACAGCTATCGTCAATATATATGGACCTTGAAATGAAAAAGAAGTGGCGGTGCAAGAAAATTTATAAATAAAATGTATGTGGTCAAATGAAGTGACAATCGCGCAAAACTTAGAGAACATTATGTGGTCAAGGTTTTAAAATGATTTCTTGCGCACCCTATCTAATTACCTCGATCGATGAACGATATAAAGCTCCAGTTCGACAAGAAAAATAACTTACAAAGTATTCCAATGTTTGTGTAGTACTTGTAAGATATGTAAAATCCGTAATTCTAATTTTACTTATGGTCTTCAACAGGAATCCAGAACTCACGGACAACGGAGTTCCTCGCAATATCCGCTCCACCCTACACCGAAGTAAAGCCCAACGCCACGACGCAAATAAACAAAGGAAACGTAGCCACTATCTACACGGAACAGTTCAACGACAAGCCCGACATAAACGGTCTCGAGATCAGGAACCTCGTGAAACATCAGCAAGAGGAAGCTCAGCAAGAAACCCTCGAAAGGCTCAACAGAGATGTGCTGAAACCCTTCCAATGGTCGGAGAGCGGCTTCGAAAACTACAAACATACCGGCTTACCGGATAAGTGGGCTTTCGGCCCGTTCCGACCGAAGTGGTCGTGGTGAATCTCTGATCTTCTCAATACTTACATAATAATTATTTTTTAATTTATTTTTAAACAACAAAGTTTCGTGTCATGTGATGTCTTTAGTGTCAGCTCTGTAGTCAACCAATCTAATTAATTTGTCTGTACTGTACTTAGTTTGTGTACTTATAGTTTATAAATTTTATTGTTTTGAATCACAATTTAGGTACTTACTATGGTACTTTTTTTCTTATACCTACCTACTTAATGTGATTTTTTGTCATTCATTTTTTTACTGTCTTTAGTGCTTGGTTGGTGATGTACGTAGATAGATAGATAAACTCTTTATTGTTTACACCCTAACTAAAACACAAAAATTACTTAGCGAAAAGGGCTTAAATGCGTATTTATGCGTACGTATTTGCTTATTTGTCCAAAATAGTACTTATAGCTACAAACATGACGTATTAACTCATCTTCGCCATATTTGTATACATACGCGTATAAAGAAGTGTCACACTCGACTCATAGATCGATGTAAAGTCTGCTCGCGCCCGTTTTTATCTTGCTTTTTCTGCAAATAAGAGAGTGAGACAAAAGTTTAAATGAGCCTACTTTGAATTATAATATTTATATAGTATCTTCAACTTTTGTGTCACTCTTAATTAAAGTAAAAGCAAGATAAAAATGAACGAGACACAACAAATAATCGCTATAAAAGTTGAGTGTAATCTCCCACTTCGTTATTTTGCTATTATTTCAAAACAGATTTACTTATTCGTTTCTCTTAAATGTACGAGTACGTACCGATAACGCCTAAATCTAATAATGATTATTATTTATGGAATTTTATGTATATTTTGTTTTAGATTTTTAGACTATTACAATTACTTTTGTCTATGCGGATGTACGTAGGTACATATATTTAATATTTTTAAGTGTTTGAAAGTGACCTTTGAAAGACTTTAAATAATAATATTTATTTGCATTTTCATACAAATGTATGTACCTACTTACTTTATATACATTTATTTTTAATAAGAATGAAGTGACTATTGCTTTAAAATTTTCAGAATTTTCGATTTTCTCTCGAAAATATAAAATTTTAAAAACGGACAATGTTTTTTTTTTCTTTTGTAACCCACACACCACTGATCTTTTACAAATAAATAAATTAATACTTTTACACGACGGAACTAGAAAAAGGGTAAAGTTTTTCGGTTGTCCATTGTATTTGGGTAAGTATGTATGTTTATATAATGATTTATACAACCTAAACGGCTGTCGGCTTGGCTTGTGTATCTAAGGTTGCCTTCACTTTCCGAATGTCACAGGTAATTATAGGTATGTTGTAAATGTAAAAAAAAAAACAAAAATAGGTAGGTATTTACAAGAATTATTCTGAAGAATCCTCATTTTAAAATAATATACAACGACTGTATATACCTACTTTCACGTGAAAAAAGTATACTTACTTCATATCAAATCAAGCGTAACGACAACTAGGCGAACTATAGACAAACGCCATAACAATCACACATAAAAAATCGAGTTCTAGTGTTAAACTAAAAGGTGCATGCATGGTAATTACCTACCTACTGAATTACAATTAATGTACGTAATGTTTTTCACTAAAATTGTTTTTTTTGATGAGTTACGTACGAAGTTATTTAATTCCAATCGGTCAAAACACTATCTCTATCTTTCTCATTTCCTTACAGAATGACAAAGATAGAGATATCGATACTGAATAAACCGACCTTAGTAGTAAAAAAAAAGTACCTACATAATAAAATTATTTGTTATAAAGATGCTAATTCAGTATAATGTACTGAAGGGCCGGTTAAAACTTGTATAATATTGAAATAAAACCGGACAAGTGCGAGTCAGACTCGCCCGAGGGTTCCGTACAAACTAGTAGATAAAATAGGGGTACATCGTTTTTTTTTTGTTTGAACGTATGGTTTTAGCAGATGTCAGCTTCATTTTTTAAATAAATGTCACTGCCAAATTTAGTGCTGCCAGATAAAGCATTATTGTTACTATCTAGGTAATAAAATTATACGAAAATGATAAGCTGCATATACCTACATACCGTCTTACATAAAAACACTGAATAAGTTCATTTTAATAAAACAGTGTTTTGTTCCGTTTTCACGCGTAACAGTTCCTGTCTGACAGAAAGTGACAAGTCCTTATTCAATGAATAAGATTTTGACATGCGTTTATAAGTAAGACGCATAATCTCATATAAGTAGATCTGACAGCTAAAGTAGGTAAGTACAACTCCACCAAGCTAAGTTGGCACCTCGCTGGAATGCGACGCCCCGCTCGCTTCCCCGCTCACCTTCCCGTGATCGACTGTCGTCGACACGCGTCGTACGACTTTTCGTCTCCCTATCCGTTGAATTTTAAATCTTTGAACTGTTTAATGCAAGAATGGCTACGACCTCATAACGTGGCATTTGAAGAAAATATGGCCAAGAGTGAGAACGAAAGTGAAATGTCGGGCATCAAACCAATAAACAGTAGTGATTCTTCTTAATTAAAGCTATCCCATTTTTTTTATGTATATTCAAATGTACTTATATAAAATATAATGTTAAAAACAATAAATGCAAAGAAAATCTAACAAACTTTTTAAAGTCATAGCGAATCCTTTATTGCAGATCGTACCTAAGCGTCAGTGTGACGTAATCGATGTGAGGTGCACTTAGTTTACAACTTAGCTTGGTCGAGCTATACTATGATTGCCAAGGGTAAATCATCGAAGCATAGAACTTTCACCACCTTAATGTACCTATCCTTCCCTTCCATGATAGAACCTAAAGGACAATAGAAAGTTGGCTAGCTATCAAAAACTTCTCATTGAATGGCTATAATTTTATACGATATTTGTCCTTATTCTGGATGCTTATTGTATAGGAGTAAAGATCATTTACACCCTTGTTTTGCTCAGACCTACAACCTTGAAATTTTCAAAGCCTGTGTATTCATAGGCTTTGATAATTTCAAGGTTGTAGGTAAGCTTGAAAATTATTATTTTTAATAAAATATCAATTATCAAATATAAGATTATTAGAAGGTGCTGCTCTGCCTCTGTTAATTGATTATTTTGAGCGCAGCCTATCGATTCTATAAGCCAAGTGACCGTGAGACTTTAGAGAATTGACAAGCTGTACGTATCTGTGTTGGTAAATGGCGGTGCTACTGTCGTTTTAATGATTCATTCTTTGAAATTTCGAAACTAACGGGTATAGAAACAAAGTAACCTCAGTCCTAGGAAATCACATTTTATTGTTTCGATAAGAATAAATGTCTGTTTTATTTTAAAAACATAATAGATCCGTAAGTAATAACATACTATAAAAACGTAATTTTTAAAATGAAAACTGAACAGAAGTTAACAAAAAACACAAAATTAAGATGGACTGAAGCGTTTTTGTATGTCATCAATGGATTGATGCGTATTTGCATTTCACAATTGCTATGACATCAATTTTGTTTAGAAAAACTAACGGATCGTCCATATTCAAAATTTAAAAATACTGGCTCGTGATTGGTCAAAATGGATCGAGGTGATTTTGCATGTCACATTTTGAGAACTGAGGCGTCTTTGCTTTTAATGTTGATATTTAATTTTGTTGTGCATTTACTCAGGACTGAAGCCATTTTGAATATAACATTTTATATGGATTAGTTGGCATTGATAAGACAAATGTAATGACATTTACATATTGAAATAATTCGATTTTGGACTGAGGTAACTTTTTTTTTTCTAAACCCGTCTCTGTTCTCAATTTGAAAGATATTTGTCTACAAATTATATCACGTGTACGTTAAATAACAAATTTAAAGAAGTATTTATTCTCCTAAGAGTAAACGACCCATTTTAGATTAACAGCTATAGTTATATATTACTGAATATTACAAGATATTTTTTAAGTTAGTAACTGGTAACATTTCATAGTTTTTCACAATATAGTCACCAAAGTAACTTAAAAATAAAGTCACTTGTGAATTAATGTTTTGATTTGTTGTGTCGCTCAGTTTTCTTAATAATCTTCTGTAACTTCTCCATATTTTATTAGTTTTCTTATATTTAGGCCAAAATGGATTTCCTTTTTGGAAAAGCACCAACAGTTAAAGGTAAGAAAATGTAATTCTACTATAATTTCTAAACGTTTACCAAAGGTTAGCTCTAGATTTTATTCTGGTCATTAATTTGCATGATTATTATGCTATTTTTGTAGAACAACAGCGACAAAATGACCGTGAATTGCGAAAGGCTGGCAGGGATTTGGACAGGGATAAGGCTGCTCTGGAAAGAGAGGAGAAAAAATTGGTATGTTCCTACTAACTACATTTTCTGTTTAATTACATTAGAATTTAAGACATGGTGATTAGTGGACACTGCTAAGCTTGTATTTTCACACACATCGTAAAATAAGAATCTCATATCAACTAAAACATTAAGAAAGACAAATAGGTGAATGAGTCATCAATCTTATTAGATAGGTAGGTACTCCTTACTCTAATAATGTTGTCTGAAATTACGTCATCTACGATAAAGATAGCAACACATACTATAACTATACTTATCCTGCAGTTTTACCTGCGATCACGAAATCCTTTCATAATGAATACCTACAATTTACAAGAAAGAAGCACTTATTTTTCATCATACCTCTAAGATCATCATAACTGACAAAGAACTTATAGCCTAAGCCACTACGACTTAGGCTATGAGTTCTTTGTCAGTCAATCACTCAGGATATTTGTGCCATTCTCGTGTGTGTATTTTGATATTTTATTACTTTTTGTGTTGTCAATAAAGTTTTATTGATTATAATAAATAATAATAAATATTTGTGGACATTTCACACAACACCATCTAGCCCAAACTAAGCAAAGCTTGTACTATGGAACTAGATGGCTGATAGAATACATATATACTTTTTTTTTTGTAAATATATACTTAAGATACATAGAAACACCCAGACACAGAACAAACATCCATGCTCATCACACAAATGTTTGCCCTGGGTGGGGATTGAACCCACGACCTTTCAGTTCAGCAGGTAGACGTAAACACACTACCAACTGAGCCACAAGGCAGATTGTTGTACAAAACTTTTATAAGCAGAGAAGTAAGAAAATATTACAATTATATCTGACTTGCATGGCTTCAGGAAGTTGTGCTTACTACACGACCACTAAACTACACACCATATACGCATGTAGGATACAATTATAATCCTAACTAGTAATATTATAAAAGTAATTCTGTCGATTTGTTACATTTTCAAGGCTAAAATTTGGCACTAAAATTCTTTAAGACCTGGAAAAGGACAAAGTCTTTAAAATATATATTTAATCATCATCATCACTGCTTTATGTACACAAAAACCCTAAGTAGGTCTTATCGCCTCCACTACAAATTAGAATTAGATCACTGCTTTTCATCACTATGCAGGTGAAATCACTGGGGGCAGTTACTATTTGCATAATTAAATATTTATATTTGCATATTATTATATTAATATTTGCAAAATTGGTAATTATGGGATATTTATGTCAATATATAAATCACTAAGGGTTTATATTTTATGTCCATTGGCATATAATGCAAAGGAGTTGAGAAGAATATGGTCCATTTTGTATGTAGTTTGGGGAGTGCAAGTGGTAGTCTATGAAAATATATAATGAAGATAATTATGTAACTTGAATCAACTTTGTGTATTACAGGAGATGGAAATAAAAAAAATGGCAAAAGAAGGAAACAATGAAGGCTGTAAAATATTGGCCAAACAATTAGTAGCAATGCGGAAACAGAAAAACAGACTGTATTCAGCAAACAGCAAGGTAAATATCAAGATAGGTATGTCATGTAATAGTTATTTTAGACCATAATCTCTAGTGGCAACAAATTGCTACAGGACATAACAAGATTAGTCTTGCCTTGTTAGATCATCTAATGACAAATCACAATATTCTGTCAGATCCAGTTTATTCCTACTATTTTAGTAACCATTGCTTGCATTTTGATATTATGTCAATGCTATTATATTGACAGCAGTGGTTCCTGAGTATGCTGAATATAGGGGTCTATTGTTAATTTTTATAGCTATAGCAACATTTTGCATTCATGTATTTTATTTTACTCACCAGCTTAATATTGGGCATATGCCACTTATGCATGTTTTTTAATGTGCGAGTTGGTCATAGTTTTTATACTTGTTTTCATCTAAGTAAATTAAGATTTGTATGGAACCAAAACCATGTAGCATGAGTACTAAATTACTAATGGCATTTTTCAGGTTTCATACAATTCATTAAATTAATATAATAAAGGTACATACATGTTAATGTGCGTGCAGTGTAGCTTAGGTAGGCTATAGCTTAGACCTATAACTTGTAGTATTACCACAGAAGACATTAATATGAATGGACAATCTACCTCCCGGCAATCTTGAGTTTATTTATTTATTTATTTATTTTAGAAACACCAGAAGTATACATATTACATTGACTTAGTAGGTAATCTCTAATATAGGTTCTGATATGTATACATACCTTTAACAGGCTTCTACATCATTCTTTAACTAAAACTAAAACTATATTAATTTAAACTAAAACCTATAAAATAATATAACAGTGATATTATAATCTATTGCATTCAGTAAAAAAAAGTAATAACTTAAACTTGAATGCGTTAAATTTGTCGTGAAATAACAGTAATAGTTGTAATAGTTCCTTACCCGCTCAACTATTATTTCAGATTGCTAGCGTCCAGATCCACAATAAAGCAATGGGGGCGAATATAGCGATAGCGGGCGCTATGGGTACTACAGCTAAGACTATAGGCAGCATCAACAAGGTCATGAATCCACACCAGATAGCCAAGGACATGGAGGCGTTCAAAGCAGCCAGTGCTAAGATGGACATGACTGATGAAATGAGTGAGTAGTTTTAAACATTGTTAGCTTTGCTTAGGGTTCTGTAGTAACTATGAGGAACCCTTCTTATTCTTATTCGATGTGGGGGCGATGGGTCCTGCACTGACGTCCCGCTTGGGGTGTATTGTGCATCGCTTGGGGTGTATTGTGCATTAAGGAGGAGGAATGGGAACCCTTATAGATTTGACATGTCTACTGTCTGTCTGTCCGTATGTTAAAGCCATTTTACTCAGAGGCTATCTGTCCTACAAAAACGAAATTTGGCAAGATTAATGTTCTGTAAATTGTTACAAAATTGCTGCAGCAAAATTTTAAAGTGGAAAATATGGGTGGTACTCCATACATATAAAGAAGGGATGATTTTTTTCAACCCCTTTATGTGGTGTATCATTGAATCAACATCATCATCATTGACCTGTTTACATCTACATGAAATGATACTATGTAGCGTCCGGTTGATAACATCTGCGCTCGTGGCTACATAAGCCAATACGGGTGCGACAGATGCGGTCAGATTTTTGGCATGTATATAATTGCGAAGAGAGCAGCAGTTGGTTGTTTGCACGTTGGTGCCTGATCGAGCATTTCCATGCTAGTACATCCACCATTGAATAGATTTCTTAAAATAAGACTAAGGTTTAATATATAAATTGTGTCCCCCACAACCCTGAGAGGTGCTTTTAGATCTACCCATATTAATTTGCTTCTCTTTCGTTGATATTACGAGCAAGCAATATAGCAAGCAAGCGAGAAATATATATTAAGTACTTTGATAGTTTTGTCATGAATACACAACTACACAAAAACATCTTTTTGCTTTGAAAAAGACTAACAAAGAATGGGAATGTGTGTCTTAATATCTTAAACACTATGAAGCCTGATGTTAAAACGTTTCTATGTTGTTCTACTTCACAGTAAACGATACTTTGGACGACATAATGGACGAGTCTGGTGATGAGGAGGAAACTGAAGGAATTGTCAACCAGGTGCTCGACGAGATCGGCATTGAAATTAGTGGAAAGGTGAGACACATACTTAACTGCATTTTGAATTTCCGAAAGGATCCAGTTCACTCTAAACAATTTTGTAAGTTTGCCCCATGTTGGCTGCGGATAGTTCCGATTGTGTGTTTTAGTGTTTTATTAAGCACAATGTACAGAGTCAGGACTCAAAAGTTTATTAGCAAAGCAATATTATTAACAAAATGGTATGCTATGAGTACATACATATGTCTGGTTATGTTGTGCTACAACAGATACACAAGTATGATAATATATATGTCACCGGAAGATAACAAGATCCGCAAGTTTATAAATTTCCTAAAATTTCCTAGGAAATTTATAAACTTTTGTAGGATTCTAAACGAGATAAATAAATTAATAACGATAAATTGTATTATTTTACGCCCACATTTTCGTAAATTTATCAATTTGCGACATCTCGTGGTAAATTTATATGTTTAGGTAAGATTAGGTTTAAAAAAAACCCTAACCTAACCTAACCGTAAAATAATACAATTTATCTCTCGTTTAGAATCCTACGAAAGTTTATAAATTTCCTAGAAAATTTTAGGAAATTTATAAACTTGTGGATCTTGTTATTTTCCGGTGACATATACACGCCCAATATTTAGTTGCTAGGCGACTTTAACTTTGAACTTAAGGTTATAATGGACTTTTGACCCTGACTACAGTTTGCTAAAACTCAAATCTCAAAAATTGTTTAGTCGAAAACTATCCAGCTGTAATTCAGTCACAGAGTAATATTTTTACAAGGAAATTGAAACTATTTGTTAAATTTTGTAAATATAGCTGACTATTTGTAAATACAGCTGACTATTAGTAAATACAGCTGACTATTTTTGCCTGCTTAGTGATATAACTAAATGTTATTTTTCAGATGTCTAACGCGCCGTCGGTGGCGCGCAGCAAAGTTGGCGCGTCGACCACAGATGCCGACAACGATCTTATGGCGCAGCTCGCTAAACTTAAATCATAAACTAAGACTTGTCGTTTAATTATTTTTTATACATCTGGCCTAACATGGAAAGTAGATAAACCGTTTTTATCCACGTTAGTATGTCAGTTGTCAATACATACTTTATTTCCTCTGAATGATGGATAAAACGGTGGAAAGACTATTTGTCTATGCTGGCCCTGCAGAGTAAAACATTTTCAGCGTAAATTTACACACCTTTCTATAACATCATACCAAGCAGAGAAATATAACTAAGACTTGTCGTTTAATTATTTTTTTATACATCTGGCCTAACATGGAAAGTAGATAAACCGTTTTTATCCACGTTAGTATGTCAGTTGTCAATACATACTTTATTTCCTCTGAATGATGGATAAAACGGTGGAAAGACTATTTGTCTATGCTGGCCCTGCAGAGTAAAACATTTTCAGCGTAAATTTACACACCTTTCTATAACATCATACCAAGCAGAGAAATATATTTGGCCTTGTGGCTCAGTTGGTAGTGTGTCTACGTCTACCCGCTGAACTGAAAGGTCGTGGGTTCGATCCCCACCCAGAGCAAACATTTGTGTGATGAACATGGATGTTTGTTCTGTGTCTGGGTGTTTCTATGTATCATATGTATATATTTACAACAAAAAAAGTATATATGTATTCTATCAGCCATCTAGTTCCATAGTACAAGCTTTGCTTAGTTTGGGCTAGATGGTGTTGTGTGAAATGTCCACAAATATTTATATTTATTATTTATACTTACATTTATATATTAAAGAAATAATTTTTTATAGTAGGCCTAGCCTGGGACATGGAAACATACATTTTTCTTTCGTCTTTGTTCACTTATATTTTTATTATATTTATATTCAATAAATATGATTTACCGCCAATAAAGACCGATATTAAAGCTAACCTAACTAACAATTACTTCATTGTAAAACGTATACCAAGGATGATTGGTCTATGCTATACCAAGGATGTTCATGACTATACTCTTTTCGACCAAAATTATTTTTGTATGGAAAATCTTAACAACCGACATTACGAGTGGAAAACAGTTTATATATCTTTTGTGCTAAGCCTACTCTGCTGACTCCTGAAAAAGAAAAAAAGATTGCAGAGTGAGAGAATTTAGTTTGATGCGGAAAATGTGTACCAACTTTTCATTGATAGTTGATAGTCCAGGAGAAAAGTGTCATTTTTTAGATTCTTCCGTATTCTAATTGGCTTATTAGTTCTAAATATGACGTTGGCTGATTAGAAATAGAAACAGCTCTTTATTATTATGTTGGTCTCACTGTAATAAATTGCTTACTTAAAAGTAATTTTAGGTATTTACACATTACGTTTCTGCACATGTAGATATGTAAATAAAGCTGTATTATTTAACTATTTTCAAAATTATTTTTTTGACTAATTATTTTCTTGAGAAATATTGCGTTTAGCATTGAATAAAATGTATGTTTGTTCACTGAAATGAAACAAATTTTAACGGATTTATCGCGTATATTTTACATTATTTTTATTTTATTTTTTACAATTATTATAAATTTATTTTTAATTTTGTTTCATTTCAATGAGTCATTTGCGAAAACATTAAAAAACATTGTATCTTTGTTATTCGGTTTCGCACCATAGCGTATTTAAGTTAAATAAATAAATAAAAATAGGGTATTAAATGGCAAGGTCAGAGGCCTTTCGCGGCTTAATAACTCTGACACTAGGGCTGGCCACTCTATACGAACTTACTTACTTTAATGGCAAGGACCCTGAAGTCCGTTAGTTCCACTTTTAAATAAATTTATTTTCTAAAAACAAATTTAACAGGTAATTCGATTTTCTATATTAGATAAAAATGTTGAAGCGTATAAGATGTCCCGTCTTTAACTAACTATCATAGTCAGCGTAAAACGTAACCATTAAAACACAGAATATGTGGGTTCGAGATATATGTAATTGATTCTTTCCTCCTTCGCACTTCCCTGTCGAGCTGGTTGGACTGTAGTCTGGTTGGTCGAGGAGAATTGGTGAGCGTCCTTGCACTAATTTAGAGTTCCGTCTGATATAATCAAGTGATATCAATCTCTCCTCTTCCGCACTTTCTGTTCGAGCTGGCGGGAAGGGTGTAGTGTGTCTGGAACTTGAACCCCAATTTGGGGTTAATATTCCGAAAATAAATAAATATGTTATATTTAAAAAAGTAATGTTTCGGTTTTTACAAATGTTAAAAATTTGAATAAAATTAACACAACGCGAATGTTGGAGACGTAAACGTCATTCGCACTTGGAATCCAAAATCAGGAAGCCAGAATCAAGGCAGGCGCGGCGCGGGACGCGACGCTGTCGTGTCCGAAGTCCACGCAGCTTGAACAATAGAACCGGTTTGCACCGGGCATTTAAAATGTCGCTCATTCATATGAACGTCTAATGAAGTGTTTCTTTTAACCGACTTCAAAAAAGGAGGTTATTCATGTGTATTTATATTAATATGTAACGCGTAACGTTACAAAGAGTAATAAAAGAAAACAAGATAATATGTATAATTATATATCTTTACATACATGAATATATACACTTTAAATAATCGAATTATTTAACTTTGTTGCTTAAATATTTTTTTCAAAAAGTGGTACTCAGTATTACCTATATAATATATCTATAATATAATTTCAGATTCTTATGTTTGATCTAAGCATAAATCAATTTAAAGCATTTTGCACAGAATTATGTAAATAAAATATGTATTTGCGGTATCAGATCTGTACATATTATGTGAAAATGAGCAGCTGTGATATTTTTGTATTATATGACACGAAATATTTATTCGTCTTTCCTTTTTCCTTCCGCATTATTCACATGAAATTACATTTTGATTCAGATAAATTTTCGTACATAAAAATCAATTCTAGTGAAAAAATCATAACTAGGGGTTCTAAATTCCGGACGCACTTCAAGGCATTGGCACAGAACTTAATAATAATACTACGTCCATTGGGCTCTTTTGTACTTACCCCATGCCTTGCTCGTCTCGGGATTTCTGATTAAGGTTACCTGGAAGAGATCGCTATTAGCGATAAGGCCGCCAGTCTTCACACTAGTACTTAATTATTTTTAAATAAAAACTACGGGTTACTCACGTCTGCTTTGAGCCGAAAAGTCCGACTATAGTTTCAACCGGTTTCGGCGATCTTTTTCAAAGGAGCAGCGCAAACGTTACTCTCGGTCGGTCTCGCACTGCCACTCAAAACAGACGTGAGTGTCCCGTAGTTTTATTTAAAATGTGTGAAAACCACGTTAGTTTCCATAATTACTTTTTTTTATTGTAAATCGTATGGTGTGTACAATAAAGAGATTATCTATCTCGGTATTTCTGAAGGAGGACTGCACTTATGAAAAAAAATAGTTTCTCTTTTTCAGTGTGAAATCTTTGAATTATGTTCCATTATAATTTTATAAGTACTGTCGTGGCGCGAAGACGCTGGATGAAAGCCGCTTCCAATTGGACTTTTTGAAATTCCATGGGGGAGGCCTATGTCCAGCTGTGGACTTCGTATGGCTGAGATGATGATGTACTGTCGATGGGTTGTCGTAACTATATTCAGACAATTTATACCTTTTCCGACAGTAAATTACGCGTTTTACATTCAACAGGAGAAAAAACAGTTTTCTACTCCTAAATATTATCTATTCAATATTCAAGATTTCAATATTTATTTTTTATGTGGTTGGTACCATTAATGTATGCCTCCGATGTTGCTTTTTTAATTCGATGTTATAACTATTTGGAGTACCTACACCGTAGAGGCGTAGCCATTTATGATTTCAATCACTTAAACAAAATCTTCTAAATCGAATGGTAGAAAACAGTTTTCACCTATTTTTACGCAAGAGCGTGCAATAATGTTTCACTTTAAAAAGTGGATTAACATGAACGAGATAGAGAGTTTTATCGATGTGGGCTCTTAAGTTAGCCCAACAAACTCTCCACTTTCATCTATTAAAAAGCATTTCATCAGAAAATGACTTCACTGAAAAACTTTCAAGCAACTAACTGGCACTTAAATAATAGAAGAACCTCTCAAGTAGTGGACGCAGCCCGCTAATTGTGTTTGCCGTCGATCGTGACATTGAAATTGACTTCTAGCTCGCCCTTCCTGATTAATAAATGACGGGGGGCCTGTTTTACGAACTCTCGATATCGTACATAACATACTTGTATTTTATACCGGGAAATAACTCAAAGTCAGGTCCCTGAGGGTTTCGCAAATTCAGGTACCTATACAAATTATAATTTCGGACGAGAGCTTTAAATAATTTTAGTAGGTATTGTATATTTAGTTTACTTAGCGTAGTTTTGAAATGGGTTTCATTACTCACATTATAAGAGTTACGTTACTCTAGTGAGAGACCCGACTTCCGATCCAGTCTCGGTTCAAATCCCATAGGAACGTACCTTACTTTCCGAAACTATAGCATATTGTTAATTGGGGCTTGTTTCCGTTTAAAACAACGCGAGGAAAACATCGCGATGAAACCGTTATGATTATGGATTGAGTCACAATCTCTAAGCAAAAAAAAACAAAAAAATATCCGAGCCTAACTGACATAATTATCATCATTAATCCTTTATCCCACTCAAGTGAGGTGGGTGCATAATAATATGTTTTCATTCTATTCGTCTCTATTATTTGTCATATCTGCATTCCCTTCTTTTTAACCCCCAACCCAATAAGAGGTAAATGTGTATCTGTCTGTGGGTTCGTAGCTCTCTAATGGATGGACCGATTTTTATCTAGGTTTTTTATTTAGTGCTATAACTAACCTAGGTATGTCTGTGTTAGACATTTTTAACCGACTTCCAAAAAGGAGGAGGCTCTCAATTTGACTGTATTTTTTTTTTTTGTATGTGTGCTACGTGATAACTTCGCTAATTATGAATATATTAAGATGATTCTTTCTTTGTTTGATGGTAGAATCGGTAAAATCGGTTCAGTATTTGGTTTTTGAAATATAATAACTGGAAAAATATCTCATCCAAGTAAATTGAATTACGTATTTTAAAGTCGATTATGTCAGTTTTTAGGGTTCCGTACCCAAAGGGTAAAAACGGGACCCTATTACTAAGACTTCGCTGTCTGTCTGTCTGTCTGTCTGTCTGTCTGTCTCCAGGCTGTATCTCATAAACCGTGATAGCTAGAAAGTTGAAATTTTCACAAATGATGTATTTCCGTTGCCGCTATAACAACAAATACTAAAAATTAAAAAAAAAAAAAATATTAAGGGGGGTCCCCATACAATAAACGTGTTTTTTTCGTATTTTTTTGCTCAATATTGAAATCGGTAACAGGTAGACGCTTCAAATTTTCACAGAATATTTACTTGTATATTACCTTTCAAAATAAATAATTAAATAACAATAAAGTAAATATTAAAGGGGGGCTCCCATACAACAAACGTAATTTTTAAGCAATTTTTACTCGATCATAATTAACAGGTAGAAACTTGAATATTTGTAAGTAAATATTTAGAAATATATTAACTATAAAAATAAATACCTAATCTAATACATAAAAACTCACAAAATGAAAATAGTCCGTGCATTTAAACGCGGTGCGAGCGCCGCGCCGCGGTGTGGTGGTGGCGCGAGCGCGAGGCGACGGCGCGGGTAGCGAGGGAGGTAACATCACGGAGCGAGCCGTAGCCGCGCGTATTCTCGCGAACGTCGTTATGCTGCCCGGATGTGTATCGAAAACCTACCTATAAGTTTGCAATTTACTACTTGGAATTTCGTTGATTTCTCGTTATTTTATAAACAGAACTAAAGTTTGTAGTATTATAGATGAGAGTACGGAACCCTTCGTGCGCGAGTCCGACTCGCACTTGGCCGATTTTTTATTTAAACTATAGATAGCTATAGAAATATCACATTGTATGATTCGATCAAAAATTTGTTTCGCTATTCTCCTAAAAATCATTATTTGTATCAGGCAACTGTGTAACTCACCCTCGCAACAGTTACCCAAAGCACCCGAAGGTAAAGGTAACAGCGACCAAGACATTGGTATGCGAATAGCGCTCCGCTCGTTTGTGTTAAAACTTAATGACGTTTACAGACAGTGTTTACAATTCGATAATGTCAAGGTGCTATTGTGCTATCATTAATTTTAGGCTACGTTTTCAAAGCCACATTTTGGGCAGTTCTAACCCTGCGTCTCTGATAAAAACTTCAAAAAGCCAACAAGACAAGGCAGACTTTACGGCTGTGTTTTTAAAATAGAAGTGACGTTGCAATGATACCTGACTATCTGTTTGAAGAAAGCCTCAATAACACTTACCTGCAAAAAGATATGAAATATGTTCCTCAAGAGAAAAAACTGTATGAGAAGACTCAGAAAGATTTCGTAAGCCTTTATTGTTTCAACTACTTGCTCTATAGCCTAACTTTTCGTCAACTTAGCTTTCATCTTCACCTATTCTTATAATTGAACACCTACACAGACAAGACGGGACTGACGATCCTACTTGACTTAATTTTAGATCAAATGAGTATGTATGGGTGAAAATGATAAGTATAATTAATGTGGAACAAAAAAGTGTTTTTGATCAGTTGTTTGGTGACAGATTTTTTTTTAATTCAAAGATAGGCTTTGTACTCGCCTGATGTTGATTGATTGAGCGACGCTATGGTCCACGTTGGAGCGCGCTCGCTTAGAAGAAACTTATTCACTCATGATTTGAAGAGACCCATGGTATATCTATCACAGGGAAACCACTCAGATAGCTGTAATAATTTAAAGGTAGCCCAGCCGACCTTTTTTCGATTATCACGGTTTGGTGATCGCTATGCTAAGCTATGTTTGCACGGTGTTTCCCTAGACTAGCAACTTAACGTTCATTGTTGGGAACACATTAACCACTGTCTTCGATACAAATGGAGTTCATCCACAGGAACAAGAGCAAAGAGATATGCTTTCTTCGCAAGACGGTGACACATGCGAGATACACGATCAGTTTTACCGCGACCACAAGCTGTTGCTCGTCTTGTTCCGAGCGCTCGCCGTCATGCCTATCACCAGATCACGACCAGGTAAATACTTATAAAATCCTCTGGCTTCATAGCTCAGTTGGTAGAGTATGCCTGCCTTCTAAGCCGTAGGTCATGGGTTCGATTCCAACCCAGGGAAAACGTTTGTATGATGAACATGGATGTTTGCTCTGTGTCTAAGTCTTTCTATGTATCTTTATTTTATTATGTATTTACAAAAAAAAAGTATATAAATGTTGTGTATCAGCTATCTAGTTCCTATAGTACAAGCTTTTCTTAGTTTGAGGTTAGATAGTGCTGTGTATTATTATGCAGTAGGCCCCGTTTTTTTTTGTTAAAGTATTATATTCGCCGAGTTTCGGGTGGCCGTGACTATTAAAATGCACCTAGTTCAAATTAAGGAATGTACGTTGAAAATGTCTTCAAGGTATCAAAATTTGGAGTCAAATTAACTCTCAGTTTCTAAATCCAATTTGAAATTAGTAGAGTTCGTAAAGTTAACTAAAATAGGTAGCTAAAAGGTGTATTCAAATTCCTCCAATACATAAAAGCAATAAGCTGGACTGGCCTGCACTCATAGGATCATGGCTATTACGAACTTTATTTAAGTACATCGCATTTTGACTAAGATACGTTTTATCTTACATGAATTGTACATCTATGCATTCTCAGTTCGAATATATATAAGCTATATTGTGCGACAGGAATTTACAAAAAAACTAAATTTAATTAAAAAATCTCAAAAACATTCAAACTCTAAAACTAGTTACCTAGTTTTAGAGTTTGAATGTTTTTGAGATGTATATCATGTGTTTTCGGTTGGCACATGATATACCTACCTATTAGAGTTTAAAACAGTTCATGCTTTCAATTAGTTTTTATGTCTGAGTATGAACTCAGTTAAGGATTTACAATCCTACAGAGAGGTGGCGAACTCAAAATTGGGCATGAACGAAAGAAATTAAATTACAATAATTATAGTTATAAAGGAAAACTAAAATAAGCGACTTCAAAATATGCAATTTGTTTAAAAACTAAAATGCTGTACTAATTTTGATGAAATTTCTATGGAACTAATCTGAAAGTACATATATCCTTTCAAACAAAATAAAAAAAAACAATTCGGTTTATGAATGTACACTTACATAGTGGCAATAAAGAATAAAAGTATGAGTAAATAACGGAGCTATGCGGCAACAAACATTTAAAAAAACTTATAGTCGAATTGAGAGTATCCTCCTTTTTAAAGTCGGCTAAAAACATTCTATGTTACTTTTTCTACAGGTATGATCACCTGTGACCACGGACGCTGCAAAGTGTTCGAAACGTCAGGTCATAAAATTATGTAAAATTTATTTCATTTCAACAAGGTACGATCACGTTCAGTTGGAAGTCATCAGCGACTATTTACGCCGTGTGCTTCTACATAGTGGCCACTGTAGTGGTGCTGATTGTTGGCTACGAACGGATCATGATCCTGCGCTCCATCCGCCGGTTCGACGACTACATCTACGCCATCTTGTTTGTGGTGTTCCTCGTTCCGCATTTCTGGATACCGTTCGTGGGGTGGGGCGTCGCACACCAGGTCGCCATCTACAAGACTAACTGGGGGAAGTTTCAGGTACTGTTTGAGTTTTTACTGCTATTATTTTACCCTTCTTACTTCACTTACTTTTTAATATACTTATTCAGGTTAATATATGTATATAATTTTCTACCCTCTCTATTACTGCACGTCCCATCATATTACTTTCGTGTCATTCCTCTCTATCCTAAGGTTGCCTGGAATAAATCACGATTAACGATAAGGCCACCAGTTGTTACACTAATTTTTTAATAATTTATCTTGATTGTAAGTTCTAAGGGGTGTAAAAACACACACGAGTTTACAATAAAGAGTTTATCTATCTATCCTTCAGGTAGGTACCTACTGCTTGATTTTATATAAGTATATCATTGTCACTGTCTGATTGTTATGGAAAAGCGTGGCGAATGGTGATTATAATTAAGAGAGCGACATACGTCTGTCCATCACTCGTTTTCATTGAAGAAAATCATTACAATTCCACTTGTCTCAATTTAGAAGAAGAGTCAATTTGGAAAGTATTCTATTTACTTTCAATAACCTGTCCACATATTTGTCGACATGTTTTGCTCGTAGACTTATTTGGCCTGCTACGGCAAACATGTGTTTCTGCTACTACATCGTCTACGACGTAACGAACAGCTACGACAGACTAGTACGTCTATGCTACGATTGCTACATGGTATGTTATGCTACGACACTTCGCTACGCCAATGTTAGAAATAAATATATTTTTCCCAAAATAATGCATAATGAGCAAGTTTACTTAGAAATGTGTGATAACCACATGGTTATTTATAATTTATTAGTAATAATACAATATTTGCTCAATCCTATTTTACGATTAATCCATTATTTGGGATTAGGTACAAAGTTACTAAGTTACTAACTTAACAGTTTAATTAACCACAATTCACGTGTTCCTATCGATATTGCCGTTAGGTCTTGTTACCTCATTTTACTAACAAACTTTTAGCTGCTACAATTCATAACAATGTTTAAAGTTTAAGTTAGTTTAAGTTCATTAAACATGAACATTTGGAGCTACATTTTTATATTCTCGACTTTAAATGATAATTATTATGAAATAAGGTACTTAGTTTTTTTTCCCGAATACACAACATCATCTCCTACTCGAGTAGGAATAAGAGTTGCACTACAAAAATTACTCTTATGCAGTCGGGTATTCCGTTTCTCTTTTAATGAAGATACTTGTTTTAACAATATCATTATTATTATCTAGGCCACAAGAAGTCCACAGCTGGACATAGGCCATAGGCCTCTCCCATGGATTTCCAAAAATACTTGTTGGAAGCGATTTGCATCCAGCGTCATCCTGCCATTTAACAATATCGCTTCTTTTTACTCGACTGTGCAATAAGAAGGGTTATGTTTTTCGAGTGCATATACATATATTATTTATATATATGTATGATGTATGTATTTGTGTGGGTATGTATGCATGTACGTTTCTATATAACCACTTTCAGCCTAAACGGCTTGACCGATCTTGATGTGCGAGGTGTCGTTAGATTTGTCACTCCTTGAGTGTCAAATGCTATATTTTTTGCAATAATAGATAGAATACAACTCTTTTCAAAAATGAAAATCGCTTTTTATTGTAAACTTATGACGATTTTTTTTTCGTAACAAATGCGTGATTTTACCAAAACTATTCTAAAGAATATTTATTAAAATAAATTATAAAATGCTCTTTACGACGACTGGCCCTGGTAACACACAATATTCGACAACCAGTGTGTGTTACCAGTGATGACATACGGCACTGAAACGTGGTCCCTAACTATGGGCCTTATAAGGAAGCTCAAGGTCACGCAACGAGCTATGGAGAGGGCTATTCTCGGAGTCTCTCTACGAGATCGAATCAGAAATGAAGAGATACGTAGACGTACAAAAGTCACCGATATAGCACAACGGATTAGCAAGTTGAAGTGGCAGTGGGCAGGGCACATAGCACGTAGAACTGATGGCCGGTGGGGCCGAAAGGTTCTCGAGTGGAGACCACGTACCGGCAAGCGCAGCGTAGGAAGACCAGCCACGAGAAGGATAGATGACCTCATAAAAGTGGCGGGAAGACGCTGGATGCAAGCCGCTTCCAATCGGTCTTTTTGGAAATCCATGGGGGAGGCCTATGTCCAGCAGTGGACTTCTTATGGCTGAGATGATGATGATGATAAAATGCTCTGCGCATACTTTCTCACAAAAACATACTATTGAATGTATCAACAGTATATCAAGCGTTACGAAAAACGTTCTTATGCAGTATTGTATAAATGCGGGTATTATGTTTTTATTTTAATATGTACTTGTTAATTATGGTATCGATTGTGGGAGCTATATATAAGCATAAGCCTCGACATGCTCTTTGCCAATAATTAAATCTATATACATGTTGCTACACTCTCCTGGCTCCGGCTTAGAATCTGGTTTTGTTTGCCTTTCCGAACGAGTTAAAAGGCAAATCATGGAGTAATTGTTCCAAGTTTTCCAAGGCTGCAGGTGGGTACACTTTAATTAATAAGTGAGTAAATTTTAACCGTTGTGTAATACCAAAATTAAACTTTTAACACAGTTTAATTTAAATGCTTCGTGCGGAACCCCGCCGAAAAGACCTTCAGGCGAAGGAAATTCCATATCTTGATTGCTTTGCTTGTTCTTGTGAAATTACAGAGTGTACAATACTACCTCATTATCTACATCTAGCTTTACAGCTCATGTATTTTGTGTTTGTATTTGTGGGTAATGGGCTTAATCCTCAACCAGGATAATCATTTGTGTGATGATCGTGGATGATTGTTTTGTTTTCGGTGTAATAAATGACGAAGTTATACGGTAACAACTACTAAAAAATTACAACCGAATTGAAAACCTCTTTTTTATGTCGGTTAACAAATATTGGTAATATAACAAATAGGTTTCTATATGATTCCTATTATTATAATTATATAATAATTAAGAATATAAGAATTATAATATAATACCAATATTTATGTACAACAGTATGTGTATGTACACACAAGTATGTATTTACAAAAAATATGGTTCCCAAAGTACAAGTTTTCTTTAGTTTGAATCTAGGTGGCACTGCGTGAAAATATCCACCATTATTTATAAACCGATCTGAAAGAATATTTTTTGTTGGCAAGGAAATACCTACTTTCAGATTGATCCCATGGAAATTAAAAAAAAAACATATTTTGTAGCCGGTTGTTTAAGTTTTTAACCGACTTCAAAAAAGGAGAAGGTTCTATTTTCGACTGTATTTTCACCAATTACTCCGCCATCCCTGTGCCAAGGTGGTCCCATAATTATTTTATCAACTTTGCTTTTTTTTAAACTAAGTAATTTTTTTTTAACTAGGTGTACCTAATATAATATAATAATTATTTATATGTTATCTAAAAAGGTGCGTTATTATCGCGTGACCGGCGAGAACCTCAAGTTTCCAAACCTGAAGACATCGATCGTTATCATCAGCGTAGGTTGCCTCTTGCTGGCTGTCTGCTTCCTGCTCAGCCTGTGCGCGCTGCTCGACGGCTTCCTGCTGTGGCACACCATGGCATATTACCACATCATCACGATGATCAACATGAACTGTGCGCTGTGGTATATTAACTGTAGAGGAGTGAAGATCGCTTCGCAGAGTCTTTCCGAATGCTTTCGCAGGGTAAGTTACTCATTTTAATTGACTTCCAAAAAGGTTCTCAATTAGTCTGAATCTATTTTTTACCTATTTTTTTTGTATGTTCCCCGATTAATCAAAGACGCCTGGACCGATTTGGAATGTTTTTTGTTTGAAAAGGTGATTCCCAGGTCCCATAGAAATTTCATCAAAATCGGTTAAGTAGTTTAATTTTTAAAAATTTTTAAACAATAATTACTTGTATAATAAACATAGAATAACTTTACGTTGGACAACCAATAAGCCTAGAAGGTATACGTGTACGTATACTTATTCACTCTATACTTCAAGATATCCGGATTATAGTTTTTTGGAATTAAGGACGGCGGTAAAGCATTCCGTTCCAGAGCGTATTACGAAATTGGAAGCAAAACGCTTAGTTAGATTTGATCGCATATCTACTTGCATCAGTATTATTTCTTGTGTTAAGCCTTTCTGCAAGGATGATGTAACATGTTCGAAACGTCAGAGCATAAAATTATATAAAATAAACGCGATAAATTGCAGAGATACTCCAAGCATAGTCCTCTCCATAGCTCGTTGCATTATCTTGAGCTTCCTTATAAGGTCCATACTTAAAGACCACGTTTCAGTGCCGTATGTCATCACTGGAAAGACACACTGGTCGTAATCTTTCGACTTGAGGCACTGGGGTATATTAGACGAAAAGACGCTTTTGAGTTTCCCGAACGCTGCCCAACCGAGTTGGATTCGACGATTGACCTCTCTCGCAAAGTTGGACCTGCCTAGTCGGACCGTTTATCCTAGGTAGACTTATTCGTCAACAACTTCAAGAGTGGAGTTCCCCACAGTTATTGAAGTGGGCACTACATGGGCATTCAACACGCCACAAGCAGTTGAACATTAAATAGGCGATGATGTTGATGACGTTTAAGTTAGCCCACTTAACTATTAAATCGACATCCATCAGTACTTACCTGGTTCGATCCACATTAATTTCTCTGGCACCTCGGCGCTCTCGAAGATGATTAATCAGTCGTATGGATCGCTTAGAATTGACAGGTTCATTTGATCGATTGAGTCAAAGTGGTTGATATATTTCCGATGAGCTGGATTAAATGCTTTTCGTTAGTTCTAGATGTGAAATGCGATATTTGGAAATAAAATTATTCCAATTTGTGAATTAAAATTTGTGATATACCTATTTTGATTTGGTAGAGAGTAAATGAATGAATGAATACATTTTCTGTTCTCAATAATTATTCTTAAATTAAAAAATATTTTTGAACAAAGTAATCTTATAACTGGAGACGTTACGAAACTACTGAAGAATATTAATTAAAAATATGGAAGCACCTCGAAACTATAATTATTATTATTAAGTCGTAAAAATTATTTTGTCCAATGTCGATCCACAATTGTTTAAAAAACGTTAGTAACTCAAAAAAATGTGAAATAATATTTTTCAGTTTTTTGGATACATCTTGGTTGAATAATTGGCACAAATGGTGTATCTTCAGGCGGATTTTTCAAGCTTCCGCCATCTACTTAAATATAAATATAATGAATAAGTTAAAAAAATCAATAAATCAGCGAGCTCACCAGATTACAAGTGACGTTCTGAATTAAGGATAGTAAGAACACCCATTCTAGAATAAAAAAATATACTGTCAATTAAAGATTTCTAGGTTATTTTCTGAAAATCTGCGACAGAAATAAATTGTATTTTAGTCAAAGCTGCGAACTATATCTAAATCTATAATCTTGGTATTTTTAAGGCTAGATAATAATATTGTTTTGGCTAGAATAAATAGAAATCTTTATTTTTAACCCCCGACCCAAAATGAGGGACGTTATAAGTTGTGTACAAATACAAATACAAATAATTTATTGATAAAATGTCATTTACAGGTCAATTGTATTAGTGTATGGTGTTTCATCAAAATAGGTTCAGCCGTTTTTTGGTCGGGAGTTTTTTAATTTCCTAAACATATACTTGTTGCATAAAGTTGTTTTGCTGACAAGATGCATATCTTAGATGTTTTTTCTACCTGATAAGTTTATCTAACTCCAGGACGTAGAGATCCAGTGCACAGCGAAGCTGATCGCTCGCTACCGGCTGCTGTGGCTGAACCTCTCCGAACAGCTGCAACTGCTGGGGAACGCGTACGCAAGGACCTACTCCACGTACTGCCTCTTCATGTGAGTACTTTTTATAAGCTTGTATAGAGTTCTCCATAGGACGAGAATTCAAAGTCAAAGAAGTAAGTTTTGAGATAATCGCTTATGAAAATTTGGAATATTGAAATGGCCATAACTTTCTGCAGATATTAGATTCTTATATTTTTTCGACGGAAATACAGCGAAGGTTTGGACTAAATATCAATTGTTTTTTAAAATGCGTTATCCAGTAAGAAATAAAAAAAAACAAACATTTACTCAATTTCACTAATTTTTTTTGGTATAAATTTGAATTAATTTTTGTCAATTATATTTCAATTGAGAATGATTTTTTTTATCGAACTACTGATTTACAAGTAATCTAAATTTATTTAGATTACTTTTTTTTTGTGATTTATATTAAGAGCAAAGACTGCAACTACATATAACTATATAAACCTTCGTGACAGACTTGTACTATTGAACCACGATATAAGCGGAAGCCCACACACTATTGTTCTGTACCACACACCCTTGTCACCCGATCTTTTATCAAAATGTTCTTTCCAAATATTGTAACAAATTTTCTATATTTAGGTAGTAGCTCAGATTAATTTGATAAGTATGTCGTATTCTAGTGCGTCTGAAGTTGCCTTTCTAGCTACTGGGTCAGCCTCCTCATTATCTCGCAGTCCGACATGTGATGGAAACCATTGCAATTTAATATCAATACTGTTATATATTATAGTTGGTCACGGAGTTGTACGTGGGATGTGGAAAATCTCTGGTTGGTATTTGCATTAACCAACCGAGCGTTGGTGGCGCCACCTGTAACACACGCTTCAGCCGCTCTACAAGTTCCAAAGACTTGGATGAAAGTTTTTAGTTATTTTGTTATAAAACCAAAGTATTGAACCGATTTTAATAAAATATATAATAATTATATATATATATATATATATATATATATATGGGACCACCTCTGAAGTATTAATCTATCAAACAATAAAAAATAATCATTGAAACAATTCATAATTAGTGGAGTAATCGCTGAATAAACATCCAAAAAAATACAGTCGAATTGAGAACCTCCTTCTTTCTTGAAGTCGTTTAAAAAAAACTACTGTACCTTTAATAACTCGGAATATTGATTCAACCGAGAATTGTTCTAAAATAGCCGAAACTTGGAGCTTGTAGAAGTTATAACCACTAATAGTAAAACTATTAATTTAGCGCAAATACCTGACGTCACTTCTTGCGTAATTATCTAGAGCTTGAATATCTTTGAAACAAAGGCTTATATTTTAACAACTAATAAAATTATAAAAGTGAAAGTAAACCATTACTCTCTTAATACAGTTATTTCTAAAGTTTACTAAAATCCGTTCAGTCATTTCGGCATGACTAAGTAACCATCCATCCAATGAGATTTTATCTATAGAGAGGTTATACTCATTGAATATGAAGTAAAAGGATGGCAAATCTCATTTCTCAGTACTTTAGAGAATAAGACATTAAGACACATCCCCTTTTAGTATCTTGTCCATATATATCTTGGTGTTGCACTTTCTAAACACACAGGATGGCTTTGTCTTTGTTCACAAGTTACGTTACACGCGTCTAACAGCGTGTCCGACGTGTCGCGACTGAAGACGAGTGGGGCGATTACCTTACTTGAGGCTTGCCACGCAGAGCCGGGGAAAACCTATCTATGTATAATATATCATTTGGTCCATCCCCATAAACTTTATGTACGTATGAATGAAACTGTAATACTTTTATAAAACTTCCTAGTAAATGTACGAGTAAATGTTATTATGGAACATAAATTCTCCAAAATGTTAGTAAATTGCCATTAAGGCTATTGCTTTCTCTTTTTATCCATCAAATGGGTGTATGAGCCATCTGTTATGTACTTACATCGCTCTATGAGCAAGGCAAGTATGTAACTACTTTACCGCGCATTTGTCCAAAAGGAGGAAATCAATTTAGAGTCTGTTTGGATAGAAAACTAATGGAGCATTGAGGGCGCTGCTGTCCTTATTTCTTTATTTTGTTCAATCGAAACGTTAGTTCCTATTTTTGCCACTATAGTTTTTTTGACTAACAGACTACCTAATGATTCCTTAACATTTTCGTTAATTTCGTTATAACGTTGCAGTTAATAGTAGATTATGCACCAAGGGGATAAAGTAGTGTTTTATGTCACGGGCGACATATTGAATCCCGAGTGTAACGTAGGATTTAAAACTAGAATCCGAAGTGTAACGAGGGATTTAAGGTCGCCCAAGACAAAAACACCTTTATCCCCGTGGTACATAATCTACTTTTCACACCTACTGCGTGATTATAGAAATAAATGGTTTTGAATCTACATTATTTAACAAAACAGAGTGCTTTGTTATTACATGTACGCATTTATTTACTAGGTATATGTACATATATAATCAAAAAACAAGTATACAGTGGTATAAACAGATAACATAATTTTTTTTTTTAATGAGACGTTTATTATCCTCATTTCACTAATTACATCTTGAAAAGTTAACTAAGTGCGATAGAAGGCATTAAGCGTATAACGAAATCTCTTTTGGGGTCAGAGGGTAGAGAACATTTGATCTTGTTAGAGACATTGTGTGCTATGTATTTTTAAACGGCAACAAATCAAGGCACTCACCAAGAGGTTTAGTCTTTTGAAAGTTAGAGCTATAAGTCGTTAGAATCTGTTAGGAAAGAACTAATGTAGCATTGAGGGCGCTGCTAACCTTATTTAATTATTTTGTTCGACTTTTAAATTTTGTTCACCGATTTTGTACCGGTTCAAATTAAATGTAATTTGGGGCTTTACTCTTAGAAGCCCTCTTAGTCACAGAAAATTCAGGCTTCTAGCTTTATCCACAACAAAGTAGTAGGGGGTCACGGGTACGCCGTGAATGGCTTTGAGGAAAGATGGTACGGCTGTGCTTTTGCTTGACTTGACTTGTCCATCGATTTTTTATGTCGGGGTTATCTAAACTTACTTGTTCCTGCTATTTCCGCATTCCGCATTTTTGTTCGAACAGTTTCCAAACTATCTAATAAACAATTAGGGCTATCTAATAGACAAACGATGTTTTGCGGAAATATGAACCACTGGAGAGGAAACGTGAGGGCGCTGCCCCCGGGCATTACATTTACACGAGTTATACTTGGCCGTCTTGGCCACATGTGATTCAAGGTTAAGTAATTTAGTAAAGTAATCTTTCGAATGATACGCATTACTCGTATATCAATATTAAAAAACCGAAACCATTTTGTAACGGGGGTTAAATAATAATTATAGTTGTAAAACTGAAACAAGTCATCCAAGCGTATAAAAAAGCGTATAAATATATATGGTGGAATATGGTGGACACAAAAAAATGGTCACATTTTTGCTAACTGTAACGCTCCAGGCTTAGGCTAGGCTACACTATACATTTAGAGACACTTTACTAATGTGTTACATCTTGTTACCCTATGAGATGGGTAAACAAATGGCCCGCTCTTAGTCTAGTAAGTCGGTGACTTCAAAATACGCTTGGATGACGTTTTATTCTTAGTTATTTTGTTTTAAAACCAAACTATAGAACCTATTTTGATAAAATATCTATGGGACTAAACTGAAAGCATATTACGCATTTAAAAATCTAAATATGTTTAAAAATGACGGAAATATGAGGTATAACAAAAGAAATACAACCGAATCAATTACATCCTTTTTGGAAGTCGATTAAAAACCGATTCACAATCAAATTGTACATGCAGAGTATAGGTATATTATATCGAGTAAGTTTGTGCTCCTTTTATTTACATAACCTCCAATCCATAATTCCTCTTGCATAACTTAAAAAAAAGTAAGTAATTATAAATGCATATATTAGTTCTTTAAAGGCACGAACCCTGGAGTCTGTGGAGAATAAATATGTTAAATAAAAAAAGAATTTAAAAAAACCTTCAATCCGAAAAGAAGGATCTTATAAATTTGACGAGTGTATTTGTGTCTGTCTGTGGCATCGTAACTCACAAAGAGATGGACCGATTTTGATCTAGTTTTTTGTTTGGAAGTGGATTCGATAAAGTATTCTTAGATATGTTACATCAAAATTGTAGCCATTTTTATATGCCGGGGGCTTAAAAGTTTTCTAAACTTACTTGTATCACATCGTCTCCAGAACGTTCACGATAAAAAAATCCGGACAAGTTTGAGTCAGACTCGCCCACCAAGGGTTCCGTACAAACTAGTAAAAATATTTAAAAACCTGTTTTAGCTTGTGCTAATAAAGCTCTTTCATATGATACCCCACATGATACGGTAAAAGCACTTTAAAATGTTATGTTCTATTTGTGATTAAATTAAAAATGTATACTTTTCGGATTTTTTCCTTTATGTGTACTATATGACAATGCTTATTGCCAAATATCACAGTTATAGGTCAACGGGAAGTACCCCATAGGTTTTTATTCCTTTGCGAGTGTCGAAATATGCGTTTTTTTGTGACATATTCGGCTGTAACTTTTTTTTTATAAAAACTGAGGAGTTTGATTTTCTTTCTGCAGCAAGTGACTATGGATCTGCATATATTTTGTACATATAGGTACATAGGACTTACTCTCTAACCATATTTCACTTTATTCAACTTGCTACGATGTAATAAATCGCAACACAGCTTGCGCAGGCTATAAGTGCTTACCCTTATGTTAATCAAATACTAATACAAGTACAAATCATTTATTGGTAATAATATTACAAGTCATAAAATATTGTATAAAAGATAATATTTTAAAAAAATAATAATAAAGAAAATTGCAATAATTAAAATGTCAAATATTAAATCAATTTAAGAAATGTCAGTGGTCCGGGAGATTCATGAATACGTCAATGTCATAAAATATTTTTTCGTGTAACCACGCTTTCAGTCGCCGTTTAAATGTCGCTGCGGACGGTGCATCTCTCACGCTAGCGGGTAAACGGTTATAGATCGCGGGCCCTCCAACATAGACTGACCTCTCGGACTTAACCAGTCTGTGATCCGGAGTCATAAACTGATCTTTCTTTTTATTACTCCTCAAATCAAGTCACACCGTCACGCATCCCGTTCTACCGTGTAACTCTTATCTCTTCTAGCGATCAGCAAAGTAACCTAGTGAAAGGTCCGGTTGAGTCGGCAAGTCACCTATGTATTACCTAAGTGACCTATGTAACTTGTACCTAAACTATACTGTCTAACTGACTATGTTTTGTGCAGGTTCTTCAACATCACGATAGCTATATACGGCGCGTTGTCCGAGATCGTAGACCACGGATTTGGGTTCTCCTTCAAGGAGATCGGCCTTTTCGTGGACGTAGCCTATTGCTCCACCCTGCTCTTTATATTTGTCGATTGCTCGCACAAGTCTACCTTAAAGGTTTGTACAAACTATACAATACATGCTATCAGGGCGTTGATGCGGCTTCTACGGTTATGCAGTGCATCTTCTGCGCTGAATTGATCCTATCCTGCGTAAGAAGGTTCTTGCGCAGCTATCCTGCGCAAGAAGGTTATTGTCTCACTGCTAGGGTAGCCAACTTGGTGAATCGGAAGTCCGGGAGGTGAAATAAAAAAAAAACTAAAAAAAATTAAAGTTATATGTTGTAGCTTGTAATACTTTTTTTATTGGACTTGATATATTTATAAAATTCTTTACATGTCACTTTTATATTTTTTTCTGGAGAATTGAATCCTGGATTTCTGGGAGAGTTGGCAACGCTACTTACTGCTACGGGTGAGTGAGACAACAACATGAAAGTTTAACTACCAGTACTACTAGTTAAAATATTGTAATATTTTAATATATAAACTAAATTGAAACGCGATTGGATGGTGAACATATCACATCGGAATGTCTGGATAGGTTTTTTTTTATATTTCTAAAAGTACGAACTAAATTTGACTGGCCTTGTGGCTCAGTTGGTAGTGTGTCTACGTCTACCTGCTGAACTGAAAGGTCGTGGGTTCGATCCCCACCCAGGGCAAACATTTGTGTGATGAGCATGGATGTTTGTTCTGTGTCTGGGTGTTTCTATGTATCATAGGTATATATTTACAACAAAAAAAAGTATATATGTATTCTATCAGCCATCTAGTTCCACAGTACAAGCTTTGCTTAGTTTGGGCTAGATGGTGTTGTGTGAAATGTCCACCAATATTTATTTATTTATTTTATTTAAATTTGTAATGGGCCGCGTGCTAGCAACAGAATTTGACGACTAATTTCCTCCCGGACTGATCGTCGAACTGATCTGATGATGGAGCCGGAAGATATGAAATAGAACTTCATGATGGAACATCGTATCATAGCTGTGTTTGGATTTGTTAGAAAAGTCTTGTAATGAACTTTGACCACAATAATTTGTAGCGTGTTTTTTAGTTTTTTAAACTGTAATTTATTTATTATTTTTTCTGCATAAGTAAAAAAGTTTCCATCAATACTTTAAAACACCTTTTGAAAGATTTTATATTGGAAAGCGGAGTCGAATTGACTTGCAAATACAGATAGCACCACAGTCATTAATAATAAGTAATTATTTTATACTTTATATGTTAATAAAACCTAATTTTGTTTAGGTAGCGGCCGGAGTCCAAGACACATTGCTCTCTATCGATGTCCTAGCTGTTGACCGACCAACGCAGAAAGAGGTGTGTATTTTCTTGTTGTTTCTTCATTATTATTTGTTTGTTTTCTAAAAAGTATTTATTTATCGTAAATAATTTACGCATATAAATAGACAGTCTATAATTTGTAAAATCATAATATTTCATAGATATAACTATCAGTCTAAAGACGCTTTTATTACAATTTTTTAAACTACGTTTATATAATATTACATTTAAAAACGGTGGTACTTATATAGCCTATGATATTTATACAAGTATACATTTAGAAAATCGATTTTGATGAAACATAACTAAGAACACTCCCGACTAATTCACCTTTCAAACAAAAAAACAAAATCAAAATCGGTTCATCCGTTCGGGAGCTACGATGCCACAGACCGACAGACACGTCAAACTTATAACACCCCGTCGTTTTTGCGTCGGGGGTTAAAAATTGGTATTTAATAACAATAAGCCGGTTTAGGAGCGTGGATTTTGTTATCTGAAACAAATTACATTTTGAATTTGGATTATCATTGAAACATCTGCTCTGCAAATTGTGACTTAATAATAATATCGTAAACAATAATTGAAAAATAACAACATGAAAGCCAATTGCCTATAATTATATTCAATGTTTTTTGAATCCTGGATTTATATCCCTCATCATTTTCGAATTTGCATAGATTTTGTGGAAAGTCGCTGTCTATCCATAAATATACTAGCTACCCGTGAGAACACATTTAATAGGCTTAGCACGGAATGTATATAAATAATTAGCTTATTTTTAAAGCATATATCGACAAATGACAAAAGGATAAAATAATACAGTTATTAAAATAATATATTAAGAGGACAAGTTACGTAACATAAACGGATTTATCGAAAAACATTTACTTAGTTTTGATCGATATTAGAAAGTTGTTTGTCTTTTTTGGCAACTGTCGTTTTGAACCAGCAAGAAGTTGACAGTTTACAGATTACTCGCCGCGTGGCCTACGATGGAGCATGTTGATCTATAATATTCACTCTAGCCTTGAAAATTCTAAAATTGAAACTCTCAGTAAACAGACGCTTACTCTGTAGAGAGTTCCACTCTTGTGTAGTTCGCATCAAAAATGAGGACCGAAATCGTTAAAATAATAGTAGTCGATGATGAAACCAGCGGAAATATATTTTGTTTATAAATAAATAAATATTTGTGGACATTTCACACAACACCATCTCGCCCAAACTAAGCAAAGCTTGTACTATGGAACTAGATGGCTGATAACGCCTAAATATTATAGTAGTAAAATATATTATATAATATATTAGGACTAAAAAAAACTGAAAAAAAATTTAATCCATTTAATATTATTTCCAGGTGGATCACTTCATCCAAGCCATCGAAATGAATCCCGCCGTAGTGAGCCTGAAGGGATACGCCCATGTCAATAGAGAATTACTCACTTCGGTAACTACTTACTAAATGTTTATCACGGTAATATAAATGCGAATACTTATTAACAATTATTAATAATTTAAAATTTAACCAAGAAAAGCTTTAAATAAAATAAACAAAAGATAGACTAAGATAACTAGATAAACAAAAACATTTCTCTTTTATGCATATATTTCAACTTTTATAATATCCACAATTATTTAAATAAATAAATAAATATTTGTGGACATTTCACACAACACCATCTAGCCCAAACTAAGCAAAGCTTGTATTATGGAACTAGATGGCTGATAGAATGCATATATATATATATATTTTTTTTTGTAAATATTTACATATGATACATAGAAACACCCAGACACAGAACAAACATCCACAAATCACACAAACACACAAATGTTTGCCCTGGGTGGGGATCGAACCCACTACCTTTCAGTTCAGCAGGTAGACGTAAACACACTACAAACTGAGCCACAAGGCCGATTTATATGTTTAAAATGTGATACACTTGAAAGATAGTTGGGCGCTTTTAGCACATACTTATGTATAATCATTCTGTTTCAGGCCATAAGCATGATTGCGATTTATCTGATCGTACTTCTGCAGTTCAAGATATCTCTGCCTAAGGAACCTAAGTAATATAAGAAAGTTAAAATAAGGCTTAAATGAATGTCTTTTGGATTGGCGATAAGCAAAAGTACTTACTTAGTACGTATATATCATGTCTAATTCCTGTTGATGTAGGCAGATATATTTCTACCCTACTTGCTACAATCCTGTGGTACGTGTCTCCACGTGACACGTCTATAGCTTCTTCTTTCTTTCTTCTTCTATCATTACTATTTTTAAACATACTCGTTGCGAGTACTTTTGGTAAGAGCTTTTCCAAAAGTCTTGTTTGGACGTGTTTGTTTCGTCAAACTTCTGTCACCATCCTTCCTTTACAAGGTTCCGTCACAAATAAAAAGGACGCGGTGAAAATAGTGCGAAAAAAAAGCAAATTCGCGCAGAAGAGCAGGGGAAGGCATTTTAGCAAACAGCTCAGTACTCTTTCCAACAAACAACCCAAAATTGACTTCTGCGTATTCAAGACCAGCGCTTTTTAGTTGTGACGGGACTTACTTAGTAATAATGTATGGCACTGATTTAAAGAGGCAGTTGTAAATAGCAGTTTCGATAAGTTAAAAATTATAAATGGCACGTTTAATAACTAGTTCAGCAGTTAAAACTAAGCAGTAAAGTAAACAAAAATGAGTAATAAAAATAATGAAATGGATCAGTGAATATATAATTGAGGAGGAAAATAATTAAATGGGCGGTAAAAATTATCGAACGAGCGGTTACGTGTGGGCAGTAATAAATCGGAATTTGTCGGTAAGAAATATCATTCTAAGCAATTCTATGAACAATGAGGTGGTAAAATAAAATAAAAAAAACAGTACTTAAATAGTAATGAAAAATTAAATTACTTTTGCTTTGACTGAAGGAATATAATAAAACAAATTGTAAAAATTATTATCTTTAAATTTGTATAAAAAAAAACCATAACCTAAACTCTGAAGAAATTATTGCTTATACCTATATACATAGATAACTTTCCATCATTTTTACCGCTCATTCAGTTATTGGACTGCTCAATTATTTTTAGAATTGACATTGTATGATAAAATAACCGACTGATTGATTTTTTATTACTATCCATGTTTTACTATCGCAATAATTAATCAACCGCCATTAAATTAAATAACTGCTCAATATGTTTTTGAACTGATCATAATAACATCTCGAATATTTAAATAACAGCTCAAAAAATTAGTTCCCATAATGTATTATAGCAACAAACATGTATTTAGCAGTAATATAAGTAGAAAATACAGAATAATTCAACAGCTCATCTATTGTTTTAAAAAAACCCCAATTAATGAAAAATAATTCCGGAGGCGCCTTCAAACCCTCGTGACGCCTCCAAAGTTGCTGTTAACCCGAGTACTGATTGGAAAAGTTGATTAACGAATCGCTATTGTGGTGACAGACGTCTCGGCCTGATGCCACCGACAGATATTGAATGTAACGGTGATGGGTGAAAAGTTGGGAAACTTGCCGAACTACTGGACCAAGTAGGAAACAACGATATATCTAGTTTAATAATACTGAAACAACCGACTTCACAATGAGCAATTTGGTTTTAACAAGTTTAAGCTTAGAAAACTCAAAAACCCCCGACAAAAAACGGCTGAACCGATTTTGACGATACATAGATAATAACACGCTCGATGAAATCTTCTTTCAAACAAAAAAAAAACTAGATCAAAAGCGGTCCATCCGTTTGAGGGCTACGATACCACAGACAAACACACATATCACAGATACACACGTCAAACTTACAACACTCCTATTTGGGTCGGGGATTAAAAACCAAACTACTAAACCGATTTTAATGACATCTGTGTAGTAGTTTGATTTGATGGATCAATCCAAAATTATACCCTGTTATCGTTTTTCCATATCGGTTCATAAAAGACGGAGTTACAAATATTAAAAAAAATACAACCAAAATGAGAAACTCCTTTTTTGATGTCGGCTTAAAATTGGTAGGTATTGTACATACTCGTAAAAATATTTTTTGGCTTGGGAGTTGTTACGACGGCTTTTTTGAGAGACCGTCTGACTTCCGATCCTAGAATCCTGGAATTTCCTAGGAAATGAGTGGCTTGTGAACACAAATTATGTGGAGTATTACCTAATTATATCCAGTAAAACCCTAATGACGCCACGAGGTGGATTGAGGTTGGCTATAGATTAGAGATCGTGTTCCTCATTTGATCGCTATCTCATTCCTCATTTGGATCGGGTACATTTATTCCTATTTATACCAGATTAGGACAGGTAAGTAATATGCCCCAAATGGCTACTCGTGATGCTATTTGCTAGATTAGATTAGGATGGATCTGGGTGAATATTTGGGCGTTTTTAACGCCGTCATTGTTCGCAACAACATATCAACAAGAAAATGATGATTATTGATGATGATTTAGGAAAAAAGGCATTCCAACAGTAAAAATCCCAATGACGTCACGGAGTGAAATCAGGTTGGCTATATGAATAGGAGAACCATCCATTTGATTTGATGAATTAATATAGATAACTGATTAAGATACAAGGATAAAAAACTGTTTGACATTTGAATTTCCCACCGCACGCAGGCGTACCACCTTCAAGTAAACATTTTTTTAAAATTTTTAATTTGAGCTCCACAGACTCCAGGGTCCGTCCGTGCCTTTTATAAGCTTTTTATTGTTTAACTAAGTTATTTTTTGTTTAACTAAGTTTACATATATTTTTTTTAAACTAGCATACAAGATGAAATTTTGTAGTGTTAAACAAACACACAAAAATGTTTTCTTAGGACCATGATCACCTATTACGGTTAACGGTTTATTTTTTACCGTTTATTTTAGTCTGAGAAGTCACCAATTAACTCAAAGTTTCTGTTTACCTTTTTCAGTTATTACTTTGATTCCTTGATTCCATGTTGGTCGGGTCGCTGACTGCCAACCAACTGACCTATTACTAATTGCTTGGAGTTCCTTCAGAGATAGAATTACTTCATCGTCAACTGATTCTACCAATTTTCCAAAGGATTTAAAAATAACTTCTTATCTAATACACAAAACCCTAACACATTTACTAGCACATTTTATAGGTAGTATGTGATCTTTAGAATCAAGGATAGTCTACAACCTATCTACATGTCTGAAAATAATTAGCTACACTACGGCGTACATATTCAGAAGAGATTTAAATATTAAATTTGCTCATTTTATAAAACAATACCAAATATTTTTCAACATCCATTTATTTAAGCAAAACAAATTGGATAGGTTCCGTGAAATAACTAGACATGTGAGAAATAAATACGCCGTGGTTTACGTTGTTTGTTGAAACATAATCTACTAATTGGGTGGGTAGGTAGCTGGTGGAGGTAGAACAGCAGATTTGCTGTTGGGTACCTTGTATAAAATAGATTCTATATTCAGGTCAGGTCGGGCTTGAAGTTAATAATTGTTGATTATAAATAACATTATAAAAGAACAAGTATTACGAGTACAATTAAATTGAAAATCAGAATTTAATTTAATAACACATGGGCAATATATACATTTCGTAATAGCTTAATCATCATCATCATTATATTCTCAGTCAAAAGAAGTTCACTGCTCTAGGTATAAGCCTCCCCCATGATTATAGTAGCTTATTAAAAATTATTTACACATAGTGAATTTTATCGAAGGCGACTAATGTTTTTCATATGTATGTATGTCTGATTGTTTGGTTCTACAGGTTATTTTTGGGGATTGGACAAAAAGTACCAAATAGTACATGACCCCCTCCCCCTCTACCCCTCAACCCCTAAATATGTTCTTAGATAATGTTAAATTAACATGCGTCAGCCCGCTACGATCTACGATGCGACTACATCAGAGACGTGCTACGCGTGCTACGCTGTGTAGCTACGGATGTATATGATTTGGACCAGTAAAAATTCTGCTTCTTTATTTTCATAGCTTTGCTTAGCTTACCACTACTGGTAGAAACTGGTTCAACGAAGCTATATTTTATGCAGATGGATGCGTACTGACGATGGGAACTACAAATGTCGTTACTGTCTTTTTGAAATTGAAATTAAGTGCGTATTGTCGATAGCCGCCAACTTCAAACGGTGAAGGAAAACATCGTGAGGAAACCTACATGTCTGAGAGTTCTCAATGATCTTGAAAGATGTGTGAAGTCTGCCAACCCGCACTTGGCCAGCTTGGTAGACTATGGCCTTACCCTTCTCACAGTGAGAAGATGGCCCGCGCCCAGCAATGAGACAGTTTGTCCAAACAGGGCTGATAAAAAAAAGTTGTGTTGTAAAGCTAAAATATCAATAAACAAAAATCAAATATAGGTCACCTAAAAATCTCTGATCCCGTGGGCATTGTCTGAAACCTTTTATCGCCGCCTCTACGCCCTCTAAAACCATGACGCGAATATTGAAATATTCGCAAGAAACTTGTCACTTACTTACATGCCAACTCGTAGTAAAAATGTTGAAATTGTGGGTACGTTTCTCACTCGCAGTAACTTTACGCTTCAACTTTATGTCTTCTTGTTTACTTATTCATGCTGTCAACTTTGAAGATGTATGTAGTCGTTTAAAACGTAAAAATATATTTGTAGAGCAATGAAAAACATTGTAAGTAGAAGACGTTATCTGACTGACACTCTAAGTAAGGTCCAAGAAAAATTTAAATATTTTGTGAGATATATTCACGCTATATCAGGTTTTAATTGAATATCTGAAAGCATTTTACTAGAATTTAACTAATTAAATTCTATAGTTTGAGTCGGTGCAACATATAACTACAGATAAAGATAAGCTTAAGACAAAACAATGTCGAGGCTGCTATTTCAATTCTATATAACCATATAGTCAAACGGCTCAACTGATTATTATAAAATTTGGTACAGACGTTTCTGGGGCCTAGGAGACGGACATAGGTTACATTTCGTACATTTATGAATGAATGAATATGGCAAAATTTTGTCCAATAGCAGATTTATGTTTACAAATAGAAAGCTGCTATTGGTTAAGAGTATAAATTGATACACGATTTATTTACCATTGAAATAGTAGCGTCGACGCTTCGCAACATACTTGCGAAATCCGAGAGTATATATGCATACTTAATAACCACAAAGCCATTGGCCTCAAATTCTGTGTATAATCTTTTTACCAGGCAAATTTTTCGAAAAAAAACAGCTTCATTCATCATCATAGAATTAGTACGTACCTCATATTACCTCATATTATTTAATGTTACCAAACCATACGCCATATAATGTTTTATAAAAAAAAAGTAACGGATTAAAAAAAATCAATTAGTAAGAACAAAATAGTCGCAAAAACAAAAAAAAACATTAACATATGAATATTGTTTTTCTAACAACATCTTTTCCAATACCAATATCTCCAAATAAAGAGTGGATTAGCTCTTTGATACGTATCTTGGTCTGCCACAAACCAGAAACCAAAAACAAATTGGAAACGGCGCGATTTTTTTCTCAAATAAAAACTGTATTGTTTTCTCGCATCGATTCCTTTTCATATGCAAAAGCAAAAAGCCCAATTGTTCAATCGAGTTAATTGAAAGGCTTGTTGAACGTTGACTCGATTTTGATATTGATATTCATATTGTTATAAATGTTTGCTCAAATATCGATTGATCTGATTAGTCCGGATTCGTATTTTTTTCAGAATCAGAATACACTTATGAAGGAAATTTAAAAAAAAAATTGCGTTCACTTTGAAGTCAAATTGAATGACTAACCATATCGATATCGATAATGATAACGATAGCGATAGCGATAGCGATAGCGATAGCGTTATGTATATTTGCTTATACCAATGGCATATTCATTTTAAAATCAAGACTTTTTACGTTGCAATATTATTCTATTAACATGCATAATTAGTATAATCATTTGGTGCTCAAAACAGAGATCACCAGGAAAGTTTTCTGGGAGTTCTGAAAATTGGTAATTATCAGAACTCCCAGAAAACATAGTATATAATATATAGATTTTAATGCGCTCTTTCTGAATAACTTATATTAATCACTGTTTTGATAAGAATATTTTATTTATTCAATGTCCGTAGTACGACCATCGTCCGTCTACCTCACGCATACTCATATTTTTGAAGATATAAAATAACTGAATGTACAAAAAAATCGTCGTTTGTAAAACTAGAAAATTACATCACAAATATTGGTCAAAAATTTCAATTTGATTCAAGTTAGTACATAAAAATCATTATCACAATAATAATTTCTAAAAAAAAATATGTTCATATGAAAATTAACTTGGATCAAATTGTTTTTTTTTTAGAATATTTGTGTTATTGTTTTCTAGTTTTACAAATGATAATTTTTTTAAGTAGCAATATTCAGTGATTTTATATCTTCAAAAATGTGGGTATGCGCGAGCGAGACGGAGGATGGTCGTAATACGGACTCTTCAGCTAAAATTACATTATTTATTCTTGCGTACTAACATAATTTACCAGCACAACATACCCTCTTTTTGCGCAGTAGGGTATAAAGCTTTACTTTCATATGAACCTGGTAGTAGTAGTCGGTCTATCACCGACGCAATAAGCGTGACATCACTCGGTAGTCTTTCATCACATTGTAGTTAAATGGAACAGTGCTGAAACTTACAAAAAATCTGTGGTACTAAAACTTTACATAACGTACTAAATGTTTGAATAGTTAAATTCAAGATGGAGTTCGATTCACGACAAGCGTCACACTATGTGCTCTAAAAACATCATTAGAGTAAATAATTTGCCGTAAAACTTTAGGTAAGCCACTAAGCTTTTCATAACTAGCCATTTGACTATGTTTTTTTACGAGGGGGAAATCTTCAAAAGATACCCGGCTGCGTTGTGTTGGGGATGCAATCGGGTTATGTGGGATTGTATCCATTATAGATTTCTTATTCTTTTGTATAGATTTTTCTATGTTTTACAATCCTGCCCTTGCCAGCATTATTTTGTTTATATTTTATTTAATCATAATTATTATCACCGCCCACTATTTTAGTTATTTTTTTAACTTGGCCCAGGTTGTCTGGAAGAGATCGCTTTTAGCGATAAGATCGCCTTTTGTGCCATTTTTCTTACGTATCTATTTTCAACTGAGTTAAAAAAAGGAGGAGGTTCTCAATTCAACTGTATTTTTTTTATGTTTGTTACCTCAGAACTTTCGACTGGGTGAACCGATTTTGCTGATTCTTTTTTATTTGAAATCTGGTGCTTCCCGTGTGGTCCCATTTCAATTTGGTCCAGTTCTGACAATGGCATCCATGAGAAGTCGGTTGCTTCAGTTTTTAACATGCTTTTATTAGGTCGACCTGTATGTAATGAAATCTAAGGTCATTCTAAAATTTAACCATCTTCCAAGGATCGTAGCGTCATGACAATTGGCAGCTGTATGTAGTTCTGATGACAATACAATAATACTGTCGAACTAATCTGATGATGGAGCCGGAAGATATGAACTAAAACTTCATGATGGAACATCGTATCATAGCTGTGTTTGGATTTGTTAGAAAAGTCTTGTAATGAACTTTGACCACAATAATTTGTAGCGTGTTTTTTAGTTTTTTTAAACTGTAATTTAATTTAAACTATAATTATGTTATAATTTTTTTGCAGTATCAATAAGTGTCATTGATTGATTAAAGCTGTTTTGTCTGCTGGTACTTACGTTCGAAATGGGTCACTGCGTTGCGTGTTTCCACGGTGTTGCCGCGGCCGGTGAGATCGGTATCGTTCCACTCCGCGTGGAGTGCGGTTATTAACTCTCGAGAGCACTCTAGATAATAGGATTGCCTCAAAACGCATCCACTACCATTCGTCATACTCCGATATATTATCGTTGACCTTCTTAATAGTTTGATGGAATCGAGCGGCGCATTTCATAAATGGAATTTACATCCACACCTACGACAATACTCACTTTTATTCGAGTGCCGGGATTCTCTAAAAGATACAGTAGTCACTGATGTAAAATATGACGATAAAGAATTAGCTATGAATAGCTACCTTTATCTGAGTGACTAATTGAAGCAACGCGTGACCAAAAAAAATAATAATTAAAACCATTTTTTTATTTTATAATTCTCTAAAATATACAGTAGTCACTGATATGAAATATGACGATAAAGAAGCTACCTGCCTTTAGCTTTAGCCTTTTCAGCTAGCTAGCTACCTTTACCTGAGCACCTAATCAATGCAACGCGTAACCAAAATACTGATGAGTATCAGGTCCAATGCATAAGCATTTCCATTCAATGCGGTAATGCAGGAGCGTGCTGGGTACGCTGCCAATTGGTAGTTGACTTGTGAAATTGGATTGTCTTTAAACCTTTATCGGTCTGAGGTAATCATTTGCTTTTCCTATTGTAGTTTAGTTAGTTAAGTATGTGTAGTTTGTATATTGTTTTGTTGTAGTTAATAAAATACACTTACCGCTACCTTTAGGTAGGTAGGTAATAACAATAAAAAATGGAAAATCGATTTCAATCTGCAGATACCCAGGATTTTATTTTTTATGAGGCCACGTTTAAAGTACACTCTTGAAAATGATAATAGAAATCGGTCCATACTTTGCAAACATTTCGTGAGCGAAACATATAGACAAAAATTACAATCAAATAGAAAATCCGTCTTTAAAGTCCATTGAATTGAAAATTCAACTGTTGTTCATCAACAACAGAGTTTTATATTTGCTAAAAGTAAATATCTTTTCCAACTCCTGACAAACCTAATAAATAATCCAAGTCAATACACAAAAGAGAAATAAATATTCAACCCCAAATACGTATTCTATAAAGATTACAAAACAATATCTTTCGACTTAGGTACGGTCTAAAAGGTTGTTGCTTTGTTGTTATTTTAGTTCTATAGCTAAACCTATAGAACTAAAATAACAACAAAGTGAACCCAGTATAATCTGCTTACTTATAAGTTAAGGTAACTAAGGCCTGATATTCATGAGCACCTTCAACTAAAACTGAAAACATAAACAGGCAAGTCTGTTAACAGGAGTTGTGGCAACGCATAATGTGGCAGTTGATAGAGGGTTTTATATTCGATAATTTTTTGAGTGTTTTTCCACACTTAAGTATCTACAAATTTGTAGATAGGTCAAAAATTCCGTACCCGATGGGACTTGAACCCGCATACCAATCGGTACTTAGTACTTAAGTGTGGAAAAACCCTTCAAAAACGCTTGATTGGTTTAAGCAAAAAAGGATTTTGCTTAAACCAATCAAGCGTTGGTGGCGCCACCAGTAACTCACGCCTGAAACTTGTTTGAAAGGCTCCCAAGTACCGATTGATATATGCAGATTCAAATCCCGACGGGTGCAGATTTTTTGAATTTTCTACAAATTTGATGGCTCACATGACGGGGGCACGGCCGTGCCCCCAGATAGAGGAACTAGTAGCAAAGGATCATACGATACTGCAGTCAATAGCTCATAGTGATTCATAACAAGCAAGTAAACTTACAGGTCCTTTATTCCTTTTTAAATAGGCTCATCAAATATATTTTGATTAATTATTTTGAACGAATATAAAACATTACATTCGTAGACATTTATCTGACTTACCTTTGCCATAGTAGTAATCCTTCTTTTTCACTTTAATAAATCAAATATTCTCAACTAAAAAACTTCAGTGAATTAGTGATACTAACAAAAAGAGAAAAAACACTATAGTAGTGCCTAGTTTCGAGGTCTTCAATGGTTCAAATTCAAACATTTGATTGACATCACTCATATTATTGTGGCTATACTAATACGTATAGTAGTGACTTGACAATCTCATTAATTATTTGCGTAAAAATAATGAGACCATTCAGTAACATGCCAACCACAAACAATAAAAGAAACTGAAAATACAGACACCTTTAAATTTAGGCTAAAAAAGTAAAAGATAAAATATAGGATATAATTAGAATTTTGATTTACATAATTTAACTTGACATGTATAATTTTAACGGATATTAATAATAAAGTAGATATAATTATTTAAGTGTCTATAATCAATATTGTTTTAAATATTAATATTAAATTTAAATGTTTTAAATATTAGTTAATTTGCACGCCTCAAAGGGATTAGATATATAAATATATTATTTAAGACCTATTTATTGTACCTATGTCTTAGCAAATAAATCAATTTGAATTTGAACAAACATTGAAAAACCCTTAGATTCGTTTACTTTTTACTATTGATGTGAGGGACAATAAATAGATACAATATTAACATCAATAGATACTCGGGGAGTGGCATAACCAGCAATTAAGTGACAGACCGGCAAGCTGAAGAGTGGTAATTTATAAAATTATAGATGTTACCACCGATTCTTCATGGTACTATGACTGGCAATTTTTTTTTCATAATAAACGGTTATTAAAACGAATGACGGGGTCGGGAACCTTAAATCTCAATCTATTTCTAGGGTCGGTATCTTATAATTTAATGTGATTTATTTTCAGAATACATTTGCAGTTTTATTTTTGTGCAAATAAAATTTAGGCGTTACAGGTTGGCTAGGAGATTCCTATTTTAAAAAAGAGAAATAGAATTAATTAAGTAGGTAATCTATATCGTGTTAGATAATGAACGGCTGATCAGGCATTTTACTACAGTCGCGAATGAATCGGTTTCTTCTAGGTAAGCGCGCTCCATCGTAGACCGTAACTGTCACTTAACACCGGGCGAGTTGACGGTCAAGCGCAAGCCAATTTTCAAATAAACAAAATTAAAAAATCTTACCAGTTCTAAAGTAACATAAACCTTTATAGCCCTAAGCGATTTGTCCAACTTAAGCCTTTTTCTAATAAAATTTAAAAAACCGGCCAAGTGCGAGTCGGACTCGCACACGAAGGGTTCTGTACCATCATAAAAGGGTTCAAGGGTGAAGGGTTCTGTATGTACCCCAATATGGTACATCGGTACATTATCTATTATCATTATAAAAACGGCAAAAAAATCACGTTTGTTGTATGGGAGTCCCCTTAAATATTTATTTATTCAGTTTTTTAGTATTTGTTTTTATAGCGGCAACAGAAATACATCATTTGTGAAAATGTCAACTGTCTAACTATCACGGTTCATGAGATACGGCCTGGTGACAGACGGACAGACAGACAGCGGAGTCTTAGTAATAGGGTCCCGTTTTACCCTTTGGGTATGGAACCCTAAAAATAAAAAAACCTAACCAGTTCTAAAGTAACTTAAACCTTTATACCTCCTCCGTGGTACACGTAATATTTTGCTGCTAGTTATTTTTTCCCTTTTATATTACTAGGTTCTTGTTTGAGGATTTGAATTTCAAAAGCTATGGAAAAGTTAAATCTCATTCGCTAAAATTACGGAACAGGGCAAAAAATGTCAGTGTCAAAATAAGTGAAGATAAAATGGTAAATTACAAAATTTAATTTATATAATCTTGTAGAAAATATGCGAGAGATCGTGAGAGTGATGAAACTGGCTCTAAAATGTTGTCGAGATCAAAGCAAATCTCTATTCAAATTTCAAACCTATATTCAAATTTGAAAAAATTCTAAAAGCGATGGTGACTTTCTAGAACAAAAGCAGATAAATCAGGAATGATATCTTGAATATTAATGATTCGCTGCCCTTTGAAATAAAATAAATGTAAATTATGTATACATACTTCGTATTATTTGATTCGTAAGATGAATAAAATTAAGAAAAAAAATCTATGCTGCGTGAATTCTAAAGTACGCCTAATAATCTAAATAAAGTGATGAACTCATTAACTTTCATAAGAATTGTAGATTTTTTAGTTTATAAAAAGTGAAAAGAAACGTCAACTGATTTTATTAATGTATTTCTATATGATAGCGCTAAAAGAAAGATTAGTAGTGTTTTGTTTGTGTTTGAAACATAAAACGTACACCACGTTTTATGTTTCTACATAATATTATCTCCTATAGTTTAAACGGCTTGGCAGATTTAATGGGCCAAATGTCACCAGATTGATATTTTTTTAATAATATTAACAGGATTCTCGCATAAAATAAACAATATACTTTTCGTAATCTCCTCAAATAAGTGGTATAAGGCGCAATTACTCCCATTTATCGTTTTAAGGATTCGCTCACGCGCGCAGCTATCTCTCTCACGCATTAGAACCTTTTTCAACATATAAAATCATTGAGTTGATTGGTTGATATTTAAAAAAAAACCGGACGTCAAAGTGCGAGTCAGACTCGCCCACTGAGGGTTCCGTACAAACTAAATAAAAGGGGAAAATATATATTTGTTTTTTATATTTTCCTTCATAAACCGAAAAATATACATCGTAAAAATATTTAACACATTCCTTGCTAACCACTCGGATCCGAGTGGGATGGGGCTATAGTAGTGGCGCCTTCCACTCGGATCCGAGCGAGCTTCATTCCCGTTCATTTTGTAGTAGTCAGTAAACCGCCGGCGTTTGAGCAGTCAACGTTGCTTTACACGGCCACTCTGTACTTAATCAAAATTCGCCTAAAAAGTTTTGGTTCCCAGCTGAAGTAAAGGGTCTGCAGGGGGCGAAGAATGTGTTAAAAACCTGGTTTAGCTTATGCTAATGAGGCTCTTTCATATGATACCCCACATGCTACGGTTAATTCACTTTAAAATTTGGGCCCTCATTCCTTGCATAGAGACACTATTTTTTTGTGATTAAATTAAAAATCTCCAGTTTTCGGATTTTTTCCTATATGTGAACTCTACCACAATGCTTCTTGCCAAATTTCAGAGTTCTACATTAACGGGAAGTACCCCATAGGTTTTGATTCCTCTGTGAGTGTCGAAATGTGCGTTTTTTACGACATATTCGGGTGTAACTTTTTTTTACGAAAACTGAGAAATTTTATTTTTCTTTCTGCAGCAAGATACTATGAATCTGCGTATATGGTTTTAATTTCAACTCGATACCTTCATGCGTTCCCGAGATAAAGGTCTTGACACTCGGACAGACGGACAACAAAGTGATCCTATAAGGGTTCCGTTTTTTCCTATTGAGGTACGGAACCCAAATTAAGAGGCCAATTTGTTTATTTAGATAGGAGTAGTATTTAAAAAAAAACTTTTCGATATCTTTTAAATTGGCTGAGGAATAAAAAAAAAAAGGGTTTTTTTTCTAATTCCGTCGCCAGTATAAATGATATCTGATTAAAACTTTTTTTTAAATGTTTCTTCTACTTAAATAAACTAATTGACTTTTTAATTTTCTAATATTCCTACTCAATTATTTTATATATTTAAAAATACTGTGATGCGCGAGAGAGATAGCTCACCTTAACCACGATCGAATATAACGTCGAACGGCCTCATAGTCTTTGATGCTCTGCCTACTCCTTGAGGGAAAATAGGCGTGATGATGTATACATAATATAAATAGGTGATTTCACAAGACTTATATTAAATAATTCACTTTTAAACTGCACACATATCAGTCATGATAGTTACCTACACTACAAAATCGGTTTTTTAAAGTCGGATGCTTAGGTTATTTTTAAACCCCGACCCAAAAAGAGGGGTAGTAAGGTTGATATATGTATGTGTATCTGTATGTGGCATTAGAGCTCTCAAACGAAAAGAAGAAACTGCTTATAAAACAATCAAATGTGTTGAACTTTGATAGTAAGAGCACAATATACGATCCAGAGTCTAACTTAAAATGGTCATTGCTAATGACATACTTTTTTTTGATGATTGAACTATTAGATTAAAAAACAAAAAACCTATGACACTCATAGCACATTATAATACAGAATACATTATAGTCCGATATAGTACAGTATATCACAGTATAGTATAATATAGTAAAATAACGTACAGTATATGACAGTGTAGTACAGCATAGTTTATCACAGTCTAGTATTACATACACTCACATCCGAAAAATCTTAGTCGTTCAATAATCCTTGACTGTCAACAATAGCCTTCACGTGAAAGTAAAGTCTAAAACAAAATTCACGAATATAGTGTCCTGGGTTGACCGATACTCATATACCAACAATAATGTAGTAGGTACTTAAAGATTTTGATATAAAGACTCTATGTCGCCGCGCTAAAGCCTAATTTAGATCAAGATGTCTAGAGACGTCTATTTTACCACTAAGAATAATTTTGAAAACCGACATTATTTTAATCGTGTAAGGGGTATATTAGACCTCATTGAACTCGGACGTTTTTGAGGACTGACGCTACATCCCGTTTGTAAAATCCAAATTCCAGTCTGAACCCATCACGCCATTAGCGAGAGGCCGTCATCAGGCACCAAAGCCTCAATTAAAACCTCGTCCGCGACAGAATTATCAAAGAAACGCCACTGTGCTTTAATAAAGATGAGTCTACGTGGTTTGCATACGCCACGAACGCTCAAAAGACTTGCTAATGATCGTGATAAACCGCTGACCGCTCACGGGTCGCCATTATATGGCGAACTTAATTTACTACGTGACGGAAGAATTTATATCGCAACTATAAATAATCCATCGTTGTAAAGTAGTAGGTAATCTTGCAACTGTAGGTTCTAAATCAGTTATTAGTAGCAGCTGTAATTGATAATAATAGTTTAGAAAACTGCAGCAACTGACTTCTCATGGATGCCGTTGTCAGAACTGGGCCAAATTGAAATGGGACCACACGGGAAGCACCAGCTTTCAAATTAAAAAAAAACAACGGGCACTCCAGGAGTGCCGGCAGAAGTGAAAACTCAAAAATAAAATAGCAATAAGACTCACTCGTGAAGGATTTGAACCTCCGCCCTCCGATTGACAAATTGAAATTTATATCGGTGCTCTATTACACCTTAGTGCACCTATTGAGCTAACGAGTCTCACGTGAATGTGACGAAAATAAGCATTCGGTGCAACGAAACGACGTCATGCTAGAAAGACAAACTTGTACATACAATAATGAACTTTAAATGCAGAACGTTAGAATAGGTTTCTGACTGTCCCTCTTACGATCTGACGATCTGACGCGAGTTTAACATTTTTTACCCATCCCAAAAATGCACAACGAGGCTAAAAAAGTTTTCACTTCAAAAAGAATCATCAAAATCAGTTCACCCAGCCGAAAGTTCTGAAGTAACAAACATGAAAAAAATTGGTTGTCTGTAAAGTCGATTTACGGACGATAGTTTAGCGTGACAACGTCATAACAAAACGTTGATGAAACGATGATGATGATGACGTAACGGGACAATGAGCGTAACGGAACTACGAGCGTAACGGGACAATGAGTCACACTTTTTCGTGCGTGCAGCCGGCGTTCATCGATTTATTAGACGTTGTCACGTCAAAAAAATTTACTCGAACACTGTTAGCACTACATAAACTGAATTTGGCATGTAAATGTGTTCTATGAACCGCAATAAATTGATGTAGTGAAACTGAAACGTGTGAAGTGAAAATGAAGCTTTAGAGGTTTCTTCACCGTGGTCCACCAACGAGTTCACCTAGGCGGATTTACGAGATCTGGGGATGAGTCTCAACGACGCTCCCATTGGCCTGGCCCATAGGCGCCGAGACGAAACACCCCAGGGGTTTTAGTTGGTAAACCATACCGGTTGACTGGGCTGGATCCTCCGGCACACCAACCAACTGGGCCAACTGGGCGGAACTCCCACATAACCGCGCAGCCTCCCCCGGGGGGCAGTGGTACCCAAAAGGGTTTCCCCTGGGTAACAAAAAAGGTGATCTACGGGCACCTTTTATACCCATGGTCCACCCAAGTGTACTATGGGCAATTCAATGTACCCATGGTCCACCGATCGTAATGATTTTAATTAAATGTAAAATTAATAATTGGAGGTTTTCGTTATATATATTTTTTACTTATATATATTTAACACATATTACATTATACAATCTAAAAACAAATATTACCCTGTTCTTGACCAGGCGAGTTAAGAGTTGATTTTTTTAAAATGGAAAGCAAAAACTAAGATTGTCGGTACTGTGTTAGCACTTTGAATTAAATAGTTAAATTGGTTTGGTTAGTATAGAGGGAACTTTCCGATTTGTTCCTGAACGTACAAACAATGGACGCAATAAACAACTAATCAAACTTTTGTATCGACATTGTGCGTACTATTGTTCATTACCAAATATGCAAATTGCAATGCTTGGCTTTCAAATAGACAATATGACAAATATTTTATTGGGACAAAAACTTACTAATAAGCAAACGACACATAGTAATTCATAAATTTTTAGTTTTCCACAATTCAGCCTAATCGATTGTTGTCAACCAGCGCTTATCTTCCACTGGACCCGGTAGGTGAGGGGACGCGCTGCATCAATGTGCATGAAAAAAAAAAACAAGAAATGGCAGGTGGTAAGGGTGTATGTATGGGAAGGGGGACGCGGTCCTGTATTATTTTGTATTGTAAAAGGGAGTTTCAGCAAAAATTACACACATCCGACGGGACTTGAACCCGCACGTGATGACGTGACACCTCCGTGTTCAAAATGGTAAATGCTCCCAGATGTACCCGGGAGCCTGGGGATAATACGGGTCCAAGTCCTGTCGGATGTGTTTAATTATTTTTTTATTAGACATTAAGTTAACTGTCTATAAATTTGTTTTTTATTAGACATTAAGTCCAAATATATGTTTTTATTTTATAAGTATATCCGAATATGTAAACTCCAGAATCCTGACATATCACGATAAGCCACATAATTTTTTTATCGCCTAAAAATTGTTGCTCGATCGCCCTTAAGATGCAGCTAGTTAGAAATATATGTTGTAGTATTTTTACTTGATTTCATCTGCATTTTGTTTGACTAAATTTTTACTTCGAGAACTGGACTGTTTGGATGGTAACGTAGTTTCTTCATAAATTTCCGATGCCGCTACGAGCTGTAATATGCTACAAGCTACGTCGTAGTAATGCTACACGTTATTGTTGTTGCGATTGTCCTAAATTGTTTTTTTTTCCTTTCATTAAAAAAAACTATACTAATATATATAACGTAAGAACACAATGACGTTAGTTTGGTTTTCTATTATATAATTGTACAAGTATAATTATTCTCTAAGAAGAAAATTCCTATTTCGTCACAATAAGTTAAAAGTATAAATAAAATGTTACCTAGAAACGTTATGGGCAAATAGAGGAAACAGGTTCAATATTATAATGTAGTCATCTTTATTGTGCAATGAGTGGTATTGTTCAGTAATAGAGCCTCAAATTCTGAGACATTTTTATGCAATTGCATTGTTACGACTGGATTATAATGATGAGTTCGTATGTTTAATTGGACTCCGTATTTAATATCTCAATGCAAAGATTCTAAACTGAGGCTTAGTCGGTAGTGCGATAGTCTTAATTCTGTATTGATAAACCTTCAATAACCATAACCTTCAGAAAAGGGAAATATTGTTTTGGTTTAAGATATTTTATTTTATTTCGAATATTGATTCACTTAACATGAAATAAACGGGTGTTAATAATATTGTAACTAAATAATATATAATTAATAATAAATATTGTGATAAAACTATAGCAAGGTGACAAAGTTTCGTCTAGTACCTGGCTTTAATACATATTTTTGTGTACTTGAAAAGGTAAAAGAGTGTTTTAGAGTTTCATTGTCAACAAGGAACACTTATAATTTTGTCATTTCTATCCGCGACGTTGCTCAAATATTACTAGCTAGTATTAGAAAGCTCTAATTTAGTTCTGTTAAATAAATATACACAGATTTAAAGACACACAGATTATATCAATAAGTAGAAGAGCCCACTCAGGAAGCGTACTTTCTGCGAAACATTCACTCCCATTAGGATATGTTCCTGCTACAAGTGGTTACAATTTTGAAACATATCATTGTTTGACACAAATGGTGAGCTGAGGTTAAATATATAGTTTTTGACCTTGAAACACAGACGTAACAATACGCACATTATGTAAGAAATACGGTACTTACTTTCCTTAATATGACGAGGAGTAATACGTCTACAACATTGTAAAATGGAATTTAATACCGAACGAGACATGTTTTATGGGAAACCAGTTTAGCGGAAACCACGCCGAGTGCCATTACGAAGCGAGATTAAAGGTAATTTCCTTCCTCGTGTAATTCAATTATTTTTCCTGCTTTACTTTATGAATTAATCACTTTACTAAGCAAAGTCCAGATCTACAGCAACGTAATTACTTAACTGCTTTTGACAATCGTAACATACGTGATCGTGCCTGAAAAATTATGTTGCGAGGTTTATTTCTTTGAATTTTTGTGTTAATTCTTTTCCGATATGATTAAAAACTTATGAAATGTAGGAAAAATATTTCCTTAGTAAAGATTTTACTTACTTATGTAAGTTAAGACGTTTGTCTTGACATAGATATATTAATAGAAAAAACAATAATTATAGTCAAAAACATTGAAAAAACCGACTTCAAAATACGCAATTCATTTACTTGAATGATTTTTTTTCTATTATTTTGCTATAAAATCATAGTACTGTACCGATTTTAATAAAAAAAAATGGGATTACATCTGAGGTCCCATAAAATTTTTAGGAATCGTCAAAAACAATTCCCAATTGACGGAGTAATCGGTGAACAAACATAAAAAAAAAAACAGTTGAATTCAGAACCTCAAAATTTTTGGAAGCCGGTTAAAAAATCAAAGAAGTAATGATATTACAAATAATTAAGATCTACTCCAACTCACATTTTCAGGGGAAATCCAGGAAAAACGACCATGTACATAAGGCGATCGTGGCTTAAAAGTCTTCGGACATGGTTCAACGCAAGCACAAAATCCTTGTTTAGCGCAGCTCTGTCGTAAGATTCAAATAGCTTTAATTATAGTCAGAGAAGAAGGCAACTCAAGAACGAGAAGTTAAAAAACTGGTAAGCCATGATTCATTGCTGCACGATGGAACCACGTATGAATGGAACGACGTCCACGGAGAGTCTCTGCGTGGATTAGTAAAGAGTTATTCTTCGTCAGTAAAGTTGATGAAAGCATAATAGGCTTCCCAAATGCTACTCCAGTACTTCCTATACCGTGAAATTGAATTCACAACTTACAACAGTTGATCTATGAGTGTCGCCAAACTCACAAGGGTCACCAAATTGAATTCGAACCTCTTTGATGTTGACCTTGCTTAAGGAATTCAAAAACAAGAAACGGCTAGTGCTAGTTAGCATAAACTTGGCTACTTTGTTTTTAGGCAGTTACTTAGGGGCCTTTTTGACGATAGGCACAAAAAGAACATAAATACTATGTGTAAGGCATGAAAGAATGTAAAAATATAATTGTTTTTATTTTCTGTTGTCATTAAAGAAATTTATTGATAAATAGATAAGCGATAAATAACTCTCAGAAGTTTATTCTCATTCTTAGAGATGTTTTATAATTTTTAGGAAAGTATATTTATACTAACCAAGGCACAAAACATATATCGATCAACAAAGAGGGTTACATCGTACTATAGGCGATTGCCGAAATTTTAAATTGGTTTTTCTTCTTTTCCCCCTATTGTAAGTATTGAATTCACTTGATTTGCACTTTAAATGATAATTTGTATTACAGGTAAACCAATTAAATCCTGCTCACAATCAAAATTAGTAAAAGAGTAAATACACTTTATTTACTATTTTATTTTTTACTATAATTATTGAAAATTTCTATCAACTTTTGCTGTAATCACGTTATCCCTCTATCATTTTAGGGTTCCGTAGTAAACAAGGAATCCTTATAGTTTCGCCATGTCCGTCTGTCTGTCTATCCACCCGCGACTTTGCTCAAAGACTTTTTGTACTAGAAAGCTGTAATTTGGCATGGATATGCACATAAATATGTTATGCCAATAAAGTCGTAGAATAAAATCTTTAAATAAAAAATGTTAAAATTAATGCTAGTAGCTAGAAGCACGATGAAATAGGAAAACTATCACGGCTAAGTAGGGATCAATAAACTTTGCAAAATAACCATTATACAATAATAAAAAAGCATAAAAAATAAGTTTTGTGAACAAATAAAGGAAAAAAAAATCAACTTAAAAAATATATTTAGAGAAGTCTAAAATGAATATTTCTTTTAAACTAACATAAGTCAACTCGTATTTTCATAGTATAAAACAAGAGACGCTGCTTTAAGTTCATATTAATTATGATTTATAACTACGGAACGCAACATTGCGCCTGATACGACACGCACTTGGCCATATATTAAATTATAAAGTTCTTATTTATCAAGGGAACTAAGGATACAAATTTGTGTTATTTGCTGCAAATAAAGTAGGTTTAGATATAAGTGAATATATATGTGAAATGCACAGGTGCACGTAACATATTATTTTATAATTAATAGTCCATTTGTTGCACCACCACGCACATGTATGTGTGGGCCAACGCTTATTATTTTTTTTATTTTTGTGTGGTAAGGATTTGAACTTTCTTTGATACTTTACAGTGTATTTGAATATGATGATTCAAATACTTATTGTCAATAGAATAGTCTTTAAAAACATCGTGATAGAAGCTCGGATGTTAGTCTTTTATTGAACCATCATGAATGGTTACGATAGGACAATTTCCATCGATTCTGGCCTCGTAACCGAACGGGAAGCAATAATATCCAAAAGATAAGAAAATTGGAAATTGTACTGGTTTATGTTTAATTTAGTTTCACAATTAAATCTCGTACCAGACGTCTCTGTATTAATAACAGAAAAGTTTTATGATTCAATTTTGTGATCAAAGAGCTGGGTTAATCTGTAGAAAGCCTCCTTTTCAGTCAAAAGTTTGATGATATTATGAAGTTATACTCACATCTTCATTTGTTTAGTACAAAGGCATAATTTAATGTTGTCAGTTTAATCAGAAATCGTTTTCAGACTATTATTCAGTGTGCTTTGTTCATACCTACCTAATTATAGTTAAAAAAATATTAAGCAGCGGACTTCAAAATGCGCAATTTTGTTTTAAAAACCAAACCACTAAAACAATTTTGATGAAATGTCTATAGGACTAATCTGGGAGTATATCCTTTCTTTTTTTTTCAAATAGGTTTATAAATGACAGAGTTATGCGGTAACAAATATGGAAATAGGTAAGTAATTTAAAAAAAAAACGACTTCAAAACAATCCATTTAACTGTAAAGTGAGAAATAACAAAATTTAAATCAAAACTGGGCGTCTACCTAAGTAGGTACGTACACCAACATTTTTTTTATCTGTCTTAGGATTAAATGTTTGTGACCATTTAGGGCCTAGAATCCACATCAAAAAATAGTTGATGTACATCCTACTAGGTAGACGCCCAGTTCTGATTTAATTTTTCGGTATTACGTAACAGTTATTTCTCACTTTTCAGTTAAATGGATTGTTTTGAAGTCGATTTAATTATTTTTTTAATTAATTTTATTTGCAAATTTTGGTATTGGTATTGACTCGTTTTGCTTGAAACTAAAAATAGAATTTACAAACTTCACTAGAAAAGTTCGTTTAATTTTCAAACACACTTCACTACTGTTGCAACACCAACATCATTATTAAGTATGCCAGATCGTTTAAAATAGTATGAGTAATAAATCTACCTTTCGTTCAAATCTGCCCGGTATATAGAATTGCGTCGTTGAAACGTTAATATCTCAATTTTTTTAAATCCATATCTAGTAAAGTACTGAACCGATTTTGATAAAACTTATACTGTTCTCTAATCAGGAAGAAACCTTACTAAATACAAAAAAGAATTATTGCAATCCGACATCTGGTTTCCGCGTGATACGTGAACAAACATACATACATGCATTTATGAAATTTGGTACACGTGCTTAGAAGCCCATATAGACTAACATATTATGTGAAAATTGTGCAATTTTAACAATATTACATACATACTTACCTTACCTTACATTTATCAAATTTATAATCTCCTTTTTTTAAGTCGATTTTTGATTTGCGCACTCTAAATTTCTCTCAACAAAATGCAAGACAAGTTTTATTCATGTTTTATTCAACAAATGCGACTGACATATCAGGGTCGGTATGTTGGCATATTTGCTTCAGAAAGCAAGCTCGTTTAATTAAAACTTCTTGCACATTAAAAATAAAGAAATTATTGACACCAATTGAATGAAAGGCTTTAGCGCGTTTAGCCTTTCCTATAGAATTTTGACGTTTAACTATTTACAATTTTAATGGGGAAAGTAAAGACTATTACATTTGAAATTAATTAGAATAAGTACAGAAGAAAAATAATAATTCTAAATTATTTCGTTTATTTTCAGTAGTTATTTATGTTCTGAAGAACAAGAAGTAATCTCGAAGTGCTATCTGAAACACTGAAAAAATGCATAGGTTTATCGAAACTTTAATCTGGATGCTTTTGAGTCACGACAGTACCAATATCATCTAGGTAAACGTACTCAAGCTTATCACTAAATAAAAAATCTCGACTTTCATGAGCTATTCCAAGACAATTCTCTATCTCCGGCATAATTTAATTTGTTTAATGATATACCAGGATTTAAACTTCACCCCCGCATTAGCCTTAGCAAAGTGGTTGATGTTATAAAAATTGAATTATATAAGCATAATTTTCCAAGTAACTTCTACAGATTTATATTCAGTTATTTATGTTTGATTTCTTAAACACGTGTACAAGTTACTGTATGTACTTAATTTTGAGCTTAAGCTATGTTATTTTCAACTGCAATTGGGAATCAATAAGCGGTCTGAATTCAGTTGAAACTGTAAACGAAGATTTTGATTCAAAATAGTGGTGAGTGCATATCAGTGTCTTAACTACATTCAGCAATCGGTGAGCGGCTCAAAAATTTAGTTGAAATTATAATTGGAGTTATTGACTCAGACGCGAGTGACTATTACTGTCTCTAGTTTTATAGTCTAATAAAAATAAAACCGTTTGTATGGAGCATATCGCAGTATTTGCAATTGGGGGGATTCTTTGAAATTATGATAGGAAAATAACTAAAAATCATAGATCAACAATAATCCCCGATTTATTGACTAGCTGCGTTCCGCGGTTTCACTCACGTTAGTTAAGAAAAACGGTGATTAATCATCACCGCTAACAAAATTAGCTTTTATAATATCATTATGAAATTGTGTCAAATGTACGAGTATTTCAAAACACCAGTACATTCATTTAAATAACAATATACTTAGGTGTCTTTTTTGTTGTCACAAATCTTATTTTTACTAGACTATTAACCGTATTCTTCGATCAGTGAGAGATCTGCTTAAAGTTGAAACTACAATTAAAGATTTGGTCTCTAATTATACAATATATACGAGTATTATATAAATTATCAAATAATAGATACCGGAGTGTATCAGAACTGCATCTTCCACTAACATATTTAAAATGAAATTAAAATCTTTGCTCGAAAGCTAGGCTTACAATAGCCTTGAAGATTTTTTTAATGACAAATTCTAAGTACTTCGTGTATACAATTAATTAGTTCTAATTACAAAAAAGCTTGTAAATGACGTACAATAAATTTAACAATAAATTATTTTGATGTAATTAACAATAAATTATTTGTATTTATATACTATCCTATACTATATTATTTATCTATAATGGACGTGTGTTGAATATTTAGCGCGGAAATAATGTAGTAATTGAAAATGAAGGACAGCGACCCTCAACCATCACGTTTCGCCACCCTCGCCGGATTCTATCATGGGAATCCAGCGCCTTTGAGAAGCATTTACCTATTACGACAGACCGCTTACAAAAGAAAATATTCGTTAGCTCTTACCATTTTTATAAACTAATATTTGAAGAGAAAAGATGAGTATATAATCAAAATATTAAATAAAAATTAGGTAAAGGAACAAAATTAAATTAAGCGAGATAAAATGGTAATTGTACGCATTTTCATGTGAGAGGACGTCATTGATTTGGTTGTATTTAATTTTTTTATGTTTGTATAAAAAAAAACAGCCTTGTTTGTACAAACTGTCCCACTGCTGGGCGCGGGCCATCTTCTCTTGTAAGAAGGGTAAGGTCATAGTCTAAGTTTGTAGATAGAAAGATAAACTCTTTATTATACACACAATAAAAGTAATAACAAAGTACTTAAATAGACTAGTGCAACTATAGGCGGCCTTATCGCAAAAAGCGATCTCTTCCAGGCAACCTTGATATAGGCTTCTATAGACGCTTGCTTTTAAATTATCTATGTACCTGTACTTAGTCTGGCCATAAATACTGTTACAGTTAAAAATAAGAAAGATATTACATTTGAATTTGGAATCTGTCATTTTTATACGATTGTTCATTGAGTTTTCTAATTTTGGCACCAATACATTGTACAATATTTTGCGATATTAAAATGGAGTGGGGTGATAAAGAGAACCGAATCGCTGTGATTGCATTACACAAAGTTGGTATACGCTTGGTATTAGTCAAATGTTTGTGTACCGGGCTATTAATAGGTACAATGAGACCTCCTCTGTTTGTGACAGAAAAATATCTGGCCGTCCACGTAGTGTTCGTACGAAAAAGGTGGTCAAAGCAGTAAGGGAAAGAATTCGAAGAAATCCTGTCAGAAAGCAAAAGATTTTATCTCGGGAGATGAAGATAGCACCCAGAACCATGCCGCGTATTTTAAAAGATGACTTAGGACTTGCAGCCTATAAGAGACGCACTGGTCATTTTTTAACTGATAATTTAAAAAAGAATAGGGTGGTAAAATCGAAACAACTACTGAAGCGGTACGCAAAGGGAGGTCACAGAAAAATTTTGTTTACGGATGAGAAAATCTTTACAATTGAGCAACATTTTAACAAACAAAATGACCGTATTTATGCTCAAAGCTCTAAGGAAGCTTCCCAATTAGTCGACAGAGTGCAACGTGGTCATTATCCGACTTCAGTGATGGTTTGGTGGGGTGTTAGCTATGAAGGAGTGACTGAGCCATATTTTTGTGAAAAAGGTATCAAAACATCGGCACAAGTGTATCAAAATACCATTCTTGAGAAGGTAGTTAAGCCCCTTAACAATACCATGTTCAATAACCAAGTATGGTCCTTCCAACAAGACTCGGCGCCAGGACATAAAGCTCGGTCCACGCAGTCTTGGTTGGAAGTGAACGTTTCGGACTTCATCAGAGCTGAAGACTGGCCGTCGTCTAGTCCTGATCTTAATCCGCTGGATTATGATTTTTGGTCAGTTTTAGAGAGTATGGCTTGCTCTAAACGCCATGATAATTTGGAGTCCCTAAAACAATCCATACGATTGGCAGTGAAGAATTTTCCCATGGAAAGAGTGCGTGCTTCTATTGATAACTGGTCTCAACGTTTAAAGGACTGTATTGCAGCCAATGGAGACCACTTCGAATAAGCTTTTATATTTTAAATTGTTTTATATTTATGTATTAAACTAACACACTGTAAAAGTAATAAATATTATTTGCAATAAAAAAAATTTTTTTTTTCTTCGTGACAATATTTATGGCAAGACTAGGTATATGATGTTTCTATCCACAGCATAGATGCTTCAGTGCTCCGGATACAAGCTTGCTTTGCTTCCCGTTCCGGAGCAATCTCCTCGATATTCAGCTATATTTTGAGTCAAAGGGAAAACACGGTTTGAAGACTCACCAAACTTTTAAGTACCTACTCCTTACGTAATATTTTACGAAGTAGAGTTCGTTTTCTAATGGTTTAATTTTTTATAATCGTGAATTAATCAATCAATCAATAACATTTTATTGACACCACAAAAAGAATAAAAATAACAAATAAAACAATGGCACAAAGGGCGGTCTTATCGCTAAAAGCGATCTCTACTACTACTACTACTTAGTTGATAAGTTATAACTTTTTAGAAACCATTGTGTTAAAATTTTCATCAGTTAATTTATTTCGTATATGTATTGTCTATTTTGCGTGCGCATTTTCATACACAGTTAAAATTATTTAAAAATTTGTGGATAACGCTCTCTGAGTAGAAAGCTGGATCTTTCCGGAATGATTTGATCGGGGTGTCTTTAAATCATTATATCGGTTTCTTCTAGGTAAGCACGTTCCATTATCGACAGTGACGTTATTAAACATATAAGCCGTCTTACTTATAAATGCTGAATAAGTGCATTTTAGTTAAACAATGTTTTGTTCCGTTTTCGCACGTGACAGTTCCCGTCTGACAGAAAGTGACAAGTCCTTATTCAGTGAATAAGATTTTAACATGCGTTTATAAGTAAGGCGGAAGGTGACTTGTTTGTCAAGAACATAGGGTCGCTTCTCATTTCCATATCAGGAACTATTATCCTTAAGATGTAAAATATACTTTTCATCGGTAACAATGAATAAATAAATGTACAGACAAGTAATTACATCATAGAATTTTATAACAAACATGTGTCCGTAACAGGTGGTTCATAATGTTAAAGTTGCCTACATTTTGGCGCGCCGCCACGTAAATATTGGTAGGGAAACTTTTCTTTGACAGCAAACTCAAATTCTACTATTTCATTATTAATAGAGTTTTAATATCCAAAGTTGGACTAGTAACTCTATTAGGCATTTACCTAAGGTAACTTCTTTATAGAGCAAATATCAAATATAAAATCAAAGTGAACAAATGAATCTAAGTGAACATAAAGCCATGTTTGCTTTAATTCAAATTATTATTTGTGATTTATGTCAATATTTACTTATCTGTAGGGTTATTAAAATGGAATGTTTATTTGAGTTAGGACAAGTCATTTCCGTAAATACGTAATTTTCGGCGACTAATCATTTAGGAAACACATAAATAGGTACCTAGTATAAGTAATTTGTTGTACTATTTACTAGCTTTTAGTTATCTGTGCCGTCTTTCCAATCCGTGTATGGTTCCCTGGAAGAGATAGCTCTAAGCGATAAGGCCGCCAACTAAAAACGTAACCATAATCTTATTTTTATGTACCTATATTTTTTCTTCCCGTGTATTACTGTGATCTTTTAATAAAGAGTTGTTTATCTATCTAGGTACTCAGTTTATGTCTTAAAAGTGTGACATCATCATCATCATCTCAGCCACAAGAAGTCCATTGCTGGATATAGGCCTCCCCCATGGATTTCCAAAAAGACCGGTTGGAAGCGGCCTGCATCCAGCGTCTTCCTGCCACATGGTGTGACCAAGTGTGACATATGTAAATATAAATACACAAATAAATATGTACACACACATAGACATAGTAAATACTTGAATATGTATATCTGTACTACATGTTACCTCTTAATTTTGTATTTTATATTGTGAGATTATATTATAAATGAACGTATTCCTTACTGCGTCCGTGAATCAAAAAACTTATTTGACTTTTGAAAAAAAAAACGTTCTATTGTTAAGCTGTTCACACATCAAATAATATTATGAATCCATTTAAATTTTTTAGATATCATTGGTGAGTTTATTTCTTCCTCAAATTTCAATGTCACTAACATAACATAGGTACATAAATAAGTAATGGCTCCCATGAGCTCACAAAACTTTATCCTTCGAGTATGACAATTCTTTTGTTTTATAAGTTATAATTCAGAGGTGGTTTCATGAAAAATATCAAAATTGGTTCAGTACTTTGGTTATTAATACAAAATAACTTATTTCCAGTTATAAAAATCAATGTCTAAGTAAATAATAATAAATATCTAAGTAAACGAATTGCATATTTGTTTTTTAAACTGTATATTATTGAGTGACAAACGATTGATGATAATTCATAATTTACCTAGATGTAAACACCTAGATGTATAGTGGCAAGTGTGGTTAAAATGATTGCACACCTATCCTGGATTGAGAAATGAATCTCAGCTGTCTGCCCAAACAATGTTTGCATGCGTCTATGTTTCGAGGTATCTCCAGCTAAAGAAAACCACTTTGATGTATTTTTTTTTAAATACCTTAGAGTCCTTAGAAGTAACTTACTTCTTACTTACTTTAATAATATTGTGTCTGAAATTGAATAGAATTGAATAAATATACCAAATAATAATCATATATTGTCGATAACAGTAGATTCTTTTATTAAAACTGTTTAAGTTTTTTTTTTTTCATAATACACGCTGAATATAGAAAAATGATTTTAATCATGCAAAAAATTTAAAATAAAAATTCAGCAGAAACAAATTCAATAACAAAGAAATGCAAAAAAACTGAAACTCGTATCTCTCGTTATTTTTATAAAAATATCAAAAAACGTAACACGAATCACAGCGTAAAAAACTGCCCAATTAATGTCTGTTGATTACACGTATCGGTGCATCGTGGGTAACAAGGGCGGGCGCTCCCGCCCAGCCGCGAACCGCCCGCCCTGCCCGCTATATAAAGCCGCAGCAACCAGCTCTCAACCACACAACACCACCACCGCTGAAGCCGACAACCGCTTCCACCAACAATAATACAGGTCGGTCACTAATTCAACTTTATTCAATTGTTTTAACACATATATTCATATATTTAACATTTTAACTTCGACAACTTTACGATTTAAGGGAAAAGTTTTTTTTTTTTTTTATGTTTTGTGTTACTTAAACAGCTCAGTTTCTAATCAAATTTATTTGTAGTTTTTTTTTAAATAAGTCTTACTTCACTAAAATACATTTATATTAATTTATTATAAAGTTAACCTAACCTCATCGATCAACAGGTCTTTTTAACCGACTTCCAAAAAGACGGAGGTCTTCAATTCGACTGTATGTTTTTTTGTATGTTTGTTCACTCATTACTCCGCCAATTGCTTTTAATAAAAAAAATCGTTTGGTAGATAATACCTCAGAGGTGGTCCCATATAAATTTTATTAAAATTGGTTCAGTACTTTTATTTTTATATTAAAATAATTAGAAAATATCATCCAAGTAAACAAATTGCGTATTTTGAAGGCGGTTTTTTCAGTTTTAAACTATAATTAATTCAAGATTTAATAATAGCATTATTATTGTTCAAGTATTAAAATTTTTTTTTTTTATTGTATATTAAAATATATTTCTAAAATGCGAAAAGGTTGAGGGCTGGACTTGTCTAGTTGTAGCAGGCTAAAAACAAACAGACTATATATTTATTTATTTTAATTTGTCCTATCTTAGTTACTTTTAATTGAAATTATTTATTAAACTTTCGCGACCACGTACTATATTATGAAATATTACTAAATTACTCACGATGTACGTTATTGTGTGTAAATACCGAGAATTTGAAGATCAAAACAATATCAAATGAGTGCGTCAATTAATTGTCGATAATAAGTCTAGGCAAGGGGCAATATCAAATTGAATTTCCCATGAGTAATATTTACTTATCTAATCCAACATTTTGTTACAACAAACTAACTTTTTAACTACAACTTACTTTAAGTTACTTCGAGTGTTGTCTTGAATATTTCGACAAAAAAAAACCATAATGGTTCCATTTTACTACGCCCAAATTTTAACTCGTACCCTACAAAATTGTCTAAAGTAGTAGGGTGCGAACATGGCTGTATTCCACACTGTATTGACAAATGAAGATTTTCTTTAAAATCTAATTCGTATTTTCCTTGTTGAACCTTGGTACAATAATATTTCTAACAAGTATTAATTCAATTCAAATTCGTTTATTAAAAGTATTACGATAACAAATAATGACATAGACTAGTATTATATAAAAGTATTATTATCTAACAAGTATTATATTAAACGAAAAACAAAATACGCGACTGCATAATAATAATACTGTAAAAAAATTAAATGACAAATTAAGATTTTCTTTAATATCTAAATCGTATTTTCCTCGTTGATTCTTGTCACAATTCTAAAAATACTATAAAATGGGTGTATGCGGCTCGTGTACCCACTAGCATTCTATATTTAGACTGAAATAGAGCCAATTCAATGGAATACCCTGATTGCTTGCACGTGTAATACATTTTCTTTAACCTCCTTCACATTGAATCGGTTAGTTTGAGGATAAAAATATTACTTATACAATACTTGGATCCGTTTTTGTATTCTCTGGCGTTGCGCCTTTTTAAGGGGATTGGGGCTATGAAATATTGCTCAACTTTGTTGTTTAAGACTTTCAACTACCTATTTACAAACAATCTTGTTATGTGTTAATCTTGTTTTTAAGAAACAAATATGAAGCTGTTCAATACAACTGTGTCACTTAGAAATTACTTAAATTGAAAAGAAAAATATGATACGTAAACGACTGGTCAGATTTCTTTTAAAATTATAGAAACACTTTCGACCAACTCATCTTTCAAACAAAAAAATAACTAACTGAATCAAAATCTATGAATACGTTAACAACCTCTAGTGTAACGTCGCTTAACAACAGGCGAGATGACGGTCAAGCGCAAACCTATTTCTACATTTAAAAAAAACTGGACTGGAACACAGGTGATACACGTAAAACTTATAACACCCCTCTTTTGCGTAGGAGATTTAAATATACCAGATGGTGTTACACACATAGAAACATCGTTAAGTTCTTGTAGTTTTTTCGCAAAATTCTTTATACTATTTATTATTTATTACTACTACTATTTATTATACTTTATACTACTTATATTATACATTATCATAATACATAATCTAGTGATTATTAAATTATACTTGCTAATTAATTTACTTAATTGTAGTGCTATTTGACCTTTTTCTTTTGATACCTATCACCACGTACCTACCTAGCTACTTAAAATATACTACTACATACTTGAATTAGTTAATAAGCCATATTGGATTTACAATAGTTTACATTGACTATATAGCCTAAGTCACGCTGAGAATGAAATCGCGTCGACTGACACCCTATATGCCAGAATATGGTTAGTAGCTTACTTAAATTAAATGAAATATATTAGAGAACACGTCATAAAGATAAACTACGTATATACATTATTTTTTTTATCAGCCCTGTTTGTACATACTGTCCCACTACTGGGAACGGGCCATCTTCTCATTGTGAGAAGGGTTAGGCCATAGTCTGCCACGCTGGCCAAGTGCGGGTTGGCAGACTTCACACATCCTCAAGATCATTGAGAACTCTCAGACATGAAGGTTTCCTTCACCGTTTGAAGTTGGCGGCAATACGCACATAACTTCGAAAAGACAGAGTTGCGTGCCGTGGGATTCGAACCCAGGACCTGCGGATCGCAAGTCAGACGGTCTCATATACTATAAAAATCATAGCCCTCTTTTTGCAGTCATATAAATATATATTTAATTCATACACACGCGTAGCTCTTCTTATATCTTCATTCCAATTTTAATATTGTTATGCAAAAATATGTTCCTATTTCTCGCAGCAACGGACCCAAAGCTAATCATTATCCTGGGGTCTATTTGTTTATTTATGTACATTACACATAAGTAGTAGGGTCAGAAAGAGATATAGATATGGGTATTATTACGAAAAAAATTGTTCCGCAGCTACGCTGGAGATCCCGCGAACCGTAAATAGTCAATCATCGAGTAACGCGTTGATTTCTTTTACCTCTTGGACTTATTCATATAGCCAAATAACACCCCCCAAGAGTGCTAAGGACAGATGTCAACATTGTGAGAAATCTAGAAATCTCCTTAATTTTCCATTGCAATTAAATAAACATTATTATTTATTGTATGTAAAACATCCGCATTTTGTCCAAGCAGTGGGCAACAGAATAAAACATATAAACTGGATTTCATCTTCTCTGGAGCGCATTTGCCTAGAAAAACCATTCATTTGCTGCGATTTAAAGAAACGCAAATTAGATTTATCTATCGGAAAAATCACACCTTTGTTGGTTTCAAAATCCTTTGCATAATTTTCATTGAACCATTCTTGAAATTAAATTCCTTCAGAACCACAGTGGCAATATTCTTCAATATTAATATAATATTATAGGATAGAACTGAAATGAGGATGCGATACTAACGTTTATTGCCACATGAGATATCAAGATATGATATTAAATTATTGGAGCGTTGAATGTAACTAGATTGAATATCGAGTTGTCTATTCCGAGAAATTAATATTATTTCTGTTTCAAAGAAATTTATAGGAAATATTTTATTACTGAATATATTTTTTGTATTTCGACAGAGAGACCTATAAGACCTACAATTATTTTCATTATGTGACTTTTCTAATGTGAGCGGAAATTTTGGATGATATATCCGTTGTGTGTTTTACGTGTACACACGTAGCAAGTGACTTGGATACTTTGAGATTTTTCGATTTTTATAACCATACGTATTAGACCGTAGACTAAATCTATGAGATTCAGGATGTCTTGCGTCATATTTGACGGGGGTTAAAGAGATACAAGATGTAAAAAAAAAAAAAATAATGGAAAATTACAAACCACGATAAATATCCCGTTATTAATGACACACATTACTTTTTTTATATTAAAACTTATTATTCTGTATGCTCAGGCACATCACAAAATGCGTGGCGCTTACGGAGCGTTGATCGTAGCGGTGGCAGCATTACTCGTCTGCTGCAGAGCAGATCCGCACAGAGTAAGTAAATGTGTTGTAGCTTATTATAGTATTAGTCTTAGTATTTTCTAATAATTTTTTATATCTAAAGATGGGTTTTTCCTAAAAATATATTATACATTAATTAATTCCTACCAAATCGAATGCTAATGTGCCTTTTAGTTGTCTCTTTAATGGTTAAAGGTCAGACAAATTCAATTTATGTAAAGCGGAAATTCAGACAACTCCAAAGTGACAGCGCCTCATCATTTTAAAATAACAAACGACGGCATCAGAATTTTGATAAACACAAAATAATAACAATTCTGAGAACGAGGCCACGATATAATAACATTTTAAGCTACCAATCAGGTTGTAATCGTCGTGGTTCCAAAATAAATTTCTTGATTAAAATTATGTTATTAAAAGCAAAACACCGCACAGTCCGGGGCTTAACTCCCGCGAAAGGTAAATTCAAAATTTTAAACACATAAAAGCGAAAACTAGTCCTTTTCGTAATTGAAATTCGTGAAATAATTTCTTGTATAAACAACCCCTCCTTATCAACTAGTCGGCAATAGTAAGTCACATCAAAATGGATTTTATGAATTTTAACTGAACTATTTTAACAGACACGTCTATGCGTGCCTATGTAAATTTTATTCGTAATGTAGAAGAGGCATCTCGGTTTCCACAAACTGCCAAAAAAAAAATTGCGAATTCTGCTAACTGTATTTTTAAGAACTTCTACGAAACTCGAACGAGGTTACTCCGTAGAACTAGACGACCCGTAATAAAATTGAATATTATACTTTTAAAATACATTATCTCTAAAACATTTAAACTTTACACTATTCCTAGTAGTGGGTAATAAATAATTATCATGAAGAACAACACGGGTATTGACAGAGTTAAAATGTTTATCCAAATCAACAAACGACGATATTTACTCTAGAGAATTTGGTCAAATCCGTATTGTAATCTTGGAGTGACAAGTAACCACTGACTTCGATTTTTAAGACTATAAACAAACTTTTTGTTAAGACTATAAACAGACTTTTTCCCGTAAAAATAACAGCTTACATGGATTTGAACGTTACAAGTAATCCGAAAATCAGTTTGATAATGTCACAGGTGTTGACTTGCGGATTCGCAGACACAGTGCGGATGTCATAATTTTTAGTTTCATATAGGTACACTTGCACCTACATACTGCGCCAAAAATCGAATAAACTTGAATATAAATGGATACCAGTTTGTGATCAAGGTAACTAACATATTTATTGATCTTCGCAGGATCAAGATGTTAGCGGAAGCGAACAGGGTCCCAAGCGCTACGACCTCAATGGTAAGCAACGTACGATTTCAGACTATATCTTGCATACGGAAAACTTTAACACAATGTTAGTGCTATTTGAATGTAAATTTTCCGCACACATGATGTTAATGGTAACTTAAGAATGTTTCCCTGGCACTGTACGTACCTCTTCCAAAGTTACACTATTTTATGACCTAAACTTACCTCACCAAGTCACCGCCATTGATATTTTAAAAATATTTTTCTGAATTTTTAAAACTACGCTTTTATTAAAATATCAGTGGAGGTACAATTGAATATTCAAGACAATCACTTTTATCACATTATCACATCGTTACCATATTAAATGTCTACCCTTTCGCACTTCTAAACCCTTTTGTAAATAATAATAACCTACACTCCATTCTAAACCGCACTTAAATTTTTTAATATGTTTGGCACTTCACGGGGAATGGCGAGGGAATACGCACATCCACACACGTTCCAGCACGACGAATCTCACACTTGTCTGGGCACTGTGCATCTGTTTTCACTATTTCAGTGTTTGCACTCGGTGAGTACCACTTCCTTTTATTGTGCACTTGTTTTTCTACTTCTGCTGCTGGAGTTTTTATTAAAGCCACGTTGTTCCAGATTATAAGCAAGCTGCGGAGTTAGAAGAGTTAATCCGATTTTTACAAGATTATGAAAGTGGACGTCATGACCGCAACGGACTCGGAAGTCTGGGTGGTAGCTCCTTGCTGGGCAGGAATATCAATACTGGAGGTCTCGGTGGAAGCTCTATGCTAGGGAGAAGCACTGGCAGCTTAGGAGGCTCCCCGTTAAGGAATACTGGCGGGTTGGGTGGCTCCAGCCTCCTTGGAAGAAATCTCAACGGCATCGGAGGATCCAGCCTGCTAGGGAGAGACGCAGATACCGACAGAAGGCAGTACGCCAGATTCGTGGATACCCTCGGAGGTGGCAACTTTGTTCGTAACCTGGACTCTATTGGTGGAGGCAATTTTGTGAGAAACCTAGACTCTCTTGGCGGCAGCAACTTTGTGAAGAAGAACCTCGACCAGCTCGGCGGACCTAACCTTGTGAAGAGGAATTTAGACTCTCTAGGCGGCGGCAATTTTGTCCGAAACCTTGACTCCCTCGGTGGGGGTAACTTTGTCCGCCACTTAGATCCCCTGGGCGGTGGCAACTTTGTTTAAATAATATACAAATCATTCGTTTACCTCAATCAAATAGCATCCCTAACGTACAACGTATGTAATGTGATATCTCCCTAAGGAACCAACAAATTTTTATTTATTATCAAACTTCATTGTTAACTTTCGGTGTTAAAGTTTATTAATAAAGGCGTAGCAACTTGAAACTTTGTTTTTTATGTTACCTTTTACACTCATAAACTAACGTACTTAAAATAATTTTGCTCATACGGTACTTTATTTTTATTAATAAAATGGGAAGTTACTCAAGCAGAAGGCATTTCGTAAAGTATTTCGGTAAGTATGTAATGGTTTTCTGCTCTTTACTTTTTACTTCACACATTTTAACACAATTTATGAAGAGTATTATTTATACATACCTCGTTTTTTTAATGGTGACCATTCCAACATGATAATATTTTAGGACACAAGAACCGAGTACTGCATCCAGTTTTCGAAGGCGATGGTGGACCGCGGTCTTCTTACGGTGTCAGCCTGTTGAAGATGCTTGATTATATATCAAGGTATACCACCATTTCACTGTATGTACATCTACACATATACACACATCACATTATACATACATATGTACCCACGTATCTAATTTAACTGATATTATGAATACGAAATCAATTATGTTTCTCCGTCTGTTTGTTAGTTTTTAGGATCAAGTAATTGATTGGTCATAATGAAAGTTTTATATTAAAGAGCTGAAAACATGGAAAATAGCATGTAGTACATTGCATAATCATCAACAACTGACACCAACTGACACAACAACAAGATTGAATGGAATTCTTTGCCGCCATCTCTGTTTCCTGAGACCTACAATCTTGGGATTTTCAAGGCTAGAGTGAAGAGATATCTTCTAGATCGACGAGCTCCATCCTCGGCCACACCATCGCTTAACATCAGGCGAGTTGGTGGTCAATCGTAGATCTATCTTGAATAAAAAAAACGGACAAGTGCGAGTCAGACTCGCCCACCGAGGGTTCCGTACAAACTAGTAGATAAACGGGGGAAATCATAATTTTTTTTAAATTTTCCTTCATAAATCGAAAAATATACATCGTAAAAATATTTAAAAACCTGTTTTAACTTATGCTATTTAAGTTCTTTCATATGATACCCCACATGATACGGTTATTAGGATTCTTGCCAAATTTCATAGTTCTAGGTAACGGGAAGTACCCCATAGGTTTTGATTCCCTTGTGAGCAGAGTGACATATTCGGCTGTAACTTTTTTTTCGAAAACTGAGAAATTTTACTTTTCTTTCTGCAGCAAAATACTATAGATCTGCGTATATGGTTTGAATTTCAACACGATGTCTTTACGCGTTCCCGAGATAAAGGTCTTGACACCCGGACAGAAGGACAGACGGACAACAAAGTGATCCTATAAGGGTTCCGTTTTTTCCTTTTGAGCTGCGGAACGCTAAAAACAACTTAATTTAACATGACCAACAAAATGTACTAAACCTAGTTTTCACAGATCAGTAAAGTCATTGTATTTTTCATCACCACGCCTTTCACAACTAGTAATATTATAAAAGCGGAAATTTTAGTTTCATACTCTTTCACGCTATAACTGCTCAATAAATTTCAATAAAATTTGGGATGGAGATATCATTTACGCTAGTTTAAAATAATATATTTATGAATCCTGAAAAAAACGGTTCTTGTAGAAAAACGCATGACACAGCTAGCCTAATTATAACTACAAATGTTTGTTTCTATAACTACAAATTCCAAAAACAAGACTAAATCGTTGCAGTAAACTTCAAATGTTAGTTCCTTACTTTGTTTATCTACCTACCTAACATTTAATATTCTCTTTACTTCCAAAATCTCTTTAGTTTCTTTGCCATGAAGCTTACCTTAAGCCTGCCTAAGTGGATATAATATCCCCGACACAACCCATCCTTCAACTCGAACCTTATTTTCCAAGGGCTTATTAAAGGCTATAATATAACAATATTTGTAGGCCAAAGGACCAGAACAAATATCCGCTAAATCCCATGGAAACTAGCTTCTACTACGGCGGTATGGGGGATGACTACGCCAAGCGTAACTTTGACGAAATCGACAGGTAAGTTCACATTTTTTTATTTATTTCACTTTCTTCATAAAGAGTCATAGTTTGATTAGATTATTTCCTCAGTTTAAAAAAACTACCAGACTAACAACTAAAAACAGAAGCTACTTGTACGCTCATACGTATACTAAAAATGTTCTTATTCTGTTCTGCACTTTAAAACGAAAAAAAACTTAAAACATGTCTTGCGTGCCTTTGTCCGTATAAAAGTAGAATACAACTATATAATAATATTTTATGTGATTATTTAAAACCACTGTGAATCTTCTGAATACTTGTCGCCAAATTTCATTCTAACTTTGAAAAAAGAAAAACTGTTTTTTTTTTTAATCAGCCCTGTTTGTACAAACTGTCCCACTGCTGGGCGCGGGCCATCTTCTCGTTGTGAGAAAGGTTAAGCCATAGTCTGCCGCGCTGGCAAAGTGCGGGTTGGCAGACTTCACACATCTTCAAGATCATTGAGAACTCTCAGACATGTAGGTTTCCTCACGATGTTTTCCTTCACCTTTTAAAGTTGGCGGCAATCAACAATACGCACATAATATAATCATATAAAAACATCGATATCGAAAATAACATTTACGCGTTGTAATGAGTTTTTGCCATTTGTACAGAAAAAATCACAATGATTTGACTACAGTTAATTCATCCTCTCAACGATCCTGTCAAATCTGATTCACGAGTAAACGCATAAAACCTATTTTGGTTTTATTGTTTACTATAAACATAATTACAGTTTTATTCGAAGTTTACGTATATCACCTTGTTGACAAAATGGAAGGCCAAACGTCTCTAATTAGCGTTGATTAAGTATTCGCGTTAAAGATACATTTCCCTAAATCAGTGACCGACAGGAGACAGGTCACATTCTCATTAAGCATTCAATTAATTATGGGTGTCCATTGTTTGGTCTAGAACGATAATAATTAGGTCAAGTCTAATACTATTAGGCAGCATGAAAATTCTAACAATAGAAGTAGATATATTCAATGCATGGTATCATCATCGACGATCATAAGTATAATATTAAGTTATCAAATACGAGTATATATTCTCGTATATGATAACTTAGTATTATCCTTTATATGTCATTGTGCGATGTATTGCCGTGCTACACAAGTTCGAAATTCGCCTAGACCAAGAAATAAGCCTTGTTACAGGTTTCGTGAGAAATGTATAGAGTTCTAGATACATTCTAGTGAAGTTAAAACTCAAGTTGAAAATCTGTTATCAAACACTGATGGTGTTTTTCAGTAGTGTTACTTGACAACCATTTCGTAGTTGTTATCTTTGTCTATTAAGGAAAAGTGATATTGTTATGGAAAATATGGCAATGTGTCAAATATTACAAAAACCCAAACGAAACGCTTTATTTTACCTAAATACATAGTACATAGGATAATCTTTCTGCATAGTTCTTCACGAATAGTTAAAATTAACGTTTTCTTTAAATCACGTAAATAAATTTCTTTTAAGATAAACTCGCTCGTATCGTAGTCTGAAACGGTCTCTTAGCATAGACTCTTCAAGCTTTAGTATATCATAACAAGTATCTATATTTAAAAGAGAAAATATACCCGACTGCAGAAAAGCAGTTTTTGCAGTCTAAATTACGATTTCGTTAAGCTTGATACGCTCTTGAGTGTATGTTTTTTGTGAAAAATTATGCGTAAAATCGCTGCAAAATTTTACAAATGAGCATTTTTTAGAATAATACTAGTGAAATCACTTGTTTATTGCGAAAATGTATTATTATTTTTATTACAAAATAATATAGACTATGACTCACAGGATATGGAGACGAATCTAATGACACCTCGCACATCATAATCGGTCAAGCCGTTTAGGCTGTGTCAGGCGCTCATATAGAAACATACATACATATATACATAGAAACATTCATTCTCTCGAAAAACATAACCCTCTTTCTTACTCAGTCGGGTAAAAAGAATAGACATCTTACGCCACGCCACTTAGCGGCAATCTTCATTCAAGTTCAATATTTTAATAATAACTTTTTTTAAGGCTCTTTATAAACTGTCAGTGTCTTTTATCCTGCATTCCGCAACTCATGGTTTTCGCTCTATAATACTGAAATAAACTTTCTTAGCAAGACAAACCCTGCTTTCCAATGGATAGAATTACGGAAGTTTCCTTTTAAAACAACAGCGCTCTGGTAATGAATATTGGCACTGATGAACGATAAATTCTTGAAATTGAATCCATAACTTTACAGTATCTTGCAAAACAAGTTGAGCTCATAGATAGTGCAGTTTGTTGCAACTGTGATTCAGTTACGACAGTTCAAAGAAACTAAAATTATTGTGTATTTAGCAGTAATTTTCCATAAGAGCGTCCCTTCTGTGATATTAAATTAAGCTTGGACTCATACATGGTAGTATGAGTCCAAGTCCAAGTTATTCGCACATGTCATTACGTGTTAGCGAGAAGTTAACAAAATATTTTAAGCAATGCTTAAAGTTAAGTTAAAGTTAAACATTTTTCGGTAAAGCCATAGAAGTCCCAGGTTCCAGTTGAGTTAACTTGGCGTATAGGTTCTATTTAATTTTAATTATTAATAAAAAAAAAGGCGTCAGCGATTTTTGATAGGAGGGGTGGTTCCCATGAAAAGGGGAGAAGTTTATTGCGGCGCTAATTACCAACCGATTTTAATGATAATTGGTAGGTAGATTTACACAATAAAATTATTACAACTTGACGTAAAAATAAACAGAATTGGTCAAGTGGTTGTCGAGGTATTACAACTAACTTGAGATTGCGTGTAAAAGTGAGTGCGCGTGGATATGCTTGATGCATTTTAGCGCTGAATAATTTCCTTGATTTTACGTTTTCTCCATTTATAAAATTATTTGATGATCGGGCGAGCGAAGCGTCTCTGCATCAATTGGCCATATTTTCTTTCGTTTTTAATACGGCTTCCTAAGCCAACTTTATGTAGGTATAGTACAGTTGACCCAAGGTGAGCTGCAAATAAGCTCTCTCGCGAGGTCTACTGTTCGTAGAACTACTAGTGATAGTATTAGAATGTTGTATTACAGAGAGATATAAATAGTTTACGCCAAAGGCCACTAGTCATACTTTTCTATCACAAAAGATGCAAAACGCTTGAGCGGCTTGCTCCGAACCACGTTTCATTCATTAGCAAATTTAAAGCTAATATTACGAAGTTAGTTGGGATAATACCCAGCATTTATTAGTACTAATGATGTCCCTTATTAACCCATTGTGAATTCAATGTACAGTTCCTGTATGACAACAAGTGATGATGCAGTTAGTAGTGAAGTAGGTACTAATGTTTTTCGACCTTTAGTTATAATATATATAGTATCTATAAATGCGTCCGAAATTAACCAATAGAGTCGCTCGTTTTTAACAGCTCAACTTACAATTATGGAAACCAAGCGATACTATTGGTTGACTTCAGACGCATCCTTAGCTACGTTACGTAGCTTAACTTGACTCTGGTGTAAAAGTACCATTAAAGTAGCACTCCTAAGATCGCAGTCGTGTAACAGTCTGACACACGATGCTTAAAACACACCACTTTCTTCATATCCTTTTATAGTATCTATTACACACCAATATATTTACATAATTATTAGGTAGGTCATGGGTTCGATCCCCACCCAGGACAAACATTTGTGAGATGTGCAATGTGCATGGGTGTTTGTTCTGTGTCTGGGTGTTTCTATGCATCTTAAGTATGTATTTACAAAAAAAAATATAATTCACACAACACCATCTAGCCCAAACTAAGCAAAGCTTGTACTATGGAACTAGATGGTTGATAGAATATATATATACTTTTTTTTTGTAAATATATACATAAGATACATAGACAACCCAGACACAGAACAAACATCCATGCTCATCACACAAAGGTTTGCCCTGGGTGGGGATCGAACCCACGACCTACAGCTTAGTAGGTAGACATACTACTAACTGAGCCACAAGGCCAGACGATATAGTATATACGAGTAGCCATCTAGTTTCCATAGCACAAGCTCTGCTTAGTTTGGGCTAGATTGTGCTGTAAGAAAAGTCCACTAATATTCGCCATCAATATTTGTATGATGACCATGGATGTTTGTTCTGTGTTCCTATGTATCATAAGTATGTGTATGTATTTACAAAAATATATACATATATGCATTCTATCAGCATATGGAAACTAGATTTCCCTAGTACAAGTTTTGCTTAGTTTGGGCTAGATGGTTTGTAAAATGTCTACCAAAATGTATTTACTATTCACTAAAGCCGCGTTAAACGCACGCGTCTACCGAATTGGCCACGAGCCCACGACCCTCATTTTATTTTTCGTTTATTATTATCCTAGCTTTAGTATTATTATTAGCCTACATACTGTCCCACTGCAGGGCAAGGTCTTTGCCCTACTCCCCTTTAGCTTTAGTATACAGTGTTGGTTTCCCCGCAGGTCTAACCTGGACACGTTCGTGACGAAGCGCAACTTCGACGAGATCGACCGTTCCTCCATGCCGTTCCCGTACGCCACCAAGCGGTTCTACCACGTGTATGGCAACTACTTAGACCTTGACACGCCAGTGTAAGACGTAGCACACGTCGCACATACAACACACACACACACACACGCAATACGTTCATAATACTACTTCGCCAATTAAAAATTCATTTAGATCTTCTTTTTTTTTGGTCAAGTCATATTTTAGAGATGGTCCCATATAAATTTTATCAAAATCGGTCTAGTACCTTGATTTTTATAACTTGTTACCGCATAATTTCGTCATTTATAAACAAATATAAAAATATTTTTGTTTTAGATTAGTCGCATAGAAATTTCATCAAAATCAATTCTTATTAAAATAAAATGTTTTTATGAATGATGGTCACCCTGAAAATATCATCTTTATTAATATATCTTAGAAGAATTGCAGAAAAAAGTTACAAAAAAAAGTTAAATAACAATTTGTGTATCCTATGTTTCATTCATTGTTTTATAAAATAATAAAAATAGCAATGAAACGATACATACAATAATAATAAACCTAAAACCAATACGGCTGGCTATGTTTATCTTATATTTTATTCATACTATGGCAGTAACTTTTCCAGAGATAGGCAGGTAATATAATGTATATTTATATTAAATTCTATAGCTTTTGGTAGAAAAAACATTTCTTGTTATCGTATGTTTTTCTGCATTTAGTTAAATTATTAAGAGACTTATTATATAGTCTCGAGGCACTAGAGTTAGCTAAGTTCTGATTTATTAATGGTTTCTTTATATTTTCTGGACTTATCATTCTATAAAAAAATAGTTTGAAATGTATTTTTTAATCTTTATATATTCGTACTCGTATATTAAGTGTGTATTTGATAACCAATTTTGTTAGTAAGCGTCCAAATCATTCTATTTTCTTAAAATCTTAAGAATACTCTTAAGTTATGATTTTTGAACTCGTTTTTTTTCATACAAATTTTACTTGCCAAATTTTTTAATTTATATCTGTTTTACTTCTCTAAACTTAGTTTTAAAACCAATGACTATCCATCGTGGACGTAAAGTCAAAAAATTTAAAATTTAAATGTATATATAGATAAATACGACGGTTAAAAGGTAATAGGGTATAAGCGACATTGTAGTCGAAAGGTAATAGGGTATAAGCGACATTTTATTCAAAAATGAGAATGTTAAATGAAAAAACGTTTTTTTTTAAAGTAAGATAGCATTCATAACTCATTTTTGACTAAAATGTCGCTTATACCCTATTACCTTTTAACCGTCGATATGCATTTCACAGAACCCTTAAATACAAAAAATAAATCCTTAAAACAAGCAGACAGGCAGACTTCATGTCAGTAAACATTACATAGACACGCCTTAATTATAAAAGGCCCAACATTAAACATGAAACGCACTTCCATTTTAGAACCCGCTTTACTTAGTAAGTGACACCCCTGAAGGTAACGTTTCTGTTTTATATAATTATACTTCATTTAGAAGATTTTCCCTATCTTATATTTTACGTAATAAAGTACGTAAGTTGAAAAAAAATGCCCTTATCCAAAATGCCCCTCAAAATTCAATTCAGGTAGCTTAACTCATCTCCTTAGGTGATTCCAGTGTGTACTCAATCATCAAAATGCATAGAAAGGTATGCGTTATAAATTTATCATCTTCAACAGAACTTTTGTTTTCTGACTTTTGTAAGGATGTTTCACAACTCTGCAAATGTAAGCCAAAACGCGAACAATATGATACAAATTCCCTGTTATCTTAAACCAAAATAAAGTGCGATCCAGTTGCGATCCAGGATTTGTAATAAGCTTTGACCGGACATAGATTGATCTGAAAAACATCAGTGTTTGCCGATATTGAAACGATGAATTGTTGGTTGATATGTAATTGATACTTATTTTACTTGTTTTTATGTCTTTCACGACTACGATTTTCAACACAGCGAGATCTGTCTGGAAGCTATAAATCGTTAAATTGAAAAAAAAAAAAAAAGTTACAGTGACTTAATATTTATGTATTATGACATTGTTAAAAGTAACACATGAACATAAGTCAAAGAGCGAAATGCTAAAATAATTATAGGCACCGAAAACATACAATTAGGAAACAAGCGGTTAGAAGATTAATTAAATAGATTTATGTCAAAACTAATTACATAACTTAAATTTATGAATATTAGAATACAAAAGTGTGAATAATTAATATCGTAGACTCTCGTAGCTTAGCTACGTATTCGTAGCATCAGTCTTTCTAGTCTAGTAAAAATAAATCCGTTTTTATGGAGCACATCACAGTATTTGCAACTGGGGGGATTCTTTGAAATTATGATAGGAAAATAGCTAAAAATAATAAATCAACAATAATCCCCGATTTATAGACTAGCTGCGTTCCACGGTTTCACTCGCGTAGTTACGAAAAACTGTGATGATTATGATGATGATAAGTAGCTTATGTCCGTCTCCAGGTCCAAAGCTATCTCTTTACTAATTTTCATAACGATCGGTTCAGCTGTTTGAGCGTGTAAAGGTAACAAAATTAGCTTTTATAATATTATTATGAAATTGTGTCAAATGTATTTCAAAACACCAGTACATTAATTTAAATAACAATATACTTAGTTGTCTTTTATGTTGTCACAAATCTTATTTTTACTAGAATATTCGTAGAGTACGAGATTAAAATATGCAGATGTTACAAACTTAGATAGCCATTATTTCTCAACTCTCTCATATTGAAATAGACATATGTGAGTGACAGGGATGAAAACAACTGATTTTAACCGACTTCAAAAAGAAGGAGATTCTCAATTCGGTTGTATTTTTTATCTTTGTTACCCCATAAATCCATTATTTACTAACCGATTTGAAAAAAATATTATTTTGTTTGAAAAGATATATTTTCAAATTGATTTCATGTAAACTTCATCAAAATCGATTCAGTAGTTTGGTTAAAAACAAGATTGCGCGTTGTGAATTCAAACAATTTTTTCCAATAGTTAACACTTTTTCCTCTTTCACAGATCAAGCTTCGACAAAAAGAGGTACAGACCAGACTACCCCATGGACGAGATCGACCTCTCTCACTTCCCCATCGGCTCCAAAAGGTCACAGAACAGCTACCCTTCCCATAACCTCCAATAATTACCTACACCTTCCGACTTCCAAAAACATACCTGTTCACTCGTATAATTATATTTTTCTAATACCTTTAAAATCTCCAAAAAAAAACACTAAAACATTAGTCCATCGCTTTTTCGATATTATGTAGAAAATAGATATTAAAATAATGTTCCTACGGAATATAATTGTAAATGACGGATATATTTTTAAGTGGACATTGGGCTTTGCATAATGAACTACTCTTATGACAGTATTAAATATTAGACTGAATTTGCTTAAAAATATTACAAAATTCCAGTAATAGTTCATTATTAAAACTTGTTCGTAATAATGAATACAATGACCTCTTGAAGAATGTCCGTGATTTACTTTATACACTGTATAGATAAGTAACCTTGAGGGAGAGGCTTAGATATTAATTATTATGAAAAATACTATACTTGAGATACCTGTAAAATACTCGGTATTTGTGATTTAATATTTGCCAAATGTAAGAATATGTTTAAAAATATTTTTATTATGAATTAAAAGACTATGGATGTTAAACTTTATATTTGTATTATTTTATTTTCTATGATGCTAGTTGGTTATTAACAAAAACATATTACCCACCTTGGGCAGTTGGCTAAACTACTTAGCCGTATTTACGCCTATATACCTTTACACGGCAAATCTTTACTCTAGATGTTACATTTTCCTTCTCACTGCCGAAATAAATGCGACACTTTGTGCGAATACTTATTACAGATAAATAATACTTATTACAGATTTTGATGAAAACATACTGAAAGTTAGCTAGCTTATACATACATTGAAAAATAACAAATAAATTTTGAAATTGACAAGTAATTTTAATGTTTTCTAAAGTTTTTGCAGTTGAAAATTTGTTTAATTTCAATAAGTAATTTTAGATTAAGTACTTGAGCATTTTTAAACCTAATTATTTAAATTGTAATATCACAAAGTGTCTCTACTAACCAGTGAAGCCATTTTGTGATAATACATACATATACTTACATAAACTCGAAAAACATAACCCTCCTTCTTACGCAGTCGGGTAAAACGTGCCACTCTTATCCCGACTTTTTTTGTTGCAATTACAAATACAAGCACGCACGAGCTTTGTAAAGTAAAGGTAGGAATCCAGAAAATTGGGTTCAGAACAAAATTGTGTGAACGGAAATTATGTGTAAAACTTTTGTAGTGCACGAACCTGAGTTGCAAAGTGCATTTATTATAATCGGTTTTTCCGATAGAGTGTGCGCACCGCGAGACTCTACCAAGAGAAACATTTGTGCTTTACTATGTGCGATACAGTGTGACACAGTGCCGCACACTGGTGAAGTCCTACCTTTATACTATCGTATTGGTGATCGCGCACATTACGTTAGTGTGTGTGCCTGAAGTAACGAGCAGGCGCCACTCACACGTACAAACATGATACAACTCAACCAATGAACGCCCGCAATCCTGACTTTCAAAACTATGCCGTATACTTTCGATGCTGTGTTTTCTTGTAGGCGAACGAGTGAAATCACGTGGCGATGTTGTCTATCCACGAAACGTCGGAAACACAACGAGGCGTGGTACTGGGCTGTAAGTGACGGATACTGACGAAGCGCCTGAGTTAGTAATTAAACTTGGAAGGTATCTAACTGGACGATCTAAACTGTGACAAATTAGTGCGGCTCGGGGAACAATATATTAAAATCTCGTTCGGATATCACCATTTGCAGGCAAATGAAATAGTAACCTATGTCGTAAAATTATGACGAAATCAAGATTACGATGATTAGTCGAAATATTTGAAATCAATATCAGTGATTCAACACTTTTTTATACGAAATAGTAGCAAGCGATTTGACCGAGGATGAAACACATCGATCTAGAAGATATCTATTTACTCTAGCTTTGAAAGTTTCAAGAATATAGTAGGAAGAGAAAATACAACACGGAGTTCCACTCTTGTGCAGTATGTATCAAGAATATCGATCGGAATCATGATGATACATCATAATATTTAAAAAAAAAAAACTTGATAATCAAACGAAAAACGTAATAAAATAATTATTTTCCTAGTAGCAGTAGTAATTCTCAAACATCACAAAAATTTGATTTCATCATAGTCATCGACGTCCACATACATTTATCATCTATTGTCTACTAATACTAAGGCCCTAGAAATATATTAGTTTACAAAAACAATTAGCAAATTATTAATAATTATATAGGTAATATATTTACTTTAACTTTACTCAAGTAAACCACTAATAAGGCAAATAAGTAAATCTTGAAAATTAATCTGAAAGTACGCTTGAGAAATGTATTCGAAAAGTACTTATCTTCTGTAGGAACTGAGGAAATCTTGTCGGTGGAATCATTTCATGTCCATTTACTCGCACTATTCATTACGATGAAATATGGGATAATCTCAAACTGATCTCCTCTAAGAAGAGCAAATAATTTTAGATGAATAGTCTCTATTCTGGTGTAAATATATTGAATAGAGCACTATAAACGTGGCACTTTTATCTAATAATATTATGTAGTACCTGGCTTTGAGAGCTATAATTTTTACCAATACAGTGCGCATTTGTTTTCTACTCCGACAACTAATGGAATTAACAATTAATGGAAAAAATGTCAACTTATTTAAATTTTAGCTTTTTAATTCGGTGTTACAAAATTTTTATAATGCCAAATTTAATTAATTCAAAATTAAAAACGCACACACACACATACTTATGGAAATCGCATAATGTTCAGGGGCAGAAATAAGTTTATCTCTCCTTTGTATAGAAGAATCCGCGCCAACGTTTCCTTAACTATCCGACATTAGAGAGGCAGTTTCCATTACAAGGTGTGGGCACTATCTCACACCGTAACTTAGCATCAGGAGAGCTATGGTCAATCACTTGCCTATCCATCATAAGTTCGCATTGATCGAGTGTGAAAAAGGTCTATCAATTTACAGTTTATGGGCTGCCGAAGGACTTGCAGGCCTAGCACGGAGGGAGGACAACCCGTTTGTCGTTTGTATTTTTTAAAATTACTCGGTGAGCCCATTTCCAGTATTGCATGCCTGCTGGAGTGGCAAGTTTGTATAGGGAAAATCTAGAATTGTTATAATTCCATATTAAGACCCTTAATGTACCTAAAAACTGCAATAAAATTATTTGTATTTGTATTTGTATCTGCATTGTTACGTCAGTCAATCTCATAAGTTATTATTTCCACTGATAGGAGGAGAAAACAGTGAAAATATAATATGCCTGTTGCATGCTAACCTTGCTCTTATTTTATAAGCAGGTCTTAAGCAATTTATAGTTTAGGCATACTGCTACAAGTACATACGAACTGCCGGCTCGACCAGACGCTGTGCTAGAAAAGACAAAGATTAACATAAATTTATAAGATGAAGTAATTTTTAGTAACCTGTTTGACCACGTTGACCTATTTCTAACGCTTATACTATAGCTATTTCTAGATAGCTTAAGTAAATTGCAGTAAAATTTACATATTATTAAAACTCGACATATTCATGCATAGAATACTCATTTCAAACACTAGGTACTGACAATTTTTATCCGTCTAGCCATCCCTTAATAATATTATACATTACAAGCTATACCTACATTGAAAAAAATAAAAGCCAGCTACGTCCTTATCTTGTTTTACAAAATTATGTTTAAGATGATAAATAGGCAAAAAATGTGTTAATTTGATTTCTTCTATTTAATACCCAAAACGGCATCTTAATATATTCTTCACCCGACTTACAAGGAGGAGGGTTATGTTTTTCGGGTGTATGTATGTTTGTATGTAATCATAATTAATTTATTGATAACAGTCGATACAGGTCACAAACATTTGAACAATTTACAGTAAATGTACATAAAGCATAATAATATCAAGTATCAATCATAAAATAATATCAAGTGCATAATAATAATAAATATTTGTGGACATTTCACACAACACCATCTAACCCAAACTAAGCAAAGTTTGTATTAGGGCACTAGGTGACTGATAGAATACGTATATAATTATATACATTGTTTTTGTATTGTCTAGTTGATTATCTATACCTATAATAAAACTGTAACGAAGTCGTGTCTGTACATTGAAGATAAAATTAAGAATTATTTTTTTTAGAGTATATGATAGCAGTAGAATCTAAAAATAGAGTTTTTGAAATTTTTGTCTGTCTGTCTGTCTGTCTGTCTGTCTGTATGTCCGCTATAGGCTCTTAAAGTACTGAGTATTTTGACATGCTGTTATATAAAACGCGTTCTCTAAGGTTCTGTGGAGGACATAGGCTTTGTTTCATCAAAATCGGTTTAGAAATAGCAGAGTTATTCCAATAAATAACTTCGATGGAATTATAAATAAGCAATCTCTGTGTCCGCGCGCGAGGCGAGCTCCGAGGAATCGGTGGCTGAGGAAGCGGGCGGGTGTGCGCCGCGCCCGACCGTCGCTTCATCTCACTTTAGCTCATTACGTCAACATTCCTTATCATTCCTCGGAGCAAGCGCGCGGACTGTACCTGTAGTTCGACAAAAAAATAAGAGATGGCTTAAAACGCGCAAACGAGATTCTCCAGAATTTAGTAATAGTTCTACGACTATTTTAACCGAAGGTCATGAATTCGTAGCGTATATATTTTTTACCGACTTCGAAAAAAGGAGGTTATCAATTCGACCTGTATGTTTGTAATATACTGTTTGTATGTCAGAACTGCACAGTTTTTGTATATGTTAGTCTATACCAGCTGCTGAACATGTGTGCCAAATTTCATAAGTGTATGTATGTTTGTATGTCTGTATGTTTGTCTACGTATTACGCAGAAACTAGAAGTCGTATTGCAAAAAATATTTTTATATAGGTATGTATTGAATAAAGTAGGTCTCAACTTAGGAGTCACCGTAAGTTTGATTAAAATCGGTGCAGTAGTTTTCAAGATATGGACTTTTTTAACTAACCGACTTCAAAAAAGGAGGTTATCATTTCAACCTGTATGTTTGTAACATTGTCAGAACTGCACAGTTTTTTTTATGTTAGTCTATACCAGATTTTTAACATGTGTGCCAAATTTCATAAGTGTATGTATGTTTGTATGTCGGTATGTTTGTACACGTATTACGCAGAAACTAGAAGTCGTATTGCAAAAATTCGTTCCATACATTGAATAAAGTATCTCTCAACTTAGGAGTCACCGTAAGTTTGATTAAAATTGGTTCAGTAGTTTTCAAGATATGGACATTTTTAGTTTTAAAATATGAGCGTTTCAACGACGCTATCTAAGTATACAAACTACTGGGCGGATTTGAACGAAATTCGGTAGGTTTATCACACAATATACTATGTAAAAGGATCTGGCATACTTACATGATTAATTAAGTTTTAGGCGTTACAATAGTAGTGAAGTGTGTTCGAAAATTAAACGAACTTACCCAGTGAAGTTTTGTGAATACAATTTTTAATTACAAACAAAACGAGTAAATACTATTAAAAATGAATACGTAAATAAAAGTAGTTAAAAAAATTAACCGACTTCAAACTGAAAAGAGAGAAATAACACAAAGAAAATCAATACTGGGCGTCTACCTAAGTAGGTACGTAAGCCAACTATTTTTGAGGTCGGCGTCTGTATTTCTGAGGACTTAGTTGATGACAGTTTAGGTCCTGACCTCAAAAAATAGTTGGTGTACGTACCTACTTTGGTAGACACCCATTTTTAATTATTTTCGTATTATTTCTCCCTTTTCAGTTAATTAGATCGTTTTGAAGTCGTTTTTTTTTTAATTACTTTTATATATAAGTACATATAGTAGTGTACATACAGTAATCAGATACCATGACAGGCATAACAAACTTCAGGACATTATTTAAGGTACACTTACCTGACAGGACGACTTAGAAGGACGACACACCTAAAGAGTTAAAGTCCGGTGACATAATCTGGTATACAGATGGTTCCAGGAAAGATGGCAGAGCAGGCGTAGGGATATACGGCGGCGACCCTAAGGCCAACCTCATGGTTCACCTAGGACAATACGCCACCGTCTTCCAGGCCGAAATGTACGCTATTATAAGATGCGTACATGAAAACCTGCTCAGGTCATACAAAGATAAAAGGATAGTCATCCTCTCCGACAGCCAGGCTTCATCAAAAGCCTTGATGTCGGATAAAATTGATTCAAAACTCACTTTAGAGTGTGCTCAGTTACTAAACAACCTAGGCTCTACCAACTCGGTAACATTAGCATGGGTTCCTGGGCACTGCGGAATCAGCGGCAACGAGACTGCTGACGAATTAGCAAGAGCTGGTGCGGAAAATCCATCGATAGGTCCCGAACCCTTCTGTGGCATACCCATCAGCGGCGCTTATAGTGCCTTAAGGGCCTGGGGACATGACCAGGCACTGAAGCTCTGGGAAAGTAACCCTGGCCTGAGACACTCTAAACTGCTTATAGCAGGCTTCACTGCGAAATTTTCCAGGGAAGCGTTACGGCTAAGCAGGACTCGACTAAGAGTCCTGGTTAGAATCCTTAGCGGACACTGCAAGCTTCACAAACAGCTAAACACTATGGGCTTAGGTGAACACATCAGTTGCAGGTTCTGTCACACAAATGCCCATACATGTCCTGTGCGAATGTGAGCCTCTGCACCATTAGCAGAAGCCGGCACCTTGGAGGTCACATAATCTCACCCGATGAGATAAAAACCTCCTCCCCCAAGGCCATTACTGACTACATGCTCAGCATTGGACTTGGAGTGGTGCTGTAATTAATAGGGGATGTCACAATAGATCTGAAAAGGTCGCAGTGACCACCCGGGGCTGTCAGAGCCCATTTGGCCTCCTAATGATCGAATAAAAAATAAATAAAAAAAAAAACATACAGTAATTCAAGAAGAGAAAAAGAATAGCGAGATCAGAGGTAAAGAAAATGTAGTACTCTCTCTCTAATCAGAGGAAAGTGTTGAGCGACAAGCAACACGTTTAGCTTCTGTTCGTGTGCACAATTCAGAGACCCACACTTCAGAGACTCTATTCCAAAAAGAAAAGCGTCTGTCCATCATTCTGCTGATCGCGAGCGGCATTCCCTGTTTCGCGATGCGAGTCACAGACGATCACACAGCGATAGATTTGTCTCACAACCGACCGTGAGCTTCATACACTATCTCGTGAGTCAAAACCAAGTATATAACAATCCTATTGACGTTACGTATGTACCTATTATGACACAGTTAATTTTAATGTCAGCTGTAATTAGAAGAAACCTACACGCACAGCCGGTCTATGAAAAAGTCATACGGGTTTTTTTTTTTTATTTCAAGGCAATAGAGATAGAGACACGTGTGCGAAGCCGCGAGTAAATGCTAGTATGATATAAAGTTGGTTAAGTATACAATTCTTCAAAAGCAAAAATTCCAAAAATAAAAATAAATAAAATTAAGCTTTGTTCCAAACTTAAATAAACCAGTATAAGTTTAGAAAACTCAAAAACCCCCGACCAAAAAAAACGTTCACCTTTCACACAAATAATTATAGTTTAAAAAACTGAAGCAAATTAAACAGATCACATTAAAATGGGACCACACAGGAAGCACCAGATTTCAAATAAAAAAAGAATCATCAAAATCGGTTCATCCAGTCGAAAGTTATGAGGTAACAAACATAAAAAAACACAGTCGAATTGCGAACCTCCTCCTTTTTTTCGAAGTCGGTTGAAAAGAGCAAACAATTTTTTTTTTATTAGAATTGTATAATATATTTTTTTTAACACTTTATTGCACACAATTACAAAGTAACAAGCTGTACAATAGGAGGACTTAATGCTAATGTAGCATTTTCTGCCAGTCATCCTCATAGTGAAAGACAGACAGTATGTAGGCGTGCTTCAAAACTAAGGTATACTTACATGGACGAATATACATAAATATATATACAAATTAATAACGATGAAATGATTAACGAGGTAACATTGCTTTCAAATAATGCTCACGTACTGATCTTTTGAATATTTCTTTTGATGGTGCTTGTCTGATATTAAGAGGGAGCTCGTTCCACAGCCGTACCGCCATCACTCGGAAAGAATCACTGACGAATGATGTGGTGTGTCTAGGAGTGGCAAGAAGTAGGAGATTACTAGTTCGAGAAGGGTTTAACCGGATATCCGAGAAATATGTAAAAGATTCTATAAGATAGGAAGGTGAGTTGGGATCATTCAAGACAGAGTATAATAAGTTAACAATCCTGACATTTCTCCTATCACGGATCATAAGCCATTTAAGTTTAGAACGGTACTCGCTTATATGATCATATTTCCGAAGGCCAAATATAAAGCGGATGCAAGTGTTGAGTAAACGTTCAAGCTTGCTTAGTAGTTCTTGGGAAAGATCGAGATAGCTGATATCAGCATAGTCAATGATCGGCAATAGGAGAGAGTTTACTAAAGTAATTTTTGTATCAATAGGCAAAAAATTTTTGAAGCGGCTAATAGAGTGGAGTGATGCATAAAATTTGCGAGAAACTTCTTTGATTTGGGGCTGCCAAGACATATTTGAATCAATGAGTATGCCTAGATCTTTGACAGTGTTGGTGAAAGGGATATCACAATTGTTGTATCTCAGCAAAGGTAACGCGGCCAGATCTACAGTGGCGAGACGACGAGGGCTACCAACAACAATAGCTTGACATTTATCAGGATTAACCCGAATACCGAATCGATTGGACCAAGTTTGAAGCCGAAGAAGATTGTCATTGAGAGAATGGATTGTCTTGTCTATATCTTGGACATCAGTATGAAGGAACAGCTGTAAGTCATCGGCATAAAAATGATAATGACAAGTAAGTTGAGAAGAGAGCATATCGATAAATGAAGAGAAGAGCAATGGTGATAAAATTCCACCCTGAGGTACACCAGCAGATAGCTCACTCCAGTCAGATAAGCCGAGGTTGGTGCGAATTGCCTGCCGCTGCCCCTTCAAATAGGATTTTTTACATAGACAAAGTAAAATAAATTATACTGTAGATTTACGCATACTTTCTCACAAAAACGTACACTAAACAGCATATCGTAACTTAAGTGTAATAGTTGCAGTAAGAAAATCACTCTAATGTAGTCTGATATTTGGTCTATTTGTTGTAAAAAATATACTTAACAAAAAGGTGTACCTACTTAGAGACTTTCTTTACAGCTTTGTTTCCCAAATCATATTATCTGGGTGCCTTCAAAGTAAGAGTGAATACCCGTATTCTCTGAGGGCAACCATGGATTACTTAACATGCAAAAATCATTCAAACTTTGTTGCAACAACTCCGCTAGGAGATCTAATGCCATCAATCACTGAGCCAGTTTTCATATAGGATTGGCTAATAAGAAAATAAGCGTGATTTTATGTATGTAGTATAGATGTTATAAATAAATCAGTTGGACGTACACACATAACATACGGGCTGAAATTCCCGGCTTCGCTGTAGTAATGTAGAATTAACCAATTATATAATGAGATTAGGTATATTTGTTATACCGAGACTTCTATTTGTTTTGAAGATTATATATAATATTATTTTTTTATTATCTAAAATGTCATATTTGATTATGAAATCTGTACCACGTGATGCAATTGCAAAGTATTTTTATATTATTATCATTTTAAATACTAAAATAATCTTTGTCGTCAAGATAAATGACTACATGAGCTAGTAAAGTCTATTGTAGCAATCGGGACAAGAACTATTTAAGGATTCGCTCAATGCGCGCAGCTATCTCTCTCGCGCATCACAAGCTTTTTCAACATATTAAATCAATTGACCTTACCGAAAAATATTACTTAACTTTAAGCAATGCTTAACATATTTTGTCAACTTCTCGCTGACACGTAATGACACTTTCGGAAAGAAGACAGAGAATTTAAGATGATGGTTAAAGTTAAGTAACGTTATTCGGTAAGGCTGATTGAGTAGGGAATTGAATTTTTTTCTTCGATATCTTTTAATTTGGTTGAGGAGAGGGTAAATATAAGTTTTTTCACTATTCCGTCGCCAGTATGAATGATATCTGATTTAAACTTTTTTTTAAATATTTCTTCTATCTATATAAACAAATTAGCCTCTTACTTTCTAATACACAACATTTTTAAATATAAAATCATTGAGCAGAGATACTCAATGATTTTATATTTAAAAATGTTTTGATGCGCGAGAGAGATAGCTGCGCGCTTTAATCCCCACCTTAAAAAAATGCGTAGGTGTTTCAACCGTCAAGACAGAATGCTAGGAAAAATCAGAGAAATACACAATGTAAAATTTGTTTGCCGCAATGCACGTTAGATTGTCGATAACAGTTATAAAATTGTTGTGCACCCAAATTTGCTGGATTTTAAAACTCAAATCATGATTTATTAATTCGTAGTCTCGTAGCATCTCGTAGCTCATGTCGTAGCCAACATGTATTTTCGACTACTACGTATACTTTGTGCTCCGCGGTTACATCCGTGTTATGATGAAAGTCGATGATGATAATAATAATAATAAAATGTATTATTGTTTGTATATTATAAGAAAGGCTTTTTTAATTTTTCTTTTTTTAATGACAAGCGCCTTTATTAACCACAACACAACAATATACAGACTCAACTAACTAAACTACTACACAAAAAGCACATCGATCACTCCAGACCGATAAAGGTCTAAAGATAATCCAAATGCTCAAACCCACTACCAGTTGGCAGCGTACCCAGCATGCTGCCGCATTGCCACGTTGAATGGCAATGCTTATGCGTTGGGCCAGATACGCGCCAGCATTTTGGTCACGCGTCGCATCGATCAGGCGCTCAGATAAATTTTTGAAAATGAGATGATTATATAGGTATTATTATACTCCTTTATTCAACTTAAATTTCGGGTCGCAGCCCGGTCCTTTGATGGGCATCAGTGGAGCCGAAGCCAACACTGAGAGGCCCTTTACATAATATAATATAAAAAATACAGTTTTTTTTGTATGTGGATAGATGATGGAACATACAAAAAAACTGTACATATGGAATTTGACAAATCAATACTATTATTATTTTGTCTCCGTCTCAGCTATATGTGTATCAAATTTTATAACAATCGGTTCGACAGTTTAGTCGTGAAAAGATCACAAACAGACAGAGAGACGGACATAGCTACTTTGGTTTTATGTAAAAATCCTGACGTCGTTCCTGGATTTTTGTTATTTTTTTACCATTTTGAGTCAATTAATTCTTGCCGTTGTATAACAAGTTTCAAAGTTTGTACATAAAAAAAATTGTAATAACAATAAAATACAGAAATTTCGTATACCTTGCCAATAGATTGGTCGTACTTTGCGATGGTTATAGAAACTGCCTACTTTCTTTTGAGTAATATCGAATTGAATGAAACGACGCCACGTGGAGCCATTTAATTCACTTTTCTACATAAAATCCACGACGGTAAAAGCATACCAATAATATATTTCAACTGAATAAATGTATGGCGACATAATTTAACCTTATGATATGCCGGTAAGTACAGCCTTCGTTACTCAAGTATAACGTCGGTCCCTCTGTTTATCTGTATCTATGTCAAGACCCTTTTTAATCAACTTCAAAAAAAGGAGGTTATCAATTCTGTTTTTTATATTTATTACCTCACAAAACCGTCATCTATAAACCTATTTAGATTTTTACATTTCCCATACAACTTTTATCGAAATCAGATCAGTACATTAATCTTTAAAACAGAGTAAATGAATAAATTGTGTCATCCAGGTAAACAAAATTGTATATTTTGAATAATTATATTATTATAGATGCGCTTGTCCGCCATTTTCACCTCAGTGACGACGTTGTAATTATGAACAGTATGATATGGAGGACCCAGACGAAACTGATTCACTTGAGTTCACACACACTCTGAACGTCAATATATGGCCAAAAACTCATCCTCACAATTTATTTAATACCTAATTATTATTTTACAAAAAAAATCTAAATTTTATTGAATGCTTTTTATAGCTGCAATTTAAAAAATTGCCCAAGGCCATGAGAAATTAAAATATCATCCGATCAGCTAAATAAATACCTTCCGGTAAAAGCTTCATTTCATTTCATCAAAGTGAACTTTGGAAGTATTTGTTTGGATAAATATCGAATGTTTATCGTTTGCTCTGAAAGGTAAATTTGTGGAAGGTTCGAGATACACGAATGCTATTGAGAGAAATTGGAAATAGAGAAATTATTGTAAATCAAATTTTGTAAGTATGAATAGTTTGATATAATGACCCAGACGAAACTGATTCACTTGAGTTCACACACACTCTGAACGTCAATATATGGCCAAAAACTCATCCTCACAACTTATTTAATACCTAATTATTATTTTACAAAAAATAACTAAATTTTATTGAATGCTTTTTAATAGCTGCAATTTAGAAAATCGCCCAAGGCCATGAGAAATTAAAATATCATCCGATCAGCTAAATAAATATCTTCCGGCAAAAGCTTCATTTCATTTCATCAAAGTGAACTTTGGAAGTATTTGTTTGGATAAATATCGAATGTTTATCGTTTGCTCTGAAAGGTAAATTTGTGGAAGGTTCGAGATACACGAATGCTATTGAGAGAAATTGGAAATAGAGAAATTATTGTAAATCAAATTTTGTAAGTATGAATAGTTTGATATGGGTAATCATAGTGAACTTAGAATCGGTATTAATAGATTTAAAAACCGGACAAGTGCGAGTCAGACTCGCCCACCGAGGGTTCCGGAAATGCATAACCAAAACTACAAAATAGCATATACAAAACCGAAAACTAAGTTGTTAAAACCAGGACCAAGCTAATATTTTTTTTTACATTTTTCGTCATACACCGACAATTAGCGACATCGTAAAATAACTAAAAACCACAAACAAGCAAGCTAAACAGATTCTAAATAAGCTAAAACAATTTTTTAATAAAGATGATGATGCTAATGAAGTTCTATCACATGATACAGTTAGCTCATTTTAAAATTTGGATTCGTGATTAAGTCAAAAATGAAAATTTTTCGGTTTTGTACTATAGGACAATGTTTCTTGCCTAATTTCATAGTTCTAGGTCAACGGGAACCCCATAAGTTTTGATACCCTTGTGGGCGTCGAACAAAGCGGTTTTTTGCGACATAAACGGCTGTAGCTTTTTTCACGATAACTAAGAACGTTTTGTCACAGCTGCAAGGGTCTACAGATCTGCGTATATGGTTTTTAATTTCAAGTTTTTAAATCTCAGGAACTCCTGATACCTCCACGCGTTCCTGAGATAGAAGGTCTTGACAGACGGCCAGACGGATAACAAAGCGATCCCATAAGGGTTCCGATTTTCCTTTTGAGGTACGGTACCCTAAAAAATAACGAGTAATATATAAAAATAAAATCTTGCAATTGATTTATTAATGTAAAATAAATCTAACAACACCTATTTTTTACTTTACAGAACGAGACTAAAGTTACTGTTCTTTTTAATCTACTTCAAAAAAGGAGGAGGTTGCAAATTCGATTGTATTTTTATATTTATTGCCTCAATTATTAACTCCGACTTTTATAACTTGATTTGAAATAATATTTTCTAATGCTTCATTTTAATGCGAAAGAAGTCTGAGGCACAACTAGTCTAATATTACTGATTCTGACTCTCTAATTACTGACCAATAAAATCCGTATTTTATCTTTATATTTATCTTTATCTTAATGGTTGTATTCCTGCCCTAACACGAGTCTACCATAAAAATAACCTGTCGTTACCAGAATCTGTCCATCAGCGAATAAAGGAACGTGAGAAATTGTAAAGAAAGTCAAGATGTTCCAAACAGAAGTCAAGGTGCTACGAATACTAAAACTGTCCCATCACCTGTTTTCTACAGTCTGCATGACAACGAGAGAGACAAGAGAGACACTGCACACAGGGCACAAACAAAAAAATGCATTTTTAAATGCGTCACCCGCAGGCGGCTGTCGTTTTGTTACGATTATGATAGCTCTGTGTACAAAGACCTATAATGGAAAGTACAACGATTTTCGTAAATCGGTTTTTAATATGAAATGAAATGAAATATTCTTTATTTGGAACTAAAATAAAGGGTTACAATAACAGTAAGGGCACGATGCTACCCAGTTTAGAAAACTGTGTCGCGGGGAACATCGCCCACCTCCGGGGTAATATTACATTTTATATTACAATTATGAATTTAAAGTAGATATTTAATTAAATAACTAGGATTTGGATCGAAACATAAAAATATATATTTATACTTTTAAGCAACACCCATATAAATTCTGGATAAACATAAATTTTTATGCATAACGAGATTCTTGATGAGTCTAATTTAGTACCCACACGTACGGAAAGGAAGAATAAATTCGCAGACAAGGATACTTGAATAATAAATTTAAATATCTGTTCCAAATTTAGATCTTAGAAATCATTTCTTTCATGCGTAATTGCTTTCATGTGATATTTTTAGGAGTATTTTATTAATTGTAATTACATAATTCTATGCATATTATGTCTCGATGCTTTCTGATTAAAATTATTTGCCTCGTGAAGAGGTGAAACACGTGTCGACAAGAGTGCTTGCAGACATCGAAGCCGTCAAGAGTACCAGCTAGAAGACACCGAAGCAGAAGAGTACCAGCTTGAAGACTTCGAAGTAGGCAAGAGTACCAGCTTGAAGATCTCGAAGCAGAAACACACAAGTAAGATTTAAGTATTTTTATACATAAGTAAGATTTAAGTATTTTTTTAATTGTTTATATAGGTATAATTTTTCAAATAACAGAATTAAATTAACTAAATTCAACTACATTGTACTACTTATTTCTAACGTCTTAGAGAATTTAATTACCATTTAAATTTAATTAATTTATTTAATTTGTCGAAGTCTTATCTAGTCAAACCATATCCACAATAGTCCAACGTAGTGGGAGTTAGATCCCTATTATTTTGTGCAATGGACAAGTGCAGAAATGCGAATAATATATACAAATGAATTTCTCTAGTAGAATTTTATTTTGAAGCGGAAGCGATTTCAATTCAGAATAAAACCGGACAAATGCGAGTCATAATCACCCACCGAGGGTTCCATACAAGTACATAAAATAACTACCGGGCGAAGCTAGTCATTAATAAAGAAGGTAAATATTTTTTTACATATTTAGTTATGATCCGAAAATTACACATCGTAAAAATAATTAAAGACCAGTTTTAGCTTGTACTAATGAAGCTCTTTCATATAACACATGACACGATTAATTCACTTTAAATTTTGGATCCTCATTTCTTGTATAAGACCCTATTTTTGTTAGTAAATTAAACATGTACAGTTTTCGGATTTTTTATGTGTAATTTATGGAAATGCTTCTTGCCAAATTTCGTAGTACTAGATCAAAGAGAAGTGCCCTATTATAGATTTTGATTCCTTTGTGAATCTCGAAATATGCGATTTTTTGTGACATATACGGCTATAACTTTTTTTACGATAACTGAGAAGTTTGATTTGTTCACAGCTGATACCTCCACGCGTTCTCAAGATAAAAGATTTTGACAGACGGACAGATGGACAGACGGACAACAAAGTGATCCTATAATGGTTCCCTTTTTTACCTTTTGAGGTACGGAATCCTAAAAAGAAATCCTAAAATTCAATGATATGTTTTGTCTATTTAACTAAATTTAACGCGAAATAATATTAATGTATAAATGCTTTGTAGGCGATATACAATTATACATACCTCGCGTCGGAAATTCTTTAAGGTAGATATTATTTCCATACATGAGTATTTTTACCAAATATACCTAATCGGAATGAGTATAGTTTAACAATGAAGTAATTGTAGTTGGCTTTAATATTTGTTTTATTGGCGGCAAATCATATTTGTTAACATAAGCCCATTCCTTATAGCAAATATGCATACTAAAATAAAAGATCCGTATAAATTTAATATACTCGTAGGTATGTCAATATGTTGATAACGTACGAACGAAACGAATGGCGATGTTGTTGAACGGCGAATCATTTTTATGTGGTTGAAACGGAATTTTAAATATATATTTTTGTTATACTTATCTTCGAAGTTAAAAGAATTAAAATGTATTCAAAAGCAAAATGCGATAAATATTCGCAATTTTTTAAGAATGATTGAAATTAAAGTATGTTTAGCACGCTTTCTTTCTTTAAATTTGAATTTAATATATGTGCGATCAATATTCCTCTTACCTTTAACAGAAACATACATATAACATTAAGTTAACACAAAAGGTGTATTTCGGCGGGAAGTATCCCTAATTTGATTCGTTAGCTTCCCAGACGGTTGATCCTTTTTTAGGTGAAGAGCGACGTGACGAGGATCAAAAATGTTTGCAATTTTCAAAAAACTTGACGTGCCTACGTGAATTGTCTGTTTTTTAGCTTCTTAACTACTGAATAGATTTTTTTACGTATAACTAGTTGAATTACATAAAGGGACAAGTAATGGTTTTAAAAAAAAAATACTTCAAAATACACAATTCGTTCTATGTGGCAACAGTTCTATGGAACTAACGAAAATTACCATGTATTATTAGTTCTATAGAACAAATGAGATAGATTTCGTTTTAATAGTTCTACCATAGAACTAAAAGGATTAAAAAAATCAACAGTTCTATGACGTCACAGTTCTATAGAACTAATGGGAGTTACCGAATTCGTTTACTTGAATGACATATTTTTTCCAGTTATTTTATTATAAAAACCAAAATACTGAACTGATTTTGATTAAATTTCTATGGGACCACCTGGAAAGTATACATACCGTTTCATACAAAAAAAAATATTTCAAATCCGTTCAGTGGTCTTCGAGTAATCAGGGAACATACTTACATAGAAAAAGATTCCGACGAATTGAGAACCACCTCCTTTTTGGAAGTCGGTTAAATATTCTATTCATTTTTAAATGGGTATACATGGGTACCTACCTACTACTTAGTACTAATAAATTGTATAATTAGTAGGTAAGTGCTAGTATATAATAAATAATACAATTTGTACTTAGTTATTATATTATTAGTATACACATTATATTATTTATGAATAACTTATAATATTTATTTGTCTATCTGTATTTCAAATAATACATAAATTCATTTACTTTGCATGACAAAGTTCTTTTTTCAGTTATTTTGTTTCAAAAATCAAACTACTGAACCGATTTTAATAAAATTTCTATGGGACTAATCTAAAGGTATATCCTTTCAAGTACATAACGTTTTCCCTTCCTTTTTATATTGAGGTTGTACTTTCGCGTCACGTGTAGAACTCGTGTAATATGTTGATACGTGTCGTATATTTTTTGTACGCCATAAAGTGACTAACTGACATATTATCGGGCCTTTAAACAGAGTATAAATCATTTTAAGTCATTCACTTAGTGTCACAGCTTATTAACTGCTTTCAGTGGATACTTAGACTTCACAAAGAAAGCATTTCCCTGTTTTCGTGTTTTCATGTCGCTGTATCTAGGTGTCAACAGTTTGACTGATAGGACTGACGTCCTATTAGTCAAACTGTAAAACAATCAAACTGTAAAACTAAATAATCAAAAATTAAATATAATCAAACTTTAAAAATAAAATAATTAAACTGTCAAATAATAATATCACAGAGGTGTAGATATAGTATTAATTGACATATTTGATTTGAGCCAGAACTTACAATATTAAATTCCACAGAACCCAGTGGCCATATTCTTCAATATCAACATAATTTTATTGGATAGAAGTGAAATGCGGATGCGATACGTTTATTGCCACACGAGTTAGTAGGTAATACTTATATTCAAATAAACGAGCGCTCAATGTAACTTAAATTGAGTTGTGGAGATCGAGTATACTATTTCAGCAATGGACATGGGCATAGCGTATAGCGAAAATTGTTGTAGTGTTTTTATAGTAATATGCTTTGTTTCTCGTATTAGTGAACCCACGGTATTTCTCTGTCAAAATAGTAATAATAGGTACGCGAGCGAAGCGAGCGCGAAAATTTTAGTGGTGTTTTTATAAAAAACATGCTTTATTTCTAGTATTAGTGAAGCCACAGTACTACCATGCCAAAATAGTAATAATGCGCGAGCGAAGCGAGCGAAAACCCACCGTACTTCTATGTCAAAATAAAAGATACATTTTAAGGTTTTTAATATTAAACCATGGAAGTGATTTGATTCATTGAATGTATTAGCGAGTTCTAGATTTTCGTGGACCAGATGAATCAAACAAGTAACTGTGTTAAAAGGAGATACCCGACTGGCAAAGAGCGCCTTTAACGCTATCAAAAATTATAAATACAACCATTTGAATGCATTGATTACTTATTTAATATTCCTAAATATAAACATATGACTTTATAGAAAATTACAAACATACCTAGTACCTATACAATACGCGCTACAATTTTTGGTTAGTGGTTATTTTTAGTGAATTATTTGCTTGTATTGGAAAGTTTACGGCACTTTAATGATCAATACAAATAAAGATCAATATGAAATAATCATGCGCGAGCAAAGCGAGCGCGAATTTTTTTGAAGCATTTTATAAAAAACTATTAAAGCCTGGAAGGATTTTTGATGATGGCCAGGTAGATAGTAAATAGGCTTACTATTAATTAAATATGTTCTTGAAATTATTTGGTTGTATTAATTAAAGTTATAATTGTATTATGTTCGCTAAAACTTACGTGCCGCTACCTGTAGGTACTTTGCCGGCGCAGGCGGCTCGGTGAGTGCGGGCGTAAGTATAGATAGAATAGGTAAATATATAGATAAAAATGGTACAATAACAGTTGGTACCTAGGATTGATAATTTTCGTTAAGTATGAGTTTCTATGGGTATTTAACGTATTAGTATAAATAACCATGAGAAAACCAGTGAATTTGTTTGACTTTTATCCTCTGAAATCGAGTGGGCGTCCTCTGATATCTGCCGCCCCTAGGCCGCGGGCTATACGGCCTATTGACAAATCCAGGACTGCACTTATGAAGAAAGTAAAATAGTATTTCTTAACCTCTATTATCAGCTTGACACGTGTATTTTATGCGCCTGGCTGTCTGTGGCTTCGTATTTCGTTGTCCCGTATTTCCTTCAACATTTCCTCTCTATGATGTTACCTAAGGCTAAGGACACAGAAACATGAGAGTTCCCCAGAATTCGTCTAGCTGAATAACAACGGAAAAGCGTTAATACCCCTCCCATATTTATTTGTAATGATGAATTCGTTTGTATTATATCAAGGTAAAAATAGTGTTCCAATTTGGGATGTCATACATTTCTTCAGATTGTTTTACTAAACTAGTTGAAGAAATGTACAATAACACAAAATATGCAACTTAATAGTTTTTCTATTAAAAATTGTGTGCTTCAGTGAAGTCACAATCTATTTTTAGATATTTTATAAATATTCCCAAATTTTGGCCGTTTATAGCTCATTTATTTTTATTTGATGAATTTGTCCCGTTTTTACGCAATACCATAAATTTCAAATGTTTTCCTTACCAGATAAACTTTTAGGGGCTTTTAAAAAGGCAAAAAAGTTCAGAAAGGAGAGCGTGCATTCGTATCGTGTAAATATAAATAAGTAATATTATTCCATCGAGCTCCATCTTCAGTTACACCGTAGCTTAGCATCAGGTGGTCAATCGTAGATCTATCTAACAAAAATGTCGATGGAATATGCAAAATGAAGGGTACAGGCAAAGAACAGGGAATGTCCTAATTAATTGACTTGAATTCTAATGATTGGAATTTAATATACCATAGACAAAGATATGATTCCAAAAAAAAAAGTGACATTCCCTGTTATTTGCCTGTAGGTACCCTTCAAATGAATCTAAGCGTTTAAGGATATTTTATTTTGTAAGGGCCGCCAACAGACCGCCTCTATACGCCAAGCCTATACGCCTATATAAGCACTATACCTGTTACTGATTTTTCCCTAGTGGACGAGTTCAGAATTATCTAGTAGACATATTTTCTTTTATTTTTCTGTAAGCAATACTTAACTATATATTTTATAATATGTACCTATTATATTAGGGAAGGGAAAACGTTATGTACTTGAAAGGATATACCTTTAGATTAGTCCCATAGAAATTTCATTAAAATCGGTACAGTAGTTTGATTTTTGAAACAAATAACTGAAAAAATAACTTTATCAAAATAAATGAATTTATGTATTATTTGAAATACAGATAGACAAATAAATATTATAAGTTGCTCATAAATAATATAATTTGTATACTAATAATATAATAAATAAGTACAAATTGTATTTCTAGTATCTAGTTATGCATCCCCCTCATCCCTCTGCCTTAGATTAAAAGGGTCTTACTCAGCAGTACTCAGCATAACATGTTGTTTTTCTCATCTTTATCAGTGCTGAGTAAGACTACTAAGGAGCTACGGCGGTGAGCTTATGTTAGCTGTAAGCTTTTGTAGTAGATTTAATTCAATAATTATAGAGCCTTCGCATCGGCTACACGTAGTCTTAGAGCTTCTAAATCGGCTACCGTATTTTAAGTTTAATTATTAAAGGCTCCATATCGCCTACAAGTATTTTAATTATAGTTTTTAAAAAACCTAGAGAATGTTCCCGAAATTTAACTATCTACATCCCTACTTCTTTCGCTTGTGAATATCAAAGGTTGACTAACAAAACCGAAATGATGAGAATCCTATTACCAAATAAAATAATAAATTGAATTTGAAACGACCTTATCTTGCCGTCCAATAAAGATTTAGAAGGTTAATAAAATCGAAATAAAATGCACAAAAATAGCTATACCTACTTCGGTACGTGTTGGAAAACGCAAAGTTACATAATTAAAATGGGCCAACCGCGTGTTGGGCGACACGCAGGGTAGGGTTCCATAAATACGTTTCATTATAACATATGGACTTAGAACAGACTACTTGTTTGATATTTCTTTTTCGTCTTTGCGTAACTCACCCATATAATTCCTAAGATCAATGAAAATGATAACATTTGTATTAATAGAAAAAAAAGCATTTTAAAATGTACTTTAGATTAAATTAATGTAACGTGTAGGCTAGGCAAACTTTGGAACACACCTTTCATAGAAGATTTTTATGCTTTTTAATCCTATCTATCTACAAATTTTAATAAAAAAATTAAGTAAGTATAAGTTTAGAAAAAACAGCTGAACTGATTTTGATGAATTCACTTGATGAAATCCTCTTTCAAACAATTAGAGCTGGATCAAAAACGATACATCCGTTTGAGAGCTACGATGCCACAGACAGACATATATACACAGATACACACGTCAAACTTATAAAATCCCTCTATTTGGGTCGGGGGCTAAAAAGACCTCATTATGAAAAGATTTCAAAAAATTTATGGTTGACTTGATTGTTTTGATTGGGTTGTTCAAATATTTAAACTAAAAACTAGAGTCGTGGCATTCAGGGCGCTACTGTACCACGATAGTTCTCCAAACCTAAGACTAATTTTCATAGATCCAAACAGACTCTTGACTCTTGGAAAACTACACTTGCTCAATTTAAAAATTCCGCTCTATATTTAATTTATAAACGAAAATTTCGTTTATAAATTGTCTAGAGAGAAAAGCAAATTGTAAATGGTTCCGAGTTCCGACGTTGACATTAGAACTATTTTTGAACGAACAAAAGAATCTGCCATTTTGACAGGCAAGCCGACTATGTAAAGAAGGCTTCGGAGGAGAGGATGTGATGATGTTTTTTTCTCCTTCATGAATAGGCCATCCACACTTGAGTAAACGAGATGATACAAAGCAAACACTGTATCTTGGTACCTTGATTAATTAACCGTGCTATAAAGTCAAAAGTAAATGGCAACGCATCGTGAGAAATTGTGACATGTATTTTGCAATGAATTTTTTTTTTGTAAATAATAAGTTTAAACCTCGAAGATTATGAAATAAATAGCACTACTTAAAAAGTATTTATAGTTTACAGTTATAATATGTGCGAAAAAACAAAATAAAATTTGACCAAAACATTGACTTTCACTGCAATCAGATGGTCGGTAAACTTCAGTGATTGGTGTGATAACATAATCTGTTTTTGTTTTTGTAAGTTTTTGCAATAATTATCAAGAAATATGACGGACGGGAATTCACTAACCATGGCGACTCAAAACAGTCTACTAGATAAATCCAAAGAGCTCCAAAAGGAAATCCTTATGGAGAAATTGAGATCCAAAACATCTCAGTTCAAAAATCTTAGTGAAACTTCTAAGGGTGTTCGAATGACCATGCTGGTACGTATTCCTCCTTTCAACAGTATTTACATTAAACTATACCAAGCCAAGAGTCGTCTCGGTTGCGCCGTAACGAGCGCATCGCTTACGCGTTAAAAATATTTAAAAATATACAAATACAGTATATGGAGTTGAAAATAGATTATCGTGCAAATATATCAATAATAGTGTTATCTTGGTATAAACATTCATGGAAATGTAATAAATTAATTAGAAAATAAAGTGATATAAAGTTGTTTACGTTCATCGGAAAAATTGATCTAAAGACTTCGAAAGTGCATTGATATATTTTTCAAACTATGTTACATAAATTACGATAAGTGTTAATAATGGGGGAACAGTGATATAAAATGAAAATAAAACTAGTTTTCATCCATAAATATTAATATCAAACCTAGTAATTTTTTTTATAAGCCACCCTCATTTTTTTAGTATATTAGTAGTGTACTGTAGCAGTGTATTAAAAATTGTTGTGTTCTAAATAAGTGGTAACTAAAATGAGAACTGTGAAATACTTAAACAATTCATCCATAAACATTAATAATTAATAAAACATTAATAAATACCAAAACAAGCAATATATTAAAAGCAACTATCAGTTTTTTTTGGATATTAAATAAGTTAATCAGTGAAGTGTGTCATGCAAATAGAGTGCTTAAAAAGGAATATAAGGCTTTTTATTAGTTTAATGAGCCCAACCGTACTACGATACGGTTATTCGTTATTATCGAAACAAGCGAATAATCCGGCTGCAGCCGTACGCCTGTATTAAGAGCGGTAGGTGTGGAGTTCGCGGCTTACCAAGTTATTCAGCGCTATTGAAACAAAAAAAATGGAGGGACAATTCAAATTACTTTTTGACCAAATGAAAATACAGATGGAAAAGCAAACAAATATTATATTCGAAAAAATGGACGAAAAACTAGAACCACTAATAAATGAAAACAAAATTTTGAAAAATAAAATAGAAATATTAGAAAAGAAAATGGAGTATTTCGAAAAGGAAAAAAAGAAAAACAACATCCTGTATTTTGGTTTGGATGAGAAAAGGGACTCTTCTTCTGAGTTGCTCCAGAGAGTCCAAGAAATTTTTAAACAAGATTTAAAAATTACCTTGGAAGCTAGCGATATATCAAAAATCCACCGCATCGGTCCTATCAAAGAGAATAAAATAAGACCGGTTCTCATTAATTTTGCAAACAACTGGAAGAAAAGCGAGATATTAAAAATGAAAAGGAGCCTGAAAGATGGTTATATCACTGAGGATTTTCCTAAAGAAGTACTAGATAAAAGAAGGGAATTAAAGCCGAAACTAATAGAAGAACGTGCGAAAGGAAACACTGCATACATTAAATACGATCAACTGGTAGTGAAAGAAGGGAAACCAATCAAAGAAAAAAGGAAAAGAGACCAATTAACTTCGCCGGATAACCAGAATCAAGCCAAAAAGATAACAGTAACCAACAGTTCTATAATAAATGAAAATAGAAAGAACGCATTTGATTTGATGAGACCAAGGTCAAGCTCAATTACTAATATTTCAAACGACTCTAAATAGCAACTAAACATTAGCAACCAGAGACAGAACAACCCCAATCCGGCCGGTCCCCGTGGGGTTGCACGACCACCACCCCCCCATAGAGAAAGAGATAGAAATACACCCCTACATAAAAATAGAAAATACAATAATATTTACGTTGCAACGTTAAACGTTAGAACGTTAATGTCAGACAACAGACTACAAGAATTGGAAGAAGCTATAACACCTATAAAATGGGATGTCATAGGTCTTTGTGAAGTAAGAAGAATAGGAGAAGAGATAAGAGAATATGAGAAATACATTTTTTATTCTTATGGTGAACAAAAAGGTATATATGGAATGGGATTCCTAGTAAAAAAATATTTAAAAGATAAAATAATTAGCTTCCAAGGAATATCAGATAGAATCGCCGTACTCAACATTCAATTAACAGAATCTAAACGACCATGGTCGATTATTCAAGTACATGCACCCACAGAACAAGATACAAAATTAGCGAAAGATAAATTCTACAAAGACATGACAGAGTTGATGCAAGAGAAGAACATAATTATCATGGGAGACTTTAACGCCAAGGTTGGTAAGAAATCAAACAAAGATGAATTTGTCTTAGGAGAGTACAGTAGTGGCGACAGAAATGACAACGGACAAAGACTAATAGATTTTTCATTCGCTTACAATTTTAAAATAATGAATAGTTTCTTCAAAAAACGAAAGTCGAGAAAATGGACATGGTTAGCACCGAATGGCATGGATAGAAATGAAATTGATTTTATACTTACAAGAGATAAACATATATTTAATGACATCGAAGTACTTAATAAGTTAAATTTTAATACAGATCATAGAATGGTAAGAGGAGTTGTACAAGACAGAAACAACAAATCAAGAAAACATATTATACACTCTACCATGAACAAGACAGTAACATTACCGATTCCACAAAATATATTGAATGATCTAGGGACAACATTAAATGGAATGAAAGATACGGAAACATTGCAAAAGAAATATAATTTTTTGGAAAAAGAACTTATAAATATAAACAAATCGAGCACGAAAAAAGTGAAGAAAAATAAGTTAGGAGAAGAAACATTAAAATTGATGGAAGAGAGAAATGAAATGTTAGACAAACGAAAAGATAATAAACAAAACATCGCAAGTATTAGTAAGAAAATTCAAGAAACAATAAGAAAACATAAAAAAGCAGAAAGACTGGATGTTTTGAAAGAACAAATAGAAAAAACAGGCGGAATTAAGAGAGGTCTAAAACAATTAAAGGAATATACACAATGGATACCAAACATGAAAACTAAAAACAAGAAAATTACGACAACAAGACTATCAATAACGAAAGTAGCGACAGATTTTTACAAAAACTTATACACGGAGACAGACAGAATAACGCCTGAAGAAGAAAAAAAGGAACCTTGCGAAGAAGAAGAAATACCTTATATACTAGAATCTGAGGTCACAAAGGCTATAAAATCACAAAAAAAGGGAAAAGCTCCTGGAGATGATAAAATATCTAACGAACTACTAAAACAGTCTCTACCCGCGACATCAAAATATATGACCCATCTTTTTAATGAAATAATAGCAACTGAACAAATACCCATTCAATGGACGAAATCAACCATCGTCCTACTACACAAAAAAGGTGACAAAAATGAAATAAATAATTATAGACCTATAAGCCTTATGTCCAATCTATACAAAGTATTTTCTAAAATAATACTCGGGCGAATATCGAAACACCTGGAAGAAAACCAACCGAGGGAGCAAGCTGGATTTCGCGCCGATTATTCTACCATCGACCATATTCATGTTGTGAAGCAAGTAATAGAAAAGCTCAATGAATACGGGCAACTGTATTATATGGCATTCGTCGATTACAATAAGGCTTTCGATTCGCTGAATCATACCTATATCTGGAAAACGCTAGTTAACCAAGGAGTAGAAGGAAAATACATAAAAATCATAAAAGAAATTTACAAAAACACCACAGCAACAGTCCAACTTGAACAACAAGGCGAAGAATTTAGAGTTCAAAAAGGCGTTAGGCAAGGCGATCCACTTTCCCCAAAACTTTTCACAGCAGTGTTAGAAAATATATTCAGGAACTTAGACTGGGGACATTTTGGAATCAATATTAACGGATTGAACCTAAATCATTTAAGATTTGCCGACGACATAGTAATTTTCGCTGAGAAACCATGCATACTACAAACTATGTTACAACAATTAGATGTTGAAAGCAGGAAAGCAGGTTTATCAATGAACCCAACGAAGACTAAAGTAATGACGAATGCCGTAAAAGAAAATATAGTAATAGGACAAGAAATTATAGAATATGTAGATGAATATATATACTTAGGACAACTTATTTCAATAAAAGACCAGTATTCTAAAGAAATAGATAGAAGAATATGTAACACTTGGAAACGGTACTGGTCTCTAAAAGAAATAGTTAAAAATGAAACAATTCCCATGGCAATGAAAAGCAAATTATATAACACATGTATTCTACCATGTCTTACTTATGGATGTCAAACTTGGCCTGCGACGAGCAAAAACAACCAAAAACTAGTAGTTTGTCAACGCAGCATGGAAAGAAGCATGCTTAACATAAGACTACGGGATAGATGGACAACTTCAAAAATAAGGAAAAGAACAAAGGTCAGTGACGTGTTACAGAAAATAAGAAAACTTAAATGGAACTGGACTGGACATATAATGAGGACTAACAAAGAAAAATGGACTAAGGATGTAATAGAATGGTATCCAAGGAACGGGAAAAGACAACGAGGAGGTCAAATCAAAAGATGGGAGGACGATTTACCAAAAGGATGGAGAAGGTCTGCCAAGGATAGAGAGACGTGGAAACAATTGGGGGAGGCCTATGTCGACAGACAACCTGACCAAAATAGTTGCTAATAAAATTATAATTTGCTAGGTAAATTAAATTAAGAATACTACTGTTTTACAAGAATAGCATGTAAGTTAAAAAGGTCAGCGAATAAAGGTTTTTATTATTATTATTATTATTATACCAAGCCAAAATAATCTGCAGTAACTTTCAATGTGTGTCATGTATTTATAATAACATTTGGTTAACAGGACAAACGCTGGGCCATTGATGCTCAAGACCGCATGATTCTACAGAAATGTTTAGATAGTCTACAACATTGTATCAAAGTCAGTTCACTGCAAAGTCTTATTGAGAGGCTTGAATGCCTTTCCAGACAACTTGGGTAAGTAAACTGCTAAGAAATAGTTACCGGTTCTCTGATTATATCTCAAGATCAACAGAATCACATTAACTGTTGATTTTCTTCCTATTTGAACTGAAAAAGTCCATTGAAACAAATGAACTTGCTTTCAAAATATCAAGCATATTGTATGATTAACTTTCTAATAATTGTCAAACAAACATACAAAGATAAGAATTATCTCTTTACCATCATTCACTATGATCATGTTATTAGCCAAAATATTGTTAGAGAAACTCATTTCCCTTCACTCTTTTAGTTTTTTGTATTCAAAATAGGCTTTCTCTTGATAGCTACTTCGCCTGATGGTAAATGATCATTGCTATCGTAGACAACAGACTTATTGTATGTACAGCTATTATTGAAACCAAGCTTTGCTTAGTTTGGGTTAGATGGTGTTGTGTGAAATGTCCATAAATATTTATTTATTGATTATTATTGAATTTAGTTTTCTCACCATTGTTATCTATTTCTATAGTTTATAGTACCAAATTTCATCAATATTAATTTATGTTATATTTTGTTAGTTGGTTTGTGTTTCACTGCACCTGTCATTAAAATTGATGTTGTGGGTTAGAATGGAGTGTGATATGTGCCAAACCTTCAAACCTTTAATATAAATGTTAATTTGGTAATGAAATATTTAAAACATTAAAATTCCTTGTTTCAGATTAAAATTTGTTGTTGGGCAGTCAGGAGTAAATCTTTTTATATCATCAGATATGTTCTATTTAGAGATACTGGTTGAAGCTTCGGGTAATATTAAAGATGTGAAAATTCATCATGAAGGAAAGGTATTTACAATTATATATATATATATATATACATTTAAATCCAGCAAGATAAATTTTATTCACAAAAAAAAGAGAATAATTACCTATAATTGACCTTTTTGAAGTAGCTAAACAAAATTAAACTCAGTTGAAAATACACATAATTAATTGTTCTATCTGAACCAGGATAACAAAATCCACCCACCTGGGCCTCAAGGTTGCTAATTGCACATCACTTGTTCGCTGATCGCTGATATGATTCAATGACTTTGACAAATTGTTAGTCTATTTGTATAGTAATAAACTAGCAATTTGTCAAAATTGTCCTTGAATTGTATCAGCGAGCGGTGAACGAGTGATGTTCACTTAGCAGCCTTGAGGCCCTGTTATAATCTCTTTAGTATTTCATAACAGAAAATATAATATGATTACGTAATATTTTTATTTGCTCATTTGGTGTACCATAAAGAGTTTACTTATCTGACTATATATAATATACTCTGAGAAATGTTAAAATTTATGGACAATTAGGCATTTAACCTGATTTCTAACTAACATACTGCTGCCTACTTATACAAGTAACTTTGAAGCCACTCAAGTTTAACTCCGTTTATAATTAATTGATTTAGTTTCATTGGAAGAATAATGCCATACAGATAAGTAAATTCATTCCTACTTATCTAAAATGGTATATAAATAAGACTTAAGAATCAGGTATGGAATGTTATTTTGAATATAAAAGATCTAATTTTTATATTCAAAATAACATTGTTGATTATGTAATAGTACAAAGAAAAAAATAGGAATAGGCTTGTTGCCACTAATAACAAATTGCTTGGTTTATAGTGTCTAATTATAAATGAAGAGAGGTAGAGGTAGAAAAAACAGTCTATTTCTCATAAAAGTTAGAGATTATTAATATTTTTAGAAAATAAATTCGTAAAAAATAGGCATTAAGTCACATGATAGCGAACACCAATCAGAAAGTGTTACGTCACGGGCCGCTGTTTGTTGTTGACGTTTTCCTACAACAGAGCAGGTTATTATGGTTACTCCGTATTGTTTTGACACAGATGTAAACAGTTTGATTTCGCATGGATTTCGCACACTGTGAAGTCATTCAAGATGCCATGACACTATTCATTGTTTTCAAGGGAAATCTAAATTGTTTTTTTAAATACAAAATACGTAATGTAAATATTACTTTTTCTTTAAAATATAGGTATTTTAGGATAAAATAGATACTAAAGTATATAATTAACCAAGTTTTCAAATTTAGGCAACTAGCCTATTCACACATACTTTATTAATATGATTTGTTGATTCCAGATAGAACAGCAAAGTTGTGAAGAACTTGTGCAGTGCATATCTCAAGGAGACTTTGCTGATTTCACTGCACAGTTAGAGGGCCTAACTGCGGTCTACCAGCTCAATGCAGAGAAAAAGGTACAATATTGTAATATAATACTATCATTGAGTAAAATATTGCTTTTTCTATTACTTAAGCATACTATCAAGTCATCTAATATTGAGCCATGTTGTGGTCTACATTGAAGCATACTAGCACACGTCGGACACTCCATACAATGGCGCACTAATCAGTGCCACATACGCAAGTTGACAATCTGTATACATACATGAAGTTATGGCTGCGTGATTGCTGTTCGCTTTTGACGTCATTTGGGATTCGAGCGCTTGGAGCCTGCAATGCTTGTCTCGACTGATAATCGTATCACTAAACTCCGGCAGAACTAGTGCGGGGAGCGAGTGAGGAACACGAGATTGGCAGGAGGCGCAGAGTGTCCGTTCTGTATGTAATACTATTAATGGTCTAGCGCCACAGAAGACATTAATAGTATTCTATTAATGCCTTTTGGCACTAGTTTAATCTATCACCGTGACATAGGGTATCTGACCAGAGTTTTGCTGATACTGCATGCACAGCAAATTAAAAACATTGAAAATGAATATGTATTCGTATTTGTCTCACAACTTATAATATCACATGGAAAAATGTTTCCATTAAAACCACTAAGCCAATAAAAAAAATGGTAATGGATATAATATTTTTGTCATAAAATATTACAAACCTGCAAATTCATGTATAGTACCAGTAGTATCCATAAAACAGTTAAAATAATGATAAGTGATTATTTCTACACAATTCCTTAGGTAAAATGCAAAGCATTCAGCGCCCTGCAGAGCTTAGAAGAAGATCTGTGTACAATGAGACAACTCCAGAGCTTTATTAAAGACCCGTGGGCGCAAGTACATAAGAGCCCAATCGGATTCCTGCAAAGGAGAAGAGGAGGTAGTTTACCAAGTTTATACTATTTGTTATAATTTGTCATGCAAATATGTTATTACAGAGATCTGGTTTACTTAGTATATAGTTAACAGGTTTTCTACCATTACCACTCAACAAATGTTAAGTGCTCCAAAATGGTAAACACACCATAGTCTAGAATAAGAACTGTCTCTCAAATGGCTCCTGAAAAATAACCTGCCACTTTTCTTTTTTTTTTCAACTAAACCTCAGACTTTTTATTTTGAACTAATACACACTGACATGGAAATCGATTGCTAGAAGGGAAAGAATGAACAAAAAAATCCTTCTATTTAGAAGGATTTTGTAATTCGTTAGTTTACCTTAGTTATTTTAGTATGTTTAAACATTTTTACCAACAAGACAGATAATGTTTCTTAGCTGTATGTATGTGATTATAAAATATAAATGTAAGTACTACCCCCTATAGCCAAAATCTACATATTTTGGTGTCTGACCTGTATCATGGAATTCGTCATTCCTTTTCCTAGCTTCACAGGCTACATTTCGGATATTATAATGATATCACTTCTTGTTCCACAGGTCATGCAATGAAGCTAACATATTTCGTGTCGCCGTATGAACTCCTCGACAAAGACAAAGGTCTAGTTCCACTCTCGATTGAGCTGCTGACCGTAGGCAAGCCGCAGGTATCGAGCGGTCTCTCTTCGCTGGTCGCGCCGACCCACGCGCCTATTGGGCATTCAGCGACAGTTTTGCTGGAAGGTTCTACGCCAAATAAACTACAGTTGGCGCCTATTATATCGAGACAGCAGTCAGCTAAAGGGTAAATTACATTTTGCATAAAAGTAATAAGCTTAGAATGCCAGTTGAGTGAAGCAACTTTTAAGCCTCACGTCACATCTACGTAACATCCCATCGCTAAACACGACAGGTAAACAAAATTTGGCACAATTTCAAATCTTAACTATGTGACAAATACGTCTACTCAGATAAAACATTATTTGAACGCTCATGTGCATGTCAAAAACAGTAAATACGTGACTTTCATGCACCCATTTTGATAAATTTTTGACTTCACCTATGAACGTAATTTTGAATGAAACTCACTCATTATTATATTACACAACATTATACTAAGACTGCTGACTGATATTTGTTTCAGAAATCCAGTATATGCCCAGTTAGTCCCACAGAACAGCTCCATGCTCCCAGCTTGCTTCACGCTCAAGTTGTCACAGCCGACGCCACTCTGCTACGGACTCGCCAAACTCATACATGCGACAACCGAGGTGAATATACGAATTAAAATATTTCAACTCCACTGTTACGATTGACGATACTAAATGGCTTGTTCTTTTTACCATATTGGAGATAGATTGGAGACCCGCATTTGCCACTGACATGATTATCCTAATTTTATATAGTAGTTATGTTCTATTCCAAACTATTGAACCGATTTTGATGAAATTTCTGTCATCATCAAATGGCGTCGCATTTGCCACTGACATGATTATCCTAATTTTATATAGTTATGTTCTATTCCAAACTATTGAACCGATTTTGATGAAATTTCTGTCATCATCAAATCAGTTTATAATGGCGGAGTTTTGAGTTAACAAACATTTAAAACAAGTATCTATATTAATGGAAAACAAAATACACGACTACAGAAAAGCGGTTTTTGCAGTCTAACTTATAATTTCGTTAAACATATATGTTGTTGAGTGTACTTTTTTGTGAGAAAGTTTGTGTAAAACCACTGTAAAAGGTTATTTATAAATGCGCATTCTTTAAAATAATTCTAGTAAAAACACTTGTTTTTTACGAAAAAGTTCGTTGGAGTTTATGAAAAAGCATTTTTTTTTTTTGCGAAAGCCGTATTATCAAGTGAGTAAATCGAAAAATTTGCATTGGAACTCCCAAAAGGTCCCAGATCATCTGTCCTGATCTGACTTGTCAATTTTTGGCACATTATTTCAGTCATTGTAATAAGTGGTTATTAGACTTTACTAAATTCAGTCGTCTAAATGATTCAGTTACTAAATTCAGACAAATGCAATCGCATTTAGGAAGGTAGGTTTCTAAATTTAGGAAAAAGTACGGCTACTGACTCACTAAATCATTTAGGAACCTAATTAGAATCGAATTTAGGAAGGTGAGATCGCGTTTAGTCGCTTCGCTTCAGTCGGTTCCCTATATTACAAAGTACTCTTTGGTCGGTGCGCGCGTGTGGATGTGTCGCTTGTTACTGCCAATCTTTGTTTTGCACTAATACTGTCTCTTAAGATAGTATTTTGTTTTTGTATATATGGTGTCACAAGATTAAGTAAAATATCGAACGATCTTGAATCCATTCAAAGATAATTTCTGAAGTCTGCCGGTTCTAAAACACTCATTATATTCATGTTTGATAACTTGTCGCGCAGTAATAAATATTCCTTGACCCACGTCTTTCTTTTTTTTGATTGAGCCAACAGCCATAGCCACGGCGAGGCCAATTTTTTGATTTTTGGACAGCACTGGAGCCATTGTATTTATAGTAGTAAAACGTCCGCCTTTGTTGCGTTTCAGCAGGCAACTGATTTAGTAACTATATTTAGAACAGTGTGATTAGAAGCTTCTAATTTCGTTCCTTTTCTGAATTCTGATTTAGGCTACTAAATTTAGTAAAGTCTAATAACCACTAATTTTCATTGCATTAGAAAAGCTTGTCTCTAAAACATTCTAGATTTTCATTGCATTAGAAAAGCTTGTCTCTAAAACATTCTAGATTTGTATTTATTTATTCTAGTCTAATAGTAGTCTTATTTTATAAAACAGCAAAAATTATATTTATTTATAATTATATTAAGAATGAGTAGATATTTCTAGAAACCAATATCAATAGTATTCCAATGAGTATCTGCTTCTGATCTTATGTGGGTCGCGATTCAATTCAATATTGCTCCTTACGGAGGCAACAGTCTAAAATTGTTCCCGATGTCCTATTTGATTTGGCTCTTACCCAACATACATAGATGTACACGTAATAAAAGTCGCGCTTCTTGTACCCTATTTCATACATGTGTGAGGAACAACTTTAGCGTGCCCTGTACTTTCTTCGGACTTTTATTCTACGTTGATGTCTTCCGTAGCCTCCTTATTACTTTCGTTATAATATATCAAAACTTGCATCATAAAGTCTGTGACTCCTCAGTTGTTAGGTAACTGATAGAATGTTTCTCACAAGTACGTGCACAACATTTCAACGCATGTTTAACCGACTTCAAAAAGGAGGTTTTTAATTCGACTGTAAGATTTTTGTGTATTAACACACAACTCTGTCATTTATAAACTGATTTGAAAAATTAAAAACCGGCCAAATGCGAGTCGCACTCGCGCACGAAGAGTTCCGTACCATTATCTATAAAAGTGGCAAAAAATTCACATTTGTTGTATGTAATAATTAATTTTATTTTAATTTACTTTTTTATTTTAAAGTGAATATAACTCAATATTCTCTGAATATTTCAAGCGTCTACCTGTTGCCGTTATCAATAACGAGCAAAAAAATCACGTTTGTTGTATGGAAGCCCCCTGAAATATTTATTTTATTCTGTATTTTAGTATTCGTTGCTATAGCGGCAATAGAAATACATCATCTGTGAAAATTTCAACTGTCTAACTATCACGATCCATGAGATATAGCCTGGTGACAGATAGCGGAGTCTTAGTAATAGGGTGCCGTTTTACGCTTTGGGTACGGAACCCTATATTAGTAGATTGGTCCCATAAAAATCCAATATCGATTCAGTAGTTTGCTTTATAAAATAAAAATTACTCATTTTAAAGTCGGTTGTTTCAGTTTTCTAAACTACAACTAATGAAACTAGATGGCCACTGCCTCGAGGTCGCGGCTGCATCAAAATTGAATCGTAGCTTAAATTAGCACGTGTATATATGCAAGAATAAGCATCTATATCGGAAGTAAATCGGTCTAAAGAATCGCATTATGTACGCAGCTTAAGAGTCCTTAGTTCACTCATCGTTCGTCTCGCTCGCCCATATGCACATTTTTGAAGATAATAAATGACTGTATGAACTTTAAAAAATCGTCGCTTCTAAAACTAGTAAACAACATCACAAATATTCGACAAAAATTGTTTGTATTACAAACAATTTGATCCAAGTTAATTGTCATACATACATAAAAATCATTTTTAGAAATTATTAACACAAAAATGTATTTATGTATGAAAATTATCATCATCTCAGCCATAAAGAGTCCACTGCTGGACATAGGCCTGGGGGGCCATGGATTTCCAAAAAGACCTATTGAATGCGGCTTGCATCCAGCGTTTTCCTGCCACTTGTAAGAGGTCATCTGTCTATCTCTTGGCTGGTCTTCCCGTCATAGGGGGGGTTTTTCCAGTACTCGCCACGCTTGGCAAGCGCAGTAGATGGCGTTTTAAGCAGAATGTGCTGCTGCCCACCTCTGGTTATATGTTAGCCGGTTCTTACGGCACCCACGGGAAGAGAGAGGGAGGTACTATTCTAAGCCGGTACCCCACGGCGTATGAAAATTAACTTGGATCAAATTGATTTTTTTATCGAATAAGTTCATTCAGTAATTTTAAATCTTCATTAATGTGGGCACAAACGCGTGAGCTAGACGGACAATGGTCGAACTTTGGGCTCTTATCCAATTCATTGCGTTATCGTATTTTATACACTTACGTCGGTAGCTGCTTATATATATATATTTCGTGGCGCGTTAGTCTCTCAAAAATATCACTATAATTAAAAACGAACGCCACAGTTATGATTTTTATTTATAAATGGTATGGAATAATTTAGGACTTCTCAAAATATAATTTAGCGAAGTTTTTCCAAATCGGATATGACACAACAGTTTTGTTACCAGCCGCACAATATAAGATATTGATGGCACACCTTTTGTGTCATCAGCACTGAAAGGGTAAAACAGACCGAGGGAGGACAGACATAATAATTTTTAAATCGCACCGTTCTAGGTGGAGGTGTCGGCGGAATGGGCACATGCGAAACCGCTGATGGGTTTAGTCGCGCAGCAGGCGTACAACAAACTCACTCCCGGAAAAATTATCGAGTTGAATCTCAGCAAGGGGCTCTTTGTGGTATGATATTGTAATTATTTATCACTTTTACACTTTTCACCATAAAACTCTATAGTGTTCCAAGTCTTATGGTTAATCTTTTGGCATAATACGGAAAGGAAAATTTGTGATATTATGACATTTATTAGAATAAATTTGGAAATGGCTAAATTTTGTACGTAACTGGTGTTAATATATTCAAAACGAAAAAGGGAAAAGGGTGAGTTTCAAATTTCAAACAGTTATTGTTCTTGTAGCCAAGTTAAGTATCTATTGTTATTGATCATAACGTTTGCGACAATCTAAGATTATTCTTTATATTATCCAGCCATTATGTTTATCAATAATACATTGAAATCTAAATTTCCCGCTGCATATCTACCACTGCCCATTAAATGAAGAATCCATGCTGAATTGAGAGAAAAAGAAGAGTAACATGCTGGTTCTCTTCCCGGGCATACTATAAATGTCAGTTATGGGACTTGAGGAAAATTTTCGTTTATGTAAGTGATAGTTGATGTCGGCCAAAAAGCAGCCAAATTAAAATGGGATTGGGCGGGGCATGTGGCTCGCATGCATCCAGAAAGATGGGCTCAGATCGTCACGCAGTGGACGCCAGAGGAACGACGCTGTCCAGGTAGACCTAAGAAACGCTGGCGTGACGATCTTGGCAAATTCCAAATAGATTGGCAGCAGATGGCGCAGGACCGTGACTTGTGGAGGGAAATGGGGGAGACATTTGCCCAGCAGTGGGACAGCATAGGTTAATAAAAAAAAAAGCTATAGGCTGTCACTTCAAGCCAATATTACATCTTACCCTAAAATTTCCTCTAACTCTCTAATACCCTCTCCCTTCTATTTAATCCTCTAACCACGGTTAGTTGTAGCCTCAAACGGCCTCATGGTCTTTGACGCTCTGCCTACCCCGTAAGGGAAAATAGGCGTGATTGTATGTATGTACATATGTCCACCGTCCACCGGTACGCATTGTCATATAAATGCCTTAAACCGATTTGATCAGTTAAGAGTGGTGTGTTCGCAGAACTTGCCAGACCAAACGCAGTGCTACTTCCTGTGTGAGACGCGCGGGCTGGAAGCGTGCACCGTGACGTCAGTTCCGTTCACTCACCCCTCGCACGTGCCACCGCTACTGGCGGCGCTGCGCCAGCAGGCGCTCTTCAACACGCTCGTCGCGAGCTGCGTCAGAACGCAGGCCAAACAAGGTACGCATACACCACCGACACCGTCTCACCGATAATAGGAAATCATCATCATCAACCATTGTCCACCCATTGCTGAGTATAGGTATCCTCTTTAGCGCGCCATTCTTACCGGTTTTGTGCCAGTATCATCCACTCTCTTCCTACAGCCTTGTCGATGTCAATAGTGAATGATTTATTTTTATTTGAACATTAAAAGCTAACCACAAATAGATCCATTCCACAAAAACAAAATTAAATTAAATACCTTCAAAAATAAGAAAGTTACAAACATTTTAATTTCATCTTAGACAAAGAGCACACGATAGCGAATGATGACTTCATGGTTCATGGTGTTCGCCGTACAAATGCAATACAAATTGTTTTTTCACGAGAGAGGGACAGAGCATCCCGTAGTACCCGGATGTACATCAAATGTAGCTGGATAGTTTATTGACCAATTCGTTTTTTAGTATATTTATTATGTTATCAATTAAAATGACTATTCCTATGAAATAAAATTCATGCATATTCCCTATAGTTTTAACACGTGTATACTCGTAGAGATGAGTCTAAAGCCGGTTCCAGACCGGTGTAGCATGTAATGTAATATCTCATGAAATGTTATGCGAATTCTGCGTGTGGGCGGTACTACGAACAATACAGAAAGACTCGCGGCAGGATTCGCGCTGATCGGTATGTTACTCGTCAGCACATCCCACTAAAATCGGGGAGTCCAGTAGATGGGTATATCTGTGGTGGATCTGCTTAGACAGGTCTTGCAGTTGTGGTCCAACTTCCGTAGCGGGCAGCGAGTTGATCCGGTGACGTCCTCTGAAGAACCTCGGTTTGCGACTGCAATGGCTCATAACTATTACAGTCGGTCCAAGTCTTTATGATCCTATATTAGAGCCAGAACTCGGGTGCGCTAGTCCTTTGAAAAATATTTTAATTAAAACTATAGTCGAAAATAAATCAAAATGCCCATACTTTTACTACAGAAGACATTAATAGTATTACTTACATACAAAACGGACACTCGCCGCCTCCCGCCATGCACGGGTTCCTCACCCTTTTATTTGCCGGAGTTTGCGGCGCGGTTGTCAGTCGAGTCCAGGGTTGCGGGCTTCAAGCATTCGAATCCCCATTGACGTCACGAACGAGCGGCAGTCAGACGACAACCATAACTTCATAATGTGTGTGTGTTATATACAGACGTCAACTTGCATATACATGTGTCACTGGTTAGCGCGCTATTGTATGGAGTATCCGACGTGTGCTTTTACTTACAAGTAATTGTTTAAAAAACTAAAAAAACGGACTTCAAAATACGCAATTTGTTTATTTCGATGCCATGTTTTCCAGTTATTTTCTTATAAAAGCCAAAATACTGGACCGATTTTGATAAAATTTCTATGGGACCACCTAGGAAATATATTCTTTTAAAAAATAATTTATTTATTTATTTATTTATAATTTATAATTTTCCAAATCGGTCCAGGTTTCTTCGAATAATCGGGGAACATACATTAAAAAAAAACCAACAAATTGAGATCCTCCTCCTTTTTGGAAGTTGGTTAAAAATTACTACAAATTACCACAATATACTAGTTCCCAAAATAAAAACTAAAATATATGTGTAAAATATGTTATTTCCAGTGGTAGAACTAGAAAACGTTCTAATGTTCGAAGTGAGCGCACTGTCCTGGCAGCACATCTCCATATCCCTGGAGCACCCGCTGGAAGAGAGCATGGCCACCGTGGAGCTGGAGCTCTCGGACCCTTCCCAGCCTCGCGCCTCGGTCTACTCGCTGAACACGCCCGCCAGGGAACATATAGACGATTATATCAGCAGGGTGCTGCAGAAGAGCCACTCTATTCCTATCACGTTAAGGTATTCATTGGAATGACGTTTTCGCTAGCTGTATCGTTATCATTAAAATATTAATTTAACTACCTTTATGTAAATTTTTGAGGGGGTAATTACAGTAAATTATTTTCTACCCTGTTTTTTTTTTTTTTTTTTTTTTTTTATTAATCCTTCGAGCACTATATAGAGATGAGAGATCTCTACATAGTGTATGTAACATAAAAATCTGTTTTTTTCTGCAATCTGCATATACTGCAATCCCATTTATCTAAATAGTATGAGATAGGTGTTATGGCACCTTGAATGTTTTTGTTAGTTTCACGTAATAGAAGTTGTCAGCCACTGTCCAAATAAAAAAATAAAACAGGATAAGTGCGAGTCAGACTAGCCCACCGAAGGTTCCGTACAAACTAGTAGATAAAATGGGGGCATCGTATTTTTATACCGAAAAATATACATCGTAAAAATATTTAAAAACCTGTTTTAACTTATGCTAATAAAGCTCTCTCATATGATACCCCACATGATACGGTTAAAGAACTTCAAAATTTGGACCCTCATTCCTTGCGTAAAGACACTATTTTTTGTGATTAAATTAAAAATGCCCGGTTTTCGGATTTTTTCCTATATATATATATAACTATAACACAATGCTTCTTGCCAAATTTCATAGTTCTAGGTCAACGAGAAGTACCCCATAGGTTTTGATTACCTTGTGAGTGTCGAAATGTGCATTTTTACGACATATTCGGCTGTAACATTTTTTTATGAAAACTGAGAAATTTTATTTTTCTTTCTGCAGCAATATACTATGGATTTGCGTATATTGTTTTAATTTCTTGACCCCCGGGCAGACAGACAGACAGACGGACAACAAAGTGATTCTATAAGGGATCCGATTTTTTTTGAGGTAAGGAACCCTAAAAAAAACATAAATTCTTAGATTAATTTTTGATTTTTACATTCGAAGGTCTCTGGTAAAGATCTGGGAGCGCGAGGCGGCAGCGAAGCAGATGAACGGCGGTTACTCGGCTCTGGACGCAAATTTTAACAGCGGCCTCGGCGGGCTCGACCCCGGGGGCGACGTGAAGCGCGAGCCGCGCCCGCTCTACCCCGCGCCCCTCCCACACCCGCATCAGGGAGGTTAGGCACTTCACTTTTTATTTTCTCCCATCAGAGTACAGGACTCAGGACTCATGCGGGTAGCGTATTTGCCATTCTCAAGTATTAAAAAATCACCGCTGGCCTAAGCATTAGCTTAAAAAAATCGAAAGCCTGGTACATTAGTATCCTTTTTGGCGTATAAATATAAGTATAAATTTGGCATTTATTTGGGTATGTGGACAGTACAGTAGTTAAAAAATAGTACACATTCCGTCCAATAGCCAAAAAGCGTAAATCAAGGCGTTTTATGCGAAGAAATGATTAAACATATAATGTCAAGCTTTAAAAGCTATTTTGGACTAGGGTGACGAAGATCCCGAATCCTTATACACATTTGCTTATTAGTAATTAGTAACAACTCAATTCTCTCGCCTAACTGTGGTCAGCCTAAACAATCATAATAAGCATAATGTTTTTAAAGTTATCGCGATTGCTACTCATTGAAATTAAACAAGTTTTAACTGATTTATCATGGCGTATATTTCACAAAATTTTATGACCTGACGTTTCGAACACTTTGAAGCGGCCGTGGTCACAGGTGAGACTACATGATAGTTATCTTTTTTGGCAATATTATCGCATGTAATCAATATAATAATCATACAAAGGTAATCGAAATCTCGGTAATCGAAGTTTCCGGCAGCCTAGTCGGGAGACCGTCTGACTTGCGATCCGCAGGTCCTGGGTTCGAATCCCACGGCACGCACCTCTGTCTTTTCGAAGTTATGTGCGTATTGTTGATTGCCGCCAACTTCAAACGGTGAAGGAAAACATCGTGAGGAAACCTACATGTCTGAGAGTTCTCAATGATCTTGATGATGTGTGAAGTGTGCCAACCCGCACTTGGCCAGCGTGGCAGACTATGGCCTAACCCTTCTCACAATGAGAAGATGGCCCGTTCCCAGCAGTTTGTACAAACAGGACTGATAAAAAAAAACGAAATCGCTCACGGTGTCTACAGATATCACAGATCTGCGTTGAGGCTGAGATTTTATTAATTTGATGACAAGGTCCCATGCAAATACGCAATAAATTCGTTAAAATTTGTTTCATTCCAATTAATCATAGCATAAACAACGTAGAAATCATCTTTAATCCAAAGTGAGACGAAAGGCGCTCAACAGCAAGTCTAGGCAAAATTAGTTCCGTGCATGTTAGCCCTCGCCTTCACTCGCATGAGCCATGATGTAGGCTACATAAAATAATAAATGTAAAAATACTATTGCGTTAACTTGGATCGGCCAATAAAAATACTACATAACCTTGAGCGAGCCTATAAAAATGTTTTCCTTTAGTTCAATGCGCATTTTCCTACAACTGTTGTGTGTCTGAGTTGAAACAAAGAACGCTTTATCTATCTTTACCTATACAGGACTATGTATTCTGTGTGACTGGCCAACAGATAATGTGCAGCGTAGACAGCTAATCCTTCAGTCATGCAATTTACAGATTGCCTTCTTTGTGAAGCGTAGATATCTACAGAGACAGGATTTCTCGAGCGCAGTTGAAATTAGGATGCGAATAAGGTAATATGTAAACACAAGAACATGATATTCATTCCAGTCACAGGAAGTCTACCGCTGGACATAGACTTGCCCTATGGATTTCCAAAAAGACCGGTGGATGTAGCTTACGTCCAGCGTTTTTCTGCCACTTGTATGAGGTCTTCTGTTCACTTTGTGACTGTTTTTGCCGTGGGATACCAGCTTAAAATAGTACCTACCCCTCTTTTCCCGTGGATGCGGTAAAAAAAAACCCGACATCTTTGTTTCCTGAGAACTAAAATCTTGAAAATTTTCAATGCTAGAGTGAATAGATATCTTCTAGATCAAGGAGCTCCATCCTCGGCCACACCGTCGCTTAACATCAGGCGAGTTGGTGCTCAATCGTAGACCTATCTAACACACAAAAAAAACTAAAACAGTAGCAATAATTAGAAGAATGTTTTGTTTTACGCACACGAGAGATGTTGAGATTTTAAAACTTTAGGTAATTGGTTTATCTAAACGTAAGTCACATGCCGGAAGTAAACATTCTATATTTCAAAATCCGTTCTCTGATTGGTCAGGCAACTATCTATCGGAGCAGCAGCACCAGCTGATGATGATGTCCCAAGACTCGGGCATCCAGGACACGAAGCCGACGGACGAGAGGCGGTCCAAGAAGCGCAAGTCCGACACCGACGTGTGGACCACCAGCCAGAAGAAGGGCAAGCCTGGCATGGCGGAACTTATGGATTCTGACAGGTTTGGATTTTTTTTAATGCTGCTGTGTAGGTTTTACAGAATGCTTTTGTTATTGAAGAAGTTATGCCTATGCTATTAAAAGCACTGTAGGTAGTAAATCGTCTGTTTCGTGCGCACATACCAATATATGAAGATATAAAACGTTGAATGGACTTATGAAAAATTCGATACTTAAAATATCATAAGCGTTCAAAATAATTTGTATTTTTTTTATCCATAACAAAAGCAGCCATGAACGAATATGATTCGTACACCAAGGCTTCCGTACCCCAATGGTTCTAACTAAAAAACAAAATTATCGAAATCAGTACATTTAGGAATAATATTTATATATAATAATATAATAAAATATTATATAATAATAAAATTTGGAATAATATTTATATATAATAATTAATAAATAATATATAAACATTTAGGACTTTTTTGTGTTCCGTCTATACATTCTCCGACCAAACTTGGAGACATTCTTAGACTGTACATATTGCTAACATAGTTTGCTGTGTTGTTTATGAGGTTGTCGGCAAATAAAATCACCTTTTTTAGACCTAGAAAACAGTCTTCTCCTGTTGTGAGACAAAACTCGTAATGTACTAGCGAAAATTGCCGCGATAACTGTATTTTTAAGATGATGTATCTATGGTCAATCTTACATATCAAAACCAATGCCTTAGCACATTTCTTCCTTATTTTCTTCTAACTTAATTAACTGATTTTTTGCCGACTTTATCGACAGTCCGCGTCTTTACTGGCCTGTCGATTCTCTAAATTATGTGATCGCGCAAGTGAAGTGATGCCGTAAGTGAACTTGTATTTTTCTTGTTTATTACGGCATTTAATTTCAAAATATGTAATCGAAAATTAAATTGATGGCTACCGACATGTGTATCTTTACACTCGATATTTTGACATTTCTCTGCAGTTTCAGCTTGAAAAATTGAAATTCACTTAGGGACTCACTTCACTTGAGTGGGCATTTAGCTTAGAAAATCGACAGACTGGACACCGAGTCGAGTACAGGCCCCATAAATCTGTACCCCTATTCACGAAGCATTCGGTAGAGAATCTTATCGGACACGATATGTTATTTCCATACAGAATTATAGTGATGGAGATATTGTTTCCTGTCGGAATGTACAAAATGAGTTGTGAATAGGAGTTCTGTACCCTGCAATATACTTAACCATTTTTTTTTATTGGTATTGGTCCCGCTTAGAGCATTTGCCAGTGTCAAGTATTAAGATTTCTTCAAGTTTTTTAAATAAAACAAGTTATAAATGTTCTAGTCACGTATAAGTACAGTCATTTTCAAATTCGAGTCATGCTTCAGTAATGTGGTGGCGACTTTACTGAAAGCTTCTATGGAGTTTTACCGATAACTTAAAGAACACGTTTCACCGATTTATCTCACTCACAACTCATGCACTTGATCAAACACTTAATGATTAAAACATCACCATTTTTATAGCGCTAAAATCCAAAATAACACAATTTTAGCAAAGTAAAATAAAACGATAACATGTTTCCGTGACGTTCCCGCCAAAACTCTAGTTAACCATTTATTTATCACCTCTGTTACAGTGAAAGCGATAATTCAGACTACGTAAACGATGACGACAACACCAACAACAGCGCCTCGACAAACGAAGACGGTCGTTCGTCGGCGTCTCAAAACGAGTTAACGTCAGACCTCGAGTTGTCAACCATGGACCCAGGGGACGGCGGACATGACGTCAGGTTGTCCGATATGGACAACTCTAATGATGGCGACGTCGACGACACTAATATGAACAGGTGAGGAATTATATTGAAATTAGTCGGCGTCACACAAACGTAAAATAGATTTACTATAGACAGATCTTTGCCTGACCAATCAGAGTACGGATTTCGAAAGATAGAATGTTTACTTCGGCATCGGAACGATGTCTTTTTTATCTTTGATTATTATGAATTTGACAGACAGTCATAAAATTAATTGGCATCATTCGGATTATCTGATAAACGTGGCAACACTATAGTATGCTTTTATTTAGTTATTATAATTTGTTACATTTTCCTCGACCCAAATGAAAAGGTTTCGATCGACGAGGAAATTTGCACTTTCCTCTTTGTCATTAGCATCCAGAATAACAGAGACAGTGAGTGTACAGCACCGTCGCGGCTGCAGCAGATATAATAATGTCAGAACGTTTGATAATGGTAACTGTAAGGGTCGTGATAGTGACGTCTCAGTGTTACAGAAGAAACTCACGGTAGACCTAATACTATACGTCAAGAACATGACTGACAGCGGACATGACGGTAGGTTGTCCAATATGCAGAACTAATAATGGCCACGGTTACGGTTAAAATTATAAGACGAGATACTTTTTTTTTAATTACATATTATCCTGTTCTTATTACGTACCTTTTGATAAGAGACGTTTTTATAATGATTAGACTTCTTGAAATCCATGTACATGTTTAAACATTTATTTTAGTCCAAAGGATTGCATTATTACGATTCATCATCGCTTTTGTAAAACTATAAAGCTACGGAATTCAATCGTGTGGATCACATAACAGCCTTGTCGAAGATGCATAAGTCTTTGTTTCAGTAAAGATTACTTGCATGTTATTTGATATAGTTGAAGCGAGAGAGCAGGCAGATCAGAAAACCTTGGACGTTGTAATGGAGTATCAAGTTACACTACTGGGATATCGGAATTTGTTAGTAATTTCCAGTTGTCTGAGTATTTAGATATAGTACATACAGTAAATGTTATTATTATTATAGGCTGACTCCCTGTAACTCCAAGCCAATATTACATCTTACCCTCGTATTTGTTATTACTCGTATGTGACATTGATTTTGGTGGTTACTTTATACAACTTTGTAAAACTACCCTTATCGCGGTAAAGCATTAGAACTATTTAATATTAGAAATTAGAAATTTACTTAAAAGCTTCATTTAAACGTAAAAACTTAACGGATCTGTCAAATTTATTTTGTATAATTTTAAGCCTGGTTTTAACAAATAACAATCACGAAAACCTAAGTTACATAGCGATTAGTAGTAGTAATCCGTTAAAAGTTTGTTTAATTTCTAAGATCTATAGCTTTATATGTTGTTTTTTTCATTTCACAGGTCGTCTTTTCAGAAGTCTGATCACAAAAGGCAAAAGCTCAAAAACAAAGAAAGTGATATGAGGAGTAGGAGCGCCTCTTCACTGCTCCTCGACCTCACTGAAGGTAAATCCTACATGCCTTCTTCCGTCAGCATTACCCCAATAGGGTCTAGTTCAGCCCCGGGGAGCTTACAGCCCGCCATGCTGTCGCTGGACCGACGGCCCGGGATAGAAATAATACCCATCACGGCTGCAGCCCCCGCCGCGCTACCTAGCTCAATCACCATAACCCCAATATCCTCATCTCAAAAACTATCAATGGATGAACGGATCAGATCTGAAAAGAAATCCAGCAAGTCGGGGGAAGAACGTAGCAAAGAAAAAAAGAAGAAACGACGAAGAGATGACTCAATGGGACCACCAGAGAAAGTTCCGCCGAAACAAGATCCGTTGACTAAACCGGTGTCAGTCAGCATCAAACCGACCGACGGATCCCCTTTACGGTCCTCGTCGCCGAATTCTCTGTTGAGAAAATTTAGCCCGAGTCCAACCCACGGGAGATCGGTTTCCATCACCAAATCTCCCAGTCCGAGCAACATGAAGGGATTAGGGAAACCTTCGGGAACGACGAGCCACCATAGTAGTCCCCGGCATTCACCCGTACAAAACAGCCCTAAACACTTGCCAGGATACTCGAGTCCAAAAAACCACACCGTATCCTCCCCTAAACACAGCTCATCAGGGTCGGGGAAACCAAGCATGTCTGCCTTGAAATCGGCAACCTCCGGATCGCCCTCAGGAAAGTCTGGAACAACCGGATACGATCTATCAAAAAAGATATCGAAAGACAGCTACAGCTCGAGCTCGACGACGTCGAGAGATAAGGAAAAGAAGCATTCCGGTCTCTCCTTTTCTAGTTCAGGTAGAAGCAGTCCGAAGCTGAAGAACCCGGTAAAATTAAAGCAGCTAGAGATAACACCAGTGTCGTGTAACAGTCCTACCGCGGAGCCACTTATTTCACCCCCTAATGTAGAAGTAAACAAGTCCAGCGCGCCAAGCCAAGCTCGGAACCGAAAAGGCTCTCTTAGCGCTGTTATAGATAAACTGAAATCAGCTCAACACTGTGGCGAAGTCGATCTTAGCGCCAAATCTAGTTCTAGCAGTGCAAAATTTTCCGATCCAAAAAACAACATGAGTAGTGGCGCCAAAGTAGATACAAAAAACCAGGAGTATATGGTGAAGCCGAGCTCTGACGGTATGAAGATCACAATAAACAAGACGAGAACAAAAGAATCGTCGAGCAATAGTGGCTCGAAATTGAATTACAGTAGCTCGAGTTCAGGCAAGCAGTCGTCGCCGCAGTTGACGCCGCCGAGCCAGGGTTCGCCGAAGACTCACACGGGACTAAAGCCAGGCGTCATTAGTGGACCCGCTTCCAAGAAAACTCAAGCAATGCAGTCCTCAAAATCCGGCAACGTGACGCCTGGCTCCACCCCGCCGAAAGCCAATACGAGCCCTTCCGAATCCACGGGATCTAGTAACCCAAACATGACAAAAGTGCCTTACAAATCTTCAAGCAGTAGCAGTAACGCCGGAATTAATCTGTCTAAGTCGGTCTCCAAATCAAGTACCGGCTCTCCGAAAAGCGGAAGCTCGGATATATCAAAAATAATGCGTGACCGAGAACGAGAAAAAGCCCGTACCAAGCTCATGAACAACTCTGAGAAATCGATATTCGCCTCAAAATCGGAACGTCATTCTAGCCCCAGCTCCAGAGACGACGTCGATGGAGATAGGTTCAAGTCTTCCTCCAAAGAAGCAAATTTCCTCGTAGAAGGTCTGATCAAACCTCTCGATACTAGTAAATTCCAAATTCCGAAACTGAAGAATCAGAGTACTCCTGATAAGAATAGTCCATCATCACAATATGATGGACGATCAATGGTGAACGATTTCGCAAGATCTATCGAGCAAGGCAAATATCCGTTTCCTCACTTCGACAACTCGCGAGCGGACCAAATGCAAAAGGCTCCTTATCCTCTCAGCGTGCCTAAACCTCTACTAAATATGGGTGCAATGAGCCCAAAGTTGCAAGGTAAAGATTCGGACCGGCCTCTAGAATTCACGAAAGCAATGGCCGAAAGCATATCGAAAGTAGAAAGCCCACAGCGTACCAAAGACGAGGCAAAGGACTATTCGGGTTCATTTCCACTAATGCCACTTGATTTCAAAACTGACGGTAAAGGGTTTGCAACTCCTAAAGGATCGGAGGAGCGCAAGGGCGCGGAATCGTGCATGAAACCTCCAGCAAGCGGCACAGTGGCGCGTGCGGGCGCAACTACGCCTCAAGAAGCCGCTGAAATGTTGTTGGACTTCTCATCATCATCTGGCAGTAAAGTTTCGGGACTGGTAGCGGTACGGCCTGTATACCCAGCGGCACCACTTGCACTACAACTTGCCAAGTCACCCGCCCCCTCACCTCTCGTGGCGCCTTCACCGCACTCTAACTCGCCCTGTATTACCGACGATGAGCTCATGGACGAGGCGCTCGTCGGGCCGGGGAAATGAGTGCGTCACACCGATATCTGCCAGTGTTGCCAGATGTTTTGTGGTCGATGCATCACAAATAATGAGAAAAGTGGCCTAATATTGCCCTTTCCACAAAAGTCACTGTTAAAAACTTAGCAAGTCAGCCCGGTGGCCATTTTAGGAGTGACTTAGATCAATTATAGCTTTTCCGAAAATAAAAGTTGCCACATCTAGCAGGACTGTGCGGGATCAATGGCTACACTTAAATGATGCTCATTCAATTTCACTTCAACTGTTTATTCGCATCTATTTATTCGAAAACGGACGATCGCTTTGTTCTCTCCATTTGATACCTGTTGTGGTACCATACGGATACCATACAAGTTACGACCGCGGATACTCTAGTTGTAATATTTTGTAATTAGCTTTTAGTGATCGGGTTACATTGTGTCATTTATGTAAAAAGACGTTAACATAGGTCGTGTAGAGCTATTGTTGTTTTTGAATTGATACTCGACTGCCATGAATTGAGGACGTTTGTGTATGTAATTTTCCTAATTAATGAGTTTGGTTGAAATTTTATGCAGTCAAATTAATATAATTGACAATGTTGTATATACAAGATGAATTACCTTTTAAAATAGTGATTATGATATTGAAATGATTTAATCGATATGGCATTTATGTATTGAAGATTTATAGGATTAAAAAATGTATTTCAAATATAAAAATCTTTATTTTTACAATATAAATTACGATAAATAATCTTAAAGAACTATTTGGCAAGTGTACTTTAGTAGAATCTTAGAGAGCTAGGGCGGTAGAATCCGTAGTAGGGGTAGAAGAAGTGGAACTTCCTCCTGAAGGGGTTTGGTGCGAAATGTCTGCGGTTGGCGAAACGACGACGCGGCTTATTTTTTCTTCGAAATAGTAACGGAATGGGTGCGAATCCCGCAGCCGTCTCCATTATTTCATCCTGAATTGCGTTAATTGGGGCGTCCCTGGACGGTAAGTCAGTGACTGGAAAGTCATCTTCAAATACATCCTGTATTGACACCTGGGGAAGTACATCAATCGGACTTTGCGCTGGCGGAAGAAGCTCGATCGGCCTTTCCGCTGGTGCAAAAAGATCATTCGACCTTTCCGCTGGTGCAAAAAAATCAATCGGACTCTGCACTGGTGGGATAAAGTCTATGGGGCTAGGAACTAGAGGTAACTCGTCGATTGGATTCGGTGCTAGTGGAAATTGATCGATGGAACTCTGTTCGTCCTCTATCAAATTCGGAGTATCATCCACATGATCGACGACACTTTCTTCTATTATGATATCCACCTTACCATCACAATTAGTATCCTTCGTGTTGCTATCGTCCGGCTCGATGATATCTATTGTTTCCCCATTCTTTTGTTCGCCATTGTTTAACGTTGGTTCTTCATGTTTTGTTTGTGACTCAATACTTTCCAACTGCGATGGATTCTTGTTATCACTCGCGATTGTTTGTTTTGAAACTGGATTCGCCAATACGCCGATGAATCCTACCGCTATTAAAATTATGAACCGGGTCTTCATTTCTTCTGTAAAAATAATATTCTATGTTACTGGCTTGAAGATCAAGGACGGTGTGAGGTTATTGGTGGACTCATTGCCTTTAAATAATGCCAAAGATCGGGGTCGAAGAAAGGCTGTCACAAGTTCTAACTAAATGTTTGAACAAATATCGCATCGCTCAAAAAGTAGCACATTTGGGGAAAAAACTAAGTACAAATGAGTAAAAGGAAAACCCCTGTAATGAGTAATTTGTTTGAACAATAAATATCTAAGATATCACATCGCCTTCAGGTAAATACATATTTTACGATAAGATCAGGACAAAGAAAAGGCCGTTGATACATTTGTTATCTTTTATAGATTAAAATACAAATCAAAATTACCCAAGATTACAATAAGTATGTGAATAAGTACTTTGCTATTACATTAATATACATTAATTTTTATCTCATAGTGAAGTTTTTTAGTTACTATATTTTTGTTTTGTATTAACACATCAAAAACATATGAATAAATAAAAGAATACTTACATAATAAGGGCACGGTGGTCGGAACGGGCGTGCTCGTTGGTCGAACCTCCTCTGCCCCTGGTTTCTCCTCTGTGCCCGCGCCTGCTCCCGCCTCTTTTTCAGTTGTCTCATCGCAAACCGTGGAAGAAACGGGTTCTGAGATTCGGCCACCTCCATCATCTCACCACCAGCGGAAACCTCCTTACTATCACCCTCCAAAAGCTTTCCTTGAACAGTGAGCACGAAGAAAACCAGCAAAACTGTCAGCAATCTCAAGTAAAACGCCATGTTTAAAGGTACAGTACAATTTGAACTACTTGCAAAATTAAATGATTGCAAAATGAATAATGATGAACCTTCGACAGTTGATCCCACTTTATCCGTCTTGAATGTCCGTGTCCACGTTTTATAGGGACAAAGTGACACATGTGCATTTGTTTACCAGAATATGTAATTTTAGGAAACGTAACGGATCATCGGGCCGTTTCTTATTAACACTTCCTTGGCTCTTATTCATAGGAACAAACAGGTCGTGCTTTGTTTATTTGAGTGACCTATTGACTGTAACGGTCGTGATAGACCTACTCCACATTCGCGATTGTACGGTGACTCATGAGCGATAATTGAAATAGTATACTTTGTTGATAGTATTTATGGCATTGAAGCGTTTTATTCTGGTCAGTCTTATTTGCATCTAATAATAGATTCACCATCACTTAAAATACAGAGGTGGAATTGTGTGTGTGTTGCATTTAATACACGGTCGTTGCTGTTGAACATGTTACACTCGGCTAGTACAACGGATAACCAAGTCGAAATGGCAGTGGGCAGAGCACAGCACGTAGAACTAATGGTCGATGGGGCCGAAAAGTTCTCGAGGGGAGACCACGCACCGGCAAGCGCAGCGTAGGAAGACTAGCCATAAGGTGGTCAGATGACCTCATACAAGTGGCAGGAAGACGCTGGATGCAAGCCGCTTCCAATAGGTCTTTTTGGAAATCATATGTCCAAAAGTGGACATATGATTATATGTTCACTGCACAGTTTCTGTATATGTTAGCTATACCAGCTTCTAAACATGTGTGCTCAATTTCATAAGTGTATGTATGTTTGTATGGATGTATGTTTGTCCACGTATTATGCAGAAACTAGAATAATTATTGCAATACTGCAATAATTATTTTTGTATTAAATAAATTATCTCTCAACTTACTGAACTTAGGAGTCACTGTAAGTTTTATCAAAATCGGTTCAGTAGTTTTCAAGATATGGACTTTTTTAATTTTAAAATATGAGCGTATAGTTTTGTATAGTGTCGTTGAACGACACTAATGAAGGTATTTCCTTCTTATATTATATTATATATCATTGAAGTGATATACTCACGAAAAATATTACCCAACTTGGGCAGTCGAATAAATATTGAAATTTGGAATAAATAATAAACTCTGTACACTAGTGTACTTCGCGAATGAATAGGTAGATCACAAACAATCATCAGTTATTAACATAAACTTTGACTATGTAAATACTAAACATGAATTAATGTTGTCGTCTAGTAAAAATAAGATTTGTGACAATATAAAAGACCTAAGAAATTGTTATTTAAATGAAAGTACTGGTGTTTTGAAATACAAGAAATTGAAAATGAACAGGAGTTTGCCCAGACCCTCAAAACTATATTAATTAATAAGTGTTACTATACCTTAGACGAGTTTCTTAATGATAAAAAAAATATCGAATAAACTGTTCCGCTCCGTACCAGTTGCTACACCCTACCAGGGTCATTGTATTACTAAAAACAAACATGTACTGTAACATCTCCATGTAACCTATAATGAATGCAATAAACTATTGACTATTAATAACTGTGACAATAAAGGAATACATTTGACACAAATTTCATAATTTCACATTTCATAATTATATTATAAAATCGAAGTTTGTTACCTTTACACGCTCAAACGGCCGAACCGATTGTTATGAAATTTAGTATAGAGATAGCTGTGGACCTGGAGACGACGGACACAAACTACATATAATCATCACCGTTTTTCGGTGTCACTACGCGGGTGAAGCTGAGCGCAGCTAGTTTATAAATCGGGGATTATTGTGAATCTTTGTTTTTTAGGTATTTTCCTATCATAATGTCAAAGAATCCCTCAGGGTGCATGTAATTTGATCAGTGCTCCATACAAACGGATTTATTTTTACTAGACTCCCGCACCGCACCCATAGATAGATAGATAGATAACAATTTATTAAAAGACCACAATACAGAAACATTAAATACATAGAGAATAATATTACAGCTAAGCTGTAATATTATTCTGTTAAGCTGTTTTAATTGGCGGCCTTATCGCTTAGAGCGATCTCTTCCAGGCAACCTTGCACGGATAGGACAGATAGTGGCCTTAAAGCACGACTTAACTAAAAATGAGTATGCATAAAACAACAGTAGTTAATTATATTATAGGTACCTAGGTACCCATAGTACGGAAACCTAAAAACAAGACGAGATTGTTAAAATTTGTATGTTATTAGTATTTTCAGTTGTTAATAGAGGAATGTGTATGTCTAAAATGTCTATTTACATTATCCGTCTTATAAACGCTGAATAATCCAAGACGATAATTAGGTCGTTAGACTATAGATTGGACTGCATGGTAGTTCAGCTAATCCCATATGATGGCCATCAAACATGTCATGACGTTCTGAATCACGTCTGCTAATAATAAAACATTTGTAAATAACGGAATATTACCTACAGAACTGTACAATATGTTATTCTGATTAACGCCACAGAATACGTAACACTTAGATCAAACCTAAACTTAGCTATAGGTACATGACACTTACATTTATAGAAATATTCTGTCATTATGTATTACTTACAAGTACCTTGTTATTATTGGTATCAAATACATTTTATAGCTTTAATCAACGAAGTAACGTCTATAGTATTACTTAATATTGCGAAATACATTTTACTCGTCATCTAAATGATACATTCATTAATTAAGTGATTACTTATCTAGTATAGTATTATTTTGCAGATTTTAAATGTATATGTACCTCACCTTCCTACGACCTACGTACGTAATATATATATTACGCACGGTGTATATATACACCGTGCCTATGCAGATAGAATCTACCGGATACAGTTGGAACTCCGTGCCGCCTTTGTCTTTCGTGAATGTACCTTATGTACAATATGTTATGTTATGTCTTATGTTTATGTATGTTATCTTTAGAATGTTCATTGCCAGAGTATTAGATTTCGTCTAGATTGAAATGTTCCATCTTATTCGGTCATACCATCGCTTATCATCGGGTCAAGTTCGAATCTGTGAGTAATCAATTGTATTAAAAGACTTTCACAGACACTTCAATTGTTCCAACGCAGTTCGAAACACGATGTCAGTTACGAGTATAGTCCTTTGAGAAGAATAAGTTTAATTTAACTAGTTAGATACTGCCTAAGTATAAAGAGGAAAATATAAAAATGTATCAGTATGCCCAAAGTAGTTTCTTACCTTGTTTTTATGTTAGATTGGAAGGCCAACAGGGTAGACAAGTGGCGGGTACATAAACGCCTCTATGAAACGCTGCAATGTATTGTTACACAATCAAATCTGGCTAACTTTAAATACTATAAAACATTGCTATTAATATATATCTACATATGTATATCATTATACAAGTATTTTTATAATACCCGACTGCAGAAAATTTGCAGTCTAATTTACGATTTCGTTACGCTTGCTTGATACGCTGTTGAGTGTACGTTTTTTTGTGGGAAAGTATGTGTAAAATCGCTGTAAAAGTTTATAAATGCGCAATCTTTAAAATAATTATAGGTAAATCACTTATTTATGTATTACGGAAAAGTTCGTTGGAGGTTAGGAAAAAGCCAATTTTTTATTTTGCGAGAGTCGTATTATTATTATTACAAAAAAATATAGCCTGTGACACTCAGGAAGTTAAGACAAATCGAACGACAACTCGCGCATTAAAATCGGTCAAACCGTTTAAGTTGCAGGAGGTAATATAGAAATATACCCACATACATACATACACTCGAAAAATATAATCCTCTTTCGGCATTCGGGTAAAAAACGTAGGAACAATCTTGGGCTCTTGGTATTGAAATAAATCCAGCAAAGTACGAGTTTCTCTCGTACACCAAATGTGGCAATACGGTAGCTAAGTAACTTTTTATTTATTTACGGCGTCACGGCGGTCTCCTCAGCAGAAATAAAAACAAACTAAAAATATTAAAACTATATTAGTCGCAAAAATTTTTAAGTTAATCCATTGAATTACTTCAATTTTGAGAAAAAGCATAAAAAGAATAATAAATTGACACAACACATATACAAATCTTTAATAAGTTTTGAACTGCCGAAGTCCAAAGTTCACAGTAGCATTAGCCTTACAAGCAAGTCACAAAAGCTAAGTCTACAATCCAAAGTCCGCACTGGAAACCACTTAACAAACGGAACGAAATTATTTATGAGGTATTTAGATAATTTAACACTTCATTCAGCTCTTAGAATATAGAAAATTCTATATTCTAAGATTCAGCTACGTTATAATGTTTATTAATGTCGTTTAAGTAAATACCTCAACAGTAATGCCGATTAAGGCTAGGTTTAACTATTGCGAATTTGTTATTGAACGACGACATTGACCATTCGGGACAAGCAAGGCTGTCGACCTTGGTGACAGTTGAAGAGATTACTACACCTCAAATAAAGATAAATTACAACAAAGGCCGTGATAGGTATAAAGGAAATAAGAAAATTTTGTTTGTTTTTGTGTTAGTTAGAGCCTTTTTACATAAGTTTTTTTTTCGTCGATGGAATAGGAAAACCTCGTCATTTCTAGTAGGTCATCAGATCTCTTTGGATCTTGTTGCTGTGGCGAGAAGACGATATTTATTGAAGCATTTTCTTAAAGTGTTGCAAGAAAAATGTTGTGTCGTCTTAAGCACACGCGTTTTTTTTTTGTAGGGCATCGGCTAAACTCCAAATTCTATAAAACTGAAGAAAGAAATCGTTTTCATAAGAACAATGGATTTTAAGCCAATATAAATCGAAATCGAATGTATTCGAAATTAATTCAACAGATAAAAAGACAACACAGAAAACGGACGTCGACCCATTTCAAAACAATAAAAACAATTCATTCTGAATGAATTGAATACTTCGCAACGAGGACAGAATGATAAACCATGGAAAGTAAGTAAGTAGGTGCTTTTTTAATTAACAATAGATGTGGATATTAATTATGTTACCTGTATAAAGATAGAAAATGTAGCGCTTCCCTCATGAGAGCCTCTACGATACGTACTCGTAGATGAATATTTATTGAGTACGTCAAGGTATCGCCGTACCTAGTTCTGTTGCTAACCAACACTATTTAAATACATACATATTTGACCTTAGATTTCACACAACCCCAAACTAAGCAAAGTACTTGTACTATATGGAACCAGATGGCTGATAGAATACATAAAAAATCATTTACAAGAATAGCAATTACATTTATTCAATTAATACTTAAAAAGCACTCAAGGTACATAATAATATTAACTACTATGGCTTAACCGGTTATAGGATAATATTATAGAAACATACATAGGTACATACAACCGAAACATATATGTACCTATATAATAGTTCATAGAACAAGTTTATTTTCTCCTAACTGTACGCCCCGTCATGTTTCTTTCTTTTCAGTTATTTTTTATGTAATAATAGGTTTGCGCTTGACCGCCATCTCGCCCGATGTTAAGCGACGTTGCGGTCTACGATGGAATTCTCTACATCCTTGGTCTGGAAGAGATCGCTATTAGCAACTAACACTAGCATGTAAATCTATTTCCTTTGATTGTAATTTTCTGGTGTGTACAATAAAGACTATCTATATATCTATTTTCTTATGCAGTCGGGTAATAATTTTATACATTGCTGTGGATCGTTAATATAACGTAGAAATGCAATTATTTAAACAGGTTTCATACAGCATATTGTATTGTTTATCAGACAAAGGTATTACAGAGAGACAAGTAACGTAACATTAGGTCACGAGTTTAGTTACGCCTAACACCGCTTATAATCCTATGTATTTAACGTCACTTGACATTACAGGCGTTGTTCGTTTCGTTCCGCCCCATTGTTACTATTCTTTGACAAAAAAATTAGGTACAATTCTGATGAAAGTCTATTTACCACCTACTTTTCTACAATGGCTGACCTGAATATTAGAAAATGGTGTTGCCATAACGGTCATATATATACATATGTACGTACCTACTTACAAAGTTACGCCTTTTTTAACTGCCAACCCGGTTCAACCGTTTGTCTATCACAGGTCACATAATTATAAAATTAGTTCTAATAAATTGTTCAATTAATCCTTTAGTATATAACTAGGTCATTTAGGTTGTGCGTATGAGAGCTAATTTGAGAAATAGAAGTGCAAATCATTATCGACTACGTTTCTGCAGGCGTATACGCTGTCATTACGTGTATAGACGTAATATTTACATACGTACAAACAATCAACAAACATACATACAAACAAACCTGACAAACATAGACCCGCAGAGCTTCATGATCTAAATCCACCCTTCTCGTCTCATAACAAGACTAGCAGAAAGTTGGCGCATTACCACCGATATCACATTGAAATGCCTATAATTCGGTACTAAACAATTTCGGTCTACGTTCTTGATGAAGAATCCCATTCCTGCGCAGTGCACAGGAATGGAATTCTTTGTCGCTATCCCTGTATCCTGAGAGCACAATCTTGGAATTTTCAAGGCTAGAGTATAGAATAGATATCTTCTAGATCGACGAGCTCCATCCTCGGCCACACACTCGCTTAACATCAACCCAGTTAATGATCTACCTTCTATAAAACAATATCCTAGTAGGTACATATAATCATTCCGACATGAGTTGCTATGATATAATTATTCTGTTCCGTAAAACATTAGGTCTCTATTAAAATTATAGGCGCATTATGTCGTTAAAGTCGTTAATTCACTTTCATTATAATTTTGCCAGATAACACGCAGTTAGCAAAGTGTATAATCGTTCCATAAATTATTATTTATATCATCAGGTAGGTACTACATTTAAATACTTGTGTTAATTATAACCAACTTAACCAAAGAGTAAAGTAACAAGTACCAGCTACCTACATAAAATGCAAATATAATATAGGTATCTACTATTGTTACTTGCCGCTATTTCATACGGTTAAGAGAAACATCGTAAGAACCTGCATGTCTAGTCTGAGAGTAGACTAACCCGCACTTGGCCAGTGTGGTAGACAATGGCCTTATTCTTCTCACAATGAGAATATGGCTTTTTATCCGTTTGGAAATTATCTGCCTTACCAAAAAACGTTACTTAACTTTAAGCAATGCTTAACATATTTTCATCAACTTCTTGCTGACACGTAATTACACTTGCGGAAAAAAGACAGAGTACCTAAGACGTTGGTTAAAGTTAAGTAGGTAACGTTTTTCGGTTAGACCCTATATCTCCATTTCCGTCATTCTGTTGAGCCATGTTGTAATTAAAGTAATTAGGTACATTTAGTTAAAAATGTTAAGTTATTTCGGAGCTTGTGTTCAGACGGGTCCCCGGCCCAAGAGGCCGGCATTTTGGCAGCCCTGCCACCCTATAGTTACGCCACTGCTTGATAGATACATTGTTTTCGATAGATAAAATCTTATCGATACATCTGGATAAGTAGCGAAAGGTTATCTAAACTGGTCATACAAGATATCTTGAAGACAAAACGGACATTGTCTCAACTTCTCTTGCTCAAGCCCTTAAATTATCTTCTAGATATGCCTCAAGACACAGTTTAGTAAAAGTGGGCACAGGTTTTAAGACAAAGTTATGCGGGACTTAAGAATACTTTGGGAGATAAAGTTAAGCTATAGTTAAGAATAGAGGTAGGTATTAAAAATATGTTCTACAAGTTTTCTTTAAGATATCTTGTAGATTAAATTAAAACTAAATTTAAGCTGTCAAGAAGTTTTTATTGTTTTTAAGTTGTCTTTAATTCTAGTTTAGGGTACCAAAATAGATTTCAAATTTAGTGTTAGTTTACTTTATGAAGTAAATTTTCACACAAATAATGGAGTATTAGTGAAACAGATTGTGAAAATAATGGCGATGAAATTAATAATTATTTATGTACATAAATATCATCTAAAAAAAAGTAAGTATATATGAATTCTATCAGCCATCTAGTTCCATAGCACAAGCGTTGCTTAGTTTGGGCTAGATGGAAGTTGTGTGAAATGTACACAAATATTTATTTATTTATTTTATCTAGAAATGCGTATTCGTATTATTGTATACCCAGAAACATAAAACGCATGTTAGTTTCTCGTTGGAAATGACAAGATAATTGTGTAAAAATAACGGGCCTCAGAAATAACTAAGAAAAAAATAAAAAAACACCGTAATTAATAATGAAAATATGAAATTTTATGTAGTGTGACACACAATGGTTGAATTTTGTTTATACTGTTGCTGACTATTAGAATTAAAAACTATTAAAAATGAATTCTAGGTGATGATGATATGAAGTTGCCTGCATGGTTGCCTGGAAGAGATCGCTCTAAGCGATAAGGCCGCCAATTAAAACCCTAACCCTAAGTACTTAATGTTTTCTTTGTTATTTTGTTATCATGTGGTTTTTAATAAAGTGTTATCTATCTTACTATGGAAACTAACGTGGTTTTCACACATTTTTAAATAAAAACTACGGGTCACTCACGTCTGTTTTAAGCCGAAATATCCGACTATAGTCGGATGACCCGTAGTTTTTATTTAAAAATGTTATTTATCTATCTATCTATCTATGATAATGATATTTCCATTTTAATAATAGGATACAAAATGGCGTTAAATGTAATTTGTCTAGCTGAAGTACAAGTTTAATCAACATTGCCTTAAATAGGAATAGTTAAGGTAAAATAAAATCAATTCTGTATTATTGTACCTATAGTTTAGGAAAACTATCCTTAACTTAGTCTAAAATAGATTTAATGAAATACGAGTTAATTCTTTTTGTATTTATGATTCCTTAAGTTTGATTTAACCAATACTATCTTGTCTATCTTATCATCAATAAATCGTTACTTAAGTATACTGTTACGAACATAAGAACGAATGAGCTTAAACAATAATAATTTTCTATTAAAAACCGGACTTCAAACGCAACTTACTAAATCCTTCACTATTATAAACTTTTTAAAGAAACCTCTTTTCACCCGCTCTTTTTTTCTTTTGTCAAGAATGCAATGACATTGAATGATGTCATTGAATGTCAAATACTCGTCTTCGAAGATTAGAAAATGTGCAGATGTTTATACGATAATTCTTAGTATTTGACACTCTTGCAAAGAAAAACGTGTAGGTGGAACTCTGCGATTCTATAATCTGACGCACTTACTCAGGAATACAATGAAAATATTTTAATTTTTAGAGATTAATCAAAAAGTAATAAAGCGGTGTTTATAAATTAATTATGGGACCAACTTGGGAGCTTTCTCTGTACACCAATTCAGGTAACACAAAAATTGGTTCTCGAATGACGGTGTAATTCGTGTACATACAATAAAAAAACGGTACGAATTGATAATCTCCTCCTCTTTCGAAGTCGGATAAAAGATATTTTTTTTTTATATAACAAAGTTCCACATGGAAATAAATTTTTATGAGTACAAATTTACGTTTTGAGTGAAATAGTACCTTTTTTTTTAATACACTATAGATCTACGATTGACCACCAACTCGCATGATGTTAAACGACGGTGTGGCCGAGAATGGAGCTCGCCGATCTAGAAGATATCTATTCTATACTCTAGCCTTGAAAATTTCAAGATTGTGCTCTCATGATACAGGGATAGCGACAAAGAATTCCTTTCCTGTGCACTGCGCAGGAATGGAATTCTTCATCAAGAACGTAGACCGAAATTGTTTAGTACCGAATTTTAGGCATTTCAATGTGAAATCGGTGGTAATGCGCCGACTTTCTGCTAGTCTTGTTATGAGACGAGAAGGGTGGATTTAGATCATGAAGCTCTGCGGGTCTATGTTTGTCAGGTTTGTTTGTATGTATGTTTGTTGATTGTTTGTACGTATGTAAATATTACGTCTATACACGTTCGTCGATCTAGAAGATATCTATTCACTCTAGCCTTGAAAATTCCAAGATTGTAGGTCTCAGGAAACAGAGACGGCGGCAACGAATTCCACCTATGCCAAACATGTCGTTTATCCTAATCCTACCTGATATTATAAAAACGAAAAAACTGTCAGTCATCTGTCTCACTGTTTTGTTATCTTTTATTGGTTAAACGGCTGAACCAATCGTTATGAAATTTGGCAATCGCAAAAATTCAAAAAATGCTATTTTCGTAACATCTAACAAACTTTTTCGTAATATAATAATATGTGTCGCATTATCTATCTCTGTCACAAACTTAATTACGTACTTGGCTTGTCTAAATTGTTGCTTTAGTATTATTGTATATTATTTACTATATTAAATTATATAATTATAATATTAATATTTATTAGTTTATTATTCTTCCTGTATTTTATGTATTAGTATGAAGTATTTGCTTGTTGGTGTTGTTGTTTGTTTGTTAGCCATATCTATAGTTTTTAGTATTATATTACTTTCTCATCTTTTGCACGCCCCGTCTAATTTCTTTCCGAATTTCACTCCATTCCTTGGTTGCCTGGAAGAGATCGCTTTTAGCGATAAGGACGCCCGTTGTTACACTTGTGTAAAATTATTTCCTTTTTGTATTTGCTTTTGTTAATTTTAATGGTGTGTCAATAAAGAGTTTATCTATCTATCTATGTGTAAGATATAATGTAACGTATATAAAACTTCAGATAGTTATAGATTTCTCGAAAATCTATAACTATCTGAAGTTTAACTGAAGTTTTCTGAAGATAATCAATTACATTTGAAACAAAAATAATAAATTTTCTCGCTATATTGATACATTTTGTTTGCATTGATAATCCGCAGTGGCGCTAGTTTCTGAGGGTTGTAGCAATACATGCCTGAAAAAAATAAAAAAACAAAAGTCAACATTAGAAAGTAGAATTTTAAATAGGATAGTTAATTTAAAAAAAAACTTTTAGGAAAAACTGTTTTTCTGCAGTCGGGTATTTTCTTTTTCTTTTAACATAGATACTTGTTCTACATAATGTGCATCAAGCTCTATGAACTTCATCCACCTCTTGTGTAATGTTCGACTCAAGTTTCACATCGTCACAAATATAAGTTCAGAACACAAAATTCGTGGCCCTTACTTACTTTGGTTCAGAAAATATGATTAGCTTTATATCCAAATCCAAACAATTGCGAGGGAGTCCGAAATTGGCCCCAAAGGGCCCACTTCGCAGAAACTAATTTACCTGAGTTCTTTTACGATATTAGGTATTTAGTGTCCGCTCATACGAAATTTCTATTTTTTTTTTTTTTTTTTAACAGCCCTGTTTGTACAAACTGTCCCACTGCTGGGAACGGGCCATCTTCTCATTGCGAGAAGGGTTAGGCCATAGTCTGCCACGCTGGCCAAGTGCGGGTTGGCAGACTTCACACATCTTCAAGGTCATTGAGAACTCTCAGACATGTAGGTTTCCTCACGATGTTTTCCTTCACCGTTTGAAGTTGGCGGCAATCAATAATACGCACATAACTTCGAAAAGACAGAGGTGCGTGCCGTGGGATTCGAACCCAGGACCTGCGGATCGCAAGTCAGACGGTCTCCCGACTAGGCTGCCGGTAACTCAAAAAAAATGAAATTTCTATACTATATGCAAACTGTTTGATAGTAAATTTTTTGTATTCCCTAATGATACCTATCACAAAATTAATGTTTGCTTTGGTCATAGAAAAAAAAAAGCTTTGGTCTTCGAAGTAGCATAGTAACAGTGGTTTATAATTACTTATAGTTTATTCAATTGTTGTAAATATTTCATGCTTGTGAATCTTGTGATATTGTCTCTTTGCGTCCTCGCCAATTGTAGGCATCGATCTCTGAAAGCCCTTGAAATATGACGCTTCAAATACATATATTTATTTTAGTTCAAGTTCAATTAAATATGATGACATTCTACGATTAACATTCACATGTCATTTTATGACGTGTTTTATAATCGATCGTGTTGTGATTTATTGTTATCTCCAAAGATTGAAGCTACGTTTGACATTATCATATCGAATTCGCACGTTTCGTGCCGTCTGCCCAAGCCAAGGTTAGGGCTGGCCATTGATTGTAGTGACGTCAGTGCGGGCCCAACGCTCGGCGCGACACGGCCGCTCGAGCGCTCGGATGGCTTGCGCCAGCCGAATCTTACCACAGCAAAACCGGGAGCCGCATGGCTTCAGTCGTACTCCGCTAGCCTGCCTCGCTAGCTCGCGTGCTTCACCCACCCACTCTCCTATCGATCGGTCCATTCACAACTGTAACAAAACAAACCGGCCTGAATTGGTGCTATACTTGAACTAAAAAACGCTCCTAAGACACTTTCTACAAGTTTTTAATTTTAATATTTTATTTGTGAAAGTTGAAGACTAGATTTGCTGCGTCTGAAACTGCAGACGCTTTGTATTTTGATGAACATTTTGACTGCATCATGAAAGAAAAAATTACGATAAGGTGAGTTTTACGAGTTAATTTCGTGTTGTGATTCAGGAAACTTACGCGATAAGTGTTACAACACCGTAAATATAAATATAGATTCGGAAACTGGCCAGCTCTATCTAGCAATGTAGATACATATTATGTGTATGACTGGCACTTTTTACTCGACGAATTTCATCGATGATCTAGCATTATTCGGAAAGAGTAAACTGGCACTTTCAACATATTACATTTAGAAAACTTTTAAATAAAAATACCGCTCGTGTTTTAAAAGGCAAAAACATTTATTCATCCGCTATTAGGGTAGGTATGTTAATTTAACTATGACTAATTAAACATGAGCTTACTATTAATTTTAAATACTCGCTACTTTCCAAATTTATGTAATAAAGAATAGTTACTTGAATTAAACAAAACATTGTTTTCATAAAGTAAATTAAAATCTAAGTCCAAGGATACCTACTCCTTGCGTTTTGGCCCCGGTTTATAATCTTTATTTCATTAGGTCAGTGTCACATTGAAAACAGTTATGTTTTAAAACTTCTGCGAAAATTCTACGTACCTATGTAACGTTGCGAATAATAAGATAAAAACAATTTTGAAAATAATTGATTTTTAAAAGTGCCTATCATGAAATAAAAATGTTGATTTAAGTATAAAAAAAACTTGTAGAGTCGTCGATTTAAAATCGAAAAACTAGTAGAGCAAGTTGTATTTTTAGAATGTATTTTTTAATAATTTAAGGAAGTATAAAAAACTGGTATTATGTCTTTTCAAAATTCTTGCTTTTTATTTTAAACCGACTTAAAGGAATTTCCAATTAGTAGTGTATTTTAGTTCTTAATTATTTTTACGCGTATATTCCGCAATATCTTCTCCAGTTAGAAGTCGATTTCGATGTAGTGTTTTTTTTTATTAAAAGGATATTTTAGAGGTCACATTAAATTTCATCAACTTGATGGACACTTACTGTGCTAGGTATTTTTATTATACAACTTTTTTTTTATTTGGACATCTGCTGATTGAAGATGGTTTTCCGGTTTTTAGACTGCAAATATAACATTCTTTTTAGTATCTGCTTAACCACAGTACATGCATGTTTTAAATGTTTAGGTATATATTGCCAATTAGCCTCAAAAATGTGTTACAATTTATCTTTTACGAAATAACAAGTAATATTGAAAATATCCGACTGCAAAATTTAGCCTATGACACTCCGTTTTATCTACCATAACCATGTGACTATACATAACCCAAAACTTAAATTCAACATTCCACGTGACCCCCAATCTGTACTTGGGATGCCTCTTATCAATTTGGCTACAGAAGTTAGTCACGTGTTGGGGGTGTTGTTGGGGTATTGATATTTCTGAACAGGCATTTTTAGGGTTCCGTACCCAAAGGGTAAAAACGGGACCCTATTACTGAGACTCCGCTGTCTGTTCGTCCGTCCGTCCGTCTGTCCGTCCGCCCGTCTGTCACCAGGCTGTATCTCATGAACCGTGATAGCTAGACAGTTGAAATTTTCACAGATGATGTATTTCTGCTTCCGCTATTACAACAAATACTAAAAAACAGAATAAAATTAATATTTAAGGGGGGCTCCCATACAACAAACGTGATTTTTTGCCGTTTTTATAGATAATGGTACGGAACCCTTCGTGCGCGAGTCCGACTCGCACTTGGCCGGTTTTTTTATTTACTCGTAATTCAAGCGTGCGTTAGTGGCGCCTGTCACATATGCTTGAAGCATGTACATAATTACGTAGGGATCATCCATTAATCGTGTGAGGTTTGAAAAAAGGGGAGAATGTTCAAGACTATATTAAAAAAAAATACCCGACTGCAGAAAAGCGGTATAAATTACGATTTCGCTACGCTTGATACGCTGTTAAGTATACGTTTTTTTATAAGAAAGTATGCGTAAAATCGCTGTAAAAGGTTATAAATGCGAATTCTTTAGTTATGAACAAGTTCGTTGGAGATTACGAAAAAAAAAATTTGCAAGGGTCGTATAAAAATCTTGACATTTAGGGAGTAAAGATAAATCTAACGACACCTCGTACATCAAAATCGGTCAAGCCGTTTTAGGCTGTAGGAGGTAATGTAGAAACATACATAACGTCATATATACACACGAAAAACATAACCCTCCTCCTTACGCAAAACGGTAATAAATCACGAAATAAAACATCACAAGGGAGTGTAGTGAGGTATCTCTAGTAAGCAGTGCTATAGACGAACCCCATACATATCCCCGAAAAAATACTCTTCTTTTGATGTTGAACAGCATCTTTGCTTAATTTTTGTTAACAAATTTTTTTATCGTAAAAATATTTTTTAACCGTAAAGGAAATTAAAAAGCATCCATACATACGAGTACATGCCGCGGAAGCAAGCCGCGACAGTTGTGTTACATTATGCCCTGAGAAGGTTGCGAGTAGTTCAAGTACGAGGTCAATGCTCCGGATATCCCTGCGAGACAGGCTTAAAGAAACTGGACAAGAGCGAGTCAGACTCGCCCACCGAGGGTTCCGTACAAACTAGTAGATAAAAGGGGGAATTTATATATTTTTTTAATATTTACCGTCATAAATCGAAAAATATACATCGCAAAAATATTTAAAAACCTGTTTTAGCTTGTGCTAATTAAGCTCTTTCATACGATACTCCACATGATACGGTTAAAGCCATTTAAAATTTGGACCCTCCTTCCTTGCATAAAGACCCAAATTTTTGTGATTAAATTAAAAATGACCAGTTTTCGGATTTTTTCCTATATGTGTACTCTAACACAATGCTTCATGCCAAATTTTATAATTCTAGGTCAACAGGAAGTACCCCATAGGTTTGATTCCCTTGTGAGTGTAGAAATGTGAGTTTTTACGACATATTCGGCTATAACTTTTTTTTCGGAAACTGAGAAAGACGGACAGACAGACGGACAACAAAGTGATCCTATAAGGGTTCCGTTTTTTTCCTTTTGAGGTACGGAACCCTAAAAATAACGCGTTATTACACGAGATTAGATTGGTTTACTACAACAAATAGCACTGAAGAGATAAAACTGCTTTGATGCGAAATATATTATTTACGTATTTTTCCCGTACGAGTAAGCAATATTAATTATTTCTCTATTCGCTACGATCCTGATGCATATCTTTAGCTTCTGCTACTTTAAATAGTGTTTTCATACATGTTTTTTAGACTGTGGTAATAGATGCGGGCACTTTTGAAGTTTGAAAGATAACCAGCTGCTTGATAACCTATCCCTGTAATACCCTCTCCCTCCCATCTAATCCTCTAACTACGATCAAATGTGACGTCAAACAGCTTCATGGTTTTTGAAAAATAAGCTTAAAATGCATTATTCACACACATGTAGAATTCCCTTTTCGTAATGAGGTCTTCTCTTCTAATATCTGATCTGCTGTCTATTGTTGATTATTTGTTGATCATGTTACGGTTGCTTGTCATGTTACTTTAATAATGTTAATGTCATTAGTTACGGTACTACTTTTAAACTTTTCCTAATATGTTTATTCCTGACCCAATTAATTCGCGTTACACGCATAGGTACTCCATCTCGGCATTCGTATCGCCGCTACAAGCAATATTCTTTCATTGAATCCTTTGGCAACCCAACATTTCCATCCACACTTTTTTTTTTTTTTGTTATTTATAACAAATAACCAAAACCTTTTACTGTCGATGATTGTATGCCTATTTTTAAAATGCTTTTAGCTTCACCTATTCGCATGTTTATTTGTAACCGACTCCTTTGGACTTGAGTTTGACCCATTTCAAACGGTCAGATTTCATTCAAACTTTGTAGACTTACATATAGAGGACCGATGACAATACAATCATTTGCAGCGTGTTTTTTAGTTTATTAAACTATAATTATTTCATTCAACGACTATTATTTAACTATTCCGCTAGGACCTCTTTCACGGGTAGACTAAACATCGCGTAGCCGTTGGTTAACGGTCGGATTTGTCTATACGACATCGATATAGACGCACTTACTCTAAACGTCGATATATACTTACACCCAAAAACATTGCACTCCGTCTGTGTACTTAAGTAAAAAAGACAATAGGTACAGTTTATTAAACAAGTTCGTTTAAGATAAGGGTCGTAAATTTCCCACTAAGGCCGGAAGTTCCGACGGAAATACTGATTGGTGCAAAGTATAGATCTAACGTTGGAATAAAACGTTAATAGTTCACAAATGAATTATTAGAAGAACTACAACACCCAAATGCAAAATATAGCCAACGACAGTCTAGATAAAGATAGAAAGACATAAATAGAGAGAAAATAGAAATACAGCTCAACGTATTTAACTACAGTTCGCACAATAAAACCATCTGTAGACTCCTGTGGGATAAATACACATATGCATAAGCCTCGCTGATATAAATCGTGTTTGGTCTGAAGAACGGTTTCCTCTTTTTATACGACGACGAGTCAAAATATACTCTGCGTTCTTAATAATGCCAGCCGCCCCACTACAGCCCCAATGGGCGTTGCTCCTATACCTATATCATAATTATTTATTTAAATACATTAACAAGGGGAAGGTTGAATGCTATTCGTAGAATCAGGCCCATCATGATTTGTCACTATTTCATAAATTGCTGAAAACCAATCTGTGGTGTTTTTTTATGTCAATCAAGAAAGTTTTGTAAGATCCCATCCTATGTAAGTAACAAAACGTTATAGGTAAATAATGTGGCGTGAATACATAGGTAGGTATTTTCTTCTGCACAATCGCATAAAATACATATAGGTATCTTTTGCGCACTTATCAATGTCTTTCAGTGATGCCTCATCTTTGTTTCTTTTTACGCGATTGCCTAAGAAAGGTGGTTTGTTTTTTCAAGGTATTGTGTATGTTTTATGTAGCTTAATCAGCTTTACCGACTTTGATGTATAGACGGAAGGTAGATAAAACGATTTTATCCACTCGATTATCTCCGTTGTCAATGTCGATTCTGTATTTCCACTATTTTCCACTGAAAATAGTGGAAATTCAAAAATTATTCTTAGACAATTCATGCCTTAACATTAAGTAATGTTCATTAAATAAATACAATATCATTTAAAATGTCATTATAAAAATGTCAAATGGGCAATACGCATGTCAATACAAAAAAAAAGATATATCAAACAAAGAAAAATATACCGTTCGGGTAAGTACTCAGAGTACCAAGTCAATAAACTCAGAGATTACCGTCAAAATCCAATGAATCGTCAGGCTTTTTACACCTGTCCCATTGATCCATTAAATTTTCACATTAAGTCAAGGAGGTACTTAAAATAGTCTTCCAGTTATCATAAAAATGTCACAATCAGGGTTGGCAGCAAGGAGTGCGTTTAAGTGGCGACGGGCACGATTCAGAGGCGACATAGACCGTGCTACTGTGCGACCGCGATCTACGTGGAACAGGTCATGTAGGCGACCACGTCTGTTTGCTGGAACCTCGGGCTCGTCCGGTACGAACAGTACGCATAGCAAGTCGTGCAGACGTATAGAATCGACGGACCCCCTAAGCGCCTAGCAGATAGTTAGCTGGTATAACATTTTTCTAACTTCCAAAGAGTTGTAACCAAGCTGACTGAGCAGGAATTTAGTTGGGTACAGAAACGGATGTAACCTTGTAGGCATAGTAACCATGTAGGCATACTTTGTAGTCGTTTAGTTTTTTCTGTTTTGTCTTTTTAACCGTGATGCAAATATATATGCATATGATGCAAAAAAAACTCCGACAAGAAACCGGCTGAACCGATTTGATGAATCTTAGTCAAGAATACTCTATGAAATCCTAGTTTACACAAAAAAATAGATCGAAATCGGTACATCTGTTTGTAAGCTACGATGCCACAGACAGACACTCAGATATACATACAGATTCACAAATACACACGTCAAACTTGTAACACCCCTTTTCAGGTCGGGGGTTAAAAAAAAGAAAACTGCCAAGAAGCTTTTAGGGTTTATTTTCTATTGCGTTGACTTAACTAGATTTTTTTCAGCTTCAAAGGACCGTAAAATAGATTTTTTGTTCTTGACAAAACATATATCTGCATATATATATATATATATATATATATGTGTGTATATATATATATATATCTTGACAGATATATAGACTGACAACAAAGATACCCAATAAAGGTTCCATTTGTTTTCTTTTGAGATACGGAACCTTAATATTTGATAAATTTTACTGTTAGTGTGCCGTTTTGGTAACATTACTATTTATACACAATAAACCATCTTCAATCTAAATAATTTAACGGAAAATCGAGTACAATTTCTCCAAACGCAACCAAAGGCGAACAAAGGGCAACAGACAGGTACAGACAGGCCGACATTCAACAAAAAATGCCGTCAGTCTTTATCACAGTATTACTAACAGTTTGTATAGGTTGTCCCTCTACAGCATACTTTCTCAAAGTGGGGGGACAAGAAAATGTCCAAGTGATTCAACGTTACAATTCGCAACCTGTACAAAGTACATCTACTCAAATTGCGTCTACTTCTGCTGAATTATTTTCTTCAACATTCAATTTTATTATTTTCTTTGGAGGAAATTTTAATTAGTTAAGGGGTTCGCTGTCATCTGGAAACTTTAACAGGGGTTCACGGAGCCAAAAGTTTGAGAAACCCTGCTCTACGGCATTAAATTCCGTAGTGTATTATGGTAGATAAACGGTGAAGGGATGTCGTCGGTTGAAGGTTTTTCTGGTTCGTGTTTGTGTGTTACAAACTATATGTTACAAACTATACCTACATGCTTGTATGTTTGCATGACGCAACGCTTTATGTAATGCTTAGGTCGAGGGTGTTTACCCGTTGGAGTGAATGACTTTTATTACACAAGCGTATAATTAAAAAAGAACCCCTAATATTTTTTTATTTTGTTGATAGAATCGTGTTTGACCAACAACTTATCTGATGATAAGAGGCTTTCTGCCAACAATGAATTTCTTTATGGATGGTAAGCTTTCGCTTACCTTGAAAAAACCGATTTAAACTCAATACTATCACTGAAGGCCTATAAGGGAGCATATTTTCATATTTTTACCCGACGGCGCAAAAATGAGGGTTATTTTTTTCGAGTGCATGTATGTATGTATGTGGGTATGTACCTATGTATGTACTTTTCGTAAAAATAAGTGATTTTACTAGAATTTTCTCAAAAAACGTACACTCAACAGCATATCAAGCATAACGAAATCGTAAGATAGACTGCAAAACTCTCTTTTCTGCAGTCGGGTCTTTTATTTTTCTTTTAATATAAAAGCTATGCCGAAAAACTCATAATTTAAAAAAAAAAATACTTCGGGGTTATATCGACATTTGAAGTAGAAAAGAGTTTTCTAAATTTTGTATAGAAGAGAACGCGTACGACAACGTTTCTCATAAATTCATAAAGCGGTCATATTCGAGTAACTGATCAATTACTAAAGTTAATAATACATTACGTACATTACGTACTAATATATACGAGGAAAATTCTATCGGGACTTAAGTAGAGTCGTAGCATGTTTCACCCAGATCAAATATTTAGTTTGTCATGGAGGTAATTTCCTTATGAATATTGTATTTTTACATAGCCATGATAAAAAAAAATTGTGTCTATGTATATTGAAGAAGGAAGACAGATTTTAATTACGCACTACTCGTATATATCGCATCCAACTGGCTTACATACTTTAAGGAGTCATTGTACTCAAACTGGAAATCACCAAAAATATCGGCTGTGAATAAGGCTGCTTTCACAGCTGTCCGGGAGATCCGTACGGGCCGTCCGTGCTCGAGAGAGCCGTACGGATAAGCCCGCAGTACTCTAAAACAAGGGTTCAGTACGATACGTTGTACCTACAGGCGTTGTACGGGCTCTACCCAGAGCGGCTCACTTACAGACCAATCCGCGTCGCTGTGAAACGATGTTCTAACGTCTCACGTATGTCTCCTTTCCGGGAGCCCGTACGGACGACCCGTATGGGTCCCCGGACAGCTGTGAAACCAGCCTACACATTTTGTATAGAACAGCTAATTTAATTCGCGATATCAGGTTTGATCCCTTATTAAAAGTTGACCATAATAATGCGTACAATAAAGTAAGTACAGTGCAGTAAGTACAGGCGAAAACGCGTGGATATTCGCGAAGCGGGGAGGGGGGATCAACTAATGTTACCATACATACAACACCGCGGCACGTCACTCCCTCCGCCAAACAAACCCGAAAAATTATTTATGCACTCAAGGTCACATTCAAGGTCAACAGTTTTTGTTCGTCACGGGACCTATATGTCTGTCATTCACTAGGTAACCTATCTATGATACGAAATACATTTGTTTGAATCTTACTTCCACGAAACCTTTTATAGAACTGTCTGATTCTAGATACCTACTTCACATGAGTTTCTGATCCCATAAGTTTGTTATACCAGAAGTTTCACTAGCCCGAACTATTATTAGGTTAGGTTCGGTAGGTTTTTATTTTATTATATCCAGAAACCTTATTATTTACTAATATTTGGCTATCGGATCCTAACGGAATGGTGCCCACTAGACAATAAAAGAAGCAGAGGTAGACAGATTAAGAGATGGGAAGATGACATTAGAAGAGCAGCGGGTCCAACATGGACCCGTACAGCTAGGAACAGAAATGAATGGAGATCTTTAGAGGAGGCCTTTGTCGGAAGACAAGTTGTACCGAAATAACCGTTTGCCGACATTCAATAAATTTAAAATAAAATAATATTTTATCTCTAGGCAAAATTATGTATTTTAGAATGTAAGAAACAACAATAAAGGCTTTTTATTATTTGGCTATCAGATATATCAATTATTAGTTTAGGTTTGTTAGGTTAAGTTTAAGTTGTTTAGTACACACGTCAAATTACCTTCCGGTATTTCGATAAGGTGTATTTTGAAACAAATAAATTTCGTTTTCGGATTACATTCGATATTTCATAAGTCTTATCATAGATAGGTAACCCATTATACCTCGTATAATTATGTATGGTCGGTACTATAAATAAGTATGCAATGTTGAGTAGGTACCTATTGAGCGCGTTCAATCATAAAGCACGTGACATCGCTCTAGAGCAAAATACCAACCAGATTATATTTGCATCTAATTAATAGGTACCTACTATCCGTTTCTAAATGTGACGCAATCATTTATTCAGATGAAAAAATATTGTTAACGACACATAACTTGAAATAACGCAAAATATAAAGTAATTTCAAAATCTTTTACTCGAAATAAATATTATTAAATTAATTATTAATTAAACATTTCGTTTCTTTTTGCCCGACTGCGTAAGGAGGATTATTTTTAAGTGTATGTATGTATGTGAGTATGTATGTATGTGCGTATATATGTATGTTTCTATATGACAGCCTAAACGGCTTGACCGATTTTGATGTGCGAGGTGTCGTTAGATTCGTCTTCACTTCCTAAGTGTCATAGGTTATATTTTTTGTAATAATAATAATATATCTCGCAAAAATAAAAAAATGCGTTTTTTCGTTACCTCCAACGAACTTTTTCGTAGTAAACATGTGATTTTACTAGAATTAATCTAAATAATGCGCATTTATAATCTTTTACAGCGATTTTACGTATATTTTCTCACAAAAAACGTACACTCAACAGCGTATATAGCGTAACGAAATCGTAAGTTAAGACTGCAAAAACTGCTTTTCTGCAGTCGGTCAATTTGTTTTTCGTTTAATATAGATACTTGTTTACTTAATCAGAAGTAAGTATCTATATATCTATCTAATTACTAACCGTATATAAACGTAGACACTAGACATAGACATAAATGTACAGTAACAAAAAACATACAACAGTGAATAAAAATCATGCACACAAAATAGATAATTAAATAATGTTTTGTCACGATCCGGCCCCAGCTCAGCATAATGCTAGTCGTAAACAACCAGCGCTGGTCTTCCGCTGGGACCGGGAGGTGACGTCACGCACGCAAATGTGATGCAACCCCTTATTCAGATATAAAAAATAATGATAATGGCCTTTGATAAAGTATTAACGGCACATAACTTGAAACAACGCAAAATACAAAGCTATTTCAAATTGTTACGACATTTAAAAAAAATGCGCAACAAGAGGATTGGTATCTTATTGTGTCACGATGATGGTAAACCTTATCGCATTACCATTTCGGATATATTTTTTTACCCCATTGCTAGGCCAAGGTCTACCTACCCCGCTTGCTACCATTCTTCTCAATCCCTATTCAGTACTCCCAAAACCTCCTAATCCAATTTTTTGCTACGCTTATATTTACTTGTCTTGTGCATAGTAGTCGTTTAATTGGTCAAATCTTGCGATTGAATTTTAAATCAGTTGTCCCGATCACTAAATGATTGGCATTTTTTTTTATTGCATAGGTACACGTCTGAATTAATAAATAATAAATAAATAAATATTTAAGGACATTTCACACAATACCATCTAGCCCAAACTAAGCAAAGCTTGTACTATGGAACTAGATGGCTGATAGAATACATATATACTTTTTTTTTGTAAATATATACATATGATACATAGAAACACCCAGACACAGAACAAACATCCATGCTCATCACACAAATGTTTGCCCTGGGTGGGGATTGAACCCACAACCTTTCAGTTCAGCAGGTAGACGTAAACACACTACCAACTGAGCCACAAGGCCAGTCATGACGATTGGATGTGATGACATTGACAATGCATGGTGACTAACTAAGTGATTTCCGTCTATAGGCCACCACAGACGATGAAGATGCTATAAAATATTATGTAATCTTAGAACTTATATTAATATCGCTAGTCATTTTGAATGATTCACCACACACGATAAAGATAATAATATAAATTTTGTATGACTAGCGGAAACATATTGATATCTTTATCGGTTATCCAATATGGCGGACTCCCAAAAATGACAGATAATTATTATTTATTAATTAATTATTAGCATAATAGTATGGATATCAAATTAAGGTTTTTTTATAGGCAACCACTCTTTGGAGACTTTTTCTTGTTCGAATGCTAACTTACTTGACCAGCCCATTCTTATTTAAGTTTGGCAGACATCTGTGCATATCTCCCTACATCTAAATAATAAATAACTTGAAACAATGCTACAATGAAAGTAGATGAACAACCATTCCACATATCCATATCATTATCAGCCTTTAATGTGTGTCCTATGCCGGAGTTAAGCTTTTCCTTCTTTACATCCTCTTGCCACCAGCTGACTTTCGTGATTTCGCTCCACCATAATTTTAATAGCAATCTTATTTCAATATTACTTTGATCTTTGTCTTGCTCTCTCAACTGTAGAGAGAGCGAGACAAAAGTCAACTAGTAGACTGCTATTGTGGTACGGCCCCTGGCTACAAAATGCCTTACTGTACGTGCCGACACGCGGTCTCCACTCTAGAACCCGTTTAATATAATATCTATCCTGACGGTTATCGGTTCTTCTAAAGATAACGAGCCCATTTTACTATAAGTTTAATAATCCCAACAAGCTAGTGCCGTGGTTTTAGTTTCTATTATAATCTCCGGCTCGGTTCGTAGAATCTTTGATCCTTTCTTTTAAGGAGGTCCTAAGTAGGTACCAACATCGATTTAAATAAAATGAATAAATAAAAATATTGGTGGACATTTCATACAACACCATCTAGCCCAAACTAAGCAAAGCGTGTACTATGTTGCTATGTTGTAGCTTATTGTTTAAATTAAATCGATTATAACATTTCATTTATGCTATTATCATAAAATTTTGTTAATTTATCATTTTATGTGTAATTCTGACTTACCTGTAACATGTATGTTACTCAAGGTTAATAAATATTCTTATTCTATAGAAACTAGATGATTGATAGAATACATTATTCACTTTTTTTTTGTAAATATATCCTGGATATTTCATCGGTGTATATTTTTAATGGTGTTTACTAGTTATTGCAGAACATTCTTTACTATAAAAAAACCTGACAAGTGCGAGTCAGACTCTCCCACAGAGGTTTCCGTACAAACTAAATAAAAGGGGGAAATCATATATTTTTTTTTATATTTTCCTTCATAATAAAATATATATCGTAAAAATATTAAACACATTCCTTGCTCACCACTCGGATTCGAGTAGGGGCTATAGTAGCGGCGCCTCCCACTCGGATCCGAGCGAGCGAACGTTTGGGGCAGCCCTCATTCCTTGCATAGACACTATTTTTTTGTGATTAAATAAAAAATGACCAGTTTTCGGATTTTTTCCTATATGTGTACTCTAATACAATGCTTCTTGCCAAATTTCAGAGTTCTAGGCCAACGGGAATAGGTTTTGATTCCTCTGTGAGTGTCGAAATGTGCGTTTTTTACGACATATTCGGCTGTAACTTTTTTTTACGTAAACTGAGAAATTTTATTTTTCTTTCTGCAGCAAGATACTATGGATCTGCGTATATGGTTTTAATTTCAACTCGATACCTTCACGCGTTCCCGAGATAAAGGTTTTGACACCCGGACAGACGGACAACAAAGTCCGGGTAAGTCCGGATAAGGGTTCCGTTTTTTTGCTATTGAGGTACGGAACCCTAAAAAGGACTATTTTTTTCCTAAAAAATCAGATTATAAACCGATCGATAAGTAAAGTAAAAAAAAATTATAATCACTTTTATCATCATCACCATTCACCTTCAGCATCGTTTTTCATCGCTACGCGGGTGAAACCGCAGGGCACAGCTAGTTAGTAATCAATGACGTAATAGGCCTGATAGTTCACTTACACAAGTGCATAGGACAAGAAGGAATCGAGGTTAAAATGTCAATTAGATAACAATTAAAATTAATTATTCCCTGCACTCCAGTATTTCTAGCCCTTTGTGGAAAAAGGACGTACAATTTGTAAATTACTGTAAATTAAGTATCTATTTATAGTTATGTGCATAAGAAAGCAGATTTCTGCAAACAACTTACCTGTGTTAAATTAATGTGTGATTCATGCGGTAAAATGTTGTTGTGTTTTGGATTTGCTTTTCATTTCGAGAGATATTTTCGAGTAGTCAAGGTTCAAAGGTGAGTCAAGATCTAGGAAGTACCTAATATACTACTACTGCGTACATACAGGAGTGATTTTAGATCTAACATTATTTTTCTCGTTTCATTTCTCCGTTTTTCTTTTTACACATTTTTTATATGAAACAAATATTGCGATTGGCTGTTGCTTTAGACGCTTCGCCAACAATGGCAGAATTGTAAAGTAATGTACGAAATAATGAGAAATAAAATAACTTTGCCAAACATTACGTAAAGACACATACATAAAATTACGCCAATATGTCCATACGGGGTAGGCAGAGCATCAAAGACCACGAGGCCTTTTGACGCCACACTTAACCGTGATTAGAAGGTTATGTGATAGGAAGAGGGTATTAGAGGAGATTAGAGGGTAAGATGTAATATTGGCTTACAGTGACAGGTCAGTCTACATAAACGCCAATTTCCCTCAAGTCCCGTAACTGTAACTGACTTTTACAGTATTAAATAAATTAGAAATAAAAAAATATTCATTAAGTACTAGTAAATTTTGTGTACGATATGTTTCTTGAATATTCCAGTTATAAACTGTGTCCAAAGTTCAATCGAAGATCGTTCAGAAACAGACCTCTCTTGTGAATCCTGAATGCCTGAAGTTATCGATATGTCCTCAATATGTCGTTGGTTACAGATTCTAATTATTTTGTTTATGCAGTGCACCACGTTGTTTCTAAGGAACCATTTATTGGGGCTGTTCCAACTAAATATTCAATTCATCCGTTTCGAATGATTCATACCTACCGTATTAGTTAATAATATATAGCAGCTTCATCTTCTATAATATGATAATTATAGTTTAAAAAACTGAAGCAACCGACTTCTCATGGATGCCATTGTCAGAACTGGACCAAATTGAAATGGGACCACACGGGAAGCACAAGCTTTCAAATAAAAAAGAATCATCAAAACCGAATCAAATATTTTTACCGACTTCTCAAATCGATGGAGGTTCTCAATTCAGTTGTATTTTTACCCGACTGCGTAAGAAGGAGGGTTATGTTTTTCGAGTGTATATATGTATGTATATTTCTTTGACACGCCCTAGAACCTAAACGGCTTGACCGATTTTGATGTGAGTGGTGTCAACAGATTCGTCTTAGTTGTGAGAATGACACTGGGTACATCAAAATTAAAAAAATCTTAAGTTAGGCTGCAAAAACCTCTTTTCTGCAGTCAGGTATTTTGTTTTTCTTTTAACATTGATACTTGTTTATGAGGTATAGCGGAGTTATACCTCATAACTCCGCTATTTATGAACCGATTTTTTTTTTTTTTTTTTTTTTTCAAAGGATACACTTGCAGATAGGTCCCGTAGACATTTCGATAAAATCGGTTTAGTAGTTTGATTTTTAAATCAAAATTGCGCACTTTGAAGTTAGTTTCAGTTTATTAAACTATAATAATCAATAACTATTGTACCTCGTTAGTTGTCACTACCTGGGCGACCAAGCTCCACTCGGATTTTTTATGACTGAAAATACGAGCAAACCCGGGTTCACTAAAAATGAAACCTATCAAGATCAATGTATCGTGCCCTAATCTACCTACAAACCAAATTTCGTTAAAATCGTTTGAGCCGTTTCCGAGATTCAGATTATATATTTATATACAAGAATTGGTTGTTTAAAGGTATTAGATTAAAAATAATGTTATATCATTACAAATATTTGTGGCTCAGTTGGTAGTGTGACACAAACGTCTACCTGCTGAACTGAAAGGTCGTGGGTTCGATCCCCACCCAGGGCAAACATTTGTGTGATGAGCATGGATGTTTGTTCTGTGTCTGGGTGTTTCTATGTATCATATGTATATATGTATTCTATCAGCCATCTAGCTACCTACCTACAAGTTGGTACCTATATCATCCGCCGCAATTGTAACTTTTTTTCAAAATTGCCGCGCACGTTACTGTGTATGGAAAAATTACATAACACTATATATTAATAAGTACATAGCAATATTAAAAAAGTATATATATATATTCTATCAGCCATCTGGTTCCCATAGTACAAGCTTTGCTTAGTTTGGGCTAGATGGTGTTGTGTGAAATGTCCACAAATATTTATTATTATTATTATTATATTTTGATGCGTAGGTACTTGTCATTTATTACAATATCAAATACTATATTCAATCATGTTCATACTCAATCACACTCAAATACTGGTATTATTATCTGAATACTGGTTGCGAGCGGTTGTGATCAATCAGAACAACGTGATTTCACTGCGATAACGAATCACCAATTGATAATTATTAAAATCGGACATTAATATCAAAATTATTTATTAAAAAGTGTGTAGTTTATTTGTACACCGATGATTCCATTGAATCTCTATTATTACAGGTGCACGTAATTCAAACTCTGCCAAGTAGGTATTTACCTTACTTTCTAACGTCATTCGCCGTTCTTTTAAACCAGCGCTGCAGCGGCGCGCGGTACGAGACATTTTATTGCACCTCGCTAATAAAGAAACTAATCTTGTGTGCGCAGCTTTATTGCTAATTTTCTCTAGCGGCCGAATGAGTTGCGAACAAACAATCTTCATAAAGTCATTTATTTTAAGATTGCCCGTTTTGTTTTAGCTGCCAAGCAAATACTTACTGTAAATAGGGCCACGAATTCTGTGCTGCCAAGGTTGTAGTAGAAAAAAAGCATAGTATGTTTGATTACAAATGGACTGTATACATATATTTAACATCTAATACATTTGCCATTTATGTATATGTAAAGCTAGTGTACGTACGGATGTACATAGACAAGATAATATCTTCTGATATGATATAGTCTTCTTCAAAATATTCCTCATAAAAAAGTAGTTCATAATGATTAGTACAATGACCCCTTAAAGCTTAAGGCTTTAACAATATCCTTTGCTTACTTACTGTCACACCTCGTATGTTATAGTTTTACAATTCACTTCAACCAAGGATGATTGTTGCACTGGCATTGGCACTGTTGAATGTCGTCATGGACATATAGTATAATAATAATAATACTATGTGTCCATGACGGCATTCAACCGTCACGTCTATCTTAAATTCCTTATCTCCAACTCATCTAGTTCGAAATACGATCGAAAAAATTACAAACTCATAGTATGTCATAGCTTTATCTTATCTATACATTTGATCGTGGGTACAAACAAGAACCCTGATTTATGCACCTATCTAAAAGTTTGTTTTTTACTGACTTCAAAAAGGAAAGAAGGTCACCAATTCAGATGCATTTTTTTGTTTGTTACCATAACAACTTCGTTTATAAATCGATTAGTTTTTTTTTTTAAATGATATATTTCAGATTGATCCCATAGAAATTTCATCAAAATCAATTTAGTACTTTGGTTTTTAAAACAAAATTTTGAAGTCGGTTGTTTCAGTTTTTTATACTATAATTATTTTTATTGAATTACCGATTTGCGCTCCACAACCACGTTGCGCACTACGATGGAGTGCGCTTACTTAGAAGAAAGCAATCTATTCGCGATTTAAAGACATCTAGATTATATTATATATCGGGGAAAACGTACTAAAAAGTGTATAGTTATACATCTAACCAATACATTATCTCTTTTTTCAGCGATGGGGCACACGAGGTCATGCTCACAGGGAGCCCCGAAAAGGCTCCCAAGCTCACGTACAGCCAGAGTAAAAAGAAGGACGACTACGAAGCACTGCAAAGCTTCCTTCGCAGCATCAGTTCCACCGCTACGCTACCGCCATACATCAAGGGAGAAACCTACTCCTCGCCTAAGGGAGTTTTTAACCAGGTCAGTAAAAGAAGTTTTAAAAAGTATTATATACATTTAATGGATAATTAAGGAGGTAGTAATTATAATAAACATATGTATTTATTATAGTGTAAGACAATGAATTGAAGTTTTATAGAACAAATATTAAATGGAATGGAAATGTAACCCTTAAATGTTAATTTTATTTTAATTTAATAAATATTTTATATTTAATATCAATAATGTCACATAAATAATCTACATTTACATTAAAAAAATTGACAATAACAAAGAGTCAAAAACACACACACAATTTGCCTAACATATTAAGGCCGCTGGCCCCCCCCGCCATCACCCTTCCCTCATCTGAAAGTTCCCACAAGGCTAGAAACATTCTGGGCGAGGTAATAACCTGCCCGGGATCACGACCTCTCTCCTTTATTTAAGTATATTGTATTTAGTATTCTATTGTATTTTATTTATCAGCCATCTAGTTCCCATAGTACATAGTACAAGCTTTACTTAGTTTAGGCTAGATGGTGTTGTGTGAAATGTCCATCAATATTTATTACATACATACAATCACCCCTATTTTCCCTTACGGGGTAGACAGAGCATCAAAGGCCATGAGGCCATTTGACGCCACATTTGACCATGGTCAGAGGGGGAAGGTAGTAGGTTGGGAGGGAAAGTGTATTAGAAGGTTAGAAGGTATTGGAGGGTAAGATGTAATGTTGGCCTGCAGTGATACGTGTTCAGCCCATCGACATAAACAACAATTTCCCTCAAGTCCCTTAACTGACATTTACATTATGCCCGGGATGAGAAGCAGCTAGCACATTCTATTTTTCCTTTTCTCACAGTCCAGCATGGAATAATTGTTTTTATTAATTTTACACAACTTTTTTTTTTTTTTTTTTTTATTAGTTTTACACATGTTGGGAAGAATGAAAAAAAAATTACACAGGTCGTTTCGAACATAGAGAGAGGGAGAGTATTTTTAAAGATCCATGGGGAGGCGTATATCCGCAGCAGTGGCCTGCTTGTGGTTGAGATGATGATGATGATTTTTTTGTTTCTTTGTGTGTAAAAATTCAACTTTCAATCAAGTTACCGGAGATATAAATATATAATAAGAGATACAATTTTTTTTTTATTATATAAAATAGCATTGTCTCAACACAGGTGTCTACGTATCGAAACGATAAAGAAAATATCGCAATCTAGATTTACCTATCTATAAAATATCGTTACAACACACGATATTGACCTCGTTCCGAGGTCATTTGCATATTTTTTGCCATCAACATAAATTAATTAAGAGCCTTGTTAGACTAAATCACAATAAAAAGCTAATAATGGCCAGTTATATCCAAACACAAAATTTTGCATTTTTAAAATGAATTAATCATAAATTTCGATTTTGAAAGACCTCCTACACAAAAAGTCAATATTAATAAACTAAGATCTTTCGAAACCGAATTTTCATACAATTTTGTCCCGACTTATCTCAAGATACTTAATTAAGAGACATAATTAACAGAAGTTCTAACAATTATCTATAATAAAAGAAATCAATATACCCGACTGCAGAAAAGAAATTAAATTAAAAGTATTTGATAAAAAACTTCACATAAAAATCAATAATTATTTTAAGAAACTTATAGAACCGACTTAGAAATACGCAATTCGTTTAGTTGGATGATATTTTTTCAGTTATTTTGTTATAAAAATCAAAGTACTGAACAGATTTTGATAAAATTTATATGGGACCACCTCTGAACAAAATAAGAATCATCAAAAACAATTCATAATTTCCGGAGTAATCGCGTACTAAACATAAAAAACATACAGTCGAATTGAGAACCTCCTTCTTTTTAGAAGTCGGTTAATTCACTCAATCGATAGTAGGTACTACAATTATTCTAAGTAACGCGCATTTATTATTTTTTACAGCTATTTTATGCATACTCTCTCACAAAAGCGTACACTCAACAACGTATCAAGCGTAACGAAATCATAAGTTAGACTGCTAAAACCTCTTTTTAACCGACCGAAAGGAGGAGGTTCTCAATTTGGTTTTTTATGTTAGTTATAGTTTTTTTATGCTTGTTACCGAATAACTCTGTCGCATATAAACTTATTTTAAAAATCATTTTTTTATTTGAATATTTAAAATTTTCATTACATTTTCAGATTGGTCTCAAGACATAATTTTATCTAAATCGTTTCAGTAGTTTGGTTTTTAAAACAAAATTGCGCATTTTGAAGTCGGTTTTTCATTTATTTTTTTACTATTGTTTTTAAGCTATAGCATAGCTTCTATCGCGGGCCTTGAGCGTGGAGACCGAATCCAGAAATTCCGTAACGAAAATAACCTAACACCCCCCACTCCGACCGATAAAAAATCCGATTAAAAATACTATGCAATAGCTTTACCGCGGCAGTCTCCGAGTGCCACACGTCTTTTATATTAAATATATAATTATTCGCTAACCATTGCATGCATGGAATGCGACGTATACAATACTGTGTGTGTATAATGATGATGACGACTGGCCTTGTGGCTCAGTTAGTAGTGTGTTTACGTCTACCTGCTGAACTAAAAGGTCGTGGGTTCAATCCCCACCCAGGGCAAACATTTGTGTAATGAGCATGGATGTTTGTTCTGTGTCTGGGTGTTTCTATGTATCATATATGTATATATTTACAAAAAAAAAGTATATATGTATTCTATCATCCATCTAGTTCCATAGTACAAGCTTTGCTTAGTTTGGGCTAGATGGTGTTGTGTGAAATGTCCACAAATAGACACAACCTCATTTTATTTCGCGTTTCGATAGCTTCACACATGTTATGTCTGCCATTTTAATTACCAAGGCCTGATTGATAAACAGTCGATAATTCAGGCCTATGAACCACATGTAAGAGGCTCGTAACCTAGAGACTCAACCTGACCTCTACTTGCCCCAAAATCGGTAAAGGGAGCAACTATCAGTTGTGGTATTATTTTCTAAATGATAAAAGCTGCTTCGCGAATAGTCTAGTAAAAATAAATCCGTTTGTATGAAGCAGATCACAGTATTTGCAATTGGGGGGATTCTTTGAAATTATGTTAGGAAAATAACTAAAAATCATAGATCAAATTTAGAAACGCACGTAGATATTTTCTTTTGCAAATAATCGTAACTGTATCCATTAGTTAGACTTTAGAGCCATGTACATGCCATAACAAATATTACAACATCAATGTGTACATAACTCAGCGTACTACCTATTATTGTTAACTGGCCGCAGGGTGCCCAAAATACAGGCCTAGCCTAGTTTGGGGCCCGTAAGAAATTCTATCCCTAGCTTTGTACTTCACGATTGGTTAATTTTCTTGTTATATTATATGTAATGTACTATTGGAATAATAATAAATTATCTTATCTTATGTATGAATAGAATGAATTTCCTTGTTTCCTAGAGCATTTTAGAATCTTCAAGGCTAAGGTGAATAGATTTCTTCTACATCGACGAGCTCCATACTCGGCCACACCGTCGGTTAACATCATGCAAATTTTTGAAACTATCACACTTACTATATTTTTAACAGTTCTTCTAATCAAAGATGTGCGTCTAAATACTAGTAGCTACGTTTTCACCCCACATCGTCTTGGATATGCGGGTAGGTACTATTACCATCCCGTGATAAACGACAGCAGCAGCTAAATGAGACTGCAAACAACAATTGATCCCAATTAAATTGATTGCTCCGCTTCACCTTGCTTTATTACGAGGAGCCGGCGGAAGCGTCGTCATGAGGTATAAGAAAACATATTAATATGTAGTAGTACATTATAGATACATATTAGTATATAGTAGTACATTATAGATACGTGGCTCACACCTACAGAAAGATTATAAAATAAATAACTGATCACTTGACTGGCCACAAAATAATAAAATAAATAATGACTACGTTTGAAAATAGAACTGTCTAGAAATAGTTTAGAATACCTTGTTAACTACTCGTAATTTCTTTGAAGGCCTGCTGCGCAGTACGCAAAATTTTAGGTGTATGAGACACGCGAAATAAATAAATATTGGCGGACATTTCACACAACACCATCTAGCCCAAACTAAGCAAAGCTTGTACTATGGAAACTAGATGGCTGATAGAATACATATAATATAAGAATATAAGATTTTATCAACTATTGGCCCTAGGGCGCCCAAAAAACAGACCTAGCCTACTTTGGGGCCCGGTAGAAATTCAATATATCTTTGATTATTCAATAATAAAATTATATGTATATTCGTCTTTTGTATAATTTGAAACAGCATTTTGAAACAATAAAATTATCTTTATCTTATCTTATCAATATATATTACATACTTTTATCCTCCAAAGTGCTGAGAACTGAGATTTGCCATGCTTTTACTTCATGTTCAATGAGTATGACCTCTCTATAGTTAAAACCTTATTGTCTAGATATAAGTGACGTAGGTACCTACTTCACTTCAATTAATTATTCATATCCGTGTTATTTTATCTATCATATAGTAATAAGCAATTTAGATGGGTAGTAAATTAATGCAACGTATAATAGCATAAAATGTTGTAGGTAGGTTGGCCCATTGAATACAAAATACTGTTTGGTCTGACCAAAAACGAAGTACTTGAAACTAAGTACTAAAACTAATACTTTTAACAATAACTGTTATCTTTATATCTCATTTATATCGTATTGTATGACCGAAATAAACGCTCAAACATAAAAAAATCCACACTTAAACATTTATTTCGGTCGGAATAAGTTATAAAAATAAATAATTATAGTTTTAAAAACTGAAGCAACCGACTTCCCATGGATGCCATTGTCAGAAATGGACCAAATTGAAATGTAACCACATGGGAAGCACCAGCTTTCAAATAAAAAAGAATCATCATCAATCGGTTCACACAGTCGAAAGTTCTGAGGTAAAAAAAAACAGTCGAATTGAGAACCTCTTCCTTTTTTTAAATCGGTTGATAACAATTAATGTTAATACATTGTACATATTAGTGTTTTCAAGGGGCTAAAATACTAATATTTATCAAAAGTACTCATTATTTGAAATCTACAAAAAAGGTGTCGTGTGTGAGCGTGACAGTTGCGCCAAAGTCTACGTACCTAGATAAGAGTACGCAACCGGGCACTCATAAACTGGACTCATATCAAATACAGGCCCAAGAATAAGCCTTTGATAGAAATATACACACGCACAAAATAATGTAATATGTAGGTATCGCTAAAATTTGCCATTTGGATAGCGTGCGTTTGATAGAAGGCACTTCTAAAAGATCTAATGGTAATTTTATTAGAGGCAGATTAGCGGAGGCGGATGTAATTCTATCTCTATGGATGTATCAGATTGTACTCTGTGTCTCTCACTACTTACATGTTTTTGTTGCTAAATTATATGATAGATGATGAAGTTGGCAGGCGTTCATTACGAAGCTAAACAGTTTTTGCTACCGGACTCCAATTAGAGATCTCGCAATTTTAAATGAATCTAATCATAGTTAACGTGACCATATCTTCTCGATTTTAACGGACTGTTCTATTTACTCGACTGCGCAAGAAGGTGGGTTATGTTTTTCGATACAATTTAATTTTTCGTAAAAAAATATGATTTTAGAAGAATTACAAATTACGGCTTTATAGTACTAGTAGTATATGAGAAAAACCGCGGACGGACAGATATGGCGAAAGCATAAGGGTCCTTTGTTTACTACTGCACCCTAAAAAGACGCAGAAAAAGTAAAATCGCGTAACTCTAAAGTAGGATAGCATAGGTCAAGGTGTTACTGCATTATATACTGTAATTTTATCCGCTAAATACAAGCTACGTGTAAGGTTAAATTTATCGTAAATTGTTTGTAAAATCTTTCGTATTCGTATGCTTATAATTTCAGAATAAAATTGATTGATTTTATTTGATTGTTCTCTTTTATCATATTGTTTTCTAAGGTTTTCGCGATTATTAATCATTGCAATGAAACAAATTTTAACGGATTTATCGCGTATATTTTACATCTCTCTCTGTCTCTCTTTCGTTCTCTTTTTAACCCCCGACGATTAAAAACGACGGGGTGTTATAAGGTTGACGTGTCTGTGTGTGTGTTTGTCTGTGGCATCGTAGTTCCCGAACGGATGTACCGATTTTGTTTTTTTTTTATTTTGTTTGAAAGGTGAATTAGTCGGAAGTGTTCTTAGCTATGTTTCATGAAAATCGGTTCAGCCGTTTTTATTTGTCGGGGGTTTTTGAGTTTTCTAAACTTATACTTGTATCATGGTTGATATTGTTATTTCATTATTGGCTTGATGACTTCAAATAAAACATGGCCGTTTTCTTACCGTATGAAAGATACATATTATTGCACGGCAAATTGAATATTTTATTTAACGAATATTTAGGAATACTTTAATTTTATGGATCTGTGTTCCAAAGTAATGACGTTGACGTTATAGGTAGAGTCTGTTCAGTTAAAAACAAATGTGGCAATGAGTCCTTATGTTTTCCGCTGTCGCTGTTGTCCTTATATTTTCATTATTTTGGTCAATCGAGACCACAGAATATCTTAGTACTATACACTTCGAGACGTTAGTTCCCCTTTTTTGCCACGATAGAACTATAAGTAAACAGACTACTTATTATATAAATTATATCGCTAGGTTTGCCTGCAAAGACAAACTATCAGTACCATCGAATCGTTTTCAGTTTCTCACAATGTAATAATAATTTAATCATTCTACGTTTATAATTAGGTACCTATAATAAGTACCTACGAGGAAACACGTACCTACTACCCGCGATCATTTCTGATTCTGAGTCAAGAAAGTGTCGCGCACAATTTTCTTCTTTCAATTTTATCGCGTGCTATTTCATACAAAAAGGAGAATATTTTCTAACTCTACACATTATCCAATTTCGATGAAACTTATTTATCTTATTGGAATAATAAAAGCCTTTACGATTTCTTTTTTTATTTCTTCTTAACTCCGAATTAAAAAAAATAACATTTTGAAAAAATTCAAACCGTGTAGACCATTCCAACCATATAAAAAAATAATGATGAAATTTCAAAAACATGTAGGGGTGGGTCAACAGAAAACAGTTCTCAGTTGTATGAAAAAAAAAACGTAATGTACCTACTTGGCGAATATTGCCTTTCCTTTTATTACCGTTCATGACAAGAATGTTTTTAAATGGTGACAATATTTCGCACGTAGGCATAATTAGTAGAGATTATTAACTAAGAGGCTTCACTTTATGATATTTGTACCAGCATTAAATAGCCGATGACACATGTGCAGTTTGAAAAATGTGATCATTTGAATGTGAATTGTCTCGAACAAAGGAATTAAAAAAGATAACAATGCTGAAAAGTCTAATTTTACGAGCTAGATAAACTCTGTTTAATAGGCTTGTTTTAACATTTTGCCAGATTATTTTTAATTGAGATGTTAGGTTATTCATCATCATCATCATCTCAGCCATAAGAAGTCCACTGATGGACATAGGCCTCCCCCCATGGATTTCCAAAAAGACCGATTGGAAGCGGCTTGCATCCAGCGTCTTCCCGCCACTTGTATGAGGTCATATGTCCATCTCGTGGCTGGTCTCCCTACGCTGCGCTTGCCGGTAGATCAATACCTAAGCAATTTTAGATTTTAACAATAGCCCGAACATTTTTTTTTGTGATGATGGTTTCTCAAGTTTATTAGTGATGTTTGAATTCACCCTGCGGGGTGAAATAGATTTTCGAACGCGCTAACCACAAGTCCTTATTCTGGTTTAAAAGATCAGTTTACCTAGTACTCCTGCCTTCTTAGCTATAATATATAGGTTGTGGATTCGATTCCCACACAGGACAAACATACTTGGTGTGATCATGGATGTTTATTCTATGCCTGGGTGTTTCTTAAAGTTATTAGTATGTATTGTATGTAGCTATTAATAAAAAAATATTTTTCTATCTAGTTCCCATAGAATCTTGTAATTATCGGTTAGTCGTGGTCAAACGCTTAACTTAATAATGTCAACAGTTGAAAATATAATAAGAACATAATACCATAATTAAACATACTTATACTACTTTACTTATCATTATTTAAGGTTACTAAACTAAGTACATACTTACTTGCAATTGCACTACCTACAGAAATAATTACTAATTGCAACGATGCATGACATTAAGTGATTAATTGATTAAGTTTCCTTTATCTATACTTAACCATTTCCGGTGATTTAGTGACTCGATTGCGAAATCAAAGACTTTTACCTTGATATCGCACTGTCACCTTGACATCAGATGACGATTTAAATAAAAACTACGTAAGTGCGAGGCGCGTCACCGGCCTGAGTGACATTTGCGCTGCTCCTTTGAAAAAGACCGCCGAATGCGGTTGAAACCATAGTCGGATTTTTCGACTCAAAACAGACGTAAATGACCCGTAGTTTTTATTTAAAACCTAGGTACCTAGAAATCTTCTTTTATTTAAATCCACTGATATGAAGAGAAAATTCTTCCTTTTAGATTGGCCCCATAGAAATTCCATCAAACTCGGTTAAGTAGTTTTTTGCCTGGAAAAGAACGCTATTAGCGATAAGGCCGCCAGTTGTTACACTAGTTTTTAAATAATTTCTCCTGATTGTAAGATTCTAAGGTGTGTACAATAAAGTATCTATCTATCTTACAAGTCGGTCACTCGGTCAAGATCTAAGGTTTGAATAATTGTTTCAGTGCCTGATAACATGCGCCGTGCTTATTATAGCGGCGGGAGCGGGCCATCCCATCGGATTCTCGGCGGTGGCACTGCCGCAGCTTCGTATCGAGAACAGCACCATGCAGATAGATGAAGACATGGGATCCTGGATAGGTGAGATCTGAACCAGATTTGAGACCATCGTTTCTTTTGTAGCAATGATGGCTTAGTGGAAATACAATGAACAAGCACGGAAACGATTGCATAGTAAAGGATGGTAATTATGTAATAGTACAGCAACTGCGTGTAACATAGAGATTGTCCCCAATGAACACGCCTGAAAGGACGATGGATATTTAAAAATTTCTGAACATACTGCCTGACAGTGGCGTCCTTTTGAGAAAAGGAATATTATTATGGAATCTTTCGTGGCATATATAACAACCCGCCAAAGTTTTTTTTTTTTTCAAAGTTTTCACACCCGCTACTCGCATATGCTACCCGCTAATCAAGACTACATAATAATCGAGTTAATTTCGACATATGAAGACAATGGAATGGAACACTTACTTATGTGTATAATAAATAAATATTGAAGGACATTTTCACACAACACCATCTAGCCCCAAGCTAAGCAAAGCTTGTACTATGGGAACTAGATTTCTGATAGAATACATATATATACTTTTTCAATATTGCTATGTACATATTAATATATAGTGTTATGTAATTTTTCCATACACAGTACCGTGCGCGGCAATTTTTAAAAAAAGTTACAATTGCGGCGGATGATATAGGTACCAACTTCTATAGAAAAATGATTAAACCGTAATCTTTTACGGACCAACTCCAGATCACACGCAGTTGCGGCACTACACATCAGTATTATTTCCTTTACGAGGCTGCGCTACCAATCATATTCATAATGGCACAGATAATAAAAGTATGATAGCACGCGGTGGGTAGAAAATGGTTGATGATGATGACGAATCGCTAACGAATCGCGAATGTGGATACGTGGTGGTTATATTATAGGGGTAATAGAAAGGCTAACATTTAAGCCCCATTTTGGAAGTTTTTTTCAGCAATCGTTTTAGGCGCCCCATATCAAAATCCGCGTAATCGTTCTACTAACAAAGATTCATCTATCCGACATGACCAACTTATCCAAACAAAATCCGACACTTACATACCGACATATCCGTAGGGCTAAGATGAATTAAAACGGTCTACTTAATAATTTCATAGTCAGATACGGATTGTCTATGATTTACATGTACAATATAGCAAGTAGACTGATGCTAATGACTAACTATTTTGCAATATTGCGCAAGTTATGTTTTTCATGGTACGTAAAATCATCTTGTAGGTAAATGTTTAGATATTCCATTATTCTTTTACGAAGCTCTTATCGTTTATGTACAGCTCTTGTCACTCCCAATGTCGAAGTGTCATCTGTGGTTGCAACGGTCGCGACTGTAATTCTAGCAATTTAAATGCAAATTTATGTGCTATCTCGTTAGCTTGCTGACATGAACATAAAACCGCACTTCACTAGTAATAGCAGTGAGACCGCGTTTGAATTTGCCAATTTCATTTTTAAGACGTTGGTTAAAGTTAAAGTTAAGTAACGTTTTTCGGTAATAAACAACAATTGTTTTGCCCATTAGTATTGCATTTCTCAATTATAGGTACCTAACCTACCTACTTAATTGAAATATGTACCTACTACCTGCAACTCATTTCCTTGCGTTGGAACAAAAATAAATTTTATTATAGTAGCAGTCAAGCGTTACTTCCTTAATGACAGAATCGGACCAGAAGTAGGATCTACTAATTACATACCTCACTAGTTGTAACATTGTTCTAAGGTAGATAACTTCCTTGTTGTTATTAGCTGAGACACCATGATCGTAAGTTTTTATATCTACTTCAGTAAAATTGCTAACTCACACTACCTTTGCTATGAAATCAGACCTATTTAGGAGACCTGTCCAATATTCATCTGCAAACATTGGTCACCCTCTAAGCTCTACCTCGATCATAGTACCCTCTTCTTCTAAAACGTTTTCTTCTTTGATAAAAGTCGTGTCTAGCTCATAGTCATTTAGCTAGTTAGCATGGTGGGATGGTACAGTACCAATATTCTGATTTAGTAGCTATAACTCTCAAATCGAAAATCTGACAACAGTCACATAATAGTATGTTCCATTACTACAGCAGCATCACTTTTTATTCTAGGCTTGATATGCCTTCCCATATTGAACCACACCGTCATTTTTTTACATCAGGCGATTTGTGCTCAAATATGATGACCACTAAAAATACTTGATCTCTCATCCCTCTTCGAACTACGCATCTTCGCTGTATCCTTTTCGGAGTAGTCTTTATATCATCAGTGTATATCATACCAGTTAGGTTTTTTTTTTTATCAGCCCTGTTTATACAAACTGTCCCACTGCTGGGCGCGGGCCATCTTCTCATTGTGAGAAGGGTTAGGCCATAGTCTGCCACGCTGGCCAAGTGCGGATTGGCAGACTTCACACATCTTCAAGATCATTGAGAAATGTAGGTTTCCTCACGATGTTTTCCTTCACCGTTTGAAGTTGCCGGCAATCAACAATACGCACATAACTTCGAAAAGACAGAGGTGCGTGGCGCGGGATTCGAACCCAGGACCTGCGGATCGCAAGTCAGACGGTCTCCCGACTAGGCTGCCGGAAACTACCAGTTAGGTTAGTCTAAGGCTTTAATTTATCTGACTATCACATTTACGACTGAAAAATCTGGATTTCCAACAACTAAGCATTTCTATGTTTTTAAGATCCTCGCAAACAATGTAGCCAAAGTAGCGTACATATTTTTTACATACTCATTCAGTATTTAGAATAGAGTCGTTAGTTTGACAAATCTATACTTCCAACACCGTTCACCTAGTTTATATAAATTATCTTGGGTCAACACCATTGGTAAGTATAAACTGTTCCACTACTGGGTGTACGCCATTTTCGCATTGTGAGAAGAGTAAGGCCAAATTCCATCACCCTGGTAATTTGATGGTTGACAGAGTTCACACTTCTTAATAACGCTAAGAATTCTCAAACAAACAGCTTTCCTTGCAATGTTTTCCTTCATTGTTCGAAGTTTGTGGCAATCTATAATATGCAGATAACATGGAAATGACAAAAGGTGCGTAGCTTGCGATTTGAACCGAGGTACTTCGAATTGGAAATCAAACAGTTCCGAGCTAGGCCGCCATAACAGTGATGTAAAAATCCAATTTCGATAATTCAAGATATTTCGCTCCATTTCAATTTCGACTATTAGATACCTGGCTTTAATTTATCTTGTAGACTAAGTTCTTGATTCATTAGATCTCTGCGTAACTCACCTCACTCCACATCTTAATTAATACCTGGCATACCTGACTTCAACAAGTACAATCCAAGTGTGACTGCAAAAAAGTATCCGCTTCATCCGCTTGTATTGTTTAACATTCGTGATCACACTGAGTACCTACCTAACATTAACGCTTTTAAAACATCCTTATGTATTGTGGTTTTGTAAATGTAAATACATATAGTTGAAGTTGACGACAAAGTTTTTGTAACATAAAATAATTCTACGAATATGATAGTAGGTACTTACCTACTATTAGACATGCATAATCAATGCTAGTAATGAACACGGTAAACAAGCTAACACTAAAATGAACTGGCACGTCACGTTCGTCTAATTTGTACTCAAATTTACGTCATGCTAACAAAATCTACAAAACCTAATATGTAGATTAGGTAGGAAACCGTCCAGGCAACAATTCAAAAGCATATAATATGATAACCCAGGCCAGGGCTTCCCAAAGGGTGCGCCGTAGAGAGTGACATATTAAGGATGAGGAAAAATCACGTGAGATTGAGACGTGTCGCCATCCTGTGAAAGTCATTACAATTCCACAGATCACTCACGACTGTCTTTGCGTTGAAATGTCCGAGAATAGTTTCAACCTCATCTGGTGATCTTTCTCAAAAGAGCAAGACAGACGTCACTCCCGATTGGCGACGCGTTGCGTGGGAGTGACGTCTGCGAGTGCGAGTGTACTTTTTATTTTAAAATGTATGAGAATCATGTTGGGTTACATGGTACTTGGGTTATAAGAATTCCCGAAGTCAACCCTATCATTAGCCTAATGATAGCCACTAGTCACTAGAGAGACATATCTCTTTGATTAACGGTTACGCCAACCTCTAATATCATTGGGTTACGCCATGCTTTTCTTACAATTAAAAGCGAAACTACCTTCTCTAGAAGTTACTTAATGCAGTATTCGTATTTCAGCGAGTATCCATTCGGCATCCACCCCCCTTGGCAGCTTGCTGTCTGGTCCAGTGATGGAGGCGTTCGGCCGGCGGCGGACGCTACAGCTTTGTATTCTACCGCTGATCGTGGGCTGGATCATCATCGGCACGTCAGTGCACCACGCTGTGCTGCTGCTAGGAAGAGTGCTCTGCGGGTTCGCTGTCGGCATCATGGCCGCGCCTTCACAGGTCACTTTACTACCTTCATCCCCTACCATTATCTCACTCAAGTGAGGTTGGTACAATATGGACGTTTCATCATTCACTCAATTAATCCATATTTTCCTCTGACATACCTACCGCTATACTCTTTAAGGTCAATTTGCTATAGACAGCCATCAATCATCTGTCCACATATTCCATGAGAATCATGAGGCCAAACTCGTGTGCAAGACGTGTGTGTATCTACTTGAGTTTATTCACGTGCAGTATTTACTGCATGAAATTGAAAGCCATCTGTGTTAATATCAATACCCAGATGGTACAATAGATACTTCAATACCTACTTATACGTACTCAACTCAACTAAAGTACCTAATATTTACTTAACCTAAATAGACTTTAAAAATATATGAAATCAAAAGTAATCAGTTGAGTCTAACATTTGCTGTTTGATTGAAAGTTCCAATGTCTATTTCCAGCTACGTCTTAAACCATAAAGTCGCATAACAAATTTAGTTAGTGTGTTTTTGTTGATAGATGTTTCCCTCGAGATACGAGTATTCACAATTTCGCTAGGGAAACGTTTTGCAGTAGACTGGTTCTCCAAAACTGACGAAAATCTAACTCTTTATAAACAAGCAAGCCTAATATCCTCCATCATTATAGCACTCTTTATCCCACTACCCAGTCAGATGGCATCATGAGATTTATTGAAAACCAGTTGAAAACTACTTAATTTAATCTAATATTCTTTTGGTTCTCAGATATTTTCTTTTGTTTTCGTTCAAAAACGTATAAATATTTGTATCTTTTCGTATTCCAGGTGTATTTAGGGGAGATCGCAGAACCAAGACTGAGGGGTCTGTTGATAGGGACTCCATTCGTGGCGTACTCGCTCGGAGTGCTTTACGTATACGCGCTGGGCGGTGCGCTAGACTGGCGCATGGTGGCGCTGCTGTCGATCGTACTCCCTGCGTGCGCATTCCTCGCGCTGTGCTTTTCGCCCGAGAGCCCCACGTGGCTCGCGCGACGGGGCCGCTTCCATGAGGCCATGGCGGCCATGTCGCGTCTGAGAGGGGACCATGATACGGTGAGCAATACTTTCTCTTTGACGGATTTGATTTGTTTTCATGCATTTCACGATCATGGGTAAAACTATGGGATGCTGCTAGCTGTATATACATATGTATCGATTTTATGAATTGTATATATATAAATTCCAGAAAGTGCCTTATTAAATACATTTCCGGCGACATCATACACAAATTATAGAAATTTGTATTTTCATAATACCTAAGCAATTGTGCCTGATTACTTGCGTCGTTGTTAATCACGTAAAGCTATTATGAAACACGAGGAAAATAGTCACGTTACTAAAGAGAAGAAGTAGAAATGAAAATGTATTGCAAGCTAACTGCATCCTGAGGCTTTCCTCGCGATCAGAAACATTTTCTTAGCAGATTACTTACACTTTACAATCTTCAAAATTTTATATTTCTAAGACCAGCAGTTTAGGTTTTATCTACATTGTCTGTCGATCAGGACAAACCCCAATTAGTTACATAAATTTGCTTATATAGATATAAATAACACAACCCCTATAGAGTGAGCATGCAACCATACTAACGTCGTCCACCTTTCTAGATAAATTGAACTGGATTAACTGAATGCTTGTTACGAGTAGATAGGTCGTTTCGTCGCAGAATAACCAATTCGCAAATTGTCCAGCTGTGAGCTGTCACTAAACGTGCTGGGAATGTCTAATTCGTGGTCAAGGCCAATGGGATGGATATCTGAGTTTGTAGGCCACCCAAATGCCTCTGACATGATTTATTAGTTAACATTGTAATTAACAAGTCTTTCTACAATTTTCCAATACTATAAAATACCCACATATAAAATGCATCTTCTGAAATGCGTCATCAAAACCTCTTTAAAAAAATATCTAAGTAATTATGTTCATATTCGTTTAAGTAGGAACTTCGATGTTACAGACAGACACAGATACAAAAACTTTTGCATCGGAAGTTTAAAACCACCTAGAAGGACCTACCATACATGGCCTTTACGTCTTTCTCAAAGACGATTTAAGCAGTGTTGTTTTGCGAAAAGCTTTTTCTGCTGGCCGTACAAATTTATCTGAGCAAGGCATGAGAGTCTGAGAACTTAACTAATATTTTTAATTATTTTTTTCTTCTATGTAAATCTTGTTTGAATTAAAATGGATTTTTTAAAGATATCCATTTATATCATCAAAATGTGGAAAAGCATGTCTAACTTCATTACAATTAACACTAGTTAACACTCGACTAAAATCCATATCATTCGCTCTCGTCGAGTGTGAACACAAACGAGCTAATACTTTCCGTAACTAGCGCGAATAAACAGCAAAACAATGCACACTGAGAGAGCGTGTTATGTTGTTAATGAAACGGGCCATGTGATACCAATTCAATTGATTCCTTAATGAGCTCAACAAGGAAGGCACATGGCAATAAAATTGATGTGACTTTTCTCGAACGAGCGCAAAATAATAAATTACAGCTGATGGAATCGATTAGGGTTCTCAACTGTTACTACTGAAATGAAACCATCAAACATGCGCGCGTGTATGTTGTTGTTGATGTTTGTTTATGTTGTTGTTAAGCCACTGAACGAGCTATGGATTATTTATAGATATACCTACACATAATTTATATTTGCAAACAACTATATGACGAAAACAATACAAACCAATATGAGTAACGTTTTTGGCACAAACCGGTTCTAACTCAGTATAACGCTAATAGAAGTAACCACTGGTCACAACAGTACCGTACTAAAATAATTATGTTTAGTTCGAAACCAGTTACGAAACTATAGTTATACGCGGCGGTTATACGTGATAGGCTTGCCAACGTTGCGATCTACGATGGAGCCCGTTTACATTGCTTTAGAAGAAACCGATTCACTCGTGATTTCTCACACTCACTCGTATATCCAGAAAGATCAAATCAGAGAATCTAAGTATTTCACAATTTATCAAGAAGCTATCTTTATGGCTTATCCAAAATAAAGTGATCCGTCAAAGAACCAGTAGGGTTACGCTCAACTCTTACAGCTATCTAAAATTAGCTCGCGCCCGTTTTTATCTTGCCTTTTACCCGAGTGCATAAAAGGAGGGCTGTTTTTCGAGTGTATATTTGTATATATGTGGGTATATATGTATATAGGTATGTATGCTTCTATACGATCGATACAGCCTAAACGGCTTCATCGATTTTGATGTGCAAGGTGAAGTTAGATTTTTCGTCACTCCCTGAGTGTCATAGGCTATATTTATTTGAAATAATAATAATACATCTCTCGCAAAAAATAAAATATACGCAGTTGTAACATCGGCCTCGACCCCCAGAACAGTAACATTGGCTTTGAAAATCAGAACATGTCTAATTTTCAATATAAATCTACTTTACGCAATGATGGTGCTAAACGTCCTAGAGAAATGACCTTCCAGAGTCGAGGTCTTTGAACCCATTTTGGCATGGTTGTTTACTAGGTGACGTACAAAACCAACTGTTGATAGAATGTGTTAAGTATTAGTTATTGTGGGTGGGATTCTGACGTCCGCAGCGTTGCCAATCTATGGGGAATTTACCAGATTATGGGAAATCTAAATTCCATCGAAACGAAATACGGAATACCTGTCCTATGGAAGAGCAGACTCTAAGGCATTAGTCTATTAAGTGGTCTGATTTAAGGATTTCAAAATTGTCCAAACGACTGGCTCACTAACGATTTTGATGAATTTTTACTATGATAAATAATTATATACCTACTAATACTCAAGGGCGTCGCCAAGGGGGGGCAAGGGGGGCTGCCGCCCCCCCCCCCCCCCCTAGAGATTAAAAAAATGTATCCAACTGCAAAGCAATCAAAGTCCTAAGGCCGTGCAATTGTACCTGTACCTACAATTCATATTTTTCTCATCCTCCATAATATTAACTTGCCCCCCCCCCCCCTGGGCCATGGGCTGGCGACGCCCTTGCTAATACTGAAATGGTTAAAAATCAGAAGTTCCATAAATTTTATCAGGGGTGTTACCACAATCTTAATAGCAATCTTATTTCAATATTATTTTGACCTTTGTCTTACTCTTTAAACTTTAGAAAGAGCGAGACAAAAGTCATAGTAAATAAGTATGTTATTTAGTATATTATAAGACTGCTTGGACGCTTGTGGTACGGCCCCTGGTCAATGTTTTTGTAGTGTTGTAAGTACCTACAATGGGTCCATTAAGTATACATATTTGTGATTCAACTATTTTATACCTACCTAGCTGTCAATTTAGAATGATTTCGAGAAATCTATTTTTGTTGTTATACTATACCTATTGTCTCTGCTATTACACACCCGCTTTACTTATTCTATCTATTGATATCTAACTACGGTTGCCTGAAAACAATCGCTTTTAGCGATAAGGCCGCCTGTTGTCACACTAGTTTTGTAAGATGCTCTTTAAAAATATTTATTCATTTTGATATACTTTCTTTATTATTTATTCATTTTATGTACAATAAAGAACTTATCTATCTATATATCCTGTTGCCTGCTGTTGCACTGGTTTATTTAAATCTCTTGTTGTTACTTTTAAGGTGTGTAATTAAAAGTTTATCTATATAAAAACATTAAATGTACCAGCTGTTTCTCTTCCCTGGCATACTGTAAAAAGTCAGTTAAGGGACTTGAGGGAAAATGGCTTTTATGTAGGCGATGGGCTGACCCTCTGTCTGACTGACTCCAAGCCAATTATATTACATCTTACCCTCGTATCCCCTCTAACCCTCTAATACCCTCTCCCTTCCATCTAACCCTCTGACCAAGTTCAAATGTGGCTTTTAAACGACTTTATAGTCTTTGACGCTCTGCCTACCCCGCGTATTTTATGCTGGTCCGTCTTTTTCACAGTTGTCTAGTCTTTTATATTATTTGTGAAAACTTTTAATTGACCTTCCGTTTTTATATCCATTCTCTAATATATGTAATTAGCTGTAAGTTTTCCTTTGAAAATAAAAATAAAATAAGAGAAAATAGGCGTGATTGTATGTATCTATCTATCTTTATATCTTCGCAGGCCCAACGCGAACTTCACGAGTTAATCTCAGCCCGGGAGAAGGAGAAGGCTCGAGGGGAAGAGAACATCAAGTTCTTCGCAACCATCTCACGCGCGCCCGTGCTCAAGCCTCTTCTACTGATCAACGCGTTCAACATGCTTCAGATACTGTCTGGCAGCTACGTGGTTATCTTCTACGCCGTTGATATTGTTAAGGACACTGGCGGATCACTGGACCCAACGGTGAGAGCACATTAATACATAACAAGGTCATATGGCCGATGGCCATACAACGCGGAAATGACGGCAGCCTAATGGGCACGTTTGGGCGGAGAGATGCCTCGTTGAGTTAATGTTTTATTGGTTTAATTTTCAAAACTTGTATTTTTTTTAGATAGCAAATTCGTAGTGAAACTTACGAAACACCCGAAAAAAGTACAAGAAATATATTCGTACGAAAGTGCTGGATGTACTTACTACCTGACAATAATTGCGCACTCAAAAATCTTCTTAAATAAATAGTAAGGATTAGCAACAAACTTACAAAAAGCGTAACCAAAATATTATGTAATTATGTAAATGTTATCAACAAAACACGCTCTCGTAAAAGAACTTAAATGTGCCAAATTTCACGTTAGTTTTTGTGCAGACTACAAAAAGCCCAGGTCATTTTCATTATTACAAGATACCTAAATTTAGCTGACAATTTGGGCTTTGGCCAAAAAAAACACGAATATTTTTGTGTGTATTAAAGGTACATAGGATTTTCAGCTCTCAATCATTGGCAATACTATAATTTACAATAAGATAATTATATAAATGATCTGGACAAAATAATATCTTTGTAAACGTTAAAATAATGCGCCAAAAACGTATTCTAAAATGCCAAATTAAATTTAAAAATGTATTCAAATTGTGTTGGTTTTACGACCAGGTTCCTTTTCGGCTGCCTATGGCAATGAACTTAATTATTGTCGTCAAAACTATAAATGACTCATCTCTCTTTTCTTTAGTCTTTGTCTTTTTTTTTTTTTGGTTCTTCAAAATCGACATTTCCTGAATGTTCGATGTCATTATCTTCCTTTCCTAAGGTCTGGCAATAAGGAAATGCACTTCATTTCTTCTTTCTTTATCATCAAATCTTTATTTATCATTTATCATTCATTACCAGAGTGGCTAAAGTTAGCCCATAAAGCCACAAATGAAGTATTTTTATATTTTATTCTATGTAACTAAAGATGGTGTATAAAGTCCTAATTTAATCGAGCACATTTTTTCAGACACCGTAAAAACTTTTAATTGAATTAATAAAAGTAGTGCTTAAAAAGTGTTTTTTTAGATTATCTTGTTTAAATGAAATTGTTTATTGCAGATGGCCGCCAACGCGTCAGCTCTAGTCAGACTGTGCGTGACCGTGTTAGCGTGCATCATGCTACTGCGAATGACGCGACGTGCGCTGGTCCTCATCTCCGGCGTCGGCACCGCCGCGTGCACGCTCGCCCTCGCTTTCATGCTGACCCAAGGACCAGGAAGCGGCTGGCTGCCGCCGTCACTCATACTCGGGTATGTGAACCAATCTCGGCACTCGGGTATATAAACGAGTATGTGAACCAATATAACTCACTCAGGGATATTAAATAATCTCATGACACTGTTCTACATACCTGTATGAAGAACAACCTCACGGCAGTTAATGAGTAGGTAAACCAACCATACGACACTCGAAGATATATATGAACAAATCTCACAAGACATTTGAGCATGTGAATTGATCTCAGCACGCTTGAGTAGGTAAACCAATCAGTAAAAAATACGATATTCACGAGATATGGATCAATCCCACGACAATCGCCATATATACCCCCATAGGTTTGGAGGAGAGAACCCTAAAAAAGAGTAAGTTATGTTCGCTGACTGTGTAAGCGCACCACTTCGATTATTTGTTTTGTAAATATATGGCAGCTAAAACGCATTCAATCATAGGATTTGTTAAATTAATGTTTTGCCTTTCCAACAGATACGTCGCCTTCAACACGCTGGGCTTCTTCGTTCTCCCTGGACTCATGATCGGAGAACTGCTTCCCACGCGAGTGCGCGGTCTTCTGGGCGGATACATCTTCTGCCTGTTTAACGCAGTTCTCTTCGGTTTTACCAAAGTTTACCCACAAATGAAGTACACAATCGGAATGGGAGGGGTGTTCGGCATCTTTGGTGCTTCAGCAACTCTCGCAACTGTCATACTGTTCCTGCTCCTTCCAGAAACGAAGGGCAAGTCCCTAATACAGATAGAGGAGTATTACCAGAAACCAAATATTCTATGGTTGACGCGAAACTCTAGTAACGGACAACGGGTTTGAATATTCGGTCCAATTTATGAGGCTACTGTACATGAAGGTTAAACTGGTGTAGTAAATCTGTAACCGTGTCGTTGAGGGCTCCGGATACCACAAAATAAACCGTCAATCTGGACACTTCAAACTAGATTTTTTTATGGTGTACGGTACCAAGTGATCGTCTGCGAACCACTTAAAGGAGAAGGATGCGGGGTACGGGAGAGGTAAATTTTAATGTATGAAACGCGAACATTTTTTATCATTTTTTCCATTGACAAATACCTATTAGAAAATAATAACCCTAAAAAGGGTCCCGAAATACTTTAGATCTCCCGATACATTTAATTAAGTAACATGCTAACAGAGTAAGATCATTGTCAAAGGTCGGTTATCTATATCGGGTCACATGCGATGGCCGTCTCTGCGTCTACTCATGTATTAACTACATAAATCACAAAGTTATATTAACGAGAAAATTTATGCAATATAGGTATTGTATATACGAATTCTATTACGAACGGCATGATTTTGTATTCATAATAGAAGGAAGTTCTTAATTCGTCGACTTATATTCGAATTTTATTATGTAAATATGTATGTTCAGCAATAATTTTACCACATTGACTTTCTCAGACTCTGTGAGTATCCCGAATCCTTGGCCTCGAACGGGATAAAGATAAAGAGTGGTCCCATAAAAAAATCAGGAACTTTGGTTCATTAGTTTCCAGCTCACTTCTGGCAATACAATTTTAAGTTTTTTGTTACAAACTGTCCCACTGCTGGGAACGGGCCATCTTCTCATTGTGAGAAGGGTTAGGCCATAGTCTGCCACGCTGGCCAAGTGCGGGTTGGCAGACTTCACACATCTTCAAGATCATTGAGAACTCTCAGACATGTAGGTTTCCTCACGATGTTTTCCTTCACCGTTTGAAGTTAGCGGCAATCAACAATACGCACATAACTTCGAAAAGACAGACGTGCGTGCCGTGGGATTCGAACCCAGGACCTGCGGATCGCAAGTCAGACGGTCTCCCGACTAGGCTGCCGGATTTATTTATTTTTATTACGTATGTATTAATGATATTAATATTGACTAGCCTCGCAGTTCAGAGGACAGTATGTCTGCCTGCTAAACTGTTAGCTTATCATGGGTCCGATCCCCACCCAGGATAAACATTTGTGTGATGAGCATGGATGTTTGTTCTGTGTTTGGATTATTCTATGTATCAGGTATGTATTTACAAAAACAAGTAGATATGTATTCTATCAGCTATTTAATACCCATAATATAAGCTATGCTTAGTTTGGGCTAGATGGTGGTGTGTAAAATGTCCATATATATTTATATATTAATAATAATTTATTAATTGAGCCTGAACTATAGAATATGCCCTCATGTACGGTATCCTTGACTTGTGCACGTCATAATTTATTATTAAGTACTTAAGAACCTGTTTTATGTGATAAATACACCGCTGTGGTGTAAAACGCGCGTGATATGTAAACCAAGAAATATGTACTTTGTACCTAATTGTCCGCTGCGTTTACTGAACGCTTTAAGAGATGCTACGTACTTATACAGCAATATATACACTTTGATATTTGAATGTTCAATGTTGAATTTATAATATTATATTTAGCTGTATTGTAGTACAATTTTATATACGTGTAAAGTAACGGACATATTTTAAATTAATGCATTTACACAATGTTATTAATGTTATAGATCATGGTTGAAAGAATAGCTAGGTTTGTTCATGGTGAATGTGGCAAAATTGCTATTAAGGTTATTATAGCTTATTATCGTATATCAACAGTGTACCGCGCATACTAACATTTGTGAAGATATGAAACGACCAGTGTGTTCACTTGTTACAAAAAATTCGTCAAATATTAGACAGAAAATAGAAAGCAGCAATCACAATTGTTCAACGTTAATTTCATTTTGATCTATGCCAAATTCTTAACCATAAAAATGGAATAAAAAAAACTCGAACAGATTTTTATGTATGAAAATTTGTTCAGAAAAAAATATTTTTTGTTAGACATTTGTGATGTTGCTTCCTGTCTAATATATGATAAATATTTCGTAAATCCATCAATTATTCTATATCTTCAAATGTGGTGGTATGCGCGAGGGAGACGGACAATTTACGAAATATATCGAATTAAATTTACTACTTTTAAATCAAGAGCCTTATTGTGTTGATAGGTGTATTTAACGGATGGGGTACAATTTGACGTTTAAAAAAATTTAACCATCCCGTACCTTACACTCTAGCTAAATAATACACAATCAAAGAACCACGCGACCGGGCCCTAGAATACCGAAAGGATAATGGGTAATAGTGTCCCCATATTTAAAATGATCTGGTATCTGTAACAATACGATAAATCAATGGATTTGTCGCCGTTATTTGGTTAAGACAGCATGTTAATATTGTATTGAAGAAAGGCAAGTGACTGCCCGGCACTGAATGTGAAAAGTACCTGGGCGGTCGAGCTCCGCTCGGATTTTTTATGACTGAAAATACGAGCAAACCCGGGTTCACTAAAAATGAAACCTAGCAAGATCGATTTATCGTCCCCTAATCTACCTACAAACCGAATTTTTCCGAGCCGTTCCGAGATTCAGATTATATATATACTTATATACAAGAATTGCTCGTTTCGAAGGTATTATATAGATTAGATAAATAGAGTTTTTAATGATTGTAGTCAAATTTTACCTGACATAAGATGCCTTAAAAAATTCAAAAAAAGTCTTAAACCATTTTAGTCCAGTGAATAAGATTGTTCATGATTTGAATAACTCTATTTCCTAATTAAAATGGTATTCATGTAAAAGTATTTAACATGCACAACAACAATATCTATATAATGTTAAACATTTCTTTTTAGAAAAGTTTTCCGTACAAAATACCAGTTATCCTTTAAGAAAATTGTTATTACAGGTTACAACTGTTTCTATGAAATTATAGTCGAGCTTCAAGATGCCATGGACATAATGTTTCTTTCTACCATGACATAGTTTAGAATGTCTAATAACATGTGATAGTAATTATCGATCCCACTACTTGTATACTACTCATTCTAATCTCTAAATAATCGAACGTAATACATACTACTTATGACTGGGTGACTGAATAATCTAATAGCACATTTTATTTAAGAATTCACTCAACGCGCGCAGCTACCTCACTCTTGCGCATTTTTAAACAAGTAATATCATTGAGTGTATAGAAAATATTATATATTAGAATATAATATAATATATTAGAAAACTGAGTAACGAATTTGTTTATTATTTATGATAGGAAAAATATTTTTCTTTGATATGTTTTTAAATTGGTGGAGGAGTAGAAAATAGTACATTATGATACAAGTGTGCTAAGTTGGTCATTACAGTCGAGGTGGAATTGTAGCCCCAGCCGAAGGCGAGGGCGTAATAGAGCCGAGAGTGTAATGACCATAATGCACACGCGTTTCATACGACGTCTTTCAACACACTTGCGAGGAAAAGAACACCCGTTTATAACTGAAATATTTAATTTAAGTAAAAACTCTTTGTTGAAATTAAAAAAAAATGTAAAGTAAAGACACTAGTGCGTAATAGAAAAGTCAAAAGCACGCGTGTTTTATAGGATACTTTTCGGCCATAAAAACGGTTGAATTGGTTGAACGGTTTTTTCACTACTCCGTCGCCAGTATAAGTGATGTCTGAATAAAACTTTTGTTTTTTAATATTTTTCCAAAATAAACAAACTCATTTCTTACTTTTCTGATATCCCTGCTCAATGATTTTATATATTTAACAAGTATCTATAATAAAAGAAAATCAAAATTGCAAAACCGGTTTTTGCAGTCTAACGATTTCGTTACGCTTGATATTTTGAGTGTACGTTTTTTGTGAGAAAGTATGCGTAAAAATCTCTGTAAAAGATTATAAATGCGCATTATTTAGAATAATTCTAGTAAAATAACTTGTTTATTACGAAAGAGTTCGTCGGAGGCTACTAAAACGCATTTTTAGTATTTTTTGCGTCAAATGTGTTATTATTATTACAAAAAATATATAGCATACGACACTCAGGGAATGAAGACGAATTTAACGACACCTCGCACATCAAAATCGGTCAAGCCGTTTAGGCTGTAGGCGGTCATATAGAAACATATATACATAACTCGAAATAATAACCCTCCATCTAACGCAGTCGAGTAAAAATGTATTGCGCGAGAGCTGCGCGCGTTGATCTAGAAAATGTTATTTAACAGTAAGTGGTGAAACCAAGTGATTATTGTTGTTTACCCTGCGGGCTTCTCATACAGTAACTTAGTTCTATAAACTTCCACAATGGTTTGATCCGTTCGCGCGAGACGTCTTTACAGACTTCAAAAAATAATTCGGCTGTATTTTTCTTTTAATGTTTGTTACCGCTCTGTCATTTATAAACCGATTTGAAAAAATATTTTTTATTTTTTGAAAAGATATACTTTCATATCGGTCCCATAGAAATTTCATCAAAATCGGTTAAGTAGTTTGTAGTAGTTTAAAATAATATTACGCATTCTGAAGTTGGTTTTTCAGTTTTATAAACTATAATTATTCAGATATAAAATAATTGAATCTATTTGTTACAAATGTTCGAAAGTCAAGCTCATGAAAATATTATTACAAGTAAATTAAATAAAAATTAAATAATTAATTAATTTAATTAAATATTATTATTATTTTTTCTGAATACATATTCAGAATCATTTTTATTACGACATTTATAACGTTGGTCGAAATAAAAATATCCAACGTACTTACAAATTTAGATAGTTATAAGAACATTATTCTGAATATTATCTAATAGTACCTGGGCGACCGAGTTCCAATCGGATTTTTTATGACTGAAAATACGAGTAAACCCGGGTTCACTAAAAATTTAACCTAGCAAGATCGATTTATCGTCCCCTAATCTACCTACAAACCAAATTTCGTTAAAATCGTTGGAGCCGTTTCCGAGATTCAGATTATATATGTATATAGATATATACAAGAATTGCTCGTTTAAAGGTATTAGATTGTTTTCATGACGCTGAAATTCGAATATTTCTCAAAATGCCTTTAATTATACCTACAAACTTGCGCAATTTGGCGAATTTTGTGGTAAACAAGACAAATGAATAAGTCATCCATTGTATCCATGTCTTTTTACTATACTTCTGTTAACATTTATATACAAGCCCTCCAGGGTTACGCTCAACTTTTATAGTGATGCAAAGTTCGCTCAGAGCTTGTTTTTATCTTACTTTTATTACAATTAAAAAAGTGACACAAAAGTTGAAGAGACTGTTAAAAATATCACAGTTTAATGGAGGCTTATTTATCTTATACTCTTAATTACAGAAAAATCAAGATAAAAACGAGCTATAAAAGTTGAGCCTAACCCCCCTTACATACAACTTATGGACGCACTACTTTTATCCTATATAATATATGTATATTCCTAGTGCAATGTCGAAAATACGTATTATTTGCATTTGAAACAGTGTAATGAGAGATTTTAATCTGTGATTTTAGAGACGACCACATTATGTATGTATGTGTAAATATTATAAGTTATAAAATAGTAGCTACAATTTAACTTTAATATTGTTAATAGAGAATTATTCAATGAGGGAATTATTTTTCTATTGTGAAATTTGATTCCAATATGTGATAATAAAGAAATTATTCACACATATCTTAGTTTTTATCATTAACTAGCGGACCCGGCGAACTTCGTTTCGTCTAGAAGTCGAATGTCAAATCATCGTCAATAGTCACAAAACCGACCAAGAGAGAGTCGGAGAGTTCTGAACAAAATTTCGTCAATCAAGTACATATAATTGTCAAGAGTGCTGCTACCTAGAGACATCGTTTTATTTTTCCTGTAAAGTTTACGTAAACGTCTATCATGTCAAATTATTTTAGATAGTTGACCCGGTGATATTGTGTAGTCACCAAAAGTTACCAAAAATCGATATGAAGTGAAGTGAACTTACCGTGATTAACAAACACTTATTAGCAAACAAAAAACTACTTAGTCTTTAAAACAAAACGAACTTTATCAAAAACATATAAAATTATTATTAACGCGGTTATGTGTTGTCACAGATTACCACAGATTCTTTTGTTTTAAATTGAATGACGTTGACATTCGTTACGCGCGTTTTTTAAAATATGCAAAATTAAATGTATATTTTTCAATCTTTCTGAGAGATTTTCTTAATATTTGTTTCCGTAAGAACCTTGTACAGAGTATTAGAAAACTAAAAAAAAAAAATAAGCCAAATCGGTCAAGCCGTTTTCATGTTATGTCGTGACAACGGAAAACGGGTTTCATTTTTATATATATAGATTAGATCCCAAATACTAATTCCTCGTTCTATCACACTTACACTATAGTTTACCATTTGATTAAATCGCCAATTTATTTAATGGTTTCTTCGGTATTAGCGCTTGTTATTCGCTGGAAATAAGAAATCTACCAAAAACATTTATTTAGGTACCGAGGACGAGGCTATGAGGGTTCAATTCTATGTTAAAAGAAAAACAAAATACCCGACTGCAGAAAAGCAGTTTTAGCAGTGTAACTTACGATTTCGTTCCGCTTGATATGCTCAAAGTTCGTTGAAGGTTACGAAAAAACGCATTTTTTTATTTTTGCAAAAGACGTATTATTATTATTACAAAAAAATATAGCCTATAACACTCTGGCAGTGAAGACGAATCTAACGACACCTCGCACATCAAAATCGGTTACGCCGTTTAGGCTGTAGGCGATCATATAGAAACATACATATGTACATACATACATATAATTATACATACATACTGTAGCCTAGCCTAGAGATTGGCGGGAGAGAGAAAAAAATAAAACAACCACAGAAAATGCTGTGGTAATATAATACATACAAACACATACACTCGAAAAACATAACCCTCCTTCTTACGCAGTCGGGTAAAAAGGAAGTCCAGTCAGTGCCCACTGGCCTATATATGGCAGGGGCACTTCGGTACTCCCAGAACTATCGATAAGATTTTATCTATCGAGAAGATAGTATCTATCAAGAATATTGTATCTATCGAGTAGAATGTACCAATCGAAAAGATTGTATTTATCGAGAAGATTGTGTCTATTATCAGATTTACAAAATACTAGCTGCACCTCGCGGTTTCAACTCCGTAGTGATGAAAGACGGTAATGAAAATGATGAAAAGTAGCCTATGTACGGACGGACAGAGTTCTTTCTTTCTTTTCGTAAAAGTGTGTCAATAAGACGGAGAGACAGCTTTTATAATGCAAACTAGGATAAGAATTTGAAGTAAAATTAAACTACATGCTCAAATTTAATTACAAAATTATATTTTCCATATAAATAACTTAACCAGCTTAATACTATATTTAACTAAACTACTTAGCAACAACAAACTTTTAACTAAACTCAGAATAATACAAGTTACATACTACATACAAACAACGGATTCAAATTTGATGACGGCTGTGAAGTTATGCTTAAACGAACACAGTGCAAAAGCAAAATATATATATACAAAGCACATAATCACGCTAATGTACATTTAAACGAAAAGTCGCGCGCTCTTCTATACAAATAGGAGAAACTGTTTTCTACCCGTAAATATTAAGGTGGGGCTCAAAGATGCTCTCTCACGCATCACAACACATCTCTTACGCATTGTTTCGGTTTTATTTCTTTCATCATCATCATCCACAGCCTTCTCTATCCCACTGCTGGGTATAGTCCTCTCTCTTGTCTTGCCATCTTCCTCGGTCCTGTGCCAATCTAGTCCAGGTTCGACCCGCGATTGTTGTTATATCGTCGACCCATCTTGCAGCTGGACGTCCCACACTCCGCTTACCTTGTCTCGGCCACCATTCTGTCATTATTATTTGCCATCTGCCACCATTATTTCTTTATACATAACATATTATCCCTAATAAACATGTCTTTGAATATTGCTAGTGTTCAAACAGTCAGCCTATATGTATATTATTTAAATATATCTAAATAAACAAAATCATCTGTCACTTTCCTAATATTCCCCCCCAACTCAGTGATTTTATTCGACTGGCTTTGTGGCTCAGTTGGTAGTGTGTCTACCCGCTAAGCTGTAGGTCGTGGGTTCGATCCCCACCCAGGGCAAACATTTGTGTGATGAGCATGGATGTGTCTGGGTGTTTCTATGCATCATATGTATATATTTACAAAAAAAAAAGTATATACGTATTCTATCCATCCATCTAGTTCCATAGTACAAGCTTTGCTTAGTTTGGGCTAGATGGTGTTGTGTGAAATGTCCACTAATATTTATTTATTAGTTTTAAAATATTGTGATGCCAGAGAGAGATAGCTGCACACTTTGAGCCCAACAATATTTAGTTAGTGGTAGAAAATAATTTTCTCCTGTTATATGTAAAAACGAATGTACTAGCGAATATTGCCGTGACAACACTGACAACTATGACACTTTTAAGGCCCTGGGGTGAGTGCTGCTGCCGTCTCGTTTGCACACAACTACTTTATGTTAGATATTAAATTATTTCATATATCTTTGATAGTTATACGATGGTCAGTCTCATGAAGACAGTATTACAAAATTTGCACACCAATCTTAACCATGACAGATTAATAAATAAACAATTTAAAAAAAAAACACGTTAGAATGTTTTTTTTTTTTTTTCAGTCAAAGTATCTGTATCATAATAGTACTTATTCTGATTACATTGCAATAACTTTCTCATTACGATGACGTCCATATGTATATCAAAAATATATTCAATAATTTTAAATTCATAAAAAACATTTCATACCGGGGCGAGACTATTTTTTATGTCAGACAGATCTACGATTGATCACCAACTCGAAAGTGTGACCGAGGATGGTGCTCGTCAACCTAGAAGATATCTATTGACTCTAGCCATGAAAATTCCAAAATTTGTTTAGTTCTCAGGACACAACGCTGGCAAAGAATACCATTTCTGTGCAGTACGCATCAAGAACGTGCACCGATATCGCATAATACATCTGTATTCATTTCATACTTTTCACAGCCGCCATTGACTTAAGATCTCTGTGTAATGACTTCTAGAGTGAGGTCGCTACTTGCCTTGCACCCTCTCCGAGTAGAACTTGGCGACGTGCGGTGCGTTGTGTCGCGTGTGAGGCGCGGCGTGAGGTCACGTGGCGTCCGGCAGCCGCTGGTAGAGGTGCGGCCGCGATGCGCACCCAGGGCACACGTGCAGCGTGCCGGCGACCATGGACTCGCACTCCCAGCAGTAGTGCTCGAGGCACCGAACGCAACGGTAAATCTGGAACGGTTCAATTTGAGCTTATACACATGGAAATGTTTACACGAATACGTCTTTAGAGGAGAGTTCAATAGGGAATATGCATGGTTTGTTTTAATTTAGTCATAAAAAAATTAACCACAATACATTCCAGAAAAACAAAACTAAAATAACTTCAAAAATAAGATAGTTAAAGCATTTACATATACAATGACGTCACAATAGTTATGTTAGCATATAGAACTGACATGTTTATCGAGATCCGTGAAGTTCCTGAGGCATGCGAAACAGTACTGCGCCTGCCCTTCGTTGGGTAACTCCTCGTACGGGTCCACCGGGAACAAATGATGGTAAGATCTGAAAATAGGAAAACACTATTACTTCAGGAAAACTTTATTAGTCCCATTGTACATTGGCTTCGAATAGTACCTCCCCCTCTCTTCCCGTGGGTGCCGTAAGAACCAGCTAAGGGAAATACTACCAGAGATGGACAGCAGCATTCTCTGCGGAAAACACCATCTACTGCACTCGCCAACCCGCATGCCAAGCGTGGCGAGTAGCCAGTAAAACTCCACTCTCGAAATTGTCGACGAATAGGTCTACCTGGGACTAACAGTCCGACTAGGCAGGTCCAATTTTGCGAGAGAGGTCAATCGTCGACTCGACTCGGCTAGGCAGCATTCGGGAAACTCAAAAGCGTCTTCTCGTCCAATATACACCAGTCCCTCAAGTCGAAAGTTTACGACCAGTGTGTGCTACCAGTGATGACATATGACTTGCTTACTTACATGCAGAGCACAGCTAGTATGCTAGTTGGCCGCATTCCGGTCATAGGCCGATATCCCCAGTGGCGTCCCAGCTTCGCGCTTCGCTTTGGCAGGCGCCAACGCATAAAACCGCTAATACTAAAAGTGTCTGAGAGAGGTCTTTTCCCAGAATTGGAACACTACAGGATAACAACAACAATAACAAGTTTGATACCTGGCGAGATGCGGCGCGGAGGCGAGCGTGAGTCCGCAGGTGCGGCACTGCGCTGGCAGCGAGCAGTACTTGCTGCGGCACTGCGGGCACAGATGGCCCTCGCCGACCACGCCCTCGCCCGAACCCTCCTCCAGGTGGCTGCAAGTGGAATACAATATCTATTCTTCACATTTGAGGGACTAAACAACCGTCAAAAAGAACAACTCAGCGCATTCAGGACATAGACTAGGAACAACTATTCCATTCGTTTATTTCGTTCGTTTCCTCACACAGGTCAAAAACAATTGGTGTGTAGCTGAGCCGTAGAAGGATATGACTCGATTGCCATTAAACAATCTATTTAAATGTAATAGTAATAATTTGTTTGTTCTTCTAAACATCAATCGTCAAGCCAGGTCAAAGGCCTTACGATGGCTTAATACAAATGAGTATTGATGGACATTAAACACAACACTTTACTGTAAGTAATCTTGAAAAATAGGACTTATTGACTTAATCATAGATTGGTAGACTACCAGCCCTACTAGGGCATAACAGTCAAAAATTCACCCCAAAACACAGATGACCCACAAAACCTTACCACATGCAGACGGCTATGGGCGTGTCAGGGGCGGTGGCAGAGTCCAGTTGCGGCGCGAGCGGTGCGCAGTGCGGGAATCCCATCTTGACGAGCCCCGCTTCGAGAGAGCGCGCGCGCGCCGGCGGCGCCGTTTGCTCTAGCAGCAGCGAGCGGTAGTGCACATCGTCCAGCACCACCTATGGACACGGAAATAAACATATTTTTCTCATTATGTAAGCCTGTATATGTAAGCTTAGAAATATTTAAAATCTCCATCATAAAAAACAGCTGAACCAATATTGACAATACAGCCTAAGACTAAGACTGGAAATATGGTCGCTTAACGTCAGGCGAGTTGGTGGTCAATCGTAGATCTATAGTGTATAAAAAAAAAAAATATGGTGGGTGTAGTTCCTACTTCCTTGTTAAGTGTATGTGTATCCAGTAAAAAAGTATTTCACTCCCATGATCATGAAATATTTTACGTAACATTGTGGGATTCAATTAGTTTAAACTGATAGTAAACAAGCAAAAGTACTAGTAAGTAGTAGTAACTATCTCTTTGTTATTATTTCACAATCAAATAACCAAATAACCAATCATTGTGACATTTTATATGGAAATTGCTGGTAACATGGAGATTGACATAGGTTAGATTTAATTATCAATATTTCTTTATCACTATGCAGGTGAAACCACAGAGTCCTACTTATATTAAATATACTGTCCCACTTCTGGGCAAAGGTCTCCCCCACTTTCTTCCATAAATTGCGGTCCATCGCTGCCTCCTGCCAATCTTCCCGTAATGCATCAAGATCGTCACGCCAGCGTTTTATAAGCCTTCCAGCTAATGTATTATACTATATAAATATATTTATTTAGCATTTTAATAAATATCCCAAAATTTTTATGACACCATCAAATCCAGTTTGTAATTATAATATATCATAAATCAAATATTAAAATCCTGAATAATGAGACAAAAGTCTCATTATTAAAATAACATATCGATTTTTCAAATGTATTTTTCTATGATTATAACAATATTCGACTTGACTAGGCTAGATCACTCCCAATACTCACATTTTTTACAAAAATATGTAGTTATATTTATAACTCATTTTGTTTTTAATTTCCCAGTCTTACCTAAAACTCTTGTGATAAACTTACCCCATAATCTCCACCGGTGTCTTTACATAATTTCTTGCAGATCCTCACTTCAGCTGCCAAACCAATTACTGAGCACCTGATACCATCTGTTTTGAGAGTCTGCAAATAAAAATTGTTTAAAAAACTGCTAGGATACAAACCAAGATCAAAATTTGTTTAAAAAATATCAAAGCGCAATTAATTGCAAGAGTTATTTGAATATTTATTAATTAAAATAATTCACCAACATTATCAAAAGAGATCATGCTATGAGTTTACCTGAATAGTAGTGTTTATATCCCCTGGGTCACAAGTTGTTAAAGATGCAAATAACACCAGTAACTCCCTGGAAGAATGACCTGGCAAGGGCCTTAGAACTCTCCCTGCAAATTCCAGAGTGTTCTGCAATGATGGCTCTCCTGTCAATGCCAATGTTGACAAACTGAGAAGGAAACATAAAATGGGGATAAGCAATTTATGTTTATGTTATGAATTACGACACTTGAGTACAAAAGATATTATGAAACATTAAGTAATTGTTTCTGTATACTTATAAATAAGTCTGTGAAGATATTAGTGGACATTTCACACAACACCATCTAGCCTAAACTAAGCAGAGCTTGTACTATGGAAACTAGATGGCTGATAGAATACATATTATCTTTTTTTTGTGTAAATACATACTTATGATACATAGAAACACCCAGACACAGAACAAACACCCATGCTCATCACACAAACGTTTGTCCTGGGTGGAAATCAAACCCATGACCAGTTCAGTATGCAGACATATGTACTAGATACCAACTGAGCTATGAGGCCCCAGTCATAATGATCACTCAACCAGCACTGGGTTGTCTCATCTAAGTTTTTGCTTATAAAATACTTATATACTGGGTAATAGTTTCTGAATTCTAGCTTCTATATACTAGGGTGTACTACTAGTGGTCATAAAAAGTCACCACTGGCTGCAGTGGATGACCATTAGCCGTTCAATTAACAACCTAGCCTTTTTACTAAGTGACGCCATTGAACTATTTTCCTAAACAAAATACAGCTGTAGTGTCTAATACAACATATTTTAATTAACTGGCTGGCCGATGCTTAGGTCATTCATATAGTGACTATGGTATTAGCAAAATCAAGTTGTATCAAGGTTAAGTTATGTTTAACTGCAACAACACACTTTGCATGCCACGGTAACACAAGCACTCATCCAATAATAATCTATGGCTGTCCATTGCTATCCAAAACTCATAGTCACCTAAGCTTTATTTTTATCTTATTTTAAGTAATATATATAAACAATTTTTAATATAATTGTTCATACTGTTTTATGTGTATTTTGTCATTCTAGCAGTTTACTATGGACGCATACTGGCATTGTATTGAAAATAAATATGCAGCTTAACTACTAAAAGACATGTTTAGACACTATGACTATAGGGATCCAATTGGCTATGACTATCAATAGCATGAAATTAATATGATCCATTAACCAATACACACAGTAAACAATAAAAACTAGACTTAAAAGATTTGAGGTTGTCTTTGTATACTTAAAATTGTTAACATATACATTTACATTATGCCACCGATTATAGTGAATCGAGAGCCGCAGCCTATTGTGCATCTGGACTTTCATGGAGCTCTCACCTTTGTACAGCCTTAATGTGTTTCCTTACATTTCCTGACAATTCTGTTATTCTTTCTGCCCGTTTGTTCTTCATGGCGACTATTCCCAACTGACTCAAGGGATTTTGATCAAAGAACTCCTCAACAAACTTCTCAAGGAGCTGAAACAAATATTGTGCAAATTCTAACATGTTATAGCTTTGAAACTTTTTACATATCAACACACCCAGATTAACTGTGCATTAAGTTAACAGACAGCTTTTACGGCATCAGAAATTGTTGTTATTAATTTCTGATGCCGTAAAAGCTGTCTGTTGGTGCAATATATTGGTGTGTAAATTACCTTCATGGCACTCTGTATATGTCTACTTTCAAGTCTAAGTAAAGCATAAAAAAATATTGAATAATTATAAAAAAACAAATGAAACATGAAGGAGGAGAATGTTTTCTGTGGGAATATGATATTGATATCCATAGAATGGATACCATGCTGTTTTTTTTCTGAGCCCTTGGTAGTGTTTATCATGGAATCACCAATATTTCAAAAAGTATCTGACATATGGAGGTGTGGGTGGGCTTAAATTGTTCAAAATTTATTATACTTTAAAAATGGTTAACGCAGCTACTGTCAAAACACATAGCTTTTGAATTAAACTACAAAAACTGAAAAAGGTCCGAAAATTTTATAAAAATATAGTAAAAACTATATAATTTCCCCATTTTGGTAGCACTGTACTTTAAAACTGAAAACCCTTAGTTTTTGAGAAAAATAAAAGCATTTGGTAGGGCTTTAGTTTAATAGCAATAGAATAAAGGGGGTGTAGGACCCCTTGAAGGGGAAATCTCGGAAGGCCTTTAAAATAAGTATACGAATATTTTGGTTCCATTTTTTTTTCTGAGAAATAAATTTATGAATTTATTATTTTTATCACCATTTTTTCAAATCTTATTATTTAGCGCTTCGCCGGCCGCTGCCGCTGCACGCTAGCTGCGCTCGCTCAGCTCGCGCGATATGTTTTTAATGTTCTAACCTAACCTACTTTTTGGGCCACTAATATATCATTTACAGAGATTTTTTAGTGCTAAAATCTTAATTTGTGGCTACAATTCTTATGATTTGCCAAACAACCAAAATATTTAAAAATTTATTTCTTCAAAACCATTAATATTCTAGCATTAAAACTTTAACAGCTTTTTTTTTTAAAACTTTTAGAAAGCTTACTTTATAAGGCTTCTTATAAAGTAAGCTTTCTATAAAAGAAAATCAGTCCCCAACTCAGCGGCAGGTAAAGTAGTTACTAGTTTGTACAGAGCCCTCGGTGGGCGAGTCTAAGTCACACTTGTCTGGTTTATAATATTACTATTTACTAAGTATTCATTACAACAAACTATAAAGTAAATTTACCTTAAGAGTACACAAAAACCTTGAAGGTTTTAAATCCTGTGAGTTCATAGCTTCAGAACAGTCAACGGCTACTATCAAATGTCGCATCATACCGAGCCGTACAGGGCCTTTGCGTGGTTGGGCCGCTTTCCGCGCAGCTTTCAGCGCAAACTCGGCGACAAGACCTTCCACCAGACCATCTTCATCTTCTTTAATAGCTTCCCTGGAAATTGTTAGAGATATATCATGTACTGTAAGATAATCAAAGGTGAGCATATTCCAAACAGTAATAAGATCAGCAAGAATAATGTTTTGTGATAGGTCAATATTATAAAATTTGTTTAAGAACTTACCAAGTTTTCTCATAACCTGTCTCCCACCGGTACTCTTTAGGATCCTGTTCATCATCTGCCATTGTTCCCAAACTTTTATGAATAACTCTCAGTAACTAAACATTTTGCATAGCTAGCTAAACGCAATGAATCGAGAACCTAACCTAAGAACACAAATTAAGTATACGGTTTTAAGCACAAAATCAAATTATGAGAACACAAACTACTAGATTATATCAGCACCAAAGATCAGCACCCAAAGAGTATTGTACCAAGCAGTACCAAGAGTATTGTATAGATTACAAAGGAATCAGCACCCTACAGTGATGTTCCAAGTCAATTTTGTGGTTAATATTTTCGGGGAAAACCGGAAAAAACGGCCGTATACTAAAATTTTATGTAGTTTTACAAATTATGGGTATTATATGACTTAATTACACTAATTACACTCGTAGACCGCAACGTCGGTTAACATCAGGTGAGTTGGCGGTCAAGCGCGAACCTATTTCTACATTAAAAAAAAAAAAAAAAAAACTTATAACTAATCTCCGTATAAGTTTTGAATGGTATTTAATACTCCAGATTCAGTTGGTGAGAGGTCTCTTGTTTTCTTCTCCTTAATTTTTTTCACCATTTCTTCTGGTTCTTCAAATTGCGTGCAATTGCCTTTGTTTCGCACGGCTTGTTTCGCTCAAAGCTCCATTGATAGTGAAGGTTATTAGTTTATTTTGTTTATACGTTATTCAAAACAATCCAAAGATTTAAGATGTTATTTTTGATTTAGCAGACAAAATTCTAAAGTCACTCGGTGAGCAAAGATATATATTGTTTTTGCTCTATTTTCGTAACATCTTAATTTTTCCGTATTATTCATACGCTAAGTGCAGGGGAACTCCCAAACCTGAAACCGTTCCGCGTTGATGCGTTCCATTATACGAAGAAATTATTATTTGTCGATACTTACGATATCAGCCGTATACTTTCATACAAACGTTATACGGCTTTGGGATGGCTGCCGTATGCCGTATTTTAGATACTTAGCATGCCTAAAAGCCGTATATTACGGCAATAGCCGTATCAGGAACATCACTGGCACCCTAGCTTACTACCACAGACCACATACTTTTTTTTTTTTATTTGCCCTACCTACGGGCAGGCTAAGACCGTTTGGCCATACAGCCTTGTCTTATTTGCTCCTGCCTGACTATAGATGCGTACGGACGTGTAATGCGAGCTAAATGGCAGCGCATCGGATTAATATAAGTTGAGATAATGGATTAGAAATGATATTTTTGAAATATTACCACGCTGAACGTATACTGTGGGACTCGAAGCATCCACATCCTAATAATAAAACTAAAATTATGACGCCTGGAGAAGGATTAGTTTTCAAATTAATATCGATCGGTTACGATATATTTCAGTCATCCACTATCTCCTTATTCTCCAACGCTTTCGAACGATTTTCTTATTTTGTAGGTATAAATAGTTATATGTTGCCACATCAAACAAAGTTAACGCAGCAGCAGCTTCGACGTCCATTTCACGGTAGGTTTCACGGCTCAAATGAGTGAACCCCGTGAATGTGGAGAGAGCGCTTCTGCCGCGAATTCTTGCCGTGAATTTACGGCACAAGTGTAGAGCCGCGGTTAAGTCCAAGGACAGTTAGGACAGCTTCTGAGCCTTCTGAACGCATCCAAATCGTCAGCGAGTTGAAGAGAGCACGACGCGCGCTTATAACATATCGCTTTTTACGTCGTAGTGCTGTTAAGTCGTATCATAGACCTAAAGTCGTGTAAACATATCGTAACGATAAACGTAACGATAAACTAGGATGTTTTTAAAAGGTACTCTTTGCACAAGATGCTAAGGAATACACGTAGAGTGAGAAAACCAAAGATCTAAGGGAATACTCATAGATAAATAATCTTTCGCTACGCTCGGAATTATATATTATACAATATTCATACGCTCTATCGAAAGTATTCGAGAGATACAAAGAACACTATTATTCATAAGGAGAATCAAAGAAAATAAATACTCCATAATATCGGGAGATAAATAGGACTAAAGGTAAAGGCGTATACTAGCAAAGATTTTAATAATAGGATTTCAGCCAAGGCGTCTCCTTACCAAGTTTATGATCCACATACAAACGTGTTTTAAATATTTTGAAGTACCCGGCTCTTACTCAAATAAAAATTACTTAAAGTAAAAAAAAAATATCATTATAATACTCGCAGTCTCGTATTCGTATACTCGAATTTATTCGATACTCGTTCATTTGTGCCGTGAAACCTGCCGTGAAACGGACGTCGAAACTGCTGCTGCGTTAACTTTGTTAACAAAGTTAGCGCAGTTTCTATTTACACCTACAAAATAAGAAAATCGTTCGAAAGCGTTGGAGAAAAAGATGATGGATGACTGAAATATTTGTAACCGATCGATATTAATTTGAAAATTAATCCTTCTCCAGGCGTCATTTGACTTTTATTATTATGATGTGGATGCTTTGAGTCCCACAATATACGTTCAGCGTCGTAATATTTCAATAAGCGAATTTCTAATTCACTATCTCAACTTATATTAATCCGTCGCGCTGCCATTTAGCTGGCATTACACGTCCGTGCGCATCTATAGTCAGGAGCAAACTGGCACGGTGCCGTGAAATGCCGTGAATGTGGATGTGTGCGCGTGAACGAGGCGCGAACTGCCGTGAACCCTTTGTCGCGGGACAAAAAACCGACTTCGATCGGGAAACAGGCGTGAACAGCCGTGAACGCCGTGAAAACCCTCCACACTTATGTTCACGCCTGTTCGCGGACGTTCACGGCACAAGTGTAGAGCGGGGGTGTGACCCACACCAATTGGGGGTGGATTTTGGTAATTGGTGTTAACAAATGCATAATGATTATTATTGTATTAGCAAGTTCCCGGCACTTTCATGACTAATACAAATAAACAAGTATATTATATTAAAAGAAAAACAAAATACCCGACGGCGGAAAACCAGTTTTTGCAGTAGAATATGTTGTCGAGTGTACGTTTTTATGAGAAAGTATGCGCAGAACCACTGTAAAAACTATAAATTCACATTATTTAGAATAATTCTAGTTTAGGATTTCAGTTTTTTTTTCGTTTAGGCTTGTAGGGAATCATAGAGTAACATACTCACAATAAACAAATATACATTCACTCGAGAAACATAACTCTCCTTCTTATGCGGTCGGGTAAAAATAATAGGAAATAATCAGGCGGAAAATTTTTGAAACTTTTTTTCAAATTTTAGTAGTGTTTTATAGTAATATGATTAATTTCTCGTATTAATGAGCCCACAGTATTTTAAAAATTATAAATGCAACCATTTTAATGCATTGATTGCAAACTTATTATTCCAATTAAAATTAAACATATGACCTTATGGAAAATTACATACGTTTTTATGAGAAAGTATGAGCAAAACCGCTGTAAAAGACTAATGCACATTATTAGAATATGCATTATGCGCATTATTTAGAATAATTCTAGTCTGGACTTTCTAGGGGGTAGGCCCGGCCCACCCTGCCTGAGCCTGAGCCGAGCGAGGAAGCGAGAGCGCGGAACAAGCGATAGAGAAGAGAGGCGCGATCGGCCTAAGCGTTCGGCTTGTGACGCATCGTTATCACGTAAAATTATCGTCTGTAAACCGAGTTTACAAACCTTTTTTTTTGCTTAATGTTGGCATCATACTTGGAAAATTACTTTAAGTTTAAACTCTAATTTTCTTTGTCATACAGCCACATTAATTTCACATATCGTGGCCGATGATCATACGGAATAAGGGCCCTGTAGGGCTATTCACAACTTGTCGGATTCGGAATAGAGTCTGAAACTATTTCTTCATCTTTGTCATTTCCATACAGAATGACAGAGATGGCGATATAGTTCCGACCCGATTCCGAATGACTGTGAAGTGTGAATAGGGGTAATATTGTTCTGTGGAATAGGGGTACTGTTTCTTATTTATTCGTAGCCGTGGATATTATATAGTAGGTCCATTCGCCGACAACCAATTAGCACTATAGCAGCAGTGTATCTAAAAAACTAAAATCTACTGATAGTGTAGTTTTTTTTTACCCGACTGCGAAAGGAGGGCTAAGTTTTTCGAATGTATGTATGTATATATATGTATGTTTATTCAGCCTGAATCTGCGTCACTTGTCTTCCTTTAGTAACTGTCATTGATTCTTACACTATTCAGCCCCCGTATTCTGAACCCATTCGGTTTCGGAATCGATTCGATTTGTATATCTGCATCTCTGTCATTGTCTATGGAAATGACAGAGACGGAGATATACAAATCGAATCGATTCCGAAACCGAATGGGTTCAGAATACGGGGGCAGTAACGAATATCAATTCCACTCTGAAACGATATCTCCATATTTGTCATTTCTATATAGAATACCTAACAGAGATGAAATTATTGTTTTTGAATGAAAGCACTACCCACTACCGATTAGAATTACAATGTTTAGTTTATGGGTGGTGCCAATACAATATATAGGCTTTCCTCATCCTCTGTGTGAGAAAATGAAACACCCAAGATATTATAAAAATATCAAAAAACTTGTCTCATCAACAAACTATGTACAATAGATAGACACTCAACACACACATTCAACATTTCAAGCATTCCTGCATTCAACCAAAGCATTTCAACCATTATTCTTGACTTGCATATTCTACTATTACTCTTAGCTATTACTATTGACATACTTAATACCTATACTGAATCATTGACATTCTGCATTTATAATTCAACTATAGTGACTCTCTGACATTGTACATTAATGACATTGGCTTGATAATGATAGTTCTGTTTGCATAGTTTGTACGCCTTGTCGAGAATGGTCATGTGTAACAACATATAACCAAAAAGCCATCTTGCATATTATTTTGTATTAAGTAATATACTACCATGTTCAAGAAAATAATATTCTAATTCTGAAGCACAGAAAACATTACTGTAAACTGATTTTACTATACAAAAATTGACTATTGTCATTTAAGACCAGGGCTTTTAATTCATGACAGTTCATACAAAAGAAACCAGTAAACAATAATTATTGCAAACACAAACTCAGAATAGAATTGCAAACAGCCAAATACTTTAGAGAAATTTATTATTTGATACCACTAACATAAAATACAAATAGTGTTAAATTATAATGTAGTGAAATTCTCAGTGTCTAATCGATAAGTATGAGATTTTAATTTTACCTTTACATCTAGTCATTAGTTAAGGTATCATACACTCGGTTAAGCAATACTGTATCACAAAAGTTGAAATTTAGAAATAAATATAACCTTAAATTCTTACAAAATTATATTTAAAAGTTACTTATAGGAATAGAAAGCAGAACAAAAGTCATATTGTTTAGTACCTTATATATTACAAAAATTAATTTAATGATGAAATAATCACCTTTTGGGCTCTTTATTAATGGAACTTATGTTAAGTGTCCAGCCATTCTACATAAAGCAGGAAGGTAGTATTGAAATTCCACCATACAATTGTAAATTGTATGGTGGAATGATTTGATGGCATCTTGCAAGTGAGTTTTATTAGGTGTGATTCCAATTACAGTTTCAGGTAGCAGACTAGCAGTGTCATCTGGTTTAGATTTATGTATCTAGTACAAATCATCACTTCCACTGCACAAAATGCATACTACACAAAATATACTTTACTACTTGGCTGCTAATACATGATATGCACATATATATATGACGATTCTCACACACCATAATATGGTACAAACAATGTAGTTGAATGATACTTATACTGGAGTCTGAAGCCTGGCACTGCACTTGGTATCACCTTTAGATGTTTTTAAAATAGTATGGTTTCAGCCTCCTGCCAGGAAGTTGTTGAACTTGAAAAGTGGCTCTTAGTAGATATAATTGTTGCAGGGGTCACTCAGTAGCAGCCATGGCGCGCGCCTGGGCCCGTACTCTCTTGTCATACTCTAGTCGATTTTGACTGAAAAATAATAATTTATTGATTGATAACTTTTCCTCTACACAACTGAATAATGATAGAATGAGAACTGTATCATGTATAACTAATGCCCAGTAACTGATAAGTCCATGTTTATAGATTATTTACATTAAAATTAAGGATAATGATGGGTATATTTACATAACTCACCAATAGATTGTGTAAGCCTCAGCTTGTGCAGGATCTTTTACATTTGGTTCATTGAGCAAATCCTGAATACCAAGAAGTATCTGCTTGATTGTAATCGCAGGACGCCAATCCTTCTCCTCATCCAGTAATGAAAGACACACAGTGCCTGATGGGTACACGTTGGGGTGAAACAAGGGTGGCTCAAATTTGCATTTTGGAGGACTTGATGGATAATCATCTTTGAAGATCATACGAAGTTTATATAGTCCACCTTCCCATGGAGTCTGAAATTTTGAAATATCCAGTTGTATATAGTTATAAACATATTGTGGTTGAGGATGGCAGGGCCAGATTTAGGGAAAGGCAGGCGAGGCTACTGCCCTGGGGCCTCCACAGTTTTTTTTTCGCATTTTTACTGATAATACTTCCACAAACATAATAATATTGTTCTTAAAATGCTGGGAATTTACCAATACAAGCTAATAATGTAAAAATTATCGAAACTACAAATAAATTGGTAAATGGTCCTCCACCCTTTCATTACCCCAAGGCCTCCACCCTCCTTTTGATTGCTTTCGTGTTATTTCTGCCTTATCAGTTAATTAGATTGTTTTGAAGTTGTTTTTTTTTTTTTAAATTACTTTTATTTATTCATTTTAATAGTATTTAGTCATTTTGTTTGAAATTAAAAATTGAATTCACAAAATTTTACTGGATAAGTTCATTTAATATTCAATTAGACTTCACTACTATTGTAACGCCAAATTTTTACATTATGAGTACATGGTATGAGTGATAAACCTACCAAATTTCGTTCAAATCCGACCAGTAGTTTATACAGTGTTGTTGAAACACTCATATTTTAAAATTAAAACAGTCCATAACTTGAAAACTTCTGAACCAATTTTAATTGAGCTTACGGTGACTCCTAAGTTGTAAAATACTTTATTCAATTATTATTTTTAAATTATAATACAACTTCTAGTTTCTGCGTAATACGTAGACAAACATAGGTAGGTACATACACTTATGAAATTTGGCATACATGCTTAGAAGCTGGTATAGACTAACATATACAAAAACTGTGCAATTCTGACGATATTAGAAACATACATGTCGAATAGATAACCTCCTTTTTTTTTAAGTCTGTTAAAAATAGTGTTACAAACTGATGATCATACTTTGCAGATAAATTAAACATTTCAAATAATTGTAGACATTCAGGGACATTGTAGCTTAGTTCAGGAGTACAAAAATCTATGGATAGGTGGGTTAATATTGCAAATAGTTTTTCTCGGGGGCGTAGATACAAACCCAATAATAAGTTTACACATAACACAATAGTATACTAACCCCCTTTTTTCCAGGAATCGCGCATTCCCATGTCATAAGGTTCAGTGAGCCATCAGGATTCTTCATAGGTCTAGCAACAAATCCCTAAAAACAAATGTTATGAACCAGTATTATAAATATACATTTGCAGTCAACAAAAACAGCAATGAAATTATAATAATGTACTTACAAAAGGATGGTCCTTGCGCCAAGCTTTTCTTTCTTCGGCTAAACGTGCACTCGCTATGCCCGACATTTTCTGAAATGAAATACAACTGCTTCATATATTACGTATTTGGAAAAATATATAGCAGCGAATGAATCGAACACTTACTGATTTTCAAGAAAAAATATCTGAAAAAGAATGCGAAAAATAAATTACAAGGCGCGAGAAAAAGGCGTCTCGCACGCAAAAAGCCACGGCTGATCAATGTTGCCAAAACGAACTTCATAAATCGCCGACATCACCATTCACCGTACTCTGCGTGCAAAAACAAAAAAAAAATAACACTACCTCGTAGTTTTTTTTTATTTTTATTTAATTACTCAAATGAACATTAATATACAATAAATACAGTAACACCAAAAACCTCGCCGAGGTTTGTCTTGACGTTACTCCTCGACACTTTTAAATACAAAAATGTTAGGTACATTAGTAAGTCATGCCACCGGTCGTAGACAAATAGCCTACCCGGGGAACGTCTTAGTAACGTGTTGTTGCTTTGTTTTATTTTCCTAAACTTGTGTTATTTTGAACATTAATGCTATAAAAATGGTAGTGTTTTATTCATTAAGTGTTCGATAAAGTGCGTGAGTGTGGGCAAGTGAAATAAAGCAGTAATCCGTGTGATTTTACGTTGTCGGCAAAACTCCATAGAAGCTTCTAGTAAAGTCGCCACCACTTTACTGAAGCAGTACTCGACTTATAAATTGACTGTATACGTGACTTAGATTGTGACTAGAACATTAACAACTTGTTTTATTCAAGAAACTTGAAAAAACCCTAATACTTGACATTGGCAAATGCTTTAATGCGGGTCCAATACAAAAAAGAAGAAGAAATAACCTACCCTAGTATTCACTTACAGAACCATATTACTCCAAGTGAAACAAAAAGCTATCGTCACACATCCAATGATATTATGTTGACAGACTAACTTGAGAGCTAGTTTCCATCCCAGACTATGTATGTTGACATTGTTGACCCTCAAACTGCAACATTGATTGAAACCATCTCTGCCAAAGATAGAAGAGAAATAATTAACATTTAACTGAAACTCTATTCTATAGTCAAAGTTACCTATGTACTCACAATCATACATTACTTTAAATTTTATTTAATATATTTTTATGTACTTATTAAAACGAAATAATAAAAATAATTACTATCTAAAACGGAAACATATAACGGAAAATATCAGCCCGTTGCACAGTTGTGCTGCTAATCGACTCATGACCTGTGTATACACATCGAACTATCGAGTTGCGCCTGCACCTTGTGAGCGCGTGAGCACGGCGACGTTAAACCTGTTGCACTGATAGGGCTGTCGCAATCTCACACCCACTGCACCTGCAATCCGCGCGATCGATCGTGTCGCCTATCCAAATTTCGAGCCTCACAACCCTAATACTTTGAGCGACAACTTGTTTCCTGACTATATCGTATACATTTATCTCAAGAGAACAAGCTAACAACAAACTGCCAGGCGCTTGATACTTAAAACTTGGTTGGAGGATTGTTTTTTTTTTCTCTAATTGTTTGATACGTGGAAATCAATATACTACTACTAACTTAACATGTCTCAAGCTTCGGATTTACCTGGTTCTGACTCCGATGCTTCTAAGAGGAATGACCAGGATAAACGCCGTGACCGTGCCGCGAAACGCCACCAATCTACTGAAATGCTAGAAAAGAAGCTGAAGGTCTTTGAAAATAAAATTATGGACATGTTTTCCTCTTGGAAAAAGGACATGAACTCAAAGTTTGATAATTTAGAAAAACAATTGTCCGGTATTAAGTCTGACATAGAAAAATCCATGGAGTTCATGGCATCCCAAATTGAAGAAACTCAGCAAAAAATGGATAGTGTCCAAAAAGAATGTAAAGCCAACCAGGACAGAATCTTTCTCGTGGAAGACATGGTAGAGAATCTTCTTCGCGATGCCCGAAGCTCCTCTATTGAACTGAGAAACGTCCCCTTCGTTCCAGGTGAAACTAAAGAAGATCTAGTTAAGTATGTAGTTAAAATTGGTGAGTCCGTAAAAACTCCCATTACGCCGACTGATCTTAAGGATGTTTTTCGGATGCCCGGCAAAGCAGAGACAAACAAACCCATCATAGTCGAACTAACTTCAACCATGCGTAAAAACAAAATGATCAAAGCTGTGAAGAACTTCAATGTTTCAAATCACACCAACAAACTGAATACTTTACATTTGGGCCTACGAGGAACAAGCTCACCGGTATTTGTTACGGAACACCTAACAAGCAAGGCTAATCGGCTGTATTTCCTTGCTAGGGAGCTGGTTAAAGCTGGGAAGTACAAATACTGTTGGACTGCTAACGGAAAGATTTATTTAAGAAAGGCTGAAGGCTCCCCAATGGTCTTGATCAAGAAAGAAGAGCAAATCTCTGAGCTAAACAAACAAATCTGACTATTTTGTTGTATTTTAAATTTTCATCTATTTGATTTTTATGCTCTGTTGCCCGGGGCTAATTTACCTACTATTTTATACATAGTATTTATATTTTACACAGTTAAATTCTCATCACCAACATGTATACTACAGTTATTGATGCATCGTGATACTCTTGCTAATGCTACGGTGTGGTTGGGTCTCTGGAGGGTTGATTCTACGAAACAATATATAAACAAATTTCTTAAACTATCTAATTATCATGAATACTACCATTAATGACATTCTTGCAGACGTTGACGCAATTAAAATTTCTGATTCTCATTTGTGTTCTCCTGTTGGTTGTTCTGATTTAATGCTATCACGGCCGAAGAATTGCATTAATATATTAGCTCAAAATATCAGGAGCATTAATGCAAACCTTGATAAACTATGTGTTCTACTAGCATCTTTAAAATTTGATTGTGATGTGTTAATCCTCTCCGAATGTTGGCTATCATCCAACAAAGTTCTCCCCCAACTTCCAACTTACAATAGCTATGCATCCACTCGTCTTTTTAACCAAAATGACGGTATCGTAGTCTATACTAAAAACACAATTTCGTGTATAATTGAAGAACCAACATTTGAAGGAGCAAATTGTATTCTAGTAAAAATTGCTAACCACACCGCGATTCTAGCGATCTATCGTCCACCGAGTTTTACATGTATTAAATCTTTTCTGGACTCACTAGAAAAAACCCTCCAAACTATTAAATCTTTTAAAAATATAATACTAACTGGCGACGTTAACATTGATATTGCCGATAACAATTCAGATTCAAAGAGCGGGGATTATCTGTCTCTTACTGCTGAAGCTGGCCTACTACCTACTCATACATACCCGACCAGACAAGCGACTTGCCTTGACCACATATTACTCAAAACTAAGGCATCAGCTGTGTCTTTCGTCATACAATCAGCAGTGACCGATCACTTTCCCATCCTATTGAGTCTGTCTACTCTCTCATCACTTAAAAGAAAGTCTACGCCCGTTGTTCTAAAGAAAATAGATATGCCTAAAGCCTTAATTTTACTACAGTCAACTAATATTGATACCATTTTACAATGCACTGATCCCAATTTTGCGGCAGACCTTTTTGTAAATATTCTAATGGATACCATCCAACAGTGCACTAGTCATAAAAAAATACCTAATAGGCAGCGTACAATAAAACCTTGGATTACTCCTGGTTTATTGAGGTGCATTCGTCATAGAGATAACATGCATAATAAATTGCGTAAGCAACCTGACGACTTCATCCTTAAAGAAAGCTATAATAGATATAAATTATTCTGCAATAACCTCCTTAAAAAATTGAAAACTGACTATGAAACTGCTGAAATTCGAAAAGCGGGACAAGATCCCAAACTAACCTGGAAGGTAATTAAAAGAATCGCAAATATCACACATAATAAATCCTCTTCTGTTGATCTTTTAAAAACAGACCCTGATAATTCAACTGCTGTTAACAAAGTCAATAATTTTTTTGCTAACATAGGGAAGCGCCTTGCTGATAAAAATACCTGTAACGCTGACCCATCTCAAAACCGCTCTAATATATCCGAACAATACCACCCTCGCTCGTTTGTTTTACTTGACACAGATGAAGAAGAAGTTGAACGATTGATCCTTGGCCTTAAAACCAATTCCGCAACAGGATGGGACGGTATATCAGCAGCCTTTCTCAAGCATACCAAGGATCTTATTGTTCCTCTCCTAACGCATGTAATTAACCTGGGACTTAATACTGGTACTTTTCCCAAACCTTTTAAAAGATCAATTATACATCCCATTCATAAGAGTGGTGCTAGAGACGATGTTAACAATTATAGACCCATTTCAGTCCTACCAGCCTTGTCAAAAATTTTTGAAAAAATAATAAATAAAAGACTTACATCATTTTTAGACCAAGAAAATTTGCTGTCAAACTCCCAATATGGATTTAGGCCAAAAATGTCAACAGAACATGCAGTCTCAGATTTAACAAACTACATTGTAAAAAAATTAGATAACAGAAAAAAATGTATAGGTATATACTTGGACATGGCTAAAGCGTTTGACACCGTCTCTACTCCGCTCTTACTAAAGAAACTTGAACGAATCGGTATACGTGGTATTGCGCTTAAATTACTTCAAGACTACCTAACAGATAGAACACAACGCGTTTGCATTGACAACTTTATTAGTAATGATGAACCTGTCACTTACGGCGTCCCACAGGGATCTATCCTCGGACCTATTCTTTTTCTAATCTTTGTAAATGATCTTTGTCGCTATAAACCTAATCATGGAAAGATCTTTGCTTTTGCTGATGATACAGCTCTTGTATTCGAGGGAAATACTTGGCAAGAGGTACGCCAATTTGCAGAAAAAGGCCTCAAAGATGTTATATGTTGGTTACAATCTAACTTGCTCACCTTGAACCTTACTAAGACAAAATTTATGTCATACAGCATGTTGAAAAGGCATAATTCTCCTAGAGATACCTTTAAAATTCAGGCTCATACATGCAAAGCCAATGAATGTGACTCAATCTGTGGCTGTGTCTTTATTGATCAAGTCCAAACTATTAAATACCTTGGTGTTAATATCGACGAACAACTCACATGGATGCCTCAAATTGTGTCCGTGTCCGGTCGCCTCAGAAAGTTAATTTGGGTCTTTAAAAACTTGAGACGCGTCATCTCCTTTGACCAGCTAAAAGTAGTTTACTACGCGATCTGCCAGTCGGTTATTGGGTATTGTATTTCTATATGGGGTGGAGCTTGCACAACCAAAATTATTAATGTTGAAAGAGCCCAACGCTCTGTACTCAAAGTTATGACCTACAAACCGTTCAGATACCCAACTACCCTCCTCTACACTCAATGTGAAGTATTAACTGTCCGTCAGCTGCATGTTTTATACCTTGTCCTTGCCCACCATATCAAAATTAAAGTATCCCCTGGTTTGATGAAACCTATAGGACGTCCGAATAAAGACATTTGTGTGACACAAAGTCCTTTATCATCTTTTGCAAGACGGCAACCTTACTTCCGTAGTGCATTTGTATATAATAAACTTAACAAGATTTTAAATTTTCAGTCTATGACTCGTCATCCCTGCAAAAAAATCCTACATAACTGGCTTCTTAAGCAAAGCTATGAGTCCACAGAATTAATCTTAAAAGTCTTATCCTAGCCAGAGTCTAGCCTAACCCTAGCACCTATTCAAAAACAAAAATAAAGCAAACAACCTACGATACTTTGTAGGTATACATAAATACTTTGTTTTACTTACTTCACACTTTACACTACTTTACACTATATCCAATTAAATCCTGGGCATTAATTTTATTTTACTTTATTATTCCCATACACCGGGCAGTTTAGCTCTATTGTACTAGGGCTACACTGCGTGGTAGTTTGTTAAATATTTTAATCAATAATCCTTATTTTAAATTATTTTATTGTGTTCCATAATTAATTTGCTAATATTGTATATTTCTAAAACGTAAAGATCGAAAAATGTTACTTTGGGCGGAAGGTATTGGTATGCCATCTCACAGGTTCTCCTAGTTTGGGTACCAATGCACTTTTACTAAGATTGTGTAATTTGATTCTATCCTCTTATGTACTGTTTTCTTGTGAAGTCTGTTGTAATCAAATAAATTTCATTTCATTTCAATTTCATAGGTCAATTATTCGTCGCTTCGAAATAAATACTAGGGATTTAAACCTATTTTTTTGTAATTATTTCAAATTTGTTAAAAAAATTACTATCTTTTGGGGAATAAAATCAAGAATGTTTATACCAACCAGGCTATATGATCTTTGACATGGGGCCAAAGTTATCTATGATAAAATAAATAAATATTTAGGTACAGTACTTAAATAAAACGCTTCAAAATACTCCGCATTTCAACATTTGTCAAAATTTTACATTTATCCCGTAGATTATGGCAGTTGCCACTGAAATGGCTACATTCTTTCCAATGGCATAGATAATAAATATATGACGATAGTTTTGGGAGTTTTGGCGGGAACGTCTTAGTAACATGTTGTTGCTTTGTTTTATTTTCCTAAACTTGAACATTAATGCTATAAAAATGGTGTTTAATTCATTAAGTGTTCGATCAAGTGCGTGAGTGTAGGCAAGTGAAATAAAGCAGCGAAACGTGTGATTTTACGTTGTCGGCAAAACTCCATAGAAGCTTTTATTAAAGTCGCCAACACTTTACCGATGCAAGACTTAAATTTGAAAATGACTGTTGACGTGACTTAGACTGTGACTAGAACACTTTAAAACTTGTATTATTTAAGTTATCTAACGTTCTAAATAACTTGAATAATTAATTGATACTGCCAAATCGCTAATCGCGGGTTCCAATACAAAAAATAAGAAGAAGACGATAGTTTTTTTTTAACATAAGTAGGACGGAAATATTTGTTGATTGCCAATATTGCCATAGACCAAGAATAAATAGACGGAAGTACAGTGTAACTGGGTTCTAGCGATATTGATAATAACATTCTCATAGAAGTCGGGGAAAATAGGTTGGGAGTTGGGAGTGGGTTTTATTATACACCGTCATGGGCGTACCCAGCTTCTGGTCTAGGGCGGGGCAAGTCAGATTTTTAGGTCAGATCGTCCGCGGCTGTTTTGTCATACACACTACACAAAACACCTGCATGAAATATAGCGGGGAGGGGGGAGGGAGGGGGAGTGTAACAATTTTGTTGGTTAGTAATAAAACATAGGTAATAAATAGCGCGAGCGAAGCGAGCGCGAATTTTTTTTGTAATGTTTTATAGTAATATGCTTTATTTCTCGTATAAGTGAGCCTACAGTACTTCTATATTAAATTAGAAAAATGTTAAACGTGAAAATTGAAAAGGTTATTTAAATTAAATCTTGGAAGTAATTCATTGATCTTGTTAGCGTGTCCTAGGTTTTTGTGGCCCAGATAAACCATACAAGTATCTGTGTTAAAAGAAGAATGAAATAACCGACTGGATAAGAACGACTTTTACGCTATAAAAATTATAAATTGAATTTATTGATTGCAAATTATTATTACTGATTAAATTTAAACTTATGACTTACAATTAAAATTACAAACATACCTACAAGATACACGCTACTTTCTTGACAGTTGGGAAACAATTTTTTCAGTGACTGTTTTTTGTGAATTATTTGATTGTATTAGCAAGTTCACAGCACTTTAATATTATAATTAATACAAATAAACAAGTATATATATTAAAAGAAAAACTAAATACCCGACGTGTAACTTACGATTTTGTTACATTTAATATGTTGTACGTAGAGTCGCAGAACCGCTGTAAAAGCTATAAATGCGCATTATTTTGAATAATTCTAGTTTAGGCTTGTAGGCGATCTTATAGAAACATACCCACATACATGCATACATTTACTCGAATAAACTTAACCCTCTTTCTTATGCGGTTGGGTAAAAATAATAGGAAATAATCAAGCGCGAGCGAAGCGATCGCGAAAATTTTTGAAACTTTTTTTCAAATTTTGATTGTGTTTTTAAAGTAATATGCTTTATTTCTCATATAAGTGAGCCCACAGTATTTCTATGTTCAAGTAGTAAAAACGCGAGCGAAGTGAGCGCGAAAATTTAGAAGGTTTTTAAAATTAAATCTTGGAAATAATTTGATTCATTGATCTTGTTAACGTTTCCTAGGTTTTGTGGCCCAGAGCCCCAGATGAACCAAACAAGTATTTATGTTAAGAGAAAAATGAAATATCCGACAGGGATAAAAACTACTTTTACGTTATCAAAAATTATAAATACAGCCATTTGAATGCATTGATTGCAAATTTATTATTCCTAATTAAAAAACATGACTTTATAGAAAATTACAAACATACGTTTTTATGACAAAGTACCGCTGTAAAAGACTATAAAGGCGCATTACTTAGAATAATTCTAGTGAAATCACTTATTTATTACGAAAAAGCTCGTTGGAGTTTTACGACACCTCGCACAGCAGAATCGGTCAAGACGCTTAGGCTTGTAGGCGATCATATAGAAACATACCCATATACATACATGCATACACTTGAAAATCATAACCCTCCTTACTCAGTCGGCAATTTTTTTTTTTTTTTTTATAATAATGAACAATGGCGAACTCCCATACATGATTTTATGTCAGTAAAAAACGTAGCGTCTTTAAATAAAAAAAATATCTACTGATTCTATATCATTTCCTGAGATTCCTAGTATACGAATTTCTTTTCAAGAAAGCCAGGAAAAATTCTAATTTGGCTTCAAAGTTTTGTGAGTTTGTTGTTTTTTTATTATTATTGAAATTGGACCTGCTTATAGCATTTGCCAGTGTCAAGTATTACGATTTCTTCAAGTTACTTGAATAAAACAAGTTCTAAAATAACAAGTCGCAATCTAAGGCTTAAACAGTCATTTTCAAATTCGAGTCATACTTCAGTAAAGTGATGGCGACTTTACTAGAAGGTGCAATGGAGTTTTGCCGACAACATGAAAAGACATGTTTCGGTGGTTTATTTCACTTGCCCACACTCACGCACTTGATCTCACACTTAATGAATAAAACGCTACCATTTTTATTGCATTAATAGTTAAAATAACACAAGTTTAAGAAAATAAAATAAAACGACATGTTTTCATGACTAGCCCGCCAAAACTTCGATTTATAGGTTATTGTTGCTGATGTCAACTTGTTAAACAAAATATAAACTTATTTACATATTGAAATGTATGTTGTTACCTCATAGCAAGTACACAAAACAATGTTTTCATCTGCATGGGAGTAAATAAGAATAAAATAGGTTAGAAAAAATTACTTAAAATCATGCCTATTTCCCCTTACCGGTTAGGCAGATCATCAAAGACCATAAGGTCTTTTGACGCCACATTTGACCGTAGTTAGAGGGTTAGGAGGGAAAGGGTATTAGAGGGTTGGAAGGTAAGACGTAATGTTGGCATACAGTGACAGGTCAGTAATGCAAATAACTAAGCAGGTAAATTGCTCTGCTATTTCACTTTTTACTGAAATAGATGTCTACTATTAATTATTGTCAATAAATAATAAGGTAGGAAAATGAAGCAAAAAATATTTTTAAATATTTACTTATCATCATACGACCCCAGGATGAACAGAAACAAATCTTCGTATTCCAATGTTGGTAAATACAAGATGTTATTTCTGTCCGCAGTAATGCTTTGGAAATTGGATGTCTGTCTATTCATATTTATAGCCTCTATCATACATGCCAGAATGTTTTCTCAATTCTATCTCTGACTTATTTCTGTTTCAGGAGCATATTATATATTGTCATAAAAGCGAAGATCAAACCCTTTTAAGACCTGCAGCTATTTGAAAGCTTTGCATCATGTGGTAGAGACCTATGAAAATATTTCTGCCTGAATAATTGAAAATCACTTTTAAAATTACTATTTATAACCTATACCACTCATCTGCAAATTTTTATGCAGCGACTTCGATTTGTTTGATCTAGTGTTTGCTTTCCATTCAAGATTCTGGCATGTAAGGTTTGTAAAAAGTAATATTGTCTTTGTATCACACACCAATCAACAATATTTGCATCACATGCGACAATGAGATATGGTTTTCATAAGTTCCTGTATTTGTGAAGAGAGTAACTCTCCTTTTTAAACATATTTTGCACTTTTGTGTATGTTCCATCACAAATTATGATAGAATGTTCTTTCTACACGCTTCTATTTGAGAGCATAACCAGCAAGCATGGCATACACTATCAGATGCAGTTATCTGAAAACAAAAATACAATGAAGTGATTAATTAAATAAAAATATAAAATATCTGTGATTAGAGGACTTTTTTATGAGTCTTTTTGTCAAAATAAACTGAAAACCTTTTTTATTTCACAAATGCGTAGGTTAGTTAATGCTTTCTTATGTATTATAAATTTTTTTAAAGTAGAAAACTTCCACACATAAAACCGAACAGACATAATAATATGGTAGGGCTTCATAGCTAATGGTATAATTCATAAGGAGATCACTTGGCGAGTATTATTGGAATAAATGTTTTGTTTTAAATGTTAATGATATTATTATATATTTCAAGATACATTCAATATTAACATTGTCAAGTGAAGTTAAAGATTTTGTTTAATTTATACAGGTAGGCTAAATTAGTGGTAGGTAGATAGGTACTTACATCCAGTTACAGCTAGCTATAACTTTTGTGTTAAGTTCCAAAGCACGGTATCGGCGCAGTGCATTAACACATATGTTGCACTTAAGTCTCCCATCATGACTAAATTAAACAGAACAGATCGAGAGACATTTTATCGAAGTCCAAATGAGAACAGCACAAAGTCATCGGATGTAAAACAAAATTGAAATCCTTGGGCACGTAGTAGTCATACAGAAAAAATAATATCGCTAACTCCAAAGGCAGTGCGGGTCGTAAGAAAATAAAACAATAATCTAACCAAAAACACCGATTAACAATAAAAACAAAAACGTTTGATTTGACGTATGGCGTCCAAGACCCAAGGAACATTATTACTCCACGAGACCCAAGTCCGTCCGTCCGTCCTCCTCTCTTTTATTGAACCCGTTCGATTGAGCATTTGCCAGTGGCATGTAGTTATGTTTAAAAAACCCAATATGTCTCATCACAATTGCCAAAAGAAGAAAGAATTGAATCTTAAGAAAATGTTTAGTCAAAAGAAAGAAAAAAGCGAATTGGCAGAGAGATGAATCCAATGGAATATCTTGGCTGGGGCAAATGTTCTTGACGTGCGGTGCCAAGTTAGTTACTCCGTAGAGGAAAAATGCAATGGAGGAAAGAACATTCAATCAATATAATGATTTTTAAAATGATCTTTTTATTGTGGCTTTTACTAGCTTACCTGTTATATTGAAAAAACATAGAAAATTATTTAGTTAAGTTCTGTAGATAAGATATTGTAAGACGCTTCAAAAAGTTAGACATAAAATTTCGCCATTGTTCTTTTAGGTATTCATATGCTGATTTGCTGTTAATGTTGTCACAGTACTGACATGACTGGACATGACTGACATGGCTCAAAATACAAAGGATATTAAATAACTTTGAACGATCGGCGAAAATATTCGCTTAACGAACCAGTTGGTTGATTTGCCCTATATTGTTGGCGGCTTGCTGTCCTTGGAAGACGCAGCTCTCAAGATTGAAAACCTTAGCATAACATGTCAAATAAAATAAATACTAGTCGCTCGCAATTCCCTACCGCCAAGAATACAAACGCTCAGCTAGATTCGGTAATCTTCGCCCGCCATCGTCGCTGCGGCGATGCGCGGTGGCTGGCGACTGTAGCGCTTGCTCACTGCGCGGTTTTTTATGGCAATAATAATTGCACCGTGCATTTTGCCAGTGTCTACTGCGCGGTTTATTTAAAAGTTAGCACATAAGGCCCCGTTTAAACTTTGATTCGTAGGTAATTAGGCGAGTTCATACGTTTTCTGAGGGGGGGGGGGGGGGCAGCTGCCCCCTCCTGCCCCCCCCCCCCTGGGTACGCCCATGTTAAGGGCATAAAGTTTAGATTAAATAACAGGTATATATGAAAACTGCTACTATAGTTTTGCTAATTAGGTTGAATAAAGGGGTTAAAAGGGGGAGGGGGAGTAAAAGATTGTATTATTGTTCCATGGTTTTAATGTTAGGGGCACGAAAATTAGTTATAAACGAATACTGTTATTATAGTTTTGCGACAGAGATGAATTATGGAGTTGAAACAGGGGGTAAAAGATTACATGTAAGTTCAAGGGTTTTAATGTTAGGGACATGAAATGTAGGATTTAGATCAACTAATAGATATAAACGAACACTGCCATTATATATTTGCAACAGGGATGAATTAATGGTTATACACGGAGGGAGGGGAGTTAAAAGATTATACGAAAATTCCAGGGTTGAATTAATAGATTGGGTCGGAAGTTTGGTTGAAGCAGGACGGCAGTGCAGCGAGATTGAGCTAGGAGCGAAACACGAGCAGGGCAGATGCGGTACTGGAGCATTAGCTTGGCTAGGCAGCTAGTCTTTTAATAAAAGAAACTCGTTCGAATAAAGTCGGGTCGAGTCGACTAAGGGAGCGAGAGAGTTATAGTCAACGCGTCACTGCTATATTATACGTCCTAACGTATTATTACTATATAGGTACTACTATTTAGACTACGGAATTTACGGAAATCTGGGGAACAAATCAGTTAATCAAAACCGATCCGTAACTGAACCTTTTGGGAAGCATTTCCTGTCGGCTGCTATCGTTTTTTGATTTAGTAATGAGCGAAGGACGTGCTACGTTTCATAATGTGTCGATTGTATGACATAAAAGTGAATGAATAAAAAAAAAAGGCGGTCAATGGGAAACGGTTCAGCTCCGGAGCGGTCTTGAATAACTGAATTACCTTGCTGTTTATATGATTACGTCCTCTTGATGGAGTTTTCACTTCAGTTCTGTCATGTGCTTTAACAGAACTTAATGATTGAAAAATTAGGAGGTAGCTCTAACAAACTAAGAAGCACAGAACATTCTAAGAAGGGTATTCTAAGAAGCTTAGCTAAGAAGTAATTGCTCTGAGGAAGGTAGTAAGTTAGCACTAAAGACATACGGCCTTACCAAAAAACGTTACTTAACTTTATCCATCGTCTTAAATTCTCTGTCTTCTTTCCGCAAGTGTCATTACGTGTCAGCGAGAAGTTGACAAAATATGTTAGGTATTGCTTAAAGTTATGTAACGTTTTTCGGTAAGGCCCATAATCTTATTTTTGTTGTAGTTAATTAGATGTTTATAGGACCATGAATTCTGTGGTAAATATGTTACTTTATTAGGTACCAATTCTTAATTTTTCAACCATCATAGGTAGTTTCTGGATTTCTTGGTATATAATGGATAAGATATGGAAAGTATTAGCGAATTCTTTTAATTTTTCTTTAGAATTACTGAAACTACCTTCTATTTTTCCATGAATCTTAGTATGTCGGCATAATGTGACGGTCAATATCTAGTGTCGGTTAAAAAATTCGGCATTGTAAAAACAGCAAGTCTGTTATGTTATGCTTTTATGCTACTATCGTTCTATTGGTTAATATTAATGCAACGCTAGCTACTATTGGCTGATAATTGTTCAGTTGTCAAACAAGAACCTACATTTTCGGCCATCTACTGAAACGTGTCGGTCAAATGATTTTTCCTTCATTATTTATTCGATTCTTGAAGTGATTTGGTTCATGTTGCGTTCCTTTGCGTTTTAATTTTGATAAATAAACTGATAATTTGTGTTTGTGTTGTGCTGGTAAGTGTCAAGTCGCTGTGACGGGGGCTTGTAGCAATATTTAATTAAAATTATTACGTGTACTAATGCATAGCATGTTGTTAATAAAAATGAAAGCGTCTAATTTTATCACTGCGTTAATGTAAGCGAAAAGCGGTCATGTCAATGAAGAATATTGTTCACCTTCTGTTATTATTTATTTCACTGAATGCCATAGAAATACGTTTTACATGGTTATTAAAATGAAATTTTCTTATTTACAAGCAATAACACTTGTAAAAATAGGTGATCCCGTAACTAAATCGTTCAAAGTAGTTCTTAGATTTGGCGGGAACACAGCGTAGGTTAAGTATGTAGTCAATAGAATTTATTTGTTACTAGGTAATAATTTACTTACGTGCATAATAAATTGACCAGATCTGAAATACGCCATGACTTCAGTTGAAGAAGGGGAAACTGCTGAAGATGTCCCAATGGGAAATCCGGATGAAATAACCAAAAATCCTTCTGCACTAAAAGGTAAACAACTTTATGCAGGATATTATGATATAACATTAATATTATATATATTTGGTGATAAATACTGTATATCCCAGTTTACTTGTTACATTCTCAGAACTATACCTATGTCTAAATAGATCAAAAATCATGGTATTGATTGTAATAGCTGAAAAGTTAGAGCAGGACATGACAGAATAGGCTGCTTGTAATTAACATCAGAATTGGATTGGATTAAACCTTGCAGAACAGCTAGTCATTGCATAATTTATATAAAATTGTATAACATGTCTAGCTGCCCAAGAAATGTATTTTTCTAGATGTAACAAGTAAAGCATTAGCTATAACAACATACATATATGTAGTACCAGTTTTCATAGTGTAGGGACTATAACCACATACAAACAATGTGTATATACTTGGTTAATTGATTATTTGTGTTGTTGGAAAGTCTGGGCTTCTTTACCTATCTTTTAATGTAAACTCAACCAATGAGATCTTGTTATTTCGAAAATTAGACTTCACTATGGTCCATTATTGTAACTATGGAGTTATGAATAAAAATTTGTATTTGTATTGTTATTAAAATATAAGACAGAAAATATGGGCCATACACATATTACTTCCTCCCGCCTAAGCAGTTTGAGTATTAAAAAATTACTTGAGTGAATATACATTCAAAATACACACATAGTAATACTTATAATGGTCATTATCCATTATATGGTAAAATGTAGATCACATTAGCGCTGGTCAACGAGAGCTTAACTATACTTGTCTATTTTATAACTATTGAATATTTTGATTTGTTGTAGAAGCAAATGAGCAAATGGCAACTCTTGATGTTTTGGTTTGCGGCCTGTGTCATTCAGCTTTCCACTTTGTTGAGGAGTTTAAGGAGCATAAAGAGGCCAATAATTGCTCAGGAAAATCTCCAGTAAGAGATAGTGTATGTATTTCATTGTGACCAATGTACTATTATATTATTATAACTGTTGGACATGTCTGTCTTAAGGAATGGGTTACCTATCTATAATCTGAATTACAAAATATTGAATATCATTTCCTAGAATTTTTTATTTATTATAAAAGACACTCAAAATCCCAAACATCCATTTGACAACTTGTCTGATAACCAAATCTTTGTTATATGGAAGTTTCTGTGTATAATAAACAGAAAACTAATGAACCTAACAAAAACAATTATATATCTGATAAATTAATCTTTGTAAATAATGTTTTTGGATATACAATACAATACAAAAATACTTTATTGACACCATAGTATAATAACAATGTGTACATGATATAATAAAAGAGAAACCTAACAAACCTGATCTAATAATTGTTTGATCAAGTGAAACATTTATGGCTAGCAAATTTATGGAAACAGAAACTTGAGTCAAGTAAAACATCTGGTATCAGACAGTTCTATGAAATGGATTCGGACAAGCATTTCGGATCATCGATAGGTTATCCAAGGAATGTAACTGAGTGTTAAGCCATTGTTGCACATCATCATCATCTCAGCCATAAGAAGTCCACTGCTGGACATAGGCCATGGATTTCCAAAAAGACCAATTGGAAGCGGCTTGCATCCAGCAAGCAGCATTGTTGCACATACATTCACACAATTGGATAAAACTGATTTCTATCCCAAAAAATCCAATTTTGATGATTTTTAGGGTTCCATACCTCAAATGGAAAAAACGGAACCCTTATAGAATCACTGTGTTGTCTGTCTGTCAAGATCTTCTATATCAGGAATACGTGAAGGTATCTAGTTGAAATTATAAAACCATAGACGCAGATCTGTAGTCCTTTGTAGCTGTGAAAAAAAATCAAACTTGTAAATAAAAAATTGTAGTCATGTAAATTATATCACAAAAAACCGCATATTTCGACACTCACAAAGAAATCAATAAACCTATAGGGTACTTTCCATTGACTATGAAATATGAAACTTCGCAAGAAGCATCGCTTTATAATACGCATAGAGGAAAAAAACCGAAAACTACATTTTTAATTTATTCACAAAAAATAGGGTCTTTATGCAATTAATGAATGTCCAAATTTTAGAGTGAATTACCCGTATCATATGAAAGAGCTTCATAAGCATAACTTAAAACAGGTTTTTAAATATTTTTATGATGTATATTTTTCGGTTTATGAAGAAAAATATTTAAAAAAAAAAGATTTCCCCCTTTCATCTACTAGTTTGTACGGAACCCTCTGTGGGCAAGTCTGACTCGCACTTGTCCAGTTTTATTTAAGCTTTAATTTATTTATAATACTATTTTCTCATTCTAAACTTGTGGCTTATGTAATTTACATTTTTTTTTTTATTGTGATAGGCGGCTTAAATGTCGCTGCGACCTATAGAGATCTAATGTGACTGCTACATATAATTATAAGAATTTAATATTTCAGAATGAAAGCAAAGCTCAAGTATGGGCATTTTTGTTATGGAAGTGTTCATCAGTTCGCGACGGATCCACCATCACAGACAACAGCTGGAAGTTGTACCAGCAGTGGTGTCGCATGGCCGAGGCACAGAGAACTGCTTGGATCACAGCCGGAGCTAATGTGCAGACCCTGTCTAAATATGCACATGCTAAAGTTGTAAGTTAGAATAAGATAGCGCAAGTGGATGTACAGTACACATGTTTTAAATGTATGAGGATTGTGGATTGTGACAGGGAAGAGTGTGAGAGTAGGGGGAATGACATTTTGGCCACCCACTTTGAATGCTTGAATAGAGAGAGAGTGTGTAAAATGATATCAATTTTTTTTTGTGACGTATTGTCAAAGCAAAAGTAGGCCTGCAGCCGTACTATCAACTTTTATAGCGATGCAAAGTTCGCTCAGTGCTCATTTATATCTTGATTTTTCTGAAATTAACGAGACTGACACAAAAGTTGGAGCGATTATTAAAAATATCACAATTTAAAATAGGCTCATTTGATTTTTTGTCTCATACTCTTAATTACAGAAAAACCAAATAAAAACGGGCGCTGAGCGAACTTTACATCGCTATAAGAGTTATTTACCCCGCTATTTCTATGAGGTCGCGACCTAGCGACTCTCGGCAGTTCTTTCGTCCATATTATCAAAACTTAACTTTTATTTGATCATGAGAATGAAACTAGAAGAAACTACGAGTAAGTGTCTATATGAGGTCAAAGCCGTTTTGTTGATATTGATACATTTCTAGATGGAATTGAAGCCGGACGATCAACTCGTTCCCGTACAGACGCCTGCATCTGATACCAAGAAACGAGGAAGACCTAGAAAACCGGCAAAATTGGTTAGTAACAACTATATTTTTAATCAACTTCAAAACTGGATTCTGCCAGTAATTTGGCATGAGTATACATGATTACGCCAAAAGAATGGTAGAATTATTTTTTCAAGCCAGCAGAGCTATGCAGTGTGGTGCCATTCGCATAATGATAAAAAAGGGTCAAGATCATCATCATCTCAGCCATAAGAAGTCCACTGCTGGACATAGGCCTCCCCCATGGATTTCCAAAAAGACCGATTGGAAGCTTTGGATAAAAAAAGGGTGATCAGCGATATTTTCAAAATCGATTTTCATACAAACCTTGTCCTTGACAATCACGAATACAGCCAAAAAAAAACAACCAGATCAGTTAAGCCATTCTCATGTGATGAGTTTACGTAGTAGGGGAAACAGACACGCCGAGAGGTTATTTTAATCAAACGGCTGAACCGATTGTTATGAAATTATACAGATATAACTAAGAATCTGAATACGAAGATAGGCAACATTTAATCATCAACAGCATCGTTTTTCAACACTACACGGATGAAACCTCGGGGCACAGCTAGTGTAAATAGACCTACATGCTATTCGATATATGGTGAATCGCATAATGATAATCGAGAGAACAATATACCTTTAAAATTAAAGATGTTGTTCTTTATGGCTTTGTAAACTGTGGTAGTAAGATAGGGCAGCGGAACACTGCTTCTTTTGACTTATTAACAAATGCTAATTATCTGGTTTATATTTTCTAACTGCACTATGTAGAATTGTACGATTGTAATGTGCTAATTTGTGGCAGTGCGTATTTTTATGATTTCTAACTTAACAAATTATCAAATTTTTCTTGTTTTTTTTTATTGATGATGGTTAAGGGTTGTTTTAAAGTTTTTACAACAGTAAAATCTTTAAAACAATGACTTGAATGATAACGTAGGTATTTCTTGTATTAAGTTTGTTCGAATTTTACTGTAATTAGAATATCTATATATATTTGAATATCTTCTTATTAACTTTCTAGTTACAGTACAGACTAACCTTTATAGTATAGTTTATACAGTACAGATTAACCCATATCACTGCAAGTCAATATTACATCTTTCCCTCTATTCCCCTCTAATCCTTTAATACCTCCTCCCTTCCATCTAACCCTTTAACCACGGCCAAGTGTAGCGTCAAACGGCCAGATGGTCTTTGATGCTCTTCCTACCCCGTATTTAAGGGACAACAGGCGTGATATGTATATATGTAGTTATAGTAAAATTCGAAAAAACTTAATACAAGTAGTAACTAACTATTCATGACAAAAATTCAGTAATTATAAAAAAATAATAATGATATTAGATAAAGTCTAGAAGTAGAAATCTGTTTTCTCCTGTTGTAATTAATGCTCTCTTAATATAGAACTTATATAATTATACATATATTTTGTTTGGATGATGATAAGTAAATGCTAAATGCTGGTTTTTGAGGTGTCAGAATTTAACGCAAGTAGTCAATCAATACATATATTTATTGCATGAGGGATGCATATTGAGACGGGGCGAACCCACCGCCCGCACGCCCCGTACCTTCCCCGTGCGTCTATGAACACGTGTCATTAGTGTTGTATTTGTACACGAAACATGTGCATTGTGGTCCACAATTCACACGCTTGCGCAGCTCATGCCTACATTCAAAGGCCTCAAAAAGATTTATCTAAATTTTATCTGATGAGCCCTGGTATCTTGCAGGATGATGAGACCCAACCCTCTGGCGAGGAAAGTGATGGTCATGCCAAACCCAACACTCTAGCTAGTAAATTGTCTAGCCAAGCTGCTAAGACTAAGGTACCCATTTTCTTACTCTTATTCTTGTTTGTTTTGTAATAGAAACAAATTTAAAGATATTCAGTTGTTCGAGTACATAATATACGTGCGTCACATAACATCAGGTGAGTCGACGGTCAAACACGTCTATTACCAAATAATAAAAAAAATGTCTAAGTATGTGGTAACTTATTAACATTCTTTGCTGCCAGCCAGTCTGTGTCAGTTTGGAGTTACTAAGTAGAGCTAAATGGGCTGGTACTGCTTAATAGTTTGCTACATAAAATAAAAATGATTAACTTTCTGATCTATGGCCAATCCACAAGTGTTCAAGCAGTCTTAGTTCAGTGTGACTTTGACATTTGTCTCGTTCTTTCTACAGTTGAGAGAGCAAGACAAAGGTCAAAGTAACTTTGAAATAAGATTGTGGGGTTAATATTGAAATAAGAGTGCTGGAACGCTTATGGTACAGCCTCTGAGCCTCAAGGCTGCAACTATTTTAAATCATCATTTGTTCACCACACGCTGTTACGATTTAGCGGCTATTTTAGAAAATTGCTAGTCTACAAACTATATTAGACTAGCAATTTCTCAAAATAGTCGCCAAATTATTCCAGCGAGTGGAGAAGAAAAATTAAGAGAGTGGTGGATGAGTGATAATTCAAATAGTGGCCTTGAGGCCCTGATTGATTAGTTTTATGCATGATTCTTTTGGGTGGAGGTTGTTAAACAATTAACTTATTAATTATTGACTGAAATGTTAACTAGTACAGTGTTCTTAAGCAGTATCTATCGCCAAAGATATATAGTGCAACCATTATTACAAAATGAATGGGGTATGTAAAGTTTTTTTTTTTGGTATTTTTTTATATATTTTTATTTGATAGATTGGATCATTTAAAAGAAGTTATTTCAATATTTTTTTATTCTGTTCAGTACTTATTTTTTATTATTGTTTTAAAGATAAAATCATGATGACGTCACAATTACTGCTGAATAAATGTTGTGATAGCCTACATGAACTAAAAAAAAATATATGTTAAACGTCTAACTTGACGTTGACAGTGAAATGTATATTTCTACAATTCTATAGAAAATTATTTTGTTATGGTAAAGGTCGACTGAAGGTCAAATATATTTTTATATTTTCGCAAAAATTTGCGCCATCTCATCATTTTATTAGCCAAAAATAAAAAATATGGTTAATATAGACATACAATCTCGAAATGGTTTTGGAATCAGCATATGTTAAATTTTCCTTTACATACCCCATTCTCTCGCATGCGTGAGGTGTACGACCGGGCCAGGAGTGTCCGTTGGTGATAAAGTTCATCTCTGTTACGCTGTCAAAGTTATCTATATACAAGTTATAATTAGTGAACACAATCCATATGTTCATATTACGAGTATATGCTACGTGTGTAGACGGAATTATTTTTACGTTAACATCGATTGCACGTAAGAATATGCATGGTGGTCTATACTATTATAGCACCATACCACTGCGTTGATGGGTTTTTCTCGTGCATATTTTTTTACGCCTCACCCGATAACAGCGCGATATAATGAACTCGAGCGTATTTTTTTTGGACGGTATGGCATAAATACATTGCCGTGCTCTGTTCGCCTTAGTATGATATATAGATGAACGAAAAAAGTCCGATTTGGCATATGTTCCCCCGTTCGACCCTCACGTGATTCACGACGATCTCTAATATTGTAAAGGCTTTATTACAATATTAGGAATCGTCTATTAATGACGTGAGGCTCGAAAGGGAGATGGGGCACGGGATAGGGAAAAAGATCATGAGTCATCACGAATTGTAGCGAGATTACGTGTATTTTTGTAAATACAGGTGATCTTCGGGTTGTCTAAAACCTCACCATGTATCGTCAGAGCATCAGAGGGGGGAAGGGTCAAAAAGTTGTTAAAAACATCACGTGATTAATGGACGACCCTTTAGTATATGTTTGTTTTGCGGGCAGGAATTGAACGAGAACGTCCGCAACGCGCAAGAGCGCGTGCCTCCCGAGGAGCGCATCGCGCGTCGCACGGAGCGCGGCGCGCCCGAGGGTGAGGCCGGCGAGTTCGTCGTAGAAAAGATACTCGCCAAGCGGTTCAACCCGCGTCGCAAGCAGTACGAGTACCTGCTTAAGTGGGAAGGCTATCCTCAGTGAGTATCTATCTACCCGTGGTGTACCCGCACCTAGCTGATGCCGAGTGACAGAAGTAACGGGGTATTTTTGAAAAATCAAAATTGAAGACGCGGTACGTTTTTAAAGGGGCGTCAAAGGGAAAAATATTTGAATCCTTATGAACACAATGTGTTCATTCAGGCTGATTTAACCAGCTAAAAGAACTTGTTCAGTGAAAAGTACTTTTGCCTGTTTCTTTTTTTTTTTTGTTAAAAGTACTTATAACTGGTTAATAGTTTTTACTGCAACATATACCATTTTGTAGATTCTGTTGTTCGCTGCTGGATGTAGGCCTCCCCCACATGTATTTCCAAAAATACCGGTTGGAAGCAGCCTGCATCTAGCCATCCATCCATCCATCCATCCATCCATCCATCCTTCCTGCCACTTGTATGAGGTCACCTGTCCATCTCGTGGCTGGTCTTCCTACGCTGTGCTTGCTTGAGTTTTGTCATATTAGAATAGTTCTCAAAGAATCGTTCCAATCGCAGTGAACAGAACACATGGGAGCCAGTAGAGAACATGGAGACCTGCAAGCACTTGCTGGAAGCGTTTGAGAAGCAGCTCGCGCGGCAGAAGGAGCTCAAGGCTCTGCGAGCGCAACAACAGCAACAGCAACAACACCCTGTACAGGTATGTGCTGTTTTTAAACTAAAGGGCTAGGGCAGCCGAGTCACTGCAACCTTCGCAGATCTATAGTAACACTCCCTTTCTAATTACAGCACCATCACACGTCGGACACTCCAAGCAATGGAGCGCTAATTAGTGTCTCATACGCAAGTTGACGTCAGTATATTATAACACACATAATTTGAGTCGGGGGCGATGAGGCCTGCACTGCCGTCCCGCTTGGGGTATATTGTGCATGAACTGAACGAACAGTAACACACACATGTATGAAGTTATGTTTGTTGTCTGATTGCCGCTCGCACGTGACGTCATTTCGAATTCAAACGTTTGAAGCCTTGAACGCTTGTTTCAACTTACGTATTCGGCAAACAGGTCGAGCGTGGGGAGCGGGTGAGGAACCCGAGATTGGCGGGAAGCAGTGTCCGTTCTGTATGTAATATCTATTAATGTCTTCTGTGGCACCACCCCAAGTCACCCCAAGTCAAGTTTTTCATAAAAGGCACGGACCCTGGAGTCTGTGGAGAATAAATTTGTTGATAAAAAAAAACAAGCTGATCATGTAGTTGGTGATGGTCTTGGGGATGTGGTTTTAATCTCATCAGGTGAAATCAGATGGCCTCCGAGATGCCGGCTTCTGCTTTGATCCGCATTATGATATGAACATACTGTTACAGAATGAAGGTTTTGGATAATTTAAATTAAATAGCAGCATTCATTTCACCCAACACACGAAGGGATTGCTCTGATTACAAGATTACTTCTATGTTAGCTGACTCAGACGAGACCTTGTATTTATACCCATGTAATATGTGTGCACACAGGTGTTTATTCTGTGTACAAAAATTGTATGTCTCCCCAGAACCAAGCCCGAAGTCTTCCGACGATGACGTTTGTCGATTCCGACGATGACGATAAATAAATAATGGAAACATCATGTATTTCATTTTTATCTATTTTGTTTAGGTCAAACAAATGTCAACACCAACGCCACAGGTAGTCAAACAAGTGGTCAAGAAACCAGAGACTCCAGTTATGACGCCCTCAGGGTAAGTAGAAAAATGTGTAGATTGTTATTTGGACGCTACTTCTCCTATGGTAAAGAAAGATGATGGTATAAGGTTGAGTAGGATTTTTGCCAAATACAAAAAAGTAATATGTATTGGAAGTTTTTCCATTTGGCCATCCGTAAATTACGTCACACGTTTTCATGATTTGTGATCCCCCGTCCTTGTCAGATGGTCACATTTGTACGACTCCCTCTCACCTGGTGTATAACACAAATCAAGATTGCAAAAAAACCTTGTCACTTTTTTAATTTTTGAATTCAGATTTGTATTTTTATATGCATTATATAAAGCATACTTTATATATTTATATGATATGCAAGAATGATTAAATCTAATAATTTTTTGCTAGAATGCTGAGAATCGCAAAATTGTGACGACACAAAGCTTGCGGAGCATCCCTCCCCCTAGTCTCGCAGTGTGACACTTGTTAGAACCCTGCAAATAAACGTGTGAGGTAATTTATGGATGACCCCTTAGCTACGTGCTCCGAAATGTAAAACACTTGTCATTTGCGTAGTCGTCTCCAACGCACAAGCAAGGTGCGCGCCCTCGATCAGGTGAAAGCGTGGTGCGGCGTGGACGATGGTGAGCCGCTGCCCAAGAAGGTCAAGAAGGAAGCCTCCAGCGATGACGACTTCTATTCCGACGGCGAATCCAACAAATGTAAGTATTTATGACGATTCCGTACTTTACAATATCTTTCGATCTAAACATGCATGCCCCACTATAAAATAGAAAGAGATACACATTTTCTGGCTGTCGAGACGACGTCAGCTAGATCACTAAACATATATTTTGATGATTCTATTTATATGGAAACTGAATCGTATTGTGATTTTTTGCTTCTTTTAATTTCATTACAATTTAAAGGTTAAATTTTTTGAAGAACAAATAGGAGCCAGTCGTGGTTCGATTCATATTTAAAAAAACATCGACGTCTGATAATATTTAGTAGATGAACGCCTGTTTTTCACCTTAGATACTTTGTAATAGCTTAAGATCGTACACAAAGATGTTCTATCGTAGAGGCCATTGTCAAATTGATCATTCCAAGTGATGATACGCTCTCATTAGGTCTCTAGTTTATTTAATTATGCAAACAGTTTCAGTAGAGAAGAAAGTGAACGGGCAGTCGTCACCGAAGGCGTCACTGGACCCCGAGCTGGTAAAATCGCTGGGACTCAGCGGAAAGGGCATGCCCAACATCAAGGGCGTCATCAAAGTGGATCCCAAACATATGCCCAATCTCAGTACAGGTATACGACATAGTTTGCACTTTAGTTTTTACACGACTTTGTTTGCCCTATAATCTTTAAGCCATATACTTCTCTAGATACCCCAAGTGTATGTACCTAGCGTGTCAACAGTAAGATGAAAACACACAGTTGATGCTCTAAGATTTATTTAATTTCAGTTGATATATGTATACTTTCGATTTGATATTTTGTAAACTAATTACTAGTATGAAAGCACGCGGGTGCATTGAGTTCAATGGATTTTGCTCGGATGTAAAATTCCATCACTAAATCGTTTGTAGTCGAATATGTCTGTGCTTTAAATAAATAAATATTTGTGGACATGCCTCATAAATGAAAAGTGCACTTTAGGGTGATGTCAAGCCGTTTCGTGTTTCGTCCTAATTTGTCACAAAGTTTGCTACAAATGGGCAGCTGGTTGGCTGTTGATTAATTGTTTTTGATCAAAGACCAAGCAGTTGTCCATTTGAGACAAAATATGCTCACTACAAATTCCAACGAACACCTGTCAGTCATCACCTCGTGCTCGTATTTATTAGTAGTTAGAAAAGACATTCCCGACTAAAGTTAACTTTCAAGGAAATTATAAACAGATATTGTTTTCTTTGTTACATTTGTGATAGATCATATTCAAATTATTTATGGAAGAATATATTTACCTTAAAATAACGATAAAGACACTAATACAAACAACAACCGCTGGTACTATTATAATTGTTTTACCTTGTATGCTTTTACAAGTATGCTTATTTTAACTGACTTCAAAAAAGGATGTTTTCAATTTGGTTGTATTTTTAAGTTGGTGATGCATAACTCAGATATTTATAAACCAATTTGGAAAATTCTTTTTTTTTTTGTTTGAAAGTATGTATTTTCAGATTGGTGTTATATACATTTCATCAAAATCGGTTCAGTAAAAACAAAATTGTGTATTTTGAAGTCAGTTGTTTCAGTTTTTTTAACTATAATTATTGAGGTCTCTGAATGCAAGCATACCAACCTCCAAGTCCTCAAAAAGATTTGCGCGTACTCTACCTAAAATTAGAATAAAAATAAATGTAAAAGTGCAAATCTATTTTTCTTATGCAGGTGTGTATATAATGTCGAAGAGTTCAGGGATCATGAAAATTGACTCGCCCGGTAAGATTGGACCGGGGTTGCCTAACATCGACCAAGATGTCATCAGAAAACAAATTTTAGCTGCTAAACAGGTAATATATCATTTTTAATTATTATTATTATGATAGGATAGAGAACAGATTTTTTGAATGTTTGTTTTTGTTTGCAGAAGAAACAAGAAGAAGCTAAGCAATCGCCATTAAAGACAACTCCATCACAGGTAAATATGCTGTCCTATGCTTTTGGCTTTCGTACCTGAAGTTGCGGAATTCTGTTACATGCTGTTTGAATGATAAATTTAATAATTTTGAGTCTGGGTTAACTACCATGGAATACGCATCATTCCCATGACATACTCGTCACAGGTGATCTCATTTTGGAGTTATAAATAAAATTAGTCTATGTCAGTTTCCACGTTTTCAGTCATTTTTTTTTTTTTTTTTTTTATAGAAGATATTTATTTATTTTATTTATGTACATACACATGAAAAACGATCTTAAATAACATTTGCATAACAGTCCTCACTAGGATACCCCGTGTCGAGGACACCAACCAACAAGAGGAGGATAGATCTACGATTGACCACCAACTCGCCTGATGTTAAGCGACGGTGTGGCCGAGGATGGAGCTCGTCGATCTAGAAGATATCTATTCACTCTAGCCTTGAAAATTCCAAGATTGTAGGTCTCAGGAAACAGAGATGGCGGCAAAGAATTCCATTCTTGTGCAGTACGCAACAAGAATGTGGATCGATATCGCTGAGTACGGATTTTCGGCATTTCAACGAGAAATGGGTGGTAATTCGCCGACTTTCTACTAGTCCTGTAGTGAAATAGGGATGGTGGAATTAGGTCGTGAAGCTCTTGCACACACTCCCCGAAATGAATCCTGTAGAAAATAGACAGACATGCTACTTTACGGCGGTGGTCGAGACTAAATTGCTTCTTGGCAGCTAGTTTATCGTCACCGATTAACCTCACAGCTCGCCGGTCCACTGATTCCAAAGCTTCCAGCTGATACTTGGCTGATCCATCAAAAAGGTGGCAGCAGTACTCCATACACGATCGGACCTGTGCTTGATACAGATGCAGCAGTTGTCCCGGTGAGAAGTATCGCCTAACCTTATTAATGATGCCAAGCTTTTTACTAGCCCGTTTAGCCTTAGATTCAAGGTAGCCCTTAAAGTTCATTGTTGGGGTTAACGTGAGTCCCAGCAGTTCAAGACTGTCTGCCAATGATATGGGTACGTTTCGGAAAATAGAAGACAAAAGAAACTCACTCTTTTTGGCGGAGAAAAGGCAGGCTTGAGTCTTGTTGGCGTTGAATTTGACGAGATTTTCGTCACCCCAGTCGGACACAGCTTCTAGAGCTTTATTCATACTCACAACCATATCTTCTCTCAACGCCTCGATTTCCGCCTTTTTTGCTCTTGGACCAGAAGTGTATCTTTCCACAACTGTGCTGTCATCTGCATATCCTAAGATACCAGGTTTCAGCAGGTCATTAATATGCAGCAGGAAGAGAGTAGCGGAGAGTACAGACCCTTGAGGTACGCCGGCGTTTATTGCCATTTGATCGGACGAGCACCCGTCAACAACCACTCGAATCGATAGTTCTCTCAAGAAGTCCTTAATCCAAGAGCAGAAGGAGGCAGGTAGTCCATAAGATGGAAGCTTGTTAAGGAGACTGCCATGCCAAACCCTATCAAAAGCCTTCGATATGTCGAGAGACACAGCCAAGGCCTCACCATTGTTCTCGATGACCTCGCTCAGAATGTGTGTGGCATACACGAGAAGATCCCCAGTCGACCGATTTCGGCGAAATCCGTACTGTCGGTCACTGAGGAGGTTATTGTCTTCAAGGTATGCCATGAGCTTCCTATTCAGTACACGTTCCATAACTTTGCACAAAATGGACGTAACCGAAATAGGCCGGTAATTATTAGGATCGGCACGACTACCCTTTTTAGGAACAGGCTGAACGTTCGCAAGCTTCCAGCACTTAGGGACTATACCAGTCTCCAAATAAAGACGGAAAAGACGAGTCAGAATCGGGGACAACTCAGGTGCGCAGGTTTTCAACACAATAGCTGGTATACCATCAGGACCACTAGCTTTGTTCACGTCTAGACCTCTAAGTGTCTTAAGCACCTCCTTTTGATTGATGCGTATGTCCTGCATAGTTGCGCCGCAATGAGGTATACTTGGAGGCGTTTCTCCCGAGGTATCTAGACGTTAATTGTCCGCAAATAGACCTGCGAATAGATTCGCTTTTTCTACTGCGGTGTGAGCTAGAGATCCGTCCGGTTTCAACAGTGGAGGCAGAGATGTTCGACAGAAGTTCGATTCGATAGACTTAGCCAGGGACCAAAAAGCTTTGCTACCCGTCGGGTGAGAAGCTAATTTAGCCCCAATCCGGCTTATGTGTTCAAATCGAGCTCTGCGTATTGCTTTTCTCCTGGACTTGGCGGCTTTGTTAAAGGCTCTCTTCTTTTCACGTGCATCCATGGACTTGCGCATTCGAACGTCAACCCAGGCCAAATAAGCGTCATGCTTACGCGCTACAGCGCTGCCACATGCAGCATTAAACCATGGGCGAGCTGCACCAGAAGGTGAAGCATCAGAAAATGGAATGAAATATTCCATTGCCTGATTTATCACCTCCTTAACGGCATTTGCGCAGTCTGTTGGGTCACAAGAAGAGAAGCATACTTGCCGCCAAGGGTAAGATGCAAAGAAATCCCGCACCTCTTCCCATTTTGCTGACTTGTACCGCCATACCCGCCGTGTGCCTCTAGGGCTAGGATCTGGCGGAGTATAAGACGATACAGACTTCACCAGACAGTGATCGGAACCACCAAGTGGTGCAGACACCGAAATGGAATATCTGTCCGGATCATTCGTCAGCAAAAGGTCCAAGCAGTTGGCTGTGTGGCTGTCAACGTTGGGTACTCGCGTAGTTTCCTTGACCAGCTGGATGAGATTTAGCGACATCGCAAGGTTATACGCCTCTCTGCCTGCATGGCCTGTCTTCTGGTATGGGAATAGCCACTCCTGGTGGTGACTATTAAAATCCCCCAGAAGAACAAGCTGAGCTGTGGGATATCGCCGTTGAGCCAGATCTGCCGTCTCACTGAGGTGTTGAAACAGCTGAGTTGTCTCTTCGTCTCCGGTGTGCGAGCGATAGACGCCGGCGTAGAGTATCTTCTCTAAGCCGGTGTCGACCAAAATCCACAGAACGGAGAATCTGGAACTTTCAAGGTCACGGAGACATTTCATAACGATAGGTTCACCCGTTTGGTGTAATAAAGTGACAAACAAACGAATGAAACAGAATGAGTTATACTCACTTTTATAAGCTAGGGTAGTATAGGAGCTAGTTAGCTAGATTTAGGTAGTCGTGTATGATAATTTCTAGATTAATATTTTGCCACTATTGTCTGTCGTAGATAAAGAAGACGTACAGCGCGGGTCAGCAAGTGACGGAGAAGACCATCATCACCCCCTCGGGGCAGAAAATCATTCAGCGCACGATTCAACGGCCCGTGGGACAGAGCACGGACGTCAAGTCGCCTGTCAATCTGCTGCAGAACAAGAAACAGTTTCTACAGGTAAACCACGGGCGTGGTATTGTTACTTTGTGTAAGGAAAGCTATTTCCGCTAATGTATACAATATTTATTGAAATAAGTCTTCAACAAAAGGTTAAATTTGCGCTATTTGAAACAATAGCAATAATTATTCCACCTCTAGTGTTTCAAGAGAAACGTTGACTGTACTATAGTCTGTGTAGACTGATTTCTACCCTTGAACATAATCTGATTTTGATGATTATTTTTCGTCTTGATTGTTGTTATCTACGAAACACTACCCCACATACTATACACGTGTTGTTAACAAAACATTATTTGTGTAAGTACATTTTAAATTATAATATAAACTGGGACGGCGACTTGGGCGGGGCACGTCGCAAAGCGAGTCCCGTCAGCGACCAACATCACTCTTCTTTGCGCTTGTTCTTTGAAAAAGACTGCCGAATGAGATTCAAACTATAGTTAGATATTACGACTGTTTTGAGTCGTAATATCCAACGATAGTTTCAATCGTCATTGACCCGTAGTTTTTTTTTAAATTTAAAATGTGTGTAAACCACGGTAGTTTCTAAAGTAAAACAAATAAGTACAATCCACTGATCAAGCCCGGTCCTTTGGTGGGCACCAAAGGACCGGGCTTGACCCTAGACTACTGAAATAAAGTATAATCGAAGGAACAAACACAACCTGAATAACAAAACAGACTATAATCGTAATTATAAAGTTTTACCATAAGCCTGTCCCAAATTACCATAATATGTGAGTGTGTTGTTGTCCAGGGCGACAGTTTGCTACGTCGGGGTGGCGGTGGGGGGCGGGGCCGCGGGCGCGGCGGGTTCGCGGTCGCCACGGCCGCCGGGAACATCGTGCGCATGCGCGAGAAACCCAAACCTGTCTTCGACTTCGACGTGAGTACTCGCACCACTCATGAACTGCTACTCGTGTAGTCTTGTAGGGGCTGACCAAAAAGAAACCCTTATGAGTCGCAGCTTCCGGCTTGAACTACGTCTTTTTTAGTTCATACTAAATAGTTAAATACGTTTGACCAACAACTCGTCTGATGCTAAGCGACGTTGTGGCCGGGGATATAGCTCGTCAATCTAGAAGATATCTATTCACTCTAGCCTAAAAAAATTAAAGATTGGAAATTTAGATTTCCACCTTCTCTAGTTCGCAAGAAAAAGAGAAGGTGGCAGAAAACAAAGAATATGTTTTTTTTTACCCTTTCCGCTATTGTCCATTTAGTTAGACCAATGTAAGAATTACTGTTATCTATCTAGTGCACGCTAGAGGTTTGAAATGAGATAACGTACTTCTGAATCGTTTTAGCCAATCTGGATAATTGTTTATATAATTATGTATTCAAATGGCGAAAGTTTAAAAGTGAAAGATAAGTAAGGAAGTCTATGCTTTACAATGTAATGCTGCACTGAGAGAAAAAATAAACCACTTGCCTCTCTTCCCAGGCAAATTGTAAGTCGTTTAAAAGACTTAACATTGCTATCACTGCTTAACATTGTGCTATCACTGCAAGCCAATATTTCGAATAGTAAAGTGTACAAAATATTGGCCTTTATTAACAGTCAATAGGTCAAAAGATCTCAATATCATGCTTTTTGATGCTTGGTCTACCCCGTAAGGAAGAATAGGAGTTTTGGCGGGAACGTCATAGAAACATGTTGCTCTGTTTTATTAATTAAGTGTTCGATCAAGTGCGTGAGTGTGGGCAATTGAAATAAAACAGTGAAAAATGACATTTAACGTTGTCGGAAAACTCCATAGAAGCTTCTAGTAAAGTAGCCATCACTTTACTGAGGCAAGACTCAAAGACTTAAAGTTGAAAATGACTGTATACGTGACTAGAACATTTACAACTTGTTTTAATCAAGAAACTTGAAGAAATCTTAATATTTGACACTGGCAAATGCCTTGAGCGGGTCCAAATACAATTTAAAAAAAACAATATCATGGTTTGTCTACCCCCGTAAGGGAGAATAGTCGTAATCGTAATTTAATGTTTGCATGCTATATGTGTTGTCAGGAGGATCCAGTGTCATCGGACACGTCGGACGGCATCGAGGACCCGTTCCCGAAGCAGCTCGGTCCGATCCCGCCGTCGAGCCCCGAGCGGCCGCTGACGCTGGACCCCGAGTCGGGACGGCGGCTGGCGCGCGCCGAGGGCGAGCCCACGCCGCCGCCCACGCCCTCGCCGCCGCCCACGCCGCCGCCGCCCACCACGCCGCAACAACCCACCATGCTCATGAAGGTACATTATAACAACAATGTCGACAGGCCTCATGGCTCAGTGGTAGTACGACTGCCTCCTGAACTGTAGCTCGTGGGGTTCGATCCCCACCCAGGGCAAACATTTGTGTGCTGATGAGCATGGATGTTTGTTCTGTGTCTGGGTGTTTCTATGAATCATAAGTATATATTTACAAAAAAAAAGTATAAATAGATAGATAGATATATATGTATTTTGTCAACCATCTAGTTTCCATACTACAAGCTTTTCTTAGTTTGGGCTAGATGGTGTTGAGTGAAATGTCTAACAATATTTATTTATTTATTTTTATGTCATGCTCTGTCATATCGTAGCTATTGTGTATATAAAAAAAGGACATTGTCGTCAACACTAGTAAAACAATACTAACTACGATCGAGAATCGGTTTTAGTACATGTCACAAAGAAGGCACCTTCTAAAGGGGATATAACTTTAGGACAGTCTATATGATTTCGGCTTTTCGGATCACATGAAAATTAGTTTTTAGGCTTCCATACTAAGGGTGCGGGAGCCAATTCGTGAGGCTATGGTGTCTGTCTGTCCTACACTTAAATGGCTGTATCTTTTGAACGATAATAGAGATATGTCTCGAAATTGGTACGATTGTTGGGTTGACTTTGATGTAAATCAATAAATATTAAAAACTCATAGCTTGTGTAAATAATTTATGGAAAAAATGCGAAATTATTGTACGAGATAAAACCCCTCTTTGTTGATTCCACAAAAAAAGAAAGGAAAAATTACAAGTGAATGTTTTAATTGCAAATTGGTGCTTAGTATATGGGACTTAAACTTGACTAAACAGTAGTGTTAAAAATTCTTTAGATAAAAAAAAATTGGTCTGTAACACTTACTTATTTTAACTTGATATTATATGTGAACACTTAGCATTTCATTCCTACTGTAGAAAATATGTGAAGTTAAAAATATTCTTAGATATAAAGCACATTTTGTTGAGTATCCCGTGTCAGAGTTCATGTTCATGTATGTACGAAACGAAACGAAAGCCTCTGTATGCGAGTGAAATTCGTACTTTGACGGATTTATTATGAGATGGTAAACGAATGGATCTGCATGATGCAGTTATTTTCTTTGTGACAGGTGGAGATGTCACCGGGCGGCACGACAGGTATGCTCGTGCAGGGTGACGGAGCGCAGCCATCTCTACCTATGCTCACCGATGAAGACGGCGTAAGTGAAATACGTCTCTTCTGTTTTATTCGAATTTTTATTTCGCTGCTCTCTATACATATATTCGTTTGTTTCGAAACTTGCAATCGATTTTTCTAGTACTTTTTTTCACCATTGGTCTGTACTCATCTTGAGTCTACATCTTCCTTACATTTATTTACATTTATAACACTGCACAACAAAATTGCAATTTTTGTCTGATGAATGACTTTTATCACATGATGTGTACTAATTTCACGTCGCTGATTCTACATATACCCTCACTTTTTTTGTAACAGCTCTTGTTTACGAGTTGTAGCTTTCACAAAAAATTCGCTGTGTTACAATTTTAATTTGCTGATAAAAAAAAAATATTAAGTTTTCTTAATACAATTTGATATGGTATCGTCATGACGAGATTGTGTGAATAATCCGAATCATTTTTGTTTCATTTGCGAAGAGTATATGTTTAAAGAATACCGTTTAAATGTGACAGCCGCTGCTATCCTAAATTCGTTCTTAGTTGATTTCTACAACCAATATAATGTTTCAGGCGGAGGTAAAAGTAGAGGGTGCCACAGTGAAGCAGTTATTAGAAGAAGGCGTAGACGACGGCGAGGAGGTTGGGCTACAGTTGCACGCCGGACACCCGCCTATTATGATACGAGGGGAGGATGGGGTCTTGTACCAGGTTAGTATTCTTATATTTCTGTATTCTGTTCTACGCCTTTTGATAGCTTACAATAGATTATTATTCAATAGTCCATCTTAGCATGCAAAGCCTAAGATTAGCGTAAACTATTTACCAAGTCAAGTACCTATATTAACAAACTAACAGTGATTTTTGTATTTAACTTACAGCTTGAAATTAAAAAAAATGTAAAATTTTTGTCTATCTATAACCTAGGAACAAAACAGTGATCAATTGATCACATTAATAAAATCATGGTTTTACCCATTTCAAGCCATAATAAGAAGCTGAAAATGCTTGCAAGCGAAAACATCCGCTTTCAACCGCTTGGCTGGAATCGCCGGCCGGCTTTGCATTTATACGCCTATCGAACGAATCACGTGTACGGTACGAATACCTGACTGGTACATTGGGGTGTTTGATGCATGTTTAATAAATAACTGCTTCAGCTATTAGAAAACTTTCTGTACTTTCTGAAATATTCAAGTACCTTTTGTATATATGAACATGTCGATGTACACAGGTGGCGGGTGAGAACGAGGACGGACAGACGTTACTAGTGGCCGCGGAGGGCGTTGAAGGTTCCGTGGAGGGAGTAGAGGCGGCACAAGAAGGCGAGGGTGACGTCATGTACGTCACTAGAGAAGATGGACAGGTATAATGCACATTATCTAATATTAATTTCTAGTAGATGTATACTTTTCACCAAGAACAGCAGCATAGCGTGGATGTTTGTGTCCAGGGGTTGTATAAAATATTGCCGTCCTAGGAATTGAGAAGCTTTGAGAGTGTAATTGTTTCGGAGGAACATTTAGTGAAGCCTGCTCTTTTATTCAAGCTTAAAATATCCAATAGCAATCAACTGGCCTACGAAACTTCGCGAAGACTGTAATTTATTAAGTGATAAATAGATAAACCTACATAACCATAACATTAAGTAGATTTATTATGATTACAACTGGCGGCCTTATCGTTAATAGCGATTTTTTCCATACAATCTTAGAATGGGGACTATAATTGGTGGTGTAACTAAAATTGTGGTTGAACAAAAACACACCACCATCTTTTAAGAGTGTTCTCCATCTCTTTCGTATTCTTAGCAATAAGAATCCACGAAATGAGGGAAAAAAAGGAATACTTTACGTAAATTTTTGATGTTTTTTTGAATTGATGATTTTTGAATAGTGCTTGATGTATGGTAGGCTAGTGATTCCTTTCGGTTTGAAAGGGTTTACTTCCCAGCTCTCATAGAAATTTCATCAAAATCGGTTCAATAGTTTGATTTTTAAAACAAAATTGCGCATTTTGAAGTTGCTTTTTCAGTTGTCTTTTCAAATATATCGAATCCACAGCCCAGCAAGCAGACACTACCAACTGAGCTGCGAGGCCAGTCAGTATTGATAATGTTGTGTGTAGGACGTGCTCGCGATAGACCCGTCGCAGCTGGCGGCGCTGATGCCGGGCGGCGGCGGCGCCGGCGCGCCCGCTCTGCAGCAGGTTGCCGTGCAAGTGGAGGGCGAGGCGGGCGAGGACGCCACGCAGGTGATCGCACAGCTGCTGCAAGCTGACCTACCCTCGCCAGGTAACCGACACGCGCACACTATTTACTTAATACTTCTGTCGTGCCAAAAAAATCAACAAAAAAATCTTCTAGATCGACGAGCTCCATCTTCGGCCACACCGTCGCTTAACACCAGGCGAGTTGGTAGTCAATCGTAGATCTATCTTGCATTAAAAAAAAACTGAACTGATGTCTCGACTACTTTGGTATTCTATGGTTTCTGGTATGAATAAAATAATGAAAACAAGTATAAATGTTAAAAGAAAAACAAAATACCCGACTGCAGAAAAGAGGTTTTTGCAGCCTAACTTATGATTCTTTTTAATTTTGATGTACCCATTGTCACTCTCACAACTAAGACGAATCTATTGACACCACTCACATCAAAATCGGTCAAGCCGTTTAGGCTCTAGGGCGTGTCAAAAAATATACATACATACACTCGAAAAACATAACCCTCCTTACGCAGTCGGGTAATAAAGACAGCAGCGCCCTCAATGCCGCATTTATCTTCGATTAACTATCGATCTTTAACTAAACAGATCTTACTTTATTGAATTCTCGTGCCATGTACTGTCCTTATTCGAATTTTGAAGTGGGGACGCTAAGTCAGGGCTTATCAGTGCAGGTACTGACGTCCTGCTTGTGTTGTATTTTCACCCTACCAACATTACTCGAGCCAACCTATACATACATGTATAAATTCACGCCTGTTTTCCTTTATGGGGTGGGCAGAGCATCAAAGACCAATAAGGCCGTTTGACGCCACATTTGACCGTGATTAGAGGGTTGGAGCAGATAAGAGAGTAGGATACTAACCCAGCTCCGTGAAATATTATTTATTTATATAAATTAATAAATAAAAAAAACAATGCACACCATTGTTGCTAATATTCTAAGTTTTAAAAAATATTTTTTAGGTTAAATGAAGTATTGTGGGCTAATTTGGGTTTTTGTTGATTGTCTAGCCTTGTCCTTACCTGATGATAGCGTTAGTGTGATCAAGAAGTATGTTAAAAGAAGAAAAAAAAAGTAAATTCCATAAACTTTATGATTTTATTAATTATACATTCTCGAGTAACCCTTTCTCTTTAAGAAATTCTAGGAAAAGAGTAATGAGCGTAGATATTTTTGGGCTTTTTAGATTTTTTTTATCTGTTTTGTAAAATTGTTTTGAAACCTTGTTTTGAATATTAGAGATTATTATTATTTCAGGCGGCACGAGGCGGGTAGTGCTTCTATTACCAGACGGAAGCTTAACGATGACTGAGTTAGACAAGGAGCAGTACGAGTCCATCACGGAAGCCGGGAAGGCGCAAGAGTGAAGCGACTGCCAGATGATGCTTGATATCCAGAACAATGACTGATAAATAATATATCAAAGTAAGAACACAACTATGGACAGATATGATAGATGCAAATGTATTTAATTATAAAAATATGCTCTTTGGCATCGATGTGGAATATACTACATAATAGGCATGGATTAATTAGACTGTGATTGCATTGAGAAAGGCCAGAAAACTGTCACAACACACTGAGATGTTGATGATATGGTTCATATCGACACCACTTTACCTAGGGCAAGTGCGGACATGTGTAATAGCTAAATGTAACTTTAAAAACTATATAATCACTTCATGATAAAAATTTGAATTCATTTATTTCAGGCTACTGATTGGCCCATATAACTTATAAACAAGTCATAAAAATAGTACTATTTTACTTATAAAAATAATACTATTTTTCTTGCCAATAAAAGGCAAAATATAAATATTGAATGCTTAAAAAAAAATGAAGCACGGTAGTCTGCAGTATATGTTGTATATTGGCTTTAAGAAAGCCATGATTGATTGATAAAACAGGTTAAAGCTCCACCCCTGTCCCACAAAGATATGAGCGACAAAGACGTCACTATACAAAATCAAGTTCTCTTTCTAACCACTATTTATATTCATCCATAGCCGTCTCTATCCCATGGCTGGGTATAAGGCCTCTCTTAATTTCCCATCTTCCTCGGTCCTGTGCCAATCGAGCCGATTGCCAATTACTATTGTTAGAAATTCTTGTCTTTTGCTTATCCTTTTGCTGAAGTATGTTGAATCTAGTACATTCTACATCGATGCGCTTTATAGTTAGACGGATGAATGCTGTAAATAAGTATGTTCAATAATTTTGTGCAGCGTCTTTTTGACTTAAAATTTGTTTAGATAGGAATTATAATGTATCTGTAATACTATTTCCTTCTCCTTTAAGATCTTGACTATAGTTAAGACTACCTAAATACAATAATAACGAAAAATAATTTGTATTGTTACAGTTTTTTAAGACTTCTTTAGCAATGTAGTATACATAATATGTACATATGGTACAGACGGTGACGTGTTCGATTTGTAAGGAATTACGCTCATTTTTGGATGGTACTGTTTATTTTTGTAGGTAAACTTTCAAGTATAAAAAATAATACTTATCCTCTACTGTTGTATTCCTTTAAGAGCAAGAGCAATTTTTCTACATAACAGGAGATAACTAATATTTACCCCTAATTATTATTGGAGGATGAATAGACTTGTTTTTTTTTAAATATATTTCAAGTTTTATTATAGATTCGAAGCTTTAAAAAATTAAAAACGTAAAAAAGCACACCCTGTCAGTAAGTAATACATGGAAAACTACGGACATGTGGGTCAATATCACATAAAAATATTATTGTAATGTTGGTGAATATTTAGGAGTAGAAATAAGTTTTGTCTCGTTGTATGGAGAAATGCACAACACTTCACAGTCAAAATCAATATATATATATATATATATATATTTCAATGTAATATTGACAAACAAATCAAGTCCAAACACCGTTTAATAGCAATAGGATATTCTTTTTATAATTTAGGCTTCTTAAAAGTATATGATATGAGAAAAAAATTAGATCAACTTCTAAGTATTAATCTCCATAGATTTAGATATTTAACTAAAATAGGACCACCTTGTGTATCTTGATCTAAGAAAGTCTTCACTAAGCAAAAGTTATTTCATTCCACAGAGCAACATTGAAAATGGCATTTATGATAATGTTAAAAGTGGGCCCACTAAAATAAAAATAAATTCAGTCAGTATAGTGTGTAGTGGTGTTACGTTTTGAATTGATTTAGCGGGAATTTATTTATTTTGTGTAGTAATTATTATAAAATACATATGCGAAGGTGGTACAAAATATTAGTAATGGACCTAAAGCTGTTGCATAGGAAATTATTCTATTATAAAGGTGATGTTAAAATCTGGATGATAAATTAATGCATTGCTGAAGTTGAAATCGTATTGTATAGGATCTACGAATTATATGGGTGCAACATAAATATAATAAAATTCAAAGTTGGAATCTGCAGGCTGTATGTCTATTTAAGCCGGTTCTAATTCTATGAAATTCTGTAATAAACAATAATAAAAAAATGTTGCTCTCCTATGATTGTGAGTTTTCCTTTTGTGCTTCTATAAGCTTGGTAAACTGTACATATTTGGCAATGAATATTTTTTTATCTCCAAAGATAGTGGTTAGTTTTAGTATAGGTATTGTTTTAATTTTTGTAATATACGTTTATTTTCAAATATTTTTTAAGAATAAACATTATTTACTAGAAAATGATTTCATTGATTAAGTTCTCGTAGAAATAGTTTTTCTGATGGCTGGTTATAATATTTTGCTTTTTCATATTTCTAACTTGGTTCTATCGGAATTTGAGAAAAGCAAAACAAGCCTCGTCCACAGAATTCGTGGCCCTATTTACCACGCAAAAAAATGGCCATGTGCATACGGATGGTATTTCAGTTCGATTCTTGATGAGAATTTGTGGGCCGCGGGTTTTTACGTCGTCGGCACCCTCCCAAAGCTCCGAAACACCACTATTAGTCTAGTAAAAATAGATCCGTTTGTATGGAGCTGATCACATTAAATGCACTTTGAAGGAAATTATAATGGGAAAATACCTAAAAAAACATAAATTCACAATAATCCCCGATTTATAAACTAGCTGCGTTCCGCGGTTTCACCCGTATAGTTATGAAAAAACGGTGATGATGATGATAAGTAGCGTATGTCCGTCTCCATGTTCACAGCTATCTCATTAAAATCTATACTATATTTCATAATGATCGGTTCAGCCGTTTGACCGTATAAAGGTAACAAAATTTGAATCTCTGCGATTTTGAAATTGTGTCAAATGTATTATAAAACACCAGTACATTCATTTAAATAACAATATTCTTAGTTGTCTTTTATGTTGTTACAAATCTTATTTTTACTAGACTATATTACTATGCCTGTATACTTGTGTCATGTATAAATACATAACTAGTTCATGCAGTCGATATACGTGCTGTCGACGAAAGCAGTCGGCGCCTTCAAAATTTAAATTAACTGAAATATGGGGTTTCTTATTGGATAATTAAATTTGTTTAAGAAGTAGTTTATGCAAATCAGCGCTAAGGATCTGTAGCCGCGAAATCTCACTTCATCGTGTCGGCATTTATCTGTCTCCTGCCCATGTCTAGGTACTTCTTTCATAGTGCGCGGAAATTTAAAAAGAAATAATTCAAAATGGTGGCGGTGGTAGCTTCCATAGAAACATGTTCAAACTCATTTGACTGTTTACAGCTATACACACTCAGACGTATTAGCTGAAGCATGCGACTTCATTTATATGAAAACCTTGCGTGCCACATTTTTGGTACCGACTGTGACGCCACACAAACGATTTTGTTGTGTCGAATGTTCCATCCGCGCGAAATCTATTCGACCCAATGCATCCGCGCGCTAATAACTAGTAGACAAAATATCGAATCGGAAGTAAATATCACCTGAAATTAAATAAATCTTGGTCGTCAACTGCGATTTTTATCGTACTTGTTGACACGCTAGATACATACACTTGGTATCTATAGAAGTCTATGTATACACATCATATTTTATTTGCAGTTGAAATTCAGCTATTTAACGACGCGCGGTGTCGTGTAAATAGGCATATAAAACCAAGTTGAGAGCCCCCATCGTTTGCTGGTGAATAATGAAAATTCTGGAGTGACCTTCACCCAGATTGCCATTATAGTCTAGTAAAAATAAGATTTGTGACAACATAAAAGACAACTAAGTATATTGTTATTTATATGAATGTTCTGTGTTTTGAAATACATTTGACACAATTTCAAAATTATATTATAAAATCAAACTTTGTTACCTTTACACGCTCAAACGGCTGAACCGATCGTTATGAAATTTAGTATAGAGATAACTGTGAACCTGGAGACGGACACACGTTACTTATCATCATCATAATCATCACCGCTTTTCATAACTATGCGGGTGAAACCGCGGAACGTACCTAGTTTATAAATCGGGGATTATTGTGAATTTATGTTTTTTAGGTATTTTCCTATTATAATTTGAAAGAATCCCTTAAGTTGCATTTAATGTGATCCAGCTCCATACAAACGGATTAATTTTTACTAGACTATTATCAAAACTGATTATCATGAGTTTTTAATTTAATTAAATATCAATATATAAGCAAATACACAGATTTCTTATCTATACACAAGCTTTGAGACTATATGATCTAAATTTCAATAGCATATACAGAAAGATGAATTCTAATAAATTTCTAATAAAGATGTATTGTAGTAATTGTGATGATATCCTTTGCCTAGTTTGAGTACTAGACCCTACATTGTTTTTGCTGAGAAAGCTTGTTTCAGGTTACAGTTTCTCTTGACATGGTACTTCCTCACAAGGGCGTCGCCAAGGGGGGGCAAGGGGGGCAGCTGCTTGGTTCAGCCGTTTAGCCATGAAAAAGTAACAGAGTTATTTTCACTTTTAAAATATTATTTAGCTTGCTGTGCCCTGCGGATTCACCCGCGTAGTGAAATGTTTAAGTGTGCGGCGTGCTACGCGCAAAGTGGGGTTCCGTAGTTGTACATCTAAATATGAACTCTTGCTTGATACGATAACATACGAGTTAACTTAGTGAAATTTTCATTTCTTATTCTCCAGTACCCCATTATTCACTCTTATTTTCACAATCATTCCGAATCGAGTCGGAAACTATATTTCCATCTCTGTGATTCTACTTACATGGAAATGACAGATGGAGATAATTATGGTTTCCGACCCGATTCTGAATCCGAAAAGTTGTGAATAGCCCTACAGATACCTACGGCCTTACCGGAAAAAGTTTTAAAAAAGTTAGCCAATTGCTAGACTAATGGTTAGCGAAAATCTCACCGAAAAACGCTTCGGAAAGTTATAAATATGCCCAGCATATGCTAACCAGCTGTCAAATTTAAACAACGTCGGGAGGTTGTTTAAATCGCTAAAAGCCATTATGGCGGATGTTTCCCAGCTGTTATGTGCCAAATTGTGTTAGTACATAACCTAGCGCAAACATTTGAACTTTTTTCTTCAAACATTTTCGAAGCGAAGTCGATAAATTACGACAATTCAGTCTTTGAGGATAAGAAGAAAACTTTAGAAGATTAGAAATACTCCGTTTCAAGACCTTACCGACGACGAATTTCGTCTGAGGCATCGCTCCAGAAAATATACTATAAGCTGTAATTTATAGGAAGTCTCATCGATAATACCGGCTACCCATATATCTCTCATCTCATAACACCGGTTCAGAAACCTAACACTGAAGAAGTGGAACGTTTTAAGCAATGAACACACAAATGTTTTTGATATAATTGATTTGGTATCTTGAAGCAAAGATTCAGAATATTAGAAGGGGTAATTATGACACATACTTGTGTCATGTGTACCCCCATGAAAGAGCTACCTACGCCACTATCAAAGGTACAATTGTCCCAAGTCGCCTGTCCTGTGCTCCATAATAGGTATAGCAATTAGGTATTCATAAAGATGAAACAGGTGTGTAGGTATCTCTTGAATATCTGATTGAACACGTTAAATTTAGAAAATTCAAAAACCCCCAAAGAAATAAAAAACAGGCCGATTTCAATAAAACAGAGCTAAGAACATACTCGATTAAATTCTCTTAGAAACAAAAAAACTAGATTAAAATCTATCCATCTGTTTGAGAGTTGCGATGCCACATAAAAGACAGATATACACATCTTACTTAGAACACTCGGTACTCCTTTTTTTGGGTCAAGGGTTATTTGGTTATTTTGGTGTATGTGATAGCTGTGTATGTTTCCATTTTAACTACTGTAAGCTAAAAGAGGTTACTTTCCAAGTGTTGTATGCTACTTTAAAAAAATGGTACCTCACTCCAACGAGCTCGTTGCCTCACTCACAGAAAAACCTCTTTTTACAGTTTGGTATATTGGTTTTCTTTCAATTATACCTATTACTATATTTATTCTTAAGTGCAGTGCCTCTGGATTATGAAGAAGTTGGCAGTGGTACAGAATCTTCTATAATAATCGATGACTTTACTAGGAAATAATTTAAAATAAGTAATATTGTAAAACTGAATAACTCAAGAGTTTCTTTTATTTTCACAGATAAATTCCTGAACTGATTGTTATAAAATCTGGTACAGAGATAGTGTAGAATCTTAGAAAGGACATAGGCTATAATATATATTAACAAACTGTGGACCACAGCTGGTATCAAATGGTTATTATATGCATATACAATGTTTGCTCATTACCCTGATAGAAATCAAGCTCTGCCCTGTTACTGGAAACCCTATCTTTTACCCAACTGTCCAAGAATACAGAAAATAATAATGTAAATAAATGAAAAATAATAATGAGAAAATTTACAGGTACCAAATTGTTTTTGTATTATGTACTAGAGCCTTAGCTGATATTTGGTGTAAGAAGTGTTGTTAGATTTACTTTTATTTCTTTGAGTTTCATAGGCTATATTTTTTATTTATAAAATATCTACATGATTTAAAAAATAAAATAAAAACTAATACTTTTTTGGTAATTGTATGACCGAACTAGCTGGCTATACATAAGTGTATAGTATTAATTAACAAATTAAGTTTGTTGATGGTGTTTACTTTAGGCACATTTTGTAAAAATTGTCTTTAATTTAGTTATATCATTTAAATTTACTGAAACTTTTGTCAAAATCAAAATTTATTTATTTACATAATTATATTTTTAAAAAGAAATAAATATGTGAACATGTACTTTTGTATTCTTTAATGTATGCTTTGATAACCACAATAAAACTGTTTACAAACATGAATAAGTGTAATTTTTTCATTATGAGTATTCCAAGCATGCGAACAGTAAGCTTAAATTCTCCTTTCATCACCAGGACTGCAATAGTATGCTTCTTGAGTATGTTTTCACGGATATATAATAGTCTTTAAATCATTTCCATGCGTTTCTCTCATTTGTCATGTTGCATTCATGAACTGTTTTCTTGATGCATAATTGCCTCTCTATATTTTATCTACTTCATTATCATGTCATGGCATGGATTATCATGGAATGCAGCACTTTTAGTTAATATCTGTAAAAACGTAATGCATTAGAAATATTGATACTAGTTACAGCTATTTTTTTAGCATAGTTGGTGTTAGTAGATCCATTTTTATTCTCTTACATCCACCTCCTAGAAAAATAACATGTTAGTATAAACTAACATGTTATTTTTCAAACCCCGAACCCTGTGGCTCCTGCATTCAACTAATATTAGTTGAATGCAGAAGCCACAGAATTCGGGAACAATTTGCAATGCCAAATGCCCTTTAAATCTCTGATATTATAAAAGCGAAAGTTCTGTCTATCGTCTGTCTGTTACCGCTACCGGATCAATCATTATGAAATTCGGCTCAGAGATTCTTTAGGACCTGGAGAAGGACATAGGCTATATTTTATCATCATCACCGTGTTTTGTCAGCGCTCAACTTCGTCTAAACCAGCATAACAAACCTCGATATTCACACAACAAAACTTTTCCTCTTCCGTCGAATTTGAGAAAGATTTTTCTTTGTTTACTTCATTTTGGAATAAAAAGCTTCAACTTATTACTTGTGATTCATATGAATACAACTCTGCCTGAAAGAAATAAACCTAAACTCTGGGAAACGGGGAATTAATTATTTTCATGTTATGTTTTCGCGATATGGAATTGACGGTTATACGTCAAATGACAATGACATTTCACTGTACCTGACGTCAAATTGATAACTTTGCTAAGATTTCCTTCCGATATCGTTCTTTATTCGATTATTCTAACCATAATCTCTACTGACCGAATGTATTTTGTTTCTCTGTGCGTCTTCTACGTATTATACGTCTAACCAGATTTGTATCGGTTTTTTCGGTGAAAAAAAGTTAGCCACTGCATAAGAGTTTAAACATCGGTTAGCTAGGATGATGCTAAGCGATTTTCAGACAGGTTTTTTTTGTACACTAATGTTTTTAGTTCATTGACTATTTCTCGTATTCGGCTTGTAAAGCCTATTTAGCCGAGATAGCTTTCCTTGTACTTTCGGTACATATACTACTAGATGATTTTTTAACATAATCGCTTAGGCGGCAGGGCGTGGGGACACGACTCCAACAAACAAATATTACTTTAAAGCTTAATATTTCAGAAATGGATCCTTAAATTGAAAAATATTTTTCACACACTCAGGGCCTTACCGAAAAAAACCTGTCTGAAAATCGCTTAGCATCATCCTAGCTAGCCGATGTTTAAACTCTTATGCAGTGGCTAACTTTTTTTCACCGAAAAAACCGATACACATCTGGTTAGACGTATAATACGTAGAAGACGCACAGAGAAACAAAATACATTCGGTCAGTAGAGATTATGGATAGAATAATCGGATAAAGAACGATATCGGAAGGAAATCTTATCAAAGTTATCAATTTAACGTCAGGTACAATCAAATGTCATTGTTATTTGACGTATAACTGTCAATTCCATATCGCGAAAACATAACATGAAAATAATTAATTCCCCGTTTCCCAGAGTTTAGGTTTATTTCTTTCAGGCAGAGTTGTATTCATATGAATCACAAGTAATAAGTTGAAGCTTTTTATTCCAAAATGAAGTAAACAAAGAAAAATCGTTCTCAAATTCGACATAAGAGGAAAAGTTTTTTTCTGTGAATATCGAGGTTTGTTATGCTGGTTTAGACGAAGTTGAGCGCTGACAAAACACGGTGATGATGATAAAATATAGCCTATGTCCTTCTCCAGGTCCTAAAGAATCTCTGAGCCGAATTTCATAATGATTGATCCGGTAGCGGTAACAGACAGACGATAGACAGAACTTTCGCATTTATAATATCAGAGATTTAAAGACATAGACATAGACATAGACATAGACAGAAATTTATTGTGACAAAAAACATACAACACAAAATAAATATCATTCAAAAAAATATAAATCATACACAAAATACTTATATAACATGTTTTTGTCACAAAACAAAAACAGGCAAAAGAAAAAAAGGAAATTAAAGGCTAATATTAAATTAAAGGTTATTATTAAGGGCATTGGGCAATGCAAATTGTTCCCGAATTCTGTGGCTTCTGCATTCAATTAATATTAGTTGAATGCAGGAGCCACAGGGTTCGGGGTTTGAAAAATAACATGTTAGTATATACTAACATGTTATTTTTCTAGGAGGTGGATGTAAGAGAATAAAAATGGATCTACTAACACCAACTATGCTAAAAAAATAGCTGTAACTAGTATCAATATTTCTAATGCATTACGTTTTTACAGATATTAACTAAAAGTGCTGCATTCCATGCTATGGCATGATAATCCATGCCATGACATGATAATGAAGTAGATAAAATATAGAGAGGCAATTATGCATCAAGAAAACAGTCCATGAATGCAACACGACAAATGAGAGAAACGCATGGAAATGATTTAAAGACTATTATATATCCGTGAAAACATACTCAAGAAGCATACTATTGCAGTCCTGGTGATGAAAGGAGAATTTAAGCTTACTGTTCGCATGCATGGAATACTCATAATGAAAAAATTATTCATGTTTGTAAACAGTTTTATTGTGGTTATCAAAGCATACATTAAAGAATACAAAAGTACATGTTCACATATTTATTTCTTTTTTAAAATATAATTATGTAAATAAATAAATTTTGATTTTGACAAAAGTTTCAGTATATTTAAATGATATTACTAAATTAAAGACACTTTTTACAAAATGTGCCTAATCAACAAATATCAGTTAGGCTCTAGTACATAATACAAAAACAAATGTTACCTGTAAATTTTCTCATTATTATTTTTCATTTATTTACATTATTATTTTCTGTATTCTTGGACAGTTGGGTAAAAGATAGGGTTTCCAGTAACGGCAGAGCTTGATTTCTATCAGGGTAATGAGCAAACATTGTACATATATGCATATAGTAACCATTTGATACCAGCTGTGGTCCACAGTTTGTTAATATATATTATAGCCTATGTCCTTTCTAAGATTCTACACTATCTCTGTACCAGATTTTATAACAATCAGTCCAGGAATTTATCTGTGAAAATAAAAGAAACTCTTAGTTATTCAGTTTTACAATATTACTTATTTTAAATATTTCCTAGGTAACTGTTGTATCAAAGTCATCGATTATTATAGAAGATTCTGTACCACTGCCAACTTCTTCATAATCCAGAGGCACTGCACCTAAGAATAAATACAGTAATAGGTATAATTGAAAGAAAACCAATATACCCAACTGTAAAAAGAGGTTTTTCTGTGAGTGAGGCAACGAGCTCGTTGGAGTGAGGTACCATTTTTTTAAAGTAGCATACAACACTTGGAAAGTAACCTTTTTTAGCTTACAGTAGGTAAAATGGAAACATACACAGCCATCACATACACCAAAATAACCAAATAACCCTTGACCCAAAAAAAGGAGTACCGAGTATTCTAAGTAAGATGTGTATATCTGTCTTTTATGTGGCATCGCAACTCTCAAACAGATGGATAGATTTTAATCTAGTTTTTTTGTTTCTAAGAGAATTTAATCGAGTATGTTCTTAGCTCTGTTTTATTGAAATCGGCCTGTTTTTTATTTCTTTGGGGGTTTTTGAGTTTTCTAAATTTAACGTGTTCAATCAGATATTCAAGATATACCTACACACCTGTTTCATCTTTATGAATACCTAATTGCTATACCTATTATGGAGCACAGGACAGGCGACTTGGGACAATTGTACCTTTGATAGTGGCGTAGGTAGCTCTTTCATGGGGGTACACATGGCACAAGTATGTGTCATAATTACCCCTTCTAATATTCTGAATCTTTGCTTCAAGATACCAAATTAATTATATCAAAAACATTTGTGTGTTCATTGCTTAAAACGTTCCACTTCTTCAGTGTTAGGTTTCTGAACCGGTGTTATGAGATGAGAGATATATGGGTAGCCGGTATTATCGATGAGACTTCCTATAAATTACAGCCAAAGAGTATTGTACTAAATTACAGCTTATAGTATATTTTCTGGAGCGATGCCTCAGACGAAATTCGTCGTCGGTAAGGTCTTGAAACGGAGTATTTCTAATCTTCTAAAGTTTTCTTCTTATCCTCAAAGACTGAATTGTCGTAATTTATCGACTTCGCTTCGAAAATGTTTGAAGAAAAAAGTTCAAATATTTGCGCTAGGTTAAGTACTAACACAATTTGGCACATAACAGCTGGGAAAAAGCCGCCATACTGGCTTTTAGCGATTTAAACAACCTCCCGACGTTGTTTAAATTTGACAGCTAGTTAGCATATGCTGGGCATATTTATAACTTTCCGAAGCGTTTTTCGGTGAGATTTTCGCTAACCATTAGTCTAGCAATTGGCTAACTTTTTAAAATCTTTTTCCGGTAAGGCCGTCATACTTCAAACCACGTGCCTTCAGTTTAAGAAGCAAAGGTCGTCGCCACTGGGGCATTCGGCTCTAAGGCCGCTAGCAGTCTAGCACACGGCGTATTTTAATCGCGCAGACGACGCGCTGGTGACGCACGTAAACGCGCTTCAAATAACGAGATTTGAACGCAATCTTGTAACCTAAGCACACGGGGTGATCGTGAAACGTGCGTCTACTGCGCGTATACGCGCAGATACGATACCACAAACTACTAGAGGATACTACGTATCCACGAGTGATACAGAATGGATACAGACGCGCTGTAATGGTGCGGGCGGTGCCGTGGCGTAAGCGCGCGCCCCTCCTCTACCCCTCCTCCGGCCCTTTGTACGCGCTTCAAACGAGTTTCGAACGCGCGTTTGTATCGTTTTAAGCGCGTTCACGACTATAAAAACGCAAAAATCGGCATCTACGGCGCTGAAAACGCGCGTTCGTGAAACGCGTGTCGTATGCACGTTTAAAATACGCCATGTGCTAGGGGCCTTAAGTTTAACGTCGAAATTCTTCCACACATTGTTTAAATTATTTATTTGTAAGTGACAAATGCACACACACAACTAGACGTTGTACTGTAACGATGGTGACGACCATCGTTACAATATGATTCTACTGATTGCCTACAGCCTGAATGGCTTGACCAATTTTGATGTGCGAGGTAACATTCGTCTTCTTTCCTGAGGCTATATTTTTCTGTAATCAGCGTGAGGGTGGGCAAGTGAAAGTAATGAAATGTGTGATTCTACGTTGTCGGCAAAACTCCATAGAAGCTTCTAGTAAAGTCGCCATCACTTTACTGAAGCAGCCCCCGTATTCTGAACCCATTCGGTTTGGGAATCGATTCGATTTGTATATCTGCGTCTCTGTCATTTCCATAGAGAATGACAGAGACGGAGATATACAAATCGAATCGATTCCGAAACCGAATGGGTTTAGAATACGGGGGCACTACTTATAAATTGACTGTATACGTGACTTAGATTGTGACTAGAATATTTACAACTTGTTTTATTCAAGAAACTTGTTTCGAGCTCCTTCCTCGGCCACCGTCACTTAACATCAGGCGAGTTGGTGGTCAATCATAGATCTATCTTCTATATAAAAAAAAAAAAAAAACTTGAAAAAATCCTAATACTTCCCACTGGCAAATGCTTTAATGCGGGTCCAATACAAAAAAGAAGAAGAAGATTATTGCATAGACTAATAAGAGAGGAATTTGAGGAATATTGATATCTAGAAAAAAATATACTCTACCGAGGGAATATTGTGATTCTTTGATAATCGAATCACGTAAATAAATTCGCCCAGTAAATTCGATCAGTATCCTCTAGTAGTTTGTGATTCGATCTACAGCGATATCCTTTTAGCTCCCAATATTGCTATTTGAATACATGTGTTTACATGTTTCATGTAGTCTACAATCTGTCAATTCTGTCATACTTTAATTATATAGTAAGTCTGTATTTTATGTATTTCTGTAGTCTGTATTTTATATACCCCGACCTTAGATTATATATTGTCTAGATGCCTAGTAAGCGCCCAGTAAAAACTTCCACTAAAAAGGCACTGATATTGACATCTCCGATCGACCCCCCTCCCGGCCCCCGCCAAATGCCCATCAGTCATTCAGGAGCGCTCGCCGAGTGATGATATTACGAATATAAATGTTTTAATAAAAAAATATCAGTTTGTGCTGTAAAAAACATCCAGGAAAAAAAGAAAAGTGTGTAAACATCACATTTCTTAAGTAAATATTCAATTTTCTGATGTATTTCATAGCAAAATGACAAACCGAAATTTAAAATGAATTAAAAAATATTGAAATATAGCGCCATAATGCTTGGTGTTGCCAAGGGTATAAAATATATTTACCAATGATACGCTTTGTTTTTGGCCAAAAATGGAAAAGTGACGAAAGAGTTTTATTAGGTACCTATTGACTCTTAGTCTTAAGCACTTTCTGTTTCATATGATGACGAGGATCTGACGAAGGTATCAGATGATTGCCACTGGAACACCCTGATGGAAAGGACTAAGACAGTCCAGTTTGGGCTCGTTTGCTTTGGTGTCTTAAGCACTTTCTGCTTCATATGGTGACGAGGGTCTGACGAAGGTATCAGATGATTGCCACTGGAACACCCTGGTGGAAAGGACTAAGACAGTCCAATTTGGGCTCGTTTGCTTTGGTTTCTTAAGCACTTTCTGCTTCATATGATGACGAGGGTCTGACGAAGGTATCAGATGATTGCCACTGGAACACCCTGATGGAAAGGACTAAGACAGTCCAGTTTGGGCTCGTTTGCTTTGGTGTCTTAAGCACTTTCTGCTTCATATGGTGACGAGGGTCTGACGAAGGTATCAGATGATTTTCACTGGAACACCCTGGTGGAAAGGACTAAAACAGTCTAGTTTGAGCTCGTTTGCTTTGGTTTCTTAAGCACTTTCTGCTTCATATGATGACGAGGGTCTGACAAAGGTATCAGATGATTTCCACTGGAATACCCTGGTGGAAAGGACTAAGACAGTCCAGTTTGGGCTCGTTTACTTTGGTTTCTTAAGCACTTTCTGCTTCATATGATGACGAGGGTCTGACGAAGGTATCAGATGATTGCCAATGGAACACCCTGATGGAAAGGACTAACACAGTCCAGTTTGGGCTTGTTTGCTTTGGTGTCTTTAGCACTTTCTGCTTCATATGATGACGAGGGTCTGACGAAGGTATCAGATGATTTTCACTGGAACACCCTGGTGGAAAGGACTAAAACAGTCTAGTTTGGGCTCGTTTGCTTTGGTTTCTTAAGCACTTTCTGCTTCATATGATGACGAGGGTCTGACGAAGGTATCAGATGATTGCCAATGGAACACCCTGATGGAAAGGACTAACACAGTCCAGTTTGGGCTCGTTTGCTTTGGTATCTTAAGCACTTTCTGCTTTATATAATGATGAGGGTCTGATGAAGGTATCAGATGATTGCCACTGGAACACCCTGGTGGAAAGGACTAAGACAGTGCAGTTTGAGCTGGTTTGTTATGGTGTCTTGAGCACTTTCTGCTACATATGATGACGAGAGTCTGACAAATGTATCAGATGATTGGCACTGGAACACCCTAGTGGAAATTACTAAGACAGTCCCGTTTAGGCTCGTTTGCTTTGGTATCTTGAGCACTTTTTACTGCATAAAAATAAGTAAGTAATTACACTTCAAAAAATGTATTTACAGTGTGCTGGTTTCCAGAACAAGGTTTACGGTGGCATTTAAAAGAAAAACAAATAATATCAGAAACATACCACAAATTTCTTATGTTTAAAATAATGACGAACCTGATTGGAAAACTTTTGGGTATGTAAAGAAAAATGTAACATATGCTGATTCCAAAACCATTTCGAGATTATATGTCTATAAACCATATTTTTTTATTTAGGGCACATAAAATGATGAGATCGCGCAAATTTTTGCGAAAATATAAAAAATATTTGACCTTCAGTCGACCTCTAAAATGTTAAATGAAATGTAGTTTAGTTAGTAAAAAAGATGAAACTGACAGCATTGGCATTGACAAGAGAGACAATATCTCTATGACAACTGTCATACCAAAATAAATAAACAAAGAAAATAATTATTTTGTGTGTTTGGTGCTCTGCTACTCTATTCATTTGTATTAAATTAATTCTGTTCATTATCTTTACGACGACTTTGCTTTCCTACCGTTTTGATTGATACTGCATTTACGTTGACCACTGCTTTGTTATAAGGAACTGTTTGCCTACTGATTGGATAAATTATGGATAATTTTGTACGTGCCGACTCTGCTAACTTACCTAAGGTTGAGAATCTTATCATTCTGGAGTTCATCTCAACTAGCGACAAGAACAACATCGCAAAAATCCGAGGAGCTAAAGAGCTAAAACTTATGAACAATGCCAGGATATGAAATAAAAGTGATTGACAGTACATAACTTCTTTTTTGAAATGATTTTATTGTGTTTAATTATATACCAATTTCATTGTAATTATATAAGGGATTATTTTATTTACATTTATACATTATTTATTTTATTCTGGTTCCTTTTTCTGGTTCATTGTACTGCAGCATCAATGCTTCGCCCAGGAACATATTCTACGTTAACTTGTTCACACCAGTCTTTTAAAGGTTTCCTTTACTTGAAAAAAACAGTTTATTAGGATTTTTGGCACGAAAGTCGAAACATTTCACAGTTGTAGTTTCTGAATAATATTGTGAATTTGTTTCATTTCAATGCGCAAACACAATCGCGAAGACCTTATAAAACATTAATTAATTACAACGAGCTCAATATTAATTATTCTTTTTTTCATTCATGTTTACACAACGTATTTGTTTTTTCAAAACACAACAAAAACCGATGATCTCTTGTATCAGTCAGAGACAAAAACGAATATAGGTACATGTCACTGTCAAGTTGACGTATATGTATTTTTTAGTTCATGTTGACTATCACAACATCTTATTCAGTAGGTACGATGACGTCATCCTTCCTACTGACGATTTTATCTTTAAAAAAATATTAAAAAATAAGTACTGAACAGAATAAAAAAATATTGAAATTAGTTTTTCTAAATGATCCATTCTATCATATAAAAATATAAAAAAAATATCAAAAAAAAACTTTACATACCCATGAAACTGATCATGCCGCCATCACGATTCACGATTCACAGTTCTGCAATGAATTTAATAAAGATGGCAGATATTGACGCAGTCGTTTTTTTAAATATTTTTATTTATTTTAAGTGACCCTCTACCGTCACCTTGACAATATTATTTCCGTGATAGCGGCCATATGCATGTTCAGTTTCATCAAAATTGAACAGTTTTCCAATCAGATTCGTCATTATTTTTAACATAAGAAATTTGTGGTATGCAAGTTCTAATACAAATTCAAATAATATTATTGCAGTTTGTAGGTACTAGGTACATTAAAGATCTTAATATCGAATTATAACAATTCTAGATTTTCCCTATACAAACTTGCCTCTCCAACAGGCATGCAATACTGGAAGTGGGCTCGCCGAGTAATTTTAAAAATTGACATTAAAAAAAAATCGGCCAAGTGCGAGTCGGACTCGCGCACGAAGGGTTCCGTACTATCATCTATAATAGAAAATCGTATAAAATAACGAGAAATCAACGAAATTCCAAGTAGTAAATTGCAAACTTATAGGTAGGTTTTCGATACACATCTGGGCAACATGACGACGCTCGCGCTCGGTAGAGTATATTTTTTTCTATGCGCTCGCGCGAATACGCGTGGCTATGGCTCGCTCCGTGATGTTACCTCCCCCGCTACCTGCGCGGCCGTTGCTTAGCAACCGCCTCGCGCTCGCGCCACCACCACACCGCGGCGCGGCGCTCGCACCGCGTTTAGATGCACGGATTATTTTCATTTTGTGAGTTTTTATGAATTAGATTAGGTATTTATTTTTATAGTTAATATATTTCTAAATATTTACTTACAAATATTCAAGTTTCTACCTGTTAATTAAGATCGAGTAAAAATTGCTTCAAAATTACGTTTATTGTATGGGAGCCCCCCTTTAATGTTTACTTTATTGTTATTTAATTACTTATTTTGAAAGGTAATATACAAGTAAATATTCTGTAAAAATTTGAAGCGTAGACGCTTCAAATTTTTACAGAATATTTACTTAAATAACTTCTGTAAATATTTGTTACCGTTTTTAATATTGAGCAAAAAAATACGAAAAAAACACGTTTATTGTATGGGGACCCCCCTTAATATATATTTTTTTTTAATTTTTAGTATTTGGTGTTATAGCGGCAACGGAAATACATCATTTGTGAAAATTTCAGCTTTCTAGCTATCACGGTTTATGAGATACAGCCTGGAGATAGACAGACAGACAGACAGACAGACAGACAGCGAAGTCTTAGTAATAGGGTCCCGTTTTTACCCTTTGGGTACGGAACCCTAAAAAAACTATTATTACAGAAAAATCAAAACAAAATATGAAGTTATCATTTTAATTATACAATGTCAAATTACAATATTAAATTTAATCCATGTCAAGTTATAATTACAATGTCAATTTAATCCATGTCAAGTTATAATTTACAATGTTAAATTTAATCCATGTCAAGATTCTCATTATGTCATATTACTATTATGTCAAATTTCAATCAAATGTATACATGTTAAATTACATATGGCAATGTCAATGAAATCTTATATAATCATATAGAATATGTTTCTCATATTATTTGTTTTTCTTTCAAATGGCACCGTAAACCTTGTTCTGAAAACCAGCACACTGTAAATACAATATTTGAAGCGTAATTATTTACTTATTAAAAAAAAGTGCTCAAGATACCAAAGCAAACGAGCCCAAACGGGACTGTCTTAGTAATTTCCACCAGGGTGTTCCAGTGCCAATCATCTGATACCTTCGTCAGACCCTCGTCATCATATGAAGCAGAAAGTGCTTAAGCCACCAAAGCAAACGAGCCCAAACTGGACTGTGTTAGTCCTTTCCATCAGGGTGTTCCATTTGCAATCATCTGATACCCTTGTCAGACCCTCGTCATCATATGAAGCAGAAAGTGCTTAAGAAACCAAAGCAAACGAGCCCAAACTAGACTGTCGTAGTCCTTTCCAACAGGGTGTTCCAGTGGCAATCATCTGATACCTTCATCAGACCCTCGTCATCATTTGAAGCAGAAAGCGTTTAAGACACCAAAGCAAACGAGCCCAAACGGGACTGTCTTAGTAATTTCCACCAGGGTGTTCCAGTGCCAATCATCTGATACCTTCGTCAGACCCTCGTCATCATATGAAGCAGAAAGTGCTTAAGCCACCAAAGCAAACGAGCCCAAACTGGACTGTGTTAGTCCTTTCCATCAGGGTGTTCCATTTGCAATCATCTGATACCTTTGTCAGACCCTCGTCATCATATGAAGCAGAAAGTGCTTAAGAAACCAAAGCAAACGAGCCCAAACTAGACTGTCGTAGTCCTTTCCAACAGGGTGTTCCAGTGGCAATCATCTGATACCTTCATCAGACCCTCGTCATCATTTGAAGCAGAAAGCGTTTAAGACACCAAAGCAAACGAGCCCAAACTGGACTATCTTAGTCCTTTCCATCAGGGTGTTCCAGTGGCAATCATCTGATACCTTCGTCAGACCCTCTTCATCATATGAAGCAGAAAGTGCTTAAGCCCCCAAAGCAAACGAGCCCAAACTGGACTGTGTTAGTCCTTTCCATCAGGGTGTTCCATTGGCAATCATCTGATACCTTCGTCAGACCCTCGTCATCATATGAAGCAGAAAGTGCTTAAGAAACCAAAGCAAACGAGCCCAAACTAGACTGTCGTAGTCCTTTCCACCAGGGTGTTCCAGGGGAAATCATCTGATACCTTCGTCAGACCCTCGTCATCATTTGAAGCAGAAAGTGCTTAATACACCAAAGCAAACGAGCCTGAACTGGACTATCTTAGTCCTTTCCACCAGGGTGTTCCAGTGGCAATCATCTGATACCTTCGTCAGACCCTCGTCATCATATGAAGCAGAAAGTGCTTAAGCCACTAAAGCAAACGAGCCCAAACTGGACTGTGTTAGTCCTTTCCATCAGGGTGTTCCATTGGCAATCATCTGATACCTTCGTCAGACCCTGGTCATCATATGAAGCAGAAAGTGCTTAAGAAACCAAAGCAAACGAGCCCAAACTAGACTGTCGTAGTCCTTTCCACCAGGGTGTTCCAGGGGAAATCATCTGATACCTTCGTCAGACCCTCGTCATCATATGTAGCAGAAAGTGCTCAAGACACCATAACAAACCAGCCCAAACTGGACTGTCTTAGTCCTTTCCACCAGGGTGTTCCAGTGGCAATCATCTGATACCTTCGTCAGACCCTCGTCATCATATGAAGCAGAAAGTGCTTAAGCCACCAAAGCAAACGAGCCCAAACTGTACTGTGTTAGTCCTTTCCATCAGGGTGTTCCATTGGCAATCATCTGATACCTTCGTCAGACCCTCGTCATCATATGAAGCAGAAAGTGCTTAAGAAACTAAAGCAAACGAGCCCAAACTGGACTGTCTTAGTCCTTTCCACCAGGGTGTTCCAGTGGCAATCATCTGATACCTTCGTCAGACCCTCGTTATCATATGAAGCAGAAAGTGCTTAAGACACCAAAGCAAACGAGCCCAAACTGGACTGTCTTAGTCCTTTCCACCAGGTTGTTCCAGTGGCAATCATCTGATACCTTCGTCAGACTCTCGTCATCATATGAAGCAGAAAGTGCTTAAGAAACCAAAGCAAACGAGCCTAATTTGGACTTTCATGCTTTAAACAGTAATGTTAGGTTTAAATTTCCGGTTGAATAATATCGACCCCAAATATTTTTTTAAGTCTCTATGTTTTGGGGAAATATCTATGCACTGGTATCACAAGCATCGTGCACACAAATGTAAATGGTGTAAGCAATACACCCTCGATAGGCGGCTCACTCACACACGTAAAACGTTTTTGCTTCAAATTGAACGATGCGCTTAGTATTTGAACACGGAATCTAGAGGTATATAATCTAAGACCCCGACCTAAAAAGAAGGGTGATAGAAGTGTGATGTGTGTATCATTCCTTGCAAAGAGTAGCTTTTATATTGCGATAAGGTTGCATTGTAGCTCTCAAACGGATGTATCGATTTTAATGGTTTTTTTTTTTGACGTGACCTGTTTAGTACAATACTCTTTGGACGTGACAACGTCTAATAAATCGATGAACGCCGGCTGCACACACGAAAAAGTATGACTCATTGTCCCATTACGTTACGCTCATTGTCCCGTTACATCATCATCATTTCATCAATGTTTTGTTATGACGTTTCACGTTAAACTATCGTTCGTAAACTGACTTTACAGACAACAATTTTTTTTTAAACGGGATTTGGTTGTGACTGTTCTTACTTTCTTAGCTGTTTCATCAGAATCGGTTCAGCCGTTTTTTATGTAGGGGGATTTTAAGTTTTTTAAACTTATTGTTTATCAAGAGCACAAACATGTATAAAAAAATTAAATAAAAATTTAGGGCCTTTCTGAAAAACGTTACTTTAACCAGTCTTAAATTCTTTGGGCCTTACCAAAATAGGTGCGTTACTTTACTTTAACCAACGTCTTCTCTTCAAAGTTCTCTGTCTTCTTTCCGCAAGTGTCATTACGTGTCAGCAAGATGTTGACAAAATGTGTTTAGCATTGCTTAAAGTTAAGTAACGTTTTTCAGTAAGGCAGTTAGTCTTGTCTTAATTAAAATATATTTACAGCAAACAACAGGAACAATGCGTGTGGACTGCAAATTTTATTTTGAAGATTCACTTTCAAACCGTACTAAACTATTTCAAGATGCCTTGAAGAATGCACAGATGGGAAAAGTACTGTATATCATGTGTGATGAACTCAATGAATTACCACAACTTTCACAAGAAATAAATCCTACAAACCGGCATTATATGAAAATTATTAGCTTCTTGTACGCAAAAACGTTACAGTCTTTATTAGAAAGCTTAGCCACATTACCCAATTGGCAAAGTATCCCAAGAACTATAATCTTGGATGATATAAGTGCATATTGCAACCAAAGCTGTTTACATACTGCATGTGGAGTAGTAGCTTTACTTATTGATTCTGTACGAAGTTGCAGTGAAGCACTAAAAGTACAATGTTCACTTATTATTTCAGCAACAAAAGGCATTGTTGATGAGAGTTATTGCAATGTATTGCAAGAATTATATTTGGATAGATATCCTATGGTTATGGATGACTCACAATACATACATGTATTGTAACAAAGTGAAAGTAACTCTCTGTAGCACCTGAAGCGGTAGACTACCAATTTTATTTGACCTGAAGTTATGTTTGGTATAGGGAGCACTGAGAACCTAGGCTATGTTTCATCATCTGATGATGATGAACCACTTTTCATCATTATGTGAGTGAAACCTTAGTGTATACCTAATCTATTAATAATTCAAAGCAAATAAATGTATGTAATTAATTTCATTGATTTATTTACATATTAATTAGTAACAATATAAATACAGAGGAATGGATATAGCGTTGATACAAAAGATAATCACCTAAACTTCAATACAATATACAAAAGAAAGAAAACAAATATCGAGAATAGAAACAAATAGAAAATGTAGTAATTGTGATTTCCTTTGCCTAGTTTGAGTACTCGGCCCATAGTTTTGCCGAGAAAGCCTGAACTCTTGTCAACATCGTCATCCAGGCCACGTAATAGTTTGTCTTGATATCGTACTTCATTGCCTAGCTCTATAGAGATGTCTTTCAATGATGAAATTTTTCCACTTAGTTCTTGAGCCATTCGATCGTTATCATGTTCCAGCACTTCGTCTGTTGCAGCCCGGGGTACGGGCTGGTAGTGATAGCCATTTTGGGCTCTTCGCATATTTCTTCGTCCTGCCGTTTTGGAGAACTTCGGTAATTCTTTTTACAAGTCTGTAACCACCCTTCAACGCGTAATGAATATGGAGTTATTTTAATTTATGTACTATAGTCCGCTTTAAAGATCTTAATTACTATTAAAAACACGGTTTATTTGTTTAATTTCGAGAAACTCAAATTCGATTTCCTTTTAATTTCTTTTTTTTTAATTTTGATTTTGACAGTTACTGGCAGGCAGGCAGGGGTGAGACTAGGGCTGCCAGGTCGCCAACTAAGGCTAAAGCCGCAATACGGTTAAACCGCAGCGGTTTTTAACCGCGTGAGTTTATGAAACAGGAAAACGAATACAAGCGGTTTTTCCCCGCGATTGATTTAGTACCGTCTCGAGCGGTTTCGCGGCTAATAGCGGTTACCGCTCGCGGGAAAAACCCGTAGTGCGGCCTAGGCCTAATAGCCGGACAGACCAGGCAGTTTGGCTGGTCATTTGGGTGAAAAGGCCGGACATCGTATATTATTGAGGATTTTGTGTCTCAGTATTAATAGGTACGACAAAAAAAAACAGCTTTTTTATTATTACCATAAATCTTGTCAAATTCTAATGACATATCAAGGATATAACCACACACACCCGCCCGCTTCCTCAGCCACCACAAGCCGCGCGCGCGTAACGGTACAAGGACCGTAACGTAACGGGACAATGAGTCATACTTTTTTTTGCATGCAGCCGGCGTTCATCGATTTATTAGACGTTGTCACGTCAAAAGCCGGACACTGTTTATTTTGACTGGACACGCAATCAAAAAGCCTAGCTATGTCCGGCTTTATCCGGACGCCTGGCACCCTAGGTGAGGCGTATCTAATGGGGAGTTTTGGCGGGAACGTCATAGTAACATGGTATTGCTTAGTTATATTTTCCTAAACTTGTGTTATTTTAAACATTATTTCGATAAAAATGGTGGCATTTTATTCATTTTAAGTGTTCGATCAAGTACGTGAGTCAATCAATCTTGGTCCTTCCACCACCTTTTCAGGCGTGGTGAGAAGTGGCCTCGGGGGGTTCCCCTTTGCCACAGCAGGGCGCCAGAGGTGATTACCCCTGGGGAAATTTCTTTGCCGTGAGTGGCGCTATTAAAGTGCCTCCCTGCGGCGTTGAGGTTATTTTATTTCTTTTTGGCTATGTCCTTGCTGCCCTCTTCGTTTTCGTCGTCATTAATAGAAACGATCTCGCGAGGGAGTGCACGCCTGGATTTGATATCAGGTGGACGAGTGTGTAGTGGGGCAATATTTCTGAGGTGAAGGTGTGGGCCGTTGTCTGCTCTATCGTACATACGACGCGCCAGCCGGCTCACAAAGTCCTTCACAGTTTCAATTTTGACATCGCGGGCAATAACGTCATTTCGGACGTACCGCCCCGCTCCTGTGCATATGCGTAGGGCAACATTTTGTACGACCTGAAGCCGTTTTCTCTGGGTAAGTACGTGAGTGTGGGCAAGTGAAATGAAGCAGTGAAACGAGTCATTTTACGTTGTCGGAAAAACTCCATAGAAGCTTCTAGTAAAGTCGCCACAACTTAACTGAAGCAGGACTCGACTTTAAAAATTTCTGTATACGTGACTTAGCTATGACAAGAACACTATATAACTTGTATTATTCAAGAAACTTGAAAATATTTCAATACTTGACACTGGCAAATCGCTAATCGCGGGGTCCAATACAAAAAAGAAGAAGAAGAAAGAAGGTTTGGCAGTTTGGTTTGCGTTTGGCCGTTTGGCGTATGTTCTGTGGGTTTGGCGGAGTTATGAAGTGATAGCCCAGCCAAACCTTCAAGCCAAACTCTCCTTACTAGTCTGTGCCAAACAGCCAGTTGATTGAAGTATCCATCAACATCAACTTTAGTGTGAACTTTAGTCTGTGTATACATCCAGGTTTTTTCGCGCCTTTTAGTTTGGTTTTAGTGCCTCGAGTCTGCATCGTAAATATAATAATTATAAAAATATTTTAGTTCAGACTAATGTCCGCTGTACATTTTCTGGTACAATTTGCAACCACATAGCTAAGCTTACTTAAAACACAATTATGGCTCACAAGCTTTCTGAGGGATCTTTGGAGGTATTTATAAGAATTATTTCGTGTACATCGATTTTCATTTATTAATTTGGTTGAATAATATTATGAAAACTGCTTTTGTAGGTAATCATGAACGGTGGACACGTAGATAAGCCCGTGATGCAAGTTCTTGGTAGCAAGAAAATACAAGGCACTGGAGCTAACGAACGGTTCAGACTTCTCGTCTCTGATGGCAAGCACTGCAACAGCTTTGCCATGCTTGCAACGCAGTTGAACGACAAACTCGTCACCGGCGAACTATCAAATTACTCCGTTGTACAAGTCGATAGATTCGTTACTACACTATTGAAAAACACAGGGAAAGGAGAGAAGTAAAGATTCTTTGTTTCATACTGATGTGTAATGTGAGTATCTTAAAATATTATTTCAATAAATATTCATTCTATGACCTGTTTCAGACGTGTGATGGTAATTCTCGATATTACTATCATAGCTCCAGGTGCAGAAGTGGGCGAAAAGCTAGGGAACCCTCAGGATTTGACTGTGGAGACAGCAGCACCTCAGCAGCCAGCCATGCAGCCTGTGCAGAGAACAATGCCAAGCCCTGCACCTGCTTCTATGGCAAGGCCTACACCAGGGCCAAATCTGGATACCAGCCTCATGTCTTCACAGATGACTCATCCTATTGCTAGTCTCAGTCCTTATCAAAACAAGTATGAACTTGACTCATATTAATTTATACAAAAAACATTATGTGTAAATTAAGCATAATGTTCTTTCTTTAAGAGTTCATTATATAATTTTTACAAGATCTATTCTGAAATTGTAAAAAAAAAACATGTTCCATAAAAAAAAAAAAACCTTAAATATATAAGTGTAGAATAGCTGATTTTATTTCTGATTTCAGAATTGCTTCAGAAAACTTGTTGTTGTAACATAAGTGCAAGCTTGCTAGTTATAGTATAGTAATTCTTCATGGTAACACTCTTTTTTTTTAACCCTAACACAAAACAAGGGATGTTATAAGTTTGACATGTGTATCTGTGTGTCTGTCTGTGGCATTGTAGCTCTTAAACGAATGGACTTAATTCGAGCTAGTATATTTTCTTTGAAAGACGATTTAATTGAGAGTGTTCTTAGCTATGTTTTATCAAAATTGTTTCAGTTTTTTATTGTTAGGGGTTTTTTGAGTTTTCTAAATTTATACTTGTTTTATATTTATCAAGTTCGTTATAACATTTTTCTGTTGTTAGGTGGGTTATAAAAGCTCGTGTGATGACCAAGTCTCCTATGCGAACATGGAGTAATGCTAAAGGTGAAGGCAAACTGTTTAGTATGGATCTTTGCGACGAAAGTGGAGAAATCAGAGCCACAGCTTTCAGAAATGAATGTGACAAGTTCTATGACATGATTCAGGTATAGTTTTAATGATATCATTTTATTTATGTTCAAATCTAGATATTAAGTGCCTTATAAAAAGACTCAGCTGAAGCCTTCCTACAACTATATTATAGAAAGTTGAAGGCTTATTGTGTGCTCCATGTAATAGTCCAATAGCAAAAATTTGGCTTTGCCAGCCAATTATGAGCACACAGATCACTGAAGACAGATATATCAAGAAGAATATCATCATTTTGCTTTTGTTACAAGTCTACATTATGACTTGGATGTTATGCTACCTAGAGAAGTCATAGCTTATATCTTCCAGAAAATTGAGTTGTTATACCCCTACCTCGTTCTCCGGTAATAGTAAGGAAATGGAGTTTTTTTTTTATGGTGCTGTGCTGGTGGGTGCTTATCACCCACATCCATAAAAAAAAAACTGCATCTTTGGCAGTATAGGAAGAAACTAGTACATTGTGGTGACTGTGACCAATATGTTTTTGAAGCCAATTTTAGTAGATTCACAGTACCAATATAATATGTATCATATGCTTGTCATTTCTTCATGAACATAGTTGTCATGGCAATTTTTGCCAGGTTTTGTAGTACCTCTTTTTAACCGACTTCAAAAAAGGAAGTTATCAATTTGACCTGTATGTATGTAATATTGTCAGAACTGCATAGTTTTTGTATATGTTATCCTATACCAGTTTCTAAACATGTGTGCCTTTCATAAGTGTATGTATGTTTGTATATTTGTAAAAAATAGTTGGAATACGTAACTTAGGTAGATGCCCAGTTTGATTTATTTTGTGTTATTTCTCCCCTTTTCAGTTAATTAGATTGTTTTAAAGTCGTTTTAATCTTTTTAAATTACTCTTAATATATGGAAAAATACAAAACAACATCTAACATTAATAATATTTGAAAGGATTTATTAACATTGCCATACCCTGTACCATACCTAACCACACTCATATCCATGACAAGTCCACTGATTTCTTTTTTCATATTTTTTTGTTGACACTGGGTTATTAAAAAATATATATTTCAACTCAAGTAAATGAGATTTGAATTCTGTTCATAGTTAGTAATATTCTTATTTGTTATTTAGGTAGATAAAGTATACTACATCAGTCGTTGCCAGCTCAAAACTGCCAACAAGCAGTTCAGTAACCTTAAGAATGATTATGAGATGACATTCAATGCTGATACAGTGGTAGCTGAGTGTATGGAAGACGCGTCATCTGTGCCTACTGTCAAGTATGACTTTGTACCCATCAACGAAATTGGCAACAAGAATGTAGATGCACTACTTGGTAAGACTTATGAAGTTGTTTTCTTAATGATTACAGTTAAAAAAAAACCGGACAAGTGCGAGTCAGACTCGCCCACCGAGGGTTCCATACAAACTAGTAGATAAAAGGGAAAAATCATATTTTTTTTTAATTTTCCTTCATAAACCGAAAAATATACATCGTAAAAATATTTAAAAACCTGTTTTAGCTTATGCTACTGAAGCTCTTTCATATGATATCCCACATGATACGCTTAATTCGCTTTAAAATTTGGACCTTCATTCCTTGCATAAAGACACTATTTTTTTGTGATTAAATTAAAAATGACCAGTTTTCGGATTTTTTCCTATATGTGTACTGTAATACAATGCTTCTTGCCAAATTTCATTGTTCTAGGTCAACGGGAAGTACCCCATAGGTTTTGATTCCCTTGTGAGTGTAGAAATGTGCGTTTTTTACGATATATTCGGCTGTAACTTTTTTTTACGAAAACTTAGAAACTTTATTTTTCTTTCTGCAGCAAGATACTATGGATCTGCGTATATGGTTTTAATTTCAACTCGATACCTTCACGCGTTCCCGAGATAAAGATCTTGACACCCGACGGACGGACGGACAGACAGACAGACGGACAACAAAGTGATCCTATAAGGGTTCCGCTTTTTCCTATTGAGGTACGGTACCCTAAAAAACTGAATTTTATCAGCAGGCACCTGGATAATGTATTCTTATTATTACTGGGCAGCGTTCGGGAAACTTAAAAGCATCTTCTCGTCCAATATACCCCAGTCCCTCAAGTCGAAAGTTTACGACCAGTGTGTGTTACCAGTGATGACTTACGGCACTGAGACGTGGTCCCTAACTATGGGCCTTATAAGGAAGCTCAAGGTCACGCAACGAGCTATGGAGAGGGCTATGCTCGGAGTCACTCGAGATCGAATAAGGAATAAAGAGATACGTAGACGTACGAAAGTCACCGATATAGCACAGAGGATTAGCAAGTTGAAGTGGCAGTGGGCAGGCCACATAGCACGTAGAACTGATGGCCGATGGGGCCGAAAGGTTCTTGAGTGGAGACCACGCACCGGCAAGCGCAGCGTAGGAAGACCAGCCACGAGATGGGCAGATGACCTCATACAAGTGGCAGGAAGACGCTGGATGCAAGCCGCTTCCAATAGGTCTTTTTGGAAATTCATAGGGGAGGCCTATGTCCAGATGTGGACTTTTTATGGCTGAGATGATGATGATGATGATGATGATAATTACTAGAGTTCATGGAAATTGTTATAGGACCATTGCCATTAAAAAATAATCTAAAAAATAAAAGCTCAGCATGGAAACTCAGGTTTGTTTTAAAATAATATACTGGTTGATGTGTTTATCACCATGGGTTTGAGTTTTATCTAGCTAACTTTTTTGATGGCTAACACTATTGATATGGTTATCTTTTTGTTTTAAGATCACAAAGGTACCATTGATCCAATTCTCATGTTTTTTTTAAGCAAATTGTTCATTCCAATTGGAATTTTAAGTCTAAATATGGAATTATTCATCCTAAGTTCGAATAGGAGAAAAAATTGATAAACAGTAAGATCTTATGTACTGAGTGGCCAGCCCTAGAGTCAGTGTTAATAAGCTGCCGAAAGGCCTCTGACCTGACCTTGACGCTGTTTTTTGGGAACAAATAACAGAACCAATTATTTAACATATCGCCCGATCCTTGAAATAATTGGTTATGAGATTGTGATACTATAATGACAGCACAGATTTATTACATAGAATGGACAATTGGACACTCCATGCCTCCCAAAAATCTCGGGTTCCTCACTCGCGCTTGGCCTCTCGCTTACCGGAGTTTGCCGCCACAGCTCAATCATTTGTTAGTTGAAGTAGGTATTGTATACTATGCTTTTTCTGAGTTTCATCAACTCATCCTATGTGAGGTAAGATTTTTTTGTGATGAAATGCAAATTATGCAAACAACTTCAAGTGCTTGAATCCCAATTGTCATCAAAAGCGAGCGGCTGTCAAATGACGACTCGTAACTTCATACCTGTGTGTGCATTGAAGTCACAGTCCACAAGGATTAGCTATAAAATATTGTTATCTCCTGCAGATGTGGTCGGCGTGTGTAAATATGCAGCTGACATTCAAGAGCTAACCGCCAAAAGTACAGGAAGACTGCTCAAGAAACGTGAAGTTACACTTGTTGATTCAAGTGGAGGTGCAGTAAGTACAATCAGCATTTATTTGAGATTTTTTATTGTTTGAAACGTGCCTGTAAATTTTTTAGGGTTCTGTACCTCAAAAGAAAAAAACGGAACCCTTATAGGATTACTTTGTTGTCCGTCTGTCCGTCCATCCGGGACCCGGATGGACGGATTCCGGGTGTCAAGACCTGTATCTCGGGAACGCGTGAAACCATATACGCAGATCCATAGTCTCTTGCTGCAGAGAGAAAAATCAAACTTCTCAGCTGTTAAGCGATGTTACGAGCTATGTCATATGGAGTGTAATTAGAATATTCCTATTTATAACACCTGTCAAGAAAAATCCAACTGGGCTTAACTACCCAATACCCATATTTTAGAAGTTATAACAAAAAAAAGGAAAACCCACCTGGGTTCAACTACCCATAATTAAGAAGTTATAACAAAACAAGTGGAATGAAATGCGCTTGGTTAGGGTTTTTAAAATTGTCACAGAGATATGAGAACATAATAATATATGTTTTTTTTTTGATATAAGACTTATTTTAATTTCAATAATATTTATTTTTTCAGGTTTGTTTGACATTATGGGGCAATGAAGCAGAGAGCTTTGATGGAAACACTCATCCAGTTGTATCAGTCAAGGTATGAATTGTATATTAAAGATGATGAAATATATCTATTGTCTGTTTCCAGGTTCTAAGCTATCTTTGTATCAAATTTCATAACAAAACGAACGAATTTTGATCATGAAGAGGTTGTTACCTCTTCATGGTTACTTTCACTGTTCATATTAGTTATTTTTACTACTATATTATAAGTTTACTAGCTCCACCCTACGGTTTCACTCATGTAGTAATGAATCAATTACAGCTTAAAAAACTAAAAAACACGCTACAAATTATTGTGGTCAAAGTTCATAACAAAACTTTTCTAACAAATCCATACACAGCTATGATACGATGGTCCGTCATGAAGTTCTAGTTCATATCTTCCGGCTCCATCATCAGATCAGGTCGACAGTACCATATTATTGTATTGTCATCAGAACTACATACAGCTGCCAATTTTCATGACGCTACGATCCTTGGAAGATGGTTAAATTAGTTACCTTAGATTTCATTACATAGTTAGTTACATACAGGTCGACCTAATAAAAGCATGTTAAAAACGGTGATGATGATGTAAAAATACATAAAGCATGTTAAAAACGGTGATGATGATGTAAAAATACATACTTATAGCCTATGTCCTTCTTTAGGTCCTAAAGAACTTCTGTGCCTAATTTCATAACTGTTTAGCCATAACAAACAGCCAGTAAGTCATGATATCAATCATTTACCGAAGTGTAATAAATACAGAGTAGGAATTACTTCAAATAATTTTAACATAAACAACCTCAGTGGCATAGTTAGCTCACAAACAGATGGAACATTTTTTTACGCAAGATAGATCTACGATTGCAACATCTCGCCTGGCGACGGTGTGGCCGAAGATGGAGCTCGTCGATCTAGATATTGAACTAGTTTTTTTTAATTGTTTGTAAAAGGATTTCATCGAGATTGTTCTTAGCTATGTTTCATCAGAATCGGTAAAGCCGTTGTTTTCGAGTTTTCTAAACTTATTTGTGGCAGAATGTAAACATGGAAGTAAATTAATTTTAAAACATGGCACTAAAACATACTTTGCAGGGCGCTCGTCTGACAGAGTTCAACGGTAGCAAGTCTCTCTCCTGCCTCTCAAGCAGCATGATCCGACTGAACCCTGACCTGCCCGAGGCTCACAAGCTCCGCGGCTGGTACGACAACGGAGGCGCGGATATGGAGGTCGTCAATATATCCGCTAAGTGAGTTGCATGCTTTACTGGCTATGCCTTGCTGATTTCCTTTACTACAGACTACACGACGAAACACCCCATGCAGCGACGCGCTAATCAGTGTCAATCACATACGCATGTTGACGTCTGAGTATAACTCCACATACACACATTCCCTCACACATGTATGAAGTTAGTCGTTGCCGATCGCTAGTGACGTGCTTGAAACCGGCAACGCTTGCCTCTACTCGCAAATGAATCCTCAAATTTTAAGATATTGGTTTTTAGCACCTTGGTAATTACACCCCGAATGGAATTTGCCGTGCATGTAAACTCCTTCAAACGACATGGCTAGCGAGAGCGGGTGAGGAACTCGAGTTTGGCGAGATGCAGAGTGTCTGTTCTGTATAGAATAGTTCTGTCTTTTGTGGTATTGCTCAAATTTGAATAACTTTGTGTTTAACACACATATACATACATACAATCACGCCTTTTTCCCAAGAGGGTAGGTAGAGACCAAGTGCGTCGCCAGCCCATGGCCCAGAGAGGGGCAAGTTAATATTATGGAGGATGAGAAAAATATGAATTGTAGGTACAGGTACAATTGCACGTACATTTTTTTAATCTCTAGGGGGCACCTGCCCCCTCTGCCCCCCCTTGGCGACGTCCTTGGTAGAGACTATATTCTCTATGAGACACAATAATGTTTAATATTAGTAAATATATATATTATTGTCTAGATCGGGAGTGTATGGAGGCGGTAGCAACGAATGGATCTCATTCGCTGAAGCAGAATCCCGGCAGCTTGGCTCCGGCGACAAGGGCGACTTCTACTCGCTCCTAGGAGTTCTCACCTTCACGTATGATGAAAACGCGGTATACAAGGCGTGTCCGCAGGAGCAGTGCAACAAGAAACTGGTGGACCAGGAGAACGGACTCTTCCGCTGTGAGAAGTGTAATAGGGAGTACCCTAATTACAAGTACAGGATTTTGCTGGGGGTGAGTTAATTTTTGTACTTTTATGCTATAGTACTGTCTTACAGTGCAATAGGTAAGGCTTTATATATATATATATTTATGATTACCACCAACTCGCCTGATGCTAAGCGAGGATGTGGTCTAGGATGGAGTTCGTCGATCTAGAAGATATCTATTCACTCTAGCCTTGAATATGCCGAGATTGTAGTTCTCAGGAAACTGATTGCGGCAGAGAATTCCATTCCTGTGCAGTACGCATCAAGAACGTGGACCGATATCGCCTAGTGATTTTTGACATTTCAAAGAGAAATGGCTTTATACAAGAAGGATGCATAAAGGTCCTAATGAAAATAATTTTGACAAAGGTTTCTTGTCTGTTGCACGTCATAGACATCGTGTCATAGTGCAATCGAAAATATGTTTTATAGTTGAAGCCAAAATTGCAAAGCTGTTGAGTTTGAGGTCACAAGTAGGGCCAGTGTTATCTGTGACTAAGAACACTGCAGTTTGAAAAGGCCGGTTTTATAATTGTGTAATATGTTAGCGATTGACTTACTTTATAGGTAAGTGACAGCTTTATTTTGGTGACTAGCCTTATTCGCTTCAAGCGAAGGTTCTCGATTTTTTTTTACTAACTACAATAAGGAGGTTAACAATTAGGCCGTATTTTTAAGCTTGTTACCGCATAACTCAGTCATTTATAAACCGATTTGGAGAATTATTTTTTTGTTTGAGAGGATATAATTTTAGATTAGTCTCAGTAATTTCATCAAAATCGGTTCAGTAGTTTGGTTTTTATTACAAGATTGGGAAATTTGAAGTCGGATTTTCAGTTTCTTAAACTATAATTATTAGATTATTTCCCAAAACTATTAGTAATCAAATTAATTTAGTAGCAGTCATTTTGATAACTAATCTTTTAGAAAAAAAATCGAGTCAAAGTTACCCATGTCGATATTTATGTAGTATCTTCAGGTAGAGTACCAATAAAAGTAAATATTGGTGGACATTTCACACAACACCATCTAGCCCAAACTAAGCAAAGCTTGTACCATGGGAACTAGATGGCTAATAGAATACTTATGTATATACTTTTTTTACATAGTTAAGATATGATACATAGAAACACCCAGATACTGACAGAACAAACATCCATGACCACCACACAAATGTTTGTCCTGGATGGGGATCGAACACACAACCTAGGGCTTAGTAGGCAGGCATACTACCAACGGAGCTGCGAGGCCAGTCATATTCCACGATAGTTATATATTTAAACAGACTAACAAATATATATGATCTGTTTGTCAGGCGACCGTGTCTGACCCGACTGCCGACCAGCGCATCACTGCGTTCAACGAGGCGGCAGAGTCGATGCTCGGTTTGAACGCGGCCGAGGTGGGACGCATGTACGAGTACGACAATGCTGGGTACAAAAAGCTCTTCGAAGACGTCAAGTTCAAGACCTTCGTGTTCAAGTTCCGCACCAAGATGGAGACCTACAGCGTAAGTATTAAATATTAGACGACATTTTCACATAATTTTTGTGGTTTATGGAGACCTACAGCGTAAGTATTAAATATTAGACGACATTTTCACATAATTATTGTGGTTTATGGAGACCTACAGCGTAAGTATTAAATATTAGACGACATTTTCACATAATTTTTGTGGTTTATATTTTGTGACTATGAAAAGGGTCAAATGTAGTAAGAGCTAGAAAGGAGAAAAACGCAGATGCCCTAAGTTACGTACACGTATGAGATCCCGTTTTTCTCTTTTTTGGATGTAGATGGTAGATAAATAGCTGCAACATCCAACTGTACTCTCCAGTTTGTTATTATCGGTTATCTTAAAGTAAGTCCTAACTGAAGCAGAAGAATATTCACGAATCACACTAAATAAACCAATCTGTAGGGTATGGGACCTTTATTCTTGTTTTTATTACTGTCCACGGTTATATTCATAAATTCTTTGTTCCTAGGATGAAGCCCGGCTGAAAACTACAGTAATGAGCGCGACACCCGTCGACTATAAAGATGCCAACGCCAGACTTATCAAAAGCATCAAATCTATAACAGGAGTGGATGTGTAACTTTATATAATAAGGTTTAGTTATGTGTGATTTCACCTAATTTATGGCCAAAATGTATGTTGGAATTTGTTTTAACATCTGAAATTAAACAGGAAAGCGCAAGGCACAAAGCAGAATGTTCGGCATGGATTTATAAACATCCACCGATTCGCAGACACGCATGTCGCGGTTGCACAAGTCTGTTGCGTGCATTCGCCGTTTATATGTAAAATCACAATGTGTTTAATGAGCCTATTTATATTGTAACTTCTACGGCAGAGCCGTCACGGAAGAGTTCTGAAATTGTGTTTAGTATGTATATTAAGCATTGAGCTACAATGCCTATAGAGTCACAATCGTGTGAAGAAATGTCCGCATCAAAACTGCGCTTGCTATTCTACACGCCGGTTTTTTTTGATTAGTTTTAAAGCATCCACTAGTCAATTAATGCGTGTCAGCGACATTGAACTATTAAAAAATATAACGTCTTAATTTGAGTAAATACAACTATTATAATGTAGATATAGTCCGTACAATATAAAAATAAAATTATTGTCAAACATGGTAATATGCAAACTAAATTTAACACAACAATAAACTAATTCTTTTATATGGGGCGTCGCATACGATTACAGCGCGACATCCGTGAGACTAAATAGTTTGGACATAGCTTTGAAAAAAAAATCTTGCTCACAATCTGTTAACGGACCCGTGTTTTTGATTAGAAATTGTGATTCTATACGTATTATAACTCAATGAAAATAAGTAATTAATAGTAGTTTTATATAATGAAGCCAAATTTGTATACATTAAAAAAATAACATTCCTCTTCTTAATTGTGCCTTTTTATAAAATGTTAAAATTTTAAGTTAACTGTGTCTAAAAAGAAGAAATAAATAAATGTTAATGCAACATGTTTTTATTTTAGACAGACATAAAATTGTAACAAAAAATAACATACAACAGAGAATAAAAAACATACAAACAAATAGAAAACTAAATAAAATCTGTCACATATCCGGCCCCAGGCGGATTACATTGGTTCACTTTTCATAATTTAAGTAAAGCTGATGTTTCCTTACATCCTAACTTAATATCACACTAGTATTATTAAAGCGAAAATTTGTTATTCACTATCAAACGGCTAAACCGATTTTGATTATATTTGTCATGGATACCCTCCATGTCAAATTTCACCTGGATTAGTTCTACTTTTTATTATCCCGAAAAATAATATCTACTTTGATATAATTTACTTAAAACAGACGTTTTCGGCAGCCTAGTTGGGAGACCGTCTGACAGCAGTGGGACAGTTTGTATAAACAAGGCTGAAAAAAATAAAATAAAAAAAACTTAAAACAGCGGGTAACACCGCGGGGCGCAGCTAGTTATACATATACAATTATACATAAGTGAAAGTAACTGTCTGTTACGTTTTTGATACTAAACTGAACCGATCGTTATGAACTTGGTATAAGGATAGGATAGCTATAAACCTGGAGACAAACATAGGCTATATTTCCTCATCATCTGTTTTCATCATTACGTGGGCGAAACCGCGAGGCACAGCTAGTAATATTATAAAAGCGACTTACCTTTTCATTTTCATCACTACGCTGGTGAAATCGCGGGCATAACTTCCCAAGTAGCACAAGAAATATCGTGAATTTATCTATAGCTAAAAGTTTTTGTAGACTCCAAGAATTTTCTTTTATTTTTTATTTTCTCTAACTCTAGAAGCTGCATATTGTAATTTGAAATCATTTTAAAGCCTATCGTAGTAGAAGGGTTGGATATCGCTAAATAAAATCCTATTATGATTTATAGTCTAATAAAAATAAGATTTGTGACAACATAAAAGACAACTAAGTATATTGTTATTTAAATGAATGTACTGGTGATTTGAAATACATTTGACACAATTTCATAATCTTAGAAATCTAATTTTGTTACATTTACACGCTCAAACGGCCGAACCGATCGTTATGAAAATTAGTATAGAGATAGCTGTGGACCTGGAGACGGACATAAGATACTTATCATCATTATAATCATCACCGTTTTTCATAATTACGCGAGAGAAACAGCGGAACGCAGCTAGTCTATAAATCGGGGATTGTTGATCTATGATTTTTAGTTATTTTCCTATCATAATTTCCCAATCCCCCCAGTTGCAAATACTGCGATCTGCTCCATACAAACAGATTTATTTTTACTAGACTATTATGCCTATGGCTGCAACTGCTTCTTCACTATGACGCCAGCGTACATACTTCAACCGTATTTACCGTCTGTGGTGAAACCATGCTCAACTTTTCTATGATCATTTATAGCATTCACACAATCTAGACCCAGAGAAGTTTACTAACTCATGTTGTTGTGTTTATGGTTAGTTAAAAAAAAGAGGTGTTTATCTATGTAGGTACTTTATTCAATCTCATTTGATATGACTCATAATTTGGCTAATAAAATGGAAATTTCATTACGGACACGCTTGGACAACAACTTCCTAATAAGACCAACAATTTCTACCCTGCAAACAATAAATAAAATTAATTAGTAATATAAAGAACACTTAGAGGAAACTTTTCGACGCAGAATCTACTTGATCAAATAATAAGGACTGAAAAGAGGCCGTTCGGAAATCGAACAACGCCGATTTGGAACGTGCGGTCTTGCTGCATAATGAATTATACAAGTTTATTGGACCGGCTTTGGCCGATTACACATCCAAAAATGTATTCATAAGCTAAGGTTCGCCAAATCTATGCAGACCGTAAGTGTTGCTGATGCAGTTAAGTTAAAGAGGATTAGTAAATTAAGAGTGCGTTCCGTATGGGCGCCGTTCACGGCATACACACTAAGCGCAACGGAATGAATTGAATCATTTAATCTGAAGAAACGGACGGAGGCATTAGTGTAATAGCACTAATGTGATGTCCGAAATTATTCTGATACGTGGCTATGGGTATGTTTTTTCACTGAATCCACGAACTGACAAATCCCATACCTAAGTATATAATTATTAAATAGTATGCAGTTTGAATAATTACGTAATACTTACAATTCCAATAATTACATATTTCTTATAAAAAATATTATTAAAATCGGCATCACTAATGTTGCTGTCCAAGCATTGAATGACGTGCATAAAAATAAGTAGCTCACTCGTTAGTCATAGTCAATACTTACAAAGGGGGTTATCATTTTGTAAAATTTACACTTACATTTAGATACAATAATTTAATACTACAAGGACTAAAGTAACATGACTCAAATAAGTTACATGGCAGTGATTTAAATGTGTTCAAAGTTCATAAAAATCTTACAAAGTAAACATTGGATTCTCCGATCATAATTCATTTAAAAGATCTAAGAAATGGAAATCACCGATATACATAGGCCATAAATCAATAATTTTATTTATTGATATAGGTACTCATTGTAACAACAATAAAGGATACAGCAAGCCAGAATTACATTTGGTACAAATATAAATTTGGAAAAAAAAAATACTTTATACATGTATTTCAATTTGAGATTGTAGTGAATTTCATAACAGATTCAAGCTATATCAAACAGATGTCTACGTTCGAGTATTCATCATTATTGTGAGCAACTTTAACTACGGGAGTTTACGAGACTGATCAGCTGTTGCATACAAAGAGTTTATTTACTTTTGATAACATGTATGGATTTTTTCCGCGGTTTCAAGTTTGGTCCCATAGTGAAAGTTGCTGGCCCCTTTTTATGTCCATAGTTCACAGTTATATAAAAGACACAAGGAGCGCCACATTTGCTTTTCCTTTTAAAATAAGTTCTGTAAAATTCCGCAATATGGCGAGGTTTTATCTATGGCCAGGGAGTTAAAAAGTAACAGAGCTGACCGTGAGCTTTGTACAGATGGCGCTAGCATAGGTTTGACCAAGATTTTTTGACGTAATTGATTTATTAGTTTAAGGAAAAAATCGATGTCAACGAAAATTCCCACAAATGTTTTTGGTTAAACCTCTGCTAGACACACATTATCCATAACCCGTCGTCTTCATTTGTAATAATTAATTAAAAATAACAATGACACGAAAAATTTACCTAATCTTATAATAATTTCAAATGTTATCGCGGTGCATAAATAAAATAAGCGACAATTTTGAATCATCCAAAAGTGGCTTCTGCTTTAATAACTTATAAATTCATACTTACAAAATAAATGTTAGTCAGTCAATCGCAATTCGTAAAACTAATACAATCGTAAACAGGATGAAAGATCTTCCGATGAAGCGTTAAAAGTAGCCAATTGCATTTCAGAACCGTAAAAGAGGAAAGTCATCGAAATGAAGTCGTATATCTCTCCGCGCTGTACACCTCTTAGGTTTTCTTTTTCATCAGACCTGTTTGTACAAACTGTCCCACTGCTGGGCGGGGGCATCTTCTCATTGTGAAGATTCTCTCAGGTTTTATAGTATTGTAAATATATAAGATAGGTAAGCGCACTCTATCATAACCGCAGTATCAGTTAACATCAGATGAGCTGGCAGTCAAGCGCAGATCATATTTAAAAAAAGTGTATATATTCGAAGTCTACAATAATCAGGTAGATATCTTTTAGTCTAAAAACGAACGTCCTATTACGAAGTAAAAAGAGATAGCGCTTCATAGTTCCAAAAGACAGAACGAGAGGTAAAGTTTTGTAGACATGGAGGTGGGTGCAGTTTTAGAGTGAAATATCCTACTTTCCTATGGACTGATGATGGAATCGAGAGTTTAACAGTGGGACACTGCAACAACAACCAGTAAGTCTCTAAAGTCTATATTCCATAGGATTAATTTCGACATTTTCATTGTAATGCCAAAAATCCGCACTTTGGTCCATGTCCTCGATGCGTACTGCACAGGAATAAAACTCCTTGCCGATTTTCCTGTTTCCTGAGAGCTACAATCTAGGTTTTTTTAAGGCTAGACTGAATAGATATTTAGATCGATGAGCCCAATCTTCATATAAATCATGGGCAAAATGTAAGGTTCGGCTTGTAACTTTTTCTTATATGGTTTTAAAAAGCAATTCCTGATTTTGAATGCCATCTCCACATATCTCTAACATATTGATTAGAATAAATAATACATGTCAACATTATGTAGTGTGGTATACATTATGGGCTGAAACTATTTGAATGCTACCAGAAACTTTAACAATATTAACTATATTAAGTGTACAAATACAGTACAAAGATTGTTTTATTCTATTTTAATCTCCACTATCATAAAATGCCTTATGATAAAATGCTGTCACTATTTGGTTAAACTATTTTATGGCGTAAATGTTTAAGGTAATGTTCATTAAAAATAAAAAGTGTGTACAGTAAATAGAAAAATCTATTTTTGGGATGAGTTTTAAATGTGATAAGTGGGGATTTAATGCAACTAGTATCGAACAATTTGTTTGACTGACCGTTTGTCGCGAGCAGTTTTGCCACAGACGGCGACTGATTGGCCATCTATTAAAATAGTTAATTAACAACTATTTAGCTGTCATCAAGCGATTTCTTGTTCAATCAGCTGCCATTCAATCACCACTCCAAAGTTTAAATTTATTTTTTGCAGTTTTCAATTTGCGGCAACATATAACTTATATGTTGCTTAGTATAGTTGCATATAGTGTTTGCAATTGCTTAATACTATTGTGTTGTGAGAGAGGCTATGAAACAATAATTTACACCCTTAACATGAATAGTATATTACTTATAGATTAATAAATTAGCATCAATTGATTTCGCACCCCAAAAAACTTGTTTCGAGAAACATACATGTAAATAAATATGGAATATTACACTTTTTAGTTGAAAACATAGGGTATAACTTTCTACTATACTTATTACACATTTATTGCCAGTGACTAAAATTCGCATAGAAAATGACAATCTAGATTTTAGCTTCAAAGGTAATAATAATAAATTCTCTGAATATTTAATTAGATGTCAGAGACACGAAGTCCAATTTTATTACTACATGATAGACTTATATATTTTCAAAACATTTCAAAAAACTTAGAATGACATATTTGTGTTTCACAAAATTAAATTGTATATTAGACTTTCAATGTCTAATATTTTTTCTCGTGAGTTTCATGCTAAGGGTGCGAAAAAAAGTACAATTATAATAAATTAATCAGACACTCGCATAAAAAAATTAAAGCCATTACCAAGACGCTTATGAAAATAATAAAATACTTAGTTGCCTTAGAAATTTAGCTTCTTTTAAACAGATACAAAATATCTGTACAATAAACTTGGGATACTTTCCTTATCTATAATAATCATCATAATAACTAAGCTAATATTTTATCCTTAACACAAATCGAGAGTAATACAAGTTTTTCTACATTTACATTTAGATAAACATTACGAAAATATGATGTATTTTATTTAAAATAAATTTTCAATTCCAAATAAGATCCATAGACAATTTCAAATGAGGAGGAACGAGATTCTATAATTATCACCGTAACACAACACAATCAATCGGTATAAATAGACAATCACCATTATAAACATTAATAAAATAGATTCACACAATATCGAGTACCTCTATGGGTATCTCCATCAATGAAAACGATTAAATTCTGAATGAAGAGTCTTATAGCTCGTTCATTTCGAGCGCTCACTCGTCTGTTAGTCCGCTTATATTAGACACTACACTATTTGTGCACTAACACTAGTACGTATTACAAAAAACGCAGGTTAGTAAGTGAGTAGGGGTAATATATTGAGCTCGCGGTATAAGTCCTTGGGTCGCCTGCCCGAGCGGCCGCCGCCGCGCCTCCCGCACACACGCATGCGCACACACACACGCGCCAAGACCGTGCAACACAACCACATATACTGCCAAGTGCAATATGCCAACAAACATGGCGAACTGACAACCATAGACAACCGATGATGGTTGTGTTAGATAATGGTATCAAATTTGTAGTTCAATATTTTAAAATCTGTATGCATCTATTCTTATTTCAATATGCGAAAAAAGAATAGCAAATTCAAATTATGTACATTTTTTGTGTTTGAATGTTAGTTCGCCATGTTTGTTAACATAGTTGGACTTGGAACAGAGTATGAGGTCGTCAACTGAGGACTCTAAGGACGAATGAATAAATTAAAGCGAATAAATAAACCTAACGCTCTTTGGAACGGATTACATTCGAGGTACGTCACAGCGGACCGCGCGAATGCGTTCCGTACCGTCATCATGCCAACTTAACAAAAATAACTACGATTTCTAAATCACAAGTAAAGCCACCGACTTGGGCATCAAAAAAATCTTATTAAACATAATAACTAAAATATAAGATGCCACCGAATCAAATAATACAGATTTATAAAAAAATAATCACAATCAAAATATAAAAATAAATGTGATGGAAATGTATAATAATTAAGCGAAGGGGGATCATAGCACTTACACTGAAAGTAGCCCAAAATATTTTTATTATGCAACTATTTACTAGTTTCGCCTGCGTAACCGTAACATTGATTGTACATTTTCGTTATATTACACAATTATTTTTATTTTATAAATTTTGCTCAGCCCAAGTACTATGAATAACTAAATATGATAGATCCTTGGTATGGTATTGTAGACCTTATAAGTCAGCTAAGGTTTACAATGTCATTGATGATTCGGTCCCTTCAGCCATATTATTAACAGGTATACAAGGTGATAAAACGCGTTCTGACGTCACCACTGGCCGTGTTAAAAAATCTTGCGAGTCTTATTTATGATTCAATATATCAGTGGATACTTACTGCATAAAATTCCTAAATTCGATGTCATAGTACAATCTTAAATGACAAATGAATACTTGAAATCATGATTAGACTCGCCTCGATATCTGTACACGGTTAATGTTCGTCGCATGCGTCGGGTAGTGTGCGTGCGCGGCGCACACATGCGTACACGTCGGACCCGCACGGACCCGACACAACCATACGCGGCACATCGTCGTACGAATCAATCGAAGCCGATCGCAACTGCGACGCAGTCCGTTCAACGTCGAACACTTCCGATCGGGGAACTTCATATTCGATCTCCGATTCGAGATCGATCGACCTCGATTCAAGATCGACCGTCCTCGATTCGAGATCGACTGATCTCGATTCAAGATTGACCGTCCTCGGATCGTAATCGATCGTCCCCGATTCGAACCCGAACGTCTGCAGCTCGTATTCGTTGTTCGATGGCACGTATATCGCGTAGGGGGTCTCAGGTAGGTCCGTGTGGGGAGTGTGCGCCGCGTGCTTGCCCCGCACCCCGCGGTCAGATCCACATGGCCTTGACGGGGCGCGGGTGCGGGCGGGGGTGCGCGGGGGGGCCGCTAGCCGGTGCGCGCTCACGGCACCAGGTCGGGCAGGCGTCCGCGGCCCTAGGGGCGCCCGCCTCCCTCCGCTGATACCACCTGCGGATGCGAAATTATATATTTCTACAACTGTATTAAGGTTGTTTGGCGATCGTCCACTTCGTCGTAAATGGCGACGTCTTTAGATACATGTCACAAACAAAGGCGTGCCAGGGCAGTGCGTCACCTATTTATAATTTTAAGTTCGAATCTCAAAAGAAAAATGTGTACTAACTTGTAGTAGAGCTCCTGACTCTCTTTGTCGTAGAGCAACAGCACAACGGCGCCGAAGAGGAAGATGGCGACGCATCATCCCCGCGTGTGCCGTGTATGTATAGGGCAGAGTTGTATGTTTACTTACTTACCGATCCTTGAAGTAGAGCTCCTCGCTCTCCTTGTCGCAGAGCAGCAGCACGACGGAGCCGAAGAGAAAGATGGCGGCGCATCATCCCCGCGTGTGCCGTGTATAAGGCAGTGTTGTATGTTTACTTACTTTCCGCTCCTTGTAGTAGAGCTCCTCGCTCTCCTTGTCGCAGAGCAGCAGCACGACGGCGCCGAAGAGGAAGATGGCGGCGCCCCACCCCACTCCGTACGCCCACCCAAACTCCCACACTGATCTGTTGCCTACAACACATACATATTAAACCATCAATTCAAATTAATGCCAAAAATCAGTACTCAGCGATATCGATCCAAATTCTTGATGCATACTGCACAGGAATTGAATTCTTTGCCGCCATCTGTTCTCGGGAAACAGATCTATCTAGTATCTGGCAAAGAATCTATCTAGTATCTTGGAATTTTTATGGCTAGAGTGAATAGATCTTTTAGATCAACGAGCTTCATCCTCGACAACACTGTTGCTTAAGAGTCCGTAGTTCGACCATCGTCCGTCTCGCTCGCGCATATCCACATTTTTGAAGACATAAAATGACTGAATGAACATATAAAAAAATCGTCGTTTGTAAAACTAGAAAACAACATCACAAATATTCGACAAAAATTTCAATTTGACCCAAGTAAATTTTCATACATAAAAATCATTTTATTAGAAATTATTAACGCAAAAATGATTTATGTGTATAAAAAGTGACGAAGATGAAGGAAATCACTGGATGAATTATATATTATGTGTAATCTATTATTATATACACCACTCGACTAAAATCACGGGAACTGAGACTGCGGTAAAACGGTAGAGACGTACTGCAATTTCGTTACTCGCCACACTCTTCGTCATGCCCACCTGTCATTTTACCTGTTCTTGTGTGCGAGGCAAAGGATGGCAAAATGACAACAAACGACCTGCTATGTGGCTCCCGCGCCATAAAAACATAGCGCACACGGCGCCACAATATCGACAATATTCGACATACATTCTTGTTGAAAACGAAAGCTGATTGCGGCCTGATACGACTAGGTTGTCCTAATTTCATATTTGTTTATGGAAATTCCTAGAATGCCTAGATAATTTTACAGGCTGAACATGGCTTTTCAGCTAGTCTACTCACACGTTTATGAACTTGAATTACATAAAGGAAATGTGTCATTACAGATTACATACCCAAGTTCAACTCGGCAGCGAAACAGACCGGGTAGATGACCAGCGCTATTAAGATGCACATCACTGAAAACATAACAAGTATAAGTTTAGAAAACTCAAAAAGCCGCAACGAAAAAAACTAGGCGAACCGATTTTGATGAAACAACGCTAAGAACACTCAATAAAATCCGTTTGATCCGAAAAAAAAGGCCGTTTGAGCGTGAAGGAGTAACAGATATATAAACACACTCACTTCGCCTTTATAATATTAGTGTGATTCCTCCTTCCGGCTCATATCTGTTTTTCGCCCTCTGTGCGACTTTGATCCTTTTAAATCTTATTTTTACCCGACTGCGTAAGAAGGAAGGTTATGTATGTTTGTATTTGGGTATTTATATATGTTTCTATATGATCGCCTACAGCCTAAGCGACGCTCGTTAGATTCGTCTTCACTTTCAGCATAGGCTATATATTTTTTGTAAAAATAATAATACCAGGGATCGTAAACGGTTAAGGTATAAGGTTACGCTACCGGTATAATAACGGTAGAGGTATAAATTATAAAGGTAGACCGAAAACGGTGATAATAACGGTTAAGGTATATAATAATAACACTTGTTATTTTGGTACCGAAATCACCGCGTTGCATAGAACCTCTCGCTCTTACGCGTTTGCATACGAACGGGGGATGGCGATGCGCGGGCGGTCAAGGTCAAAAACTTTATTTTTCGGTAACGGTAGCGCAATTTATAATGATATCGTTATTTATCGGTACCGTAAAATTCCTATACCTTTATTTTCAGGTATCAAAATAAAAAGGTATGACGTCATACCCTTAACCGTTATAACCTTTATCTTTTCGGTATGAGACCCCTGAATAATACATCTCTCGCCGAAATTAAAAATATATGCGTTTTTTCGTCCACCGAACTTTTTCGTAATAAGCAAATGGTTTTATTAGAATTATTCTAAAGAATGCGCATTCATAATCATGTAGAGCGATTTAACGCATTCTTTCTTACAAAAAAAAAAACATTCAACAGCATATCAAGCGTAACGAAATCGTAAGTTAAAACTCGATGACACTGGGCTAGTTTACGAGCTGCTAGTCGGCGAGTTTAAATGCTAGAGAGTGAGCGAGTAGCGAGTGTCGATGACACAATCAAAAGCAGATTGTAAAAAAGCTCAATGACACGGAGCGAGTTTACAAGCTGCTCGCGAACTCGCGGGCTTGTAGCTTGTGTAAACTAGCCCAGTGTCATCGAGGCTTTAGGCTGTAAAAACTGCTTTTCTGCAATCGTGTATTTTGTTTTTCTTATAACATAGATACTTGTTATTGATACTCACGTGCGAGCGCCATGGCTAACACGGCGAACCGGTAGTATCGGAACTTGGTGCGGTGGTCGGCGGCGCGCAGCCCGAGTCCTGTCAGCAACGCGCCGCACACGTCTGCTGCCAGGGTCGCCACGCAGAGACCCGCCGCCGCTCTGATGGAAAAAAAGAAACATTATAATTAACAATACAGAGTTTTTGATGACAACTATGACCAACGATGTAAGCGTCATCACCTGCTTCCTCTTGAACTAAGACGAACTATAGCCGATTTAACCTATTTTATCAATATACTCAACGCAAAGATAGATAATACAGAATTACTTAGTAAAATTTATTTCATACACTTTCGTTCAGATCCAGACACACGACACTTTTTACATCATCTTTTGCTAAGAGAAACTATATCGAGGGTATGGACGATGTGGAAAACGATGATTTCGAATTTCTTCACAGAACCACATCGTCGATGAACAAATACTTATCAAAATATGATATTTATATATTTTTCAATAGTGTGAATTTAATACGTTCACAATTAACTTCTGAATTCTTTGATTCACAAACTTAATTTATTTACAAATTACTTGAAATTGGTCTTATTGGGAATACAAAATTTTCCGCTCAGTATATTTTCACCTGCAAATATTGTTATGATTGGTATATACTCGTAGATAGGCGCATACAGCGTCAAGCTTTATTTCATATTTTTCCAAACTATAGGCGAAAACTTGTAATTAGCCTCGTAATTTATATAAATGTATAGTTTATTAAGTATTTAGGGTGTAAGTTTTCCTAAAAATATAAAATAAATACTGAATAACGGACGATAGCATATATAGAGGCCTCCTGGTCCAGAAGAACCAAAAACCAAAGCACCTTAATACCTAAACGACTGATTTTCAATATGACTGAATGGATGAATGAATGAAATTCGAAATGACTGATTTATTCGACGCTGGCGCGGTGGCAGTTGACATATTAAAAATTCTAAGTAGTGAACTGATTTTGATAAAATTTATATGTCACCACCTCTGAAGTATTTGTTACCTACCAAATAAATTACAGTTTAAAAAACTAAAAAACACGCTACAAATTATTATGGTCAAAGTTCATTACAAGACTTTTCTAACAAATCCAAACACAGCTATGATACGATGTTCCATCATGAAGTTCTAGATCATATCTTCCGGCTCCATCATCAGATCAGTTCGACAGAACCATATTATTGTATTGACATCAGAACTACATACAGCAGCCAATTTTCATGACGCTACGATCCTTGGAAGATGGTTAAATTAGTTACCTTAGATTTCATTACATACAGGTCGACCTAATAAAAGCGTGTTAAAAAGAATCATCATAATTGGTGAAGTAATCGCACAACATTAAAAAAACATACATTTCCAATTGAGAACCTCCTGCTTTTAGGAAGTCGGTTAAAAAATCAATAAGGAACGACAAGTGGAAGAATCGGTGACAATGACATCGTTTATGGTTCTGTTAAATTTAGTTTGTATTTTCACTATGTTTGGCATCCAGGGGTGCAAGTCTATTTTTTAATAATACTTATTTTTGCACATTAATAATATTTTTGTCAGTCGAGTAACTGATCTATTCCAACTTAGAGCTCGTGCCATTACTGAAGTTCTATTGACGTAGTGTTTACATTAGTACCTAAATTCCACCTTAAGACTTCAGTGGTAGGTGGACTCTACTACCCGTACTGCGTAAAAGTAAACTCATGATTCTCTTCAAAAAAGTTTTCAGTAAGTATTATCAATTCTCACATTCATGTAATTGTGTAATACCTATTTGATTCTGTATACAACACTCGTGTACGTTAGGCAAATCAGGTTTTATACTCAACGATGCACAAAGGCGTGAAAACAAAAGGATGGCCGAATCAAGGTGACCGGCTTCAAACATAGGCGTAAGGTCGTGCGGCGTTTATGCATCGGCAATGTCCACGCTGCGAAACGGAACAGAGTATTTATCTGTTTTTTTTGTCGATAAATAACGATACTGGGGAATCTGTACCGTAATATTTACTAGCCAATCCAATTCAGCTCGAAAATTTATGAATGCGCGTTGCGATTCACACATACAAGGGCGTCGCCAAGGGGGGGCAAAGGGGGCAGCTGCCCGCCCCCTAGAGATTTGAAAAATGTAGCCAACTGCAAAGCAACCAAAGTCCTAAGGCCGTGCAATTGTACCTGTACCTACAATTCATATTTTTCTCCTCCATAATATTAACTTGCCCCCCCCCCTGGGCCATGGGCTGCCGACGCCCTTGACTACACTACTACACAAAATTTATGATTGGAGCTTATAGAGTTCGGTTGAATCACGCTATGATTCAACCGAACTCTATAAGCTCCTCGAAAAGTGCAATATGTTTTACAAACAAAGAGAACCATCAGAACGTACACGTGTAAAGGTGAACGCACATTAGAAATGCGCTAATGCGATTAACGAGGCGCAGTAATTGCGATTTTAGGGTTCCGTAGTAAACAAGGAACCCTTATAGTTTCGCCATGGCCGTCTGTCTGTCTGCGGCTTTGCTCAAATACTATTAGAACTAGATGGCTGTAATTTGGGATGAATATGCATATTATGCAGAGAAAGTCGCAGAATAAAATCGTGTTTTTTTTTTGACACTTTTGACGCTTAAAGTGGAGATGAATTATTATTTTCTCATTTACCTTATTGTGTAGTGTATCGTTGGATAGGTAATCAAAAAACCGGACTAGAGCGAGTCAGACTAGCCCACCGAGGGTTCCGTACAAACTAGTAGATAAAAGGGGGAAATTATATATTATTTTTATATTTTCCTTCATAAATCGAAAAATATACATCGTAAAAATATTTAAAAACCTGTTTTAGCTTGTGCAAATTAAGCTTTTTCATATAATACCCAACATGATAAAGTTAAAGCTCTTTAAAATTTGGACCCTCCTTCCTTGCATAAAGACACTATTTTTTGTGATTAAATAAAAAAAAACCGGACAAGTGCGAGTCAGACTCGCCCACCGAGGGTTCCGTACAAACTAAATAAAAGGTGAAAATCATATATTTTTTTTATATTTTCCTTCATAAACCGAAAAATATACATCATAAAAATATTTAACACTATTTATTTAGGGGCGGGGAATGTGCGTTTTTTACGACATATTCGGCTGTAACTTTTTTTACTAAAACTGAGAAATTTTATTTTTCTTTCTGCAGCAAGATACTATGGATATGCGTATATGGTTTTAATTTCAACTCGATACCTTCAAGCGTTCCCGAGATAAAGGTCTTGACACCCGGACGGACGGACAACAAAGTGATCCTATAAGGGTTCCGTTTTTTCCTATAGAGGTACGGAACCCTAAAATTACCAGTTTTCGGCTTTTTTCCTATGTGTACTATAACACAGTGATTCTTGCCAAATTTTATAGCATTTTTTCCGAGCTAGTAAGATGAAAGCTCTAGTTTTGAATTAACCAAAGTAAAGCAAACTTGTGTTAGTATAAAGCCAGACCCTCGCGTCGCTGGACCGAGATGGGTCAACGATATCAGATAAATTACGTGACGCGCTTGTATGAGATCAACCCGAGATAGAGGGCAATAGCAAGGGGGAGAGTAGGGATAGAACATTTAAAACATACGACTTTAACGAGTATAGATGTCTGATTCCTTGAATTTTGCTTGGTTTTACCTGACTATCGGAAAAGTGTATCCAACATAATCGAGGTGTTATTTTTTTATAATCGTTGGTCACATAACGCGTAACACTTGATATAAAAATGCGTCTTTTTCATATATTATTAAACTTGAAGTTTAATTTTTAATTCCTACTTTTGTTACCAATATTCATTATTTGGTAATTTTATGCGCGTGCATAAAATGACCAAATAATGATACTACACTTCGGATTTTTGCATTACGCGCTACCTATCCATACCTTTTAGGGCCAGGATTTCTATTCCGAGTGAAAAAAAAATGCAAAATATTAATGAACCTATTCAGATTCCCGTGTAAAATGCATCCAGGCTGTCAGAGCCCCAGAGCACGTCCGGATGGTCGCACGCGGTGTCATTAGAGCTTTTCGATTTCCAGGACGATTGCCTGAATACCTCTTGATCGAGAGTGTGTAGTGTATCGTTGGATAGGTAATCAAAAAACCGGACTAGAGCGAGTCAGACTAGCCCACCGAGGGTTCCGTACAAACTAGTAGATAAAAGGGGGAAATTATATATTATTTTTATATTTTCCTTCATAAATCGAAAAATATACATCGTAAAAATATTTAAAAACCTGTTTTAGCTTGTGCAAATTAAGCTTTTTCATATAATACCCAACATGATAAAGTTAAAGCTCTTTAAAATTTGGACCCTCCTTCCTTGCATAAAGACACTATTTTTTGTGATTAAATAAAAAAAAACCGGACAAGTGCGAGTCAGACTCGCCCACCGAGGGTTCCGTACAAACTAAATAAAAGGTGAAAATCATATATTTTTTTTATATTTTCCTTCATAAACCGAAAAATATACATCATAAAAATATTTAACACTATTTATTTAGGGGCGGGGAATGTGCGTTTTTTACGACATATTCGGCTGTAACTTTTTTTACTAAAACTGAGAAATTTTATTTTTCTTTCTGCAGCAAGATACTATGGATATGCGTATATGGTTTTAATTTCAACTCGATACCTTCAAGCGTTCCCGAGATAAAGGTCTTGACACCCGGACGGACGGACAACAAAGTGATCCTATAAGGGTTCCGTTTTTTCCTATAGAGGTACGGAACCCTAAAATTACCAGTTTTCGGCTTTTTTCCTATGTGTACTATAACACAGTGATTCTTGCCAAATTTTATAGCATTTTTTCCGAGCTAGTAAGATGAAAGCTCTAGTTTTGAATTAACCAAAGTAAAGCAAACTTGTGTTAGTATAAAGCCAGACCCTCGCGTCGCTGGACCGAGATGGGTCAACGATATCAGATAAATTACGTGACGCGCTTGTATGAGATCAACCCGAGATAGAGGGCAATAGCAAGGGGGAGAGTAGGGATAGAACATTTAAAACATACGACTTTAACGAGTATAGATGTCTGATTCCTTGAATTTTGATTGGTTTTACCTGACTATCGGAAAAGTGTATCCAACATAATCGAGGTGTTATTTTTTTATAATCGTTGGTCACATAACGCGTAACACTTGATATAAAAATGCGTCTTTTTCATATATTATTAAACTTGAAGTTTAATTTTTAATTCCTACTTTTGTTACCAATATTCATTATTTGGTAATTTTATGCGCGTGCATAAAATGACCAAATAATGATACTACACTTCGGATTTTTGCATTACGCGCTACCTATCCATACCTTTTAGGGCCAGGATTTCTATTCCGAGTGAAAAAAAAATGCAAAATATTAATGAACCTATTCAGATTCCCGTGTAAAATGCATCCAGGCTGTCAGAGCCCCAGAGCACGTCCGGATGGTCGCACGCGGTGTCATTAGAGCTTTTCGATTTCCAGGACGATTCCCTGAATACCTCTTGATCGAGAGTAATTGAGTATAGTAGTTTTCTTTTGATGAACACAGAAAATTGGTATTGAAAGACTGACTGATAAAGCTCGTATGAAAGCACAAATTATATATGATCTAACAGATCCAAAAAAACTAAATCGATTTGTCTGATATGTGCGGACACCGTTACCAGATGGTATATCCCTGACGGAATGGAACGCGCGTAAGCCCCTGACCCTGATATATGTAAATAGAGCCTTATTCTGTGAACGTTTGCCTTGTGATCTATAATTAATTCAAGTTTCAAATCGTTTGTCGGCCTAAAACTAGTACTTACATAAATTAATAAATATTGCCGGAGATTATCACACAGCATCATCTAGCCCCAAACTAAGCAATACTTGTAATATGGGAACGAAATAGCTGATAGACCATGTCATATATTTATTGTAAATACATACTTATAACACATAGAAACATTCTTATACCACACGTCGGACACTCCATACAAGCCCTCACGTGCTTATACAGAACAAACATCTATACACATCACACAAATGTTTAGTCCTACGGATCGAACCCACGACCTACAACTTAGGAAGAAGACGTACTACGATCTGCGAGCTTAGACAAGTGGCTTTCTAAGCTCGTTAACGCCAATACAATAGAATGGGAAATATGTATGGGATTGACATAAGCTAACGAAATGTCACGTGTCGAATTCAAAGAGCGTTTTGAGGCATAGGAACGCCTCGAAACTTTTGCCACTTATCTAGGTCCGCAGATGTATTAGGCCAACCACAGACAGTAGATGGAGCATGCGACTTCATTTATATGAAAACCTTGCGCGCCACATTTTTGGTACCGACTGTGACGTCACATAAACGATTTTGTGATGGAATGTTCCATCCGCGCGAAATATATTCAACCCAATGCATCCGCGCGCTTGTACGCTAGTAGCTAGTTGACAAAATATCGAATCGGAAGTATATATCACCTGAAATTAAATAAATCTTGGTTGTCAACTGCGATTTTTTATCGTACTTGACACGCTAGGTACATACACTTGGGGTATCTTTAGAAGTCTATGAAGCCAACTATAACATACTTAATATAAGGCGCTGGTCTCGCGGCGTAGCATCCCGGCTGCGCGGTGATGTCGAAAGGCAGCGGCATGGGCGCGCCCGGGTCGATGCAGTGCATGAACAGCCCCTGCCGCCACCCGGCCGCCATCAGCCAGTCGGCGGAAGCCAGCCCGAGTACCATCAGGATCACCACCAGAAGGCCGCATATCAGCGCGATCACCTGCATCACAAATGATAATAAGCGACATCGTTTTATGGTGCATATTTAAAAGACTCGAACGAAACGCTTTAGCTCCACTTTCATCGTGTGTACAGCCAAGTTGTAGAACACGCTTCCTGAATGGATCTTTCCGGATATCCGTCCGGAATATAATCTGGGTATCTTCAAATCGCGAGAGAATAGGTTCCTTCTAGGCAAGCGCGCTCCACCGTACACCGCAACAGTCACTTAACATCAGGCTAGTTAGCGGTCAAGCGCAAGCCTATTTTCGAATAAAAAAAAAAACAATATATGCATAAAGTTACGCTTATTCTCCCTTAAAAGGTAGAGCAACAAATATCATGACCATGAAGGCCGTTTAACGCCAAACTTGTCTGTTTTGAATCGCAAGCAGTACTATGGAAATTTCTTTCTGTGTTCAAGTTTGAAGGGCAATGTCTCCAGCAAAATTTCCAGGCATAGTGAGACTTATCACCTAATAACTCTAACGAGTACAGCGCATTGCCACAAAAGATTTCAAACTATTGAAGTTCTGCGTGACAAAAACACAGTTTCTGCTTCACTTTTTCTAGAAATCTACGACACTCAAAATTCAGAATATGCAACAAATATGAGATATGTTAGTAGCTTTTTAAGGATGGACATAAAAAATACGCGTTATACAATTGTCGCTATTATATTATGTAGAATCAAATCTGCGCAAATGGCAAAAATATTCAATTCAGCACGAAGCTTCAAACGGTCACACTGTTCGGAATGCTGACCTTCGCACTCTGTGGGTCCGGTCCCTGAAATCGGATGGGTCACGCCGCCGCTCCGGTGTAAGAGCTTCAGTTATTAAGTTATATAGTCACCCAGCAGCAGGGATCGTAAACGGTTAAGGTATAAGGTTACGCTACCGGTATAATAACAGTAGAGGTATAAATTATAAAGGTAGACCGCAAACGGTGATAATAACGGTTAAGGTATATAATAATAACTCTACCGATATTTTGTTATTTTGGTACCGAAATCACCGCGTTGCATAGGACCTCTCGTTCTTACGCGTTTGCATACGAACGGGGGATGGCGATGCGCGGGCGGTCAAGGTCAAAACCTTTATTTTTCGGTTACGGCAGCGCAATTTATAATGATATCGTTATTTATCGGTACCGTAAAATTCCTATACCTTTATTTTCAGGTATCAAAATAAAAAGGTATGACGTCATACCCATAACCGTTAAATCCTTTATCTTTTCGGTATGAGACCCCTGCCCAGCAGCTCGTAGAGAAATAGTCGCGCGGGCTTCCAGTCAATCTCTTAGTTCTCAACCACTTACTAGTTTATTAATAAACATGATTATGCACATTTTTAGGGTTCCGTACCTCAAAAGGAAAAAACGGAACCCTTATAGGATCACTTTATTGTCCGTCTGTCTATCAAAACCTTCTATCCCGGGAACGCGTGTAGCTATCGAGTTGAAATTAAAATCATATACGCAGATCTGTAGTCCCTTGTAGCTATGAAACAATCAAACTTCTCCGTTATCGTAAAAAAATACAGCCGTTTATGTCGCAAAAAAACCGTATATTACAACGACACACTTACAAGGGAATCAAAACTTATAGGGTACTTCCCGTTGATCTAGAACTATGAAATTTGGCAAAAAGCATTGTCTTATAGTACACATAAAGGAAAAGTCCGAAAACTGTACATTTTACCACAAAAAATAGGGCCTTTATGCAAGGAATGAAGGTCCAAATTTCAAAGTGAATTAACCATATCATGTGGGGTATCTTATGAAATAGCTTCAATAGCACAAACTAAAACAGGGTTTTAATTACTTATAAGACGCGTATTTTTTGGTTACTGACAAAAAAAATTGGTTGTCTGTAAAGTCAGTTTACGGACGATAGTTTAACGTGACAACGTCATAACAAAACATTGATGAAATGATGATGATGATGATGTAACGGGATAATGAGTCAAGGCCGTCACAGACATAGCTATAATTTATATTAATATACCGTACTATAATATATATTATAGCAAGCTACCACACACGGAGATGATGCTATAATATATATTTTGCCTTCATTTCATTGATGGTCGGCCTAGCGTTTGCACGTGTTTTGTAATATAGGGTGATTTTAAAACACAGTAATTATGAATTCAACAAGTGCATTGTTATTGGATTTAATTGACAGTTCTTCAGATGACGGTTCTGATGTTGCTTTAGAGATGTTAGTTGCCCTGTCAAGCGCAAAAACTAGCCACAGTCACGTATACAATCAATTTATAAATCGAGTCCTGCTTCAGTAAAGTGGTGGCGAGTTTACTAGAAGTTTCTATGAAATTTTGTCGACAACGTAAAATGACACGTTTCACTACTTCATTTCTCTTGCCCACACACATGTACTTGATCGAACACTTAATGAATAAAATACCACCATTTTTATCGCATTAATATTCAAAATAACACAAGTTTAGGAAAATAAAACAAAGCAACAACATGTTTCGATGACGTTTCCGCCAAAACTCTCTTGAAACATGCTGTATATTCAAAATATGTCTTGCTATACCATAATTTATATTAATATGTAATAATATAAAAATATGCAATAATATAAATTACGGTATAGTTTGGTAACGTCATAGAAATATATATTATAGCTGCGGTCACTCTAAAATTTGTATAGAAAATATATGGTAGCATGTTTAGCTATAAAATATATTAATATATATTATAGCTATGTCTGTGACGGCCTTCCTACTTTTTCGTGCGTGCAGCCGGCGTTCATCGATTTATTAGACGTTGTCACGTCAAAAAAAACCTTTTATCAATGAATTCGCTCTAAGGTTTTAACAACTTAATTTCCGGTTTCGTGGGATTGCCGGGATAAAAAAAGCACAAATATAATTATAAAAAACTTTAACAGTCGATTCTCGAACTATTTATCATACCTACTAGTTTATACGGAACCCTCGGTGGTCGAGTCTGACTCGCCCTTGTCCTTTTTTTTTACAATCGCCTGCTTTTGCCACAATCTCATTCATATACATGCACAAAAAATGCTAAATGGCAACCTGAAAGTAGTCAAAAGTATAAAAGACTTAAATTTCGTTTCACTTTGATCTTAATTACCTTAAAACTGATCTCCTACCGGTGATACTAAGTGTTGCGACATTAATTATAATACATACAACTGTACGTTTATATGTACAGTTGTTGAAATTACATTGACACATTGTAAACGTTTTCAGGTTTACTAATTGAAAGAATCGGCCAGAAAAGTATCGAAACAAATGAAGGTATTTTTCGTAATTCGATATTTTTCAAGCTCGAATATATTTGAAACTCGGATATTCTACAGTTACTATAAGAGTTCAACTAAATCGCAATTATATTACATTAATTTATAAATTATATAATCAATAACAGGAGTGTATGAAAGTAAAAAATTTGCCAAAATTTCACCCTCAAAGGTTCATTCATTTTCTAACCACATTTTTCTTTTGCTGAAATACCCAAGATCCTGGAGAGTAAAATAAAATTCTTCTCAATCAGGGCGTTAGGCCGGGGTCGAGACTCTATCAAATAAGGGCAGGCAAATTTGTATTTCAGGCTTTTGTATACTTACCTTTTCTCAACATGAATACAAAGCAGAAAACTCCGCGTTGGGAAACAGGGCAAGGTACAAAAATTATAATGGTTTAACTTTTTAAATCTCCCGAACCAAAACGGATCCCCGCAGCCCACTCCATTACCGCTTATATTCAAAACTTGAAGGTGCCTTATCGCCTTTTATACAAATTGCGTAATTCGCGAAATTTCACGAGCCATAAACGAGCTTCAATTCAGCAGTCACGAATATGTTGCTGGTCCAATCTAATTTCAGGGGAAAAATACTTTCACCGGATTACTTAATTTAGGCCGCTGATGTTTCCCGCTTTATGCGTTGTTTGATTACAACGAGTTAACGTAAATAATAATATTCAACGTGACTGTTGAAAAGTAATTTCAGTAGGCCAACATCCTAACTAATATTATAAAATAAGAAAGAAACTCTGTCTGTTTGTTTACTTTTCATAACCAAACGACTCAACCAATTGTTATGAAAGGTAGAGTGATAGCTGAGAACCCGGAGACGGACATAGATTACATATTTTTTTTGTAGTAAATAGATCTACGTTTGACCACCAACTCGCCTGATGAACATTTTATCATCATCATCACCATGGTTTTTCATCACTAAGCGGTGCACAGCTAGTGTTACTATATGAGAACAAATGCGTGTTGGTAAACAGAGGAGTCGTAGGGGGCCATTCATTTGTTATGTAAGACTATTTTTGACCCCCCCCAAATATAAGAAAAAATAAGAATAGGCCGACCCCTCTCCCCCTGTGTAATATTTATTACGTAAGAATCTAAAGGAAAAAATGAATACACGTTTGCTTTATTGTAATGTTTATTTTTCAAAGTAACAATTATTACGAATGTTTAGTTGTACTTACAAAGGAACTAATAATTTTTATTACACATCCGTGCGCACTTCGGCACTCGCGCGGTTGTCCGCGCTTTTTCAAAGTATAATTTTAACTTTGCGCATTTTTGTGATCTTACGTAAGAACTACCAAGATTTTTTGTGATCTTACGTAAGAACTACCAAGATCCCACCCTCTTTCAAGAAAAAATAAGACATGGCCAACCCCCTCTCCCCCCTCCCTCTAAATCGTCTTACGTAATAAATGAATGGCCCCTAGCGAGAACATCGAGACATGATGGTGTGACTATTACATACAACGCACGCAGTATGCATGTGGCTGGGATTGGATGACGACGAAACTCTGGAAATTTAACTGAGTTGCGTTCCTAGGAAGAACTCTACATCGTACGTCTATTCTTAGGAAAAGACTACTACTTATTAACTTTCGATGTAGTGATAGTGACTCTTTTGCAAAGTCCGCCCGGGAAAGTACCTTACTTTTGCCAGTTATTCAACTGGCAAACAATAGTGTACAAGACCAGTACTGTGTTCCGGATTAAAGAGCGATAATTTCAGCGAAATCTCCAAGCATACATTTAACATATATCTCAAAGTGACGAAAGCAGGGCATTGCTACATAGGGTTTTGAACTATTCGATAGTCGGTGGCTTTGGATTGTTATGGGCAAGCTTGACGTTTAACATCCAGCGCGGGACTAAAGAGACGTCCATTCAAATGTACAGTTTCGATTTTAACTACTACTTTTATTTGAAGAATAAAGGAGAAGGAAATGCAAGTAACAAACCTAAGTACGTACGATGACATCCTACTGCATAATTATGTGTGTGTGTCTCTACCATACAATACAAGACCGACACAGTTATATCGTCGCATTGACCGCAAATCCACGAACCATCGCAGTCATTTAACGATTCAAAACAAATTATAACGGGAAGCAATCCGTATGTGCGTGGTTTACGGACGTCATTACCAGTAAAGTTCGTAATCCATCAAACTCGGGGCGTAGAAAAAAAAACGACACGCAACTCGAGACAGAAATCAAAACACGGGGGCTAGAGACGCGCGTCAAGGTGCCTGAGGCGGCCGAGGGAAAGAAAAGCGGGAAAGTTAGGCGTGGGTGGGTGTCTAGCGGTGAGGCGGGGGAGCGCAGGGTGCGGTCATCGATCGGGCCGACGGCGCCGGGGGCCGCGGGGACACCCATCAGCTGTTAGCAACGCCGCCTCTTCGTCTATAATCAGGAGCTCACCGAGAGCCAAGCACAGTCCTACCTCAAAACTACCCTTACTTGCCGCGAGTCTAGCGCGCGTCGCCCCAACATTTTTCACCCTCTTTAACACCCACGCACGGTATGCTCCCAAACTAAGCCCTCTTCACACAACACCCCTTAAAACTTGTCTCGTTTCAAGTGTTTGCTATCGCAAAGTTATCCTGACGCGCACGAAATCTCTTCACGAGACGTCGCCTGATAAATTGGCCGTACGTTATTTTTATCGCTGGGGAGATCCTATCTTTGATATTATAATTAAAAGTTTCAATTTCAACACGTGCTGGTACAAAACGTTTTATTTAGAAAGGGGCAGCAATTTACATTAATCAAGTCGCACAAGCCAGGCGGAAGCATCTGTCATCGGAAGGGATTTCATTCATTAAATTATAAAGGAACTTTGCTCACGTCGCGTTCCCGGTCATTTGTGAGGGGGCTCCTGCCTGCGAAACATTTACATTCACCGTTCGTGTTCTTGCTTCGGGAAGACCTTGAAACTAATCCTTGACAATGGGTCTAACAGACCGTTAGACCAACATTTTCAAGTACGACTATTAGCAAACCTTCCTGATGTTTATAAACATCATTTAATTCCGAACAAAGGATTGTTGTCGGGTTTTGAGTCCCAGCGGATCGCTATATTGAAATGTTTCCATGCAGGCTACGTAACTACGGTATAAAAGCGAAGAGCTAAAATCCAATTTCCGTTCTCACACAATGCAAAAGCAGCCCGCTATTGTCGCCCTAAATGCTCGCTCTCTGCAGTTCGCAACGATTCGTTCAATATTAAATGGAGTCTACTATTTAAGTCATTATACTAAAAAAATACAATAAAATGTCGCTAATGATATCGTTAACAAACTCGCGGTCTCATTATCATAATATGTTTTTTTTTCTCTTTGTGATCGTCGAGTACATACACCAGCATGAAAATCAGTGCACTTTGTTTTATAAAACATACGACGAATCATATAAACCTCTCAAAATGACACACAATGAAACTGTCTGTGCGCTTTCACGTGTTGCTTTCACATCTTTTGCTTTTCGTAGCTCTACCATCTAACAAATGAGTGCCAATGTACCAATATCATGACTCATGACCAATATGTTGCGTAACAATGAATTCGTCATCACTATCGTATTTACTTCTTTTATTGTTCTTGTTGTTCACTGGAAACGTAATACACGAATGTTTATATCATATATATTTGTGTATATCATCGATCCAAGAATCAAATCAATCAAGAATTTGAATTTTAAAGACTAGAGTGAATAGATATCTTCTAGATCGACGAGTTCCATCCTCGGCCACACCGACACTTAACATCAGGCGAGTTGGTGGTCAATCGTAGATCTATAATGTATTTAAAAAAAAGAATCGCTACTGAGCTAAATAGTGGAAGCGTTTGGATATCGAAAAGCATAATGAATGAATGTTTCAAATTATTCACTGATATTAAAATAATATCCGATTGGATTTTCCAACGGAAATAACTTGCATACGACTGCTCTATAATATAAAATGCAAACGTTTACGAGTCTTGACAGTCCTTATTGGCAGTACATTTGAATAATAAAATGCAGCTTGAGCCAAGTGGCTTATCAAACGGGTTTATTGAATTTATTAAGAGCAGACTAGTCATTAGGGACTTTACAAATTTAAATAAAATAAATACTATTGGTTTTGCAAGTAGTAGACCTCGCGATTATGCTAATATACATAACGTCATATTCAAATATTTTAATGTATGCTCGACAAACACTAAACAGTACATGAAATCGAATACCAGGGCCTCAAAGCTGCTAAGTGAACATCACTCGCTCGCCGCTCGCTGATACCATTCAAAGACAATTTTAACGAATTGCTAGTCTATTAGTCTATAACAATTTGTCAAAATTGTCTTTGAATCGGATCAGCGAGCGGCGAACGAGTGATGTTCACTTAGCAGCCTTGAGGCCAGTACCAAATTCATTCACTTGCCGGTTCAAGTAATTTTATAGACACTCAATGGCTTCGCTCGCTCAGGTAAATGCGTGAAGTCGAACCCGGATTTGGACAGCGTGATAGCCCTCTACTACGCTTCTCACAATGAAAAGGCTCAGCAGTGGAACCATTTGGTACTTAATGAGTTGGACAGTTTACAAAAATGGCTTATCTAGATCCGAGAATATTACAGCTTTCTTCTTCCTCTAGCTAACTAAACAAAACCCTGTACTTATCATTTCTGCTTGTGTTGGAGTAGTTAAATACTAAACGGATGTCCCGTCGGTTTTGGTATCTTTGCGGTCACTAGAGTTATTTAAAGCTGTCAATATCTTACCACAGCGTGGTAAAGCGATAAACAAATGGCGAGCTGCCCATTGACTGTGGTTACGAAAATTGAATGATTCCGATAATCCTTTCGAATAGTTTATACCAGTAATGACTGCTACGAAGAAGTTTTAAGCCCAACGCCCATAAAAATTAAAAACCAGCCAAGTGCGAGTCGAACTCGCGCACGAAGGGTTCCGTACCATTATCTATAAAAACGGCAAAAAAAATCACGTTTGTTGTATGGGAGCCTCCCTTAAATATTAATTTTATTATTTATTTTTAAAGTAAATAATATAATAGAAGTCTTAGTAATAGGGTACCGTTTTTACCCTTCGCGTATGATTTTTTGCTGGTGACATTTACCTGTGCAATCTGATTGCCCGGCATCTCGTCCTGCTCCGTGGCGAACTGCGGCGGTGGCGGCAGCACCGGCGGCTGGAGGGCGCGCGGGTTGGAGCGGAGCCCGCCCGGGCCTGCGCCCGCGCGCCCCTGCATGGACCGCTAGCTGCCCGCCACGCCACCGACTGACCACAGACCGACCTTCCTTACACCATCCGAACGACACTAACAGAACTCTACACTAGGCTACGATCTCAGATTGCACACAATATTGGCCTATCGAGAGTTCAAATCTTTCTTGGTCCTTTTCAAGATATGAGGCAATACGTTATGCTAATGTTTTTTTTTTATGTTGCCCTGAGCAATGTTTTAACAAACCTCTGTAGCCAAGTTACTATCTCAGTATCTCAGGTTGCACCTAATATTGGTCTAACGTCTCGAACATTAATTCTTGCTTCTTTATTCGAATAAAACAATTTTGGCTACGTCTGTCTTTAGTGACTTCTTCCTTCTTTTTAGGACTAGATCATTTTGCCTAGATCAACTATTTTAATTACTTTTAGGATTGCATAGAGGATGTTGCCCTAATCAATACAAATTAAACACGCTGTGTCAGGTTACGCTGTCAAGTTGCATTTAATATTTGCCTACGCAGAGTTCAAATCTTTCTAGGTTTCTTTTTTTTTTTACAACAAATTTAGCTATCTCGTTCTTTAGCTACTACATGACTTGCCTAAAATTATAGATTCGAAGTAATGAGTGCAATAGAAGAATTCAACTTAATGGACTGCTTTTTAGGAAACTTGCTGCCATTTTCAAGTCTAATAAATACCCCAATTCCTGAAAACCCATCTCTTCCACCAGTGTCTTGCCCATTATGACTTATGGTGTCGAGGCATGGACGCCCACAGAGAGTCTGTGCATAATACTGGAGTCGCACAGATTGCCGAGGAACGTGTCATATACTCGGCTCGGCATCAAATCGTAAGATCGAATCCGGAACAAATACGACGTTAAAATAAAATTGTAAGCATCGTACGTATTCGGGGTGTGCAGTATGGGTAGGACATGGGACTAGACTTGGTGACGCCATATGGGACACTGCAATAACAGAGTGGCGACCCAGACAAGGTTAGCATGCAATGCAATGCAGACCGTCGGAGAATGAGATGGTCTGACACCACGACAATAACAGAATATGAATGGAGGCAATTGGCAGGGACAGCGATACAATCCAAAAGGAGGCCCATAGGTAAGCTATTATTACACGTAAATAAATATAAATATTAGTGGACATTTCACACAACACCATCTAGCCCAAACTAAGCAAAGCTTGTACTATGGAAACTAGATGGCTGACAGAATACATTTATATATATATTTTTTGTAAATACATACGTATGATACATAGAAACACCCCGACACAGAACAAACATCCATGCTCAGCACAGAAATATTTGTCCTGGATGGGGATCGAATCCACGACCTACGGCTTAGCAGACAAACATACTACCAACTGAGCTAGGAGGCCAATCAAAGCAGATGATGGTCTACTTAAAATTGGTCAAAGATTGATGGAAGTGGCTTGTTATTGCCATTAAGGAAAATTTTGTAAGTCTAAGTAAAAAAAAAAGTGTTATACATATTAGATCTAGTGCCACCATAAGACAGCAACCTCTTGCATAGTCATCGGTCGAGATGAAGTAATTCGTCAAAGTGATAATACAGAAGAATTATGACCTTCCACAACGCTGCGCAGTTAAACTACTGATTGAAAGATGATCGATTATGTCAGGGGATAGATATTGAAAGGGATAAGATCCGCCTGCGGTGCTCAGCATTTGATAAATGAGATCAGCCGTCAGGTTTCTGTGATACGCAGCTATAATGGCGCCCTTAATTGCAGAACGACTGATAAACCGGCCGTGTACGTACGTTGGTGCACGACTTTTAAGCCCTACTGTACATGCAACTTGTGTTGTGATGATTATACGTTCCTGTATGTAGGTCAGAGGTGCGACAGCCTGCTTTTTAGGGGCAACGGGTGGCCTAGAATGGGGTCGCAGTCGCACCGCATGGTGCGCGATGGAATTACATATCCACTGGACAAAAAACTCGTAGGCCATGCGTAACACGCACCAGGAATCAGGTCGATTAGCTTTATAATAGTACAGTTTACAGTATTTAATCAGTCAAAAATCCATACTCAACGATATCGTTCCGTATTCTTGATGCACAGGAATGGAATACTTTGCCCCCTTCTCTGTTTTTGAAAGCTACAATCTTGGAATTTTCAAGGCTAGAGTGAATAGATTTTTTTTAGATCGACGAGGTCCATCCCCGGCCACACCGTCGCTTCACATCTGGCGAGCTCGTGGTCAATCATAGATCTATATAAGTAATAAAAACTCGCATCGACCATCATAACAAAACATGAGTAAAGAAACCTGCCCGAACACGCCTCCCTGTGGGACTCCAAACTCATTTATTCGATATCGGATAATAGGTAAATAACTGAGTATAACGTCGGAAATCGAACAAGTAACATACTGAGAGAAAACAAACATGTATGATACATTTCCAATGGCTGTCAGACGTGTTTACACTTGAGATTCTACAAGGAGCTTATACGGAATACAGTAGCGGGAATGCTCATGTTTATGAATTCAGATTTAGGGCAAGCGAAGCTGTGGTAATACACGTCATTGTTAGTGATTCACGAGAGCACGAGCCTCATATGCTTAAAAATAATCAAGAGAATACAAAACCGGCGAAAGCGAAAGGATTGTTATTTTTACATCGCCGCAAGGACAGTTTAAAGATAAATTTTGGTGAAAGTTGCAGTTTTGCTTGGTCATATTTACAAGATTAATACACATACTTATAGTGATTGATCTTTGCCCTGAAGATAACTCATAATAAGTGCCAAACCATTATAAATGAAATTAAAATATTTTTTTTTATGTTTGTTACTATTGTGTTCTCATCACAGCGATTTAAACATATATATTCGTATTATATGTATGTAGTTTGTTAAAATTATAATGCACATGGCAACAGCGCCCCGTTGTTTCACCCGTTATCCCATGAACCGTACATTTTCCGGGATAAATAGTAGCCTTTATGTTAATCTTCATTCAAATCGTTCATCCGTTTTATCGCGAAAGAATACACAAATACAATAAATAAAGATCGCATTATGATATATATCGATACAATCATAGTTATTGTTTCTGTTCTAACCTAACCTAACCTTTACAATCATTATCTACACAAATGAATTGCCTAAATATAGCTACGTAAATTTTCAATTTTCAGAGAACATAGCCACTTCGTAATATTCGATTGTGGAAACAGACAGCGTAATATAAAGGTGGATATAATATAATCATAATATCTCAAAACTATACTTGGGATTACATAGTTATTGAACAATGCCTTTGTACATCATATTAGAGAAGTATCAAATAAATCAATAAAACATAATAGGGCATGATTGAGACGAGAATACTAATAATAGCTTATCTATTAATGTCTATAAAAGATAGATACGATACTCAATTATGGAATTAAGTCTCGCTCAAACAATTACTTTCTATAGTAAGAATCTTTTAAGGCTATTCCATTTATAGATTTAGCTCGAAATTTACTTTTTTTCTATGATGAAAGCGTTATTTTTATTGTGATTACTATTGTGAAAATAGAAGATTCGATTTAAAATACTATACTGATTTAAAAACACCGTGGAACTTCTCAATATACCTATGTTTTAATAAATAGCTAATTATTAATTATTTAAAAATATTTTATGTGATTTATTAGTGAAAGATGAGCGTGTTTTTAGCTTTTTTTCATTGTATATACATATAAAAGGTAATATCTCAAAAAATAAGCCATCTCATCATCAAGAACGGTTCCAAACCGTTCTTACGTGGCTTATTTTTTAAGGTAAATCTTAGTAAAAGGAATATAATGTTCTCCCCAAATATAGAATAATGCCCGTTATACTAACAAAACACATACGCTTCAGTCATCTTAATACATTAAGAAAGCTCTTAGTGTAATCTCAAAAAGGATTATAAAGAATTGCGATTCGTACTGATAAATAATAGAGATCGTGCATTATACGAATGCTCTGACTTTCATATATTGAAGTTTGAACAGAAGGAAAAGTACCCTAACGTCATAATTATGTATGACATAGATTTAGCTGATCTAAGCATACAGGCTTTGAAATGTAGGTAAACTGATAAGACAAGAAAGTAGGCAAATGAATCACTTAAACATGAATTATTAGTAAGAGCAAAAGCAAATTAGAACAATTCCAACTAGGTGTGATAATGTAGTAATAAAATGAAACTATCGAGCAAATTCAAACTGCATAATGGCACATGGGCTTTCTAAAAGTCAGTTCAAAACATAAATAATAGTAAGAATGAGCCAAAATCATAAAAATGCAAGATTTTTTAAAATAGGATCTTGTTCAAATACTTATTTAGAACGGCGACGCTATTAACATACTTTAATATGTCACGCTAATTAGGTCGTTAGATATGTCCTACTAACAATATCTGAAATCTACACAAGAATTCCATCAATAAAACGTGAAAAACGAGTAAAATCGTCCTAGATTTCGGTGTTCATTCGTGATCGTGGGATTTGCGCATTGGAGTGCGCCGGTTCTGCGATGCTTTCAGAATCACCTACTGCACACAACACCGCTGACAATCTTGCACGGGGATCAAACGGATCGGAACTATCGCACGACAGGAGATTCCTGGATGTACAGAAATATATACAGGATGCGCTGTAAGGGCGGGCGAGTGCACGAGGGCGGGCGGACCGAGCAGCGCGGCGCCTGACGCGGGACTGCCGCCCGCCCTACCGCCCCGCGTCTGCCCGCCCTCGACGTGCGCCAACAAAACACAGATTATGGAAACACATTTATTAGCCAGAAACGCTACTTAAACTTCGATCGTTCTACAAGACGAGTACACATAGCGGTCTATATTGGACTAGTGATCGATTACGGTCAGAACGTCGTTAACATTCGATCTCACACACACGTTTGTACTAAGGTCATCGTCCATCAGGTGGGTATCACACCTGAGTGATTTGCAGGCAAGGGCGTTGCGGCTGACGACGGGGCGGCCGGCGCGTCCTACTTCTGCACCAGCCGCCTAGAGCCCGCAAGCGGTGCGAGCACGCAGCACGCGACGGCACCTTGCACCAGCGACGCCGCTGGCTCGCCCCAAACGTCGTCGTCATCCTATCCCCTGGTTTCGGCTGATCGTACACGATCTTCGGACTGTCCACCACTTCATTACCGGGTGCTATTCGGTACTTCGCACCCGAAATGGCCTTCTTAATATCGTTGAAAGTTTTACGCGCACGGTTCTCGTTTTCCTTCAAGTCAAAGGTTGTCTCTCTAGGAACGGCAGTCAGTTTGGCAGTTAAAGGTTGCGGGGTCGGCGTTATGATAATTTCGTCTTCTTGACGTTTGAATAATCTTCTTATTCTCGAGTATACAGTGGGAGGTGGGTCAGTATTGGTGCCGATCGTGCAGACGCGGGGTCTGATGGGAGCTCTGATGGTGTACTCGTGGTTCTCGTGTGCTAAAGCGGGGGTCGACACATATGTGTGTGGTGGGAGTGTGGCCGAGCGCCTCTGGACGGGCTCGTCTTGCAGGTAGGCGACATGAAGAGTGCTGATGCTTAGAGGCTGCTGCGGCGGCGGCCAGAAGTCCCTGGTGGGTGGAACGGGCGAGGGCCGCTCGCCCAGCATGCGGCGCGCGAACTCCGCTGGTTGCCACAAGTAGCTGGCTGTAAGATTCCCGTGCGCCTGCATCACGACTACTCTCTACACTGGCGGCACGCGAGCCACTGCTGATAATCCCATGCGAGGCTTCGAGCACTTGACGGTATTCGCGGAGAAATGTCGAGTAAAGGCTTTTTATAAATTAGATTAGATGGCGAATTCAATAAGTCATGACAACACACATAATCCCTGCAAGGGTTTTCTCCGAGTCTGTCAGTAACTGTATTGTATTTTATGTAACTTTAAGAGACGCAGTTTACGAGTTACTGAAAATGTTTTATATATTGTTATCTCTAAAAATAAGATAAAAATGACAAAGGATATCCGCCTGCTTCCGTGGCCTTTAACTAATTTGTGTAGGTGATAAGTTCATGTTTGTAAATTCGAGATTCTTTTGCACAGTTGTTACAAGACACACTTACTTGTATAAAAACTTGTACTTATACAACAAAAGTATAGATTAGGCATCCGATATGGTCTATGGCAAAGTAGGGTTCCGTAGATGAACATCATAATTAAAGTGAACTTAAAACAGGGTCTACTGTTTTATACTAAGAATATACGAGATGACTTATGATAGTTTGAACGAAGTTTCCACAACATTTTTGTTTCTTACCTCTCTAAGATTGATCGACTATTACTCGTTAACTTGTAAAGCCTACTTAGCCATGATACTTTTTAATTTCATCATACCTACATATATGCTACTAACATAAAAAAAAAAAAAAAAAAAAAAAAAAAAATGTGGACATTTCACACAACACCATCTAGCCCAAACTAAGCAAAGCTTGTACTATGGAACTAGATGGCTGATAGAATACATATATACTTTTTTTTTTGTAAATATATACATATGATACATAGAAACACCCAGACACAGAACAAACATCCATGCTCATCACACAAATGTTTGCCCTGGGTGGGGATTGAACCCACGACCTTTCAGTTCAGCAGGTAGACGTAAACACACTACCAACTGATACACAAGGCCAGTCAAAACATTTTTTCATTTCCAACCTATAAGAGTTCCTTGTTTACTACGGAACCCTAAAAAACGCTTAATTTATATTTCCCAACTGTGTATGTATTGGTATGGAGCACACACACACACAAGGACAGTTAACATACAGACCCAGAGTAGATAATATTTTTGTTCGTCCTTCAAACCTTCCGCTTCCAATCTGAAAACACCACCGACGACCTTTAGTGGTCGTCTGATAAAGGAAACTTACCTTGAGTGGTCTTATGATGGTGACCGTCTCGATCATGGTAGTGGATGCCATTTTGTGCTGTGACTCCATCCCTGCAATGAAGAAACCAATATTATAAGAAGCCAATATTATCAAAATAAAAACCTGCCTTGAAGCAAAGATTAAATCAACGAGCTTCATCTTCGGCCACTCCTTCACTTAACATAAGGTGAGTTGGTGGTCAATTGTAGATCTGTCTAACATACAACAAGTATTTATATTAAAAGAAAAATAAAATACCCGACTGCAGAAAAGCAGTTTTTGCAGTGTAACTTACGATTTCGTTACGCTTGATGCGCTGTTGAGTGAACCTTTTTTGTTAGAAAGTATGCGTAAAATCGCTGTAAAATATTATAAATGCGAATTCTTTAGAATAATTCTAGTCAAATCATTAGTTTATTATTATTATTTCGTAACCTCCAACGAAATAATTCGTTGGAGGTTACGAAAAAACGCATTTTTAAAATTTTTGCAAGAGATGTATTATCTCCTTTATTGCACTTAAATCTCGGGTCGAAGGCCGGTCCTTTGATGGGTATCAGTGGAGCCGAAGCCAACACTAAGAGGCCCTTTACATAAAATAAAATAAAAAATACAGGATTATTATTATTACTTACAAAAAAATATAGAGCTCTAAGTAATAAATATTTTTTTTCATAACCTCCAACAAACTTTTCATAATAAGCAAGTGGTTTTACTAGAATTATTCTTAAGAATGCGCATTTATAATCTTCTACAGTAATTTTATGCATACTTTCTCACAACAACGCACAATCAACAGCGTATCAAGCTTAACGAAATCGTTAATACTGCAAAAACCGCTTTTCTGCAGTCGGGTATTTTGTTTTTATTTTAATAGAGATTCATGTTTTACATGAAATAGATCTATTATTGACCACCAACAATAGCAATGTTACCACTTCGTACACATACACAACACACACCTGCAAAAACACATCAAGAACGTGAACCAAAATCGTTGACAACGTATTTTTAGCAGTTCAATGTAAATTTGGTGGTACTGACCTTTACTATAAAATGATAAATATTACATTATTAAATAATCTGGTAAATAATAGAGAATAAATGGCACTCCACAAATTTCACAAACTCTACCTACTTATCAATCTATAACGCCAACGACGCTTTCTGTCTTGTAACACCACATTCATCTTAAATTACAAATTCATAATATTGATTTATTTAGTTTATTGGTACACGAAACAGAATACAGTCATTACAATTTTTACAATGTACAATTCATAATTTAGACCTAAACTATATTCCTTAAATGTATACACAACATGTTATAATTAGAATTACAATAATAAGATTTTCAGTTTCAAAAGTAAAAGAAATAAAAAGAAAATTGTTAACATCACTTGATTAAATTAAATTAATTAAACTTCATCATCATAATCATCATATGCAGCAAACACAATATTTTTAACGTTTTGTTTAAATTTGTAATTTTTTTGATTGAAGACATCAATTGAATCATAGTGTTTTTTAGATATTTCATTGTATTGGCGACACATTCTTACTATAGGGTTATAGAAAGAAGTATTATTATTGTACATCCCTAATACGAAAGTATTTACAAATCCATCGCGCTTTCTGGGCTTAATGTTTATGCTGTTATTTCCAAGAAGAGATGGGCAGTCAATTTTTGAGTGTATAATTTTGAATAAACAAACTAAATCTGAATTTAATCGTCGCGTTTTGAGAGTTTGTAACTTAAATTTAGACAATTTTTGTTTATATGATTTAAGCTTTCGTTTTAGGCCCTGTCTACAACTTAAGATACCTAAGCACTTGCCTTGTACACGCACGCTCGATACGTTTCTTGTGTATATCATAAAAGAGGGACCAAATAACAGAATTATATTCTAGTATACTACGTATCGTATAAATAGATAGGAAGCTGTATGGATTTTTGAAATCTTTAGTAATACGAGAAATGAACCCCAAAAGTTTGTTACTTTTATTTACAATATAGTCATTGTGATCACGAAATGTAAACTTCTAGATTTATGAGAAATTTTATTTTTCTTTCTGCAGCAAGAGACTATGGATCTGCGTATATGGTTTTAATTTCAACACAAAACCTTCACGCGTTACCGAGATAAAGGTCTTGACACCCGGACGGACGGACAGACGGACAGACGGACAACAAAGTGATCCTATAAGGGTTCCATTTTTTTCGTTTGAGGTACGGAACCCTAAAAAGTAAGTAAGTTTGTATATACTGAGTGCCCAGCCCTAGTGTCAGAGTTATTAAGCCGCCGAAGGGTCTCTGACCTGGCTTGACAATTGACAAACAACCGGGACCTACAATTTAACGTGTCATCCGACCCACGGTAGCACTCAGATCACGGTCACCCATCCGAAGACTGACCGGTCCGTCCGTTGCTTGACATTATTGATCGTTCGAGAACACCTAGTCAAGCTACGCCACGAGCGCTACAACGGGTAATTAATATAGTACCTATCTATGGGAGCATTTATCCAATTATTTTATAAGTGACCTAATTAGATAACTAACTATACCGAAGATATCCCGGACATCAGCCTGTACGAGATTAGGATGGCCTTGAAACAGCTCAAGAACAACAAGGCACAAAGCGACGACGGAATTACATCAGAGCTACTGAAAGCGGGTGGGACACCGGTACTGAAAGTCCTTCAGAAGCTTCAATTCCGTCTTGCTTGAAGGTACAACGCCAGAAGCATGGAATAGAAGCGTGGTGGTGTTGTTCTTCAAAAAAGGTGATAACACTTTGCTGAAGACCTACAGACCCATCTCGCTTCTGAGCCATGTTTATAAGCTGTTTTGAGGGTCATCACGAATCGTCTTGAACGCAGGTTTGATGACTTCCAGAGAGAAGAGGCATGAGACAGGGAGACGTAGTCTCTCCGAAACTGTTCACTGCCGGACTAGAAGATGCCTACCAACTTCTGGACTGGAAAGGGCTTGGCATCAATATTTACGGCGAGTACATCACTCACATTCGGTTTGCCTTTACTGGTCATGGCGGAGTCGATGGAAGATCTCAGCACGATGCTCGAGTTTCTCAACGTGTGGGCCTCAAGATGAACATGGACAAAACGAAGGTTATGTCGAATGCCCATGTAGTGCCCACCCCAATAACTGTGGGGAACTTCACTCTCGAAGTTGTCGACGAATACGTCTATCTAGGACAAACAGTCCGACTAGACAGGTCCAATTTTGCGAGAGAGGTCAATCGTCAAATCCAACTCGGATGGGCAGCGTTCGGGAAACTCAAAAGCGTCTTCTCGTCCAATATACTCCAGTCCCGGAAGTCGAAAGTTTACAACCAGTGTGTGCTACCAGTGATGACATATGGCACCAAAATGCGGTCACTTACTATGGGCCTTATATGGAAGCTCAAAGTCACGCAACGGGCTATGGAGAGGGCTATGCTCGGGGTCTCTCTACGAGATCGTATTAGAAACGAAGAGATCCGTAGATGTACAAAAATCACCGACATAGCACAGCGGATAAGCAAGTTGAAGTGGCAGTGGGCGCTAGTGGGTGGTGGAAATTACGGCCGATGGGGCCGAAAAGTTCTCGAATGGAGACCACGAACCGGCAAGCATAGCGTAGGAAGACCAGCCACAAGGTGGACAGAAGATATCATACAAGTAGCAGGAAGACGCTGGATGCAAGCCGCTTCCAACCGGTCTTTCTGGAAATACATGGGGGAGGCCTATGTCCAGCAGTGGACTTTTTGTGGCTGTGATGATGATGATAGCTAACTAACAACTTTTGTAGTGACCATATCGATACTAGACATCTTTATTTTTTTAAATATTAGAATGACTTGTCCATTGTACATCATCACAATCACATGAGCATTGATCTGTTGTTTGTTACTCAGTTATTATTTCTTCCTTTTCAGTTTTTTTTTTTATCAGCCCTGTTTGTACAAACTGTCCCACTGCTGGGAACGGGCCATCTTCTCATTGTGAGAAGGGTTAGGCCATAGTCTACCACGCTGGCCAAGTGCGGGTTGGCAGACTTCACAAATCTTCAAGATTATTGAGAACTCTCAGACATTTAGGTTTCTTCACAATGTTTTCCTTCACCGTTTTTTAAAATTATCTTTTGAATTTTTTTAAATTATCTTTATTTACTCGTTTTTTATGAGGGCAGTGTCTGACTAGGTCTTAGTTGGTGATAATCTAGGGCAACCTCAAAAATATAGTTGGGGTACATACCTACTTAGGTAGACGCCCAGTTTTGATTTAATTTGTTGGTCTTATGTATCAGTTGTTATTTCTTCCTTTTCAGTTTAAAAGTCAATTTAATTTTTTTTTATTATTTTTATTATCAATTTTTTTTTAATCTGTCAAGGTATTTTCTTCTTAAATGCTGGAAACTTTAGAATCTTTAGAAAAAAAAACTATATGGGAGTTTGATATACTTCATAAAAAAACATCAGTGTTAAAAAAAATAAAAAAATTGTTAATTTCAAATAAAACCATACATATATTAATAGGATCCTATTGCTAAAACCATGGTTAAAAAGAAGGCTCCTGTGCCTAACCCTTTTTGTTAAAACCATTTTCCAATGGTTCCAAAGGTCAATTACCCTTGGTATCATAGGCCCATCACCTAAATTTAGAACCATGAATTTATTTAGTAAACCCTTTATTAAGTGAATCAGGAAATCAGTTAGTAAATATTGTACGATATATCCTAGTTAGAAGTATTTACTATGAGTTTTATGCAAATTAAATATTGAAATTCTTAAGCAATGCAACATGCCAGATGTGTGACTAATATAATAAACATTTGATTGAGTCATAGTGTTTACATTGTGTATTTTATACATTATAAAATTTTAAAACAGACAGCAGATAGGGAAGTCAATTCCTGAGGACTACAATATTGGAATTTTCAAGGTTAGACTGCATAAATAAATATATTCTAGATCGAAGAGTACATATACACAAAACAGGTGAAAGAAGAAAATAAAACAAAATATGTCAAGAATGAATTATCTATCCTAGGAATCAGAAAGATAAGACAAAAAACTAAAACATTTCTTACACCACTCTATGAAAGGGAAGTGGAAGTGGGCAGAACATCTTGCTAGAGTAGAGGATAGTCAGCGGACAAAACAGGCTATAGTATGGAATGGCTCGATGACATTAAATATACAGCTGGAGACAATTCTCAAATAAAGACATAAGAGAAAAAAAGTGGACAGAAATGGAGGCCTTTAGTCTGCAGAGGGGTTCTCATTAAAATAATTGACATTCATCTTTATAATAACCGAAATTCAAATCTATATTATTGATATATAAAAGTATTGCATGGAAAATCAAGGTGCGATAGAGTCATGAAGCTCTTAGGTAAGCCAGCCGAATAATCCAATACAATATAATTTTACGATAAATTGCACTTAAACCATGAAACTAAGAAATTAGCCACAAGAAGAACTAAGAAATCTCATAAAAGAAATGTGTTTTTGGCTTTATTAGGTAGGTATAATTACCTAGATTAGTGTGTGTGTGGTGTGTCACTTAATAAGGATTTTTGGTGTTAACTTACAGGTAAAAATACAATCGTGTGATGTGATTTGTGAGCAAACACGATCACGCACTAGCTTTTAGGCGTCCCTGCTGATTGTTCTTTTCTCCAAGATGTATTATCATACGTAGTATCTAGTAGTTTGTGGTAATAACATAACATTAGAGAATTAAATAACTGGTTTCGTATTTGCATTGAAATCTAACTTTAATTCAACAGAAACACAAAAACTGAAAGAAAACAACCTCGGCTCGACAGACACAGCTTTAAATGTTACTCTATGGACACAGCACAGCTACTAGGCCACAGACTATAAAGTGTACTAGACCTAGGGATTAGAGTAGAGGTGAGGCGTTTATAAATAATTGCATAGATTTCAACCAAGGCGTTTTCGTATCAAATCTCTGATCAGCGTATGACATTCCGAGTATTTAGAAGTATATCCTACTCAAACTAAAATCAAAGTGGACTCCGATTAACACACAGAAGACAGAAGTAAATAGAAATGGCTTACTAACACAGTATTACGCAGAACTACTATCGGCAAACAACACAAGTAAGATATCTATCGGATTTTGCACTACAAATGTAATTATTATCACATTGGCATTTTATAGTTCAGTTTACTAAGCACAATAGTCAAATACAGCTCATTTGAAAATACGCCTTAAGTTCTAAACGTAAGACTTCATTTTGGCATTAGATCTCTTTAGACTTATAACTTATTTCATTACAAATCAACATGACACAAACTAGTTCTGCATTGCACGCTAGATGTTGTCTAAATTGATTTTTAACTGATAAAGTTCTTAAGTTCTTAGTGTTTAAGTCGAAAATTACCTAACGCAACTTCATATTGAGTTGAGTAGCGCTCACCCAATTAGTGTAAATTATACTATATTACGATAAGGATTTAGTTGTCTTTTGACTGTAACAATAGAATTAATTTGTGTTCCTCCCGAAATAGTTTTATTTAGTAAAAAAATAATAAAATAACATTTACCTGTAAAATTAAATACCTCCATCTGATACATTTTTTGTAGTGCTCTGCTACTATTTTTGCGATCTAAAATGGTACAGTATGGCATTATTAAATTGTTACACGTCTACTTTGCACTGACTTAGTACTGACGTACGTACTGTCTCAGTCGAATTACGAGCTCAATTGGTTCCGGTTCAAGGCTGATGACCATAACTGTGGTGGTCGGGAACCGCCTACATAGCATTTATATTTACTTCTGTCTTCTGTGGATTAACGAAAGACTAGCATTATACTACTCACAGTCTCGCATACTCGAATTTACTAGATACTCGTTAATGAGCTGCTGATTCCGACACGCACTCGTTGCAAACATGTGTCAGTGAAGTTAAAATGACACTCGAATTTACATGGCCAGAACTAAGGCCCATGTTCACTTAAACTTATTCATGCTTCTATTTCCCTTACGAGATGCACTCGTTTTACGTATGTGTAAGTGAGCTTACCGAACAAAAACCGACCATATGACTAAAAATTAATACCTTGTTTGTCAGAACGTCAGACGTGTATCGTATCGTATGATTTTTTTGCGTCAAGATTCCACCACTGTACTGACTTATATGTACACAGCATAAGACATCTAATAGATATTCCCTAGATAAGATAGAATAATCGTATATGATACTCTAAAATAGATAATAGCTATTTTAGAGTTCCATAAACATTTTTTTCTAAATAAACGTGGATATAGCATATGAAATTACTTAATAGTTACTATTTTCAGTTCTAATATTAGGTAAACTACTATTTATAGTGGAACTAATATTTGGAATACATATTATTTACACATACTCGTACTTGTAGTATGAGTACATATTTAGAGCGTAAATTAACGAGCACGACACACCTCTAGCAAGATTAGTAGTTTTTTTTTCCTTGGCACACAGTCACCAAGGAGTAACGGCAAGTAGCCCAAAGTTCAAGTAACCAACATCAAGAAAAAAACGGCGTTCTTTGCTAAGCGCCGTCCGTTGACGTATCAATCTGAAATTCTGAATCTGGATTACAATCCATGATCACGTTCCATGACGTTCCCGCCAAAAACTCGTCAATCATCTTGGTGTTTTTTTTCCTAAACTTATGCTATTTTGAACTTTAATGCTATAAAAATGGTGGCGTTTTATTCATTAAGTATTTGATCAAGTGCATGAGTGAAGTCAAGTGAAATAAAGTGACGAAATGTGTCTATTTACGTTGTCGCAAAACTCCATAAAAAGCACGACTAGAATTTGAAAAAGACTGTACATGTGACTTAGATTGTGGCTAGAACTTTTATAACTTGTTTTATTTAAATAACTTGAAGAAATCTTAATACTTGATCCTGGCAAATGCTTTAAGCGAGTCCAAATTTTAATTTAAAAAACCGGACAAGTGCGAGTCAGACTCGCCCACCGAGGGTTCCATACAAACTAGGAGATAAACGGGGGAAATCATAAATTTTATTTATATTTTCCTTGATAAACCGAAAAAAATATATATAAAAATATTTAAAAACCTGTTTTAGCTTATGCTAATGAAGCTCTTTCATATGATACCCCACATGATACGGTTAATTCACTTAAAAATTTGGACCTTCATTCCTTGCTTAAAGACACTATTTTTTTGTGATGAAATTAAAAATGTCCAGTTTTCGGATTTTCTCCTATATGTGTACTATATAACAAATTCACAATTCTTCTTGCCAAATTTCATAGTTCTTGGTCAACGGGAAGTACCCCATGGGTTTTGATTCCCTTGTGAGTGTCGAAATGTGCGTTATTACGATATATGCGGCTGTAACTTTTTTTTTACGAAAACTGAGAAATTTAATGTTTCTTTCTACAGCAAAACAATATGGATCTGCATATATGGTTTTAATTTCAACTCGATACCTTCTCGCGTTCCTGAGATAAAGGCCTTGACACCTGGATGGACGGATAGACAGACAGACAGACGGATAACAAAGTGATCCTATAGGATCACTCAAAACGAAAAAAAGAAAAGAAGTTTTTTCTGTTTGAGGTACGGCACCCTAAAAAGAAGACTATTGGCGTGATGATCTCTTCGTCACGTTCAATTTGGATCGTGATCCTTGATATTGATCACGGATCGTAATCTAGTCGATTCTACGGGCCGCTTTAGATCTGCGTGATAAGTGCTTTTGCCAGTAGTATCGCGAAAATTATAATTATGTAATAACATGTTAAAAAAAATCAAAATTAAAATCACCAGTTTTGAAGTTACAAAATGTTCCAAAATTTCTAAATATCAAGATTTCAAAATGCACCTCCTACTTATACCGAAACGAACGCAAGCATCTTGAAGGATTTTTAACAAGTTTTGGGCAGTGATTTGATGATTTGCTCGTATTAACGAGTTCCTAGCACTTTTATGAGCCTTAAAAACAAAACAATGGACAAATAAATAACAATGGAATATTGCACAAATGAAGCAAGTCAAGAGCGAAAATTTTGAACGATTTTTCTTGTCAAGTCTCGTGTAGTGATTTGAATAATTTATCGTGTTAATGAGTCTTATATTTATTTGTGGGAATGAACAAAAAAAGTTAGGCAGCCCGTAGACGTATCGATCAGCCCCCGTATCTAAACTCATTTTCAGAATTGATTCGAAATGTGTAGCTCCATCTCTGTCATTCTTTATGGAAATGACAGAGACGGAGATATAGATTCCGAAACCGAATGAGTTAAGAATACGGGAGCTGGATCGCGATCCGTGATAAATATCAAGGATCACGATCCAAATTGAAGGTGTACGAAGATATCATCACGTCAATCATCTTCTTACACGTTCAATCTGATTCTTGATTTTGATCACGGATCGTGATCCAGATAGATACGTCTACGGACGGCCTAGCAAAACAAAAAAGCCAGTGGTGCCAGTGGTTGTGTAGAATTCATAGATAATATTTTGGTCAAGCCTAAACCACAGTGCCTAAACGAAGTCTATGATTTGATAATCTGTGGTCAATGAAAATGTTGCTAGTTTTCTATTTCACCCAGATAAATTGGAAATTAGTTATTTGTGGTAGAGTATAAATGTCATAGAAACATAGAGGAAAAATGGACACAAGTACCCTGTTACCGGGTATGAGAAAGCGATACTGATACGACTTTATTATATTTCCGGGTGAATATGTTTCATTAAATGCGAAGATTACGGTCAGAGGTTAGGTATCCATTAAAAAAATGATTGTCTGTAAAGTCGGTTTACGGACGATAATTTTACGTGTTAAGGATGTGTCACAAGCCGAATCACAGAAGACAGAAGTAAATAGAAAGGGCTTAAACACAGTATTACGCAGAACCACTGTCGGCAAACTCACACAAGTAAGATATCTATCGTATTTTGCACTACAAATGTAATTATTATCACATTGGCATTTTATAGTTCAGTTTACTAAGCACAATAGTCAAATACAGCTCATTTGAAAATATACCTTAACTTCTAAACGTGAGACTTTATTTTGGTATTAGATCTCTATATCAACATGACACAAAATAGTTCTGCATTGCACGCTATATGTCGTCTAAATTAATTTTAACTGATAAAGTTCTTAAGTTATTTCTGTTCAAGTCGAAAATTACCTAACGCAACTTCATATTGAGTTGAGTAGCGCTAACCCAATTAGTGCAAATTATACTTTATTAAGTTCATTTTAAATTGTTAGTAAAAAATATTTTTCTATTTGTTTTATTTCTTTTTTTATTATTTATATTTATATTATTAAATATTTTGTTTATTATATATGTTATTATAAATATTTAGTTGTCTTTTGACTGTAACAATAGAATTAATTTGTGATCCTCCCTAAATTGTGTAATTTCGTAAAAAAATAATAAAAATGAACTTACCTGTAAAATGAAATACCTCCATCTAATACATTTTTTGTAGTGCTACTATTTTTGCATTCTAAAATGGCACAGTATGGCATTGTTAAATTGTTACACGTCCACTTTGAAGTACTGATGTACGTACTGTCTCAGTCGAATTACGAGCTCAACTGGTTCCGGTTCAAGTCTGCTGACCTTAAATGTGGTGGTCGGGAACCGCCTACATAGCATTTCTAGAACGTGACAATGAGTCATGCTTTTTCGTGCGTGCAGCCGGCGCTCATCGATTTATAAGACGTTATCATGTCAAAAATAAATATTTTCAAAAAATATTAAAATGTAGTATATTGTCTATATCTTGTCACCAAGCTGTAGTAATCTTGGTTTTACAGATAATTATAGGACAACCGGTTACATTGATAATGACTTGCTATAATCATATTACGCTGTTCCGGTTGGGAGTGAAAGAGAAAGAAATGTAACTATATTGTACTATGGAGTATTATATTGTTTTCTCTATCTCTATACACAGAATACGTAAGTTTTAGTCGAAAAATAAGTAGAGCTGTAGGAGGGTATAGTTCAATAGCCCTACTACCTTTATAAAACTGAAGCCTATTGTTCCTGCCGTTAAACTTAAGGCGCATAAAGTATATTACGAGAATTAACAGAATCTTGTAAAGAATAAAGCGTTTAAGTGTGACATGTCTAGTTTCAACATTGGAATAACAGGCTGGGAGCTTATTAAGAAAATTGACGGCCGATGTTGTTTCAATTTTAATTTGACTGTGTAATGCTTGGCTGGAAAGACTAGTGCGTGAACGCTCAGTCAGGCACCAACACGAATACAATCACTTGCCACTTCCATTGAATACTTACACACAAAAATGTCACCGCATTTGTCGGTCCTGTATCGGCTTATTTATGAAAGAGCGGAGATATCAGCAAATGGATTCTAACAGAATTGCTACATAATATCATTTCAAGTATATTTCAACAGGTCAATGATGATGATGATGATAAAAATAATTTAATTTTTCTCAATAAACAAAGCCGTATCCTTAGGCAAAATTTGAAATCTTGATTTATCGGGTTGCAATAAGTACGATGATATTAGATAACGTTTTTGTTTTTAATTGTTTAAGCTTTAAACGATTACATGATTGCTATATTAATATATGTAAACTATATTAATTCCGAAATATATAATTGGTATATAACCTTAAGTTGGGACTAAAATTTTGTCTGAATCAATATACGACCAACTTTTGATAGTTGTTATGCACTATGCACTTATTACAAATAATTAATACTATGGCTTTTTTTAACAAGTATTAGAGAGGCTTTGTATTTTTTATATATTTAATGTGGAATTTTTAAAAGCGATGATTGGCAACTCAAAAGTAGTAAGTGACGCCGCGCTGTGACGTGCGACGCGCTTTTTCTCTTGTCCTTGTGCCGCCGCACCGGTATTTTCGTTTGCTACTCTCAGTGGTGTCCATTGGCGCGAAAACCTAGCTTCTGCACACTGTCTTCCATTAGTTCGTCATGGCTGGTGTTAAGTCCCTGACCGTCAGGGGCATACGAAGTTTTGGTCCTGAGGATACAGACGAACAGCGCATTTCTTTTGATAGGCCTCTAACTCTGATTCTGGGACAAAATGGATGTGGCAAGACAACTATTATCGAGTGCTTACGATACGCCATCACAGGGCAGATGCCTCCTGGTAGTAGGAATGAGTGTTTTGTCCATGATGCAAAAGTTAACAGATCTACTGAAGTCCTCGCACAGGTGAAATTGAAGGTGAGATTTTCATAGAGATCGCTAAGTGCCGGAAAGTAACCTAACTTAATAAGCTTTGTTTTCTAAGTATTTATAGAATTATCTTACAGTTCGTTCATAATATTCGAAATTCATGTTTTTGTTATTCCATATGAAAACAGTATACAAAACATCATTTTTGTAGATAGTGAATGCAAAAGACAAACAACTCGAGGTAGCAAGATCTATGAAGGTAACTGCAATGCAAAAGAAAACAAAGTTCCAGACTTTGGAGTCTTATTTGTCAACTGTTGATGAGAATGGAAAGCCCAAAGATATCTCATCAAGATGTGCTGATTTGGACTCTATTATGAATGAAGAGCTTGGTTAGTATAGTTATTTTTTTTCATATGTGTCACAATCAAAATTGAAAAATACGAAGGTGAATTTAATTATGCTTGTCTTACATTTTATTGACAGTTTCACAGCTTTTACTAAATGGTAATTAGTTGTTAAAATTAAAACTCATAACTGATTTCAATTAGCATTCAAATAAAATAATAGATACACTGACTATAGACTGAAACAAAATATATCAAATTTAATAGGACCATCTCTGCGGTATCAAAAAAATAAATGATTTTTGTGGGATAAACATGGTAGTTTTATGAAAACTACAGTTGAATCAATGAACCTCTTATTTTAAGTCTGTTAATAAATAATGTCTATGGTGTATAAGTCTTATGAAAATCAAATAATATTTTTCAGGAGTTTCAAAAGCAATTTTGAATTCGGTAATATTCTGCCATCAAGAAGACTCAGCTTGGCCCTTGGATGAAGGCAAAAAGGTAAAGGAGCGGTTTGATGAAATTTTTGATGCAGATAAATACAGCGATTGCTTTGAACGCTTCAGGAAAATAAGAAAGGAATATGCTCATACATTGAATCTACTGGGTAAGTTATTATAAAAGCATCTTTAGTACAGGATGTTATGTTACATGTAGCTTATTCTGAATCCTGGGCTAGAAGTCTCGACTTCATAGGAATCAACTTGTCTACCAAACTCTTTTGGTAAGTTGATTTATACAGGCAGTAGGCACACAGTCTGGTTAGTGCAGAGTAAGTTAGTGTTGATTTATTACAGTGTTATCGGTGTACGTTTGTCTATAATATCACAAATCAACATAATGTGGAGAGATAAATTGATACTAACTTATTCTACTTACCTGACTGTCCATACTGCCTGTATGAATAAATTTATCAAGCGAGTTCGAGTTGAAAAACGAAAAGTCAAGTTTACTCAAGATTTCCAGCTCCGATTGTCCGGTTTTTATTATATAAGTTAGCAAACTTCATACATTTTTAAGAATGCTAAGAACTCAAATGTACAGATTTTATGCTATTCAATGTGGTAATGTCGCCAGTGTAATGGGCACGTTTGGCCAGGGAGCATTACGTGTGAGTGACACTTAAGTAGTTGTAATCGTGTATTTATAATATAAGTTAATATTAAATAGTCTTAACTGTATTGTAGTCTTAAATGTACATATTTGTTATACTTTAATAATTAAATAAAAATTACCAACATAAAATTAAGAATAATACATTTGCTTTATAATTATATTAATGTTTTCTGTCACCATTTGTAGTTAATTTGTTGAAATTCAAATCATTACAATGCCCTTAATTTCATATACATAAATTATAGCTCATTTTTAATCCCCAACTCAAAAAGAGTGGTATTATAAATAAGTCTGTATCTGTACATCTGTGTCTATCTGTAGCATTGTAGCTCTCCGGATGGACCGATTTTGATCTAGGTTTTTTTTAAAGAGAATTTTATCAAGTCTTTTTAGCTATGTTTCATCTAAATCAGTTTAGCCTTTTTTTTTGTTTGTTGAGGGTTTTCTAAACTTATTCTTGTAGCACAAGTATAAGTTTAAAAAACTTAAGGTAAGCCCTTAATTGCCTCATATAAAATGCCCTTAATTTCATATAAAAAAATATTATAACTCATTGTTAACATTTTAGCACAAGAAGTAAGCTTCTTAACTGAAAAGAAACAAGATCTGGATAAGAAGAAGTTAGAAGTCATCAATACAGAAACTAAAATCTCAGAAGCGGAAATCAAAGTGGCTGAGCTGGCCAGTGAGTTAAAACCTGTATCTGAAAAGCTCACTGCATTAAAAGCTTTAGAAAATGATTTACTCTCATTAGAAACTCAGAAAGAGAAGATTAGAGTCAGGTAAAAATGTAAAAGTTATTAAGTATAATTTAATAGATATTGTGAAAAATTGTAATGATGAAGGTATTATCTTGATTTTTTATTTTCTCATATGTGTAATAGCTACCTGGTTAGGTTTACAAATATATGCATCCAATTGTGAAAATGTTTGGTTGCACAAAACAATGTATCATGAGAAATACATCTACTTATTTATTAAGAAATATATAGTATATATATAACAATTATTAATTAATTTAATGTCATATGCAAAAATGAAATTAAAATTATTATGATGAATTATAGTGAAAATTGGTTACATGTGTAATATTTTCTAAAATTTCCCTGTTGAGATTTCTTAGACTTACAAATTTTTCTTAAGTGTATTTAAAGCAATTTATATCTTGAAAAATATATAATTTTTTTGAAAAATAGAAGAGCCTGTGAAAAATTTTGAGTTTTATCATTGTGTAGGTCTTTAATAGTTCATTATGTTTTATTCACAACAACAATAATAATATTTTTGAATGTTTTTTACAGGCTTGAGCACTGCCAAACCCAAGAGACTGAGTTAAAGACTGCCATCAAACAGCTCTTCGAAGGAACTGAGGAAGAGTTACAGTTGAAAATAAGTAAGCTATAATAAAATTATTTTAACACTTTAAAAAATATAAACATTTTTTAGAATCAGTTTTTGAAATCAGTACACCTGAAAAAAAATGCTAAAAAGGCTTTACAAGTTAACAAGTAATAGATGATTAACTTAAAAATGTACTTAGAGAAGTAAGAAATAAAAATTTCATGCATATTTCATTTAAACTAACATAAGTAGACTCATATGTTCATAGTATACCTATTATAAGTTTACATAAATTATGATGTGCAACTACAGAACCCTACTTTTCGCGTGGTACGATACGCTTTTAGTCGCTTATTAAACTATATTTATTTATTTTTAGGCAATTATGAAGATGAGCACAAGACCAAAAAGAAGGAGCTTGACGAAACAGTGAAGAAGAACAATTCTCTAACCAAAGAAGATGATAAACTCAACAAGGAAAAGAACACCAACGATATTAAGTATAACAAGTTTACTCTCCTGGAAAGTCAGAACCAGGAGAAGATTGATAACAAATATAAACAAATTGTGGATGCTGCTAAGTTAGCAGGTAAGCAAGAAGCCCTCTCGAATCAAAGTCTGTTCAATTGTTTTGACTGGACTGTTAGGCTTGCCAACTTTGTGGATCAGAAATCAGGGAGGTGACCAAAAAAAAATAATTAACATTTTTTATTTAAGCCCTAGAGCTTAAATTACTTTAGACCGTCTGTACATGACATAAAAAGGATTATTATTTAGCAGGTGGTATACACCACCTGCTAGATGATAAGTTATAATTTTTGAGCTGTGAATAACTTTTTTTTATTGGCATTATAGCCCAGTCAATTTTTTTTTTTACATTGAATTGGCTTGCTTTTGACTTTTGTCTCACTAGAGCGAAGACTAAGTCTAAGTTTTACATTACTTTCTCGCGTACGTACCTACGATCAACATCATATCAACTGTAATAAAAGCGTAACTTGAGCGATTATTATCCTAGTATAAATATATGAAGTCGGTTTTTTTTTTGACGATTGCGACGAGTCTGTATCGAGATTAATGACGATACATGGTCGCTCTCGTTTTATACAACAATACTTAATCCATAAGGAATTTGATTCTTGTATTATGATGGTTTTATTGTAGAAATCGAGAGCATCACGGAGGTGACAGATGATGAACAAGCTGACAAAGCGGTCGAGACTATATCGGAGAAGATAAAGGCCTTGAAGCAGGAGCTCACTGATCAGAAGGCAGAGGCGGATGCTGAGGAGAAGAAAATGCAAACATTTGTTGATGAGAGCCGCGACGATCTTGTAAGTCTGATATAGTAATAATTACGTTCACCGTCTTTTACTACTATAATCACAAGACGTTAATAATAATAAATAAAAAAATCAAGAATCACATTTAACGTCACGAGCGAGCGACAATTAGACGACTACCATTACTTAATACATATGTGTGTGTGTGTGTTATATACAGACGACAACACCAGTTGATGTTGTTAGTGTGTGTCACTGATTAGCGCGACATTGTATGGAGTGTCCGACGTATGCTATAATTTTAACTTAATGTTGAGATTTGCATTCGCAATAATCATCCGGAGGTTTTGCGGATATGGATGTTGTTCAAGGCACTGTGAGAAAAAGATTGTAATTTTAGTTTCAAATATATATAAGTTTAGAAAACTCAAAAATCTCCAACAAAAAATTACGGCTGAACCGATTTTGATGAAACATAGCTAGGAACACTCGATGAAATCCTCTTTCAAACAAAAAAAAAAGCTAGATGAAAATCGGTCCATCTTTTTTGTCAGGGGTTAATAAATACGATCAAAAACGCAGTTCAGCATAATAATAATAAATATTTGTGGACATTTCACACAACACCATCTAGCCCAAACTAAGCAAAGCTTGTACTATGGAACTAGATGGCTGATAGAATACATATATACTTTTTTTTTTTTTGTAAATATATATATGTATCATATATACATATGATCCATAGAAACATTCAGACACAGAACAAACATACATGCTCATCACAGAAATGTTTGCCCTGGGTAGGGATCGAACCCACGACCTTTCAGTACAGCAGGTAGACGTAGACACACTACCAACTGAGCCACAAGGCCAGTCAAAAGACATAAGACATAAGACCTTACTTACGAACTCCATGATTGTGGCGCGGCGTCGGCGTCAGCGCAGTGCTACCAAATGCATTCATTTAGATAAGAGAAACTGGAACATTTGGGCACCCAAGGTACTGGCTTCATTGCCTAGTTTGGGGCCCGAAGCTACAAACATTCTAAAATACAAGCAGACGTGGGGGAAACTATTATTACACTAATTATTGACCGGGAACCTATTTGGAACTCCAAACACAGCGTTAGGAATGCGACAGTAGCGCTGCGCTACTATATCCGATATTTTTGAGAACCGGTCTACGCCGACGCCATTGCCAGCAATCGCTCAAGTTCGTGAGCGCGCAATGAGGATGTAGTTGAGTTTCAAGTTTTACGACACCACGACCTTGATGGGGATGAACATAGCTTATGGTCGAGGAAGAGTTGTATTTCAATGTGATAAACTATCTTAATTCAAATTCAAATGAACATTTTCAGCTTGAAGAAGAAGCATACACATCCACTCACTCAGAATCTTTCGCAATTATAAATTAACGTGATTGTAGGTCTTCATTCGTCATACCCAATGACAAATCTCTGTTGTAAGGAGTAATGCTCACTAATGCAGTCAGGTTGTAAAGTGACGAAGTAAAAATTAAAGAAGAAAATTCACAAAAATACAAATGGATTTTGGCATGCGCAACAATTAAGTGTAATGTCATAATATTCCTGTGGACTGGTTTAATACTTCTAGAAATATTATAATTCTAATTCATGAGTGCGAGTCTGTACATGTAGTACACACGTTGGACACTCCATACAACAGCGTGCTAATCAGCGTCACATACGCAAGTTGACGTCTGTATAACAAACATATATGTAATTAGGGTCGTAGTTTGGTTACCGCTCTGACTGACAAATTAATGTGCCGTGCGGGCAAACTCATTCAAAGGACAGGGCGCACGCAGGGATCGGGTGAGGAGCCCGAGATTGGCGGGAGGCGGAAAGTGTTCCATATCTATGAGGATATCATAAATATTTACATGTTGTGAACACTATTAATTTGATAATTTACTTGCAGTCACGTCATAAACAAAAAATCTCCAGCAAGGAGACTGAAATTCACAAGAATAAGCGAGAACTCACAAAGTTGGAAAAAGAAATCAACTCAACAAATGAGTCGAAAACAAGATTGGAAGCTTTGGAGACGAAATTGAATGAAGCTGAGACGTAAGTAGTCATAAGTATCTGCAAATATTTCCTTCCTAAATTTTTATACATACTCGTATATTGTTGACTTATTGTAGATAAGTTGTGTGAAAGAGATGGCACTGGACAGAGGCAATAAAATGATAAGAGGGAGAAGTATGTATTCTGTAGGTATGATGATGGCTATTCAGTCAGTGATGGCATCTAATTTCAACATAAATTCCGCTTCAAGGAGTATTATAATTTACTAGCCGCATTCTGGGATCGAGAAATCTTATCTTAGGGGATTCCTACGTTAACAAAGAGGCACCCTTGCAAATTTATGTCTATAGGAACTGCAATTTAGGCTGTAATTTGTCTGTCAGCCACAAAATCTTATATAAATATAAAAGATAATAATATCTAAAGCAGTAAGAATTATTTTCATACCTTTTCATACATAGAAGTTATTATAATACCTTGTTTTTTTTTCTTCCATTTACAGGGAGTACACAACTGCTGAGAAGGAACTAAACTCTGAAGATTGCCAGCAAGAGATTAATGAAGACGAGAAAGTTATCGAGAAGCATGAGAAAGACTTGGAAGAACTCAGTACAAAGGTAATAATATTATAGATTTTATGTTTCTAGAACGGTTGTTACTGTCACTGTCGCTTAGCTATTGTTTCATCATCATCATCTCAGCCACAAGAAGTTCATTCCTGAATATAATTCCCTCCTGTATTTCTAAAAAGACTGGTTGGATGCGCCTTGCATCTAGTGTTTTCCTGCCACATGTATGTGGTTGTCTGTCTATCTCGTGGCTGGTATTCCCACGCTGCACTTGCCGGTGCCTGCTCTCTCGTACAGGAAGTATTTAGTACACATACAATTACTACCTTCCTAAGTTTATAATCTTTCACCACAATTCGTTTCATTTTCTACAGGTTACGAAGCTCCAGAAACAAAGCGCCAAGCTCAAAGAGCGCGACATGATCGAGGGGATGCTCAAGTCCAAAGAGAAAGAGCTAGCCGTAATGATGAACCGACACAAAGTTGCGCTCACGGAGATCCTGGGTAGTGTGCCAGAGAAGGACTTCGCGATTAGCGTCAATAAGTTCGAGAGTGAAATACGCACGCAAGTCGACGGATTGAAGAAGAAGTTGAAGGAAAAGAACACCGAGGTTAGTTATCTATGTGATTTGATAGAAAACAGAACTGTAAAACTACTTGCGTTTCGATTATTAAAGGAGCGACAACGATTAATATGTTGCGAATATTACTAATATGAGCAAAAGGAAATATATCTTGCTGTCCTTGTTTATAATTTAGCAAATTCATTTGTATTCTTTCGTCAGGATATAATAAAAATACGTTTTGTTACTTAAAAGTTAAATAATATTGAGTTAATTTATTCCTGTTTTAGGGTAATTATTTCAAGTGGGCTAATGTCAAGTCCCAAAATGCACAGTGGGCTAAAACGTCCAGTGCCTGATTAATCAGAGTTATCCGTTCATTGCACTGTAGAGTATAAAACAACAGAATGTCAAATTCACTTTGACATCTGTCACGCGTGACAGTCTATTATTTAATTGAATATCAATCTTTAACATATGTAAATGAATATGTACGCTCAGTACCGACGAACAACAAATATTTCTCACAGTACGCACTGAACTTACCGAAAAACGGTACTCAAATTTAAGCAATACTCAACATATTTTGCCAACTTCTCGCAAACACGTATTGACACTTGCGGAAAGAAGGCAGAGAATTCGAGATGTTGATCAAAGTTAAATAACGTTTTTCGGTAAAGCTGTATTTCGTTATTATTGTTTGTTTTGTCAGTCTACAAAGTTGGAAACGGAGCGCAAGCACATCCGAGACATGTTGAGCGAGCGCCGCAGTGAACTCACTAAGGCGGAGGAAAAGATGTACAAGGCATGCGGCCCCACTTCTTACGACGATACTCTGGCTAAAGTCACGGCGGCCGTAGAAAAGCTCCAGGTAACCACTATTTCACGTTTTTCTTTTATTTGACCACAGCTTAATGTTAAAGTGATACGTCAGACACTTCATAGAATGGCACGATATTCAGTGACATATACGCAAGTTGACATCTGCCGCTCGATCGTGACGTCAGTTGGAATTTGAATTCTTGAAGCCCACTACCCTTGTCTCGACCGACAACCGCGTCGCTAAACTCTGACAAACGACACGGTGAGCGCGGGGAGCGGGTGGGGAACGTAAGATAGCGGGAGGCGGAGTGTCCGTTCTGTATGTAATACTATTAATGTCGTCTGAGGTCAAAGTAAATATAAATAAATGTATATTGCTGGATGTTTTTAAACATTACGTATACATGATGTTTAGGTGATATAGGTGTAGTTTTAAAAGATTATATTTTCAGGAAACAACAAGCACCCTTGAAGCGAAGTCGAAGCTTTTCGCCAAATACCAGGCTCAGCTGAAGGAAGACAGCTGTTGCCCTCTGTGCAGTCGAGGATTTGAAAGAGAAAATGAGGTAAGTCTTTAAGTTTCGTACTTCAATCATCATCATCATCATTACAGTTTAGGTTGATGATTGTCACATATTCAGATTGGTTCAAGGGGCACTCGCATATAACGTTTCAAATAGGTGCCACCTTTGATTTGTATGGGATTCAGTACTAATTGAAAAAAAGCTAAGCAAAGGTTTTATTACTTGATGTTATAATTTAATGGATATGGTTTTACACCTGGAATAAATAATTTTCATTTAATTTCTATTTCATTTCTGGGAAACTATGGTTTGTCCAACAGTTTTTGTTAATTTCTCAGTGAAATGTGAATGAAAATATTCTGATTTAGTGTATAAACTGGTATTTGCGTTTATACTGGCTTTACCATAGCCATATTCATCTATTTAATGTATAACAACGTACAACTTGTTTAATGTACAACTTGTTTAAAAATATCAAAATTTTGTATTTATGCATCTTTGTATAATGTATGTATGTAATATCTCAAATATAGCCACATGTTTCAATTATTTTCAAAATGCGATTATCATATTTCTCCTCATTTATTACAGGTCACAGATATGATATCACGTCTGGATTCAGAGTCGATGAATTTGCCATCACAGCTGGAGAAAGCACTCGAAGATTTGCAAAAGAATTCTACCAAGAAAGACGAGCTCCTCAGCATGAAGTCTCTTAATGAGAAAATTATCAAATTGAAGGAAAAGGACATCCCACAGTTGGAGACAAGATTGACTGACACTGATGCTGTGAGATACCTGTTTAACTTATTTTTGTTGAAGTTAATATTGGAGCCTAGCTCGAAGAAATGTTAGACCTTTCGTCTGGGGGGTTTTGGTATCATATGACACGCGATTTGCCTTTTCGAATTTAGGTGAATGTATATACATAACAAACAGACGTGAGTGACCCGTAGTTTTTATTTAAAAATGTATATACATAATTGCAGATGATGAAGGAAAACTTAAGAAGTTTTATGTGTCTCAAAAGTTCTTATGTCCTTAAACTTGCGCAAAATCTACAATTCCGCAATTGTTCAGCTTGGTGTATAGATTATCAACGCCCTCGTAATAGGAAAATGCTTACTTAACTGCACTTAGCTGAGGGAAGGCTGTCGACAATAATTCAAGCTAGCTCTTTGGTCTCTGGATTTATTTTACTTCTTAAAATTATAAGCATCATGAGAGAGATAACGATAGCATTTATCTTTTAGCGTGTATTTTTTTAACTATATTTGGGAGGTAGTTTTTTTAAATTTATATTTATTATTGGGACTTTTGTTATTTAAACATGTCAGTCCCATTGTATATTCTTAATCTATTGATCACTTGAGATGAGTTACACAGTCAAACAGCTCCTTAGATGCGTCAGAGTTAGGATCCGCTAAAATCCTATTAAATCGGCCCACGTCCAGCTTATTCAACTTGTAAATCACCTCAAGTGAACGTCTCTCACGCTGAACGCATTCCACTAGCAAGTGGTATACGTCCTCCTCCACTCCACATGCGTCACAGTTTGGTGAGTCTACTTTCCCCATTAGATAAGCGATTTTTTTAGAGGCATGTGTCCCGTCCTCAACCTGTGCGCTGTAAATATAAGCCTACGTGACAGACTGGTATTAATAAACCACGGTATATGTGGAGGCTGACTCACTATAATTCTGTACCACACCCCCTTATCAACCGAGCTTTCATTCTTTCTTCCAGCTTTCCAAAAATTATAAAATTTTTTTAAACTATCACGGTCATTCATTAAAGCACTATTATTATTAACGGGATATTTACCGTGGTTCGCGTTAATTTTGCGCTCCCAATATTTCGGCACAGTTACATGCACCATGTTCACGGGCGACGGGCGGGGATTAACGCGAACCACGGTAAATATCCCGTTAATAATAATAGTGTTAAAACAATTTTTTCTATATTTAGGTAGTAGCTCTGAATAATTTGATAATATGTCGTATTCTAGTCCGTCTGAAATTGCTTTTTAGCTAGTGTGTCAGCCTCCTCATTGCCTCGTAGTCCGATGTGTGATGCAATGCAATTGCAAACCCATTGCAATTTAATATCAAAACTGTTATCTTGTAAATCTCATAGTGTGATTGTCCTTGTAAGCAATCGATACACCTCTCCTGCCGGAAGAGGTAGCTTGTACCCTGGAATAACACATAGGATATATTTTCCAAGAAAATTAAGATCTCTTTGCAGGATATCGGTTGTAGCCGCGGGGCGCAGCTAGTTTGTGTCAATAATTATTGACACAAACTAGCTGCGCCCCATTAAAATTGTCGAATTATAATTAGACAATTTTAATGAATTTATATTTTCAGAAAATAAAATCGTGCAATGACACTATAGAGGAGCTACAAATGTCGCTAATAGAGCCGGAACAGAAGATGCAGACAGCGAAGCAGATTCACGGCGACATGCCACTCATAGATCGCTCACTGTCTGACTCCAAGACCATCTCCAAAAACGTGAGTAAAATACATTGGATTTCAAAAACGATGAATGCTATGTGATCCAGCATTTAGCAGTACGAGGTTTTTTATGTTTGGGATGTCAAATTTAGGACGTAGGCCTCCTCCATCTCAGTCCATTCCTGTCGGTCTTGTGCTGTGCGTGTCCATGCGGCTCCGGCGACTGCAGTAATGTCGTCTGCCCAGCGGCGGCGAGGGCGGTAAATAAAAGTATAGGAAATGGAAATAGGATACATAAATCTCTTTATTGGTGCAGCGACCCAAAATGTGTCTTGGCCTCCGATACTAGAAGACGCCACTCTTCTCTACTTTGTGCACGTTCGTGCCAAGCATGAACATCCAGCTCCCTTAGATCTTTCTCTACTTCGTCTCTCCATCTATACTTGGGGCGTCCGACGGGCCTTCTCCGTTGCGGCATTCCTAAGTAGGCCCTTTTTGTGGCGCGATCCTCTCCATCCTTTCCAAATGGCCGAGCCATCGAAGTCTGTGGGATTTTGTTTCACCAATAATATTGGGCTCCGCCACCAGATCTTCTATTTCCTTGTTTTTACGGATCCTCCAACTGCCATCTTCTTGTCTTACTGGTCCCAGAATTTTTCTGAGCACCTTGCGCTCCGCCACTAACAGCTTATTTTCCTCTTTTTGTGTTAAAGTCCAAGCTTCACCGTACAAAAGTATTGGTCTGATGACTGTTTTATAAACACGGATCTTAGTGTTTCTGCTGATAAACTTGGACACCAATATCTTATGCAAAGCTGCACTACAACGGAGGGTGTTCTGAATTCGAATGTCGATTTCATCCTCTCTGGTGTTCCTATCCAGAGAGGATACATAAATAAAATGTTTAAATATATTCATACATAAATATTAAACATTGATTAGATGTACCAAAGCGTCACTAGATGGCGCTGATTTGCTGTAATAAATTGTCTATCTATACGGTTCGGAGATCTGGTTTTAGTCAAAATCTATTTCCTGACTTGGTACACTAATGGACAGGCCACATTTTGGTGAGTGTGTGCTTGGGTAACGCTCAACTTTTTTTTTATAGCAGTGTAAAGTTGACTCGCGCTCGTTTTTATCTTGCTTTTTCTGTCATTAAGAGTGTGAGATATCTTCTATGTCACTCTCTTAATTGCAAAACAAGCAAGATAAAACTTGCAAGCAAGCGAGCCAACTTGCATCGTTATAAGAGTTGCGCGTTACCCTGCTGATCGTTTCTTTACTTTTTCACGACAGGATAAGTCTGAAAACGAATTCAATACCATCCTTCCCTTCCTAGTAAATATGTCATTTGGTCGAAATAAGCAGTTTGTTTTCAATATATGATAATGTTACGTACTTGTACGTAACATCTTATGTACTTGTACGTAACGTAATGTCTTATGTTAATTCAAAAATTGTCGGTCACATAAATGTGTACATATATTTTTTGTTTGGTTTGCGCTTGACCGCTAAACTCATCGTGTGTGATGTTAAGCGACGTTGCGGTCTACGATCGATAGAACGCGCATATATCAGCTTATTCATAGTTAGGTTAACAATGTCTATGACCTTATAAAAATATTCTAAAAGAGAATGCGCATACGCATTCTTATGATGATTTAAATGATAGAGTATGAATTTTCTAATCAATTCTTTGCTATCGTTCTTGTGGGTTGTCGTTTACTTGGTAACATTCATGTTTTATACATTAAAAATAACAACCATATTTCATTTGACAGTTAAAACGGTTAGAGTATGTTTATTTATAATTATATAGTGGCAAAAGAAGTGGAACTAACATCTCGAAATATACATATTATACTACTATGGTATTATGTAGACTCGACTGAACAAAATAATGAAATAAGGACAGCAGCGCCCTCAATGCCACGTTAGTTCTCTAGCTAAACAGACAATTAAAATGATATGATTTTATGTTTTACCTCGTTGTACAGTTAGAGAACTTGAAGAGTCTGTGTGCGGACATGGAGAGCGACATGACGCTCGACGAGGCGACCGCGAAGCAGACGGACCTCAGGACAAAGCTCTCCACTCTCAGGAACAGAGTCAAGAATTCTCAGAAGAAACTCAATCTCTACAACAAGAAACTGCAGACATTGGGCGATAAGAAGAACAAGATTAAAGAGGAACTACTGAATGTGCAGAAAAAGGTATTTTATCAGATATTGAGAACGTAGACATGGATTTTATATTTCACTATTATGTTGTATTCAAATTAATAATCTAATTAGTTTTTTTTACAAATCCTAAAGATAGCGCTATCCGTACTCAGCGATATCGATTCACGTTTTTGATGCGTACCGCACAGGAATGGAATTCTTTGTCGTCAATACTGTTTCCACAAGAATGCACAATCTTGGAATTTTCAAGGCTAGATTGAATAGTAATCTTTTAAATCAACGAGCTCCATCCTCGGCCACACCGTCGCTTCAGGCGAGTTGTTGGTCAATCATATATCTATCTAACATTAAAAAGATTTCATCTGCACATAGATAATATCTGCGCAAAAGCAAGGATTTTAAAAATTATAAGACGAAAATATTATTTTACAATTCGTATGTCCGTAGCAGCTTGGAGTATTGTGGTGTTACTTGGAACCTTTTTTATGAAGTTTATACTAAGAAGTTAGAAAGTGGACAAAAACACTTTATATGGCACCTTGCCTTTTCTTGCAATATTAAGACTATACGTAGTTTCCCAGCTAGGCTGAAATACTTTCATAGGAGTTCTCTTTCGGATCGGAGACACTTACTTGAACTACAATTCCTGTACAACATGGTGAACGGAGTTCTAGATATGCTTGAACTTCTGTCTCTTTTGAATTTCTCGGCACTAACAACGTTGACTAGAACATCGAGACTTAATGTTTTAAAAAAAAAAATCAAGCATTACACTAACCTTGGCAATAATGCACCTCTCAATAAACTTGTTTCCGAATTCAATATAACACACAAGAAATATGGCTTGGATCTTTTTACTTGCAGCTTTAACTCTTTTAAGCGGGCCGTTCATAACATTGATTTCAATCATTGGCCTGATATGTACTATTCACTTTGACATAATTATTCACACTTGTGTATTCTAATATTCATAAATTTAAGTTATGTAATTCGTTTTGACATAAATCTATTTAATTAATTTTCTAAGCGCTTGTTTCTTAATTGTATGTTGTTGGTGCCTATAATTATGTTAGCATTTAGCTCTAATTTGACTTATGTTCATGTGTTACTTATAACAATGAAAGAATGTATAACATGTTGATACCCAATAAATAACCAAATAAATTAAAAAAATTGGTGTGTGTGGGTTACGGCTTCACGCTCAAACTTCTCAATGGATTTAAATGAAATTTGGTATGACGTTGGCTTTTACCTTGAACTAAAACTATAGTTATTCCGAAAAAAAAAACTCCTTTTAGTAGGCTCTCCACCTTACATTAATCTAAAAGACAGATTGTGCCTTTCGGAGAACACCACTGTATAATGGTTGACTTTTCATCAAATCGTATTTTGTTTACTTAAATAGAAATAAATAACATACAATGTCACATTACGTTTTCTTATACTAGGTACAAGACTTGGTAAATCTTCAAGAGACCAAGAAAAATTTGGAAGCGGACCGAGAGAAGCTTCTGAAAGAGCTCCAAGAGTTGCAAGACGGACTAGCGCCGTTGCAGGAGGTGCTCAAAGGGAAACAAGAGGCCAAGAACGAAACTGTTAAGAAATATAGGTTTGTTGGACACGCGTGTCTCTTAACAAAAATTATCACTTCAAAGCCTAATATTTAGCAAAGGATCCCTAAATTGAAAAATGCTTTTCGCACATACCCAATGTATTTTGATTACCTATCCAACGATAACACACGATGGGGTAGATGAAAAAAAAAAAAAACTTCACGTTACGTGTAGGGGAGGTACCTCAAAAAATTATATTTTTCAAAATTTTATTCTACGACTTTCTCTGCATTATTAATATGCATATCTATACCTAATTACAGTTTTCTATTACCTACTTATAGTTTTTGAGCAAAGCCGCGGATGGACAGACAGACAGTCGGTTCCTTGTTTACTACGGAACCCTAAAAAATGTAGCCTTAATACTCAGGGAGTGAATGCGAATCTAACGATACCTCGCACATCAAAATCGGTCAAGCCGTTTAGGCTGTAGGTGAACATATAGAAACACACATACATTCGAAAAACATAATCCTTCTTCTTGCGCAGTCAGGTAAAAAAACTTTACTATGGAAATCGAACCACCTTATAAGTATTTTTAACTAGCATTTTCTCATTTTTTGTTTTACAGAGGTTTGATCGAAGTCAAGAATGCATTCAATACAAAGGTAATGAGCGCGTTCGATAAAGTGAAGGCGATAGAGCAAGAGATCAAACAACACAAGGACAAGAACATCCCCGGAGAAATGGAGAAACTGAAGCAAGCGAACGAGAAGCTCGCCGAGAGGCAGAAACAGATCGCGCAGGAGAAGGACCAACTCACGACTAAAATAGACGCTTTGAAGGATGAAATCGCTAAGCAAGAGGTGAGAAAATCTGGCTGTATATTAACTGGCCTCGCAGCTCAGTTGGTAGTATGTCGGCCTGCTATGCCGTATGTCGTGAATTCGATCCCCCACCCAGGGCAAACATTTGTGTAAATAGTGTGATTAAAAACACAGTTTATAACTAGAGAAGTCCCACTCAGTTTAAAGACTCATCAATACACATTTGTTATTGGTTAATGTGGTAACTGATTACTCTTTTTATAGCTCTACAAACGCGATCTAAAAGACAACATGAAGCTACGCGACACACAGAAAGAGATAGAGAAATGTCAGAAAGACGATGGTGAAGTGAATGAGAAGTTGAACGGGATCAACCGCGACCAGCTCAGTGAGAAGGAAGGCTTGATCAAGCAGCAGACCAAGCTATTTACGGAGAAGGCACAGACTGAGGGAGGTTTGGACCAATTGAAGGTAAGACCTCACATTCCATACGATATTAGTCCAAAGAAACATGCTTTTTAATAGGAATTTGTTTCTTGATAAATTCCACATGTATTTGTAACCCTTACTCCCTAAAAAGGAATGTAATGTTTTTCGGGTGTGTGTGTCTATATTACATCTCGAAGTTTAAACGATTTGATGAATTTTGATTTGCAAGATTTTAAGTGCAATAGGCTCTTACTTTTTTCCATAAAAAATTAAATGTATACCTACCTATATTTGCTAGAATCAAACAAGTGCAATTAAATGTCTAATTCAGTGAAATATATGCAGCAAAACATTATTGTATGCCTTGCTTACATTTCTACTTATGTCAGCACTTGTTTATTATTTATGCCAGTTATTATTAAATAGTTTCAAGTATTTTATAAAAGAAATAAGTGTTTCCTAGTACAAGAATTTGAACTACTTCAAGCTATTATTTTCTGTGTGATGACACATGATTACAATCGACAATAACTTGGGTTTACCTATTCCAGAAACATTTAAAATTGTCCAGAAGTGATCTTGCGAAAGCATTGGCAAAAGATATTGAGAAGAAATACAAGGAGAAAGTTTACGAACATTATGTAACAAAAACCATTGATAAGGACATAAAAGATTACGCTGTAGCCTTGGAGAAATGTCTCATGGAGTTCCACAAAGAGAAGATGGAGAACATTAACCTTGTTATTAGGTAAATATGGTGTTATTTATCCCATATCTATTATTAAGTTTGTGCACAGTATGCAGATTGTATTTTTTTACTAATTAATAGGCGTGCACTTGACTGCTAAATGACTAAATGCTAACTCATATGATATTAAGCGACCGCTGCGGCATTATTAAGTAAAGAATGGGTCTTCCACGTCTATTTAGGGTCTTAAGCTAAGGCCGCAGAACGGTTAAACCGCAGCGGTTTTTTACCGCGTGAGTTTATAAAACGAATACAAGCGGCCGCACTTGCGGTTTTTCCCCGCGACTGATTTAGTACCGTCTCGAGCGGTTTCGCGGTTTATAGCGGTTACCGCTCGCGGGAAAAAACCGTAGTGCGGCCTAGGCCTTAATCTCCAATTATAATTTTAAGTGCATTTGGAAGTCTTTTCAAAGAAGCAGCGAACGCGGTATGTGTATGTAAAGTCTGAAACACCATACTTCATAATTAATGAACTATGAATTGACTGGCAACCAATGATAGCTCGTTTTAAAAAAAACTTAAAGCTTTCATTGAACACCATTATGTTAATACATAGTTTATTTTCCGTCAATATTTAATTTATTTATAAGACAATCATAGTGGCTTAGATTATAAGCACCTATACACTAAGGACACGCCAGTATACAAATCAACATTCAATATCACTGTAAAGTCAAGTACGCTGCAAATGTACTTCATGGAAACATTAATGAAGTACATTAGATTATAATGTTTATATATTATAATGAGAAATCATTATTGATATTCTTGTTCTTTTAGGGAGCTATGGAGAAAAATATACAGAGGAAATGATATTGACTACATTGAGATTAAGACTGAAGGAAGTGTTTCAAATGATTCAGATCGGCGTAAATATGATTACAGGTATGTTATTAAACAAAATAAATATACATTTATTTATTTATAAAGGAACTGGAAAGTTGTTATCAGCTGGTATATCAGTCGAGTTTGTGTTTATTTATCAAAAGCACATTCCATTAGGTACCCGTCATGACGAAGGTATAAAACAAATAGTTATATAATCGCAACCATAGATGATGTAAACCAGGGGTTCCCAAACTGTGCGTCCTCGTAGTAGTTGAATGATTAGTATTTTATAAGCCATCTAATTCCGTAGTACAAGCTTTGCTTAGTATGGGCTAGACGTGTGTCCACTAGAAATGTCCACCAATATTAATTTATTTATCCAGAGAATAATAAATTCCGGAAATTAAATACGAACTATGTATGGTTATGTTTTGCCGGTTGAGCTTAATGTATATTATATAGCCTATTATCTGTAACTGTACCTATTTCAATAAAATAAAATAAATAAACTATGATCCTAATCACAGATCATACTCTTTGTATATACATACAATCACCTGCTTTCCCTTACGGCGGGTAAGCATAGCATCAACGATCATGAGGCCGTTTGAAGCCACATTTGACCGTTGTTAGAGGGTTAGATGGAAGGGAGAGGATATGAGAGGGCATGATGTAATGTTTTTGTTATTTATTTTTTTATTATACACTATAGATCTACGATTGACCACCAACTCGCCTGATGCTAATGTTGTTGATGTTTAATTAAATTTTAATGTATAAAAATGTTATTGTATATTTCTTCTTAGTATCATTGTCCTCTATTATGGTAATTCATTCATCATTGTCATTGTCATTGTCCTCTATTGTGGTAAGGGCGCGAGGCAAAATCTGAAACCTGTAAGTGCGCCACGATCTGAAAAAGTCTGGGTACCTCTGATATAAACTAATTTTGTATATTTATTTTAGAGTAGTGCAATGTAAGAACGGAGTTGAAATCGACATGCGCGGGCGATGCAGCGCGGGACAAAAAGTATTAGCTTGTCTGATTATTCGACTGGCGCTTGCTGAAACATTCAGTTCCAGGTGAGATTAACATTTATTTTGGCCCTATATTTTGCTCATAAAAAATCACATTATTGGCTTTTTTTTACCGAATTCCAAAAAGGAGGAGGTTCTCAATTCGCCAGAATCTTTTTTTAAAGCATTTTTCAATATCCTCATATTAGGAACAAACATACAAGTACATAAATATTCGTATTTGTAACTATAGTACAATTAACCTATACGCCGCGCCATCAGTAAAGCACGGCCAAAGGCAAGCGAACATCTAGTTTTAGACTTCATAAAAATAAGGGTTTTATTCTCAGTTGTGAATAGACTTCATTTTTTGTTAATTGCCATGTTCACTGTTCCGTGGGATATCCTCACAAATGTTTCTGGTCCTATTAGAGGTTTGCTAAATCAGACACTTGCTAAGATACGCACATAGTAAGTTATTTTGTTAGTTTAATATAATTCCCGTCACGTAAAAAGAATGCTGGCCATTTACCTGCGCATTGAGCGTTTTATCGATCAAATTGGTGGCATGAAGGGGGCGCGACGGGGGAACGTTCAGCCGGCCGCACCCTATATCGGTTCATCACTCGATCCTTTCTTCCCGCGCTGGAATTGCGCTTCGTTTGCTCCCAAAGCACAGTCGCACATACAACTTTGCACGACCATGGTTTTACATAGGTTGTTAGTTTTTAGGGTTCCGTACCTCAAAAGGAAAAAACGGAACCCTTATAGGATCACTTTGTTGTCCGTCTGTCCGGGTGTTAAGACCTGTATCTCGGGAACGCGTTAAGGTATCGAGTTGAAATTAAAACCATATACGCAGATCCATAGTCTCTTGCTGCAGAAAGAAAAATCAAATTACTCAGTTTCGTAAAAAAAGTTACAGACGAATGTCGTAAAAGTTTCCGGCAGCCTAGTCGGGAGAACGTCTGACTTGCGATACGCAGGTCCTGGGTTCGAATCCCACAACACGCACCTCTGTCTTTTCGAAGTTATGTGCGTATTGTCCGGCAACTTCAAACGGTGAAGAAAAACATCGTGAGGAAACCTACATGTCTGAGAGTTCTCAATGATCTTGAAGATGTGTGAAGTCTGTCAACCCGCACTTGGCCAGTGTGGCAGACTATGGCCTAACCCTTCTCACAATGAGAAGATGGCCCGCGCCCAGCAGTAGGACAGTTTGTATAAACAGGTCTGATAAAAAAAATATGTAAAAAACTCACATTTCGACACTCACAAGGAAATCAAAACCTATGGAATACTTCCCGTTGACCTAGAACTATGAAATTTGGCAAAAAATATAGGAAAAAATCCGAAAACTGGACATTATTAATTTAATCACAAAAATTTGAGTCTAAAACTTATACTTGTTTGGTTTTAAAACTTATACTTGTTTCAGATTTGGCATTTTAGCCCTTGACGAACCCACTACCAACCTGGACGAAGAAAACGTGCGCAGTCTGTGTTCAGCGCTCGGGGAAATCGTTCAAGAGCGCATGACTCAAAAGAACTTCATGTTCATCATCATCACCCACGATAGGGATTTCATCGAGTCGCTCGGAAACATCGACAAAGTGACGCATTTCTACGAAGTTTCCAGAAATGACGATGGGAAGTCGAGAATCAAGAGGGTCAAATTCGTATAACTAACCAGTAAAGTTAGAATTTATTTTTTCTATGTTATCGTCAAGTGTAAGTGTAGCCATTCCTTAAGAAATAATTGTTTAAATATTGTGAAGGCTGTGCCTTAGGGGCGTGGATATACAGTAAGTTTTGATTTCAGAGTATTTTAGAAAACTAAAATTATTTTTTACTCTAATACATAAAATTACATACATCAACCCATAATGATATCTGGTTACATCTCGATTCTACAGACAATTAAGCATGATCATAAATGAAAAACAAGAATAAATACTATTAAGTTCTTCAACATTTCTTTTATTTCAACATTAAATAACTATTACTTGAATATTATAAATAACTTAATATTTATGAAGGCATGGGGTGGATTACGCGCCACCCTCCCCCTACTTTTCTCACCTATTTTATAATTAATACATTTTAACCATATTTAATCGTAACAGAACAATTATTTCATAGTATAGTAATAGAAAATATCCATACTAAAAGCAAAAAACTGATTTGTACACGGAATATCTAAATCGGCTCAAAATTAAAGATCACGGTGGGTTGCATCAGGGCGAATCGCAGCTTAGTTCGCTTTTATGTATTTTATATGAACTATCGCACACTATTATTTTTGTGGTTGGTGTTGAAAATGTGGAAAAATCACATGGCAGTAACATTTATATTATATTGAGCACTCGGTTGTTATGTGATTATCATGCAAGGCTAGTTTTTTTTACGCGCAAAGTCCGAATAGAGTATCTATTGGAACTTTTGCGCGGTCAACAATCCTATTTAATATCTGTTTTATTACAATACAATAAAAAAGTGTCTATATTGCGAGCGCGAGCATGCGTAGTCCACCCTCTGCAAGTTTTTTTATGCCTTTCGTCGCATAAAGATATCAGTTTATGCTAATACCAGTAATACTGTTTAAGGGCTCACAAATACCATTTTGGTCAATATGCAAAATCTTGTTCTCTTGCAAAACTGTCAATGTCACTCCCAACAACTCTGCTATCTGTGTGGAAGGGAATGATTGGGATAAGCACTTGGTTATGTGAGGAACCAAGTCTTCCGTGAAGCAAATGCATAGAGATACATAGTTCTGTCTCTCAATATCAGTGAATGCTTGCTGTTCTTTATGATAAAACGCCACCAGTACTTGGACAGATTTGGAAATAGACAGTCTGAAAGCGTCATATACTTCCTTCACGATATTCAAAGGAGCTGTTACTCTGAAGGAATTCAGTACAGTCAACAAACCATTGCAATACTCAGCTAATGGATAGTAGTCAAGTAAGGTTTCAGGTGGGCCGGTTGCTATGTTTTCGTTCACAGGTCTTTGAACATTTTTTATGGTTGGTACTTTATATGTTCGCATTTGGTTCTCAAAGTGATTGTCAGATTTATCTAAACCACTGTGGAATTGTATCAGGATGTTGTTTCTGTACAGAGGCGTGAGGACGCATCTCATGTCGGCGCCAACTCTACCAAACGATAGGCAGAGATACATGCACTGGTTCAGAAGCGATTCGAAGCTTGATTCATCTTCTTTCAGCAATTCTTGGTTTAGTATTTCAGACAGCGCCTCCACCTGAAAAACGTGGAAGTAAATATTTCGGTATATAGGGGTCGCCCACAGTTACTCCTCGCACTGATTCAGTAAAGCTTTTCATTAACGCGCGTCTGAATCGCTACTTTCGCTGTTATGTGTGATTACTGTTTCGGGTGACATCAGGTACAATTAGAGCTGGGGAACCGTGACGCATCTGTAGCATCCACAGGCATTCAATAATCAATACAGAACAGATGCTGCATCGAGTATATCCATGCTGTACCCCGTCAGTACCGACGCAAAATTGTGGAAGAAGGTATACGATTAGCAACAGCATCGCGATCATATTGTAACTATATAGTTAGCGTAATAACATTACGCTATTATTTAAAGCGTTTTAAAAATTCGCTGTGGCTGAGCAATTTCCACAAGCCTTACACTGAGATGGCCTTGGTTGACATAAACTGTAGTGGATGTGCATAATTCAGTGTCAATTTAAGTTTAATTAATAGATCAGTTAAGCTGGGATGTTAATATGAATAAAACTACAGTTAATCTTTACCTTTAACTTAAGCCAGCATGATAAAGCATTAGTCCCACTGAGCTCATCATCCTTCACCTTGGACTCTTGGGAGTCAGACAGGAAAATGGATTTATGCTGTGTCAGGACATTGAACAAGTGTATTCGGTGTAAATCTACTAGTCTTCGCAGTAACCTCTCTGTTGCTGTAACAATTTGATGTATAAATATAAATAGCTGTGACCTGCAGTTTTACGTAGATTAGCCAAAAAGTCACTCAGGTCACTCCAGCTGCAGTTTTTGGGTAGTACAAACAACAAAGAAGAGCAAAAGCAGCAATTGGCATTATACTGCCAATCACTGCTTTTGCTCCTCTCTTTATTAAGTATACTTACTTTCAGTATTTTTCGCATCCTCTAGAGCCTTTTCAAACCATGCATTTCGAGCTTTCAGAAAATGTAAGTGCAATCCATCCGAAGTGCTGTTCTTATTGACTGAGTAATGGATATCATTTTCATCATCATCAGTTGATTTGTATACTGTGTTAGCTCGCCGTAGGTAACCTAATATCTATAACATAATGATAATTGATTTATATTTGAGTTGTTATAGTGAATAATTGTAACTAAGACTAATATTGGAATTAGAGAACTAATGTGTCTTTAAAGGTACCAACATAATGTATGTAACATTTGCATTATACCTCGGCAGTAAAAGAGCTAAGAAACCATTTGTCTACATTATATTTAGTTTTAGGTGGTGCAAAAAGATTCAATGAGCAATAAAGGACCAGCATATTGTCAATCTCCTAGAATAACAAAATGTATTACAAGGCAATAATAAAATTTTACTTACTTGTAAACATTGAGGCAGTGGTAGGTCATATCTGAGCTGGTTGAAAAGATGATACAGAGTTTCAAACCAAAGAGTCATTATTTCTGATGTAGTATTCTGAAATAATTTAAGTCTAATAAACATTGTCGTTATTCCTAACAGTTTGATATATTAATTAGAAAACTGGATATTGAAGATCAAGGAATAAGAAAGGTAGATTTTGACATCAAGAGCACTCATTGAGCACACACCACATTGGGTACTTAACTCTGTGGACAGTATCTGTAAACACATGCCCAGTCCTCTAATGTTTAAGTTTAGTCTGGTGGTAATCATGGTTTAGTACTTTACCTGAACAAATGGAATTTCTGAATATCTCTTAGATAGGTTACGGACAAAAGTGAATATATCAAGGGCGCTCTCATAGTCCTCAGAATTAAGAGCTTCACGCATCAATGATGGAAGCTCTAGAAGCTCTAATAATTTGTCACTTTGGTTACGAATAGAACTGTAGCGACTGAAAGAAGCAAAAATAAAATGTTAATTACTTACACTAAAGTAAATTCATTGGTCTAATTAATATGATAGTGGTACAGTTTGTTGCAACTAATGATCGACATTGAACTTTAGAAACAGAGCTTGACTTTGTAGAGTACAGACCACCAACTCTTCATACTTTGTGTGGCAAGGATGGTGCTCTATAACAATATAATTGGATTTCTTCAAAGTGAACACAAAGCAAACCTTCAGAATGACTCTGATTTTAGAGAATTAGGACCTTTTTGTGTGCATATATTAGATATTTTCACTGAACATGGCAAATAGTCACAGTGAACAATTTTGAAGGTTCGCTCTTAGCAGATCCGATTGGATCCTAGTACTTTATTGTTTTATCAAGATATCATGTCTTTCAAGCTTGATTTGCAATACATAAGCGATGCATAATCTACAGCTTTGTACTTTCATTGAACTTTACAAAATTTGGTACCTTTTTTCCTTGACAATATTGCCAGCAACTTGTGAAAACTTCTCACATTCCTGTAAAAATGAGGGTGTTGTTTCTAAAAAGTTTTCTAAAGATCCTTTCGAGTTTTCCAAGTCTTTTCTAATGGTGCGGGATATTTCAGCTGTTTCCACAAATGTTTTATAGTTTGTGAAGGCCAGTTCTTGAGTCTGTTCAGTGAGCTGCCTCATCTCTTCAGTCAATCTCTCTGGTTCTTTACGGATATGCTCCCAGTTCTGAGAGCCAAGTTTCTTAACATAGTCAGCGATCTCGTTAAAACTTTCGGCGTATTCTAATAACAAAAAAAAAAGTAAATTGCAGTTTTAGTACTGCTATTAGAAATAGAATACCGTTTATATTTACCGGTAGAACAGCTAGGAAATAGTAACTGAGTAAGTTCTTTTAGTTCTTGGGACATTTTACTTGAATGAATTCAATGAAAGATAATCAACAAATCAACCTATGAAGCAAAGAGTAATATTTTACGAAGTCAACAGAAAACAAAAATGACAAAATTCCACCTCGAACCAAAGAGAATGTATCGAACTCTTTTTAAACCACAGACTATTATGAGAGTTAGGGAAGGTGCGTATTTACGCAACCAGGTTTTTACACCAGGTATTTGCTTGCAAGTATGGCGACCAGGTGCCGCCCGAAACACTTGCAAGGAGAAAAAGTATTTACTTTACGGGATTTCGCGAATGCTATTATGCTTCTTATTGTAACATGTACAATGAACATTTTCCTATGCAAGTATTTTAGTTGAAAAACTCGCTACGCAATTGTCCACCTTATTATAACCTAAATACAAATCAATTTTCTTTAACGAAAAAAATACTTTCAAGGGTTTTGACCCCGGTTTTTGGCGCTTCACTCGGGTGTCATCGTCAAATACACGGAACGAAGTAGGCAAGCAATATATATCGCGCTCGCTCAGTCATGTTTGGTGTCGTTTGGAACGTTTTGAATTTTGTGAATGCCATTATGCTTCTTATTATAACGTATATAATGAACAATATCCTATGAAAGTATTTTAGTAGAAAAACTTGTTACGCAATTGTGCACCTTATCTTAGTTAAAATACAAATCAATTTTCTTTAACGAAAAAATACTTTGAAGGGTTTTGAGCCCTGGTTTTTGGCGCTGGTATTTTTATGTAGGCGCACTTGGAAGCCCTGGTATGAGATTTTGCAAGTATAACCCATCCCTAATGAGAGTTTTAGACCTTGCCAAAGAGAATGGACCTTGCCAAATTGATATATTTTTTTGAATTCAATTCAAGTTCATGTCATGACCAATAAAACCATGCCAAATAAACAAGTTTTTTGTGCTGCCACCATCATAGACTTAGCGCAAAAAATCGGCTAATGAATGTAAAAAATAAGCGTACCATCTTTATATTATTCACCCATACGTAGTATCTCCTAGCAGTGTGTAATTCACTATGCTCGGGTTATCCGAAGAAGGATTGCATGAGCTTCAGGATATTATCATGCAAAGTGCCTGTAGTCTTCTAGTTCTCAGTATGCAGATTCGAATAAATCTAGTTGCTTCCTAGCCATTGAGTCGCAGTAGCATAAAAAAAGAACAGCATGGTGTAATACGAGGTAGGATCCCGATTTGGTCCCGATCTCCATAGCTCTCAGACAGAGCCCAAGAAACCGGATAGTGTAATACGCCTATAAGATAAGTTTTATCGACTCCTCAGTTTCTCCACAAGCCCAATATTGGGTGCTCAAAAAGACTCAATTTTATACTCTTTAAATTTTGAAGAGCAATATTGTTGTTTTGAAGTGATTTTTTTTAGGCGGGCTGAGCATTTTATTTTGTAAGTATTGAATAAATCTCGTTACGCTCGGGTACATAGCCCTCGTACAGATAAACTGTCTTACTTAAAAACACTAGAATCATTTTAGCAGCGCGTGACAGCTGTTCCTGTCTGACAGAAAGTGAAAAGTTCTTATTCAATGGTTAATATTTTATCATGCGTATATTTTAATAAATAACGAAGTGATTGATTAAGTTCTAAGAAGTATATTTATAAACAAGAATATTTCAGCACATATTTAGGTAAACCTCGAAACAGACAGAATGTGTCTTATAATCAAACCCGTATATACACCCTGCACTTTTATTCATGAGGAAGCTCTGACGGTAGCGATATATACACTATAGTCTATATGAAACCCACTAAATCTATATTAACATCAGTTCAATGTACCGGTAGAGATATGACAAAAAATATAAATTCAGTTTTTTTCTACTCTTATTATAGACACTACCTCTACGCACAGCTGTACCGGCGAGGTCATCACTCCCTACCCCGCCGTGGCGGGGACCGTGACCTTGCTTGAGGCGGTGGTCGCTTTGACCCGTCGCCCACAGTGTCTATATGCTATCACGCTCAAACAGCTGAACCACCTCAGCAGCGGTCGCGCTCACTTGACGCGTGCAGCCGGCGGGTGAGCGCGACCGCTGCCGAACATTCCCCAACATAGCATATAGTCGCCGCTGCGGGCGACGGGCCGCCACACGCTGCGGGCGGTGGGTGAAAGTGACCGCCGCCTGAGCCGGTATCGGTATCGCAATCGTAATCGTAATCGTATATCGTTAATAGTATATCGTTAATCGTAAATCGTATATCGTCAATCGTTAATTGTAAATCGTATATCGTCAATTGTTAATCGTAAATCGTATATCGTATATCGTAAATTGTATATCGTATATCATATATCGTATTTTGTATATCGTACATCGTACATCGTACATACACATCGTACATACACATCGTACAACGTATCGATAATCGTTTATCGTATTATCGTTATTCGGTTAATCGTTATTCCGTTATTCGGTTAATCGTTATTCGGTTAATCGTAATCGATTCCGATTCCGATACCGGACTCGGAATCGGTATCGGTATCGGAATCGGAAACCGGAAACCTGAAATCGTAAACTGGAAGTCGGAAACTGGAAGTCGGTAACCGGAAGTCGAAAACCGGAAATCGGAAATTGGAAACCGGAAACCGGTAGTTGGAAACCGGAAACCGGAAGTCAGAAACTGGAAGCCGGAAACCGAAAGTCGGAAACCAGAAGTCAGAAACTGGAAACAGGAAACCGGGAACCGGAATTCGGAAACCGGAACCGAAAACTGGAAACCAGAAATCGGAAGTCGGAAACCGGAAATCGGAAGTCGGAAACCAGAAATTAGAAACCGGAAACCGGAAGTCAGAAACCGGAAACTGGAAACCAGAAGTCGGAAACCTTGGAAATCGTTATTCGTTATTCGGTAAATCGTTAATCGGTTAATCATAATCGTTAATCGGTTAATCGTTAATCAGTTATATCGTTAATCGGTTAAATCGTATATAGTTATTCGGTTAATCGTTATTCGGTTAATTGTTATTCGGTTTATCGTTATTCGGTTAATCGGGTAATCTTTATTCCGTTAATCGTTATTCGGTTAATCCGTTTTTGGAAACCGGAAGCCGGAAACCGAAAGTCGGAAACCGGAAGTCGGAAACTGGAAATCGGAACCGGAAGTTAGAAACCGGAAGTCGGAAACCGGAAACAGGAAGTCGGAAGTCAGAAACCGGAAAATGGAAACCGGAAACCTGAAGTCGGAAACTGGAAGTCGGAAACCGGAAACATGAAACCGGGACCGGAAACCGGAAGTTGGATCGGTATCGGCATCGGTATTGGCCGGCGCGCTATTTTACTATTTATAGCTTACATGACTCTGATAGCTTACAATAATTGAAACATGTTTATTACTAGCAGTGTATGTTTGAAGTTTAAAGAAAACATTATTTTTGTGGTTATATTGATCGAATTTTCTCTACACAAACAATAAAAATGAACCCTTTCCTTGTTAGAGACAGTAAGAATTATTTTATCCGTAAGTTAGAGTAATTAATTAATGACTTACCCGATTTTGTGTACCGTTAGATGGTGGTAGGTGTGTCCACCACTATTATAAAAATTGATCGAACTGAAATCCATTTTGTTGAATACACAAACGCACCCCTTTTTTGTAAGTGTCTGTAAAGTTTTTTTAAAGTGTCTATTTCACGTTTTACCAATCTAAATTCGTCTTTTTAACAGTCGCACATTTTTACATCCCTCGACATACACATTATTACACAAATAAAAGACTATGGGAGTCCGTTATATTCGCAAGTAAAATAATGGTAATGAATATCACCCATTATCACGAAATGTATTACGTAAAAATACACTAGAACGCGGAAGCGGCGCGGGCGGAAGACGGTGCGTCGTTGCGTCGCGTAACGTACAGGTCAAAGGAAATGCCGCTGGAGCCTGGTGCGTGCGCGGTTGGCTCCTCAAGGGACTGTTTCGCCGACTAGCCTTCGGTAAGTTGCCGGCTGCTCTTTTTAGATTTAAATTTATTTTCCGATTAGCGCGTTGAGATAGGGTGACTATGAGCTTAATATTTTTTAGGAATTTGTGTTTTATTTATCTTAATTTACTTTTTCTTCAATAATGCTTTTAATAATGTAGAGTGCATCTAAGGAACCTACAGACACGTTTCAGTTATAAAAAAATAGTGGTTACATATTACAAAAAAATAATTAAAAAACGTACTTCTTCTATTGTATGTAAACATTACCCTCACGATCGCTTCCGAATAAATAATATAGCACCCTGTATAAGTTACTCTATGAATCAAACTCTGTGACTACAACAACTATAGGTTGTAATGTAACACTATAAGAAGTTACGATACTTCTTCACAGTATATAAGTAAGACAAAATGTCAGCTAGAGTGGACTAGCTAGGACTAGTGTTTCACAAGGTGTCCACTATTAATTGCCAAAAATACATGGAAATTCAACCTTCTATGTATTTTTTGTTCTGATCTGCTTTATGCAGATAGGCGCTTGTATGCTAATATAAACAAGCACTGAAATTGAATATGAAGAATATCTATCCATGCAGCACCCAATTGACGTGGGATTACTCATTAATCGAGTAAATTACTGACTATCTATAAATTATCTATTTATCTTATTGACTATTCCCTACGTATAATCGAGGACAATAACAATTTTATATAGCAACACATCTTTATTTGACAGTTTAGAAATATTTTAATTACCTGTGACAAAGAAGGATGGGTTGGTCTATGGTACGAAATTAAAATTGTTCCTGCAATAAATAAAGTTATAGCATAACTACGTGTTGGCACCTCTTTTTATGCCACTAAGAATGATAAAGTTAGAGAGAGAAGTAAATAGTCGAGATTTAATCAAATGTTAGTGTCATAATTCATAAAAACTTTTATAGTCTATGCATTGGCTTTGTAGGAAAATTAGAAATGGAAGATAGCCATTTGCTTGATAGCTTAAATTTTACAAATTTTATTCTTCCACGCATTAATTTCAACGTAAAAATAGTTAATTTGTAATTGGTAAGTAACTATTTCATGATAACCTCCAAAAAAGTTGTTGCAACTTTGGTTATATTTTTGTTTTCGTTTTTGTGGAATTATGATTGCGTCATGTAAACCTATAGATATGTAAAGCATCCTCGATTAACGAGTTTTCAGATATATTCTCGGCTAAAGCGGCGATTTTTCATTTGTCATTCAATAGTAAATATAACGTAATTTATAATTTAAAGTTAGACCGAGTTAACCTTTTCTTCTGACAAGGATAACCTACGCATCTTTTTCTTCTAATTTATTGACACCATTTTTGTTCAGCCACACCATTTTATTATTAGATCAACTTCTCTTAGAGCGTATAGTTTATCAGTTTTCTTCATTACGGCGTTACTGTTGTAATGATATGTGTTATCAGGTTGAATTAAATAAGGTTATGTTGATGTTTTGATCATAGATTACAAGGTTGTCAGAGCTTCATTTCAACAGTCATCCAATGTTAGATCTGATTTACACTTAGCAGTGTTGAGTTTTTTCTTTGTCTTTTAAAAGGTATAAATGGTAGTGTTTGTGAGTCCATACTCATCAAAATATTTGGATAACTGATGAATCTCAAAAATATTCGATATTGTATGTGCTATTAAGAAATATCTTGGTTTTTATTTTACTATCTGTTGCCTGGCTTTGCAGTTGTATGCATAGTTGATTTACTATTGATTTTCTTTATATTGAGTATATTGTGGCAGTTGTATATAAAATGTTACTACCTGTTTGACATCTATAGCTTTAGAATCCTTTACATCAGTTTAAAGCCCATCACACACGTAGCTATAATATATATTTCTATGATGTTACCAACTTATACCGTAATTTATATTATTGCATATTTTTATATTATTGCTTATTAATATATACCTATTATGGTATAACAAATCATATTTTGAATGTACAGCATGTTTCAACATACTGTCAGAGCGCACATCTCACCTTTCCTGCCACTTTGCCCGCTACACCCGACTGATTTTTCATCAATTCATGAACACTCTTTAAATGTCGATGTTGAAAACCTAAAATATTGGGCATATTTTTTTTGAGGATAACTCGCGATACAAATTAAATTCGCCACGAGTCTGTTTGGTCTTTATGTGCGATTCATTCCATTTGGTTCTTGTTTTTGTGGCTGATAGGGCAACTAACATGTCTAAAGCAGCATCAGAATGGTTGTCTGAAGAACTGTCAATTAAATCCAATAACAATGCACTTATTGAATTCATAATTACCGTAACCCTTTATTACAAAACATGAGCAAACACTAGCCCGATCATCAATGAAATGAAGGCAAAATATATATTATAGCATCAACTCCATGTGTGGAAGCTTGCTATAATACATATTATAGTATGGTATATTAATATGTATTATAGCTAGGTGTGTGACGAGCTTAATGATGAAATATTCAGATACTTTATGAAAAACATAAATAATATCGGTATAATGAACATTACATTATCTTCACATTGTGTAAGCACATTACTCGGGAACAGCTGTATCAAGTTGACCTCTTTTAAAAGTCCAATATTTTTTTTTGGTGGAAAAAATTAATACAGTCAAAAAACCAAAAATAAGGAACTGAAAGAGCTTTATTATATGTGACCTTTATATATATAAACTTAAGATCTCAACATTAGAAAGATCTAAGGCTTAGCTGAGTAGTCAAACTGACAGGACAATGACCGCAAGCTTCAGGTAGTATTGTAAGATGTTTTTTCTTCTTTAACTTCTTTAACTTTTCAGAAATATGGTGTTCAATTCTAACTGATATTATAAAAACAAAAGTAACTCTGTCTCTCCACATGTTTATTGCCTTTTCATGACATATGGCTATGAGCAAATTTTTGGTTCAGAGATCTAAGAATACAGAGATGGATGTAGTCAATGTTCAATGTTTTTCATGCAGGTTAAGCTGTGGGGTGCAGATGGTTTATAACATAAGAGTTATAGCTATAGTTTCATTTATGTTGTCATTGTCACATAATTGCTAATTTAACTATAAAATAAGATAACATTGCTAATTTAAAAATCAACATGAGTACAAGAAAAAAAATATGTTGAAAAGTATATGTACCTACATTATATTCTTATTTCCTTTTCAAAACAAGTCCATGAAGGTTTCAATCAAATCCTGCCCAAACCATGCAAGCTCCTTAAAATAACAAAACTAAATCTTGGATTGCTGTCAGAACTGTTACACCTCTATTATATCAGGTGTTTTCTCACAGAGTCCCGATGTTAGTATGATCTGTTTTGTACTTTGTACTGACATATCCATCAATGGCTTACAGTATAGTAGCACTTACTCGCATACACTACAGTCTTGTTTTCTAGTAGAGAGAAAGAGTTGGAGAGCGGTATCTATAGCCCCAAACCTGTTGCAGATGCTAGTTCAACACACATTAAACTAAGGTTTTCACGATTGTTAATAATTGAAATTAAACAATTTTTACCGGATTTATCGCGTATATTTCACATAAGTTATGACCTTACGTTTCGAACACTGCGAAGTCTGTGATACTAAATAGAGACATCTTTTTTTCACAGTAATATATGATGATATATATCATTAAGTGGAGATCTGACTTAAATAGTTGCATGCTTGCAGTATGTTGTTTTATTCCATTATCTCCTACAGCCTAAACGGCTTGACCGATTTTGATATGCGAGGTGTCGTTATATTAATCTTCACTCCCTGAGTGTTATAGACTATGTTTTTTGCAATAGTAAATCTTTACTATTGCAAAAAACATAGTTAGAAAAAAAAACCGGACAAGTGAGAGTCAGACTCGCCCACCGAGGGTTCCGTACAAACTAAATAAAAGGAGGAAATCATATTTTTTTTTTATATTTTCCTTCATAAACCGAAAAATATACATCGTAAAAATATTTAACACATTCCTTGCTCACCACTCGGATACGAGTGGAGCAGGGCTATAATAGCGGCGCCTCCCACTCTGATCCGAGCGTCCGTCGGCCGTCGGCGTTTGAGGCAGTCAACGTTGCTTTGCGCGGCCACTCTTTACTTAATCAAAATTCGCCTAATAAGTTTTGGTTCCCAGCTGAAGTGAAGGGTCTGCAGGGGGCGAAGAATGTGTTAAAAACCTGTTTTAGCTTATGCTAATGAGGCTCTTTCATAAGATACCCCACATGATACGGTTAATTCACTTTAAAATTTGGGCCCTCATTCCTTGCATATAGAGACACTATTTTTTTGTGATTAAATTAAAAATGTCCAGTTTTCGATTTTTTTTCTATATGTGTATTCTAACACAATGCTTCTTGCCAAATTTCATAGTTCTAGGTCAACGGGAAGTACCCCATAGGTTTTGATTCCCTTGTGAGTGTCGAAATGTACTTTTTTACAACATATTCGGCTATAACTTTTTTTACGAAAACTGAGAAATTTTGTTTTTATACTATGGGTCTGCCTATATGGTTTTAATATCAACTCGATACCTTCACGCGTTCCCGAGATAAAGGTCTTGACACCCGGACAGACGGACAGACAGACGGACAACAAAGTGATCCTATAAGGGTTCCGTTTTTTCCTTTTGAGGTACGGAACCCTAAAAATGAACAGTTAACAGAATATCAAGTGTATGTTATAGTACAAAAATCGTTCTTAGGTACCGGGATGTAAGTGCTATGATAGTTGAGTTTACACTAGTTTGCTTTGTTATCTTGAGTACTTTCCATTACACATGATAACGATGGAGATGGAGCCAGAAGATTGCCACTAGATCTCCCTGATAGAAAGCGCTAAAATCGAGTTTGGGCAAATTTTTAGACATTACTAAACTTTTTATTGCATGCAAACAAGCTTTTTATACCTAAAATGTTATTTGAAAAATTATGTTGTTTATGTAATATACGTATATATAAGTTAAACTCGCATTGTTTAAGGATATATCAATGGAGCTAGGGTGATTACTGGCCATGGATGGAGACAGAGAATTCAACCTCCACTGGGGAGGGGAGGTTGTGGTTAAGGTGAGCATTTTAAGAATCTATTTTGTTATTGTGCCATAGTAAAAAAGACTGTTTATTCTACTGTTGTCTGTTTGTGTAGAACCAACCTATCCCCCTTTCTATGAAATCTTTGCTCTAGAGATTCGTTCTGTGTGATTTACTCTTGAGTGTTGACTTATAGCTCAACCATAAACCATCCTGCGGTTTCAATTAGTCTTGTGCTTATTGCACACAACTGAACAATATTGCTGTGGGGTGCCGGCTTAGAATAGTACCTCTCTTCCCGTGGGTGCCTTAAGAACCGGCTAAGGGGAATATCACCAGAAGTGAGCAGCAGCACATTCTGCGTATAACGACATTACTGCGCTCGCCAACCCGCTTGCCAAGCGTGGCGAGTACTGGCAAAACCCCCTAATGACGAACAACGAAAAAACCAGGCCCCCAGTCCCCGGCAGCTCCGCTATTCCGGACTATGGTAGCGGCCCCGGTCACGGCGGAGCAAGGGGTGCTAAGAATCTCCGGCAGAGATCCGGCTACCACCCCCTGCATAAATTAGGTCATTGGAAGTCGCTGGATGCAAGCCGCTTCCAATCGGTCTTTTTGGAAATCCATGGGGGAGGCCTATGTCCAGCAGTGGACTTCTTATGGCTGAGATGATGATGATGATGAACAATATTTGATTACCCCAAAGGTAACAAATGTAAGTGACTATAATATTAAGAATCCTAACCAATGATATAAAGCGAAAGTAATTGTCTGCCTCTTTGCATTATGCTTTGATAATACATGTTCATAACCAAATGGCTGAACTGATTGTAAGGAATTTTTGTACAGATATAGTTGAGGCCCTGTAGACTGATATAAGCAACATTTCATAATCAACACCGTTTTTCATCAATACGCTAGTGAAACCGCAGGACATAACTAGTGTACATATAAAAATGTGATGATAATTTGCAGAAGAGATATTTGCCTCCTCACCTTCAAGCCAGATATTGCTTAACAACATTTTATAGTGATTGATTGCCAAATATGTTATTAAAAAAATGATGAATATACATTTTGCCCTAAATGACATGAAAATCTATATATATATAAATATCTAATATATCTAATAAATATAATCTATATATGTATAATTTCAGCATGATCCGGACTCTGTCACTAATGAAGTAATATGTGGGTATGATAATGTTCACAACTCCTCATTTTCTAACATGGTAAGTAAATTATTTTGATGTTATTGTTTGATTTATTCTCTGTAATCTTCTTCTGCTTATTTAATCTACTTAATATATTATACAGGCATAGGGAGTAGATAATTAGTTTGATTTGTACCACTTTTTTTAATAGGGGGTAGATTAAATGTCAGAGAGTCTACAAAACTAGAATCCAGGAACTTATACAATGTAGGATGTAACAGTTCACGAGTTAATAGGTTTCTTCTAGGCAAGCTCGTCCCATCATAGACCTTACCAGTTGCTTAACACCAGACGAGTTGAAGGTCAAGCGCAGGCTTATTTTCGTATAAAAGTTCACAACACTTGTCTCCCTGAAATCAAACATTTTTTTCACTTTTTATCATGTCATATATGTATTAAATTTATATATATAATTACATATATACGATCACGGGATCGACCATATCCATAGCATGTTATTAAAAATATTTCCTGTGATGTGTGTAATGAGTGCTAAATAAATAAATAATCTTTCAGGCGTCAGAAGAGATAATAACTAACACGGACCAAATGGCAGCAGAGAACTTGATGTTCCTCGCTCAGGATGTCGTTGGTTACACGGAGACAGCCGAGTTGGCGGATGATCCTAATGTGGAGTGTGTTACTGAAGAGGTCATCACTGATGACTGGGTCGGCGGACAGGAGAGGTGATTATTTTTTGTTGAGGCATTTGACTACAGTTCATCTGATGTTAAGATGTGGATGTGATAATAATACAGATGTGGTTTAAGATGGCAAAGACAATATTAACATGAAAGGCTCCGAATTAAATGTATCAGGGGAAAATAAAGTGGCTCTGAATAGTGGCTATTGGAACACAATAGATGCTTGGTGATAGATTTTCAACTTAGGCTGGTGGCTACCCGGCCAGGTATTCGAAAGTACCCTACCGCTATTCTATGTTTTCCGGCTCATTGCTGGGATCGGAACCCATGTCCTCTTGCACGGATTAAACTAATTCCGTGCGTGGTCATGACCGACATCTATATTCCCTTCAAAACGTGTGCATTATTTTGCATTATTATTTATTAGACGTACAATACGCGCAAATCTTGACTCTTGAGGCATGAATGGTGCGTGCGCTGAATTTTGGAATACAACACGCATGTTTCATGTACCCATGTGACATGTCTGCGGGAAAGGGATGAAAACCCACCTGAAATATACGAACCTACTGCGCCGATACTTGTGCTAGACTTTGACCTCAACCTCAAAAAGATTTGCGGGATTTATATGAGCCTTTTTAAGTTCCGTAGTCCATACCAAATTTCATAAAAATCGGTTTAACATACAACCACGCTCACAAACTCTCGTCTCAATGATATTAATCTTATACAAGAGAACTGTTTTTTAACATTTCTAGAACATAAACCAAAATGAAAACTAAATACTGTCCAAAATAGGGCGAATTCTGTGAATCTGTCAATATTTTTGTCGATCGAACATATCGAATGTAAACTAATGAATCGAATGAAAACAACTGCTTGACTCTTATCCATTTGATTTCAGGGTGGAAGTCCCAATGGAACACTTCTTACATCCCATGCTAGAACCAAAACTGGAAAATGATATTGATGTACCATTACCTACGGATCAGGTGAGTAAGAAACGGAATTCTAGAGGTACGGAATCTCTGGATCTACGAACCACATTTGTACTTGGCCGCTTTTTAACCGACTTCAAAAAAGAAGGAGGTTTTCAATTCGTAGCGTATTTTTTTTTAATGTATGTACACGAATTTCTCCGTCATTCGTTAACCACTTTAGAGAAAGCTCCCAAGTTGGTCCCATAATTATTTTAGTAACATTGCTTTATTACTTTTTGAATAATCTCTAAAAATAAAAATATTTTCATTGGATTCCTGAGTGAAGTGCGTCAGATTATAGAATCGTAGAGTTCCATTGACACGTTTTTCTTTGCAAAAGTGTCAAATGTTGAGGATTAACGTATATATATCTGCACCTTTTCTAATCTTCGAAGACGAAGCATTTGACACTCAATGACAAATATCCAAAAACAAAACGAGCTGGTGAAGAGAGGTTTCTTTAAAAAGTTTACAATCGTGAAGGATTTAGTAAGTTTGAAAAGTAAAACCTTCTTACATCACATCCTATGTGTATAGGTAGAAAATAGAGTTACTTCAACGCTTTAGCGCCTTGTTTAGTTATTACCCGACTGAACATGATGATATGGACTATGTATCCTAATCCTTACTAATATTAAAAGTAAACGAAGTAGCGTACTTTGAAGTCGGTTGTTTCAGTTATCTAAACTATAAAATTATTTGGTCATTGCACTCGGAAAATACGAGCGTCTAAGAATAATTAGACATTATCAAAAAAAAAGAAAATCAGCCCTGTTTGTACAAACTGCCCCACTGCTGGGCGCGGGCCTTCTTCTCTTTGTGAGAAGGGGAAGCCCATAGTCTATCACGCTGGCCAAGTGCTGTTTGGCAGACTTTACATATCTTCAAGACCATTAAGAACTATCAGACATGTTGGTATTCTCACGATTTTTCCTTGACCGTTTGAAGTTGGTGGCAATCATCAATACGCACATAGCTTCGAAAAGACACAGGTGCATACCGCGGGATTCGAATTCAGAACCTGCGGATCGCAAGTCAGACGGTCTCCCGATTAGGCTGGCGGAAATGTCAATTTTAATAGATATAATAAGTCTGTAATTCCCCCAGGACGAGTACACAGCAATGCGTCCGTGGCCGTGCGACTTCTGTTCGCGGCGATTCCGCAAGAAGGCCGCGTTAATGAACCACATGGTGGCGCACCAGAACGACCGTCCGCACGCGTGCAACCTGTGCGGTGTGCGCTATGTACGCAAGTGCGATCTGATGAACCATCTCAAAGTGCACGCTTTCGTGCCCGACGATGCTGACTCACAGGAAATAGGTTGGTATGGCTGTAGCGATACGAAAGAGCATTGCTTTTTTTGACTGTCCATATTCTCGGCCACGAAGTTCCTGTGTTCCCTACATACTCCAAAACGGGAGTGCAGACTGATAGTAGAAGCAATAAATTTGTAGGGCAGGCACTTACGCAATTGTAGGTCAGCTGCCTACGCTTCGGTCTTTATAACAGTAAGGTTGGCGGGATCGTAGAAAGAGATTACAGTGTTGCTATATTCTGAATGCAGCCCACAATTCGAAGATGCCACTCTTAGAATTATTGTTGTGAGTATAGTGTTGTGAGTAATAAATCATGTTGGCCAAGTGGGAATTAGCAGACTACACATTTCAAGAATATTACATAACTCAGTTGAGTATGTTTCTTCATGATATTTTATCTCACTAATTCACTAACACAGAAATTTTCAATACATACATTAACTGTGAAAAGCGTGTGTAGTCTGGTTTTTGAAGCAAGAGCTGTCAAACACATTCTCAACTGAAGTCAGACAATCTCCCACCTAGGCTATCGTAATTAACGTCCCCCTATATATATATATATTTATCTTTTTTCAGAGGACATGCTAGAAAATAACCAAATCTTGAAACCAAAGAAGAAACGTGGTCGACGGAAAAAAGTCCCCGAACCAGAAGAGGTATTATATTTATGCACCAAGTAATGCTTGATCACTGTGTAAGCTGCTTGCTCTTGTAAGTTATTTTTATTTGATCTATTGTTTTATCTGCTTGTTTGATGCATTTCAGTGTTCCATTTGAATTTAACTAATATCATGTTAATTTTATTGTGGAAAACAGCGGACTTATCACATTAAGCGTAGACAAAAATATTAAAAGTACTATATAATTAAAATCAATTGATTCAATCAGCCATTTCCATGTTCGCACATACCCTCATACAAATGGGCCTCATATAGAAGTGTACCCTTACCTATAAATAATCAATTGAAGAAAAAAAAATGAAAGTGTTAGGGCCCCAGCGTTGTGTAAATAAAAGGACGGAACTGTTCTCACATGGCAGGACTCGTGGGAGAACATGAGGTCTGCGCGCACGCAGCAGTGGTCGAGGCGCGCGCGCTCGCCCCGCCCCCCGCCGGCCGCCGCGCCCTCCCCGCCGCCACCCGAGCCTCCCTCGCCGCCCCCGCCACCCGCGGACCCCTCCAGACCTTTTGTCTGCCGTGTCTGTGGTATCGGTTTCGCAAGGGAAAAGGCGCTGCAGTCACACTCTAGGGTGAGAAGATGTACTTTTTTAGCGTTTGAGATATTGGGATTTGTTTCCCTATGTTTACTAGAGTGCTATGTTTACTATGTTACATGCAAAACGAGTAAATACCAATAAAAATTAATAAATAAACTAATAAAAAAATATTAATAGACTTCAAAACTGGCCATTTAACTGAAAAGGAAGTAATAACAACTTCGGTATACGTAAGTAATACCGAAAAATTAAATCAAAACTGGGCGTCTACCTAAATAGGTACGTAAACCAAAAATTTTTTGAAGTCGGTGTTAGTCCCTAAACGATCACCTAAAAAGTCTTAAAAGAGACACCGACCTAAAAAATAGTCTGTTTACGTACCTCGATTTTTGCCTATTTATTTTTTCCGCCAACCCAAAAAGGGGTGTTATAAGTTTGATGTGTGTATCTCTATAACTGTGTGTCTATATCGGTGGCATTGTAGCTCAGCTCTCAAACGGATGGATCGATTTCGATTCAGTTTTTTTTGAAAGATTATTTTATTGAGAGTGTTCTTAGCTATGTTTTATTAAACTCGATTCAGCCCTTTTTTTGTCAGGGGTTTTAAACTTGTTACAATAGTTTTTGGAAGCTTACCGAGGTAATACTTTTATCAGATTTTTCAAATTGTGACACCCTTTGCGCTGAGTGGCGCTCGAAAGTTTACAAGCTCACTATTGTGTGATGGTTGTATATAGGTGCACGGCGGCGATTCCCCGATAGACTGCGGCGAGTGCGGCGAGCTGTGTTGGTCGCGGGATGCGCTGGCGCAGCACACGGCCTCGAGGCACCCGCACTCCACGCCGCACTCCGCGCCTCCCGATACATACAACGAGTCGGACTCTGGTGAGACATCCTATATTAGTCACACTAACACACATACAATGTAACTCATACACAACTCAACACACATACATACAATGTGACAGCACATTAATTCGTATATTGTAAACGTGTCGGAAATTGTGGCGAATTTATCAACACAAAATAATATTTAAAAAGTTAAAAAATTTATGGGTGGTCGCCCTACAACAAACATGTGTTTTGCAATTTTATATTTTTATTTAGCAGAAACTGTAATGTATCTATTACCGTTTTTGGTAAATAAAACATTCAACTACAAGTCTCAAAATTGACAAGATTATAGAGTTAAATTAAAAGGGGTAAATCAACAAATACTAAAAATTGGTAAAGTGCGAGACATGCTTGCGTAGAGTAAATATAAAGAAGGTAGTGTTACAATATCTTTGGATAGAGAAAATCGGTCTGCTACATCCTCCTTCGACGTGAATAATAAAACATGAGACTGTTTTTTTTAATATATCTATAACACAAACTAATTTTATATAACTTTATATTGGACGCCTAGCATTTGAGACCATTCCAACTGTATAGGAAATATGTGAATTTACACATTCAGAAACATTCATAATTCAAAACGTTCAAGATTTGAAAATAAAGCTCTTTTTGCTGAGTATTCAGTCAGTGAGTGAGTATATATTTTGCGATGTTGTGTCCACTCTCCCCAAAAGTCCCGGCTGGGTCTCATGGAATTCTATTTTTAACCGATTTCCAAAAAGTTCTCAATTCGTCTATGTTTTGTTTTATGTTTGTTCAGGGATTCCTCCGTCAATAATGAATTGTTTTGATGATTCTATTTTTTTGATAGGTAATACCTCAGAGGTGGTCCCATATAAATTTATCAAAATCGATTCAGTACTTTGGTTTTTACTACAAAATAATTGAAAAAAAAAACATCCAAGTAAAGGAATTGCGTATTTTGAAGTTGTTTTTTCAGTTTTTTTAAACAATAATATATATAATAATAATCTTCTTTTTTATTTACTCTTAGGAGATGACATGGAATATCGGTTATCGCCCGAGTCTCAACCGAGCGGGGGCACCGAACGCGCCGTCTTCGACACGATGCGAGGCCCGGAGCTCTTCTGTTCCGACTGCGGAGTCGCCTTCCAGCGGGCGGACTTGCTGAGGAGACACGTCGCTGCTGCGCATAGGTCAGTAAACTTACGCACAATTGTATTCATAGATTACAGTTAAAGTCAGAATGAATTTCCAATTTGTGTTTCATACTAGTTTCGGCTACATTCAAAATTGAAGTTAATCTGTTTTCGGCTTATGTCTGTTTTCGTCTAACTATTGTGATGTGTTGTGTTTTCTAACCGTTTGTATGCGAGTGTATATGCAAAGTGAAGGAGGATATATTCACGTTAGTGTGCAGACACGGCGTCGTTATATCGTTTTTAATATCAGTAGATATTTACCATATTCAATATGCACATGGCGGACCACTGTCGTAGTTTATGGTTAACGGTGAGCCTTGCCGTTCTAAACGATAGGCCTCGCACAGAAGAACCACACAGGCTAGGGCGAAATATCTAACGGAACGAACCGTCGTGTGCGTCTGTAGTGAAGAGATTGAGCGACAATCGACGATACTAAGCGAAACAAAAACGCGATTCAAACATCCATATCGGCTTATTATGGCCTAACTGACTGGTCTCGAGAGCGAGCCACAAACACAGTATCCGTTAGGCGTAATTGCTATAATTCGAGACACTGTGTCATCTCGGGCGTTCTCGCGTCAACGTTTGCGCTGACGTCGACTTGAACGTCGAGTAGCGCGTTTAATAAGTATCCGTTATATTAATGGAGTTGTAAGGTGTGTTAGGGATGTATGTATGTGTAGCGTGTATAGTGTAGTATACGCGTGGTGTGAGCGTGTTGCGCTACATGTGTGCAGCTACATGCGGGGCGGTGCGGGGGGCGCGAGCGGCGAGCACGCGTGCGACGTGTGCGGCGAGCGCTGCACGGACGCGCTGCAGCTACTCGCGCACGCAGAGCTGCACGCGGACCGGCACGCCGACCGGCGAGCGCCCAGGTACACACATAATATATATACCCTTACACCTCACATACTCATACATACATTTAGTATTTCATTGTATTAGATTGTTAGGCATGATTATATTACGAGGGCTGCTATTTATGTATCCGGAATAACAAAGTGAAACAAACATATAGCATTTATTATGGTTTTATTGCTTTTCAAAATATTCGCTACGATGATCGATGCACTTTTGCATACGTTGGAACCAATTTTCGTAGCAGCTTTTCCCATTCGGATCGAGGTATCTCCAAAACGTGCGTTTTGAACGCATCGACGGCCTCTTCACGGCTCGAAAAACGTTGACCACGTAATTTATTCTTCACGATTGGGAATAAATAGAAGTCGTTGGGAGCCAAGTCGGTGCTGTACGGCGGATGACCCGTTAATTCGATCTTTTGATCTTCCAAATACCGATGTGTGGCAGCTAGCATTGTCATGTTGAAGAAGGATTCTGCGTTGTCGGTTGTTCTTTCTTGTTTTTTCAAAGACTTCTGGCCAAAAAATGTGTCGTGTATCATTCAGAATTAACCGTTTTACGATCCTCTGGTGGTACTGAAGCCACATGTCCTTTTATACAAAAAAAAAAACAAGGAACCGTTAGTGTTTTTTGAACGGCTCATCTTGGAACACCCAAACCGTTGATTGTTGTTTAGTTTCAGGATCATACGCATATATCCAAGATTCATCACCTGTGTAGATATTATAGACAGCTTATGACGCACCCTGATTGAACCTTTTTTTTTTTTTTACACCAATCGACACGAGCCCGTTTTTGGTCAATTCTCGAGTTGTGCGGAATCCAACGTGTTCGTGTAATATTTTATGTATACTCGTCTTATTTTATATATACGCCTCTATCTCGCGATATGTAACATGATTACATGACGATCTTGCATTATTAGTTCCCGCATCGCATCAATATTTTGAGGTACAACAACCGATTTACCGCCCACGATTAAACTCACAAAACCAGTGATGCACAGAAAAAATGCAGCAATCGTAAAATAGTTCCAAGTTTTGAACCAAAGTGATTGTCACACGTATTCTGACTCATGACTAACGACCGCTAGTCCAAATAATAAAGGTCATTTGTAGTTGTAATAATAGAGGTCATTGCTGCACCCTCACACTTATTGACATGCTTTCTATTATAATATTAATATAATGGTTGATGATTTTCATTGTTCACGTGTAATATTATGTATTATTTGTTACAGGATAAAAGCGAAGTCTCGCGGCCGTAACACGTCATTCTCAAGCAATTCGCGAATGTTCCCATGTAGAGAGTGTGGTAAGTATTCGTGGTGTGAACTGAACGAGGACCGCACTTCAGTTCACATTATGTAAAAACTACGATGTAGGTACAATAGTTACAGAAAAGGATGCAAAGAGTCGTTTCTAAGATTGTGATTAAAAAATGTAAAAAAATTGTAAGAAGGAAATTTTAAAATCCTTTGTTGAATACATTGCAAATGAGCCCATCATCATATGCAGAAGGAAGAAGAAGAAGGAATGCAGTAGATTTGATAATAAAGTGTTGAATCGAACCTATTTATACGTGTTAACAGACTTAAAAAAAGCAGGAGCTCTATGTTCGGATGTATGTATTATTTTATATAAGTTCATCTAGTTTGCCACCAATAATTGTGAAAATATTCTGAAAATTTTGTGTCGAATTTAATATACCTTCGCGGTGGTCTCGTAAAAAAATGTAAGTTCTGCTTCAGTAGTTTAGTATCAATACTATGTGTAATCTATCTATAATTACTAATTGTATGATTATTTTGTGGTAGATTTAAATGAATCCCGTTCCGTTCCGTTTTTTTATCTATAACTTTTACACGACACTATTAGCATATATCGCATGCTAGCAACATTTGTTGATGTGGCGTGGTCTAATAGTAAAACTATTAGTTCGACAACGTCGCTTAACATCAGGTGAGTTGGCGGTCAAGCGCAAACCTATTACTACATAAAAAAATGTTGTTCTGCAGGTAAAGTGTTCGGGTCGCGCAGCTCTCAACAGATCCACGTGCGGATACACACGGGCGAGCGACCGTACGCTTGCCGCTTCTGTTGGAAGGCGTTCGCGGACGGCGGTACGCTGCGGAAGCACGAACGCATACATACGGGTAAGTGTCGCGTCATATCATACACGAAATTTTTACATCCAATACTTGGCGGTCCACCATCTTGAATTGGGTATGTATTGACAATAAAAAAAAAATTGTTTATAATATTGTATCTGATAAGCTATTTTACCTATAGTTTTAATATTTCATTCTAAAACCTTACATTTGTATAAACTTTTTGACATTTTCTCATCAAAACTGTCATAGGTTACTCGGATGACTCCTTAGTTTGCAATACACAAACAAATGACTACGTGGTTGAAATGATACCTTGTCAAAGAAAATCTTACTACTGACCGTAGAATTAAAGATGCTTTGTTTGTCTTTGAAATGCATACCATGACGTCACGCGTTCTGGTTGGCGCTTAATGCCAATTCATTATCATTATTGGCGTTTTTAATTAATCATCATTATTATTTTATTCAACAGAACTGTTTTTAATAAATAAATAAATAAATATTTGGGGACATTTCACACAACACCATCTAGTTCAAACTAAGCAAAGCTTGTACTATGGAACTAGATGGCTGATAGAATACATATATACTTTTTTTTTGTAAATATATACACATGATACATAAAAACACCCAGACACAAACAAACATCCATACTCATCACACAAATGTTTGCCCTGGGTGGGGATCGAACCCACGACCTACAGCTTAGCAGGTAGACATACTACCCACTGAGCCACAAGGCCAGTCAATTTTAGGCTTCTTTATTAAGGGTGCGAGAGCCTATTCGTGAGGCTACGGTGGCTGTCTGTCTGTCCTACACGTAAACGGCTGTATATTTTGAACGATAATAGATATGTCTCAAAATTGGCAAGATTCTTTACTTTGAAGTAAATCAATTAAAGAATAATCAATCAACCCTTCTCACAATGAGAAGATGGCCCGTTCCCAGCAGTGGGACAGTTTGTACAAACAGGGCTGATAAAAAAAAAAAAAAAAAAATATTAATACTAAAAACTGGTCAAGTGCAAGACAAGCTTGGATAAATAATTTTTGGAAAACTGTTGTGCGAGAACTAATGAATGAGATAAAACATTTTGGATTCCACAAAAAAAAAAGAAACGAAAAAAATTGGTTGTCTGTAAAGTAGGTTTACGGACGATAGTTTAACGTGACAACGTCATAACAAAACATTGATGAAATGATGATGATGATGTAACGGGGCAATGAGCGTAACGCGAAACGGGACAATGAGTCATACTTTTTCGTGCGTGCAGCCGGCGTTCATCGATTTATGACAAAACGACAAGTGACGTCAAAATTACAAGTGAATGTTTCTTTCACAGTTGGTGTCATGTGACTTAAAATAGAGTGTTAAAATTTCTTTGGATAAAGAAAATAAGTCTGTAACACATATTTATTTGAACTTGATATTGTGTGTGAACGATTATCAATCACAGGCTATTCCTTCTGTAGAATATATGTGAAGTTACTAATATTCTTAGATATAAAGCACATTTTGTTGAGTATTAACCCTGAGCATTAGCATGGTGGTGTTCATGTTTATGTGTCATGCATGGTGGATCAAGGAGTATAGAAACCTCTCTGTGTGTGTGTGTGTGTGTGAAACTCGCACTTTGCCAGATTTTTTAACTAAATCAATATGAAAACGTAAAAATACGTCAACAATTTTGCTATAGTCAACTACCCTATTCCTGGGCCTCCCATTAACCTCATCGAACGTTGGAGTCCACCTCGAGTCTTAGGGTAAACTGGCTTGTAAAAATCTCGGCATCCTCTATAAGACTATGTTGGTATATATTTCAGGTGAGAAGCCGTACGCGTGCGCCGTGTGTCCGCGCGCGTTTAACCAACGCGTTGTGCTGCGGGAACATGTCCGCTCCCACCACTCCGCGCCCGACCGACGAGCCAACGGTAAACATCACATTCAGCCTAGCGCAGCTGCATAGTAACTTACAAAATGTATGAAACAGTTGCGAAAAATGACATTTATACTGTTTGACACACACTTCAACAGATTTTTTTATCTTTGGCTGCTGTCTCTGAAGTCCATTCTTCCAACAACAAGCGGAAGGATCAAATTAACGGGATCTAATGAAGACACATATTATAGAAAATTCAGACATCAACTTTTTTCAAAGTTTACAAACAAATATTATTTCATTGTTTCCGAGGTATTGTACCATAACGATTAACGAAATTGAAAAGCTAGACATGAAATTGAACGATTTATTTTAGTTGACAAAAGCAGTATGGCCAAACAGTTATAGCTTGTCCATAGGGCGAATTAAAAAAAAATAAGTTGACAATGTAGTAACAACTGAAGTCAATAGTCAATAGTTTATTGCATTCATTATAGGTTACATGGAGATGTTACAGTACATGTTTGTTTTTAGTAATACAATGACCCTGGTAAGTGATATCGAATTGTCAAATTCGAACAAAATTTCGCACCCGTTTCATATATAAAAATAATAATAGTAAATAAGCCTTTTATTTCCTTTTAATAAATATTCAATTTAAATTGTACAGGAAATTTCATTAATTTATATTTTCATGCAATAGTTATAGTGTATTTATTATTTAATCTTTTACCAACTAATATTAATTATTCTTATATATTTTTAATGTCTAATTTATTTATTTTTTATTAAGGACCTCCCTAAATGCCTCCTCCAATTTCTTCTATATTGTTCTTTCATTTGCTTTTTCTTTCTAATTTAAACCTGCTTTTTTTTTAATTTCATCTATTATGTATATTATTATATTACTATTTATTATATTTTATGTAGATGTTTACGTAATTTTATGTATGTTTATTGTCTTTTAGGTATATATTTATTGGTATGTAATATATAATTATATATATATATAAATATTATGTGTGTAAGTATATTTAATTTGTTAATATTTAATATTTAATTTGTAAAATGTGTTTACTAATCATTCTTATTTAGTTGATCTTTTATTCTTTATAGGCCACTGTTTTTTAACATACAATTCCTGTCCTTGCATGGTTGCTTGGAAGAGATCGCTCTAAGCGATAAGGCCGCCAATTAAAAACCTAGCCCTAAGTACTTAATGTTATCTTTGTTATTCTGTTATCATGTGATTTTTAATAAAGTGTTATCTATCTATCTAGCCATCTCTCAAATCAAAAGTTAGACTGGCAGGGTCTAACTTTTTTTTCTTGGATTCTTGGTCAGACTCTATATTTTCTTCACCTTTTTCACATATATATGACAATATTATAGTTTACTTGTTTCAAAGCACTAAACTTAATTTTTATTATTGTATTTATTCATTTCGTATTAATATTGTTTAGTTTTATGATTAATTAGCCAAGTCTTTAAATTGAATTTCATCATAATTGTAATGCATAGGCACACTTTAATGAACATAGTTATACAAAGTTGCAAATCAAACGAATCCATAAGAGCATTCTTAATATAATTCTATACAACTGAAATTGTTATGAATGTAACTATATGACAATAAATAATATTCTATTCTTAATTATTCTGTTCTATCCTATCCTACAAGAGTTACGGGACTTTAAAAATATGTGAACGTTTGTCAGGTGGTCCCGCGTACTGCTGTGTGGTGTGCGGACGCACGCTACACTCCAGCTCCGAGCTGGTGGTGCATCTCATTGAGCACTGCGATGCGAACACCGCGATGAAGAGGCAGCCACAGGTAACTACAATATTTTTACGTTACGTTTTAAACATAAGTTTTAGGGTTAACGGTTTGGGCTTCATGTGTCTGGCACGGCGTCTTAAAATGGCGTGGGTATGGTCCGTCATACGACGACAACGTTATCGTAGTTTTCCGGCGGCGTCGCTAAAAAGTCATCGCTATTTTCTGGTGCCTAATTCGGCAAGGTAGCTGTTTTATATTGGCGTTGTGTTGTTTACGCGGTGCCGTGGATTTGTTATGGCGCCAACAGTTTACTTTTAATCATTGATAGGTTTGCGCTTGACTGCCAACTCGCCTCATGTTGGGTGATGTTGCAGTCTACGATGGAGCGCGCTTGTCTTTGGCAAGTTTGTGCAAACAATGGAACCAAAATTTGTCGTTCGGGTTTTCAAACTGTGAACCTATGCCTGATTCAGGCCGTAGATATGAAGCCGGCCTCTTTAGTAGATATTTTGCAAGTTACTGTCAGAACTGTAGCAAGTTGGAAGTATCTGCCTACCCCAATGAAAAAAGGACGTGATTATACGTATGTATAATGGAAATCTAATTCGGACTAAATAATTCGTGTTGCTTAGACGAAAGAAAATTATATAAGCCTGTTTCTGAAAGACTAGCTACTTCACATAACGTCCTCATTATGTGAAAAAGCTCCCTATATATTATATTTAAGATGTTGTCATCGTATGCACCCAGGCCGGTCCGCGCAAGTACAAGCGCCGTCGGAAAGTGAAAAGCTCGCCGTCTCCGGCGCGGCGCGATTGGCGGCTGTCGTCGCCGCTGCCGTCGCGCTCGCCGTCGCCCGCCGCCTCACCCTCGCCGCCGCCCGAGTCGCCGCCGCGCCGCCGCCGCCGACGCGACCCGCCGCCGCCGCCAGCGCGGCCGCGCATGATACACACGCAGGAACCGAGGAATAAAACTAAACAGGTGTCTATACCATACTTCATTTAGAAATTCCCATCACATTTTTTATATAAATGATTGAATATATAAAATAATATAAAAACAACATCAATCGCAATAATATGGAAAATAGTTATTTTGTTAATATTTCAAAGTTCCAAATATAACCAGAAAATATATGCTTAAAAAATTACTTCATATACCCCATTCTGAGGTCACAGTTCAGCGTGGAATATCTAGCGGATTGTAGCTATATATATAATATATATATATTCAAACGTCATATATATTTTCATGTATAAAAGAGGGTGATTTAACTGCAAACCTAACCTAGGTTTCTTTCTTGTCTATGTTTCGTTTCTTGTTTCTTGAACCTATTCTATTCCTCTACTCTTCAGTTAGTTTAAAGCTAACCTTAAACTCTTTTATATCAAAAGATTCGACAGCGGCGGCCGCCGCGACACCCCGCCGACGACTTGCGGGCCATCGGCCCCCACTCGCCCTCTCCGAAGCGCGAGCCCCTCACCCCGCCCCGCCCTGAAACTCCAACCTCCGCTGTGGTCGGGGCGGAGGGCGAGCCCGGGAGCCCGTTCAAATGCGAGATGTGCTCAGAAGAGTTCCAGCAGAGAGATGAGCTGCTTCTACACGTACCGGTGCATATATGACGAACGCGCGCGCGCACGCGACAGAAAGCAAGGCGTTGACAACGATGATACGTTTCTAGTTGTGAAGTAGTTATCAAGTATTCACAACTTATGGGATGGAAAATTTGTGCAAGATATATAAAAAAGCATTGAAAATTTGACTTTACGCTTAGAATATTAAAGTCTAATTTCCATGTACTTTTTTCAGAATATCGCGTTACGTTGTCATCAATTTCCGATACGTGTTTTGATCTGTTCAGAAGTCAAAAGTGAATTGAACAAGAGAACCTGAAATGAATTGTTCAAAAAGTGAAGTTAGTTTATGACGTATGTTGTTTTGTCAGGAATATGGTGAACAGTATTTCGAATCTGGTGTTTGTGTAAAAATGTTATTATTTTAGTTTTAATATGAGATTGACAGTTTTAATGAGGACCAAACGAAGTACTAGTGGATCGACTCAGTAGAATCTCTTAGATGAGCTCGTCAATAAACTGTTCATTTTAAACGCATGTTTCCATTTATAATAATAGTCGTGCACGTGAAATGATCATGTAAATAAATCACTCTGTAAATGAAATAATGCTTGAAACAATTTTACAAACTGTTGCCAAAAAAAAAATTAATACAGAGATATATTTTACTTTTATAAAATCTCTCTCATCTAATTATAAAGTGACTTATATTTTGCCGATAGTACAGTATGGAAATGTAATATACTGCAAGAGAAAATATTGCTTATATTTATATGTTTGGAACTATGAATTACTAGGCTTGTATTTTTTATTCTTTTCGGATTTTGATCTGATGTTACAGTATTAGTTACTAGCTGTACCTGCGATTTCGTGTGTGAACCAAACAATCAGATTGATAAAACTTCTCTGGTATGTTTGTTTGATTTTCAAGTAAATTTCTCTAATATTTTAACACTTCATTTTTGGAATAATATGTAAGCCAGATTCTTCTATATAGTATATGTGATAATCCTGCCAAATTAAATTCAAATCCATGCAGTAACTTTGGCTTCGGTCGAGAACACCAAACCAAAAATCTACAGTTTTTTAAACTTCTTGTTTTGGATTGTGCATCGATAGAGTCTAGTATAGTATAGTATAGTCTGTAGCAACTGATTGCAAAGCAAGATAATTATTTCCATTTTGGCAACTGGTTGCGAATATCAGTTGCCAATACGGTCCGACGGGTAATACAACTTCTAATCATACTTTATAAAAGTAATCAATGTTCAGATTTTGAACCGTTACGACTTTGTTATATGCATTGATGTGTGCAAGATTACATAAATTGATAATAGTCAAAGAAACATTTATGGTTCCAATAACATGAAAAAAACCTTGAAATCAGATAATATTTCAGAGTAGTTCTAAGTTTCTTCCAGTTGTATGGAGAAATATACAGTCATCTTAATTGCCACGTATCGAATAAATTCAAAGTTAAGATACCAAATTATGAGGCTAAGCAAGTAAAATATATTTAGGTATATTTTTTACACTTCCAAATCAGTTTGTTACTTTCTCTTTGTAATTGTATTAGCTGAGGTGAGAAAAACCTTTGATATTATGTGAATATAGTAAGTAGTGACTTACTACCAGAACGGCTGACATGTACATAGTTTTATATGCTTTTTTTGTTATTTCTTGGTGTTTATTAACTTCTCTCGTTCTTACAAATGAAGCTATATTGTGGATGTTTGTGTTATCCCATTGGACTTTTCGTCAAACGCTGGTTGTAATGAAATTTACTCGGTTCCGACGACGTATTAGAGTATATTAGATACTGACATCGACATAATATCTCATACGCGGTTTACGTTTTAGCCCTGGTGCACTGAAGTCTCGTATCGTTTCGACGAATTCGGTTGACAAGTCGACTCATAGACTGTGTGGATACTGTTGGTCAATATGGAGTGAGTTATTATCGATTTATTTCTGTTAGTCTTCATATCCTGTTGATTTCTTAACTTTATCACATTCAATGATGCACAATACATCCCAAGCGAGACGTCAGTACAGGACTTATCGTTCCCAATTCAAATTAGATTCAACGCCCCTTTTTATAAAGGGATTAAGGCCCCAGGCTACAGCCTACATTTTGCCATGGTCACTCGGGTCACTCTAGGCGTGTCGCTGGCATTGTAACACGAAATACAAAACATGCTTATCCTGGAATTCCATTAAAATTCATTACTACTATTTCTTAAATACTGCTATTTTTTTTAAATATCCTTTAAACAGGATATTCTTTTTTTATCTGATTGCAATTATAAGTGACTATGCCTCTATGGCTTGCTTTTTTTTCAAATGTAAAGTGAAAATTCAATGGTTTCAACCATATATAGAATGAACGAAATCGGATAATATTGAGGGGTAGAAAATAGTTTCAATTTCTTGCATGAAGTTTCCGGCAACCTAGTCTGGGAGACCATGCGACTTGCGATCCGCAGGTCCTGGGTTCAAATCCCGCGGCACGCACCTGTCTTTTCGAAGTTATGTGCGTATTGTTGATTGCCGCTAACTTCAAACGGTGAAGGAAAAACATCGTGAGGAAACCTACATGTCTGAGAGTTCTCAATGATCTTGAGAGATGTGTGAAGTCTGCCAACCCGCACTTGGCCAGCGTGGTAGACTATGGCCTTACCCTTCTCACAATGAGAAGATGGCCCGTGCTCAACAGTGGGACAGTTTGTATAAACAGGGCTGATAAAAAAAAAAGAATTAAGTAAAACAGACGTAGGCTCCTTATAGGCTAATAAGGTCTATGTTGTCCGTTTGAATCGATTATTTTATCGATAGTATTCAGTCGATACTAAGTGTCGAGACTTCTAGTGTAGGTAAGTAATGTTGTATATTATTAGTTGACTGATTATTCGGTTATGTAAATTTATTACGATAGTGTAAATCGTTTGTACATAGCATGTATGTAATTTAATTATTTCTGATTTTTTTTTGTTTACTACAAAATACTGTATGTTTTGAGGTTTTTGACATTTTACTTGTTTTATTCTTGTGTTATATGTATCTACTTACCTAAATCGTGCCATGTTGGTGTTGGGAAGTATTTTTCAATTTTGTGTGTAATTGCGCAAAACTAATTTATTTCTACGTGACGTGTCAAAGCAGAGTATATTTATTAGTCTAAAATAGACTAAACTTTCCTTAAAAACTACGTACCCCATCTCGTTACGTCATAATAATTATCGTTATAAATATGCTATTGTTAATACGCGCAGCTTTGTTATTGGGATATTGCTTGTTGTTGACTACGTTGTTACAGAGAATATTTCCCTCCTTGGGTAGTTGGATAAAGGTAAATTAGTTTCATACGCTCCATTGATTATCCCGTGATTTTGTTATATTGAGAATAACTGTACTAACACTTCTGTGAGTATTAATTTATACTATTTGATTAACCGGAAAAAACACCGCTCTTTTGACCGATTAATATCGAGTTTTTTCCGGTTTGTCAAATAATATATTGAGAATGATGAATTTATTGTTATGGCCTTATTTATACTATTTAAAGTCTGTGTTTACTATACATGTCTTATATTGTAAACAACAATGATAGACTGGCGTCTAATGAGAGCGACTAGTTTTTGAATAATAGTTCTCATTGGTAAAAGATTGTCTAATACAGACAATCTTTTTACCAATGAATGAAGAACACGTTGTGAACCATCACCGCGTGTTTTCTGATAGTATCTGAAATCAGAATCATAAGGTCGGGTGCCACTTTTTTATGAATGGGACTTCCGACCTTATGGTTCTGATATCGAGATATTGGGCTTATGAAAGGCATCCTAGCTACATGATTCTACGCGGGCCTTCGATTCGGACGCGTTATTGTTGAAACTGGTTTTCTTTTCATGCTTCAAAGTTTTAGTTTCAATTGAAGCGAATGAAGTTTGGTTTGATTACATAATTATTAATCAGTAACTTCAGTTGTTTTTAGGGCTCCATAGTAACCCCGATCTACTATCTACTCTATCAGTCCGAAATAAACGAAATTAATTACAACTTTTAGAGATATAGCGATAAATATGTCGTTAACACTTAAGTCGTTATAATACAAAGGTTATTGATCCTTTTGTAAAGTGGTCTTAACAAAAAAATCTCACCGTATGGTTTTCTTTTAGATTACAGCATTAACTGCGGACGCTTGGCCAATTAATAAAAGCTCAAAGTATATTTTTAAATAAAAACTACGGGTCACTCACGTCTGTTTTGAGCCGAAATATCCGACTATAGTTTCAACCGCATTCGGCACATTCCTGACACTCACGAGAGTTCTAGTGAAGAGGACACTTCAGCTGAACCGACGCAAGACGACCAGCTTCCCACCCTAACCCTTTTGCAACCGATGACATCACGTGCGGCACGAGCGGCATGTCGCAGTGCAAGGCGCGTCACCGACCGAGAGTGACGTGTGTGCTGCTCCTTTGATAAAGACCGCCGAATGCGGTTGAAACTATAGTCGGATATTTCGGCTCAAAACAGACGTGAGTGACCCGTAGTTTTTATTTAAATATGTGTGAAAACCACGTTAATTTCCATAGTAAAAAGCTCAAAGTACTTTGAACTCTTTATTTAAAGAGTGCACTTATTTAAGTGGAGCAAGAACTGATAACTTTCTAGAATTAAACTAAGCTTTATTGTTCGTGCGACGAGTCTGAAACCAGTATAAAACGCATCGCAGTATCATACAATGTTTAGGAGGGTCTTACAATATATATTGCATGTATAATATTGTCGTATGTTGGTATACATTGACAAGCCTTTCTATCGGCTAAATATTTGAATAGCAATTACTATTCAATCTGTGATATTGTTCTTTGGAATTGGGACTGTTATGTTGCTAGTAACTCTAATATTTCGTAGGGATCCGTATAGTAATTATTAGTAATTATATGTAGAAATAATATACTACCACGACATATATGTAGGTTGGGATCCCAAGCCGATTACCTATTTTTTTGTATATAAAAAAAGAATAAATGCCTAGTTAATATCGTAAAACCGAAAATAACTGTCTCGATGTATGTTTGGCTGCAGTTCATTTTTTCATCACAATTTGAGTGAAAACGCATGATTATCGTATTTTAGATCACCATATTCATATTTGTATTACTATTTATGTGTATCATGTAGCTATGTGGATAGCTTTTCTACAATATATATAGAAATATTATTACATGTATTAGTATTTTAAAATGAAAGTGCAATACATTCCCCAAAATGCATGGTAAGCAACTTTTAAAACCCCTTTGAACTTAATGAGTATGTGTGTAGGAAACGTATTATTTGAGATACAAGAACTGTATGTAATGACTTATGTAAATAATAATCGGAAAATAAAGGTGTTGTTAAATATTATTTTAGCTTTACTAATTATTAATCGTCTAACTTATAAACGCATGTTAATATCTTTCACTTTCTGTCAGACGGGATCTGTCGCGCGCGAAAACGGAACAAAACACAGTTTAACTAAAATGCGCTTATTCAGCGTTTATAAGCAAGACGGTATATTGGTTAACTACATCACTGTCAATTTATAGAATAAATGAAGACTTGGTGTTACATTGATCCAGTTTTCATTTTTAGGTTTAAACCCTTTTAGGTTCAATTAATATAGAGATTACAATGGCCGGCAGTAACTCTAGCGAGATACCTAAAGCCTCTTTATCACATTTACTAAGAAAACGTTGATTGGTTCTCTCATAAAGACGCCCAAAGTAGCATTTCTCTTCAAGATCTTTAACTAGAAATTCTAGAAAAGTTCAAAGAAGAAAAGTGCTTTTTACACCCTAATGAGAAACAGTAACTTTTATTATAATATGTAGTAGGGACTGCAAAAAGCTTACCTTATCGAGTATCAGGATGAGACCTATTTCAGGTGATTCCTTGTTGGATGGGCTTTCTAAATATACGAGTACATAATATAAGGCTCGCCTAAATTTGAAAGTATATCTTTTCAAAAAAAAAAAAAAACAATTTGGTTAAAATAACTTCGTTATTCAGTAAGAAACATAAAATAATTATAGTTTAAAAATCGGAAAAAATAAAACAACTTCAAAATACTCAATTTGTTTACTTGGACGACATATTTTGTTATGAAATCCATAGTACTGAATCGATTTTGATAACAATTTTTTTTATGCAAGATAGATCTACGCCTGACCACCAACTCGCCTGATGTTAAGCGACGGTGTGGCCGAGGATGGAGCTCGTCGTTCTAGAAGATATCTATTTACTCTAGCCTTGAAAATTCCAAGATTGTAGGTCTCAGGAAACAGAGATGGCGGCAAATAATTCCACTCCTGTGCAGTACGCATCAAGAATGTGGATCGATATCGCTGAGTACAGTTTTTTGGCATTTCAACGAGAAATGGGTGATAATTCGACTTTCTGCTAGTCCTGTAGTGAAATGGGGAGGGTGGAATTAGGTCGTGAAGTTCATGCGCACATTCCCCGAAATAATCCTGTAGAAAATAGACAGACATGCTACTTTACTACGCAATATACATGTATATTGCGTATTATTGTTGTATCAAAATAGTTTTGTATATTCTACAGATTTGTACACCTCGTTGAACACTAGGTTTATTAACAGACTTCTAAAAAGGTGATTCTTAATTCGTTGGAATCTTTTTTAGGGTTCATAAAAAAAGTTACAGTAAATTTTTACGATGTATATTTTTTTAGTTTATGAAGGAAAAAAAAAAATATTCCTCCGTTTATCTACAAGTTTGTACGGAACCCTCTGTGGGCTAGTCTGACTCGCATTGGTGGTTTTTAAAACTATAATTACTTGTGCAGTCAGATATTTTTTATTAATATACATAATACAAAATCAGCTGATAATCTGTTTGGATAGAGCTATCTTACCAAAAAATAAATATAAATATAAATAAATATTTGTAAAAAATTAGAACTAATACGTCGATTGAACAAAACAATGCGATAAGGACAGAAGCAAATTCAATCCCAAATTAATTTGATCAATTCTGTATCCCACTAGACAACTAAATCTATAATATATTATATAATTAAAAGTATTTTTTTTATTAAAACACGATATTATTATAAATAAAATGTATTTCTATAGACAATACGATAACATCACAGTAACAAAATTACTAACCTAATTTATTATTTGATAATACAACCAGAACAAATCAACATACTAGAAATAATAATAACTACGTCGTTCCTCAATCTAAAGATTTCATAATCATTCATTTTATTAAAAAAGTACAAATATATATATATATAAAGAGCAACAATACAAAATTTATGAGGAACTTAACATCTTAGCACCAAATTTTAAGTAAAAATATGTTAAATATATCTATGATAATAAAAAAAATAACTGTAGAAGTTCTTTATAAACTACCCGCTAAGGCATTTTTTTTAAATAAAGAAAACAGGAAAATGAGGCTGTATAATACACGCAATTTATTGTTTAGGGTCTCTGAATGTAGGCCATATCACGAGAACGCCGATTGGTAGATTACACACGGTGTTGTCAGATACGCGCGGAAGAGCGGGCGGTGGCCCCACCCGTCCCTGTCCACCCCCCTCAGACTAAAAATATGCGTACGCGCAGCCACTTGTGCTAACCACAGACTTGATAAAAAAAAAAATTTATAGGTACTGAGGAATGAAGTTAGACCTATGTACCAAAGGAACATGTTTACTTCGTGTCTCTGACACAGCTTACCTACGCTACCTACAAACTTAAGTTTGTATAGGTACACAGGATGTAAAGAGACGGAAACGCGTTCCCGGTCATTGTACTCATTATTATGCACAACTTTTCCTACAGATAATAAAATAAATCAGATGTTCCATACAGGTTGTGAGGTTGATGACCTTTTTGTTTGAAACAGCTGATTATTTAGCTATTTCTGGGATCATTGATAAGTACAATGAATAACTCCTTAGAGTACTTAACTTCTAACGTCTGTAGCTCTTGGTTGCAGTTCGTAAATAATATAATTTATATTTTCTAAGTAAATCTAAACTTGTTAGTGGAAAAAATAATCGTATAGGCCGCGCTAAACTATACGACGTAATTGAAGGTATTTACTAACTATACAGACGCGAAGTGGGGTTACTCTCAACTCTCAAAGCGATGCAAAGGCGCAGAACGGCCCGTTTTTATCTTGTTTTTTTTCTGTTATTAAGAGTGTGATACAAAAGTTCCAATGAGCCTAATTTAAATTGTGACATTGTTAATAATCGCTTCAACTTTTGTGTCACTCTCTTACAACTCAACTGTTGTTGTCTTGCAGAACAAGCAAGATAAAAACATGCGCTGAGTGAACTTTGCACCGTTAGAAAAGTTGAGAGTACGGCTGCAAAAGTTAGACACTAAAAGTGCGCAGCACCTAATGAGGTATTCTTATTGGATGACTATCACGTAATTTCCCTGTACGTTTCCATGACTATCCTACGACGCCAATAAAGGACATTGCGCACTTTGCAACAAGTGCTGAAGGTACCTAAAACTAAAATTGGCGATTTTGTACACTATAGAAATTTGTAAAGTCAACTCTAATGTCTTGCGAGAAGTCCCGTTGACATATGAGCTTTACAAGTAGTAAACGCGGCATGTCCTAGAAGCCGTCGATGCTGCCGACACGTCTGCGGTCTGTTTGCGGCACCAGGTAGCCATCGTTGTCCCGCATGGCGGCCACGATGGCTGCGAAGCCGGCTGTCGGGCCCAGTTCCGTTGTCGCGTGTCCTTTGCGCCGAAGCGACTCTATCACGTTCTGTGGACATTACAGCATTTAGGTAAATACGGATCAACATTCGTCAGGCGGGTGTACCACAATTCTATTTCAATATTACTTTGACCTTTGTATTGCTCTCTCAACAGTAGAAGAGCGATACAAAAGTCAAAGTAATATTGAAATAAGACTGCTTGAACGCTTACGGCCCTGGGGCCGTACCACAAGCGTTCAAGCAACACTCAACAAGCTTTATATATTTTTGGGATACCTCCTCTGCACGTAAAGTGGGGATGAATTATTTTTTCTCATCTACCCCATCGTGTGGGGTATCGTTGCTAAACGGTTGACTTTGGGGATATGAAAAAATTCATGTTAGTAGATTATATAATGAAATTAAAAGGAAATCTATCACGGCTAAGTAGGCTTTACAAGTTACCGAGTTATATAGTCGATCAACTTAAAATAATTACTTAGACAAGTCAAAAATTTATATTCTGTTTTGACTTGTCTAAGTAGACATAGACTTATATAGACATAAATTTATTTGTGGAAGACACAACACCAAAAATACATAGAATATACAAAAATAAATAAACAAGAAAAACTGTGTCCGCCACAAATCGGTTCCAGCTCAGCATACTGCTGGCTGCGAACAGCCGGCGCTGGTCTTCCGTTGGAACCGACGGTGACGTCACCCACGGCTAACGCACAAAATATATAATTAAAAAGAAATACAAACTAACTATAACACAAGTAAGAAGACTAATACAAATAATATATACTAAAAGGCAAATTAATTAAAAAAACAGAAAGTAACAAGTAACAACACACTAAGTAATTTAGAATTAAGTTTGGCAACAGAATAAATACATAAAATGTTCGGTATATGTACTAAATAATTTATTCATATTGCGCTGGTGTCCACAACTAAAACTCCTCGTTTATTTGACGATAAAAAATACCTAAACTCTTAACTTATATCCATATACAAAGTAATTATTTTCTTTCTTTTAAATTAACATAAGTTAACTCATATGTTCGTAGTATCAAACAAGAGACCCTGTTTTAAGCTCACATAAATTTTGATATGTAACTTCGGAACCCTACATTGCGCGTGGCATGACACGCACTTGGCCATTTATTTAAAACTTTCTTTGTTGAAGCTCGGCGGGAAAACGCGAGAATACATACGACTTTCCGTCTGGAGTCTCCGACTGGACACGTCAGTACTTTGCCGTGCGCCAGAAGGGATAAGAACTACGAGATCGAACGAGACGTATGTACTTAATCTATGTTAGTAGATTTATAATAGTAGACACTTGTGCAAGAAGACTTGGACTTTATGACATCATCATAGTAAGAGACTATATTATAGTTACCTATATGTATTTGCAGAGTGAGCCTTTTGTATATGGACTATTAATTATTATGTACCCGCGCGATGGGGGCAGATAGGTACCTACAATATCGTGTTATTCGGATTTATGACGTTCTTGAATTTGAGCATAACCACAACACTGGAGATGGAACATCCGTCCAGCGAACTGTCACTTTCCATCGCTTCCTGCGAGTCCCCTGCATGTATAGATAGTCTACTTACTTACTACTAGTACTGCGTACTTTCTTAAACTAAGTAGTTTTGCTATTGAATACTTATATTATATTGAGTTGAACAAAACAAGTGCAATAAGTAAGTTAATTATTGTTACATTGAATAAATAACATTGAACGCTCAAAATATGGATGTCAATATTAAATTTGTCATAGAACCAAACGAATTTAACCTCGAATTCTATACGGTCCAGCGATTCTCTATTACCGTAGTTACGGCACTGCAGCTGTAGGTAATAGTTTGGGTGCCTACTAACGTTTTGATGAGACGATAGTTTTATCTGAACGTCTCCAAAATGACGGTCAAGTAGTGTTTCTATTTCAAATAACTTACAGCATCAAAGTCAGCTTCATGCTGCACCTCCATGGGCAGCAGCTGATGATGGAGCCGCGGCCGGTTCATACTGGATGGCAGGTCGTTACCTTCCAGGACGGTGGCTCTTGTGATCTGTGGAAGTTGACGCTCCCGATAAGTTAGGGTCTCCCCCAAAGCCATACCTACTTTTACGTTACAAGTTCAAGAAAAGTATTTTTATTTTTAACAAACTTTAAAACAGGAGGTTCATAATTATTATTCGTCTACATAATTGCTCATGTACTGGTTGATTTGTTAATTTTTAAAATCTAATGTCATACCTCCACTCATCATCATCCATAACCTTCTTCATACCAATGGGATACCCATTGGTATGACACCTATACAGATTTTTCTTTCATACCTCTTCGATTCTTTTCATCATGAATTAGTTTCTTCTAGGCAAGCGCGCTCCATCGTAGACCACAACGTCGCTTAACATCAGGCGAGTTGGCGGTCAAGCGTAAACCTATTACATACTACATTAAAAAAACGGTGTTTTAGAAAAGTGAAGGAAACACTTACCAGTGCGACCTGAGTAGTGATCTTGGTACCGCCCGCGCCACCGACGACTAGTTTCGCCACATTGTCCTTATCGAGCACGATACTGGGCGTCATAGAGCTCAGCGGCTGCAGTCCCGGCTCGAGGAAGTTAGCCGGAGACGGCGGAAGGCCGTACGAAGACGCTCGCCCCGGGATCGCGAAGTCATCCATCTCATTATTTAGCATTATACCGAGGCTTGTCGAACGCCTTTGGGAACCCCAACTGATAAAAAGAGATAACTGATATAAAAAAACAAATATATAAGTAATAAAGATAAATATTTTTTATGTAGTTTTAAGGTGTAAATAGAAGAGGTAAAATCTTAGTTCTTAGTATAGTTTTTTCTTACATGTTAGTAAATATATCAAAATTGGTATACATAAAGATATCTTGAATTTAAAGGACGAATTTCCCTTTTCAATCCTAAGTTGATCGATTTAATGCCTACTTAGCTGTGATAGTTTCCTTTTAATTTCGTTATTTTACTACCATTGATTTATTCTCATGATCAATTCTCAATTTTAATATCGATGAAAGTCTGGAATAAACTTATTTTCAATTCATTTCATTTCATAATCATCACCACCACCAAAGCCGCGGTCGAGTAATTAATTTTATTGTTTTAATTTAAATGAGTATCAATCGCAAAAACCTTAAAGAAAACTATCTTGAGCAATGTTTCATCATGCCCTCTCTTTTGTTTTTGTTGAATCCAAATGGAAACTTTTTGTTTTCAACAAAAACAAAAGAGAGGGCATGATGAAATTGGCTCAAGATGTTTGCCTCTTCTTAAACTAACATGTAATTGATGGTGCTGGTGGCAGAGACGACGCTGCCGTCGGGCGCGACGACCACCACGTGTGCAGTGCCGTGGTCATCGATGGTGTCGAATATTGCGCCGTAGTGAAACCAATCGTTGAATGTCTGCGTCTCGTCGACCAGAGAGCGGTATTCCGCCGCCCACGATGGATCGGACAGATTGCGCTCCAACTTGAAATGTATATACATAGTTTCAATCAAATAGTGGTTAAAATGCTGAATAATAATAATGGCTATAGATAATCAGAAAAACATTTATCTAGGTACGATAAGCGAACGAGAAAGATTTCCGCTGCAGCTCTGATGGCGTTAACTCCAATTGAGCTCTTACTGCTTTGGGATGATATTTTAGATGGGTTCAAACCGATTTCGTGTCGAGGAATGGGGTATGACCACATTCCTCGGTGAAAAGGTGAAAAAATGTGAAATGCCACTAGAGACATGCCGCACCACAATTAATGTTCGTAAGTACCTACTGTGGCTCTGGCTTTTATCATATAAGTAGGAAGGCATATAATAGGCGTATCAAATTTAATTTTAGTGGCATTAGAGCTGAGACTGGGAAATAATAATTGCTTAAGAAGGTGGTTTCATCTAAATGTTAAAATCAACATGTAGGATTTTAACATTTTTACGTTTGGATCTGCAACTGCATTAGGTACAGAAGAGTAGTCAAAGTCTGAGGAGACTGGAGCAAGCTGGCCCAGAAGATATTTTAGTTTGAAGATACATAGATTGTTTGTATGATTTTGTAAATACAGTAGCTAGAAGAGACCTTTCTGATATTAGCACTTTGTAAGTAAGTGTGAGTTCAAGGTATTGTGTTCAGATACTGACCTCGCGAATATCATGCGTGACATTATAGCGCGAAGGGTCGCCCAGGCCTGTTCTTTTTGCGTAAGCGTATTTGAACGTTTCTACGACGCGATGCCAGTAGAGATCGGAGTTCAACGCGGCGGGTCCACTCGGCCATGAGTCGAGGGGGGAGTCTCGCGCGTCTGAGGATGAGCTCCCTCTCGCGGACCTCAAGTTCGCCTTGACCGGCGAGGAGCCGCGTAACATATTCAGGATGAAAGCGAGGATAGAGCCCGAGCCTGGCAGCGGTACTGAGTATAGCGTATAGTCGGTCGTAAGTGGGACTGCTATAGGCTCCTGCCACTCCGTTCTGGAAATTGTGTTAGTAAATACATTATAACCTATGCAGTTACATAATAAATAATTGAGGTTATGATGTGTACAGCATATCCATAGCGTGCCTACAACATTAGGACAAGGTCAGGAAAGACGTTGTTAAAGGTCGTATAGTAGCTATGAGTGTTTTTAGAAAACATTAATTACAGACTACAACAACAACAAGAGGGCTGTGGGAGAAGGCTTCAACAAAAATATTTCTATCGTCGGGAGAAGGAACTCATGTACCATTACTACGCATGCGCTCAGTACATCTACTATGCACTGCAAAAGTACCTATTATGCGGAAAAATAGTTTCCGGCAGCCTAGTGGTCAGACCGTCTGACTTGCGATCCGCAGGTCCTGGGTTCGAATCCCACGGCACGCACCTCTGTCTTTGCGAAGTTATGTGCGTATTGTTGATTGCCGCCAACTTCAAACGGCGAAGGAAAACATCGTGAGGAAACCTACATGTCTGAGAGTTCTCAATGATCTTCAAGATGTGTGAAGTCTGCCAACCCGCACTTGGCCAGCGTGGCAGACTATGGCCTAACCCTTCTCTCACTGAGAAGATGGCCCGTTCCCAGCAGTGGGACAGTTTGTACAAACAGGGCTGATAAAAAAAATGCGGAAAAAGGCAGATGCAATTCTTCTTCCTAGGAATGGAGCTAGTTACGAGGGAGTGGAGGTTGGGTACTAACCTGTAATTGCGCATGTCGTCCTCTGTGATGATTCCGCCGTGGCGGCGGATGTCTGCCACGAGCGCGCCGGTTAGGGAGCCATTGTGCATCGCCTCGGGCCCCTCTTCTGCGATCACGTCGAGCGTGCGCGCCAGCACGGGCTCGACCAGCAGGTCTCCCTCTCGCCACACCTCGCCCGTCTCCGCGTTCACGTAAAGCTCCCTGAATGCAGCACTATACACTTAAAACCACACACACATTACAGTGATAACGCCTTCCGGAATTTAGATTCCCATATATGTATTTATAATAAAATGAGTAAACTTTGCGATATCGAAATAAAACAGTTAGGGAATGCAAAAAAAAAAACTCTTTTGTAATTTAAAATCTATTTCATACATAGAAACGCAGGAATTATTAAAAAATACTAAAATAGTCTTGATCTTTCTAGTTATGGTTTGTACTTCACTTCTTCTTTTCCTTTCTTATTATCTTTGTATGTAGAAATATATGTAACTTTTTAAATTCTTAATTGTTTGTCTTTTTGTTTTATTAGCAGTTCTTGTGTAAACTTTTATAAACCGGACACATCTTATAGGAATCCAACCATGCCATGTATGATAACATGTTATAAGTATGCGCAATAATACAGGCCCCTGCGATACAGGCTATACCTAGTGCAGGGTCCAATAGAACTCCGAGAGACCTCAATACTAATATAACACTTGTATCATGTAAATATATTAAGGTTTTAATTGTACTCTTTCTGCTAAATAAATTTTTTGTATTTGTATTTTTTGTATAACATATGGCACTGAAACGTGGTCACTTACGCCTTATAAGTAAGGGTCAAACGGGTACAGGTTTTTAGGACATAGGTACTGTTATGTGAACATTCATCTGACTCCGGTTGAGATTCTATTGAGAATGAGTGTATAGTTAGTGTAGATAGATAATTACCGCATGGAGGGCTCTGCCTTGATGATTTCGCTGTAAGAATTGAGCACCCGCGCCATGTACGCGTTGACCCTGTGGCCTTCGCGCACCATGCGCGCCGCCGGGCGCACGAGCTCGCTCCAAGGCAGGCGGCCGTAAGCCCGGTGCAGCTCGCCGTAGCCCCTCAGCTCGCCCGGGACTGCGATCGCGAGCCCGCCCACGGTAGAAGAAGCGTTCTCGTACATCGTCAGAGTCGTCGCTGCTGGCGCGCGCTCGCGCGCGTTCATTACTCGCACCTACACACGAACACACACACACACAACAAATACAATATACTCGTATACATTTTTTCTTTCGTTTTGATTTGAGCCACTTGAGTGCCTGGCCGCACGCCACACATACATAACAACTCCGTTATTGTAGGGCTAGATGAATGTGTGTACTGACCCGTCCTGTAGCTGCGTCGTACACCGTTGCCAGGAACCCGCCTCCCAGGCCCATGCACTGGGCGCACGCTGCACCTTCACAGAGCAGTGTCGCTATTGCTGCGTCCACCGCTGATCCGTCCTTCTCCAAAATTCCTCTAAAATTTGGTGGGATTTTTAATAATTTTCGCATAGAAATTGAGATACAATGATAAAAAAAAACTGCCTAGCTGTAATTTCAAAACCAGTTACGGAAAACACTTTTTTACAGGCTATTTTAATAGTATAAATGCATAGTGCTAGGTTTTACTCTACACTAAGGTATCCCACCAAATACATGTGAGTAACCTGAGCGGTGCGGGAATGCATAGTGAAGCTGTGGAACGGTATGCAGATACGGATCAGCTTCAGGATCTAAAGATACATTAAGGCTGGGCCGACATAATTGTCAAAAAACGATTTGTCGCATCTAATAAGCGTGTTCCAAGAGGCCGAGCTGGCTAGAGTGAACGCCGCCACTCTTCCCGAGTCCGGCGCCTAATTGCATGCCTTGCCATCTCCAACCATAGGCATGCTGCTAGACGACGACTTGCTGAGAGTGGCTTCGGCTCTCCGGCTCGATTGCAATGTTTGCGAATCTCATAATTGTATTTGTGGTGCGAATATCGATGCCAACGGCCACTACGGTTTGGCTTGCACGCGATGCGATGGTCGTAGACCAAAGCATCATGAGATTAACGATATAATTAGACCAGCGCTGGTGTCTGCTGATGTGCCTTGCGTTTTGGAGCCCCTTGGTTTGTCCTGTTCAGACGGATTCCATAGCAGAGGTCGCCGCCTTCTTTGGGATGCGACGTGCGTAAGTACATTCGCTTCTTGCCATCTCGCCGCCACGCAGCGGTCAGCTGGTGCAGGAGCAGAGGCAGCGGCCAGATGTAAACACCTTAAATACCCCTGCTTGGAGTAGATGTTCGATTTTGTGCCGCTTGCCGTTAAATGGCCGGACTGTGGTGTTCCGAAGTCATACAATTCGACTCGAGGAAAAAAGCCGTGACCCACGCACGGGTTTGAGTTTCTTTATTACTCAGCACATTTCCTTGGCTATCCAAAGAGGGAACGCCGTCAGTATTATGGGCACATTTCGACAAGGTGCAACGCGTGGCTTTTTGACTAGGGCTTTGTTTTCAAATTTATTCTGTGCATTTTTTAAATAATGAATAGCTAGGAAAAGAGAGAGAGAGAGCATTTTTAAAATTTTAAATTAAATATGTACATAATCATAGTTATTATTGTAATGTATTATTTAAGTAGCTTTCTTTGTTTATTTAATTATTTAGTTACTCTTTTTTATGTTGCAACTACTTTGTCTTTGGTTAACATTTTACGATGTTGGTGGATGTTTTCGTCGCGACCCGTACATCTGTTCTTACGTCTCTTGTGGACACAAGCTATGGATGCCAAAGATTAATATGTTCTTTTATTCCTTGAATCTCCCTTGTTCCCGTGTCTCTCCGTGTTCCGCTTTTCCACCTAACTATTTTTAGAAACGATCTGAGTACTGTGGATCGTCCATACGGTATGTAAAAATGATCTGCGATATTAATAACCAAACTGAAAAAAAAACGCAATTCGTTCTCGGCGTGAAATTTCAAATGATCGGCGGCGGCGGCGACCTCTATGCCGAATATGCAATAAGCGGCCAGATTTCGAACTTTTACCGGATAGGTCCAAATATAGGGCAATCCTGCCAATCCTGCTCCTAAATATACATATATACGATCTGTGAAATAAGTAAATGGAGAACTAGCTAGCTAAATTTCGAAAAAATATAGACACTCAGGTAGCAGAATTAGTTGTGTTTTCCTCTCAATTCCTTGTGTACTGGATAACTGGACACAATATATGTACCCTGTACCCAAAACTAAAATATATAAACAAATTAACTCTACTTTAACGGATCAAACTATATGCTATTAAGAAGTTAGAGAACTTAGGTAGGTACACTTACGAACATATATCAAATGTAAGTGTAATACCTAGGACCAGTGAAAATTGTGCTAACAGATGTCGTTACTTCATCAGACTTTTACCAGAAAGGAAAGGCAGACACTAATTTAAAGAAATGGGTGTAAATACGTATTTACATTTAAGTGCTCAATTAGCAATAACTGTATCTGCTTGAACAAAACTGGTGTTAAACTAGGTTGATGTCGTAATTTATAATAGGTACTTATTTCGTAACTTGCTAGGTAGTAAGTCTTATGAGCTGTCTCGGCAATATGTAGATTTAGATTAAATGTAGGATGATGTTACTGTAGTAAATTTTAGTTTGTAAAGAAACTAGTTCAGACAGATCAAAAATTATCACGCATTTGTCTACAATTCACCTGTCAATCGACACTTTAGACCCTTGGGATGTATGGCCCCAATCCGACACTGTCAAGGAGTAAAAAATATTCATCCATCTGGATCGAGATCACATCTATTATAAGGCCTTTTAGTATCATGGTCTAAATATCTTGGTGTAGCACTTTTTAAGCACACAGGATGGCATTGTCACTGTTCACAAGTCACGATACGCGTCTAGCAACGACGTGTCGTGAATGAAGACGAGTCAGGCGATTACCTTACTTGAGCCTTACTTTAGCCACGCGGAGCCGGGTAAAATCATTATAAATATAATACATCATTGGTCGCTTGTGAATAACGTACCGTCCGATAGATGCGCACTCGTAGCCATTGGCGGCGACAGCGGCGCGCGGGAAGCGCTGAGGCTCGGGCCCGTCCCAGGGGCGAAGCACCAGCACGGCCACCAGCGCGCCGACCGCGAGCGCCGTTAACACGCTGCTAACTATCCAACACCGACGGGATCTAACAGACAAGAACATTCATACATATTATATTAATCCACAATGTCCCATCGAAAAGGTTTCTCTTCCCTTCTTACTTTTTAGGGTTCCTTAGTAACTACGAGGAACCCTTACTATTTCGCCATGTCCGTTTATCTGTCCGTGTGTCACAGTCAAACTCACTAAAACTCTGAGACTATCAGCCCTATTACCGAAATTTGGCATGAATATGTGTTCTGTGAACCGCTCCAAAATGCTGTAGTCAAAAAAACTTATAGCTATTTGTATATAAAAATTGAAATGCGACCTTGAAGATCATGTAGTGCGATGACGATACCTAAGTAGACAAGCAGGTATACAATATTTTATTTCAAATTTATTATTAATTAGATTTTATATTATAAGCGGCCAAAACCGCGTCGAGACATTTGGTTGGGTTCTGTAGCAACAGTTTCAATAGAATGCTAATGAGTACAAAGTCACCCGCGTTAAGTAAATGTGGTAACGCTTTCCACTCGTCATTCTAAGATTTTAGATGTTAAATTTAGTTTTTTTTTTTTTTTTACAAAATATAGCTTTATACAACAGCGAAACTATATTTAGTTATATGTAGGTAAGTAGGTACTACAAGAAAACCAAAATCTCTTACTGTTTAAGAGCTATTTTTGTAGTATACCTGTTACACTTGATATGATGAGTGTACCATGCTTAAGTATGACTTACCTAATACGCCACGGTCGTGGTAACTAGAGTCAAACCTCACGATGGCGTATTAGAGGCTGAATACGCGTCGCATGTCGTCTCTTCATAATTTCGTAATTTTGTTGCCAATCACAAACATTGGAAAAGACAATTTCTCTTCAACAGTTTCTATAATTCTATTTTGTGTAATTTTGCTGATGACCAAAATATGTAAGTGCAATGGAAAATGACAGATGTCGTTTGTCATGAGGTTTCCTTTTAGCATTTTGAGGAAAATGAAAAGAGTTTTATTATGAAGTTTTTATGTTGAAGGTTCCATGGCGGAATATTTGATGTTCCACCTGTGTATGCCTCAGTAATGTTGATTATGTACCTATATGTAGAGGTAGGATGTCAACAGTTATTTTAACCGCAAAGTAGCATGCCTGGCAATATCCTATCGGATCCTTTATGGCGAGTGTGTGCATTTTCATGTCCTTATTCCAACATCCCCTTTTTCACTAGGTAGGATCACTTTGTTGTCCGTCTGTCCGTCCGTCCGGGTGTCAAGACCTGTATCTCGGTAACGCGTGAAGGTATCGAATTGAGATTAAAACCATATACGCAGATCCATAGTCTCTTACTGCAGAGAGAAAAATCAAACTTCTCTGTTTTCATAAAAAAAGTTGCAGTCGAATATGTCGCAAAATACGTATATTTCGACACTCGCAAGGTAATCAAAACCTATGGGGTACTTCCCGTTGACCTATAACTGTGAAATTTGGCAAAAAGCATTGTCATATAGTACACATAAAGGAAAAAATCCGAAAACTGTTTTTTTATTTAATCACAAAAAATAGGGTCTTGATGCAAGAAGGGGTCCAAGTTTTAAAGTGCTTTAACTGTATCATGTAACGTGGGGTATCATATGAAAGAGCTTTATTAGCACAAGCTAAAACAGGTTTTTAAATATTTTTGCGATGTATATTTTTCGGTTTATGACGGAAAATATATAATTTCCCCCTGTTATCTACTAGTTTAAGCGGAACCATTGGTGGGCGAGTCTGACGCGCACTTTTCGGTTTATTTATTTTAATTATAGATACTTTACATGATTTTTTTGCGATTACAAATCTATTATTGAAGATGGACGAAATACTCTAAACTATTGTTTTCTCTACATAAGCGGCTACAGTATGTGCACATGAGGCATCAAGCTGTAATAAACCTACACAGTTGCGATAAATATCAAGCATCATGACATACGTACGCGGTTCCTGTACGTACTACGTATACGTGAGTATACTCGTATACTTACACTTATTACAAGTATTATCGCACATTACGTTACGTATCCAATTTATCTATCATATACCTATTATTTATTACATAGATACTATTTACGTAGAGCGGTTGTTGTGGCGCGGATTACGTATTGCTTGATACGTACGCAACATGAAGCTCCTTACATCCCAACTAGTGGTGCCTTTACCGGTTGCCACGGTACTTATACCGCGGTACAAGTTTTTTTTCTCAGTGGTCGATTGATCACCACCTCACTTGATTTGATGGCAAGTGGCGACGCTACGGTATGTCCGAGGATAAACTAAACGCGTCGATCGAATGGATAGAAGAAATCCATTGAAATCCTAGCATTGAAAATGTCTGGATTGGAAAACTTAGGAACTTATAAAACACGGAATGCCACAGGGAGTTCCAATCCCGTGTAGTACGCTATAAATGGGGACTGTATCTAACTTAGAGCATAGATTCCAAGATATCTAACTAGTGAAGAATTTTATTAGTGCTACTCGATGATTCAATATGCGCATACGCAAGCGGCAGACGTCTATGGCACTATCGGCGCTAAGAATATGGGACAAGGTTAATTGAAATTTTTCGACCTTACAAAATAGGTGGCACAGTGAATTTGTGACAATAGAGGCTAGTTCGAGTTATGCTAGTTAGTGTTTGACTCGAGTACCGACACCGAGTAACTCCACTACTCGAGTGTAATACTTATTCTTTTTATACAAAAGTATCAACATATGATAAAAGAAAATCAACGTACCCGACAGCATAAGAACGACTTTCATAGTTTTTCATCATTATCATAAGCCCACTTTAGTCCACAGCTGGAGATAGGTATTTCTCACTGAACGCTATTCAGCCCGATATTCAGATCTATGTTTCCAGCGGGGCGTCCTAAAATACATTAGCCGACCCGCCCGCGGTCTCCACTCTATAATTTTTTTTTATGAAATGTAGAAATAATAATTTCATAGTTTAAAAAACTGAAACAACCGACTTCAAAGTACGTTATTTCGTTTACTTGTAATGTAAGGATAATGATTAAACAAGGCGCTCAAGCGTTGAAGTAGCTCTATCGTCTCCTTAGACACATTGGATGAGGAGTAAGTAGGTTTTACTTTTCAAGCTCAATAAATCCCTCACGATTGTAAACTTTTTAAAGAGACCTCTCTTCACCCACTTGTTTCTTTTTCAAGAATGACACTTGTCATTGAATGTCAAATGCTTCATCGTCGCAGATTAGAAAATGTGCAGATGTATATACAAAAACCTCAACATTTGACACTTTTGTAATAAAAACGTGTCAGTGGAATTCTGCGATTCTATAATCTGACGCACTCACTCAGGAATAAAATGAAAATATTTTTACTTTTAGAGATTATTCAAAAAGTAATAGGTATAGCAATGTTTCTAAAATAATTATGGGACCAACTTGGGAGCTTTCTCTATATGCCAATTCACGAAACACAAAAATTGGTTCAAGAATGAGCGAGAAATTCGTGTAGGTACATACATAAAAAAATAATATATACGGTACGAATTGATAACCTCCTCCTTTTTCGAAGTCGGTTAAAAAATGGAAATGTTTACTCACGGTCTTGGTCACTTTTTGATTGTCAATTATATTTTATTATCCATTAAAAAAATAATCGAACAGCATACCTTCAACAAAGTGTAGTGAACGCGATTGATTTTCGCGATTTCAAATTTGGATATTATGTATAAGAGTTACATTTGGACTAAGTAACTCTTAGACATATAATTATAGAGTCATTCATAATTATATTGAGATAATCTTTTAAAATATGTCCTAATCACGCATAATTTTATCAGCTACCAATTTCTTTTCGTCCTGTAAAGTGATGATTGTAAGATAAGAGATAGATATCGATTGATAAACAAACAACTGAATACCTATTAAGATTAATATTAGAGATAAGTAATCTGAAAAAAAAGCCCGTTTTATATTGTACTCGTATGTACCTACCTGTAACCTCGAAGAAAATAAGTAACCATCATAACACATTGAAATGGTACAGCCTTTGTAAAACATTCGGAACTTCGGAGCGTGTGAAATGCAAACGAACGAACGAACGCACGCCGAACGCAGTGTAGACAGACCAGCCACAAACAGAATATCTCAATGAACTAGTGCTAGGCAGAAGCTGGATATAAGCATGATCTTCTTGTGGCTGATATGATGAAAGCACAGCTGTACCTCGTAGTTTCACCAGCATGGTGATTATAATGACTGTATCTCGTATGGCCTGATGCAAACTCTGTTAAACGACTGGGCGAGCGCGGGGTGCGGGTGAGGAACGCGAGATTGGCGGGAGGCGAAGGATTTCCGTTTTAATGTATCTAAGTGTCTTCTATGGCGTTGGTATAGTTTTTGCTGAAATGTAGAGTTCATCACGCCATCTCTTACGGGGCCTACCGAGTGGCCGCACCTCGCTGGGACTCAACTTGGTCGTGTTCATAGTCCAAATGAAGCATATTTTCTTCTCCAAGTCTACAGTTATCTTTGTATCAAATTTCGTAACAATCGATTTAACCGTTTTGTCGTGAAAAGGTAACAGACAGACAGACAGAGAAACAGAGTTACTTTAGCTTTTATAATACTCATTAGTTGTGTATCCAAATTTTCAGTTCAAACATTTCCTTCTAAATATGTATATAACAAACAATTAGTTTTTCGCTTTATAGTATTAGGTACGCGAGAAACCAAACAAAAGTTAATTTTATACTGTAACGGAGCTCTCAATACATTTCTTATGTAGTATTTATACAACGAAGCAGTTTAAACACACTTTGCAAATAGAAACCACGTAACTAATCCTACAAATTAACAAGGAGTTAGCAAATAACTGAAGACGTACAATTTAGATAGCATTCAAGAGGTTTTAAAGTATATTTTTAACAGTTAATTATCACTGTTTAAATAAAAATCTAGGAGAAAAATTACCTTAATAGGTAGCGTGGAGTTTTTCTTCTGTTTGAGAATGAATAATATGACTGAAGGATTTTAGAATTATTCTGTCTGGATTGGAAAAAATCGGTATTGAAATGGTTTATTATATTTTGTATGCAGAAATTTATGCCGGGACCTGAACCTTACCTATATACAAAGGAAATATAGCCATTCTATTGAATGGGGGCCATTAGATTCACCCACGATTCATCAAATGTTTGAGGTACGCCTATAATTTTTGTGGTATCGTCTATAATACAATGGACATTGGGAAATTTACATTTTGCAATACGACTCTATTGATTACATGGACCATCTCATCGCACGCAGTTTCATTCATTTTGAAACATATAAAATCATTGGTTAGGGATATTAGAAAAATGGGAAGTCGCCAGTGTGTGATATCTGAATAATTTTTTTAAAAATATTTCTCTAATCTAAATTAACAAATTACTTCTCACTTTTCTAAAATTCTTAACCAATGATTCTACATGTTTAATAATAATTATAGTTTGAAAAACTGAAGCAACCGACTTCTCATGGATGTCATTGTCAGAACTGGACCAAATTTAAATGGGACCACACGGGAAGCTCCAGCTTTCAAATAAAAAAAAGAATCATAAAAATCGGTTCACCCAGTCGAAAGTTATGAGGTAACAAACATTAAAAAAAATACAGTTGAATTGAGAGGTTGAAGGAGGAAGATCCTTTTTTGAAATCGGTTGAAAATGATGTGATGCGATGCGCGAGAGAGATAACTGCGCGCGTTGAGGTCCACCTTGAGTGGACTGAGACCTCAATGGTGCGGTTTACATTGGATTTCAGACTAAAAATATCGATAAGACAACATGAAGCTATCGCCTTCTCATGCTTATCTGATACTCGTAACAACGATTTTCACAAGTCATAGATTTACGTATAACTGAAATGATTAGATTAGTGAAATATTTAAATATTTTACGAAATGTTGAAAAACCTTTATTCAGAGACAAGTAAATGATCATCACGATGATATGATAATAGATTGCACACCTGTTATTTTACAAAATTAATAAATAAGACAGGTAACAAGAGTATTAGCAGAAAGATATGATATAATTTAACGCATAATGTCATTTTTTTAAGTTCCGCATGTAAGTATCTCAAAAGACAAAACCGGACCCTTATAAGGATCACTTCCTTCGTTGTCTGCCTAATGGAATCCTCAGTGTATGAAGTAAATTCATACTTAGCCGGATTTTTTATACACTCGCTTGACCGCTAACTAACCAACACGACCTCGCGGTCTACGATAGAGCACACTTGCTCAGTCACTGGAGTGGACACATATCTTCCAGATACGATCTGCAGCTTCATGGTCCAGTTACAATTACACTCGTAAATACAGATTTGAAAATTATCTATTGAATGGAGTTTAAAGGCAATTTTTTCATACAAGAGAGGATTATGAAGACTCACATCTTATATTAAATATATAAAACCATCTTTATATTTAAAACGTTTTCTTCTACTTTTTTAATTATTTTATTTCATCTTTATTATATTTAACTTCTGCCTTACAAATACTTACGTAGGTAGAGTTAAAGTGTAGATCTGAAAGAATATAATATTTTCCAGGTAGTTTATGTTGATTGATATTTATTTTCTAATAAGGAATATACATAAATAAAACGAAACTAAAATAACCTAAAACACTTAGATAATACACAAATACTACGAAATAAAAATAACCTATGCAACTTAAATAAACTAAAGAAAGCTTAAATTTTGAATAAAAAACTAAAAATGTTAGGTATAGGTGTTTTCTGTTTACCGGTTTTGGTGTTTCTTTGTTCAATCAATTAACGTTTTTAATCGAAAAACACATAAAGGGCGATATAGAAACACGTTTTCAGTAGGTGTGTAGAAACACAAAAATGTTTTTAACAGTATTCATATTTAGACAGACGGGTTTAATAAAATATTTGCTTTATTTCTGTGAGCTAAAAAGGATCATACTTTAAATTGTACGCCAAACAAAATTTATTGAAGTAATTTTAATGTTTCTTCTATAGTAAGTAAATATAATGAAATAAAACATGTATAGGTAAGAGATTGTAATCGGTCTATCAATACGTTCGCAAACACCCAAAGCGTCTAGGTAACACGTAAGTGCGAAATAAATAAAAAAGTACCTTATAATGATAAAGCAATTAAGTACTTTACGACGTATTAGTTTTTCTGTATTATGGATCAAAATGGGCAATAACTATAGAATATCGTGAAGTAAAACTTAGTTTTAGAAGGGAGTTTTTAGAGGGGGTGTTATAAGTTTGACCTGTGCATTTGTTATTTTTGTATAGTGTTTTTTTTTAAATCTGGAATGAATAATAGATTTTTTTATGAAGTGTCATTTATTAAAGCACTTAGTAAGCCCATTTCCAGTATTGCATGCCTGTTGGAGACCAAAATTTGTATTTAAGAGGTAGATAGAGCATAAAAAATTTTTTTTTGCTGGTTGTTAGTGGTAGAAGATGTCAACTTGCAGGCGTGTTCATGCTTGAAGGCGTGTTCATGCTTGAAGGTAATAAACTTTTACTAAACTACTAGTATTTCCGGAAACTTTTACGTTCATTTTTCTCGCTCCTCCTGCTGTGATTTTCTCGAGAAATCCGCGTGGATTACACTCTATATTTTTTATAAAATTTCCCTCAGTACAGGGATAATCTCTAAAGATATAAAACCACATATTATTTAAAAAAATATTATAAACCCAAATTCTGGTTTCCGTATCGGTCAATATAAATTCTTTGATTCACCAACACCAATATCTTTATTAGTTTGAAACTGTTATATGATTCCATATGCTTATGTTTTTAAATATTATAAACAAAATCAGGAAATTATAATGAAATCATTCGATGTTCAAACAAAATTGCCAGTACCTACCTAAATTAGATATTTGTCAATCACAATGACGTCACAAAACTTTCGCTATTTCCCTAAACATTTTCCATTTAAATAGAAACAAGTAATTTTAATATGTGTGTACCTTATTTTCAAACACAAACACGAACTTTACGAAAACACAAAATTAATAAATAAAATTCGAAACCGAAAGTAATTATTTTATCGAAAAAAAAAGTAGAGACTCACCCATACATGGCGACAGAACGTCTGCTCACTATCGCACCAGAATAACTACTAGGTAAGTTGAGGTAAGGATTGCACTGCAGTCACAGCTGGGCAAGGCCGTTTGGCCTAATGGATCAACAATATATCTTAGGTACAATATTTATGTTACTTGCTAAAGGCATAAACTCACTACAAAACAAACTGTGGCATTTGTCCTAAATGTGGTAATTCATCTTAATTTGGTTTATTGTTCATGTAAGATATGAGTTGTGGTAGACATGTCCACCTGTGGCGATGATAATACAATGATAGAACGGTTTCTGTTCTGATTTATATAACTCATGGCGTATAAACTATAATATATGGCGTAGCATATATGGTCTTCATTTAAATTACGTACACGTAATTTATGTAATAACAACGTTAATCTAAAACTAAGACTAATAGACTAAGATCCTGCTGCAGAATTAGTGCACTCATCGAGTACCTACCTATTTGCTAAAAACCAAATTATTACGCATATTTATGATTAGGAGAATATATATCTATCAGGGTGCCTATCAAAATTTGGCCGCTAGTATTTTTAATCGACTTAAAAAAAAGGAGGTTATCAATTGTATGTTTGTAATATTTTCAGAATTGCACAATTTTTTAAATTAGATTACTGTTAATTGATTTTTGGGAAAAATTTCATTCACTTGTTTTTTAAATAAAATATCGTCCACTTCACGGCAATTTATACCTATATAGACTAAAAAATCATGGGTGCCGTTGTGCACTTGGCCGCACCTCTTCGCAGCCAGGTGTAAACAGGTATGATTTTGGTACATGTAACTACATTTAAATTAAATAAAATGTAAAGTCATTAGCAAAATATAAAATAATTACAACATAGTCAATACTAAAAACACACATAACACTAAACTAAGTGCCCATTAGGCTAGGGCATTCTCGCGCTGTACGGTCAGACAGATTCCATGCCACTTCTTGACCCAAAGCATCTTTCTGAACATACAGCAACTATCACTGCAACCCAATATTACTAGATCTTGGCATATACAATACAGTGACTCCCGCTCTTCACTCGAAGCAGTTACAAACATCAGGACTACTCATCCTCTGGCAGAAGAAACGCGCAAAAACTTGAAAGCAATCCAGCACCAGAACAAAGATGTTTCCTTGTTCTGGATTAAAGCACACGCGGGACTGCCAGGGAATGAACGAGCTGATCATCTGGCCATAGAAGCTGCCCAAAAGTCGAAAAGGGCACCTGATTACGATGTGATACCGATTTCGTAAAAAATATTCGTAAAAATACGATCCGGCTAGACACGATCGAAAAATGGAACCGGAGATACATGTCTGGCAATACCGCAGGAACTACTAAAATATTCTTCCAAAGTGCTGCAATCGCGTTTAAAACAATAAAATTGCTACAACCCACCGGAGTACTGACCCAAGTTCTAACAGGGCACGGTGGGTTCTCTACCCAGAGAACCCACCGCTACTTGAATCGCTTCAAGTGCAAGGAGAACCCATCGCGCATCTGTGATTCCGACATAGCCGAAACTATTGTCCATGTTCTTTTTGATTGTCCTGAACATTCGTTGAAAAGATTTAACCTGGAACAAACTATTAATTCAAAAATAAACGCTGAAACTGCAAGCGAACTCTATAAGTAACAGAGCCTATTCGGAAAAGTTTGTGCAATTCTGTGTAAACATAGCCAAAATAGTGATAAAAAGAAATAAAACAGATAAATAAATATGCTGGGAAGCCTATACGTTACTATATACTATTTCAGCATAAATGTACTACTAGTAGATAATTTACTCAGCATTGTCAAATCCTTTTCAAAATATTGTTACTTATTTTATAAAAACTTGTAATTACTAAAGATAGTATTCAAAACATGTACACGATGTATAAGATCTCTGATCCCCAAATCGGAGGAATGTTAGTATACTTATCTAAATAAAAAATAAATAAACCACTAGATCTTACCCTCTAAATTCCCTCTCCCTTGCATCTAACCCTCTAACCACGGTCAAATGCGGCGTCAAAAGGCCTCATGTTCATTTATGCTCTGCCTACGTAGTACGGGAAATCGGGAGTGATTGTAATGTACTTATACCACAAGTAATGTCGATGATGTTGATGTTTAATGACATTAGTAACTAACTAGATAATTTTCCTTGTGTCGCGATTCACGTAAAAATATAAAAATCTTATCTACCAAACGATAAATGAGCTATTTATTATAAGAGCGATGTTTTCCAACCGGTTCGGTCGATCTTTTGACCGATTAATAATACTAAAAAAAAAAAAAAAAAATTTTAATATATACTGTACATCATAACCTGCTTTTCAAATTGCCAGATTTCCTATACACCCTAAGGTTGCCTGGAAAAAATCGCTATATGTGATAAGGTCGCCGTTGTACTTTCGATTAAGTTTATTATCTATATGTAAGTTACTCTGTATGGATGTACAATAAAGTTATTCTATTCTATTAATATTGTTAGTTTTGTCCGGTTAATCAAATAATATGACGATCGGTGACGATCCCTTTCCGAGTTGATATGTGTGCTGACCTTTAGACCTTTATGCTGGGTAAATGGAATCTCAAAGTCACGCAACGAGCTATGGACAGGGCTATGATCGGAGTCTCTCTGTGAAAACGATTCAGAAATAAAGAGATCGCAGTAGACGCACAAAAGTTACCAACACAGCACCGCGGATTAGCAAGTTGAAGTGGCAATGAGCAGGGCACATAGCAAGTAGAACTGATGGCCGATGGGGCCGAAAAGTTTTCGAGTAGAGACCACGCATCGGCAAGCGCAGCGTAGGAAGACCAGGCACGAGATGAACAGATGACCTCATACAAGTGGTGGGCAGACGCTGGATACAAGTCGCTTCCAATCGGTCCTTTTGGAAATCCATGGGGAGGTCTATGTCCAGCAGTGGACTTCTTATGGCTGAGGTGATGATGATGTAGCTCGTATTCCTTAGCAATACGGCCTGTTGTAATCCGGTCCATACTCGGGTTTCACGGGGTTTCTTTCCGGGAGGAAAGCAAGGCACAGCACACTTTTTATCCGACTGCGCAAGGAGGGTTGTGTTTTTCGAGTGTATGTATATAATTATGTATTCTATATTACTTTCTACAGCCTAAACGGTTTTACCGATTTTGATGTGCGAGGTAATGTGTTAGATTCGGTTTTACTCCTTGAGTGTTATAGGCATTTTTTTTGTAATAGTAATAATAATTCATCTCTCGCGAAAATTTTAAATTAGCTTTTTCCAACGAACTATTTCGTAAGGGATTTTACAAAAAATATTGTAAAGGACGTTCCATGAAATAAATTATACAGTAGCTATGTGCATACTTTCTTACAAAAACGTACAATCAACAACATATCAAGCGTACGTTACAGTGCAAAAAGTCGGCCTTATGCAGTCGGATATTTTGTTCTTATGCGTCTGTGTAAGAAGGAAGGGTAATATTTATTAGATGTACGTATATTTGTATGTATAAATATTTTTTTTTTCGTATCTGCAAGCAATAAGGTAGTTTATTGTTTCAATTTGCATTTAAATATTTTCTTATATTTATAGATATGTGTGTTATAAACTAAGGTGTCCATAATAAAGGGTCTTTTCTCTCTATGTTTCTATATTACCCCCTACAGCCTACACGGCTTGACCGATTTTGACGTGTAAGGTGTCGTTAAGCCGGGTCCAGACGAGTGTAACGTGTAATGTAAGATTACGTGTAATTTAGCGTCAACAGTGTGGACGGCACACGAACTCAAAGCGAATTGTGTACGCGAATCTATTTCAAGAGCTGTTTCCACTACTGCCGTCAGTTGCTACGAACATGCCGAATAGGAAGGTCATGATAGCTGGTGCTGCTTTTATTTGTATGTATTTACTAACTAAAGACCGGAAACGTTTGGAGCGTCGATGGTGGAAAACTAAATTGTATAAAAGAAGATATACTTTACTCGCGGAACTAAAATCTCAGCAAATAAGTGGCCAATGTAAAAACTTTACCCGGATGTCGCCCACTGATTTTGAATATTTGTTAACAATAATTGCGCCTAAAATAGCAAGATAATATACTATAATGACATCTGCAATTTCGCCGCAAGATATTAATGAGTTCTACTGGCTCTAATAAGTTCAAGCGACTTCACATCATGAACGTATCTACACACAACACAACCGTCACGAACACTCACGAACGCCGTCCAAACGAGCACTGCGAGCGGCTTTGTGTTCGCGCAAAAAACCGACAGCCGATGGATCAGCCCGACCGCCGGCGCGAGCGTTACATGTAATGCTCGTAGTGCCGTCCACACGTAGAATTCATGTTACATTACACGGTGGATTACATTACACGTTACACTCGTCTGGACCTGGGTTGAGTTCATCTTCACTCTCTGAGTGTAAACTAGCGACATCTCGCACTTTAAAATTGATCTAGCCATTTAGGACGCAGAAGGACTAATCTATAGAAACATAAATGAATACATACATTAAAAATGAAAATAAAATGTAAGTATTGATATTTCATAATATATTTACAAAAATTGAATACTTAGTAGGACAGAAGATATCATACAAGAGGCAGGAAAAAACTGGATGCAGGCCGCTTCCAACCGGTCTGTTTGGAAATCTATGGGGGAGGCCTATGTCTAGCAGTGGACTTCTTGTGGTTGAGATGATGATGATGAATACCTAGTAGTCTTGTAAAGTGATTTTACTAAACAAAGAGTTGAAAGAGTAACGAGGCTATCTTTATTATTTGATTGTGAAATGTTTCCTTTTGCTAATTATGGGTAATAATTTATGTTAAGTAGAAGTTCTTTATAATGTCGAATGTGATATTATTATATTATACAACATTACGTGCGTTTTTAGGATTCCATAGTTAACTAGGACCCCTTATAGCCATATCTGTCTCCGTCGCGGCTTTGCTCAAAGACAATTAATTACTACTTTAAATTTATCATTTGGAATAGACATAAAAAGCATGCTTGCGAGCATGTCCAAGACGATGATAATGGCAAATCACCAATTACGATTATCAGATACCTACTACTCGTCCGTCGTAGCTGTGGGTAACTCTACATTCGAAAGGTGGTGGATGACTATGTAGGTATGTATCTTGGACATAATTTATCTTTTGGCGTAGAGTCACAAAAGAAAGAAATTACCCGATGCACAGAACTAGAATGGGCCGCATTTCAAAAATCTGGAAGAAATTGTTATCTTTCAAAATACCACAAACTGCCTACCTCACGGAGCTGAAACATGTGATAACGCGGAATATCTTACGCAAACACAATGCCACAGAACATTAAGGGTATTAACAATGCGGGCTTAAAAACTTGCCGATAGATGACACCATCATGTCATAAAATTATCTATGAAAGGTACGTTACAAATTTTACATTATATTTTAAAAATGCATTTTTATATTCATACCTGATAAAAAATATGTTACTGAATTATTCTGTTTTCAAAAATTATTAGTAAGTTTTTACCATTTATTTAAATGTATACGTTCGATTTATTCAACGACTTGAAACAGATGTTTTCTGCATATTTTGACACCAAGCTGTTACACAAATGTTGGCGTCAATTGATTTCACCGGCAAAGACAATAATTCGTACAGACGATTTAAAGACACCCAGGTTATATTTATCGGAGAAAACCGGCTAAGGTAGTCTATTCCACGATTTAAAAGTTCGTATAATATTATTAAAGTAAAAAAAATTGAAAAACCGACTTCAAAATACGGAATATGTATAACTCCTGTAGAAAATTGAATAGCACATACGCGACTTGCTCTTCACTTTTCTACAGTTGTTTGGATGATACTTTACCAGTTGTTTTGCCCCGGTTTGCCCCCCCCCCCCCCCCGCTAGATCCGGGGCTGATAAAAACAAAGTACCGCATCGATTTTGATAAAATTTATATGGGTGGTCCCATGAATCATCTGAAGTATGATCTATCAAGCAACTACCAAGTACAAAAATAATCATCAGAATCAATGCAAAATTGGCTGAGTAATCGGTGAACAAACATACAAAAAAAACATACAGACCGAATTGATAACCTCTTCTTTTTGGAAGTCGGTTAAAAAGTATGTTCGTGACGATATCGGTATCGTGACGATGTGTCATTATCGTTATCGGCAGTGTGGATGCGTAATAATAGATGTTAAGATTTGGCGTCCACCGATATCGTCATGATATTGCAAAAGCGCCCGTTCTTTATGTCTGTATCTGTCTCTGTTTGTTACCTTTTCACGATTTAATGGCTGCACGTATTGTTATAAAATTTTGTGCAGTGATAGATGCGAACCTGGAGATGAACATAGAATATTTAAGATCATCACAGTTTTTCATCACTATCCAAGTGAAACTGTGGGGCGTAGTACAATACGGGGTGAAATCTAATTCATGAGGTTAGGTGCTCATGGTACTGATCGCATAAGCAAATTTTATGGAATCAAAAATTATTGATTCAAGTAGGTACTTATTTATAATGACACCGGAAAATATGTTTGCATATGTGTGCATATTCAAACGAAATAAGGAAAAAAGAAGGAAATGAAATGGGACCTAGGCTTAAAGGATGGTAATGAATTAGATTTATCCCGTATAACCGGTAGAAAACATTTTAAAATTTATGAAATTATTAAAAAATGTCCTCGATAAACAAACATAAGTCAATAGTCAATAGTTTATTGCATTAATTATAGGTTACATGGAGATGTTACAGTACATGTTTGTTTTTAGTAATACAATGACCCTGGTAGGGTGTAGCAACTGGTACGGAGCGGAACAGTTTATTCGATAATTTTTTTATCATTAAGAAACTCGTCTATGGTATAGTAACACTTATTAATTAATATAGTTTTGAGGGTCTGGGCAAACTCCTGTTCATTTTCAATTTCTTGTAATTGTTGTGGCAACTTATTATATATTTTAATGGCCATAATATGAGGGCCAGAGATATGCATTATTAATTTGGACGTTGGTAATATTAGGTTATTTTTGTATTGTGATCTTAATTGATATTCTCTTTTCTGGTCTAGTTTTGTAAAAAGCTGAGGATGTTTTTTTATAAATTTACAGTTTTCTAGGATGTATACACATGTAATTGTTAGGATTTTTAATTTGATGAAAAGTGGCCGGTGGAAATTTGGTATACTTATGTCAGGCAATTTAATATTGGAAATGATACGAATGCATTTTTTTTGTAATATAAATAGATCTTTCGCATCTACACTGTGTCCCCAGAGTATTATTCCATATTGAATCCATGAAAATGCGTACGCGAAATAAGCTGTAGTGGCTGTATCCTGGTCAGTTGCTCGCCGGAGTTCTCTGAGGGCGTATGTGAAGCTCGACAGCTTAGCTTTAAGTTTTTTAATATGATTTTTCCAATTTAGGTGCTTGTCAATGTCTAAACCTAGAAGCGTAGCTGTGTCGACGCATTCTAATTTTTTATTATTGTATGAGAAGTGAATGTCAAGAGGCGCTTTTTGATATGGTCTAAATTGTATTAAAGCAGTTTTTGATAAATTTATGTCAAGGTTATGTGCCGTCATCCAGCTGGTCACGTTATTGAAAATGTCGTTTATTTTATCATGAATATTAACATTATTCTTGCAAGATGTCAAAATAGATATATCGTCCGCGAAGAGTACACAGGATTCGTCAATTTGCTTCGGCAAATCGTTAATTTATATTAAAAATAGAATACATGCAACAACACTCCCTTGAGGGATCGACTGGTTAATTTCTATGAGTGCTGATCGGATTATATTTATCATTCCGGTTTTTGGGTCGAAGTTTTCAATTTCTACACATTGAGCGCGATTTTCGAGGAATGATCTAAACCACTTGTGTGTAACGCCCCTTATACCTACGTCATATAGTTTATTCAATAGTATGTCGTATTTTACTTTATCATAGGCTTTTGACATGTCCAGTAAAATGCCGATTGCATATTTTTTATCGTTTAATGTGTTTAATATTTCATGAATTAATTTATACACTGCCAGAACAGTCGAGCGGTTTTTCCTAAATCCGTGTTGAGATTCGTCAAAAATATTATATTTTTCGCAAAATGAGTTAATCCGTTTTTGCATCACCTTCTCAAAAATTTTAGAGGAAGTAGGTAAAAGAGCAATTGGCCTATAATTACCCGGTTCTAATTTTGATGACTTTTTATATATAGGTTTTATTAAAGCTGTTTTTAAGAGATCTGGGAATATACCTTCATTGAAGGACTGATTGATGAGCAGATAGTATGGTAAGGTTAGTTCCTCAGCACAGTGTTTTATTAGGATAGTACCTATATATTATTCAAAGCTTTCTTAAAAATCCTTTTTATTAATTACAATCTGTTTATTTATAGTTCTATCGTGACAAAAAAGAGGAACTAACGAAAGGTCTACCATAATTATACTACTATGGTATTCAGTGGCCTCGACTGAACAAAATAGATTGATAGATATAGATATACGGCCTTACCTAAAAACGTTACTTAACTTTAAGAACTGCTTAGGTACCATATTTTGTTAAATTCTCGCTGACACGTAAATACATTTGCGGAAAGAAGACAGAGAATTTAAGACGATGGTTAAAGTTAAGTAACGTTTTTCGGTAAGGCCCATAGAAAACACTATTAAAAGACCACAATACAGAAACATTAAATACAGAGAGAATAATATTACAGCTAGGTGTTTTAATTGGAGACCTTATCGCTTAGAGCGATCTCTTCCAGGCAACCTTGCATGGATAGGACAGATGACAACAGATAGTGGCCTTAAAGCAAAACTTAACTAAAAATGGTTATACATAAAACAACAGTAGTTAATTATAGTATAGGTACCTAGTTACGTTAAAAGAGAAAAACAAAAATTTTATAATGGACCAAATTCTCATTCTATCAATATCTCTATCTCTCTATCGTAGATAATATTATATTATGTACATATATTGAAAAAAACAAAAATACAAAAATAAAAATTATAGATTGAATTGATATGGACTTTAGATTTAAGTATTCTCATAAGATTTGTAATAAATATGTAGTTAAGTATAAATTTAGATAAATTTAATAATATGTATATCCTCATATATGTAATGTAATAACAAAAATAACAAACCGTCATGACGAGATTGTCTTAATCCGATATTGTAATCAGGCGTAAAGGTTGCTTTGGTACAGGCTGCGCCTAGTAAGGCAACCGTCAGATATAGTTGTTTCTAGCAAATTAAGTTGTACATTTTTCATTTTCATTTAGTGAAATAGCTACAGCAGCGCCCCAAATCCACATTAGCTCTATAACAGACTTTAATAAGATTTGTCTTCCCTAGAAGCCGTCGATGCTACCGCCGCGTCTGTGGTCCACCATCGGTATGAGGTAGCCGTCGTCGTCCCGCACGGCTGCCACGACTGTCGCGAACCCGGCGGTCGGGTTCAGCGCTCTAGTCGCATGCCCTTTACGTCGGAGTGACTCTACCACGCCCTGTTGACAATGGATCACATGTACATGAGGAACGCACCACGCAGACACTATGGGCCTTACCGAAAAACGTTACTTAACTTTAAGCAATGCTTAACATATTTTGTCCACTACTCGCTGACACGTAATGACACTTGCGGAAAGAAGACAGATAATAAAAGGTAACGTTTTTCGGTAGGGCCGCTAAAGTGAACAGATACTAGCTTCGTAACGTTTTCGCGATTGTTACTCATTGAAATTGAACAATTTTTTACGGATTTTAACCGACTTCCGAAAAGAAAGAGGTTATCAGTTCGGTCTGTAAATTTGTTCACCAATTACTCTGTCAATTGTGCATTGATTTTGATGGTTCTTTTCTTTTTGTGTTTGTTAAGTCATAGAGGTGGTCCTATATAAGTTTATAAAAATCGATGCAGTGCTTTGGTTTTATAACAAAATAGCTGGTAAAATATCATCCAAGTAAATGAATTGCATATTTTAAAGTCGGGATGTTTCAGTTTTTTGAACTAAAATTACATATTTAACTTACAGCATCAAAGTCAGCTTCGTGTTCTACCTCCATGGGCAGCAGCTGATGATGGAGCCGCGGCCGGTTTATGGTAGTGGGCAGGTCATTACCTTCCAAAACCGCGCTTCTCGTGATCTGGATAAACAGAAACTCTTAATAATATTTCGGCTAATATCTAAGGTTACTCGTTCGTCGGCGCACATCAATGACACAAAATAATAATACCCAATAATACCTATATTATACATTTGACATTTAATAATTTATTTTGTATTCCATTGTTACAACCAGATTAATTAATTTGACATCCTAATTATTAATTAAGATATCTACAAAATGCTTGTGATTACTTTTAAATTATTTTAAATATATTGTAACGATAATTAGTAAACAATAGTTTGTAATTATCACAAAGGTCACGGACCCTGGTGTCTGTGGAGAAAAAAAAAAAAAAAAAATTTAATGCCTGATGAGAATGGCAGATAAATCATAATGCATCAGCATTTTCGCCCAATATAACATTATAAAACGATTCCCAAACTAGTCTATAAACCATAATTATTTTATGCACAATCTCAGTATTAGTATTATATTATAGTATTTTAGTATTATCATTATAGTATTATTCATATACATAATATATATGTCATTATTTATAGTTTATAATGTTACTCGCTTAATATCCCGTTGCACGCCCCGTCTGATTTATATTTTTCTCCATCCCATGGTTGCCTGGAAGAGATCGCTTTTTTTTATTTGATTTTATTTGTTTTAATTTAATTGAATGTAATTTAATAACTTTATTTGTAATTTGTAATGCGACTTATGGTCGAAATAAATGGAATTTGAATTTTGAATTTAGCGATAAGGTCGCCTGTTAATGCACTAGTCTATTCAAGTACTTTGTAGTTACTTTTAAGGTGTGTACAATAAAGAGTTTATCTATCTATCTATCTCACGGACTGAACGAACATGAGCGAATTTATAGTGGAACTACTTACCTATAGGCAAAGGTCAAACCGTCCTATCGGATATCCGTGGTCGAAGAGAATACTTCGAAAACTGCCATCATCACCGTATTAGGCTTTAGGCCCTTCGAATTTTCGTTCATGAACTTTGGGCTAAACAATGCTGAATAAAAGGTTTAGCTTTTTATTGATATTATGTATTATATCTATGTTGATGATATCTTCGTTAATTCTACTAAAGAGGCAAAATGTAATAGGGCGAATTCTGTGTAAAGAGGCTCAGACTCTGCATTGAGAATATTGCAAACAAAATGTGGTTAGTCTATACAATAATGCGGTAATAACAGTAAATTGAGTCTGTTGTAAAGGATTAGTTTCGAAAAATAATTTTGCATTGAGTTCCCAGTTGTGTTGTTTTTTACAACTATCGGGTGTTTTTGACTATATATCAGTGATATGATAATCTCTTTGCTATAGATCATCCTAGCCACCAAGTAGAGTTGGAGACAGTTCGCACGCGAGCCGACAGAATCTGCCGGGCAGATTCTTCGGTACTCGATGATACACAAATTAGAGGAAATTATATAGTATAAAGTGGAAGTTCGTTGATCGATACCATTATTGTAAAGGTAGAAATGTCTTGTAACTTACCAATGCAACTTGCGTGGTAATTTTAGTACCACCAGCGGCACCCACCGCCAGTTTTAGTTCATTATCCCTATTGAGTACGATACTGGGCGTCATAGAGCTGAGTGCCTGCAGCCCTGGTTCTAGGAAGTTGGCAGGAGACGGGGTAACACCCAACGAACTCTCCCGGCCGGGAATAGCGAAGTTATCCATTTGGTCGTTGAGAATTATGCCGAGGCTTGTTGAACGCCTTTGGCAGCCCCAACTAGAATAAGTAGGTACTTGCTTATTTCTCTCAATTGAAATCAAATGACTTCGCGAAAATTTGTCCTCTTCATGAGACTTTTCCCATCAATTCCTAGTCTTAGTAAAATGTAAACATATTTGAAGGGACTACAACAAAACATTTATTTCATCGCTTCGAGAACGATATACCTTTTACTGTGTACAGTTCTGCAGGTGTAAGGTGTAAAACCTTAGAGTCCCTAGAGCATATTTTTGTTTTGCGGTTTATAATTTCATAAAAAATATCTATATACTTATATCTCTCTGTAGCAAGATGATCTCCAAGCGGTGAACGTTTGTGTTCACTGTATCCAAGTGAGAGGTATGCAATTAATAATAAGGCAATAGGAATTGCGTAGTGCCATGACAAGCTATCAACTTGAGCATCTTTTGGGTATATCGTCGCTCACATGACTAACTGTCCTATCTCATGTTTCAAATAATAAAAATAGGTATTATGATTGCAAATACATTTAAAAGTATCAATGTAAAATTAAAATGTAAGTAACTTCTATGAAAGCTAATATCATCGGGTATGCAAAACATTATATTTTTTATATTTTTGACAAATACAATCTAATCTCAGACCCGAAAAACGTTTGTCCTGAAAAATGAGATAGGACAGTTAGTAATGCGAACGACTAAAGCGACATAAGGCGTCTTATAAGAAGAAATAGTGTTTATAGTTTGTGTATAGTAAGTTGCATTCAAACTAACAACAACGGGGCGTATCTTCACCAGTTCAATGTAAACTAGCCTTGTACGAGTTCAGATATCAAGGGTCAGAGGAATGCTTAGTCAACGATTAATGATGTTAATAGAACTACAGGTATGCCCTGACATAGATCTGACGGTGCTGGTGGCAGAGACGACGCTGCCGTCGGGTGCGACGACCACCACGTGTGCAGTGCCGTGGTCGTCGACAATGTCGAACAGTCCACCATAGTGCCGCCAGTCGTTGAACGTCTGCGTGTCGTCGACCAGCTGCCGGTGTCCTGCAGCCCATAAAGGATCCGACAAATTGCGCTCCAACTAAAAATGAACTTAATTTTTAACACGCTTTTATTAGGTCGACCTGTATGTAATGAAATCTAAGGTAACTAATTTAACCATCTTCAAAGGATCGTAGCGTCATGAACATTGGCAGCTGTATGTAGTTCTGATGACAATACAATAATATGGTACTGTCGAACTGATCTGATGATGGAGCTGGAAGATATGAACTAGAACTTCATGATAGTACATCGTATCATAGCTGTGTTTGGATTTGTTAGAAAAGTCTTGTAATGAACTTTGACCACAATAATTTGTAGCGTGTTTTTTAGTTTTTTAAACTGTAATATATTAATAAACACAACGACAAAATAAAATATTCCAATTTGTATATGAATCAATCAGTCTTTACTTGGGGAAACAAGTACCACCTCAGCGTGGTCCAGCGAGGCTTCTGTTTAAGAAGACTTGTTGGCACATAAACAATCTTCTACGGAGCAATTTATTGTTTTACGGCTTCAATACTAACTCTATTACTAGTACACGTAATATTATTCAAAGCTGAGAAATGCTATTTAAAAAAAGTAAAAATCCATGTCAAGTTGTAAGTGGTGTAAGCTTGCCTAACCAACAATATACGACATATCAAAGTGATCCAGCAATAGACATATTATATGTACAATTGTGCACTATGTCTCCAGGAATAAACAAATTACAGTGTTCAAATATTAGTATTGTATACTGATACTAACCTCGAGGATTTCATTGCCGATATTGTAGCGCGAAGGGTCACCCAGGCCGGTTCTTTTTGCATACGCGTATTTGAAAGTTTCTACAACGCGATGCCAGTAGAGATCGGAGTCAAACTCAACAGATCCAGTCGGCCATAATTCTAAGAGCGAGTCTCGCACGCCTGTTGTGGAGCTCACGGTTGTGGACCTCAAAGTCGAGGAGGAGCCACGTAACATATTCAGCATGAAAGCGAGGATAGAGCCCGATCCTGGCAGCGGTATTGAGTATAGCGTATAGTCGGTCGTAAGTGGAACCGTTATGGGTTCATGCCACTCCGTTCTGGAAATGTACGTATGTATACATTATTGACATAGATACGTAAGTATAGTTAGCACCTATATGCAAATAGTTAATAATGACTGAGGTTGTGCTGTGTGTCTGCCGAAGAGTGCGTAGGTAAATGTTATTGGAGAACGGGTGGTAAAAGATTACTAAATTTGTCTTTAGGCTCGTATAGTACTCGTACTACTACTACAAACTAAGATTTAATACTTATTTCAGAAATATCTAGCACGTTCTAAATTACAAAATAAATTGTATTTTGCAAACAGTTGTTTATGACGACGAGTTGGACTTAGATCTGCACTTATTGACGGAACTCAGGAAAACAGTGTCTAGACATTGTGAGCGGGCACTGACCTGAAATTGCGCATGTCATCCTCTGAGACGATTCCACCAAAATTACGAATATCTTCAACAAAGGCTGCCGTGAGAGAGCCATTGTGCATCGCCTCGGGTCCTTCTTCTGCGATTACATCAAGCGTGCGGGCGAAAACAGGCTCGACCAGCAGATCGCCTTCTTGCCACACTTCACCCGTGTCCTCGTTTATGTACAGCTCCCTAAAACACACCGAATACCACTTCTAGTAAAATTCTAAACTAAATTCTATACTAAACTAAATTATGCCGCTTCTTTATTCCTTTGACCTTTTTCAAGGTCAGAGGGAAAATATATGAATGGAATATATCTTTTAGGTCTGCGTGCTTCATCTACGCCTGCATCGTAGCTTTCCAACAGCCGAATTGGTGTTTAAACGAGGACTTATTTGCAATAAAAATAACTTTCAAAATGCAATTTTTAACCCCCGGGGCCCCGACCCAAAAATTGTGGTGTTATAAGTTTGATGCGACTATTTGAAAGAAAGACTATTTGTGTCTATATGTGTCATCGTAGCTCCCAAACGGATGGACCGATTTAGATCAAGTTTTTTTTTGTTTGAAAGAGGATTTCATCGCGTTTTCTTAACGGATTAGCCGTTTTTTTCGGGGGTTTTTGAGTTTTTGTAAACATATAGTTGTTATTTAGTAATAAGATGTTTTTATGTTGATAATAAACTTTACTTATAGATATTTACCGCATGGAGGGTTCTGCCTTTATAATGTCGCTGAAGGAGTTAAGAGCGCGCGCCATGTAGGTGTTGACTCGATGGCCTTCTCGTACCATTCGTGCCACGGGCCGCACCACCTCGCTCCAGGGGAGGCGGCCATATTCTCGGTGCAGGTCGCCGTATCCGCGCAGTTCTCCCGGCACCGCGACCGCGAGTCCACCCACAGTAGACGATGCGTTCGCGAACATGTCCATGGTAGTCGCTTCTGGAGCGCGCGATATCGCGTTCAACGCTCTCACCTGCATATTATTATGTTGTCACTACATTTTACAAATTAAATTGAAGGTCTTGTTGTTTGTTCTAAAAATAGCAATAGTCAACTCAGGCCTGAGGCCTACCGGCGGCTTAGTAACTGTTGCTTTGCCATTCAGTCTATACGATCTTACTTTTACATTTTATAAATAGTAAGAAATATGCAACAATGGACAGTAATTTTAGACCGATTTAAAACAAGAAGGTTCTCAATCCGGTTGTATTTTTTAACAAAATATAACATAATTTTTGTTATCTAATTCCTTTTTATCTTTACTGCCAAGTTCTTTTTTTTCCTCTTGAATAATAAAAAAAAAGTAGTTAAAATTTACATAATACATATTTTATAACAGGCATGTGCCCCGGAATCTGTAGAGATTAATTTTGTCAAATAAACAAAAAGTATATTTTTTGACTTCATATTTCGAGCGCCATCAATATTTTTTCATCAATTTCATACTCTTTGCTATAACGACTTGTTTTACAGCACGCTGCCGGTGGAATAAGATTGTCAAAAAATCATAGATATACCATATTGTTTATTTTTTCACTTTTTTGAAAATCTTACTATAGCATTTTTAGCGGTTTACGGAACAAATTTGTTTATATAGGGCGGATAGTCTCTGAGTAAAATGGCTGTGACATATGGACAGCCAGACAGACAGATATAGCGAAATTATAAGTGTTCCTCGTAGTTACCACGGAACCCTGATAACAGTAAATGATATGTATTCCTTGGTTTACTTTAGACCAATACATGAACTGACCCGTCCTGTAGCCGCGTCGTACACCGTCGCAAGGAACCCGCCTCCCAGGCCCATGCACTGGGCGCACGCCGCACCTTCACAGAGCAGCGTCGCTATTGCTGCGTCCACCGCTGATCCGTCCTTTTCCAGAATTTCTCTGAAATTAATAATGCGGGAATTTGGTTCACACTTTTACCCATTAATAAGCCAGTCTCTTAGGTATAAGTACTAAATGTGTTCAACATTTGAACACACACCCAGGCCAGGTAAATAAAATACAACAGCGATAATGATAATGATAATTATTGCTAGATACATGCCCCCTCTAAAGTATTTAGGTAGGTATTTCTAATCACCAAATGTGATGATGAATGAGTTCTAATTAGACCTCTTACACGATGAAAATAATTTCGATTTTCAAAATAATTCGAAGCGCCAAAATAAACGTCTCTAGACTTCTCAATCTAAATTAGGCTTTAACGCGGCGACATAGTCTTTATATCAAAATCTTTAAGTTCGTCATGGTATATGAGTATCGGTCAACCCAGGACACTACCTATATTCGTGAATTTTGTTTTAGACTTTACGTCCACCACTGCTGAAAGTGGTCAATCACTACAGGATTTGCCAGGAAGCTCAGCTAATCAATTGCGATCAGTCTTCCTGCCATTTGTTGTAAATCGCCTGCCCACCTCGGGACTGTTGTCCTACGCTGCGATGGCCGAAACGTGATCTCCACTCGAGAACTTGTCAGCCCCATTGCAGTTCTGCATACTGTTCTAAATAAATAGTCTCATCTGACAGAACTTGACAAGTTCTTGAGTGAATAAGAGGTTTAACATGCGTTTTTAAGTAATACTGTTACAGTTGTATTTTCTTTGACTGTTACACACAGAGCAAGTAAAGGTTAACTGAGATTTGGCATCCTTTTACTTCATATTTAACAAGTTTAACCTCTCTATAGATAAAATCTTATTGGAAGTACCGTCCGATAGAGGCGCACTCGTATCCATTGGCGGCAACAGCGGCGCGCGGGAAGCGCGGGGGCGCCGGCTCCTCCCAGGGGCGCAGCACTAGCACGGTTACCAGCACGGCGACAGCCACCGCTGCTAACACACCGCTCACTATCCAACAGCGACAGGATCTAACAAACAAAACATTCACAGGGCTATGTACCTAACCGACCCACTGACCAGCACCCATTTGTGCCAGGCAGTGATGTTCCTGATACGGCTATTGCCGTAATATACGGCTTTTACGCATGCTAAGTATCTAAAATACGGCATACGGCAGCCATCCCAAAGCCGTATAAAATTTGTATGAAAGTATACGGCTGATATCGTAAGTATCGACAAACAATAATTTCTTCGTATAACGGAACGCATCAACGCGGAATCGGTTTCAGTTTTGGGAGTTCCCCTGCACTTAGCGTATGAATAATACGGAAAAATTAAGATGTTACGAAAATAGAGCCAAAACAATATATATCTTTGTTTACCGAGTGACTTTAGAATTTTGTCTGCTAAATCAAAAATGACATCTTAAATCTTTGGATTGTTTTGAATAACATAAAAACAAAATAAGCTAATAACCTCCACTATCAATGGAGCTTTGAGCGAAGCAAGCCGTGCGAAACAAAGGCAATTGCATTATTGCACGCAATTTGAAGTACCAGAAAAAATGATGAAAAAAATGAAGGAGAAGAAAACAAGAGACCTCTCACCAACTGAATCTGAAGTATTAAATACCATTCAAAACTTATACGGAGATTAGTTATAAGTCAATAATTAGTGTAATTAAGTCATATAGTACCCATAATTTATAAAACTAAATAAAATTTTAGTATACGGCCGTTTTTTCCGGTTTTCCCCGAAAATACGGCTATCATAAGGCGGAGATACGGCAACACCAAAATTGACTTGGAACATCACTGGTGCCAGGCTTCATTTAAGAAGAAATGGAAAACAGAAATGAAACAATCCAGGTTTAGTTTATATTTTTCAATTTTAAACTAACTTTTTTTCAGTTTTAAATTAAGTCTTGTAACTTACCCAAACATCGTAGACTGATGCCTGTTCACAATCACACTAATGCCCGGTTCCTATAACTTACCAACAACCGATCTATTTGAGCTACGAGCCGTTCTGACGCCATTTTTACCGACAGAATTTGGGTGTTTCACAATGCGCTCAGCATGCCTTGCCTGGACGGATAACGGTCGGTATTGTGGCCCTCTTTGACTTTCATTACTTTACAAATGATTTTGTGTTATATGTCGAGGACGTTAAGATGCTTGTCCTTCAAACATGTTTATAGTTCGGGATTCGACCCTTCATAGAATCTACTACCTACTTGCGCGTAAAAACAGATGACTTTTTGTGACCATAATAAACAAAAGCAGGTAATAATAATTGTTGTCTTTTTCGCACTAATTGTATTGCTAGATAGAGGTGGCTCTGTGATAGATGATTAGGTACCGATTATTTATTAAACTAGGTAGGTATACCTAATACACTCAACTATAAAGTACCTACTTAATTTAAAATCTATATATTACATGAGTATATTTTACGTGATTTTTGTATGTTTTTTTCGCGTTGCACTTAATTATGCCTGATATACCTATATTTTAATTAAAATTATTCTATTATAATAAAATATGATGGAATACCTATAGGAATATTAAATCTAGAAAAAGTAATGAAAATATTTTTAAAAAACCAGGACGTTGTACCTATAAATAGTCATTTTCATGTAAGTACACATAGGTATATTTTCTTTCTATATTTTTTCGTTTAAATGAATAGGTAAGTAAGTAGGTAGGTATATCATTTTCGAATTAAAATTGTAAGTATAATTTATATTTGATGCATAAAATATTTAATTTAAAAAAAAAATATTCATAAAATCATCATAATCATAAAAGCATAAAAAATCATAAAATTCGCTTACTTCGTGTACAATAATATCTATATGTCGGTAAACCCTTGAATTGGTAAATATGCAGTATTTCCATTTCTAGTTCCATATATTTAGAACTAAAATTTGATTTGATTCACAAAAACTATTGAGCAAGTAACATAAAACCGCCCGAAATCGGCCGATAGCCAATTTACCTACGAATATTGAATTTGACACTTGTACTGTCGGTTGACGTTTGTAATAGAAACACTTTATATCGCCGTTCCCATACATTGCAGCTACGAACCTCCGTTCCAACCCCTCCCTTCCGTAGGTAGCCAGCATTCGGTAATCTCGCTCGGCATCGGTACAATATAGCAACAGTTTTGAGTCACGCCGCGTCTAAAATTTTGCTGAGCGTAAGCAAAACGATCTGTTCACAAGTTATAGGAACCGGGCATAAGACAATGAACTCAACGCTTTTACACAACTAGTGTGAGGACTGAGGTGTGAACTAAATGCTCGTAGTCAGACGAGGTCGTTCGGCCTAATGGCTTTACGATATCTGCACTATTATTTATAGAGATAAAGAAATCTTTGATAAAGATAGTAATCAAACTTAAAAAAAACAGCTTTTCTATTGTAAATTTACATTATCTACCCTGCCCTGCTTTATGCGAATCTCATCACCATTTTTACCGAGCGGTATATAACAGTAGCGGTATGTGGTCAAGGGCGTCGCCAAGGGGGCAGCTGCTCCCCCCTAGAGATTTAAAAAATGTAGCTAACTGCAAAGCAACCAAAGTCCTAAGGCCATGCAATTGTACCTGTACCTAAAATTCATATTTTTCTCATCCTCCATAATATTAACTTGCCCCCCTCTGGGACATGGGCTGGCGGCGCCCTTGTATGTGGTAGTCTGTTTAGTATGAACTAATGCGACATCGAAGGCGCTGCTGTCCATATTTCGTTGTTTTCTTCGAGAACAAGCGCGCTGCCGTCCTTATTGCATAATTTTGTTAAATACTTTTTGACTGGCCTTGTGGCTCAATTGGTAGTGTGTTTACGTCTACCTGCTGAACTGAAAGGTCGTGGGTTCAATCCCCACCCAGGGCAAACATTTGTGTGATGAGCATGGATGTTTGTTCTGTGTCTGGGTGTTTCTATGTATCATATGTATATATTTACAAAAAAAAAAGTATATATGTATTCTATCAGCCATCTAGTTCCATAGTACAAGCTTTGCTTAGTTTGGGCTAGATGGTGTTGTGTGAAATATCCACAAAGATTTATTTATTTATTTATTTATAGAATTGTTATAGCAAATAGTTTGGTCGACTGTCCTGAACTACTCGAACGGCTAGGCCTAAAGTAAGCATAATGCGTTTTTTAATACGTTATAATCGTATATTTTCTAACTTATTAATTCTCTCTACGTATACATTTTAGTTTGTTATAATTTGTAACTATTACTGAAAACTTGTAATTGGCCTTATTAATCCATTGATCTACTTAGACTTGTGAACCTAGCTGTAGTTTTCCAAAATTAAATAACGTTAGTTCCCATTTTTTGCTGCAAAAGTTCTCTATCCAAAAAGACTAATGTTGAGATTATGAAGGGTAAGTTGCACTCTCCTTAGGCGGTAAATGTTAAGTAACTGAAAATTCTTTGTTCGTTATCGTGGTTCACGAAAGACAACTGATAAATTTAATAAGCAATATCGACTGATAAAAATAATCGTATTAAATATTTAATATCACGTGTATTTATAATAAATTATTATGTGTTTTTAACCGACTGCGCAAAGGACGATAATGTGCTTATAATATTATTGTATACCGTTTGTGAAAGAGACGTCTTATCCGCGGGCTTGTAGGAGACCACTTGGATTCGACGTACGACGCGTGTGACGGGCGCAAGCACTGAGCCAATACGTTTTGAGTGTTCTAGAAGAGTGCGGAAATGTAGTCACTTGTGAGTGTGCAAAACGTAATCCCCTTAAACTGGCTCAATGCGCGCTGATTCCCCGCCCGTCCGGGGGGGGGGGGACTCGTCCCGAGTACTGTGTACCGCCAGTACTGTCGCGACGCGAGTGGTCTGCTTCTACTATGCGCCGATGTGCGTGAAACGGCGACGCGACGTGAAGCAGCGATTAACCCGGTCTGACGATGATGATGATGATGCCGAGATGAGGTGTAGCCAAAACAAAATCTTTTTCTTGATCGCTTCTTTATTCGGAGAGAGGAGAGAGCTTACAAATCTTCGGAGTGTGCGTACCGGGCCTTGTAACCTGCATCGCTTACCTACGTCGAAGCTTTACCTTACAGAGAGCACCGTAATTTCGGACCGGTCCCGCGGTCCGTTTTCACTTTGCGAACCGTACATTTTCTTAAATATCTAGGGACCCATAATGCCTATCCCCATGTATCCTATATCCCTAGATAGCTCTCTGTAAGACCTATCTTCTGATGCAAGTTACAAAGCCCTTACAATATGTGTGTAAAAGTTATAACGGAAAGAGCTGTGAATTTACAACATAACTTGAACAAATATATCTTATTTTTAACTATTTATCCTACGAACTCTATCCTGTCTCTTGGGGAATGAAACTATGGTACGTAAAATATTATATTTTCGCCTTATAAGCTACTTAAACCTAGATTCTACCTAAATATTCCTAACTCTATATTTACATATACTATTTCTATCCCGCTCGCACCCGCAGTCGGAGTCGCTGGGGGCCGCCGTTCAGTAGAGCGCCGTCCTTATCTAATGCTGTCGCCGACATTCTCCCCTTCGTGCGCAGCACCGCTCTCCTGGCCGGCGACGTTGTTCCTCGGTGATTCGTTGCTCGTAGACTCCCCTCGTGATGACTTTGGTGCGTCGACTGGAGCGGGAACCAATAGTATTGCTCTGGAGCTCGGGCGCCTCATGATGCCTCCGTTGGTGCGGACATCGATGACTCGTACTCTGCCATCTGGCCCGGGGTAGGTATTGACGACTTCTCCCCTCGGCCAAGTACCTCGTGGAAGAGTGGTGTCCACGAGGATGACGATGTCTTTGCACTGCAGGTCGCGGCTGGTGATCTTGCCGTCGATCTTCCTCGGGATCAGAGTTGGTAGGTACTCTTTCACCCATCTTGCCCAGAAGTGGTCCACCAGTCGCTCTGCCGTCTTCCATTCTCGCCGCCCGATGAGGTCACCGTCGCTGAACACCCCTAGTCGTGGTAATCCGCAGGATCTTCCGATGAGGAAGTGGTTGGGTGTTAGTGCCTCTTCTGCTCCATCTTCGATCTTCTCAACCAGTGGTCTTGAGTTGATGATGTGTTCGGCTTCAGCCATCAACGTGTGAAGAACTTCTTCCTTGGGATGCTTCTCTTTGAGGGTCACCTCCAGCGCCGTCTTCACTGATCGAACGAGTCTCTCCCATGACCCGCCCATATTCGGTGCCCCTGGAGCGATGAACTTCCACCGGACTCCCATTTTCTCTGCTTCACTGATGACTTCTTCTTTTTTGAGCTCTTCAAGTGCTTCTTTAAGTTCTTTGTTGGCCCCCACGAAATTCGTACCGTTGTCGCTATAGATGGTCTCGGGCATGCCTCTTCTCGCGGCCATTCTTCTCAGCGCTAGAATGGTGGAACTTGCGGATAGGGATGGCGCTAGCTCGACGTGCACAGCTCTCGTCGTAAGGCACGTAAATAGGGCCCCCCATCGCTTCTCGTGACGCCTGCCCACTGTGACTGTCATGGGCCCGAAGTAGTCCACCGCAGAACTTATGAAGGGGACTTCTCCGAAGCGTAGTCTCTCTCTTGGCAGGTCTCCCGTTGGTGGTTGCTGCGGCGTGCCTCTGTAGACCTTGCACCATTGACATTGGTGTGCCGTCGCTCGTACCGCCGCTCGAAGTCCCAAGATCCAAAATCGTTGTCGTATCTCATTGATGACCGTAGCGTGGTTGCCGTGGTTGAAGAGCCGATGATAATGCGTGACTAGAAGTCTCGTGATGGGATGCTTGCTGTCCAGTAGTACAGGTCGCTTGAAGCTCTTTTCTATTCCTTGCGCAGCGTCGATTCTTCCTCGTAGCCGGAGTAAGCCGTCGTCCAAAGTAACGTCGATTTTCTTGAGCTTGCTGGACTTCTCGAGTGGCTTGCCCTTTCTCATGGCGTCGATCTCATCTCCGAAGCTTTCTTCTTGACATCTTTGTAGAAGAATCTTCACTGCAAGGTCCTTATGTTCGTCTTCTATAGGTAGAAGTCTTCTTTCTTTTTTCACGACGATCTTGTCAGACTTCTCTCGTACTTTCTTCTTGTTTCTTTTCCACGTTGGATCTTCTCTCTCTGTCTTCCGTGAGATGTTCACTCGATGCTTTCTCCTGCACAAGTCCACGAATTGAAGGACTCTTGCCGTCGCTCTCCATAGTCGGTTCCAGCTTGAGAAGCGTGCTGGATCAGGTGTCGGAAACTTGTCGATGATCTTCACTGCAGCGACTGAGAGCGTTTCCTTCTCTTCTCCCGTGGGCTCTGTTTTGAAGTTGCGGGGTGCGGGCCATGTTTCTTCAGGTTTTCGTAGAAATGCTGGCCCCATAAACCATCGATGCTGTCCGTTGAAGTCCTTAGGGACGTCTCTCGTAGCGTCGTCGGCGGGATTGTCTTTTGTAGAGACCCATCTCCATTCCTGTGGCTTCGAGGTGTCTTCGATCTCGGCGAGTCGGTGGGCTACGAAGGGCTTGAACGTTCGTGGATCGGACTTGATCCATGCTAGTACTGTGCTTGAGTCCGTCCAGTACACTTTCTTCTTTGGCTTGACGTCCATTTCTTCTTCGATGGAGTGCGCCATCCGAGTCCCCAGTAATGCGGCTTGTAGTTCTAGCCGCGGAATGGAGACCGGCTTCAGAGGAGTAACTCTCGCCTTTCCTGCTAGCAGCGTCACGTCGAATCGGCCTTCGTCGTTCTCTTGTCTCCAGTATGCTGCACAAGCGTAGGCGGTCTCGCTCGCGTCGGTGAAGACGTGCAGCTCCCCTTCGTGACTGGAGTGACGAAAGCAGCGCGGGATCCGTAGCTCTTTCAGCAGTTGCAGGTTTTGCAAGTATCTCCTCCATTGCTCTTCACTTTCCGGCGTAACTTCATCGTCCCATCCGATGCCACTTCTCCAGATGTCTTGCAGAAGTCTCTTCCCTTGTATGAGTACCGGTGATGCCAACCCCATGGGATCGAACGTGGACATCACGGCGCTCGTGACTTCTATCTTTGTCGGAGTTCTTTCTTGAGTGACGACCTCTTGTACGTTCCTTAGGCAAGTGCGGAACCCCATTTCATCCTTTTCGGTGAACCATCTCAGGCCCAACGTCTTTTCTTCTTTGGAACCCAGCTCGACCTCTTGACTCGTAACGTCGTCTTGAGCTAGCTTCCGGAGAACCGTTGTGTCGTTAGACGCCCATCCCCTTAGCTCGAACCCAGCTCTTCGGTGAATGGCGTCTACTTCGCTGGCGATCTTGATAGCTTCTTGTTCTGTTGGCAGGCTGTGCAAGTAGTCGTCCATATAGTGGTTGCGTTCCACCGCTTGAACCGCTGCAGGATACTCGTTCCGGAATTCCTGGGCGTTGCGGTTCTTTACGTAGATTGCGGTACTCGGTGAACAAGCTGCGCCGAATATGACGGACGTCATTCTGTACTCTTTCGGCTTCCCGTTGCGCAGCTCCCCTCGCCACAGAAATCGCAGGCTGTCTCTGTCTTCCTCCCGTATCTTGATCTGAAGAAACATTTCCTTGATGTCGGCGACGACTGCGATGGGATGTTGCCGGAACCGGAGTAGTACTCCAAATAGTGATTGGAGCAAGTCCGGCCCGGGTAGTAGCATGTCGTTAAGACTCTTCCCGGCAAACTTGGCAGCCGCGTCGAAAACCAGCCTCTTCTTTTTCTTCGTGGGATGAGTGACTGCGAAGTGCGGCAAGTACCATCTCTTCTTAGATGCGGATGTCTGGGGCGCTTCCTCTGCGTAGCCGCTGTCCAACAGATTCTGTACTTGCTTCTCGTATTCCTCTTTGAAGCCCTTGTCTTTGTCCAGCTTCTTCTCAATGCTTCGTAAACGATTCTCAGCCGACTTGTAGTTGTCCGGCATCTCTATGTCTTCTTGCTTCCATAATAGGCCGACTTCGAAGCGTCCATCTTCACGTCTTCGAGCGGTCTTTTCCAATATGTCGAGTGCCCTTCCTTCAGCGTCTGTACTAGGACGGCGTGGCTGGACCCCCAGCGACTCTACGGCGAAGTGTTCCTTGATCATCTTGTCCCATTCTTCTTCACGGGCGAAGACGTGCGCGCAGGTAACGAAGTTCACTTGCTTGGCTGCCCCCGAGTCGTATCCGTGTAGCACCCATCCTAAGTGCGTAAGTGATGCGACGGGCTGATTCTTCTTTCCTTTGCGCGTTCCTCTTGACACGATGAGATCCCAGTTGTCTTGCCCAATTAACAACTTCGGCCGGTCCTCTTCATAGTACAGTTGCTCTACCATCTTGCTCAGGTGAGGATACTCTTCCAACTTCTTCTTGTCCATCGCTTGAGGCGTAAGCTTGAGTTCGTCAATGGTACGCGCCTCCCTGATGGACCTCTTCTTGTCTTGATGGATTCCTCGAAGCTTCATATCCATAATCCTCATGGAATCCTTTTTCGTGATGAGCTTCCCGCCAACCGTCTCGATCGTAAGGGCTTCTTTCGGTCCGTGCAGCCCTAGTTGGTTGGCAATCGAAGAGTCCAGGAGAGTCACTGTAGAGCCTTCATCCAGTAGTGCCAGGACCCGGGTGGTCCCTCTCGGTCCGTAGAGCTCTACCGGCACCATCTTCAAGTACGCCCTTGTTGTCCTCGCGGTGTTCACCGTTAGTACGTTGTTGGTGACTTCCACGCTGGACTTCTGCTCGTTCGGCCGCGGTTCCTCATGCAGCAAGGTGTGATGCCATCTCTTGCAGACCTTGCATGGCGGCTTCTTGCAGTTTTGCTTCCGGTGGCGCTCTCTTAAACACTTGAAGCATAACTTGCTCTTGAGTGCTATCTCCCAGCGATCCTTAGTTGGAGCTTCCAAAAACTTCTTGCATTCCAGGAGACGGTGACTTCCTTCACAGTGAGCACAACGTTCTTCCTCTCGATCCATTGCGGCGTGTGAAGACTCTCTCCTTCCTCCCTGAGGTTTCTTCGTTGCTGCTTGTTGGGCGACATATGGACTACACCGGTCCGCTTCCCTGTCGAGGAACCTCCCCAGGTGCACCAGGTCCGGATCTTCGATGTTGTCGACGAAGTCAAACCAACGGTAGCGAAGAACTGCAGGCATCTTGTCTACGATCGTCTTGATCATCTTCGGATCCTGAAGATACTGCGGTTTCTTCAAACTCTTGACTGTAGCTACTACGTTGTTGACCTCGCACGCAAACACGCAGACGTCCCGTGCATTTTCCGTAATTCTGGGTAGAGCGTTCAACTTGTCCATCTCGACGAGTACCAATGTGTCCGGCCTCCCGAAGCGTCGACGAAGTGCTTCCATGATTTCCTCGGGCGAGGTGTCGGAGTACAGAGAGCTCTTGATTGCTCTCCTCGCTTCCCCGGCGATGGCCTTCCTTAATCTTGACATGTTCTGAACTCTTGAGAAAAACTGTGCTGTGTCTTCATATACTGTCTTGAAAGCCAACCACTCGCTTATGTCTCCGTCAAAGCGTGGTAGCTCGTGCATGTAGTTGGGTACGTTGACCTCCCTTGACGTACTCTTGATGGCCCTGGTGATGGCTTCTGACATGTCCTTCGCGACTTGGACGACTGCTGAGTCTTGAGGCTTGATGGGTTCCTCGGCTTCCTTCACCGCTTGTGGTCCCTTCCTGGACATACCGTCCGCGATGTCCTTGACCCATTGTTCCACGTGTTCCTCTCGATCAGACGGATCGCTGATCACCGACTCATCGTCATCATCGTTGAGCTGACACATCTCCAGGCGTGCTCGAGCCAAGGCGGTCGCTGCTTCAGCCTTCTTGAGTTCTTGTTCGTAGAACGCAGCGCGTGCCTCCAACTCTTTCCTTCTTGCCGATTTCGCAGCTCTGGAGACCTTCTTCGGGCTCCTGCCCTCTTTGCTCGTGCCAACACCCATATTCTTCGGGCCCATGCTCTCCGGCTCTCCTCCCGTAAGCGTTCGTTCCTCCGGTGCGTCACCCGTTTCATACGATGTACCCGTCGGAAAGGTGCCCTCCGTAGTGGTGCCCGACATTGACGCACCCTCCGTCGTAGTACCGGCGCTCCCGGATGCTTCTGGCGGCGTAACTTCCCTTTGACCGCCTTCCTTTTGGCTTCGTGTCACCGGCATCTTCTTGCAGTCGGTTAATCACTCGGCGCGTAGGTATCTTCCAATACTCGTAGAGTCCGATCCGGCTCGAAGGACCAGTTGAAAGAGACGTCTTATCCGCGGGCTTGTAGGAGACCACTTGGATTCGACGTACGACGCGTGTGACGGGCGCAAGCACTGAGCCAATAAGTTTTGAGTGTTCTAGAAGAGTGCGGAAATGTAGTCACTTGTGAGTGTGCAAAACGTAATCCCCTTAAACTGGCTCAATGCGCGCTGATTCCCCGCCCGTCCGGGGGGGGGGGACTCGTCCCGAGTACTGTGTACCGCCAGTACTGTCGCGACGCGAGTGGTCTGCTTCTACTATGCGCCGATGTGCGTGAAACGGCGACGCGACGTGAAGCAGCGATTAACCCGGTCTGACGATGATGATGATGATGATGATGATGATGATGCCGAGATGAGGTGTAGCCAAAACAAAATCTTTTTCTTGATCGCTTCTTTATTCGGAGAGAGGAGAGAGCTTACAAATCTTCGGAGTGTGCGTACCGGGCCTTGTAACCTGCATCGCTTACCTACGTCGAAGCTTTACCTTACAGAGAGCACCGTAATTTCGGACCGGTCCCGCGGTCCGTTTTCACTTTGCGAACCGTACATTTTCTTAAATATCTAGGGACCCATAATGCCTATCCCCATGTATCCTATATCCCTAGATAGCTCTCTGTAAGACCTATCTTCTGATGCAAGTTACAAAGCCCTTACAATATGTGTGTAAAAGTTATAACGGAAAGAGCTGTGAATTTACAACATAACTTGAACAAATATATCTTATTTTTAACTATTTATCCTACGAACTCTATCCTGTCTCTTGGGGAATGAAACTATGGTACGTAAAATATTATATTTTCGCCTTATAAGCTACTTAAACCTAGATTCTACCTAAATATTCCTAACTCTATATTTACATATACTATTTCTATCCCGCTCGCACCCGCAGTCGGAGTCGCTGGGAGCCGCCGTTCAGTAGAGCGCCGTCCTTATCTAATGCTGTCGCCGACAGTTTGTATACAGACAGACTAACGTCTATCTGTATGTATGGTAAGGTAAGTAACGTACGGTAAGACATAAATTCACACAATCGTTTCTATAATGAAAAAGCTTATTTATTTTATGGGCATAGTCTTTCTAAACACAGAAAGTTATATATTTTTTGAAAGTAAATAAGTAGTAATTTATTTACTACACATTTTTTTTTCAAAATAGTAAGTAATAATAAACAAAAACAAGCCGCTTCCAATCGGCCTTTTTGGAAATCCATGGGGGAGGCCTATGTCCAGCAGTGGACTTCTTATGGCTGAGATGATGATGATGAAAAACAAAAGTAAGGTCCTTACCCAAACAGTGAACCTGATGCCTATTCACAATTACACAAAATAATGACTGAATGGTGTGTAGAGTGTGAGGATGAGCTGTGAACGCTTGCAAACAGCCGTCTCGCTCGCGCATACCCACATTTTTTAAGATATAAATGACTGCATGAAATTATTAAAAAAAATCGTCGTTTGTAAAACAAGAAAACATCATAAATATTCGACAACAATTTCAATATAATCCAAGTTAATTTTCATAGATGAAAATCATTTTTAATCGTTAATAATTTCGAAAAATGATTTTTATGTTCATTCAGTCATTTTATATCTTCAAAAATTTGGGTATGCGCGAGCTAGATGATCGAACTACGGACACAGAAGTCAAAAGAACAATCTTTACATATTTGTCTGTCTGTCTCTATGAACGCCGACGCCGACTGGGTGTATTTTTTTTTATTCGAAAATAGGCTTGCGCATTAGAACGATATATAGCAGGATTATTGTACTATGTAAATAATTAATAAACGGGGTCAATATTCGTATATAATACCTTTCAAGGCGAATCTAATAACCCTAAATTCGATAGAACTTTATTGGATAAATACTAAGTTATAGCCATTAATTTGTCGACAAAAAAGAAATTACGATTTTCATGTTCGTATTTGGATCATAAGATATAAGACGATAAAACGTATGACGTGTTATTTACATTGCTATTATTTCCCAAACTCTGGCGGGACATCCAGTATGAGAGTCATTTTAATAACGTTTTCACGTTACATAAAAGTTAAAAGTATAAGTCCAAAAAAGGTCAAATAAATAAAAATCAAGGTATAAATCTAGAATCTGTTATTTGTATATTCACACGAGTCATTGGTCACAGTACGTTTTACATGCGACCAAACTCAAACGTAACAAAATATTATCATTTTCAAATATTGCTTTCAGGATCACATAAAAATATAGAAGACTAATTCTAATAAATTATGTCAAACAATACAAATTACTCATTACCTCTCCTATATGGTAGAAATACATAATTCATTATTGAATAAACAAGAAAATGTATAATATTCAAGGTCTTACCGAAAAACGTTACTCGAAATTGAGCAATGCTCGACATATTTTGTCAACTTCTCGCTGACTCGTAATGACATTTGCCGAAAGAAGATGAGAATTTGAGACGTTGATCAAAGTAACGTTTTTCGGTAAGGCCGAAATTGTTTATTTTGCAGATAGATAAGCAGATAGATTATTAAAACTGGGATTTCATAAAGTTTTTAAAAGTTCAAGAAAAATCCACCATATATATACCAGAGCCGGTATCGAGCGTTCATTGTAGATTTCTCAATACCGTAAAACAATTTTGATCAAATCCCCGACTTATCTCAAGGAAATTTTAATAATACACATGATACTACTCATTATTAGTTAATTAATAATCCGGACAATTACTTAGTAAAATACAATATAGTTCCACACATATATATCACAGAGAAGCACAGAATTCGCCCTATTACATAGGACCAGAAAAGTGTACTTTATAATACAGCTTTGATAAAGATTTGATTCTGTGCTTTTGTTTTAACATCTTTCAAGATTTTTTATTATTTCACTAAAACAGACCAGGAACTTCTTGAAATCTCTGAAATTTGCTAGAAATATTACACAATATAATAATTTTAAAAAGAGGGATGGATATTACCCGCGGGGTTGCTAAATTGTTCTGGGCTGGTTTTCTTGAGATACATGTATATATATATATTATCTGAGTGTCTATAAATCCTGAATGAATCGGTTTCTCCTTGATAAGACGCACTCCACCGCGGACTTAAACGTCGCTTATATTATCAAAATAGATATATTACGAGATTTCATCAAATTCCTGTTTTTATCATTTTTCTACGACATAAATAGCCTCTTAGCTGCAATAACGTGGTAAAACCGACAAAACATTATTTTAATATTTAATAATAAAAATCACACATTCGATTTTATTTTTGCAAAAACGTGGTATTTTTTACGCGTAGCGAAGCTGCAAGTGGAAGAGACAACACTGCTGTGTCAGATGGCGTATCACGTTGTCTCTTTCTGCGGAGAGCTTTGTTTCAAGATAGCACACAAGGCTGCTAGCACACGGCGTATTTGGAACGCGCAGACGACGCGTGTATCAGGAACGCGCGTCGTTTGCGCGTTTCAGCGTCGTAGACGCCGATTTTAGCGTTTTTATAGATCCGAACTCGCGTTTACGCGATACAAACACGCGTGTGAAGTGCGTTCGAAACTCGTTTGATGCGCGTATAAAGGGGCGGAGGGGGGTAGAGGAGGGGCGTACAAGGTTGCGTTAAAATCTCGTTTGAAGTGCGTATACGTGCGTTAGCAGCGCGTCGTCTGCGCGTTTCTGCGCGTTTAAAAAACGCCGTGTGCTTGCGGCCTAAGGAAGCATAGAGGCGAAATATAGGTATAAAAAAATGCTTATGAATTTCTTATTCGTGTACGTTGGTAATGTGTCTTTCAAACTGGGATTTAGCCAATATTTTCTCCGACCATTCTTGCATTGAAGATGATGTCTAGAGAATGTTTCCCGGGAATTCTCGTTCTCGAGTTCCCGTAAAATTCGAGGAATTCGAGGAACGGTTGGCACTAGTAAGAAACCCAAAAAAGAATAGGCGTGCAATTAACCTGTTCTAGCATCTGACCAATAGAGATAAACATTCGGTTGCAGAAAAACCGTCGAAAAGGGTGTTTCAAAATATTCTGACGTGTATAAGCACTTTTTTACCGGAATGAAAGGAAATAAAATTGGGAAAAGGCCAAAAATTACATTCTCTAGCGATGTCGGAAGAACATCGGATTCATCCGGATTTCAGTTGACAGAATGCGCTATTTACTCTGTTGTCAATAGACAGCAGTATAAATAGCGCAATGTGGCGTCAAACGACTTTATTGGTCTTTGATTCTCTGCCTACCATTACGACACCGTCTCCATATCAAGCGACGTACAGTAGGAATGGAGCCAGGCTATGAGTTCTACTATGTCTTTAACGCTTTAAGAGAACTGTTGTCACGCGATCTCCCATACAAATAAGATAATACTATTTTCTATACCATTAACCTATTTACAATGGTTTTTTTATTGAAATCATAAATGTCTCTACGGTTTTTTTTTTTCATATTTTGTTATAATTCCGAAGTTAAAAAATTAAAAGTATATATTTTGGAACAAGCAAACAGTAGAGGCAAAACCATTAATGGTTCCAACCATATAAAGAAAGTAATAACAAAATCAGATAACATTTACCGGTAGAAAACAGTTTTTTCTATTTGTATGAAAAGCGCGAAACTTTTGTAGGTACAGTGAAATACAAACGAACTGACACATTTATCAGGATTAGACCTCTAACATCTAACGGCGGATCGCAATATTCTGTGAAATCCATGTTTAGCATATATGATATATATATATATATAGAAATGCTTGAAATGAAATTTATAAAAAAGTATGACGTCGTATATTCTTCAAGTAAATATATTTAATGTAAAAAACCGGCCCAGTGCGAGTCGGACTCACGCACGAAGGGTTCCGTACCATTATCTATAAAAACGTCAAAAAATCACGTTTGTTGTATGGGAACCCCCTTAAATATTTATTTTATTTTAATTTAATTATTTATTTTTAAAGTGAATAATATAACTCAATATTCTGTGAATATTTCAAGCGTCTACCTGTTGCCGTTATCAATATCGAGCAAAAAAAAAACACGTTTGTTGTATGGGAGCCCCCTTAAATATTTAGTTTATTCTGTTTTTTAGTAATTTTTTTTATAGCGGCAACAGAAATACATCATCTGTATAAATTTCAACTGTCTATCACGGTTCGACAGACGGACGGACGGACAGACAGACAGCGGAGTCTTAGTAATAAAGTCCCGTTTCTACCCTTTGGGTACGGAACCCTAAAAAATTACACAAGACCACACGACAGAAGTAAGAACTTCATCATAGCGACCGACGTCAATAATACGAAATTGCAGTATAGCAAGAGGCCAGGGACGTGTTGTTTATTTATATATCTCTCGCTCCCTTAGTCGACTCGAGCAGACTTTACTCGAACGAGCGTTACATAGCCGAGAGTGACGGCTCAGTCGCATTTAATACCCAAAAAAGAAAGTGCAACCTTAAAGAAGTAAAAAAAAAATGAAGTGGTTGAAATGTCTTTCTCAGACAGCGAAAAACTAGATTTCACAGAATAATAGAATTAATTATAAGTTAACATAAATAATTTATTCAGTACAAAAGTATAAAAGTAAAAAATACCTTAAATATATTATCTTTAGTCCGGTTTCCGCGTTCCCGGAGGTTCATCGCCGTAGCAATGTTTTAAAGCTGGATTCTTGTAAGAGTTTTCGTGTAAGACACTTTGTGAGCTTGTGCGACACTTTGTTAAACACAGTTCATAGTCATCACTGAGAGATTTGAAGAGCACTTGCTTCTCTGTCGACAGTTTGGAAAGCACTACCTCGAGCATATGTCTCTGGGAAGAAGAAAAACCATTATTAATGTTAAAACATTATTACATGCTGTTCCATTCTGGATTGGGAGAAAATATGCCTGGTGCTTCTCTTCCCGGGCATACTGAAAAAGTCAGTTCAGGGACTTGAGGGAAATTAGCGTATGGCCCCCAAGTCATTGCAAGCCAACATTACATCTTATCCTGTAACGAACCCTTTAACCGCAGTCAAATGTGGTGTCAAATGTGATGTAAACTCGCTTCATGGTCTTTGGTGCTCTGCTTACCACGTAAGGAAAAATAGGCGTGATTTAAATTTTAAATGTTTGAAAATTGCCTATATAAGTCATGCCAATTTGCCCCACAAACAAATGTATGCGTGTGACGTCGTAAGAAATGTCAATACAAAAAATTTGTTTATTGTATTTATTTCTAAATATTAATATTTAAGCTTTACCAATATACTTTATGGTTACTTATCTATAATCAGAATTGTAAAATACCGAATATCATTTCCCCGTATACGAATTTAATATTTTCAAAAAACATTTTATCAAAATCCCGAAAGATCATTTTACAACTCGTCTGTTAACTGAATCTTTTTATTACGAAAGTTTATGTGCATAAAGAAACTAATGATTGACATATCTGATAACCGAGCCTTTGTAAATAAGAAGTTCTCTGAATACAATAAAACAGAAACCTAACCTTAAACTAATAACTGTTAGGGCAAATGACTGATGGCTAACAAACTTATGGAATCAGAAGCTCGTGTCAAGTAAAACAACCAGTTGAAACACCAATAAAATGTATACAGCACATACAAACAACAACACACTATATCACAATTACATTGATCCTAAGTTTGTCTGGAAGAGATCGCTTTTAGCGATAAGACCGCCCTTTGTGCCATTATATTATGTGTACCTTTATTGTTTATTATCTTGTGTGGTGTCAATAAAGTGTTATTGATTGATTGATTTATTTATACAGCTGTAATAGACAGATTGACCGAATTCATATGCGATGTGTAGTTGGATTCTTTTAATAATTTTCGAGTGTCATAGGCATTTTTTTAGGAATAGTAATAAAACTTTCACCTATAATGTATGTAGGCCTGAGACAAATATGTAAGTGATTTTACAAGAATTATTCTAAGGAAAGCTCATATGCACAAATCACACAATAGCCCTGTACATACTTTTCGGGAGAAACATACATTCTACATCTTATCAAGCACAAGTATTATACTACAAAAATCGATTTTACGTAGTTTTTTGATTTTCTTTGACTTCGACTTTTCGACTTTCGACTGGATTTGTGGCTCAGTTGGTAGTATGTCTACTTGCTAAGCTGTAGGTCGTGGGTTCGATCCCCACCCAGGGCATATATTTGTGTGATGAGCATGGATGTTTGTTCTGTGTCTGGGTGTTTCTATGTATCATATGTATATATTTACAAAAAAAAGTATATATGTATTCTATCAGCCATCTATTTCCATAGTACAAGCTTTTCTTAGTTTGGACTAAATGGTGTTGTGTGAAATATTCCCAAATATTTATTAATATTTTTTTTTGTAAAGATATTTATTTTTTGTAAGTATATATATATATATATATCACTGAAAAAGTGGTATACTTCACTTTCTATTATCTCTCCATCTTCTTTTCTATTGTCGCTTCATAGAGACAAAATGAGATAGTACATTATAAAAAACCGGACAAGGCGAGTCCGACTCGCCCACCGAGGGTTCTGTATAAACTAGTAGATAAAAGGTTTTTTTTTTTTTATAATATATTTTCCTTCATAAATCTAAAAATATACATCATAAAAATATTTAAAAACCCGTTTTAGCTTGTGCTAATGAAGTTCTTTCATATGATACCTCACATGATACGGTTAAAGTACTTAAAAATTTGGACCCTCTTTCCTTGCTTAAAGACCCTATATTTTGTGATTAAATTAAAAATACTCTAACACAATGCTTCTTGCCAAATTTCAGAGTTCTAGGTCAACGGGAAGTACCCCATAGGTTTTGATTCCTCTGTGAGTGTCGAAATCTGCGTTTTTTACGACATATTCGGCTGTAACCTTTTTTTACGAAAACTGAGAAATTTTATTTTTCTTTCTGCAGCAAGATCTGCGTATACAGTTTTAATACCAACTCGATACCTTCACGCGTTCCCGAGATAGATAAAGGTCTTGACACCCGGACAGACGGACAGACGGACAACAAAGTGATCCTATAAGGGTTCCATTTTTTTCTACTGAGGTACGGAACCCTAAAAATGACAGCAATCAACATGTTTTTTTCCAATAGGTATGTGATAAATAGTATAAGTATAAATAACATTCAGAGCCTTATTAAATGGCCTTACCCTTCTCACAATGAGAATATGGCCCGCACCCAGCAGTAAGACAGTTTGTACAAATAGGGCTGATTAAAACAAACAAAAAAATTACATTCGCGCATTTAGTCTCTTATTATTACATAATCACTTCTACTAGGATACATATAAATGTGTATACAGAATACATCTGACATATTGAGATCTTCCTACTAAAAGCTGACAATCAAATCTGGGCCTCCTATAGGTTTGCGCAGAGCATGATTTAGTGATAAACATCAAAGTATGTCAAAGCTGAACTTAAATGACTGTACGTATAAAAGCACTATAAAGGCCAGCTCCTTTCATTTAACAATGTATATTTTATACTTATTAAATTGAAATAAGGTTTATATATCCGGGATATGTCTCCAGACATGCTATGGCATTTGTCGAGCCAAGTATTTCAATTGGCTAAATACACAAATATTAAATTTGAATCTGTCCTGCTCTCCATCAGTGCATGGTGGCCTTAATGTCGCTAAATCTCACCCAGCTGGTCAAGGAAGCTACGCGAGTACCCGACGTTGATAGCCACACAGCTAACTGCTTGGACCTTTTGCTGACGAATGATCCGGACAGATATTCCATTTCGGTGTCTGCACCACTTGGTGGTTCCGATCACTGTCTGGTGAAGTCTGTATCGTCTTATACTCCGCCAGATCCTAGCCCTAGAGGCAAACGGCGGGTATGGCGGTACAAGTCGGCAAAATGGGAAGAGATGCGGGATTTCTTTGCATCTTACCCTTGGCGACAAGTATGCTTCTCTTCTTGTGACCCAACAGACTGCGCAAATGCCGTTACGGAGGTGATAAATCAGGCAATGGAATATTGGTTCACCTTCTGGCGCAGCTCGCCCATGGTTTAATGCTGCATGTGGCAGCGCTGTAGCGCGTAAGCATGACGCATATTTGGCCTGGGTTGACGCTCGAATGCGCAAGTCCATGGATGCACGTGAAAAGAAGAGAGCCTTTAACAAAGCCGCCAAGTCCAGCAGAAAAGCAATACGCAGAGCTCGATTCGAACACATAAGCCGGATTGATAAGAGAAGATATGGTTGTGCGTATGAATAAAGCTCTAGAAGATGTGTCCGACTGGGGCGATGATAATCTCGTCAAATTCAACGCCAACAAGACTCAAGCCTGCCTTTTCTCCGCCAAAAAGAGTGAGTTTCGTTTGTCTCCTACTTTCCAAAACGTATCCATATGATTGGCAGACCGTCTTGAACTGCTGGGACTCACATTAACCCCAACAATGAACTTTAAGGGCTACCTTGAATCTAAGGCTAAACTGGCTAGTAAAAAGCTTGGCATCATTAATAAGGTTAGGCGATACTTCTCACCGGGACAACTGCTTCATCTATATCAAGCACAGGTCCGATCGTGTATGGAGTACTGCTGCCACCTTTTTGATGGATCAGCTGGAAGCTTTAGAATCAGTGGACCGGCGAGCTGTGAGGTTAATCGGTGACGATAAACTAGCTGCCAAGAAGCTACTTAGTCTCGAGCCATCCTCGGCCACACCGTCGCTTAACATCAGGCGAGTTGGTGGTCAATCGTAGATCTATATTCTATAAAAAAAATAAAAAAAAGTATGGGTGTGTGATACATTTTATAGCTGGATACCACAAATAAAATAACAACACGAGACAAAAATTGTCGACATTGACACCTATTTCATTTTGACATTGATTGGTGACTAGCTTGGTGCAGTAAGTGCACAAGTCCTATAAAGATAACTATCTGAATTATAACAACAGCGGGCCTAGACACGTGGCTTTAAGATTCAAACATTTCTACATGGACGTTTCTTCAGTCTGGGTGCTTATATGTATCATAAAAATGTATTTACAAAAAAAAAATATAAAGTATATGTATTCTATCAGCCATTTAGTTCTCATAGTACAAGTTTTGCTTGGTTTAGGCAAGATGGTGTTGTGTGAATTGTCCACCATTTTTCTTTTTTTATTCATGAACATAGAAAACCACTTGTTTAACCCTGCCATATATAGCGCATACCTTGCTTGGATCCAAACAGCAAGACACACAGTACTCATAAGAAGTGCAGCAGTTGCTGCTCTTAGAGCAGGTTTGACAGCAGTATCTCTCTGTTGAGCCTGCTTCCGTGTCGCAACAGCCATTCTTCAGCTTGTCCATTCTCCGGCACACATACCCTGAAATTTGTAAAAAGATTTTTTTGTACATTGGCATGTATGTGAAGTAACTACATTTATGACACTATTCCATAATATAAGTATACACGACAAGAATGAGAGAGTAAAGTATATTTTTTATGTCCAGGGCAGAATTGGTTTACCTCTTCATATAATAGATACTTCAAAATTAAAAAAAAAACAAAAATTCAAATTAAACAATTTTTAATGGATTTATTAATTAATATATATAATGAAATTCATATTTTCATATAAATTTGTGACCTTAAACAAAATTTAAATAACCTAATATTTAAATAATATTTTTATAACAAAAAATAACTTCTGTCATAGTCTCACCTTTGCCTATGGACACTGCAAAGTGTTTGAAATGCTAGGTCATAAAATTATGTAAAATATATGAAATATAAGCAGTAGTAAGCAAACATTAAAGTTCTGTTAGAATACACTATATGGTTTCTCTGTTCTAATAACAAAGCTAAATGGTAAATATCTGTGTGTGGTGCACTCTAAATTAATAAATAAAATATATTTAATTCTAGCAAACCAAAAACAGTTATTTAATAGATATATAAATAATTACAAGTACATACATATAATTTGTTTTCTTTGCTATCTGGAAAGATCCTTTCACAGGTGAAAGCCTTCTCTAAGGAACACCATTTCTGTCTTAAGCTACATTTTACCAGTAAATATAAATATTGGTGGACATTCCACACAACACCATCTAGCCCAAACTAAACAATGCTTGTACTAAGTGATCTAGATAACTGATAAATAAAATAAATATATGTTGATGGGCATTTTCACATAATCACACAATTCAAAATTTTGATAGAATACACATATACTTTATTATGACTGGCCTTGTGGTTCAGTAGGTAGTATGTCTGCCTGCTGTGCCGTAGGTCGTGGGTTCGATCCCCACCCAGGGCAAACATTTGTGTGATGAGCATGGATGTTTGTTCTGTGTCTGGGTGTATCTATGTATCATAATATGTATATATTTACAAAAAAAAAGTATGTATGTATTCTATCAGCCATCTAGTGCCATAGTACAACCACTTGTACTTTGCTTAGTTTGGGCTAGATGGTGTTGTGTGAAATGTCCACAAATATTTATTTATTTAATTTTGTAAATACATACTTATGATATGTAGAAACACTCAGAAATGGAACAAACATCCATGACAAACAAACAAATATTTATCCTGGGTGGGGATTGAAGCCACAACATACGGTTTAGAAGTCCAACCAAACTGTGAGGTACACATTTTAATTTCCAATAGTTGCCTGGGTGCAGAGCAATGGCAGAGTAAGTGTGACCATTATACATAAGCTGTCTTTAAAAAAGCATATTAAAATCTCATTCACTGAATAAGGACTTGTCACTTTCTATCAGACGGGTACTGTCACACGTGAAAATGGAACAAAACACTTTTAACTCAAAATATGCGCTTTTTCAGCGTTTAAAAGTAAAATTTAGTATGCATTATAGAAAACAATCTATTGTTCACAACTTTCCACTTACCTCGATCATCTACAAGCAAATGCTTTCCTTGCACAGAGTTTCTGCATGCCATACTATCATTTGTATCATTGTGCTCTTGCAATGTTCTCCATACAAATGGTTTTGACTCAATGGATATATCTTGGTACACAACATGCCTATGGTTGTTCTGGAAAATAAAAATTAGATGGTTAGTTGTTTTCATTGCAAGTACTCATTAAATTTTGTTTTTGAATGAAAATTAATGTAGTTGATTACAATCTATTGAGCACACCAACAAAATAGTAGAATAAAATCTTGAAAAAATATTTTTTTGTATATGTAAAGTGGGGATGTATAATTTTTTCTCATCAAACCCATTGTGTGGGGTATCGTTAGGATATAGGTAATCAATAACATTTTGGATATCTATTTTTCAATTTATAGATCCATTAGTGGTTTAGCTTTGAATTAATATTTTTTGTTTGATTAATGTGTACGATATTAAGGATTTTCATTTGTCTTTGTCAAATTGAAGTTATGTTATGAAGTAATATACAAAAATATAAATATTCCTAATGTATTATGTCCTAGCTATCAGGGAGAGCCACGTTTACAGATGCCTGTGACTGTGCGTCAGGTGATCACAATTAAGGATATGCAAATGTTAACCAGGAGTGGGAATCTCACAGTGTGAGAGGTATGAATATAGAGATTACATATGGTAGTGAGTGAAAAAGGGAACATGCTCTATCAATCCGCCTTGAGATAAGGGCTGATACTAATGATGAATATATTCACTTACCGTCTTACTTATAAACACATTTTAGTTAAACAGTGTTTGGTTCCGTTTTCGCGCGTGACAGTTCCCATCTGATAGGAAGTGACAAGAACTTATTTACTGAATAAGATTTCAACATGCGTTTATAAGTAAGACGGTTAATGAATAATAAATATTGGTGGACATTTCACACAACACAATCACACAAATGTTTGTCCTGGGTGGGGATCGGACCCATGACCTACAGCTTAGCAGGTATATATACTACCATCTGAGCTGCGACGCCAGTCGTTTTTAAACGGTTGAGATAATCTTTAGAGCCAAACAAGGGCTACAAACTAACCTCTCTTAACAAACTGACAATGCAGTAGGTCAGCGAAGAAGCGAAAATTATTCCAAGAACTAGGCGCCGCCGAATGAATCGAATCAACGCTGCATACCACATAATTACACAATTCTCGTTAAATAGATATGGAACACAATCGGGAGAGCCCATTAAAAACCATAACATTTTCACGCGCCAGTATTTCTTTCATTACAAAACATCAAGTGAAGAAACATTATTATTAACATCATCATACTACTATTTTTGATTGCGTGTAGTTTGGTTTTCAATTAATTGACGTTTTCAGTGTTTTACGATTTAATTTCACAATACACTTTATTTTTAAACGAAAAGACAAAATAAATACTGAACGATAGGAATATTAGGAATTAGGAACATTAGGAACGAGACAAAACCACAGACGAATTAGAGAACTAGGAGACCAGTGAGAACTAGACCACTATCAATATAATAATTTAAGTTACTTTATGAACTAGACGTTCGTGGTGAGTGAGAACTAGTACTTACTTCAGATTCAGAACACCCGCAATGTCAGGGTAATTTGACGTTCACCTTTTTTAAGCTATTGCATAGCTTCTATCGCGGGCCTTGAGCGTGGATACCGATAAGTTACTTTATGGATACCGAATCCAGATATTCCGTAACGAAAATAGCCTAACGCAGTAACGCCGATACAACCAATGCCACCTAGAGGCGATTTGCAGAACTAAAGAGACAAGCGTGATATTTCAAAATGTCATTAAAAGTTCTGCTATTCATCGATAGATGGCAAAACTAAAAACTAAAAAGTATCACCGCTGTGCCGGTCGCAGTGGGGGGTGTTAGGAATACTGCATAAATAAAATAAATAAATAATTATAATTACATAAGTTGATAAAAAATGCTATGCAATAGCTTTACCGCGGCAGTCTCCGAGTGCCACACGTCTTTTTTTTTTATTTGCCCTACGGGCAGGCTAAGGCTGTTTGGCCCATAAAAAAGAGAAGGCAATAGAAGTGTCTTACAAACACCCCGTAAATTCAGTAATAAGTTTTTTTGAATTTTTGGGGGAACGTCTTAGTAACGTGTTGTTGCTTTGTTTTATTTTCCTAAACTTGTGTTATTTTGAACATTAATGCTATAAAAACGGTGGTGTTTTATACAAAGTGTTCGATCAAGTGCGTGCGTGTGGGCAAGTGAAATGTGAAACGTGCCATTTTACGTTGTCGACAAAACTTCATAGAAGCTTCTAGTAAAGTCGCCACCACTTTACTGAAGCAGGACTTGACTTATAAATTGCCTGTATACGTGACTTTGATTGTGATTAAAACATTTACAACTTGTATTATTCAAGAAACTTGAAAAAATCCTAATACTTGACACTGGCAAATGCCTTAATGCGGGTCCAATACAAAAAAAGAAGAAGAACTCCGTAATAAATAGAACCAAAGAGAATATAACGTACTTAAGAGGCGGCACTTCCATATAAAAAATATGTATGAAATATTTAAGATTTAGATTTGAGTCGAAATGTATGGAGTTTAGGTCGAAATTATTAATTCAATTCATTTTCAATTTGATTGATTTTATTCGCGCTACGGGCAGGCTAATGGAGTTTGGCCATATTGCCTTTGTCAAGAATAACTTAATCATACCTTAGGAAAGTGGTGATGAGTTTACCCGACAATTTTATGGAGGTTTGTGGACGGATGAAAAATATTATACACTTTACCATTTTATTTAACTTTCCAATATTCCTGTACGAAAATAAAACATACAAATATTTTAGGAAAAAATATTAATAGGAATTATTCTATTATGTTAAATTGTTATGACTTTTCACTTTACTCAAAAAAAGAGGAGATTCACAGCTTCTACTTTTTTACATACTCATAAGCTTTTTAATATTACAAAAATATTAATAATATTAATATTAAAAAGTGCCCAAAATAACTCAAAAACAAACATAATGAAAACATCTGTGGTTATCGAAATGTTAGGTACAAGCCATTGTGGAGTTCCCTAGTGAGGAAACAACCCAACCAAGCTAAAGCATCAGTTTTAAACTGACAGTTTATGGTGTTAGTATACTGTACTTACACCGTTCTTATGCCAATAAATAAATTTTATTTTATTTGACTCTTAAAAATTGAGCCTATGTGTAAAATTTCATTACTTCGTCGAGCGGAAATTTTGCCATGAAAATGCGTTTTGAACCATCTTTTTCCCCAGATTTCAGACCACATATTGTGCATCTTTTACAAGACATAACTTTTGAAAATAACGTTGTGATAATTACTGTTGTTTGAATTACTGTTAAATTAAATGTTTATATGTTTTTCGGAATAAGTGACAATTATTATTAAAAATTAATATAGGAACGTCAAAAGATTTACGTTCCCGCCAAAAACCTTAATCCAAATCATCAATTCTGATTTTCCCCACGTTGGGCGCCACTGTAACACTTAAGATTTTCCTACCCAGTGGCGGTGAAAATTAAAAGAAGTTAAGATATTTAGTTCATATATTTGATGAATAGAGTTGAGACAGAAGATTTTAGGGTCGTGGGATAAGTTGGTATTTCGTGGTGCCTTGAAGAGGACTTATCTTTTGAAGTGAAGGGCGAAGCGTCGTCGAAGGCACGTGGCGGCAGAGGGCTTGACCGACGTGGCAGCCGCAGCGTGAGACCGGTGATGATGGACGACGTGTGGACGCGTGGCAGAAGTGAAGTTGACCGGCGAGGGTGGCCGACGCAAGGCGCGTGGCACGTGGCTGAAGTGTAGATGACCGGTGAGGGTGGCCGGCGAAGAAGACCGACGCGTGGTCGGCAGGTCTCGTGCCAGACGGCACGTAGAGACAGTTGAAGGTGCCACTGACTGGATCGCTAGCAACAGCCTAGCTCGACGATCGGCGATCAGTCAGTGATGTGCACGTAGTCTTCAGGAGTATCAGGAATGTAGCCGTAGTCTTCAGCCGTATACCGGAACTCAAGCCGTATACTGGAATTTAGCGTCTTCTGCCGTATACAGGAACTCAAGCCGTATACTGGAACACTGAAAGATGGTGTTCGTGTCAGTCGAGAGTTCAGACTGATTGTGCCATACCATAAGGAGAGCCGAGGTATGTAGAAGTAGCTGAAGAACAAGCTAAGCCCTCTTACGACGTGAACACAATCTTTTACAAGGTTTAAGTGACTAGAAGAGTCCAAACAATTAAAAGATTTGTCTGAAGTGCAGAAGGTAGATTATAAAATTCAGTTACACATTTATTAAGAAATCAGGTGGTATTTCGCAATCAAAATGTTATATCATACGATATATGATGTTAGATGCATGTCAGCCACAGTTAAATATGATAAAATAATTAAATAAAAACGATACCTGTGTGGCTGACATGTCTAATTCGCAAAGCAAATATCACATGTAAACGAATAGATTAGCACAATGCACTTGAAAACACACTATAAGAAATGCAGGGTCGATATGTCTTTTGAGGTTGCTTAAGATTTTAAAAGAAAGAAATTTAGTTTTAAATAAAATATTTAAAACTCAAAAGAACAGGTCGGTCCTGGAACAAGGCGATATATTGAACACTAGTGAAAATACAATGGAGAACACAGGAAGTTTTCACTCACCCTTACTGCGGGATTGTTGTTGGAGAAAGAGGTCGATTGCGACTCCTCCATTGGGTTATATACCCAAAGAGGAATCGCAAAATTACCTTATATGGTAGCAAAATCACCAAAACGCGAAATAGTGGCGTGCGCAAGAAATTTAAGTCATGGAAAATTACGCTGTGTATTGAATTCAGACAGTAGCTTGGGAATGAAGTTCGTTCAAACGATATGTCAGTTAACGATGTCGATGTTAATCATGTAAACGATGTGTCAGTTTAATTTTTTTCTAAAAGGACACACGGCTTCTATTTGCCATTTGCTTTTGAACTCACGGCTTCTATTAGCCGCGTGTTAAAATTAAAAAGTGTTACACTTCTGTTGTTGGAAGAATGGACTTTAGAGACAGCAGCCACAAAAGATTAAAACAATGTTGAAGTCTGTGTCAAACAGTGTAAATGTCAATTTCGGACTAAACTTCATACCTACACAATTTTCTATGGAGTTGCGCCAGGCTGAACAGAACCACTGTCGGGAACCACACACAAGTATTTTGCAAATTTGCACTACAAATTTAATTATTATCTCATTGGTAATTTATAGCTCAGATTACTAAGCTCAATAGTCAAATACAGCTCACTCGAAAATATGCCCTAAATGCTACATGTTAAACTTCATTTCGGCATTAGAACTATAAATATTTACGACTTTTTTATTTCATTGCTAACCAATGTGACAAGCGAGTTCTGCTACTGCACACTAGATGTCGTCTAGTGTGCAATATTAATAAGTTCTATTATTAAGTACTGTCGTAAAGTTTCCGGCTGCCTAGTCGGGAGGCCGTCTGACTTGCGATCCGCAGGTTTTGGGTTCGAATCCCGCGGCACACACCTCTGTCTTTTCGGAGTTATGTGCGTGGTTGTGATTGCCGCCAACTTCAAAACGGCGAAGGAAAAACATCGTGAGGAAACCTACATGTCTGAGAGTTCTCAATGATCTTGAAGATGTGTGAAGTCTGCCATCCCGCACTTGGCCAGCGTAGACTTATGGCCTTTCCCTTCTCATAATAAGATGGCCCGCGCCCAGCAGCGGGACAGTTGTACAAACAGGGCTGATAAAAAAAAAGTACTGTCGTTGTAGAACATAATTATGTCATTGAACTTTTTATGTTCCAAACAAACAATAGGTACTCACCACAGTACAGAATTCGTGGCCCTATTTATATCTTTGACTCACCAGGTGTACCTCTTTTCGTTCCATAGCTTTAACAACGGAATTCTTATCATAATATGAGTCTCGCTCGACACTGGTCTTTTATTTTTTAGAGCTTGTTCTGTCCTACCGCCACTAGTAGGTATACCTATAAACTAATTTATTATTTTCCTAAAATTGTGTTAGGTAAGTATTTCGAAAGTAAATAGTGTAGGACCTAGGTATAATAAATGGTTAAGTGCGTGTCGTACCACGCGCAACGTAGGGTTCCGTAGTTACATATAGTTCCCGTCACGTAAAAAGAACGCTGGTTTGTTCGCGTTTACGAACGTAGTTAAGTTATAATTATGTTATGTAATTTAAATGAAATATTAATTTTAAGTAGATCGACTATAACTGGATAACTTATATAGCCTACTTAGCGTGTGAGTTTTCCTTTCGGAAAGGGATCCCTAAAATGAAAAAAAAAACACACGCCCCCAATGTGTTTTGATTTCCTATCTAACGATACCCCACACGATGGGGTAGACGAGAAAAATAATTGATCCCCACTTTACGTGTAGAGGAGGTGGTACCCCAAAATTGATTTTTTCAAAATTATATTCTACAACTTTCTCTATATACCAAATTACAGCTTTCTTGTACTCGTACTTATAGTATTTAAACAAAGTCGCAGACGGACATGGCAAAACTATGTGGGTTTCTTGTTTACTACGGAACCCAAAAAATGGTAGATAATGATTTTATTCATTGAAACGTGTGTTAGCTATAATGTGACTAGACTTGATAGTGATACCTGCGGCTGGAATTCAAGTAAGAAGTTAGAGGGGATTTCATTGACAGGAATTGCCGTGAAGACAGAAACTAGAGACCATGAAATTATTATTTTTAAGGTTACGTACGAAAAAAAAAAAAACTGAATCCATATTGCTGTATGTAGGATCACTTCGTTGTCTGTCGTGAAAGGTCCACTCCTGGGTCTTTGCCAGATGCGGTAGTCTGCGTTTTCGATTAGTGTGGAGATGGCGCTTATATGGCGTCTCATATGGAATTTACTCGACATATTTTATTTTGCCTTTTTTGTACACAGACACTTATATGTATAAATATCTACTTACTTATTTACACTCGATCATCATCACCCCTTTTTTTTTATTCGTCGATAGGCTTGCGCTTGACCGTCAACTCACCTGGTGTTAAGCGACAGTTACGGTCTACGATGGAGCGCGCTTGCCTAGAAAAAAACCTATTCACTCGCGATTTGAAGACACTTAGATTATATCTATTCTATTTTCTGCACAACTGTTTGAAAAAACTGTGTACTTCCAAAGCCTATCCATACTTTGTGGGTGATTTATAAATATTCTTTGTACGGTGACTGATATGATTCTGGATGCTTTTTGACCTTTTTGTAGTGCATTTCACTGTTTAAAACAAGTTGGTTTAAAATAATGTATAAAAATATTTTGAAATAAACCTTGAGAATAATGGATAAAGAATAAATCATGCTCAATATCGTAATATTTATTACGAAAGGTCACGTGACGGTACGTCAGCTTCTTAGCATTTCGAAGCATAAGCATTTGTAGAAATTATAAATGTTTGCCACTTGCCTAAGCCTGAAGGACTATGGTCTACCTATTTGTTCTCTATGTTGATTCTCTGTAATCTATGTAACCAACCAGGTGGGAGTAATTTTATTTAAATTATACCTTGATTTTTGTCTTGCTCTTTCAACTGCAAGAAGAGCGAGACAAAAATCAAAGTAATATTGAAAAATAACTAATAGCCGTGTGGTACGGCCTGAGGCCGACAAGGGTGCTACAGTTAAATAAATCATGCATGTGACACTGGCAAATACTTATTAATATCAGCTTTCTATTCTATTATAAAGCTAAGCGCAGAACTTATAAAGTTAAACAATTGTTCCAGCGGTTAAGATTCTCACAAGGTTGAAATAGTATCTATTTTAACAATAGTTTCTTAGTTTCTAATTGGTTTCTACGGAATAAAACGATCCAAAAACAAAAATATGTAGGTAGTATATTTTTGCACATACATTTTTATTACATTCGAAAAAGACATTAGAAATATTAATTTCTAACAGGCAAGGACAGTTAACAAAAAATAGAAAAGAAATATCGATCACATTTTTTTCCATACAATTAATCACAATTTAACCATAATTTAGTTTCTAGTTGAGGTGAATAATTTGTGTACTTCCTTATTACTTAGAATATGATCTTGTTTATTACACGGTACAGTGACTCGGACCGAATTATAGTTCCCGTCACGTAAAAAGAACGCTGGTTTGTTCGTAAGCGCGAACTACTACTAAGTCTAGTAAGCTATATAGGTATTTTATGGAACTAGAAATATCCGTAATCCTGCAGACGTACCCTCAACTTTTAGTGATGCAAAGTTCGCTCAGCGCTCGATTTTATCTCATTGAGCCAGAGAGTATGTACCAGAGGAGCTATCTGAAGCAAAATTTATTGTCACGTTTTTTGGTAAAGTAAACAAAACAGCGTTAAAGCGCTGGAATAATAATTACATCGTTTATCTACGATTATAAAATTGATACTTGCAACGCAGAATTACGTCTTTGCTGCAAGCTGCTGCTTTTTACACAAGCAAAATATCGAAAGCACTCACTTCATTAGTGCCAATGAGTGAGGTGCGGCGCTCTCGCCGCAGTTGAATGTAACAAAGTAGCCGAGTGGTTTCTGCTTTCGTACGTAAAACACATACAGTTCAATGTTTTATCTTATTTTTTTCTGCAATTAAGAGTGTCACAAAAGTTTCAGCGATTATTAAACAGAATTTAAAGTAGGCTTAATTACAGAAAAAACAACATAAAACGGTCGCTGGGCGAACTTTGCATCGCTATAAGAGTCGAGAGTAACCCCGCTGCTCGTACCAAATATACCTATGTGCTAGGAGCTAGATTAGGCACTCTTAGTTATAGGTACTCATCCATAGCTTATATACAAATGCAAATACGTATGTATTTACTTTTATTTTTTCAATTGTGACAATTATTATTATTTTTTAATTTTATTTATAATTTATTCTGTTTGCATTTTTTTGACATTGAATTTGATTTTTCTATAGATTTTATTTATTGTTCTTCATGTATATTTTATAGTGACGTGTACCTAGACTAGTGTGTATCAATAAATAAATACGAATATAGCTACATCTGTAGCATATCTTTTGAGCAATAACAGTCATATTCTATGCATGCTACAATGTAAGGATTCAAGCAAAACCAGAGAGACCGGTTCAGGCTTTCGCTGGAATTTATACACTATATATACTTACTTACGTGTTACTTACCTTTTGCAACACAGTTTCTTAGGCAGTGCCACATGAGCGGCCTTACCGAAAAACGTTGCTTAACTTTAAGTAACGGTTAACATATTTTGTTAACTTCTCGCTAACAGTAATTACACTTGCGGAAAAAAGACAGAGAATTTAAGAGGTTGCTTAAAGTAAATCAGCAATGAAATACTAGGGACTATTTACAATAAAAAATAAATAAAATAATACGTATTTAGGTAATTTTGTTGTTAACAATTTATTGGATACCGGACACGATCATTTGCGCATAGTAATAAATATTCAAATTTTCCATTTTAGCATGATACTGTGATTGTAATAGATATGGCTCCAGTTTCAGCCGCTACCAGGATATGTACCAGTTTCTAGAAATATCAAAATGTGCTGTCGGAATATAATACAAAAATAAAATAGCATTTTTATCATCATTTCAGCCGTAAGAAGTCCACAGCCGGAGGCCTCCATGGATTTCCAAAAACTGGTTGGAAGCAGCTTACATCCAGTGTCTTCCTGCTACGTGTATGATGTCTTCTGCCAACCTTGTGGCTGGCTTCCTACGCTGCGCTTGCCAGTTCGTGGTCTCCACTCAAGACACACTCGTTTTACTCATAGAAATTGGTATTTTTATCGTTATCATTAAGCATTTCTTGCGTTAGCAACGATTTAACGTTTTTTTGCAGTAAAAATTGACAATTTTAGACAGCAGTATCGTAGACGGTAGACTACGACACTGCTGTCTAAAACTGTCTATTTTTACTGCAAAAAAAAAAACGGTAGACTAAGATACTGCTGTCTAAAACTGCCTATTTTTACTGCAAAAAAACGTTACAACGTTGCTAATGCAAGAAATGCTTAATGATGACAATAAAAATACCAATTTCTATGAGTAAAACGAGTGTGTCTGCGCCTATTTGATACCGTCAATGAGTATTTAATTTCATTAGGCTAATGAAATTAAATACTCATTGACGGTATCAAATAGACGCGTCCGATATCCATATGGTTTGACATTGATTAATAACTTATACGGTATTTACTGGAGTAATTTCAGTGAACGTTAACTTAACGTAGAATGAGCTTCCCTTTTTTCCATCTTGTATCTTCTTATTTCTCTTGTTTTTTACAGATTAATGAGTGAATTTTCCAGTCCAATAACTGTAAACAATGAAAACATAACAATTGAGATATACATTTTCTATATTTTGCTGAAATTTTAATTTTCGTATCAATAAGGGAATATGTATGATTTATAACTTATTAGGCTATAAAAAAGTTAACCACAAATAGATCTATTCCACAAAAACAAAATAAAAATACCTCCAAAAATAAAAAAGTTACAAGCATTTTAATTTCATGTTAGACAGAAAGCACACGATATCGAATGTACTGTCATGGTTCGTGTTCGTACAAATTCAAAAAACCTGTCTTGTGAGAGAGAGACAGAGCATACCTCCCTTAAAACTTTAAATTATTATTGACCGATTGTTTTTTTTTCGAAATAGATTTCAGTGTTGTATGGTCTCAACCGTACAAGGCACAATGCTCGGATGCAATTATCATAGCCTTAACTTTGTATAACTTTATATTTAATTTAACTCCCTCATCTCACACTTTCTGCGGCCGGAGCATGTACGATCTCAAAATTCTCAAACGTACAGGGCACATTCCTCAGTTGCCGCTTATCTAAAGATACGTACTTCTACCGCGGAAGTGAGAGTTAACCTTTTAGGTAATCTAACATTATTATATTGAGTAGACATTGAGGCGTACAACTAGCAACAATTTCATACAAATATTAAACCATCAAGCAGAGTTTCCATCTTCTACTCCACAACGAAATGCAGGACGACGTCACACTGCACGGCGTACTGTACAAGTGTGTTATCAATTAAAACTATTATTCCTATGAAATAAGGACATGCATATTCCCTATTCGTGGAAATATAGTTAGGTATATTTATAATAATGAAATCAAGAATATTGTATCAAAAATCAAGAATTTTTGATGTTATTTGTTCTTTATATATGTTAGATATAAACAGAATAGAATGAAAACCCAATTATTTTAGATGTGTTTGGTTTTGGCTCTCAGTGCACTCTTAATACTACGAACTTATATTTCAATTTATGTTTATCGTTTAGTAGGTAAGATATCGTAGTTTACTTGGAAATAACGTCCTTTCTACACATTTGAACAAAAGGTCATAAAACAATAAAATCCAGCCAGGGACATCTACAATAGAGTTTGTGCGAGTGGCACATCTGTTTATGACTGACAATAGTTGACTTACTCGTCAATTATCTCCGATATTTGGCGGATGAAGTCAAACGTAAGTTACGGGTCAGAGTATGATATGATTAAGGCTACTCAGACATTATGAAATTAGAATCTACAGTTACTTGGCGGTTCAAGTGGCAAGTAGCCAACTTTTAACTTTATTGGGGATGATGAAAGATGCCCTAAGTACATAACGGAGTTTCGAGATTTTCGTGACTTTACGTTGGTAATACTAGAAATAATGGGTAAGTATATCAAAAAGTTATAGAACAAATATATTTGGTAGTAAGATTAATTCACATATTTTTAAGCTATTGCATAGCTTCTATCGCGGGCCTTGAGCGTGGAGACCGAATCCAGAAATTCCGTAACGAAAATAACCTAACGCAATAACGCCGATACAACCAATGCCACCTAGAGGCGATTTGCAGAACTAAAGAGACAAGCGTGATATTTCAAAAAGTCATTAAAAGTTCTGCTATTAATACCGTCATAGGAATACTGCATAAATAAAATAAATAAATAATTATAATTACATAAGTTGATAAAAAATGCTATGCAATAGCTTTTCCGCGGCAGTCTCCGAGTGCCACACGTCTTTTTTTTTTAACATAATATACATATATTTTTACCCGGCTGCGTAAGGAAAGAGGGTTGTTTTTTTCGAGTTTATATGTACAAATATATGTGGGTATGTATATATGTATATATATATTTTGAATTTGTATGTATGTTTCTTTAGGAGCGCCTACAGCCTAAACGGTTTCACTCCCTGGGTGTCATAGGCTATATTCTTTGTAATAATAATAATAAGTGGAAAGCGACACCGCGTACCCCAATGTTTCCCTGGGGCTAAATGAAACCTCCAATTTAGTGGGTGGCGACTGGCGAGTCATCACCTGCCTAGGTATTTTTGCATGAAGTACGGAATTGGCAAGTGCCGTATTCTTATCCTGGTGCTCTCACACAGAGGTACTTCATCTTACCTGCTGTGTGAGAGCATCAGCCTATAGCCTAGTTTTTAAGTCACTAACATTCCATCATAATACCCAAGATCTGTTAAACTCCATATTCTACAATAATCCATCCATATACCCAAGCTGTATTTTTTATAATACATTTGTGAAAGGGCCACTCAGTGTTGGTTCCGGCCCCACAGATGCCTTTCAAGGCCCAGGCTAGACCCATGTATGGCCATGCGGCCAAATCATGTCTCGAGTGCTTGATGTGTGCACGATGTGCGGTCACTCAATAAAGAATGTACAAAAAGTCGGCCGAACCAAAATACGCTACATGTTTGCGATTCAAAAAGCCGAACAATCATAAACAGGCGAAAATCTCGAAACTCAATTATGTACTTAGGGCAGCTTTCGTTATCCCCAATAAAGTTAAAAGTTGGCTACTTGCCACTTGAACCGCCAAGTAACAGATGTGCCACTCGCACAAACTATTGTAGATGTCCCTGGCTGGATTTTATTGTTTTATGACCTTTTGTTCAAATGTGTAGAAAGGACGTTATTTCCAAGTAAACTACGATATCTTACCTACTAAACGATAAACATGAATTGAAATATAAGATCCTAGTATTAAGAGTGCACAGAGAGCCAAAACCAAACACATCTAAAAAAAAAACCGGACAAGTGCGAGTCAGACTCACCCACCGAGGGTTCTGTACAAACTAAATAAAAGGGGGTCATCTCATCTCTGTCCAGAGGGGTTTTGCTCAAAAAATCTGCAGATCTTATCGGACTGTGTCTTCAAACTCCGCTCTACTGCTGTCAGGTCTAATTCCTCTGGATATGAGAGTTCAAGAAGCTGCTCAAGTATTTGAAACTAAGAGAGGAAAACCATTCGATCGAATAGCTGGTCGCCAGATAGAGACAAGAGAGAGTTTTCTCAGTGCAATCCATCCAGAAAAAAATATAAGTTTAACGTTCGGATGTATCGAAGACTGGTCAGAGGAAACTATCAAAGCAAATAACATAAAAGGCCTCTTGGTATTTACGGACGGAAGCAAAATAGAAGGTAAGGTAGGAGCTGCCCTCTCTTGGTGGAAAGATGGCAAAGAAGTAAAGACAAAAAAACTGAAGCTGGAAACATACTGTACGGTATTTCAAGCGGAAATGTACGCTCTATACTACGCGACAGAAGAAGCTTTTAAAAGAAATGAACAAGAGATAACAATCCTTAGTGATTCCTGGTCATCATTGGAACTACTCAAAAATCCTGATACATATCATCCTGTGGCATTCCAAACTAGAAGCAACATACTAAAATTAATAGATCAGGGCAAAACAATACGTATGTACTGGGTGCGGTCGCACGTAGGTATAGAAGGGAATGAACGAGCTGACATGTTAGCCAAAGAAGCTGCGCTAAACCTTAGAACCGCTGCTCACTATGACAAGTGCCCCATCTCATATGTCAAAAGAGTAGTACGCAGTGAAAGCATCCAAAAGTGGCAGCAAAGATATGCAGAAGGAGAGACAGCGAAGACGACAAAACTGTTTTTTACCGATGTGCTAATGGCCCATAGAGCACTTAAAAATATTAAACTTACTCAGGAATTAGTACAAATATTTACTGGTCACGGAGGATTTGCACAATATCTCCATAGGTTTAAAATCAAACCATCGCCTGGATGCATCTGTGATCCCGAAGAGGAGGAAAGTACCATACATGCTGTCGTAGACTGCCCTGTATATACAATTAAAAGATCGCTCCTTGAAATAGAATTTGGAAGAGACATAACACGAGAAAATCTAAATGAATGGCTGCAAAACGTAGATGGTAGGGATAGCTTCTTAGAGTTTTGTAAATATGTTACCAAACAATGTAACAAAAGAAATAAATGAACTGTGCATATTCAATGTGATAGGAGTATAAGACGGTAAGACACGAAATGTTATAGTTTAAAACGTGCTGACGTCCATACTCGTGCGGTCCATTCTCTTACATTATCTAATATAAAAATTATTTAACTCAATATAATTTAGTAAATACATAATTATCCGATCTCATGCCGTCGGTAATTGTGTGTATACATAGTCACAATGTATAAAATATATTAAGTATAAACATACATGTAAAACGACTAGAACTGTTGTAAATATACATAAACGTAATAAGATATATAAAAAGAACACTATGAAAACTATATACTAACATATATTTTAAGATATATTACTTAGATATAGACCCTTGTCTGTATAGTAGAAAAAGAAAGTTTGATACTTATAAAACAAAAATGCCACAATATAGTATTAAATAAGTATACATATATGCTCAAAAATACTGATAGAAAAATATTAAGAGGTACTAATATAATGTAAATATTAGTACCCCCTAAAGCCCTAAGCTTTTGAAACTGCCCGAAATGAGTGTCTACATGATACTCCAACATGGGGACGTCATTTTGGGAGTATTCCATGCATATGGTGATGAGCTAACCTAAAGTGAAATATGTACAATAATTGGTAATTTATATAAATTAAATAAAGCAATAATTAACATTAAACAAATTAGATAAGGTAAACTACTGTACTCATATTAGGTATATTAGCAAAAAAAAAAAAAAAAAGACATAAATATATATATATGTATAAATATATATAAATATATATATTATTAAAACAAAAGGAAAGAAAAAGAAAAAAAAGAGGAAAGGGAAACAAAAAAAAAAAAAAACTTTTATTTATTTAATTTACTATGTGTCCATATTCAAAATTTAGATTTTACATAATGTGGCTTTCAAATTGCCCAATTATGACATAACAAAACAGAAAATCGCTTAAGCAACATGTTTAGCCTGACAATGTCCCCGACCTGTGTCGGGGGAAGTACAGGAGGAACAACAAAAAAAAATAAAAAAAAAAAAAAAAAAAAAGGGGGATCATATTTTTTTTTCCTTCATAAACCGAAAAATATACATCGTAAAAATATTTAATACATCCTTGCTCACCACTCCAAACATGTCCAGTTTTCGGATTTTTTCTATATGTGTACTCTAACACAATGCTTCTTGCCAAATTTCAGTTTTCAGAGTTCTAGGTCAACGGGAAGTACCCCATAGGTTTTGATTCCTCTGTGAGTGTCGAAATGTGCGTTTTTACGACATATTCGGCTGTAACTGTTTTTACGAAAACTGAGAAATTTTATTTTTCTTTTTGCAGCAAGATACTATGGATCTGCGTATATGGTTTTAATTTCAACTCGATACCTTCACGCGTTCCCGAGATAAAGGTATTGACACCCGGACAGACGGACAACAAAGGGTTCCGTTTTTTCCTATTGAGGTACGGAACCCTAAAAATGGGTTTTCATTATATTCTGTTTATTTCTAACAAATATAAAGAACAAATAACATCAAAAATTCTTGATAACTATTTTTCCACGAATAGGGAATATGCATGACCTTATTTCATAGGAATAATAGGTTTTTTGAAAACACACTTGTACAGTACGCCGTACAGTGTGACAACGTCCAGCACTTAATTGTGGAGTAGAAGATGAAACTCTGCTCGATGGCATATGACGTATATTTGTATGAAATTGTTGCTAGTTGTACGCCTTAATGTCCACTCAACATAATAATGTTTGATTACTTATAAGGTTGACTATCACTTCCGCGGTAGAAGCACGTATCTCTAGATAAGCGGCAACTGAGGAATGTGCCTTGAACGTTTGAGATCGTTCGTACATGCTCCGGCCCCAGGAAGTGTGAGATGAGGGAGTTAAATTAAATATAAGGTTATACAAAGTTAAGGCTATGATAATTGCATCTGAGGATTGTGCCATGTACGGTTGAGACCGTACGACACTGAAATGTAATTCGTATGTATACAAAAAAAAACCGGACACCGAGGGTTCCGTACAAACTAAATAAGGCCTAGGCCGCACTACGGTTAAACCGCAGCGGTTTTTAACCGCGTGAATTTATGAAACAGGAAAACGAATACAAGCGGCCGCACTTGCGGTTTTTCCCCGCGACTGATTTAGTACGGTACCGTCTCGAGCGGTTTCGCGGTTTATAGCGGTTACCGCTCGCGGGAAAAAACCGTGGTGCGGCCTAGGCCTAAAAGGGGGAAATCATATATTTTTTTTATATTTTCCTTCATAAGCCGAAAAATATACATCGTAAAAATATTTAACACATTCCTTGCTCACCACTCGGATCCGAGTAGGGGCTATAGTAGCGGCGCCTCCCACTCGGATCCGAGCGAGCGAACGTTTGAGGCAAATACATTTATTTTATTTCTAAACACTTATAAAACATTTGTAACTACCCTCATTTTAATTATTGTAATAACAAAGCACAATTAATCCCATTAATATAGTAGGTATATCTGGCCAGTGGGGTGTTCCGTGAGCAGCCGTGCTAGGTAATACCTGTGTTACAGCTGCTACTGTTCCAACCTCTAACTGTGTCACATACCATAATATTATACAATTTAATGAGGCAGCCCTCATTCAACTGTATAGATACAGATTTTTTTGTGATTAAATAAATAAAAAAAACAGTTTTCGGATTTTTTCCTATATGTGTACTCTAACACAATGCTTCTTGCCAAATTTCAGAGTTCTAGGTAGGTAGGTAGCACAGAATTCGCCCTATTACATTGGTAGGTAGGTTAAACAGTATAAGTAAGTCTTCTTACATTGATACATTAACCATACTAACACAGAATATACGTAGTATTTATAAGAATTTGACATTACCTAAACCAAATAAAATTCGCACAATCTCTAAATTAAACATAAATAAACTTGAAGAAGATTTGTATAATATCGACTTTGACCCAGTCTACAGCTGTGCTGACCCACACTTTTGTATGTTATACCTAATTGAAAAGTTAAAATTTGCAATTCTGAAAAATACGGTAAGTGTTCGCTTAGGCAATAAAAATTATAACATAATACTGTGGATTACGCCAGGTTTCATACGCTGTACTTATATTTTAGATAGTATAAAAAAAACATAGTACATGAGTGATTTTATTATACATTAATCATTTGCCTACTTCTCGCCTGACAAACAGGAATACCTAGTTCAGGCATGTAATTTATATTTTACCTAAGTTAATTTTTGTATATAAACAGTTCTTTATATGTAAAAATTGTTTATACAAATAAAGTTATTATAATTATAGTTATTATGTATAAATTTAAATAATGATACTACAAATCTATCAAAAAACAAATAAATAAATTGACGGGATATGATAAAATGCGTTTTTCGTAATCTCCAACGAATTTTTTCGTAATAAACAACTGATTTTACTAGAATTATTCTAAAGAATGCGCATTTATAATCTTTTACAGCGATTTTATGCATAATTTCTCCAAAAAAACGTACATTCAACGACGTATCAAGCGTAACGAAATCGTAAGATAGACTTTATTTCTGCAGTCATTTTGTGTTATGTTCCCAAATTCTACTACGGGGCAAGCGGCGTCCTTCATATCGACCTCCAACGATGGTCGTCGCCTCTCGCACAAGCACTGCGCGAAATGCGTCGATGACGCACTGAACACTCACACCACAGATTACATAAATAAATAAGCCTTTTATTACCTTAATAAATAAATATTTGTATATTTTTGTAGTTTTTTTTTTTAATTGACTGTGTACAGGAATTTCATTAATTTAATTATATTATCATGCATTAGTATATGTAGATAGTGTATTTTATTTAATAATTTATCAATTATCAACTAATATTATTAATTTTACCTACTATATATTTTTAATGTTGTACATTTATTTATTTATTAAGGAACTTCCTGATGAGTATAGGATAAGAAGTATAGGAAAGTCTGCCAACCCGCACTTGGCCAGCGTGGTAGACTATGGCCTTACCCTTCTCACAATGAGAATATGGCCCGCGCCCAGCAGTGGGACAGTTTATACAAACAGGGCTGATAAAAAAAATACAATAAAAATACTAAATATATTAGCTCCAAAAGATAACATTGAGATATGTACAAAGATTGAGTCATGTTAAAAATATCCAGGTCCTGGTCTATTAAGCCCCTGCACTAGGAGAACCTGTATCGCAGGATTTACATAATACTTGAAGTAAAAGTGAAATTAATTTGAAGTTTAATATAAAAATAAGTTTGGTACTATGAATACACACTGATAATTTTATTGAATAAACGAAAAATAGATGTTTGCGTAGGTTTGTATTTGCATGTGCATATGTATGGGTGGAGGTGTTTTTTTGCAGTGAAAAAGTTTGAAATGAAGCTTGACTGCCAACTCACTAGTGCCAAGGTTCCCAAATTTTATCTTAAGATTTTCTTACTAACTTATAAACTTCTTTAACGTAAATTATTCGAGGTTTTCCTTGAAAATTAACTTATCGAAGTTCTATTGTATTTGAAAAGTCATGATAGATAGATAGATAAACTCTTTATTGACACACCATTAAAATTAAAAAAAGCAAGTACAAAAAAGAAATAATTAATAATTACCTGACATTCATGACTACAATAATAGTTATTGTAACATCCGAGGCACTTCTGCTTGGTGACCTTCCGGCAAATGGCACAGTACCCGTCCTCTATGAGAGACACATTCGGGTTAAGTGACGTCACGTGGATGATAAGTGGAGTCGTCATCGACTGTTGTGGCCGTGGTTCCTCTTGTAACTATAATAATAATACAATGTTAATATTAAAAAAAAAAAACCGGACAAGTGCGAGTCAAACAGTACTAACTAGCTAACTAACAAAGGGTACCTAACAAACTAGTAGATAAATTATATATTTTTTAATATTTTCCTTCACAAATCGAAAAATATACATGGTAAAAATATTTAAAAAACCAGTTTTAGGTTGTGCTAATTAACCTTTTTCATATGATACCCCACATGATTCGGTTAAAGCACTTTAAAATTCCTTGCTTGTATAAAGATCAATTTTTTTGTGATTAAATTAAAACCCGGCCAAGTGCGTCCAATTCACCCAATATCAGATTTTCCCACCAAAAATCTCCCAAGAATTCGTTCCTCTCTAATTTCCTTCCCTCAATTTGGGGAGAAAACCTCCAATATGGCACATAAGTAAACGGAAAGTGGGGATCAACCTGTGCCTGCTCGCTCGGGCTCGGCCCCTCTCTCCGCGCGTGATTCTGCCAACACCGCGTCACAAGATAATACACCGCGTATAAGATTTCTGCATTTGAGTGCATCGTGATTTACGGATCTGGCGCCTCTGCTTCTCTTGCTTACATTCAGAGAACTCAAAAAGATAAGCGCGTTCTTTCAAAAACTTACCAATGTATCAATGTTGGCGTTAAAATTCAGTGGACTCATAAAGCCGCTGTCACGAGATATTGATGATCTATTCGTTTCAAGCTGGTTGTTTTCCGGTTGAAAGTGTTTGTTGTCATTCTGAGATGAAATTATTTCTTGCGAATGTCGCCGTAAGTTCTGTGCATAGGAAACATGGGGAGCGTTTGCCCAGGTATTAAGTTCTTCGTTTGATCTCATCGAGTTTGCTGCCTTCTGCCAAAGTGGCAAAGAATCTTGATGTAAATCTTTATAAACGTCATTATTAATATTTGAATAACGTTGAATATTTGTTATTTGATTCTGTATTTGTTGCAGATTATGGTTTAATATATTTTGCTCGGGATATGTATTAGAGGTCTGATTTTGATAATGTTGTCTATGTGCGTTTTGCTGATGCAAGAATGATGGGACACCGTATTCGTTTGGTGCCGAACTTCTTTCATGGTATTGATTAAAATAAGGTGGTGGTGGTTTATGTGGTATTCGACTTTGCTGCACGACGGCGGAATGAGGTTGTATGTGCTGATTTGGACTTGGTAGACTAGATTGAGTCAAATGTTTTCTTGCCACTTTACTCCGCTTTTGAGATTGTTGACTTTGGTGAGTAATTAATGATCTTTTTTGCAATTCTTGTAAAAGTATTGGATTAGAAATTTTATTTATGTTCATATTCTGTATTTGTATTTGTTTGTGTTGTACCCATGCTATCATATCATGATAAAGCAGCTCTAATTCTTTATATGAATAACTATAACATTTTGATCGAGCGGTCTGTTCCGTGTGTGCAAGAAAATTTGTGACAAATGTAGCATCATTATTTCTTGGTATAATGACGTTCACTACAGAGCTGTACGATAGATCAAAAAAATGATTCCTGGTGTTAAAGTAATTATTTTTGGCATTTTCTAATAATCTCGGATGCGCATTGGTTTGATACAATTTTACATAGTCCTGATGAGAATTGAGAATGTATATCATGTGCTCTGATACAGTATGCAGCAATCCTTTGAGATATACAACTATCATGTTATCAGACACGTTTTGTGATTTACAGGATTCATTCACATTTGTTTGTTCCTGACCACCTGTTTGCGCAGTTGGATTTATGTTTTTATTGAGCATATGAAGTGTCTCACTCTCAACAATTTTTTTCTGCAATTTTATGGGAGCCACATCTTTATGGGACACACCTTTAGTACTATCAGCAAAATACTTTGAATGTACAGTAGGTTCACTCGAATTTTGAGCTAGATATTCGTAACTGACATCAAGAGGAATATGGACGTCAAAATCTTTATGAATTTCTTTACGGTTGTTTTCATCAATTTGTTTGAAATCTTTAATGAGCTTTAGTTCACAAGTTTTATCATTATCACCTGATAATTTTATTACTTTCGTTGTTTTGTGAGAATTGTTGAGCTCTTCAGTATGTCGTCTCTTAGAAACCTTTTTGGTTAAGTTGGTAAGTGGGTTTTTTTTATTTGAGGTTGTAGGGATTTTATCTTCTGTTCTTTGTTTTGGTTCATTGCTTTCGAATCTAGCTTTATTATTGTTATTAATTTCCCCTTCCAATAATGGCATATCTAGTGGTTTTTGTTTTGACAAATCACTTTTTTCATTATTAATTTTTTCAATAACAGATTTGATACTGTTGGAAAGTTCACGTATAGAAAGTTCCATGTCGCCTTTAGCTAATGTGTATGTTTCAATCATTGTTGTATTATTTGACGGTGTTGAATAATTATTTTTTGGTTCTATTTCTACATTTTCTTTTACTTCTTCTACTTTTGACGAACAATTTGTAGTTTCTTCTTTTATTAAAATATCTTCCATACATGGTTTTGTTTCAATAATATCCTCATCACTTTCATAAAATATGGTTGCATGAACAGGTGCATTAAAATCAAATTGATCCATGCTTGAGGAAAGTACCTGAAACAATTATTTTGTAAATTAGAAATAGTCATTATGTTGAATATGCAGTTAAATAACATAAAAACGGATCGATATAAGGCGTTCATCACGTCGGGGTCACCAATAAGGCATTAGTCTTCTCAAAAATAAAAGATTCACATTGGAAGTAAAGATATATAATAAAGTAATTCCCTCGGACGTCGTGTAACCTCTATGTGAAAACTCTGAATAAATAAAATAGAAATATTATAAAACAACACATAAATCTAGAACCTAATAATTTTGATTTTTAATTTTTGAATAACCTGGCCAGTGCCAAATCGGACAAAGGAGGCCACAGATAGCTTGATATTAAAAAAGAGCAATATAGAAAATAACAATTTGGTTATGGTTTTCTGGGTAACAACGTTTGCTAGACATCGGTATGTACGGAATATTAATTATGCAGCCGCCGATTGGACATAAATTTTAAATGTGAGATTTGCCATAGTATAGCAAAATTAAACCATAATGAGCTTAACATGAAACATGAAAACACTTAACTCCATTCTGTTTAATGTCAGTGTCTGTTGTGCCAAAATAAATTTAACATCTGAATGAAGCAGAAAGAAATAATTCTTTCTTCTTCATTCGGATGTTAAATTTTACCATTTCTCACAACAGTACTCTTAACTCTACTAAATCATTAGTAAATAATGCTACTTTACACTTATATAATAAAATGCGATAGTTTGTGTATGTGATTAGTTTTTGCTACTTTTGTAATGTTTGGTGGTCTTCTTTAAATAATTCTCTATCAGGGAGTACTTAATTACATAATTATAAATTAAGTCTTAAAACAGATTATATAACACTTTTTTCACTCCTTTTGCTCAAAAAGTCCGTCACTGTAGAGTATTAAAGCGGGGGAAAAATAGTATTTTAAGCTCTAGGGGATAAAGTGTTTTTTTTTATTTTTTATCTGTTACCAAAGAGCCTACATTTGGATCAGAGCAGTTATTAAGCCTTTAAGTCTATTGAAAAACGTGAAGCTTCTTAACAACTATTCGTGTTAGGACTAAGCTTCGAGGCCTGGTGCATCGACTCAAAGCTGTTCAATTTTTTTTATCAGGTATCGTTAGGTTAGATTTATTCCCGTATTCATTATCCATTAATATAGATTTCGAATTAACTTTCATATTTTTTTCTGTAATTCATGGAGAACCATGGAATTGGGGATATTTTCAGTGTACTTATTGAAACAGTTTAAAACACAAATATTTCCTCTGCCACAGTACGAGTACGTTCCCACTTGTGAAGTTCTGACACTGTTTGTAAAAAGATTTCCTCGACAGCATTTAATGGTAAGTATTTAATTAGATATAAGACAACACAACACTGGAAACAATTTACTTGATTCTGTATTATGATACTGAAGCGAGGAAGAACTGAGATGAGAGGGCGCGCTCACGTCACGTCACCGCCTACAAAGCAGTTGGATTATTGTGTGCTGCGCGTGTATTTTGGTTTAAAATTGAACCTTTTGACACCAACCGCTTTATAACGGAAATAAACAATCGCCCAGTTAAGTCTCTGACCAAAACGCGGAAGCTACGAGCGACTGCAGCGCGTCTGTATCGCTGTATCTGCGCGAAAACGCGCAATAGACGCACGTTTCACGATCACCCCGTGTGTGTGCTTAGGTTACAAGGTTGCGTTCAAATCTCGTTTGAAGCGCGTATACGTGCGCTACCAGCGCGTCGGCTGCGCGTTTAAAATACGCCATGTGCTAGGGGGCCTTACTCTAAACTTTAGAAAAAGACATTAACAAAATCATTAAGCTAGCTAGATACACCAATATTAAATGAGAATGGTAATCACTAAGTAGTGTAAGAACAGTAAATATTCATTTCCTAAGATAATAAATTTTAAAATATAACTGGACAAATGCGAGTCAGACTCGCCCACCGAGGATTCCGTACAAACTAGATAAAAGAACTACCGGGCGAAGCTAGTCTAGGCTAGGCTAGCTAGCTATTGATAAAAAGGGGAAATCATATTTTTTTTTAAATTTTTAGTCATAATCCGAAAATTACACATCATAAAAATAATTAAAAACCAGTTTTAGCTTGTGCTGACGAAGCTCTTTCATATCATACCCCATAAGATACATGATGTATACATATCAGAACCTATATTAGAGATTACCTACTAAGTCAATGTAATATGTATACTGTTGGTGTTTCTAAAATAAATAAATAAATAAATGATGCGGTTAACTCACTTTAAAATTTGGACCCTTATTTCTTGCATAACGACCATATTATTTGTGATTAAGAGTCTTTAGTTCGACCATTGTCTGTCTCGCTCGCGCATTCCAACATTTTTGAAGACATAGAATGACTGAATGAACTTATAAATAAAACTGGACAAGTGAGAGTCAAACTCGCCCACCGAGGGTTCCGTATAAACTAGTATAGATAAAAGGAGGAAATTATATTTTTTTTATATTCTCCTTCATAATCAGAAAAATATACATCGTAAGAATATTTAAAACCCTGTTTTAGCTTATGCTAATGAAACTCTCATATGATACCCCACATGATACGGTTAAAGAACTTTAAAATTTGGTCCCTCATTCCTTGCATAAAGATACTATTTTTTTGTGATTAAATTAAAAAATGACCAGTTTTCGGATTTTTTTTCTATATATATTTATGTGTACTGTACACAATGCTTCTTGCCAAATTTCATAGTTCTAGGTCAACGGGAAGTACCCCATAGGTTTTGATTCCCTTGCGAGTGTCGAAATGTGAAATACGAAATTTGATTTTTCTTTCTGCAGCAAGAGACTATGGATCTGAGACGGTTTTCATTTCAACACGATACCTTCACGGGTTCTCGAGATACAGGTCTTGACAGCCCGACGGACGGACGGACAACGAAGTGATCCTATAAGGGTTCAGTTTTTTATTTTTGAGGTACGGAACCCTAAAAATCATCGTTTATCGAAACCCTAAAAATATAATCTAACTAGGTATATTGTATTGATAAAAACCGGCCAAGTGCGAGTCGGTCTCGCAAATGAAGGGTTCCGTACCATTATCTATAAAAACTGCAAAAAATCACGTTTGTTGTATGGGAGCCCCCCTTAAATATTAATTTTATTTTAATTAATTTTAAAGTGAATCATATAATATAACTCAATATTCAGAGAAAATTTCAAGTGTCTACCTGTTGCCGTTATAAATATCGAGCAAAAACGATCTAAAAAATCAAGTTTGTTGGGAGAACTTAAATATATTTTATTTTATTCTGTTTTTTATTATTTGTTGTTATAGCTGCAACAAAAATACATCATCTGTGAAAATTTCAACTGTCTAACTATCACAGTTCATGAGATACAGCCTGGTGACAGACGGACGGACAAACAGCGGAGTCTCAGTAATAGGGACCCGTTTTTACCCTTTGGGTACGGAACTCTATAAAGTAGCTGAAAATAAAAATAAAAACAAGATTCATAGGTACCTTCTAAACCATAACATAGGAACTGATTTAACACTTAAACGTACATTTTTGAAAATGTAGGGCAGACAGACAGATGCTATTGACAATTATAACTATTTACATAGTTTGCTCCGTTCAATGGTAGGTACTCTCACAAAACATTCCTTTAACCGTTCCATTCTGTTTTCCTTTTAAAATCCATACTCAGCGATATCGATCCACATTCCTGTTGCGTACTGCACAAGAATGGAATTCGTTGCCGCCGTCTCTGTTTCCTGAGACCTACAATCTTGAAATTTTCAAGGCTAGAGTGAATAGATATTTTTTAGATCGACGAGCTTCATCCTCGGCCATCGTCGAGGATGGAGCTTCGTCGCTTAACATCAGGCGAGTTGGTGGTCAATCGTAGATCTATGTATAGTGTATAAAAAAAAAATAATTGAGAACTATGATATAAGTTCATATCGATGTCCAGCAAATACCCTCTAAAGCGTTACAATCTTCGATCGCAAATAAATTTACAGTTACTTTCTTTAATTAAAGTAGGAAATTATAAAACAAATCAGGGCTCTTATTCCGTATGACCACCAGTTCACGTAACTGACGTGCGTGTATTGACAATGAACATTATAGCCTTTAAGTTTAAGAAGCCAAAGTCAAATTTTCATTGTATTAGGCCTAGGCCGCACTACGGTTAAACCGCAGCGGTTTTTAACCGCGTGAGTTTATAAAACGAATACAAGCGGCCGCACTTGCGGTTTTTCCCCGCGACTGATTTAGTACCGTCTCGAGCGGTTTCGCGGTTTATAGCGGTTACCGCTCGCGGAAAAAAACTGTAGTGCGGCCTAGGCCTTATAGATGCATAACGTCAAATTCACGTTAAACGGCCGATGGTCATACGGAATAAGGGCCCAGTAAAGACACCCCGTCAAAGAGACTGAAGTAATGTTAAATGAAAACAAACAATGTACTTCTTAATACCTGCCATGCCATATGGCATACCATACCATAATACCATGTACTACTTAGCCTACCTACTACTACTACTCTACCTATGCATAAATACTACAACAAACAAGACACTACACGTACACGCACACACCGAACGCATACACACGCATAAGCGTCTTAAGCGAATTGTATCATCTATTTAAAAACGTTTTACCTAATAAGTAACACTGTTAAAAAAAGGTTTATTTTTTATTACTTATTTTTATAAGAAAATTAGTCGCATTTGTATTTGTCATTTTATAGTTGTTTTTTTAATATTTTTTTTCTTATTTCTCTGAATTGTTTTTAGAATACGGACCACTTATTACTTTGTCCTCAGTGATGAACCGCTGTAACCTCAGGACACAGGTTTTGCTTAGTCTGGGGTGAGATCCAAATTGGGTACATAAGTTAACTGTCCAAACCGCATAGCCTAAACTATACGTATGTGTACCGCTACAAAATTGTAATTTGAGAAATAAAGCATTATTGTTATTACCTATAACTTTATACCTAGTTATTACCTTCGACCGGTTTCGTGGCTGTCAAAACGTCATTTTTGATTCTTATAACCCTCCCATTTGCTTCTTTGCGACGCCGTAGTCGGGTAAAAAATAGTTTTCATGACTGATTTTTGCGAGATACCTAGGTAGGTATATACCTATCTCGTAGGTCCGTTCGCGAGATATATATACCTACCTATCTCGCAAATGATACGCTTGACAAAATAGGTATTGGTACTATTGGTGTAACAAACCCTACCTTTTTTACCCGACTGCGTAAGAAGGAGGGAATGTTATGTTTTTCGAGTGTATGTACCTATACTGTATGTTTCTATATGATCGCCTACAGCTTAAATGGCTAGACCGATTTTGATGTGTGAGGTGTCGTTAGATTTGTCTTCACTTCCAGAGATTCAATAGGTAATATGCAAGGTCGTCGCCAGCCCATGGCCCAGGGGGGGGGAAGTGAATATTATGGAGGATGAGAAAAAAATATGAATTGTTGGTACAGGTACAATTGCACGGCCTTAGGACTTTAGTTGCTTTGCAGTTGGCTACATTTTTTAAATCTCTGTAGGTACCTAATACCTACTTTTCTCGCAATAATAACAAAATGCAATGTTTCGTAACCTCCTACGAACTTACTCGTACCTATTAAACAACTTAGGTATTTTACTAGAATTATTGTAAAGAATGCGCATACATATTCTTTTACAGCCACTTTACGCATACTATCTCACAAAAAACGTACACTCAATCAACAGCATAGGTAGGTAGGTAGGATCAAGCGTGACAAAATAGTAAGAGACTGAAAAAACTGCTTTTCTGCAGTCGGGTATTTTGTTTATCTTTTAAGCTTTTAACACAGATTTTTGTTTTAAAATCCTTCTTCCATGTCACACATGATAGGGTGGGGCGAAAAAAGTTGTTTATTATTGCTTCGCCGTAGTCGGGTATTTTTTTTTATTTTATGCCGCTGTTATAAACATGTCGTGGGACGGGGTGCGCAAGGCAAAGGCCGGCATTTTTTACTACACTCAAAAACTAGCAGGTACCTATCAATATTAAAAGAAAAACAAAATACCCGACTGCAGAAAAGAGGTTTCTGTAGTCTAACTTACGATTTCGTTACGCTTGACACGCTGTTGGGTGTAACTTTTTTTGTGAGAAAGTATGCGTAAAATCGCTGTAAAAGATTATATGTGAGCATTCTTTAGATAATTCTTGTAAAATCAATTGCTTATTACGAAAAAGTTCGTTGAGGGTTACGAATAAACGCATTTTTTTTAATTTTTGCGAGATGTATTTTTATTATAACAAAACTAAAGACAATCAAGGAGTGAAGACGAATCTAGCGATACCTCGCACACCTAAATCGGTCGAGCCGTTTAGGCAGTAGGTGATCTTATGCCATACGTGCAGTCGGGTCAAAACAGGAACTTCTTATAACTACACTATTTATACTACTCGTACAATTAGTACATAAATCTCAGACTTTAAATTAATAAAAATATTACCTACAGTCAATCCTTGAGCTTTATTGGTAAGTAACTCCACGTTTTCGATGGCAAAAGCAGCATTAAAATCACTTCACATTAGTTTTGAAACAATTCGACACACAACAACAAAACTTAATAATATTCACAACACTAGTACTTCGTGCCCGATGACAATGTAAGTATCAATCATATTTTGATTACATGTCAAAAAACAAGTTAAAAACTAACGAAGTTGAAAAAAATCCCACGCACATAAGTCTGACTCCTACAATGCGCAGGCACTGAGTGGCACTGACTGACTGAATGAACTTAACGGAACGGACGGAACGAAATACGAAACAGGGTTGGATTTAAGTCAGGCGAAAAAGATAGTACAAAACTTGGTATAAGGTATTATTATTCTTACAAAAATCATCGTACGAACCTAAATCTACTTCAAATTGACAAATGGGGGCCGATGCTGGGGTAGGTATTTGTAGGAGTTGTTGTGCAGTGTAAAAATAGGATAGTTCTTCTTTTTGTATTGGACCCCGTGATTAGCGTAGCAAATGCCAGTGTCAATTATTGAAATATTTTCAAGTTTCTTGAATAATACAAGTTATACTATAGTGTTCTAGTTATAGTCTAAGTCACTTAAACAGTCACTTTCAAATTTGAGTCTTGCCTCATGAAAGTGATGGCGACTTCACTAGAAGCTTCTATGGAGTTTTGCCGACAACGTAAAAAGACACCTTTCATAGCTTTATTTCTCTTGGTCACACACACGCACTTGGACAAATACTTAATGAATAAAACACTACAATTTTTATAGCATTTAAGTTTGAAGTTCAAAGTAACACAAGTTTAGGAATATAAAATAAAACAACACGATGACGTTCCCGCCAAAAACTGGGTATTTATATTGGTTATAGTAATATAGATAATAGTAATATAAATATGTAAAGGAGTTTTTTAATTTTCTAAACTTACTTGTGATTATAATATTAAGGATAAATTAAATTTAACATGTTTGTAAGAAAAAACAGTTTTTTCTTACTATACTAAGAATTATGACTATACATCTACTATCTACACTTTAAGGCTACATAAAAAATATCAATTTTAAAAGGATATAAAAAAGTAATCAATTTAAATTAAAATTTCGTCAATTGAAACCCATCCTGCATCGACCCTGGTGGAAAGGTGCCCATAACGCAAGCAGCATTGCCACGCTGTATGGCAATAGCTAACCTATATACTCGTATGTAAAGTAATGATATAGTAGTATTTTTTCGTTTTATCTTTAGTTATGGATAGTATATCTAATCGTACGAGGCATGAAACAATAGTACAAATATGATAATTATCGTACGAAATCCAACCCTGGTACGAACTGCACGAAAAAGAGTGAAATGAATGATTGGGTGCATAGTGCGTGCTTCGAGTCGTACGAGTCGTCTCACTTTTGAAATGAAACCACTGAGAACATTCTCTGTCTCGCTCGCACTATGAAACGTTTAGACAGGTTGGACTCCACCCACCACACAATACAGAAATCACAATCGCAAGTACATACGTAAGAAGGGTTAAAATAAGATTTTCGTGTGTATGTATGTTTGTTTACATATGTGTATGTCTATATTACCTCCTATAGCCTTATTATTATTAATTTATTTACTAATGGGAACTAATTTTTTGAGCTGTAATTTAAATATTCGAGATGTTATTATGATCAGTTCAAAAACATATCGAGCAGTTATTTAATTTAATGGCGGTTGATTAATTATTGCGACAGTAAAACATGGACAGTAATAAAAAATCAATTAGTCGGTTATTTTATCTTACAATGTCAATTCTAAAAATAATTGAGCAGTCCAATAACTGAATGAGCGGTAAAAATGATGGAAAGTTTTATATTTATATAGGTATAAGCAATAATTTCTTCAGAGATTAGGTTATGTTTTTTTTTATACAAATTTATAGATTATAATTTTTACCGCCCATATAATTATTTTCCTGCTCAATTATATATTCCCTGATCCATTTCATTATTTTTTATTAATCATTTTTGTTTACTTTACTGCTTAGTTTTAACTGCTGAACTAGTTATTATACGTGCCATTTATAATTTTTAACTTACCAAAACTGCCTCTTTATATCAGTGCCTTTATTAATTCCACCTATATGTACCTATGTAATGTCAGAATTGCACAGTTTTTGCATATGTTAGTCTATACCAGCTTCAAAACTTGTGTGCCAAATTTCATAAACGTAGGTATGTATTGTATGTATATGTATATATTTGTATGTTTTTCCACGCATATTGCAAATTTTTTGTTGGTTTAGGTATATTCAGACTCACGGACAGGGAACAGACTCAGATGCTGACTTTCCTTAAGGCCGAAAAGGCCTTGGGCGCCCAGATGTTAGGGTCGGCTCACAGAAATGCCAAAACATTTTTCGCCAAAATAATACACTGACTGACCTAGAAATAATTTAATAAGAAAGCAGGTAAAAAATACTTCTTATTTCCAGAGACTACTTATACACTTACAGTCAGGTACGCGCATATTGTTTACTTGTAAAAAAAAAAAAACAATTAATCTATTCCTAAAATGAAAAAACTAAATTCTTAGAACTACAATCCACTGAGTGAGCATTATACCGCATTATTAATTATCACTATTATTAAAAAAACATTTTTTTGCAAGTATCTGTCATTGAAATTTCTTTAGTAATATTATAAATTGTATGCTTCATACTATCATAATTTTTAACAAGTTTCAAAATTTTCACTTGTCCTTTTATTTTAAAGTTGCTCGTATTACTCGTTTACTTGAAACGCCTCTGTAATAGTATTCCTTTTAAAATCATCATAAATATATGCTACTGGCATGATTTTTTTCTTGTCTCGAAAGTCAATCGTTTAGCCGGTAGAGGGGGACGGCGGGGACGGGTGAGGGGACACTTGGCTCTATCAAAAATTATCACTTCAAACTTTGATAAAGTAATCGACTTCAAAGTTTAATATTTCGCAAACGGTTCCCTCAATTGAAAAACGGTTTTCACACCCCAAATGTTTTTAAATTACCTACTATCCAATGATAGTAGACAGTAATTGAGATTGTTCTGGATAACTTTTTTGTGCAACAGTAAGTCTTATGCTAGTATACTTAAAGAACAACAACATGCAAGTGGGGGTGGGGCAAGTTAATATTATGGAGGATGAAAAAAATATGAATTGTAAGTACAGTCAAGAGCATGAAGCTTTACACTTGTAGTCTTTGCCTCTATAGCGATTGTATTATGAATTGTTCCAACTTTAATGAGTAAAGCTTCACGAGCTCGTTTTCATTTTTTTCATCTATACTTAGTCTGGCCATAAATACTGTTACTTCCAACAAGACTCGGCGCCAGGTCATAAAGCTCGGTCCACGCAGTCTTGGTTGGAAGTGAACGTTTCGGACTTCATCAGAGCTGAAGACTGGCCGTCGTCTAGTCCTGATCTTAATCCGCTGGATTATGATTTATGGTCAGTTTTAGAGAGTATGGCTTGCTCTACACGCCATGATAATTTGGAGTCCCTAAAACAATCCATACGATTGGCAGTGAAGAATTTTCCCATGGAAAGAGTGCGTGCTTCTATTGATAACTGGCCTCAACGTTTAAAGGACTCTATTGCAGCCAACTTTTTCGTAATCTTAAAATAAAATGATAAATCTTAGTAATATTTTGAATTTGTAATGATTGACATTGTATTGTACTAATTAATGTTAATTTGACATGTTCAAGTTTGTTAATTATTATTATTATGTTATGTGATTATATTATTATGTGATTTCTATGAGTATTAACTCGAAATAAATAAATAAATAAATAAATAAATAAGTACATGTCAAATTAACATTAAGCAGGATCAATATCAACGATGACTAATCTATCAAGACACGGGTGATTAAATTCACCCAGTTTGATGATTAGTGCCGTAACTTTTGTTAAGTACTATTATTTTTACATGAAATAAATGATTTGATTTGAATTGTGATCGCTCTTATGTGTGATTGAATGATGATAAAATATCTAATCGTTTTATTACGATTATTACGATTAGGTCGTTCCATTATCAGTGTGAGAGAGCTAGTGAAGGAAATGCGGTTTGGTATAGGCCTAGGTCCGTATCCGCTGATAACTTCGACTATGGGAATGGGAATAATGTTTTTGCAGTAATAGATAATAGTTCATCAATTATATAAATATGCGAATGACTGTATTTGTTATTTATTTTACACATTTTGTGTGCAGAGTGCAAACGTCTCCGCGTTTATACTTCGGATGAAAATTTTAAGCCTTTTTTTATTTATTAAATAAAATATTACATATTTGATTAACAATGTCTGCTGATAAAATTCTAATCAATCTCATATTCGGACACGTCAAGACTTGGCTGAAAATTTTCGATTTAGAAATCAACAATCAGTTTAAATTTGCGGAAGTAAAGAAAGTTGCGTAAACATTTCATAATTCATTTATCCCTTGAAAAAGAAACAGGTTGAACAATAAATAGTGATCTTAAATTCTATTATATAAAGTATCTCTGTTTTTCAAAAATAGCAATGTAAGTATTTTACCGTTAGTAATGGGAGTTAATATGCATCAGAAGAATTTTCAAGCGAACAAAACACAGAATGTCTTTTCTTTGGAAGGCGGACCATTACTATCACTTCCATCGAGATTCGACGATTTGGACGAAGAAATGGAGAAATAGCTGATGCTTGTTTTTTTTTTTACACTGGAGAAGTTGATAGAGTACGTTCTATTGTGATGGTGGAGTGAAAGATTGAGAAGCACAGGATATACCAAGTCAAGGTATAGTCAAGGTTCATAAAACGTATTTTGACCGCTGCCCATACATTATGTTTGTTGAAGATGAAGACAAGACTATCGGTGATGAGAACGATTGTAAAACGAATGTAAAATCACAAAACTGTGAAATATCTGTTCAAAACGTTACTAATAATGATAAATACTATATAGACATGTCTTGTAAAATTTGTAACGTTGAAGAAGTATCTACAGTTTTAATACAGTGGTCATGTTATAACTTGTGTGAAATGTACATTTTCTATAAATAATATAATATGTGTATAGAAAAGCATTTGATAATTGTAAAAATATATTTTTGATAAACGTTAGTGTTAATTTTTTTCTCACCACAAAATACTACTAAAATTACCTAGGCCTACGACGTCAAAGGAGTCGCTGACGTGACGTGTGCGGAACGCGGCTGTGGGCGGGACGCGGGTGCGGGCTAGACGCAGGCGGGACGTGGACGCGAGACAGGCCCGGCCGTGACGTGTGTGCGGATGGGACACGGGCAAAACGTGGGCCTGAGAGCGCGGGCGGGACGCGGGCTCGGAAGGGACGCGGGCGGGACGTGGACGCGACGTAAGCGTAGGTGCGGACGGGACGTGGTTGCGAACGGGACGAGGGCGGGACGTGGACGCGGGTGGAACGGGTACGCAAGGCGGGCGCGGGCGGGGCTCTAGGTCATCGTCATCGAAAATGTTATGTTGGCATACTTCTCCGAACTCTCAGCAAAATTAAAGCCTTCTACGTTATGGTCGAGGTTTTCGATGATAAAAAGTATGCTGAAAATAAGAAACAACGTGGATATAAGTGAATACCCAAAATATGTATATGTGAGTTATAACTTTTATAAGAAATAAATGATTAGTTAGTTGAGTTTATTGTGTTTTTATTATTTTATTAAATAGCTTAATTTTTTCGCAACTGTATTAAAAATAGTCGTTCAGTACACTTGCGGAACCGTCATTGCAACTTGTTCCGACTGTCAACCCTCGCCTTCGGCTGCGCCTCGGCTCGGGTAGACATTTGTCGGAACTCTTTGCAATGACAGCCTTTCCGCACTTGTAATGAAATATACTATTTTGTTATACTGGTTCATTTAAAAGTGTGAAAAAGACAGCACAATGCATGTAGGTAATGTGCTGCAAGTAAATATTATAATCGTCTTCGGTTGAATCCTCGTATAATTGGAATCAAACATCAACTTAAGTTCTATTAATTCTTAAATGAATGCTTTAAATTTTTCTTCTTAAGCGTGATTCAAAACTCCTGAGAGGTAGACCCATAAATATTTCAATATGTTATGTTATGATGTTGCAGGATAAGCCCTGATATAAGTTTTTTTATTTATTTTTAAGCCATAACGTGCATGAGTTAAATAATTAAGTAAATTGCAAGTTGTTCTAGCTTGACTATAGTTAACAGACAAGATATTCAGTCACAAGTCCCAAAAATAATCTATGTATATCTATATTTGTACTAAAACATTGTTTTTACGTAATAACGTCCGTAACTATTTCACTAGTCAGTTTGCATGTCTGCTTAGATACACAAAACGAAACGTTCAAGATAATACGTGATAACATGATTAGCACGTTGATCTTAACAAGACCAGTAGCAGTTTCGTTCAGGTGTTTTCCTATTTTCATGGTTTCAGTCTGTCTCCGATATCTGGGCGCGATACACGCTTTTCGTCGGGTTTCGGGAAATTTCGGAGTTTTCCCGCGCCGTGTCGCTCTCGGTGTGAAAGTTCTTAATGTTACAAATAAAATGCTTAGATAACTGTTATTTAACTATTATAAGCTTCTTGTTGAATTAATTAAGTAACATAAATTTATAAAAGAGCTAAAAGCGAACTAAATTTGACTCAAATAACCCACCTCTAACTGTTCCTGGTGCAAAGGTACCCATACTTGCGGCGTTACGCCGTTATTTAATTTACATAATATACATTATATATTATACATAATATAAATAAAATATATACGTAAATTTATTATTTTAAAATAAATTATTTGTATAACTCAAAACTGAAAACTATGTACACACAAATGCAATAGAAAAATTTAAGAGTTACTTTCGGAAATGGAAAGATCACTTGTTATGTTAATTCATTTAATTTTTGATAGTAATGAATTTGATTGTGAAAATGTAGGTAAAGTAAATTAAAAGAAAGCTATTCTAATATTAGATTAACATGTAGGCAACTTATTTTTTCAATAAAATCGATTTAAAAAAGTCTAAATTTGAAATAATTCAAAAGTAGATTTCGCTATTGGAAATCAAGTAAATGTGTGTGTCTTATTACTATTAATATTGTCTTAACTCAATTTTCTATATGCATTAAAAATACCAAAAAAACTACATATAATAATAACGCTTCCCTGTATTTTTTGCGTAGATAGCTTGTAAAAATAATAGTATCAGTGATATTTTAGGTTATCTCATAAATTAACATAGTAATCAGTGATAATTCAAACAATATTGTTTATTTGACCGGACGACGGCTTATGAAATTTAGACATGTTAAAACACGGTAGTATCTCCTTTGTCTTTTTCAGGCATAGCAACATTTTTGAAGATTATAAATTACTGAATTGACTTACGAAAAATATGCTAAAAAAGAAAATCGAGGAAAGTGTAACAAACGTTTAACAAGGTAAACTACCTACTTATGCTCGCCAAAAATAAGGAAAATGGTAAATTGGACAGTACTAGAGGACTTTCCAATTTACGGTTTCTGAATATTCAGAATGAACGGGGAATAAATATTTATTCCCCGTAAGAATTGAAAATGTTTTCCAATCCATATTTGCATATGTATTTGTGAGAAATTTTGCGTAAACATTTTTGCTAAAAGTTTACAATGCTATTAACAAATTTTTGCACATCCGATTTTCCGCAAACCTTTCCTTAGTTTTATATCTTCAACAAAAATATAGGTATGTGAGGAAGTGAAATATTGATGAAATTTATGAAGGAATACCTTTAAGGTCGAGGATAAATATAAAATACCACATATAAAAAAAAGCTAGATTTATCGAATTAGGGTCACAACCGAAGAAAACTTCCCTTTACAAGAGATGTTTTGATTTTTGTCTGTATGACAATTTGATATGATAACGACACATGAAAATACAGTTGCATTCAGAACTTCCTATTCGATTCAAGTCCAGATACAATGCAATTCAATAATAAATTGATTCAAGTAGGTATTTAAATTATGGAGTCAATGTAATCATTTCGATTTCATTGAAAAAACAAAGTCAAAATTTCCAGCTCCAGTCAAGAGGAAAAAGTAAATAAAAATCTATGAACTGAAATGCAAATATCACTAAAGTAAAATAAATAATATTCAAGGAAAGTGGAAAAGCGAATTGAACGTGAAGACGTGTGCAGACTGCGCAATGTGGAAATAAATTGAATTATTTTCTATGAAAAATAAAGTGAAAGACTTGAGTGTCTCATTGACTGCGGATGAAAATATGAAAGGTAAGCGGTATTTATCTACATAGTTGTATTTGCAATCTTATGAATTCCGGTCATCGAGGCATACGCGATTGCTGGACTCTTTTCGACCGAGTGAGCGAAGCAAACAAACTCTTTTTTCTGTCCTTATATTTGTATGTCGTATTTTTCAACTAATCTTTACGATACTTCTTCTCATTAATATGTAGGTTATACAATTTTATATATTTTATTTATATTTTTGTCGTCAGGGATAGGTTAGGGATGGGTTGTTTTGCCCAAAAGGGGTTGGGGGGGGGAAGTTTTTTGTTTACAAGGCTAGACTTTTCTGCGACAAATATTGTTTGTGCTCGCAGGTCTACTGTTCGTAGACCTACCTACTAGTCTAATAAAAAACTGCGAAGGATATAACACACTATTCGTCTCGTTGTTCTCATCAGGTGAATTGTAGTCAAATCTTCATAAAAAAGTTCTAGTTTTAAAATATCGTTCGCAAATAAGGTAGATACAAATGATACAAATGAAGCATCTGTCCCAGTGAAAAATAACGCCTGACCTTATTGAGGATGCCGAGTTTTTTATTAGTCAGTTTAGTCGAGATAGGCTCCAAAGTTAATTGTTGAGGTTAACATTAGTCCCAGCAGTTCAAGATGGTCTGTCAATGGTAAAGATACATTTCGGAAAGTAGGAGACAAAGGAAACTCATTAATCACTACTTTTAACGGAGAAAAGACTTGCTGGCGTTGAATTTGTAGACATAGACATATTTTTATTAGAAATACATTACCGACAGACGGAGGATGGAAAAAAAAACGAGATTACTTTAATTAAACTTTAATTACTAATAAAAATTACATATGACTTAACTAATTCTATTTCGAAGTGCGAAATAAGAGAGAGCTACCATGAAGCCGTGGACTCGTCACGAGGCCTCGGTTGATGCCCTGGTGCGTTGCTGCCTCAGCGATTCCGCCAGTGTGTTGGAAAGGTTGGCTTCGCGTCGTCAGCAGTTTCCATGTGTTCGTATTGCGTAATTTTTGCGACAAAACAAGCACAACATATAGACACATACAAATAAACAAAAGTACAGTCGTTTTTGTCACAAATCGGCTCCAACGCAGCATTAGCTGGTTAAATTAACCAGCGCTGGTCTTCCTGCTAGTGAAGTGTGAAATTTTTAGTAGCAAGTAAAACAAGTAAATATTAATAAAATTACAAATAAATGAATGCAATTTAAAAAAAAATATGAAAAGGGAGAAATAACAACAGCTGTTACATAATATCGAAAAATTCAATCAAAACATATTACATAAGTAGGTCTGTACGTACCTTATTTATTTTGAGGTCGGTGCCTGTCTAAGACTTAAAGTTGGTGATAATGAACTGGCACCGACCTCAAAAAATAGTTGGGATACGCACGTCGTATAGACCTACTTATTAGGGAGACGCCGAGTTTTGATTTAATTTATCGGTATTATGTAACAGCTGCTGTTATTTCTCCCTTTTCAGTTCATTGAATAGTTGTGGTGAAAAGTGGATGATTTTTTTTCCAATTACTTTTATTATACTTTTGTTGCATGTACTTTTTATAAACATATTATGCGTATCATAGACTCGTGCGAACATTATTACAATGACTATTATTTTTATATGTTATCTGTTTCAGCCTAAGCATAGATATATGAATATTACAGGCTAATGCCCGGGATACACGAGGCTAGTTTTTCAAGCTAGGATAGCAAGCTAGTTCTCTTTGAAACTGTCTTGGCTAGCTGACCTGGCTTGGAATATGCTAGTTCTGTTTACATGAGGCTATATTATTTTAAGCTAGTATTATTGCTGTGACCGAGGTGACCACACGTCCAAAATGAACTGCACGCGGAAAATAAAACACTATTCGACTGAAACAGTTACTTACTTACTAAGTTCGGCTATTATGCAAGACGTTTGAACGCGTTCTGTCTAACCAATCCCTTACATCAATTTATTTTAGAGCGAGTTAAAGGTTATGTAATACAATAATCAGAAAATACGATTTGATCAAAAAACTTTGTGAAACTTTTTATTGTACCGCCAGCGTAGGCGGCGGTGCGGCGTCTAAACTCTCCAGTAGATATTAATTAATTCAACTTTTATGATATTTAGTATTTTATAAATACTCAACTTTTTATTTTATTTAGGTACGTAAATAATGTCTAGTAGGAATAATGTGCGGAATTATGAACGTGTCTAGATGTAGTTTGGTAAATTATTTGTGAAAGGTGTCGTAAGATTACTTGGATTGGTAAATACGAGTTCGCTTTTATCTAGAATTCAGGGACTTTATTTATGACAAAACAAAGATACATATTTATGATAAAAACTCTAATACATCGGTATCGTAAGAAATATAAAACTTTTATAAGCATGTTCAATATAATTTGAACTAGCTGATCATCCTCGCGCCATCAACATTTAGCATAGTATATTTTGGTTCTTTAAATGCAGTATGCAGTTGTTTTCTGCTTTTCTCCGACTGTGCAAGAAAGATTTTTTTTGTGTACATGTATGTATATTTCTGTTTTATATTCTATAGTATATTTTTTACGAAATACAACTCTAGCTACTGATCTTTTCAGAACTTTTTAAAAAACGCTCATCATCATCATCATTCAGTCGCAAGAATCTTATTGTTAGACAGAACTCCTCCACTGATTTCCAAAAAGACCGCTAGAAGCGGCTTGGTTTGTATATTTAAAATCTTCATATTATGTTAGGCCACTTCAACCCTTGCTCGAGCAAGGTTAACCCTGTCGGAGGTTTCTCTCAAAATTAATTTCATTAGACGATATTAGAGTTTTAACTGAGATTCACTATGCAATATTCCGAGTTAATTACACATTTAAATAAATTCTGCTTAGCATTGAGTCTACTGGTCATTAAATCTATCGCTCACTGTTACATCCTAATCCTAACTATCTCAACTAATATTATAATAGCGAATATACCTCTCTGTTTCTCTGTCTGTTTGTTATCTTTTCACGAGCAGACGGCCAGAGCAAATGATCACCAACACCGTTCATCATTAAGCGGGTGAACCCGCGGGGCGCAGCTAGTGCTGAAGCGTAGGTGGCTTTGTTCTGTTCCATAAATATTTTAGGGACATACGATCCCAAATTGGGCACTTGGGTACTGAATATGTTAATTTTAATACTATAGTATAATTATGCAAACTAGCCACAAAATTCATTGTGCTAATTTGGGGATTTCTGGAATGGAGAAGTAATTTCACACTCGTAAATAGGGTGGTAACACCATAATACACGTTTGTACATCTACTTTAAACGAGCAATACTTGTATATATGTATATACTCTGAATCTCGGAAACGGCTCCAGCGATTTTAATGATATTTGGTTTGTAGGTAGATTAGGGGACGATAAATCGATCTTGCTAGGTTTGATTACCCGGGTTTGCTCGTATTTTCAGTTATATAAAATCCGAGTGGAGCTCGGTCCCCAGATACTCAATATTATAGAAAAAAGTTGTAAATTTGTGTCTAAAAATCTGGAATTACTGATCTGATTCCAAAGGGTTTCCATGATTCCATGTGTAGGTTTGGAGGTATTTCGAAACAGATCATATGGCAAACAAAGCGGTAGCGATTCGAGAGTTGGGCGGTGCGGTAGTTTTTATGTTAGATCTACGATTGACCACTAACTCGCCAGATGTTAAGCGACGGTGTGGCCGAGGATGGAGCTCGTCGATCTGGAAGATATTTGAAGCATACTCTAGCTTTAAAATTTCGAAGATTATAGTTCTCAGGAAACACATATGATGGCAAAGAATTCTATTCCTGTGCAGTACGCATCAAGAAAGTAGACCAATATCGCTGAGTACGAATTTTTGGCATTTTAAGGAGAAGTGGGTGGTAACTCGCTGGATTTTTGCAGTGCTTCTGTAGTGTTTTTTTACTCGTTCAAAGACGCAAGCTATAAAATAGTCTCATTAAAAAAATATTCTTAACATTATTTTATTCTCCTTTCCTCCTGTCCTTTTTATAACTGGGTAATTGAAGAAAAAAAATGGTATAGAAATAGGTACCTGCAAACGTGAGGAAGACATCTAGGCTACATCATTATCATCATCATCAACGTGGTTTTTTATCACTGCGCGACAGAATAAGCGAGGCACAGTGGCACAGTTAACAATATTATATCTTAGCTTAGACAAAAGTCGTCTGCAAAGTACAAGTTATATAAGTTATAAGTTACATAAGTATATAAGTTATGGGTTGAAAGGAATTCTTGGAATCGAAAATAGACTAAGTAAATGTTATTGAACAAAATTGTGTTAGGCTTTTATTGTTACGATGAAAGTGTTTTTATTTATAGCATTGAGGTTCTATATCACTTTACAACTGGGCTCAAGGTCGTGTCAAAGCAGTTTTAATAATGTAGGTAACTATTGGCAGACCGAGGTGCCCTAAATTTGCCTTGAAATCAAACGTTTAGACATTTTTAGAACTTCAAGTTGTTTTATGTGCGAATTAGATCCATATCTGGGCCTCAAGGCTGCTAAGTGAATATAACTCGCTCGCCGCTTGCTGATACGATTCAAAGACAATATTGACAAATTGTTAGTCAACTTATATAGTAATAGACTAGCAATTCGTCAAAATTGTCTTTGAATCGTATCAGCGAGCGGCGAGCGAGTGATGTTCACTTAGCAGCCTTGAGGCCCTGATCACCAACTTGCCTGATGGTAAGAATTGGTTCACTCTAGTCTTGAGCATTTCAATATTGTAAGTTCTCAGAAAACAGAGTGGTGGCGATTTCAACTCCTGTGTAGCTTATAATAATATGCATTAAGAATATGTACCAAAATCGTTGTGTACCGATTTTTGACAATTTAATGAGATATGGATGGTAGTGTGCTGTCTTTCTGCATAAATCGTGTATGGGGAGGGTGGAATAAGTTAGTGAAGCTTTTGTGCACACTCACTGAAATGGATCTGATCTAAGTCAGAGATGTTACTTTACTGGCGATGCTCGACAATAAGTATACCTAAGACTTGAATAATAAGAATAAGACTTGAAAATGGTAACAAACCACATTTTAATTACCTATCTATTGAGTCCCCACAAAAAATCATCAATCAATCAATCTATAACACTTTATTGACACCACATAAAGTAATAAGACAATAAACACATAAGAAAATGGCACAAAAGGCGGTCTTATCGCTAAAAGCGATCTCTTCCAGACAACCTTGGGATGTGATGGAAAAGTAAATGTAAAGTTGGGCGGTGGCGCTAATTCAGGAGTAAATACTCGTAGACTAATTGAATAATCATCCGTATGTTAGGTGTTGGGAGGTGCCTATTTTTTTTTCTAAATTGCATTTTACATTTTTCGGCGTGATTAATATATATAAATAATTACAACTTTCTAGATCTAATAGTTAAGCTAAGCAGTGTACAGACAGACAAACAGACAGACGGACAGATATGGCGGAACAATAGTTAGGATTCCTTGTTGATTACGAATCCTTAAAATATTCACATTACCTATTTTAAAACCAAACTTCATACAAAAAGATAAAAGGAATAAAATGAATGAAGGGAAATTTTTTCTTGACATCGACGAAAAACGGGAAGTAAACTCTTTTGACATTCTTCGAAGGGTCAAGCACCAAGGCTTGACCCTTTTTCTTTTTGGGATTTTTGATTTCTCATGTCCATTAATAGCAAATTAATGTGGTTTGTCGCTATTACCCAAAATACCTACCGATTTTCATGCCCCTGACATAAAAGGAGTTCCAAAAATTAACCTAACAGATAGCAAGAAGCACGAAAAAGTATCTTTCATGGTAGATATTCCAATAACTTGTACAAAACGCGTGCGTACCGGCAAAGCGTGGAATAAGCTTCTTGAATGGATCTTTCTGAATATAGTATAATGTAGGTGTCTTCAAATCGCTAGTGAATAGATTCCTTCTAGGTAAGCTCCATCGCGAAATCAGGTGAGCGAGGCGAGCAAGCCTATTATTGTATAAAAATAATTGATAAATCAATAAAATACTCGTGTCATCCTGGAAAAAGTAGAGAAATGGGTAAATGTGAAACTATTTACACATTAAGAAAACAATTGCATTTTGGGGTACAGGATTTAATTACCAAACCCGATCTCAACATTATCTCAGAGAACTTAGTGACGGCACAGTTACACAAGTATAAGTTACATGAAACAACAGCTAAGAACACTCCCGACTAATTCACCTTTCAAACAAAAACAAAAAACTCGAAATCGGTTCATCCGTTCGGGAGCTACGATTCCACAGACAGACACACGCACAGACACGTCAAATTTATAACACCCCATCGTTTTTGCGTCGGGGGTTTAAAATAAAAAGTTTATTGTGATAAACTGATTTACACAAGATAATAATTTCATAGCCTTAGTCAGCGGCTCCTACTTACCAAAGCGCAAGTGCGGCCCCATAATATGGAGTATTACTCCTACCTCTGGAATGATGCTCTTGGGTATTAACTTCAGCGTCTCGACGAGCCAATTGAATTATTGACAATCCCAAGCTTACCAACAAGCAAGAGCCGCTTTGTGTGAGTAGAGATGTAGGATCATTTTGCTATTTGTACTGGATATGTTTTGGGGAATGTTCATAAGAGCTTTTTGACCTAATTCCTGGTTCGGAGTTCCACTATCGTACTTTACGTCACCGCCAAAAAGCTTACCTCTACATTTTGCATAATCCCATACAGTCAGATTCTCCCGCTCCTTTCTCCCGCGGACTAGCAAAATGTGGAATGTTCTTCTTCGGAAGGTTTTCCCGCCGAGCTTCAACAAAGAACGTTCGAAAAAGGGTAACTACAAGCATCTCTCCTAGAAGTAACAGCAATGCCACTTTTAACCAAATTGAACTAACAATGTTGACATACTGACAAGGTCACCACAGGCCAGTGTGTCAACATTGTTAGGTTTTGGTTATAAGTTAGGTATTACATGTGAGAACTAAATTTATGTTGAGTATTTAGTGTTATGTAATGTAATAATTATGGGACCGACTTGGGAGCTTTCTCTATACATCAATTAAAGAAACATAAAAATTGGTTCACGAATGACGGAGTAATTCGTGTACATACATAAAAAAAATTACGGTACGAATTGATAACCTCCTCCTTTTTCGAAGTCGGTTAAAAATATAATGGGGTACGTAAAAATAATTTTTAGACATATTTTATGCTTTTATTTGAAAATTTTGAACTATTTTAGGAAACTAATTTAAATATTTTTGTGATGTTATATTTTTGTTTTAATATTATTATTTCGGTTGATGTTGATAATATATTACGAGTATAATCTCTTAATTTATTTTTTTATTATTATTAATCGGCGCATTCCACATTTTGGCGGCACGTACAATGAAGGTGGAGCCAAAGCGTATGTTTGTATATGATCGCCTACAGCCTGTATGTTTATATATGACAGCCTACAGCCTAAACGGCTTGACCGATTTTGATGCGCCATGGAGTCGTTAGATTCGTCTTGACTCCCTGAGTGTCATGGGCTATATTGTTTTGTTATAATAATTTACTTTAATGCTACGACTGTTGCAAAATAAAAAAGATGGGCTTTTTCGTCTCCTTCAATGAACTTTTTCGTAATAAATAAGCGATTTCACTAGACTTATTCTAAAGAATGCGTTCTTAGAAACTTTTACAGCGATTTTAAGTATATTTTCTCACAAAAAAACGTGTACTCAAACGTAACGAAATCGTAAGGGCCTGGGCCCCACGTCGTCCGGCACGGCACCGTGCCGTGAAATTTTACGACGTGGCGCCGGAACCCGACGTTTTTTAGTAGGCGAACACGTCGGATACAGGGCGGCGGGCGCCGCGCCGGCTTTTGTTTCCGATTCGGCGCCGTGCGGGTTGACATAGGGCCACAGCTTAAGCCGAACTGCACTGCAAAAACCGTTTTTCTGTAGTCGGCATTTTTTTGTGATATAGAGACTTGTACTATGTAAAGTTAAATAACAAACTCTAAACCGAAAATTAGCTACACAATCGAGACGCCAATTCGTATTTTATGCCACTATAGTTCCCTCTCCAGTCAGGCGCCATTATTCAAAATACCTAACATGGCTACAGTTACATCACGTCCTTTGGTAATAGATTGTAAATGAAACAGTCACGAGAACATATAACACATTGTACACTAACATATGTATTAGCGGCTCCATAAATAGACGAATGTAAATAATGAGGAACTCTATAATAAGTTGTTTATATTACATGTTAGAAAGCATTACTGAAGGCGCTCTAGGTAACTCACGCGTATTGCTCGCGTATATAAATATTTTTGTAGTTTTCATAACTTCAAAAATGTCTAAGTGCACTTACAAAAATCAGCAGAATACTAGAATAGCAGGTTTTATTAAGGATCCTTTTGTGAATAAAATTGTGAGATGCGGCTTCTACAAGCGTCTAAAATCAACTATGATATCGCATTAGTATTCATGAATCTACAGTCTGTAAGTGACTACGTCTGTCTACCACTCTACGAGTTATGTTTTTATATGTCGCAAATATATAAAAAATAAGAGTAAACTCCTAGGTACAGAAGCTCTGGTCGAATTGGTCGTCACGCGAGCTTAAATGATATCATCCGCCGGGATTTTGCCGCCGCTAACGTTGCAGCTGTGCTCGAACCGAGCGGTCTTGCGCGTGACGATGGTAAAAGGCCTGACGGAATGACGCTTGTGCCATGGAAGTTGGGACGTCCCTTGTGTTGGACGCCACGTGCGTTGATACTTTGGCACCGTCTCATCTTTCTGATACACGGAGTAGAGCTGGCGCTGCGGCTAATTCGGCAGAGCAGTACAAGCGACGTAAATATGCTAATCTCGGTAGAGGTTACATATTTGAGCCGTTTGGTGTCGAGACTTTGGGCCCGTGGGGACCCGGAGCTCATCTCATTTTCAAAAATTTATCTGAGCGGCTGATCAATGCGACGCGTGACCAAAATGCTGGTGCGTAATTGCGTATCTAGCCCAACGCATAAGCATTGCCATTCAACGTGGCAGTGCGGTAACTGGTGGGCTATGGACTGGTGGTGTGGCTATGGTGTTGTATAACTTGTATAATAAATAAATAATAAATAACTGGTACTGGGCTTGAGCATTTGAATTGTCTTTAGACCTTTATCGGTCTGGGGTAATCAATTTGCTTTTTGTGTAGTAGACTAGTAGTTTAGTTTGTGTAATGTTTTGTTGTAGTTAACCTACGTACAAATCGTCGAGATCTTATTTTTCGCTGACAAATACCGCATTTTCCAAACAGCAGGCGAACAACATTTTCAACTCCTAGATGTAATCCGATTTCGATTATTCTTTTTTATATTCTTCGAACCATAAATTGCAATAAGCAAAATATATTACAAGCACAGACTTTTATCTGTGGTATTTGATTACTTTAAGATTTTTCCTCATAAAAATAAATTGTTTTTAACCCTGTTTTTTTTACATAGACAAAGTAATCTGCGATTTACTTTTAGTATACTATATTTAAAAAAACTAGTTTTCTCTCTATTTTGTAAAAGTCTGTTGTATGTAGGTAAGTATTTTTATATTTTGATAAGCGTAAGTGCTATTTGTTGATTTTCAAGTTAGCTTAGAGAGATAGCTTTTAGCGATAAGGCCGCCTGTTGTTTCGCTAGCATGTAAGCCTCTTATTAATTAGTGTTTTGGTATGGCGTACAGAGAGAGTTTATCTATCTATATATATCTATCTATTTGACAAACTCATATACATATATGTCTGGCCTGTCTGGTATAGCATCGCCAACATAACTACAAGAACTAAAATAAGATAAATAAGGTCTGCTGTTACGTCCAACTTCATGAAATGTGTACGTTACTTTGTTTTTAGATTTACTTACCGCAACAGGATAAAGGGTACCCTTATAAGATCATCTTTATTCCATCTGTCTAACTGTCAAGACCCTTTTTCAAGAAAGCGTCGAAGTATCCAGTTTAATAACTAAAACTCATGTTTACGGATCCTTGTATCAGTAAAAATAGCCAAGCTTCTCGCCTTTTTATCGACTTTTTAAAGGAGGTTAAGAATTCGGGTGAATTTTTATAGTTTGTTATCGCGTAAATCCGTCATATATAAAACGATTTGAAAAACTCTTTTTTGGTCGAAAGTATATACTTTCAGATTGGTGTTAGAGAAATCTCATCAAAATCGATTCTGTAGTTTGGTTTTTTAAAACAAAATTGCGAAATTTTGAAGTCGGGGGTTTTCAGTTTTTTAAGCAGCGATCTATATTTATCTATATGTAGCGTACTAGATATCATGTTTTGAACATTCGCTTTGTTCATCGCAACTGCAGAGCAGTGTCTACACCTTGTTCAGTTGTATGTTTGACAGTGACGTGGGTGATAAGCTTTGACGACCGTTTTGTTGTTTGAAATTTCTGTTCTAGTTCACTGGCATTCTTTGTATTTAAACTATAAAAAAACCGGACAAGTGCGAGTCAGACTCGCCCACCGAGGATTCCGTACAAACTAAATAAAAGGGGGAAATCATATATGTTTTTTATATTTTCCTTTATAAACCGAATAATATCGTAATATCGTATATCGTAAAAATATTTAAAACATTCCTTGCTTACCACTCGGATCCGAGTGGAGCGGGGCATAGTAGCGGCGCCTTCCACTCGGATCCGAGCGAGCGTCCCGTTTATTTTGTAGTAGTCAGTAAACCGCCGGCGTTTGAGGCAGTCAACGTTGCTTTGCGCGGCCACTTTGTACTTAATCAAAGTTCGCCTTTAAAGTTTTGGTTCCCAGCTGAAGTGAAGGGTCTGCAGGGGGCGAAGAATGTGTTAAAAACCTGTTTTAGCTTATGCTAATGAGGCTCTTTCATATGATATCCCACATGATACGGTTAATTCACTAAAAAATTTGGGCTCTCATTCCTTGCATAGAGACACTATTTTTTTTTGATTAAATAAAAAAAAAACAGTTTTCGTTTTTTTTCCTATATGTGTACTCTAACACAATGCTTCTTGCCAAATTTCAGAGTTCTAGGTCAACGGGAAGTACCCCATAGGTTTTGATTCCTCTGTGAGTGTCGTAATGTGCGTTTTTTACGACATATTTGGCTGTAACTTTTTTTACGAATACTGAGAATTTTTATTTTTCTTTCTGCAGCAAGATACTATGGATCTGCGTATATGGTTTTAATTTCAACTCGATGCCTTCACGCGTTCCCGAGATAAAGGTCTTGACACCCGGACAGACGGACAGACAGACGGACAACAAAGTGATCCTATAAGGGTTCCGTTTTTTCCTATTGAGGTACGGAATCCTAAAAATTATTGATAACTGTGATGGGAATGACGTAGTTGATAACCTTTTCTTATTTGTCTTCATTTTGTTATATCCGTCCAAATAAATTACAAGTTCTATGAACATTTCAATTAGCCGTCCATTAGCCAGACGGTACATGTATATGTCTCAGAATACAGAAAATATGTATATGTAGTCGACAGGCATGGCTGAGTATTATTTTGATTCAACATAATTATCTTCTAGTGGGCATTAGCTAACTTTGTGGGCATTAAATGGCATTGTAATGATATCACATTATAATGAGTTGTCTCTTGTCACTAAACCTCACTGACACTAAACACGGTCACATTTTAATTACACACTCATTCGTCACATTAATAGACAGTATCAAAACGTGGTGATAGTTCCTCGGTACGTGCGCAGGCGTCTAACTCAGACGGCTGTACAAAATCATCTCCTCTCCTGCGCCGTTCCAAGACTCCATCGAAACATCACCTACCTCAGGCGACACTTACGTTTTGAAGTACTACCCATTGATTGATGGCGGTCGCCGGTCATGCCGGCAACATATAATATGTATCTACTACGGACAATTACGGACATATACAGCCGTTCAAAGATACACAGATAACGTAGATAATTTTACCTATTAAAAAACGGCGGCGTTAATAAGAATTTCGTTCGTACTAGTTGATTATGGAACCCTAAAATACGATTTCTTTTTAAGGTAACAAATAATTTAGCCTATTGTATTTGTCTTTAGAGTTAATTCATACTAAGTGTCTTTGTAAGATCTTTTGTAAGTACTTGATTAGATAAATATCTATATTTTTTTTTTAAATAAATATTTTATATATGTACCTAACTTGTATTTTTTTAGGCTATAAATTCTTCAACTCAGCCAGCTCAGTTACATGTTTCCTGAATAATATAAATTGCTTGCGGTAGGTGATTGAAGTGTTTTAATTGAAACTTAGAACTTAGTGGTTTCTATTCTTTTTGTGTAAAATATTCTAACTAATTAATTAGGCACAGATTTCATTAATCAGACGGCAAATTTAGCAAAAAAAAAAATTAGGACGTTTTTAGGACTCCGTACCCAAAGGGTAAAACGGGACCCTATTACTGAGACTCCGTTGTCTGTCTGTCCGTCTGTCTGTCCGTCCGTCCGTCCGTCCGTCCGTCCGTCCGTCCGTCCGTCCGTCTGTCACCAAGCTGTATCTCATGAACCGTGATAGTTAGAGAGTTGAAATTTTCACAGATGATGTATTGCCTGTTGATGATAATGTCTGTTGCCGCTATAACAACAAATACTAAAAAACAGAATAAAATCTATATTTAAGGAGGCTCCCAGGGGAACCTTAAGGGGGGAGGGAGCTTTGAAATATATTATTCACTTTAAAAATAAATAATTAAATTAAAATAAAAGTAATATTGAAGGGGGGCTCCCATACAACAAACATGATTCTTTTGCTCGATATTGATAACGGCAACAAATAGACTTGAAATATTCACAGAATATTGAGTTATATTATTTACTTTAAAAATAAATAACTAAATTAAAATAAAATTAATATTTAGGAGGGCTCCCATACAACAGATATGATTTTTTGCGGTTTTTATTGATAATGGTGTGGAACCCTTCGTGCGCGAGTTCGATTTGCACTTGGCCGGTTTTATTTGCTATCTAAAGACCAAAAAAACGTGCGAAACAGAGTTATGTCAGTATTGCATTATATTACGCAGACTTACATAAAGGCAGATTATAGATACGCGGGTAAATATACCACACAATTATAGTGTGAATGAGCATGTTATATCAAATGTATGAAAATGTATGTCTACAAACAGTAGACCTAGCGATTGCACACAAGGCTTCACTGTATTAGAAAAATTATTTTAATTGAATTGATTTGAATAATTATCATTAAAATATATCTATGTCTAGAGGGATATGACTTTAACAAAAAAAAAAAAACACTTCAAAGCATAATATTTCGCAAGCGGATCCCTTAATTGAAATATGGTTTTCGAACACCCCCATTGTTTTTTTTTTTGATTAGATATACAACGATACCCCATACGATGGGGCAGATGAGAAAATAATAATTCATTCTCACTTTACGTGTAGGTGAGGTACCCCAAAAAATGTATTTCTAAAATTTTATTCTACGACATTTTCGGCATAATGATGATGTATGCCCATACCGAATTACAGCTTTCTAATACTAATAGTCTTTGAGCAAAGCCGCGGACAGACAGACAAAATTATAAGGGTTCCTTGTTTACTACGGAACCCTAAAAACTGAGTTAAATCGATACTAATTTACTCTGCATGTGTCCATACTCGTTAGTAGCAAAAGTGCAGATTTACAGTCCTGTACTATTAAGTATTCTGTGACTAAACTATGAAAACTAAGGGCTATATTTCACCAAGACACCATGGCGGCGCAACCAGTCGCCGCTACCAACAAAGTGTATACAGCTCTATAGAGAGCTTCTCACCTGGTGTACGTTTGGTTGCGCAACCAATTTGGCGGCACGACCAGCCCGGACGAGTGCACAGAATGTTACTGGTCGCGCTGCCACGCTGGTCGCGCCACCACTAATTACTATAGCGCTGTATGGTATCAGTCACTCGGCCGCCACTCCGGCTGCCAGTGACCACTTTGCATCTCTTTTCCTACGTACATACAGCAGTAGTATCAAAATGGACCTCGAAGAGATAGCTCTTCGAGGTCCATTTTGATACTGTCTCAGTGTGGTCTGGCGACTCTGGTGTCTGTATGGTGTGTAGTTTGGTAGCTTACGGACACCACGGTGGCGCGACTGGTTGCGCCGCCGTGGTGTCCCGGTGAAATATAGCCCTAAGAGTATGAACAATATTGTTCACATAACAAGGTCCTCATTATGATGAAAATAAACTCTATATAAAGTACGAATAAAACCTTTACTATCTAGTGCAAAGGGGAAGAGTCACTGTCTTTAGAAACTCGATATCTTGTTTCCCTCTTTCATGCGGAGTTCCCCAACCTCTACAAGTCAGGTTGCGGGTAAATTTTATATTTTGTTTTTCTTTATGAATAGGTATTCAATTGTTTTATCTTAGAAAAAATTTACTAAGTGCGTAACGGGTCACATGCAAGGTAGGGTTCTGTAGTTGCACTTCACTGTTTGCGGTCTTAGAACAGGGCTACTTGTTTGATACTATGAACATTGTAATTATTATCAATCAATTAATATGGTATGAATTACTCGTAGATGATGCAGACCAAGGTGAATAGATATTATAGATATTCTTGATCGGCGAGCTCCATCCTCGACAACACCATCGCTTAACATTAGGCGAGTTGGTGATCAATCGTAGATCTATCTGTAAAAAATCCGATAACTATATTTACAGGATATCCAAGAAGAGATGCAGCCGGTACATTCTATGTTTTTCCTCCCAATTCAGATTGGAAGTGTAATGATTTAATATTATGTCGCTTTATATGGAATTTTGTTTTGCCAACAGATATACTCCGATGTGTACTGCTTCTAAGCCTCGCTGCCACAGCGACGCCTGGAGTTCAGTTCAAGCGGCGAAACGACACGCAGTCCTTGAAGGGCTGTTCCTTAGCAGACTACTCTCCAAGTGCGCTGTGTGTCATAGAGAACCGACACCTCGTATGCAGGAGAGGGTTTCCAAGCCATTGGGTGAAGGGAATCAGGTAACTTATCTTATTCTTCCCCCGCGAATTTTTTATCGGAAGGTAAGTAGCTCGACTAAGTGACAATGTTACCTAAACAAGAATCTATATTAAAAGAAAAACAAAATACACAACTACGTAAGAGCGGTTTTCGTAGTGTATGTGACTGTTACGCTTGATATGACGTTGAGTGGAAGTTTTTCACGAGAAAGTGTGTCCTAAGTTGTGATACAATTTGTTGATATGAGTATACTTATATGTACGTTACAATAATTATTTTTGTTAATTACTTTTATGTATTTTTTTATCAGTCCTGTTTATACAAACTGTCCCACGTCTGGGCGCTGGCCATCTTCTCATTATGAGAAGGGTAAGGCCATAGTCTACCACGCTGGCCAAGTGCGGGTTGGCAAACTTCACACATCTTTAAGACCATTGAGAACTCTCAGACATGTAGGTTTCTTCACGATGTTTTCCTTCACCGTTTTGAAGTTGGCGGCAATCAACAATACGCACATAATTCCGAAAAGATAGAGGCGTGTGCCGCGGGATTCGAACCCAGGACCTGCGGATCGCAAGTCAGACGGTCTCCCGACTGTCGGAGACTTCTTGTACTTAACCAGAACTTTATGTATTTAACAAGAATATTTATTGAAAAAAAGCGAATGGAGGTTTCGTAAGTCTTGTTTTTATTTTTTGCACGAGTTTAGTAGTATTTTCCTTGGTATTACAAAAAGTAAGCCGTCGACATTTTGAAAGTGAAGACGAATCTAACGATATTGAGATAAAATCGGTCAAACTGCTAAGACTATTGTAGGTGATATAGAATCCAAAATATATACACCCGAAACTCTTTACCCTATTTTCTGCGTATCCTGGATTATTTCTGGATAAATTAGTACGTGTATTATATTTTTTCTGTATGAAAAAGAGAAGGATTTCTAAGCTCTTCCAGAAAATAAATTTGTGTTATGAAAACGGGTTTTATGATCACCTTTTCCTATTTAGCGTGGGAGTTACTATAAATTTTGCTATCTATTTATATCTAAATTTATTTTAAGTATTTTTGTATCCGCCTTCTCTTTTACACTTATGGTTCTTGTGTTCGCGTGCGACAGAGCAAGCATTTTAGTATTTTGATAGCGCAGTAGAGGACAACGCTTTTTGGTTGTGTCTATCTATATGTATACTAATGTTAACTTCATCATCATCATCATCATCAACAGTCTACATCAGTCCACTGCTGGATATTGGCCTATGTTAGCTTATGTAGCTAAAATGGCTCGACAGATAGATGCGCGAGGTAATATAACCGAATTTGATAAAAAAAATATGGGACCACCTGGGACCCTTTCAAACAAAAAAAAAACAGGTGTCTTCGAGTAATCGGGGAAAATACATAAAATAAAACTAGCCAAGTGCGAGTCGGACTCGTGCACGAAGGATTCCGTACCATTATATATAAAAACGGCAAAAAAATCACGTTTGTTGTATGGGAGCCATCCTTAAATATTCATTTTATTTAAATTTAACTATTTATTTTTAAAGTGAATAATATAACTCAATATTCTGTGAATATTTCAAGCGTCTCCCTGTTGCCGTTATCAATATCGAACAAAAAACGAGCAACAAAATCACGTTTGTTGTATGGGAGCCCCCTTAATTATTTATTTTATTATGTTTTTTAGAATTTGTTGTTATATCGGCAACATAAATACATCATCTGTGAAAATTTCAATTGTCTAACTATCACGGTTCATGAGATACAGCTTGGTGACAGACGGACGGACAGACAGCGAAGTCTTAGTATTAAGGTCCCGTTTTTACCCTTTGGGTACGGAACCCTTAAAAAGATTCCGACGAATAGAGAACCTCCTCCTTTTTGGACGTCAGTTAAATATATATATATATGTAGTTCAGAATTCCATCGAAAGTCACCGGCAGTGGCAGGAAGACGCTGGATGCAAGCCGCTTCCAACCGGCCTTTTTGGAAATCCATAGGGAAGCCTACGTCCAGTTCTGGACTTCTGGTGACTGAGATGATGAGAATTCCATCGAAAGAAAATATAATAATATGTATTTGAATGAAACACTATCTGGGGGCACGGCCGTGCACCCGCCATGTGAGCCAGCGGGTACGGCCGGGACTATCTTTTCTCGAACACATTCGTCGGATTTTTAGACCCTCATAGCTTCGGCCTCGATAACACTAGAGGGTTCAAATTTTCAGGATCAAGTGTGGTCCACGGTCTAATAAAATGTTAAAAGTTTCATGTATCTAGCTTTTATACTTTCGATTTTATTAATACCTAAAATACGCCGATTTGGCACAAATTAATTGATGATCATAAAAAAGATAAAGTACTTGCTGAAGTCTTAGAAAGCTGAAATTTGGTATGTAGGCTACAATTTGCACACAAACAACAGAAAAATTAAGATATTTGTAACTTTCACCCTCCAACCCCTATTTGGGGTTATTTGGGGTTATCCCGTTCTCGTCATCAATATTCCAGGGTACTTCCTGAAGTAGTAGAAAGCTAAAATTTGGTATGCAAACTACGATTGGTACATAAACAACAGAAAAATTATGATATATGTATTTTTCACCCTCTACCCTTATTTGGGGGCTATTACGTTATTCTCATCAATAATTAATATAAGGTACTTCCTGAAGTCTTAGAAAGCTGAAATTTGGTGTGTAAGCTAATATTTACATATGAACCACGAAAAAATTAAGATATTATTACTTTTCACCCTCCAACCCTTTATTTGTGGGAGCACACCCCCTGAGTGTAATCAAAAAGATAGGGTACTTCCTGAAGTTTCAGAAAGCTGAAATTTGGTATGCAAACTACGATTGGTACATAAACAACAGAAAAATTACGATATTTGTATTTTTCACCCTCCAACCCTTTTAAAGTGTGATCTTGTGTGTGTGTCTATATTTCTGTAACACAACATAACTTCGATATGGATAATACTAGAGAGCCCAAATTTTCAGGATAAAAAGTAGACAGTACATTTATAAAACATACAAAGTTTCATTTATTTAGCTTTTGTACTTTAGATATGATTCACATTTAAAATACGACAATTTTACCACTCAGTGAGGATCGTTTATCTAATTAGTTTCAAAAGGCGATACTAGATGGCGTGCGCCTCAAGTTAGCACACGGTATCATTTCTCGCGCTCTGTCGTACATCAATTTTGGATGTCGACACGCTGAGGCACCTATGTATTCCGTATTTATGGTTGGTCTGTGTTGTGTATTCGTTCGTTCTGATTTGGTTCTCGTCTATGATAACGGTTTGTTTGGTATATGGATAAATAGTATCGTTTTCGTTCGTTTTTAGAAAATTATAATACTTTCAACCGAGAGCTTATTTAGAAGCTTGGATTCTGGACCGATCTTGTTAGAGAAGGGGTCAGTGATGTTCCTGATACGGCTATTGCCGTAATATACGGCTTTTAGGCATGCTAAGTATCTAAAATACGGCATACGGCAGCCATCCCAAAGCCGTATAACGTTTGTATGAAAGTATACGGCTGATATCGTAAGTATCGACAAACAATAATTTCTTCGTATAACGGAACGCATCAACGCGGAATCGGTTTCAAGTTTGGGAGTTCCCCTGCACTTAGCGTATGAATAATACGGAAAAATTAAGATGTTACGAAAATAGAGCCAAAACAATATATATCTTTGTTCACCGAGTGAATTTAGAATTTTGTCTGCTTAATCAAAAATAACATCTTAAATCTTTGGATTGTTTTGAATAACATAAAAACAAAATAAACTAATAACCTCCACTATCAATGGAGCTTTGAGCGAAGCAAGCCGTGCGAAACAAAGGCAATTGCACGCAATTTGAAGTACCAGAAGAAATTATGAAAAAAATGAAGGAGAAGAAAACAAGAGACCTCTCACCAACTGAATCTGAAGTATTAAATACCATTCAAAACTTATACGGAGATTAGTTATAAGTAAATAATTAGTGTAATTAAGTCATATAGTACCCATAATTTGTAAAACTAAATAAAATTTAAGTATACGGCCGTTTTTTCCGGTTTTCCTCGAAAATACGGCTATTATATGGCGGAGATACGGCAACACCAAAATTGACTTGGAACATCACTGGAAGGGGTATTAGGTTATAGGTTAAGAATTTAAGTTATTGAATAATAGTCTGGATACAAGAATAAATCTAAAGTTGGTTTAGTGGACGTATTCCTATAAAAAAGAAATAAGACGAACAATATGAGTAACGAAACAATTTCTTTGGGAGAAGGGCTAGGGCCCTATCGTCTATACTACAGTTCATAGTATGCCTGGAAATGGTTCATGCCTTTTCCATTCATTGACATTTACTCAATCTATAGAAGACCGTATTTGATGTGGCGTTGCAAGTTAAGGTGTGCTATTGTTCGTTATGTTGTAGAATATTGGGACGATTTGCAACTTTATACTTGTGCTGAAGAGTGTATCTGGAAACCGACTCTTATTCACGCGCTATAGTATGGCGCCACATCAGAATTGAAGGTTACAGCAGCTATCATCTATTTTAAGTAATAAGTCAACAAGAAAAACAGGCTATGACAGAGAGTGTACTGCTAAAGAAATGATAACAGATGCACAGGGAAATACATTCCGTTAAAACAAAACGTTGCAGAAATTACAGGGTCTCTTACAAAAATAAATTAAATCCCACCAAAAACATTTCATGTAAAATTGGTTGCCATGTGTCGCATTGTCATGCCACTTTCACTGACAAAAAGATATCAGATGAGATCTGACTGAATCTGAAGAGCCAAGCCGCTAACTCTACAAAATCTAAGGCTACAATACTTATCTCTGTAAACCTTAAATCTTGGTCAAAAAGCATGGCTTGGTCGTTTCACTTTCATGGAACTATTACATTACTATTCCAATTATACAACATTCAAGAGCAGAACTTTTAGTTTCTTTTTCTTTCTTGTCCATGTACGACATGTTATGCGACATATGTTTGTAACTGACCGTCGGAAAACGGCCAAGCCATGCTTTTTGTAATTATAGTAGCCCTTAATAATATTACAGTACAACGTAGAGTGTAGCGTAGCAGCAAATGCTACGCATTGTTACAAGTCTACGAAATTGTATTAAGAGTTGAAGTTAATTTTCGATCGAAACTCACATTACAATGACCCACCCGCTTTCATTGAATTATTTAAAAGCATAATAAACTCTTTTATTGCGATTGGATTATATTCACCTATTGTGAGAGGCAGTCGAATATTGCTTCAAAACGAACGCACATAATTTTCACATATTTTGATGAAAGCATTTTTATAAAGGAATTCGTCGACGCGTGGTGTTTTTATATCAAAAGAAGTGACTTTGATAAATCACATCGTGTCTCGTACTGAAAAAATCGAGATGTTTTTCCTAAAGAGCAAAATCCAAATGCGCATTATTTTGTATTTACTTTTTCAGTTGACTTCGGGAGCACATAATGTGTTGTAAATCCGATTAGCAACGACCGAAGGGCTGACTGGTAGGTAGTCAGGAGCGGAGTTGAGTTCGAAAATTTCTTCTGCTCACAAAAAATATAACAAAATATCCGTATAAGTATCTTGTATCTTGGTATTATTTTAAAAGGTTGGATCGCGTGGTTTTTCACTAAAAGATGTGTTCTAAGATAGAAAACACACCGAGTCAAGTACGGTTATTGACTTAATTGTATTAACTTAGTAGACTTGCATATGATTTTTTTTGTTACATTTATCTAGAAAAAAAATTGCATGTCCGATTTCCCCTAAGTTGGTACAGTAATTTAAGATGAAGAAATATATAGGTGTAAAAAAAGAGATAGAACATTTAGGTACTACTGACGTCTTAAAGTTACTGTTAATCTAACGATTTGTGTGAGTTTCTAACTGTAGGTAGAAAAGTTAATAACTTTTATAATTAATAACAGAGACTTAAGAACTTTATTGAACTACCCACCAGCCAGAACTAAATTCGTTGGAAGCTTAGCACACCATTTAATTACTTTTCTTGTTAAGCAGTTTCCATTTAAATAAGGATTTAAATTGTGTTGGTATTATTATGTGTATTTGGGTTTGTCTGTCTCTATATGTTAATAATAATTATTTTAATTCAACTTGGCTTTTGCTTACCTTATATTTGTATAGATTCCTAGAATAATTATTCAATCCCGTGATATTCTAAGTAAACAGATGTCCAATAGAACCCGAAACTAAATGACATCACCTAAAATAGAAACTATCCCATTTGTGTTTCGTTGTCCCAATTGTAAAATAACTGGACCCTTTTGTTACATATGATAACATATTCGGATACCAAATTCTGCTTATACGAGTACAACAATGACATGCTTACGCAAAAAAGAAACGTGGAGGGCGTTCAAAGTACATACAGTATACTACTTTTATCATGAGACGTGTCTTGAAATTGCATTACAAGAATGACAAAGTTGTTTTGTAGACAAAATTATCATTTGTGATTTGCACGAGAAGAAATGTATGGAAAAGCTGCTGCGTCGACGTAGATGACTGATGCTTGATTGCAAATAATGGTGGCCTAATCCAACAAAGGAGTAGGTAGATAAAGCAGTTGGATTATAATCTTTCTTGCTACCATGCTGATTTTGTCACGAGCTTTTCTATCACTCTCATTTGTGAGGAGTGGTAGAAAAGCTAGAAAAACAGTAAAAGTTGTTTATAATAATTATTATTATTATTACGACAAAACACCATTTAATCTTGTTACAGGTTTATTACTTTGGTCAAATATTATTAAATTATATTATTGACCGGTACTAGTTCGCTAGTACGGTCAATAATATAATTTAATAATATGCCTCCAAATCAGACAGTGACGATTTTGGTTTCATGTGTAAATATGATTGTTATCTTCTTTACGTCGTATTTTGGATCGATCTTGATTAGAATTGGTATTCAGACATTACGATTCGGTCAATTTCTTCAAAAGGGGAAGTTTTCTACAGTAAATACTCAATTCTAAAGGCTTGTTCAAGGAGAAACAGGACGTGGTGGTGGAATAAAAAAAAAACAAAAAGAATATAGTTTTGGGGTCATGGAGAGACTTGTGCATGTGCGTTTTGTTTGCGATAAATGCTGAGACCACCGCGTTTGCCGCGACAGATATTGTTATTGTCTTGACGAAAATTGTTCACACACGACGACGCTTCGCTATTTCACAAACGAGACTATATTAAATTTCTATTATAGTTTTTGTGAGTGTCACGTCGCGTACGTCGCAAAGGTCGCAGCGGATATCGCCCGCCGTCGCCTCCCGCGCCGCGCGATTTGACGCTAGATGCATCGTGCGACGTCTCTCCGAAAACCCGTAAACCGAGAAATCGTCACGCCACTTCTCACGTCGTACGTCTTCTCACGTATGAACGAACCCTAAGTAAAATCCTATTAAGAAAGTTTTGAAGGATACGGGGATAAAACGGGGGAATTTTACCGATGAGACATTTAGCGTCCGATCTTGACCATATTTTAGAGAAACGATCATTGTTCAGTTCTTACAATGTTCCATCCTTCATCATCATCATCATCATTTCAGCCATAAGAAGCCCACTGCTGGACATAGGCCTCCCCCATGGATTTCCAAAAAGATCGATTGGAAGCGTCGTCCTGCCTCTTGTCATCGGTTCCATCCTTACTTTTTGAGCATTATAATAAGTCTGTACAAAGCGATTTTTTGACTCTTATCAATAAATATTGGAATAAAGTGGAGGCATTTCGAAACGAAACCTGTCTCGGTGTTCCCTAGTATATAAAAAACCTTTGTACATAAGATATATATCTTTAAGTCAAGAGTGAATAGATGCCTCATGGGCAAGCGATCTCCAATCTCCAGCTTCGACCACGTCGTTACTTTCCATCAGGCGAGACGTGAAAATTGAAGAACAGGGGAAAGGGTAAAAGGAGAGTTATATTAATTAGAATACCCAATAAGAGCTCAGAAATAATAATTGTGTTATATCAGGGACAGATACATTTGCTAAAATTTACAAGCGGTTCCCCCAAACCGGGTCCAACTAGTAAGCTAGTAATATTTGAGCACTTACATCTAGATTATTATAATATTAGATGGCATTATAATAATAGTCTTGGGTAATCACGGAAAGTCGATATCCCTAGACGCCTACAACTGCTTACGCGATTTCCAGAAATCTCCAAGTCTCCAAGGGACTTGATAAGATTACGGAAGAATCCGAATATTCGTACGGGGAATAAATAGATAGTTCCAAGAAAAGCCGAGAAATTAACACGCACGCAACAGTTAGTTGTTTTACAGCGGCTTTCCAGTTTTCTCCTAATTTATCTCCATTTCGACATTATCTGAACAAAATCTACTTAATTTTAAGGTGGAGTTCAATGTGCGCAGCTATCTCTCTCGCGCATCACAACCTTTTTAAACACATATAATCATTGGTTAGAAATAATAAAAGTTAGAAATGAATTTGTTTATATTATTATTATATCAACCAGCAGCCTGTATTGTCCCATTGTTGAGCAAAAACCCCTCTTCCCTCCTTCCAAAATTGTCTATTGGCTGCTATTGAGCGCCAATGCTTGTTATAGGTGTCGAACTCATATCTCCACCTCTTTTTAGGCCGACCAAGCGGCAGTTTACCTGTTGGGACCCAGTTAGTGGTGGATTTTGTCCATAGATCTTCTGGCATCCGGCAGATGTGTCCAGCCCAAGTCCGGCCTATATTTATTGTATAGAAAAATAGATACATACACCCACAGAACATTATTCTCCTTGTGCTGATGGGTAAAAATTTATATGTTAGAATATTTAATCAGTTAAGCTTCGGCTTGGCTGCTAGAGTTACGCTGTTTCGGTTGTCGTCTCATAGTTCTTAGGGTTACCTTAGACTTCGAGCCTGTTTACTCAACTAAGTAGGTGAGTTTGTACAGGCTGGGTTTCCCTGAGTGCGTAGACATGTCAGAAGTTGTAGGACGTCTGAAAGTTTCTCAGATATGGTGCGGTTGTTGTTATGGATTAACAACGGAGACCTACAATATGACGTATTATTTGAAGTTAGGTATCGCTAAGATGTCTGTAAAATTTATGAAACCTTATTTATATTTTTATATTACTTTGCAGATGTTTATCTATAAAACGCTACCAACAAAACTTAATCTGACTTGAGAATCATGTATAAGGCAGGTTCGGAGAGCATAAATGTGGAATTGAGAACGTTTCTGTCCTTATTTTATTAGCCCCTGACGCAAAAACGACGGGCTGTTATAAGTTTGACGTGTCTGTGTGTATGTCTGTCTGTGGCATCGTAGCTCCCGAACGGATGAACCGATTTTGATTTGATTATTGATTGTTTGTTTGTTTGAAAGGTGAATTAGTCGGGAGTGTTCTTAGCTATGTTTAATCAAAATCGGTTCAGCCGTTTTTTTGTCGGGGGTTTTTGAGTTTTCTAAACTTAGACTTGTTTTAAAAAACATTACATTCAGGTAATTAGACAAATACTATACATTATCCAAATTATATGACAAGCTTTATGATATAGACACTTATTACACTCTATCGGGGAAATCTCCAACTATCCCGATCATTATCCCAAGTAAATTGCTAGAGGCAAAAAATATGTAACTTTATAAGGATAGTAACCGAAGTGCCATTGTTACAGGCGGGACATAGACTACCTTCAAGTGGTAGATTGGCCAGGCGAGTGCTTCAATGTGGGCGGGCTTCAACACCACTTTCCTTCGCTGAAATCACTGGAGTTCCTCAACTGTACGGCACTTAAAGTATTCAAAGGGAAATTTACGTCAGCAAGCAAGATTGAGGTAAGGGAAAAGTGCCGATAACATTGTAAACGGATTTTAATGGCTTTTTATTAGAATTCACGTAGATTGATATGATTATGGATGAGCTAGCATATCACTATTTTTCGAGAGGAAATTGGTAACAATACTTCGTTAGTTTTACGATTTCACGTATGATTTTTAAAGTAAATTTACTTGAAAAAAAAACGCTGTTTAATCAAAATTCAAAGACAAAATCGTTATGTTTTTGCAAAACTATAGACTTATATCATTCCAGTGTAACAGACGCATAGTTGAGAGTAATCGTTGAATCGTTGAGAAAAACAATCATGATATTATTATCAACGTTCATGATGACTAGATGCATCGTGCGATGCACGTAGGGATCTTCTTGACATATAATTGTGTCATGGATCCAGGGCTGCCAGATATAAATAAAACCGGACAAGTGCGAGTCAGACTCGCCCACCGAGGGTTCCGTACAAACTAAATAGAAGGGGGAAATCATATTTTTTTTTTATATTTTCCTTCACAAACCGAAAAATATACAACGTAAAAATATTTAACACATTTCTTGCTCACCACTCGGATCCGAGTGGGGCGGGGCTATAGTAGCGGCGACTCACACTCGGATCCGAGCGAGCGAGTCCTGCTCATTTTGTAGAAGTTAGTAAACTGCCGGCGTTTGAGGCAGTCAACATTGCTTTGCGCGGCCACTCTACTTAATCAAAATTCGCCTAAAAAGTTTTGGTTCCCGGCTGAAGTGAAGGGTATGTAGGGGGCGAAGAATGTGTTAAAAACCTGTTTTAGCTTATGCTAATGAGGCTCTTTCATATGATAACCCACATGATACGGTTAATTCACTTTAAAATTTGGGCTCTCATTCCTTGCATAGAGACACTTTTTTTGTGATTAAATTAAAAATGTCCAGTTTTCAGATTTTTTTCTATATGTGTACTCTAACACAATGCTTCTTGCCAAATTTCAGAGTTCTAGGTCAACGGGAAGTACCCCATAGGTTTTGATTCCTCTGTGAGCGTCGAAATGTGCGTTTTTTACGACATATTCGGCTGTAACTTTTTTTTACGAAAACTGAGAAATTTTAGTTTTCTTTCTGCAGCAAGATACTATGGATCTGCGTATGTGGTTTTAATTTCAACTCGATACCTTCACGCGTTCCCGAGATAAAGGTCTTGACACCCGGACGGACAGACGGACAGACAGACGGACAACAAAGTGATCCTATAAGGGAAGGGTTCCGTTTTTTCCTATTGAGGTACGGAACCATAATAATAGATCTGCAAGGGTCACAGTGAAGGAGAAGCTTATGGTACCACGCCCTGCTTCGGATATAGGTAGATTTTTTTAACTATCACGGTCATTCATTAAAACACTATTATTATTAACGGGATATTTACTGCGGTTCGCGTTAATTTTGAGCTCCCGATATTTCGGCACAGTTAGATACACCATGCTCACGAGCGACTGAAGAATGCAGGTGGATGATATGGTTAAGAGCAGACAAATCTGTCTATCCTCTTTCTTTGTCTTTTATTGCGAAGAGCGTTATCACTGGCACTCGAACTCGATTGAAAGTCCCACCAACGCCACCACCAGTTCAATTAACGCGAACCACGGTAAATATCCCGTTAATAATAATAGTGTTTTTTAGGTAGATTTTAGTTGTATGTAGATTCTATAATCATGCGATTGCCAAGTCATTCTAATTATTAAATAACTAAAGATGTCGATACGGTCACCACAAACGTTGTTAGTTAACTAGTTAGGTGATAATTTCTTACAAAATAGTTGGATAAATGCTCCCATAGATAGGTACTAAATTAATTAATCGACTTGGTTTTTTACATTAGATCTCACAACTTTTTGTGGTAGAAGAGCTGCGTTGCGAAACTTAACTTTTTGTACATATTATGTTTTTCATGGGTTACATTTTTCTAGTACTATAATACTCTTTGAGCAAAGCCGCGAACAGATAGACAGACGGACATGCCGAAGCTATAAGGGTTCATTGTTTACTACGGAACCCTAAAAAGGATATTAGCATCAGCTATTTGATTCTCATAGTAGGTACAAGTTTTAGTTTGACGCTAGATGGAATTTTGTAAAAACAGCAGGGCTAAACAAGTGCTTTCTAAGTTCGTGAACGCCAGTAGAATAGAACAAGTATTTCATATTTTCTTTTTATGGATTGTATTTTTTTTCTAGATTATTCGAAACATTATTTTCCCTCTCGCCAAAATCTATGCATAACAACGAAAACTATTCTACATAAAGAGAAGGTGTAGTAAGATTCTATACTTATACAAATAGGTTCGAATTGAAGGGTAGCAAACACGTAGTTCTGCAAAAATGTTTGCGGGGTACCAGGTAAAACAATGATCGTAGCAACTCAGCTTATATAATTTTACTTTTTTAACCAACCGAAAAAGAGGCATAATTTCTAAGTTTATAACTGCGATAAAGTTATAATGGCACCGATCATTTTTAGAGTTCCGTACCCAAAGGGTAAAAACGGGACCCTATTACTAAGACTTCGCTGTCTGTCTGTCTGTCTGTATGTCTCCAGGCTGTATCTCATAAACCGTGATAGCTAGAAAGCTGAAATTTTCACAAATGATGTATTTCCGTTGCCGCTATAACAACAAATAATAAAAATTAAAAAAAAAAATATTAAAGGGGGTCCCCATACAATAAACGTGTTTTTTTCGTATTTTTTTGCTCAATATTAAAAACGGTAACAGGTAGACGCTTCAAATTTTCACAGAATATTTACTTGTATATTACCTTTCAAAATAAATAATTAAATAACAATAAAGTAAATATTAAAGGGGGCCTCCCATACAACAAACGTAATTTTTAAGCAATTTTTACTCGATCTTAATTAACAGGTAGAAACTTGAATATTTGTAAGTAAATATTTAGAAATATATTGACTATAAAAATAAATACATAATCTAATACATAAAAACTCACAAAATGAAAATAATCCGTGCATCTAAACGCGGTGCGAGCGCCGCGCCGCGGTGTGGTGGTGGCGCGAGTGCGAGGCGGTTGCTAAGCAACGGCCGCGCGGGTAGCGGGGGAGGTAACATCACGGAGCGAGCCATAGCCGCGCGTATTCGCGCGAGCGTCGTTATGCTGCCCGGATGTGTATCGAACCTACCTATAAGTTTGCAATTTACTACATGGAATTTCGTTGATTTCTCGTTATTTTATAAACAGAACTAAACTTTGTAGTATTATAGATGATAGTACGGAACCCTTCGTGCGCGAGTCCGACTCGCACTTGGCCGATTATTTACCGCGTTCTCAGACTTACCAAAGATATTTAAAAAAAAAATAACAAGCGTCCCACTGATTTTTCGTTGATTGACAGTTTTTTTATCAACTGTCAATCAGATGCTCGTTTGTTTAAATTTGCGAGGACCTTCAACGAAAGTCAGTCACCCTTAAAAAGGGGTGCCCCCTTTTTAAGAATAGGAAGAATAAATCCCGGAAAAGAAGTAGGTAATTTCGGTTCAGTATTTCTTAAACCAATGTTTTCTTAATTTTGATAAGTTTGATACGTCCAACAACTCGCCTTTCAATAATAAACATGTGATTGAGCTTGGGTACTTATAGAAATAAAAAATATTTTCAGAATTAGAAACAGTTAGGTGCATTCTGACTTTGAAAATAATAATGAATCTTTAGAGCAGGAAACAAAGTTCTATATGTCATTTAATATTCGAAATATTCGAATGTGAATCTTGTTATGTAGCTCTTGTTTTATGACACGTAGCAAAACACCTAAGTGACCTGTCGAGCTCGCAGGTCGTGTGTACAACGCATTATGTCTAAACAGCTGAGTGTGTCTGGCCGTGTCTGGCCTGTCTATATAGGATGTCAAGTTCGTAACATACCGGTGGTATGGTGTTTAGTGATAACAAGTACTTAGGTACCTAAAAAAACTTTTTAAGTTAAACGGTTTTATTGATAAGATCTATAATGATGTAGGTAATGTATTTAATGTATTTTACTAGAAAAGCCCTTTCATTTGATACCCATAGTGTGGGTGTACAATCCGCCGTGTAGTGTGACGACGTCTTGCAGCTAGTTGTGGAGTAGAAGATGAAAACTCTGCTCGATGTTTTTAGACGTATATTTTACGAAGTTGTTACTTGTTCTACGACTTACTGTCTACTCAATAAACTAACGTATAATAACTAATAAGGAAAACTATCACTTCCGCGGTAAGAGCACGTACCTATAGATAAGTGGCAATTAACTGAGGAATGTGCCCTGTACGTTTAAGATCGTACAGTGGGGATTGTGTTAAAATATGAAATCCGCCATTTTGTGGCGGCGGCCATCTTAGATTTACAATAATAAAGAATATACTGAATTATATTGCCATCAGGATATAAAGGTGTATAAGTACCAAATTTCAGATCGATCCGTCAACTGCAAGAAGGTAAAATTTCAATTACTAAATTTTACCCAAATAAACAAACAGGTCAAGCTAAATAAAACCGTTTAAAAATATCTATTCTGTGACGTACAAGTATGTCCGCTGATATCTAATTTTGATATTCCACGAAATTACACACATAAAAGTACTCTTAGATAAGTTAATCCCACCAAAACAAGCAGGGGTAATCTAATCTACAAGTTGTCGAGATTATGTCGGAACTTCCAGAATACCTCTTTTCAAAAATATATTACACGTGTGTTCCGGCTTTTAATAGAAAACAAACATATATGTATATATATATTATTATTATATATCCATAAACATTATACATTATAATCGCTGTGAGTAGATAAATAAAATACACGCGACGATAGCAACCTGAGCAACTGTTACATAAAACAATTTTTTGAAGCGAGGCCAAGAATTAAAACAAAAATTTTACGTGTAGTTGCTTACAAGATTTTGACTACGACCGTGTTTAAGCGATAAATGGCTTACCATTTGCTACCAATGGCAAATGGTAAGCCATTTATCATTGGTAGCAAATGCTATATAAAAAAATAACTATAGCAAAATAACCTTGCTATCTTAAGAGATATGCAAGGCTTAAACTTTTCATGAGGCATTCCAAAACAAAGTAGCAGAGGCGACGTCATACGTATTACTGATTCAAAAATTTATAGTTTTAGTTTGTTTTATACTATTTTTCCACGCACTGTACAACTTTGAGGGAAAAGTGCCATGTGCTATTATAGTTACAAAAAAAGAGACAGATATAATTTTAGTTCCTATACTCATAGATAAATATGTAGCTGGGCTCTGTTCAGATATAGAAGCTATACACACTGATGCCACGTCAGTAGAACGCTATGCTCGGAGTCACCCGCTAATATCAACTACAACTACTTGAATGGCATTTTACGTGCGTCAATTGTTCGCATTCATTTGCCAAGATTCCCTATATCAGCCACAGTGCAGTGCAGTAGAGCATGCCATCAGAAGAAACTCTATTAGTTAAGATTACAAAACAGAAGCTGTCGCCATAGCCAAAATCGGCTTTGAGGACTATTAATATTATTATGCTCACTACGCGAAAGTCTCTACGCCCGAGTCTATAGGCGAGATCAAATCAGAAATGAAGAGATCCGTAGACGTCCCTACGAAAGTCACTGATATAGCGTTAAAGTGACAGTGGGTAGGGCACATAGCATGCAGAAGTTATAACCGATGAGGTTAGAAAGTTCTCGAGTGAAGATCAAGCACCGGCAAGCGCAGCGTAGGAAGACCAAACGCAAGGAGGACAGACGACCTCATACAAGTGGCGGGAATTTGCTGGATGCAATCCACTTCTAACATGTCTTTATGGAAATCCATGGGGAAGGTCTATGTCCAGCAGTGGACTTCTTATAGCTGAGATGACAGATGTTATGCAAACCTACAAACTACCGGCGTCGGTAGCGCTACCTTTTATCAGAGTATTAACTGCTTCTTGCGGTTGCTATGCTTCAACGCCAGTTCAAACTTATTAAATATTTGATTACGCTCTATATAAAAGTCAAATGTTTGTTTCAGAAAATAACCATGCACGGCTTGATCTCACTATGGGAGGTACCACCGGACATGGTCTCCGAGATGCAGGAGCTTCAAGAGATGGATTTGAGAGGAAATATGCTACGTCATTTGAAAGGACCGTTGCTGCGGGAGCCGCCTAAGTTAAAGAAAGTGTATTTCAGCGGTAAGTTTCCAATTTGATAAAGTTTTACTTGAAGACACTTTTGCATCTTCTGATACAAAACTATTGGTTATATTATTAACTGGATTGCATAGCCAATCGAAGCGTGGTACGTGGAGCAGGCTGATGGTCGAAAAGTTGTCGAGTGGAGACCACGCACCGGTGAAAGACCAGCCACAAGGTTGACAGATGACCTCATAACTATGGCAGGAAGATGCTGAATGGAAGCTGCTTGCAACTGATCTTTTTTTTTTTTTAAATCTAAGGGAGGCCTATGGGTAGTAGTTCTTATGGCTACTATGGTGATGATAATGAATCGAAGCGTCGTGAAATGCCGTATGTCTCTATGAACGAGGCTGAATATTGTAGCTGTAGACACGTGGGTGAGTGCAATTCTATAGAATGACAAGAGTATTGAATAATCTTATCAGAGTTTTGAGCCAGAGAAAGTACTTCATTGATATTATCGCCCCTCGCACGGGTGGCAGAGTGATATGCTAATAATGGCCGGCTGCCGCCCGTGACACCGTGCCAATATCCGCCCTATAGTTATCAGACTCTTTAGGTTGTGTCTATATTGTTTATTTCAATTGATCTGATGAAATCTAGGAAGGAAGCAAAGGATCAAGCGAAAAATTCTTTACCTATGCTATGAATGAACTTCATAAATTGACATTAAACTTTTTTTTTTTTTTAAATTAATTTTTAGCTCCACAGACACCGGGGTCCGTGAACTTTAACTTTAGCTAAAATCATTATTTATTTCGCAAACGGGTTCCTAAGTTGAAAAATGATTTTCACATACCCTCAATATCTTTTGATCTTTTACCCCACACGATGGGGCAGATGAGAAAAAAAAATCTTCCCCACTTTACGTGTAGGGGTAACTTTTTCAATATATTTATATATATATATATATATTTATATATTTCCCCTTGCCCTTTTTACTATCGGATAGTCAGAAATACGAAAAAGCGTCACTGTTTCATGGTGGATATTCCAAAAACCCGAACGAAACGCTTTGGTTCCACTAAACACACAAAAATAAAATAGCAAAAGCGCCATCTAGTACGTTGGTCTGGAATTAGACTATACAGCGCCAGCGCCAACCAACGTACTAGACGTTGGTTTTGAACTCGCTTGCTAGTTAGACGGCCCTGCGCCGTCTTAGGACTACGAATTTTCGATCAGGTCACGTGACACCTGACGCGAGTTTAAATTTGTTAACCCATCCCAAAAATGCCCAACACCGCTAAAGAAGTTTTGACTTCAAAAAAAAAAATGTAACCAATGCCCTATTAGGCATAGCTTTCAACTACTAAGAATAAGAGTCTTTCTTGAACTAACTTTGGACAGACGGAGGGACGGACATTGCAAAATTTGTTTGTACGAATTTTGCCATGTCCGTTACCCCTAAAAATTTAAAAAAAGAATAAAAGAAAAAAGGAAACAAAACGGTACGGTGCACAGACCATAAAATAAATAAAAAATGGGGTAAAAAGGTAACATATCGGCACGGCGCGGCGGCGCGCCAAATGAGCCTATAACGACTCTACTGCGTATACAAGGTCAGAGCTATAAAACCTCGGCACTATGTATAATAATGACAACCTTTATTCCAATTTTTACGGTACTTTTAATTTGAATACAAAGGAGCTACTGGTGATAATACAAATAGTTATTCATAATTTGTGCCTTATCTCTTTGTCGGTACATTATCTAAATTAGACCAATGAGTTCTTTGAACTTGCTTGTATCTCTTCGGTAAACTTTTACACGTGGTTGTTTATCCGCATTATACAGGGTATAACAATAAAATACGGAGGTATTTTATGGGGTCATTGTACTCATCATAGCCAAGAAGCTTTATTTACCATGATGCCTTTTCTGCAATCACTAAAATAGTCAACTGTTCCGATAAAAAGTTGATTGATTTTCAACAAAATGAGTCGAAGATGGGGGTTATTTTTTTAATTTAATAGGCTTGCGTTTGACCGCTAACTCGCCAGATGTTAGGCGACCCTTGTTGAATACAAAGTAGCTCGCTTGTTCAGAAGAAACCTATTTAGTCGCATTTTAATTGGTCCCATAGCGAAAGTTTGCTAAAATGATGAATACAATGACCCCTTTAATAACGAGTATAGTACTTAGGTAAGTATATAACAATGACGTCAATAACCGTTACAAAGTTATTAATGTAGTCCTTTCATGGTGCCGACACAAAAAAGTCTTTCATAAAAATTTATTTCTTAACGTCTTTGTGAGGAGATTACCGTAATTAGATGGTCAGTGGAGTTCTTTGTTGTTTTTTCTATGAAGATGTAAATAAAACAAAGTCAGTTTGTTTCCAATGATATTTCAAGAGTGTGTGCTTGCCTTTACAAGCAGTATAGGTATTCGTGGAGCATTGGTGTATGTTTATGCACAATGCATTACTATGTGTGTAAAGCGACACGGTGGCACGGTACACACATGCATATAATGAAAACCGCAATCGTGACTTATACAAAAAAAATTTTTTTACGTGTTTCATGTAAGTACTTAGATTTGAATAATTGTAGTAAAACAAAAACTGAAGCAACTGACTTCAAAATACCCAATTTCGTATACTTGGATGTCATTTTTACAGTTACTTTGCTATAAAACCAAAGTACTGAATCGATTAAAAAAAAAAAAAAAATTATGGGACCATCTCTGAGGTATGACGTACCAAACAAAAGAATCATAAAAACAAATCATTATTGGCTGAGCCCTCGCTGAACTAACAGAAAAAACAACATACTATCGAATTGAGAACCACCTTCTTTTTGGAACTACCTGCTCCGCCTTTTCAACCTTTTTTACTAGTTAACAATAACAATAGACCTTCCGTTACCCTTTCAAAATGGGAAAGCTACAGCTTTATACGGCTAGACTAGTACAAAATTGATCTTTCAAAATTAGAGGCATTATGTTTTAAGCTACTAAATAAAGATTCCATCTGCAACGTGTCAAACTCACAACGACTATGATTTCTCAAACAAGTACGCTTACAGCCATTGTCTATTCTGACTGACCTTGTGGCTAAGTTGGTGGTATTTCTGCCTGCTAAGCTGTAGCTCGTGGGTTCGATCCCCACCCAGGGCAAACATTTGTGTAATGCGCATGGATGTTTGTTCTGTGTCATGGGTGTTTCTAGTATGTATTTACAACAGAAAACGTAATATGTATTCTATCAGCCACCTAGTTCCATAGTACAAGCTTTGCTTAGTTTGGGCTATATGGTGTTGTGTGAAATGTCCCAAAATATTTTTTTATTATTATCTATTTCTGCCCCCGGTTTTTAAATCACGGATTGAATTTGCGTGGTGAACACTAAAAATTTTAACGTTCGTTTAAACGATGTTTCCTACATGAACAATCGATTTCGTAATTTCCGGTTAAGCTTGCTTCGGTGAACTCCAGCCTTAGAGAAGAATTAAATGAAAATTTGGTGCAAAGGAGAGGTTAAAAAATGTATGCTAGGGAAGTTTGCTACTAAAATAATTGATAAGCAATATAATACTTTGACGTGAAGAAAGAGCATATTATTATAAACATACAAGTATAAATAAAAGCACTGATATTTTTTTATGAAGGCATGTCCATTAAAAAAAATAAGTTTGAATAAGTAATATTACAAATTTACCAAATTTCTCGTGTTTAGTAACCGTTTACCTAATATTTTTAGGTCTCTCTGTAACTTACAAGAATAAGGGCTTCTTTCATCACCCCCGAGTAAAGATCAAAGTTGGCTACTTGCCACTTGAACCGCCAAGTAATTGTAGATTCTAATTTCATAATGTCTGAGTAGCCTTAACCATCTCATAAACTGGCATGTAACTTAGGTGTGACTTCGTCCGCCGAGTATCGGAGATAATCGACGAGTAAGGCCATTGTCAGTCATAAACAGATGTACCATTCGTACAACCTCTATTGTAGATGTCCCTGGCTGGATTTTATTATTTTATGACCTTTTGTTCAGGACGCTATTTCTAGGTAAACTACGATATCTTACCTACTAAACGATAAACATGAATTGAAATATAAGATCGTAGTATTAAGAGTGCACTGTGAGCCAAAACCAAACAAATCTAAAAAGAAATGGGTTTTCATTCTATTCTGTTTATTTATAACAAATATAAAGAACAAATAACATCAAAAAATTAATAGGTCGAATTTTATAGAACTTGATACTAACCTCATAAAATTATCATATTTCGTACCTCAGTTGTCAATTAATATTTTTATATTAAGTACCATGTAAGGTATGCGATTGTGGCGCTACGTGTGTTTGACTAACTAAACAGTTGTAACAAAGGAATTTGAACGAACAATGAATGTTTTCGTTCTTTCATTCGGCTAACCCCTGAGTTATTACTCGGAGCGAGGTTTCCGTTTGTGAAACTGACTAAAGTTAATCGGGCCTATTACTCGCTGAGTAACATTACTCAACACGTAGCTACTTCTCACTTTACTCAAACATTATGAAAGAGGCACTAAGATATATAAGGCTTTAGTATCTCAATTTAAACTCGATAATAGAGCAATAAGCAAAAATATCATATTACCAGATGTCTATTTCGTTGATCGCTGAATTTTATTTGCTTATTTTATTTGCGGACCTTAGGTTCTTTCATTTTTACATTTAACAAAAGCTCTTCTTATACTGGACACTGAAGATAGATAGATAGATAGATAACACTTTATTAAAAACCACATGATAACAAAAAACAAAGATAACAAGTACTTAGGGCTAGGTTTTTAATTGGCGGCCTTATCGCTTAGAGCGATCTCTTCCAGGCAACCATGAAGAATTTACAGAAATATATAAAGTAATCTATTTCAATTAAACATTTAAGTAAAAGTAACAGCAACAACAACACGAAAATTAAAGTGATCAGAAAGGCTTTTAGGTGTTTGAAATATAATTTCTAAGAAGAATTAGAGCTTGACAAATTGTGTTTTTAGATTTATGTTTATAACGTATACTTATATAAAATACGTAGGTAAGTACCATTATATTTGTGGAGTTATCCATTTGTTTGGCGTATCCACATACTAAATTGAAGCAAAGAAAATTCTGTGTGGGTGTTAAATAGGTACAAGCTCCAGTGAGTAATCCATATACCAACTTTTCGAGACACTTACTTACTTTTTTCGTAATTTGAAATTCGAAATTTTATTTACTTACGCATTCGTTAGGTATGTGAAACTCGTAAATCCCTTCTTTAATCAATGATACATACAGTTTGTACTGAAAATAAATTCGCCAAAACCTAAAAATAAGTTTATCGCGATCAATATGTAGGTACTTTTTAAATAAAAACTACGGGTCACTCACACCTGTTTTGAGTCGAAATATCTGACTATAGTTTCAACCGTATTCGGCGTTCTTTTTCAAAGGAGCAGCGCAAACAGACGTGAGTGACCCGTAGTTTTTATTTAAAAATGTGTGAAAGCCATGTTAGTTTCCATAGTAAAAATCTAAAAAGTTATTTAGTTGCAATGACATTCCTTTTATTTTCTAGTAGGTATTTAAGCTAAATGTGACCTAGTGAGTGTCCCATATTATGAAGAATTTCACATGTTCCTTTCGTACTACGAAAGGAACATGTGAAATTCTTCATAATATGGCATTCTTCATTTTCATAATATGTTCTTCATGTGAAAGAATTTTGCTATTTGTCTGTTCCGGACCGCGGTACCTCCAAGCCGGGCCAGTCGAGTGGACTGTATGTGGCTAGAGGAGTGTAGGCGGAGGGACCGACTCGGTGTCCAGTACCACGGTCGTTGGCGGGTGGAACGTGCGCTGGGATTGCTTCTCGGAGAAGAAACGCAGGCTTTTGTGTGCTCTTGATGTCGTAAAGGCACCCTGGCGAGGTGACCCAAGAGCGAGGCGTAAATGAAGGGTTGTCCGTGAAAGAATGTCGTCTTGAGAGTGTCGGCTGAGAACGGAATGACAGACTGCCTTGAGAGAGTGCAGTGACTGAAGGCTGAAGACAGAATGTGTCGGGAACGCGGCTTGCGTTTGTATTTATCACCGAACGGCAACAACGGGACCGTGTGAATCTCGTCGGCGATCCCTGTCGTGTACCTGCGATAAGGTTGCGGGCGCTGTCTGTTGCGCCCGCACCATTGTCAGTCTAATAGCACACGGTACTTTATTACAGTTCGCCGATTTATTATTTTACTACCTACGGCCTCGCTGTTGGGCTCCCTCACCATTAAAACTGCCGTTACGACATCCGTTTATTTATATAACTTAAAACTATCTTAGAAACTACTATTTATAATTAAATCCGTCGGTCGTCGCGAACATTCTCCCGCCGTGCAGAGTCGTCCAGGGCGCTGCATTCTAAAGCGTGAGCGGCGAGCGTAGTCGGAAGAATGCTTAACTTTTTTCCTTGTCTTCTTAGAATTCCGGTAGTGCAGACGTCGACCACCCGGGTAATGTCGTAGGCTCCCGGGTGGATGGCTTTCTCGATCCCGCTCGACCGTATGTTGCAAGTAGGCGTGTTGTCTGCGGCGTTTACGACGTCGGCGTCGCCGGCTTGCACGGCGGGTCCGCGGCTGTGGGACTCCCGCCGGTATTGCAACTTGAGGAGGTAGCGGTTTCAGAAGATGTCCGTTAGGTGTCGCGTCACGCGTCGCGCGTGCCGGATGATTTCGGTCTCTGGCGCGGTCATTAGGACCGCGTTGCTTTGCCACCGTGTCCATATATAACGTCTTTCCTGTCATTTTTCTTGGCGTAGCGAGCTCGGCGTAGCCCTTTTTGACTAACGCAGTCGTCTGCTCGTGATGTCTGGCTAACATCGGCATATCGGCTGATTTCTTCATCTGTTGCTCCACGGAGATGAGTCGTTGAGGTGCGGCGTCACTGTTGTTGGGCATCTCATCATTATTTCGAGAGAGTAGCGTAGTCTCATAACGCCCGTCTGGTTGTTGTTTTGTCTGTTCTTGTAATGTCTCGAGAGCATATTGTTCCGGGTCGCTGACTGGCGTTTTCGTAGCGACAGTGAGGCTCTCGATGGCGTTAGCTTCCACGGTCGGCGTGGCGGCAAGAACGGGCAGCTGCAGTTGTTCGGCGATGACTGGCATCGACGGTGGCGGCGGTGGCGGCATGAGTGCCAATGCAATCGGTCGTTTGAGATGTTTGTCTCTCATCGAGACTATTTGTTGTGCACTGAAACAAACGTCTACGCGGTGCTGTGACTGCACTACGACGTCTTCGTCGGTGAAAGTAGTGCATGCGTCCTCTTTGTCTTCGACTTCAGGCGTCGGGAGTTGAACAGCAGCGAGTTGCACATTTGTCCGTGCTTCTTTTTCCTGAGCGCGCGCGTGCTCTGCTTGTGTGCGCGCGTGCTCTGCTTGCGTGCGCGCGTGCTCTGCTTGTGTGCGCGCGTACTCTGCTTGTATGTGCGCGTTATTTTCTTTAGCGCGTGCTATCCGCAGCAGTCGCGCGGATTGTCGCCTTGACCTTTTTGATGTTGTCCGTACCGAAGCTGTATTTTCAGCGTCTGTGTAACAAGTCGCTGTCTCATCATAGGCGGCTTTGAATAATAGCCGCTCTTTGTGCGACCCATCATGCACAGGTAATTCGAAACAGCGTGGCAATAAGCTCAGTCGGACTTGGCTGTTAGAGAGCGTAATGGCTGCAGCGAGCTCGGTGATCGGATCGCTCGGCGTAACGGTAGGCATATTGTATCTCTCAGTATAAGCTTCCGCGGTCGGCACGGGGGCAGGAGCAGGCAGCTGTAGTTGCGCGGCAGTGGCTGGCATCGACTGCGGCGTCGGTGGCGGCATGAGTGGCTGTGCAGTCAGTCGTCTGTGATTATCGTCTCGCATCGAGACAATCTGTTGCTCACTCAGCCAGGTGTCGATGCGCTGTGACTTCGCTGCATCGTCTTGCTCGGATAGAGTGGTGCGTGCGTCTTCGGCTTGGGCTTCAGCTTCCAGCGTCTCGAGATGCGCGGCAGCAAGTTTTTCTTTAGCGCGCGCTATCTGCACCAGTCGCTCGATCTTTCGGCTTGACTTTGTTGTTGTCCGCCCCGAAGCTGTGAGCGGCGGGGCGGCGCGCTTTGTCATAAAGTCGGCGGAAGCAGGGGGCGCGGCGGCATTATCTGTTGCAATGTCGATCGTCGCTGTCGGCGTAGAAGGTGAGGTGACGTGGTAGTATCGGACCCCACTGTTGTGTCGCGTCGGTGAGCACTGCGCGTAGTATGTAGACGGCAGTGTTCGGTATTGCGTCGGCTGGGAGGAGGGCCCTGTCAAAGGTAGGCCCTGCGTCGCCCCCAGCGTTGAGGCGGCGGCTGCAACCGATATGACGTTACGGTGCGGCGCGATGGCGTGAGAGGACGACGCGCGCGGCAGTGGCGCGCCGGTCACTCCCATAATCCGAAAGGCGTGTTCTGATGACTCTCGGATTCTTTCTGGGCAATAGACGGCATCGGTGGCGATAGCGGTGCGTGTCGGCTGGGAGGAGGGCCCTGTCAAATGTAGGCCCTGCGGCGCCCCCAGCATTGAGGCGGCGGCTGCAACCGATGTGACGTCACGGTACGGCGAGATGGCGTGAGAGGACGGCGCGCACGGCGGTGGCACGCCGGTCGCTCGTCCAAGCTGGCCGATAGCCCAGAAGGCGCGTTCTCTTGACTCTCGAATTCTTTCTAGGCGATAGGCGGCATCGGTGGCGATAACAGTGCGCGGGGGAAGTGCGCTCGGCAGCGGCGCATTCCTTTGCGCACACGATGTCGTCGCTATAAGGACAGCTTCATTTTCGGAGCGTGTCGACGGAGGGCGTTCCGCGGCGGCTTGACGCGACGCCCTCGACGTCTCGGAGCGTGTCATCACCATGTTTCTGAAGTCGGGCGGTGACACTGATGGCGAACGGGCACTTCTTCTCTTCGAAGGTAAATCCGGCTACGGAAAGACCAATGATCCGGAGGCGGGCGTTGTCGCAGATGGCGAATCTTCTCGTTAAAGTTGAATCCGGCTACCGAAGGACCAATGTTCCGGACCGCGGTACCCTCCAAGCCGGGCCAGTCGAGTGGACTGTATGTGGCTAGAGGAGTGTAGGCGGAGGGACCGACTCGGTGTCCAGTACCACGGTCGTTGGCGGGTGGAACGTGCGCTGGGATTGCTTCTCGGAGAAGAAACGCAGGCTTTTGTGTGCTCTTGATGTCGTAAAGGCACCCTGGCGAGGTGACCCAAGAGCGAGGCGTAAATGAAGGGTTGTCCGTGAAAGAATGTCGTCTTGAGAGTGTCGGCTGAGAACGGAATGACAGACTGCCTTGAGAGAGTGCAGTGACTGAAGGCTGAAGACAGAATGTGTCGGGAACGCGGCTTGCGTTTGTATTTATCACCGAACGGCAACAACGGGACCGTGTGAATCTCGTCGGCGATCCCTGTCGTGTACCTGCGATAAGGTTGCGGGCGCTGTCTGTTGCGCCCGCACCATTGTCAGTCTAATAGCACACGGTACTTTATTACAGTTCGCCGATTTATTATTTTACTACCTACGGCCTCGCTGTTGGGCTCCCTCACCATTAAAACTGCCGTTACGACATCCGTTTATTTATATAACTTAAAACTATCTTAGAAACTACTATTTATAATTAAATCCGTCGGTCGTCGCGAACATTGTCTATTTGAGTGGATGTCTGTTATCGTCTATACATCCCAACGACATCTAGCGATCATGATTAGAATACTAATAATATAGTACTTAATAACTTAATATATAATACCTACTATAATAATAATCGAGGTCTAGTTGCTAGCAAAGCAAAAGGTATTACAGATTTAGCTTTCCGAATGTAATATGTACGAATTACGACCTGTTCCTTGGATCGAAACCCCAAATAACCATGATGTGTTATGGCCGTGACCCATCACAGCCTCAACTTGTCTCAATGTGCCTCCATTAGTATCGGCTTTCTGCAACCTACCGCTTCGGCGAAGTTGATGTTGAGTGTGGTACGGATCTGTAGGGATAGGATTTGGAATCGGGTCGAAAACTAGATCTCCATCTTTGTCATTCTATATTGAAATAATAGAGATGGAGATATCGTTTCTGACCCGATTCCAAATCGACAAGTTGTACTGATCTGACTAGCTCTTGTTTTCTTCTTTTGGTCTCTTTCCCGTTGACTATGAGCTTTTGCAGGATTTTGCAGGAGTTTTTTTTCGAAGTTCACTGTCGATGTTCCACTGGTGGATCCAGAGATATGTCGATATCTAGCATTTCGTTTGTTGACTCGCTGTCTTGACAGAATAAGCTTGATTTGGAAAACATAACGGTAAAGATTTTTTTTACGGGAAATTGCGTTTGTGAATTACAATAAAGCAATATAAAACTATACATACTAAACTACTGCACAAAAAGCATTTATATTAAAGTTTAACCCAGACAAATAAAGGGCTACTAATAATCCAATTCTCAAACCCAACTACCATTTGACAGCATACTCAGCCTGGCTGTCAGCATTGCCACTTTGAATGGCAATGCTTATACGTTGGGTCAGATACGCATCAGCATTTTGGCTACACGTCGCGTTGATCAGTTGTCTATTAAAAGAGCCATGATACTCGTATAATAGAGTTAACTGTTTATCTTATCAGTTCCATAACTCTATTTTAGATCGATATATCAAATTTAGATAAAGACAAATCAATAATCTTTTTTCAATTACAGCGCAATGGACTTTTCTTTCATGAGCAGATAGAACCTGTAATCATCTGTATATAAATTCCCTGAGGTCCTAAGCTTACGCCTTAGAGATTTATTCGTGGAATTTCAGCAAGTATCTTAGGGTTACTTGAAATTGAGTTAGAAAATATAAACTCCAAATATGTGTGAAGTTCGAGTTACAAAAACTTGTTCGTTCAGGCACTCGAGCGTAAAAATTATTAGGAGTAGGCGAGTACAAAAAGCTTATAAGCTGCCACGACGAGAAATGGGATAAAAGTTTCTTCCATCTTTTTATTCATTTATTTATTTACAAATGAGTGCCACGCTTACAGTTTGTACCAAAGCGCGCGACACTCTAGCATTACATGAACATATAAGTAGGTAATAACATTATAATTTGCTAAATAAATATATGAAGATAGGTAATTGTATAAATATGCCAAGAAAATCAAAATAATATAACATGTCAAATAATCAAATAATACCGATCAAAATAATAATTTAGTAATTACAAAGTGGAACGAGAGAGAAGAAAAGTACAATTCAATTTTAAAAAAGTAATAAAAATTATATCGATACAATTAAATTAATATAATGTCAATAATATAAATTAAATAATAATAATAAATTAAATACACAAACATAAAAATATCAATAACAAAACAAAAAAAAAAAAAAACACATAACGAAAGTACATAAAACAATCAAACAATATAATAATTACTTAAATGTTAAACACTCAACACACATATTGATGAATACAAATAACTTTATAGTAAATATATCAAGATCTGCATATATTGTATAAAAATTCATCATGTTGTATGTAAATAAAGAATCTATCTATCCACCAACAAGCTAGACCCACTTTATCTGCATAGAGATATGGGATCCCTTTGCATTTTCTATCGCTTGTTCTCCAAGGAATGCTCTGAAGAGCTCTTCGACCTAACTCATGATTTGGAGTTTCACCATCGCACGACACTACCAAAAAACTGAGTTAACATTTTTTTGGTGAGTTATATCTCTCACACATTACATTTGAGAAGAGAATTATATATGAATTCTTGGTCTTACTTTATACTTATTCAAAGATACCCTACACGATGGGGTGCGGGTTGAAAAAAATGTCTTGCATTCTTTATGAATAGGAAGAGCTATCCCTATTTTTTACTTTAAAAAAAACTTCGGTATTTATAGCATTTTACTGAACACCTGCTACATTTCGTTTGTGTAGGGTTTCTAGTCTTTAAGTGAAATGGCTATGACATATTGACAGACGGATATGGCGAATTTACAAGGGTTCCTCATAGTTACTACGTAACCCTATTGTTGTTTCAGAGAGCAACAAATGGTTTGCTATTCAATGTATCCAACATAAAATCTTTTGTTTTCCTAAAACTACCGGTCATTTATTAGCCCGAACCGATATTACAAAATAAACATCTGGCTAACACATCTCTATTGTTGAATCTGTCTGTTTCTTTGGATTTTTATATTTCCGACAAAATGGTTAACACTTTTCGAGTGACCCCCCAGACGAAAGGCAAAACTTTTATTGCATTTCTGGTTAAAAAGCTTTTTTGTTAAAAACCCTGTGTTAAAATCTGGCTACCACATGGCTAGCCATGTGGTAACCAGATTTTAACACACCATATATTTGCATCATATCAACAAGAATGTGAAAAAAACGATTTAGTTTCTTAGAAAATGCTTTTGACTTGTTTTTTTGTTTATTAAAATCTAATATAAGTAATAGTAAGGAGTTTCCGGCAGCCTAGTGGTGAGACCGTCTGACTTGCGATCCGCAGGTCTTGGGTTCGAATCCCACGGCACACACCTCTGTCTTTTCGAAGTTAATGTGCGTATTGTTGATTGCCACCAACTTCAAACGGTGAAGGAAAACATCGTGAGGAAACCTACATGTCTGAGAGTTCTCACAATGATCTTGAAGATGTGTGAAGTCTGCCAACCCGCACTTGGCCAGCGTGGCAGACTATGGCCTAACCCTTCTCACAATGAGAAGATGGCCCGTTCCCAGCAGTGGGACAGTTTGTACAAACAGGTCTGATAAAAAAAAAAAAAAGTATATCAAAAACACTTGGACAACTTCTAAATTGCTTGTAACATAATATTTAGGTATTAGATAAATGGATGAAATGATAACGTATACTTGTGGCACTATGAGTATTGGACCTCGCCAGCACACAAAGTTCACAATTCGGCATATGTTATGTGCAATTATGGATTGTTTAGGTTTTCGCTGTTGTTAATCATTGAAATTAAACAACTTAGTGTATGTCAGCCGGACCTAATAGGGGCCATCCATAAATTACGTCACACGTTAAGGGGAGCGGAGGGGGTCGACGAAGTGTGACATTGTTAGACAAGGGATGGGAAGGTCCTAAGCCAGCTGTGATAAGGGAGAGAGAGAGAGAGGTCAAATAACCAATAAATTCGTGTGACGTAGTTTATGGATGGCCCCTAATACATTACATGAGTGAATTTGGTTGACCTCTCCAACACACGAGGCGACACCGCGAGATTGTCCCGTGAGCTAGAACACACTTTTTAGTGTCTTGTAATAGGCTAGGTTTAATCTGAAATATGTATATCAATTAAGTCCGAGAGGTCGGTCTATTTTGGACGGCCCTCGATCTATACCCGATCGTATACCCGCTAGCGTGAGAGATGCACCTTCCACAGCGAAATAAATGGCGACTGGAAGCGTGCTTAAACGAAAAACAATTTTACGACATAGACGAATTTATGAATCTCCTGGACCACTGACATCTCTCAAATTTATATCTATAAATTTGACATTTGAATTATTGTAATTTTATTGATTCACTTATTTATTTTATAACTTAATTTTAATTTTACAATCTTTTACAATATAAATATAAACTATTTTTTTACAATATAATATAAACTAATAAAAAAATAACATAAATATTGTAAAATACTTAAAACTTAAACAGCTTGAGCCCTGCCCCAAACTGAGAAATCTCTTGACAATGTACGGCGTGTCTAGGATGACTGCCTTTTGTATTCGAACCTTGATCCAACTACATATCTAGCGAAAGCCTCTTGAGGTGTTGATCGAGCCTCTTCGCTATAAAACCGTTATTGACTTGTAACATTATTACCAATAAATGATTTGTACCGAGACTTGAAATATTATTAGTGCTGGAAATGTCAAGATCCCAAGAAATACGGTCATGAAATACGGCCGCGCTGATAGCAAAGTACTTACATATGAAAGTCACGTCTATTTTCCCTTCCGAAGTAGGTTCCGCACCACATATCATAAAAACAAGTTTGTTTTTATTTTTTTGAACTGTGTTCAGCACCAAGGACCACGACATCAAATCCGTTTGATGCTACATTTACTTAACGGTTTCTGAAAGGTTAACTTATAAGATTAAAAAAATGTGGGCTTACACATGTTTTATGTGTTTTATTTCTGATGCAACCTGAAAATTTGACTCCCAAATTTATTCTGTGAATAATAACTGTCCTTTTTCGGCTAAAATGTCTGCCAAATAGATATCAGTAGAGCCTTTGATAAGCCTTTCATATCATTCAATGCGAGGGAGAGTTACAAAATGTATGCTGTGAATTTATGAATATGAAAACGAGGGTCTCATTGAGATGGACATTTTTAGATGGGTTCTATTAATATCCCTGTTTTGCATTTTCTGTTATTAGTAAAAGGTATCCACACATTTTCATATACTCACGAATGCACTTACATGTACACCTAAACAGTCATGTATTATTTTGACGTAATATAATACGTTTAGTTTATTTCTATTGGGAGAGGCCATTAGGCCTTGCAATAAAGTTTTCAACTGGTTCGGGAATATTTGGGTCTGTGGTCTGTATGGGATGTGTATTTGTATTTTTGTTTTCATCTTCTTACACTTTTCCCACTTATGTGGGGTCGGTACATGATTTACAATCAGGATTTAAAAGTTCATTTTCATCCTAAGGTCAAATAGTCAACCAGAAACTTAATATATTGGGCGTATATTACATATATTATGTACATATAATACGCTTAGTGATGTCATTTATTATTATCATTATGTTATGTGTGTACACATCGCGGCACAAAACAACCCATCAAATTATATAATTTTTTTATAAAACCGATTTTTGAAACTGCTAATGGATTTTTGAAGCCTGACATCATTTCTTAACTCTCGAAAAAATTATCGGCTGTTCCCTAGAAAAAGTTTGTTGACCTCTGACAAAATTTATGTATGTAAAAAGAAGACTTCTAAGCCACAGACTTTCTAGATTCTAAAAATCTGTGTTCTAAGGTTATATTATATTCACAGGTAATCACTGGGATTGCAGCGACGGGGGTCTAGACTGGTTGGCGATGGAGAATGAAAACGGGACAGCTAGGACACGCATCGTGGACTACCACCAGCTCGTATGTCATCAGCAACTCTATAGAGGGAAGCCGCTTCATATAGTCATGAATATAATTCGAGTAAGTTAGTTTTCTGAGATAAAAAATCAATTCGGTTGTATGTTTGTTACGGCATAACTCCATCATTTAAAAAACTATTGGTACTTAATAAAATTATTTTAAAGGATATGCTTTCAGATGGGTCTCATAAAAATAACAAATTCAGTTTAATTCAATTTATTCAAAATCTAAATTTGGATAACATATTTCTGTTCCATTTATTTTGTTTTAAAAACCAAACTACTAAAGTGAACTTAAAGCAAATCCTTTAAAATATTTTTAGGAATAGTTTTTTTAATGATGGAGTTTTGCGGTAACAAATATGAAACAAAACTTTTTTTTAAGGTTTTAAAGAAATTCGCTTGGAAGAATTATTCCGATCTGTCACCCTGCCTTGACCCCTAATGGGGGCAGATCGGAAAAAGTTTGATTTGTCTCCCTGTTAGCAAAGAGGGGATAGTATTTATTCACTTCCTAATGGTTTCGTTTGTTTTTTTTTTAAACAAAAAAGAAAGATCAAAATCGTTCCATCCATTTGAGAGATACGATGCCACAGACAGACCGACACACAGATACACATGTCAAACTTCATAAAAGAATACCCCTCTTTTTGTGTTCCTCGACTCGATTTACACGTCGAATACCTCATAGGCCGAATACGGAAGTACCCATTTATGAAATAATATCGTTTGTGATGAAACGGATGCCTGCATGGTTATTTATTTACATCGTAAATAAATATCAAAAAGTTATTGTTAACCGGTCTTGTATCTAGACTAAATGTTTGTCTAAAACAACTCAGGTAATTTATAAAACAACAAATAGAAGGTTAACTAAACGACTACAATTAGAAATATTAAAGTTAATGAGTGAGATTTGAATTTTGTGTAAATTAGCAAATTACTTTGAAGTATTAAAATTACAAAATTTAAATTTTCTATATTTTATGTAGGTACTTACATATACAGAAATATTTCGTGATTGAGTTCCATCAAATTCTGTTAATTAGTCTTAGTTTTCGTAAATGTAGCGTAAATCAACAGTAATAATGTATAAGTAGGTACTAAACGATGAGACAGAAGATACTGACTGTAAGAGTATTTTAAAGAGTAAAGAGTTTATCTATCTATCTATTTTTAGACAGATAACTAATGAGAGGGGCTGGGCGCTGTAGTCGATTTTTAGGCTTTCGTAGCGTAAGGGCAGCGAACTAAGCCTATTTGTGAAGCTACGGTGTCTGTTTTTCTGTCCTATACTTAAACGGCTGTATCTTTTGAACGGTAATAGATAAAAGGCAAAATTGTAGGGTTTAGTTTGATGTCAATCAATAAAATACGTAAAAAAGTTCAAGTGGGAGATAAGCTTGCGTAAATATAAAAAAAAAAAATGTGCGAGAACTGAGATATAACACCTCTTTGTTGATTCCACAAAAAAAAAAACCGGATAAGTGCGAGTAAAACTCGCTCACAGAGGGTTTCGTACTAACTAGTAGATAAAAGGGTGAAACTATATATTTTTATATATTTTCCTTCATAAACCGCAAATTACAGATCGTAAAAATAATGAAAACCTGTTTTAGCTTGTACTAATGAAGCTCTTTCATATGATATTCATATGACATGATACGGTTAATTTAATTCAGTTTAAAATTTGGACCCTTATTCCTTGCATAAAGACACTATTTTTTTGTGATTAAATAAAAAAAGTCCAGTTTCCGGATTTTTTTCTATATGTTTACTATAACACAATGCTTCTTGCCAAATTTCATCGTTCTAGGTCAACGGGAAGTGCCCCATAGGTTTTGATTCCCTTGTGAGTGTCGAAATGTGATTTTTTTACGACATATTTGGCAGTAACTTTTTTTACAAAAACTGAGAAATTTTCCGGATTTATGCATTATTTTGCTCAATCGAGACTAGATTTTTGCAACGATGATTCTCTATCTAAATGGAATTTATCTAAGGAGACGAAAAGTGTGAAAACTGATGATGTTCTTAATCGTCGCTCGCATGACTAACTGTCCTAACTAGTTTTTAAATAATATGAAATTGGTATATAGAATGCAAATACATTAAGACTATCAATGTGAAAGTAAAGTTTATATAAACTCTATGAAAGCTGATATTAAAAGATATGCAAAACATCCGATTTTCAAGTATAAAAAAAATCCTAACCTCAGAACCGAAAAACGCGTCCTGAACAATTAACTGAAATGAGTTAGGACAGTTAGTCATGCGAGCGACGAATTAAGATATTAATCCGAAACTTTTTTTTTTTTTTATAGAAGATAGATCTACGATTGACCACCAACTCGCCTGATGTTAAGCGACGGTGTGGACGAGGATGGACCTCGTCGATCTAGAAGATATCTATTCACTCTAGCCTTGAAATATCAAAGATTGAAGAAGAAAGATCCAAAATAAAACCAAAATCATTATATCAGTGGTGTACGCGACGAGGGTGTGATGAACAAACCGATGAACCGGTAATAGTGAGCGAATAAGTGTAAAATCTTTGATGGCCAGCAATGTAGTAATAGAACGCGCAATGGACTCGCAAATTGTTATAGCGCGTGATTAAAGTAAGAAAGTGCGATAATTGATAACTCGGTATAGGCGGGACATGTATGTGATTTGATAATTAAATAATGTTAGAATTGATAAATGCCTACATTTAGTGAGATATTTGTAAGGTTATGACTGTTCTGTAAGTCTAGAATAGGGGTTAGTACCCAAATTGTAATCTAGACCTAAGTTTGTGAATAAAATGTCTTGTCGGCTGCTTTTATTCCCGAAGCGAGGCTGTAGGTAGGTAGGATAGTCAGAAATTGTCGATAAATGCGCAAATAATCGAGATTAGGACACCTACGAGTGGAAAAAACCCATAAAATTGCTAAGTAGGTGCATAGAAGTTTCTAGATGTCCATCGAAATATCTCGAAGGATATGAGCAGGACAGAAATATCGTTTGCTACGTTCACACCCCTTCGAGAAGGTTCTCGAAAGGGCTCGCTAAGTGTGAACAGATAAGAAGACTATCTCCATCTCGCTCACACAATGCTTCTGATTGGTTACTACTACAGAGACATTCGTAGTAGTGTGTGTAGCGACGATACGAACGACGGAGAATATAAATAGGTATGAGAGGGCCGCGGGTGAGTCAGTTGTATTATAACAGTCAGTCTATAACAGTCAGTGTATTAAGAGTCAGCGTTATAGTAGCTCAGTGTAGTATTGTACCTAGTGGTAATAGTCAGTTCGCGACAAGTACTCAGAGTACGCACATTTGAACCGCACATTCGAACCACGCATTTGTACCACTACCGCGCCGCCTCGCTTTCCCACCGAACTTCGCCGACAGACCGAACCACCATCCAGAAGAGTTCTGTTATTCTTCGCTTATTCTCCCAATCCCAGCAAATATTGAACGAGACTACGAACGTCGTCACCACCTCATCGATCCGTAATACAGTCAAGTCAGTCAAGTACAGTCAGTCGCTAAGTGGCGGCGCTCGGACCTCCGTCCCGTTCATTTTGGTCCTTCGAGCCGGATTAAGGAGAACTTGTGAAGAACATTCGAGAACAGGATTCGAAGAGAATTGCTAAGATGGTTTTAACAAGATCGGCCAAGGGAAGCAAGACACGTACGAATGCGAATCGGGACCCATCGAGTACAGCGTACTCCTCGATGAGCAGTCCCTCCGCGACCGCGACCGCGTTACTGGCGAGGTCGCCGCCGGGCTCGACCGATCCGGAGCCCCTACCTCGCGAACCGATCGTATATTCGTCACCGGCATCGCCGTCCGGGACGAATTGTGGGGTGAGACTGCCGCTTCACCCGACCGCCACGATATCCGCCGCGCGCGCGGCTACCGAAGCCGCGTCCGAACCGCCCGCGACGGAAGACGCACTCTCCGTTACGACCGCCGTGCGCCATATCCCGGAACCTCGAGCACCACGCTCGTTAAAATCAACTTCAAGCCGGCACAGTATCGCACTCCTGCGTGCCCGAGAAGAAGCCGCACGAGCTGAAGCAGTCGCCGCACGAGCTGAAGCCACCGCCGTATGCGCACGCGTCGCATTACTCGAAGCAGAGGAATTGGAGAGTGTTGTATCTGAAGAAGATGAGCAAGCTGACCGTATTGACGCTTGGGTTGAACAGCAGCGCCAGATCGTACCTGAACACCGGCGGGAGGAACCTCCCCTGAACTTACCTCCGACCTGTGCGCCTGCACTGAACCACGCCGCTACCACGACGTTATCAGCTCAAGACCTCGCCCAACATACTCGAAGCATAGTTGCCGCCGCACAAGCTCAGACTAAAGCTATTGTGGAATCCATCAAGCCTACAGTCGTTTCACGGAACTATCCAGAGCTGCCGTGTTTCTACGGAGATCATAAGGAATGGTTGTATTTCCGGGCTGCTTATGAGGAAGGATCTAGAAATTTCTCCGATGTCGAGAATGTTGCCAGACTACGGCGCGCGCTTCAGGGTGATGCAAGAGAAGCCGTCAAGAGTTTGTTGTTGCATCATACCACCGCCGAGAAAATCATGGAAGCGCTCGAACGACGTTTCGGGAAGCCTCGCAATATTGCCATCGACGAGTTAAGCCGTCTGCGCCGGCTACCACGCGTCACGAACAATCCGAAAGACGTCTGCGCATTTGCGAGTGAGGTGTCTAACGGAGTCGCCGTCATCAAAGCGCTCAATCGGGAGAAATACCTCAATAATCCGGAAATAACGGTAACTATGGCCGAGAAACTGCCGTCTGCGCTACAATATGAATGGTACAAAGTGGCAGCTGAGGATCCGTCCGATGAACCAGACCTTCTGACCTTCGCTAAGTTCATCGAACATCAAGCCGACCTCTGCGGCCCGTACGCGCAGCCCGAAAAGGTAAATATGCCAGTGCGAGAAAGAGATGACTCAATGAACACGCGCCGCCGTAACATACAACGCGCGTATAATACACAAGATACGTCATCGGATTGTGAACAGACGAAGGAAATATCGAACTCGCGGAACAACAGTAAGGAACAAAACGAACCACCATGCGCCGTCTGCATGAACTCAGGTCACAACATAGTGACTTGTCCCGACTTCAAGAAGGCTGATGCAGACAAGCGGTGGGATCTCGCTAAGAAACACCGTCTGTGTTTCCGATGTCTAAAGTTCCGCGTTAGAAACCATCAGTGTAAGTACCGCCGATGTGAGATAGATAACTGCAAGCACCCGCATCATCAGCTGCTGCATACAAGCCGCCGTGATCAAGAGGCCGAGTGCGTCGCGTCAACGTGGACTCAGCGAACGACCTCTGCGTATCTGAAGATGGCGCCGGTCACCGTCACGGGTCCAAAGGGTAAGGTCGAGACGTGGGCTCTACTCGACGACGGGTCCACGGTCTCCCTTAACGACAATGAGCTAGCGGACCGAGTCGGCGCTCGAGGTCGAGTCATACCGTTGTATATCAACGCGATCGCAGCGAAGAAGTTAGATTCGTCACAATCTCGCCGAGTCTCGCTCACACTTCGTGGGAAAGATAGTGAACCACAGCAGCTGTACCTACGAACTATCAGTGGACTTCGATTGACACCCCAGACCGTCAAAGAGAAGAACTTGAAGCGTGCCCTCACATCCAGGAGTTATCGTCGAACCTCCCTATCGGCGTGGCCCGACCGCATATATTAATAGGACAAGATAACTGGCCACTCCTACTCGCTAAGGAGGTAAGAAGAGGACACCGTGACCAACCGGTCGCATCTCTCACGCCTCTCGGCTGGGTGATCCACGGCGCTACCACTCGAGTACTTGGACGCCGCCAACTCGAGTGCGTGAACCACGTCACCGACGTCACGCCGGAATTAGACAATATACACGAAGAAATGAAGAATTTTTTCGCAATCGAAAGTCTTACAATCGAAGTCAAAAAGCCGAAGAATGATCCCGAACAACGAGCATTAAATATTTTGGACTCCAAGACGAAGCAGCTACCTGATGGGCGCTACCAGACAGCACTTCTGTGGAAATCGGATGATCCTGTGATGCCTAACAACTATAATACGGCGCTTAACCGACTTGTCAACACTGAAAAGAAGGTTCAGAAAAACGCCCAGATCGCCGCGAGATATAAACAAGAGATGGAAGCACTCATCACAAAAAGATACGCAGAACGTGCCCCGACTACGCGCACCGAGAATCGAACCTGGTACCTGCCTCACTTCGCAGTCACTACGCCGATGAAACCCGACAAATTCCGCATCGTACACGACGCTGCCGCGCGCACGAACGGACGTTGTTTGAATGATTTCTTACTCACCGGGCCAGATCAGCTCCAGTCTCTCCCGGGAGTACTCATGAGGTTCAGACAACACGCCGTGGCCGTCTCCGCCGACATCACCGAGATGTTTATGCGAGTTAGCATTCGACCTGAAAATCGAGATGCTCTACGTTTCTTGTGGCGCGAAGATCCGAGTCAATCGCCAACCGAATATCGTATGAAGTCGTTAATATTCGGTGCTACGTGCTCGCCCGCCATCGCGATATACGTGAAGAACAAAAATGCCGAGAAATATCGCGATAAGTACCCGGAGGCAGTCGAAGCAATCGTACGGAACCATTACATGGACGACTACCTCGGGAGCTACCGAACAGCCGAAGAAGCCGCTCGAGTTGCCACACAAGTCCGAGACATACACAGTCAAGGACACTTTGAACTTCGGAAATGGAACTCGAGTTCTAACGACGTGCGCCGTCAGCTGACCAACGAGGAGCCACGATCGAATGTCGCCCTCACCACCGACACGAACAGCGAAAGGGTACTGGGCCTGATCTGGAAACCGGAGGAAGACACTCTCGGTTTCAACCTCGACATGGCGCGCTTACCGTCAGACATTCTGACATGTGAATCACCGACGAAGAGACAAGCATTGAAAATTGTAATGTCTGTATATGATCCGCTAGGACTCGCGTCGGTAGTTACCATACAAGGGAAAGCTATATTGCAAGAATTATGGCGCCGTGGAACCGACTGGGATGCACCGATCGACGATGAGCTAGCTCAGCGTTGGCGCGAGTGGATGGGTCACCTTCAACGGCTACGTGACGTCACCGTGCCCCGACCATACGCTGGGTACTCGGACGCAGTATCTCTACAGCTTCACACGTTTGTAGACGCCAGCGAGACAGCCTACGCTGCCGCCCTCTACTGGCGAGCAGTCATGCCCGACGGAGAAATACAAGTATCACTCGTACTCGCAAAGGCCCACGTCTCACCGCTTAAGCTATCGTCAATCCCTCGCCTCGAGTTGCAAGCCGCAGTAATGGGCAGCCGCATGGCCACGGCCGTCACCGAAGAACACGATCGTAAGCCCGATTCGCGCTATTTCTGGACTGACAGCGTGATCGCGCTCACGTGGCTACGTACAGGATCACGTTCGTATAAGCCGTTCGTCGCACACCGCATCGCTGCCATAGAAGAAAACTCCGACCTCAGTGAATGGCATTGGGTACCGACGAAACTCAACGTCGCCGACGACGCGACACGAGACGTCCCGCGAGATTTCGGTAAACACCACAGATGGTACACGGGACCTGAGTTTCTTCGAGAAAGTGAAGATACATGGCCAACACAACCGAACATAGCGACGAACACAGCCACCGGTGAAGAACGATGTCACGTGATCACTGACGTCACACATCTACAAGAAGCGTTACCCGATCCGACACGCTTCTCTAAGTGGGAACGATTCCTACGAACGACTGCTCGCGTCCTACAGTTCATTTGTCGCCGTCCGCGCGAGAACGTACATTACAAGCGCACACGCAAGAACGCCGAACGGGACCCGGACTGGAGACGCAAATCTAAGCCAAGAGTAGCCGTTACGAAGCCCACGAAGAGTAAGGACGAGGCACAACGTCCCTACCGACGGGAGCTAGACGGAGATACACTTAGGCGCGCCGAAGCACTGATATGGCGCCTAAGTCAATGCTACGCCTTTACGCACGAGGTTAACAACCTACGTGAAGGCCGCCCCGTCGCGTCTACAAGCCGTCTATACCGTATCGCAGTTATATATAAAGATAATTTGATAAAATTGAGAAGTCGAATTAATGCTGCCACCGACATACCGGAGTATACAAAATCACCCATAGTATTAGATGGAAATCGTCACGAAGTTAAGTTGCTGATCGCCTACGTCCATCGGCGCGCTCATCACAGCGGGACTGAAGCAACCATCGCGGAGTGTCGTACTCAATATTGGATCTTACGACTCCGCCCCACTGCTAAGATGGTGATCCACCGCTGTCTGCCATGCCGCCTGAGACGTGATGTGCCACCTAGACCTGCTACGGGCAATCACCCCGTCTCCCGGCTGGCGCATCATCAACGCCCCTTCTCGTACGTGGGGCTAGACTACTTCGGACCTCAGTATATCACGGTCGGACGTACTGTACAGAAGAGATTCACCGCCTTATTCCTGTGCATGACCACAAGAGGGATACATCTTGAACCGGCCGCTTCATTAAGTGCTGATTCTGCCGTCATGGCCCTCCGCCGCATGATAGCGCGGCGCGGGACCCCCACCGAACTTTGGAGTGACAACGGAACGAACCTCCATGGGGCTGACCGCGAGCTACGAGAGGCCATGGATCACGCACTTAAAGCTGAAGCATCCAACCGGGCGATCACATGGAGGTACATACCACCCGGGGCCCCATTCATGGGCGGCTCCTGGGAACGTATGGTACGCGCCGTCAAAACGGCTCTCGCCGCCACGCAACAACAGCGTCATCCGACCGAAGAAGTGTTCCACACACTACTCGCCGAAGCCGAGTTCACGATCAACAATCACCCGTTGACCCACGTCTCGGTCAGTCCTGATGACCCGGAACCGCTCACACCTAACCATTTTCTGCTGGGCGGCCCGGCGCGTAACCCGGCGCCCGGGACATTCAACGACAAAGACCTGATCGGGCGCACTCATTGGCGCGCCTCACAACGCCTCGCCGACCTCTTTTGGCAACGGTGGGTAAAGGAATACCTGCCTGAACTACAATACCGGCGCGACCCGCACAGCCGCGGGAAACCGGTGTCAGTCGGCGACATCGTGATCATCGCAGACAGCACGCTGCCACGAAACACGTGGCCCCGCGGGATCATCGAGGCTGTCTACCCAGGTCCGGATAATGTCATCCGAGTAGTCGACGTGCGAACTACGGTAGGTGTACTACGTCGACCAGTCAAGAAGCTTGTCGTGCTGCCAACCGAGTCTACAGAGCCCGTCGCTTCCCATAGTATTTGAATTTAACAATTCGCGGCGGGAGAAATGTACGCGACGAGCGTGTGATGAACAAACCGATGAACCGGTAATAGTGAGCGAATAAGTGTAAAATCTTTGATGGCCAGCAATGTAGTAATAGAACGCGCAATGGACTCGCAAATTGTTATAGCGCGTGATTAAAGTAAGAAAGTGCGATAATTGATAACTCGGTATAGGCGGGACATGTATGTGATTTGATAATTAAATAATGTTAGAATTGATAAATGCCTACATTTAGTGAGATATTTGTAAGGTTATGACTGTTCTGTAAGTCTAGAATAGGGGTTAGTACCCAAATTGTAATCTAGACCTAAGTTTGTGAATAAAATGTCTTGTCGGCTGCTTTTATTCCCGAAGCGAGGCTGTAGGTAGGTAGGATAGTCAGAAATTGTCGATAAATGCGCAAATAACCGAGATTAGGACACCTACGGGTGGAAAAAACCCATAAAATTGCTAAGTAGGTGCATAGAAGTTTCTAGATGTCCATCGAAATATCTCGAAGGATATGAGCAGGACAGAAATATCGTTTGCTACGTTCACACCCCTTCGAGAAGGTTCTCGAAAGGGCTCGCTAAGTGTGAACAGATAAGAAGACTATCTCCATCTCGCTCACACAATGCTTCTGATTGGTTACTACTACAGAGACATTCGTAGTAGTGTGTGTAGCGACGATACGAACGACGGAGAATATAAATAGGTATGAGAGGGCCGCGGGTGAGTCAGTTGTATTATAACAGTCAGTCTATAACAGTCAGTGTATTAAGAGTCAGCGTTATAGTAGCTCAGTGTAGTATTGTACCTAGTGGTAATAGTCAGTTCGCGACAAGTACTCAGAGTACGCACATTTGAACCGCACATTCGAACCACGCATTTGTACCACTACCGCGCCGCCTCGCTTTCCCACCGAACTTCGCCGACAGACCGAACCACCATCCAGAAGAGTTCTGTTATTCTTCGCTTATTCTCCCAATCCCAGCAAATATTGAACGAGACTACGAACGTCGTCACCACCTCATCGATCCGTAATACAGTCCACTCGCTAAGTGGCGGCGCTCGGACCTCCGTCCCGTTCAAGTGGAATGTCAAACTAAATGATATATGTCAACACTAAAATAAGCGAAATGTTTACACCTTTGTATCCGACCATACTGTGTATTTGTATAGGTAATCCGTTTATCTTGTTTTCACTCATTTAGGTATTGTGTATTTGACTCCGCTACACTACACCTGCTCTTTCTTGACAAAAGTCGATTACGGGACTAAAACTGAATTTATCCACGTGTAGGAGAATTTATCTACAACTGACCTTTAAACCTACTTCAAATAAGGAGGAGGTTATTGAAATGGAACAACTTTTGACGGATTGATCGCGTATATTTTACGTACATGTCATTTTAAGACCTGATGCTATAGATAAACCGCTTAACTGAGTCTGTTCCTGAGGTATGGGAGCGGTACGGGAGGGTTCATATGTAATAGCAATGCTGACGCCCGACTGACGTAATGTAACCCCTCCCGTACCGCTCCCATACCCCAGGAACAGACTTAGTTAAGCGGTAGATCTAAAGCTATACTTTGCAGCGTCCGTGTTCACAGTTGAGACTATAATATGACAGTTGTCTTTTTTGCTATGACATTATTAATTAGGTACTGTACTACCGCCTATTCTTTTTTATGCAAAACGTTCCTTATGCACGTAGAAATCACTCACGGAGTTAACAGGTCTCGCAGATCTGTGCTGGGACTGGGTTTGACGACCGGGTACCATGGGGAGGCACCAGACCTGCCAACCATCTTTCCCATTAAAGTTTGGGTATTTCTTGATTTTAATCGAACTTGCATGCTCTATAGGATCTTACAAGGGGATATTCGACTTTTGACTGGTTATTGAAGATATTTATTGCGGTCACACTAGAAATGTAATCTAAGATTTTTTTAAATAAGCGTAGTAAATAATTGTCGTTAATCATACAAATCAAAAGTGACGATGATTTGACAATTTCCTCTTTTTTGAAGTAAAATTTATTAAAAATTTATTAATAACTAAAGCGGAAGAGCATACTTTATTATAACATGAATCTACATTAAAAGAAGTCACAAAATACATGACTGCAGAAAAGCAGTTTTTGCAGTTTAACTTACGATTTCGTTACGCTTGATAGGCTGTTGAGTGTACGTTTTTTGTGAGAAAATATGCGTAAAATTGCTATAAAAGATTATAAATGCGCATTATCATTCTAGTAAAATCACTTGTTAATTATGAAATAGTTCGTTGGAGGTTAAGAAAAAACGCATTTTATTTTTACTTTTGCGAGAGATGTATTATTATTATTACACAATATGCGTAATCTTATTGTTATCTTCGGCATCTTACACAGAAAAGATAAAATCACTCACTTGAATGCCGGCATTGTACTTACGTACGTCACATATTCGATGTAAACTTTATTTTGTTTTGTTTTTATAACACTCCCGAAATGAGTCCGAAGGGACAAATGGGAGGCCCCAAATTTAACTACGGGCCACGTGCGGACAGCTAGCGAAGCACTAAAGCACGAATGAATATATGAACGGGCGTGGACTATGTTTTTAAAATTTGCTTATTAATACGCTCAACATAAGTGTGAAATGGTGAAAATATCACGCGAGTACTACAAGTAAGCCTAAAGTTAGTCTATTCAGATGAACAATACATAATTATGATAGAACTTCACTAGGTAAGTTCGTTTAATCACTAAATATAGCCTATGACACTTAGGAAGTGAAGACAAATCTAACGACACCTATCGCACATCAAAATCAGTCAAGCCGTTTAGGCTGTAGGCTGTCATATAGAAACATACATACATACCCACATAATTATCGATGCTGATTTGTGTCGACGCGCAGAGTGGCGGAAAGCCCAGCGTCTTGCCGAACACTTCTGGCAAAGATGGGTTAAAGAGTACCTGCCGCTTCTAATACCTCGAAAGTCAGTTTCAGAATATAAGAGACAATGTTTTAATAGCTGATAGCAATCTACCACGAAATTTGTCAGCCAATGGGACGTGTCACCGAAGTGTTTCCTGGAAAAGACGGCATCGTTCGCGTATAACGTTTGGACTAAAGTTGGTCCTACTAACCGCAACGTAACTGGTATTTCACACCGCTCGGGGCCATGTTGCGGATCGACTTTTTTTTTATACATACACTCGAAAATCATATCCCACCTTCTTACGCAGTCGAGTAATAATACACGATCTATTTTTAGTTTTATCACATAGTATAACCACAACCTTTATCAAAACGCAAATGATATTGATGTACTTGCTCTTATTTGAAGTCATTATGATCATATTGGATGACTTTATGGTAACCATAAAATACAAAGCGTCGTAAAATTTATGTCGAGTTGGAAAACGTGTGCTTGAGAGAAACTGAGTACAAAAAGTAGTTTTTAACCGACTACCAAAAAGAAGGAGGCTATCAATTTGATTGTATGTTTTGTTCACCGATTACTCCGCCAATTCTGCATTGATTTTGAAGATTCTTTTTTTTTGTTTGTTAGGTTATACTTCAGAGGTGGCTCCATATAATTTAATCAAAATCGGTTCAGTACTTTGGTTTTTATAACAAAATAACAGGTAAAATATCATCCAAGTAAACAAATTTCTTTAAGCAAACCTACCACAAAAATATCAAAATCAATGAATAATTGGCAAAGTAATTGGTGAACAAAACTACAAAAATAAAACCTATCAAGTGCGAGTAGGACTCGCGCACGAAGGGTTCCGTATCATTATCTATAAAAACGGCAAAAAATCACATTTGTTGTACGGGAGCCCCCTTAACTATTTATTTTATTCTGTTTTTAAGTATTTGTTGTTATAGCGGCAACATGAATACATCATCTGTGAAAATTTCAACTCTATATCACGGTTCATGAGATACAGCCTGGTGACAGACGAACGGACGGACGGACAGACAGCGAAGTCTCAGTAATAGGGTCCCATTTTTACCATTCGGGTACGGAACCCTAAAAAACATCGAACAGTCGAATTGAGAACCTCCTTCTTCTTGGAAGTCTGTTAAAAATGTGCATGAGCTCCATTATATTACTTCTTACTATCTGGCATGTGTTTGTTAACAGAACATGCGTGAGACCTGCCCAGAACCCTGCGACTGCGCCATGACGCACGTGGTATCTGACACGGCCGGCGCCATCATCCCCATCATCACCGTCGACTGCGCTTCCCGCCATCTCCAGGCGCCCCCCACCACGATACCGCCCAACACGACCACGCTACGCCTTGAGGGCAACAAGGTAACATGGTACGAGGACGTTGTTCATTGTGAGTAGACTTTCAGGGAACGTCGCGACTATGTTTTTTTTATTTTAATTTTTATGTTAAATGGCCTATTACACTATCCAATTTATCGGCCCCTGTCTATAGGGCCCCTGTCTATCGGGCCTCTGTCTATCGGGGCCCTGTCTATCGGGTCCCTGTCTGGAACTGGAGATAGGGACGCTGTCTCTTATTACACCACTCTGTCTTATTACTTTTTTTTACGGCAAGCGCACTTCCCATCTCTAATAAATAATTTACCTATAGAAATTCGTTATAAAAGAATATCAACGATTATCAAAAAAATGTTACAACAATATTTCATAAATAACTTATTTACATAGTACGGAGCAGTATAATTTTTGTGATCTGTGAGTAGGTATACTATACCGCTGGTACTGTATAGTGTTGTTTACTAGAAACGGAGCCACCTGTAAGTTATTATTTATTGTATATAGGTAATGTTTCTTTGTGTAATAAAAAAAATGGGTAGTGTAATAAATAGGTATTTAAAAAAGAGTGTTACAACAATATTTCTTTAACAACTTATGTACTACCGAGCAATATAATTTTTGTGATCTGTAAGTATACTATAATGCTGGTACTGCTTAGTGTTGTTTAATAGAAATGGAGAAACCGGTCAGTTATTATTTATTGTAGGTAATGTTTCTTTTAATCTATTTGATTATAAAAAACATTCATTGTGTAATAAATAAATAATAATTGGGTATTATAATAGGTCTCTAAATAAAACTGGACAAGTGCGAGTCAGACTCGCCCACCGATGGTTCCGTACAAACTAGTAGATAAGAAATCATATATTTTTTTTATATTTTCCTTCATAAACCGAAAAATATACATCGTAAAAATATTTGAAACCCTGTTTTAGCATAAGCTAATGAAGCTCTTTCATATGATACCCCACATGATACGGTTAAAGAACTTTAAAATTTGGACCCTCATTCCTTGCATGAAGACACAATTTTTTCGTGATTACATAAAAAAAAACCGTTTTCGCATTTTTTCCTATATGTGTACTCTAACACAATGCTTTTTGCCAAATTTCATAGTTCTAGGTCAACGGGAAGACTCCATAGGTTTTGATTTCCTTGTGAGTGTCGAAAAGTGCGTTTTTTACGACATATTCGGCTGTAACTTTTTTTTACAAAAACTGAGAAATATAATTTTTCTTATTGTAGCAAGAGACTATGAATCTGCGTTTATGGTTTTAATTTCAACTCGATACCTTCACGCGTTCCCGAGATAAAGGTCTTGACACCCGGACGAACGGACAGACGGACAGACAGACGGACAACAAAGTGATCCTATAAGGGTTCCGTTTTTTCATTTTGAGGTACGGAACCCTAAAAAGAGTGTTACAACCATAAGTAACTTATGTAGTACGTAGTTAGGGTAGTGTAAGTGTAATATATACTCATTGAGATAAATATTTATCCCAATGAGTGTAATAAAGTCTTTGAGGCGGAAGGGCCTTATTTGCATAAAGTTAAAATCGAACTTTAGTAGGTAACTTTTGAATAAAGTAATATTTAACCTTTTGTGTTTTGTAATTCTACCAATTTCACAGAATCAAAGGTCATCTTGAATAATTATGAATCAATGTTTTGGTAGTTTTACAAGCCATATTGCTATTTCATTATTATTTGTGTGAAATGTATCCTCTATTTAGTTTTCATAACAATAACATGTGTGTTTAGATTATGCGCTTTTCAAGTTCTCGTTATATCGCCTTATCACTGTTTTTTCTATGAGCCATATCATATTTCATTTTGAAGGCCAAAAGGCACACAGCTCAAGTGTAAACACTTAACTTGCCTGTTCAAAGTGTGCAACTATTTCTCTTACACATGTCATAGATTTTAAAGATATAACATCAGTGAGTAGGAGTAAAAAAAAGGGAAAGATGATTGTTTTTATTTTAGTAAAAGAAACATTAAAATGATTTTTTTTTCAACCGCGCACCGTGAGTAAGATCGCTCAGCGTGGACTCAGACGAGGAATACGCTGCAAACGCCTTGCCAGGTATGCCTTATCTGTGGCGTCGCCAGGCATGCCTTATCGAGTTATGTGAATGGCGTTGTCCTGGTGAGGCTATGCACAGTATTATGTAGATACACAGTGAGCATCCAGTACAAAGCGCAAGACAGCGCCGGGACAAGTTTGGCGAGGTTTTCGAGTCGCAAACTAGGTACTGTCTGTTCTTAAATCTTAACATTATTACTTATCTACTACAGTCGGTTATTTCCTTATAAGCTCCATAATCAGCTTCATGCACATTTGCTAACGTTGCAACTATAGTTCCACAACATTTATCAGCCCATTATTGATTTGTGGCATTTTGCCTTTGCAAAATTTTAATCTTAATACAGTGAGGGTAATTTAGAATATGTATCACTACTAATAACGACATCAAGAATGCTGTCGATTGGGTTTGACCGTTTGACACAAATAATTTGCGCTTTTGTATTCGTAGCTTGCGCTTGAGAAAATTAAATTCCTTTCTCAGAATTATGTATTCGTGAATTTGTATCTAGAAACTCTAAAGCAACATAAATCGTCAATATCAACCGTGATAAGCATTGTCAAACTTTGACTAAAGTTAGTGTCGTGGGATCGTGGTTTCTGATTGAATTTTGCTATGACTTTAATAATTATAGTTAAAAAAACTGAAGCAATCTACTTCACATGGATTCCATTGTCAGAACTGGGAATGGAACAGACACCAAACGGTGGTCCCACGGGTAGCACCAGCTTTCAAATAAAAAAAGAACCATCAAAATCGGTTCGCCCAGTCGAAAGTTCTGAGGTAACAAACATAAAAAAATACAGACGAATTGAGAACCTCCTCCTTTTTTGAAGTCGGTTAAAATAAACTTCTGACGTTATTCTCTAGGTGGCGCGTCGATCGTTATATCTGTCAAGTCGAACAATTTGAGTAGATTTCGTTAGAAAACATCTTCTATTGATTAATTCAGAATATTTTATGAACACATAAGTTTGCATTACCATAATATTCTTACAAAAAAAATGCATTATAAAAAATATATATAATGTAACGTTCAGAAACAAGCCTTCATAGAGAGTTTTGTCTCTGTCACTGAGTTTTTTAAAACCCCTCATTGCTTTGCAAAGGGACATAATTATAGTCCATTAACGAGAAAATACGTAGATTTTTCTTGTATTTTTAAACTATTAAACTTGGGAATTCCTCGCAATGAGAAGATGGCCCGGTTGATTTGATGCTTCACTGCTGGCTTTCCCAGCAGTGAAGCAGCAAAAAAAAAAAAAACTTGGGAATTTATGGTTACCCTAAAAAGTAATACTAATTTTTAGATTAACCCTAAAAAGTAATGGTTTCTTAGGTTTCATAATTTGTACTTATTGAAATGAAATAAATTCTAGTGATTATTTTTTTATATTATATCTAATTTAATTTATTTTAATAGATTTCGCCTTCTTGTTTTTTGTTGTGTCAGTTTTAACCTCTCAATCAAAGATTTTCAAGATAAATACCCCCAACACTTCGCTCTAATTATGACAGATATTTGATAAAACGATGGTAGGAAACAGAATTCAGTTATTCAAGACCGCTCCATAGCCGAACCATATGTGGAGCGTTTCCCGTTGGTCGCCATAGTTTTTTTGATTCAGTCACTTTTATGTCATACAATTGACATATTTGATGAAACGTAACACGTCCTTCGCTCGTTACTAAATCAAAAAAATATAGAAATGCTTCGCAGCCGACAGGAAATGCTTCGCACAAGGTTCAGTTACGGATCGGTTTTGAATAACTGAATTGCTCCCCAGATAACAACGCATCCTCATACAAAATATGTCGTCTTTTACCACAAATATCGGATATTTAGGTCAGTGAATACAGTAGAGGGAATAACGCTGATAAAGTGAGTCATCCGCCCACATATTACATTATTTATTTTGAACAAAGATTTATTTTTCCTTTTTATATGTATTTGTACGGATTGCTCTTGCAATGATCCAATTTTTCCGGAAACCAATAAATCTTATAACTTGATATAAACACAATACACGTGTATTAGAGATCAAAATATACGGGAAATTGAAGTTATTTTTGAAGAAGGTTACGCTGTGAGGTAGTCACACACACAATACTAATATAATGTAAATTTATTTATCACCGGGACTCACGACGATCATCCTTATAAAAAAACCGGCCAAATGCGAGTCGGACTCGTGCACGAAGGGTTCCGTACCATTATCTACAAAAACGGTAAAAATCACGTTTGTTGTATGGGAGCCCCCTTAAATATTTATTTTATTCTGTTTTTTAGTATTTGTTGTTATAGCGGCAACAGAAATACTTAATCTATGAAAATTTCAACTGTCTAACTACAAGGTTCATGAGATACAGCCTGGTGACAGACGGACAGACTGACAGACAGACAGCGGAGTCTTAGTAATAGGGTCCCGTTTTACCCTTTGGATCATCATCATCATCTCAGCCATAAGAAGTCCACTGTTGGACATAGGCCTCCCCCATGGATTTCCAAAAAGACCGATTCGAAGCGGCTTGCATCCAGCGTTTTCCCGCCACTTGTATGAGGTCGTCTGTCCATCTCGTGGCTGGTCTTCCTACGCTGCGCTTGCCGGTACGTGGTCTCCACTCGAGAACCTTTCGGCCCCATCGGCCATCAGTTCTACGTGCTATGTGCCCTGCCCACTGCCACTTCAACTTGCTAATCCGCTGTGCTATATCGGTGACTTTTGTACGTCTACGTATCTCTTCATTTCTGATTCGATCTCGTAGAGAGACTCCGAGCATAGCTCTCTCCATAGCTCGTTGCGTGACCTTGAGCTTCCTTATAAGGCCCATAGTTAGGGACCACGTTTCAGTGCCGTATGTCATCACTGGTAACACACACTGGTTGTAAACTTTCGACTTGAGGGACTGGGGAATATTGGACGAGAAGACGCTTTTAAGTTTCCCGAACGCTGCCCAGCCGAGTTGGATACGACGATTGACCTCCCTCGTAAAGTTGGACCTGCCTAATCGGACCGTCTGTCCTAGGTAGACGTATTCGTCAACAACTTCAAGAGTGAAGTTCCCCACAGATATTGGGGTGGGCACTACATGGGCGTTCGACATAACCTTCGTTTTGTCCATGTTCATTTTGAGGCCCACCCGTTGGGAAACTCTATTGAGGTCTTCGAGCATCGTACTGAGCTCTTCCATCGACTTTGCCATGACTACTATATCGTCGGCAAACCGAAGGTGAGTGACGTACTCGCCGTTAATATTAATGCCGAGCCCTTTCCATTCCAGAAGCTTATAGGCATCTTCCAAACCGGCGGTAAACAGTTTCGGAGAGACAACGTCTCCCTGCCTCACGCCTCTCTTCAATGGAATTGCCTCTGAGTTCTGGTCTTGTACTCGGACTGACATGGTGGCGTTGTTGTACAAACACTTCAGCACTTCGACATACCGATAGTCAATACGGCATCGCTGGAGAGCCTCAAGCACCGCCCAGGTCTCGATCGAATCAAAGGCTTTCTCATAGTCCACAAACGCTAAGCAAAGGGGCAAGTTATACTCTTCGGTCTTCTGTATCACTTGCCGCAGCGTATGGATGTGGTCTATGGTACTATAGCCTTTTCGGAAACCGGCTTGTTCGGGAGGCTGGAATTCATCAAACCTGCGTTCAAGACGATTCGTGATGACCCTTGAAAACAGCTTATAGACATGGCTCAGAAGCGAGATGGGTCTGTAGTTCTTCAGCAAAGTGTTGTCTCCTTTTTTGAAGAACAGCGCCACCACGCTTCTGTTCCATGCTTCTGGCGTTGTACCTTCAAGCACGACGGAATTGAAGAGCCTCTGAAGGACTTTCAGTACCGGTGTTCCACCCGCTTTTAGTAGCTCTGATGTAATTCCGTCGTCGCCCGGTGCCTTGTTGTTCTTGAGCTGTTTCAAGGCCATCCTAATCTCGTACAGGCTGATGTCCGGGATATCTTCGGTATAATGTCGAGTCAGTTTGGCTCTTGGATCTTTGCCCAAACTGCTAACAGGTTTTGCGACCGATGTGTATAACTGTCCATAGAACCTCTCGATTTCCCTCAAGACTTCTGCTTTAGTCGACGCTATACTGTCATCTTCCATCTTCAGCTTCGTCAACTGGCTCTGCCCAATAGACACGTCTTTTGCGAACACTTTGGAGCCTTTATTCCGCTCTATCGTCTCTTTAATACGATTAGTATTAAAGGTACGGATGTCGTGTCGCATAGACTTTGATATGAGTCTATTGAGCCGCCTATATGACTCGGCGTCACCGGAAGACTGCAGTTGCAATGAGCGTCGTTCAGCCATGAGGTCGAGGGTATGGCTCGAGAGCTTTTGCGGTCTGTTTGTACGGTGGGGCTTATAAAACTTCGCGCCCACCATACGGACAGTTTCCACAAACCTGTTATTGATCTCATCCACCGATGCGCAGCTCTCCAGGCACTCGAAGCGATTTGATAGTTCGAGCTGAAAGCTCTCGGGGTTTTGGATATGGGCGCGAGTGGGTCGGAGTGTAGACTTCATCATACGGGACCTCTCAAGTTTAACATTAATATTCAAAGTGCCTCGTACCATTCGGTGATCACTTCCGGTTTTAACCATGTTGATCACAGAGACATCATTGAATATTTGTTTCTTGGTGGTCAGGATGAAGTCTGTCTCATTTCTCGTAGAACCATCGGGACTCAGCCAGGTCCATTTCCTATGAGGTGGCTTCTGGAAGAAAGAGTTCATCATGAAGAGTCCCTCTTTCTCCAGAAAGTCGGCCAACCTCTGTCCCCTGGGGTTCCGTTGTCCATATCCAAATTGCCCCACTCTCAACTCACTTTCGCATTTCCTGCCCAGCTTCGCATTGAAGTCCCCCATAACAACATTAAAATAGGTCTCAGAAGTGTGTATGGCCCTACTAATGTCCTCATACATCATCTCCACCTCATCATCCGAGTGTGCGGAGGTCGGTGCGTATACCTGGATGACCTTCAACGAATATCTCTTGGATACTCTGAGTATCAGGTACGCAACCCTGCTCGATACACTGTCGATGGCAAGAATGTTGTTAACAAGGGACTTGTGGATGAGAAACCCGACACCACCTTGGGACTGTTGGTCGCCCTCCCGGTAGTATAGTAGGTTACCGGATTTCAGGGTTATCGTGTCCTCACCCTCTCGTCGGACTTCTGATAACCCCAGGATATCCCAATGTAACCTACTCATTTCTTCTTCCAGCTCAGCTAGCTTCTCGTCTGTCCTCAAACCCTTTGGATACGGAACCCTAAAAACCTCTTTTATTCCACTTTAATTATGCGTTTTAAATAAAAACTACGAGTCACTCACGTATGTTATGAGTCGAAAATCCAAAATCCGACTATAGTTTCAACCACAATCGGCGGTTTTATCAAAGGAGCAGCGCAAACATCACTCTCAAAAAAAAAATAGTAAAATTAATTATGTGTACCGCTAACATGTGGATGCATCCCAAGTGTGCCATCCGCCATAGACATCGGCGTATCTAGAGAATAAGTATATAAGTAGTATTTTCTAAGGTGGGTCTGGTCCCTATGATCTCTATATACCTACTTAGGTGGGTAACCCAAAATCCTGGGGTGAGCCTGGCTCACCTGGCCCGCCCTTATATACGGCCATGCCCATAGATATAATCTTGGTGACATTAGGTGAGTTAAAGGTCAAGAATAAGTCTAGCCAAGCTTGGTAATACTCGGTATTGTACCCACCCATAGTGACACTCAATGGCTGTACCTAATAAAAGTCATTAGTGAAAGTAATGTTGTCCTTTTTATAGGTCTTTTCCACTCATTACTTTGCCCTCAGAGCAATTAGCGATCCATCTACGTTCTGAGAAACCTTGAGGGTAGTCAAATTACCCTTGGATATGGGTGTGACACTGACGACAGCACAAGACTTTGAGTTTATTAAGTCAAATTGTCAAGAACATTGACATAAAATCAATGATGTAACGTAGATGGGTTATCCCCAGTTCTGCATGGTAAGCCTCAAGTAAGGTAATCGCCCGACTCGTCTTGTAACGCTGTTAGAGGCTTTGTATCGTGATTTCTGAAAAGTGACAATGCCATCCTGTGTGTTTAAAAAGTGCAACACCAAAATATATAAAGCCAAGCTATACTAAAACGTCTTAAGAGCCCGTAGTATGACTATCGTTCGTCTCGCTCGCGCAGACCCACATTTTTGAAGATATAAAATGACTGCATTAATTTATAAAATAATCGTCGTTTGTAAAACTAGAAAACAACATCACAAATATTCGACAAAAATTTCAATTTATTACAACTTATTTTTTATATTACATAAAAATACTTTTTGCATTTTTTTTTAAAATTATTTTATATATGAAAATTAACTTTGATCAAATTTTGTTTGTTTTCTAGTTTTACAAACGACGATTTTTTTATAACTTCTTTCAGTTATTTTCTATCTTCAAAAATGTGGGTATGCGCGAGCTAGCCGGACGATGGTCGAACTAAGGACACTTAACAATGTGTCTCATCACACGAAAGTACTGCCATGCTTTTACTCCTTATTCATCTCTATAGATAAAATTTAATTGCATAAGGCATTTTTTCTTAAAATACTCTATCTTATCTTGTAGGAATGGAGGGGCAAGTTTAAAATGCACACAGGAAAGATTCCTGTGGGTTGAGGTGTCGCTGACTGCTCCGGTCTCTGACAGCTCCGGTATGACTCATAGCGGGCTCTTCGGGCTGGCTGTTTGTTTCCATTGAAGGCTTTAAACAGACAGAGCTGTTCTATAGCTGTTCATTTAGCCTAGTGCGCTTCATTGGCCTTAGTCTTGGTGGTAGTATTTATAGTGCACTGGGCGAGTACCTTGTCTGGTCCTAGTCCTAGTCCTAGTTTGCCTAGCATAGCAGTGATAGCGCAGACTGCCTATCAGGCAAGATGAACCTTGTGCCGTTGTTATACTTTTTTTGAGTGTTGTTATAGTTTTATTTTTATGTATTCAGGATCTTTTTAGTCTTTTCACAGCTATCCACTACCAGCTTCTACTAGCTTCCCTCAACCAAGGTCAGATTGTGATATATGCTTGATTCTAAATGAAGACAAAGTTATTTTAAGATTAGTCTCAAAATCAAGCATATGCCGTTCTTACCCCATTGAAAACTAGATGCGACATTTAAACTACAAAGTTTTCTTTACTTTTGTGCAAACAGAAAATATCTTAATATCGTTTTTTTTTTAAACATCGCGATACAAAACTTTACTCAATATTATTATAATCATTAATCACATTCTCTTTCCCACACTCTTATACGTTATAGAAATACATACAAGTATAAGTTTATAAAACTCAAAAACCCCTGTGTATAAAAAATTACCGTACTGATTTTGGTAAAACATACCTAAGTACACTCTAGATGAAATACTCTATCAAACAAACAAAAAAAAAAACTCTGTCCAACGAAACGAACCAAAAGAGCGCTGAACGTCATTGGTCGGAGATAAGGAACTTAGGGCGCGTACACGTTGTGAGCAAATATCAGTCCTATTGTGTCTCTGTAGCGGTGCGTACGTGTGATGTGGCACTTGTTTCAGTATGTTCACAGCGTTTGATTGTATGTTGACCCTGCTTGATTGTGCTGCATGAATTTATTTAAAAAAAAAAACGCATACCCTAATGTTTCAAGATATAAAATGATTTCAAGATATATCTTGAAAAATTTGGGTATGCGCGAGCAAGACGGACGATGGTCGGTCCACGGACTCAATTGACATACTACTTAAATATTTAAAGTTTAGAAATATGGAATATATGCCAGAAAGACTCCCTATAAACTCGGAGAATGATTCAGACTCAAGCCTTTCAGAAAGCGAATAATTTTTTAAGAAAATATCTTGTTTAATTTAATTATATCTTTTGTACGCAATTTTAGAGAATTATAATATCATATTAATTTTTGCTTCCAATTGCCGATTATTTTAACTATTATTTTTAGATGACAGATTTAGTGAGCGGCTTAGATCAGCAATATAAACGCAGCCTAATATTTTCTTCAATAAGTACGTATCCTGACCAATCCTGACAACTTAAGTCAGCGCTGCATCCTTTACACCTTCATACAATTGTGCAAGAGAGAGGGTGCTATATTAGCTCGTTTCGTTGGATAGATTATAATCGGTCCACCCGATTGATAGCTACGATGCCACACATAGTCACACAGATAGGTATTCAGGTTCACAGTCCACAGCCCAAATATGGGCTGTAGGCCAATAGCGTCATGAGTTCACAGCCCGCATATGGGCTATCCAGCTACTGAGTTTTAACGGGTCGTATTTTATTGGGCTCTGTCTCATATTAAACGTGGACTTGGAGGATAGATACTTAGCTACAAAAAAAAAAAAACTGGGACATGGCAAAAGACGATGGCAATATTTATTACCCTATTTTATCAAAATTTCACTGGACTTGGGTGGAGCTTTATACTCTCGATGCTGGACTGTGAACCTGTTAAGTTTGACGTACGCAAACTTAAAATACACAAAATCAAATCAAGGGAGTTAAAATAAGCAAAATCTGCGTGGGCAGAGCACATAGCACGTAGAATTGATGGCCGATGGGGCCGAAAAGTTTTCGAGTCCATATACAAGTGGCGGGAAGACGCTGGATGCAAGCCGCTTCAGTCCATAGGGAAGGCTTATGTCCAGCAGTGGACTTCTTATGGCTGAGATGATGATGATGATGATGAAAATCTTCGTTAGAAATATAATACACCTACGTGAATTTTTCACAAGCCGCGAAAACTATAAAGGATATATAATATAATGGAATTCGGTAGCAAAGCATTCAGCTTTTACAGCGTGCATATGGTATAAGTGTGTGAATATGACACTTGACAAAGCTCCATCTTGAGTTGCTACGAGTATTTAAGCGATAATCTTTTCACATACCGCGTCATGCAATTCTACACTGGTGCATTTTCTACCGGGAACGGTTATCTCTGTCACTGTCTATCTCGTGAGAAATGCTTTCAGTGTGGATGTAATAACACTGAATAGGTACTTAAGTTACAATAAGCCAACCAGCCAGATAAGTATACTCAGCTCAGATTTCAAAATGTCCCAGTATAATTAAGTATATTCTGTTTCATATTGTTTTATTTTCCATTGAACGACCGACCAATCACATTCACATTCACATTACATTCATGATGTAATTGAAGAATAAATAAATTAAAAAATTAAAAATTTATGCTCGCTATGCTTTATATGTTATTTGAATTTCATGTATATACTGTGAGAGGGCCTTTTAATATAAAATATTTTTGGTTATAAATTGGTGTCTTTGTGTGTTTCATTTATTCCAAAGGCTATGTATGTACGTTGGTGATAGTCCAAATAGTTAAGCAACGGCAAATTAAAGTACCAAGCATGTATGAAGACATTGATGAAAGTGGAAGAAGAACGAAAGACGAGTGTCAGTGTTGCTACTACAGCAAGTTCAAAGAGGCTCTGCTTACTCCAATGCAAGCCTATCAAGAGTAAAATAATAATAAAACTATGTATGCTATAGATAGGGTTACCTACCTAATACTAATCTAATCCAAATTATAAAATATCGAATATCTTTTCCCCAAAAATGAAGCATATTATATTCAAAAGACACTAACGAAACAAACACTCATTTGACAATTCGTCTGATAACAGAATCTTTGTAAAGAAATTGTCTGTAAACAAAACAAAACAAACAAAAATCAACAAACAACAAACACATTAATGTGTAATACACATAAATGTGTTTACACATAAATGTGTAAATCTAACCTAATCATTGATATATCTGAATAATAAGGTTTCTATAAAATAGAAACCTAACGAATCTAACCTAATAGTTGTTCGGGCAAATGAAAATTATGGCTAACAAAATTATGGAATCAGAAACTTGTGTCATGTAAAACATCTGCAATTACGCAATTCTACGAAACGGATTCGGGTAAGTCAGATTTAGATAGATGTGTTTCGGATCATACAGAGATACTGATACTGTGTTATAGAGGTCAAAACTATAACTAAAGCAATAAAACGTGACACCACCGGAAGTTATACCCGATAAACTACAGCCGTAAGTACTTGTTTTGTCTATCCACGATGTTATTTCTGATAAATCCTATAATGCTTATCGCGCAATGTATCGGGTATCAAGTAAACAAATGCGTCAAATTACTTCTCACAACTTAACAATAATGACTTACCTCAAGCATTACTTGGAATTGTTACTTGAGCTCTTTGAACACGCCAGCAATTTAACCGTACTATGTAAACTTAGTTCTTCGAATTCGTAATAATAATACGAATAAACGAGTAGCATAATAAAATATTTGAATGTGAATGTGATTAAATAAAAAAACCGGACAAGTGCGAGCCAGACTCGCCCACCGAGGGTTCTGTACAAACTAAATAAAAGGGGGAAATCATATATTTTTTATATTTTCCTGCATAAACCGAAAAATATACATTGTAAAAATATTTGAAAACCTGTTTTAGCTTATGCTAATGAGGCTCTTTCATATGATACCCCACATGATACGGTTAATTCACTTTCAAATTTGAGCCCTCATTCCTTGCATGTAGACACTATTTTTTCGTGATTAAATTAAAAATGTCCAGTTTTCGGATTTTTACTATATGTGTACTCTAACACAATGCTTCTTGCCAAATTTCATAGTTCTAGGTCAACGGGAAGTACCCCATAGGTTTTGATTCCCTTGTGAGTGTCGAAATGTGCGTTTTTTACGACATATTAGCTATAACTTTTTTTACGAAAACTGAGAAATTTTATTTTTCTTTCTGCAGCAAGATACTATGGATTTGCATATATGGTTTTAATTTCAACTCGATACCTTCAAGAATTCCCGAGATAAAGGTCTTGACACCCGGACAGACGGACAGACGGACAACAAAGTGATCCTATAAGGGTTCCGTTTTTTTCCTTTTGAGGTACGGAACCCTAAAAATGTACAGTTTTCAGATTTTTTCCTTTATGTGTACTATATAATAATGCTTCTTGCCATATTTCATAGTTATAGGTCAACGGGAAGTACCCCATAGGTTTTGATTCCCTTGCGAGTGTCGAAATATGCGTTTTTTTTTGCGACATATTCGGTTGTAAGTTTTTTTATGAAAACTGAAACGTTGATATTTCTCTTTGCAGCATGAAACTATGGATCTGCGTATATGGATTTAATTTCAACTCGATACCTTCACGCGTTCCCGAGATACAGGTCTTCATAGACGGACGGACGGACGGACAGACCGACAGACGGACAGACGGACAACAAAGTGATCCTATACAGGTTCCGCTTTTTCCTTTTGAAGGAACCCTAAAAAATTATAATACATTATTCATCTCTTAAACTTTTGGTAAAGTTCTGTTTTCTCAGACTTCCCTTCAAGCTCGAGCATCCTTTTGATTTGTTTCCTTGTTAATTACTTATCTTCGTTAATATAATAAAAAAAAAACACCTAAAAGCTGTTATTTTTTTTTCTATGTTTTTTTTTTATTTTTGCATGTTTTTTGATGTATTTAACTACTTAGGTACGTAAGTTAAATGGTGATGAAACGTAGTACAATATGTCCGTCTTTAGATTTACAATTTTCTCTGTAACAAATTTCATAACTACAGTTTTTTTTATCTTTAGTTCCACAGACACCAGGGTCCGTGACCTTTATCATAATTAGAAACTATTACGGGAAGATTATTTTGTTTTTAAACGGTTTAGCTTGAACTGTCTATTTGTTTGTTTGGGTCAAATTTAGTAATTGAAATTTTATCCCCTTGCAGTTGACGGATCGATCTGAAATTTGGTATACACCTTTAGTCCTGATGACAATACAATTTAGTATATTCTGTATTATTGTAAATCCAAGATGGCCGCCGCCACAAAATGGCGGATTTCATATTTTAACACAACCCTACAATATGGGTATCAAATGAAAGGGCTTTTCTAGTAAAATACAGTAAATACATTACCTACATCATTATCTTTCTTTTCAATAAAACCGTTAGTAAGTACTTGTAATTTAAGTAACTTTATTACATTAACTATAGTTTCATTTGTTTTCGTGAAAAAGTAATAGAGGGACAGAAAGAGACACAGAGAGTAGAGAGACAGAGTTAAACAAAAAGAAGAGCGAGAAGAAGAGAAGAGCTACTCTCGCTTTTAAAATATTAGTTATTAGATACGTGTCAGGATCATAGCAAGTGGAAATATATAGTATCTGCCTATCCTAATGGGACAAGTATCAAAACTCAAAAACCCCCGACAAAAAAATAACGGCTGTACCGATTTTGATGAAACATAGCTAAGAACATTCCCGACTAATTCACCTATCATCATCATCATCATCATCATCTCAGCCACAAGAAGTCCACTGCTGGACATAGGCCTCCCCCATGGATTTCCAAAAAGACCGATTGGAAGCGGCTACAAACCTATCAAACAAAATCAAAATCGGTTCATCCGTCCGGGAGCTAAGATGCCACAGACAGACACACACACAGACAGACACGTCAAACTTATAACACCCCGTCGTTTTTGCGTCGGGGTTTAAAAAGGGTGTGATTGTATATTTGTATGTACTAGTTCTACTTCAGGATCTTCCTTTTTTATATTGGTTGAAAAGTAATTTGTTTCTATTAAAAGACAAACAAAATACGTGACCTTGTTCTAAGATACACGTGCGGCGGTATATTCAAATTTCAAACAGTTTTGTTGTCTTTTCAACTAGTTCGACTTTGATTATATACTCCAAAGTAGTTCGATTAACTATAACTACAAAATACTTTTCACCTCACAAGCTCGGAAAGATTCTGTTTATCATTAGAAATATGAGTAGAAAAGTGCATTTTAACCGCTAGCGTGGAAAGAGTTTCTAAAATTCGAACCTTTCTATTCCATACTTTTCTATACCGCAAGTCCACTGGAAATGCATTAAATACTTATTTCATGTCAGTGCGCTAACCTCATTTCTTTGAATAATCGCACTGACCAGCCACAGGTGGCAGCACTGGACTAGCGTTTTCCTCGCTGTAGTGAGGTGAAAAATTTTGTGTTTCACTCGGCAGCAAAGATATTTTGCATCTCGTACTTTTGAAACCCACGCTACGCTCAGGCTTCTATATTTGAATCCTAAAATCCTTCACTTGCTCAGGTTTCAATACAAGTACTCGCCCCAAAAACCAACTTTGCAGCCTTGCATAACAAATAAATATTAATAGAACTACCAAAGATTTATTTATTATTACGCACAGTATTATACTATTATTATAAGCTATTGCAAAGTTTGAAATATGTCTCATTGTTTACGTACGTCTAGAATATGTTTGTATTAGTAAAAATGATTTGTTGGGATATGAGTATCGGACAACCCAGGGCACTATATTCGTGGATTTTGTTTTAGACTACGTCCACGTGATGAAAAGTCATTGATTTATTGATCAATAACTTGACGTGATAATATAAAGAATAATCTTAGATTGTCGTGAACATTGCGATCACTTACGGCCTTACCGAATAACGTTATTTAACTTTAATCATCGTCTTAAATTCTCTGTCTTCCTTCCGCAACTGTCATTACGTGTCAATGCGAAGTTGACAAAATATGTTAAGCATTGCGTTTTTCGGTAAGGCCGTTACAATATTACAGCAATGAGACAGTAATTACTTGTCTTGGATATGGGGATGAATTTCACGCAATACGTTACATTACATATTAAAACACTGATCCTAGATTATTTTTTTGCAGATAAACTCGATACGGTCAATAATATCAATAATACAGAACCCTCTGTACAGCAACCTGAAAGATATCTACTTGGACAACAACAGCATTTCAGCGGTGAAGGAGCTGGAAGGCACAGAGTGGTTCAGTAAATTCAGGGTCCTTAGTCTCAAAGGAAACATGCTGAAACAGGTTAGTAAAACGCTTTTTGCTCGAATGCACAAGAAGAAGGGTTATGTTTTCGGGTGTTTGCATGTTTGTACATATGTATGTTTCTGTATTGCCTCCTACAGCCTAATCGGCTGGAGTGAATTCGATGTGCGACATGTCGTTAGATTTGTCTTTACTTTCCGGGGGTCATCGACTACATTTTTTATAATAATAATGGCATAACTTTCGAAAAAATATACTATTGCGCTTTTTCGTAACAACGTTTACGTTTCAAAATATATATAAATTCAACGTATCGTGGCGCATGGGCTACTAGTTTCAATTAGTTTGCCAAAGCGGCATACAAAGTAAAATAAGTAAAGTGCGGATAAATGTATACAGTAGATTGGGGCGAAGGAGAGGGGGTGGGATAAAAGCAAATCACCTTTGAATGCGACATGCGACAACGACGTACACAGCTAGTATATTTAGTAGTATTTGAATATTTATTTTTAATTTTTCCATATTTTGCAAAATTCGAATATGAAGCACCTCAATACAGATATAGATAGATATAGACTGTAATTGTTTTTTCTATACATACGAAATCGCTAGTAACAGCTAGTAAGTTACAAGTAAATCGTGTTTTCAAATTTATTCAGTTAATATTTTAATTACAACTGGTATTTCGGGCTCTTATATTAGGTTTGTTCGGCTCGATTTTCGATAGACGCTTTCGTCTTTATCTTCCTACAGTTACGAGAGATGACAAAAGGAAAAGCGAGCAAATTTTGAATCGCAATTAGAGTTCAAGGTACGCCTGCTGCTCTGTCTGAGTTTTACATCTTTAAACATCCTAGAATTTAGTTTTTATGATCAAAGAAGTCACGGATACGCGGATATTACAAATGTGATAGATAAACAATTGCGAACGTTACGTAGTTAAAAGTTGTTTTTAAAGCAACATCTGTTTCCGATTTCAGTCTTGATAACTTTTTTTTTAAATCATTATTTTACGAGCTTTTTTGTATATCGAAACTGTCGCACTAGTATTTCTGACTTCATCATCAACAAAGTTAAATAAAATCAACCAGTAACCAGTAGTTTAATTATAAGTAACCAGTCAAATTATTATCTCATAATGCCATCTTCCATAACATTTTTATACATAATTTTGTTTTACTAAGATTTTTCCAATAGTTACAGCGCTTTTTCCTAGAATCGTCTCTAATTTCCTTTCCTTCATGTTATCCTAAAACATGTTTACTTATTTTTACAAGAAAAATATAAAGTAAAAGAAATAGTTAAGAACGTTGATTAGAAAACTGTATCGCTCAATTTTTTTATCATAATTTTATTAAATAGGGGTTTATCTAAATAGATATTTTGTAATCATCGCTTTTCTGAATTGCCTGGCTGTATAAAATAGCTTAAAGCTAGTTCATTCTGAGTATTTCTTAAAATTCCTCCGGAAATAAAGTAATAATGATTAAAGTTTAAAAAAGTGAAACTTCAAAATGCTTAATTTGGTTTTAAAAATCAAACTACTCAACCAATTCTCAGGAAATTTTATGAGACAAACTAAAAGTAAAGAAATAACTGAATTAAGAACGTCCTTTTATAAGTCGGTTAATACCTAACCCTCTAATAGCATTTCCCTCCCAATTAGCCCTCTAAGTATATTCAAATGTGGCGTGGAACGGCCATATTATTATGGTCTTTAATACCCGTAATGGAACATAGCGCTTCGGCCGCATAAGTAACTACATAGTTTCTAACTAAATATAATTATTCTTGGTACGATACTGGTATCGATCGGAGAAGTATTTTTTCGTATTAGTAACCACAGTTTCGTAGCAGGAAAAAATAGGCGTGAATTTTATGTATGTTGATTGTTTTTGTTTTTCCTACCTAGATACCAGTGTACGCGTTCGACAAGGCCCTACAGGCGAACAACGACATAATGCACGTGTTCCTCGGCCACAACCCGTGGCGGTGTGACTGCCACTTCATACCGCGGTTCCAAACGCTGCTGCGGAAGTACAAGAGGGTCATTAGAGACCTGCCCGACATCCGGTGCTCGGTGTCCACCGATAAGAAGATTTCACTAGTGCAGGTATTCGTGTCACCATCTATGCAAATCTAGGTAACTGATAATTTACTGAACTGAACTGCCATTTTTTCCTGGACCAGCTACGAGATGGACGGGGTGACCTCATACAAGTGACGGGAAGACGCTGGATGCAAGCCGCTTCCAATTGGCCGTTTAGAAAATTCATTGGGGAGGCATATGTTCAGCAGTGGACTTCTTATGGCTGGAATGATGATGAATTTCATTTTAAAAGACATAACTACGATCTCACTAGACAATTCACAGATTCTTATCAGTGTTCCATATTTCAACTATGTATTGTTATGACTAAATCATTGTAAACACTTTTTTAAAATATCACGGTCATTCATTAAAACACTGAAAATAATATTAGTTAATAATAATAATATTAATCAATTAATTATTTATTGATTAATATCGGGAGCTTTCAAATAATATGCTCACAGTAAAAGAAAAATGTTATTCGAAATATAGAAATACTTATATGTACATATATTTTTAGTTTACATAATTTAAGCAAGCGCAGCGTAGGAAGACCAGCCACGAGATGGACAGATGATCTCATACAAGTGGCGGGAAGACGCTGGATGCAAGCCGCTTCCAATCGGTCTTTTTGGAAATCCATGGAGGAGGCCTATGTCCAGCAGTGGACTTCTTATGGCTGAGATGATGATGATGATGACATAATTTACACAGGCCACAAATAATAGTTTTGGTTCAGTAATTTTCGTACGCGTACGAAGTCGCGAATAACAACTAGTGAAACGTAAAACTCACGATTTTATCATCGTTTTACTTTGTTACTCAGTCCTACGTCTCCCCTTATAATTGAATATCATCCCTAATTAATCTTTCGGAGTACGCCGGAGACTCAAAATTAAAATAAGCCTTCCGTAGAATTTGAGTAGCAATTAGACCAAACTAGCATAATTGGGCACGGTATGTGTGATTCACCAGATTCGATTTAACCCTTGAGAGAGTTCTGTACTTCTCTCGATAATTGGGGGCCGTCCATTTATCACGTGAGAGTTAAAATCGGTCGGCTTCGATTGATATTTTCGACTGTAGTTTACCCAAATTCTAAATTGATGTCAGAAACATAATTTTTTCTAGTCATTGAAAACTTTTCTAATGATTGATAATTAGTTAAGATATTTAGAACTAATAACTTTAAAAATAATATTCTTGATACTACTAACTAACCTACTACCAAATACTACCACTAAACACTTACCAAATTTTATACTATATATACTTAAGTACTGTAGTGTAGGTTATGCTTAAGTACTGTTCTTTATGCCGAACATGATGTGTGCACAGCACATGTTTCGGAATATGGCTTAAATCATAACTTGTCCCTTTATTTTACCTATATTTAATTTTAATTGTATTTTGTTTTGTGTTATATCAAATAAATAAATAAGAGAGGAGAGAAGAGGATTGAAAATCATCTTGGTAGATGTCAAAAGGAAGTAGAGATAATCTTTTATATGTTTATTTTTGTATACCTCATCGAACATGTCTTACTTACTTACTTGTCTTTATTGGACTTGCTTTTGTAATTAAGAAGGCCAAATTACAGTTTAAATAGAGGAAGTCAAACGACACGCCCTAAAATTTTATCTTAAGAACTCGGGCTTGATAAAGAAAATTTTCTGATGCCATGGTGACTTCTGACAACTTCGAAATACTGGGCTGGAAAAACTGGCAAATACTGGGCTGGGTAATACTGGCAAAACTAATTAAAAAGTTAAGGTACTTATCCGATTTTTTTACCTCCGTTGATAAGAGTATTTTCGGCATTCTTCAAAATGCATTTAAGTGTGCATGTATATACTGCGTCCAGCGGACTCAGTATGTCAGATCCAACTTTAAGTCTGCATTACTTGTCTTCTTCTACTTGAAACCGTCATTGGAAAGACCATATAATAGTGGGTAAGTACCCCCCACTAAAATCTTTATAAACATTATTTTTACTAAATGCATAGAACAAATTTAATGATAAAAGGTACTACGTACTAAAGGTATGGGAGGAAAGGGAGGATTCAAATGCCAATGGTGATTAATAGACGGCTCCATATGAGAGATCAGCAGTTAAACGGGATCCAACGAAAGTATGTCGAAACTCTTAATTAAAGGGGTCGTAAAATACTTTGTTTGGAAGGAGGGGATTGAACATTGTCCTTTGTGGAATCGGGACGTTATTTGAACAACCGTATAAGCTCTTTTGTTCAGGGATTTTATCTAATGAGACATTATACTCGTAGGTGGGACGATGAAAGATTTTTTAAATGGTATAAAAGTATTGTGTAACTTATCACTTTATATTTCATCTAGAGAGATGAAAGATGACAAATTTATGGTAGCTATATTGTTATGTTGCTTTAAATAAAATGATAATAAAAGGATACTCATTTCAAACACGTTTAATTTCCTTTCAAATTTTTAACACCCGACACAAAACTGCCGCGTCGCCGGTCTATTTATGTTTCACGTGTCTGTGGCATCGTAGCTCCCGAACGGATGCACCGATTTTATTTATTTTTGTTTTGAAAGGTGAATTAGTCGAGAGTGTTTTTAGCAATGTTTCTTCAAAATCGTTTTAGCTGCTTTTTTTTGTCAGGGGTTTTTGAATTTTGTAGTAGTAAATTGTTACCCTAGGGGTGAAAGTAACTTATTTAGTCCCGAGACGGGGCTTGGCGCACGAACGAAGTGCGGGCGCCAATAGTTCGAGGGACTAAATAAGTCTTTAACCCGAGGTAAACACTGTGCTTTTCATTACGAATACAAGGAAAGTAAAAATAAAAACACGAATTAGCTACAGAAAAAATGAGTAAATTTTATTTTACATAGATCAAAAACTTTGGTAAGATAATTTTATTTAAAGTTTATAAAATATATATTCTTTAATCAATACTTATCTTTATGTTATTTCAATTTTACATCGCGCTGTAATTGACTGGCTTTAAATAAAGTTGGACATGGCTCAATAGAAAAGTGAAAATAGAACTAGTTTTTTTATTTTTTTTATTTGACAGTTGGCAGTTGAAAGCGATTCTCCCTAGGGCTGAAAGTATTACTTTCAACCCGCTCCTCAGGCAACTTCAGACCTAAGTACTTTCAGAGTATGAGTAATGAACAGTTATTTACTTACTTGTATATATATGTTTATTTATGTTTGTAAATTATTCGCTAGTTATATATTTGAAATGTGCTCATTACCTTAGTCTTTCTTTTGATATCAAACATGCGATATAAGTGAATCTATTTGACCAGTGAAAAAAAGTTACCAAATCCGCCATATTGAATTTTCGGTGACGCCATAAACTACATGGATTATAATAATAAATCGGTTGAAAACTCCTTCATCGAAATCGTATAAGAAGTTTGGGTGCTACATGGACTAAAATCATAATTCTTCCTTTTGGGTTGGTATTATACCATAAAAAACACGCTCATTGAAGTAATTTCTAATTACTTTCTTCATTTAACTACATCCTTCAGTTGTATGTAAGCGACAGTAGAGAATGATGTAAGCGTATTTAGTACAATCATCCTTAATTTTAACTTTTTTTTTTGTTTCAGATAAGCACCATGCCTTTAGGTAATGTTTGCAGCAGCGACAAGGAATTACCGATAAGTCCTATTAATATTGCAAATATTGTACTTTTGACTCTATTATTGTTGGTATTAGGAAGGTTCCTTTACGATTGGCATAATTTTAAGACGACGGGAAAGCTACCGTGGTTATCATCAATATTACCCTAGCTTTAGAAAATAGTATTTATATAAAGTTAGAAATCCAAAGATCTTTAAATCATAATGTAATAAATTTATTGTAGATACATAATACTATAGAAGTGAATTTTATCTAAAAATATTGTCGAAGTTTGATTAGAAATGAATGATTTTTCCAATATACAACATTTGACAAAATTATAATGAATTATATGTTACATAAATGAGAATACAGTAATTAATTTAGCGGGCACTTGGCCGCTAAATTAATTAAAAGAATAATTATTTACTTAACCGTTAAATGAGGTATTAATTACTTTGGCAGAATATTATGAAATACGACGGATATATCTCCATATCTGTCTGTATTCTGAATAATATTGGTATTTACTAGTGTCCAAAACTTAATATTTGGAATAATTTGGAAGCGTCAGCGTTTCATGGTGGATATTCCAAAAACCCGAACGAAATAAAGCGTTTCGTTCGGGTTTTTGGAATATCCACTTTCATCGTGCGGACTGCTAGAATGTGGAATACGCTTTCTGAGTGGGTCTTTCTCGATAGATATAATCTGGGTGTCTTTAAATCGCGAGTGAATTGGTTTCTTCTAGGTAAGCGTGCTCCATCGTAGACCGCAACGTCGCTTAACATCAGGCGAGTTGGCGGTCAAGCACGAACCTATTTCTAAAAAAAAAAACCTAGTTATTTAGTTACGAACACCTGTCCCTTCAATTATAATAGTAGGTACCTACCCTATTAGTGATCCTGCAAAGAGGTATCTATATTTAGGTGGTACATTAAAACTCACATAATGGGTCTTGGACATTCCGTAGTAACTACGAAGAACCCTTACAATTTTATTTGGTTAATAAATCTGAAATGAGGGCTTTGAGCAAAAAAACTGTGTTTTTGTTTTGTCTGAAGCTATGTGAAGTTTTATCTGTCTTCCTGTCCGTATGTTACAGACATTTTATCCAGAGACTATGATGCCTTATAATCGAAATTTGTCAAATAGATATGTATAAGAACAGCTATAAAATGCTGTAGTAAAATTTTAAAAAGTGGAAAATAGCGGAAGTACTTGTTACATATAAAGAAGGGATTATTTTTTAAACTCCATCCTATCTGTGGGATATCGTTGAATAAGTCTGTTAAAATAAGGTTAAGGTTTCATAGATTTTCTTCTCAGATGTGATAAATAAATAAATAAATATTTGTGGACATTTCACACAACACCATCTGGCCCAAACTAAGCAAAGCTTGTACTATGGAACTAGATGGCTGATGCATGCGAAATATAGCTCGCTAAAGGTAAAAAAAATGTGTTACACATGAATTTCTTAACTATTACACTTAGAAATTCTTGATTACTGCCAACGTGGGTAACTTTGACTTTGAAATGATCTTAGATGTTATGCGAAAACAGATAAACATACGGTCTGAAATCATCACCATACTTTTTAATCCCCGTTCTAAAAAGATGGGTTTTATTAGTTTGATGTGTGTTATATATGTGAGTCTGTATGTGGCATCGTATCTCTTAAACGGATGAACCGATTTCATTTACTTTTTTTTTATTTGAAAGAGATCTTGATCGAGAGTGTTCTTAGCTATTTTTAACCGACTTCCAAAAAGAAGGAGGTTTTCAATTCGATCCGTATGTTTTTTTTTGTATGTTTGTTCACCGATTACTCCGTCATTCATGAACCAATTTTTGTGTTTCTTGAATTGACATATAGAGAAAGCTCCCAAGTTGGCCCCATAATTATTTTATAGACATTGATTTATAATTTTTTGAATAATATCTAAAAATAAAATAAAAATCATTGTATTCCTGAGTGAAATGCGTCAGATTATATAATCGCAGAGTTCCACCGACTCGTTTTTCTTTGCAAAAGTGTTAAATGTTAAGGATTATCGTATAGACATCTGCACATTTTTTAATCTTTGCCTTAAAAAGAAGCCTTTGACATTCAATGACAAATCTCAATCTTGACAAAAAATAAACGAGCGGGTGAAGAGAGGTTTCTTTAAAAAGTTTACAACCGTGAAGGATTTAGTAAAAGTAAAACCTTCTTTATTACTCCTCATCCAATGTGTAGGTATAAATAGAGTTACTTCGATGATTAAGCGTTTTGTTTAATTATTACCCGACTGAGCATGATGATATGAACTTTATGTATCCTAATCCTTTCTAATATTACAAGTAACGAAGTATCGTACTTTGAAGTCGGTTGTTTCAATTTTTGACGTGACAACGTCTAATAAATCGATGTACGCCGGCTGCGTGCACGAAAAAGTATGACTCATTGTCCCGTTACGTTACGCTCCTTGTCCCGTTAAGCGCGCGCGCGCTTGCGGTGGCTGAGGAAGCGGACGGGTGTGCGACTGCGCGTCGCTTCAATTATCATTCCCCGGAGCTCGCGCGCGGTCGTATATTGTCACGTTAAACTATAGTCCGTAAACCGACTTTACAGACAACCAACTTTTTTAACTATAATTATTCATCAAACAAATCTGTACAACCGTTTTATGTTAGTTGGGAGTTTTTAAGTTTTCTAAACTTGTTCTTTACCGTAGTCGAGTAAAAACTAGAAAAATATCCTTTTTAGACATCACAAATTAAATACGGGATGTTAAGAATTTAATTACAGGTAGGTACAGGCTTTGTCTTCAGATATCTCTAATTGGATTCTAACAACGCACAATAAGCTGCTTTGATGAAATACCTACGTTTATCACAATTGACTTCTCAAAGGAAAGGATATAGACTTCCTCAAGCTTTTAACTCAGTATTTTATTCCAGGCTACCGGTGGTCTGCGGTTTCTTTACTGCTATTCTGTTTTTTACCCAATTGCTTTTTTTCGGGTGTAAGTATTTTTAAGGACTGATCGATTTTGATTTTGCCTACAGAGTGTCAACTTCAGCTTATTTGACAGTTCTATGTATATTAATTATTATTAAATCAGATTATGGGTCAGGACTATTATTTTAATTGTAAATAAATCGTGTATAAATGGCAATTCCTGTCCAATACTAGCCCTCCATTTTAAATTTCAGTCTGCTATAGGTATTACATAAAAATGGTTACTATAACTGATAAATATTATAACGTTTTTCTTTTTGTAAATACATACCAATGATACATAGAAAGATCTAGAACCAGAACAAAACGTCCATTGTCCATCACACAATTTTTTGTCCTGGGTGGGAATTGAACCCGCTACCTGCAGCTTAGAAGGCACACGTACTACCAACTGAACTAGAAGGCCAGTCAAATAGTTATTGCAAGCAATGCAATATTTATAATCTAGGAGAGAAACAAAAATGAGGTTGGGGAACACCGATTTATGCATTAGGTATTTATTATTGAAATACGTATTATAATTAAACAGAGTTTTACATAAATTTGGAATAGATTTTTAAATATTTTTTTTAGTAGGAAATAATGATAATTATGAGCATAAATGCATATATTATCAAACGTGTGTACATTCTCAAAAATATTACAAAAATAATACCGTAAAGGGTAAAATACTTACTAAAATAATAATGCTATTTCGACATTATTCAGAGACATGCTCATCTAATCCTTTGTTTGCAGAGGTTTTGGTTCATATTGTGATAGTTATGTTTGAGTATATAACCAGTGGCGTAACTAGGCGTGGGCGAAGTGGGCCCTCGCTCACGGCCTCTCACTTAAAGGAGCCTCGCGAGGCTCTTTTAAATAATTAAAAATATTTTATTTGAAATTGAAACTTTTTTTTCAAATCTATATATGCTTTTCAATATTTTCCCACCGCGCTTTTATATTTTTTCACTATCACGTGAGTAGGTATGTCTTGTCAAAGTATGTTTGGTAAGATAGATTTATTGGGTAGATCTTGGGAATGAAAGAAAAGGGACCTCGCTGATCCAACTTCGCCCACGTCTTAGTCCACGCCACGCCACTGTGTATAACGGTCCTTCCAAGCGTTACCCGAAAGGTGACGTTCGATGCCGCAGCCGCACATAAAAAATGCGTATTGAAATTAATTGTTTTTCATAAAAGCCAATTTATGTCTATTTTCTTAATTTTTATAAAATATTACATTATTATAACCACTAACTTAACTTCTGAATTTATAATACTCAGACTAGAAACAAATTAAAATGTCATCGTTGCTCGATTAAAACCTCCTATGTGTATTGTGTATGTGTATTGTGTGATTGTATGTACAATCACAAGGCAGTTTATGCATTCGATAACCACTCTAAATTCATATTCAGACATTTATAAAAACAAATTTGAATCACATAGGAGATATTAGATATGTATTGACACGATGTGTATCAATTGTAATTTATTAATAAAATATTTTAATAATATTTTTCAGCTGATGCATAAATGGTATATATTTATTTAAAAATTATAGGAGTATTGTTATTAAAGTATTAATAAAGCCGAGGGTCCCAGCTTTTTTCTCTCAGGCGGTGTCCGAGCTCCAGGATAAATTCCCTCGCCGCATAACACCATAGCTCCGCCGTTTTATTTAAAGCTATGTTGAAATTTATAATATAGATGTGATTAGTTTATCTTAATTCTAATATTATTTCCACAGTATATCTAATAAGTTAATAACGACAGTATTGCAGTGCATTAACTTATAAAATAAACACTTTGAACTATTATTTAGTATTCAGATATTCAATTTATTTATTTACTTTATTTGAGGTAATTACAATAAATGAATGAAAGAGATTCGTTACTAAAATTACCTAAATTGATTAAAATCAACTGTCAAATTATTCTATTTTTTAACAGACCTTTCAGAAATAAAATGACCCTTCTGCACAGAATAAAATACATATCTACTTACTTGACAGTGGCGTTTTTCCCATACAAACGAATTCCTAAGTTTTCTCCCTGGAAAATGATATTGTACGTACAGCTCCTCTCGTCACGAAAAGAAAGTCTGATCTCAAATGCGCAGAAAATGAAGAAAAGACTGTGACGTCATACTGGTTCCTTCATGCGCGTTTGTTGCGTCAGCATCATTTTACTGAGTGGTTGAACATAGATTTTTGTATAACCGTTCATTCAAGATCACGCACACCTCAGTCGTATCGATTGCGTTTCTCGGAACCCTACCTTAACGCACAGACAAAGTATTTATGTTATACAGTAGTTAGGTACATTGTTACATCAATATGTGATTTAACTAGGTAAGTTGGTACACTATGACTGTACAGTTTTAATTGATACATTCAGGTATCTATTCGAGACGTTATGGATATAAAATTTCGGTTCTGGATACGAATACGGATATAGATATTGTAATATTATTAGGTTGGTCAGGTATCTGAAATTATTTTGTGTTATCTGTTAATCTAGGATAGTTTGAGTTACGGATGTTAGATTTTTAATAGGAATAATAAACAATGCATTGTACTTACCTAGTAAAAGTTATTTAGGTCTAAGTATATTTGACTAGGTATCTAAGCTCACTAAGCTGGCTACACTCAAAATTGTTAATAAAAGTTATTGTCAAGTAAGTAGCACAGAATAAAGCATACGAGATGTGAATCTAAAAATGTAAATATATATTATATTGTAAAAAAAAATATTAAAATAATAATTAAGGTAGAGTTAGTTTTTATTCATATTTTTTTATAAATAATAAAGTAATTTAAAATACTTTTAAATTGTAAAATAATAATGATGTCTTCTTCCATGCAGGACTGAGTGTTTATGTGGGGGATATGCTGACCCCGTATCACTGCAAGCCAACATCTTACTCTCCAATACCTCCTAACCCTCTTTTCCTCCCTTTCCCTCCCAAATAACCCTCTAAGCACGGTCAAATGTAACGTCAAATGGCCTCATGGCTTTTGATGCTCTGCCTACCCCGTAGGGGAGGGAAAATAGGCGAGATTGTATGTAAGTAATAATGATGTCTACTTATAAGAGTTGCAACGACCGTTTCCAACAGTTTGAAATTTCTGTTTGAAACTGTTATTGGTTTTGTGTTATTTGTAGATAAAATAGCTTATCTATGACGTCACAGTTCTATAGAACTAATGGGAGTTACCGATTAAATAAAAACAATTTTCTAAAACAAAAGTATTTTAATTTATGCTACCCCGTGGGCGTGTAAGTTATTATTACTTATTTAAAATTCAAATGAGATTTTGATAGTGGAGTGGCTAGGTGTTTTTACCAATTCTCACCTGATGTTAGGTAATGGTAGGATCCAAAGTGATAAGCACGCTTTTTAGGGTTCCATACCTTAAAAAAATGGAATCCATTTAGCTTAGAATATAGAAAAATACAGAAGGCGCGTCCAGATGCAGTTACAAAATCCGTGCTGTGTCCAAAAACAAAAGAATCGTCCCGCACCCTTCTCACCTCTCACCCGCATAATGTTGCTAGTGTAGGCATTATTTACCCGTTGCTGTGGTAAATCGTGGAGATAAAAATATATTAAAATAAAATATTTACTTTCTTAAACGGATATCATTATTTTTATAACTGTTCTCTTGACTTACTATTCGGATTAATCGGTCAAATAAATTATTTTGTGTTTGTATCTTATTACGTTAGCTCAGAATATTATAAGATTCTCTATATATTATTATTCGATATATATTATAAAATATATAATATTATAAAATTAAAAAAGTTTCGCGCTCGATTCGCTCGCGCATGATTGTTTCATATTGATCTATATTTGTATTGATCATTAAAGTGCTGTGAACTTTCTAATACGAGCAAATAATTAACTAAAAATAGCCACTAACCAAATTTTTTTGGGTTCACTAATACGAAAAACAAAGCATAACGAGCGCGAAAATTGTAGTAGTGTTTTTATAGTATATTACTATAAAAACACTACACTACTACACACTACATAACATTTTGCGCGAAAAAACCATAAGCTATGCCCAAGTCCATTGCTGAAGACCCCCTCCCCCCCCCCCTGAAATGAATTCCTGGCTACGGCCCTGGTAGGCTTTATAAGTTAACGGTTATAGACTACCACTACAAAAAAAAAAAAAAAAAACTGAGGAAAAATTTCGCACTAAATCCATTTAAATCGCAAAATCAATCAATATGTTCACAATATCAAACAAGTAGTTCTATTCTAAGTCCATATAGGGTGAACTGCAATTATGAAACGCTACCCTGAACGCTACTCGACATGCACTTGGCCAATTAATTTTTAATCGGATAAAAATATATTTAAATACCTACTCATTTAATTTACAAACTACTAACTAAAAAATCAGTAGCAAGTAAAAGTAAGGAAAATCAAAACGTTGATATTGGCAACACCAACAAAATGGACGATTCTTTCTCTACGATGATCAAAGACCGAACAATTTATTAAATAAATATGTAAGATAATGTCAATTGTGCTACTTACACGTGAAATGTTATCCCATCGTGTTTTTTTTTCACCCCAGCAGTATTTTTACACGTAGGAACGACACATGACGGCATATTTGAATTAAATTTAACACCAAAAAAGCTTGCCACTCGTTAAGACGTTCATAGAGCAACTGATCGCGCGCGCTTCAAACTACTCTATATATGAGTAGTTTCTGTCGCTTCAGTTCTAAGCATGTTCACGGTTTCTGTATTTTTCTATATTCTAAGCCATTTAGAATCACTTCGTTATTTGTTGTGTTAGACACAAAAAGCCCCTTTTTCTCAGGAACATGTGGTAATATCAAATTGAAATTTTAGTCAAAGACATAGGTGTATGCATTTATCTTGAAGCTGATAAAAATAATGCTGTATGATATACACATTTAAAAATAAACCTTTAAAACCAGCTGTGTTTGCAATATATTTTAATATTCGCAAGTAAATCAAAACATAATTACTTACAGGGTAGGTACTTACATACAAAAAATACAAAAGACTTCTCACTGTCTGAGGATTACGAAATTTGGCACATAACAAGAGCTCTGACTTCTTATTATGTACCAAATATCGTATAAATATAGCTAAAAATAGTACAAATAAAGCAAAAATATCATACAATGTTATTTTGTAGTTGTGTAATATGAAAAAAAAATGATACAAAACACCGAAGTTGGAATGAGGAGTCTTGTGTGACGCCCTTTCTCCTCATAAAAATTTACCTTTAGTAAATCATTATGAATAAAATCGTAAATGTCATACAAAGCAGGAGTTAGTCCTCTGACGATTTTCAGTTCTTAGAAAATGTAACTACTCATTAAATATTCGCACAAAAATCACATTAAAATACTCGTAAGAGCCTTCTTCGGCTTATTTATTTAATAACTAGCTGCGCCCCGCGATTCCACCCGCGTGGTGATCGATGTTGTAATTGTTTAATGTATCCCACAGGAACTGTAAAAAATTTCGGGATAAAAAGTATGCCAGATCCTTCAACATAGTAATAAGTAATAATCTCGCCAAATTTCGTCCAAATCCGTCCAAGTTTCGGCGTCCATTGACACACCGTACAGACAGACAAAAAATTTAAAAATTGCTGTTTTGGCTTCTGTATCGATAGGAATGCATCCTCCAAACAATTTTTTTCTAAAATATTTAATGTACAGAATTTGACCTGTTACAGTCTTATTATATTATCTATAGATATGCTTGACGGCTATAAATGATGATTCAGGGATGGTTCTTGGTGGGAGTGTCGAACAAAAACAAATTGCTTAAAAGTAATAAACTTAGGAATGTCTGATTCGATTTCTTTTGTATTGACAACATCGTAATCTCTTAAATTATTTTATTTTGCGGAACAATTGGACGGAAAGGGCGAATGGATCAAACATTGTTTTCAAATAAAAGTTATTTATCTTTTCGTTATAGCATGTTTTCATAGTTTATGAAATTGAGTAGGCACATGGGGGTAGAGAGGGATACGGAAGCCTCAGTGTTCCTACGAAACGAATTTATATTAGGCCAGGTGTTTTTTTTTTATAATTAGGTATACAATTAAATGCAACTTACTAAATCCATAATGATTGTAAACTTTTTAAAGAGACATATTTTCTTTTTCAAGAATGAGATTTGTACCTTTTCCTATTTAGTGACATTTAGTTAGAATTACAGCTAGGTATATATATACCTTCACTTAAATTCAGACATTTTCAGACCTGACTTACGTAGCGTTCTCTTACTAGTCTAGTGGTAGTTTCTAGTCTGTGCAGATATCTATTGCTAGTTGCTAGGTAAGCTAGTTATAGGTAAGTATATCAGGTCTGAAATATTGATACAAGGACACAAAATGAGATTGCTATTTCTGAGGTTACGAAGAGATAGCACGAAAATATTCAGTCGGCCATATGATTTACGCCAAGCTTTACGAACGGTATATCGATGATAATATTTTTTATGTTTAGACATAAAAGGTATCGATATTATCGTAGGTAGACACGACACGTAGGTGTCGGTATTTCTTTGATGTTGAATACTAATGTATGAATGTACCGTGTTACCGCACATTCCGCGCTCTGTATATAGGACATAATTTTAAGGCGTATTACACTACCCGATTTCTCAGGGGGGCAATTCAGTTATTCAAAACCGATCCGTAACTGAACCTTGTGCGAAGCATTTCCTTTCAGCTGCTATCATTTTTTGATTTAGTAACGAGCGAAGGACGTTACGTTTCATCAAATGTGTCAATTGTATGACATAAAAGTGACTGAATCAAAAAAACTATGGCGGCCGACGGGAAACGCTCCACATATGGTTTGGCTATGGAGCGGTCTTGAATAACTGAATTGGGCCCCAGGTCCTGTCTATCGGGTCCCTGTCTGGGAAGTATGGAGATCGGGACCAAATCGGGACCTTGTCTCTTATTACACCACGCTGTCCCTGGCGACTTGCCACGATAAATAGGGTGGTGTAATATGTCTTTAAGGGTAAGGGCGTCCCAAATTCCGCTACAAGTGACGGATATTTGAAGATGCGAGAATTATACATTAAAATACATATTAGTTAGATTTAGTACGAAATTTAGATTAATGTATTTCACAACGATTCTAATATTCTTTTCTTAGTTGTCCTTTTTAGAGTTCCATACTCAAAGGGTAAAAACGGGACCCTATTACTAAGACTTCGCTGTCTGTCCGTCCGTCCGTCTGTCACCAGGCTGTATCTCATGAACCGTGATAGTTAAGACTAAAAAACAGAATAAAATAAATATTTAAGGGGGCTCCCATACAACAAACGTGATTTTTTTTGCTCGTTTTTGCTCGATATTGATAACGGCAACGCTTGAAATATTAACATAATATTGAGTTATATTATTCACTTTAAAAATAAATAATTAAATAAAATAATATAAATATTTTTTTATTTTTTATTTATATTTTATTTATTTATTATTATTTTCTCTTTATTCAAATGTATACACGGGTCTAGCCCGGACCTTTGAAAGGCATCAGTGGGGCCGGAACCAACACTGAGAGTCCCTCTTACAATGTATAATAAAAAATACAGATTGGGTATATGGATGGACTATGAATCGATTATTGTACAATATGGAATTATTATTATTTTTATTATTATCTCTTTATTCTAAGGCTAAGGGTGTCGAGAGGTGTGCTGCGCGTTCACTAAACGCTACTAGCGGCGTTATGCCCTTTAACACTTCCACCCTGGAGCTTAGGTTCTTAGCTCTTGCAGTTTCCACCATCCAGCCGGCCGGTTAAGGCAAGCTGGAGGTCAGGGGTCTCATTTAGCCCCAGGGAAACATCGGGGTACGCGGTGTCGCCACTCACCGACGGCTCGCCACAAAGCCGCCCCTGCGGTATTATTATTATCACATTTATTTATTTCAATTCTTAATTTTAATTTTTTTACAATACAAATACAAACATATAAAAATAACATAAATATTGTAAAAAACTTAAAACTAGTGTGCCGCCGGCAGCGGGGCAAGGCTCAAGCTGTCGACGGTAAGGGCTACAAGCTGAGGAATCTCCTGACAATGCGCGCCGTGTCTAGGATGACTGCCTTTTGTATCCGACCCTTGATCCAACTATCAAGCGAGAGCTTCTTGAGATGTTGGTCGAGGCTCTTCGCAATTAAACCGTTTACCGATACGACTATCGGAACAATGATCGTCGAATCAACATCCCACATGGCGGTTATCTCGTGAGCCAAGTCAAGGTACTTGCTGAGCTTGTCCTTCTCAGCCTTCACGAGATTCTCATCATGTGGGATGGTGACATCGACGAGCACTGCCCGGCGCTGGGAACGATCTACGATCACAATATCAGGCTTATTGGCAACAATAGTCCTATCCGTGATAATAGAACGGTCCCAATAGAGCAAAGCACGATTGTGACCATACACTTATTATTATTATTTTTTTTTATTATTTTTTTTCCCTTACAACAAACGATATTTTTTTTCGGGTTTTATAGGTAATGGTATGGAACCCTTCGTGCGCGAGTCCGACTCGCACTTGGCCGGTTTTTTATTAGTCTACTTTGTTTCTTAGTAGTCACATATGTTTATTTATTAGACCCCAACCCAAAACATATATTAACATACGTTATACGCTTAACGTGTGTGTTCCGAAACTTTTGATCGGACTTCATTCAGGCGGGTACAGACACTTCGTGGTAGGTAGGTATGTGTTATATGACGTCGTAGTTCGTAGTCTATACTACGTCACAGTAAATCTAATATTGCGGTTTTGATAACTTTTAGTGGCCAGCTTTAAGTCAGCTATTTGAGACTTAGGTCCGTTGGGATCGGAAACTCATCTTAATTTCAAAATTTTCGTCTGGCTGACACAGCTAGTAACTACAACGCTTATTTATACTTATCTGGCCTTTGAGTAGCATACAACGTGGCCGTGGCAGAATTGGGTACGCTGCCAACCGATAATGGATACTGCAAATGTCCAAATTTACATTACTTTTAATGTAAGGTTCTGAGATGGATTGGAAGAAGTAAACTGCAGCCGTAGGCCGCAAGTGATACTACTGATTCCTACAAACTATGAAAAAGTTTATGAGCGACATTGCAGCCTGCGGCCTGGCGTGCACTCTGCCATTCTGCAACCGTAGCGCGGAGTGGTGACACTGGTGACGCCGATCGCAGGGTTCATTGCCTCACACGTGGTACGTTAACGACTGAAACCAATTACCTCGGGGTCCGCGAGATGTGCGGTTTGCTGTTTGCAGACTATCTCGAAATGAAACTACCGCAATTGCAGTTGGAAATGCGGTCAACTGTGGCTCGTCTTGAACTTGTACATTTCTAACTTCATCGGATTTATATCGAATTGAAGTAATCCAATTGTTTTCTAGTATAGCTAGTGGTTTACCTATAGATAGATAAGTTGCAGCGGGCAGCTGTGTCGCTCCGGTGGGAAGGATTAATTTCTTTATATTAAATCTTCGTTTAAATACGGATACATAATATTCGCCTTGACGGATAGCTACCTAATTAGTTATCCTAATTTGACTAACATGCACAAACTAAAAAGTAAAAGTTATAAGTTAACAAAAAGAATAAAGTGAGAAATAAATTCGTTCATAGATAGAGGAGAAATAAGTATTTAATTATTTTTTTATTCAAATATCACTTAAACTGTCGCTGGACCTATATTTTCCTACCCCACAGCCAATTTAAAAGATATCAAAGAAAAACGTTTTTATACATTTCTCCTTTCTAAATAAACAGTCATTTCTTAATTTTCTAATATCTCTAACCAATAATTTTATATGTTTAAAAATGTTGTGATGCACGAGAGAGTAAGCTGTGCGAGTTGAGCCCAAAAAGTTGAGAGCCGTCCCTTCCTCGGCGCCCGGGAGACAAGTGGATTCTATTGAAAAAAAAAAAACTGTAAGTGAATTTATGGTCTGAGAATGTTGGTAATATTGTACAAGTGTGGAAACAAAAAATTGACCCCTTTTTTGTGACATGACGAGGTACCTACATAATATTAAGTTTGTTATTTTGATTGCAATAAATACTTGTGACAAAAGCATAGGTAGACAAAATAATTAATACATTTCGACATAAATACATAGTATTTGGTTGTAAGGTGTTGTCACGCGTGTGGCGGGAAATCCAAATTACAAACAGTTTTTTTATTTTTATTTTTATTTTATTTATTTAACAAAATCTACAGCCCTTTATAACATACATAAATAACTTAGATAAGGCTTAAGGCCAATTATAGATTTACATTTTATATTTAATCATATACAATTATAGTCGTAAAGTAAAGGAAGATACTTTAATAAAATGAACAAAGTTATAATGTCGCAAACATTGTGATCAGGATCACTTACCACCAACTCTGAAATACATATTTGTAATGAAGTGCTATGTGTATTTTTTGAAGTCGGTTATAAAATAAAACTCATGTTCTTCAATATTGAGTATCTAAATGCTATTTGTTGCCTTAGAACCTATATTAGGTTTGTTTAGACCTCAGACAATTCAATATCGAAAAAAATGCCCTTCAGTATTTTCTAATACAAACCCCAAACTACTCTCGACGAAGGTTACAAATAAAATATACAATCAGAAATAAACCCACTTAAATGGTTTCGTAATAAACGACGCGACGAGACTGGTGTTTTGGAAGGTATTTAGGTATTATACTATTTAAAAGAAAAATGTAAGAAATTCATAAGATACATTCACACGAATCACCTCTAGTGAAATTATTGATTATTTTATGAATTATTGATCCACCGTGATTACGAATACGGAAAAAACTTCTCTGATCGACACTAGTTTCGTACCAAGAATAATTATAATTATGTTTCGTACGAAACTAGTTACAACACTATAGTTACGTACGCGACCGAAGCGCAATATTATGTAGATTTACTTAAAATGTAGGTAGATAAGATATAAAAGTACATGCATTCGTAAAAAAATACCTTCTTTGGGCAGTTGATTAAATATATGTATTTTAATTAACAAATTGGAATATAGACTTGTACTCTGATACCAAAATAAAATATTTTTTGTAGTGTAGCAATTTTTCTTTGCTAAAATGAAGTAGCGCCATCTCTGTACTACGTTTGTAAGCTCGAGACTTAGCCAGAAGCTTTAGTTGTACCCCTAGAAATAGAAGCTTTTTACCATTCGTACCAGGTTTGTTTGTTATATAAACAGTTTTCGTGTAATACCGTAGATGGCACTATTGACGGATTAGATTTAATTTGCATAATAATTATTATCAACTTTGAATAGTCTTCTGCTGAGCACAGGACTTTTCCTTTGACTATGTCGTTCAATTTTGACCCGGAAGAAAAAAAGATCAACATCAGGAGTCCTTACTTTGTGTCTTCGTTGGATCGCGCAATGGTATAAAATTACAAACTTTAATATTTTACTACTTGCCTAAAAGCTAAAATTCGCCTTGATAATTTATTCTATCCTCATATTCCTTGATTTTTCTATAGAAAACAATATCGCTGGCAAATACTAAATCAGTGCAGCAAAAAATGGAACCTAAAGGTACAAAATAAAACCTTGTCTGTGATAATTGGTAAGGCAAAACATTAAAATGTAGTTATTGTACCTATAAGTGATAAATAGTAGCTTTAATGAATAAATATTTGTAATTACATATGTACTTAAATAAAACTAAACTAAAATAACCTAAACAACTTAAATAATAAAGATACACAACTTAAATAAACTAAAGAAAACTGAAATTTTGAATAAAAAAATATTATTATTGTATTCAATAGAAAATGAGTAGGTACTCTTTAAGATTGTATTCTCTTTTTAAAATGTCATGACAAATGTCACAGACTCAACATTTAATTTTTTACCATTATTTATTTTACATTCTCTTTTATCAAACATTTAAATTAACAGGACAGCCAAATTAAATCAAGTATTTTAGCAGAGAATTTAACATTTCATTTCTCACACTGCAGAGTCAGAAATTCATACGTTTGGAAAACTACAAGTCCAGTATTTTTACGAGCACAGATGAATTCCAACATTCCAGACGAACCTTTCAGTGTTGTTTTTGCAAGAGATACTCCTATGTCGGATGATGAAACTGTGCTAGAAGACAGTATATTGCACACCCCATACAGAAAAGTAACAAGAAATATACCGAAACAATCTAAAAATTTCGTGCGTTTCAAACAAAGTATGATTGAGCAAATGCTTTCAGAACCCTTGAAAAAGAATGATATCCACGTAGATGATTCAGATGTCAAGGAGCTAATAATGACTGCGGCAAACGCGGCAGCGAAAGAAACTCAAGTTGCGGAAAAATTTGTAAACGACATTGAATCTTTAATGAATTCCGTCAATAACAGTTTTGGTAAACTGCAAAAAACCTACGCAAACATATTGAAGAAGTTACCAAAAGTAGAAGCCAATAAGTAGAATTTCTTACAATCCTAGGGTATTGTTCCTAAATTCTTCAGATGTAGCTCATAGCGGAAATGTCTAAGAGTAAGTATCCGGTCGCGTCACAAATAAGCTGAATTCGGTTCCGTCATTTGGGGCGACTCATTTCCTCCTACAGAGCATCCGATCCACGATTTATTGTAACGCATTGCAACACAATATTGGTGCAAAATATTTTGCTTTTGCTTCGTTGCAAGTTTTTGATATTCTTGCTTGTAATTCTGAGTAATAAAGTGACAATACATATACGGTATGAAAGATTTGCTTTGTGTGCAATCTAGATAGCTAAAAATGATGAGTATTTATTTTGATTTTAATAAGCAATAGTTTCAAAGGTCGTTTATTGGGGCACGGTCAGATAGGCTAGCTTTAATAGCTTAAAGTGGATTATGTGATAGTATACTTATTTATAGTGCGTAGCGGTGACAAGTACTTAGTATGCACTAGATAAAAAAGTAAATTAGTAATCTAGTGAAGCAATTGAAGTATTAGGCTAGAATTAGCAATAATAGTTTACTGTTCAATTATACAGGCTGCAATCTAAGAGAGTGTCTCTTCAGGCAGCTCCACCAGTTTTACAAGTTGAACCGAAAATTATTGAGTAATTTGTAGGTATCGCTTTTTTATTTTAGCTAAATAAAATGTCAGTTTTACTCCTCATGAGCTATTAAATAATAGTTGACTGAGTGACGAAGCGAAGAAAAAGTTCTCTGCATCAACTAGCAAAATCCGGATGTTTATTGGTAAAATCACATTTTCTTGCGAATTAGTACATCATCTATCAATTATGTGCGTCTAATAAATATTATCTTGTCTGGGCTCAGAGCAAAGTGTCTGGGCCACCTAGTGGCTGGTCTTCCTACGCTGTGCTTCAAACTTAACCTAGCTTACGCGTGTCTTGACTATGTCAAGGCATTTTATTGTTATATTATTATCTATTAATATAACAATAAAATGCCTATCTATTAGCTCTCAGTATGAATACGCTTTTATGAAACTAATATCATCAGGTAAGCAATTTAAATGCAAATTTCAATAAATATTATATATAAATTATTATATAAATCAATGTAAGTACATTTTTACTTACGTAAGTAAAATAATCACGTTTCATAGATTTTTCAATAAAACTGCGAACTAGTGACCGCCTATGTCAGGTATTTATGGCCATCCAATTAAATGGGAATATTATACGAGTCGTTCAATAAATCGGAGTTGAGTGGCCCTGGAGACACGAATAGTGACGACCAGGGAGACTGGCAGAGGTGGACGTAGTCAGGAGAATTTGGAGGGTCCATATTTAAATGTTTTTAATTATGATTCTTGCTAATTGTTTTTAATTATGATTCTTGCTAACTGTCTTTTTGATGAGATGTCGTAAGAATAATATTTGTTACCCAAATACAGCAGAGCGAAGAAGAAGAGGCATGACTTTAGAATTGAAAGTAATAATGTTCGTGTTGACGTATATTTCATCTTAGTGTCTATACTAATGAGCCAATTTTGATGAATGAGGTGGTGGTTTATTTGTTGTTACGAGTATGTTTCGGAACTGATGAAATAGGTGTATTGGATGATAAATTAAGTTATATCAAAAGAAATGAGCTTTTGAGCAGATTCCAAATATACATAAATTTCCTGCATAAATGAAAGGTTAAATAATTATTACATTTGTACATGGGTATCTTACTTTAGATTAAAACAAACATATCAGTTTTTTTTAGTTTATATTTTGCATTTCACAACATTCTTTCACGTTTTGGCAAAAGTGCAATATAGGATTGAGCACATTATTTAAAAAGAGCGTAGGAAGAACGTTTCCGAGTAACTGAGGAATAAATGAAATAACGGAGAAACGTATATATAGAGAGGAACCCGTTTACTTGAGATTTGAAGACCCCCTAATGTTTTCGTTCTGAGTACGTCCAGTTTTAGCCATGCCAATACTTCAGAGCTATTGATTAATATGTTATTATACTAGATGATAACTTATGTATAATTCAACCCTCGCCAATTAAGGGATTACGAGATCGAATATTCAATGATACGTTTGTATATTACCGATAACTAATTGTTTGGACATTGGTACTACGGGAAATAAAGCAAAGCGAGCTAATGTCCCTACAACATTTGGCATAATTTGCTTTCATTTGTTTGGATATCTGTTTGTATTGATAATGGTTCTCACGTACAGGCCGTATTTTTCAACTAATCTTGACGAAAGTAAGTTTTAAAATTTTATAAAAGTCGCCGATATTACTGTTCAGAGGGCACTTATTTCCCGTCCCCGGGATTTCAGTCGCGTAGTGAGAAAAAGGGTAATACAATGTACTGTTCTTCTCGTCCTCAGCTATATCGTAATAAGCTTATTAGAAACGGTTGAGACGTTTAATAGTGAATTTAAGAGTTCGACCATCGTCCGTCAACTAAGTTATGGTTTAAAAGCGAATGTAACACTGTTCTGTCTCTCTCTTTTTGTTACGAGTCCGTAGTTCTACCACCATACGTCTCGCACGCGCATAACCATATTTTTGAAGATATAAAATGACTGAATGAGCATATAAAAAAACGTCGTTTGTAAAACTAGAAAACAACATCACAAACATTCAATAAAAATATCAATTTGTTCCAAGTTAATTTTCATACATATCAATCATTTTTGCATTATTAATTTCTAAAAAAAATTTTTTTATGAGCCCTGTTTGTACAAACTGTCCCACTGCTGGGAACGGGCCATCTTCTCATTGTGAGAAGGGTTAGGCCATAGTCTGGCACGCTGGCCAAGTGCGGGTTGGCAGACTCCACACATCTTCAAGATCATTTAGAACTCTCAGACATGTAGGTTTCCTCACGATGTTTTCCTTCACCGTTTTGAAGTTGGCGGCAATCAACAATACGCACATAACTTCGAAAAGACAGAGGTGCGTGCCGTGGGATTCGAACCCAGGACCTGCGGATCGCAAGTCAGACGGTCTCACCACTAGGCTGCCGGAAACTCAAAAAAAATAAAAATGATTTAAATATATATAAAAATTAACTTGAATCAAACTAAAAATTTTGTTGAATATTTGTGATGTTGTTTTGTAGTTTTATAAACGACGATTTTAATAAGTTCATGCAGTCATTTTATATCTACAAAAATGTGGGTATGCGCGAGCGAGACGGATGGTAGTTGAACTACGGACTCTTAACAAAAAGAGAGAGAGACGGACAGTGTTAAATTCGCTTTTAAACTATTACTTATTTAGGAAGTAACTGCAATACACACGATGAAAAAGATTTACAGTTACTTGTGAAGGCTTTCATTTACTAATAATTTTATCCTGAACAAATTTCAATGCTGCGATTTTAAGTTGAGTCGGTACGTGTTTTTTTTGTGAAATCTTTACAAGTTAATACGGCAGTTCTATTAATAAATCGCGTAATACTTTAACCGCGTCTAGCCCCGGCCCCCGGTCCCGGGCCGGGGAGTGAATGTCAGGATTAGCAAGATAAATCACTTGGTGAACAATTTATTGGCACATGGGCACACCCAATTACATAATCAAATGTAGCGTGCGTGTGCTCTATTGAAATAACCTTTAAGGCTGATTTTTTTTCTATTGACGGGCTAGGTGTTTGGCTAGAGCTGACGATAAGTGGGGTTCGTATCACAGGTCACGTAGCGCTCGTGGCGTAGCTTAACTAGGTGTTCTCGAACGATTACCAATGTCCATCAACGGACGGACCGGTCAGTCTTCGGATGGGTGACCGTGAGTGGTATTTCTTTCTGAGCGCTACCGTGGATCGGACGACACGTTAAATTGTAGGTCTCAGTTGTTTGTTATTAAAAACAACAATCGTCAAGCCAGATCAGAGGCCTTTCGGTGACTTAATAACTCTGACACTAGGGCTGGCCTCTCAGTCTATATGAACTTTCTTACTTATCACGGTCATACTAAGTAAAATGATCTATCTATCAGAACACCTTAACACAAACCTAATCTTTCAAAAGTTAGGTTAAATCAGGTTAGTGCAATTATGGTTTTGGAAAGCATTTATATACTCGCCCTAAAAAGCTTACCGGCTGCCAAGTGAGGCTGATAGAATATGGGATTAGTTGCCTGGCACCTAGACCTCTATGTTGACAATAGATTGTTTTTCACCATTCCTACTGAGAAATGTTAAATTTACACCTATCAAAAGTAGAAAGAAAGCAATTCTTACTGAGCAATAATTGGCGACAAGCAAAACTAAATAAATAGCCATAAATTACATATATTTAGAGGCTAATAATACTTTTCTTTTATGATCCCAATATATGATAGCACAATAATTATAGAGGGACTTCTTATCTATAAGTATTTTGCGTGACTTTCGGCTGTGTTAAAAGGTCCATACAACGTATCAATCATCACATTAGGGGCCTTACCGAAAAACGTTACTTAACTTTAACCGACATCTTAAATTCTCTGTCTTCTTTCCGCAAGTGCCATTATGTGTCAGCGTAAAGTTGTCAAAATATGTTAAGCATTGGTTAAAGTTAAGTAAGTTTTTCGGTAAGGCCGTAGCTGTTTATTTTCGACATGAGGATATTTTTATAAACGAAAAGTACATTTGAAGTAAAAATCAAACACAAATCGTTAAACATGTGCATGTAAAACCTTCTGTGAAAAAATTGTAAAAACGTTCCAATATCCAAAGAGCTCATCTATATTGGCTCGTATGTATTTCCATCACATTGGCCCGTTTCCTGACCAATTGAATTATAATACGCGGAGTACAATCACGCACAAAACAACGATAAATCTAGTCCTGCGACGATATATCACCGCTGGCAGCAGCTGACTCGGGAGGTTGCAGATAATGACGTCATCCGGCCGCGGTGACTGCCATACGAGCCGTCGAAGACGGCCATATTTCAAAAACTTTCATATAAAAAGCAACCTTAGAACTAAGTCGTATAGGTTGGATTTTATTTGGCTTACAGAAATAGTGGTATACTTAGCACGTTCGTTAGCACAATGCCTTCATTATGCCCTAACAGCTTGCTTACCATTGTGCCGACTGTCTGCCGGCTAATGGAAATAGAGCGAGCCGCTGACACTAGAGGGCTATTTTTGCGCTTTGATTACGAATTGTGTGCGCCAGTGTACTGTGCGGTGTGGATGGCTTTCAGTGAGTATAAGGTTCATTTTTAGAGATTTTACGGTGCGCACAGAATACATGAGTTGGTGAATCATAACAATTTAATTGCAGCACCAGTAATCCAGCCTGGTACATAACTAAACTTAGCTAAAGATACTTATATCTTTATTGTAACCAATAAAAGACTAAAAAAATGTACCTAGCGCATCGTACGTAGTACATATTAGGTCAATGATCTAGCGTGCATTTATCACCTGTAGTTACTTGCGTAATACTTTTTCCATACATGAAACAATTCAGATTGGAAAATTCTAACGACGTTATTTATTGATTTAAAATTTTCGATGTATAACTTTTTATGTTCGTTAAAAGCTAAAGTTTAAAAAAACCTACATCAAACAAAAGTAAGCCTTAAGGCCGATTATTCCCGTTGTCCCCGAGTTAAGGCTAGGGTAACAACATGCATAAGCCTGTTTCACTCTCCCTGCAACATTACATAAAAGTAATAAAGCAAGTTTCGAACAAACGAAGGCTGAAACTTGTTCATATCTGTCGAGCTGAAGTGCATTATAAGTTCACCTGGCGCCGGCGCTTCACTCAGTTCACTGAGAACTCGGAGAGCTTTTCAATCTTTTCACTACTTACGGCTTACAAACATTTATGGAATATCTTAGTTAATTTTATTCAGTACGTTGTAAGTATAACTTTTAACGACATTAAATCCTCCTTTTGGGACTTGCCAATTTAGATTACTGACGTCTATCCACCTTGTGGCTGGTCTTCCTACGTTGCGCTTGTCGCTAATGCCGGCTAGCATGCTGGACATGCTGCCATCTATGGTCTGTTCCATTTAGATTGGCAATAAAGTTCGTTGACCTTTGAGTGGTCTAGCAGAGATGACAAACCTTTTATGACAGTGATTATAATTAATTTTATTTTACTTAGCAGTATGTTTCATTTACAGGAGTTCGTGTAGATAAGTACCAACAGAATATCAAATATTCTGCCGCTAAGCAGTACCTAGTAGGTAGCTTACAGTTTTTAAAATGACTTTGTTACTCAACGTTGAAGGTACCTACTAGTGCAACAGGCATGCGCAGCGCAGGTGTTATTTATAACTTACCATCAGAAGAGCGCCAAAAAATAGTTAGGCACATAAACAACGAAAGTACATATTTAATGCAATTTATTTAAAAGAGTAGGTACACATATATTGTCGTAAATAGGGCCACGAATTCTGTGATATTGTCATTCACTGCTTAATTCTTCACTGTCTGTGGAGCTCTCTGATTCAGACGAAATGCTTGTGACATTAATTATGAATCTGTCGTCAGTTCTATCTATTGTAGCATCAGTTCCACGCATTTTTTCAATAACAATAAATAAATAACAACAAAACAGTAACAAAAATATAACAGATTCAATAACTAAAATTCAACAAAAATATTTACGAAACAACGAGACCGAACGTCTCTGTTTGTCATTGTACGTCAGACGTAACAAAATCTGAACTTGAGTGGAAAAGGGACTTAGCTCGCGTTTTGTGTTATTTTCAAGAAGTAGTTAGTGTTGTAATGCTTATTTTTTTATATTTCAAGTAGAATAATTACAAAAAGAGATGTTCTAAATCTAACTAAATCATTAAAATAAAGTATAACATAGGACACTTTTAGTGCGTTAAACACCCTTTTTACAAAAAATAACTGACAATACGTATAGAGATCATGAAAATATGACAAATAAATAAGTAAGGTGTGTTCAATCAATCAATCAATCAATCAATCAATCAATAACACTTTATTGACACCACAAAAAGAATACAAATAACAAAAAAAACACTTATAAAACAATGGCACAAAGGGCGGTCTTATCGCTAACAGCGATCTCTTCCAGACAACCTTAGGATGTAAAAGATTATATAATGATTGGGCGGTGGTGTTTGTATATAAATACTATAGGAAAAACCTAAGCATACATAAATATTTCTAAAAATATACTAAATACAAATATTGTGTACACAGATATTATAAAACATATATATGGGCTTATACATAAACTTACGTAAATAATATATAGGTACGATAGTAATAATTATGAATGAGCATATATTATTCATATAGTCTAGAGAGATAATGATTCCTGACCTGTGTGTTCTAGTATTATGTAGAGTTGTAATAAAAATCGATGAAAATTAATATTTTTGTGATCAATTTTGGTAAAATTTGAAGTAACGCTAATTTGCTCTTAGTGGCTGACGTGGGGTCAACGAACTTTATTGCCAATCGAAATGGAACGTACTATAGTAGTGAGTTTGAATTATTTTTAGATCTTAATTGATCAATGATAATCTAATTGCATTTTTGCGTATTAGTCTAGAGTTGTTAAGTACCTATTGTAGTTTGTTTATGGTTTTGTTATAAGTAGTTAACAAAGGCACTTGCCCGTAAAAAAAACTACTTTCGCTTTTATAATATTACATAGTGAGATTAGATAGAGTGCATTAAGCTAAATTCTCAACAAATCACTGAGTGGCTGGAATATTAATAACCTGCAGATACAGACATGAAATTTGGAGGATTTATTCCTTACAAAATGTAAGCATCCACGAAGAAAGGATTGGAGAAGAGAGTAAAACCACGATGCACAGCTCGTTATCTACAAATTAACTGCCAGCTTCTCAGCCAATATTCACTAATCTTAAAGATACTGTCATTTATTAGGATCGTGTTATAATTGAACTAATAGATTGGACGTGTGTATCAAACCGATCCAAGATAGCGTGACCTCCACCTATCGCCTAATCCCTATTGTAAACCTCTTCTTTATTAAGGTTTCTAAACGTGAGTGGGGTCTAGGTAGTTTGGATGTGAAGCTTGCCTGATCTCGTTGCGCCTTCTTGTGCTGGCAGCTTCCTTAATTAATGTCTCTGAAACTAGACGAAGCGCATGTATCCGATCCAATATTAGGTACCTACATGAAGGAAATATTGAGTGGAATAGTTTGATTACAGTGTCTAAGCAGCTCGGTTACAAGACTTCAGCTTTCATAGTAATTGGCGTGGTGACGAGGTTATGCCGCGAATTTTGATTATGTTTGTATAGTTACTAAGAGTTAATTGTTACGGCAGCTTTCATCGTTAAATTACGCAGTTTTCATTATCAGGAGAAAATATAATTTCTATATTTTCTACCACTAAATATTATCCTATTTTGGTAATTATTTTTGGCTTCATTTCAGTTTCAGCATCACTGTTTTATGCAATGACTTGATAAGAAACGCGCGTATAACTAGTAAAGTTGACATAACTATATCCACTACTGCAGTTTGTACTACTTTAAGAGCGCGCAGCAATCTCTCTCGCGCATCACAACATTTTTAAACATAAAATCATTGAGAAGGGATATTAGATAAATAAGAGCTAAATTTGTTTATTTAGAGAGAAGAAAAATTAAAAAAAAACAGATATCATTTATACTGGCGACGGAATTAGAAAAAAAACATATATTTACTTATTCCACAGCCAATTTAAAATATATCGAAGAAAAACTTGTTTTTAAATATTTATCCTGTCTAAATAAATAAATTCAATTCTAAATTTTCTAATATCCCTATTCAATGATTTTATATGTTTAAAAAGGTTGTGATGCGCGAAAGAGACAGCTGCGCGTGTTGAGCGAAGCCTTAAGAGAAACGTCGTGTGCTTTTTCATATAAATAGGAGAAGACTGTTTTCTACCCTTAAACATTTACTGATTTCAATGATTATCTTATCTGATCGGTATTTTAAATGAGTAATATGCCTGCACGGTCTGCTACCATTATCGATGTTACGATTAACTATAGGCTACTTACCTAGAAGGAACCAACTCGCATAAATAATAATTTTACTGCCTTATTTATAGTTTTGATGCTTTTATTTATTCTGTTTTTGTTTCTATAACAACCCTTTTGCCGTAAAACGACATGAGCTATTTATTTATTTTTCAGCCAACTATGTTTACAAAGCCAATACAGAACAATATAGCCAATACACAATAGGGCTGGCAAAATCATAATACCGTGGCTCGTCGACATTTGAAGAGTCCCCTCGGAGTCCCAATAAATTGATGATCGGCCGAAACGCTCCATTACCCTGCCAATGCCAAGGACAACCCTGATTGATCAGCTACAAGACATTACCTATGTCTATGTGTCTACTGTACGTGTGTAGATAGATTAGAAATAGTAAGAGACACAAGGAGGTTCATGCACCCTAGAGATATTTGTTTTTTTTTTGTAAATAGGTGAGTACGCTTTGTTTCGTACGGAATAACACGACTAAAATATTCATTTAGCGCATATTTGTCTATACAAAAGAAACTGAGCCCTGGTTCTAAAATTATCTGATTACCGATGTATTGTAGTAGTTTAAATCTTTTTGAAACATAATGCCCACGTAGAAAGATTTGACGTTTTGAATTAATGAAATAATACCCTTAGGAAATGTATATATCAAAAACGCATAATGTTAAAATAAGGAGGCGGAGGTCTTTGAGCTTCCATCTGATACTGGGCTTCTCCATCAAAACATGGCAGCAGTATTCTACACACGATCGGACCCGTGCCTGATACTTGCATCTGTCCCGATGAGAAATAGCTCGCAATCTTATTGATTTCCTGTTTCACGATATACTCGAGGGACTTAAAAGGAGCGCTTTTGTTTTTCTTTGGTCTCCTATATTTTTCAGATAGTTTACCATCTCTCACATCTTAGTCTGTGAAACTACATCAATCAATTGCTTGCTATTGGCGACATGATACTGGACAAACATTCTGTATGGCTTTGAGGAAAGTCTATCTACCTACTATTTTTTGTGACGGATCACTTATTTTCGCAAAAATATTTCAAGGTTAGAAGTACACTCTAGTAGAAGTTACTTTGTTTCGTATTCTTCATCGGTGGAAATGTGGGCTTGATATAAATAGATATTCTGCTAAATATTTTCCTATTTCTTTATTTAGTATCTATATGTTCTTTTTTTAGGGTTCCGTACCCAAAGGGTAAAAACGGGACCCTATTACTAAGACTTCGCTGTCTGTCTGTCTGTCTGTCTGTCTGTCTGTCTGTCTGTCTGTCTCCAGGCTGTATCTCATAAACCGTGATAGCTAGAAAGCTGAAATTTTCACAAATGATGTATTTCCGTTGCCGCCATAACAACAAATACTAAAAATTAAAAAAAATAAAATATTAAGGGGGGTCCCTATACAATAAACGTGTTTTTTTCGTATTTTTTTGCTCAATATTAAAAACGGTAACAGGTAGACGCTTCAAATTTTCACAGAATACTTACTTGTATATTACCTTTCAAAATAAATAATTAAATAACTATAAAGTAAATATTAAAGGGGGGCTCCCATACAACAAACCTAATTTTTAAGCAATTTTTACTCGATCTTAATTAAAAGGTAGAAACTTGAATATTTGTAAGTAAATATTTAGAAATATATTAACTATAAAAATAAATACCTAATATAATACATAAAAACTCACAAAATGAAAATAATCCGTGCATCTAAACGCGGTGCGAGCGCCGCGCCTTCCGCCATAGTACGGAACCCTTCGTGCGCGAGTCCGACTCGCACTTGGCCGATTATTGTGTCTTGTCAACTAATGGTTGTGTTCGATTTGTGTTTGTGTGCGTGACGTCTAGTTCGAGTCTTTAAATTCAAATATAGATAATTATTACACTTGCAGAACATCATAACTTATTATAACTCATAATACTGAACTAAGATCACTCAAGCGAGATTACGCATAATACTTAACCTTTTTTGATATTGGCGTCATTGGGGGATGAACAGTTTAAAATTGTATATATTATCCTCACAGTGTCGTTGACAAATGCAAGCCAGTTGTCGTCGATCAACCCACTGAACGAGAACTGATAAATGAACGAAACATTTTTTGGAATCGGTTCGAACATTCGAATGTCGAATGATTTCAGTTGAATGTCAAAGGATTTTGGTCCAATGTCGAACAAACTTGGTCGATTGTTGAACGAGGTGATACCGTCGTGGATATTGCTGTAATAAGCAGCGTTGTTGTCGTATTTATCTTGACATCAATTTCCTGGAAGCGCCCGAGAAAAATATTTGCTGGGCTTCGGAGTGATTTATAAAATATGAACGCTGCCTATTATAGTCTTCTGGGCGCTGCTTTGTTATTTCAACAAAAAAAATATATTTTACGTAACTGATTCTTTGTAATAGGCAAGGGCGTCACCAGCCCATGGCCCAGGGGGGGGGGGCAAGTTAATATTATGGAGGATGAGAAAAATATGAATTGTAGGTACAGGTACGGCCTTAGGACTTTGGTTGCCCCCTCTGCCCCCCCTTGGCGACGCCCTTGGTAATAGGTAGAATGAAGAATAGAATGGTAATAGGTAGAATGAGTTGTGGCTTGCGTCTACCTACCCTTGTATGAGATCGTCTGTCCACCTCGTGGCTGGTTTTCTTACGCTGCGTTTGCTGGTGCGTAGTTTCCATTGAGTTACCCACTGTTTTCATACACTTCAATTTAACTCCTTCCTCGGTCACTTGGTCTAAAATGTGGAACTTTTCAAAGCAACATAGCCCAGTAAAGTGCAAGAGAAGCGACGAACAATGAAGGTGCATGCCGTTAAGGTGAAGTGGCTATACTGGAATATACTCGGTATAATGAGCCATACGAGCTCCGTTATGACTCGTGGAAGTATTATGGTTGCAATCTTATAAAAACTGGAAAAGATTTTGTATTTTGCAGTGTTTGTTGGAGATATTTTGTTTTTATTACGGAACTGAAGACGTGAATTCAAGTTTAATATTTGACTTTTATCGGACAGTCATGCTGAATGAATGAATTGTTAATTGAAAAATTATTGACACATTATGTACATACACTTGATAAAAACGTCTGAGCTCAATGAGGTCTAATTAGACCCCTTACATGATTAAAATAATTTCGATTTTCAAAATAATTCGTAGCGACAAAATAGACGTCTCTAGACTTCTCAATCTAAATTAGGCTTTAGCGCGGCGACATAGAGTTTTTATATCAAAATCTTTAAGTTTGTAATTGTTATTATATGAGTATCGGTCAACCCAGGACACTATATTCGTGAATTTTGTTTGAGACTTTACATCCACTTAACTTTAACCATCGTCTTAAATTCCCTGTCTTTTTTCCGCAAATATCATGAGTCAACGAGAAGTAGACAAAATATGTTAAGCATTGCTTAAAGTTAAGTAACGTTGTTCAGTAAGGCCGTATGTGTTTTGAGAGTTACATAACGGCCTAAGTCGTGTGTTGCATTTTTGTACGAGCAGGTAGCTGCTGTTTTTTTTTTTTTATCAGCCCTGTTTTGTACAAACTGTCCCACTGCTGGGAACGGGCTATCTTCTCATTCTGAGAAGGGTTAGGCCATAGTCTGCCACGCTGGCCAAGTGCGGGTTGGCAGACTTCACACATCTTCAAGATCATTGAGAACTCTCAGACGTTTGACCTGACTCTGTCCTCACGATGTTTTCCTTCGCCGTTTGAAGTTGGCGGCAATCAACAATACGCACATAACTTCGAAAAGACAGAGGTGCGTGCCGTGGGATTCGAACCCAGGACCTGCGGATCGCAAGTCAGACGGTCTCACCACTAGGCTGCCGGAAACTTCTGATTTAATTATTGACAGTGATTAATTTACTCAAACTCATCCTCATACATTTATTGCATCATATGTACATTATCTATATAAATATCATATTTAAAATACATATGGCCCTATAAGGGACAGCAGAAGATTCGGAGTCCTCTATTTTGATATTTACAAACGTATCCTTAAAAATTCGCCCAGAGTGTAATAACAATTGGCTTCTAGGTATTTTTTTCAGATTTACGACAAAGCTATTTTATGTATCTAGACCTAGATCTAGACCTTTTAATTCAAGAGCTCCTGCGCCTCTTCTTTTGGCGCGTACAACTATATTGCCAACTGTGTGAGTCATCCCTCGAAAGAAGAATAAAAAAAATAACACGCATACAAATTTGCGTAAATTTTTCACTGACATGCTAAATTAATAAAAAGACTGAAAGTTCGGTTACCGAAACCAGGTGTCGGTTTCAACCACTTTCGGCCAAGAAATCTACTTAGTTTCGGCTTCAGTTCCTGTTTTTGACCACAAATTGGCTTAAATAAATAAATAATAAATAAATAAATATTTGTGGACATTTCACACAACACCATCTAGCCCAAACTAAGCAAAGCTAACTAGATGCCTGATATAATACATATATACTTTTTTTGTTGTAAATATATACATATGATACATAGAAACATCCAGACATAGAACAAACATCCATGCTCATCACACAAATGTTTGCTCTGGGTGGGGATCGAACCCACGACCATTCAGTTCAGCAGGTAGACGTAGACACACTACCAACTGAGCCACAAGGCCAGTCAGTAGTGCGATATGCGAATATAGTGTTAAACACTTTATCACTAGTTAAACTAGTGATATAGTATTATAAAGTCGTATTTGTGAAAACTTTTCATTGGCCTTCCCTTCTTATTTCCTTTATTAAATGTATGTATTTGGCTCTTAGTTTTCCTTTGAAAATAAAATCAATAAATAGAACTAAGTATATTGAAAGCGTAGACAATGTAGACATTAGATGATCTAAATTTTGATGTAGCTATCATTTCAATAATTGGAATCAAGGAAGTTTTTATCACAATGAAAAGAGCCCTAAGCCTTGGCTGTTCGCTACTCAGCTGTATAAAACGTGTCCGATTAATTCCGTATTTTCGGTCAAGACATGCGTCAAGTTGGCGCCACGTGAAGATAAATTCTAATGAATTTATTGCTAAAATACGTGATAATTTAATGCATTGTTCTATGTCCCCTAACTGGTGAAAACGCACGTACACAAATATGTCGATATTTTTATAACCGCTGTCAGAAATATAGGAGACGTCAATATAATTTTGGAAATAAATAAAGAAAAGAAAGAAAGAAATTATTTTATTTTTATACACCTTACTACAACAAAAAGAGAGAACACAAATACAAAAGACAAAAGTAAGACTATTGAGCCTAAAAAAAATATGCAGTTATTGCTGTAGTATTTGGTTTATCAAAAAAGTGGACATCATGTGAAATACCATACATTCCATCTATTGAGCGTAGTGAAAAATGTTTAATCTATGGTTGGAATATTTTAACACAGGTGTAGAGTTAGTAGTGTAGTTTTTTTTTATCAGCCCTGTTTGCACAAACTGTCCCACTGCTGGGCGCGGGCCATCATCTCATTATGAGAAGGGTAAGACCACGCTGTCCAAGTGCGGGTTGACAGACTTCACACATCTTCAAGATCATTGAGATCTCTCAGACATGTAGGTTTCCTCACGATGTTTTCCTTCACCGTTTGAAGTTGGTGGCAATCAACGATACGCACATAACTACGAAAAGACAGAGGTGCGTGCCGTGGGATTCGAACCCAGGACCTGCAGATCGCAAGTCAGACGGTCTCCCGACTAGGCTGCCGGAAATATATTGGCAGCCGGTTATACAAACTATTTTTTTTGACAAAAATAGTTTATGTAACCTGTTAAAAATGTATGAAACTGTGAGTATGTTTGTGTAAGGGCAAGTTTTAACACGCTGTCAGTAATAGTTTTGATAAACACGACCCATTTCACGATCGCTTATGTTATCGGCGGCTGACATACAGCGGTGGGTATTATTTGTGACCGGACTCGATACCTACTCGTAACGTTTATTTTGTAAGGGCTGCTTTATGATGTTAAGCTTACAATTTATGGAGAGCATTGTGTTGTAAGTTTCGGCCATTTAAGAATGAGATTAAGTACGTATATGGTTTAAATTTTTGACGTGACAACGTCTAATAAATCGATGAACGCCGGCTGCATGCACGAAAAAGTATGACTCATTGTCCTTTTCATTACGTTATGCTCCTTGTCCCGTTACAACCGCGCGCGCTGGCTGAGGAAGCGGGCGGGTTTGTGCCGCGCCCGACCGTCGGTTCGATTATCAGATCTCGGAGCTCGCGCGCGGACGTATGTTGTCACGTTAAACTATCGTCCGTAAACCGACTTTACAGACAACCATTTTTTTTTAATTTTTTTTTTTGTATCTACAACTAAGGCGATTATTTAGCTGATTCTAACATTTTTCATCACTACACGGGTGAAACTATGGGACTCAGCTAGTAAGATATTAATATAAAACGTATCTTGGTTTTATTAAGCTGTTAGCGCTAATCTAGGTAGAATTTTAAGTGAAATATGTATATTACTTGATAAATTATAAAAAATACTTTCAGTCAAATCACCTGCTCCTGCATCCTGCATCGTACGCGGTACAAACGTACCAATAGGGCTGCTAGTATTTCCACGTTGGGTAGCGATGGTTAACCTTTGCACCAGGAACGGGAGTCACCAACACATCTCTAATGCGTTAATCTAGCTCGCACATTAGGTCAGTGAAAGGTTTGCTTGGAAGTTTTTTTTTTTGGAAATCTTATGGAAAATTCGGAAAGATTGTACTTATTCTTGTGTGAAAACCACAATAAGAATGAAACGATAAGTTTGACAGTTCTACGTTTTAGCCACGCGAAGTCGTGGCGCGTTACTAGTATTATATAATAAGGGCCTTACCGAAAAACGTTACTTAACTTTAACCAACGTCTTAAATTCTCTGTCTTTTTTCCGCAAGTATCATTACGTGTCAGCGAGAAGTTGACAAAATATGTTAGGCATTGGTAACGTTTTTCTGTAAGGCCGTAATATATTCATCACACTCACACATCGATTCCATCCGACAGTATGAGCGGCTCTTTGTGCCCCGTTGGTGCGATAGTTGTAAGCCAGGCCGACTCGCGAGCCGCCGATAGCGAGCCGTCGGCGAGTGGTTTAGCACGTCTTACTCACGGCTTTGCACGTCCAGATAACCACTTCACTTGCTATTTCGCATGATTCATGCGAATGGAAATGCTTGGGGAACGCAACCGAGCTTTGTTATGCGGCATTTAAACGAGCTATTGTTATTTATGTTACGTATGCATGCTGTCTAGGTCCACAAATGAAACACGATAAGTAGAGTAACTTTTTTTCGTCAGTTGAAAATCCGGCTGTAGCGAGATTGAATTTTATTTCACACTAGCTGCGCCTCGTGGTTTCACCCGCGTGGTGATCGATTATGTTGTTATTGTTTAGTGTATCCCACAGGAACTGTAAATTTTTTTGGGATAAAAGTATGCAAGAACCTTCTACATAGTATGAGTAGTAATCCTGGCAAATTTCGTCCAAATCCGTGCAGTGGTTTTGGCGCTACTGGACACACCGTACAGACAGGCAGACAAACATTTTAAAAATTACTTATTTGGTTTCTGTATCGATAGCATACTTCGATCAAAATTTTCAAAAATATTTAAAGGTACAGATTTTGACCCACAGTCTTATTATATGTATAGATTACAATTTAAACTTAATAGAACAAATTTAGCACTTAAACAGATTTATAATTAGTCGAAAGAAAAAACTTACATTTAAATGACATGAAAATCATTTCACAATATTGAGCCGGGACGAGAAACGGACGAAATGTCACAAGAGCTCTTTACTTGCAAAGTCTCCGCTGTAATAACAACAAACTCCGAGGTGAGGAGTAATAAACAGAACGGTTTTGTTTATAACGAGCTTATACAGCTCACATAAAGCTCTGCATTCATGTGGGAACAAAATAGCAGTGGAATCAAACATGCGGTAGTAAAAGTTTTTTTAAGAGAAAAAAAATTTTTGTGAAAAAAAAAAAATATATCTTAAAAACCCCCGACATAAAAACAGCTGAACCAATTTTAATGAAACAAAGCTAATTTTAATAGATCAGAACATAATAGCTCTTGCTTAAAACTTTAAAACAAAAATCTGGATCAAAATCGATCCATTTGTTTGAGAGCTGCAAAGCCCACAGTCAAACTTATCACTTTTTAGGTCGGGGGTTAAAAATAATAAACCTGGACATGAATCTTATAAGTTTCATCATAATCATCTCAGTCATAAGAAGTCCACTACTGTACCTAGGCTTCCCCCATGGATTTCCAAAGAGACCGATTGGAAGCGGCTTGCATCCAGCGTCTTCCTGCCACTTGTATCATCTGTCCATCTCGTGGCTGGTCTTCCTACGCTAATAAGTTTACTAGTACATAATTATGTAGTAGCTACTAGTACTATAAAGGTATTGTAATGAGTGAGTAAGATGATAGATACACAAATCTGGATGAAACAAAAGCGATACCCTGAAAACAATATAGTTATGAGTAATTTTAATGTTTGAATATAAATATTATTACATCGTATATATTTATATCGTCCCATAAACATTAATATAATAAATAATAAAATAAAATATTTATTACAATTAGCTTGTAAGTTTGAAATTACACTATTTTCAAATCAAACCAAATCAATTTATTTGCATGAATATAGGTAAGTATTATACAGGTTATAAAATAAAATATAAGTATCACTATATCCTATCCCTTACTGGACGTGCAAATCATATGTAGTTGGCGTTATTATTTTGTGTGATTTTGCTGCTTTTTTTTTTTAGACTGTGGTTTTTTCTAGGGTTTATTTTTTGGTACAAAAATGTTTGTTTGTTCGAGTTGATCAAAATTCATATACTTACTTAATAAATGATGAGCGTCTTAGATGATAATCGTCGAAATTCACGATATACACAAACAATCTCACAACATCTTATTCATTAGTGAATAGAAAGCCTTAGTGTACAAATATAAAATGTCGTTGTTTTGGATGAACCTACGCCGTCAGCCGTCCCAAGTCCTCGGAAAATACTGCAAGCGTATTTACTGTTAATTAACTGATTACAAGATGGACGCTAAATAAAACGACGACTGAGTGAGAGATTTTCGAACCAATATTATTATGAATTGAAACAGTAGCTTTTAGAAATCATGTTTCATATTAATAGAAAGTAAGTATGTAAGTACTTATTTTATTTAATTAGCTTATCTTATTTGTGCATAAAAAGCACTATATCTACCATAAAATTACACACTAACTTATAAATAAAAATTCAGTTATTATAATGAAATGGCAGAACTATGTCATTATACAATTTTATGATGTAATTAGTGTATACATAAATAAAATGATAATTAGTTAAAGAAGGCAGGTGTATGACTAGCGACTAATCTGATATTAAACGACCCCAATATTACAGACTATGAAGTTGTTTTAAGGACCCGAATTATATACAAGTTACTTAGCGGTTAGCATAGAGGTTTACTGGATAAGGTTTTTTTCTTTTCTAGAAGAATCTAAAAAACAAAATTCGTCAAAACTAAAACTTGTAAAACTAAATATTTTATTGTACAAACCTCTAAATTTTGAAATACGTTATCTTAGTGGTTCTTATCTGGTAGCAAAATCTGCGTATCTTTAAATTCATCACAGAAACCACCGTTGTTTAAATTCAAGTGCTACCTTGCCAATGGCTATAACAAAACCCTCAATTTTACTAAAATTAGTAACAGTACAACCGTACTGTATCCGTCTTATCTATAATCACATGTTAAAATCTTATTCACTAAATAAGAACTTGTCACTTTCTGTCAGACGGGAACCTGACACGTGCGTGAACGGAACAAAACATTATGTAAATAATGCACTTATTCACAGTTTATAAGTAAGATGGTATATGTGTTAAAAATCGTGCACATAAATAATTATCACATTTTATTTATATTTTTCCGGTTCTAGGGTAAAAATAACGGCACACCTACACCAAAAGGTGTATTAATATACCGCAAATATCACTCTTGGTACTGACGTCTCATTATAAGGAAGTCAATTTACGTACATGGAAACCCAGAACAGCGTTATTCTCTGCCATACATCAGCGCAAATACCCCCATCTTACTTTATAATGTGTAATATAATATAACACAGGGTTATAAAACATTTTATAAAGAAATTTCGTTGCGGCTGAGACTTGGGAGAGTGATATACTTTAAAGAGTACATATACAGAGTGTAGCTTAATCTTCTACATTCAAAAAACTCATGAAATTACTTAGATCAAAATTTATACACAATAGATAAATAATATGGACAAGGATATATTATGGATATGGTAAGGAAAAATCAACTTTTATAGGCTATAACTTTACAAAATAAATGTTTGAAATACTTATTCTTAGGTACTTATCTGGTCTAAGCGATAAAAAATACCTATTTTTAGAGAAGTCAGGTTTTTAACAATGTAATTTATTTTTTTTCATTTCAGTTTGTTCGCCCAAACACAATCGGTGTTTTTAGTTTTTATGAAAGTAAACATTATCACCCTGTAGAGTGATATTTCTCGAGTTACCTACATGTTGTGTGATTGATGTTCTCTATGAGATCTATTTCGTATCTCCAGACACATTTCTGTGAGTAGATTAAAAAATCTTCCAAGAAAGGCATAACATCTATATATTTGAGATAAGTAGATTAGAAGCAAGTAAAATAAAATATTTTACATTATTCACTTTATCTGATTGCATAAGAAGGAAGGTAATGTTTTGGGCTTATGCGAGTTTTATGTCTCATCTGTGACTTTTATTTTAGACCGAAAGAATGTAGTGAGCTAAGTAGACGTATGTTTAAAATTGAAATTTTAATTAATTTGTAATTTACTTGTTATTTAACTAATTAGCGTGCTCGCAAGGTCTACTGTCATTGCTCGAAGAGAGTCTATATACTTATGTAGTTATGCTATTTCGGACCATATCGGTTGGGCTGCCTGCAGAACTCGTAGCTGCTACGAAAACAATAGACTGCTACGGTACATGCTACGGTGTAATTTTGTTACAAATCTCGATTGCTGACTGCGTAAATTTATCGATAAAGTCAAACATTTGAGTGCATATAAATCGTTAGATAAAATATATAAATACAAAACTAACAACGATGAAATAACAATAATAATATCAGCCTATCTCTTGATTTAATAACTTTTCTCAAGTATTAAGTCTTGCTGTTACAAGGCTGTTTCTGTAGACATACCTTTGTGACAAATATAAAATATCCCGAAAATATTGTGAAAGTCACGTGATTTAGCTAGTTACGAAGATGAGCGAAGGTGTAAAAGCTTCGCCAGATCTCTCTGGCCGATTTGCAATCGATAAAATCAATTAAGAACAAATATCAAAAGGGATTTTTACGTTCATTTGACTTGTAAAATGGAGTGTCCGAGAAATTATTATCTGAAACTGAAGTTGAGTTGTTATCCAACTCTTAATATGGAGGAAATGAGACGATGAATGTAAGGTAGGCTTTGTAGTGAGTAACTTTCGTTAAAAGTAACTTTAAGGGCTACCTTGAATCTAAGGCTAAACTGGCTAGTAAATAGCTTGGCATCATTAATAAGGTTAGGCGATATTTCTCGTTGAAATGCCAAAAATCCGTACTCAGCGATATCGATCCACATTCCTGTTGCGTACTGCACAAGAATGGAATTCGTTGCCATCTCTGTTTCCTGAGACCTACAATCTTGGAATTTTCAAGGCTAGAGTGATTAGATATCTTTTAGATCAACGAGCTCCATCCTCGGCCACACCGTCGCTTAACATCAGGCGAGTTGGTGGTCAATCGTAGATCTATCTTCTATAAAATAAAAATAAAGTAGTTATCAGTGTAAAACATATCTGAAAAATCTGGTTCATCAGTTTTATCGAATATACTTCGATGAGTGTGCATCTGATGAAACCTGGTATCTTAGGGCATGCAAATGACAGCACAATTGTGGAAAGGTACACTTCTGGTCCAAAAAGGCTGAAATCGAGGCGTTGAGAGAAGATATATATGGTTGTGCGTATGAATAAAGCCATAAAAGCTGTCCGACTGGGGTGACGAAACTCTTGTCAAATTCAACGCTACCAAGACTCAAGCCTGCCTTTCCTCCGCCAAAAAGAGTGAGTTTCTTTTGTCTCCTACTTTCCGGAATGTATCTTTATCATTGACAGACCGTCTTGAATTCCTGGGACTCACGTTAACCCTAACAATGAACTTTAAGAACTACCTTGAATTTAAGGCTAAACTGGCTAGTGAAAAGCTTGGCATCATTAATAAGGTTAGGCTTTACTTCTCACCGGGACAACTGCTTCATTTGTATCAAGCACAGGTCCGATCGTGTATGGAGTACTGCTGCTACCTTTTTGATGGATTAGCCAAGTATCACCTGAGCAGAAAGTCGGCGAATTACCACCCATTTCTCGTTGAAATGCCAAAAATCCGTACTCAACGATATTGATCCACGTTCTTGATGCGTACTGTTCAGGAATGAAATTCTTTGACGCCATCTCTGTTTTCTGAGATCTAAAATCTTGGAATTTTCAAATATTATTATATTTTCATTCTTTAATCGTATCATGTGTATCATCATCATCATAACAAAATATTAAAAAAAATATAATTTCCCCCTTTTATTACTAGTTTGTACGGAACCCTCATAAAATGACATGAGATGACATGACATGACATGACATGACCTCGTTTTCATAAAATTATCCTTAAAGTATAGCTCCAGTGCTTAGCTTCACTATTACTGACATTTAGAAAAATACCATAATAAATCCTATCACATTTGAAAATGACATAAACGACGTTTGGTGACATATCAAAGTATTCCTATCTGTATAATTCGAGAACTATTTTATACAACCAAAAGTAAAATTAAATTTTGGTTGTAATAGTTCTTCTGATATTTATATCAGTCTCAGTGTACCCAAACCTCGAGCTGCTTATTAATTTTCCCGACGTTCTTTCGTCAAAGAATTCGGCTATCAAAGACGATTGTTTTCTTTGATCCCTGCATTTGACGTTCTGCTTATGATTTGTCGTTATTCTCGTTATGTCGATGAATGGATCTATTCTTTTGACACAGTACATAGCAAGCAGTAAGATTATTTTTTAGGGTTCCGTAACTCAAAAGGAAAAAACGAGACCCTTATAGGATCTCTTTGTTGTCCGTCTGTCCGTCTATCAAGACCTGTATCTCGGGAACGCGTGAAGGTATAGAGTTAAAATGAAAACCATTACGCAGGTCCATAGTCTATTGCTGCAGCGAGAAAAATCAAACTTTTCATTTTTTATAAAGAAAGTTACAGCCAAATGTGTCGCAAAAAACGCATATTTCGACACTCGCAAGGGAATCAAAACCTATGGGGTACTTCCCATTGACCTATAACTTTGAAATTTGGTAAGAAGCATTGCCATATAGTACACATAAAGAAAAAATCAGAAAACTACATTTTACGTTTTTGTATATTTTTAATTTAATCACAAAAATACGGTCTTTATGTAAGCAAGGAGGGTCCAATTTTAAAGTGCTTTAACCGTATCATGTGAGGTATCATATGTAAGAGCTTCATGAGCACATTGTGCACAAGCTAAAACAGATTTTGAAATGTTTTTATAATGTATATTTTTCGGCTTACGATGGAAAAAATATATAATTTCCCCCTTTTATCTACTAGTTTGTACGGAACCCTCGGTAGGCGAGTATGACTCGCACTTGTCTGGTTTTTTCATATGTTGAATCACTAGGGCGCTCGTAAATTAAAATTTGATTATGAAGCTATTTACGTTCACATGTCAGATGAGATGTGATTAAATGCCTAGCCTGTTGTCAGTATAAAATGATATTTGTTTTAGGATAACTATTATCATTCAGTATGACATAAGACTTTGATAGTTCTATTCAAACTGAAAGTAATGTTTCAAAATTAGCAGCTATAGTGATCAAATATGAAAATATATACATAGAATTTCTACCATTACAGCCTTTGATAAAGTATCAACGGGATGTAACGTCAGTCCTCAAAAACGTCCGAGCTCAATGATATCTAATTAGACCCCTTACACGATTAAAATAATCTCAATTTTCAAAATAATTCGAAGTGGCAAAATAGACGTCTCTAGACTTCTCAATATACTCGTAGGCTGTAGCGTGGTGACATAATTATGTATTCGTATCAAAATCTTTAAGTTCCCCCAAGGCCATCACTGACTACATGCTCAGCATTGGACTTGGAGAGGTGCTGTAATTAATAGGGGATGTCACAATAGATCTGAAAAGGTCGCAGTGACCAGCCGGGGCTGCCAGAGCCCATTTGGCCCCCTAAAGATCGAAAAAAAAAAAAGTTCTTCATTGTTGGTATATTAGTATCAGCCAACCTAGGACACTATATTCGTGTATATTTTTTAGACTTTAAGTACACGTGATGGAAAGTCATTGGTTACAGTCGACATGACTATCCTGAGTAGTATTCACAGTAGATTGCAACGTATCCTTACATCATTTTTAGGGTCCGAACCCAAAGGGTAAAACGGGACCCTATTACTAAGACTTCGCTGTCTGTCTGTCCGTCCGTCTGTTACCAGGCTGTATCTCATGAACCGTGATAGTTAGATAGTTGAAATTTTCACAAATGATGTATTTCTGTTGCCGCTATAACAACAAATAATAAAAAAAGGAATAAAATAAATATTAAGGGGGGCTACCATATAACAAACGTGATTTTTTTGCTGTTTTTATTGATAATGGTACGGAACCTTTCGTGCGCGAGTACAACTCGAACTTGGCCGGTTTTTATTGTAACTTTCCGAGCCCGTCCCGCCCGTTAGTTGCGTGTGTATATCACGTTAGCCGCGACCCACGTAGCTGTGATCATGAACTTCACGCTTTGAAATATGCTGACGAGTGATTTGCTTAATACGTATCTAAGCAGCTCCTGTTTTTACAGCTTGGTTACTCAAATCTGCCTTTTTACTAATCTTGTGGCATGAAAAATTCACATCAGTACGTGAGCAACTTTTTATCGTGAATAATGGTCGTAGATTGTGATTACTTACATGTATGTTGGACGGCGGTAAATGGTAATGGTAAAAACCCTTCTCACAATGAGAAGATAGCCCGTTCCCAGCAGTGGGACAGTATGTACAAACAGGGCTGATAAAAAAAATAAAACCAGACAAGTGCGAGTCAGACTCGCCCACCGAGGATTCCGTACAAACTAAATCATATATTTTTTTATATTTTCCTTCATAAACCGAAAAACATACATAGTAAAAATATTTAACACATTGTTTGCTCACCACTCGGATCTGAGTGAAGCGGGGCTATAGTAGCGGCGCCTTCCACTCGGATCTCGGATTAAATTAAAAATGTCCAGTTTTCGAATTTTTCCCTAAATGTGTACTCTAACACAATGCTTCTTGCCAAATTTCAGAGTTCTAGGTCAACGGGAAGTACCCCATAGGTTTTGATTCCTCTGTGAGTGTCGAAATGAGCGTTTTTTACGACATATTAGGCTGTAACTTTTTTTTTACAAAAACTGAGATTTTTTTTTTTTATTTCTGCAACAAGATACTATGGATCTGCGTATATGGTTTTAATTTCAACTCGATACCTTCACGCGTTCCTGAGATAAAGGTCTTGACACCCGGACGGACGGACAGACGGACAGACGGACAACAAAGTGATCCTATAAGGGTTCCGTTTTTTCCTATTGAGGTACGGAACCCTAAAAATGGTAATGATTCTTATTCCTTCTGACCAGGTACTTATATTGTATTAGATACTTAAGAAACAAGATATCCAGTAATTTTATGGAACACATGTTTGAGAAATAAACTGTGGGAATAGATTAGTAACCGCTAGAATGCAGAATAGGTATGCTTATTGAGCGCATCCCGAACAGATATATTCATATGAATGAATGTATTCTAGAAAGCAAGCAAGCTCTTTATAGATTTGGTATTGATCCTTCTATATTTACACACTGTGTCGCTTTTTGCTTATAGTTACGTTGGCTTTTGTCTGCAGAGTTGCTGCTTCTTCATTTTGTATTCAGATAGGGATCAAAATCAGGATCTAAAGATTTCATTGTTGAGTGTTTGGTTGTATAATATAAGCAGTATCTGAATCTTGTATATTTTAACCATTTTGTGCAATTTGGTTAAAACTCATTTCATTTCATTTCACTCAGGTGATTGATATGATAAGTATAGTTACAATTAAGCTTAGCTTTTATAGGATGAAACTAACAACTTTGACATAGACATAGACAATTTTATTGTAACACACAGAAAATAAAAAATCATACACATGAAATAGGTCACAAAATTATGTTTTTGTCACAATCCGGCCCCTGCAAACTTCATATATCTAAAATACGCATACCTGCTTTGTTTTTTTTATTTTCAAAATTTTCTTCGTGACAATTATTGATAATAGTCACTGTCATAAAAATAAAATTCTTAGAGATCTTATTCTTATTTTTAGAATAAACAAATTTAGTTATATATCCGCACAGAATTGTATATCCGTTAGTTATTATTTGTTTGATAAAAATGAATAGTATTTTTCAAGATATTGATCTGCAAGATGATTCTGCTATATTAAACATTATTGATGATCTCATCTTAACTTCGAATGGTAAATAAATATTTTTCAGTCAGTATTCATTTTCTACGTATATATGTAGCACATGTACTGTTCATTTTTTATGTATTTATATGTCATTTTTTGTGTTTTTTTATGTAGCCCTTAAATTCTGTGCTAGTAATAATAATAAGTGAGCAACTGTGACAATAAATTTAGTTTTTTTTCACGATATTTGAGAGCAAAGAAGATATACGTTCACTCATAAAAATGAGAGAACATTACATATTATGTGACATTACATATTATGTGTTTGTACATATTATGTGAGTGCATTAAGAAATGCACTCACATAATTCTCCAGATTATGAAACAGAGTTAACGGTATTATTTCTGTTATGAACTTTTATATTTTTTGTTACCTATATATTTGCCTTAACATCATTCAGATAATATAGAAAGCGGTAGTCGCTCAGACGCCTTTGTTGTATGATTTAGAAAACAATGCATATCGTTTGCCAATTTTGCCAGGACTATTTACATCGAGCGCTGGCGGCGGTGGTGGCGGTGGAGACAATGCGGCTCATTCAGGTCTTGAGGATGATGCAGCTCAACTCTCTCTTGTTCCCGTGCAATGTAACGATGGAGGTATGTATCTTTGAAAGATTCTGTCAATCTCATTTAACCGACATTGGGATTGGGACCCGTTAAAACTCTTTCGGTAACCAGTTTCTGCATCTTGACAAAAGGCAGCGGGTATCACCATGGCATCGCACCGCTGCTTCCCCAGCGTTTTGCCTGAGGCAACACTCTTATTTTAGCGTCATATTTTAAGTTTAGTAGCAGAGTTTGGCATATTTGACGCAACCTAGTAAATGACTCGCTTGCTCTTTCCTGACAATCTGTTGGTAGCAATATAGCAATATCCTTTTTGCCAAATGGCATCATACACAATGCGCTATCATGCACCTTCTTCTGATTTAAGAGTCATTGTTGCCTTCAATGTTAACGAAAGAAAAAGTGACGGCTTTGTAAGATTCTTCTGAGAATATTGACATATATAGAGCGACGCACAATTCGACCAAATTAACAACAAGGCGTCGATCAAGAAGAAGACGCCTCAAGATCTCTGCGGCTTGACTATTTATATTTTTACCGCTTCCACTTTAACTAACAAACTAACTAAAACACCGTCATCTAATTAACGTTAAAAATCATTGAGATCAAATTCCGTCAAAACGATATCGGGACTATTTTCTAATAAGAAATACAAAGAACTGGAAACCTAACGTCAGCACGTCAAATCTAAGTGTTTCCTAGTAAATAAAACTTGGATATCTTTAGGGCAAAAATAAGCACTCATTTGATGTTCTTGTTCAATCTTCGACCAGATTATCGCTTTCCATCTGGTGAATTGTGGTCAAACGTTGATCCATTTAGTCATAAAAATAATCGGCCAAGTGTGAGTCGGACTCGCGCACGAAGGGTTCCGTACTATCATCTATAATACTACAAAGTTTAGTTCTGTTTATAAAATAACGAGAAATCAACGAAATTCCAAGTAGTAAATTGCAAACTTATAGGTAGGTTTTCGATACACATCCGGGCAGCATGACGACGCTCGCGCGAATACGCGCGGTTATGGCTCGCTCCGTGATGTTATCTCCCACGCTACCCACGCGGCCGTTGCTTAGCAACCGCCTCGCGCTCGCGCCTCCGCCACACCGTGGCGCGGCGCTCGCACCGCGTATAGATGCACGGATTATTTTCATTTTGTGAGTTTTATTGTATGTATTAGATTAGGTATTTATTTTTATAGTTAATATATTTCTAAATATTTACTTACAAATATTCAAGTTTCTACCTGTTAATTAAGATCGAGTAAAAATTACTTAAAAATTACGTTTGTTGTATGGGAGCCCCCCTTTAATATTTACTTTATTGTTATTTAATTATTTATTTTGAAAGGTAATATACAAGAAAATATTCTGTGAAAATTTGAAGCGTCTACCTGTTACCGTTTTTAATATTGAGCAAAAAAATACGAAAAAAACACGTTTATTGTATGGGGACCCCCTTAATATTTTATTTTTTTAAATTTTTTGTATTTGTTGTTATAGCGGCAACGGAAATACATCATTTGTGAAAATTTCAGCTTTCTAGCTATCACGGTTTATGAGATACAGCCTGGAGACAGACAGACAGACAGACAGACAGACAGACAGACAGACAGACAGCGAAGTCTTAGTAATAGGGTCCCGTTTTTACCCTTTGGGTACGGAACCCTAAAAAACACGTGGCCTTGTATCAGCGAAGTTATTAAATAATAATATGTTCTTACACCTGAAGCTGGTGGCGACGAGCAGGGGCGGCGAAACAGACAGCTTGCATCCGGAACCCGGATCAACACCTACCGCCGGAAGTAGCCTGCCAGGCCAACAAACACGAGCGCTGTAAAAATGTTTACTGCGGGGGTAATTTGCAGGTCCATGCATGTTTAGATGTTAGATGGCAGTCAAGTATCTGTCAGTTATTAAAACACCTACTTAGATGGGCTTAGTCATGTAGGTAGGTACAATCAAATTTTATGAACTTATTTTACCTAAAATACCGGCTAAGTATTTGTCGGTCCACGCGCAAAGTACGGCCCCATACGGTACGACACACTCGACTCTAACTAAAAAATATTTCTTTAAAGCTTAATATTTTGAAAACGGATCTATGTATTTAAAAACATAATCACCCTTCTTACGCAGTCGGGTAAAAAAGGTTTTCAAACATCCCAAATAATTTTATATAACCTATCCAACAACTACTCTATAAGAAAATGTTAAGCAACGGACGGACCGGTCAGTTTTCGGATGGGTGACCGCGAGTGGCATTTCTTTCTGAGCGCTACCGTGGGTTGGCTACACGTTAAATTGTAGGTCCCGGTTGTTCAGCAATCGTCAAGCCAAGTTAGAGGCCTTTCGGCGGCTTAATAACTCTGACAATAGGGCTGGCCACTCAGTCTATACGAACTTACTTTATGAAAACTATAAGGGATCGTAGTTGACTACGGAACGCTAAAACTGTGGTCATCCACAGAGAGACTAAAGAGAGTAAAGAAAATATTATTGAAGTATTAGCTGCGTTCCACAGTGTCACTTGCTATCCTATAGGCATCTGTAATATTCCGTGATAAAATGTAAATTGTACAGAAAACCGATTTTGCTAATATTTTAAGGCTTCTGGTCTGTTCTAGTTTAGAATGGAGTACCAAAGGTTTCTTTCTGCCAGATGTATTTTCAAAATTGATCAGAAAATGGCGCCGCAACGAAGTTCCTCGTTTTTTGAAATCTAAGAAAGTCCCAGAAAAAAATAATCACCAATACCAAATTTTCTCAAGATTCGTTGAAAAATACGATCTGAACGCGAATACCAACATCCATACATAAGGAGAGATGCAAGAAAATTTTGCCAGTTTACATGGATTCAGGCCTAAGTTTTCTTATAAAAATAATGAAAAGTAAGTCAGCTGTCATAAGCAACTAAACCTCGTAGCAACTACATGGCAACTATACCAAATAGGTATAAAACACGTAAGTTTCATGGAACACCTTTACCCAGGCAGGTTGAAGGCGCGTATTAATCTCTGTACATCCAACCAACGTAGGCAAGTATTCGCTGTAAGTTGCGATTTATTATCGGCTTACTTGAGCGGCGATACGTTGCCGGATGCCGTAGTTTATGGTTTTACCAACTCGGTTAGCGGCGTGGATTTGTTGGCTTGTTTCACAACGCAAATTATTAGCCTTACCAAATAACGTCAGTTAACTTTAATCATCGTCTTAAATTCTCTGTCTTCTTTCCGCAAGTGTCATTACGTGTCAGCCAGAAGTTGACAAAATATGTTAAGCATTGGTTAAAGTAACGTTTTTCGGTAAAGCCGTAAATGTATAAGGATTGGAATTGGAGTTTTGGTGGGAATTTAGAGTTATGTGTTTCTTAGTATTATCCAATCTTTTGGTTTATTAATTTCAATGTTTGAGAATAAAGGTTTGTATATAATTGATGCTGGGGTATGTATTTGCGTATTTATAATGACCCAAGAGGTAAAATTCAAAATAATACCAAGGGAATTTGTTGACGTAGGAATCCCAAATTATCCTACAACATAGTAGTAACTGAAATTTTGGAAAAATATATATTTTGGAGAAGGTTACGTCATCATTATTATTTTCTATAATTAAAGTTATTATATACGTTAACTATTAGTTTATTTCAAGTTAACTACACTCAAGGCTAGAATGAATAGTTACCTTCTAGATCTTTGGCCACATCGCTAACCATAGGCGAGATGATGATGTATTATTAATTATAAATATATTAAGCATCGTATCCTTCACGTGAAAAGAAAAGTACTTTGCATGCATATTTCATATGTTTACTGTATACATTCACTTGAATTGACACTCAAAATAAGCAAACTGTTTCTACTTCTTTCTGCCATTTCGGGATTACAATTTTTCGGCATCATCTACTCGGGTAGAATACCTAAACAATATTTTATCTGCGAAATATCATGATTGCGTGTAGGAAAGAATCTCGAGAACAAATCTTATATTTCAGAAAAAGGTTACCCATTTCTCTAGAAGGTAACTTATAAGGCACACCACACACGATGCCCTTTGCGAAGGATAAAAGTGTTGCAATCTGGATCTTATTTTAAGAGGGGGAAGTTTTAATTTTAAGTGAACAGCTCACACCATGGACTAATATTATAATTTCAGGCGGTAGTCACGATTCCTGTCGCTTGAAATTTTATCTCTTGTTTTTCGATTATGGAGTTCATATTTCTTGCTATGCTGTTTCTAATGTAAAATTAAAAATGTTAAGTAATGTATCCTCCAATCAAAAGTTTACAAATTATTTAATGCACAAATTTTGACCCGGGACAGTCTTATGAGTATAGATAGATTTTTATTCGAAACTTTGAACTTTTTTAAGACGACAAATTCAATATTTTTGTGATCAGTCAATAGTACTAGGACAACTTTCACACGTCACTGCCTCCAGTACAAAACTTTAAAATATAATAAATATTTCAATATTTTTTTTTATCAGCCCTGTTTGTACAAACTGCCCCACTGCTGGGAACGGGCCATCTTCTCATTGTGAGAAGGTTATTTATGATTAATCATTAATCATATATATATTGAAATTAGTTCCTTATAATAGTTAATTACAAATAAAAGTATGAACAACATACCTACAAAATTATTTTACATACACCATTGGTGGAGACCATTACTCAGCTGTGGAACATATTCCGTCTTACTTATAAACGCTGAATAAGGGTATTTAAGTTAATCAGTGTTTTGTTCCGTTTTTGCGCGTGACAGTTCCCGTCTGACTGAAAGTGACAAGTCCTTATTCAGTGAATAAGATTTTAACATGCATTTATAAGTAAGACGGATTAAGTAAAACCTACGTACATTTAAAATTGTTCTGAATCTAACAAATTTAGGTACAGACAAGCTTTGCTCAATTACCTCAAACGGTATTTCATCAACGTGACACAAATACAATACAGTGTACACTAAGGTTTGCTCTTTACATGAGAGACGGCAATGAAACATTTCTTTTTCTTTAATTTCCTTTGCAAACAGAAGCAGGTTCTGTGTGTTCAGTATACGAATACTGCCGGCTCACGTTCCATTATGGAAAATAAATAAAACGTAATGCCCGAATTATTTCAACTCTTAAACGGAACGGACGCAGGTACGAGTACCCGCTCGTGATTCGGCAACTTTTCAACGACATTATTTTTACCCGACTGAGGCATAAATAAACAAAATAACGCCAATTCCCTTAAGTACCTCTGTAATGGAGGGGTGTTATTTTTCAAATACTATAAGCCTCATTTAACCGTGGTTAGAGGGTTAGATGGGAGGGAGAGGGTATTAGAGGGTAAGATATATAAAATGTCGGTTTAGAATAATATGTTAACACCGCCACCGGTGTATAAATTCACATTTAAATATTTGCACATCAGAAATGATCGAATTTTATAGGGTTACCGCGTCAAAACCGTGTTTATAGTGGATAAGCACGGGCGACATACGGTCACGGCACGGTCGCCGTGCCATGTGAAAGCTGTCTATGTAGCTCATACATTTCTACTTTACACGGCACGGCGACCGTGCCATGACCGTGTCCTTGTGAAAAGGCATTTACAGCGACAGTACTGTCTCTTTCAGCGGGTCAGATAAGTTTGTGGCATTTTAATCATAGAAAGAGAAGACAGACAATACATATATAAAATTGCAGTTGTATTTTGCAGCTACGTTATCCTACATTTTACTCGCGATCGAGAAATCCTTCCTTAGTAAACACCCACGACATAGGGCTCAAAATGTAGCGACGATTATAACTGAGGAACCTTCTGACAATACTTACACACTGTGCAGAAGAAGATTACCTTTTGTATTTAGCCTTTAAACCAACCATCAAGCAAAAGCTTCTCGAGAATTTGGTCGAGGTTCTTCGCAATAACTTTTTAAATAATATTATTAAAATTGTACATGCATTAATACTTTTTTTCGTATTCATCAACAGCTGTCCATTAATATGATTCACGTTGGAGTTGCCCACTACTCGTTTATTACCACGTCAGTCAGGGGTGCCCAATTAAAGGGCAGCGCGTCGTTAAATTTTTCACCGCACACAAAAACGCGGGCGCAAAGAGTTTTGCGAGCAAAAAAGCTTGACAATTTATTCGGAGGCGAGGCTGGGCATCACTAATCGACGTCATCAATCAGCTCGTCCGGCGCGATCGGATCAACTGACGGACCCCCCCGACCCTTGCCACCACCCCCCTCGTACCTCTTTCGCATGTACGGCTTGAAAAGCCGTTGGTGCTACTACTGAAAAAAATACGAGCATGTAAAAAACATGGCCTGCGTGTAAAAATGGGTCAGATCCGCCTCAATTTTTCTGCGCGGAGACGTAATAAAATTTGTACTTATACTTACTTGTTTTTCACTGTTTTGTTTATGACAGTGTCCAGTGATATATTTTTTTTTAAAGGAAGGATAAAAGGAAAACAGAATGCTACGCTGCATTGTCTCAGATAGCCAGTCAGCCAGACAGCCAGTCTAATAGGAAAGAGCAAGAGAATTTTCAAGAAATTTTCAAGAGTATTTTCGTAACAAATACAATGGAAATTGACGTCTCGATTGTGTTGCTCGTCGAAAAAAATATACGATACGAATTGATAATCTCCTCCTTTTTTAAAGTCGGTTAATAAGGACAGAAGCGCTCTCAAGTACTATAATGTTCGCATATTTATCAAAAATGTATTCGATTGAGTTTTTTTATGTTCAGAAAAAAAAACGAGCGGAAAGGCCAGTCAACAGCCAATCTGACATAAGACTACTTTTCTATCAAATGGTGCGATGGGTTCTTGATATAGTTCCCGTCACGTAAAAAGTACGCTGGTTTGTTCGCGTTTACTAACAAGCCAGTATTCTTTTTACGTGACGGGAACTATAAGTGTGCAAAGTTTCAATCTAATTCACTACTTTGAAGTAGGTGAAAATCACATTTAAAGATTCCAATTTACATTACTTATATATAGACGAAGCTAATACATCGTGTTAAAAAGGAATCACGTGCAAACGAGACAGTTGTGTGTGGCACCCGTCTGTGCACCTAAAACGTATTTTACCAATTGGACGTTATGATAAAGGCCTTAAACGTGAAAGCCGTGAAACGCGTTTTACGTCGGAATACATCACAGCGGTATATCAACGCGGAATTTCATGCACACAAAGGACACTTGAATTTTCATCCGCATAATATTTGACAAAAGCCAATGTTTACCTGAGTCGTCGGCCGGCCGTTTTGTTATCTCTGACAACAGCCTGCTTCTATGTCGCAGTGGAACCACGGAAATATCACAGTGGGCTCTGTAATGCAGTGAATGGGTTTCACATAAACGAAAATTTGCATGGGAGTAGGAAGTTTTTAACTTTTAGTAAATTACTAAGATAAGAGTGAAAAATTATTTATAATGCTTAAAATATTTTTTTTGTATCTCTCTGAAAATTATTGTGTAAATTACGTGAAAAGGAGTGTTATGATTTAGGGAATCATTCTATTTATACATTTTCATGTGTTCTCTCTAATCTCCCGATACACTGAGGCATATTTACTAATTTCTGGCGAATCATAATAATACTCATAATCAAAGTGTCTTTAAGTCGCGAGCGAGTCGGTTTCTTCTAGGTAAGCGCGCTCCATCGTAGACCGCAATAATACTCAACATCAGGTGAGTTGGTGGTCATGTGCAAACCCATCTTGCATAAAGAAAACTCTATGTTAGGAGGTTAGGACTCCCGTTTTGCCCATTTGTCCCGCGTTTACCAACACGCAGCTTCCACTCTAGACTACTTTACTTAACACATGTATACTTTATTCAAATTAAAGCAAACTAACTCTTGTCACCTTTGTACTAAATATCATCACAATCTAACCATTTATTCAAAGCTTGATCGCTTTCCTACACCTAAACTGCGCAATGTCGGTACAGCATGTTTTATAGATTTTACGCGGTCGTACTAAGGTTGAAAATGACGTATGTGTTTCACCGAAACAATAGTAGATGTAGATTTTCGCGCCTCGCTGACACGGGTATGTTTGCACCCGCGCGGGCCCGCATCGAATTGATTTACCCACATCCGTAACTGTCACGGTTTTTCGCCTGGGGCCAGCCTATTATTGGAATGTGGACGTATCTATATGCAGGCGATGATTTCAATTTTGGTGGAGAGTGATTTTCGGTTGGGGGTAAATACCGTTAATCAATTTTAGGCGCGCCTTTGTCTGGCGCCCATTGGTTGTATGTGGAATTTGTGTGTATTATTTTATGTATTTATGATTTGAGTGTGATTTAAGTCATAAAACATCTATCTCGCTAGCGCATACAAAGATTTTTTAAAGATACATGTAATGATTGAGGGGACTTTTAAAAAATTCGTTAAATACCAAGACGTAAACAGCAACTAGAAGTCAAGCACGATCATAAAATGAATGTATGCTATTATGAATAAATAAATCGTCAGTTGACTGTAGCTCAGAGGAAAGCTCGCCAGCTGATGTTCTGAAGGGTGTAACGGTCTTTTCGTTTATTCATATATCATATATCCAGCTGACTATTTTATTTATTTACAGTAGCATATAAATTGGAGGGCTGTAAGTCTGAAGGGTCTAAGTGCCAATTTTTTTAAATGTTTTTTTTTTTTCATTTGCATATTATTAGGCATGGCACATAGATCGTATTTTTGTAGTAATATTGTTTTTGTTTTTTCGTTTATTCATATATCATATATCCAGCTGACTATTTTATTTATTTACAATAGCATATAAATTTTATTAGAGGGCTGTAAGTCTAAAGGGTCTAAGTGCCAATTTTGTAAATGTTTTTTTTTTCATTTATATTTTATTAGGCATGCAATTTGCATATTATTAGCCACAAAATGGCGGATTTCATATTTTAACACAACCCCTACAATCAATGAAATCAAATGAAAGGGCTTTTCTAGTATAATACAGTAAATACATTACCTTCATCGTTATCTTTCTTTTCAATAAAACCGTTTAACTTAAAAAGTTTTTTTTAAAGTAAGTAGGTACTTGTTTTCAAAATTGATCAGCCGCGCGAAGATAAAAGATAGGTAGGTAGACACTAAACAGCCAGAATAGCAAATACCTAATGCAGCGTAGTGTAGTATTTGAGTAATAATTAATACGTTTACCCTTTTTATTATAATATGATTATTTCAGTTTTTTATTGTTTCAGAAAAAGCCATATTGGAGACCTATGTTACGCTTATAAGTAAGTGTAAGGAGTTAGTTGAAAAATGTGTAGCTGTTAAAGCTTAACTGTGACAATTATGTAATAAAGTTCTGTGTCTATATTTTTTCACTAAAAACACAGTTATAGTAAATGTTTTGTTTTAATTATAAAGTCATAGATCTTACTGTATTCTTTTAATTCAAGAATAGGCTTCTGGCTGACCGCTAACTCGTTGCAGAGTAATAGTTATTCGGCAAGATCCATTTATGAAGCGTCGGTATTCCACATTTTTGCGGTACCTACGCACAATATAAGTTGAGCTAAAGCGTTTCCTTCAAATTTTAATAATTTCGCTTTTTCGTGCTTCTTGCCGTTCCATAGAAAAAAGGATAGGTGTGATACAATTATGCAGATCAGATGCACGCCCACCGAAATATATTCGTTTTTTTTTGTAAAATATTAGGCTCCAGATTTTGAAACTTAGTCCGAACAAGGGAAACAAAAATTTTCTTTTTGTCCAAATCCAGAATGGAAGAATTGTGCTCACTTACATGTTACTTGACCTGGCTAAAAAATAAAAAATAAAAGTGTTTAATTTGAATTTCCCGCCATGCGTGTGACGTTTCACCTTAAGAACTGTTACATAAACAAGGAAACAGATACAACATTGTATTTCACAGCGCGGAAAATGATCCAGATTATTCCGCAACAAAGCGCGCGTAATTTTTCCGTATTACGTAAACAATTACAGCGGAAATCAACAAGATTTACGTCTCTTGCATCCTGAGACTGGCCGAGTTTATATTCTTCATTAAAATGTCATTGCAAAGCATTAATACCGTAGGCAGAAAGGCGAAATGGCCGAATATTACGGGGGCTGAAGTTTATGCGACGGGTGGGTGGCTCTAGAAGGGTTTATATGGAGGTCATTGATGAAGATACGTATTTTTTCGGGATTGGGTATTGTAACGGCTTTTTTGTTTATGATAATACTAAATTCTCTCAATTGTGACAATACATTTTTATGGTTGACAAGCCAGGCAATTAACCAATATATGTAGTCTGTTAACCATCTCATCTGATGTTAAATGATGATATTGTTAAAGTACACCTCTAAGCATACCTAGCCTGGGGTAGGCTAGACACACATTTTTTTTTATCAAGATATATCTACGATTGACCACCGACTCGCCTGATGTTAAGCGACGGTGTGGCCGAGGATGGAGCTCGTCGATCTAGAAGATATCTATTCACTGTAGCTTTGAAAATTCCAAGATTGTAGGTCTCAGGAAACAGTGATGGCGACAAAGAATTCCACTCCTGTGCAGTTCGCAACAGGAATCTGGATCGATATCGCTGAGTACGGTTTTTTGGCATTTCAACGAGAAATGGGTATATTTATGAACATTGCGTACTTGCGTATTGCCAGCAAGCCGTATGACTTGCTGGTTCAATTGACGACTTCAGTACTTTACCCTACGCCGAAACAGACACGATACCACGAGAATTAGCAGATTGCTTCTTCTGTTATTTCCAGAGGTTTTTTTTCTTTAATTTTAATTTATAATTCCATGAAAAAACTAATAACTTACACATTTCGACGAGTGTGTATTTGATCTGCATGATCTTATCCCCTCCTGCCTTTTCTCCTATTGGACTGCATCGTTTTGTGTTGGATATTCTAAAATCTCGAACGAAATGTCTATCTCCACTTTAATTATCGTCAAAATAATTATGTAATACGCTTTTTGATTTATTTTATTTTATTTTATTATTTATTTTTTTATCGTCAAAATAATTATGTAATACGCTTTTTGAATAGATCTTCCCGAATAGTTATAACCTATATCTTAATCATTTAAATCGAAAGAGAATTTGTTCTTTCTAAACAAGTGCACTCTATTGGGGGGCAGGAGAGTCGCAGTTAGTGATCAAGCGAAAGCCTACTTTTGATATAATAAAATAACAAAACAAGGTGAGGACAGGTCCTAAAATTATGTAAAATATACGCGATAAATCGATTTAAAGTTGTTTAATTTAAAAATAATAGTTAATGAATGGAAACAATACACATCAATTACCTATTAGCACACTTTGGAAAAATAATCAGAGATGGATATTAAAATATGGAAGCCATAAATTGATATAATATGTATGACTCCATTGTACCACAGTCATTGACGAAGAAATCTGCGAACGTCATCATCATCATCATCTCAGCCATAAGAAGTCCACTGCTGGACATAGGCCATTGATTTCTAAAAAGACCGATTAGAAGCGGCTTGCATCTAGCGGTTTCCCGCTAACTTGTATCATCTGTCCATCTTGTGGCTGGTCTTACTACGCTGCGCTTGCCGGTGCATTGTCTCCACTCGAGAACATTTTGGCTCCATCGACCGTCTACGTGCAATGTGCTCTGCCCACTGTCAGTTCAACTTACTAATCCGTTGAGTTATATCGGTGACTTTCGTACTTCTACGGATCTCTTAATTTTTGAATCTATCTCCCAGAGACTCCGAGCATAGCCCTCTCCATAGCTCGTTGGGTGATTTTAAGCTTCCTTAAAAGGTTAAAAGGACCACGTCAGTGAACATACATTGAAACAATGAAACAGTCTCTGAAAAAGAAAGAGCTTCCTCTTTAAAAAGAAAAGGTATTAAATATAAGTTTAGAAACTCAAAAACCCTCAACAAAAAATATGAATGATGAAACATAGCTAAGAACACTCCCGATTAATTCACCTTCTAAACAAAACAAAAAAAAGGTTGTCTGTAAAGTCGGTTTACGGACGATAATTTTACGTGATAACGTCATGATAGATGCGTCATAAGCCGAACGTTTAGGCCGATCGTGCCTCTCTATCGCTTGTTCCGCGCTCTCGCTTGAACGCTCGGCTGAGGCGGAACATGACAATGAGTCATGCTTTTCGTGCGTGCAGCCGGCGTTCTTCAATTTTTAAGACGTTATCACGTCAAAAACAAAATCAAAATCGGTTCATCCGTTCGGGAGCTACGATGCCACACGCACAGACACGTCAATCTTATAACACCCCGTCGTTTTTGCGTCGGGGGTAAATTAAAAATGATTTGAAATTGGATACTAAAAATGTATTTTCAATAGTATTTGCAGCATCATGTAAGCCATGCCCGCTGATGGCGTCTCGTCCGAACGCAGGGAATGCCCGCCAAGGGAAATGACACGACCAAATTTACGAAGCCGTCTCCCGGCAATTCGAAGCCTGTTTCGGATATTTTCGCTTAGAACACCCTGTTTTGGTAAACCTAACTATAGTTAAGTGTTTATCGCATTACAGCCAGTCCCGTTTTGTTTATTAACTGCGATAGAAGAGATCTGGAGTTTTGATGGTCGTTCATTAATTTTGGAACTAACATTATAATTAGGTATCAATTAAATTTAATATACAAAAATAAAAGAAAATTTCCATGAATACGTTCAAGTTTATAGTAGTATGATTTGATTGCATTATATATATACGATTATATGTATACGATTATATATGCATTGCTATTTAATGTTGTGACTTTGAATGGCAATGCATTAGGCCAGAAATCAGAATGTTGCGTATCTGGCCTGACGCATTGCCATTCAATGTGTAGCATTTTGGTCACTTAAAGCGTCGATCAGGCGCTCAGTAAAATTACTGGGAATGAGATGAGCTTCTGGCCCACATGGATCCAAAGACTTTTAGATACTTATACTATGAGACCACGGATCCAAAGACTTTTACTTATACTATGAGACCATGACTATATCTACATAAAATTTATTAAAGTGTATTTTAGAAAGCTTTTGTACATTTACATAAGATAGATACTGAATAAGTCATTAAGTGTTTAGATAGAATTTAAGCTAATTTAAACAGTGCCCATACTTTACATCTGACTGATTTACGGAGACAGTTTGTATTAAAATAAATCTGGGGTTGGATTATTTTGTAAACCCTATAGAATGGATAAAGTTTAGTATGCCTAGTCGAGCTTAAGCGTGTTAAGGATAACTGAGTATGAGTATCATCATCATCATCAACCCGACGCAAAACGACGGGGTATTATAAGTTTTGACGTGTCTGTGTGTGTGTCTGTCTGTGGCATCGTAGCTCCCGAACGGATGAACCAATAGTGCAATAATGTAGCGCGAGCGGCAAAAAGTACCAAAATAGAAATTTGGAAAAGCACATAAAAATTATAAAATCACCAATGTTCAAAACTTCTGAAAAACTGACCAGGTAACCCATTTTTTGCACCAAATGACTGAAATATAAGCTAACCATTGATGACAGCAAAACTTATACGTCTTATGCCATCGCATTTTACGTAATCAATCAATAATAAAATGGTTGGAGCAATCTGGAATTTACAGAATATCTGGATCCGCCTTTACTCGGTTTTTTTTTGTTGTAAAATTTCGGTAGGTACTTATCAAGCAATTTATCAAAGAAAATATCTGTAATTACCTTTGCAAGGGTCAGGCAGGTTGCCTTGAACTCAAAAAGGGCTTGTTCTTTGTATTCACTCCTTGATTTTCCGCTATAGAACAAAGCCATGGGGCCTTAAATGAGGCACCCAGATTCCATTCTATTCCCCCGACACAATAGACCAACTTACTTGTCGTAACGACTCGAGGCGCCACCGTCAGTTATTCCATATGGAACCGATAGATTTCCATCGAAAATTTACTTTCCTACTTTGGCCGCTTGGTCAAGTATATTAGTTCTATTCTACGAACATTATATTCAAAGGTGTATTTTCCTGTCTTTAAGGCACTGAACAAAGGGAATGTGACATTTTCAACGTAATATTAGAGGAAAATTACTCCCGTCGTATTAGATGGTACGTTAGAAATCAAAGAACGGATTACCACTGCTAGTTAATTATATTTGCAATTTAGTATTAGTAAACTAATTTGTCAACCGTAGCGCTCGTGGTGGCTTGACTAGGTTTTCTCGAACGACCAGCAACAGATGAACCGGTCAGTTTTAGGATGGGTGACCGTGAGTGGCATTTCTTTCTGAGTACTACAGTGGGTCGGATATCGCGTTAAAATGTAGGTCCGGTTGTTTGTTCTTAAAAACAGCAATCGTCAAGCCAAGTTAGAAGCCTTCCGGCGGCTTAATAACTCTGACACTGGTGCTGGCCACTCAGTCTCTAAGAACTATTATAAAATAACTGCTTGTTTCATAATATTTGATCACGTTGTTACTTAATAATACGTAAGTGAGTGGTTAAATGCGGACTTACTTGTGATAATAAAAAACTTGGGATCGACGTTTTAGGGAGAATGCGCGTTGGCTGAGGTAACATGAAATCAATCTGATAGGTTGTTGTGCTTACTCTGTAAACACATTTAATTAAATAGCGACTCTTGTTATGACAATATAAAGCGCAAGATAGCTTACATAGCACCTGTGTAAGATGACATGCGCTTTATTGCGTCGTAGCAAGAATCGTTATATAATTAGTGCATCATTATCATTATTATTATATTCATTGAAAATTAACAACTTTATGACAATGGATTCGTGGTAATTTCGCTGAAAACATTACGTTGCACTCCGGAAGATTGCACACTACTGCTTGGCGGTTGAATAACTTGCAGAGGTATGGATTCCTACGCGGACTACTACTACATACCTATACAACCTATACTTATCTACTACTATATTTTTGCGTTAATAATTTTTAAAAAAGATTTTTATGTAGGTATAAAAATTAACTTGGGTCAATTTGAAATGTTTGCCGACTATTTGTGATGTTGTTTTCTAGTTTTACAAACGACGTTTTTTTAATAAGTTCAGTGATTATATTGTATCTATTACATCTTAAAAAATTTAAGTAGGTATGCGCGAGCGAGACGGACGATGGTTTAGTCTAGTCTAACTACGGACTCTTAAGTGTTTCAGACTTAGAAACTTTAGCATTGGACGAAGCAGATCGAATATTTCAAAGTAAATGGCCCAGAAGATATTATAAGCGTAGTGTACAAGAAATGATGAATAGGTAAGAAGTTGGAAATTTCCCTAAGTTTGAAGTATTTCGGCCACCGAGTGCGGAAAAGCGCACTGAAGTGTTTCTTTATGACGGAACTTGAGGCATTTTTGAAATATCGATCAAAACTCTAAGGAGTTTTAGCCATGGACACATTAGCAAAGGACACGATGTTTTTTTTTAACTCGTAGATAATATCTATTACTTAAAGAGAGTCAGAGGTATCTGTCAGTATCGGCTGGCTGTATTTTGGGAATATAACTATACACCCATTGTTTTATTTTACTCGTTAAAATTCAAGTACTTACACCTAATTTTATGTTTAACCTAATATTACGTGATGTTACAGATTTTTTTATGGTGCGAAATTATATATTTTTTTATATTTTCCTTCATAATCCGAAAAATATACATCGTAAAAATATTTAGCACATTCCTTGCTCACCACTTGGATCCGAGTAGGGGCTATAGTAGCGGCGCCTCCCACTCGGATCCGAGCGAGCGAACGTTTGAGGCAGCCCTCATTCCTTGCATAGAGACACTATTTTTTTGTGATTAAATAAAAAATGGACAGTTTTCGGATTTTTTCCTATATGTGTACTCTAACACAATGAGTTCTAGGTCAACAGGAAGTACCCCATAGGTTTTGATTCCACTGTGAGTGTCGACTAACTTTTTTTTACGAGAATTGAGAAATTTTATTTTACTTTCTGCAGCAAGATACTATAGATCTGCGTATATGGTTTTAATTTCAACTCGATATATTCACGCGTTCCCGAGATAAAGGTCTTGACACCCGGACAGACGGACGGACAGACGGACAACAAAGTGATCCTATAAGGGTTCCGTTTTTCCTATTGAGGTACGGGACCCTAAAAATAACTAACACATGCTCACAAACGCTAAATTAGATGAGAAGTGCGATAAAATAAGTTAGAATGGAACACGGAAAATCCTTATCACTTAGCTAAAATTAAGGCCAGTCTACATATACTTTTGGCCATGTAAAAAGTTTGAGCCCCGCAATTTATAAACGTCGAAAGTGTTTTAAATTTCCCCGTAGAGGCCGCTGCCAAAGGGGCTGCCAAATAGTGTCGTTACGTGCAATATGTAGGAGGCTGCCTTTTAATGTTATGAAATGGGGATTGAGAGTAAAGATTTAGGTTGTTTGCAACTAGATAGTATAGCATAATGTTCTTCAATGAACATTAAAAGTCAGTTCTCCACAGACTCAATAGTAGATTATGCACCAAAGCGAGTGAGGCAAGTATATTATATAATTGAATCGAAGAGTAATCGAAATATCTATTGCTATTTCGTTTACGCTATTAATGATTTTTAATGATTTACGCAACGAGCTATGGAGAGAGCTATGCTCGGAGTCTCTCTACGAGATCGAATCAGAAATGAAGAGATACGTAGACGTACAAAAGTCACCGATATAACACAGCGGATTAGTAAGTTGAAGTGGCAGTGGGCAGGGCACATAGCACGTAGAACTGATGGCCGATGGGGCCGAAAGGTTCTCGAGTGGAGACCACGTACCGGCAAGCGCAGCGTAGGAAGACCAGCCACGAGATGGACAGATAACCTCATACAAGTGGCGGGAAGCCGCTGGATGCAAGCCGCTTCCAATCGGTCTTTTTGGAAATCCATGGGGGAGGCCTATGTCCAGCAGTGGCCTTCTTATGGCTGAGATGATGATTAATGATTTTGCATTCAGTCCGTGCGATCTTTCAATGCGTCTGGAAGAAAATTGGCCCATAGGACTCGTCTGTCTGCTTACAAATAGCTTTAAAATAGTTTCCTAAATATCGCTAAGAAAAATCAGCCGTTACTAAATACCTAAATAAAGTTAGCTATGATTTTTACACCTTTGGTGGCAAATAGGTATCTCGAAATTGGCCCACGGTACAAGATTTGTGGAATAAAACATTCATAGGTCTATTCGAGTACTACTAGTCTAGTAAAAATAAGATTTGTGACAACATAAAAGACAACTAAGTATATTGTTATTTAAATGAATGTACTGGTGTTTTGAAATACATTTGACACAATTTCATAATGATATTATAAAAGCTAATTTTGTTACCTTTACACGCTCAAACAGCTGAACCGATCGTTATGAAAATTAGAATAGAGATAGCTTTGGACCTGGAGACGGACATAAGCTACTTATCATCATCATAATCATCACCGTTTTTCATAAGTACACAAGTGAATCCGCGGAACGCAGCTAGTCTATAAATCGCGGATTATTGTTGATTTATGATTTTTAGTTATTTTCCTATCATAATTTCAAAGAAGCCCCCCAGTTGCAAATACTGTGATCTGCTCCATACAAACGGATTTATTTTTACTAGACTATACTCAGTAAGACACATTTCGTATTATGTCACTAAATAAGTAACGTCTGGCGGCCTTGGGCTCCTGGAGATTCAGAACTCTTTCGGATTCAAAATCGATTCGGAATCTATATCTCCGTCTCTGTCATTCTCTATGGAAATGACAGAGATGGAGATATAGATTCCGAAGCCAAATGAGTTCTGAATACCACAACTGATCAGGCCAGTAGGGTTATAAAAGGTTTTATGTCACGGGCCACATATTATTGAATCTCGAATGTAATGTAGGAGGGCAGTGAGAGTAAGACTAGAAAAGTTTAAACTACATCTGCCTGTTTGTTGCGTTTTAATGGCTAAATGGCCGAAAATATTCATAAAGATTCATAAATTTATATTGAACACATCGGAAAAGAAATGTTGATACTTTTTAGTGATCAAACTTCCTTTTTCATAAAAAAAAACTGAAAAATGAGTTGATGAGTTGATCGATGAACGCCATGTTGGCATCGTTCCATTGTTTTTTTATGTATTACGACTATAATATGTATATTTTTCTTTCAAAATGAATACAATGGAAGGGAGTATGAGTAAGTATGAATGGGACAAAGAGAGCGACAAATATTTGTCGATGGCAGTCCATTGCAAATCCTTTGAGAGCATCCATCCGCCGTTACAGATTTTACGAGTAAAATACTGCAACGAAACTCGTGTTCTATGCTCGTCTTAGTTGATTTTTGAAACGAATTTTTTCTTCATAGTTATGTATGTGAACGCCTAACATTTCAGATGTATCATTCCTACTATATTTATTTTATTTATTAGTAGGTACGGTTCATCAATTACATTAATTACATAACATTATAAAAAATAAAATAATATAATATAATATGCTGGCTCCTACTTTGCCAAAAAGTAAGCATTGCCATCCAACGTGGCAATGCTGCCAGTATTCTAGCCACTTTTCCCACTACCAGTGGACTTTTTGAGTAAGTTTTTATTTTATTTGTTTTCTGTATATATATATATACATTACACGTAACGAATTACTTGTAATATTAGAAAGGATTAGGATACAGAAAGTTCATATCATCATGCTGAGTCGAGTACAAACAAAACGCTTAATCGTCTAAGTAACTCTATTTTCACCTTATACACATTGGATGAGGAGTAAGAAGGTTTTACTTTAACTAAATCCTTCACGGTTGTAAACTTTTTAAATAAACCTCTCTTCACCCGCTCGTTTATTTTTTTTCAAGAATGAGATTTGTCATTCAATGTCAAATGCTTCGTCTTCGAAGATTAGAAAATGTGCAGATGTTTATAATAAATCCTTAACATTTGACACTTTTGCAAAGAAAAACGTGTCGGTGGAACTCTGCGATTCTAAAATCTGACGCACTTCACTCGATACAATTAAATTTTTTATTTATAGATATTATTCAAAAAGTAATAGAGCAAAGTCTATAAAATAATTATGGGACCAACTTGGGAGCTTTCTCTATTAGTCTAGTAAAAATAAATCCGCTTGAATGGAGCAGATCGCATTATTTGCAACTGGGGGGATTCTTTGAAATATGATAGGAAAATAACTAAAAATCCACAGAATTCGCCCTATTTACATAGAATCTTTGTAAAAATCATAGATCAACAATAATCCCCGATTTATAGACTAGCTGCGTTCCACGGTTTCACTCGGGTAGTTATGAAAAACGGTGATGATTATGATGATCATAAGTAGCTTATGTCCGTCTCCAGGTCCAAATCTATCTCTATACTAATTTTCATAAGGATCGGTTTAGCCGTTTGAGCGTGTAAAGGTAACAAAATTAGCTTTTATAATATCATTATGAAATTGTGTCAAATGTATTTCAAAACACCAGTACATTCATTTAAATAAAAATGTAGGTACTTAGGTGTCTTTTATGTTGTCACAAATCTTAATTTTGTGTATAAAAATGTCAACCGAGGTCGCTAATGACCTTAGACTGTATAAAGTTGTTTACTGCATAGAAACTGAACAGTCGGCCACTGTTCACGCGACGGTGGCATGACTCCACTAATGTACCTAACATTGTTGTATTTAAAAGTGTCGAGGAGTAACGTCAAGACAAACCTCGGCGAGGTTTTTGGTGTTACTGTATTTATTGTATATTAATGTTCATTTGAGTAATTAAATAAATAAATAAATAATAAGATGTTAAAAAGCGACCTAAAATTGTATACTAATAAAATCTTATTTTTACTATACTATATAGTAGATATGTCAATTCAACAAACACAAAATTGGTTCTCGAATGACGGAGTAATCGGTGAACAAACATACAAAAAAAAACATACGGACTGAATTGATAACCTCCTTCTTTTTGGAAGTCGGTTAAAAAGTGAATAGCAAAGTCATGTATATGCGTGCATTAACTTTTCTGCAGGCGTTATACATACTGTGTATTTGAAGTCGGTTTTTTTAGTTTTTTAAACTATAAATTATTACTTCTTATTTTTGTTTATTTTGTTCATTGAATTGCAAGTTGTAAGTTGAAGTAGCAGTGGGCATATGTACGACTGATGGGCATGATGTAATTGCATATGTACGACTGATGGGCGACCGGGCCGAAAAGTTCTTGAGTGGAGACCACGCACCGGCAAGCAAGGAAAATTGACATACAACCTCTTACAATTAGCTGGATGACGCCAGTAATGCTAGTAATTTCCTACCAGTATTTTTAGAAATCCAAATGACGATAGATAAGAAATATATCTACACGCAGAAGCAAAATTAATAAGAAATATGATTTTATTATGAATACGAAGTGGATTATTAAGAATTATGAATACATTCTTAACAATCCACTTCAACATATCCAGGATCTCGTGTGAATGGCCTCATGAATTCCCACGTAAACTCTCGTCGAATTCCAATTATTCCCAATACAAAAATACATTTATATTCATTGATATTTAGATTTTGGCCCGTGTTTGATACACGGTGTTCGAGTTTTCTCGTCGCATTGAATTTTCGATAACCGCGTAGGCCACTTATTTGAGTCGAGTTCTATCTACTGACGTGCGCGAAATTGGAATAATGGGAATATAGGAGCAGACAGTGATTGGGTTTCTACTTAAAAAATATGTATACCTCTTCCTTTTCCTTCTTTTTACCGACAATGAATATTACTAAAACAAGTAAGCTTAGCAAGTTAAAACAAACCCCCGACACAAAAAAACCGCGGAACCAATTTAATATAACATAGCTAATAACACGCTTAATCAATTCTTCTTTAAAAAAATAAAACCGGACAAGTGCGAGTCAGATTCGCCCACCGAGGGTTTCGTACAAACTAGTAGATAAGAGGGGGAAATCATATATTTTTTTATATTTTCCTCCATAAACCAAAAAATATACATCGTAAAAATATTTAAAACCCTGTTTTAGCTTATGCTAAAGAAGCTCTTTCATATGATACCCCACATGATACGGTTAAAGAACTTTAAAATTTGGACCCTCATTCCTTGCATGAAGACACATTTTTTTGTGATTAAATTAAAAATGTCATTTTCGGATTTTTTCCTATATGTGTACTCTAACACAATGCTTCTTGCCAAATTTCATAGTTCTAGGTCAACGGGAAATACCCCATAGGTTTTGATTCCCTTATGAGTGTCGAAATGTGCGTTTTTTACGACATATTCGGCTGTAACTTTTTTTACGAAAACTGAGAATTTTTATTTTTCTTTCTGCAGCAAGATACTATGGATCTGCGTTTATGGTTTTAATTTCAACTCGATACCATCACGCGTTCCCGAGATAAAGGTCTTAACACCCGGACGGACGGACAGACGGACAGACAGACGGACAGTGATCCTCTAAGGGTTCCGTTTTTTCCTTTTGAGGTACGGAACCCTAAAAACTAGGTCTAATCGGTCCATCTACGATTCCACATACACAAATATACAGATACACACGTCAAACTTATAACACCCCTCTTAAAAACAAGTTAAAAATATACGCTACAAATTAGTTAACTCCTTTTTTGCAGTCGATTAAGCCGGTAAACAAAATACCAGGCTGTGCCCCAAATGTATTCTAAAATTCGTAAGGATTGGTTGAAATATACGATCAGTAAACCAACAAACATCCCAGCAGACGAAAGAAAATTTTGGCAGTTGATGGAGAGACCTTCGTTTGCTTCGCTCAGTCGGTCAAAAAATAAAGATTTTAGTCTCTAAGTTGTCACCTGCATTGTAAGCCCAATAACTCTTCAACCTTTTACACTTTCCTTCTACATACACATCCCGGAATTCCCAGTATATTCCTGCTGAGCCGAAGATGAGGTTCGTCGCTCGAATTTTTGTATCCGTAAATAGAGGGCAAATAGGTTATAGGCGTTTTACCTATACTTATATGACAGAAAGGTTTGTGGAAGGTAAGAAATACAAGGAGAATTGGATCACACATCGGTCACAGGTTACGGGTAGTCTCTGTAGAAATCCTGTTAATAAAATGCTTGTATATTAATATCTCTCTACATAATCGAGTCAGAAAGGTAAAGATCTGTTGGTGTCTGTTGATCTGAGATATCTCCTAGATTGACTAGCTCTATCCTCGGCCACACCGTCGCTTAACATCAGGTGAGTTGGTGGTTAGTCGTAGACCTATCTAGCGAAAAATAAAGATGAACAAAAGTCGACAAAGCACAGCGAATTAGCAAGTTGAAGTGGCAGTGGGCTGGGCACATAGCACGTAGAATTTAGGCAGATGGGGCCGAAAAACGCAGCGTAGGACGTCCAGCGGCAAGGTGGACAGACGTCGTCACGCAAGTGTCAGGAAGACGTTGGCTTCTGGCTGCTTCTACCGATATTTTCGTAAATCCAAGGGGAACATCTACGTCTAGCAGCGGACTTGTTGAGGCTGAAATGAGATGATATACTTACCTATAAATCGTTAATGTAATTATACTCGCATGTGACAGCCAATCGTTATAATATCGTTGCTGACCAATATCAAAGTAGGTGACAGCAGAAACTGTAAAACAACTCTAAAACTGAGTAATGTAGACTCTGTCCTATGTACTTATAATTTTCTTGCTTCAGAAATAGTACATTGTTACCCTAGGGGTGAAAGTAACTTATTTAGTCCCGAGACGGGGTTTGGCGCACGAACGAAGTGACGGCGCCAATAGTTCGAGGGACTAAATAAGTCTTTAACCCGAGGTAAACACTGTGCTTTTCATTACGAATACAAGGAAAGTAAAAATGAAAACACGAATTAGCTACAGAAAAAATGAGTAAATTTTATTTTACATAGATCAAAAACTTTTGTAAGCAATCTATTCAGCCAATATTTTTCATTTTCATCATTAATAGAAATGGTAAATATTTTGTTCAAATCTATGTTATTTTAAAGAAATTGTTTAAACTAAATTATAATAGTTATTTAAAAAAAAATATATTCTTTAATCAATACTTATCTTTATGCTATTTCAATTTTACATCGCGCTGTAATTGAGTGGCTTTAAAGAAAGTTGGACATGGCTCAATAGAAACGTGAAAATAGAACTAGTTTTTTATTTTTATTTGACAGCTGGCAGTTGAAAGTGATTCTCCCTAGGGCTGAAAAGTATTACTTTCAACCCGCTCCTCAGGTAACTTCAGACCTACTTTCAGAGTATGAGTAATGAAAAATAATTTTCTTCCTCTTCTGCCCTTAGTCTTCCAGATCCATAAATTATCTACGATAGCCTAAAACTATCAATTCTATGTAGACTAGAGTTAATGAAATCCGATACAATTTATCTCGAATAAATATATGATCCTAAGTAAATTGTATCTAGTCTTATAAAATCTGATTGAAATAAAACTATAAGTCTTTCATATAAATTTTATTTTAGTTTAAAGATATAAATAATCCATTGCGTTTCGAATTCAATTTTAGTCTATAACAAAGTTATAAGCCTGGCTTTCAAGTTCTATCAATCTTAAAACAAAACATTTAAATGGCATCATTTCTTTTAGAAATGAAAATGTTATGACAGTAAGATAAGAGAAGGTCACTGTATTTAACGAAAATTAAAATGTAAACATTTGGAGCGTCTAACTTGGGATTTGGGCTTGTTAATTTTGTACAGTTTAATATTATGCAGATAAACGAGCTCAGACAGATAATTTGGGCGAATGTTATGTTAGAATTATTATAATTATGACTAAGTATTTGCTGTAAAAGTAAGAGACTTTTGGTTTAATGTTTAGACAAGAGTCATTATGTTATCTAAGTAAATATTACTTTTAATTACTAAACACTGTTATAAACTTTAATTACTAAACACTGATTTTAATTTGAAATATTAAATAGCCAGCCCGACGCAAAATTAATATATCTCCAAATTGAGTACTTATATAAATAAACTTGATAGGGTTGTATATTATTTTGGAAACTATTGATCCTCTAGATTTAAGATCCTCATTAAGGGCTTTATTTTGGATGGCACCTGTCAAACTTATATTTGTATACGCGATACAAGTAATCAAAATCTTAATTAAGTATTGTTATTCTAGGATCAATTTCTATCAAGTTTGTCAAGATTATATTTGTGTTGCATCTCGTATGTCATATTAATAATTATTAGAGTTTAAAAAACTTAAAAAAAAACGATTTCAAAATGAGCAATTTCGTTTTAAAAATCCTAACCTAACCGATTTTGAGAAAATTGCTATGTAACCAATCTGAAAATGTATCCTTTTAATAAATAAAAAAAAAACCGGATCGGTTTATGAATAAGGAAGTTATACGGTAACAAATATAAAAAAATACTACCGAATTGAAAACTTCTTCCTATTTTGAAGTCGCTTAATAAGTAAATAAATCCCACAACACACACACACACACTAAACACACTAGATATATAAGTTAGATTTAAGTTTTTAAATAAATCCCTTCAAAAATACATCTTTAAAATCCTGACATTATATTTATAGCACCTAAATTGGCGTATTATATAGTTACCAAAGTTCCCTGTACACGTGGCTGAATCATGGAATTACATTTTCCATGCGAGGTAAAATGTTTTGTTTGAAAATGCGCTTGTGGCTCCTTAGTGCCGTTGGTTTAGTGAGTTGTAGACCAGGCGAAACCATAACTCTTTATAGGCTGTGTCGGTATAATCGTGTAGATTATTCTGGGATACTACGTAATTCTATTAAAACGCTCTCATGCCGCTGGTGTGCGAAAGGTACTTAAAAAGTAAAATCGAGGGGATGGCGAAGTTTTAAAGGCATGTTATTTTTTTTGTGCTTTATTTCAGTCCCTTAAAGTTAAATAAAAAATATTTAACTTTTGAAGGTTCCCAGCGTTTTTTTTATTCAATAATAGACTTGCGCATTACCACCTCGCCTGATGTTAAGCGACTGTAGCAGTCTACAATGAATTACTGCTTGCCTAGAAGGTACCTAATCTAGGTGTCTTCAAATCGCGAGTGAATAGGTTTCTTCGTTTCTTCTAGGCAAGCGCGCTCCATCGTAGACCGTAACTGTCGCTTAACACCAGGTTAACGACGGAGTTGACGGGGAGTTTACGGTCAAGCGCAAGCCTATCGTCGAATAAAAAAAAAAGAAAATCTATTCCCTGACGATTTGAAGACATCTAGATTACTTCTGTTCTGAAAGACCCATATATAAAAATAACTCCTTGTCTGAACTTTATGACGCTTTATTATTACTTATAACACTGCACTTATTTCACTGCACTGAGCGGTCTGACGCTAAGACCGCCTTTTTACTACCGAGTTACGCCGCGACTACTTTTTCGAAGGGCCGCTCGCCCTCGTCCGCCCGCGATATATCCCCTCCCCGGAATTACAACATCACGCCATCATCCGGGGTAGCGTTCATTCTGTTCGATCACCGTTCTCCAGAGTATATCAATTAAGAAAATAGCAGTGCTGCCACTCCGCAACACTGAAAACACCGCACACCACATACAACAAATATTCAAATCATGACACTCGGCCATCCGCTTTTGTGCAACGTCCCGATGCACAACAACTCTCTAAAAGCAAGTCTGATTAATCATATCGAACCCTTTGGACTCCTTAAAGATTTGCTGCAAAATAAAATAGTTAAACAGTAATTATTATGCTAATTTTATAAAACTACTTATGGCACACTAAACTTTGTAGTATACGTTGTCGTAACTAGTTATTATTGTAGATACAAGTAATCATGACACTCGGATTCGTTTTTAAATATGACAATTATTTTATGTTTATTCTAGCTGGTCTGGGAACCGGAGGCTTCCTATTCGTGTGTAAATGTACACTATGCAGATAAATCATTGTTGTACAAATATGTTATACGGATCGAGTATATATTCTGGTATTTCCAGAGGTTTGGTATATAATTAAAAAAAGTACATAAAAACTTATTCAATTCGCATTATTAATTTACTGTCGGTTACTCAATTACTTCCTCCTCTGGCTTAGTGATTGCGAACGGCAGCATCATTATATAAATGTCCCAATGTTGTTGTGGCCACTGAAGTATCATTCAAACCTTGTAGACTTGGACTTGTAGACTTTTTTTTATGAAAAACTCTATAAATACTCCTTTTTGTTCTTCGTCCAAACATTAAAATGACCAACGACAAAGCTTGAATAAAATGAAAGCAAATTTCGTCCAAAAATAATTACACATAAATTCAAATATTTAGATCCAACTCAAACCAGCTCCAGTAATAATTTGGTGACACGAGTACGTTAATTTTGTAAGTGCTCTCATAGGAATCAACATTTTAAACTGTATTTCTGTCATTGTCCTGCCATTACCAAATAGCATTTTAAAATTGTGTAACGTATACTCCCCAAATCCGAGTAATAGAGATAATAAGAGAACGGAAATAATTTTCCAAACCCCTTTTTTTTTCTTAGCAAGTCGCTACAACCGCATTAATTTCTGTCAAGCTTGTGGATGATCGGCAAAGCACATGAGCAAAATTTTGTCAGTTTAGAATGTCAGAAGTATTATTATTTTCTAATCACTAAATTTCATTATCATAGGGACAAATTAGTCACGATAAACTACAGGTAGCTGATCCATTGTCAGTCCTTCACCAACCGTTATTTGACTGGCGTATACCTGTTGCTGTTTACCATTAAATTGATGTACTATCAAGTTGAATCACTTCACATCACAGATGCCCTGAGTTGACATCTGTCGGATTTTAATCTGTTGTTTGCCAAATTCTTCTTCTTAATCGTACACTCTAGTCAGAGTGGTCGTGGTTGCAATGGCGGTGGCTCCTCGCCGTGTCACGGTCACTCTCCAGGCCAGCTGCTCTTCTCGCGATGCTTCTCCATTTCTGCCGGTCGGTTGCATTGCGAGTACACTCTACTTCGGTGGACTGCGTAGCTTTTCTAATGAGGTCGGTCCAACGTGTTGGTTATCGTCCAGAACTTCGCTTGCCTTCTACACGGCCATGCATATGCTGCGATAGGCTCTCCGTCGAGTGCTCTTTTCTTGAGATCTGCGCAAAGAACTTCAGTATTTGCAATTGCCCAGTCGACGATAATCTATCTCGTATATGAATCTCTTTGAGGATAGAGTTGTTGGTTGTTTGTCAAATACGTCATCACTATTTTGATGACACGTTAGCTAGAAAAAATACTGTACACATTACATACTAACAGTACTCAAACCGAGAATGTGGACATATTTATTTTCCCATCCAATATTTATAGTACTGATGTAACAGTAGAGCAGAAATTACTTGACTAGGTTTTAATAAACTTAATTGTAGGTAAAGACTGAGAATGTTTATACACAGAAGCATACTTAATTCCTTTTAGTGCACACCTGAACTAATACTAAAGCATCAAAAGAGAAGAAGCAGGTAATCACTTCCATAAATAAAATTAGTCTCAATATTTGTCTTACTAATTTCTGTTGTTTTTTTTTTTAAAGGTCTATATGATGTCGACTAGTCATATCATAACTGCTCTTGCACTGAGTTCAAGCCAGTGGTGATTTTGATAGTTGCCGTTTTATTTCAACTAACAATCATATTTCGGAAACGTTACCAGTCCTATCAAATATTGCTTATTTTTAATGAAGATATTTTTTTATTTATCGATTAATTTTCGTATGCTGGATCCAATACTGTTATATGCTTACCAAAATTATACTAGATTTATCAAAATGTTCATATGCACGAACGATATTTAACGATATTGATCTAGAACCTAGAAATACTTGAACGCTTTGACAGCAAAAATAGAGGGCCAAATGTTATTACTATCATAAGACCACATGTTTGTATACCTATTTTGCAAGAAATAAATTAATTATGAATATTCGGTTTTTATATTTGACTAATTTTTGAACTCATAAACTGTACTTTTACAATAAAACCGCCACCGGTGCAATCTATTTTTGAGGCTACTTTGTTTGAAATATGAAACTGATCAATCAGTTCTCTCTTTGAATTATCTTTAGTTCGTGATAAGAAACTTCGTTCATCGCTTAAATTCAAAGTCAAATTATTTCTTGGGCTTGTAACAAAGTGTTATATTAGAAAAGCCCTTTTCAAATTAGTATTTTTTGTTATGTTTGTACTCCAAGCTTTTTCTGTTATAAAATACGATTTAACGTAGTTTTTATTAATTTAGATATAATATATTCTATTTATTTATGTCATTTTTATATCCAATAACATAATAAATAATAAAAGGATGTCGTCAAACTTATGTCAATATTCATAATAATGTTCAAAAGGCCAAAATAGAATAATAAAAAATATGCTAATCCACTTATGGAAGAAAGTAGAAAATATGATCCGCTGTTCCATTAGAACGAGAATTCAGCAAGATCTATTCTCATCAACTCATTCAAGGCATAAAATGGGTTTCTCTCAAAGAAACGTTTACTACGTACGTTTACTTTCGACTAATAGTTTTGTAATATTATCGAGTGGTTCATTTAACATACAGATTTGTTTATATATATTTTACGATAATTGTCAACGCTCATCACTGCTTACGTCACTGTCCAGCGGACAATTCAACAAAGTGTAGACACTGCTCTGCAGTTGCGAAAAATAACGTGGGTGTTCAAAACATGACATCTAATTACGTTGGCACATACAGATCGCTGACATCTATATATATTTTTATAATAATCCTTAACCGAATAGTATTTTTCGGAAAATGTCTTAGGCTTACTCATTTATCAATTCATGAATCTTATTGATGGAGTAATTTCCATTCTCTCTATAATCTAATAATAATAACCATAATAATTGAGAATCTAATAATTACAAACAGATTACTCATAAATTTATTCGCTCTAACGCACTATACGCGTTTTATCAAAAGTAAGTGACTTAGTCGATTCTAATTAGTACGTTTCGGAAATTTCAAGCATAATGGCATTTGTCAAAACTCCTCGACACTTCGAGTTGCTATTCTCGTCAAGGTTACTTGCTGCGTGTCCGATCGGTTGATCTCTCATATATGATTTAAATTTTCTCTATGAAACTCGAAACTACATCAAAACTGGAATTATAACGTTATATCATCATTAAAAGTCAGGTGCACAGGTTCTGGGAAAGTCCGATCAATGATTCTGCTATTCAACGCTTAACATAATCACATTAAAATGATCATTAATCGACTGGATTAATCAAATCCACTAAAATACAAGATCTGTGCACACTCTTGCACACCATATACATATTATACAAAATTTAGTTAATCAAGTTATTTTGGATTAAATCCTGATTAATTAAATCCTGAAACCAAACCTTCATGGTTACAGCTAAAACATAATTGAATAATTGAACTTCAATCTTACAGCTCACTTACATGGTTGCAGCGAGAACATCATCAAATCTTCAAACTTCGACATCGTCAAATCTTCAAACTTCAAACATCATCAAAACTTCAAACTTCAAATATCGTCAAATCTTCAAACTTCAAACATCGTCAAATCTTCAAACTTCAACCTTACAACGCGCCTATATGGCTGCGGCGAAATCATCATCAAATCTTCGAACTTTCCTTACGGCACACCTACATGGCCATACTTCTTTAGAATATTACCCTGCAGCTCACCTACACGGTTGCAGCGATAACATCATCAAATCTACGAACTTCAACTTTACGGCACACATACATGGCACTCTTTGGAACATTTTCCCTGCAGTTCACCTACATGACTGCAGCTAACAAACTCGTAAACACTAAAAATCCTTGAATTTCAAACTTGCAGTAACACTAAGTGTAGTTGTTAACACTAAGAAATGCACTTTAATTTTCAGCACTGTCGATACTCTGATATCTTAGCGCGGCTTTAAATTCCGCCTCCATGATTACAAGGCGTCAACGGATAAATATTCGCGACAAGTTACCGGTACACAATGGTACTATTTCTGAGGTTATTACATTACATGCCTTCGAAATTCAATTAAGATTTTAAGTCAATCGAACTATGTTATCTCTGTATAATTCAACTTCATAAACAGACTTCTGTATTAAATATTTACGCAGTGATACTCTGGTAAATCCATCAATATTGTAGCTCTACTCATATAAAATTTCGTTTGACACACTTATGTGGTTCAAGATCTTACAATAGTTACGTCACAAAGTAGTTATAGTGTTGCAGGTGGAGATACAATACCATAATTTCGCTTCATGGTATAGCATACTTACACGACTAAAGACAGTGCTACTAGTTGTAGTAGACTAGTTGTCGTACTAGAATATTTTACTTGCGGTACTTTATTAACCTTACAGAAAAACGAACACAGTACAACTCGCCCTAAATGGCCGTAACCGTAAATACAGGATTCCACCAGTGTGCGGCTCTGTACCGCACAGAGTGCAGCATAAATGTATTTCTTGGTGAACTCTTACGGGCAGCACCAGCAAACTGTGCGCGCACTCTATTGGACAAACCGTGAACTTTTGTCGCGCACTCCTTGGTCTCGCGGTGTACCCGCGACGACGCACTGGCACACATGTTTACACACTAAACTGAAAGTAAAGCACATTTCCGAGGTATAAATGTTCGTGTACAAATGTACCGTACAGCACGCATACTAAAGTTACGCACAACTGAGGTGGTGGACACAGGCAATCTACTATTGTGATCAAGTTCGCGCACTGCAAAAGGTCTGCACCAAATTTTTATCAACAAGTGTTCTGAATCTGAACACAATTTTAGTGGAGCCCAACCTTAACAGCTAGATAATAAGCTGTTAAGTTTACCATAATATTTTATTTGCATTACTGTTAGCAATATTCTAGAAAAACTACATTTAGAAGCTCGCTTAATTGGCTGTATTGATGTAGCCCAGTTACCGAATTAAAATATTTTATTCGCAGCACTTTACTAGTCTTCTAGAAAAATAACACACTGCTGATCGCTGACACAGCCACAGACCGATATGCCATAGCCATTGTACTATTAAAAACACTACTCTCACCATCACACCAAAAAAATATTACCTCGCTATGGTTCCTCTGAATGGCTGCAGCATAATCAAATACAAAAAGTAAAAATGGTTCTCAAACAAGAAAAACATATTTTCGTATACTTGTCTCTCGGGATGTTAACGAAATAATTTACTAATGACTTACTTACAACAGACTTCATTTCGTTTAAATTACGATAAAATTATCGGGGAGTAGCCCCAACCACACTATCAAAATTTCATTAGGTTATAATAAAATCATCGGATTATAATCTTTAATCGCTGTGCTACAATAAAATAATCTGGGAGTAACCCAGATCACATCTCATTGCAGTATCTTAACAGATTCTGTCTACCCGTATTAAGAATATCCCGTTATAATTATTTTAACAACCTGTTTCAACACTTTTAAGAACCATTTTCTCCAATTCGATATGCGTGACAAATTTTTAACATCAATATTCAATAATCGGAGGGTAAAATATAATCTCGTAGGTGACTCACGATTTTACCGGGCTCGGCTCGCAGGTTGATTGCCACTTCTGATATATAAAAATAACTCCTTGTCTGAACTTTATGACGCTTTATTATTACTTATAACACTGCACTTATTTCACTGCACTGAGCGGTCTGACGCTAAGACCGCCTTTTTACTACCGAGTTACGCCGCGACTACTTTTTCGAAGGGCCGCTCGCCCTCGTCCGCCCGCGATATATCCCCTCCCCGGAATTACAACATCACGCCATCATCCGGGGTAGCGTTCATTCTGTTCGATCACCGTTCTCCAGAGTATATCAATTAAGAAAATAGCAGTGCTGCCACTCCGCAACACTGAAAACACCGCACACCACATACAACAAATATTCAAATCATGACACATTCAAGGACCGTATTCCAGATTTTGGACGCGTACGCACAACACGTGCAATGAAAGTGGAGCTAAAGCGTTTCGGTTGAGTTTTTGGAATATTCACCATAAAACTCTCTGATTCTAAGGCCAACGTATTGCTCCCTTTATCTATAACTATGACTTCATAATACCTGTTTCCTAACAGCAAATCAGCACGCGTAACGTTGTAGCCGGCTATTCAAACCCACACCGGTACGTGCTTCTGAACAACCGATAATGCGGTTGATTAATGAGAGCTCGTTTTGTTTGCTAAACAGCGGTTAAATCAGTTACCTAGTTACGGAAATGGGCATGTCTATATATATACTAATTATAGTTGAAGTACTGAAGGATGTTTAAAAAGTGTCACCTATAATAAAGAACCAGCAGCAACAAGCAGTTTAAATAGCGAAAGTTTATCAATAATACAAATATTTGACAGTCATCATGGCTGAGTGGTAATACGACTGCATCCTGAACTGTATCACCATAGCGAGGCGTTTCACTCAAGCTTGATTAATAGTAAAGATAAAGATATTAGAATTGAAATGGTGTTATTAATTGGTTGCTACCTAAACTACCATCAAAGCCTTATAAATGATTAGAAGCGGTATATCTTTACAATATGGCTGATTACAAACATCTGCTGATTGGTAATTAGAGTAACGCATACTACTTCATGTACTTTGTGGTTTATTTGCGTCTTATTTTCTCTTTCCTTCTCTTTTTTAATTTTCCGTATTTCAAAAGGAAAAAAAAGAGAAGTCTTGTGTGATCACTTCGGCGACTCTATTCGTTTGTCACCACCAATTTGCTCTGAATTTACTTGACCAATCCAGTTGAAATTGGGTATGTACCTAAATACATTTATTTAAACCAGATAGAAAATTAGATCACTTTTCAATGGCAAAATAGAAAATTTTAAATGTTTTACAAACTGCGTCGATGTCACATAACTTAAAAAAGGGCTATATCTCCATAAACATATTTGACAAGCCTCATGGCTCAGTGGTAGTACGACTGCCTCCTGAGCTGTAGGTCGTGGGTTCGATCCCAACCAGAGCAAACATTTGTGTGATGAGCATGGATGTTTGTTCTGTGTCTGGGTGTTTCTATGTATCATATGTATATATTTACAACAAAAAAAAGTATATAAAAAAGTATATTCTATCAGGCATCTAGTTCCATAGTATAAGCTTTGCTTAGTTTGGGCTAGATGGTGTTGTGTGAAATGTCCACAAATATTTATTTCTTTATTTATTTAAGCCTTAATTTAATATTTATTTATTTAATATTTATTTAATTTATTATAAGTATGTATTTACAAAAAAAAATTGGTTGTCTGTAATGTCGGTTTACGGACGATAGTTTAACGTGACAACGTCATAACAAAACATTTATAAAATGATGATGATGATGATCTAACGGGACAATGAGTCATACTTTTTCGTGCGTGCAGCCGGCGTTCATCGATTTATTAGAGGTTATCACGTCAAAAAGTATACATAAGTATATCTATTAAATCAACCATCTAGTTTCCATAGTACAAGCTTTGCTTAGTTTGGGCTAGACGGTGTTGTCTGAAATGTCCACTAATATTTATTTATATTAATTATTTGTTTTTTATGTGAAACATCCAATGTTTAATTATTAAAGGTACTTCAAGTAAATTTCGCGACTCGTGAAATATTTAAATCAGGATGATTCAAACTGATTTGCTCTACAGGAATGGAATTCTTTGCCACCATATCTGTTTCCCAAGAGCTACAATCTTGGAATCTTCAAGGGTGAACTACTAAACTCGTTAATTTGTTAAGTAGCTCATAAACTATACTTGAAGAGGCGAATGTCGCACAAATTTCAATTAAATCGCAAATTCAATATGTTCATACTCGTAGTATCAAAAGACAAGTGAGAATTATATAACAAAATTCTACCAACACCACTAACACACGAGTATGGTATAAATTTTAAATTTAAACTAACAATACTATACAATACAATAATAATACATAATCTATTGATATGGTAACACAACGTAATGTAATGGCCCTGGTAACACACAATATTCGCACGATGAGGACAGACGAGAAGCTAGCTGAGCTGGAAGAAGAAATGAGTAGGTTACATTGGGATATCCTGGGGTTATCAGAAGTCCGACGAGAGGGTGAGGACACGATAACCCTGAAATCCGGTAACCTACTATACTACCGGGAGGGCGACCAACAGTCCCAAGGTGGTGTCGGGTTTCTCGTCCACAAGTTCCTTGTTAACAACATTCTTACCATCGACAGTGTATCGAGCAGGGTTGCGTACCTGATACTCAGAGTATCCAAGAGATATTCGTTGAAGGTCATCCAGGTATACGCACCGACCTCGGCACACTTGGATGATGAGGTGGAGGTGATGTATGAGGACATTAGTAGGGCCATACACACTTCTGAGACCTATTTTAATGTTGTTATGGGGGACTTCAATGCGAAGCTGGGCAGGAAATGCGAAAGTGAGTTGAGAGTGGGGCAATTTGGATATGGACAACGGAACCCCAGGGGACAGAGGTGGGCTGACTTTCTGGAGAAAGAGGGACTCTTTATGATGAACTCTTTCTTCCAGAAGCCACCTCATAGGAAATGGACCTGGTTGAGTCCCGATGGTTCTACGAGAAATGAGATAGACTTCATCCTGACCACCAAGAAACAAATATTCAATGATGTCTCTGTGATCAACATGGTTATAACCGGAAGTGATCACCGAATGGTACGAGGCACTTTGAATATTAATGTTAAACTTGAGAGGTCCCGTATGATGAAGTCTACACTCCGACCCACTCGCGGCCATATCCAAAACCCCGAGAGATTTCAGCTCGAACTATCAAATCGCTTCGAGTGCCTGGAGAGCTGCGCATCGGTGGATGAGATCAATAACAGGTTTGTGGAAACTGTCCGTACGGTGGGCGCGAAGTTTTATAAGCCCCACCGTACAAATAGACCGCAAAAGCTCTCGAGCCATACCCTCGACCTCATGGCTGAACGACGCTCATTGCAACTGCAGTCTTCCGGTGACGCCGAGTCATATAGGCGGCTCAATAGACTCATATCAAAGTCTATGCGACACGACATCCGTACCTTTAATACTAATCGTATTAAAGAGACGATAGAGCGGAATAAAGGCTCCAAAGTGTTCGCAAAAGACATGTCTATTGGGCAGAGCCAGTTGACGAAGCTGAAGATGGAAGATGGCAGTATAGCGTCGACTAAAGCAGAAGTCGTGAGGGAAATCGAGAGGTTCTATGGATAGTTATACACATCGGTCGCAAAACCTGTTAGCAGTTTGGGCAAAGATCCAAGAGCCAAACTGACTCGACATTATACCGAAGATATCCCGGACATCAGCCTGTACGAGATTAGGATGGCCTTGAAACAGCTCAAGAACAACAAGGCACCGGGCGACGACGGAATTACATCAGAGCTACTGAAAGCGGGTGGAACACCGGTACTGAAAGTCCTTCAGAGGCTCTTTAATTCCGTCGTGCTTGAAGGAATAACGCCAGAAGCATGGAACAGAAGCGTGGTGGCGCTGTTCTTCAAAAAAGGAGACAACACTTTGCTGAAGAACTACGGACCCATCTCGCTTCTGAGCCATGTCTATAAGCTGTTTTCAAGGGTCATCACGAATCGTCTTGAACGCAGGTTTGATGACTTCCAGCCTCCCGAACAAGCCGGTTTCCGAAAAGGCTATAGTACCATAGACCACATCTATACGCTGCGGCAAGTGATACAGAAGACCGAAGAGTATAACTTGCCCCTTTGCTTAGCGTTTGTGGACTATGAGAAAGCCTTTGATTCGATCGAGACCTGGGCGGTGCTTGAGGCTCTCCAGCGATGCCGTATTGACTATCGGTATGTCGAAGTGCTGAAGTGCTTGTACAACAACGCCACCATGTCAGTCCGAGTACAAGACCAGAACTCAGAGGCAATTTCATTGAAAAGAGGCGTGAGGCAGGGAGACGTTGTCTCTCCGAAACTGTTTACCGCCGGTTTGGAAGATGCCTATAAGCTTATGGAATGGAAAGGGCTCGGCATTAATATTAACGGCGAGTACATCACTCACCTTCGGTTTGCCAACGATATAGTAGTCATGGCAAAGTCGATGGAAGAGCTCAGTACGATGCTCGAAGACCTCAACAGAGTTTCCCAACGGGTGGGCCTCAAAATGAACATGGACAAAACGAAGGTTATGTCGAACGCCCATGTAGTGCCCACCCCAATATCTGTGGGGAACTTCACTCTTGAAGTTGTTGACGAATACGTCTACCTAGGACAGACGGTCCGATTAGGCAGGTCCAACTTTACGAGGGAGGTCAATTGTCGTATCCAACTCGGCTGGGCAGCGTTCGGGAAACTTAAAAGCGTCTTCTCGTCCAATATTCCCCAGTCCCTCAAGTCGAAAGTTTACAACCAGTGTGTGTTACCAGTGATGACATACGGCACTGAAACGTGGTCCCTAACTATGGGCCTTATAAGGAAGCTCAAGGTCACGCAACGAGCTATGTAGAGGGCTATGCTCGGAGTCTCCCTACGAGATCGAATCAGAAATGAAGAGATACGTAGACGTACAAAAGTCACCGATATAGCACAGCGGATTAGCAAGTTGAAGTGGCAGTGGGCAGGGCACATAGCACGTAGAACTGATGGCCGATGGGGCCGAAAGGTTCTCGAGTGGAGACCACGTACCGGCGGGCGCAGCGTAGGAAGACCAGCCACGAGATGGACAGACGACCTCATACAAGTGGCGGGAAGACGCTGGATGCAAGCCGCTTCCAATCGGTCTTTTTGGAAATCCATGGGGGATGCCTATGTCCAACAGTGGACTTCTTATGGCTGAGATGATGAATCTATTGATAAATTATTTTTTAAGTTAATAAAAAAAAAAGGTTGCATTTAAAAAAAAAAACAGGTTTTATAAGATTGAGGAATTAAAAGACTATTTTATTTTATTATCAAACAAATAGCTCTATTCTAAGTCCACTTAAAGTGAAGTGCATTTACGGTACTCACCCGTACGCGTGGCCCGATACGCACTTGGCTAATTATTTCTATGCATATATTTAGCGAAGTTTCTTTCGTAAAATGTTCGTCGTAGTTCTTCGTATCTTGAAGTATGTATCATAGTAAGATACATTTCTAACAAGTACCAGATAATACGTTTCATAATACGTGTGATGTTGGCGTACCATAATAAAAAAATATATTACTAATATTACTATCGATACATAACCAAAACAAACATTTTCTAATCTCTTTTTTTTAAGTTATAGCTACGCAAATGACTATGTTATTTAAAAAAACATTAAATAATAAAGATTAGTAATTATTATTACCCACTCGAGTAAAGCACTTGTTAAGTATAAATATTAAAATAAAAACAAAATATCCGACTGCAGAAAAGCAGTATTTGTAGGCTAACTTTCGATTTCGTTACGATTGATACGCAGTTGAGTCGCATTTTTTTTATTTTTGGAACGAAATAAATACCTATAACCTACTCTGGAAATGAAGATGAACTATATAATGACACCTTGCACATCAAAATCGGTCAAGCCGATCAGGCTGTAGGCTGTCATATGGAAACATACATACTCATATACCTGCATACGTACATATAAACATACATACAATCTAAAACATAACCCTCCTTCTTACTCAGTCGGGTAAAACGATACAAAACGAGTCGTCAGTCATTTAAGGCTTTCTTCTAAAGACCATGTCTAAGGAAATTGAAGTTTTAATATAAGACTTTAACCCGCCTTCCAGACCCAATATGAAGTGAATTTATTAAATCCAGTGCCATTTCTTCCCAGTGTTTCGTGTTTCTGCATCGTAAAGCTGCCATGACCAGCCAGGGGTAGTAAACCTGGTCTGTAATGAGACTGTTAAATATTTTTGTAAAATCTTCGTGACGAAGGCATGCTATAAAATTTTATAATGCACGGAATTCTTCGCTGGTCATTTGCAAGCGTAGATAGATAAACTCTTTATTGTACACTATTAAACAAAAAAACAAAACAAAGAGCGAAACTTACAAAAACTTGTGTGACAACCGGCGGCCTTATCGCTAAAAGCGATCTCTTCCAGGCAACCGTGGTATGGAGATCAATTCATAGAAAAAGTAAAGCGGGTGCAGAGACACTGGATATAGCTTATAATCATATCAAACAATCTAATAAAATTCATATAATCTAATAAAAACATTAAATACTTAAATAAAAAAATAATAATATACACTAATAAATATAATACAATAAATACAAATATTTCAAACATATATAGAAAATCCGAAAAGTGCCCACATAAATAAGAGATCAGAAATAGTACCGAAGGATCGTATTTTAGGGTAAGATAAATCCCACCAAAAACATTTCATGTAAAATTGGTTGCCATGTGTCGCATTGTCATGCCACTTTCACTGACAAAAAGATATCAGATGAGATCTGACTGAATCTGAAGAGCCAAGCCGCTAACTCTACAAAATCTAAGGCTACAATACTTATCTCTGTAAGCCTTCAATCTTGGTAAAAAAGCATGGCTTGGCCGTTTTCCGACGGTCAGTTACAAACATATGTCGCATAACATGTCGTACATGGACAAGGAAGAAAAAGAAACTAAAAGTTCTGCTCTTGAATGTTGTATAATTGGAATAGTAATGTAATAGTCCCATGAAAGTGAAACGACCAAGCCATGCTTTTTGACCAAGATTTAAGGTTTACAGAGATAAGTATTGTAGCCTTAGATTTTGTAGAGTTAGCGGCTTGGCTCTTCAGATTCAGTCAGATCTCATCTGATATCTTTTTGTCAGTGAAAGTGGCATGACAATGCGACACATGGCAACCAATTTTACATGAAATGTTTTTGGTGGGATTTAATTTCTTTTTGTAAGAGACCCTGTAATTTCTGCAACGTTTTGTTTTAACGGAATGTATTTCCCTGTGCATCTGTTATCATTTCTTTAGCAGTACACTCTCTGTCATAGCCTGTTTTTCTTGTTGACTTATTACTTAAAATAGATGATAGCTGCTGTAACCTTCAATTCTGATGTGGCGCCATACTATAGCGCGTGAATAAGAGTCGGTTTCCAGATACACTCTTCAGCACAAGTATAAAGTTGCAAATCGTCCCAATATTCTACAACATAACGAACAATAGCACACCTTAACTTGCAACGCCACATCAAATACGGTCTTCTATAGATTGAGTAAATGTCAATGAATGGAAAAGGCATAAACCATTTCCAGGCATACTATGAACTGTAGTATAGACGATAGGGCCCTAGCCCTTCTCCCAAAGAAATTGTTTCGTTACTCATATTGTTCGTCTTATTTCCTTTTTATAGGAATACGTCCACTAAACCAACTTTAGATTTATTATTGTATCCAGACTATTATTCAATAACTTAAATTCTTAACCTATAACCTAATACCCCTTCTCTAACAAGATCAGTCCCGAATCCAAGCTTCTAAATAAGCTCTCGGTTGAAAGTATTATAATTTTCTTTGTAAATAAGTCCCTAAGCCTAAGTAAGTACTACCTAAAACAAACCAAGTCATCAATTAAAGTCGAATAATGTATATATATATAACATACAAACCTATAACCTAATGTATATATATATAATACAAACCCATATTTACTAAACAAACATGAAACAACGAACGAAAACGATACTATTTATCCTTATACCAAACAAACCGTTATCATAAACGAGAACCAAATCAGAACGAACGAATATACAACACAGACCAACCATAAATACGGAATACATAGGTGCCTCAGCGTGTCGACTTCCAAAATTGATTTGCGACAGAGCGCGAGAAATGATACCGTGTGCTAACTTGAGGCGCACGCCATCTATTATCGCCTTTTGAAACTAATTAGATAAACGATCCTCACTGAGTGGTAAAATTGTCGTATTTTAGATGTGAATCATATCTAAAGTACAAAAGCTAAATAAATGAAACTTTGTATGTTTTATAAATGTACTGTCTACTTTTTATCCTGAAAATTTGGGCTCTCTAGTATTATCCATATCGAAGTTATGTTGTGTTACAGAAATATAGACACACACACAAGATCACACTTTAAAAGGGTTGGAGGGTGAAAAATACAAATATCGTAATTTTTCTGTTGTTTATGTACCAATCGTAGTTTGCATACCAAATTTCAGCTTTCTCAAACTTCAGGAAGTACCCTATCTTTTTGATTACACTCAGGGGGTGTGCTCCCACAAATAAAGGGTTGGAGGGTGAAAAGTAATAATATCTTAATTTTTTCGTGGTTCATAATTAAATATTAGCTTACACACCAAATTTCAGCTTTCTAAGACTTCAGGAAGTACCTTATATTAATTATTGATGAGAATAACGTAATAGCCCCCAAATAAGGGTAGAGGGTGAAAAATACAAATATCATAATTTTTCTGTTGTTTATGTACCAATCGTAGTTTGCATACCAAATTTCAGCTTTCTACTACTTCAGGAAGTACCCTGGAATATTGATGACGAGAACGGGATAACCCCAAATAACCCCAAATAGGGGTTGGAGGGTGAAAGTTACAAATGTCTTAATTTTTCTTTTGTTTGTGTGCAAATTGTAGCCTACACACCAAATTTCAGCTTTCTAAGACTTCAGCAAGTACTTTATCTTTTTTATGATCATCAATTAATTTGTGCCAAATCGGCGTATTTTAGGTATTAATAAAATCGAAAGTATAAAAGCTAGATACATGAAACTTTTAACATTTTATTAGACCGTGGACCACACTTGATCCTGAAAATTTAAACCCTCTAGTGTTATCGAGGCCGAAGCTATGAGGGTCTAAAAATCCGACGAATGTGTTCGAGAAAAGATAGTCCCGGCCGTACCCGCTGGCTCACATGGCGGGTGCACGGCCGTGCCCCCAGATTATTAAGGAGAGGTGAATAAATTATTATATTTAATAAATTAATATTTGTAATAAATTTTGTTCATGTGAGTGATCGTTCAATCTTTTTAGATTCTTTGTATGCTTTTGCATACATGATCTTTTTGTCGGAGGACGTATACCACTTGCTAGTGGAATGCGTCCGGCTTCAGCGTAAGAGACGTTCACTTGAGGTGACTTACAAGTTGAACAAGCTGTATGTGGGCCGATTTAATAGGATTTTAGCGGATCCTAACTTTGACGCAGCTAAAGATGTGTTTGACTGTGTAACTCATCTCAAGTGATCAATAGATTAAGAATATAAAATGGGACTGTAATTTTTAAATAATAGAAGACCCAATAATAAACATGAATAAAAAAACTTTTTGTCGCTTGGATATCACTATCAAACTCGGTAAATATATGTACATACATGTAGAGTTATATAAATCACGCCTATTTACCCATATGAGTCAGGCAGAGTATCCGGAACTAGAACATTTGAACAAAATTTGTATTTGTGAAGTTTTTTTTACAAAAACTAAAAAAATATATTAACTAGCAATACTTCATACTTAATACGATTACAGAACCCTTTCTAGAGGGACTGCAATTCAAACAGACATGCCATGGTCATGTAAGCCAAAATAGGCGCTGATTGGTGGCAAGCGCATCGCTTTTATGGGTGGATAGATTTGGATTAAGGTACCTATTTAGGGAAATAAAATTAGAAAGAATTGCCAAGAAATTTCGAAATCTAAATGGAATTTCGGGAAAAAGTGCTTTTCTGTAAGATATTCGTATGAATTTTAGCCGGAGGCCATTTTCTTTGCTTGTCTGTGTTAGTTTTTTTTATAAAAACCGGACAAGTACATAAACGTAAAAGTATGAAACTGAGAAGTTTGATTTTTCTCTTTGCAGCAAGAGACTATGGATCTGCGTAAATGATTTTAATTTCAATTCGATACCTTTACGCGTTCCTGAGTTACAGGTCTTAACAGACGGACGGACGGACAGACGGAAAGACGGACAGACGAACAACAAAGTGATCCTATAAGGGTTCCGTTTTTCCTTTTGAGGTACGGAACCCTAAAAATGCAGAATTGGTACTACTAGGACGGATAACTAATACGTTGAAGTAAAAATCAGTATTCTCTTTTTATATAAACAAATGCATTCCATATGATTATCTGGTTGCCTGGAAGAGATCGCTTTTAGCGATAAGGCCGCCTTTTGTTGCACTAGTCTATTTAAGTTCTTGGTTATTATTTTTAAGGTGTGTACAATAAAGAATTCATCTATCTATCTATCCTTCGATTATCTTAATACCATATTATACTCGTAATATAACTAAATAATAACAAGTGAAACGACTACAAACACGTTTTTACGATGCTATGCTAGTAATAATATACCATCACAGAATAAAACACTTTACAGTAAACAGCAGTTTTATTTTCCTAAGCTTTTTGCTTATCTACTACATTTAGGGTGTACTTGTATCTTTATTGTTATTATTCGCAGTTGTGGTTTACTGTAACAATAAAAACGTTCCTTTATGTTCAGACCATATGCTGCAACAATCTAAGTATTTAAGCACTCAGAATAAACGGCAGCACTCAGTCTTAATTTGTCCGGTCCAATTAAGATTTTATCTACTCTTAAAGAGAAAATCTTAATTTTAGCTGGATGCTGCAGCGAATAGGTGTATGTGCGTTGCAAAGTGTATTAGACAAACTTTGGTCTGCGGAGGGGCGTCCTATAACTAAAAGGATCAATATTCAGCTGGAATAACCACAGATTGAGGGAAAAACATATTTAGATGAATAATGTATGATATTTCTGAAACTGTCATAATATATTACCAGTTATAATATATTAAAAACTGCTGTTAGAAAGGAATTTTTGCAAGTATAAGAAATAATGAGCATTGTTACTTGATTAACTCAAACCCAATCAATTGTCGTCTGGCCAAACAAGCTCACGATGCAATTCTAGCCAGTTCGGCCAGAATTGAATTTTTGCCGCCGCATAAGTATAATAAGTAATGAGATTACGGTTACGATGTAAGCCTCCCGTACAAATAGAGTGTGGATGAATTATAGTTTTTCATCTACCACATAGTGTGGGCTATCGTTGGATAGGTAATTAAAAACTTTGGAGTGTGCCAAGATATATTCCCGGTTTAAATATTCGTTTGTATAGTGTACTTCCCTCCTCCTCCTTTACCGGCTATACGATTGATTTTGGAGACAAAAAATCATGCTGATAATGATGGAATTACAAGGAAAACTGTCACAGCTAAGTAGACTTTACAAATTAATGAGTAATAGTCGATTAATTTAGAAAAACTTAGATAATTAAGAAAATATCGTGCAAATTTCATAGAAATTATTATAAGTTAACTCGTTCATAGTATTCCTATTTTAAGTTTACATAAATTATGATTTGCAACTACCAAATCCTACTTTTCGCGTGGCACAACACGCACTTGGCCACTTATAACTAAGCTCAAATGCTAGTCGTACTTTCCGAGTATCAAAAATGAAAATGTATTTTATCAACGGCCAGTTTTATCTGATGAAAAAATAATTATTGAAATATGGTAGGTAATGTACGCGTATAAATATTTTTTTCTTGTATATGGAGTATGGACAACAGCGCAATAAAATTTAAATTTAGACTTATCTTTTGCCGGGATACTATGAATGCCTCCGACGGCCACGGGTTAAGGACCCGTGGAGGCATAGCCATTAATAGTTCTAACTGTATAAAAAAAAAACGAAATTATATTATTTACATTTAGTGTAGAACAGTTTTCCTGCTGTATGAAAAACGCGTAATTTGCTAGCAAAGATCGCGCAACATTATTTTTCTTAAGTTAGCCGCGTGTCTCCACATGTCGTATCCAGCACATCTTCATCACGGTGTGTAGGTGCACAGCGATCTAAGCAAGGTTCTAGTCACGTCCTCACCGTTTATCGCGGCCACGTTCGGTGACTGTAATAAAAACTTCTCTAAAATGAAATATTTAATGCCGCCGGTTGAGTGCTTCGTGCTCCCGACTGCCGATGAACACCTATGTTTATCCTTTAAATAAAGCCCGGGGTTAGTGGCAGGTGTGAACATGCTTCGGGAAATTTGAGCGGTTTTTTAAATTTTTGATAAAGAATTTTTCGTCACCATAAAATTTTAAGATGGTCATTAAATTTTCATAAATCAAACAATAGAAGCTTAGCCATTAACGGATCCAACAATATTTAAATATAATTATCGAAATTAGTTAATATTTAAGGGTAGAAAACAGTTTTCTCTTATTGTACGAAAAAGCTGTCAAAAGTTGCCGCGACAAATATGCTCTTAAAATTAACCTTCAAAACCAAAAGTCCCCAAATTAAATATTATCAATTCCAAATCTATTTTCAGAAAAACCCAAGTTGAATTTAGGTAACGAAAATGAATTCAACCGTCCAAATTCCCATGCGGTGTCAATTAAATATTCTAAAAGCCGGTCAGACTACTAATTCTCTAAATTAGAGTTCATAGAAAATTACCGTATGCAAAGTGACCACAGAAGCCAAATGAAGGCACGAGTACCAGGACAAACATGCTGGTCAAATATTCATTCGGGTCACATTTGCCGTTCGGGAAGCCGTGTTTGAGATACAACTTTGGGACCATCGAATTTGGTCCGGGTTTGCTGTTTGGCTATTTATGTTAATTTAATACGCACTGGTACAGTTTCCTTGTAATTTGTAATCGTAATGAAATACGAAAGTAATGTAGCTATGATATTTTACTTACAAGAAATACAGACCGATATGGTGTAATATTTCATGTACGTTTTACAGGCCTTCCCTAAATTTCTCTTAGGTACTTAATATAAGCAGGTTTTGTTTGATTGTATACTAGTAATTCTACGAACAGTATACCTCGTGAGATAGCTAGTTTGCAGCTCACCTTGGGTCATCTGTACTTATCAATGTATCGAGAAAATTATTCAGCGCTAAAATGCATAAAGCACGCGCCCTCACCGTTACACGTAATCTCAAGTTGGTTGACATATCTCAACAACTACTAGACCAATTCTGTTCATTTTTGCCACAAGTTGTAATAATTGTATACTTTATCTACCTACCAAATATCATTAAAATCGGTTGGTAATTAGCGCCGCAATAAACTTCCCCCTTTTTTATGGGAATCACCCCTCCTATCAAAATTCGCCGAAGACAAAACCAAAACCATAGAACCTATCTACCAAGTTTCATCAAAATTGGTTCGAAATTATGCCTTGTGCGCGAGTACGAACAAATTCACAAACAAGTCACACACAAACTGACAGATGAAAGAAAATTTGGCCAGTTGATGCAGAGACGCTTCGCTCGCTCGGTCAATAAGTAAGTACGCAACTTTAGTGTAATCTAAGCTATATCGAAAGAAAAAATAAACACCATAAATTAGAGTGTCCAGCGCTAATCGAGCTACACGTCATAAAGTCGGGCTCTAAGTACCTACACAGTCTCCGTAATCCTATGTTTCACGCATGACTTAAAATTAATTTTGAAGTCGAAAGGTTTTTCGTATCAACATGGCTTCAGCCTGGACAGAAAGAGGTCACATTAGAGGCATATTTCACGGTCGGACGAAACACTTATAAAGCTGAGAGGGTCTGCATTGAAAAGTTCAAAGCCGTGGTCAAATGCGTATGTTTGTCGTAGAGTTTTGTTATCGAATTTTTAGTCTGTGGATTTTTTTGCGCTAATAATTTATTTTATTTCCGGAAGCTATGAAGACTTGAATGGAAAATTTTCGATATGGTCACACTGAAATGTATGGTAGGTATTGAACAATCCAATGAATGTTGGTTATGAATTCAAGGACTTAGATTAAGAATCGAATCTAAGTCCTTCGGGGCCTGTTAAAAGTCCTTGTCATATTTTGTATTCTATGGCATTCTCAATTACTCAACCTCCCCGTTGTATTATGCGTCCCTCATACACCAAAAATATGCATTTTTGCTTTGGATTTCTACTATTGCATTTCACAACACCGCCATAAAGCTCACCCATACATAACTGAAAATCCCATACAGTGAAGTAATCGCGCTTTTTCCACCAGCGTACATGCAAAATGTGGAATGTCTTTCCTCTGTCAGTTTTCCCACCGGGTCCGCAACAAAGAACGTTTTAAAAAGGGTGTCTATAATATCTCTCCGGGCTAGATGATGCCATTGACGTTGTAAACCATAGGCAACGGTTATCGCTTACAATCAGTCGAGCTGTCAGGTTGTTTTCTGCGCTTTGAATACAAAAAATAAAACATGGGGACCTACTTACTGACCACTGAGTAGCGACTTGCGCTAATCTACAAAATAAGATTCGCGATACAATTTATGATATTTACCAAAATATATTCGAAAATTTGAAATAAATAATTTAGCACTACTATAATAACAAAGGATATATACATATATGTAATAGAGACTTCACGTTCGAATTAAGATCTCGCTTGTCCACAAAACCAACAAAAAACAGGTTTTGGAAAATTTACAAAAAAATACTTTTACTATTAGATCAAGCTAAAAAATTTTGTAAGTTAAATGTTGGTCTGTTGGCTAGAGTTTTGCCTGGTACAAAAACACGATTGCTGAAAAGACTCGATAGCTTTTTTTTAAATATGCCATTTCAATGATTTTTTTAAATTGATCTCCTAGTTGCTTAAAACCACCAAAACCAAAGTTACCATATACATAGCTATTATATTTTTTAACGTATAAATTTTTACTACACTTTGGTGCACTTTTTAATAGTAATTTATTTTACAATATTTTTCCTTGCGAGCAGCCGTACCGCGGCACGCGGTGCGGTACGGAACTTACTTCTGTGCCACGTACATGAAAACACCGCGCTCAAGAAGTACGGGCTGAGGTAGCGTAAAATATCAGTTCTGGGGAAGCGTCGCCTTAAGCGCGGCATTATCAAGCGGCTATAACCGTCGATCCCCAATTTGATGGCTGTCTGCGCGAAGCTTGACAGATGATAGCTTGCTGCCCACCGTCGCGCCGGCTGCTCAGGTATTACTGGGAAGCTCATACTGCCGTTTATAAGAAATAAGGTGGCATCTGCAAAAAAAAAAAACGAGCATAAGTAAATGTGACCACTCAATTCAAGTCTACTATCTGAGTAATTATGGGTAACATTATACAATTAGGTATTTGCTTTACTTTTTAAAACGATTCTCGCTAATTCAGTCAAAGGAAAAAAAGGGTCAACCGTCTCTGGCACGTATATAACGGTATAAGTGTCATGCTGATGTCGTAACATGTACATATTATATTATACCTGAACCTATTTTGATGAAACACAGCTAACAATCTCGATGAAATCCTATTAAAAAAAAACTATACCAAAATCGGTCTATCCGTTTGAGAGCTACGATGTCACATATGAGTACAAACATAAAGATACACAAATAAACACGTTAAATTTATAACACCCCTCTTTATGGGTCGGGAGTTAAAAATGACAAAATGGGTGTGTATTTCAAAGTTGTAACTAAATTCTGTGTTCTCTGCGTCCATAATCTGTGATATATGTATATCTAAGTAAAATGATATTTTTTTGGCTTAGTACATTAATTCAGTAGGTATAATAATATTTTGTTCTTATTGTCTTTCTAACTTCAAGTAAGTATATATATTACTTCAAGTTTTATGGTGGATACGTTTTTGAGCATATTGTTAAAAATATGTATCTTTGTGTGCCCACAGACACACGAAAAAGGCAGTACCTACTACTTCTGTAGCCTAAGCGGTTTGACGGTATATATGAGCATGTATCGATAGTCAGAAGTAAGCAAAACAAGAAGCTCGAGCTCATTTCTAGTAAGCCCATTTGGTGCATCTGCTAGGAAAATTTACATGAGTACGTTAATATGCAAAGCGTTTTCGCCACAACACCGGGTGTGAACACTACACAAATATACCTTAACCAAGCTAACACGCTCTGTAGTTTAGGCATAATACTTCAAATTACTATGTAGAAATTATGGCTTGACCGGACACTTACTTTGCTGCGCGTTAGATGAGATAAAAGCTAAAAAAAAGCTAAAGCTAGGTAAGCGCGCTCCATCGTAGACCGCAACGTCGCTTAACATCAGGCGAGTTGGCGGTCAAGCGGGAACCTATTTCTACATAAAAAAAGCTAACCGAGAGTTTACCTATCTACGATCAAAATATTGAAATACCGAATATCATTTCTTCGAAAATTAAATTTAGTTTTGCAAATTACACTATCAAAAGAGTTCAGACAACTCACTTATAACCGAATCTTTGTTACAAGAATGTTTGTGTTTAAACAGAAACCTAACGAACCTAACCTAATAATTGTTTGGGAAAATGAAACTTATGGCTAACAAATTATGGAATTAGAAACTGGTTAGTTAATGTCCATGTAAAACATATAGAATTAGACAGTTCTATATGAAACGTAAGACCAAGTAAGATTCATTCATACAAAATTAGTTTCGGATTGTAGTTAAGTTACCTTATCGATAGAACGAGGTGAATTCTGTGGTGGAAGTAATAAAAGAGTAGGCACTTATGCAAGGTGTCTGTGAAACCTGACTAGCCCTTTATTGCGTCGTAGCATAAGTAACTTAAATAGATAATTAATGGTGTGACACTAAGTTTTAGACTCTATTATTTGATTTACGTTGACATTATAAGTTGTGACTTCAGATCCAAATAACTGTAATTATTTATTAACAACTATCTATTTAATTAATCGAAATTAGATAGTTTAAAAGTTTTAAGCGTTACAGTGTATAGAGGAGACGGCGCTGTGAATGGAACTCGTCGATTTAGAAGATATCTATTCAGTATAGCCTTGAAATTTCAGAGATTTTAATTTGCAAGAAACAGAGAAGGCCCAAAAGAAGTCTAGTTTCTAACTTTGTTTAGTTTGGGATGGATGGTGTTATGTGAAATGAAAAATTTATTTATTAACCGGCTTTAAAAAAAAAGGAGGTTATCAATTCGACCTGTGTGTTTGTAATATTGTCAGAATTGCATAATTTTTGTATATGTTAGTCTATACCAGCTTCTAAACATGTGTGCCAAATTTCATAAGTGTATGTATGTTTGTCCACGCATTATCCAGAAACTAGAAGTCGTATTTCAAAAAATCTTTTTTTTATTAAATAAAGTACTTTTCAACTTAGAAGTCACTGTAAGTTTTATCAAAATCGGTTCAGTAGTTTTCATGATATGGTGTTTTGAACACGTGTCTACACCTTCATTTCAATTGTTTGATAGACAGTGACATGAGTGGTGATGAGCTTTGACGACCGTTTTCAACCGACTTTTCGAATTCAAAATAATAATATACTATTAAAAATGAATAAATAAAAGTAATTTAAAAAAAATTAACCGACTTCAGCCTGAAAGAAAGAAATAACTCAAAGAAAATCAAATCTGGGCGTCTACCTAAGTACTCGTAGGTATGTACACCAAAATTTTGTTTTGAGGTCGATGTCTTTATAGGACTTAGTTGATGATAGCTTAGGGCCTGATACCGACCTCAAAAAAAAAGTAAGTGTACGGTACCTACTTAGGTAGGCGCCCAGTTTTGATTTTCTTCGAGTTATTTCTTTCTTTTCAGTCTGAAGTCGGTTTAATTTTTTTTAATCACTTTTATTTAATTAAATATTTCAGAAATCTTCCATTAAACCACCCCCGTACCGAATTCCAGCATTTTAAAAACCATTTATAAAATCACACTAAACATTGCTGGCGACCCGAGGCCCTTACAGATGACTGTCATTAATAACTTTCAATGTAAACCATGCGGATTCAATGACAAATTACATACGCATACGGGGTGGTGTGTATGTCATTGACCGCGTTGGACAGCATGGGTTACCGCCATGAACATAGATCGTTTGTATAAAGAGGACTTTATACAGGCTTTGTTGTTTCCGCTTTTGGTTAGGCGATATCTAATAGGAACTTTTTTAACTTATAACTTATCTTAGAAGAAAACTTTATATTGAAAAATTAGTCTTATTTTAAAAGGTTTAGGTCACACGATGAGGTAATATTGAAAAAAAATGCATTCCTTCTTTACATATTGTTATGAGTGCCACCCCTATTTTTCACTTTTTTGTACCTATCGCTGCAGCATTTTACAGCGAACACATTTGTCCGCCAAATTTTGTTAATTTTGTAAATTGGCTGCAACATACCGACAGACAGACAAACATGGCGAATTTAAAAGGGTTCCTCTTTTACTACGGTAACAACTAACAAAATTGTATAGTTACGATATAGAATAGATGTAATAACACGCAAAGTTTTCAAATTTTGCGTTATATATATTCCAGGACACGTCCATTCCCACTATATATTAGTTCTGCGACAGATATCCCCGATTCAAATTAATACATATATTAACAGCTTAGAGATAAGTGAAGAGTCTAGACTCTGCAGTATTATTTCAGAGTCTATTAGACAAGAGAACAATAATTTTAAGCATACTCGTTGGCCCCATGATATTGCTGCGGAAGTTTGTCTAGACGCAAGAACATTGTTATGGTTATTTTATGACTGAGGTTTCTTTTCATTGTTATCTTTGAATATTTCCAAAAGTATTGTGATATAAGATTTATAAGTTTGATAGGCAGTGTGGCGTTAGTTGTAGGCGGAATAATCGCGTAACAAACGTCAAAAAAAAAAAAAAAAAACAGTCGAATTAAGAACCTCCTTCTTTTTGGTAGTCGATTAAAAATATGTAGAAGCAGTGTAGATTTTACAGCTCCGAGAGGTTATTTTGAGATATTTTTATTTTTATATAAACAGGTACTATGTGTCTTTTTTTTTTTTTGAGAAAAAGAATTCTGAATTATAACATAAGAACTTGACAACAAAGTGATCTTAAATTTAAACTTATTATTTTAATTTTGAAGCTAAAAATTTAACTATTAATAAAATATGTGTAATTACACATGCATCTAAAAGGAAAACTTTTTGTAGGTAGGTAAGTAAGTATTGCAATACTTTTAACAAAATCAAAATTAAAGTCTTGTGTGTGGCACCCTTTATCGTCAACAGGGATGATTTTTCAATCTGCACCCATTATCTGGCGATTACAAGGGTGGGTCCGGCTTCTAGACATTTTGGGGGGTGTTTTTGCGAGTTTTCGCACAGCACTGACAGAGGGCGTTCGGGGTGGTAACCATGATTTATTGAAGGCGACCGCGGTAACGGAACGTTATTTTTTAAACCCCGGTTTATCTTAACCGCTTTCCGAACGACCGAAATGTGAGATAGTGACGTAACATGATTGAGTGTTGTAATAAAAAAAACCGTCGGGGAGTTTTTCTTCTTTTTTACGATGAGAGTAGGATGATATAATATTTTGGCAGCGATGGTTGAATGGTCCGTGTGATAATACGTAACTAAACAAGTATCAATGTTAAAAGAAAAACAAAATACCCGACTGCAGAAAAGAGGTTTTTGCAGCCTAACTTATGATTTTTTTAAATTTTGATGTACCTAGTGTCATTCACACAACTAAGACGAATCTATTGACACCACTTACATCAAAATCGGTCAAGCTGTTTAGGCTCTAGGGCGTGTCAAAGAAATATACATACATACATACACTCGAAAAACATAACCCTCCTTCTTACGCAGTCGGGTAATAAATAGTGAGAAATCGAGGAATTAAAAAAAAAGAATGGTTCAAATTTGATACCCCATTCGGTCAGTAGCATTTTCCCAACAATGGGTGCAGGTTTTTTTTTTTTTAGTTTTTGTTTATCGTCGTTGGGTCTCCAGAGGTAGAAATTGCTAAATAGTAAAAATGCGTCAAAGAGAGGTTGAACCTGATAAGCAAAAATGCACCAAAAGTCCAGTGTGTCAGAGATTCAGTCATTCATTTCATCCCAGATGCGTATTAAGCATTTTCCACATTGTGCATAGCTGGAAATCCCAGTTATAGTAAGATTCTTTCATTCCTTCTTTCCATGTAACAGCAAAATGTGAAATATCCTTCTTTGGATGGTTTTCCTTTGCCGTTTATATAACGAGGGTCCAAGTGTAAAAGAAAGTACTCATAGATAGTGAGAGGAAGCATAGAGTCCAAGAGGAAGCTCGCTTTTGTCGACGTGAGTCAAAAAATATTTTAAAAAGGGAGTCTGTACCTCTCCGGGCTAGCAAAGACATCAGTAGTATAGGTTGTGTTGCAGTTAATACATGACGGTGATCGTTTAACATCATCAAGCAAGCTTGTTTGGTGTTTTTTTTTATTATATAAAAAAAACTGATATATAATAACTGATAATATAATTATAGCTTAAAAAACTGAAGCAACCGACTTCTCATGGATGCCATTGTCAGAACTGGACCAAATTGAAATGGGAAATGGACCACACGGGAAGCACCAGATTTCAAATAAAAAAAAAAAAAAACATCAAAATCGGTTCACCCAGTCGAAAGATATGAGGTAACAATATTTAAAAAAATACAGTCTAATTGATAATCTCCTCCTTTTTGGAAGTCGGTTGAAAAGGCACTCCACGTAGTGAGCAAATTGTGCTGTGTAGAATTAAGCTTTTTGGAAGCAATAATTAACTATAAACAAGTATCAATGTTAAAAGAAAAACAAAATACCCGACTGCAGAAAAGAGGTTTTTGCAGCCTAACTTATGTTTATTTTTTTTATGTATCCAGTGTCACTCTCACAACTAAGACGAATCCATTGACACCACTCACATCAAAATCGATCAAGCCGTTTAGGGTTTAGGGCGTGTCAAAGAAATATACATACATACATACACTCGAAAAACATAACCCTCCTTCTTACGCAGTCGGGTAATAATTAGCTCCAAACTTGACTTCACTAAAAATATTGATGCCTAGGATCTCGAAATCTAATAATCTTGAGAGGTAAATTCTAAAATCACAGAGAATGAACAAAGAGAAAACTTGAAACTTACTTGATATTATTAATGAACCATTTTTAAGTTATTCATTAGGATATAGTTTCTTGTGTACTGTTTTTTTTACATAAATTCGGTAAATAATTGTACGCCTTTAAATGTTATATCGATAAGAAAATACCTTTTTTTTTTTTTATAAAATAGGAGAAGCAAAAAGGCTGGCGGCTCGCCTGATGGTAAGCGATAACCGTCGCCTATGGACAACTGCAACATCACTGACATTACTGTTGCTTTGCTAACCCGGAAAGGTGCTTGTAGATACCCTTTTTAAAACGCTCGGTCAAAAACGGTCGGTTGTAAACGGTCTTTTTTAACCTTAAATGTAATAATATCACGAAAAGCGCACACGGACTGATATCCCAGTTATATAGTGCGTCCAATCAGAGCTTTTCGGTTCCTTCATTAGAGCAGAATCAAAAAGCTTATTCCGTTCAAATTAAATTGGCTCAATAATCCCGGCTCAGCGATAGTTGCTTTGTTCAATGAAGCCAGTTTTCCAACGCTTCTCACAAAAAAGAAAACAGCGCACCGCCCATGCAATCAAGCGGCCCGCTGCGATTAGCTCGCGAACGTCGATGACACGAACCCCTTCTTTTAAGACCAACGCACACAGAGGAGGGAAAGAGAGCCGACGCCGACAGCAATGCGATCCCGTGTACAACGCGGTTGCAGTACGGATCATCTCCCACAGCGTCGCACCCATTGTTCCTCGCAGGATAGTGGTTGCGACTTTGATATTTTTTCTCAAACATTTTCTTCTTACTTATTGGTTAAAACGAGGGGTATGCTTTTCGGGTGTATCCTTATCATTACTTTGTTACAATATAAAAGCGAAAGTTACTATGGTTGTCTCTCTGTCTGTCTGTAATCGGTGAACATACATCCAAAAAAACATACAGACGAATTGATAACCTCCTTCTTTTTGGAAGTCGGTTAAAATACATTTTACAACTGCTTTGCGTATACTACCTTGCAAAAATGTACACTCACTGAATCGCATGAAAATCCCGAACAACGTTCGAAAGACTCGGATCACATTTGCTATCCCGCGACGATCTCCTCTGTGGGTGTTGACCTTTATGATACCCATATGCACAACTGCAGCTTGTTATTTTAAATTGGACAGCGCTACACGAGAATAATCGAGTCATCTGTATTGATTAGGTTCAATATTTCTATTGTTTAAATACGTACGTTTCGGAAAACCAATAAAAAATATTTCGCGTTATATTAATATAATTGGCCATACTACGCAAATTGAGAGAAACCGATGCACTGACCTCTGTTCATTAATTGGTGGCTGTCAAGTTACGTTCCTACCTATGACACAGAAGACATACAGACAGAACGGACATTCTCCGCCTCCCGCCAATCTCATCAGGTTTTCACTCACCCACTCCCCGCGCTCGCCGTATTGTTTTTGGGTACTTCGGCGTTTCGCACCGCAAGCGGTTCGAACCGCGGTCCGAATCACCCAAGAACTATTTTTGAATAGGTTGTTTCGCACCGCGGTGCGAATCGACTAATAGCATTTTGGAATAGGTCGATTCGGACCGCAGTGAGGAATAAAACAGTCCTCTTTTTGGGTGAGTGGGTAAATTCAAGCAGAGAAGATTATGTTGTTTGATTACATACGTAATACCTTACAGTACAACCAGGCACAAAATAACAGGAAAAACAAAATAATTAAAATAATTGTTTTTAGGGTTCCGTACCTCACTAGGAAAAACGGAACCCTTATAGGATCACTTTGTTGTCCGTCTGTCCGTCCGTCGTATGTCAAGACCTTTATCTCGGAAACGCGTGAAGGTATCGAGTTGAAATTAAAACCATATACGCAGATTCATAGTATCTTGCTGCAGAAAGAAAAATAAAGTTTCTAAGTTTTAGTAACAAAAAGTTACAGCAGAATATATCGTAAAAAACGCACACAATTATCACACAATTAAAAATTAATGTAAAATTATGCACACAATTATCACATTTACCTCCGAACTTGTTGGATGAAGGGTACGTGATGGAAGGCTGTACGTGATGGAAGAAAGTCCAAACAATATCGAAGGCACTAACTTCAACGATTATTTCGTTAAAACATGGCTAGAACATGATATACTTTCAAAAACATGGAACACATACGATCAACGATCAAATTGACAGGACCAACAATATTGTAGAGTCATGGAATAAAAAACCGGACAAATGTGAGCTAGACTCGCTTGCCGAGGGTTCCGTACAAACTAAATAAAATGGGGAAATCATATTTTTTTTTTATATTTTCCTTCATAAACCGAAAAATATACATCGTAAAAATATTTAAAAACCTGTTTTAGCTTATGCTAATGAAGCTCTTTCAAATGATATGCCACCAAAAAAAAAACATCATAGCACAATTTCTTGAGGGAATACAAAAAGATGCCAACTTTTACTCTTGTATAATAAATAGACCAGGTGACATTCAAATTTCGAAAAGAAAAGTAGGTACCATAAAAATGAACCGAAGAATTAATAACATCATACAAGAGTTATTGGCTGGAGATATGATTGTCGGCCATTGCTTGGAAAAATTAAGAGTTTAGTTTAGTCTTGTATGATATTACTAGCAGCGCCCCGTGGTGTCACCCGCGTAGTGATGAAAGATGGTGATGATGATGAAATATAGCCTATGTCCTTCAGCAGGTCCTTCAAATCTTTCCCCTTTATTTTTTTATGCATGATAGATCTACGATTGACCACCAACTCGCCTGATGTTAGGCGACGGTGTGGCTGAAGATGGAGTTTGTCGATCTAGTCTAGAAGATATCTATTCACTCTAGCCTTGAATATTCTAAGATAATATTATTATTAGGTATAGTGTAGTTGAATTCTTCGCTTTATTTCAATGGTAGCTATTCATTTCGGAATTTGTATGTCACCCAGTCTATTCGAATCATTAAAGATAAAAGACTTGTAAACTTTTATCTTTGTTGATTTTTAATATTTTACATCTATGATTTTCCATGATTAAATAATTAGTATATTATAATGTACCAGCTTAGCGATACTCCATAGAAACTAACAAAATGTATGAAATAAAGAAATAACACGAGAAAAAAAAACTGGGCGTCTGCCTATGTAGGTACGTAAACCAATTATTTTTGAGGTCGGTGTCTATAGAGGCCTTAGTTGATGATAGTTATTTAATTTGAAATATCTTCATAAATTTTATTTTGTATGAAAAATCCCACTCTTAAATACAGTTATATTCCCTTTGTAATGTACCTACATCATAACCTTTGATTAGCAAGAGTTAGTGTTAAAGTTATAAAGTGATTATGCCACGTTTAAATTGTAAATAAAATGTAAAATGTATTAAGGAAACATCGTTATTACGATTAATATTGTTTTTTTTTCACTAACCACTTTTCCACTCATCTATACAAATAAATAATTGAAATCCTTAATTTTTTTATATGAGTTCAAATCGGACCTACAAAAAAAGCATCGGGCGTTTCTTTATGGTCCGAATCGACATATTCCAAAATATGTCTTGGGTCATTCGCACCGGACCAACCACTGCGGTGCGAATGGGCCCATTCAAAAACAGTACATGGGTGATTCGCACCGCGGTTCGAATCACTTGCGGTGCGAAACGCCGAAGTACCCTTGTTTTTCTGGAGTTTGGTGGCACGGCGTATTCATTTGTCAGTCTAGAAAAGCGTTGCGGGCTCGAATTCCATTGACGTCACGAGCAAGCGATAAACATGACAACCATGATTTCATACATGTGTGTATACAGACGCCAACTTGCGTATTACTGACTACCGTGCCGTTGTTGTGTGGAGTGTCCCGTGTGCCTGTGATTATAAAAATTTTGACGATGTAGGTAGAAACGAGTATTGAAACTAATTAGTGACATTTACCCCGCATTCACGAATGTGTTAGACTGTCAGTAGACATCTCTGTGAATTCACGCTTTTGAAATGCGCATAGCGGTGTTTCAAATTGGCTTCCTAAATAAGCTGCCATTTTGTTTGGTAAACAGTTCCCTAGACATGAAAAAATCGAAGTTAGTGAACTACAGTTTATTAATATGGAATTCGTAATCAGAGCAGATACGTATCTCGTAAAACTCTGCAGCGAGAGCCGAACTCATCAATTTTAATTGTTATACCGCCGTAAAGCGGGAAACGATGAATTTAGAGTGAAAATTAAGTGAGTGATCATCCGCCGTAGTTCCTTCAGTAAAAACGAGAAACATCTTGTGACGTACTCTACGGTTCTCCCTATATATTTATTAAATCCTTTCCTGTCCTTGAGAAAGAAACAACCTTACTATCAATCGTAGGGTTATTTTTCTACATCATAAATGCGCTAATAAAGATCTACAATTCATTTTAGTACAGTGTCCTAAATATTTATGTTACATTTAATACTGAGGAAATTGAGGATTTACCGGCCATTTGTACGCAATAGCGGCTTGAAATTAAGAAACGAGTTTTAATGTTATGGGGTCATGTACTCACCGAATCTCCCGGCGGCGGACACTTGGCACTAACTGTCACTTCACTCGGAGTCCTGTGGTATAAATAAAAGAAATTGCTACCGCATCCAAAATTCACATACGTAACCTAATCTACTACATAATAAAACTAAATATAACGAGTACACTTTCACTTAAAAAGGAAACACAGATTATGTACGTCGAGCTGTTTGATTATTTTCACCCTGAAAGATAACTCACGCGCAATTCCCCCAATGAGTATTATCAAAGGCAAAATAACTAGTATTTCACACAAGAACCGTGCCCCACCTGCAATGTTTACGTGAGTTTAGGTATGATTTTCACGTTCCTAATAAATATTGTCTCAATAATTTGTATATGACAATATATTAGGAGGTTTAACTATTAAAGTTAGGTGTAAACCGCTATCTCCAATTCGTAGATTTCAACAGGAACAAAAATGATTTCTGGTCCGGAAAAGATGTCCTCTTTCATCGTCGCTCAGGATAAGCAGTAAGTAAAAAAAACAAAAATAAATACTGCGTTTCACTCGATATTTGTAGCTTGGTGGAAAACAAAAATAACAATAAATAAATTTCCATTTCAGCGTCGTTCAGCAGTAAGAAAAAATAAATCAACAAAAATACTGCGTTACTCTCCATAATCGTGGTTGGTGGAAAATACAAAAATAATTAAAAATAAATTTTCCATTTTCAGCATCGTTCAGCAGTAAGAAAAAATAAATCAACAAAAATACTGCGTTTCTCTCCATAATCGTGGTTGGTGGAAAACACAAAAATAATTAAAAATAAATTTTCCATTTTCAGCATCGTTCGGCAGTAAGAAAAAATAAATCAAAAAAAATACTGCGTTTCTCTCCATAATCGTGGTCGGTGGAAAACACAAAAATAATTAAAAATAAATTTTCCATTTTCAGCATCGTTGAGCAGTAAGAAAAAATAAATCAACAAAAATACTGCGTTTCTCTCCATAATCGTGGTTGGTGGAAAACAAAAAAAAATAGAAAATAAATTCCACTCCGTCTCAACCTTACTCCTTCCCAATGCGCGTTCTCGTAATTAAATAGGTAAGTAAGTTAAGCCTCCAACAGACAATTTTCGTTAGACCTACTTCGCCTTTGTATTCAGGAAATATAACTCACGTTCTGGTTAAGTAGTGTTTATAAATAGTGAGTGTAAATTCAAACAGCCTGAAGTCGAACTAGTGTTCCCCAATATATATTAATATACAAAAAACAAAATTTAGTCTCCCTTTCACTGAACATTATGGTACATAGAATTTAGGAGGTAAGCACTAAGTATACTTAGCTTTAGAACCCTCCTGCAGCTTTTAAACAATCACCCTTCACTATTGTAATGTCCACACACACAAACACACATCACTATGACTGCACTAATTGTTTTCTTAAAATCTAAGTAATAAACTGGCGTTGTACTCGGCGCACGCGTCGGTTAATTCTGTCAGGAAATGGTATGGGCAATGGGCGTTTTTCCCTCCCCGCAGCCAAGCTACCCCTCTCTGACCCTGTCCCATCCCATTGGTCATCTAACATTTATTCCTGCCCCTAATAGGAGTCTCCCGTGCTTTGCTGCACAAAAAAAAACAGTGCGATTTTAATAAATTATCCTCAAATTCGACAAGCGTCTCAATAACCATTCCTTTCGACATGTGTTTTAAATAAATCTGTCCCCATCTTGATTGCTATAAGCGTTAGGCAGTTTAACCTTTTTTTTTTTCTTATCACACGTGGGAACAGCTATTGGCCGTTACATTCCCCTCTCTGAATATGCTCGAAAATACATATACCTGCATATAGTCGCAGGACATGGCCGACATGGATTCGATATTATGATATTTTAGTGAACGTTAGTTTATTTAATGGGCAGTCGTCGGTCATGCCGACAACCTATATATTATATTTACGAGCAAATTCATTAACCTTTGTCACACTCCGGACACTCGGCCAAATCTCCATAAAACGCTACGGCCTAACTACCTATTACACTGGCATCGACATACGAAGAATGCGTACATACAAAGTTTTGTAATCAATTACGTAATCAATGCAAGTTTCGAAAGATCTACATTTTACGAATTTACAATAATAAGTTTCATTAGTCTAATCACAACAATTCACCAAAAGGAATAATGCAGCCAGGCATGATCCGTGCAAATTGAAAACAATTGTAAACCTACTAATCTTCCGATATGTTTGTAAGTAAAATATTCAGTCCCATTATCTAATTTAAAATATATAATATTTTTTTTTAAACCCTGACAAATTCGGCTGAACCCCTGTTGATGAAACTCAGTTAAGAACTCTTGACGAAATGATCTCGCAAAGTAAAACTAGGTCAAATTAAATCCATTCATTTGAGAGCTACGATACCACAGACAAACACACAGCTACACACGTCTAAATACCCGGTTCTAGGTCGGGGCTTAAATATTTTTATATTACCTTGATCAAACTTATTTAACCTTACCTAACTCTCTCCTTCCTTTACTCATTAATGTCATTATTATTATTATAAATGTATTGAACGATACAATACAATTGATACGATAGTCTAAGCCATCTAAAATATATAACTGTTATACTGATTAGTTTCATTATTTAAGTCCCAGTAGAATTCTTCATAATGACTTTGAACCATTGTTTCCCTTTTTAATATTTTCTTCGCAAAATTATACCTGCCGAAACGACCGACTGGACTTTTGAACAATGTAAATCGATAACACCCACACCTGGCAGGGTAATGATCAAAGGCTGGTCAAAGCATAAAAATAGAGAAATATAATGACAACCTACCCGATTCTATTGTCTATTGTTTATCCAAAATACACGTGCATCACGGGTTAGTAAATAGGGATAAAAAATTCAACAGTTCTATGACGTCACAGTTCTATAGAACTAATGGGAGTTACTGGTTGTAAAATGTTTTTCTTTTGTATTGAAGAGGAAAAAACGCGTATTATAGTAAGATTTGAAGTTTTATTTTTATTGACCACCAACTCGTACGACACGTTAAACAACAGTTAGTTTTATTTTTAAATTGATTTTATTTATATATTGAGATTGATATGATGATATTAGTATCTATGGACTCATGTGTAGGAAAATTTCTACCGAACATCACTGGTTTAGTTTTTTTCTTTTTTTGACCAATAGTAAGTGATACCTACGATATCGTTACTAAAGACTTTAACATTTGCTTTTCCCGATTTCTATTTGTAATAATTAAAATTAAACTCAAGCCTGGTCTAGATGCAAGCCGCCTCTGATCGGTCCTTTTGAAATTCCATGGGAAAGGCTTGTGTCCAGCAATAGGTTTCTTATAGCTGAGATAATAATTATGATGTCGATGAAACGTTAAATCAACCATCTTTGTGACACTTTGCACCTATCTTTTTTGTTACTTTTTTCGACCAAACAGCCTCCCGATTGTTATGAACTTGGGTACAGAGATAACTGCGAGCCTGAAGTCTAACAGCTAGTTTTTTGCCAAAAATAATTTAATTAACATTATCTTCAGTTTCAGTCCCGTTTGAAAGTAGCTCCCCTCTCTGACCTTTATTAAATCTTCGAGTATTATACGATGGTTGCGTCTCTTTGATTTCTTGATTTATTATTACTGACAATGTGTTCTCTAGGTATAATAAACCTCTGAGAGTAATCAGTTTGTTTCGACAATTTTAACCAAGCCATACCCAAATTCAAATGCCTCGGCAGTTGGTTTAATAGTAAACATGGTATATTTAGAGCCGCCCTTTCGATTTCTAAAGTAGTCAAACACTTTTTTTCCTATTTGATTGGCTTTTTTCCGTCCCTTGTGTTTTTTTATCAGTCCTGTTTATACAAACCGTCCCACCGCCGGGCGCGGGCCATCCTCTCATTGTGAGAAGGATCCGGCAGCCTAGTCAGGAGACCGTCTGACTTGCGATCCGCAGGTCCTGGGTTCGAATCCTACGGAATGCACCTCTGTCTTTTCGAAGTTATGTGCGTATTGTTGATTGCCGGCAACTTCCCCTTACATATCCCTATCCCTTATATTTATTTAGGGTGAAACGTGTGGATATTTCGTTAAGTTTTCCACTTCGCCCTTTTTTTTCACATCATGTATCTAACGCGAACAACGATACCTGGCTCAAACAAGCCTCTTTTCTCTTGAGTAACATTAAATTTATTGCATGACTGATAAGCCATAACATGAACCTAATAGATAATCACGTGAACCATCAATAATGATTATAACTTTACAATACTATCAATGTGAAAAGGTTGTATCATAACAAACGAATAACCCAACATCTCTTGTAATTTAATTGCCTTAATTAAAACTATAGCTTAAATTTGAAAAGTCAAATTCAATCAGTTAATTCACGATCATAAATCATAAGAAAACAAACATGCAGCCTAGTCTACTTGGTTGATATAAATATTCCATTCAGTAATATTGAATCAAACCCCTATTAAACTGATTTTATTAGAATTTATGTGGAACCATAATGCTTTTAACAATTTATTCTAGAAAAATAAATTGGTTCACCAATGATTTAATGCTATAGCAGTTAAATATTATGAGATTTATACCGTAACAAGGACCTCCTTCCTCCTTTTGAGGTTGATTAATCATTAAGTATCTTAAATGAACAATTTGTAATTGATCAACATCTCTTACAAGCACGTGATAAAACTCAAATGAGTCATGATTCCATAACGCCTCGTCGGGAACTTCAAACCACTACCAACAGTGACCTCAAACCTCAATTTCTCAGAACATTCACAAAATATTGTTTGAAAAACACAATGTCCTAATCCTTTTGTTCATTTGTTTCTCGTTTCTATCGTCATAAAGTTTAGTTCCCTTTAATTATACCATCGGGTTTTCTTAGGATCTCTTACAAATAATTTGCAGATGTTTTACCATTATTATTTGGTTTTGAGATAAAAAAAGTTTGTATCTGTTTTTGATTATTGCCAGCCCACCTGATGTTAAGCGGCGTCGTATCCCATAATATATTGAACCTACCAAAAAAAACGGATCTATTCCAGAGTTAATTATACCAAATTACACCGACGGGAAAAGTTCTACACCGGCGTATTCTTATCTATGCCCCCTATCCGGTTATTTGCATTATTGACACTAAAACAAATTCAAATTATTTATTTCGCAAAACATGGGTTGTTTACAGTGTTAACACTTTTAGTTACATAGAATCGCCATATTTTAACCTTCATGTAGGTGTACAAAATGTACAAAAGGTAATTTATTATTGGTAATTTATAAAATGATCTTTACTAACTGCTCGTTCTCCATAGATTATAATATGATAATCGTAGATCTGCACTTTCTTTCCGACTGCACAAGAGTAAATGTATCTCGAATAAGTAAACCCTCTTTTTTTGTGGGATTGTAATATATATAGTTATATATATTTATATATTTGTAAGCTATATTTCTATATTCCATCTAAAACCTATACGGCGGAACCAATTTTGATGTGAGAAATGCTTTAAGCTTTTTATTTACTTCCTTCCTGATGGTAAAATTATTTAATAATATCTATCACACATTTTTGTATAATCGTTTAGATAGTTTTACAAGAGTCTTTCTAATAATGATGACATCACAAATATTATGTCAGACCGTATATTTTTATTTTTATTTATAATTTGTACCCTACGTTGTGTTTTGTATAAATATTTTACATTGTGTATGTAGTAACCCAAGTTATTTTATTTCGTTGTAATAATAAATATTACATTTCATGACGAAATCCTGGTCTCGCGGCACCACATGTGACGTACTCTACGGTTCTCCCTATATATTTATTAAATCCTTTCCTGTCCTTGAGAAAGAAACAACCTTACTATCAATCGTAGGGTTATTTTTCTACATCATAAATGCGCTAATAAAGATCTACAATTCATTTTAGTACAGTGTCCTAAATATTTATGTTACATTTAATACTGAGGAAATTGAGGATTTACCGGCCATTTGTACGCAATAGCGGCTTGAAATTAAGAAACGAGTTTTAATGTTATGGGGTCATGTACTCACCGAATCTCCCGGCGGCGGACACTTGGCACTAACTGTCACTTCACTCGGAGTCCTGTGGTATAAATAAAAGAAATTGCTACCGCATCCAAAATTCACATACGTAACCTAATCTACTACATAATAAAACTAAATATAACGAGTACACTTTCACTTAAAAAGGAAACACAGATTATGTACGTCGAGCTGTTTGATTATTTTCACCCTGAAAGATAACTCACGCGCAATTCCCCCAATGAGTATTATCAAAGGCAAAATAACTAGTATTTCACACAAGAACCGTGCCCCACCTGCAATGTTTACGTGAGTTTAGGTATGATTTTCACGTTCCTAATAAATATTGTCTCAATAATTTGTATATGACAATATATTAGGAGGTTTAACTATTAAAGTTAGGTGTAAACCGCTATCTCCAATTCGTAGATTTCAACAGGAACAAAAATGATTTCTGGTCCGGAAAAGATGTCCTCTTTCATCGTCGCTCAGGATAAGCAGTAAGTAAAAAAAACAAAAATAAATACTGCGTTTCACTCGATATTTGTAGCTTGGTGGAAAACAAAAATAACAATAAATAAATTTCCATTTCAGCGTCGTTCAGCAGTAAGAAAAAATAAATCAACAAAAATACTGCGTTTCTCTCCATAATCGTGGTTGGTGGAAAACACAAAAATAATTAAAAATAAATTTTCCATTTTCAGCATCGTTCGGCAGTAAGAAAAAATAAATCAAAAAAAATACTGCGTTTCTCTCCATAATCGTGGTCGGTGGAAAACACAAAAATAATTAAAAATAAATTTTCCATTTTCAGCATCGTTGAGCAGTAAGAAAAAATAAATCAACAAAAATACTGCGTTTCTCTCCATAATCGTGGTTGGTGGAAAACAAAAAAAAATAGAAAATAAATTCCACTCCGTCTCAACCTTACTCCTTCCCAATGCGCGTTCTCGTAATTAAATAGGTAAGTAAGTTAAGCCTCCAACAGACAATTTTTGTTAGACCTACTTCGCCTTTGTATTCAGGAAATATAACTCACGTTCTGGTTAAGTAGTGTTTATAAATAGTGAGTGTAAATTCAAACAGCCTGAAGTCGAACTAGTGTTCCCCAATATATATTAATATACAAAAAACAAAATTTAGTCTCCCTTTCACTGAACATTATGGTACATAGAATTTAGGAGGTAAGCACTAAGTATACTTAGCTTTAGAACCCTCCTGCAGCTTTTAAACAATCACCCTTCACTATTGTAATGTCCACACACACAAACACACATCACTATGACTGCACTAATTGTTTTCTTAAAATCTAAGTAATAAACTGGCGTTGTACTCGGCGCACGCGTCGGTTAATTCTGTCAGGAAATGGTATGGGCAATGGGCGTTTTTCCCTCCCCGCAGCCAAGCTACCCCTCTCTGACCCTGTCCCATCCCATTGGTCATCTAACATTTATTCCTGCCCCTAATAGGAGTCTCCCGTGCTTTGCTGCACAAAAAAAAACAGTGCGATTTTAATAAATTATCCTCAAATTCGACAAGCGTCTCAATAACCATTCCTTTCGACATGTGTTTTAAATAAATCTGTCCCCATCTTGATTGCTATAAGCGTTAGGCAGTTTAACCTTTTTTTTTTCTTATCACACGTGGGAACAGCTATTGGCCGTTACAATCTGAAACAACTTTTTTAGGAAGTTTGGTGATATGCTATCTATAAGTATATATATAAGTAGTATAATATAGTTATTATTAAAAAAATACCTGATTACAAATTATATTATAATCACTATACAGGATTATATCAAACATTTGTTCTGGAAATATCGAAATATACATCAATCTTTCCTCCTTTTTGGAAGTTCAGCAAAAACTGATATTTTAAATTCTCCGTAGTTTTGACACACGTTGGAAACGTTTAGTGACATGTACGCAAGATGATGTCTGTATATTATATACAGATATTATTATATAGGTTGTATCTAATTTCCACTCGCTATTAACGCCAATTGGAATTCGAACGCTTGTCTCGTCTCGACTGACAAAAGAAAAAACCGCCATGCTGCCAAAGTCTGGCAAAAGACTGGGCGAGCGCGGGGTGCAAGTAAGGAACCTGAGATTGGCGGGAGGCGGAGAGTGTTCGTTCTGTATCTAATGTATTCTGTGGTTTTGTCTTATTCTCGCATGACAAAATAGAAAAAAGATACAATTTTGTTGCTGCGCTCATGTTAGGACTAATGGATATAGTTACAGCATAGCTAACATGCGCTATTTCTAATTTAGATTTCGGTATCGATAAATATAATTGTTCGGCAATTTGTTTGCCATTTATATTGTAGAATGTTGTGCACCGATTCTTAAAAATTCAGATTCACAGATGTGTCAACCACAAGACACTTCGCAGACAGCGCTCCAATAATATCCAAAAATATTTTTTGCAAGAGCATAACTAGATGCAAAGTTTGAGGAAACGTCGATTTCATCAGGCTTACAAACATAATATGGGACAAGGTAGGACGCGCGCGTCCGCTTCAAATTTCGTAATACTTTAAGCAAACTTGCGGAGCGAAGTTAGGACCGGTGGAACAGGTGCTGCATCGAATACGTCCTGATATTCACGGCGCTTCTCGAACTACTAACGTGACGAGGTTTTGAGATACGAGTTCGGTTTTGAGGAGTAGTCAAAACTTATATTCTATGGTTCCATTTTTATTTGTATCCACCATTTGTATGAGGTCGTCTATCCACTTTGGGGCTGGTCTTCCAGTTTCGTCAAAAAAATTGATTTTTTTCCTGCTCCAAGAAGTAGAAGACCAGTATTTAATATTAATTTCAGCTTGATATCTCTACACGTTCCTGAAAAAAGGGTCTTGACAGACGGACAGAGTGATCACCAAGTGATAGTACAAGGGTTGCTGAGGTACGGAACCTTAAAAATAAAATTATTTGCTATCCGCCTCACAGTCTGACAGATGCAAATTATCGAAAGTATTCTAGAAAGCACGACGTGTCGCCACGTTAACAGCCGGACTGAATCGCATTAGATGTTTCACAAAAATAACCGGCACAGAGTCACATTAGATGTTTCACAAAAAGAAAAATGAATCAAAGGATATTATGCTTCATTTTTCGAACCTACAGGTTTTTTTTCCGTCCTCCTCCACCCATAAACCCCCAACGAAAGTCGTCAGAGCTCTTGTTTATTTTGTTTTTGTTTTTATATCGTCCAGATTTTACAATATACCTCCAGGTTCGAATCTTGCGTGCAGAGTGCACGGAGCGCGGGAGGCGCATAGCGAGATAACGAACCTACGTGCTTCTCCCGGCTTCCCGGAGCGCCCGTCAAACTTCCGATTGATTATTTGTCAAATAGTTCTCGCGGACGCCTGTCCGCTCAACTGGAAACTGGTTTATTACATGTGCGAATATTACTGCCGGGTGGAGGTAATAGAGAGTGGATGTAATTTATGACGTAGGTGCATTGATAGTGGGGTATGCAATCAGCGCAAGCTTATAGGTATAATGGGGCGCTTGGATTTGAAAATAATAAAGTAGGTATAACGATAGGGTGATGGAGTTAAATTAATTGTGATGTAAGATAAAGATAAATTTATTTGTAGAAAGAATATGCTTACAGAATTGTTTACATTTGCACATTTACACACAGTAAAAAAAAAAAATGTTTTCTCGGTGAGCCCCAAACTAAACACGATGTTTGTGACTTGGAGCTCGAGAACGAATATTATAAAAGATAAAAAATAAATAAAAAAATATAACATAAATATAAATGCTAACATTACCTACTAATTATAGATTTAATAGCGATTTAATAGGGTATGAAAATCTCGTCAAATACAATGCTAACAAAACTTACACCTGCCTCTTCTCTGCCAACAAGAGTAAGGTTCTTTTATCTTCTACTTCCGAAATGTATCTTTATCATCGACAGGCCATCTTGAACTGTTAGGAATCACGTTAACCCCAACATTGAACTTTAAGAACTACTTTGAATCTAAAGCTAAGCTACTAGTAAAAGGCTTGGCATCATTAATAAAGTTAGGCGTTATTTCTCACCGGGACAACTGCTTCATTTGTATCAAGCACAGGTCCGATCGTGTATGGAGTACTGCTGCCACCTTTTTGATGGATCAGCCAAATATCAACTGGAAGCTTGAGAGTCGGTCGACCGGCGAGCTGTAGGGTTAATTGGTGACGATAAACTGATTGCCAAGAAGCAACTTAGACTCGCGCATCACCTTAAAGTAGCCTGTCTGTCTATATTCTTTATGATTCATTTTAGGCAGAAAATTAGCGCATTACACTTCTCATTGAATTGCTAAAAATCCGTACGATATCTGTCCAAGTTCTTGATGCGTATTGCACAGGAATGGAATTCTTTGTCGTCATCTCTGTTTCTGAGAACTATAATCTTGGAATTTTACAGGCTAGAGTGAATAGATATCGTCTAGATCGACGACCTCTATGCTCGGCGTCGCTTAACATCAGGCGGGTTGGTGGTCAATCGTAGATATAGGTAACATAAAGAAAACGCCCAAAAGAAGTCATGATTATAATTAACCCTGATCCTGAGTTATATTATAAAAGCCACATAAGCTCTTTCTTTCTTCTCTCAAACGTTAGTTTTTAGTAAAAACTGAAACTGCGATCACGTTTTCGTAAACTACGTTTAGTATGGAATCAAAAAGCCAAATGGCATGGCTACGATTTTATACAGAAGGCCTAGTGCGAGTCGGACTCGCAATCACACGAGATCGGTATAAAACAATAGGTACAAAAATTCGCACTAGGCCCTCAGATTCGCTGTAGTCAAACGCCCAATGTAATATAATATAATGAAAATATTCTACTTCACTATTATCATATTTCAAACAGTTGACTGGCCTTGTGGCTCAATTGGTAGTGTGTTTACGTCTACCTGCTGAACTGAAAGGTCGTGGGTTCAATCCCCACCCAGGGCAAACATTTGTGTGATGAGCATGGATGTTTGTTCTGTGTCTGGGTGTTTCTATGTATCATATGTATATATTTACAAAAAAAAAGTATATATGTATTCTATCAGCCATCTAGTTCCATAGTACAAGCTTTGCTTACTTTGGGCTAGATGGTGTTGTGTGAAATGTCCACAAATATTTATATTTATATTTATTTATATATTTAAGCTTCATGTCTTGGTCTTCAAAACTCTTTTCAGTGCATTGAAGTAGTCGAGAATAGGACTTTATGTAAGGAATATTGCCGTTATTACTGCTATATGTAAAGTGGCTTTTCATAATATTATACTCATACTACACTAGCAAAAAATAAAGCTATTCGGTTTCAGCTCGAATTATATAACATGAAAGCTTTATAAAGCTGAATATTATATTTTTTTAGGGTTCCGTACCCAAAAAGTAAAAACGGGACCCTATTACTGAGACTCCGCTGTCTGTCCGTCCGTCCGTCCGTCCTTCCATCTGTCACCAGGCTGTATCTCACGAACCGTGATAGTAAGACAGTTGAAATTTTCACAGATGATGTATTTATGTTGCCGCTATAACAAAAAATACTAAAATATAAAATAATATAAATATATAAAGGGGCTCCGATACAACAAACGTGTTGTAAACATTTTTTTTGCTCGATATTGATAACGGCAACAGGTAGACGCTTGAAATATTCACTGAATATTGAGTTATATTATACACTTTCAAAATAAATAATTAAATTAAAATAAAATTAATATTTATATTCCCATACAAAAAACGTGATTTTTTTGCCGTTTTTATAGATAATGGTACGGAACCCTTCTTGTGCGAGTCCGACTCGCATTTGGCCGGTTTTTTTTCTATTTACTATCGATTTAGTAAATGTTGGTTGCTAAGGTTGAATACGAGTATTCTCAAAGATTTATATATTAATAGATCAAGTGAGTGAACTGAGTGTCTATCTATTCTATATATATAATCACGTATAAAACCACCTTAGTAATGGATTTGCAAACAAAAAGTATGTGGATTGTTAGAAGTTCGATCGTCTCATGACATCTAGTGGGCATAAGCATATATTGAATTATTTGGATATGGCATATTTCCATTGTTCTGGGGTGCTCGCAAGGTTTATTTGTTTTTAAGCTAATAATATAGTTGAATTAAATAATATTTCGATACAAAAGACTTTAATCGGCTAGCGAAAAAGTATTTAAACAATAAAAAATAGACAATAGACAATGTTTTTATTGTGACAAAAACTTAAATATTTACATGACTTAAACCTAAAAACTGAAAACTAAGTTTTTGCCACTAGCCGGCTCCAGCTCAGCATGTTGCCGATTGTTGCCAACCGGCGCTGGTCTTCCGCTGGATCCGGCAGGTGACGTCACGCACCGCACAGTGCGCGTGCAAGCATTTTCATTCCAATATACCCACCCACATAGACGAGCAACAAATACTATAAATATTGTTTACAATATGGAAATATCAATAATGCTGTACAGGTATGTATTTAATACTTTATTTTTTACTGTGTGTCCGGCTTTAGAGAACGCTTGTGTCGTTTCTTAGAATCTCCTGTTTCTTAGAAGAATTTATTTGATCTTACACTTTATTTTTATGTTAGATCTACGATAGACCACCTCGCCTGATGCTAAGCGACGATGTGGCCGAGGATGGAGCTCTCAATTAAAACTACCATTATATCTAGATTATGTTACGTTTGTAATATTATATTAATATTAAAAGTACATAATTTTTATGTTAAAGCAGCAAACGTTTCCTACGTTAATATGCTAGAAATTCTAAAGAAAAACCAGTGCTAAGAAAAAATCGTTATGCTTAAAACAACGTTTTTTTCTCAGAATGTATATCCACTGAATTTTTAAACGACTAAGATGGCTTAGCGAATGCAATGTCCGTTACTTGGATAGTAAGCTTTTCTTTGTGTTTATTCTTAAAAAGAATTTAGCTGCATTATTTTGAATATTTTTCTTTCGTTTTGAAGATATGAAAAATTCCTAGAAATATCCTAACGCAAATTAGATATATAGCAAGTACATTTTAAATACTTGTATTTATTGAAATAATACATACATAGAATTAATATAAATTAATATCATTACCTACTAATAACTAAAACAATGTCAAAAAAAAAAAAACAATTTAACATCACAACCTAAAACGAGGTATCTCCCCGCCCAAACGTGCCCATTAGGCTGACGCATTTAATTAAGGTACATGTTAATTAAAAAGATAAACAAAAGTTAAAATTGAACCTATAATAAGACAACAACAAACTTAATTTTGGATCACGAAAAAAACAACATCCCTCCATCCTTTACGCATTTGTTACATTTTCTGGTCATTAATATTAAGTACTAGTATTTGACCAGCGTTGTTTTTAGGGTTCCGTAGTCAACTACGAACCCTGGCAGTTTCGCCATATCTGTCCGTCTGTAGGCGGCTTAGCTCTAAGAATATTAGTACTAAATATGTACGAGTAATTAGGTATGGGGATACAATTATACATATTTATTACATTATATATAGTGAAGTGTACTACAGAACCCTATCCTACGCGTTGCCGGACACGTACTTGGCCAAGGTTTTTTATAAATCATTATACCATATTGGGCTGGGCATGAGCTTCGAAATCTTATTAAGTATACAAAACTTTACGTGACTAACTTATGTATTGTCCATATAGTATATTGTACATTAGAGAATAGATAAATATATTGTTATAATAATTTGAAACTTCTAATATACTATGCTCGAAAAGGTAATAAACGGTAATTACGGTACAGAAGGCGAATAAAAACAATTCAACTTGAGTAGGCTTACCGAACTTCTGAACAAGAAACGTAAAATGTAAAAATATTATGCCCCACTCTCAGTTTATTGTGAAAGTCTGCGACGACCAAGTTCGAGTCCACTTTGATAACATTAGGGTTCTGTATCTTAATAATATAATTTGGAGACAACTACATTTGGGAACTTCTTATTGCTCTTTAGGGGGTAAAGTTGTCTTGGAACTGTGCAGAAAATATTTGCAGTTCTTCTTCTTTTTTTTTGTCGGTACCCTTGCTAGAATGGTTATCATTGCTTTGGTATGCGGAAACTCACCGTTAATGCTCTGTCAGTAGTAACTTCTTTATCTTTTTTCTTCTTTTTTTATAGTAGGTACCTATCGTTATTGAAAATAAAAAATACTTACTAAAAATACAAAAAATCTAGTATGCATAATCTAGATAAAAGTATAAATCTCACATAAAAAACATCTTGATTCAAACATGAATTCACTCAGAAAATCGATGTTTTAATTTTAAATCCATATTTGTATGTATGGGAATTAGTATACCAAAATTAAAATATTAGGGCGTATAATGCTAATCTCTAGGTTTATGCTTATTTACCCGATTTTGCGTAAGTCTATTTAGTCATTTTATATCTTCAAAATGTAGTTATACGTGAGCGAGACAGGTTTTACCGATTTTACTTCCGAAAGGTCTCTTCAAGACTGCTGCTTGTCTGGCAATGCTAGTATTTCTAACAGCTAGGTGCATTGTGAATACACTACTGGAATAAACTGATTTTTTCTTTGGTCCAGCGAGATGACGATCGTCCCGGAATTCACTTGTCATCTACATAGTCTTATTCTACAAGCCTCTCTATTCGGTGAATTTATCTCTATATATCTATTTTCTGAAGATATATACAGAATGTTAGCCATTCATGTGCAGGCACGTACTATCGACGATAATCCATTGTATGAAGGTCTTTGTAGATAAAGTTGTTGGTACGCTACGCTGAGAATAAAGTACGAGAAGTATTCTCAGCAAACGTTTCTAGCTCCACACCGTGAATCAATTTTCCGGCAATCCTGAAGCATCACAACATAATGTTATTGCAATCAGTCTATGTAATATTGGCTCTCGAATATGTATAATTTTAATATAATAATTATATTAATAATATCAATATTTTGAGACGTTTTAATTCACAGAATATAGAAAAGTATAAAATGTCCTCTGTATAAACTGGAATTAAAACGACGGTGATATTATTTTCAGCTACTTTCCGCCTTATCTTGAAAAACAACATCAACCAATGTCTGAACGCTCACGGTTAACATTTGACATCAATTTAACATCAAGGCTTAGTTTTTCTGTTTAGGTAAAGGAACCCCAAAAGGGGAATTAAAGAGGCGTGTTGGTGTCAAACTTGGCCACAATTTCAAGAAAGTTCGGAAACAGTTTTAATAGACCTCTGCTTTAAAATTGCGTTACTTATTTTTAATTATAATTGATGACGGGGAACTTTTCAATCTCGATGGGGACGTAACTCTTCATCTTCTAATTAAGATGGTGGCGGGAGCAACAAAAACAAATGACATATATATTTAAACATTTAACGGGTGAAATCTAATCCATGAACATCCATTAACCTACTCATGCTGCTGATCAAATAGAAAGCAAAATGTGTGGAATCAAAATTATTGATTTATTTATATAAATACTATATATACACGTATAAAGCTATTTATAATGACATCGGAAAACAATCAATTGATTTTGTGCATATTACTCGTAAAACCAAATAAGACTTATTTTGATTGAATATGCACAGAAGCAATCGATTAAGTGAAATGTAATATTTTCTGGTGTCATTATAAATAAAAAATAGAAATAGAAATTCACGTCTATTTAGATAGCAATAATAACAGTCTGTGTTATTTGGCTTTTCACAAATATTTCCCTATCGTTTACATTGCTCCTCTTCATCAGACAGGGGTTAATTTAACAAAGAAATATCGCTTCATTACCTGCTTTTCGGTAATTACTTAGGACAAAGCAGCGATGAGACGAAAGTCAGTTTAACTGTACAATTTATCAGGTGAAGAAAGCCGACAGTTGAATATTGTCATCGTTAATACTATCGTTATATTGCTTTAGCCCTTTAGGAAAACAAAGGGCTTTGATCCTGATAAATCTAACGCCTGCCGGCACCAGTTGTTTTTGATTTTGATGGAAATGCCAAAGTAGATTATATTATAGTATAATATAGTACCTACGCTGCGCTTGCCAGTTCGTGGTCTCCATTCGAGAACTTTTCGAGCCCATCGGGATTAGGTAGATAGGCACAAAAATAAAGACAGGAAAACGAGATCGTCAATTTCCAAGCGTAGGTACTTATCAGCGAGTGAGCACGCAAGCAGCACGAGCGCTTTGAATCGTTTATTACGTGCCTGCTGATATCTGAAAATATAAGTTACTGAAGAATAGGAAACTGAAGCATCTCGCGGCGCAGCAACGTCCCACTTTACTCTCTACGAAAGATCAGGGCATCGCGGCGCACAGTTTTGCGCTAAGCCATTGAATGCACGTATAGATACACTACAGAGCAAATTCACTGCAGTCGATGCAATAAGCGCAGAGCTAAAGTTAAATTCCCCGAGCCCTCCGAGGCTAATGATGCATGGGGGAGGGGGGGGGGGGGGGGAATACTATAACTTGTGGCAATTTTCTCGTACTTTACCCTCGTCCTTGCGACGCATCATTTGTTCCACGACGCCTCGTTAGGTATTTGAGGTAATTACCGAAGTGGCCAGTCACAACCTGCAAATGGACATTTAATGTAATCGATGTTTTGAGAACGGTTTTTTTACATGGCCTTTTGAAACCGTCTGCTTTTAAATACCTTCGTCGTGACATTTGAATCTTTTTCTGTTTCAAGGTTAAATAAGGACATGGTGAGCCAATTAGGCGGTACTGTTTTTGAGCATTGTAATATGTATGTTAATCTCATAATTGCTATAAGGTCGATAGTTTTTTTTATTACGTAATAGATCTGTTGACCGCCTTTTACCCGTCGAATAGAAGAAGATACTGATAAGATACTTTAAAGACTCTCCCACTCAGATGGTCACGTATTCCAGATTTTATTCAATAAGTTTATTTTTCACATATTTTTAACTTTTTTTGTATATAGAAATAGGTTTACTAATATTATAAATTATAGTTAAAAAATTTGAAACAACCGACAAAAACCGACTACAAAATACGCAATTTCGTTTATGACATATTTTTTCAGTTATTTTGTCCAAATTACTTTAGTTTTAGTTTACATTACCTTTATACCATTAAATTTATATTACCACCTCTAAATTATGACCTACCAAACAATCTTCAAAATCAATTCGTTATTGGCGAAGTAATCCCGTAACAAACATACAAAAAAAAACATACAAGGTACAAACAAGGTTGCCTGGAAGAGATCGCTTTTAATGATAAGGCCGCCTGTTGTTTTCGCTAGCGTATAAGCTCTCTCATGTTAATTAGTGTTTTAGTATAGTGGTGTAAACAATAAAGAGTTTATCTATCTATCTAACATACAGCGAATTGAGAACCTCCTCCTATTTGAAGTCGTTAAAAGGCACTCCTTAGATAAATAACCTCTAAAAAGATAACTGCAGATTAATATCTGATACGCTGTTATGTTTTAAAAACTAAACTACTGAACCGATTTTGTTGACATTTTAGTTAGTTTGAAATTTTTGAAGGAGGCATCCAGGAATTGCTACTCCTTTATCAAGGCCACTTTAATTGCCTCCCAGATGAGCATTCCGATTTAAATTATCCTGAAATACGAGGCTGTAAACGTTAAATAATACTGTAGTTTTTATTGAAGAGCCATCGGGTACCCTTGAATAATTAAATACTTATTTCAGTACTTGAGTAAAGTAATAGTTCGGCTCAAAAGTGACGTGAGTGACCCGTAGTTTTTATTTAAAAATCGTATTTACTTGAAAATTCATGATTGCAAAAATTTAATTTAACCGACTTCCGAAAAGAAAGAGGTTCCCAATTCAACTTTTTTGTTGTTTGTTAAGTGATTAATCCGACAATTATCAATTCAATTGTTTTAGATGATTCTTTTTTTGTTTAGTGGTTAATACCTCAGAAGTAGTTCCTTTTAAATGTTATCTAATTAGGGTCAGTACTTTTGTTTTAATTAAAAGTTAACGAATTGCGTAATTTAGTCGGGTTTTTCAGTTTTTTATAGTTTAAAAAAACTTATATAGATAATTATATGTAGTAATTTTTGGATTATTAGTTTTGAAAATCTAGAGCAATAAAACAATTTCTAACCGAATTTTATATTTCTTTTACGAGTTTTTCTTTACCCATTTCTTGAGAGATTTATAATTTTCAAGTAAAGAGTGTCATGATAACGATGTTCAACAATCCTTCGACGAGCTCCATCCTCGGCCACACCATTGTTTATAATCAGGGAAGTTGATCAATCGTAAAATTATTTTATGTAAAGAAAAAAAAAAAAAACTTCAAAAATTAAAACCGACTAACTAAAAATCGCGCTCTAAAAAGTATGAACCTACCGTAACAAAAAAATACAGTAGCATACGACCACGCTTATCCTCTGAACATCACTATGAATAAGTATGAACTAAAATAAAAAACATTGCTTTTGCTTCGCTGTAGTCGGGTAAAGAAGTGTAAGAAGAAAGTGCTCCCTTCTCTGGTGACATTAAAGATAAGGCTATATAAAAAAACTTAGTTTTTAGGGTTCCGTACCTCAATAGGAAAAAACGGAACCCTTATAGGATCACTTTGTTGTCCGTCTGTCCGGGTGTCAACACCTTTATCTCGGGAACGCGTGAAGGTATCGAATTGAAATTAAAACCATATACGCAGATGCATAGTATCTTGCTCCAGAAAGAAAAAAATAATTTCTCAGTTTTCGTAAAAAGAAGTTACAGCCGAATATGTCGTAAAAACGCACACTACGACACACACAGAGGAATTAAAACTTATGGGGTACTTCCCGTTGACTTAGAACACTGAAATTTGGCAAGAAGCATTGTGTTAGCGGCAACAGAAATACATCATCTGTGAAAATTTCAACTGTCCAACTATCACGGCTCATGAGATGCAGCCTGGTGACAGATGGACGAACGGACGGACGGACGGACAAACAGCGAAGTCTTAGTAATAGGGTCCCGTTTTTACCCTTTGGGTACGGAACCCTACAAATATGGGATATATTAAAGGTTGTAATCTCGATTGAAAAGCGAAATTTTGCTCCAAGGTCATTTATCGGCCAATTTTGATAATATTTGACAAAAAACATTCTATTTTCAATTGTATACAACAATATTTTCGTTTTTGGCGGGAACGTCTTAGTAACGTATTGTTGCTTTGTTTTATTTTCCTAAACTTGTGTTATTTTGAATATTAATGCTATAAAAATGGTGGTGTTTTATTCATTAAGTGTTTGATAAAGTGCGTGAGTGTGGGCAAGTGAAATAAAGCAGTAAAACGTGTGATTTTACGTTGTCGGTAAACCTCCATAGAAGCTTTTAGTAAAGTCGCCACCACTTTACTGAAGCAGGACTCGACTTATAAATTGACTGTATACGTGACTTAGATTCTGACTAGAACATTTAGAACTTGTTTTATTCAAGAAACTTGAAAAAATCCTAATACTTGACACTGGCAAATGCTTTAATGCGGGTCCAATACAAAAAAGAAGAAGAAGAACAATATTTTTTTGTATAATAATTACTATTTTAGACTTTGGTAGTTGTGTGTATGTGCGTTGTTAGCGACGCGCTCATATCATTTTAGTTATATTTTTTACTGAACATTTTTCATTAAAGTTTGAAATACGGGTAGGTCGCGCGGTCCGCGACGACTGCCCTCTGTCCGCTGCCATCGAATTCAGTTTCGATCCGCAACGAAGAAGCGAGCGGGTGCGTCGTCAAGCACCGCGCCTATATTCTCGCAAAATCCGATCAAAAGTGTAAAATCTGTGCCTATTTGGCATTAAAGTGTACCCAAAGTGACAATTCGTGTTTTTCTTGATAAAATACCGGTCGGTGACCACTTCAACATCTACATGCGTGTTTGTGTATTGGGAGGGTGTGAGTTTATGTATGTGAATGTGGAGTTGAGTGTGAGTGTGGTGGTATTATTCACCTCAGTCACATCAAAACAGAAAGGAGGTTTTCAGTTTCCTGGTAAGAAAGGCTTTTTTTATTTAAGAAATTTAATCTCCACAACCTCCGGCGTCCGTGCTTTTCATTTACTAATATATGCATTTTTAACTACTTACACTACATATTTTTAAGTTATGCAATATATTAAGATGTAATAGATATTGCAAGAAAGGCTTTGTAATATATTTGAGACAGTTTTTTTTGTATGAATAACTATTTAGAGATGTTCTGTTACCGGTCTTTTTGGAAATCCATCGGGTAGGCTTACGTCCACCAGTAGACTTGTTATGGCTGAAATGATGATGACGATGGAAAGTATTCCAACAGCATCCCCGTTTGCTGCTTCACTAATTCATTAGTTGAACTGATGCAGGATGGTTGCAACTACACGAAGGATAAATTTTAATCATCCGCACAATTTGCAGAACCGAACAAATTGAGTCATTAACTTTACAGACAGTTCATAATTGCAACGCAATGTTTCAGTAGCTGGTGAAATATTATTTGGGAAATTTAATTTTACTACTCTCTTGGTTTTTGGATAATGAGCAGGGGAAATTAATGAGTAAGGTTTTTTAAATAAAATATAATGATAAGAATGATACCACATAGATATGATGAATGATATGATGAAGAATGATACATAACAGCGTTGGTTTATATATATCTACTAAGATTTTTATGCTATCCAAGACTAACAATTCGTCAGGAAAAGATATACAGGCAAAAAGTTAAATATGTGACATTATATTTAATTTATACAGTGTTAATTTTACTGTAGATCAAACAACAACCCAAAAGACCCAGGTAACAATGATATAATCCGGAAACTATAGTTCTTCTTCTTCTTTTTTGTAAGTATTGGACCACGCGATTAGCGATTTGGCAGTGCCAAGTATTGAGATATCTTCAAGTTTCTTGAATAATACAAGTTATATTCCAGTCACATTCTAAGTCACGTAAACCGTTAAATAAATTTTCAACTTGAGTCTCGACTCAGTAAGTGGTGGCGACTTTACTAGAAGGTTCTATGGATTTTTGCTGACAATATTATATGACACGTTTCACTGCTTTATTTCATTTGCCCACACTCATGCACATGATCGAACACTTAATGAATAAAACACCATCAATTTTATCGCATTAATGTTCAAAATAACACAAGTTTAGGAAAATAAAATAGAGCAACAACATGTTTCTATGACTTTCCCGCCAAAACTAAAAGCTTCTATTCTAGAATGAAAGTAATAAAACTATCGTGTACTTTACGCACACATGCACAGTATGTAAATAATATGCGTTTTACGGAAGTTTTTAAATTGAAAATTTTGCCATTCAATTCCATGGACTACAGTTTTTTTTTCTTTTTACACTATAAATCTACGATTGACCACCAACTCATGTTTGGCATAAAATGACTACAGTCCGTTACAAGCCGTTCGCAGTTTAATTGTTAGTGGATATATAAATATAAAATGTAAATTATTTCACATAATCGTATTTTGATAGAGTACATATAGAGTACTTATTTGTTTTTGTAAATATCTCGTTGCAATGTTAACTTTAGTGTACTTTAACATCATCATAATCCAGGCCCCAAGGCTGCTATTTGAACTATAACTCGTTTACCACTCGCTGACATGATTTAGCGACTATTTTGAGATTTTGTTAGTCTATTGTTTGTCTATTATTTGTAGACTAGAAATTGCTAGTCTTAAATTTGTAGACTAACAATTTGTCAAAATAGTAGCTAAATCGTATCATCGAGTGGTGAACGAGTGATAGTTCAAATAGCAGCCTGAGGCCCATGTCGCTTACACCCAGACTAAGGCTCTTTATTCAGTACTTTCCATAGTATAAAATTACGTCCAAGATCATAGCCATCATTTTTCACCGAGGAAAACATCATGTATAAATACTGAACCCAGCGTCCCAGGTGCTTAGTCTATCCCACAAAGTGCAACAGCGTGCCATTGCAGATAATTTTAGTGCAAAACTTTATTTTTATCTTGGGTCAGTGGATTTTTCAACTGACTTCAAAAAAAGAGGAGGTTCTCAATTCGACTGTATTTTTTTTTGTTTGTTACCTCATAACTTTCGACTGGGTGATCCGATTTTGATGATATTTTTTTTATTTAAAAGCTGGCGCTTTTCGTGTGGCCAGTTCTGACGATGGTATCAATGAGAAGTCGGTTGCTTCAGTTTTTTAAACTATAATTATTCTATTTCTTGTTTATTTTTGGATGACTTCAAAAAAAAGAGAAGAATCTCAATTAGGTTTTATTTTTTAAATTTGTTGAGTTGACAAACATAAGCTCCGTCATTCATAAACCGATTTGAAAAAAAAAAAACTAAAAATTGGTTAATAATTGTTTAATTTCAACGATTTGGAAAATCCTTTTTTTTTTGTTTAATATAATGCGTAGCTTTTATTTCTTCTGGCACCCGTCGAAATATTTAAGCCTTTGGTCAGTGTCCAGTGTTGATCATGCATCATGATACCCTTACCTAATATTATCTAAGGCTTTCGCGTTGTTACTCATTGAAATGAAACAAATTTTAACCGATTTATCGCGTTTATTTTACATAATTTTATGACCTGACGTTTCGAACACTTTGAAACGTCAGGTCATAAAGTTATGTAAAATATACGCAATGAATCCGCAAAAATTTGTTTATTTGTTTCATTTCAATGTATCAACTTTTTATACGAGAAATTATTTATTAATAAGTGTGAATACAAATACAACATGTAATTATATACTGAAAAAACTAAATAAAATACGTATTATAGATAAAACAATCATCTCCAATGTTCCTACATGTTCCTAAAAGGCTGGCGACGTTGCCTCGTTGGATAGCAATGCTAATCCGCTGACCGAGGTAACCGAGGTACCTAAGCGCCAGCCCTTTGGTCATTTGTTCTTTCTATCAACCGCATAGAAATTTCCTTAAAAAGCTACCACACACTTAGATCCAAGGACATAAAGTTACGTTACATGACATTATATCACTGTATTATTTATTTTACTACAACAAAACAATAGAAACTACATATACTTCACTAACTAAACTACTACACAAAAAGCAAATCGATTACCCCAGACCGATAAAAGTCTATTAACAATCCAAATCCAAATCACAAGCTCAAGCCCACTACCAGTTAACAGCGTACTCAGCATGCTGTCCGCATTACCACGTTGAATTGCAATGCTTGTGCGTTGAGCCAGATACGCACCAACATTTTATTTTACTGTAGTTATACCTACTAAGGGTAGGTACGCACTTACCGGTTGGTTACTTACCGGTACAGCTAACCGGCTAGCCGCAGGACACGGTTGCAACTGCGGCCAGCCGGACGGGCAGCCGCGTTGCGGCAAACCGTTTAGTGCGGATGAAAACGCTCCGGTTTCTCGACTGATCGGCCCATTCTCAAAATGAACGTTGAAGAAGTGGCAGCTATTTATTATATTTGCTTGCGCTATATAAAGAAAAACAAACAGGTACTGGGTGCAAGGCGTCTGTTTTTAGCGCGTCAGTACCTACACACATGCGTCGTGTCGGGCGGCCAACCGCACACTACTAGTAACCGCGTAGTGTGTATAGCAACCGTCCGGCTAGCCGTCAGTCGGGCCGCAGTGCTGCGAGCGACCGCAACGGTTGAGCGGCAGCCGCATGACAGTGCGCATAAAAACTAATTTTTCATACATATTTTTGACTGCGGTTAACCGGACGGCTGACCGCATTCCGGCTAACCGCATAGTGCGTAGGTGGGTACCTACGCACTATGCGGTTAGCCGGAATGCGAAGTGCACTTCGGCCGCCATCACTCACAAAACCATTTGTAAACTGACTCTCAGATTGCACTTCCATCAATTTATCGAGCGCTGATACGACCCGCGTGTTGCCGTAAAACAGTGCAAAGGCTCGCTTATTATATTTGCCATCACTGCATCCAGTTAGGTATCGCCATGCGTAGGTACATAATCCCGTGATCTATGCTCGCTCGACCGTACACCGGTTAATCTTGCGTGTGTTTTGTAATCATAGAGGATTTAGGTCATCGGAATAATAACTATCCCGTTGGGAGGCATTATTTAGTTCGAGTAAATTGAATTGAAAGTTACAAATGTATGCTAATTTTTCATAATTCGTACGAATTATTCTTTTTAATTATATCCGTGCTATAATTCTCAATTTCTTTATTTGCGTATTTTATCCACCTGCCCAAGAAAAATAATCACGTATCGAAATAAGAAATATCGAATAACATAAAGTAAAGTAAAGTAAAGTAAAGATTTATTTCCAGTCAGATTTAAAATAATACAATGGTTTCACAGTTGGCCCCAAACTCGGCAAAGCCGGTATCTTGGCAGCCCGAGGCAGATGTACCTACATGTTATGTAACAAGTTGACACGCGCTAATAATAAGTAAAATATAATTAAGTTAATTAAGTTTTAGAATAATAATAATTATAATAGTCGTATCGGCAAACGGTTTAATAGCGAAGAGCCTTGACCAACATCTTAAGAGGCTCTCGCTTGATGGTTGGGTCAAGGGTCGAATGCAGAAGGCAGTTATCTTGGACACGGCACGCATTGTCAGGAGGTTCCTCACTCTGTAGCCTCCACCGCCAGCAGCTTGGGCCCTGCCCCGTTGCCGGTGGCAATCTAGGTGTAGGTTTTTATAATGTTTTTAATGTGATTTTATAAAAATATTGTAAAAATTTATACTTAAGAAAATAAATAAATACATGAATTATAATAATAATGTTCCCGAAAATGTTTTTTTTACAAGTACTTATATAAGTTCAAAACCCCCGACAATAAAAAAACGGGCGAACCGATTTTGATGAATCGTAGCTAAGAAAAAACTCTTCATCAAGTTTTTTCTTCTTATCTTCTTTATAAAACTAAACGACAATCGGTTCAACCGTTTAATAGATACCACATACATACACACATATACGGTACCACAGACATACACACATAATATATACAGATACACGGTACACATGCCAAACTTATAACTCCTTTATAAAGAAACGTTACAAAAATCCCGAAAGCTCATTAGACAACTTGTTTGATATCTGTGAATGATAAGTTTTCCCAATTGAAATAAAAATTACCCTAACCTAACAGTTGTCCGGATAAATGAAATTCATGGCTAACAAAATTATTGAATTAGAAAGTCAAGTTTACTTGACATCTGGAATTAGATAGTTTTATCAAATTGATTACCTAAAGATCCGAAATAGTTTTACTAAATTCAGTCATTTAGATTACACCACGTTCTAGACTGAATAGAATAAATTTATCTTGTCTATAAATTGATTATATGTAGTAAGTAGAATAGTTATATCTGAATCGGGTTTCAATTTGTTCAAAGTGGGAACTCTGGAACTGTGAAACTAGAGATGTGAACGTCCAGCAAAGCTTACTGCTGTCAGACGGACATTGCTTCTAAAATGCCGTCTTAGCTTTTAAGAATTCGATAGCTCTATTTCCACGGAAAAAAACAACATACATACAATATACATATAAATAAATAAATCACAATAAGTATATAAAATATTCCAACTTATGAACCGTTTTCACCAGTATATTTTTTATTCGTGGATTTTATTGTAAATTCCTCATAAATTAAGTTAGGTACTAATGAATATGATCAGAGTCACTTTTAATTCTTCAAACTGCAACTAGGGTTCAAATTTGTTTAAACGAAAGTCTAAAAAGAATATGGCTAAAGCTACAGCTAAAGTTTTACTTTACAGTACTGGCTATTCCACACGCCGGATCAAGTTAAAATGTTTTTATTCCTCCACTCTAATTACGCTACATTACCGAACGTGCTGCTCCAGAATACTTAGAGACTTAAGCTGTTCACACACGAGGCAAAACAAGTATCATACATATACTTCGAGCTTTAGTAGTGTCTCGACTTTCGTCTCTATTCGAAAACAAAAAAAGCACCACTTTGAAAAATAAAAACCGGACAAGTGCGAGTCAGACTCGCCCACCGAGGGTTCCGTACAAACTAGTAGATAAGAGGGGGAAATCATATATTTTTTTATATTTTCCTTCATAAACCGAAAAATATACATCGTAAAAATATTTAAAACCCCATTTTAGCTTATGCTAATGAAGCTCTTACATATGATACCCCACATGATACGGTTAAAGAACTTTAAAATTTGGATCCTCATTCCTTGCATGACGACAAATTTTTTTCGCGATCAAATTAAAAATGTCCTGTTTTCGGATTTTTTCCTATATGTGTACTCTAACAAAATGCTTCTTGCCAAATTTCATAGTTCCAGGTCAACGGGAAGTACCCCATAGATTTAGATTCCCTTGTGAGTGCGAAATGTGCGTTTTTTACGACATATTCCGCGGGAACTTTTTTTACGAAACTGAGAAATTTTATTTTTCTTTCTGCAACAAGAGACTATGGATCTGCGTATATGGTTTTAATTTCAACTTGATACCTTCACGCGTTCCCGAGATAAACGTCTTGATACCCGGATGGACGGAAAGACGGACAGACGGACAACAAAGTGATCCTACAAGGGTTCCGTTTTTTCCCTTTGAGGTACGGAACCTAAAAACTCACACATTCACACACACACTAAAGTCTATTTTTGTAAAGAACTATTGTGGAAAAAAAATGGGAATCCATCTCGATTGGAAAAATAATGAAATAAAGCCAGCAACGCCCTCAATCTCAAACTATTTCTCTATCTGAATAGACTGCAGTAAGCATTGAGTCTGGTAGACAAAGGTTGAAAACTAACACTGCATGTATCACTTAATTCGCAAAATTACTTTCAATAAAGATTGAATTGATTATATAAGTTTATTTATTGGAATACTTATTTGAAACACCATTTGGAAGTATCTCGTGATATAATTTGACGTAGAAACGGCTGAAGAAATTGCAGATTGCAAACAGATGCCGTAAGAAATTTAACAGATGCCGATTCACAGATTTGCAGACGCATTGTAGTGTAGATGCTAGTATATCTATTTTTAATCCCGACGTAGAAAGGGTGTTAAAAGGGTGTTTGTGACGTATGACGTATGACGTGTATGTAATGTGTGTGTGTGTACACGTGAATCGTCAATTTCATCCATCCTTTCATCTAGAACTTTATGATACCTGTTCATCCATTTCATTTAAAATGAATAAACAGATACTAATTTAGTTTTATTGGTAATTATTGATATTAAAATGAATTAAGTGTACAGTAGATATCTTGTAGATCGACGAGTTCCATCCTCTACCATACCATCGCTTACCGTCCATGGATAGATGAGAGTGCTTAAACTCAAGCGGGAATAAGTTGCAACGCTACACAAATTTCAAGTATCTGATACTCGTGTCGCCTCGTGTACAAACATCCTTAAAGTCTTAGAGGAATCTTACATGTGAAAGCACTTACTGTTATTACCTTGTTATTTACAGATCTCAACAAATAGTTTCGAGTTTCAGTCGAGGTGAACGATTTCAAGTATTACCGCGAACGATAATTATCTTAAACTCTCTAAACATATTACTGGGAATGTGGAAGGGAAGTGCCGTTTCGAAAGATATACTTCTGGTAACGTGATATTGAATGAGGTAAATGGTTTCCGAGCTAAAGATTAGGGAAAGGTTTTGGTAACATACGTGTTGTATAACCAAACATTAGAGTGTGTGAATTCTGGGATTTATGTTACTTAAGATATGGCTGATGGATTTCGGAACAGGTTTATGGCGGATTTCAATAATTTATTTATTTTAACAATAATTTATCAAAATCTAATTAAGTATCTTATTTCACTAGCTATTTTGTACACAGAATCCAACATTCTGCGGTATGAAATAGAGAATAGAGAAAACCAATGTTACTGCAATCGATAGAGCTACACGCTCTTAGAGTATCCCACGTTGCAACGTGGAAGTAATATCACTCGTGCCATGGTTTGCATTTGTGCAGCAGAAATAATAGTATCACCTCATCACATACATTTGAGTGCTATTTATGCGGATGTGTAGGTGCTTAAGATTCGTATAGTACTAGTAGTAGTAGTATGACTGGCTTTGTGGCTCAGTTGGTAGTATGTCTACCCGCTAAGCTGTAGGTCGTGGGTTCGATCCCCACCCAGGGCAAACATTTGTGTGATGAGCATGGATGTTTGTTCTGTGTCTGTGTGTTTCAATGTATCATATACAAAAAAAAAAGTATATATGTATTCTATCAGCCATCTAGTTCCATAGTACAAGCTTTGCTTAGTTTGGGCTAGATGGTGTTGTGTGAAATGTCCACAAATATTTATTTATTTATTTACTTACTATTAAGGTATTTTGTGGCTTGTCTGTCTCGCTGGCACATAGCAATATTTTTGAAGGTATAAAATTACTGAATTATATGTATTTTTGTATCATCTTGTTTTATATCATCTACTTTGTTACATTCACCGCTTATTAAAATTCTCACACTAACCGACTTATTAAAACTTCTTAAACTCACTAAATTTAAAAAAGAAACAAAGATTTCGTTCGGTTTTTGAATTTAGTTATTTTAGTTAAGTGTTGCCTTCATAACAGCTCTTACTATGCTAAAATCCTATTCTAAATCCTTCTCCGAATCTCAAAGTAAAAGCATAATTCGAAGCCAACACGTTTCCTTCCCTTTGAGATCCCACCGGAGTTCTACTATAACATATTTACATGGTAGCATCATGCAAATTGAAAGGAAACCCGTTTAATGCCATTCGCTATAGAACCCTGTGTGTGAGCCACGGATTGGCTGAATGAACATGAATGAAACCTTGAAGAGCGAGGAAATAGATAGGTGTGCTACGCGTTACCGTCCCTTAATATTGTGATTTGGCTTACGTATGGGCGAATGGTTTCAAAGGCGACACAGGCGCACACTGTTGACTTGATCATACAAATTTGGATCTTAGAATTTTGATTGACCATGAGGAAATATTATTTAGAAGTACGTACCTATAACTAAAACCTGGAAATAAAGCCTGCTTCCAATCGTTTCGATAGTCTACGCTACTCGACTCGACCGGTAATGGGCCTGAGCCTTTAGATCCGTTAGTTCCTGCTATTTCTGTGCTACTGTACATAGATCTAGTGAAACTTTTTATCTCAATAGTCATGTACAAAGAATAAATGGAAAAATACCGGCTTAGTTCCCACTAGTTCAGTGCTGTAGTTAGGTACTTTACGGCACGTTATCGACACCATCACACGGCGACGGCGCTTTGTTTTTTTTAGTGCGGCGCCGTGTGCTTTAAATGACACAAAGCCGAGCGCTTCGGCAAGTGCGGCACGAGCCATTGTACTTAGAAGTAGTATTCCGGTACAGGATATTATGGTGATACAATGAGGGATACGAAACCGTTGTCGGATTTCAGCGTCAGCGTTATGTGTCATACGCTGTGCCATGCTGGCGTCGTACCATTGACAGATACATAGATAGGATGTTGTCTTAAAGATGGCGGCGCCGATTACATCTTTGTTGCCGTGCCAGAAACTTTATTTGTTTAAGCATAGGTTCCATTATCTGTTATATTTTAGTTTTTGTCAAGCTATACTGATATTGGTAAAATTGATCCAAAAACTGTGACATAATCATATAAAGAAGCTTTCTAATGGTAAAAATATATTTATTGACTGAGCGACCGACTTACTTTACGAAAATAACAAGCGAGTGACTATACCATTTTTTTGTTTCAAAATACCGGATACTCATGTCTATTCTTAGTCTAGCCGACATAATTCGGCGGCTTTTTTTTTTAGTAAAAGTGTAAGAAAATTCAAAAACATAAAATAATGTTACCAAGAGTTTTAATAGCTAAGTACCAAGAAAGCACCGTCGAATAAACTTCTGTGGATTTAGTATAGTCACTTAAAACAAACATAAACTAGCAGACAGCGGAAACAGCCCGCGTGCTGTCCACGGAAAGTAGCCGGAAACATAAAGGCAACTTGTGAATCGATGGCCGAATTGGCGAAAGTCCAGACCTCTCTTACCAATACAGAGCATTATAAAAATCTGTTGTACCGTCCGTCGTTTGGCAGCGCCGCCCGTAGAAGGATCACGTACTAACTTTATTTAAAAGATTCCATATAAACGCCCCCTCTTCGACTATTAATTTTATCGAACGCTTAACGCTTCCAGTGTACGTGGGGACCGGAGTGTTGCCGTTTTAGACGATTTTTAAAGAAAGCTTCTTTGAATATTGGGTATGTTTTTAGTAGCTAACGTTGTAATTTTGAAAAGGGTTTTATTTTCGTAGAATAGCATGAATTATTCTAGAAAAGAGTTTTAGCATTCACGAAACGTGAAAATATTTAGATGACATTTCTAGTAAGTAAAATTGATATACAATGACGATTGATTTCATATATGAAGACATAAAAGTGCTGAATTTATCTATATAAGACAATACGGCATTATAAAAATTTAAAAATTAGTAGTAATTTTTACAAAAAAAAAACAATGTCCAATCAAGTATTAACTCAGAAAATTAATTTACATAATACTTTTTATTCATTATTGAAAATTTATATTAATGAGTTTTTTTTTATTAAAATAATATATTATCTGAAGATTTGTGATGCTATTATCGAGTTTTTTGTTTTCCCTATTTATTATATCTTCAAAAACTGTAGGTATGCGAGAGTATGTGCGAGAAAGAGCAGTTCCTACCAACGGCGCCATAATGTGCGGAAATAAAATTAGAAATAACAAAATAAGATCACAAAACTACCCACTACAGAATAAAACTAAGTAAAATTGTGACCTAACTCTTTCTCAGCCTAAGCCTTTGCGACGTTACAACCCTAATCTAAGCTAATGCCCAGAAGGGCACTACTAAAAGTCACTATTACAGTACTCGAATGTCACTTACATTATTTTATTAGGTCGTAACCTGCCCTCACAATGTGCGTTCTAGTTTACTGCTGGCCGCTCATTAAAGTGGTAGTAACCCTGCCCGTTGATGTAAGCTGGGGACACCTGATGATATCAATGGGTATATGTACGGTAGTCATAATATTTCGGCGTAGGTTGCAAATTTTAATTATCGAGTTTTATTGCTACGGTGCTTAGTAGTACATTACTTTACGTGGGAAGTAAGTAATAGATTCCAACAAGGGTGACATTTGCGGCACGAGAGTATAGCTAGTTTGAATTATACATTAACGGCCTTACCGAAAAACGTTACTTAACTTGAAGCATTGCCTAACATATTTTGTCAACTTTTCGCTGACACGTAATTACACTTGCGGAAAGAAGATGGAGAATCTAAGACGATGCTTAAAGTTAAGTAACGTTTTTCGGTAAGGCCGTGACTCCTGCTTTTCCCCAGACTTACAAGGAAAGCAATCTATAGCAATAGATCGCTTGCCTTCTAAGTTTCTATTTTTTTTCAAAGCGCACCCGTGTACGTTCTAAGAGTAGGTAATAAAAATCACTACATCATAACCACCGCCTTCATCTTTAGCCCTTTTTTAATGTCACAATGTGTTTGAACGGGTAGAGAAGTGTTTAGTTAGACATTTGAAATAAAAGCTGGTTTAAAACAAAACAATATTTAGTATTTTAAAGTTGCATATTTTGATACTTTCATTAATTTTCAAGCATATTATTCACATGTCTTATGGTTGTTTGAAATAATAGTACATTATGATACAAGTGTGCTAAGTTGGTCATTACAGTCGAGGCGGAATTGCAGACGTAATAGAGCCTAGAGTGTAATGACCATAATGCACACGTGTTTCATACGACGTTTTTCAACACACTTGCGAGGAAAAAAACACCCGTTTATAACTGAAATATTTAATTATTGAAACAATTTGTGAAAGTACAATTAGTGAAATGATACGCAGTGGGTTTTGAGGGCATTTGTACGGTTTGTGTTATGGTGTTATTAACAACTTCATTATTCGAATCTTGAGTAATTTATTTACAAAAATGTTGCTTATTTTATATTTAAGTAAAACTCTTTGTTAAAATATATAGTGCGTAATAGATAAGTCAAAAGCACGCGTGTTTTATAGGATACTTTTCGGCCATAAAAACGGTTGAATAACGGCCACTTTACGAGCAAGTGTGTTGAAATATACATATTATTTTATTTTTGGTGTTGTCTATTATCCAGTTTGTGTTGTGTACAACAACAATGGTACAGATAACAAAAACGTCCAGAATTCTAACCGTGACAGGAGCATTCTATTAACGTTTTGCGACATTTCCAGATTTATCGTTCATCCGCTGCACTGCGCAATTTTAAATTGGCATGGGTTGTACTTCTAGATTTCGGTTCGACCACAGACATAGTAGATGAAGCATGCGACTTCATTTATATGAAAAACTTGCGTGCCACATTTTTGGTACCGACTGTGACGTCGCAAAAACGATTTTGTGATGGAATATTCCATCCGCGCGAAATCTATTCAACCCAATGCGCGCGCTTGTACGCTAGGTTGACAAAATGTCGAATCAGAAGTATATATCACTTGAAATTAAATAATCTTAATTACATACACTTGGGGTATCTATAGAAGTCTATGGGTTCGAACTACTATGAATAACTAAGGTCAACATCATTCAATACATTTGATAAACACGATGAAATCCCGAATTTATTGGCCAATATTTTTTAAGCCCCGATCCAAAAAGAGGTGTAAGTTTGATATGAGTATGTGTGTATTTGTGTGTATTTTTGTGGTATCGGAATTTTCAAACGGATCCTTGTATTTAAATTCATCAATGAGGTTTGATTAAGTATTTCCTTTTATGATCATTACATTAAAATCAGTTAAAAACTAATAATCTTGAAATTTTCAAGGCTACAGTGAATATATATCTTCTAGCACCGTCTTCGGCCACACCGTCGCTTAACTTCAGGCGAGTTGGTGGTCAATCGTAGAACTCATGACTCAAAGAAACCTGGCTAAGTAACAAAAGTTTAACACCAGTTTGGTGTTCAATTAGGACCTTTTCAAGGAAATTAACTCTTATTATATTATATGACATAAATCATCTCAATTTCTTGTTGTTTCCAAAAATTTCAAGTTAGGGTTTTTGTCTTCAAAAACTTGTAAGTATTTCAACCCGATTCTGTTTTTTTTTTGTTAAACGCAGTTTCCTATGTCGGCAACATTCCTAAAGTCCCGAAACACCACTTTATTACTATGTCATGTATATTTATGTCATGGTAGATCTACCTAAAATAATTTTAAAAAACATGTTTTTAGGTAGACAGGCTAGACAGGTAAAACGCAGCTAGCCTGATGTCAAGTAATGGTCTAATCCAAGATGGTACGAACATTTAGCTTACAATGGTAACTGACTCTAAAATAAGGCAGCTACACAGATAATTATTGAATTTAAATCTTCTACATAAAAAAATCTATATTGATTATCTGGACTTTCGATCAAATATTTTTTTTACAAAACTAATTTATTATTTTATCCCTTTGGGAGCTACGATGCAATAGACATACATACAGACACAAAACGAAACAAACATAAAACATATAACACCCCTCTTTTTGCGTTGAAAGTTTAGAGAATCGTTGAGACCGTAAATTTTAATAGTACATTACTAAATTTTAATAGTAAATTACTAAATTTTAATAGTACATTACTAAATTTTAATAGTAAATTACTAAATTTTAATAGTACATTACTAAATTTTAATAGTACATTACAAAATTTTAATAGTACATTACTAAATTTTCCGTACATCTGGAAAAATTCTGTTTCGATTCTTAAATTTAATTATAGTCCGATTTAATCATTCTTTTTTTATAGGATTGGAACCAGAAGTTTATGTTTGTGGTTTGCATCAAAAATGTTAGAAAACCCTACATTGAAACTCAAGTGGCTTACGCTACTGCAGTTGCATTAAAAATAAGTCAGTGACATATGACATATGAGTCTATGTCTAACCCTGTGACATCTTCCACTGGTTTCTTAGTATTTTTCTTTCTTCTTCAATTGAATATATTTGATTTTCATAACTGGTTACGAAGAACGTAAGTCAATGATTTCCTTAGCACCACATTGCAAAGTAGAAAGCGCCTGTTCAAGTTTCAAAGATAATATATTTACTTATCACAATGTTATTACATAAAGACAAACAGAGTCTTGACTTCCACTGTTTTGAGACCATGTACAACAGACATAATTAATGATCAAATTTAATAGTGTAAGTCATCGACAAACGTATTGAATAAATCATACTACTTATATAATACCTAGAATAGGTATGCAGTTCTTAAAATTGGATAGGTAATGTACAAAATCTTGGAATTTTCAAGGCTAAGTGAATAGATATCCTCTAGATCGACGAGCTCCATCCTCGGCCACACCGTCGCTTAAGATCAGGCGAGATGGTGATCAAACGTATATTGCGTAAAAAAAAAAAAAAATTATACATTATATTATTTTCCTAAAATTCAAAATATTATTTTCCTACATACCTATACCCGAGACGGATCAATTAATAAGTTGAGTTATTAGTTTTTTCATTTATATACATTTATATAAACGCGAAAATCCTGTCCATTCATAATTTTCCAACTGTTATTTAGGAACTGTATAAATTTCCTAGATTTCACATAAAAGTTTGTTTGTAAATGTAGGTAATTATATGGTTTTTACCCTTTCATGCTAAAACAGTTGAACAGATTTGTATCATATTCGATATGGAGATAGACTTTTAACGCGAAAAAAAATTCGTATGAGATAGTGGGTGATTTATATATTTTGCTCATACATATTTTTATAAAGACTTCACGTGACGATCGCATCACCCGCATCGTCTGTGACCCTCGGTATGCTATTTATCATTTTGTACTGAGTTATAATTCTGTCTCGGTGTACACATAGTTAATGCGGCGTCTACAATGCATTCCATCAAGTAAGACGAGATTCATTTGCATACATTCCTTCGACGCTCCGACGCAGTTGGAGTTTCCTGTTGTAATGCGGATAGATCTCACTCTCAAGAGATGTGAGATGGAGTCTCGGAGCTTCACCAAGAATGCAGATTTAGATAGTGATGTACAAATAAATTAGTGAGTTCCTTTGAAGAGCAGATTTATTCAATGTATCATCCTAAGAACTGGTTTTATGAAAACAAAATTATCAAAACGGTTCATGTTGGATTTTCTTTTTTTATAAATATATTTTTTTTTACAACGATTTTGCCTTGAGGATGAGGCGTGTCGATCTAGAAATAAGTGGCTAAGACCGAATTGAGATATTCAAATTATAGCTATTGATATTACTATCTGTACATAAAAACTAGCATAACGTTCATAACGTATAAATCATCGGCGATTTGATTAACTTACTTTCAACCCAAATCTGGCACCGAAGCGTTCCAAAGCAAGGTATTCTTATATTGTAAGAAACTTCGTGAGTTGTAAAAAATAATAATTAGAAGCCATATTCCCAATTCAGGTAGACTAACATTTTACAGACTGGATGCAGGCCACTTCCAACCGGTCTTTCTGGTAATCCATGGGGGAGGCCTATGTCCAGCAGTGGACTTCTTGTGGCTGAGATAATTATGATGAAAACTCCGGGAGTTGCAAAAAAAAACGATTTAGAAACCCTATTCCCAATTCAGGTAGGCTAACATTTTATGACTCTAACGTGAGCGTTGGATCCATTGCCGTATCTCTTACCAGTTTTTATTCCCAGCATGCGCTTCGAATTCAAAAGTAACCTAATACAGTCTAAACAAAATATGCGCGGATATAAACAAATGTTTGTTACGCTACCGAATGCCGAATGTTATTACGCCAGTTCTCTATATGGCAACACATGTACGGCGCATAAATTCGGTGCTGCCAGTTAAAATTAGAAATGTAACCGTACAACTGTGAAATATGTGCCTTTAAAATTTATATCGCATTATATTTGTTCGCACCCATATGAAAGCGATTGTTTTATTCGCCGGGAAATGTAGATACTTTTTTTGTGATAATAAACTGATCTGGTAAAAAAATAAAACAATAAAAGGCTGTTAGGTACACCTGTTTTGTTATTTTCTAAGTGAAAACCACGTGAATTGTATTTTTCCAATTGTGATTTCGATTGTCTTGTCTTCTTCTTTTTGTTGGGATTTATTTTTAATTCTCACCACGAATACTGAAACAAATTCCTTAACTTCGTTTGATTGTACATACAGTCGCCAAATACTTGAATCCGTCCATCAGTTGAATGACTGAGCTGACCTGCGTCGTTTGAACGTGTAGGCCGTTTCAGCTTTCAACTAATTGGCTTACTATTAACTAATTTGAAACAAATTGAGTCAAAAGTACTTTATAAGGGCTAGCCGTTTGAGTAAAGGAATGTTGAAACAAATTGAGTCAAAAGTACTTTATAAGGGCTAGCCGTATGAGTAAAGGCTATATAGCCCTTGAATGTTTTTTTGAAGCTGTGGTTTATAAAAAGCTCCCGGTAGCCCTTGAATTTAAAGTTCGTCGAAGGATCGGCCTCGCTGTCTCCATTTATCTAACCATTTCACTATCGCACAGATTATTTTATCTCACGGCGAAAGCAATACAGGTTAAGACACAGTTTCAAATAAACGGCAACTTTTTAAACACCGTCCCTGTAGTGATACAATGTAAAGTTTTAAACGACCTACAGCGGTGTTCAATCGTAAATGCTACGCTTTGCCATTGCAAAAATGCGAACAATAAGGTGAACATCTGATTAAGGTCCTGTCGGTAGTATAAAACCTCCGTTTTTCTCACGCATACCTACCTACGTTTTTAAGATACCAAATTACTAAATAAACTTACCAAAAGCTTGGTTAAAACCTGGAAATAACTATTGTAAAACCTTCAGCAAAAATCAATGTTGATATACTAATTCTTATACATACAAATAAGGATTTGAAATCAAATAGTACTTGCATAGTTTTCCTGACAAAATACAAATATTGGAATCAAAATATGTGTTTTAGTAAATTTTTGCATACCAGGTTTAGTCATTTATGTAATTTTATATTTTAAAAACGTTGCTTTGTGCGCGCTAAATGAAAGAGTTACTATCGACAGAGCCTTAAATGACTGGCTCAGCCATATGAGTGTTACAATTTTGAGCTACTCTAAACAACATTTAGCTTCCAATCGAGTACTAACACTGGTTAAACAAGCGGGGTAACATTAGAGGGCGTTAAACTACTTAAGGAGTTAACAACGTTCTAAGAGTGACTTGCATTTTTTTAAATGTTACTCGTTAAGCCACTGGCTAATCCGTGATTATCGAACGATAGCCAAGTTTACTACAGCTGATTCAATATTCTATCAAATCCAGGTTACCGTCTAAGATATTTATTTCTCAAAAGAATTATAAAATAAAACCGGACAAGAGCAAGTCAGACTCGCCCACCGAGGGTTCCGTATAAACTAGTAGATAAAAGGGGGAAATCATTTTTTTTAAATATTTTCCTTCATAAGCCGAAAAATATACATCGTAAATATATTTAAAACCGGTTTTAGCTTATGCTAATGAAGTTCTTTCATATGATACCCCACAAGATACGGTTAAAGAACTTTAAAATTTGGACCCTTGCATAAAGACACAATATTTTTGTGATTAAATAAAAAATTACCAGATTTCGGTTTTTTCCTATATGTATACTATAACACAATGATTCTTGCCAAATTTCATAGTTCTGAGTCAACGGGAAGTACCCTATAGGTTTAGATTCACTTGTGAGTGTCGAAATGTGCGTTTTTACGACATATTCGACTTGTCCGGTTTTATTATATAAATATTTTAAAAACGTAGGCTGAAGATTAGTTAATAAATATGTGTATGATATTATTAATGATAAAAAAGAGTGGCCCTATGTTCAGCAGTGGATCAATAAGGGCTGAAATGATGATGATGATGATGAAGCTTTTTTACAACTACAAAGCAAAGATCAGCAATATCGCAACGCATTACGAATATATTTTGTATTTATTCTTTCGATTTTACTAACTATAGCTTGCAAGAAATGCGATGTTACATTATATTTTAGTTTTAGTATGACTAAAAACCACAAAGATCGTTAATAATAACTTGTGGTTTACCATGTAGTTACTTGTTTACCAATTTCTGCCTACGTTGAAATACTAACAGCCTAACACCCTATTCAACAAATCTCGGCGCGGAAAAAATCATCCGCCATTCTAAGCGCAAAGCTTAGTGATTTCTACAGAAAAATGATTTACCAACTGCCTCGTTTCCCCTCCTCCCCACCCCCACTCCGCCTCTCGCCCGTCCCGACCCATTGTTTCACCTCATCACAATTCTCGAGACGTGCGAAAGCGGTTTGCTCCACTTGGGTCTCATTTACTTTGCTTTATTGAATTAATATTGTGATTTTTCCGGATGTTCCGGGATTAAGTTGGTGGTTATGATTAGTGAAGGTTACGTTAAATATAATATTCTACTGTATGTGATTTCAGGAATTACAGTGTATGATTGGCTTAAATAAATTGAAATTTGTGTGTTAATTAGTCAGAAATCTATATTTTTTTTGGGAATAACCATAGTTTAGTTACCTTAAAATTATTATTTTTCTCGATAATAAATACTATATTTATATAGGTTGCAATCGTAAAACGCAATGCATTAGAACATTTTAAAAAGTAATTTTATTTATAATTTTGAACTTATAAATAGGGACTCAACATGAAACCGTGAGAAAGTCAGCTGTTCCACGCGCTTTGTCGACGATCAATTAACATTTTGTTTACATGGTCAAATAACCATGTAAACAAAATGTTAATACACACAGCTGTAATATGTAATATGTACATGAATATATACTGCTGTATGAAGCCGAAAACAGGTCATTGTACTCTATTCGTCATTACGTACAATTTCTCATGTGATCACTCCAGGATGGTTCCAGTAATTATTTTTTTTAAATGACGAGATCAATTAATATTCCCTTAAATATATGAGTATGTCCAAAGAAGTTAGTGAACAACTTCTTCTATTTAGACTAAGAAAGCAAAAGGGAAAATGCAGCGTCGGAAAATCACCGGGTCTTTTGCAGATCTATTGTGACAAACGTCTACTATTAAATCACTAGTACACTTCAAGAATATATCAACAGTTGTGAGTATATAGTCTTCTCGTAGGTAAAGATATATCATAGCGATATATCTCATTCATCAAACTCGTCAATGGAAATATTATGTATAATTCACAAAATAGCGCAAAAATCACTGGCGTTATTTTTATACACAACTTTCAAACGAAAGCAATTTATTTTCCAAGATCTAAATGCAATAGTCTTTTTCAGACAAATGGGTAGCTGCATTTTCTTTGTTATGTTCACTACATGTGGAACATGCTTGAAACAATTTTGTAGCCCGCTCATAAAAGAAAGATAGTTATTTTTGCATCATGCTTGTTAGCCTTGCCGCATAATAGTGTATGATTTAAAATTTACCTGCAATTTTTTAGTTTTATAGAGTTAATTAGTGGTTAGGGGATATAACGGATTTTTGAGTAGTGTAAGTTCTGTTTATTAGACTAAACCAAAATAAAATGGCTGTCGTTATTTACAGAATTATTTTAAGCTTATAAGTTATCTTTAAATTGATCTAAGTGAGCATGTAACATATATAGTTTCAGGGTGAGACATAAGAGTCCACGTCATTTTTACACACATTTGAAAAATATTTATACGCTCAGCCAAACAAAACACCTTAGTTTCTCAAAAAAGTGCGTGCGCGCACTATATAAAGTGCGTTGCCGCTTCCCGTTCCATACCCGATATCCTCCCGTACCTCACTCTCTTGCTTATTAAGAGTGGTAGTCTCTAAGCATTTGGCAAAAATCGTATATATTTTTTTATCATCATATAAAGTACAAAAGCAATTATTTTTTTTTATAAATCGAGTTTTTGGTTATATTTCGATGTCAAAAATCAGAAACTAGTCATTAAATAACAGACACCAAAAAAGGTGTTTTTTTTGGGTGACTTGTGTTTTACTTTTTTTGTTAATTTTTAGGTGTGTCAACAAAGAGTTTATCTATCTATCTATCTTTCACTTTTCAGAAGCTGTATGGGATTAAACTTTCTTAAAATTATGCCCCAAGTAGGAACCACAACACAGACATGCACTTTACCCTTGATCTTCAAGAGCAAGACCCCTGGAAGTTGAACAAAAGACTTTTCACGGATGAAAGAAGTGTGTACTTTTGTTTTGTCGTTATACGATCACAAGGGCCACACGCCAAATAGAGACGGTTTTTGCACTCTCAAAATAAGGAAAAGCATTAGTAAAATATCATGACACATGTAACGTATTTTCAATATAAACATCCTAATTCATTATAAAAGCGAAAATAACTTTGCACGCTTTACGTTCTAATATGTTTTAAAGAAAAATCTGATGAAGAAGATTTGATGATACTTTTATCACAAATATCATACGTTGAGGTCGAAGTTCCGAATGCTTTTTGCAATATATATATATATATATATATATTTTATACAAGATAGATCTACGATTGACCACCAACTCGCCTGATGTTAAGGTACATATTATTGTTGATATATTCGTTAAAGTTATTGTGTAAAATTTTACACGATAAACACGATATTATGGAAGCTGGCAATTGCAAAATTTTATTTTGAAAATTTTTGGCGTTAAGGATTGGCGTTTGTACCTTAAAATATCACGTTCCTCTTTTTGAAATCAGTAAAATCTTGGAACTTTGGGTTCTTGGATTTTTTAAGGCTAGAGTGAATAGATATCTTCTAGATAGATGAGCTCCATCCTCGGCCACATCGTCGCTTAACATTGTAGATCTAACTTAAAAAAACAACTTAAAAGTGCGAGTATCAGAATGAGAGTACAGAATTCACTATTTGCTCTCCATTAGCCTAAATTCTCTATGGTCCCATGTGAGGTTTGTTAAGGAACCTTATTTCGTCGTACAAAGGGCCCGTGCTTTGGAATAATGAGGCTCTCAGGAAAGAATGCTCGAGTACCCCCTATCTGAAACTCGACTTTAGAGCCGCAATGTAGCGAGCTGCGATAAAACGTGCCCAGGTAATGCTGTCTTGTGAGTCGTTTCTCCTGAATAGGTATAAACCACCAAAAACATAATCATAATCTATCATATAATCATAATCATAACTATAAACATAATCACCAAAACGCGACTAGCAATTTCGCCAATTCTATTTGACAGATTTTTATTGTTTTGTTTGTACCTAACGAAAAATCTAAACAATTAGCTCAAAATGAGAGATTGAAACTAAGAAAAAAAAACAGTCAGTTTAACCAATAAACTGAGAAAGAAAAACAGTCAGTTTAACAATAAATAAAATAACTGTAAAAAATATATTATATAAAAAAACTAATATATACTTTATTTCTAGTCTAAAAACTCAACTGTTTCCCTAAGATATCAAAATGAATAATAAACCTTTCAGTTGAGATACGTGTGCGCAGCCGCTCGTTCCTCCTAGAGTTCAACTTATATTGTTATATAACTGGTATTTGCGTATTTTGGCTATTATTATAATTATATAATTGGTATTTGAAAGTATACGCAAAGCGAAAGACACCTCACACATCAAAATCAATTTAGTTTATGCTAGAAAATAAAGTGTCTACATGCTATATAAGTATGTCTACATGCTATATAAGTTCTCAAATAATTATATTTTATTCATACATACTCCCAAAAAACATTAATCTACGTTTGGAGCAGTCAAGTAAAAACAAGATACCCAAAGCCAATTACATCGTAAAATATTACCATCTTTCGGGTAGTTGAGTAAAAGGGCCATAATAAACTAGGAAGTCTCTTATTTCATGCTGAATACCCAAACTCATTCTACCTTAACTCACAAAAACTTATACGGATTATATCTTGTTATCGCTGCTAAGGGTAAAATATTCTTTTGAAATTCAGAAAATATACAAACCAATATATATAAACCCGTAAAACATACAGTAACATATACAGTAAACATAACCTTGTACTTTTACCAGAAAGTAGATAAGTAAACAGTTATTCTTTTGCATTAGCATCTGTATCTGGCAGATCTGCCACATTATGATTCCATACTTATTACTTTCAATAAACGTCTGCCAATACGAATCTTATCTGGTGTTTGTCACAGACTAGAAAGGAGCAGATGACAACTATAGGAAAAAGAAATAAATGTAGTAAACAAAGTAAAGGATAGAAACAAACGGGTGTGCCTAACATTCCTGAAGTATATTCAGGACTCACTACGGCACTCACTTGCTCACCATGGGTCAGAGCTATCAAATACAATTGAAATTGTAAGTAAACTAGACTGAATCATAACTCTGTAATAAATGTCAAGATTTCCCTGATGTTTAAAACGATGTGGGGTGGGGTTTTTGGTAGTTTTTGTGTATTTAATCTCATTATATGCGAGGCCAAAAAAAAAAACGTGTGTGAGAGTGTGAAGAGAGGAAAAGTTTGAATTTTTCGGGAGTATTCAGGCTTATAAGGGAATATCCCAGTGTCTTCCTATTAATAGAATCTGGCCACCAATAATAATATAGTTTATATATATACTACATCTACTAAGTTACGACAGTTTCCCATTTTGTATCGCTATATTGAAGTTACCCATCTGTTGTATCCATGTTCTGTATACTTATTTCATATCTTGCGAAGTCAGCCGTGACCCAATGGGTAGATTAAGATTAACGATCACCGGGACGCAGCCGATATGTTTCCCCTTTGTGCGAACTGATTGAATGACTTACCATAAACAATGATGGAGCGTTTGGTGCGAGACCTTTCAGCTTACAGATCTAGAGATATATATGAATGTTTACTTTTTATACTACCTACTAGTGGTTCCAGGAGCAATAGACTTCACGAATTTACTGGTGAGCACAGTAACTTAAGGCGCTGTTAATAGTAAAACTTCTGTCTCAATACTGCGCTTAGTTACATTTTGAATATATAAATTTACTGTTTATCAAACATTTATTCTGCCGCGAATTGAATCTTGAACCTTTTACTCCTACATGAACTAGACTGCCATCAAATTAAAATTGAATAATTATAAATATATCATTTTAGTACACCTCTCAATTTTTTTTAATGGAATGATCTCATGATTGTTTTTATCTCACCAGAGTGAAAACACAGTTTAAAGTGGAGCAAACTTGTTATGAAAGATAACTATACTTACACTTTTAGTTTGTTAGGGTTCCGGTTAAAACGGGACCCTATTACTAAGACTCCGCTGTCTGTCTGTCTGTCACCAGGCTATATCGCATGAACCGTGATAATTAGACAGTTGAAATTTTCAGAGATGATATATGAACTTCTGTTGCGGCTATAACTACAAATACTAAAAGCAGAATAAAATAAATATTTAAGGGGGCTCCCATACAACAAACGTGATTTATTTGCCGTTTTTATAGATAATGGTACGGAACCCTTCGTGCGCGAGGCCGACAGGCACATAGCCGGTTTTATTTTAAATGTTTAGTAAGTGCACAGAACGCAACCCTGTTATATCTTTACCCCTCGGAGTCGCCTAAGAAGTAGGTAAATATTTGTGAAATGATTTACAATCCTAACTCTACGAATTAATTAAGAAGGCATCTGTGGCCCGCTTTCGTTGGAACTCAAGAAAATTGTGAAAGCAGCGAATTATTTACGTTTTGTAGATTGTCGAAATATTTTGGAAGTGTCGAAATTATTTGGACGGTATTCGTTTGGCCAATTTGTTTGTTTTGAAAATGCCATTTTGTGACTACAGTTTTGTATAACTCTTTTTGTTTTTCGTAAGGTGTTTTACTAATTGGTTATGTTTTGGTTATGTGTTTTGGATAAGTCCTGTTAAAATAAACTATTAACCATGAGCATCTTTTTATTTTTGAAGTAGTAAACTATAAGTTTACTACAACACTGGAATAATGTAGTAGTAGGTCAAGTAGTGAAAATCACACTGATTTGAGAATATGAACTGTTTTATTGCAATATTTATATATATACGATATATTTTCGTTATTTAAAGCCAACACCGCCAATACAACTCAACATCGATATCACAGATTCGCGGACTTTAGGATTTGAACGCAGTGATGGCAGTAGTTTTTTGTATAGAACAGATTATTAGGGATACTAACTCAATCTATAATCGTTAGGCTATATTGTAACTTTCGTTTTTATACGAAATCGAATCAGAATTTGAAGAGACTAGCGCATTGCGTGACTTTGAGCTTCTCTTGAATCTAAATATTTTTTATAGTTTAAAAAACTAAAACGATCGACTACAAAATACCCAATTTTGTTTTTAAAACCAAACTATTAAACCGATTTTGATGAAGTTTTTATGGAATCAATCTAAAAGTATATCCTATAAAAAAATCAAATCGGTTTAAAAATTACGGATTTATACCTTAAATATGAAAAATACAACCGAATACAGAACTTTTTCCTTTTTGGAGTCGGTTAAAAAGTAGAAGTTTTCAACTCGGCCAAATGAAAAAAAATATTTTTGCCTAATACAGTGTAAGCTAGGTAATGGGAGGGACGGTTCGCCAAGTTTGTCAGCTCGTTTGGTTTCCACACGATCCAGAAAGTTATCTCGGAGTGCATCGGTGTTACAGCGTGCAACTTCGCGATTCAAACATGGTTACGATTTGAGGAACAAAAGTTACTAGAAGGAACTTTAACAGACTTTTTCTTCGATTAACCGTTTCGTTTGATTGAATCAGTTTTTTTTTTAAATGACATCAAAAAGTAATTCATATTGAACGTTCGTACATGTCAGTGATTTTTAGGCTTCCGTACTAAGGGTGCGGGAACTTATTCGTGAGGCTACGGTGTCTGTCTGGCTATCCTTTAAAGATACAAGTTACAAGATTGTATGGTTTACTTTGATGTATATCAACAAATACAAAATACTAGGCAAAAACGAGACAAATTTGAAAAAAAAATATATTTTTGAATAAACTTCTTTGTTGACTCCAAAAAATTAAAAGAAACGAAAAATGACAAGTGAACGTTTCTTTTACAGTTGGTGTCATGTAACATAATCAAAAAAACCGGACAAGTACGAGTCAGACTCGCCCACCGAGGGTTCCGTACAAACTAGTAAATAAAAGGGAATATTTTTTTTTAATTTTCCTTTTTATACCGAAAAATATACACCGTAAAAATATTTAAAAACCTGTTTTAATTAATGCTAATTAAGCTCTTTCATATGATACCCCCACATGATACGGTCAATTCACTTTAAAATTTCGACTCTCATTCCTTGCATAGCGACACTATTTTTTTGTAATTAAATTAAAAATGTCCAGTTTCCGGATTTTTTCCTATATTTGTACTCTAACACAATGCTTCTTGCCAAATTTCAGAGTTCTAGGTCAATGGGAAGTACCCCATTCCTCTGTGAGTGTCGAAATGTGCATTTTTTACGACATATTCGGCTGTATTTTTTTACGAAAACTGAGAAATTTTATTTTTCTTTCTGCAGCAAGATACTATGGATTTGCCTATATGGTTTTAATTTCAACTCGATACCTTCACGCGTTCCCGAGATAAAGGTTTTGACACCCGGACACCTGGACAGACGGACAGACGGACAGATGGACAGACGGACAACAAAGTTTTTTCCTTTTGAGGTACGGAACCCTAAAAAGACTAAACGGTAGTGTTAAAATCTCTCTGGAGTCTGGATAAAGAAAATAGGTCCGTAATCCGTAACACTTAATTATTTAAACTTGATATTGTATGTGAACGCCTAGTATTAAAAGCTATTCCTGGCGTAGAAAATATGTGAAGTTACAAATATTCTTCAATATAAAGCACAATTTGTTGAGTAAATAGCCCTGGTGTCAGTTTTCATTTGTTCATTGTTCATGTATTGTGTCATGCATAGGAGTACGAAAGCCTTGGTGTATAAGTGAAACTCGTACTTTACCAGATATATTTTTTATCGTATAATATAATATTAATAATTACTAACTCGTCTGATTGCCATCAGATAAGTTGGTAGTAAAATTTCTTCAAAGTCAAAAAAGGTTTTGCCTATCAGAAACCGATTACATTGTGAATTAACAATCATACAGTATGTACCTATTGGTTGCGTTGATAACATAAATATTTCAATCAATAAAATTTATTCAATACTTAAATATTAATAAAAGGTCACAAGTAGAGACCACGGAAGACCAGTCACAAAGTGGACAGACATGCAAGAGGTAAAGATGCCATATTTTGTAAATGCTTGGGGGAGGCGTCTTCCAGCAGTATAATGGTTTCGAATATTTTTTTATACATTTTTCTTGCCTTCAGCTCATCTAGCTCAATTTATCTCCGCGATGCAAAGGTACACATTTGTGTAAAACGCTACGTGCTAACATTGAAGAGATACCTACGAGAGTATGTGAACTTGCAGCGCACTAGACTGATAAGTTCTTAAAGTGGACTATGGAATTCTCTGCTCTTAAACTTGATGAACTATCGGCTAGAGTACTCTCTCAGCTAACATCATATTCCAGATGAGTCTGATGGACTTCTACTCAACCATCATCATCATCTCAGCCATAAGAAGTCCACTGCTGGCCTCCCCCATGGATTTCCAGAAAGACCGGTTGGAAGCGGCTTGCATCCAGCGTCTTCCTGCCTCTTGTATGATATCTTCTGTCCACCTTGTGGCTGGTCTTCCTACGCTACGCTTGCCGGAATCTACGGCTTCTACGGAATGTTATGACCTAATGATGACAAGGCAAGGGGCGTCTAATTTGTTTTTATAATGCAAAGTTGGTATATTAAGATATACTAAATAGTACAGTCAAAAATAAATCATTCCGCAAACACGCTTAGCTAAATAGCAACTCACCAGTAGTTGCTACGACACCAGTAGAGCGTAAATCAGCTTGCTTAAACTTATATTAACCTACTGGCACTTATATAATGTATTCAATAAATACGTAGCACTTATCTGCCTAACGTGCGATAAAGTATGGACGTAGCCTAAACTTTTTAGTTTATATGAAAAACATTATCTACACAGACCTGAAAAGACTTATAAACATAGAACATAAAAATATTTTTTTAAGAAAACATTAACAAAAATCAATATCAAAGTTAAATATTATTAAAGTCAAATACAGAATTGGTCGAGATATGACAATCAACTTGAGATTGCGTGTAACAGTGAGGGTGCGTGGATGTACTAGATGCATTTTAGCACTGAATAATTTTCTTGATTTTACGTTTTGCCCATTTATAAAATTATTATTAGTTTTTATATTAATATACATTGTTTTTTTTTAATCGCGAGGTAAGGATTTGCAAATAAGCTCTCTCGCGAGGTCTACTGTTCGTAGAACTACTAGTATAAAGTTTTTAGTGGGGGATGCCTAGTCCCTTTCCCGCAAAACGACAGTTTTTTATTGAATTTGCACGGAGCACTTCATCATCCGCGATGGTGTGCTCTTTGTCTAACATGAAATTGAAATGCTTGTAATTTTCTTATTCTCGAAAAAAAAAACTTTGTTTTTGTGAAACAGATTTAAAATCATACATATTCCCTATATATAACAACACACATTCGTTGCATCAAAATATTTCGCTTGGTAAAGTAAAAAGTTCAGTTTAACTATTTAACGCTTCTAGTGCATTAACCGTAAATTATAAGTTTCATAGTTTCTAAAGGAATTCCCGGGGCACAGGTACCAACGCAGTGGAACTACAAAGTTCGCTTCAATAGTTTTGTTTGAGTTCTTCACAACATGCAAATACTTAGCCAAACGGAATGGGAAGCGTGTAAGCCACTGTGTACATTTAATTTATTGTGGCTTTAAAGGTCTTGTACATAAGTTCATGCAATTAATAGGGGAACGTTGTTTTATATTACTGACTGGCCTTGTGGCTCAGTTGGTAGTGTGTTTACGTCTACCTGCTGAACTGAAAGGTCGTGGGTTCAATCCCCACCCAGGGCAAACATTTGTGTGATGAGCATGGATGGTTGTTCTGTGTCTGGGTGTTTCTATGTATCATATGTATATATTTACAACAAAAAAATATGTATATATGTATTCTATCAGCCATCTAGTTCCATAGTACAAGCTTTGCTTAGTTTGGGCTAGATGGTGTTGTGTGAAATGTCCACAAATATTTATTTATTTATTTATTATTATTTATTATATTATAAGTTCTTCATGGGAATCGAATTTAAGATAAAGATTAGCACTAGTGTTTATTGCTTTTTAAAATATTGTTATGGTTTTAATGTTTTTTAGGGTTCCGTACCCAAAGGGTAAAACGGGACCCTATTACTAAGACTGTCTGTCTGTCTGTCCGTCTGTCACCAGGCTGTATCTCATGAACCGTGATAGTTAGACAGTTGATAATGTCACAGATGATGTGTTTCTGTTGCCGCTATAACAATAAATACTAAAAACAGAATAAAATTAATATTTAAGGGAGCAGCCATACAACAAACGTGATTTATTTGCTCGATATTGATTACGGCAACAGGTAAACGCTTGAAATATTCACTTAAAAAATAAATAATTAAATTAAAATAAAATTAACATTTAAGGACCCATATAACAAACGTGATTTTTTGCCGTTTTTATAGATAATGGTACGGAACCCTTCGTGCGCGCGTCTGACTCGCACTTCGCCGGTTTTATTTTATATAAATATTAGCTGCGCCCTCGGTGTCACCTGCATAGTGATGAAAAACGGAGATAGTGATGATGATAAAACGCGTCCCATGTCCTTCTCCAGGCCCTAAAAAATCTCTGTGCCAAATTTCATAACGATTGGTTTTGCTGTTAAGCCGTGAAGAGGTAACAAACAGACAGAAAGAGTTTCGTTAGAGTTTCTTAGAGAGAGTTACGATTTTATAATATTAGTAAGGACTAGTTAGCATAACAATATTGAAATTTAATAACTTTTAGATATACATAAAAGTTTTCTATTGTTGTGAGAAAATATCACCCAACCGGCGTACCTATCAGACGACTCGATGTCTATAGATCTGTAATTGTTGTTTGACAAATGTTAAGTGATTTTACAAGAAACATTTTAAAGAACGCTCATTTCAATACATTGCTTTTGCTGCTCTGTACTTACTTTCTCATGAAAGTGTACACTCAACGACATATCAAACTTAATAGATTCACTACGAAAATAGCTCCTACACATTTGGGTATTTTGTTTATACTTCTATACAGATGCTTGTTCGATATCCTCTAAGTTACAGCAAGAATGCGTTTAAGTGAAGTCTCTATAACTCCTAGCCTGTCCCAAGCATAATTAAATTGAAATACTGTAAAGTTCTTTCTACAAAATAGCAATCTCAACTCGAAAAATAAAAGATTAACAATGCTCCACGTCTAAGTTTAAAATTAGATTACATAATAGACTACCTCCACCTTGTTCAACTTTTTCATTCTTTCGAAATAAAAGAAAAAAAACCTGCAACTTTATTAACAAAGTTTCCGAGTTCCGTGGCAGGGGTGTACTTCATTTTTGTGCTGGATAGTTGGCCTCGTAATAAGTAAGGGAGATGAGAGCTCGGTATGCCGGAAACTGGAGCAGCTTGATGTCATCTTCAAGCCAGATGGAGAGTCGCGTTTTAGAGATTGAACGACTTTGGATCGCTGTTAGAACAGAAATGTCAAAAAAGTTAGTTTAGAAAACTTAAAAAGCTCTATAATAATAGATAGATAACTCTTTATATATAAGTAGATAAGAATATTCTGGTTCAAATCATCTTTCAAACAAAAAAAAAAATATCAAAATTTAAAGGCTCAGACACACAAATATACTGAATACACACGTCTAACTTATAACACCCTTCCCTTTGGGTCACAGGCTTAAAGATTGGTAACATACAAGCATACAAGAGTGATTTTTAATATCAAGGATATTTTCGTAAGCTTTTGTTTAAATTGCAACGGTATTCGTACAAAAGGGATGTCTGTACTCAGCAATAAGCGATAAGAAGCTGAAAAAGAAGAAGAACATAAGAAATTTATCTACTAGCTGCACCTACTAGCTTTAACTAGCTGCACCCCGCGGTTTCACCCGAAGTGATTTATCATCATCATCATCTCAGACATAAAAGCTTAACATAGGCCTCCCCCATGGACTTCCAAAAAGACCGATTGGACGCGGCTTGCATTCAGCGTCTTTCTGCCACGTGAAAGAGTAACAAACACACATAAACAAACATACACACAAATTCCCAAACTTTTGCATTTATAATATTAGTGTAGATAGTGAAGATGTAGATGTAGATATATAGGAACTTTTATATTTTTTTGGGATAAAAAGTAATTTATGTTCTACTGCAGGCCATAGGCTACCTTCATACCAAATTTCATTAAAATCCGTTCAGTTGGTACTGCATCACATAATTCAGAACACCATATTAACTCTTTTGAGTATCCCAAACTCAAGAGAGTAAAAATTTCTAAGTTAAAAATCTGTTCTTAACCTTAAAAAAATAGCGTTCTTCAACAGTTTTAAATGTTTTAAATACATTTAAAACTGTTGAAGGAAAGAAACAATAATCTGTGGTACATTCTATCCGCAAATAAAGTCCAATATTTTTGTTCAACAATGGCAGGCGTTTGGTATGGGAGTATTGGGTAGTCGCATAAATTGACACATTTATATGACACGACGCTGATTTCATTTTTGTTGATAAAATATAAGACAGAAAGCAATTTATTGACCGCACGAGCAAATCGAGTTAAGGTTTCATTAACTGGCAAAACTTACTTTCATCTGTCCAGATAGTTTTGTTTTTTGGATTCAGACTTGTGTGTTTGTTTGAATAGTAAGTTCTTGCATATTCGTATTTTCAACTAATCTTGACAAATCTTGAAACATCAGGTCAACAAAAATCAGGTTCTACAATTCCGTAGATGGTTTTATCGTTGGCGGTTATTTACTTGGGAGCATTTCTCTCAATAATTATAATTTAAAACACTGAATAAAATCGTTTTCAAAATTACGCAATTCGTTAACTTAGATGATATTTTTTCAGTTATTTTGTTATAAAAATCAAAGTACTGAAAAATACATATACTACTTCTGAGGTAATTACCTACCAAACAAAAATCATCAAAAATAATTCATAATTGGTGGAGTAATCGCTGAATGATATTGCTGAATGCAAAAAAAATTACTATAGACAGAAACATTTAGGTGCTAAATAATAAAAAAAAAATATGAGCAATATCTGCCTCGAAATTATCTAAGCAAAATATTTTGAAAGGGTGGCTTACAGTAGACTTCTTTCTGATTTTTCTGTTGAGCATTTTCACTGTTTTAACTAACTATACTGCCATTGATATATTAGAAAATTGCCATTCCAGCAGCCTGTTTATCCCACCACCTTTTTTAACCGATTTCCAAAAAGAAGGAGGTTATCGATTCGGTCTGAGGCTGTTTAACGCCACATTTGACATTGGTTAGAAGGTTAAATGGAAGGGAGAGGGTGTTAGAGGTGATTCGAAGGTAAGATGAAATATTGTCTTGGAATTAAGGAAATTGGCATTTATATAGGCGATGAGCTTACCCCCCAGTTCATCGCCTACATAAATGCAAATTTCCCTCAATTCCTTAACTGACTTTTACAGTTGGTATGCCCGGGAAGAAAAGCAGCTGGTACATTCTATGTTTTTATTTTTCTCCCAGTCCAGTCAGTATAAAGATGTGCATATACCTATTATGGAAACAAGCAAAAAACAAAATCTAGAAAATGTTCTTTTTTTTATGTTTGTTCCCCGATTATTTAGCCAATTGTGCAAATATTTTAATTATTATTAGCTCAGCTCAGCGCAGCATAAAGTTCAGCATTTTTTTATTGCTGAACTTTTTAATTCGGAACACATATTGCATAACTACTACTTGGCGTCATTGGTTGAATAACTGACAAAAGTGTAGTAATTTATCAAGCGGACTCTATAAAAGTATACGTTATGAATTCTCTATATTAAAAATAAACAGCGTTAGCTGTTTTCTGAGATCACACAAAATACAGAATTGGTAAGTGGTATACTTATCAATTCTGTATTTTGTGCGATCTCAGTAATATATGTAAAATATGTAAAAAATCTTATTTTTAATAGGGGGTTTTGAATTTTGAATTTAATTTTATTCTTCACAGACACGGACCCTGGTGTCTGTGCAGAATAAAATTAAATAAAAATAAAAAAAATAAAAATAGGGGGTTTTATGGTTGATAAAATTAATCAAGGCATTTCACGATATATTAATAAATCATATAATATTTTCTTAAAATTATGAAACCTTTAAATTAATTATTTAAAAAATCTGCATTTGTAAAAAACTGGAATCATTTTAAATGGTGTTCGTTCCATGAAATCAGAGTAACAAATCGTATCGTATGAATGGCGCCTAACACGAGAGAGGAAAATGAAAAAGTTGCCCCAAGCGACGTCGACGATACAAAAATCGAAGCAAATGGAAAAACTTTGTCGAAACGCAACAAAAAGAAAATTAAAAGCTTTTGATTTGTGTGACGTCCCACTTCTAATGCATGGATATGAGCTCCAAACAATATTTCCACACAGAATTTTCATTGAGTACAGCCTTTTCTCCGCTTTCTCTTCTCTTTCTGCCTGACGCTAAATGTGATTGGATTTTGAGATGTTGTTTTTCTTGTGAGATGATCTTGTACGGTATAATGGGAAAAAATAATGTGTTTGCATGAAAAGGTTCCGTGGAAAAGAATAGGATGTTTCCTGTTTCGTGAATATTGAGAGCGTAAAAGGACAATACCTACTACATTAAAAATAGGTGCGATGAGACTTTATATACATTGCTATATTTTTTGCCAAGAAAATTGAAATGACAAAAAATTCTTTTTACGCAGGTCCTTCATCTTTGACATTTTATAAAGAATTGCGAGCTATGCGAAATATGGCTATAAAAAAACTTGGTTAGATTATTAATAGTAAAATAATGAAATCGAAATAGAAGTGAGTATTTAAAAAAGTAAAATAATACCCGAGTACTTAAGATCTATTTTTGTAATGTTATTTATGTGTAGGCTATATATGATGTTGATTGCGTTTTTGTGAGAAAGCAAGCATATAGTCTCTATAAACTGTATTTAGGTTTTGGACATGCTTCAGAAGATAATTACACTCTTGTAAAATTATTTATTTGCCACAAAAGTTTGCGAAATGATGCAATTATTGTTTGGGATAGATTGGGTCGCGTTTGTCAGGTATGATGTTGAGCAACGTTGCGGTCTACGATGGAACGCGCTTGCCTAGAAAAACTTAATTGCTAATGAATTAAAGATGTATATATCTATTCTCGTTTGGTCAAATGTAACCTCTTTTTAGGGTAACCAAGTCTCCTGATACGCTGATCATATTATAATATACAGACTTGTATGTTCTTTACACATTGGACGCTCTTTCCAACGACAGCACGCTAATCAGTGACGCATGCGCAAGTTAACGTCTATATTCGATAGACATCGATAAATAACACACAAAAATTTGGGTTGTCATCTGACTGACGCATACTCATGATGTCAATAGGGATTCGAGTGCTTAAAGCACAAAACACCTGCCTCGACTGACAACCCATGCGCCGTACATGCAAACTCCTGCAAACAGGGCGGGCGTGGGGAGCGAGTGAAGAACCTGAAAATTGTGTAAAGCGCAGAAAGACCGTTCTGAACGTAACACTGACTTACTGTGAATGTATTCTGTGGTTCTACATATATTTTGAAGTAATTTACATTATAAAGGCTGCATTCATAATTTTTTAACCGACTTCCAAAAAGGAGGAGGTTCTCAATTTGTCGGAGTTTATTTTTTATGTATATTCCCCAATTACTCGAAGACACCTGGACCAATTTGAAAAACTATTTTTTTGGTTTGAAATGGTATATTTCCCAGGTGGTCCCATAAACATTTTGTCAAAATAGGTTGCTTAATATTTTGTTTTTAAAACAAAATAACTGGACAAATATGCGATCGAAGTAAACGAATTGTGTATTTTGAAGTCTGTGTTTTTAGTTTTATAAACGATTACTTGTTAGTAGATATGTACACTTCACAAGAAAAATATCATCAAAATTATAAGTCCAGCGGTTTAGGCAAAATGTTGTATGTCAGTCACTCAGAATTTTATGGAGGAAAGCCTTTTATGAATTGGATATAGATGTTTAAAAAACTCGTTAATTATTTCGCATACTGCATTCAGTTTAATTTAAAATAACATTTCCTAACTTTGGGTTAATCCGTGCAGGGATGCACTGAGAACGGCTTTAAGGTGGACTTACAGTGTCAGGCGCGCGGATTTATCCGGACAGTTGGTTAGCGCGCCCTCTACGTAGATTAACTCGTGATCTGTGTCGGGAAGGCTGATTTTTGCTTAAATTTTATTATACATAATATACAGCCAATCTCCGGCGGGGTGTATTTTGGCGGGAACGTCTTAGTAACGTGTTGTTGCTTTGTTTTATTTTCCTAAACTTGTGTTATTATGAACATTAATGCGATAAAAATGGTGTTGTTTTATTCATTAAGTGTTCGATATAGTGCGTGTGTGTGGGAAAGTGAAATAAAGCAGTAAAACGTGTGATTTTACGTTGTCGGCAAAACTCCATAGAAGCTTCTAGTAAAGTAGCCACCACTTTACTGAAGCAGGACTCGACTTATAAATTGACTGTATATGTCAATGAGCTGACATGAATGCAAATTTCCCTCAAGTCCCTTAACTGACTTTTACAGTATGCCCGGGGAAAAAAAGCAGCTGGTACATTCTATGTTTCTATTTTTCTCCTAGTCTAGTCAATATAAAGATGTGTATATATTATGGAAACAAACAAAAAACAAAATCTAGAAAATGTTCTTTCTTTTTATCCTAAAAAAAGAACACAATTCTAAGTGGAGCCGCTCTCAGACGAATAAGGCTCAACCGTTCAGTAAACAATGATAGGTATGTCCATCGGAAACCTATCAGATAAAGCAGCATTATACCGTTACAATAAATGATTCAATTTCCTTTACGCAAGTATCCGATCCACTTAAGTATTATGAAAGTAATAGAAGGGAGGGGAATAGTTTTCTTGCTGACGCTCCTTTTACGATAATGACAGAAAACGCGGTCCAATATCTATAAAATATTACAACCGTAGGAGAACCGAGCGGTCGGTCGTCGGACCGCGCCGGACGGAGGCCGAAGATTTCATTGGCGGAATTAACTTTAACCGGGATGCGTTCGTGCAATGTGCTATAATTTGAGGTTTATTCCACCAGAAAAAAGATTATATAAAAGATAACTAAGGAAACTGTTATTTTAATGAAAATATTGGTGTTTTGAAATATATTTGTCACAATGTCATCCTAACCGTGACTAATACGCCTAAGAGCCCACGACGGCCAGACCTTCGTTATTTTATAAAATTTTAAAGTTTCTCTGTGTATGTCTCTAACACAGGTAAGAACGACCAGCGACTAATATAGAGTTTGGATTGTGGTTACTTTGGCAGATAACAGGTAGTAAAGGTGTATAAAATAGTACCTTACTTTCCTTAAAGTATAAAGCTTAATTTTTTATATGTTCTTCAGGATAACTATAAAAATCACGTTATAGCATTGACGGACATTTATTAAGGTTGCTACTCCCTGCCAGACACCCCTAATCGCCAGGAAGCCAGACCTTCGTTATTTTATAAAAGCTGAAAGTTTCTCTGTTCAAAATTCCTAAGGTATACTTACATTACTTTAAGGACTTAGTTATTAAATATAAATCATCATCATCATCTCAGCCATAAGAAGTCCACTGTTGGACATAGGCCTCCCCCATGGATTTCCAAAAAGACCGATTGGAAGCGGCTTGCATCCAGCGTCTTCCCGCCACTTGTATGAGGTCGTCTGTCCATCTCGTGGCTGGTCTTCCTACGCTGCGCTTGCCGGTACGTGGTCTCCACTCGAGAACCTTTCGGCCCCATCGACCATCAGTTCTACATGCTATGTGCCCTGCCCACTGCCACTTCAACTTGCTAATCCGCTGTGCTATATCGGTGACTTTTGTACGTCTACGTATCTCTTCATTTCTGATTCGATCTCGTAGAGAGACTCCGAGCATAGCCCTCTCCATAGCTCGTTGCGTGACCTTGAGCTTCCTTATAAGGCCCATAGTTAGGGACCACGTTTCAGTGCCGTATGTCATCACTGGTAACACACACTGGTTGTAGACTTTCGACTTGAGGGACTGGGGAATATTGGACGAGAAGACGCTTTTAAGTTTCCCGAAGGCTGCCCAGCCGAGTTGGATACGACGATTGACCTCCCTTGTAAAGTTGGACCTGCCTAATCGGACCGTCTGTCCTAGGTAGACGTATTCGTCAACAACTTCAAGAGTGAAGTTCCCCACAGATATTGGGGTTAATATAAATAAAAAAGGTTTATTATTTTATGCTTTTCAGTTTTATCGGAAGTTTATTTTTTTGTTAAAAGTTTTTATATGTTTTTTTTTTCCACATTAATCCCTAAGAATCCACCAAATCAATCAAGATTTTAAGCACAATATAAATGTTTATTTAGCTTACAAAATACTTTGTACGAAGAGCGTACATTTTAATCGTTCATCAAATAAAAACACTTCTGACTACAAAATTCATGACTGCATTTTATTACCTAAAGTTCTTCCTATCGCTACTTCCAAACAACGATTACAACAACGCTCTACCGTAAAAGTGAAAGAAAAAGGATTTTCACTTGCCATCGTTGTTACAAGTACCCCCCCATTTGTTTGCGAAGCGCTAAGCAGACACTCCTAATGAAGGGATTAAAGAGAAAAAGTAGCCCTCTGCGCTCCGGCAGATTAGAGCAGAGATCATTAGTGAGCGATACACCTGATTACGGTATCAGCGAGGCGTGAGTACAGTGATACCGGTTGATGTATGGCGCTCCCTCGCTGACTAAGTGCTGGATAAATACGCGTGTATTCTATAATAAGCCTAATAATAAGCATCCAAACTACTTATCTACTTAACAATTATTTATTAGGTAAATAGGATAATTATGTACTCGCATCTACAAAGCAATGTTGTTGTACTCCTTGACTAATTTGAGGTATGGTATTATTTTGTATTCAGTATTAGGTTTTGCTTTCATTTGGCATTTTGCAATGAATGTCCAAGATAATTCACTGCAAGTCTGGAGACACGATTCTAGATGTGAGGTATTCAAAAGCACAAAATTTCTCAGTTTTTCGTGCATGTTTATATTGCGCTCGAAAGCGGCAAAAATTTTGCAGATGCGATATTAGACATAGAGATAAACATACTTTTATTTGCGACAAAAACTACTAAAACATAAAAACACTAAAAATAAACAAAAAGTGCCGTCGTTTTTGTCACAAATTGGTCCCAACTCAGCATTAGCTGGTCTTCTATTGAGACCGGCAGGTGACGTCACGCTTGTACGCTCGCTTTAAGTATTAGGTCGATATCTCGTACGTAATAGTAGGTATCAAAATTTATTTAAAATCTAAAAAACCAAAATCTTAACCAAATATTATAATTTACTGGATGAAAATCAAGAAGCACCAAAGAGATTACATGGAAAACACTATAAAAGAAATTATGAAAATTGCCCTTGATTTGCCATTCATTGATTTTTTTTAACGAGAGATAAACTTTTTTTGCGGCAACTGGATACTGTTCTGGATGTCTTGTCAATGTAATTTTCGTTTCAAGTCAATAAAATCTTAGTCTAATCAAATTAAACAAATCACGTCAAAATCGAAGTTCATATTGCTGATGAAAATAGTAGGGCTTTGTAGCCAACATCATGTTGTTATTTTCGCAGCTTTTATCATTATTTCCCGTTTTTTTATATAAGCCTAAAAGTTTTTGGGTACGATGTGGCCTTAAACAATTTTGCGTAATTAATCCGATAGGTCCTAGCCGGATAAAACTAATATTTCACTATAATTTCACAAATATTTTTTTTTTTGGTATTGTTTGTATGGATAGAACTTTTGATACTTTGTCAATTTTACATCCCTGTACACTATTTATGCAATCAATGTTTATTTGATTCTATTAAACTACAATATGTGTAGTAATTGCTTCGAGCCTGCCTTGCCGTTCCACAAATACTGCCGCACCGAATGTGCCGGTTCGCTTAAGTGTGTAGTGCCCTAATCACCCGCAGCTCGTCATATGTTTTGTCTACAGACATTTTACTCATCGAATCTGAATAGGGTTTACTCTGGTTGGCTTGTCATATTGAACATAAAAGTTAGTGACCGCAAGGGCGTAACTTAGCACTGATAACATAGTCGTCTTAAATTTAGCTGTCCGTAATCGTGATGGTAAAGTCAGCATGCGATAGTGAAATCAGCCAGTCTCAACTCACCCTTCAATTAGATCATCATCATCATCATCTCAGCCATAAGAAGTCCACTGTTGGACATAGGCCTCCCCCATGGATTTCCAAAAAGACCGATTGGAAGCGGCTTGCATCCAGCGTCTTCCCGCTACTTGTATGAGGTCATCTGTCCATGTCGTGGCTGGTCTTCCTACGCTGTGCTTGCCGGTACGTGGTCTCCACTCGAGAACCTTTCGGCCCCATCGGCCATCAGTTCTACGTGCTATGTGCCATGCCCACTGCCACTTCAACTTGCTAATCCGCTGTGCTATATCGGTGACTTTTGTACGTCTACGTATCTCTTCATTTCTGATTCGATCTCGTAGAGAGATTAGATGCCTAGACTGATAGTTGAAATGAAAATTGAAATACTATCGTTATTAAATCAACCTTCAGGGTCTCGCATTATTTTATTTTAATTTAACGCTTTTGAATAAAAAAAACCTCACTTCTATTCTTACAATTATTTTACGAACGTTGGAGATAGAAACCAGATTTTCATGAATACATTATTATCAGGCATACACATAACGTGTGTCCGAAAATAGTCCACATATTTTGAGTAAAACGGCCTCCGAAACAACAAATGCGTAGACACAACTCGTAGGTCACAAACTCTAACTACAAAATACTCGACCGTAACTCCGCCACGGAACAATAACAAGTTTGCACAGTGTTTCATGTACACGGTGTCCATTACGTGAACAATCCAGCTGTGGCCGAATTTAATCCGTTTAACTGCGCAAGGTTCACGAAGTTATCTGCGCGAGTGTGTGTGTAAAATCAGACGTTTTAATGAGTACAAAATTATGTACCTCGTAGCGTATCTATCTTTTTAATTAAATTGTGCCCCACGCTCCTTGGTTGCATTTCTAAACTATTATACCTAGAAATTCGTGATTAACCATACTAGTAGGTACTTTCTATGCAACTTATTTTGAACACTGCGTGATTACAAATTTTAACGATAAATATGTAAAACACTTAAGTCGTTATGGCACAGAAGTAATTGACATTTTTGTCAAGTGATGTTATCAAACAATACTTGCCAGGTAATCTTCTTTTATATTATAAAAATAACTACGAAACCCTACTATGTGTGGGTCTCGGCACGCTTATGGCCACTTAGTTAAAACACTTTTTAACCAACTTAAAAAATGAGGATATGAATTCGACTTTGTTTTTAGGGTTCCGTACCCAAAGGGTAAAAACGGGACCCTATTACTAAGACTTCGCTGTCTGTCTGTCTGTCTGTCTGTCTGTCTGTCTGTCTGTCTGTCTGTCTGTCTGTCTGTCTGTCTGTCTGTCTGTCTGTCTGTCTGTCTCCAGGCTGTATCTCATAAGCCGTGATAGCTAGAAAGCTGAAATTTTCACAAATGATGTATTTCCGTTGCCGCTATAACAACAAATACTAAAAATTCAACAAAATAAAATATTAAGGGGGGTCCCCATACAATAAACGTGTTTTTTTCGTATTTTTTTGCTCAATATTAAAAACGGTAACAGGTAGACGCTTCAAATTTTCACAGAATATTTACTTGTATATTACCTTTCAAAATAAATAATTAAATAACAATAAAGTAAATATTAAAGGGGGGCTCCCATACAACAAACGTAATTTTAAGCAATTTTTACTCGATCTCAATTAACAGGTAGAAACTTGAATATTTGTAAGTAAATATTTAGAAATATATTAACTATAAAAATAAATACCTAATCTAATACATAAAAACTCACAAAATGAAAATAATCCGTGCATCTAAACGCGGTGCGAGCGCCGGTTTAGCGGCGTAGCAGGGGAGGTAACATCACGGAGCGAGCCATAACCGCGCGTATTTGCGCGAGCGTCGTCATGCTGCCCGGATGTGTATCGGAAACCTACCTATAAGTTTGCAATTTACTACTTGGAATTGCGTTGATTTCTCGTTATTTTATAAACAGAACTAAACTTTGTAGTATTATAGATGATAGTACGGAAACCTTCGTGCGCGAGTCCGACTCGCACTTGGCCGATTTTTCTTGTAAGTTTGTTCAGCGATTGCTCCGCCAATTATGAATTGTTTTTGATGATTCTTCTTTTGTTTCATTGGTTATAATAATTTATATGGGACCTCAGATGTAGTCCCATATAAATTTTATTATTATCAGTTTAGTACTTTGGTTTGTATAATAAAATAACTGAAAAAATTTAATAAAAGTAATATAAGTAAACGAATTGCGTATTTTGAAGTCGGTTTTATTTCAGATTTTTAAACTATAATTACTTAAACTTTAACGGTAATTTATTAATTACATATTAATCAAGTACAACACACCATTTATATAGTTAAAGTTCACTTAGTATAGTTTTTGAAATTATTATATTATAGGTAGAATAATATGGAAAACTTCATACTTTTAGAAATCCACAAAAACAAAATCAGCGGATCCATCCATTTTAATTTTGATGAATCTTTGTGTGAATCATTCTTTTTTCAAATTTCCGAATATCGTAGAACATAATTATGTTACAGCATAACATTTAAAAGTAACTCTTTATATTTATTTCATCATGTATTAATCATTACAAACTCGTTGTTTCGTTGTTTCATTGTTTATGTATTTGTACGCACGTTTCTCACAATTAACGTAATAAATAAATGTATTTAAATTAAATTGAGAGTGTATTTCTGGCGTGCCATTATCATCGTTCAGAACTGATACAAACTATGAAATGCCAGAGGCATACTTCCCAAGTGATAGCAAGCCGGACGCATTCTAAAATATATGTGTAATCAAATACATTCCTCTTGCGTCTCGACCTGACACTTCAGTATTTTATCTTGCCAGAAGAGATAAGAGCTACACAATGATACGAGACTCACTCTGTAAGCGTCTGTTGGTAATATATGCAAGCTGATTTGTGCTTTATTGCGTAGTAGCGGGAGTTGCTATTCTAAGCAAATTTTGACACGTTTTTATCAAACTGTATTACTTAGATTTTTTTACCCGCAGTAAAAGTTTTTTAACGGTAAAAACATTCTTCTCAAATTAAAGGCACCAGTTAATTGCAAATGTTTTATATAACTCACAGTAACATGTTTGAAGATATGAAAATACTGAATGGATCAAATGGATACATGGGACATACTTTATGCGAGAAAAAACGCCATCTAGAACAAGCAGTATGTTTGTCACAATATATCTTCAAAGGTCAAAGTCAAATCATTTATTGCCTTAAGTATTCTGTTATGTGAATTGGTACAGCACAGTGACTGGCCAAGTCTATTGGACCTACTGAAGCTTGAATAGATTGTACGTTGTCTGTCAGCCAACTTTTATCGTGCTTGAATTTTGTGTTAAAATGCGGTATCTGCTTTTCTCTAATCTGTGTAAATCTGCAGTAATGTACATGATGCAGTTTTTGGCGAGTGTTATGTGGCGGTCGTCATTAGCATAGTTGTTTATTTGCGGTCAGCTGTTATTTTACGAGTTGAGCACTCATAAAAGGCACATAAAAACAATACAAGCTTGTACTCATACTACTTGTTATTAATACTAAGATAAAGTAAAGTGAGGATGTTCGTTATTTGTTAAAATTTTGACTTTGCGTGGACCTAACTAATTACGCATTGATTTCTGACTCAATTATTATAAAATTGTTTACATTATCTTTTACATCAGAATAGCACAGACAAGTTTATTATGTACTAATATTTTGTATGCAATCCTAAAAACAAACATATTGACGAGTCTAAATGTAAAATTTGGTAATAAATATAATAGTTAGAGTTAGTGAGCCGGCTCATAGATTTTACTAAGTTACACTATTAATTAACTCATATAAAAGTAAGTACAAATGTGCTAAAATTTTAAGTTATCGCTAATATACTCATGCACGCATGTGCGTATGCACGTGCTTACGCATTCGACACGCTAGTGCGTGCAAGCGTGGTTTAATTATTTAGGTGCGGTGTGAGAGTGTACTAAAACAACGGTAAACCAGGGAAACACCGCTAGTATATAGTTTTAATATTACTTGTTTAATAAACATATACGTATTTTATGTAAAAATGCATAAAACACTCGTATTACAGTTACTATTTTGTAAATTTATCTAATTATAATAGTGCATTTTGGTAATTAATGATAAAATACTCTCTATTCAAGCCAGTCGGTGACACGGGTCTGCGTCTGAGTAAAACCTATCACCATTATCCAATACCTTCTTGCTTTAATCCTCAGTATGAATGTAGCAAACGAATAAACTGGAAACGTCTAACGAGATTTTATTTTGAAAGGCTACACGAAAACGCTATTTATTTCGAGTTCTCTATTTGATTTGCTTTGGAACGTAAAGCTGTGATATACTAGCGAGTAAGTTCAGGTTATGTTGCTAACCTTTAGATTGGTAAAATAACTGCAGTACACTAACTTTTTTTTATATAGAATAACTCTACGTTTGACTACCAGCTCACCTCATGGAAAGCGATGCTGTGCCCGTATAAAGCACGTATATTATTACGTTATTCACTCAAGACTTATAAATAATTGAGTCATACTTTTCTGGAAACTAGGACGATGCTAAGGTATTTTATTCCACGACCTAGCGCCGGGCTATTAAAATATAGTATTGGTATCCCATATTTGTAGTAAGACAATTTTTTTAACTATCACGATCATTCATTAAAACACTATTAACGTGAACCACGGTAAATATCCCGTTAATAATAATAATGTTTTGTAGTAAGAGTCTACTAATATGGGACTTCTGGTTTCGGTTTGATCGGTAGTGGGACCCTTACCTACTACTCAAATGACCGCGTAGAGTGGCTCACACTATTGTAGGCCTAGCAGACCGTGCAGATTGTCTCGAGAGGAACTGCATCAAAGTGTTGAGGGCCTCGGTATGTGTTACACATACCGAATATAACATAAATAAATATATATAAATAAAATAAAATAAAACAAAGTACTACATCGATTTTAATAATATTTATATGGGATCACCTCTGAAGTATGATCTACCAACTACAAAAAGAATCATCAAAATCAATGCGCAATTAGCTTAGTACTCGGTGAACAAACATACAAAAAAAAACATACAGACCGAATCTATAACCTCCTTCTTTTTGGAAGTCAGTTAAAAACTGGAGTATTGTACTTAGATATAGGTGTGAAAACTGGAAGCATTTTAACGCCTTTATTTCGCTTGGTTTTGAAGTGTGCAAACGGATTTAAGCGGACAAAAATATCCATTCAGGTTCTAATACTGTTACGGTTGCTGGAAGAAAATCTGGTGCAAAAATTCTACGGATTTGTAAAGCTAGCACATGTGAAAAATCATGTATGTTGGATTTGTAGCCATAAGTTGATTTAGGATTTTGGTTAATGCTTTTAGTGCATTAATAAATCAAAATTATTTAATGTTCAAGTAGGCTGCTTCCAGACGGTCTTTTTGAAAATCCATGGTCTATGTCCAACAGTGAACTTCTTGTGACTGAGATGATGATGATTAAATGAAATGATTAAATTAAATTAAGTATCTCAAAGATTCTCCATGTTAAATACTCTAAAACTAACTTATCATATAATTCTCCTCTACCAAGACTATGTCGCACATAAAATGAAATTAATTTTACTATGGAAACTAACGTGGTTTTCACACATATTTAATAAAAACTACGCGTCACTCACGTCTGTTTTTAAGCCGAAATATCCGACTATAGTGACTATGGTGTGTAAAACAGACGCGAGTGACCCGTAGTTTTTATTAAAAATGAATGAAATTAATGTTTTGCTAAACGATCTCGATATATTTCACGACAAATTAAACGCATTCAAGTTTAAGTTATTACTTTTTTAACTGAACGCAATAGATTATAACATCACTGTTATATTAACTTAAGGTTTTCGTTTTAAATTAATATAGTTTTAGTTAAAGAATGATGTAGACGCCTGTTAAAGGTATGCATATCAGAACTTATATTAGAGATTACCTACTAAGTCAATGTAATATGTATACTGTTGGTGTTTCCTAAATAAATAAATAGAGTGCGATTATTTAGATGAAACTGGATTATTTGTCTTTTTTCCAGCTTATTACTTAGAAAATAGATATAATATATAAGAATGTTTTATATAATATATATAATAATAAAAATATTCATCCATTTATACATAAACAATATTATTTATCCATATTTCAATACGCACAATAAACTTGTAATTAGAGCGTTTTTGTAGGTTTCCGAATATATGTAGTTTATGTTTTCTATCACGTCATCCATAGTACTTTACCGTCATCCATAGATTGACTTTCGATATTTTTCCGAGTGTTTTACATACTTAAGTCCCGTCGGATGTGTAAAATTTTTATGCTGATATTAAAAATCCTAGCATTTTATAAAGCATCTTTTAAATACTCTGAAACAACCACAAATCGCTCAAACATATTCAAAATACACGTTACACAATAATAATTAAAAATTTTGTACAATCCTATTCATACGTAATCACATCGTTCATATCGATGAGCGATGTACGTTCGCGGAGAAATTTCAATTTCCTACCAGGAACAAGCTCATTGATTTAGGAACGTACCGTTACTTACACTTCAGTATTACGGGCCTTTTATGTAACAATTTTCATTTTATTTGATAGAATAACGGTTTCCTGGATCGCTGTGAATGATTTCAATTGGTGTTCATTTAGTTAAGAATCGACGTCTTCTATGTAAAATACGTAGCAATACGTAGTACGTAGGTATAGCTACATGGCTAAGCTACAAATATGCGTAGCAATGTTTACGTATTGCTACGCGTAGCTACAACTAGTAGTTCTACGAATTGTAGACCTCGCGAGAATAAACTTTTTCCAAAAATACTTGTTCCAAAAAGTCTATGATCGTGAGGTCTATTGATCATATTTGAAATTCTATTTCAAAAGTGAGTATTGAATGCTTCTGCCAAATATTATCAAAATCGACCGACAATTTAAAAAAAAAACATGAAACTGTGAGTAAATGACAAAATGGAATTAACATTGACATTTTTCCTATAATTATATGCTAAATGTCTACCAATTCTTAGATATTATTGGTACTTTCTATTTCTTGCTAACAATTTTTCAAGCTTTATTCTTTCGTATTTACAATTTATTCTATTTTTCACTCATTAATATTGATTGAAACTTTCTACAGAGCAAAATTCTCGATGAAAATTATTCCTGTCACAAACATTTTTCCAACAATATTATTTGACATCCGCTCCAAAGCCAGTTGCAACTGGCGAACCCTTTTAAAACTTGGAGTGTTTGTAAACACTTGCTCTAGTTTGCTGAGCATTGCAATAAGCAACGGGCAAATCATTAAAAGTGTTCGCAGCTACTAGCTTTGTAAAACATTGCGTTCTGCGCGAGTGGCCCCATTAAAACTTATGTACGCAGAACCCTCGGGTTACACTGTATTAGCAGTACTTGGAAGGTTAGATTCGATTTATGTTCTTACTTTAGAGTGAACGAAGGTAGAAAAAAGTAAGAAACTATTGCAGTCGTGACATTTTTTTTTATTTTAACAATGAATTGTCGTTGAATAGAAACAACAAAACAGGTTTTTGTCAAGACACTTTCATCATTAAAATGTTGCTAAACGTCTCGAAATGCAAAAAAAAAATTCACCATGTTGACCATATGTAATTTAAGTAGATGATATTACGACATACCATGATAGTGATAGGTTTATCCATTTGATGTTAGGTCTGATATTTTTCCAATAAAAAAAAAATTACCACGCGGAAAGCTCCAGCGCCCATATAATATAGCTCTATTTACCATTCACCATAACAAAAGGAGAAATGTTTAATGCGCGAATAAGAAATAGCATTCGGGAAGCGTTCTGAGAACTCTACATATCATTAATCTTAACATTACAAATTCATTCGGTAAGAACTCACTCGGTTGGATTAAGCGGAATTATAAATGAAGTGTCACCGGAGCTGCGGGAAAAAAACTTTGGTGGCTGTCGGCAGTCGGGAAAGTAGATTTCATATACTAATAACTGGCTATAATTAATATTGGAATTAAAGTAATTAGTATCACTGATGTAGTAAAAAAGATGTTAAGTTGATTGTGCATAGAAACTAAGAGTGAATGAAAATAGCATAAATTTGAAACGAATGAAAACTAGGTTACACCAGAATATGAACATGAATATAAACAAACTTCACTTCACAATTCACTTATTAAGTAGACAACAATGCTCCATTTTTTTCTAAGATTGAGGACATTTTATTTAATAATTATTATATATAATTTATTTTGTCTAAGCTATACATTACTATCTACACATTAAGACTATTAAAAAAAACAATTTTTAAATATATATATACAGAAAACAAATAAAATAAAAACTTACTCAAAAAGTCCACTGGTAGTGGGAAAAGTGGCAAGAATACTGGCAGCATTGCCAGTATTCTTGCTACTATTTGTTTGCTCGTAACTAGCAGAAGAAAACAACACAATTACTTATGGTACAATATTGGAATTTGCTTCAGTTTTTGGACATAAATAATAAACTTGAATGTATTCGAGGATTGCGAATTTTCCGAGGTGAGAGTCGCGGCTGTCTCGCTTGCACGTGGCTCCTTGTATTAAACATAAAATTACTGAATATATTTTTATAAATATACAAACGTGTTTTTTTTTTTTTTATAATTGGGTATTTATCTCAGACATAGTGCTAGATATCACAATAAAATAATAATTGTAGCAGTACTATGACGAAGTTAAAGTACCTACGTATATTTAATAAAGGAGTGAATTTTGTATAATTAATTATAAGCTAAGAAAGGTGTCATGTGAGAGCGAAATAGTTGCGGCACTTACCACTCCACATTAGTGCGCAAAACTTGTCGCGAAACACAAAAACGTTTAACGCTTGATTTATTTATGTTTAGTATAATAATCGAGCGGGTGGGGAGCGGAGTAGAAGTAAGGCGAGAGCTAAAAAGGACTATCTTCCCCACGCACTACAAAGTCACTAGGCTAGTAGATTAATGAAATGGTAAACTATTCTCTAATATAACCCTAGATTTTTTTTTCTCTAAATTAAAATTGCATATAAACGTATACATATATATGTTGCAAAACAATAACAATGAAGAGATATTTATTAGTCCATCTGTAAAACTTACTGAAAAACAACGTTATAGTTCCCGTCACGTAAAAAGAACGCTGGTTTGTTCGCGCTTACGAACAAATCAGCGTTCTTTTTACGTGACGGGAACTATATTAAAGTTTATCTTCTTCAAAATCTCTGTACAACCATGTACGATGTATTTCTTTACATTTTCAGTAGACATGTAGCACACTTATTATTAAATATTCGCATAATTCATTACGAATTCAAGAGAAAAATCTACCTAAAACCGCTCAAGGAGGAAAACCATTGAACAACCGAGCTGCGTGCGTCAGTTTTTAACGCGAAGAAAATGGGCTCTACGCAGTGCGGATTAATCGTCTAATTCTCGGCGTTTCTCGCCGATTCTCGACGATTCTCGGAACTTCTCCGTTGAATAGGGAAACAACACTGTGAAAACGTGAAGCTTTCCGATTTTTATTGTTGAATCGATACCGGATATCGATTAACTTTGTCGTCCATTCTATTCAATTTGAAGATTCAAATGGTAATATTGTGCAACGGGATTTTGATAATGGATGTTAAACTATATGACCCTTGCATTTGGGGTTTTAGATATTCGATATTCAATCTAAAGTGCTTAAAATTAGGGGTGTTCTTAAAAATTAAAAACCGAAAGTACAGCTTAGTGCTTAAGTAGATCGTTGAATGCGCAATGGTTGCTCGTATCGTTCTTTCTTCAATACAACAGGAAACAGCTAAGTTTTTCTTAGAGAATTAAATTATTGATTATAAGATTAAATTACCTACATGATATTAAATTAATTAGCAGTTATGATAAAATTATTGTTACTAAGATTATTAACATAAAAATACATTGTAGAAATTAATTACATTACATTTTTCATTAAAAATTTTCATAAAAAATTCAAATAACTAAATAAATAAAATAAGACTAAATAAAAATAATTATTATTGTATTATTATTGGCCTTTTAAACGAACGGGAATGTAGTGTTGTGAGTGGGTATGCATGAAGAGAGTGAGTGTAAATATGTGTATTGTGTGATGTGTGCAGGGATGCGTGGGTTTGTGTGTATTGGAGTGGGGTGTGTGTGGGTTAAACAATATTTGCCAAGTGGGTTCTTAGATTACATTAGCTACTAGGAACCTTACTATATGTGTCCCGACACGGTTTTGGCCATTTATATTTTATAATACTTTACCTGAACATAAATAAGCAAACAGCATACAATATCGTAAAAGATATATTAATTAATATCGATAAATTCTAGTATTCAATGCGACGTAAACACAGACATTATGTATTTTGTGAGAGAGTTAGTAAGTAAGAAAAGCCCTTGGATTTTATTATTGAGATTTCAGATGATAGGTCGGCTAATACTCGATTGCCCTTTGGCTCATTTCATGGTCAGGTGGGACTTGTCTCGAGAGCACGATTACGTCTGGGCTTTCACTAGATTTATTGCTACAGACAAAATGATGGCAAAATAACGAAATTGTGTCAGAACTTACGTTTTTATTTTTATGAAGGTTGATTTCTTTTATCTCGTTTGATTTTATGAATCTCTTTTTAGGCTTTCCGACTAAGGTTGCGGGAGTCTATTCGTGAGGCTACGGTGTCTTTCTGTTTGTCTGTTTTACATTTAAACGGCTGCTTCTTTTGAACAGTAATAGATACAAGTCTCAAAATTGGCAATATTTTAGGGTTTACTTTGATGTAAATCAGCAAATACTTACCAGATTTATTTTTTACTTGTGCTTGTAGGCTGATGATCTAAAAAAAACATTCAGTAGAATTTAGTTTAGAAATAAAATTAAATCTTTGACCTTTACCTTTATGTTTACCTTAAAATAATAAAATAATTACACTTAAAAATCTAAAAACCGACTTCAAAATGTCAATTTTGTTTCCAAACTACTGGACTGATATTGATGAAATTTCTATGGGATCAATATAAAAGTATAATCATTCAAACTAAAAAAATATTTAAATCGGCTTATAATGACGCAGTTCGAGTTCCAAAACGAGGCTATTGAGGACAAATTCAGGGTCACACGTAGTTTAGGTATACTGCTGTGTTATTCATTATACAATGCTTACGGTGTAGATAATTAGTTACGCACCTAGCTACAATTTATAGTGTAACTAGTAGTCTAATTGAAAAAAAAAAATTGTATTTAATCATTACATTAATTGTTAATCTTCTTTTTGAACTCGGTATAAATATACCACTAAATAATATTGTAACTGCATAATAGTTACTCGAAAAGTTACGGATGTTATATAATATGGACAGGCACAGTACATAATAAAAAGACGCGACTGCTTAGCCTCTCGTCCTTCAGAAACGAGCCTATTGAGGACAAATTCGAGGTCACACGGAGTTTAGGTATGCTGCTGTGTTACATTAATTTAATACAAATTTTTGACGAGTAATTTGCTTAGTTGTTTGTTTTTTGTTTATGTTTGAATTTTGAGACATAAATTTCATAATTATTAAATAATGTGGGTTGATTCACTTTCAAGTTGTATAAAACTTATTAGTTACTTATTGTTGTAAACAAAACATGAGAAATGCTGTATTAATATATTTTAAACTAATTTAAAATAATAATATAACAGAAAACACAATCTTCGCAAGATTAGTGGTCGTCGTTTCAATGAGAAAACAACGCAGACTCTTCGTAAAAGTATTAATTGTTTGCAAAGTATTAACAAACTTCAGTCTGGAATCTCTTTTTATAAAATTTCAACTGTTTGCGTGAAAGTAATAAAAGCTGAATTTTATAGAAAGACAAACAAGAAAATTTTAACCGATCCTATTATTCCTTTATTGAAATATTATGTTGAGTCTTGGGAGTAAATTTAATTGTCAAAGTTGAGATTGAAAAAGTTACTGCGGTCGCATAATTCCATAAAACGAGGCTCGGTTGCGATATACTACACTAACGGTAGCATATCTTTTAATCAACCAAAATTTCATACTTTAGTGCTAGAGGAAGTCAAACATAAAACTTAATGTTCAATGATTTTTGTTTTTGCTTGCAGATATATCTATATTTTTGTTTTACCCCGTCTGGGCAATTAACTTTCGCAACCAATGGGTTATGTAAAGAAAAATGTAAATATGCTGATTCCAAAATCATTTCGAGATTTTATGTCTCTAAACCATATTTATTTACTTTGGGTTCTTGAGATATATAGTGCGTATTTTGACGGAAAAATAAAACTGTTTGACCTTTAGTCGACCTCTAAATGACGTCACAGAATCGCCTTTTTTATCTGTAGGTACTAAAAATAATTAAAAAAAGTTAAATAATGTAACTTTTTTAAATTCTTTTTGGTACCTATATTTCATATTTTCGCAGAGCACAAAACTGCGTACCAATGCAGAGTACAAATACTATAATATGTAAAAGAATAATTTCGTATCATTTCAATACCAGAATATGTATTAGTTTTTTTAGAAGCTTTTTATTACTTTGTACTTTGTTTGTAGTGTGTAATCCAATCTTGCAAGTAAAATTTGACCCATTCTCGGTTTCCGATTGAGCTGAAATTTTGTATGTATATGTAAATCGATGCAATACATCATATCATTTTATATCATATATCATTATATTACTTAGGCTATCTATTACGTAGTCTATTTTGGCATAGAACTAACCTGATGATGGAGATGAAAGTTGGCCAAGGAAACTCTGTAATAAATCTATTTTCTACATATAACAATTGGATCTATGGTGCTTGGCTGCTATAGTTACATTTATTTAGGTATATTGATATTGTTATGCCTTATAAATCTGTTTGAAACTGTTATTGATCTCAAAACTATTGTGATTTTGTAATTATGGATGACATATTGTATGAAGAAACCCAAAAAAGAAGGTTTATGGGCTGTGATATCACAGCTGTAGTTACTTATTGTGGTACAGGTTTATGTGACTTATTGTATTAAAAGTAGGTACGTTTACTTTTAGATTACCTTGTTTCATTAAATCTTTACTTATAACGATCTTCGCTGCAAAATAAGGGCCTTACCAAAAACGTTACTTTAAGCAATGCTTAACATATTTTGTCATCTTCTTGCTGACACGTAATGACACTTGCGGAAAGAAGACAGAGAATTTAGGACGATGGTTAAAGTTAAGTAACGTTTTTCGGTAAGACAACTAATCTTCCATATGTTTTAAAGGAGCCTACTGTTGCACAAAATACTGTGCCATGTTGCCTGAGGCGTAATTATTAGATATGTTTGTTTTGTACAATTTGCTTAATGTTGCGGATGGTGCAGAGTTTTATGGCACACATTTTAAAGGGTAACTTTTATTACCCACAATTAAAATATTGGCACGTTTCACCGCTCGCGTAGATGTGCCTCGTATGGTTTAGCGATTAATATGCTGAATTTTAATGCCAATGTTTTACGACTATCCAGTTTTAATGATTTTGACTGTGACTATATTCGCCCAGCACAAAATTCTATATTTAAACTGTGCTAAAATAAGACTGAGTAATTTTTTACGCTTGACTCGAAAAGCGGGTCTGATCAATTTGACGAGAGTATATGTGTATTTTATTTAAAAAAAAATTATTAATATTATTTAATTAAGAGGAAAAAACTCAAGATATTAATATCGTGAGTTTTTTCCGGTTAATCCGGTTAATTAAATAATATAAATGAATACTCACGGAAGTTTTAGTACTAGTTAATACATAATATGATACATATGTTTTACCCAGACACAGAACAAACATCCATGCTCAGCAGAAATGTTTTCCCTGGGTGGGGATCCAAACCACGACCCACAGCTCAGACGTACTACCACTGAGCTATGAGGCCTGTTTTAGACTTTGTATCTATGTGATACTAACGCCATTGTTAATGCCTTAAATTCTTTTTTACAACAACGCCAGCATTACCTTTATACATTTTCTTGTTTTTGCTTAAATTAAAACTAACAACATTAGAAATGAATCAAGAAATGAAATTAAACAAAGAAAATTAGTGAAAATTCTCCTAACTATTGTGAATAGATTTAAATGCTATACAATTTCTTGGAGTTAGATTTAGAAGATAAAGCGTCCGAAATTCGACTGCGTGTCACCTACAGTTTTTTAAATGTTAAATATATCTACCATCATCACCACCAACTCGCCTGATGTTTTAGTCTTACTATCTAGGACACTATCCATACTATCTATTCTGTTCCGTGCAAAGTTTCCTGGAAGAGATCACTTTGAGCGATAAGGCCGCCTATTTAAAGACTAGCCAAAGAAATATTTTCACTTTATTAAGATTAGGTATATAACGGCACGCACCTCTGTCTTTTCGAAGTTATGTGCGTATTTTTGATTGCCGCCAACTTCAAACGGTGAAGGAAAACAACGTGAGAAAACCTACATGTCTGAGAGTTCTCAATGATCTTGAAGATGTGTGAAGTCTGCCAACCCGCACTTGGCCAGCGTGGCAGACTTTGGCCTAACCCTTCTCACAATGAGAAGATGGCCCGTTCCCAGCAGTGGGACAGTTTGTACAAACAGGGCTTATAAAAAAAAATAAAAAAAATATTGTTGTAATTAATAAAGAGTACTTACTTATACCATTTATGGAGATTGTTAATTGAGATATTATATTATTTCTTTACAGTTCGGATTGTGAAACAAAACCATAAATAAAGAATTCTAACTCAGAATTTAGAATTATCTTCATAATTGGCTTAATATGCTATGAATTCATTTTCGACCGACTTCCAAAAAAGAGGAAGTTCTCAATTCGACTGTATTTTTTAAAATGTTCGTTACCTTAACTTTCGACTGAGTCAGTTCAGTTTTCAAGTCGCAAATCGGTTAAACGTGCAATCGGTTACCTTAGGAATTTCATATTTTTAAGTAGTCCTGAAATAGATTCATATTTTGTAACCCTATCCCTTGATATTTTATTCTGTCCGGCTTTTGTTCACTTTGCATAATAGCAACTAGTACAAAGCCTTCCAAAACTTTTACACAAAAGGACAAAATCAATAAAGCAGATAATACAGGGAAAGAATAACTTCGCGAGTGACTCGAAAACTTCTATTTGAACATAAAGAGTTACTTTCTGATTTATTTCCTTTGAAGATTTTATACAACATGTGTTTATAACAGTTTGCAGATGTGCTTTTAGAAAATAAAACTACATCTTTATTTTATAAAACTAGACTAGACTAGAATTATGTTATAATTTTAAAAATACATTATAAACATAATTAAATTTTGATATTCTTAAATGATATTGTTATAAAAACTTTCAAAAAATACCACTAGTATATTTTGAAGGATTTTTTGGGTAATTTCTGACACCTAGTAAGCCCAGGCCGTTAGATGCTACACAGACGAAAAATCGGAGAAAACAGGAAACTTTGTCCTCTAGAATAGTTTGTTTGAAATATTTTTTTTGTCTCTCGGTCACAGATGGATAATAGTGATCGCAAGATAAGAAATAGGTGGACAGCAACGGACGCGGAGCAGTTCAGAATAAAGTGACCGCGTCTATAGCAGGCAATTCAATTCAGACATGTCGGTTCAGCAGACGAAAAGTCCATTGAAGCTTCGGTGCCTTCTAAGACCAATGTCCTATAAATAGAAATGAAATGCTTACTTAGAGGTTGATAATATGATAAGGTCACTGGGCATTAGTCATAAGTACTTCCTTATTATTTTCCTCCTGAATTTGTTATTCGAGATATTATTTTCTCTAAGTGCTTTATTTGTTTCGGATATTCTGTTTCCATTAGGTTTTGTTTTTCATATTGTACTTCACCGATTAGTATGTTTGTATCCCATAAAAATATACGGTTATTTGTGATTCAATAATATTCTAGTACTTGTACAAACAATTGACCTCGCAAGCATAGTTTTTTTAAGGTTTCTCTAATGTTCTTTGTCATTCATTATATCTCATTTCTACTAGAAATCATAACCAGTATTGGCAAATGCTTTATACCACGAGACCAGGTCCAGATGTAAAAAAAACCGCGAAAAGATGTCAAAAAATGTAAAGCACGCAACGTCACTTTTCATGTATTTCAAAATCAGTCAAAGTCAACTCAAAACTTTTTCAGCACACAAGTTGTTCATATTTCCATAGAGGACGTTAACGTGACTGAAATGCTGAACCACGATTTAAAATGTATGCGTCAGAGTGTTTTAAGACAAACAAAAAAATGCCAATGAAATAACACGATAATTCAAATTCCACAAAGTTAACGAGATGGCGACGGCTAGAAATAGACAAAAAAAACAGAATGTAGAGTTGGTCCTCGTATGTGTATTAGCCGGAGAGTTTTATCCAAGTAAGTTGGATTAGAATGGAACGTGTCGAATGAAACGTGTCTGCTTTATTCCTACTTTTCGATTATATATATTGCGTCAAGTGGGCTACACATGAAAAAATTAATTGCTAAAATACGTGATAATTTAATGAATTAAGTAGTTTATATCATCTAATCAGTGATGGACTAAAACGTAAGTACAAAAATGTGGACATATTTTTATAACCGCTGTCTGCAATTTTTATATTTTCATATATATATAGTTAGTTAGTGCGTTAGTGTGTGTGCTCGATGCTGAGCAGTTGCTACTCACACGCCCACAAACATGACTTGAACACAACCAAAGGCAACGCGTAATCGTAATTCGCCACAACAACACTGAGGTCTAAGTAACTAACTAAAACACATAGCCTCACGCATAAATACACAAATTTTTAGTTAGTATTAACGTTATGACTGTACAAAATACTTTTTAAAAATAATAATAATAACAATAATTCATACGGCTTAGATACAACAAACGTGTATTGTTCTATGTTTTTTCTTTGACTCTATAGTAAAAACGGCAACACTTACAAATGTCAAAATTAGCTTGCTACAATCGGTTTTAATTTGAAGTAGGTATAACAAAATATAAAAAATCTGTCAAGTGCAAGTATTGGTTGTGTAAATAATTTTTGAGCTAATGAGAAATTATTGTGGTAAGATAAAACCTCCTTTAGCCTGTTTTCAGTTTACAAAGATATCTAATAATTTTATGAAAACTTTTTTTTTGCTCCATCGCTTTCGGTCGGTTGCCGGCCAAGTAAATAAAAAAACATCACTGTTACTGCGGCACAGAATATTTCATAGTCAGCTCAGGTAGCCATGGCAAAAAAGTGATCACAGCGACGCATTCATCCTTTGATTCATTACAGTTTTCGATTAGGTTCCCGTTAGTTTGACTTTCGTCGTGTCCTTTTTGTGTCTGCGCTCTGTATCAGAGTAGACTCTGTAAAGTAAAAGTTTCAGAGCTTGAATAGCGTTTCCTGTAAGCCATGTAGCGTTTACGACGGTTTCCTGTGTCTTAGTGAAACATTTTTAAGATCGTTATTCCATAACGATCGGTTCAGCCGTTTGATAGTACAAATTTCGCCTTTGTAATTTTATTATGAAATTGTGTCATCAAAACCTAAATCTATGAAATTCGTCAAGAAGCATTGTCTTATAGTACCTACATAATAAAGAAAAAATCAGAAAACTGTACATTTTTTATTTAATCACAAAAAGTAGGGTCTATATGCATGGAACGAGGGTCCAAATTTTAAAGTAAGTTAACCGTATCATGTGAAAGAGCTTCATTAACACAAAGCTAAACAGGTTTTTAATTATTTTTCGATGTGTAATTTTCGGTTATAATTTCCCCTTTTTATCAATGATTAGCTTCGCCCGGTAGTTATTTTATCTAGTTTGTACGGAACCTTCGGTGGGCGAGTCTTACTCGCACATGTCCGGTTTTATTTTTTATGTGCACGAAACACATAATAAACCTTTATTGATTCCGACTTCTTCAAAATTACGACTAGGTACGACGACTACATAAAATATCACAATAATATATAAGGCATAGTACAGGCATATTTGTTAGTCTGTTTACCATATTCTGTCCTATCAATCACGTTGCAGTACTAAACCGGGTCATAAAATTGTAAACTCGCTACATGTTTGAGTTTACCTGAAAGTGAGAAGAGTTGTTGTTTATATTTTCTTCCGACGTCAAAATGAGCAATTTTGTTTTAAAAATCAATTGCTGAATCAATAATGATGAAATTTCTATGGGACCAATCTGATCAATTAGTCTATAAATGAAGTTATGGGGTAACAATTTAATAAAATACAGTCGAATTGTTATCCTCCTTCTTATTGAAGTCGGTAAAAATGTGACGTAATGTGGCGTAGCAATAAAAGGTTACTAATCTCAAGGCAGGTAAAGCTGTAAGGTCATAATCATCATAATTTCAGACTTTATTGATTCACTGCTGGACATAAGCCTCTTCTTTATAAACACCATTCTTTCCGGTCGACTGACTTGACGAAATCTCTTTTATCTTCTAAAGATTGTCTGGAAGAGATCGCTATTAGCGATAAGGCCGCCTTTTGTGACTTTTTTTACGTCTTAATCATATACTTATTGTTAGGTATTTTATTATAGAGTTAATAAAGTATTTTTGTATTGTATTGTATCACCATCACTGGCCTAGTTGTTCTGTGCTGAGGCCTTTAAAGTATCAACAGAAAGTTTATCAATAGAAAGTTTAAGAAATCAACAAAAGACTTACAATTTACATGCGTATTTTTTTATATGACAATAACACCAAATAAGTTGACAATTCATATGATGATAAGCGATGACCCTTGCTAAAGGGCAACTATCTTATTACCTAGTGGGATCGTTGATGTTTGCTACGTGTATTTACCAATGCCGAACAAACTCTCTAGCATAGAGTACAAAGCGTAAGTACTAAATACATTCTTATTACGACACAATAAAGCCTTACATAGCTTCCATAGGTATTAAATACCTTCTACTATATTTAGCATACAGATATTGAACTATATACTGTATTCAATTTGAACGATTGTCGAAAGATATAAACGATATTTAAAAGATTCGAATTGAACTTTATACTTTATACTTGACCTGCAGTACAGTTCTAATCTAACCTACAAATAAATATTTAACCTTGCACCTTAGGCGACTCCTTTTATCCGTGTAACTCATATATTTTGGCGCGCGGCAAAGTCCTGAAGTCTTCAAGTCAAGTCGTATCTAATTACTTGTGGTCATTTACCTAACCTACTACAGAGTGCGTCTGGCGCTAGCGAGATTTTAAAAGGGAACTAATTTTTTGAGCTGTTATTTAAATATTCGAGATGTTATTATGATCAGTTCAAAAACATATTGAGCAGTTATTTAATTTAATGGCGGTTGATTAATTATTGCAACAGTAAAACGTGGACAGTAATAAAAAATCAATTAGTCGGTTATTTTATCATAAAATGTCAATTCTAAAAATAATTGAGCAGTCCAATAACTGAATGAGCGGTAAAAATGATGGCAAGTTATCTATGTATATATATATATATATATATATTTATAGATAATAATTTTTACCGCCCATTTAATTATTTTCCTACTCAATTATATATTCACTGATCCATTTAATTATTTTTTATTACTTAATTTTGTTTACTTTAGCTGCTTAGTTTTAACTGCTGAACTAGTTATTAAACGTGTCATTTATAATTTTTAACTTACCAAAACTGCTATTTACAACTGCCTCCTTAAATCAGTGCCTTTTTAAAATATCTGCCACCTCTCCTCCTACGTCGAGGTATTAGGTTGCAGATCACGTAGAGAGACACTTGCAGCCCTGCTCGACCAATCACAGGCAGCAAGACGACGGGAATACGTTAAGGAATCTTGGAAGCTTGCTAAGGCTTGCCTTAGAATTGTATTGTTAAATAAAACTCGAATTTTGGTATTAATTTTTGATGCTAAATTTGTTTTAATCTGAAACATATGCTAAAATCGGTGGTAAACAATTTCTGCTATTTATATTAAAATAAATAAAAAATTTAGCCAACTTAGATGCGGTTATCAGAGCGTAGTGTTTTTTATATCCATATTTTATTTGCTTTATTTCTGTTTCACTTTGCTACGCAGTTCAAGTTGAGACTTGAACTGCATACTGAAACAACACTAAAAGAAAATAAATAAGAGATGTGAGAAGGCGATGTAATTTGTACAATTAAAAAAACCTAATAATGAAAAATAACAATAAAATGGTGTCCCTGAAATATTTTTTTCTAAACTGAATAGATTTCCATCTAATCAAGATAACAAGTCGTGAGGCAACTAGGAATTAATAAGCAGACGTAAGGTATATTTTATTAATCTGTATAATCCATTTATCCCTTTTCATTTAATTTCACGAATAAATTGTTTGTATACAGAATATTGTCATAATGAAATTTGAAGTTGCGCCACGATTTGTCTGATATGATCCACGTAGCTGAACGGTGCACCGTGAAATCATCCACCAATAGTACTTATTACTTTATTTTTCTATCAGTCTAAATATTATGGCAAGTAATGACCAAAGAAATGGCTACAACGAAATGTAATATGCAATTAATTACATCGCGTGTTGAATCGCATCACGCTGGTGCGTTTCGCTTTCCGTCTCTCACCTAGGACAATGAGTACCTAACTTTTTAATTTTGCAACAATTATACGGTTTGGTCAGTTGCGCACCACAACCACTTGCACTGCAAACAATACTTATTTCATGCTCACCTTTTGCTTCTATGTCGTCTAGCCACAATCTAATAAAACTAATTGGATTGGATTGATCTTTAGACCTTTATTGCTCTGGGGTAATCTATTTGGTTTTTTGTGTTGTATTTGGTTAAGTTAAGTATGTGTAGTTTGTATATTTTTTGTAGCTACTAAATAAAGGCACAGTACTCACTAAAAAAATATTAAGCGAACATTTTTTGACACGAATTAATCTCGCATAGCTGTCATCTTGGTCGCGACCCTCAGAACGCCACCTTAACCCAGTTAAAGCACCGTTCTAATAAATTACACAATCTAATCCGTTACGCAGCATAAGTATACACCCGTTAATTTCCCCAGTACCCCGTTCTGCTTAATCAAATCCCCAAACTTCGTCAAGACAAAAATTTCGACATAATTTTCATAACCCAATTAAGGGCGTTCCTAACTAATTCGTTTAAACTTGCAGGTCTACTGAAGAATGTTATCGGGGCCCTTATGAATATTCAAGGCAGGTAATCATGTCGGGGTAAATACGATTAGTTTGTGTCAGGTTGGTGTAACGCCAGCCACTCGGGTTGATGAAGGCAATTTACCTTCGCCCCCGAGAACTTGCCACTTTTGAGTTGTTCAAAGACTTCCGTCGATTTAGTTTTTGATGAGAAATCAATGGGAATGAAGTGTTGTTGAGCTTTATTCGTGAGTGATGGTAAATGTTGTAATTAGCTATTGGAAAAATGGAAAAATCAAATTTGATAAGGCCAAACATGTTGAACACTTTGTCTCGCTCGACGCATCATACGCGTCGTTCATAAGTCACCGCCATACAATTTTGTGAACTTGTTGTTGTACCTACTAAACTTAGCCGGATTTACCTAAACGTTTGCTAGAGTCCTGTTCAGTCTGGTAATGCCCATAGTAGGAGTCTACTAATAAAGCAACTCTGATATTTTCTTCCAAATATACACAACATAGTGTGAACACGCAAGCCTCAAGTCGTTTGAGAAAATGATATACCTCATAAAATTACCTAGTAATACAAATCCCTCTCTAAATTCTCGGAAGGCCTACCTTAATTTATTGTTCTAGTGGCTTTTCTTTTCTTAGAAATATCTGTTATTCTTAACTTAATTAAGCGTAAGACGTAATTATCTTAGCTCAGCGCTTCCTTACTTACGTGCTAGATTGAACTCTTAATAGGCTAGTTTGATCATTATTTTTTCCTACTTTCATGATTTATGTTTGATAAACAATGGACATACTCTAAGGAATTATAATCCTAAATTATAAACAATTAGTTGTGCGTACGGTTCCACCTACGTAGTTATGAGAAACAGTGATAAAATTTTTCTAAAATATGTATTTTATACAAACCTTGTGCTGATAATCAAAAATTCAGGAATACAAATAAAAACAGCCAAATTAAAACTGTTTTCGCTTGATGATCTTACATATTATATGCGGCAATTCGTTTTTATACCTATTTATAGATTTTTTTAAGGGTATAATCCTATAATCGCAAAAAATTAACGATTCCATACAGTAAACTTTTCGTGGAAAATACTCTAATCACTCATTTACTGTCCTGTAATTTAAGAAACATTAAATATTAATTTCAATTTCGCAAAGCTATATTTTGAGTCTATTACACGAGTAACTAAGTTTACTACCTTTTTTTAATAGCTATCCCAAAACTTCAAAACTTCGAACAGAAAACACAAAAGGGAAAAATCTGAAAGGAAACCAAAACAAATACAAAGAATTACAAGAGTTTAACTTTTTTTAAGTCGGTATAACAATTCTGAGCTGAGCTATAAACTTCGAAGTTCTAAAAGGAAACATTCGGAATCAGCACAAAAGGGACTTCATAATAACGTCGCTCCATTCTCTGTACTGTAATCATCTCCCATTGGCAATTTCTAAAAAAAAAACTTTTTTCATTTCTGTTCGCATCTGTTCCGGCTCTTTGCTTGACACTTTTCAATTTTGCTCTCACTTCAATTTGTATTTTCTTTAATTATTGTTTACGGACGTTGCAGGCGTATTTGGAGTTGGGCAGTAAACGTTAAAAAAAAAACAAGTTGATTGACAGTTACTGTCAACCAACTTGTTTTTTTCTTTTTTTTTAAACGTTATAGATCTACGATTGACCACCAACTCGCCTGATGTTAAGCGACGGTGTGGCCGAGGATGGAGCTCGTCGATCTAGAAGATATCTATTCACTCTAGCCTTGAAAATTTCAAGATTGTTGACAGTAACTAACTGTAACTCCAACTGTTGGAGTTTTGGATAAAAATGTGACATTAAATTATTGCCATTCACAACTACAAGTGAAGAGTATCTACAGATATTTGACAAATTGAAAAAAAATTGTTTTTCGTACAAAATTCAAATATTTTCCGGTTTTCTTACAATATATACCTAATATTTTTTATTCAATAATATTCTTACGCTTAACTGATGTTAAACGACCGCTGCGATCTATGATGGAGCGCGTTTGCTACATACATTATTTCTCTCAAATACAAGTTTTTACAAAAAGTATTTATAATAATTAAAAATATTTTAATTATCAAAAATATATTACACTTCTTCATGAGCAGTTGGGCAAAAATAAGATTAAAATCAAAACTGTTTTTTTTTGTATGAAAATCGTGCTGCATTAATTATAATTGTACAATCCTTTCGTTTATTACACATAATTAAGCATTTTTTATTTTTTTTATATTTTATATATAGATAGATGAACTCTTTATATTAAGCATATTGTATAATAATCATCTTCATTAATAATGAATATAACACGCCTATCATTTAAATGTACACAGATATTGATAACAATATTATTTCAACATCGCAATAATATAACATAATTGCGGCATTCCAAACCTTTCAGACGATAAAAACTACAAAAACATTATCATCATCTTGAATCAATTTGAGAACTTCAAAATTCAAATAAAAGCTACAACGTTTTCACATTTCAATTAAAATTGTTACAAAGTGAAAAGTTGAATAATTTTCAGTAACAATGTTTCGAGCTTATTATGTTTATGCATTCAAGCTATAACCTTTAACCTTTATAGTCAATAAAATTCGGAATCGAATTTGTACGTGAGTGTACGCAGATGCACTATACTTACATTTATCGTTATGTTTAAACAGTAAGGATTCTATTAAACATAAGTACTTAAAAATTTGAAAAAACAGTTTCAAAATGTCCGAATAAATGTTCTATCCGCGTACCTACATTAGGATTTTAAAGGAGATAAAGGTATCCTTGGATCCTTGCTGATGTCCTTTGCTTTGTGATGTCCTTGCTGGTAAAAGGATGAGCATCCTCGGAATGGCTTATCCTAGACCGGAGGAGTACAGACATACTCCTTTGCACGGCGTATTCGATTTAATCGAGTACATTTTCCGCTAAGCGGTGTGGTAGGTCTAGGGGTGTACACAAAAGATCCTCATGGATCGAAGTGTCGCCGACCAGTTTGTTGGCCCCCGTTGTGACTAGACCCTACCACACCCTTAGCGGAAAATGTACTCGATTAAATCGAATACGCCGTGCAAAGGAGTATGTCTGTACTCCTCCGGTCTAGGATAAGCCATTCCGAGGATGCTCATCCTTTTACCAGCAAGGACATCACAGTCACATAATAAGTGTGACATCGTTTCCACTTCTAAACTTATACTTGTGGAGATATATTTTCAGTAAGTACTTTTGCAAAATGCCATTTTGCCGATTTTGTTATGTATTACGTTATTTTAAATATGCAAGAGTTGTGTTACTGTTTATATTCACAGGGGCGTGCTCTGTGTCCGACGTCCGCTTTATCTTTACCATACACTGACTGATAAGAAGCTTACGGTCCGAACTTAATACGAGTTGACGTCAGTTCCAGCCAAATGAGAAAATACCCTTTGCTCTTCTGAATAAAGCTTAATTTAGATTAATGGTGACTGCAAGAGAAGAGTTACGCTTGGTTTATGCATGCTCTCGGTTTTTCTAGTGTATGTGAGGTTATCTTCTGTAGAGACTTACATGACTACTGATGTTGATATATAAAAGAAACGTTGACCGCGCACTTGTGCATACAAAATAAGAAACCTTATTTGGCCTTTGAAGATTATTCGAATACAATGTTTTGTTTTGGCTGATTGGATTGGTAAATGCTTGAGGCTTCCACGTTTTGCTTATTTTAAATTTTGTTATAACTTCCAGATTAAAAAATAAATAAAAGAATTTGGAAAAATCAAAACGTAGAAGTTTAGTTTATCAGGTACAATGTTACTATAAGTATATATAAGAAAAGAATCGTTCAAATCGAACCGGATAATATGTAAGAATCTTCTCTTTTCTAAATTCGGTTAAAAATATTATTTTAAAAAAAATTACTTACCTAGCGCATCTAAACTGCATAAATAGCAAGCAAAACGATTGTTTTACTGTATTTGAGCTCGGAAAAACAATAGCTCAGATTACTTATCGTAAATATTATTGTTAAAGTAAAATTGAATATAATTTAGATTGTGTTTATGAAATAAAAATAAAATAAAAATAAAGCGTATAGATTACTTATTATTTGTTACCCGAGACTTCATACCAAATGGAAAATAAATCATTCTCTTATTACACTCGTACCCCTTGATCTATACCTGTCGTAAAAATCTTATCACAGCCCCTATTTATTTATTTTACAACGTTAACTTAAATGCCACATTTAATGGCCTGGACGTAAAAAACATAGACATAATATCATAGAATAACTTTTAACTCTTGTTTTAGCCATTTTAATACATCCCTAGTATAAAATGTATTTATCTGATAGGCGTGCGCTTGGCCAGTTTTATTTTACATCAGATAGATCTACGATTGACCATCAACTCGATTGACGTTAAGCAATGTTATAACGGAGTACGGAGCTCATCGATCTAGAAGAAGATACACTCTAGTTTCGAAAATTCCAAGGATGCACCTCTCAAGAAAGAAGGAAGGCGGCAAAGAATGTTATTTCTGTGCAGTACTACGCATCAAGAACCTGGACTGAAATTGAGTACGGATGCTTAGCAAAGTTGAAGTCCACTTGGGAAGAGCTTAATAAAAAGAAACTAATTCAGACATGATTTAAAGACACTCAGATTATACCTATAGGGAAAAACGTAGAATAGGTTTCCTGGGTGAATCCTTCCGTATACGTTACATATTCTACAATTATCAGTTCTTACAATGGAAATGAGAAAATAAATCATTTCATTCTGAATTTTGTAATATCCACTTTAAATGATGATAGGTACTTTTACGTTTTTATGACTGTCCATTATTACAAATGGCAATTGGGAATTAGATCGTGCAGATCAGATACGCGCTATTAAATGAATCCGATAAATGATACTGATATACTACCAACTATGCGGTTTTAACTATGTTTCAATCTTTATAGCTTATTTAATGAAAAGTGAATTGTATGTATGTAACATCATACATACAATTCACTATGTATGTAACATCATATCCCTAATATCAAATTAACGAAATTTTATAATACCTAAACTTATTTATTCCTTTTGACCACCTTAATTCTAGACCTCTGCATCGAATAATAAATTCGCCCACCAGCTTAGCAACAAATCATAATACGAAATAAAAAAATAATCAATAGTAATTTGATTCGAAGAAACACTGACGCAACTCAATTAGCTATAATAATTTCCTGAAATACAAACTTCCACTTTGATATCGCTTTAGAGCCTTCCTAGTAAACCCATCATTCTGTTTGGAGAATAGAACGAAATACATCGAAAACATAAATTAATGATTCCGATACACATCTCGATAGCTACATACGAATTTTTCCGTCAAAAATAACGGCCCCTGCTATAAAAAAGCTCTAGAATCGTCGTACACAAGTTATAAACCGTGTAACTAACAAAAACAAAAAAACTGTAACAGTGAAAAATATCTGTGTCAACAAACGCAGATAGTTGTGTTGCGTAACGTCCGCCATGTATATCTGTTGTTTTACAGATAGTCATTTATTAGAATAGAACACAGTTTCGAGAGGTGGACAATGGACATGGTTTTGAAAGTGATTGAAAACTTTTTTAACCGACTTCAAGAAGGAGGAGGTTATGAATGCTAACTAAAGAGATTTTGATAAAAAAATTATAGAACTAATGTGAGAGTATAATTTTTTAAACAAAAATATATTTTTTTTTTAATGACAGTTTCATGTCGAGGAAGAGGAGTGAAGCTGATTCATAGTTGGACCTAATATTTGTTGCACTTAGTATATTACTCACGCCTAGTCGCATTTTAAATATTACTGATAATGCTTGTAGATATCGAAGATAGTAAATAATAAAAATACAAATACTTTAATTATTAATTTGTTTTTGCTATTGCTACTGTCAACATGGGTAACTGACTCTGTTTAAAACATTTTACATAGGCTTTATCGAAGGTTCTTGATATTTTTCTCAAAGGATTAGTAGTTAAATTACTTAGTTAATTAATTTTATCAGTCATTTTCATTACTAATCTTATGAGAAAAAATAAACAGAAACCTTTGAAGAAGGTCCAATGTTTGACTCAGAGTCAAAGTTACCCACGTTGACTGCACCTTCATATACGCGTTGTTAGATCACAATAATACAAAATAATTCAAGCGCTAGTTTTTAGACTAAACGTCCAGAGGATTTGAATGCTTAGGTGCCAAAATTTACAATGTTTAATGGACAAAACGTTTCTGTAAGAAAATGATACAAGTGTTAGGACGTTACTCGTCTTCTTCTGTTTCAAACTGTTTTTCTTTTTTAATAGTGTTCATTCAAATCGGCTTATAATTGAAGGAGTTATGCGGTATCGTGCGTAAAAAATAATAAAACAAAATTGAGGACCCTCTTCTTTTGGAAATCGGTAAAAAAAATAAACAATAAAAAAGGCCTCAATATAATTTCAAACGACATGAAAAAAACACGACAGTACTTATCTATAATTAATAACAGTTGTTTTTTATCAGCCCTGTTTGTACAAATGTCCCACTGCTGGGCGCGGGCCATCTTCTCATTGTGAGAAGGGTAAGAATCATTGAGAACTCTCAGGCATGTAGGTTTCCTTACGATGTTTTCCTTCACTGTTTGAAGTTGGCGGCAATAGACAATACGCACTTAACTTCGAAAAGATAGAGGTGCGATCCCCGGGGTTCGAACCCAGGATCTGCGGAACGCAAGTCGAACGGTCTCCTGACTAGGCTGCCGGAAACTCACCTAAAATAGTTATAAAACAGAATAACAGTTTACCTAAAACCAATTTGCGAATTAGAAAGTACCTTTCTACATTATATTTCATACAACACTAATTTGTTCTTCCGGTTACACATTCGTAGCACGAAGTTACCAAAACGGTGATGAGAAAAGTTCCGTTAGCTATTTATACCGTTGGGTTACTTACATGCGAATCCAAACACCTGGCTACAGGGACCAGTTACTTTGGAGACAGTCTCAGAGCTAATGCGTCTGGAAACTTCGATGAGACTTGCTTACGTGGATTCTGAGAGATAACGTTTGGTATCTAAAAAGTGTGTGAAAACGGAAAATAAAAGAAATTTACGTATGGTACTAAAGTATTATAAATATCTCCGAAACCTACTGAGAACTTTTATTTTACCTCTCCATGATAAACGTACCTAGTTTTTACTTTTACAAAAATATGAGTAAATCCGACAAAATCCTAATTTCACGATACGGACAAATATAATTTTATTCAGCTAAAAATCGGACACGCAGCTTAGGCTACTAAGATAACATGAATTAGGTCGTTAAAATTAGCAAGTCGTTAAAAACGGGATATCGATCACAAATCTATAGAGTTAATAATAATTATAGTTAAAAAACTGTAAAAACTACGTATTTTTCCAGTTTTTTTTTAAATATAAAAACCAAGATTTTTTATCGTGTTTAAATAACTATTCCGTCTAGGATATATCCTTAAATTTCCAATATAAACAAAACACAAAAACAGAGAATTTGCTTTCTGAGGTACTACAGACTGTTGATAATAAACACAAGCACTAAAAACACTTATCCTTCTTCTTTGGCAGTTGTCCAAAACAATTGAAAATTAGGTCGTACACGTTTTCGAACAAAATCTGTTGCCTTTTATAACGCGACTACAACCAATAAGTACTCAAAATTTCGAAAATAATAAATAACTCTCATTGAGTATTGTTCAGCATAGTTACATTATAAGACAGGTAGAAGAAACATGGACATAACTTTTCGAGTGGATTAACTGTTAGATGCGTGCACAAGCAGATTCCAGGTAATATCGGTTTTTGATTACTTTACCACACACTGTACTTACTACGAGGTATGAAAGAAAACAGAGTTAATAAATGAGTTATTTAGTCGTTTTCAGCTATTTACGAAAAATACTGCGTAAATCATTTAACTGTTAAGAGTGTGTGTGTTATACGTGATTGGGTGGATAAGTGTGTTTGTAGTGGTCATTTAAGTATAGAATTAGGGTGCGTTTCCAACACAGTTAAGGTACATATTATATGAGTGTGAGTCTAAAAACAAAACATTTTCAATTGATAACAGAGAATGGCAACTAGAACATTGCCAACATTTTTGAGCTGTGATCAGGTTGGAACAGAAATCATTATTTCTTAATTTGTTCTTCGTTAGTAAAATTCGTAAAAGTAAATTTTTTTTTTTTTGTCACCACAAAATGTATATGTTTATTTCTACTTAATTGTAAGTACTATTAAGTAGTTATAAACATATATATATTATATTGACTGGCGTCGTAGCAAAGTTGGTAGTATCTGCCTGCTAAGCTGTAGGCTGTGAGCCCCCACCAAAACAAACATTTGTGTGATGAGCATGAATGTTTGTTCTGCGTTTGAGTGTTTCTATGTATTTGTATCATATGCACATATGTATTCACAAAAAACAAGTATGTATGTATATATTAAATGTAAAATACTGAACCGATTTTGTTAAAATTTCTATGGGACCATCTGGAAAGCACCCTTTCAAACAAAAAATAAATTTTCAAATCGGTACAGGGGTCTTCGAATAATCGTGGAACAAACATAAAAATTAAGATTCCGACGAATTGAGAACCTGCTTCTTTTTGAAAGCCGGTTAAAAAGAAACAAAGGAAGCTCCCAAAAGTGAAGATCAGTTAAGTTGTGCCGCAAACCTGCAAGTAAAGTAAGTGAAGTTAACTTGTGTGCGCAACAAATTGATCGTAGTAGAGTCGGGCCGGACTAATTGTGGAAGTTAGGCAGCGGTTACACGGGTGAAGTCGCGGACGTGAGGGATGCTCGCATGATACACTATGTGATGTGGGGATACAGTGATAGCGTTAGGTAAGGAAAGTTAATAGTAAATCGTATCGTGGTTTATTTATAGCTTGGTATTAACTTATATTATAGGGTAGGCCAGACTATAACCACCCTGGTGCCGGGGCACTAGAATACGGTATTGATATCCCCTGCCTGTAATAAGAGGCTTCTAAATGGGAACTTCTGGGCCCGGGTTGGTCAAGAGTGGGATTCTGACCCAAACGGGCCCGAGGTGAACGCGAGGAGTGGCGGTCGAAGGCCTAGCAGGCTGAGAAGTCTCTACGTCACAGTGCTGAGAGCTCCGGTATGCGTTCGTTAGACGAGAAGCTGGAGTCCTCTGTCTAGCACTCAGGCTGGCCACCGGTTTTTTTTTAGTGGGTACAATCCCACATAACCCGGTTGAATCCCCACCATGTAACGCAGACGGATATCTTTAAAGATTTCCACCTCGTCAAAAAAACCGGACAAGTGCGAGTCAGACTCGCCCACCGAGGGTTCCGTACAAACTAGTAAATAAAAGGGGGAAATCATATTTTTTTTTTCCTTTTTGTACCGAAAAATATACATCGTAAAAATGTTTAAAAACCTGTTTAAATTAATGCTAATTAAGCTTTTTCATACGATACCCCACATGATATGGTTATTTCACTTTAAAATTTCGACCCTCATTCCTTGCATAACGACACTATTTTTTTGTGATTATATTAAAAATGTCCAGTTTTCGGATTTTTTCTTATAACTCTAACACAATGCTTCTTGCCAAATTTCAGAGTTCTAGGTCACCAGGTTCACAGTTTCAGTACCCCATAGGTTTTGATTCTTCTGTGAGTGTCGAAATGTGCATTTTTTACGACATATTCCGCTGTAACTTTTTTGTACGAAAACTGAGAAATTTTATTTTTCTTTTTACAGCAAGATACTATGGATCTGCGTATATGGTTTTAATTTCAACTCGATACCTTCACGCGTTCTCGAGATAAAGGTCTTGACACCCGGACAGATGGACAGACGGACAGACGGACAGACGGACAACAAAGTGATCCTATAAGGGTTCCGTTTTAAAAGGCCAGACTATAAAGAGAAAACACATTACTTATAGAAATAAAACATTTTTTAAGAATTTTCTACCAAACTTTGTTATCTCTATTCGAATGTGCCAACTAGGGCAGCACAAAATACCTACTCACAGTATACAACTATAACGTTGTACCATCGATATTTTGTTTTTCGACCAAAAACTAAACTTCCGGTTGGTTTTTAATCCTTAGTATCTACCAGTCACAACTAACTTCCACTCAAGGTCAAAGCGTCACCGAGATAGTGACAATGTTAATGAGTCAGTCACTCCGGATAACGTTTTAGCAGGATAGATATAGATATATTATACGACAGTAGGTGAACCCCGAGTCTAACTTGTTTATTATTTTCGTCGCAAAGTTACTTATTACCAGTTACTTATTGTATTCCAGATTTTATCTATAACTGGAATAAAATAAGTAACTGGAACGAGTTTCCTGTATTATGAAATATTCTAACTGCATTGATTCATCTAAACTTTTCCTTGGATTTTCGCTTCATCCAACGCAATGTTCATTGACTGAACTCAACATTTAGAAGATTCATTGTTTTCATGTTTTCTAACAGATACTGTTTGCTAACTTTGGTGATCTAGTTCTAAAAGTTATATTCCACATTCCAGTGTTGCAGTTTAAAAAAAAAAACATTTTAAATTTTTTTTCGGACCAACGGGCATCAGTTTCACGTGCCATATGCTTTGCCCATAACTGCCACTTCAACTTGCTAATCGGCTGTGCTACGTCGGTAACTTTCGTACGTCTACGGATCTCTTCATTTCTGGTTCGATCTCGCAGAGATACTCCAAGCATAGCCATTTTCATAGCTCCATACTCTTTTATCAGTCATTTATTTTGACTGGCCGTACCAAATTCCAATTGAAGATGAATAAAGTAACTTGTCATGAAATGCCATCATCATGTTCACACAATAAAACTTTAAAAGCACTCTGGTATTCATAATTAAAGCTAGGTAAATGCAATAAAATTAAATCATAAAGTTTTGACGCTAATGGTAGGTATACAACCTTTTATTCAATCTAACTTTTAGAACGGAATAGGGCCCTTATTTCGGTTTATTTCCTCATTAATGTGGCTGTGAAACTTGGTTGGGACACGAAGCAAGGAAAACAGTAAGGACGACGCAACTGTTATGGTGCGACAGATAAACGAATAGAGAATTTTAACTTTTTATTTTAAGAAATAAAAGAACATTTTAAGGGAAACGGCCAAGTGCGAGTCAGACTCGCGCACGCAGGGTTCCGTACCATTTAAATACTGCAAAAATCACGTTTGTTTATGGGAGCCCCTTTTAGTATTTATTTTATTCTATTTTTTTTGTATTTGTTGTTATAGCGGCATCATCTGTGAAAATTTCAACTGTCTAACTATCACGGTTCATAAGATACAGCCTGGTGACAGACGGACAGACAGACAGGAGTCTTAGTAATTGGGTCCCGTTTTACTCTTTGGGTATGGAACCCTAAAAAGCAACAAGCCGTCTATTTCACTCCAGAAATAAACACTAAAAGAAGTTAGAAATACTAAGGAAAGCTAATTTATCTTGATTGTACTTTTATTGTGTGTACAATAAAGAGTTTATTTTTAATTATCTATCCAAAAGGCAAGTGCGGTTATGGGTTTAGCGCAATTTTATAATATATATAACTAGCGGTTTAAAAAAATGCGCATCGTGTTAGTTATGTGTTTATTACTTGAATATTTTCAAAATTTCCATAAGTTAAATAATCACGTGAATGCCGACAAGGCTACTAATTCAACAGTAAATCAATGTAGTGTAAATACAAACTGTTGTGGATAACAATTCTTATAAAAAAAAAAAAAATTTTAAATTGCTGGTACAATTTTATATTTTAATTGCTTTTTTTTATTACTATTAAAATAGCAGCCTTGATGTTTCGCCTATGAGTCGCCGCTCAAAGAATACCGTAAGTAATATGCTACATTTTTCGGGAGAGATAAAGATACCTAGTAAGCAACTAAGCTCTGAAGAGAAAATATGTATGTCCTTTTTCAGCAAGCGACAAGCCTTCTAAGGCTTGTCGCTTGCTGCATCGCTTCGTAAGTGAGGGATAAAGATTAACCATTTTTTTAAATACTATTCAGCCGCGTAACATGATCTCATTTTTACGTATAATCCTTACTGTGCATAGAAACGGTTTTGGCAGGATTAAAAACTCCTTTGGGAGTACGCCCACACAATTACAAGAGTGGGCTGCGAGCAAGGGCCACAACTGTCGCATCTGTTCCATTGTGGTGTTATAAGCTGCTAATTTGAAAGAATCGTTTGTGGGAATGCTGATTTAGTTCCCTTGTAGAGTATGAAAAAAGAAAACCGCAAGAGAAGATCTAAATTTGTAATAACTATCTGAAAAAAATGTGCTGTTTTCGAGTAACTATAAATAAGTTATGCTAAACGCACCTGTTAAACGTACCTTAAGTGTCGATTTTTCACTTTCAATCACAGATTTTTGTTATTTATTCACAATTATTTTCGTTACACTTACGTATTTACGTATTTGTAAAACAAAAGGCAAAATTGACTTACTTTTTAAATATTAAACAATTCTAATGATGTTTATAAGCTATTGTGGTGAAAAGGCCTTTCTTTTGCTTATTTTCTCAAATATATATTTTTATTATGAAATTTAAAAGTTAATTATAAAAACACATAAGTACACAGAGAAAACATAAGTGATCGATGACATTCATCATTCTATCACGTAAAACCATAATTGGAATCGAATAATTTGAAGCAGAAAATATTTTTCTCCTAGAGTATAAAATTTGCGCTTTATTTTCTAACTAGATCGAATCTGACAGCTGTGCGGTCTGACAGCCGTGTCGTGACAGACCCAGAGAAACTGTGCTAACGTATCATTTCTTGTTTATTGACTATACTATTGTCAAAATCGCCGCGATAGCTGTTCATGATCCATGTGAACCTCAAAATGCGATCTTTAGATATACAAAACAGCCTCGTCTATACTTATAACTATGCTGAATAATTGGTATTCCACGGGACGTCCATAATTCCCCTCGAAAAAAATGTATCATCACGTTTGGCAAATCAGGGTGAGGGAGGCTGGTGGCATCGTAGGAAATTGTATCAAGTCACGAAGCTTGTAGGCGCATCTCGCCGGGTCATTAGAGCCAGATTGCGCGAGTTTCATACCCGCCGACTCGGTTAATGTCATGTAAAAAGCAAATTGTTAACGTTTTTGAGTTTTCGTAGAAAAAAAGATTAAAATGTTATTTTAAACAAGTACACATTAGTAAGTAACATTTTATCTCAAACTGTCCTTAGTTATAATACATGTCACACATTTCAATTGTCATATCTAATTTTGCGTCTAAGGGATAAAAAAAATATTGTACCGACGACTGAACAATACTTAATTTGAAAACCTATGACTTCTGTAATCTTAAACGTACGTTATTATCAACATATTACTATCATAATGGTATGTAATGATGATTTATACAACATTTAATCTTTGAAAAAATTATATAAATAAAATCAAAATTATACTTTCTTGAAATTAGTCTCAAAGAAATTTCATCAAAATCGGTTTTGTATTTTGGTATTTAAAACAAAACAAATGATAAAGATTGGTCACTCAAGTAATCAAAATAACGTATTTTGAAGTATGTTATTTCAGTTTTTTTAACTATAATCAATACTCAATAATTACTTAACATTGTACTCGTAGAGCTTCGTTAAAAATTGTATATACACTAGCGGCTGGCTGGCAAATATATACAGATGTACATGGATGAAAAATTGGAATAAACATGTTTGATTCAAATCAATACTAAGAAATATGTTTTTTTACTTTTTAACAGATTTCAGAAAGGAGGCAGTTATCAATTCGTAGCGTATACATTTAATTTTAATTTTAGGATCAACGAGCTTGTTTTGTCCAAACTTTCAGCAAAATATGTTACATTCGTCATTTTTCCCCACGTCAGCTAGGAAACATTAACTAAATCTTCGTGCGCAAGAAGCCGGGACTCTGACCTGAACTTTCATCGGAGCTCGTAAATTTTATAGCACTTCCTAAAGGTTTTCACTCACCGAGATCGATCTTTCTCTAACCAATACAAAGAATTTGTCAGAAATACCTATAGCTGTATACGTTTTATAGAGATGTTAACACCAGCAGCATAAGATATAATTAAAGTTTAAGAAAATGAAACATCTTATGAAGCGTTTTAACAACATTATGAAAATGTTGTTGAAACGCTTGCTGCATTTTAACAACATTTTCATAATTAGAACTGGTTAACAAATGACTCAAACGAATCGGACTTTTTGTGGGACTACCTTCATACCCGCTATCAGCAAACATTAAAAAATAATTATAATTAAAAAACTGAAATTTTGTTTTAAAAAGCAAACTAGAGAATAGATTTTGATTAAATACCTATGGGCCAAATTTGAAAACAGGTATTCTTTCAATTTATAAAATAATTTTTCAATTCGATTTATAAATAACAAAGTTATGTGGGAACAAACATAAAAAATACAACTGAATAGTTATCCTCCTTCTTTTTGATGTCTTCTAACGATATAATTTACTTATATATACACGTGTATATACGTTATTTAAAAAAATCTGTGGCAGCTTTATAAACAGTCACGTGCACGTCAAACCAAACCACCAATTTGTGAAAACCAAGGACAATAGTCCTGAAAGGGCTTGATTTTCACCGTGATATAAATACCTTGTTGGCTTTAGACTGCGACTTAATTTTTTGACAAAATTTGCCAAATGAGACAAAAGTTTTACAAGTATGAGCTTAGAAACCTCAAAAACCCCTGAAAAAAAACAGCTGAACCGATTTTGATGAAACAAAGCTAAGAATACTCGATGAAATTCTCATTCAAATAAAAAAACTAGATCAAAATCGGTCTATCGGTTTGAGACCCGCGATGCCACATTCAGATACGCAGATATACATATACAAGATACACACCTTACCAAACTTATAACACCCTCTTTTTGAGATGGAAGTTAAAAAAACCGGACAAGTGCGAGTCAGACTCGCCCACCGAGGGTTCCGTACAAACTAAATAAAAGAGGAAAATCATTTTTTTTTTAAATTTTCCTTCATAAACCGAAAAATATACATCGTAAAAATATTTAACACATTCCTTGCTCACCACTCGGATCCAAGTAGGGGCTATAGTAGCGGCGCCTCCCACTCGGATCCGAGCAAGTGAAAGTTTGAGGCAGCACTCATTCCTTGCATAGAGACACTAATTTTTTGTGATTAAATAAATGTCAAGTTTTCGGATTTTTCCTATATGTATACTCTAACACAATGCTTCTTGCCAAATTTCAGAGTTCTAGGTCTACGGGAAGTACCCCATAGGTTTTGATCCCTCTGTGAGTGTCGAAATGTGCGTTTTTTACGACATATTCAGCTGAAACTTTTTTTTGCGAAAACTGATAAATTTTATTTTTATTTTTGCAGCAAGATACTATGGATTTGCGTATATGTTTTGAAATTAAAAACATATACGCAAATCTCGATACCTTCACGCGTTCCCGAGATAAAGGTCTTGACACCCGGACGGACGGACAGACGGACAAATGGACAGATGGACAGAGACGGACAGACGGACAACAAACTGATCCTATAAGGGTTCAGTTTTTTCCTATTGAGGTACGGAACCCTAAAAATGAAACTCAATCATACACTGTTATGTAGGTAAATTAGCGACTATTGTCATCGAACTCGCAAGATAAAAATAATATTGAAACAAAAATATTAATGTATCGGAAATGGACGGTATCGTAAATATGAATGTCGTGCTCAAGTTTTTGTGGCTGTCATTTGGGTGTAATTTGCGAAGCCTTCAGAATGCTCGGAGATATTATAATGGAATTTCAAGAGCTGACGCCGAGATGTGTAATGATAGGTATGTTTGTAGGAAAAATTGTGGACATTATTCATAGTAATTAGGCATTAAAACTAACAAACTGGTTGAAAAAATTATTTATTTGTTTATTAAAAACACCTTCAGCCTTCAGAATACTCGGTGATACCTATTATAATGGAATTTCAAGAGCTGGCGCCGAGATTTGTAATGATATGTTTGTATGGAAAAATGTGAACATTATTCATAGTAATTAGGCGTTGAAAATAACCAACTGGTCGAGATTTTTATTTATTTATTTATTAAAAACATCATACATCAACAATATACTTTAAAAAAATAATTTAAAAGTGATCATACTATTAAACAAGTCACGGCCTTACCGAAAAACGTTACTTAACTTTAAGCAATGCTTAACATATTTTGTCAACTTCTCGCTGACACGTAATGACAGTTTGCGAAAAGAAGACAGATAATTGACGACAACAGTAAATGTTAAGTAAAGTTTTTCGGTAAGGCCGTCGATGTTTGAAAATGGTTGGACAGTGCTTATTAGTACTTTTCATGATCAATATGGTACATCAATATCCCATAAAGTACTTTCTTTTTGTATAAAAGTAATAAACCTAACTTTTTTGGAGTAATATTCATGAATATATGTATGTTTAATGTATATAAGTATGTATATATTTTTTTCATAGTAAATGGAACCTGTGTCACATAAACTAGAAATAACGAATCGACACTTTATTCATAAAAAATAAGTTCAAAAACTAAAACCTGACTACTTAAAAATCACACTCTAAAAAGTATGTAACAAGAAAAACTATGATAAATATTTATTTATTTCATACACCTTCATAGTGGTGTTCAGAGTATAACCGTGGTCGTATGCCACACCTGCTGTAGCAAAACAATACATTCTGCAAAGTAGAATACAACCACAATTATCCTCTGAACACCATTATGAATATGTATGAAATGCAATACAATATTTATTAGGTACATATTTTTTTTGTTTCATACTTTTTTAGAGCGTTCGGGTTTTAGTTTTTGAATAATAAAATGTAAGATAGATGAATAATCTTAGATTATAGCAAATATTGTGATAATTTACTATAGTTACCCGAACTAGCTACAAAGACAAATAACTGTTAGAAGTTTGAATCGGCCTCAAATAAAAACAAGCTCTCGCAGCAAACCCATATCGTCGGAATTTGTAAAAAATAACAATTAAGCATTTTCAGTCCATAACTATAACAAAAACATAGCCATGCATTGTCAAATTCAAATGAAACGTGTACTTATAAAAAAATAGTTGGAGTTAACTGGTATTTTTTTTAAATTTAATTGTAAGATTTAACTCACACTAACAAGGCAAGGTATGTAAAGTTTGTAATAAAAACGGGTCCAATCACTGTGATGGACCTTAGTATAGGCCCGTATTTTTTTAATACTTTCTCACGTTTGCATGTGCTTATCTTCAAGCAATAAATAACTACAGTAAAACTTCAAAGCTATAAGTGGGCTTAGCAAGAATTTTAAATGTTTGCCTCTATTGACTTAAAGAGAAACAAAAAAATACTGCTTGAAACTTGTTCTAGCGAATTGCAAAAAAAAAAACCCTTAAACCAAAATGAGATAATGTTGCCAAGTCGACAGATATTGGTTATGCCTTTTTTTGTCCGCATGAAGTGCGTTTGCGTGGGAATATAAAAAAAGAGCGTTTCATGTCAAAATTACTTTTAATTCAACAAATAGTACACAAGGAATATATATTAAGTGTGCATGGATTGCTATTTATATAATGTTTATTTAAGTCAACTACAATCTTCTGTATTATATTATACTGTATTATATATGTTAGTCAAAATAATTTAAGCGAGAGAAGAGAGTAGAAATAATGCCTGTCAGTGTAGAAATGTATTGCTTAAAATATATTTCAGCAATTACCGGCATTAAGTACCTAGATAAGTCTAGAATGACTGAAGCTAAATACTCAGATGTTCTTTGTATAAAATGTATATAATAATGATTCATTCGTTGAATAATTTCATATCATATAATTGAATGAGGAGGTGAATCTCCTGTTATTTTGGAAAATTCCAATTATGAAGGAAGCCTGAGACGGAACTCTCTCGAGTTACGCGGGGGGTGAGCAGCCCAGCTTCGCGCAAGTGTGCGTAAGCGCAGTATCGATCAGCCAATTTTCTAATTATTATAAATCTATTGGATCAAATTTGTATATATACTTTATAGGACCAATTGCGTAACTATGTATTCATTGTGATTTAATTTGTATGTGTATGTTTATTTTATACAGTAAGTTGAATACCGTCGCATATCGACCATAAATCCCCCCACATTGCTTTGCTGATCTCATTTGCCTAAGATCATTGGCGAATTAAGCCAATTATATGTAGAATTCTCCGGAATGGCATGTGTATGGAAGGCTCATATCTTTATAAGATTTGACACCTCTTCAGAGGCGAATTCGATGGGTACACTTCTTTTAATTAGACATCCTTTCACGACGGATCTCAAATTAAATCGTGGACAGCGGCGGAGCCATTTTGGAAATAAATAAATCTGATCCTTATAATTGTATTTGCTCCGTTTTGAATTATTACCAATAATTCATAACTGTGAATCTCATTCTCTATTATCAATTACTAAGTATTACATAATTATATCTATGATCTTTATCATTTAATGCCTTAATTTACCTCTGTGTTGGAATTATGTTCTATGACTACGTATGACTTTGGTTTATTTATATTGTTCATTGTATTAATTTCATGTGGCTTTAATGTAGTAAAGTACTTTCATTTCACCCTAAATATGCTTTTCTTTCATTGGATTTAATTTCCCTAAAGTCTAGCTAGGTGAAACCTTTTCATTTAGTCTTTGCAAATTTCTCCTAAATAGACAAAGCACAGAGCTGAAATCTAGTATTTCTATGTTGTCTTTTTAAATCCTTCACTCTCAGAAGATTTGACTATCTATTCTACTATATATTTAAATGAAACAGAGAGAGAGAGAGTAAGAAGGAAAGTTCTAGACTTCTTTATATTTGTAGATCAGAGATTAACACTCCACGTTTAAATGTCGAGGCAAGATTTGTGATCGTCTCACCTAAAAATGGGGATCCTCGAAAGATTGAAATAACATATCACAAAACTAAACAGGCATACGATCTCTAGGGGATACCTAAAAAATAAAATGCCTAATATAAAATTAGGGGACTGTGAAATGCAGCTCTCCGCGAGACGAGAAACACAAACGGCCGCATTGCCTAAAGTCCTCCTTATCATTCTTAGAATGGATATTCTAAGTCACTAAGGACGGATCAGACTCGATCTGTCTGGTGTTACTTTAGAAGTAGGTTGATATTACTATTACTTCAATATAATTCTTGTCGCTTACGGTGAGTTTAAATAATTTCTAATTTCTTATCAGGTTATTATTGGCTAGCTTTAGACCAACACGACAAACCTCTCAGTTGCCTTGCTTGGTCGTATGAGGCTCATCTAGATCTATCTAGATGCTGTACCTACTGACGGTTCACGCACGGTAAATCTTGACTACAAGAACTAGATTAACGCTTTGTCTTTAACAATTTTATTTATACAGAAGTAAGAGTCTAGCTATCTCAGATATTATAGAAAATACGGTTGACTATCAGAGGATATATACCTATAGGTATATATATATATATACACTCACCTCTGCGGGTCCGTTACATCACGATTTACTCAACCACTGTTTTTTTTCCACAACACAGATCCCAGATTTGTCCTGAAAACGCCAAAGCAAATATACGAATATCAGGCAAGTGGTAGCGCAGTAGTTTGTACACACAAACTCGATCGGCGATCTCTTTCAATTAAATGGAGCACCCTAGAACGGGTCTTCAAGAGATCTTCACGAGTCGGGCCGGCTTCCAAATCTTTTCAACTCTTTACGTGTACATATGTGATTCTCTATGGTGTATGTACAGACGAGAAAAATCGTTAAGCTATAATTGATGACACCATTGATGAGATAGGATAATAGGTAATTTTGGATAAACCATGCTACTTTTAATCTGACTTCAAAAACGAGGAAGTTCTCAATTCAGTGTTTTTTTTAGTACTTCAAAACTCCGTCATTGATACGATAAATACTATTCGACAAGTTTTATAATTGAAAGGATATAATTTCAGATTGGTTCCATGGAAATCTTATCAAAATTAATTCTGTAGATAAATAAATAACTCTTTATTGAAAGACTACATTGTACAAACGTATTAAATGAAGACAATACTACTATAGCTAATCTTTCAATAGGCGGCCTTATCGATTAAAGCGATCTCTTCCAGTAGTAGTAGTAGTTTGTTTGTAGTTTAGTTTTCAATTGAAAATTAGTGGAACGTAAACGAAATTGCGAATTTTCTTGCCTATGACGTTATTGAAAATGTGCTGATTAATGGTTATTCCAGTGTTTTCAATGTAAAAACAAACACAACATGTTCTCGTTAAACATTACTCTTCTTTGACAGTTGGATAAAAATAAACAAACACTCATATATTTTACATCGTCTCCTCAAACAGTCGATCATATAATCTACAAATAAGTAACGTAACCCTCCCTTTTACTTCGCCGTAGTCGGGTAAAAAATCCTTCTTAAGGGAGCCGCAATCGTCAAGCGTCACTGGGCGTCACACTTCGTTCGTCATTATTAAAATATGTCACTGCGTCTAAACTATAAACTGGTTACCTGTAATTATATAGCTACTAGCAATGTCACAATAGATCTGCAAAGGTCGCAGTGATGTGCCGGGGCCTCCTATAGCCCGTTTGGCCTTTAATAACCTTTAGTTGGTTTTAAATAATAATAATAGCTACTAGGAAACTATTTATTTAATATTCTTGAATTGTCAAGTATCTGCCGAGTTTAACAAATATTGAATAAATAAACGTCTTTGAAGAAATTAATTATAGGTTACAGGAACTTTTCAAAGTCCATAATTACAAGTTAGATGCACTGTTAAGTCTTCAAGTATTAACCACCAAGAAACCATACCGAGGAACTTCACCGTAACTACTTTCTTCAGTAAATTGCGAAAAAGTTGTTACTTAACTACTTTAGTGAACTTCGAATCGATGAAATTCTTGGATCTTAATGAATTCTCGTTCATGATGAAAATAATATGTTTATAATTTGCTATTAGAGTCCGCGTCACCACTCAATCGCATCCTGGATATCATATAAGGCCACGTTTGTCCGCAAAAGCAGCAAAAAACCCTTTTTTTGAAAATTTACAAAAATTTACTTGTACTATTAGTTCAAGCTCAGATTTTTAGTATGTATAATATTGCCTGTTGGCTAGGTTTCTTCTAGTACAAAAACACGATTGAAAAAAGTCTCGATAGCTTTTTGTTTGAAAATTATGCCATTTTATTTATTTTTATCACCAAAGTTACCACGTTAAGTAGCTATTACAGTTTTTTTGCGTTCTACTAGTAGGTATACATTTTTGATACGTTTAGTTTTAAAGTAATTTATTTTACAATAATTTTGTTTGCGAGCATCGTCCCGCGACGCGCTGCGGCCGGAGTCATACGTAGGTATTTCTGTGCCATGTACATGAAAACACTGCGCTCATTAAGTGCGGGCTGAGGTAGCGTAATATACCTGTTCTGGGGAACCCTATAGCCTTAAGATATTCCTGTGTTCCGGTGGGCAACGGCTGGCCTGCCAAATTTACCTAGTTCCAAAATTTCACCGTCGGACTTGAGTGGTGAAGCAGGCCAGGTGTGTTTCAGACTGGAATGCAATGTATCTAGTAAAAGCTGTAGGTCGTGGGTTCGATCCCCACCCAGGGCAAACATTTGTGTGATGAGCATGGATGTTTTTTCGGTGTCTGGGTGTTTCTATGTATCATATATATATATATATATTTACAACAAAAAAGTATATATATATTCTATCAGCCATCTAGTTCCATAGTATAAGCTTTGCTTAGTTTGGGCTAGATGGTGTTGTGTGAAATGTCCACAAATATTTATTTATTTGTACATAGGTTCATTCGAGGTTTCATCAACATGACGGCACTGCACATTCCATCAGGCAGCCTGACAACCTCTGTGTGTGCGAAAAAAAAGAAGAACTACCCGCAAAAATATTTTCAGACCGCGACACAAAATAGTAAAAGGTTGTGCCGCACGGTTCTGTTTGAGTGAGAAATCAATTTGTTCCACCGTTTTCATTTATGCGATTCGAACGTTTCCATTTATTCGAACACAAATTGGAAAGGGACCGAGTTGTCAGCCTCGGCTTATGCAGTCGTCTCGAGTTAGCGATTCAGTCGACGATACGAGACGGCGAAACAGGATCGTATGAATGGCGGGACCGGTGATTCGTAAATTCGTTGGTGAAAATGTCACGGAAATTATGCCATTTTACTTATTGGAGCGTGTGTTATTTTATATTTAGATGAGTTCGAGAATTGTGGTCGTCTAAGCGCGAGTTCTATTATCCTATCTTAATGGTTTCCGCGGTATTACTGGAACTTTGATAAAGTAAGTGATACGAAAGCCGAAAATGTAAACACATGAATTGGCAAATGCGGTGACCGTGCGTATCAAAATATCAGAAAGTTAAAAAAAAAGAAAAAATGAGTAAAGTAGATTGTCATTATGAGTATTAACTCATAAGTATTTTATATTTACTGTTATATATTATATTATTTGTTATAATTATGTTACATATTAACTTTTTATTAGAACCTTTAAATAAAATTCACGCGGCATTCGTATATGTATCCGCAAGGTGCACGCACGGCAGACAATAAAATCTTAAGTCAATATCCAATAGTTCGATTACGCGTAGATTTGCATTTATACCTATGCAATATCATCACATTATTCTGCTCCATCATCAGATCAACTACGGTACTATTGAGTTGATGTGATAATGGAGGCAAAGTCACTGCTACTTCTTATAGAGCTACTTCTACTCCTTTACTTCTTCGTCTTCTGCTACTTCTTTACTTTTATTGCGTAATGATGAATGTTCTCATAGGAGTTCCAAAATATTAATTGCAACTCCCAAACAGCAAACGTTAATTTTTTAACGCACTATCTAAATATTACTGTAATAATAATTCATTTTTATCACTAAAATAATCTTATCCGACTGCCTTCTACATAATGTATTTTATGTTCGGGCTGGACAATCTATTCTCAAACAAATGACATCCTAATTACACTCCAAAAACGCTATTGCGTGTGCCCCGTTGAAACTTATTTGACCAATACTTCAAATAGCTGTCGCCAATGTCACAAATGTCAACTCGCGGATTTGATCTCTGAAAAATGTTTAGTCAATTTAAATGGATTCTCTCATCTAAATAGATAAAGATTCGTTAATACCCGGATTGGTCATGTCACGAAGAGAAAAAAAAAACTATGGTCCTCGCATATTTTTTCTAGCGATGCACTGATTGCAATTCGAAGAGGTACCACACACCATAAGCTGCGTCAGCAGTCAAGTTATACCAAACACTGAAGGGTGTAACTTGTCAGTTGTCATTACTTAAATTTTAAAAATACAAAATAAACAACAGAAAAAAATATTTTCAAAATTCACGGAATCCTGTGATTGAGAAATGATTTATGTGTCTGTGTGTGTTTTTTTTTGTGTTTTGCGTTCACGCTAATTACAAGCATCTTTCACCGAGCTAAATAAGTAATATAATCTAGTTATAATAAGATTTGCGACAACATAAAAGACACCTAAGAAAATTATTATTTAAATGAAAGAACTGGTATTTTGAAAAAAAAAAACATTTGACACAATTTCATAATAAAATTACAAAGGCGAAATTTGTACTATCAAACGGCCGATCGTTATGGAATCACTATACTAAGTGATAACTATGGACTTGGCGACGGACATTAGCCTCTTATCATCATCATAACCACTGTTTTTCATAACTACGCTGGGCGGGGCTGGCTATATATTATACATACATACATAATCTCGAAAAACATAATCCTCCTTCGGCAGGAACCTTCATACTCCTCCTTCTTTTTAACATTTTTATTAGGTCGACCTGTATGTAATAAAATCTAAGGTAACTAATTTAAACATCTTCCAAGGATCGTAGCGTCATGAAAATTGGCAGCTGTATGTAGTTCTGATGACAATACAATAATATGGTACTGTCGAACTGATCTGATGATGGAGCCGGAAGATACGAACTAGAACTTCATGATGGAACATCGTATCATAGCTGTGTTTGGATTTGTTAGAAAAGTCTTGTAATTAACTTTGACCACAATAATTTGTAGCGTGTTTTTTAGTTTTTTAAACTGTAATTTATTTACACCTACGCTACGGTACTATTTCTAGTTACTATCTACATTTTTGAGAATAATATATTCTCAATGCATGCAAGCAGGAATTGCATCGATACCGCTGTATCCGGTTGCAAAATTTAATATCGCTGTGTTCCCGCTGCGATTTGGGACTGGTCTGTCTCTCCAGATTGATTTATTGGAGCTCTGGGCTTTTCGACGGGTTCCTACTCAATGTTAATGGAAATCGTAAAAGCGTGTCTTTTTCATTTTCTGCTTACGACTCCGTTTTAACTGTTGAGCTTAACAAAGCAAATTAAGTGCGATGACGCTGTGGAATTTTTACTTAGGGACGAGAATTTATTTTATACTAGGTGAGTCCGGAAAACGTTGGTGTGCTATGTTGGTAACTTCATGGCTATGCCTCAAGTCCGGTACATTTTATTATGTTAGTAATTTTGAAGAGTGATTAATATCACTTTTTGTATGTGATTTTCCAAAGCGCGCCAAACAAGCATTGTATTACATACTTATCATATAACATATATGTATGTAGTACTTAACTAGGCCGTTGCTACAATTTTGAGTTTATACAAAAATGTCAACTGCTTTTAAGAGATGCATCATGGATATACGTGTATTATTTTTTATATTTGTTTAGGTTTAATTTAATGATAATTTTATAATTCAATGATTTAGGATTTTGAACAAGTAACATTTAAACAAATTTAATTAGCTAAGCTTAGACACACACACACACAACACATCAAGCGTCTATTTTCTAACCTAATCCAAGTTTAATTGACAAATTACCGAGTTACTCCAATTCGACGTTCATTTGGTGAACTGTTTTATATTCGGTTATCGGTCCTATAGGATCTATTTTCAATGTTGCGTCCGATACCTGATCCTATTGAGTTGTGTGGGCGGAAAAAACAGTAAGTATGTGCCATGGTTGCCTGGAAGAGATCGCTCTAAGCGATAAGGCTGCCAATTAAAAACCTTAGCCTAAGTATTTAATGTTTTCTGCCTGATTTTTTTGTTATTATGTGGTTTTTTATAAAGAGTTATCTATCTATCTATCTATGTATATTTTGCGTCTATTTCTTAAGACCAACGTTTCGTGGCACGTGAACACATTGAAGTAATACAACTCAACGATTTTGGTTCCACATTTTTTATATGTACTGCGAAGGAGTGGAACTCTCTGCCGCTTTCTTTCCTTCTTGAAAACACAATCTTGGAATTTTAGAATATTTTGACAGAATATTCGTTTCTGGCCGTGTTTTATATCCAAAATCCAATTTTAACAGATTAAACATATTTTTTTAAATTAATTTTCCAGCATTTTACTTCAGAAAAAGTCACTAAAGTGCTTTATTGCAAAACTGATCTAAGTCCGTACTTTGCTTCGATCTTTTACAATAGGGTCGCGCTAAAAAAAATACAAAAATAAATTGAATTACCCCCCCCCCCCCCCCCCCAGTAATCCACTCGAATTGAGTTCAGTAAGTAGGTTGTTTAATTAAAGTCTTCCAAATACTTGTTCAAGTCCATATCAAGTGTTTCAATTAATTCACTTGTAGGGCTTCGTTTCGATTAGTTGATTGGATTTTGTTGTTATCTTTAGAGTTATACCTGTTTATTATTGTTTGTTTACCTTGGTGGAGAGGTTTGGCGCTGTTTAAGTGTTTTAATTAGAGCCAGAGCTGAACTATACGCAAATTATAAATTATTATTATATTAGGACAACATCCACTATCACGATTTGGCAAGTTAAGGCAAGGCAATCACCTATAAACGAAAGAATTGTTATTGTGGATGAGAGTGTATATTATCTGCCTACAAACTGTTATGCAGTTTGGCAGAATTATCTCATAAATTTTCATGATGTAATTGAAGAATAAATAAATAAATAAAAAATAAAAAAAAGATTTAGCTTAAGTTTGTAACTTTGAGTGATAGAGCTGGAGACAGATAATTAATTATAATTATTAATAGTAGATAATTAATTATCTGCCATTATTAAGATTAGTAAATGTTAGTATTGCAAATCTTGAAAATCTTATAGCGACGGAATGCTTATGACGAACTAATAATTTCAGTGATAGAAAAGCAAATAAAAAAATCTGACGAATCCCTACAATAATATATAGTCCTGTCAGTACCTGCTGGCTTATACATAGAGGGGCATTCCATGCCTCGTGCTTTATTTATGTTAGATCTACGATTGACCGACTCGCCTTAAGTTAACCGACGGTATGGCCGAGGATATATAGATCTCGTCGATCTCGAAGACATCTATTCACTCTAATCTTGAAAATACTAAGATTGTAGTTAGGAAACAGAGATGGCGACAAAGGATTCCATTCCTGTGGAGTACGCATCAAGACGTGGACCGTTATTGTTGTGTACGGTTTTTTGGCATTTAAATTTTTATTTCCCTCGGTTCGGAGTTCGGACATTCACAGTAACATACAATTTTCAAAATGTTGACCGCAAAATACCAAGCCAAACAAATAAAACACATAATTTAATCTCAAAACTCAACTCTCGGAACAAGTTACTCGTGAATACTATATTAACCACTTAGACACCGGGAAAGCGAAGTTATCGGTTAGCCGACTGCAGCGAAACTTCCCCTCTTTCTTGCGAAACATAATAAATCTTACTGTCATTGATATTTAGCTCGTGCAAGAGATTCCCGCCACAATGCTGGGGCTTGTCCATAAATCATATACAAGTATTTTGCTACCGCCGCTGTCGAGTGTCTACGACTTGAATTTTTGGAAGCTGTGCGATGTTTTGAAATCTGTAAGCTGATACTTGTAGCAGATTACAAAATTGGACCACAGATTTTTGTAACATCTGGTCGGCGTACTGGACGTTCTACAAACGTAGAGTACAACAAGTATGTTGCAAAAGTTTGTGCTTGTGTGGTCTAATGCTCGTATTTGAAATTCTTGCTCAGAATTGAGTGTCACATGCTTATGCCAAATATTATCAATATAGATCTATTAACGGCCTCGTATGTTTTAGTCTCAAACAAGAGGCCATGTCTTAAGTACATACAAATCGTAATGTGCAACCACGGAACCCTACACTGCGCATGGCTCGATACGAACTTGACCCGTTTTTGACCGGGAACACTAAAAGCAATAAAATAATTAAACTACACGAATTTCTCTAATGAAACTCTATCGAGATCGAAGTTCAAACAAAATTTCAATTCATGATTCATTTATCAGCTAGTCTAAAGCACTAATTACTTGAACCCTTTGTGTCTCAGCTCCGAAGGGAAAGGAAAAACGATTACGTTCAACTATAACTTTATTCAAACAGTTAATGAAGATAACGATCTACGGGATCACTGATTACTAAGCGCTGCTTTGTTAGAGAAGCTTAGGTGGAAGGGTTATCGTGGAATTATAATGATCGTCAATTTGTTGGAGATGTCACAAATATTATCGAAATAGTTATTTTTGCTATGCCTGCTCAGAAATGTCAATTTTAGATATATCTTAAGCTATTTCAAAAAGGAGGCGGTTCTCAATTCGACGATATTTGTTTTTAGGGTTCCGTACCTCAACAGGAAAAAACGGAACCCTTATAGGATCACTTTGTTGTCCGTCTGTCCGTCTGTCCGTCTGTCCGTCTGTCCGGGTGTCAAGACCTTTATGTCGGGAACGCGTGAAGGTATCGAGTTGAAATTAAAACCATATACGCAGATCCATAGTATCTTGCTGCAGAAAGAAAAATAAAATTTCTCAGTTTTTGTAAAAAAAAGTTACAGCTGAATATGTCGTAAAAACGCACATTTCGACACTCACAGAGGAATCAAAACCTATGGGGTACTTCCCGTTGACCTAGAACTCTGAAATTTGGCAAGAAGCATTGTGTTAGAGTACACATACAGGAAAAAATCCCAAATTGTTTTTTTTATTTAATCACAAAAAAATAGTGTCTCTATGCAAGGAATGAGGACTGCCTCAAACGTTCGCTCGCTTGAATCCGAGTGGGAGGCGCCGCTACTATAGCCCCTACTCGGATCCGAGTGGTGAGCAAGGAATGTGTTAAATGTTTTTATGATGTATACTTTTTGGTATATGAAGGAAAATATAAAAAAAATATATGATTTCCCCCTTTTATTTAGTTTGTACGGAACCCTCGGTGGGCGAGTCTGACTCGCACTTGTCCGGATTTATTTTATGTTTGCTAAGCGATTACTTTGCCAATTATGAATTGATTTCTTTTTTTTGTTTGGCCAGACTTCAGAGGTAGCGTCATTAAATTTTTATCAAATATCAAATGTGTTCAATAAATTTGTTTTAAAAACAAAATAACTGGAAAAACACACCTTCTCACAATGAGAAGATGGCCCGTTCCCAGCAGTGGGACAGTTTGTACAAACAGGGCTGTTAAAAAAAAAAAAAAAACTGGAAAAAATGACATCCAAGTAAACGAAACTGCGTATTTTGAAGTCAATTGTTTTACTTTTTTTTATAATTCATTTAAACTTTTAGACGGGTCAAGCCCGGATCCTTGGAAGGCATCAGTGGGGCCGAAGCCAACACTGCCCTTTACAAAGTAGATGTATAAAAAATACAGTAGGTGGTTATGTGATGGTTTAATTCATTTATATTAATACTAAGCACAATAATTGGTGGAAAACACAATTAAACAACTACTAATACCTTTTATCAATAAAAAAAAAAAATAGCGGGAGTGTAATTTAAAGTGATTTTTTGTTAGGTACGCTATAATTATTTGTGTTGCAAATGTCACCTTCATTGTAATCTAGTATTTACATACTACGAGGAGTGATGTACTATTACGTATTGTGTAGCAAAGAGGTTATAATTTTATTATAATGTTTCAGCATCTGAATAGCACTGCTTCAAATAATTATAGTTTAAAACATTTATACACCGACTTCAAAATGAGCAATTTTGTTTAAGAACCAAAGTTTGACCCGATTTTGATGTAATTTCTATGCGACCGATCTGAAAGTACATCCTTTCAAACAAAAAAGTGTGCCATTTTAGGGATCCATGATAACTACCAGGAACCTTTATAAATTTGCCACGTCCGTTTGCTAAGCATTACTTTAGCCTTCTCTGTGAAGCTAATACCTCGCCTAAGATATTGGGCGTGTGCAGCGCTTGGTATGGTGCTCGTTAGTGATTACGGGTGATTACAGTAAGACGAGCACCTAAGCGTGCGCAATGAACCTGCCTATCGATAGCCCAGTACGCGAGGTGCCTGCTAGTGATTACAGTGACTACAGTGCGGCGACACCTATGCGTACAGGATGGGTCCTATAGCTTATTTAGAAATAAAAGAGTGATTACCGGAATACCATGCATTTATTATACGATAGGTTACTTAAGTGCTAAATAATACATTTGATCTATGTAAGGGGTTACGCCGTCGCGTCGGTTACAATAGTAAACACGAAACACAGATTTGCCTAGGCCGGCGTTTCATATAAATAAGAGCGAACGGAACGCAGCGAGTCTCAGTCGTAGGAAATACTTCGCGCTACTACTTGCGCTCGCCTCGATGACGTAGACGTCACGTAAATAGTTGGCGCGCCGCTCGTTCCGGTTCAGTATGCTGCGGCGCTCGCACGCGATGGACGTGCCGCTATTGGATGTAGATTACATGCATGTAGGTCACTACATCACTCCCCCCCGTAGTCGGAAGCAAAACGTACCGGTGGTCTTGACTCTCTTCCTGACCTAGTTGTATAGAATTTCTTCTGTTCTGTGGAAGTTTCCGAGTCTTCGTTCAGGTAAAACGCTGGTTTTAGCCTGTCTATTGAAATATTATCGTTCTTGTTATGTAGTTGAATCGTATAATATTTTTCATGGCGGGCGAGGACGCGATATGGTCCGCTGTATGCCGGTGTTAGAGGTCGTCGATAACCATCGTTCCGAATGAACACGTGGGTGCAACTTGGAAGTTCTTGGTGAATGAACGTAGCTCGAGACGAGTTTGATTTTCTCTGAGCCTGAGATTTTTTGATAGCTTCATTTAACTGGTTCAAAAAAGGCGAGGGCGAGTAATTTGGTTTCATTGATTCTCCATGAAATTCGCCGGGCAATCGAAGCGTTTGGCCATAAAGTAGTTCAGCTGCACTAGTTTCAGTATCTTCCTTGATGGCGGTACGTAATCCGAGCAACACTGTCGGAAGCTCGTGAATCCACGATGACGTACTGAGTCTCGCTGTTAGTGCTGTTTTCAGAGAGCGGTGCCAGCGTTCAATGATTCCGTTTGCCTGTGGATGATACGCACAGCAATGGCGATGGTCTACTCCCATTCTTTGCATTAGCTTTTTAAAAAGATCCGATTCAAATTGACCTCCTCGGTCAGTTGTGATCTGGGATGGCGTTCCGAATCTTGAAATCCACCCTTCATAAAGTGTTTCTGCAACTCTTTCTGCTGTAACGTCTATCATCGGGAAAGCCTCTGGCCATTTGGTCGCACGATCAACCATTGTCAGCAAATATCGGTAACCTTCTGATGTTGTTGGAAGTGGGCCTACGATGTCGAGATTCAAATGTGCTAGCCTGTTTGCTTTTTCGTATGACCCGATTGGTGATTGCGTATGCCTCTGAATCTTCGCGCGTTGACACATTATGCACGCTCTGGTCCAATTATTTACATCACTATTCATCGATGGCCAAAAGTAGCGTGCTGTGACTAGCTTCCTCGTAGTTCTGATGCCAGGGTGGCTTAGTTCGTGCATTGCTTGATATGCTGGTTTCCTAAATTCCTCTGTTAGGAAAGGACGGGCTGCGCCGGTGGACATTTCGCATGTTATTTTTGTTGAGGTGCCAGGCATGATGATGTCTCTTAGGTCGTGTCTTTGTTCTTTCTTCATACGTTGTAGGTTTGCGTCGCTCTTTTGCGTGTTAGCTAGAGCTGGGTAATTAATCGGCGATGGACAAGATATTGTCTCGACGGAAACCCTGGATAGTGCGTCGGCGACTCCGTTCAATTTTCCTGATACATGTCGAATGTCAGAGGTAAACTGTTCGATATACTCCAAGTACCTCGTCCTCAGCGGAGTTTCGTTCTTGCTGTCCGAAGTTAACGAATTAAGAAGTGGCTTATGATCTGTGTATATGATTAATTCGCGCCCCTCGAACATTCTCCGAAAATAGCGAACGGCCATGTAAATTGACAACAGCTCTCTATCGTACGTGCTATACTTTTTCTGCGCGTCATTAAACTTCTTGGAAAAAAAACCGAGTGGTTTCCATCTGCCTTGTATGCGTTGTTGAAGCACGGCCCCGGCGCAATTTTCAGACGCGTCTGTCATTAATGCATAAGGTGCATCTGTTGACGGGTGCGTTAGCTGAGTTGCATTCGCGACGTCCTGCTTGCACTTTTCAAATGCTTTTTTGGTGTCATCATTCCACGGAATTTTCCTCTTATAATTTTTCCGTGCATTATGGAGGTACTCGTTCAGTTTCCTTTGGTTTTCTGCTGCCTTCGGAATCCCCTCTCTATAAAAATTGATCATTCCTAAGAACCGACGAAGATCATTGATATTTTCTGGTAAAGGATACGCTTGGATGGCTTGAACCTTCTCCTGTGTAGGTGTAATTCCTTCTGCCGTAATGGTGTAACCCAAAAAGTCTAATTTTGTTTGACCAAAAACGCATTTAGCAACATTGATCTGGAGTCCATTATCGTTTAGTCTTTTGAAGACCTCTTCTAGTTCTTGTTTGTGGCTTTTTTCGTCCTGAGATGCCACGAGCACGTCGTCAACGAAACAAAACACTGGCAGGCCTCGCATGATATTGTCGATATGGCGTTGGAAGGTTTGGCCCGCATTTCGTAGTCCGAAGCACATTCTTGAAAATTCGAAAAGTCCAAATGGGGTGATGACTGCCGTCTTCTTAATATCTTCTTCTCGATTTCGTACTAAATAATAGGCCTTCCTCAAGTCAATTTTCGAAAATATCCTCTTGCCTTGTAGGTTGTACGTAAAATCATGTAGACGCGGTATAGGATACCGGTCGGGAATGGTGATGGCGTTCAAGCGTCTGTAGTCGCCACACGCTCTGTATGTTCCATCTTTTTTCAACACCATGTGTAAAGGGCTTGCCCATGGGCTGTTGGATGGTCGGCAGATTCCTTGGTTCATCATTTCCTGAAACTCTTCTTTTGCCGCCTTGTACTTGTGTGGTGGCAGAGGTCGCGCTTTTGCATATACTGGTGCTCCTGTTGTTTCAATGAAATGTTCTATTTCGCTGTGATGAATTTTTTGCAGAGTTGGCCTCGTGATATCTGGGTATTTCGCGAGTAGATCGTGGTATGGTAGACTATTGTCGATGGTACGTATACTTCCTTCGGCGGTCACTGGTGTCAAGTATCCTTGTACGTGCATGTTTGTTTTGCGGTCTATGATTTTCCTGCCTCGCAAATCGATGAGTAAATCATGATGGTGAAGAAAGTCAGCACCTATAATCGGACGACTGACTGCCGCTATTACAAACTTCCAGCTGTAAGGTCGTCTCAATCCCAGATTGAGAGCTAGAGTGCGTTCCCCAAATGTTGGTATTGGTGTCCTGTTTGCCGCGTATAGATAGTTCTCGGGGTCGTGGTCTCGTTTATCTGACGCTCGGGCAGGCAGGACAGACACGTTGGCCCCTGTGTCCACGAGGAAATGTAGGCCCGAGGCTGTGTCTTTTACGAAAAGGCGGTATGTTGATAATAATTCGCTGACTTCAGCTCCCACCGTAGCTTCAGTCTTCTTTAGTTTTCCGAGTGCTCTTGACCGCCGTTTGTTTGATTTCTGAAGTTGCACGGGCTCCGACATCTGAAAGCTGCGCGACCGAACTTACGATGGAAGTAACATATTCCCGACGAATCGTTGTTTCCGTATCGTCTAGTCGAGGAATTGGAACGTGATCTATTCCTTCCACGATATGGTTGACGACGATAATTGTTGCGTGAATCAGCCCTTAGTGCAGCAACCTCCTTGGTCAAGGCCTCAATCATGCTAGTGAGATCACTGCTCGCCGGTCCTGGCGATGGCTGTGGTAACATTGATGATTGTCCCTGGCAAGAGCACACACTGTTTACTTCCTTCGTTTGCTCGTGCATTTTATCAGCCATTGCTGCTAGATTGTCGAGTTCCAATTCCTTGCTGACTGATAAAACGGCCCTGGTCGACTTGGGCAAATGTCCCATCCATAGCATTCGTAGGGTATCGTCTGGAATTTTGCTACGCGCTAAGTCTCTCATGCGCCGTAACAGTTGAGTGGGTCGTTGGTCACCTAGGTCCACTTCGTTCAATAACCTCTTTAATTGAGTATCCTCCGATTCCTCGTATACCGACAACAATCGCTGTTTAACTGCTTCATATCTTCCTGTATTGGGTTTTGCCAGAATTATATCGCTTATCTGTTCCACATCTGTTTTCTCGAGTTGTGCGACGACCATACCGAATTTGTTTTCATCACCCAGTTTTTGGCTCGCAATCATCGTCTCGAATTGAGCAAACCATAGTCTGGGCTTGTCTCGCCAAAACTGCGGAATTCGCGATCTGATTCCAATCATTTCTAACGATGTCTCTTTAACTGCTGAATTATCTTCATCCATAGCGTGTTCTTGATCGGGGTCACCAATTTAGCCTTCTCTGTGAAGCTAATACCTCGCCTAAGATATTGGGCGTGTGCAGCGCTTGGTATGGTGCTCGTTAGTGATTACGGGTGATTACAGTAAGACGAGCACCTAAGCGTGCGCAATGAACCTGCCTATCGATAGCCCAGTACGCGAGGTGCCTGCTAGTGATTACAGTGACTACAGTGCGGCGACACCTATGCGTACAGGATGGGTCCTATAGCTTATTTAGAAATAAAAGAGTGATTACCGGAATACCATGCATTTATTATACGATAGGTTACTTAAGTGCTAAATAATACATTTGATCTATGTAAGGGGTTACGCCGTCGCGTCGGTTACAATAGTAAACACGAAACACAGATTTGCCTAGGCCGGCGTTTCATATAAATAAGAGCGAACGGAACGCAGCGAGTCTCAGTCGTAGGAAATACTTCGTAGTGGAATGTTGTCGCCCGCTCTGCACCGATGCGCTCGCCTCGATGACGTAGACGTCACGTAAATAGTTGGCGCGCCGCTCGTTCCGGTTCAGTATGCTGCGGCGCTCGCACGCGATGGACGTGCCGCTATTGGATGTAGATTACATGCATGTAGGTCACTACATTACATATACAATTTTTATGTAGCGTTACTTAGATATAATTTTATTTAGAATAAAGAATTTATATTAAATTATAAAATGTATATATATACATTGTCAATAATTAAAAAGGCGTTAATTTAAAAAAAAAACTCGCAAATATAGAGCTGTGATCATCGTAAAATTTGTTAAAAATAATGATTCAATATATTCGGTTACGTTGACGTTGACGCTGAGTGTACTTGCTTACTTATTTTAGTAAAACTAACAAAAAACGGGGAACTACTACGGGACATTTAAATATTCAAAGCTATTGATGTCGGTCATAAAAATATATAACCTGAAAAAATAATATCATTAACAAATTGGGGCCGATTTTTATCGAGTTCACAAATAAACCGGTGACCTAATTTGAGGATATATTTCGAAGCGACATACTCGTGACTAAATATTTGATTAGTAATCACTGGCGTAGATAAATATATCTTAGTACATGTTTGTTGTATAGTCGCTCGAATTGTCCATTGCGGCACGTTATTTACTTGTGTGCTGACAGCTATGCCCTATAGCATTATTCATTTGTAGAGTTCCGTACAATAATTAAATAATAGCAATAAAAATTGATTGACATTTTCGCTACTATCTAGCCCTAAACTCAGAAAAGCTTAAAAAGAGTGAACTTAGGACACTATTGTTTTGTAATAAATAAGAACGAAGACTCTTAAAATATATTGCGCCAGGGATGGATTAAGGTGATAAAAAAAGAGGGTTGACATTTTTTATGTAATTTTTCATAAACAGACTTGCAATTTAAGTGAATTGATTTTTTAAATCTTAGCTTGATCTGGACGGAAGCGGGGCTGGAGGGAGATTAGACCGGGGCGATAATAAATTTCGAATCCCAGCGTGAGGGAGTGGGTCAGAACGGGAACGAGTTGTGAGCAAGATTTAAGTGCGGCAAGTAGTACGAGTATATAGTACTAGTAGTATAGGTGGAAATGGGACAGGTGCGACCTGGGAGCTGAATTAGTGTGGGGCAGGAATGAAACGGAACGAGGGACGGAGTGAGATGGGAGTCCAACAAATGATCTAGGTGCGCGGGACGTAAGTGGCATGGGAGCGAGGCGTGAGTGGAATAGGAGTAGAATGAGAAAAAAGTGCGGTGGGAGCGATGTTGGAGAGGGAGAAGTGCAAGGTGTAAACGCTATAAGTGCGAGGAGGAAATAAAATGAAAGTGAGAAAGTAGAGTGGGAGCGAGGCGGGAATATGGCAGAAGTTGGACAGGGTTGGAGTGGGAGCAGGTGACAGCAAAACGGGAGTGCGACGGGAGCATGGTGGACGTGGAAAAGATGTGAGGTAGGAGTGGAGTAGAAGCGAGGTGGATCGAGACAGGAGCTGAACTTGAGCAGGGCTGGAGCGAGTTAAAAAAGGGGTCTGCAGTTTATTCTTCATTTAAATACATCTACGTTTGACCTCATACTCGACACAAATAGAATCGGCAGTTAGGTTGGAGCGCGGCGGATGTGTTTTCTTACGCGTATGAAGTCGCGGGTACAGCTGGTTTATTTAATAAGAGTAGTTAAAACATAGTTCTTTACAAATTGGTTTAAAGTCAGTACATTCGAACACCGCTAATTTATCAATATTTATATAGTGAAAAAATTAGAACAATTGAATTAAAAAAAGGGTGTCCACGGTACAGACACAATCAATTTTTTAGGTATATTTCAACTGCTAATTGTGGTAACCCGCCACTGGTGAATATTTTTTAATTTAAATTGTTTTTGAAATTTAAATATATGCAGTATTCATTTAATATTTATGTAGACATACACGAATACTTAATCAATTAGTTTTCAGGTCCATTCATCCTCCATAAACAGTTAACTCGCTGCACTGACTCTGACTGAATGAAAATGTCGTAAAATATTTATGTTACACAAAATCAACAGTGTCTGCTTACATGGTCCATTGAGTAGTTGCTTACTTGATCGCACTACAGAATTAGTTAAAATTTAAGAAAAAAATGGTTGTCTGTGAAGTCGGTTTACGGACGATAATTTTAAGTCATAACGATGCGTCACAAGCCTAAAGCCTCATTTACGTAGACGCGAGACGACGCGCGTCGCGTGTGGCGTGGTGTCTCGCGGCGCGTCAGACGTTTTTTCTGTTTACAGAGCGGCGGCGCGTGCAGCGGCACGTTACATCGCACGCGTAAACACAAACATATAGCAATATTCGATCTTGTTTATAGAGACGCCAGACGGGACGAGTGGCGGTGCCCGCCGTTGTGCCCGCGGCGAATCCTACGCGTGTAGGGAAGCACGCGGCGGCGCACGCGGGCGGGGTTCAAACCGATACCGACTCCGACTAGTTTTAGTTTAACTAGGGATGGAAGCGGGCATCGCTTCATCGAGAATTGAGGATACGTGCGCCGTGGCGGTGCACGCCGCGTGAGACGGTGCGGTGCCAGCCGCGGAATCCGCCACAAAAAACGCTTCATTTCAAACAAATATGTGTAAAATCGCTTCTCCGTAAACGCACTCATATAACGCCATACGTTTGATTTCAATGCGGGCCGCGCCGCACAACGCGACGCGCGACGTCCCGCGTCTCCGTAAATGAGGCCTAGGGCGATCGTGCCTCTCTATCGCTTGTTCCGCGCTCTCGTTTGCACGCTCGGCTCAGGCTGAACGTGACACTTTTTCGTGCGTGCAGCCGGCGTTCATCGATTTATAAGACGTCAAAAATAATACGTATGTAACCAAAAAATACGTATTGTACAGTTTTTTTAATAATAAGAAATTAAATCAAAATCAAGTGATTTTGATTTACTTTTTTTTTCCATTTGGGAATAACGTAGGTATGATAGATACACACTTATGTATAAATATACAGAAATATAAATGTCAAACTCTTTACACTCCTCATTTTGTCCCGATGCTTAAAACTAAGTCTAACATCTAAATTATTATCAAGATCCAAGCAAGCCCTAAACCCTCTCATGTTAAAAGCATAAAGCGCTCTTTAGGCAAAAGAAAGCGATCAAATTAAATTTCCGACAGTAGGAAGTCTCAAAGGGCTCTCCGATAGGCGTAATATCTCAGACAGTCTCCGTAAAAGTCCAGCTATCGCGGTGTTTCTCCTCTATACGTATATCAGTCTTTTGTAGTTGTAAGCCTCAGGGCATTTGCGAAGACAGCTCGCTTAAAGATAGAACGATCATTTTGTTCTTTTTACCATAGCAAATAATTTATAGAATTTATTAGATGTTCAACTAGTAATAAAGACTTTATTTTCGATTTTCATGGAATTTAAATAGAAAATTTATATTTTGCTTTAGTTTCTAGTAAAACAATTATATTATTTAAGAAAATTATAAAGCCACATCCTCATTAAGTTTTCGTGGTTCATGGCTTCTCTTATTCTTCAGCGTGGAAAATAGTGGAAGACAGCTGTAGATTGTCGACGTTTTGTAATGAGTCGCGCGGACTTAAAAACAGCTTGTCTTATACTTTTTCTCCTTTCTTATGTACAAGAGAGACACGTTTTAAGTATTTTCCTTCTTCTTAATAGACTTCAAAAAAAAATAAGGAGGTTCTCAAATTCCACTGTATGTTCTTTTTTGTGTGTTTATTCACCGATCACTTCGCCAATTGTAAATAAATTTTTATGATTATTTTTGTTTGGTCGGTGATACTTCAGTGTAAATATTCCAAATATTTGTAATGCGTATATATTTTGAATCGTTTTTTTTTTCAGTTTCTTAAACTATAATTATAATATAATAGAACTTTGTAAGTTTTGAAATGTGTGTGATGTTATAATGTGCAGCGTAACACCTAGAGAAATGATATAATTTTTGATCCCACGAGGATTTACAATGACCGTTTGTGAATGAATATAAGTCCACTGTCCATAACAGACAGCGATGAGCTGGTATTGTGCTCTGTATAACATAAATTGAGTATTCCCCTCTATATTTATTCGATTTTTAAAATCATCGCAAGGTGTCATTGAAAATCGCATAGAAACAAACAATAACTTTGCTTAGAGTACTCGACCGTTACAAAAACACGGCACAATATTAATGAAAAAACTTTTGTGCGTTTCAATTAGGGCTCTCTCAAAGAGTGTAATTTTGAGACGTTAACGAGTTAAATTTTATCGAAAATTAATTGCGACATCTTCATTGAAAACTTTCCTTCGAGTTTGATACCTAAATTTTGTTCGGAACTTTGACAATACAATGTATCCACCGTAACTTGAAAGGGCGACTGAGTAGCTCTCACTTTGCTGAATTATTACAAAATGGATTAGAGTGTAAACTAAGGGCTTGTAAGACTTGGAAGTTCTTCTCATAATCTTCATGCGAAATACGTAAGGCGCGTCGCTCACTGGTAAGTCGAGGCGCGGTCGCGGCGGCGTCGCGGCACAGTCTAGGCGTGGCGTTTTTGTTAGAGTCGAGGCGCGGGCGGCTATGCTTCCTTCACACACTACAGTGTAAACACGTCTACGCACGAAACAAAATGGTGGTGGAATCGAGGCGCAGTCGCGCAATGCACCCCTGCCGCGACGCCGCCGCGACCGCGCCTTGACTCCACGTCGCCTGCGACGCAACTCTAGTGTGTGGGCGCACTGCCATTTGAACCTGAAGGACACGTAGAAGCGGCGCGCCGCTTGTGCGCCCGTGCCTTGACGCCGCGCCGCCTCGACTCCAGATCGTATGGGCGATGCGCCTTAGTGTAATAGTAGGTACTACACAAAGTGATAGCACAGACGTTGACATATCAATAACATAATTATATTATAACGTATGTCAATGTTGAACGTCAAATATCAATTACAAAAGTTTCCGGAATGAATAAGAAAAAATACTATTAAAGGTCAAAAATGAATTTATTGTTTCTCAAAATATTCTCCCTTTGCGTAAATGCACTTTTTCATTCGATTAAACCAATTTTGAAAACTTTTGTGCCACTCCTCCGTGGTGACCTCAGAAACGTCTTTTTCATACTCTTCGACAGCCTCTTCTGGTGATGAAAATTGTTGACCGCATAATTGATTCTTATTTTTTGGAAACAGAAAAAAGTTACAAGGTGCCTGGTCGAGACTGTATGCAGGATGGCTCATATGTTCTACGTTTTTCACCTTCAAAAATTCGTTGTCTGTCTGGCCGTGTGGGAACTAGCATTGTCGTGGTGCAAGATGATACGGCGTTTACGGTTATTTTTACGGAGTTCGTCAATAATTTCCGGCAGACAAATGGTCGTGCACCAGTCATTATTCACAGTACGACGATTCTCTAAAGCAACAGTAGCCACGTCTCCAGTTTTATTAAAAAAAGAAGCAACCATCCGCTTAGATGCACTTTTCACGCGCTTCGCTTTGGTTGGTTTCGGCTCATCTTGAAAGAAGATTGCTGCTTTGTTTTGGGATCGTAGCAATAAATCCATGTTTCGTCACCTGTTACTATGTCCCACGCCAAATTTGACGCACCTTAGTTGAATCTGGTAAGCATGGCACTGCACCAAGTGACGCGGTCCGTTTTTTGAGCCTCGGTCAAATTGTGTGGGACTTGACTTGATGTTAAACGTACAGAAAATTATGTACAAAGAAAATTAAAATAAAATGTAAAACACATTTTATTTTCTTTACAAAAAATCTTAGAAATTTATTATCGATAACGTAAAAGTACATTCATAATTATTCCTACAAAATAATTTTTGTAAGAGTTTTGTTATAGAAATACATTTGAAATTGCAATCCGATTTATGTATACACATTTAAACCACAAAAAAAACAACTGTTGGACATAGGCCTCAGTGATTTCCAAAAAGGCCGGTTGGAAGCTGCTTGCACCCAGCTTCTTCCTGCTACTTGTATGAGGTCTTTTGTCCACCTTGTGGCTGGTTTTCGAGTTTCGAGTGGAGACCTTGCGACCGGCAAGCGCTGCGTGGTCTCCACTTGAGAACTACACAAAATTAATTACCCTCCTTTCTTTAAAATGAGGGTTAATAGTTCTTGTAAAATTACTTATTGGTCATCTTGTCTGACAAGTAAATATTTTTTTAGGTCACAGACATATTTTAATCGTAAAGTATCAGTATTCTTATATAAAAAGTTTATTATTCTTAAGATAAAAGCTGTGACAGTAAGGAATTAAAAATACTTTGCACATCAAGATACGTCACGCTGACTCATGCCGTTTAGACTATAGGAGGTAATATAGGAACATACATATCTATATACCCATGAAACAAAGGCCATGTTCTTACGCAGCCAAGTAACAAGTATCCACAAACTTAGGAATACTTATTAGTATCTACGTATATTAAAATGAAAACAAAAACCCAACTGCTGAAAAGCGGTTTTTGGTGTCCACTTACGATTTCGTTACGCTTGATACGCTATTGAGTTCACGTTTTTTGTGAAAAATATCTCTAAAATCACTATAAAAGATTATAAATGTGCATATTTAGAATAGTTTTAGTGAAATCTAGTATTTATTACGAAAAAGTTCGTTGGAGGTTACGAAAAAGTGCATAATTTCGTTCTTGCGAGAGTTCTATTATTATTATTACAAAAATCCTATCACTCTCAGGGAGTGAAGACAAATCTAATGACACCTTGCACAAAATCGGTCAAGTTAGGTCAAGTTCAGGCTGTAGGATTTCACTAATTAACATACGTATTACATACACTCGAAAAAACATAACCCTCCTTCTTACGCAGTCGGTTAAAAAAGGCTATCGCTGAAAAAATTTATTCAGCGATTTTGTCTCGCCTTGATTGGCATGCATATATTTGAAACATAAAAACAATTATATAACACAGAATAAAGAAAGATTGGGTTAAAGTATTTGATACTGTTAACTACAGTTGGATATTAACTTTATTGATTTTAAAGGTCTTTGAATGTCATTTTGAGTTTCTATCTAACTTTTGCTTTATTCGTGATGATATATCTACCTATATTTTTGTTTATATTTAATCTATATTTAATTTATATAAATATTGTAATAAAATTATTCTATCAGAACCATCTCTATAAGTGTGAATCTCTAAATTAAAAGCTACCTTTAAAATGTTGACCTACTTTTTCATAAAATTGTTTTTGTTCCTTTAATTAGAAACTTCTGTTTTTTTTCTCGGAGAGGTCACGAGGTTTGTTTATTTATATTTCTACAAACAAGGTCTTATAATTGCCGTACTTCCAGAATCCTCTACGTATTTGTACACAAAAATCAAATTAACATCAAGGATTACAACTTTAAATAGCAATGTATGAGCGAGAAGTTATGCGTCTTGTGTGATTGTGCGTGTAAATCTATATCAATGTGTGCGATGTTACAGGCCTAAAAATGTTACTGTCCCGCTTCCACTCACCGAGCCTCTTGTAAGTGGTTACAATGTGTGAGTGAGTCGCGTCGTATATGAATACGGTACGTGAGCTAGATAAGATGGTGTGCGTGGTCGGTCCGGGTCGGCGCGTAGCCCCCGCCAGTGTCGAGCCGGTCGTAGTGGCACTACGACGTGCCTACGCCGCCGTAGCGACGCGCTACGTTTCTCATTCTACCCTCTTCGGACAATAGAACCGGCGACGTTTCGTGTCGTTTTGTTATTTTTTTGTTTGATGTGAATAAAAGAGTCTTTGTGACATCCACTCGAAAAGACTAGACAGTACTGTGTACTTATAAAGCCTAGTTACAACACTCATAAGGCGATATTTGAACATTAATTTCGGAAATGATAGCCTGCAAATTGGGAAGGTTTAGTCGTGTTGCGGTGAACTGATGGTATATTAAGGACTCGATGATATTGTGAATGAGATATTTTCAGCGCATCTATGTGACGCTACAGTGCTGTGTAATTTTGGACGGTTGTAAAGCAGTGCCATCATGGGATTTATAACTTCCATCATACTTATTGCTACATCAGGTAATTATAGTTGATAATTTAATTATTTGTTGATTATAATTAAGTATATGGTTATTAGACCTTTGGAGTACTGAATTGAAAGTAGAAATATGAAAAAAAAACAATTGAAGGCGACTGAAGATCATAACTACTGAACCAAATTTTATTAAAATGATACGTGACCATTTTTGAGGTCACTCTTTCAATAAAAAACGTCGTATTTGATAGATATCAGGAAATACACAGAAAAAAATACAATGTACTTGAGAACCTTCTTTAAAATCGGTTATTTTATACATCAAAATCATATTTAATACTCGTTATTTTGCTCTTAAATTTATTTTAAAATCTTACCTAAATACGTAATAAAATACATTTACAATTTAATTTAAATATTGAAAAACAAATCGTATCTTGTACTGATAATTTGTAGCAAATAGGTTTATTGTTACAAATCTCTTGTAGTTATATTTTACACTTTAATATTTTATTAGTTATTTTATTTTTTATTATATCAATACAGTATTTGTCATGCATACTTTAAAGACTCGAGATTAAATAGATTATTTCTAGGTTAGTTTACGTTTTATTTTAGATCGAAACGTCGCGTTATTTAGACATCACGCGATTTGGGGTCAACCACAAACTTATAAATTAAAAATAAATAGATTTCATCTAGAAAAAAATATGAAAAACGTTACATCTCATAAATTTTCTTTGAACCTTTAACTTTTTAACAAAATTACGTAATTTTGACTTACTTATTATCCCAAAAAGGTCTTTACGTCCCTTTATCAAACATCTAATTGTGCTTTATCACAAAGCTGGAACGGTCATCTGTAACAAAGTGGAAAGTGGGAATAATTTCCCGGAAGGCTGGGTCAAACAAAAAGGTTATACGGGCTTGGGACTATAGTTAGGTAATTTCGTTACAATGTTCGCGGTTTTTTTTAATGCGACAGCTGGTCTATGTTGGACTGGATTCAGTTTACTAACTATTATTTACAAGACTTGTATAATAAATAAATAAATAATAAGAATAGCTCTGTGCGCTCAATTAGGGAATATTTAAGATGTTTGTATGTCTGCTTATTTATTATTTTTTGTGACATAAATAGTTTAATAGATGTTGATGTGTAAGGTTTTGACAGGTTTATATATGTCTTCCGAGTGACAAAACTATATAATATAAAATCTTCTTTTTCATCGTTTCAGAGACATAAAAAGCAAAATCATATCATCATTATCATCGTTCACCACTACTGTTGTGTTTCATCATTACGCGGGTGGTACCACGAGGCACAGAGGCACGGGATAGCACTGCGCAAGCGCTTAAGCGCAAGTCTATCAATGTTTAAAAAAAATGAAACAAATATTCCCTGTTCAACATAATACACGCGTCACATAACGATCGCATCTGATATAGTTACTACTGTTAAGTATTAACAGTGATATCTCCTGAATTTCAAATTTAAATCTGCATTTGAACAGACTATCTGGCCGGAGATCGTTGTTCGGCGTTTCATTCTAAATTATGTAGATGCCCAGTGTTGAAGGTAGGCCTCGGGTTGCAATGACGTATTTCATTAATATTGCATGAACAGGGATTAATGCCTGTGTTAGCGGAAGGCTGTTAATTGAAATTGGTTTTATTAATCTAGTAACTTTGGAATAAGATCTTCCTCAAGTCTTGCCACTATATTGTACTTATGTAAAGCAACAATGAAAATAAGTTATGGGTGACTGTCGTCTAGGGTCGAAACAAAAAAATCTCTAACGTCCAGCTACCACAGCCCGCGCGCTTTCCGACCTTGTTAGTAAAATTCATAATTTTGGTTCAATTATTGCAGCTACATACATACAGAAAAAAAAACAACGGGTTGCACTCCGGGAGTGTGAAAACTAAAAAATAAAATAGCAAAAAGACTCGTGAAGGATTTGAACCTCCGCCCTCCGATGGACAAATTGAAAATTATATCGGGGCAGCTAACGAGTCTTACGTGCATGTGTCGAAAATAAGCATTCGGCGCAACGAAAGATGTCATGCTAGAAGGACAAACTTGTACATACAATAATGAACTTTAAATGCAGAATGTTAGAATAGGTTTCTGACTAAAATAATCCGTGCGTCTTACGATCTGACGATCTGACGCGAGTTTAACATTTTTTACCCATCCCAAAAATGCACAACACCGCTAAAGAAGTTTTCACTTATAAAAAAAAAAACACGCAGATTTTTAATAATCTATCACAATTCACTATTTTTAGAATTTTAAAAATAATACCAAAAGCATCCCGAATTGATATGAATAGTCTCAGAAGTTTTAGCAAGTTCAGTTTAAAAGGTAAAAAATATCACAATTGAGATTTTATGTATATAGGTATAATTTACTGTGTAGTCATATAGAAGTTTCTTTGCGTGCACTCACTATTAATCTTTAAGGCTATGAATACATGTAGTTGACTATTATCAACAATAATTCCATACAATTTGAAAGATTGACAGCTCTGATATGAAACTTTATAGTAACAATGGGGAGCCAAAACGGGCGAAGCCCCGTACACTGGCAACTCTGTTTGCCGTATCGATACCGCGATTGACTGGCTACATTGTTGACGGCGCGGCGTAACTCTATTATAGCGGACATCAGTCTGTACTGGCACGATACTGATCGTGTGTTTTGGCCTTATATTTTAAACTAGCGATATTTAGTCGCAGTACTATTTTTATAAGGTCCATCAGCTCATAAGAGGCTTAATATGATTTTCATAAAAAAGTTGTATATGTGAGATAGAATCAGAAACGTTATAATTAAAAATTCACTACTTTATTCACTTTACTTAGCAATTCCAAATTTAAAAACTATCATCCAAATAAAAAATATGAAAATCTGATCAGCTCTGAGTGTGATCTGATCAGACCTGATCTGTGATCTTCAGGCACATTCTAGAACATTTTTTTAATTGCGCATCAAAGTTAGGAAACCTGTCCGACTGTATTTTTTTTTTCACTTTCCGGCCTTGTTATTAACTTTACAAATACTTATTATAAAATTAACCGTTTACATTTATAATATGATTGAGATAAAGTGGGAGGCCATAGCCTTTTCATGACTGAGATTTTGGCGAATCTATTGTAAATCTCCTCTTACCTATCGCTTACAACACCTCTTCCAAGCCCAACTAAAACATAAATTCACTGAGGGGTTTGGTGGTGGCCTTTACGACTTAGGTCTTCTTAGGTGCTGACTTCTTTGTTAATGGAGAACCATACATTTGCAGAAAACATGGACAAATATATCATTCATTTCATAACAGAATTCTCGTTTCTTAATCTAAGTTTATACTAGTGCTTATTCCATTATTCATTTTGCAATGTCATGGTACGTTACGAACAGAAAATTCAAAACCTTACTTTAGTAGCACCTTAGTTTACCTTACTTTAGCCGACCTTAGCAGAAGAAGCACATCCTTTGGAAAATTACTTGTTGTTTTCCTCTTGCATTATTGAAAAAATATGTAATTGTAGTTAGTAGTAAGGTACATATATTAATTTGTAAAAGGCACGGCAACCCACGTATGTGAAGATTAATTTTGTCAAATAAAAAAAAAACTTGTTGATACCTCTGAAAAAGCTTTGGCGTATACTATAAAAGTAAGAGTAGCTCCATAATTATTGACACTGGTTTAGCCCGATGATTTAGTACTATCCCTTACTATGCAACCAGAGATGCCAAATGTGAGCACCGACGAGTCCAGATCTATATTTTGAAACTCATTCAGTGATCCAGATCCAGTCATGTAATTTAGCAGCTTTACACAGTCCTGTCCCAGCTAGCTTGGAGTTAACATTATCTGCTACTGGCGCTCTTAGAGCTGACTGGTTGTCAGAGAATATGTACATGAGATTTTTTTAATGCCTTTTTATGTTCTTATTTGCGTAGTAAAGAATGGCGAAATGACAAACTAGAATACACTCAACATAACACTCATAATGAGCAAATTTTCTTATCAACCGACTTCCAAAAAGGAGGAAGTTATCAATTCGACTGTTTTTTTTTAAATGTTTGTTACCTTTCTAACTAACTTTCGACTAGGAGGACCAATTTTGACGATTCTTGTTTTATTTGAAAGCTGGTGCTTCCCGTGTGGTCTCATTTCAATTTGGTCCAGTTCTGACAATGGCATCCATGATAAGTCGGTTGCTTCAGTTTTTTAAACTATAATTATTTTAGTTGTGCTATCATAAATGTTGGCCCTAGCTTTCCCATCTATTTTTACCCTTAGGTATACCAATATATCTCCCAATTATTCTTCTGAGGCACTCATGCCTCTGGAAGCTGTTCAGAGCAATTATGCAGATCAACTGGTCAGCTTTCTTCAACAAGTGCTAAGTATTACGTCTTACTTCACTCCATTATATAAAATTTTGTTTCATTCCTATTGGGTATTCTGCTGGTAAATGACCAGCTAATTAACCAGGTGGTTAATTAATTAATTACCTACTAGAACCAAAAGGTTGCTAATAGTATTATACTGACGCGTGTTTTATAATTTGTTTATTCCTATTTTGCGTAGTTAATTTGTAATAAATAATGGATCAATATCATGTTCGGAGTTTTTACCGTCACATAAAAATTTTTGTTCTAATTGAAATGAAACAAATTTTAACGGATTTTTGTACTAGAAATAAAATTTGTATTATGAGGAAAATAAGCACAATTTAATAAAGTGTATTGAAAAATTGATCAAAATAGAACTAAAACAGATAAACCAAATATTGAAAGCTACAAAACTCTAAGTTTATTAAGCGATAAAAGTCAATTTTGCTATGCCAATAAAGTTCATTTTAGAAATACCGCTATTGATTCGTAGGACAGAACTGAGCGGCCGATCCACAGCGCTGCATAAAATAGCCCACTTTGCAAACAATACGTTCAGTTTGAACAAATTTGCTGCAAACTCGCAGCGCAGTTCAGTTATGAAATAATTCAACTTTACCCCACAGTGCTGGTCCAGCTACAATGTTAATTTGGGACTTCTTAATCGTATAGAAGTCGTTTTTAACTGTCGATTTGTCATTTTCATAATGAACTTTGTTCTGTTCCAAACCAATTGTCTTTCGATTCTATAGATATTTTATACGGATACTTATCGAGTAGGTTACATGGTCTTATGTGAATTATACTAATCTAATAAATCTAGTAGAGTTTTTTGGACCTTATGAGCACGTGCTATGTAACAAATTAAAAATTCTAAAAATTTAAAAATATTTGCAAATGGGAAATAGAACAAGAGATAGAACACATAAAACTCTGTTAAAGTTAAGCATAGATGATCGGCTTAGCGTATTCAAATATGCATGAATTAAAAAATATATACTATGCAGTGGGTGGTACAAAGAAGATTCTCTTTATAAATAAAGTTTCGTCGAAATGGGAGAACCCAGTTAAAAGTTTTATACGTGTGTAAAAAAATTACCTACACAAGAGTGCAATGACTATTCGATTGTGCTATAAATTCTTTTGAAATCGTTGCTGATGGCAAAAGTTTAAATGGATTTTATGGTGGATTCAATCTGCTGTAGAGACACAAAACTCGTAATGATCGCTTTTCTTGGAAGCAGCCTTGAGCCAACTTTTTACATCGATTTTAGACTCTAAAGTGCCTATCGTGATATCAAATCATTAAAAGTGAAACTATTTTCACAAATATGCTGCTTTAAAAAAAGTTATTGTGATGTATTAATTAAATGTATATAGATTGGGAATTCATTTTAATAAATATGTGTAGATTAAAGATATGTGTTACTATAATTATACCCAAGTTTTTTAATATTTGGAACGACTCCAAAAAGGAGGAGGTTCTCAATTGAACTTTATGTTTTTTTTGTATGTTTGTTATGCTATTTCTTCGCCAATTATGAATTGATTTTGATGATTCTTTTTAGTTTGGTAGGTTATAACTTCATATGGTGGAGGTGTAAATTTTATCAAAATCGGTTTAGTACTTTGGTTTTTATGACAACTAACTGGAAAAATCTGTCATCCAAGTAAACAAAATAGCATATTTTGAAGTCGGTTGTTACAATTTTTAAACTATACTTATATGTATTAATTGGTAATCCAATCATTTGTGTGTTTGAATGTCATATAGCCAGATTTTCCATGGACCAGAAAAATATGGAATGTCTTTATTTCTCTCCAGACTTCTACAATAAGCCACAATCATCTCTCTGGGCCAGCAAAGCATTAGTGGTGCAGTTGGCCACAACGATTATCGCTTATAATCAGGCGAACCATCTATTTGTTTGCTACTAAAAATATAACACACCTATGTAGTAAGAAATGTGTTTATAATAATTAGCTCATACTTTATGTGACAGTCGACAAGCACGGTCGACCATTCCATGTCACAACATTCCTTGGTACGCTGTGCGCTCGTTCGGGAAACGTCTCCCGATTCCGACGCCTCGTGAAAACGTGGAAATTGAATTGAGTCTGTACTATTCCTTTATCGGAAATGTCTGTTATGAGATACACGAATTTCTTTGTTGGCGGTGTGGAAATAGAACGTTAGCTTGTATTCCGTTTGCGTTCCGTTTTACTTACAGTTGGCTTGAAAAATATAATCGAGGAGTGGATTTGCAATTCTAAAGTTAATAGTTATTGTGAACGGTACCTTACTATACTTACTACACTCGATTTAGAGACATCAAAAATTACATATCTATTCGAAAAGGTCCACTCAGACAAAGTGAAAAATCTGGTTAGATAAAAACACAAACAGTACGATTAAATTGAGCTCAAAGCGTTTTCTTGGACTTTTATAATAATAATAAATCCACCAAGAAACAATGCTTCTTTTTCGTGATTCAAACTGTACGGTAGTAAAAAAAAGCCAGGGAGCAATATGATCAAGTACACCAGATGCACACTCACCGAAGTCAATCCGATAAAAAGCTTAATTGTAAAAAGAGAACTGTGAAATAGTTATATTTAAAAAAAGAATTGGCATTTGTTTTAGCATCCTATCAAGAACAACCCAGTAACATAAAACATGACAATTTCTCCACTAACATCACTCTGACATGGACACTCGACACTACCTCGCCCATAAAACTCTTTACGAGTACATAAAGGTCCGTTTAAAAAATCAAACGCAATTCTCGTACAGCTGTAAAAATGCCATCAAAATTTTCAGTACAAGCCCTGCTTAGAATAGTAGGATGCATAAATTTAACTCTTGTCACTTGTTTATTGTTTTTGACGCAGGACGTTGTCCTCCCAGTTAGTGTACTAGATATAACGGCTTTAGGTCTTGCTAAAATACTAAGATCTTGACGATTCTTACAAACAAATCTACGTTAGAAACTGTACATAAATAACTGTATCTTTAGTAATAATATATAATTCATTATATTTATTTATTTTTATTAACTGCTGCGAGACGGAAAGCGAACATCTGGCAGACCTCCAACTCGATGGTCAGATGATATCGACAAGACAGTGGGAAAACAGTGGATGAGACTGGCACAAGACCGGAAAGAATGGCGCGCTAAAGATGAGACCTATACTCAACAGTGGGTGGACAATGGTTGATGATAATGATGATGATTTTTATTAACTACAACTAAACAATAAACAAACTACACATAAGTAACTTCGGTTCGATCTCCGGCTAGGGCAAACATTTGTGTGATGAGCATGGATGTTTGTTCTGTATCTGAGTGTTTCTATGTATCATATGTATATATTTACAACAAAAAAAGTATATATGTATTCCATCATTCATCTAGTTTCATAGGACTAAGCAAAGCTTGTTTGATAAATTTGGGCTCGATGCTGTTGTGTGAAATGTCCCCAAATATTTATTTATTTATTTAACTAAACTACTAAGTAAACAAAAAAAACCTAATAGATTAACAAAAGACCTGATGACGTTCTAACGATAAATAAATCCAATTACTCAAACTCACAACCAGATAATCTTATATATATATCATTATGAATATTAAAACAAAAGTCAAATCAGCCCAGCCATTTTCAAGTGACACAGTTTCCAAATAAAATTATTTAACTGCCTTTAACTACACACAAATTAGCAATGGTATCTACATATTTTGTTTGTATATCCAAACTAACTAAACTGTCCTGTTTGATCTTTAACAAACCACACAAATTGAATTGCCTATTAAAATTACAACATTGGTCTTTTCAAGGTCAGAGTGAATAGGTAGGTATCTTCTAAGTCTGCGTGCTTCATCTCCGACCACATCATCGCTTTCCAACAGGCGAGTTGGTGGTCAAACGAGGACTTATACGTGTTAAAATATATATATTGGTATTATATTAATTACTAAATGAAAACATGACTTAGATAACTATAGTTTAAAAACTAGTGTTTAATATTTATATTAACCTTAATTTTTTCGAAGGTTTTTGCGATTGTTACTAATTTAAATTTTTTTTTTTTTACCAAATTTAAAATTATCATCATAACATTACGTGAAACATATGCGTTAAATCCGTTAGAAATTGTTTAATTTCAATAACCTTAATTTTTAAACTGATAAGTGAAGTTCATTTTGATTCAATAAAATAACAGTTTTAATGATAGATAAACTCTTTATTGTACACACCATGACATTTATAATCAAGAGAAATTAATTAAGAACTAGTGTAACAACTAGTGTAATGAAATAAGAAATAAAAACGACAATTTGCCTTTGGGTTTTCCTGGAGAGACTTCGGGGTGAAAGCACTTATAGTAACCCCGGTAAGTATCCATATAATTTGCCCCAATATTCAGACCTCGGGTTTTTTTACAGGCTTCTCGAAGAAAGAATTTATAATCTCCGAGCATTAAGACAATGAAGAAAGAATTTATATGATATCGAAAATTAATCAGCTGACAAACTGCTGAGATTTAAATAAGTATTCTATTTTTCTCACAAAGTGACAAAAATGCTGAGTACAATACTCACTCACTCACTCCTCTGAGTGAGTGAGTTATGACATATCATAATAGTGTTGCCTATTTTAACCTAAATTTAAAACCTTAAATCGTATTTTATGGAATGGATATATTTATTTTTATCTTTTTTTGTGAGCGTATACAAAATAGTTAAATATTCCCTGTTGTAAACAAAGAACGTAACGCGATTGAAATTTGACAGTTGATTTTTTCAGTTTCAATATTTTGATTTTAGGCTGCAAGACTAAACATGGGCTTTCCATTTGGTTAGAGATATAAAATATTTATAAAAATATTTTTCAGCTATATTGAAAAGTTTCTGTATTGTCCTTGCTTGTTTTATGTGCATCGGACAATAGACAACGTTTCTGTTTCCATAATTAATTTCCATCTAAACTTGATGCTCAGCCAATATCGGCACTGTTTTCATCACCCGCGTGGTGATGAAAACAGTGCCGATGATGATGATGATAAAATATAGTCTAAGGTCCTTCTTCTAGGTCCTAAAAACCTGTGTGCCAAATGTCATGTTGATTGATTCAGTCATTGTCAATTTTTTTTCAACAAGAACGTCGCTTATATCAGAAGACGAGGCAACGGTCAAACAGATTTATTAAAATACATACATATATTATATTTATTTATATATATAATTATAAACGAAATAAGGGCGCAAAAATGTGGACATCCAACCGTCTATACGAAAATTCCTGAACAGTAAATAACAAACGAACGAGTGGTAATAAAATTACCGGTGTAGGAAACCGGGCCAGTTATTAATAAAGATATAATTCCCCTCCCTTTATGGGTGCGAATAACCGACGGTAACGCAATTAAACCAAACGGAACGATCTCGTGTCCATCGAGATTTGCATACAGATACATGATTATATCCAGAATGGGTATTGTGGCGAAAAATTTAGCCTTTATAGGTCATATGGGAATTATGGGCCGGTTAGACCAGTCTAGATCATAGATAAAAATCTTAAAAATATGATAACAAACAATCTAAACAAAATTGCTATTTGATTTTGATATTGCAGTGAAAATTGCTTGCGTTGATTAAAAAATAAACACAAACTCGACTATCTTAGCATTCTTCATCAAGAAGTTCAACATTTTATTTAACATCCAACGTCCATCAACATTGTGTACAATAACAATATTTACAAAAAAAATACATACAGTAATAATATAATTAAATTGCCAAAATAATATACATAAATAAGAAGACAGCATGCATTAATGGACGTCAAAAAATAATACATAAGAATAACCTAAAATTTATCGAATTAATTAAAAATACATTCATTAATTAAATATAGTTCCATCAACAGATTATCTCCATCTCATATTAAAATTATATTGCCGATTTGTTTGCAAGCAAAATTTCCCATTAATCGGAAATTGGGAAGTGGGTTAAATTAAGATTTGACTAGCAAGATTTGATTACACACAAACTACCAGCACATATAAGACTAATGTTTTCTAAGGGTTTCGCAAATGTTACTAATCATCATCATCATCAAATTAATAAAATCGCAGCCTTAACGCAGATCTCGATACCTATTGACACCGTGAACTGCTTCTGCGTGCATAGGGAACCTCTTGCATAATAAGTATGCGGTAGTAATTCATATTTTCATAACAAAAAAGACAACTGTCATCTAGTCTCACCTGTGACCACGGACGCTGCAAAGTGTTTGAAACATCAGGTCATAAAAATAAGTTAACAGTTGTTTAATATTAACAGGTGAAATACAATAATCTATAATAGCCCCGCTGCATAGGCCGCTCTCTGTTTATGCTATTCGCCTCTTATCTGTGAAGTTTTAATAATTGAAACAAATAATATACTTACTTACTTATGATTCTTTTAATCCAGAACTAGATGTTATACCAATTTCTGAACAAAATAAACTTGAATCAGTGTGATTAAGTTCACTTTTTTTGTACTTACCGCCACACCGGCCACACCGTCGCTTAACATCAGGCGAGTTGGTGGTCAATCGTAGATCTATAGTGTATAAAAAAAAACATACATCTTTAGATTTTTTTATTTGTACCTCCCCATTTCACTACAGGACTAGCAGAAAGTCGGCGAATTACCACCTATTTCTCGTTGAAATGCCAAAAATCCGTACTCAGCGTTATCGATCCACATTCCTATTGCGTACTGCACAAGAATGGAATTCGTTGCCTCCATCTTTGTTTCCTGAGACCTACAATCTTGGAATTTTCAAGGCTAGAGTGAATAGATATCTTCTAGATCGACGAGCTCCATCCTCGGCCACACCGTCGCTTAACATCAGGCGAGTTGGTGGTCAATCGTAACCTATAATGTTTAAAAAAAAAATTGTTTACAAAACCGTACTTTTAGCAAATCCATTTTTGTATAAAATATGTTATATTTTCTTAGTAAAATTATTTATCTATTGATCATATAATGTTTCGTCGCAATGCGTCAAAAATGCCATTGTATGATTTATTGATACGTCAAGCTATAATAAAATTACTTTATAAATAATAGCGGAACTAAAATAAAACCTACGTATGTATGTTGTACGCTGTTAATTTTACTGTTTGCAGCGTAATTGTAGTATACATTTTTGAAAAGTGGGGCAGGCGGGGGCAATTTAAAAAAAAGTAAAATTGTTTAAAATAAATAATGCCTCCGTCTGCCCTACATTTCCAAATACGTAAGTTTATAAACTTTTTCAGTTTTCAATTACCTTTTATTAATGCAATGCAGTCTATGTATTGTGTATTGTATCATTTAGGTAGTCATGTAATAAGCATTTTACATTTGTCCAGATCCAAGTAGACAAAATAAGAAATAACTTGTTACAGGAAAATGGGACTTTTCTCACATATTTCTTCTAGTCAAAACAAGACTAACACCAACTCTCTCTTAAATAACAATCCTAAGCAATCTTTATTACATCAAGGGGATGCAAAACCACTAGGAATATCTGAATCCGACCTAACTATTCATTCCCGGGAGTCTTAAGGCATTACCATTTTTTCTCAAGTCAGATGAATAATACTTACTTTTTAGGGTTCCGTACCTCAAAAGTAAAAAAAACGGAACCCTTATAGGATCACTTTGTTGTCGGTCTGTCCGTCTGTCTGTCCGTCTGTCCGTCTGTCCGGGTGTCAAGACCTGTATCTCGGGAATGCGTTAAGGTATCGAGTTGAAATTAAAACTATATACGCAGATCCATAGTCTTTTGCTGCAGAAAGAAAAATCAAATTTCTCAGTTTTCGTAAAAAAATGTTACAGCCGAATATGTCGTAAAAAAACTCACATTTCGACACTCACAAGGGAATCAAAACCTATGGGGTACTTCCCGTTGACCTAGAACTATGAAATTTGGCAAGAAGTATTGTGTTAGAGTACACATATAGGAAAAATCCGAAAACTGGAAATCTTTAATGTAATTCCATTAATTTGGGTTTTTATTCAAGGAAGGAGGGTCCAGATTTTAAATGACTTTAACCGTATCATGTAGGGTATCATATGAAAGAGCTTGATTAGTACAAGCTAAAACAGGTATTTAAAAATTTTTGCGATGAGCGAGTCTGACTCGCTCTTGTCCGGTTTTATTTTTTCAATCATATTCACAGAATTGGAATGAAGATGGTACACGAGACATTTGCTACAACCGGTCGACTAAAATAATTCGATTAAAATTTCAATTTGATCCTAGTTAATTTTCATACATATAAATCATTTTTAGAAATGATTAACGCAAAAATGATTTTATGTATGAAAATTTTAAGTAAACGAATTGCGTATTTTGGACTCGTTTTTTTTAGTAAAAGCAATAAGCTTTAAGCGTTTTAAGTTTGGATTTAAGCCATTTTCACAGACTACGAAATGTTTTTCATATAAGCATTTCGTCGTCTAAGATCGAGAGCGCTATCTCAAATAATCCGATCCAATTGCAGCTTAAAGACGTTCAGGTTATATGATGTTTATATAAATGGGCTAAAACCCATTTTAGCAGGACGCATAGTAAAAGTGGAATACATGAAAGTGGAAAAGTTTCGTTCGTGGTTTGTGTAGATCATATTTCTGGAGAGGTAAAGTTATTCAGTAGGTATTATGTTCTTTACGATCCTTGCGGTTAAGAGTCAGATCAGTTTGCGGCTTGAGATGTTATATCGAATTTCTAAAGCATTTCTGAATCTAAGTCTAGAACTAGACAATGCAACCTGGTAATAATTGCAATCTCAATTTGAAGTTAGAGTGATAAAGTTATGCGCTGCTAACTTGGTCTACGTGGAAATGACTAGAATATCCTATCCTAAACCTAAATAGTATTATAAAACCGAAAGTAACACTGGCTGTGTCTCTCTGTCTGTTTCTTACCTTTTTACGGCTAAATGGATAAGCTGATTATTATGAAATTTCTGTAGTTTAAAACATGGAGACGAACATAGGCTATATGTAATAGACTACAAGCTAAGGTTATAGGCTAATTCATCATCATCGTTACCATCTTTCATCACGACGCAGGTGAAATAACCGGACTCAGCCAGTACTATACATTTTGTTCTAAAATGAGAAGTAAAATTACATAACCTATTCGCTGGCCCGTTAATGTTTCCTGCAGAAACATTTCGAAATAAGTAGTAAGTAGTCATTCATGTTTGTAAAAATATTAATATAAAATTTAATTTAAAAAGACTGGCGATCGCTATTCAGCGGGGTAACGCCGCAAGTATTATGGGTACCTTTGCACCAGGAACAGGGGTGGGTTATTTGATGAATATTTAATTCTATTTGTTCTAGTTAATATATTATTTGTTATTTAATATTTAAAATAACCAATAACAACATTTTAAATATAATGAAATCTGTCGCTGACAATTCTCAATACCAATAGCACGATGGCTAGCAAAATAAATCTGCTATATGGAGCGAGAAACTGCGTAACAGCACACACACATTGCCGGTGACAGCAGATGAAGAGTTTTCCGATACGCTGTCAATATTACATGCTGTGGAAGTTGACGTGTTAATTGAAATTGCACTATGTTATTGTTTATGTTTCTAGCATATAGATTTTGTGGATGTGGCCAAAATGTGGACTTTATTTTGTTTTCCTCTTATTTTACACACCTTTACAGCATAACTTTTTCCTACCTTCTTCTTATTCCTTCCTACAGCTTATAAACTCATATAAGTACATAATCATAAAACATTCTGCATGACAAGTTTTAAATTTAAATGTTACTATTTTTATTGTTGCTACACGTAATTGTAAAAGTATAAAATTACTTTAATAATTATTTTAATGAAATGGTATTAGTGTACTTACATATATTCTAAGATTATTAAAAACCCCAACGAAACGCTTTAGTTCCACTTTCATCGTGCGGACTGCTAGAATGTGGAATACTCTTCCTGAGTGGGTCTTTCCCGATAGATATAATCTGAGTGTCTTTAAATCGCGAGTTGATTGGTTTCTTCTAGGTAAGCGCGCTCCATCGTAGAGCGCAACGTCGCTTAACATCAGGCGAGTTGGCGGTCAAGCGCAAACCTATGTCCACATAAAAAAAAGTGAAATTGTTATTCTGTTTCTCTGTATGTTGATTATATTTTCACGACTATATAAATAGCTGAACAGATCGTTACGAAATTTGTTGCAAAAATATCTTTATAATGTATAATGTGTTACATAATCATCATCGTTTTTTATCACTACCCGTTTGTACCCGTTCATCATCATCACTATTTTTAATTACTACGCGTGAAATTATGCGGCAGAGATAGCACCAAATATAAATCAAACTCTATATAATAAACGCAATTGCAGTCACAATTCGCAGATAACATTTCGATGACGATTCGAAGAAGCAGTCCAGCAGGGATATTTTGCTTCCAATTGGTAGCGATTCCATTCGGATACGATAATACCTATCTATCTCTGTCTTTACAATACAGAATGACAGAGATAATGATATTGTTTTCGAATGGAAATAGAATACCCATGATGTGCCAGGCTTTGCTGTTATCTGTCTTAAAAAGTAAGTAACTAGGTATCCTAATGTACCTAATCAACGAAACTTATCTAATATCAACTAACTACTAAGAATACCACACAAACACAATTGGACTACCCCAGACCAATAAAGGTCTAAAGATAATACAAAATTGAATATTTAAACCGACTACCAGTTGGCAGCATTACCACGTATGTAGTTAATTATGAATATTGCCATTCTAGGTGGTATATATTTTATTCTTGTTTCCAAATCAAATATTAATACAAACGTATTTAACAATTCATATTTAACGCTACTATAGTGTTGTTACATGAATGTAGCTAGTATAAATGGCACATAATAAATAATTGTGCTTTACCTTAAGGTATAATTATATTTTATTCTGGTATTGCCTAACATGTAATCAAATATTATTAAGTAAGAAAAGCATGGACATTATTGTGGCTCGCATTACAGAAATAAACAAAAACCGATCGTAACTGTAGAGAAATACGACACAAAATTCAATTCCTTCCACTATACATCGAAAAATACACATTCACTTGACAATCAATGGTATAAAAGATTTATGGACGTCCCCTTACCGGATGTTATAATAGAGATTTATTAATGAACAATACCGTGAAATATCGTGTCTGATACGTACAAGTGAGGAACTTGCTTTGTAAGTAATTTGTGGCTTTTCAAGGCCTGCTACAGTATATCAATCTTAGGTTTACAACCTTATAATTATCCGAGCGAGCGAAGCAAGCTCTCAAGGTAAGGGTATCTGCATCAACTGGTGAAATTTTATTTCGTCTGACCAGTTTTTCGTCTGTCATGTTTAGATAATTTATACTTGCTTAAATGTTCTATTTTTTTTATCGACCTGGACGAAATTTCCTACACACGATTGTTTAAATCACGAGTGATCAGTTTCCTTCTTGACAAGCGCGCTCCATCGAAGCCAAAAATAACCCAAAATATTTTTTTAAGTTTTTATTCTACGATTTTCTCGACATAACTGATATGTATGTCCAATTTGCAGTTTTCTAGTAGTAATCGTTTTTGAGCAAAGCCGCAGATAGATAGACTGACTGACAGACAAAGAGACATACCTACAGACAGACAAACATACAAATGGATATGGCAAAACCATAAGGGTTTCTTGTTTACTACGGAACCCTAAAAATACAGGTTCTGCAATTAGTTGTAAAATATGCCCTTATGCGAGTCTAGTACTCGTATAAGGCCATATTAGACTTCTCTCCAAACATTAATTGGAGAGAAGTAAGTATGTATATTTTGCCAGTTTGATGCAAATACTTTTGTTTACTTCGCTCACTCGCTAAAACAATTGTAAGAAATAAAGTTAACTTGATGACATTTTCAAAGATGACTGCAGATCCAAATAAAACAATCTCACACTAAACATTTAAAAGAAGCAAACACTTTGAGCTTCTCGTACCCGCATAATTTGTTTGGCTTGGTCACCAGATAAAAAAAAAAGAGGTAACCCTCTATTTACCCCATAATTAAAACGTTGGGCGGCCTTTGCAGCTACAGAAATGGGCAGAATGCTCTATTATACTCAGATGCGGCACCGAGCCTTTTTTTATAAAGAAAAACCATTTATTTTCAAGCTTTTATTATTTGCATAACTGTTCGCTTTTTATTAATGAATCGGGTCGCAAATTTTAAAGTTGAAAATGTATTTGACGCTACTGTAATACTCGTATTCATTTTTATAATTAACGAGCTTCATTATTTGAATAAAAAGTATGGCATCACTACTCAGATTTAGATCATTAGTAAAATTAGGCATATTTAAAGTGTTATTTCTAAATTCGTTGACATAATTGAATTTGCGCTTTAGAAGATTCAAACACTGCGCTGTATTTCATTATCATTAAAGTAGATTAGGAGAACAAAGAACTTTCAGTGCTTAGATTCCATAGACGATTATCATGCATATCAAATAATATACAGTGAATATTTACAAGTTTTTTTGTGTAATAATTTTAACGAAAATGCTCGCCAATACTTATTTTTTAACTATGATATTGGCCTCGGAACCACACCCATTTTATAGTACCTACATGTCTTGGTTTACATAAATAACGCATGCAGCACCAAATAGCCGCAGCATAGCTGCGACATATATGACATTTAAATTAATAAGTTTGATTCATAAGATCATAATAAAACCAGTATCTATGTATGACAGTGAGAAGTCGGCCGAAACCCAAATATATGTACATACCATCCAAGTTGCTGAAATTAAAATGCTGATATGGATTGTGTTGCGTAACCAGGATCGGAATCGCAAAAATTTGCAACGAGTATGTTCGGGGTAGCCCGGGTTTGCGCGAAATCGCCGATATGGTTCAGGATTGCAGGCTGCGGTGGTATGGTCATGTGAAGAAGAAGCTACCTAAGTCCTGAATACTTAGGTTTTTTTTTTATCAGCCCTGTTTGTACAAACTGTCCCACTGCTGGGAACGGGCCATTTTCTCATTGTGAGAAGGGTTAGACCATAGTCTTAGCCACTTATATAAGGTCTGCCACGCTGGCCAAGTGCGGGTTGGCAGACTTCACACATCTTCAAGATCATTGAGAAATCTCAGACATGTAGGTTTCCTCACGATGTTTTCCTTCACCGTTTGAAGTTGGCGGCAATCAACAATACGCACATAACTTCGAAAAGACAGAAGTGCGTGCCGTGGGATTCGAACCCAGGACCTGCGGATCACAAGTCAGACGGTCTCACCACTAGGCTGCCGGAAACTCCAAGTGCTAAATTCCCTTTATATATAAAGGGAATTTAGCACTTCAATTTCCCAACCTCGGTCGAAGATCTAGATGCCTCTACACAACGTAGAAAGCTCTAGTGCAAAAGAAAATGAAAGGAAGGAAAAGGAAAGGGAAAAATGAGACTGACGAAATCATCTACGGTCGAGCGAAGATAATGAAATCATGAAAACTGACTCCTAGCCACCACGTGGAATAAATACCTTGGAAAAGAGAGAGAGAGAGCTTATACATAAATAACGCCGATTTTTTTCCAGATATTATTCAAGACATTATGTAATGAGCTAAGTTGCAAACAAAACAAAATATATATGTATAACCTTATTGGCAGTAATAAAATTACTTTATTCGAAAAATTATTTTATTACCCCTAATTAATTTTCATCGCCGTTTATTTTACACGGTCTATAAAATACAGCCCTAAAATCATATTCGAATACCGAAATTAATTCGACATGGGTTTTAAATAAAATTGTGTCGAGAGATGGCTCCTAGTCCTATCGATAAACTGACCGACGCCACCCTTCTGGAATGAATAGACTCACCCTTTTGTAATCAAAACAGTAATCAAAAGCTATGAATTGGGGGACGTCATTAAAAGTTTATTTGAATTTTAAATATACTCGTCGTATTTGAATGGTAACGATATACGTATACAGGGTTCATTTAAACTATCTAGACGTATTTTAACGACCCTTCTTTAAAGCGGAACGAACTACTTTTGCAAAAAAGAAGAAATATAACAGAAGATATTTTTAGCCATTTTTATAAATTTGTCCATGTAAAATGTTTATGGACACTTAAAAAAATTATGCTATTTAAAAGACGTTTATGTAAAATATAATGAAGACTTTCTGTTCCACAACTTTTTGGAAATTGGTAAGAAGAAAAACAACTGTTGAACATAAAATGTTTATTGAGACGTGGCAAATCTATAAAACCAAATGACTTACATTTTGTATAAAATACAAAATCGCCATATTTTGTTTTGTTTTTGTTGTTTTAGTTTTACGGTAATAACACGGGCAATTTTTATTGCTGTTCTAAAAACTTTCAACTACAGTAGTAAGAAGGGTAATTCGATTACCGGTGTTACTACTAGTAGTAAGATTGGTAGTAACACGGGAAATAAGCGGATTTTATTACAATTTCAAAAAAAAGAAGATGTTGATTATCGCAACACATAATGTCGAAAATGTCATCTCAATTATTTAAACACGTCATATTTCATTACAACTTTCTATAAGTACAAACAAAATTATGTACTGTTCATTTCTCATAACCGGCAAACTTTGTATGCACCTTTTATTTAAATTGCGAATTAATTTATCTACGTACGTAAATACATTGATTATTGTAGTAAAGTAATAAAATAATCTCTTACGAAGATTTATTAACAAATTTAAATTTAACTAGATCTAAATTAATAGGCAGGGGATTACTGCGGTGTCAGATGGTGTAAAAATATTTGTTTGGAATAAGGGAGGAGATGGATGAGTGTTTTATAACGGCATCTGTGCGGCCGTAATCCGAGTGCTTTTGAGTTTCAAAATGCAAATTAAATTGGAAAGTAAATGTTGAAGAGGATTTGTTATTTTGTTAGATGTATCGTGTATTATATTCATTTAATCCAGGAGTAACTTTGACTGATAACTATACCGTTTTATATGTTCAAACGCCAAATTGAGGTACTTACCCAAAAAACTTAATCAAGATTTTATTCTACGATTTCTTCGGCATATCTAATTTGCATATCCCTGCCAAATTACAGCTTTTTAGTACGAATAGTCTTTGAGCACAGCCATGGACAAACAGACAAATAGACGGACATCGGACATGGTGAAACTATAAGGGTTCCTTGTAGTAAGTAAGTAAAGTAAACAAAGCTTGCTAACATTGGGTGGTTTGGTTTGCCTAGGTAAAATGTATGGTAAAGTCTACCTTAGACATTATATTTCCCTCTTTTGTTTGAAACTCCTGGAACTCCTTGAAACTTGATCATTCTATGGCTATTCTACGTTTATGAACAAAAGAGGGAAATATAATGTCTAAAGTAGACTTTACCATACATTTTACCTAGGCAAACCAAACCACCCAATGTTAGCAAGCTTTGTTTACTTTACTAATTCTAAAAAAATACTGCTATTTTCACACAAAGTATTAAAATGGGTGTCCCGTTGTCGCGGCCAGTGGTGGTTTAATCCAGGCGAGCCGAGCCAAGCAATTATCTTTGTGAAATAGTGGCCGTATTAGGAACACTTACTCTGCTCTGGATTAAATGTGATTAGTTTAAGTGTTAGTGGCCGGTACTCTAGATTAACATCGTAATATCGACATTGTTGTCCAATGCTTTGTTTTTTTACTTTAAGTTTCAGTCTGTTTTTATCTTTAATTGTCTTTAGAAGCTTTAGAGTCGATTGACTGGCGAGCTGTGACGTTAATCGGTTATGATAAACTGATTGCCAAGAAGCTTCTTAGTCTCGAGCACCATCGTAAATTAGCATGTCTATTATTGTCTATCTATATTCTATAGGATTCATTTCAGAGAGTGTGCGCAATAGCTTCACGACCTTATTCCAATATTCCCCATTCAACTACAGGACTAGCAAAAAAAATTCACATTACCACCCTTTTTTCATTGTAAAGCCAAAATTCCATGGTCCATGTTCTTAATATTGATAAGTATGGAATTCTTTACCACCTTGTCTGTTTCCTGAGATCAATAATCTTGGAATTTTCAAGGCTAGAGTATATCTTCTAGAGATCGACGAACTCCATTTTTGAGCACACCGTCGCTAAACATCAGGCGAGTTGGTGGTCAATCGTAGATCTATATAATGTAAAAAAAAAACACTAAACTAAAGTGTAGATAAGCGTTTGAGGACGGGCCAAGCCAAATAATTATCTTAGAAAGACTTAGGAACACTTAGGAACACTCTGCACTGGATTTAGTGCGACTAGTTTAAGCGTTAGTGCCCAGTTCTCTAGATTAATATCGTAATATGGACTTTGTTGTCTATATTGCTTTGTTCCTTTACTATGAAAGTCATGCGCAATAACATGTTTTATAGTATTTTTATGACATTGAAGTGTATCTGCACTTATGGATACGTTTTAAACAATTCAATAATTCGACATCTGGGTTAGCATATCTTATGTTAATGACAATATGCTATACTGAACTTCACCAAAAATAGTATTTTGCAAAGCGTCGTAAAATAATAATAGTTTAAAAAAGTAGAGCAGCTCTAAGCGAAAAGGCAGGAAAATACAGGCAGGATAATTTTATTATTATGTTGTTTTTAACCCCCGACGCAAAAACGACGGGGTGTTATAAGTTTGACGTGTCTGTGTGTGTGTCGGTCTGTGGCATCGTAGCTCCCGAACGGATGAACCGATTTTGATTTTGTATTTTTTTTTGTTTGAAAGGTAAATTAGTCGAGTGTGTTCTTAACTATGTTTCATCAAAATCGGTTCAGTCGTTTTTTCTGTCGGGGGTTTTTGAGTTTTCTAAACTTGTACTTGCTAATAAAGTGTTATCTATCTATGTATCTAGTCTTTACAGATTTAGTAGCCAACTGTAAATAATACTTTTTTTTTTTTTTTTATGTTAATAGTCTTTCCATATTGAAGGAAAATTACTTGAGACCTACAATCTTGGAATTTTAGAGACTAGAGTGAATAGATATCTTCTGCATTGACGAGCGCCATCCTCAGCCACACCGTCGCTTAACATCAGGCGAGTTGGTGGTCAATCGTAGATCTATCGTGTAATAACATTTCAGGCTATTCGAAAATTCAATTATCGTTAGATTTGTAACTCAGGGTTAGTATACCTAACACCTATGCTCTCTCAATTCAGGTACGGTGGTATTTCCTGCCATTGTCGAATCACGAATTGAATTCAGTTAGAACTAAACTTACTTTTGTGTATTTTGCAGATATATTTATAAGTTTTCAATTTATTGGTGTTATTCGTTTGTACTTTCAATATATTGTAATCTTAGAATATTTACCGCATAGAAAAAACATAATATGTTGAAAAACCATACATGCTAACTGTAAATGTGGGAGCTATAGCCTCAATGTCAATAACAGCCTCATCATCGCTTTTGTCACTATCGCAACAGCATGCTTCCTCATCGTCTTTGTCATTACCATCACGAACACTTTCACCACTGGAGCAGTTGTGCCAGCAGTCTAGAGCCTCGCTCCGATATTTTAAGGAGTTGGGATGACTCGAGTAGGGGGAAATGCACAATACACTCCAAGCGGGACGTCAGTGCAGGAACCAACAAAAATTTAAATAAATACTACGGGTCACTCACGTCTGTTTTAAGCCGAAAAATCAGACTATAGTTTCAACTGTATTCGACGGTCTTTTTCAAAAGAACAGCGCAAACGTCACTATCGGTCGGTGACGCACCTCGCACTGCGACGTGCCGCTCGTGACGTCATCGGTTGCAAAAGGGGGAAAAGGGTGAAATTGAGTTTACTTATCGCCCCCGCCTCGAATAAGAATAAGAACTATACATGTCAGAGATTAAGCGAATATTAGTTTATCTGTGATTATTTGTCTTTTAACTTAGGTACCTTCTTTTTACTTAGGTTGGGTATATTGTAATTTTTGTTTAGCGCAATGATCAAAATCATGAAAAATGATAAAATAGACTATAAATATTTAAAACAAAATTTTCTGATACCATAAATAAGAACATGGCTATAAATTAGAGCCAAGACGCCAAACCCAATATATATATTTTTTTTTTTTTTTTTTTTTTTTTTTTTTAATTTAATTTTATTCTCCACAGACACCAGGGTCCGTGACCTTTGTCATAATTACAAACTATTGTTTACTAATTATCGTAACGGGAAAATGATTTTATTCCTTGATTTTAACCCAATATTACAACATACACATTCATAACTTAACCTAAACAACCCACTATTCACATTACATACATAGAAAACACGCAACATTACATAATAAATCCTACGATGCGAAGGTCTAAAATTGTATGAAATATCGACATGCCGAAGTTCTGATAAAGGAAAAAATGTACATTGGATATACGTTACGCGATAAAGCCACTCTGAAAAAATGGACCCAGACGCGGCACCCATATCACAGCTTGTTTGCGGGACTGAAATCTTGTAATAGTTCCCGAATGGGCTCTTATTTTAAGAATACACGCGATATACCGCAATGTTTTCGCAAAATGGCTCTCACTGCGAAGTATTGACACAGATAATGTACTCTTAAGCTTAAGAGGCGTGGCTAGAGACCGGCCCGAGGGTTTTTTTTTTAAAACAAAACCGTAAAAGGGTAGATTAGAAACGATACAGTCGCAAAGCTTAAAATATATTAACGACGTCGCGAAGAAAAGTCACAGTGTTAAGACAGTCAAATAACTTTGAAATTGTTTATCTACTCCAGTGTTGATATACTTATTTGTGGTAAAAAAAATGGTTCTGTAATATCTTACTTTATATGACAATACCGCGAAGCGTTTATAGAAACCCATCCAGTATTTAGAATCCCAGTACTTCTGAGCTCCGGCAGCCTTTAAGCGAGTAAATACGTAGTTAGTGGATTAAATGCTACCTTGTTTTTATTCTGTAATCTGTAATGTGATGTCAGATTGTCAGATTGCAATTTGATTTATAGATTTAAATAATATACGCTTGGTATGGACTTCTATGTAAACGAGCGAACATTAAAATAAGAAAAATAAACTTTGTGATCCCATATAAACGCCCACCAAAAATTGTATCGGAAGCCCAAATAAAAATAAAAAATACGAAATTTTAACGAACTATGCAAAAATGGTGTTGGCAAAATCATGTCGCCCCAAAAGTAGGTTAGGTTAGGTTTGAACTGCGGCAACACACTCAGCGAGCCGAGCGAGAGAAGCGAAGAGTGCTGCGGCAGGGCAAGTACAAGAATATTACTGTCGACAATACAGACAATAACTTGTTACATTACATTAACTGTTAATGACCATCATCTAATCTGAGTAGAGAAAGCATTTTTATTATGATGTCTTGAATACTAATTTTCAAGGCTAGAGTGAATAGATATCTTCTAGATCGAGGATCTCCATCCTCGGCTACACCTTCGCTTAACATCAGGCGAGTTGGTGGTCAATCGTAGATCTATCTTGAATAAAAAAAAACCGGACAAGTGCGAGTCAGACTCGCCCACCGAGGGTTCCGTACAAACTAAATAAAAGGGAGAAATCAAATATAATTATATATTATATTTTCCTTTCTAAATCGAAAAATATACATCATAAAAATATTTAAAAATCTGTTTTAGCTTATGCTAATGAAGTTCTTTCATATGATACCCCACATGATACGTTTAATTCACTTTAAAATTTGAGCCCTCATTCCTTGCATAAAGACACTATTTTTTGTGATTAAATTAAAAATGTCAAGTTTTCGGATTTTTTCCTATATGTGTACTCTAACACAATGCTTCTTGCCAAATTTTATAGTTCTAGGTCAACGGGAAGTACCCCATAGGTTTTGAGTGTCAAAATGTGATTTTTTTACGACATATTCGGCTGTAACTTTTTTTACGAAAACTGAGACATTTTATTTTTCTTTCTGCAGCAAGAGACTATGGATCTGCGTATATGGTTTTAATTTAAACTCGATACCTTCACGCGTTCCCGAGATTTAGGTCTTGACACCCGGACAGACGGGCAGACAGACGGACAGACGGACAACAAAGTGATCCTATAAGGGTTCCGTTTTTTTCCTTTTGAGGTACGGAACCCTAAAAATATTGAGAAATGACAAAAACGAGTTTTTTACATTATTACATTACACTAATACCTTATAAAATGCAGTTTTTTTACAAAGCTGTAAATTTTTTCAATGGTCTTACGATCACGGCAGTCGGACCATTCGACGCAGAAAAAATAATAGCTTGAGGTAGCACCTCTCCATGCTAGTAAAGCAACAGTGACGCCATTGATGTTGTAGTTGTCCATAGGCTATAGTTATCGCTTACCATCAGGCCAGCCGTCTGCCCTTTTGCTTGCCTTTTGCCCATAAAAACTTTGTCGAATTGAGAACCTCCTTTTTTTTTGATGTCGGTTAAAAAAGTAAAGATAATGTTGTGTTTTATCTAGTATAAGTATTCTATTATAGTCTGAAGTGGAAGTACTGGCCCATTTATTTTCTATGTAGCACTGGAGATATCTGTCTGGGTCAGATAGGACGGACCAGAGAAAATGGATTGCTCCATTCTATAAATATTTTCATGTTTATGGATAACATTGAAGGTCTTAGATTGTTTTTAGAAGAGAACTCGGTAAATGCTTCCCAAACAGATAAATAAGAGATAGTTCGCTGTTGTACATTTTTAACGCTAAACAAGAGAGTTCTACAAGAGGTTTTAACTTAAGTTCGCTAAATAATTAAATTCTGTAGCAGATCTGAACATAAAGCTGCTCATAGGGGAAAGTGCCACGCTTTTGTTAATTATTCAACTGCTAGATAATAATGCTCTGATGTTAATGATTATTATTTATTACTTAAAACAAAAAAAAAATTACAGCGAGATTTCAGCAAATTAACTGTCTTTTCACTATGTAGTTACATAAAAGATTTCATTCGAATTAAACGTCTTCTATTTTTTTTAACAAAACTAAGTAATTACAATAATATTTCTATTTCTTTTACAATCAATTACCGGAGTGTATCAGGAGTGCATCTTTCACTAACATATTTAAAATGAAATTATAATGTTTGCTCCAAAGCAAGGCTTACTATAGCCTTTAAGGACAAATTCGAAGTACCTTGTGTACACAATTTTAACTAATAATTACTTATTTGTTTTTTATAGTTATCATTGTATAAACGCATCTGACTTGTAAATATAGCTTTGAAGAGTTATTTAAGGACAAATTCGAAGTACCTTGCGTACACAATTTTAACTAATAATTACTTATTTGTTTTTTATAGTTATCATTGTATAAACGCATCTGACTTGTAAATATAGCTTTGAAGAGTTATTTAAGGACAAATTCGAAGTACCTTGTGTACACAATTTTAACTAATAATTACTTATTTGTTTTTTATAGTTATCATTGTATAAACGCATCTGACTTGTAAATGACATATATTTATCAATAAATTATTTGTATTTGTAATACCGCAGAATATCTAACAGCAGATACAGATGCGGAAAACGCACTACGAAAATACATTTAATTAAAAAGTGACTCTTTCTACGACGCGATAAAGCACAAGTACGCTTGCACAGGTACTAAGGGCCTATTCTTATGTTAACTTACGGCGAAGTAGTGAAGTATCAGATCGAGTCAGCAAGTCGTATATACTTGTAACATAATATCATGCCTAAACTGTAAGTTCTGAGATTGCATATATTTTTAAAGTTACCGTAACATCTAACTATGACTTATTGTCTGATCAAAGATCAAAGGAAACAAGTTATGAATGGGAGAAGTTATATTAGGGCGTAGTAAATATGCCAAGTTTTGACATGAAACACTCGGTGATAGCTTATGGTATTTACTCGTACCCATCTCGCAAATCTACCGTCGTCGATTGGTACAAGTGTTGTTAGGGGTGATATGCATCTTCGTATTTCATTTGGTCCATGTTCTTAATTGATACGCATGGAATTCTTTACCACCTTGTCTGTTTCCTGAGAGCTATAATCTTGGAGTTTTTAAGGCTAGAGTATATCTATCGTCTTACACATAAACTCTAAATAAGCGCATTTTCAAATTCCGTTTTCGCGCGTACAGTTCCCGTCTGACAGAAGTAACTGACTAGTCCTTAAACACGGAGATTTTAACATAGGTTTTTAACTATTATTAAATGCTATGGGAGTAGAATTTAGAATACTGGGGGGCAATTCGGTTATTCAAAACCGATCCGTAACTGAACCTTGTGCGAAGCATTTCATTGTGTGACATAAAAGTGACTGAATCAAAATAATCGGCCAAGTGCGAGTCGGACTCGCACACGAAGGGTTCCGTACTATCATCTATAATACTACAAAGTTTAGTTCTGTTTATAAAATAACGAGAAATCAACGAAATTCAAAGTAGTAAATTGCAAACTTATAGGTAGGTTTTCGATACACATCCGGGCAGCATGACGACGTTCGCGCGAATACGCGCGGCTATGGCTCGTTACCTCCCTCGCTACCCGCGCGGCCGTTGCTTAGCAACCGCCTCGCGCTCGCGCCACCACCACACCGCGGCGCGGCGCTCGCACCGCGTTTAGATGCACAGATTATATTCATTTTGTGAGTTTTTATGTATTAGATTAGGTATTTATTTTTATAGTTAATATATTTCTTAATATTTACTTACAAATATTCAAGTTTCTACCTGTTAATTAAGATCGAGTAAAAATTGCTTAAAAATTACGTTTGTTGTATGGGAGCCCCCTTTAATATTTACTTTATTGTTATTTAATTATTTATTTTAAAAGGTAATATACAAGTTAATATTCTGTGAAAATTTGAAGCGTCTACCTATTACCATTTTTAATATTGAGCAAAAAAATACGAAAAAAAACACGTTTATTGTATGGGGACCCCCCTTAATATTTTTTTTTTTTAATTTTTAGTATTTGTTGTTATAGCGGCAACGGAAATACATCATTTGTGAAAATTTCAGCTTTCTAGCTATCACAGTTTATGAGATACAGCCTGGAGACAGACAGACAGACAGACAGACAGACAGACAGACAGACAGACAGACAGACAGACAGCGAAGTCTTAGTAATAGGGTCCCGTTTTTACCCTTTGGGTACGGAACCCTAAAAACTATGGCGGCCGACGGGAAACGCTCCACATATGGATCGGCTATAGAGCGGTCTTGAATAACAGAATTGGGCCCCAGGTCCTTTATCATTGTCTGTAGTAGAAACTGACTGAAACGCAACTTTTGAGATAATGAGTGGGCAATATGACTATGATTGCGATTTGATAACCTGACCAGATTATATTTATTATTTATTTTACAAAGATTGAAGGTATAATAAATCCAAATTCAGCAAAGTGCGAGTTTCACTGAGGCTTCCATACTCCTAAAGCCTATGTATGACATATTAAGGAATCCTGTATTATAAGCAAGCAAATCTCACTTCAAAACTCTATCATGATTTCTATCTATGTCGCTTGAATTTAGCAATGCACAATGCAGTTGTCCACTGAATGCCTTTGTTTACATTTTTTAATACAGAGCCGGTTGACCATAACTACGTAACGTTAATTTACCTTGAAAATCTATGTGTTTATATGAGTATATATGTATGTATGTATATTAGTCTTTAAGAAAATAGAAGTGTAGGAACACTACATCAGACAACAAATTAAATATTAACTTCAACAAAAGCATTCCCTCTAACTCGCCCGAAGCGGTCATTCCGCTAGCACTTATCCATCATCCCTTGGTTGTTTTGTTAGGAACCATGTGGCGCTGCAAAAACACCCCGGCCAGGCTTCCCCTTTAATCCTGGACACAGCTTGGTACCCTCCTCTCATTTGCATAAGTCCTGTCCGTCATAAGATGGGTTGTTAAACTTTAATAAGACTTTCTGATGGTACTCCGTCCCTGATTTAATAGGCTTCCCTATGTAGGGATTATGATGATTGAAAAGTCTCTTCATGGGATACGAGCTGACAACGACATTTTATTTTATACAGTAATGCGACGGGTTAAGGTCGCTTTTGATGGGACTATGTTTTAGCGTAAAATTGTTAGCAGAAATAACCGCAGCTATATTGGCGTAACGAGTGGCTTAGTTGATAATCAAAATTTTGAATGGCGCTTGGCAGGATAATAACAGTTTTGACATTGAAGTCATACATACAAGCTGGCGTCTGAATTGAGTTCTGCGTTTCTATTTAGAAGTTTTACTTTATCGCAATTAAATTTAATTAAAATTTATTTAAATAACTAGTACAAGCGTTTTATCTTTTAACTAGTGTTTTATCATACAAGGTATGATAAAATAGTCCTGGGAATGTTTTCGGAACTTTTACGATACTAGGTAATAATTATAATTATTGGCAGGTGCCGTTTTCTCATTCTGATGCTTCTTTGTGTGGGAGCATCAGCCCATAGTCTAGTTTTCTTAGTCACAATAGACAGATTTCTCTTCATCATCATCATCTCAGCCATAAGAAGTCCACTGTTGGACATAGGCCTCCCCCATGGATTTCCAAAAAGACCGATTGGAAGCGCCTTGCATCCAGCATCTTCCCGCCACTTGTATGAGGTCGTCTGTCCATCTTCATGTCAGATTTCTCTTAATATTATACAATAAGTAGTTCCATTATCTATTTATCTGCCAAAATACTATATTTTTCATTTGATGCCTTCCAAAGGACTGGGGTTGACCCGATTAAATATCCAAATAAGGGTATATAATAATAATTATTGATATAAATAAATATAAATAGAGTACTTTTAATGTGAGTTTATAATTGTTAATATATGGTGAGGGAATAGATTTTTTTCAAACAAGCGTAAACTGCAAGACGCGAGTTGTGATCAAGCCTGATTATCAGATAAATAAAAACAAATGTGACGTAATATTGATAATATGGCAGTGCGATATTTTGAGCTGATATTTTATGGGCAATATGGCGTAGTAGGTAAAAAAAAGAAAACAACAGAAAATATAAATAAAAACAATAGAAAACACAGTTGACTGAACTATCGTCGCTTTAAAATCATTATTGATATTAATAGACACACACTTACATAATAAAGAAGAATCTGCTAACTAAATAGATATAATCAAAATTATGTATTCCTTAATAAAGAGGATGCTATTTAATAATAAATGGCATTCTAAGAAACCTATTAATAATAAAAGTAAAGTAGAGACTAACAAAGGTCAAAGTAAGCTAACCTTTTATTAAATATCACAGGTCAAACGTAAAGGAATGCTCAACCATATTTCAGAAACAATGAAACTACTCTAAAACTTTTATTACCCAGGATAACAGAAGCGATACTGAAATGGTTACAATTGGCTAAAAAGCGGTCGTCACGCCACAAGTTCATCCAGTAAATATTCCTAACTGCCGCTACGTAAGGAAACAAATGCTCGAAAACACAATGATGGTCGACGACGAAACAACATTCTATTCTGCAACACAGTACATGAAATCTAACAATTATGCGTTCGAATCTCACTCAGCGTTTGATGGTCTATCCTATGTGACTTTGGCGGAGGTGCGAAACATCTTTACAAAAGTCATAAATTCAAAAGTTTTAATTGATAATAATTATCTTAGTGGAGTCGCTAGCAACAAATAGCTACAAGAACCAAAAAAAAACAATGATAAAGTAACTTTATGTGAAAGATCTCGGATGAAAAATTTGACTTAAAAATTTATCGAGCAAGCTTCTTTTTAAATCACAATAAAATTATAAATTTAACGTCAATTAACATCAGATGTGAATGGATGATCCAAACATGTTATCGAATTATGAAATTCTAATTTAAAAAATATATTTCAAGATCGTGTTTAGCAGTCAATATATGTACAATATTTCATATCATGCTACTAGGCGTAGCGGAGTCAAGAGAAAAAAAATATCCTGAGAAAAAAATATGTCTTCACATTTTCATCAGGATACATTTATGGACATCAAGTTACTACGACACGCAGTGTGATTTTTTGAACTTTGTATCAATTTTACGACTTTTTTAGGTTATCATAGGTTTAGGTTTAGGTTGAGGTTGCCTTAGTTCTCATGTTTAATATGAGACGATCTGTATTTCTACTTCTCAATAAAAATCTTGGCTCTATTTTTACAACTTCATAAGCTTTGGTACTCAGATCAGCTGTAAGTGACAATACCGCCACAATACTGCTCGGAACAACTGAACCGCGTCCAACATATTCTGTTTGCGAATTGTGGCTTTCGTGTTTTTCAGGACGTCCTCTTTTTTAATGTTATTTGTTTTGTAATTCTTTTCGAGGCTCGCCTACAAGCTTCCTTTTCTGTTTTTCCTCACAAATTTATTTAGTTCATCATTTTCTTCTTTCATTATTTCTTTACAGTACTCAGTATTAAGGCATTCTTACTCTCTATATTTATTTCTTTGCTACTTCTCCAACATCGTTTTATATTCGTTAATTTTCTTCTTATTTATTAAATTTTATTTCATAACTTTATATCCTCATATCCTTTTCTGTCATCTAATTACTTAGCTATTATGCTATTTTCTATTTAATTTCTTTGGTTTATTCGAGCTAAAAATATTCAAGCCTAAGCAATAACATGATCACTATTAAGTCATAACTCAAATCTCTCGAATCTCTTATTATTATTACTCAAGTTTCTGACGGGTTCTTCAAAGTAAATATCAGTTCGTAAACAAATCGTCGAAGTTTGAGGAACATCTCCGTTATTGAATCAGTTCAGTCACAACAACACTGCTTAAATAATGGTCACAATAAATTACAGCTGAACTCTCAGACTTACCGCTCGTGTGATGAAGTTGTTTTTATCCTGGAAAAAATAAGACAAGGGACAGTTCCACAGAATAAGAAATGGAGTAAGCTTACTATATTTTTCGTATTACCGTATATTTTACAAACCAATGTAACTTAAAATGAGTAATTTTACAAGAATTATACTAAAAAATGCTCATTTAAATATTTTATTTATTTTATTTTATTTTATTTTATTTTTATTTTATTTTATTTGGGAAACAAACAGAGTTAATTTAACTTAATGTACTTATAAATATTAGGGTATCTTATCTCTATTTACATGTCTCCGCATACGTTTTACTAAACAAACGGCTGTCCCCAAGCAATATCCATCTATCTATCCTTTGAACGAGCAATTCTTGTATATATATGTATATATATATAATCTGAATATCGGAAACGGCTCCAACGATTTTAATGAAATTTGGTTTTTAGGTAGAATAGGGGACGATAAATCGATTTTACCAGGTTTCATTTTTAGTGAACTCGGGCTTGCTCGTATTTTCAGTCATAAAAAATCCGAGTGGAGCTCGGTCGCCTAGGCACTAAGCACGAATTAAACATATATTGTAAATAACATAACATAAGCATACTTTATGACGTCAATTTCGGATTCGCACCAAGCCAGATTTTGGACATTGCAATTTTAAGTTTGTGAGGGGGTGTGTTAAATAAGTCGAAATCAGGAAAATCATCTAGATGATTAACAAAGTTCGCCGATCTAATAAAGAAAGAATTTTGCCTGTAGTTTGTAGCACTATGATGGATATGAAGATATGCATGACGTCTTAGGCTCCTTGATGGAACTTTCAGACTTATCATAGAAAGAAGATGTGGAGAATCAAGTTGAGATTGAGCTATTTTAATTAGTAATACAATGTCTGCTATCTTACGTCTCTCGCAAAGAGGAAGTATGTGGTGTCTACGACATCTCGATTCATAATCGATATCCCGATTCTTACATTTAAATTGGAGGTATCGCATATATAAGCAAACTCAACTTAAGCGTCAATTATTACTCTACAAAATTCTAAAATACTATGTATTTTCTTCTATTATAGATAACTATTCCACCCACATAGTTGTGAAAAACGGTGATGATGACAATGATGAAAAGTAGCTTGTGTCCATCTCCAGGTTCCTAGCAAATGATAAAAGGACAGAAACAGAGTTACTTTCACATTAATATTACGATTGTTTTTATCTTAAAAAGGAAGCTCGCAAAGACGTTGGTAAACATAAGTATCTGAGACAAGTTCACGTGGCCTTACTTCCTTTACTATCAGTATAGAATCAGGAGCAATATATAAAACCGGGCATTGATAAAACTATCTTCAGCAATCCATAATTTATAAGAAAATTGTTTCCGGACAGCTTATCCTACGCCATTATTTATTTGAACTTACAAAGCAGTATTTCTTAATATTTTATGATTTATTCGATTTTGTTTGTCAAGAAATCGCTACCCGTATTTTTAAATATTTTAAATAAATATAAATAACTTTCACTTAATATCAATACATATTGTACCTTGGACACGTTTAGAACGCGTTTACTTGATTTTAATTTATTAATACTGGATTCTAAGCACTGGCCAATTGAATTGAAATCTATAACCTCGATTAAAATTCTCGCTTTTCGAGATCTTGATGGCTTTTTCACTAGCTTAGGTACGTACCTAGTGTTTAGTGGATACTATATCCAGTTTGTAAAATTCAATCGAATGATTAGATTCTGGCTTCCTGACTTTTTTGCTGGACTCAGAAGATCAAGACTTTGAACACAGCTAAGCTTAGCTGTGGCAAATCTTTGCGTTTGATTATTGTATACTGTCTAATGTATTCCTTAATTAATTGACCATAAGTTAAACTTCATAATTATTCTTATTATATCTTCTGTTGCGGTTTCATTTATGCTGCGTGGCGAAGAAAATGTTGGTAATTATTGTGACCCGTGAAAGTAATAACTTGAAGATACCGATTGATCTTCAAGTTATTACTTTCACGGATATACAGGCTATAAACAGTGTAGGCTAGGTACTATGCCTATCTCCAGAATTTCAGGTATTGCTACAAATATAGTGGAAAATATCTTGAATAACGTTTCATATAGGCTTCTCTTTTGTTTTCGTTGTAAATAAAAGCAAGATGAAACGATATTCCGCTAACAGTATCAAATTCCGTGAAGATCTGTCCAGCTATTAAAAATATCAAACAGACAGAGATGAATAAATAATTTCGTGTTAAAAACGTTAGTAAGAAGTTAGACATGACCCACTAAATCCATAAAACTGAAAAATGACGCCCTATTTTTCTCCAGCTTCCAGTAATTCAGATCATGTGGCTGGTTGCGCGATTGAGCAGCATTGGATTATACTCGTAATAAAGTTAGAATAGACTTGAAGGGTCATTAATTTTATAACGTCTACAGTCTTACGGCGGCGTTCGATGGGAATCGGCAGCCCGATTACGTATCACGTCAAAGTTTGATCACAAAAAAAAACGGACAAGTGCGAGTCAGACTCGCCCACCGAGGGTTCCGTACAAACTAAATAAAAGGGGGAAATCATATATTTTTTTAATATTTTCCTTCACAAACCGAAAAATATACATCGTATAAATATTTAAACAGCCTATTTTAGCTTATGCTAATGAAGCTCTTTCATATGATACCCCACATGATACGGTTAATTCACTTTAAAATTTGGGCCCTCATTCCTTGAATAAAGACACTATTTTTTTGTGATTAAATTAAAAATGTCCAGTTTTCGTTTTTTTTCTATATGTGTACTCTAACACAATGCTTCTTGCCAAATTTCATAGTTCTAAGTCAACGGGAAGTACTCCATAGGTTTTGATTCCCTTGTGAGTGTTGAAATGTGCGTTTTTTACGTCATATTCGGCTGTAACTTTTTTTTACGAAAACTGAAAAATTTGATTTTTCTTTCTGCAGCAAGAAACTATGGATCTGCGTATATGGTTTTAATTTCAACTCGATACCTTCACGCGTTCCCGAGATAAAGGTCTTGACACCCGGACAGATGGACAGACAGACAGACGGACAGACGGACAGACGGACAGACGGACAACAAAATGATCCTATAAGGGTTCTGTTTTTTCCTTTTGAGGTACGGAACCCTAAAATAATTAAAATTACCTAGTTGTGATAGGTAGTATCAGACGCATTACTAATTCTTAATGACTAGGATTAACAGAATGGTGTATCAATAATTAAGCGAGTGATACAGAAGATTTAAGTTGGGGCTCAAAGGGACATATTATTTGTTTAATTAGATAGGAGAAAAGTTTTAAAATAAGTTTTTCTTCGATATCTTTTATCTTAGCTGAGGAGTTAAGATATAGTACATTATGGTACAAGTGTGTATAGTTTTGGTGATTACCGCCGAGGCGCCATTGAGACCCGAGCCGTTAGGTGAGGGTCTTAAGAGAGCCGAGGACGGTAATCATCAATACACACGTGTATCATACGACGTTTTTCAACACACTTGTGAAGAAAATAATACTAAAAAAACATTTTATTTAGTACCTAGATAAAAAGTTTATCAGTTTTCCTACGCGCGTGCATCTTACAATGGCGATCGGCCATATACTAAAATAATGAGGTTTCTTTTTTTTGGCTTTTCGCTGAAAGCGTTTTAGCCAAGTACAAAATGGAGAATTTCAAGTTTTGTTTATTACAGAAAAAACAAAAGTTATATTTGAGTGAAAGTTTTATTTAATATTAATCTTTAATATTAAAATTTTATTAATTATCTATTTAAATACGAGGTTGCATGAAATGAGCAAGCAATAGGTACATTAATTTATTTGTACTATTGAACACGATCTTTTTTGTATCGAAACTTTTTTATGAACAAAGCAACTTAACCAATAAATTAAAAATAAAAACTCTATAACTCACTTGTGATTTGATTACAGGTGTCATTAATTGCGGTGAAATTAGAGCCACTTTATGAGCAAGTGTGTTAGATAATATTGTTTACTATACTGTTACAATATACGTATGTTATGTGAATAATTCATTAAAAATATTTTTCTAATCTAAATAAACAATTCCGTCACACACTTTTCTAATATCCCTACTCAGTGATTTTGTATTTCAAAAAGGTTGTGATACACGAAAGAGACAGCTGCGTGCTTTGATCCCAATCTTAATACCAACTACACCTTCAGTTCTATGAGTATGTTATAGTGAAAATTTAGTTTTTTTATTTAGCTAATAACATACCTTATTGATTTCTGTAATAAATGATGCTGATATGAAAATTTGTTCGACTTCTCATCATTGTGATAGTAAAACGTAATCGGGCTGCTGGTTGTTATGCATTGCCAGTGCGTCTCCAGTGAAGCCAATTTATATTAATAATCTTATTATTCTCTTCATATTCCTTCCTTTGTTCGCTGCAACCTTATAGAATAGGTAATATTTGCCTGTAATGGTTAGTCTATTAGATGATATTTAACACCGATTAGTGACATATTATAATTTAATAAATTCTGATGTTTTAATTTATGTCAATCAAGGCATTTTTTAACGCTAAAGACACTATGATTTTTAATTAAATATTACATGTAACACTTGGTAGATATAGAACAAGTCAAGTCACTATTGATACTACACGATAATTTATAATAATAGTCTTACTGAACCTCGTCATTTGACATTATTAATAATAATTTCATTTCATTTAAATTTATATTAATGTCAAATGACGAGGTTTTTAAATCTTCCATGTGATGTTACATTACATTTGGACAAAAATGTCGAAATATTAGAATTAATTTGCAAAAAATAATAAACGTTTTGTATTGTTCAATATTCAATTTCATATCCGCCTTACAGCACATTAACTAGTTCATAATGTATCCCATAAAGTGTTTCAAAAGTCGTTCCGTATGGAAACTGCAAAGTAACTTCTCCTCGTTGTAACGCTTTGTTTATCTAAAAGCCCAGACGTGATTAGATCAGCAAAGAAACTCAAAGAAAACTCTAGGGGAGAGTCTCTTTACCATCTCTTAGTAACATGCTACGGAGCCGAGGGTAAACGTTTAGAAAATTTCCTCATTTTGGTAAAACGGGGGTTGAACGATCTTGATGACGGGACATCCGAATTAAATTTTATAAAAAAAAACATTCGTTCGTTCTCTCTCCGGGTTTTGTTGGACGTCGCTTTATTTGCTCTAGGCGCTCGAGCTGAATATTTTTGACATGCCTCATTGCTCAGTGGTAGTGCGACTGCCTCCTGAGCTGTAGGTAGTGGGTTCAATGCATTGAACATTACCCACCCTGCATTGTTAGTTTTGCCCCGGGCAAAGTGTTTGTATTTGTTTATTGGCTTTGGTCTGGATTCTCTCAAAAAAAAAACAATTAACGAGAAGATTGATATCGTGGAATACTTTGTGTGTTTTAAGCCTTGAAAAAATATTTTGTTTCTTTTTGTAAACTAAGATAGCGGCTTTTTTAAAGAGATGAAAGACGTAAAATGATATGCGAAATAAAAATGCAAGATAAATTTCACTTTCAAAAATCAAAATAGCTAAGTAAGCAATTTAAAAAGTTTTCTTGACGAAGCTGCTTTTAAATATTCTGGAGATAAAAATATAAATAAGAAGAAATAACTAAATCTTCTGTTATAACATCTAGTAGGTAATAGTTAATAGATACTAAATTCAATCTATGTTAATTGAACTCTGCATAGTTAAGATAAGCTATATGCTCTAATAATCCAAGGCTTTGTGGTAATACTATTGTGCTTACCGGAAGTAACTAGCGCGGTGCAATTATGATCTTGATTGCACAGCGCGGCGCATAAGCTTACTATCGCGATATATGTATATCTTAATTTTAGATACAACTGTAAATAAACAACACTTCTCGTTGTTGTTCAAGCTACCCACGAAGCCGCAGCTGGCATTCACAAAACCAAATGATACATATGAGTAATAGTCCGGGAGGATTTGACTATAGAAATGTGTACCTGGCTCGCCGACCAATAAGACACAGTATCATTTACACACATACATGTCATAAAATGGCCAATAAAGAATCAAATCAAATTGAGGTGATATGATTTCCATACAAAAGTATTTTTAACATTTATGGTCGAAAAAGTATAGTTTTTCTATGATGCCGTTGTGGTTAGTTTTAATATCGGTCTTTATCACAATCGTTTTTGTTAGAAAAAACGTGATTTAATTGCAAATTTTATTTAATTATTTTTTATCAATAATTATAGATAAATATTATTTTTCTTCAACAAATGTGATTTTCCGCCAATAAAGACAGATATTAAAGCTAATCACAATTACTTCATTGTAAGACTATACCCATTTCGGCAATGATGTATTATATGTTGATAGGTTTTCCCCTGCATGGCAAGGGTAATTGCCCGACTCGTCTTCAGTCGCGTCATGTCACATAACGCTGTGAAACGCGTGTCGTGATTTGTGAACAATTACAATGCTATCCTGTGTGCTCAAAGATACGAGTATATAAGGCTTACTTCATATTCAACGAGTATAACCTCTCTATAGATAAAATCTCATCGATATTCGACCATGATTGTTAAAAATACTTTTGTATGAAAATCTTCAATAGACGCGAGGTCGGATGGCGCAACTTCACTCAGCTCGCAATCAAATGTCTGACCTTTTAACAATAAACTCATACCTACTAAGTTTCAGTAAAACAATAACTTATATTGTACCAGCTGATTTCAAGTAAGCATAGAAACAGCAATCAGCCGTTCGTTCAATACGCCGAGTAAGCTTGGAACTTATTTGTGCTGAGATTGGCCTACATCAGGGATTTAACTCTTGGATGCAGATGGTACTTTACTCTCGACGGGTTTCAGTATATGTTAAAGTGCAGTACTTAAGCTTCATATTTGTGGTAACCGGCAGAAATTCAGAATATCTTTGACTAAGCTTTGATTTGTATTCGTATTTTGTATAATCTGAAACTGTATTTTGGAACAATAAAATTATCTTTATGTTTAACTTAGTACTTAAGTAAAATTTTGTATCCGATATTTTGAAAATGGTGTTGAAGTGAGAAATAACTTTATATTTAAAATTTGTGCAAAATATTTTTTGTTGCAATATTTTGAAAATAAAGATGTACTCACTATGACTAAAATAATAAGCTACATTCTTATTTAAGGGCTCAGAATAAGATTAATGGGTTCAGAGATCTAATTCTGTTCATTACTTTCATCAAAATCTGATCATCTTTCATCAATCATCTTGTAAGTACCTAAATGAAAACTACTAAAGATAACTAAACAATTTGTTTCTAGAACTAGAACTAGAACTCTTTTATTATTAACTCTTTATTTAAATTTATACGTGTGTCTGAAGGTCGAGCTCGTCGATTTATGAGATGATTTTAGCCATGAAAAGTTTAAGATGAAAACAGGAAAACGGGATCGTAGGCTGAAATCAAATTAATAATAGGTATGGACGACAATTGTCACTGTAATAGCATTACAACAATCTTTAGTTTATGTACTGCATACACCTAATATTGTGCTATAGAGGCCGGCTGGCATTTAGGAAATTTGCATGCCAATACTATCGAGCCAGCATCTAACGAAGAAACTTTCGGGACTATAAACTGCTACGAACTGAATAACTATGAAAGGACGCCTTTTAAATGAAATTGGGGACGGCGTTTTCGTCATTAGTGAGGGTCAAAGCAGAACAAATATTAGTCTGTTCACGGATTAATTGGCATTAATTTGGGCTTGTATAATATTGGACCGATGGCAATGGTTGAGCTTTTGAGTTGTTAAGTAGTTATTTTGTTAAAATATTTGGTTAATGCTTTAACGAGGTCGTTAAATTTGATGTATTACCAAATGGGCGTATTGAGTGATTGAAATAGTCTAGATCTTTCAAATAACGATTTTTAGTTTTTGTTTACTTGGATGATATTTTACAGTTATTTCGTTATAAACACCAAAGTACAGAACCGATTTTTATAAAATGTATATGGGACCACCCCTGAAGTATGAATTGGTGGAGTAATCGGTGAACAAACACAGAAGAATTGAGAACCTCCTTAAACTTAAAAATAAATAGTGCACTTTTTCTTAGTCCTCTAGCAAATAGGTGATTTTACGCTTTACAAGGATTATTCTAAGGAATGCTCATTTAAATAAAGCGGTTTCACGCAAATTTAGTCACGAAAGTACTGTCAATATAATTTCAAGCGTAATGGTTAGGATTTACGCACACGGGACTACTCGAATGTGACTCCAGTCAGACACGTATACGCGACTGCGATGTATTTCATATATTTTGTCATTTCGACCCGTCCATGTGCGAAGAACAACAAAACTGTATGGCACCGACTTAAATGCGACGCGTAGAATACGGTTATCAAATTCGAGTCACCTTCCGCATAGCCCCGTGTGCGGAAGGCCTCACACAACGAAAATGTTTGGTATATAGTTTGTTTTTCTTTTGAAAAGAAAACAAAGTGGCATTTTTTTTTACACATTCTTTGCAAATTTTCACCAGGATAGTTAAACCAACTTAACATGATAAGATCTTCCAACCAAAAACCTACATATAAACGAAGCAAGCACTCTAACTAGTACCGGTAGTACCTACTTCCCGAATCCCACTCAATCCTAAGTGATAGTTTCTGTCTCCCGCCACTACCACGTTAACTATTATTAGACTCAGTAATTAATTACGCCCCTTACTGTCTTACTTCAAGTTCGCAGTCCCGCAAACCATTTCTGTTTATTAATGCGGTCCATTATTCAGAAGCCACCGCAGATGAGACTTGGACGTTAAACATTCAGGAATATTCGTCTTGCCTCGTTAAAAGAAACTTGAGTCGACTTGACTTTCATAGGAGTTGTAATACTTGAAATACCTTGTTTTTTTTAATACGGATTTGGTTTTGAGAGTTTTTGCGTTATCGACGAAACTTGGTATAAAGATTTAATTTAAATTTTATATAATATTTTTATCGTCTAGATAAGTGCGGTATTGCTCCCTAAAAAGGGGAAAGTTTGGTATACGGGGCCATTTACTGACCAATTTTGAAATGTTTGGTCAATGACTTTCCATCACGTGGACGTAAAGTCTAAAACAAAATTCACAAATTTGCGTAAGGTTGACCGATACTCATATGCCAACAATGACGAACTTAAAGATTTTGATATAAAGACTCTAATGTCGCCACGCTGAAGCCTAATTTAGATTAGGAAGTCTAGGGACGTCTATTTTCCGCTTCGTATTATTTTGAAAATGAAATGAATTTGTTCCATCGTGTAAGGGGTCTAGTCTAATTAGACCTCATTGAGCTCGGATATTTTTGAAGACTAACGCTACATCCCGTTGGTATTTGATCAAAGTGTTTGATACTTAATTCTAAACAAGAATTTGAAATATAAGCAAAATAGGTCAAGAGGTTGTTCAGATAAAAGGTAATAAAATCACGGTTGAAAAGAGAAGTTTGCTACGAGGCTATTTGTCGATATTGTTGGCCGATTTTGGCAAAAATATTCGATACAGATTCTAAACAAGAATTTCGAATATGAGCAGTAGACATTAAGAGCACAGACTTTTTCAAAAAGTAATTTTACAAAAAAATGTGATCAAGAAGTACTGTTCGTGGAAATGGATTTTAGAGTTTAGAAATACTCAAAATTTAGTAAAAAAAAACTTGTAGCATAGTAATCCTATGAATATTTTACTAGTAATATAATTTAAGACCCAATTTTAGTCTTAAAGCTGCTAGCATACTGGGTACGCTGATAGTAGGTAGTGGGCTTAAGCAATTGGATTATCTGTAGACCTTCATAGACAGATAGATAAATTCTAAGTCGATCTGGGGTAATCTATTTACTTTTTTGTGTAGTAGCTTAAGTTTGATTTTTTAGTCAGTATAAGTTTTTTTTTGTAGTAAATAATGACATTTGCCCATTAAAAAACAGCTGGTTTTTGGGAGCAGCTAAATATAAAAATGCTATTATTTATTAATTACACTTGTATCTAATCAAAGCAACTGAAATCTAAGCTATAGAGTTAGACCATCGTTAAATTTTAGCGGTTACTATTTAGTTAGAAACTGTAATTCAGCTTTGTTATAAACCCACTGTACATTCACTTTCATACAGAAATTTGCTACCGGGAACTACGACAATGCATACAATATTATAACTAAACTGTTCCCCGAAACTGGAGTGCGGCAAAATTGTTATTTTCTGTTCTGAACAACCATAAAACTAGTAGCTGGAAATGGAATATATGGCCTATGTATGCTTGAACGTAAATTGTGTTTTTCCTAATATAGCTGTTGACTGATTGAACGAAACAAACGTAAGTCTCCGCACCAATTAGCAAAATTTACTTTATTCTGTCCGGATGTGTGTTGATTCCCGCGCACAGTCGTATTTGTCAACTAATCTTGACGAATCTTTGTATAAGTACAGAACTAATTTTATAGATTCTTTTGTTGTCGAGAATTATTCATAAGTGAGATATTTCCCTTATATTTTTTTTTTTTTATCAGCCCTGTTTTTTTACAAACTGTCCCACTGCTGGGAACGGGCCATCTTCTCAATGTGAGAAGGGTTAGGCCATAGTCTGCCACGCTGGCCAAGTGCGGGTTGGCAGACTTCACACATCTTCAAGATCATTGAGAACTCTCAGAGATGTAGGTTTCCTCACGATGTTTTCCTTCACCGTTTGAAGTTGGTGGCAATCAACAATACGCACATAACTTCGAAAAGACAGAGGTTGCGTGCCGTGGGATTCGAACCCAGGACCTGCGGATCGCAAGTCAGACGGTCTCACCACTAGGCTGCCGGAAACTTACTAGGCTTCCCTTATATAGGGGGAAATTTGCTGCGGCACCATTTACTAACTGATTTTAATAATATTTTCTAAAATAATTGGTAATTAAACAAGAATTTTAAATATGAGCAAAATCGGTACAGTGATTATCGAGATAAAGGGAATCTTCGTGGAAAAGAGAAGAAGATTGCTTCGATTCCATTTGTCGGCTGATTTTGATAATAATTTATATAATTAAATATTAGATACAGAGCTAAACAAGAAAAAAAAAAAAACGAATCTATGCAGTATATCTCGCGAACACAGATTCGTATATCGTCTGTTTGTAGAAATACTAGAAGTAAGTAATTTACTATAATACAGAAATCTTTAGTAGTTTTAATTATATGTTGATTAAGTGTTTTAATTACAAAAGTTGTTGAAATAAGTTACAGTATTTGCCCGTCTACGGCGGAGCCAAAAAGGGCGATGTCACACTAAATTGAATAAGGCGACATCTAGAGGGCATTAGTTCTTACATTTAAAAAAATAAAATAAATGTGCCATATACGTAAGTTTGACCTGTGTATCTGTATTTCTGTGTGTCTGTCTGTGGCATCGTAGCTCTCAAACGGATAAACCGATTTTGATATAGTTTTTTTTGTTTGAAAGATAATTTCCTCGAGTGTTCTTTTCTCCAGCTGGCTTTTTCTCGTAGAATGGGGCAAATGGAAGGATCAACACAGTACAAATACGTATATTATAAAATTTACTTACGTCGATGTGTATCAATGTAATTCACACAGTGAAAGCAAAAATTCATACGACCAATTTAAGAAAAAATATTGTAATAACAGACGTAGAGAGTATAATTATGGAGTAAAGACGTAATCGAGTTGGTTGGTTCTAAATTAGGTAGTCATTTGTTCATTATAAAGTATAAAAGTGAAATTATACAAGTTTTAATTAATTACTCAAAAATTACTACTTATGATGGTACAACGGAAACTTACGTGGTTTTCACACATTTAAAATAAATAAATGTTTGCTGTTTTAAGCCGAAAAACCAATAAGCTCAATTTTCCCCCCTTTTGCAACCGATGACGTCACGAGCGGCACGTCGCAGTGAGAGGTGCGTCACCGACCGAGAGTGACGTTTGCGCTGTTCTTTTGAAAAAGACCGTCGAATACGGTTGAAACTATAATCTGATTTTTCGGCTTAAAACAGACGTGAGTGACCCGTAGTATTTTTTTTTTTTTTTTTTGGTTTATACAAAAAAAAAAATGGGCACGAGATTTGAATGTGGGCCAAAAAAGTTATTACTCAACTGCATGCGGCTGTGCAGTAAGTTCAATGGCCTTTCTACAGTTTTCGACATTAAAATCTTACTAGTTTAATGTAATGCAAGTTGGAAACCTAAATCTAGGCTTGATGTTAGTAAATGTAAGTACAGTGAACGTCAAATATTGTATTATCCGACTGCCCAAGAAGGAGGTTAATTTTGCTTGAATAATGTATATTTTCAACATATTCAATCAGATTTTAAAGGAGAAAATCCTCAATTCGGTTGTTATTTTTAAGGCACTGTCGGTAGTAACTCCTCTTGTCTCGCTCGTGCATAGCAGCATTTATAAAAATATAAAGTTACTTAAATGATTTTGAAAAATCTACTTTGAAATAAAATAGTTAAAAGTACTACAAATTTCATTTTGATTCAAACATGCTTACACTCAGAAAAAGGATTCAAGCACTTTTTATATATTATCAGAATCATTTTTTGCTGAAGTAAGTATACACAGGTTTTTTTTAAGAATATGTTAGTAATTTTTCATTTGTGAAGTAATTAAAATAAAATGAAAGAAATTTCTTTCAATATTTTCAAAGTAGATCAAGGCAAGTAAGTAGAGCATACACAGTAGTGTATATTTACCAACTATATGATTATTACTATAAAATGCACAAGTGGAAACTTTTTCATAATTGTCGCATTATATTACACGAAACCACGCCACTGCAGTTTTCAAAAGCACGTAAAGCCAGTGAGTGGTTATTTATGCTTTTGTATTATAAAACATTACAGACTATAGCAAAAAATAAGTTTTAAAATGACTCAGCATGTGCAGTTCCAGATATTTAAGATAAGTTGAGCATGCAATTCCATTTGTTTACTTAAAATTAACTTTAATTTTGCCTAACCTAACCTATTCTTCTGCTTCTTGGAGGTTGGCTATCATTAAGGCTATTTGTATCTTAGAGTATCTTACAGTTGTGCGAAACAAAGATCATGTGCTTAGGTTGAACTATGCCTGAAGATGTTTAAGCCGCGATGTACGTCGTCTTCCGGGTTGTCGTTTTCCTTGGCATTCACACCTATTTTTAAAATCACTTTTTTCTTTCCGAGTGGAAAAATATGTTCTAAATGATTAGATTTCTTACATTTTAATGTAGAAAAATGTTGAAAGACAAGTTACGTAGGTAGTTGCAAAATGGGTTAAAATTATATTTAAAAAGGGTACACATACTTATGACTTAGTAACGTTTTTCGGTAAGGCCGTTTAAGTCTAGTAGTCTTGAGTCTTCAAGCACATTATGGTATCTTAAGTTTTCGAGGTTGTTGTTTATTGAGATTAAACAATTTGTAACGGATTTATTACGTACAAATAGTCATAAAATGATATTCAACTACCCACAGTCATAAAATTAAGTACAGTATAAGTGATAAGACGGTTAAAAGATTCTAAAATTCTGAAAAGTATCTGAAAGATTTTTTTTAAATCGCCTTATCTCAGAAACCCGTCAAATTAGGTCTTCGAGACTAAGAAAAAGGAGCGATAATACACAGGACAGAGATAAATTAATGAGTAAATAAGCGTTGATAATGATCGAAAGCAAAAACTGCGCCACAAACAATCCGGCGACAAACCGTGACAAATGGTAGCTTGGAAAAAATAATTGCTCTGCTTAGGCTGGAAGACAGTAGGTAAATTATTTACGAGAATAAAAGTTCGTTTAAAAGAGAACTAAAGAAGTACAGCAGTTACGGTTTTCTGTGTGTATGTGTCTTAAAATAGTGTATTATTTGTTAAAATAATAACGCGTTATTTATCTAAAGTCAATTTGAAAGAGAAACAAAATTATATTCTATTCAGTGGTTTTTATAATGTGAATATCACGTAAATTTTGATTATTTGATAAAATTACTTTGAAAATAAAAATGTATTGGGATGAGTTGATAATAGAATAAGGATGAATTAAAAATAAATCAATATTTATGGCGTGATGAGTTAGGATTACGGATTTGTAATGAATTAAGAATGAGATAAGTTGTGATTTCTTACTAATGAATATATCTGTAGCAAATATCGTTTAGTGTATTTGCATTGTATTTTATTTAGAGCTCGTGACATGTTAAATTAACCGAAATGTAACTTTAATAATATAAAGTTACTATATATTCTAACAAACGAGCAACTTTGCACGCGTGCACCACAGTTGTCTAATCAGTTTGGATATTCTTGTGTTTCGAGTAACTAAATACGACGAGGTCTCTCAGCCTATTTTAAATGGCACCTTCCTCTAAAGCTGGACAAATTGACTTTTTCTATTTAAGCTGACTCTATTAAGATCTGTAGAAACATTAATTATACTTTTCTTTATGGATAGCCTTCCGCCTTGGCGCACGGATTGTTTCTAGGAATCTTTATTTATGGTTATACTATATTCAAGCTTTTTAGGGTTCCATACCTCAAAAGGAAAAAACTGAACCCTTATAGGATCACTTTGTTGTCCGTCTGTCCGTCTGTCCGTCCGTCCGGGTTAAGACCTTTGTCTCGGGAACGCGTGAAGGTATCGTGTTGAAATTAAAACCATATACGCAGATCCATAGTCTCTTGCTGAAAAAATAAAAATAAAATTTCTCAGTTTTCGTAAAGAAAAGTTACAGCGTAATACCTATGTCGTAAAAATCGCACATTTCGACACTCACAAGGGAATCCATACCTATGGGGTACTTCCCGTTGACCTAGAACTATGAAATTTGGCAAGAAGCATCGTGTTAGAGTACACATATAGGAAAAAATCCGAAAACTGGACATTTTTAATTTAATCACAAAAAAATTGGGTCATTATGCAAGGAATGAGGGTCCAAATTTTAAAGTGAATTGACCGTATCATGTGGGGTGTCATATGAAAGAGCTTCATTAGCAGAAGCTGAAACAGGTTTTTAAATATTTTTACGATGTATGTTTTTCGGTTTATGAAGGAAAATATAAAAATATATGATTTCCCCCTATATCTATTAGTTTGTACGAAACCCTCGCTGGGCGGGTCTGGCTCGCACATGTCCAGTTTTTATTTATTATAAAAGTAATAGTACGAATATTTATTGTGAAAATCGGTTATTGTATTATAAATAATAAGCGAAAATAACCGCTTATAAATATACCTTTCTTTTTTTTTAAATAAAAAGCGCTCGGCAGAAAAGGAATACCTAAGTATTCGTGCAACAGGATGGACGAGTGAATAACTAATTTTTAATAATAATAAATAGTAGTGGACATTTCACTTCATTATTAACTACATAATATATTTATCAACTTCGCAAAACAACAATTTTATTAACAACAGTGTATGTATCAACCAAAGCTGAATATTTTGTAACTACCTATTATAAAATGATTGGCTAATGACGGAAAATCAATATCGCTGCCAGTAGCTATCTAACATGGACTTCGCACATTTACCGCCAAACTATTCCATCGGTTTTACATTTCAGCGTATTATCCGCATCGCTTTTATAATAGAATTGCAAATTTAAACCCTTTGTAAGCGCTCCGCATTTGGAAACACAAATTCGCTTTTACGTTCATTTGCATGCGTCGCCGCGGGGCCGACTTCCGAAATGTTGCACGTTGCAGTCAAATTGAACGTAATCGTTGCTTTGAGATCATCTTGTCAGGATGTAAGGTGAATTGAACTGTAACGAAATTCACACGTTCGAACGTCTTCGAATTGAGTAGTCACAAGCTAAGGTTGAAAATGCAATATCAAGGTTATACATAATAAAAGGACTTGCTAAAGGTACTGTTCCATTGGTCGCGATCAATATGGCTGATGCGCGATTCAACAAGGCTCTTATACTGAATATAAGTCAAGTATTAAGTTGGTGACCACATTCTGGTAAAAGAAGTGTCGATGATGATGGGTCGAACCTGGAAGAGACTGACACAGGACCGAAATGAGTGGAGTACAAGAAGGAAGGCCTGAGTAATAGGCAATATAATAGCCTGAAAATAATAGTCGCTTCTGATCGAGCTTTTTGGAAATTCATAAGGGAGGCCTATGCCCATGCAGTGAACTTCGTATGGCTGAGATGATGATGATGATGATTATGTTAGTACAATAAGTACCCTTATAGTTTTTTTAACAGACGCGCTTGATTATCAAATCGTCTGAGATCGAGCGACGTTGCGGTCTATGATGGAAAGTGCTTTCTTAGAAGATATCCATAAGAAGTCCACTGCTGGACATAAGATCTCTTCCATGGATTTCCAAAATGACCGATTGAAAGCATCCAGCATCTTCCCGCCACTTGTATGAGGTCATCTGTCCATCTCCTGGCTGGTCTTCCTACGCTGCGCTTGCCAGTGCGTGGTCTCCACTCGGGAACTTTTCGGCTCCATCGGCCATCAGTTCTACGCGTTATGTGATTTGCCCATTGCCACTTTAACTTGCTAATCCACTGTGCTATGTCGGTGACTTTCGTACGTCTACGGATCTCTTTATTTCCGATTGGATTTCGTAGAGAGACTGCGAGTATAGACCTCTCCATAGCCCGTTGCGTGACTTTGAGCTTCCTGGTAAGGCCCATAATGAGTGACCACGTTTCAGTGCCATATGTCACCACTAGTAACACACACTGGCCGTAAACTTATATCTTCTAGAGTCTTTCTAAGTCATGTATACATTTTACATTTTCGCATATATAAAAGTACACAAGTAAATATAGTAATTTAAATGGTTTGTTGACAAAAGTTAGGGCTAAGAATGTATGTATATCGGTGAAACACGCAGAGGTTAATTTACTAAAAAAAACCCTGTATGTGTGTGTGATATCGGCTATGCTCTAAAAGAACGGTCTTGTGCGTAACGATGACAAAAACCTTAATGACGGATCCGCCAAGAAAATAAGTATGGCCTCTTGTGTGGGGCACCAAGGCCATGTGCCAAGTATCAACATAACCACCATCTCTTCTTTCTGAAACTCGGACTAGATCTGGCTTTGCGGCTCATTCGGTAGAGCAGCACAAGCGACGCAAATATATTAATCTCGGTAGAGGTTACAAATTTCATCCGTTTGATGTCGAACAAAACTGGGTCCGTGGGGGAAAGGAGTTCATTCTATTTTCAAAAACTATTTTGAACGCCTGTTTGACGAGATGCGTGAACAAAATGCAGGTGCATATCTGGCCCAATGCACAAGTATTGCAAATACAGTAGCATGCTAGGTACGCTGCCAACAGCTTTTGGGTCTGGGCGCTTAGATTTACCTTTATCGGTCTCGGAGAAATTTATTTGCTTTTTGTGTTATAATTTAGGTAGTTGTATAATCAAACATTAATTCCACAGAATTCGCCCTATTTACAGTAAGTCTTTGATTAATTCTATAAATGACCTAAATAACTAAAGATATAAATAAAATACATATTACAGATAAAAAACAGAACTCAGGTCACAGACCAAGGCAACGTTCCCAAGAGGCTGCAACATTGCCTCGTTGGATAGCAATGCTAATCCGCTGACCGAGGTAAGCGCCAGCCCTTTGGTCATTTGTTCTCTATCAGTCGCATAGCAATTTCATTATAAAGCTGCCACGCACTTGGACCCCGTGGACCTAAAGTTTCCACACCAAAAGGCAGAAATATGTAACCATCGCCAAGAGATTCATATTTCCGCCTTTTGCTGGATTCAGCAGTTGCCGCCGCCGCTCCTGCAAGCTTGCAAGTAAGGTTATGTGGGACGCCGCTAGCGTGTCAACGCAAGTGGCATCCCAAACTAGAGGCCTTCCACGGCTCCATGGAATAATTATATTGTTTTGTTGTAGCTAATTAATAACATATATGTTTGCTCATAGTGCAGGCAAAGATTACATTCTAACACCTTCCAATACATTCTAACCTTCTAATCCATTCTCCCTCCCATCTAATCCTCTAATTACAGTTAAAGGTGGCGTCAAATGGCCTCATAGTCTTTGATGCTCTGCCTATTGTGTAAGGAAAAATAGGCGTGACTGTATGAATGTATGTTCATAAAGCTTGGCCGTAGATCGCAGCGGAAAAGTTATATTTTGATTATTTTTTCATCCTTTAAGAAGGATAAATTCAATACGATAAGAGTCAAAATTGTGAAGCTCAGAACGAAGCTAAAAATAAATAACAAAATCCATTCTTTCACAAACAATTCGACATCAACAAAAAGGAAAATACAGAACATGGAATTTCTGAAACCCTTCCAAGATTAAAACCGCGATTTGAATTCCTGATTTTGGCAAAGGATTGAAATGAAGGAATTTACTGAAATTAACATTTGAACGCAAAAAGGAACGTCGGGTTACAGTTATGAAAATTTGTATTTACTTTGAAAGAGCAAAAATGCAAAACTGCTCGGAAAGTTCATTCTTCAACTTGATCCTTTGAAGTTGGCGTTAAAAATAGCGCTATGCTATGATGAATAAAAAATAAGGAATTTTATTACCTGATAAATAGTATCTTATATTTAGATCATTCGAAGAATTTGAAGCTCCGTTCTTGGATTATAAAGTTATTTATTGTCGTTATAGAGAGTACCTTTACTTTAAATTGTCGTTTATGTTGGAAAGCTAACTAAAACCTTCTAACTAAAGTCAAATGTGGCGAAACGGCCTAAGTGTGTAGTGTGTCACTTGATTAGTTTTTTTTTTTATATTAGGCGCGTCGCTCACTGGTAAGTCGAGGCGCGGTCGCGGTGGCGTCGCAGCACAGTCGAGGCGTGGCGTTTTTGTTAGAGTTGAGGCGCGGGCGGCTATGCTTCCTTAATACACTACAGTGTAAACACGTCTACGCACGAAACAAAATAACAAAATGGTGGTGGAGTCGCGGCGCGGTCGCGCACTGCACCCCTACCGTGACGCCGCCGCGACCGCGCCTCGACGCCGCCTCGACTCCAGCTCGTGTGGGCGATACGCCTTAGTTATATTTACGAGCTAAGGAAAGGCCTCTATGCTCGGGTCGGGGTCTCTGCGAAATCAAATCATATACATAGCTCAGCGAATTAGTAAGCTGAAGTAGAATTGGGGAGGGCTATTATGCCCTCCCCAAGTGATGACCAATGGAACCGAAAAGTTCTGGAGTGGAGACCACGCACCGCCAAGCGTAACTGGTTTTCCTACGCTGCGCAGGTGGACAGCCGACCTCATTCATACAAGTGGCAGGAAGACGTAGGATGCAAGTCGCTTCTAACTAGTGTTTTTGGAAATTCATGATAAGGCTATGTCAGATTCTATGTCCAGCAATGAAATTATTGTGGCTGGGATGATGATGATGATAAGTGTATATTTATTAGAATCTTTTACTCTTAGCTTCGATGAAACAATTGCTCATCAAATGTAGCTTTGCAATAAAATGTAAATTTGGCAATATTGAATGGAGTATGAAAGTGGCTTAATTAATAAAATATTAAAATAAAGATAGAAATATGAATAAAAAACATAGGCAAACATTTTCAGTTTTAAAGAATTGATAACCTCCTTTTTTTGGAAGCCAGTTAAAAAAGAAATGGAATCAGATGAACAGATTACTATCAGGTTATAGAAACTAAATAAAAGGAAGTCATAAAAAGATTTTAGCAGCAGATAGACAGATTAGTCATAGTAAAAATTATAGATTTAATCGAATTAAGTATAATAAAATAAAAAAAGTATAATAAAGCACACATTTTAGATTGGTAAAAAAAAATAATAACATTAACTTTCTGTTATTTATTTTTACAGAATCCTATAAGTTTGTCGTTAGATGTTAAAAATTAATAACACATTTTCTACAGTATTGTTAAAAACACATCGTTTGTTATGGTGTAACCCATGTCTCAAATTTTGTACAAGCAAGCACTTAAGTATTTCTCTGAAAAACTTCTTTCTTAGACTAGTTTCAAAGAAAACCATTTGGCTTTTAGCAAACTTAGTTTTTTCGAACTTACGGAGTGGTTTTTTCGAGCCTCTGAAGTTTCAGAGCAGATGTTCGAGCTTTAATGTGAAAAATATAAGTTCTGAAGCTCTAAGGAAATTTAGAACCTTGTTATGTAACGGGTGGATTGCGTAAAGTAGCTATTTTTTGCTTGTTAAGCTGGATTATGAATCAGTTTGAACAAGAATGAATGGGTATCACTCATGGGTACTATTGGACCGTAACAGTCCAGATTCAGTATATTATCAATAACCAACAGAAGCGGTGGCATGAAGAACACGTGGAAGGGGGGGGATTAAAACTGCCACCCGCATGTTTGATAAAAATCATTTGCCCCCTTCCCTTAGGTATGTTATTGACTGTACCGTTGCAGGTTCACGTAAATAAATGTTGTGAAAGCAAACCTGTCGCGGCCCAAATATAAACGGTTCCTACTTCCTACTAGTGTATGTTACAAGTATAATATTCGTAGTTATGTTTACAATGTGGATATTATGTACAAATTATAACCTCGTCACAGTACCAGTAGCGGGTTTCTAGTGAGTTTATGTTGACTTATTAAAGTAGGTACAACGCATGGACCTGCGCGATATGAACATAGTTGAGAGCAGTTCGTTGAACATGTATATAGAACTATATGTATATATACATATTGAACAATTTTGAAGGTCTTATTATGGAAATTAATGTGTTTTACAACAAACTAGACATGTGTTAGACCACAATTTCACGTGATGGGAAGCGATGATGAGGTCGAAGATGTAGCGCACGCCTGCCTACCTTTTCGGTTTTTTTTATTATACAAATCACATCTTTAAATATATTACTAGTTACTCACGTTAAGTCAAAATCCCCGACTATAGTTTTACCCGCATTCAGCGGTATTTTTTTGAGCAGCGCAGACGTCACTCACGGTTGACGTCATGTCTCGTACTACGGGCAAAATTATTATTAATTAATTAATTCAGTAATTTTGAATGTCCACTCTATGTTTGCTTCGTACAGGTCCGACCGTGTATTAGTACCTACTAAATACATAAATACTTAACGAAAGCACAATTGAAAGAAAACTACTTTTAACTGATTTCTAGCGTATCTTTTTACATCGTTGCAGTGTACGTGGTAACAAGCAAAACTATGTATCTCTCATTCTACCGCTTCACTTTTATTAACAACAAATTAATTCAATTCGTCAAAGAAGACGCTCGAAATTTTTGATCTTCCCAATTCGATGCCCATAGTGTTTGTAATTTGCCCAAAATAGTTTGATATTAAATATATTTGTAATTACCTACTAGAATTCATAAATAGTAAAAATGGAGCGGTGTCGCTTTTAAAAATCGTTTGTTGCATTTTATTGCACGAGTACATATCAAATTCTCCGTCTTATAAAATCTCTTCTTTTATGAACTAGGCGCCTGTAAGCTTAGGTACTGCACACATTAATATTCCACCCATACGGCAAGTGTGAAAGCCCGATCGACCCCCGTAAGTGGGGCAATACATTATCCACCCTTTCCCGCACGTGTGTGTGTCATAAATTATTCCCACCTGCACCGAGTGGCTAGATTGTGCCTAGATAAAGAAATTTAATATTGGCATTGGTGCAGTGTGGTGATTTATGAGACTTTTATTGTTAAGACATGTTGAGCAAATGACAGTTGAAAAGTTCGGTGATGACTAGGCAACTAGTAAACCATTGTTTGTTTGGAGCTACTGTTAAAATAAACTAGAAACCTATCTTCCTTAATATGAAAGCTACAACCTTAAAGAACAATTTATTAGAGTAAACATTAAGATTGAGAAATAAATATCTGAAAATGTTATTTATTGGTGTTGTACCCTTATAGGATCACTTTGTTGTCCGTCTGTCTGTCTGTCAAGACCTGTATCTCAGGAACGCGTGAAGGTATCGAGTTGAAATTAAAACCATATACGCAGATCCATAGTCTTGCTGCAAAGAGAAAAATAAACTTTTCAGTTTTCATAAAAAAAAGTTACAGCCAAATATGTCGCAGAAAACGCATATATCGACACTCGCAAGGAAATCATAACCTATGGGGTACTTCTGGTTGACCTATAACTGTGAAATTTGGCAAGAAGCATTGTTATATATAGTACACATAAAGGCAAAAATTCGAAAACTGTACATTTTTTATTTAATCACAAAAAAAATTGGGTCTTTAAACAAGGAGGAAGGTCCAAATTTAAAAGGGCTTCATGACATGATACGGATCATATGAAAGAACTTCATTAGCACGAGCTAAAATAGGTTTTTAAATATTTTTACGATGTATATTTTTCGGTTTATGACGGAAAATATTAAAAAAATATATTTTCCCCCTTTTATAGTTTGTACGGAACCCTGGGTAGGCGAGTCTAACTCGCACTTGCCCGGATTTTCAATCGACTCCGAAAAGGAGGAGGTTCTCAATTAAGTTATTTTTTCAAGTATTTTTAAGTTACCTAACAACTGCGTCATTTATAAACCGTTTTTTATTTAAAAGAATATGTTTTCAGTTTGTTCCCATAAAATTGGTTCAGTAGTTTGATTTTTAAATTAAAATAACTGAAAAAATATATCATCCAGGTAAACAAAATTGCGCGTTGAAATCGGTTATTTCAGTTTTTTGAACTATACCTAATAAATATTATCGATCATGATATTAACCTCATTTTGAGTTTTATCTAGAAATTGATATTTTTAATTTTCAGAAATACATTTATGCCGGATCCAGAACGTCGATATTTAATAATCTACCGAGTAATTTTCTGCAAATGAAATAAGAAAATGAAAGTATGTTTATAACTTTGCTAAAATGCATGTAGCCATTTTAAAATATAACTTAACTAACAATATTTCGACTTAAAATAAAGTCACGTTTGTTTGAAGTCGATTTATCATACTATAGCATACTATATCATATATTTAACTGTATATCGCGTTCTTTTTCAAAGAACAGCGCAAATGTGACTATCGGTCGGTGACATCTATCTGAACGAAGTGACTATCGCTCGGTGACATCTATCGCACTGACGAAAACTATCGTCGAATATTTCGACTTGAAATAAATGTGAGTGACACATGATTTTTATTTTAAAATGTGTGAAAACCACGTTAGTTTCCATAGTAAAACATTTTGTACACTTGTATGTTCATTAGGCTTAACAGTATCGTCTAAACGATCATTGTCTAAATCTAAACAAAGCACAGCGAAACCAGCGCTAGTAGTGTCTGCCAAATGCGTTCCGAGTCAGTGAACAGTGAACCTTTACGATATTGTGCGACACCTACGTTCGTATCCGGCACCTATACAATCTCACCTTCGCAATGTATATATAGTTAATATATATTAATATTGATAAAATGCTATGTTATTTGATGAGGGGCACGTTGGTAGGTAAACTAAAAACCGCCTAAGGACGACCAAATAACACTAAAACGTGGATCACAGTCTTTGGCCTGTGGCAAACGTACTTACTGTGGTGCAGTGGCGTAACTATACCATCAGAGGCCCGTGGTATAGGTTTTAGGTTTAGGTTGTTAGGTTATTTCTGACCTTGTGCTCAGACGGGCCCCCGGCCCAAGTGGCCGGGGCCCTCTCGAGTCGGGGGCCCGTGGCATTTTGCCAGCCCTGCCACCCTATAGTTACGCCACTGTTGTTCTGATCCGCAGGTCCTGGATTAGAATCCCGTGCCACGTACCTCTATCTTTTCGAAGTTATGTGCGTATTGTTGATTGCCGCCAACTTCAAACGGTGAAGGAAAACATCGTGAGGAGACGTACACGTTTGAGAGTTCTTAACGTTCTTGATGATGTGTGAAGTCTACCAACCCGCACTTGGTCAGCATGGTAGACTAAGGCCTTACCCTTCTCACTATGAGAAGATAGCCTGCGCCCAGCAGTGGGGTTGTTTGTACAAACAGGGCTGATTTTGATTTTAGATATTCTGCACTGCTATTTTTCTTTTATAATGTTTTTATAGTGATCGTATACATACAATACTATTTACCCCTAAAGGGTAGGCAAAGCATCAAAGACCACGAGTCCGTTTGACGCCATATTTGACCATGGTCAGAGGATTAGATGGGAAGAGAGGGTTTTGGAGGATAAGATGTACGTTGGCCTACAGTGACAGGGGGTCAGCCTATCACATAAACAATTTCCCACAAGTCCCTTAACTAACTTTTACAATATCCCCAGGAAAAGAAGCAGCTGGTACATTCTATGTTTTACTTTTTCTCCTAGTCCTAGTATCCTACTTTTAATATATAATGTACGTTAATCTACACTAATATAATACTTAATATTATAAAAGCGAAAATAACTCTGTCTATCTCTCTGTATGTTGTTACTTTTTTACGGTTAAAAAACGGCTGATTCAATCATTCTGAAATTTGGCACTGGGATTCTTTAAGTTTTGGAGAAGGACATAGACTTTCAGCCTTTTTCATCACTGCGCGGGCGACGCCGCGGGCCTCAGCTAGTAAACACATAAAAACAATTCCTATCAACGTGGGTAACTTTGTCTCCGTGTCAAACATTTGAAGGTTCTTGATTTTTTCCCAAATGATTAGTGGTCAAAACGACTGCCTAATTAATCAATTGCGTAATTTGACTAAACTAATCAATTTGAGAAAAATCTAAAACCTTCGTATTGGCTGTGTACAATGTTTGACACGGAGTTAAAAGTTCCCACATTGATAGCTATTCAATTAACTTATTAAGCCAGTGTTGAGTGTAATCAATACTTGTTTAATTAACGCATGTAATTATGTTAATGACTTTTGATTAGTTTTTAATAAGACGATTCAGTGCCACTTAATTAGATTTACAAAATTTCAATTATAATTTAGGCGGCGATTTAATTACAGAGTGAAATTCAATTTAGAAATTAATATACTTTTGAATCTTGATATAAGATTGAGATGGCTACGAGTAGTATCTATGAGATATGTTTCATCTTACAAATTGTATTACTAACTATAACTTTGATAGATGAGGTTTTATTACAAACATCACGATTTTCGCTGTTTTAAGCTATGTGGTTTTACATTACATTTGACATGGCGCTCATTGGACAACATAGTGTGATAAAAAAAAATAAAAAAATTAAAAATGCTATCTTGCTTCAGTCACCACTTCATCACAACCTAGTTAGATTAGAAATGTGATGTTAAAACAAACTCATTGCTTCCGAATACCAAACTATAAATGACGTACAGACGTACCCATCTACGATGGGTTTCCGAAACTCTACTACAAATTATCCCACACTACAAACACTAACAGCTCGTAATCATCATCGTCATCATCATCACCACCACCACCACCGCCATCATCATCATCATCATCTCCATCATTGAACAGTTCGTAAAATGATTCTATATTTTGTTGCAGGTACTAAGCCGTAAACGCCGGGACAAAATGTTGTGACCCGGCCGACCAGAGACCCGCAAAAATGTGTCTCCAAAAAAACTTTCAAGACTTATCAAACAACAGAACTTTTCTTTTCATAATAGTGTTGTTATCGTTAAAACTTTGTAGCCCTCAAGATTTGAACGAAGAGTTCGTGAACGAAGATAGTTTGGAGAATATATCCGATGTGATTGTTGTGCCGGTGAAAAAAGTGAAGTTTGAAAGGAACTCTGACAGTCCTTGTAGGCTGAGTGAAATGCTGTGTGACACCGGACAGTGCATATCACTGGATAAGTACTGCAATGGTGAAGATGATTGTGGGGATAAGAGTGATGAGCCTAAGGCATGTACACGTAAGTATTACACTTTTTTTTTCTATGGACGGTAAGCCGTAAGATACCCAGATGTAAGTGGGTCTTCTCCGATAGATATAATCTGGGTGTCTTTATATCGCGAGTGAATTAGTTTCTTCTATGTAAGCACGCTCTATAGTGCACCGCAACGACGCTTAACATCAGGTTAAATGGCGGTCAAGGCGCAAATCTAATAATTGCATAAAAATAGCTGTGAACATTCGATAAAATCTCCTTTCAAACAAAAAGTAAAACTAAAATCAGTACATTTCATTAGAATTTGTTGCCACAAACAAGCATAAAGATACACAGACACACAAATACATAAGTAAAACTTGTAAAAGCACTCGTATTGCGTCGGGCGTAAAAACGTTTCATTCCCTTGCATTATTTTTAAATGCCACAAATTCTAACGCAACTAATGCAACTAACAAAAGAAATCGCAAGTGAAATGCCCGTGTTCATATTGACATTAAAGAAATACCTCCATCAGCAGGGAACAGGGCTCTGATCCTCGAGAAAGCTCGTTTTTGGGCCATTGAAACGCATTTTTAATATGTCTCCCCTTCTCGGTTTGCTGACATCTGTCACGAAAGAGAAAAGGTACTGGAGTTGAGGACAGTAGGCAATAAAAAAAGCGTTTTATGCTCGATATTTATATAAAAAAATCACGAATTTATTGTTTTTGGTGGAAAATAAAATTAATCCATGAGAACTATACATATATATTTGGTAAATACTTATCAAAATATTTTTTATACGTTAATGACACCAATATAAAATGATTCAAGGTAAATCTTTATATCGATAAATACTTACAATCTTATTTTGCGATGACGTACAGTACTGTATTGTTAAAACGAGAAGAAGAAGAACTGCAGGCGAATTTAAATCTAAGCACAAATGAAGGAATCTATGAACTTAAAAAAAAAACATACACACACTCGAAAACAGAACCTTTTCCTTTCATAAATCTGTCAAAAAGCTGTGCCATACTACCCAAATTACTACTGACAAAGAGATATTTTGTCGATTCAACTAGTTTTGCTGTGGTTACAGGTAATAAATATCCGATATTTATTAATTGAATCACAACAAGCTTAGTGCAATTTTGATATACAGCCAGCGATGACGTCACATTTTGAGTGATCGCGAGTTTCGTGGCCCTTACTTCCCATGGCAGCGGAGTGGCTGCGTCAGCAACGGACGGACTTGGCTTCCTCGCTTTTTTATTATATTCATCCTTCCCAGTTATGCAGGGACTCAGCCAAAACGTATTACACTTGATGTTTATGGATTCGTGCAGTCGTTGGCTGATGGTAGAAATTCGTTTATATTTTTGTAAGTACATATCTGTAATTTTTTTTTAAACTTACAGATATATTATATTTTTATATTTTCAAAAAGATATGCAACGTATATATTTAAACTAGATGCACCCCGCGGTGTTAGCCGCTGTTTTATATAAATAATATCAAAGGAGATATTATTTTTCGGGATAAATAGTAGCCTATGTGTTAATCCAGGGTGTCAGCGACCTCCATACCCAATTTCATCAAAATCGGCTTAGCTGTTTGAGCGCGAAGAAGTAACAAACATACAAACACGTTCACAAACTTTTGCCTTTATAATATTAGTGTTATAAATTAAATTATGGTGTAATTAAAGAGAGTGTAAATGAATAAATAAATTATTTAGAAAATTGACCAGTTTTGAACAATGACACACTACAGGTTAAATAGGAAATGCCAGAAACTCTTTCACGTATGATTTCATGCAAGTTCAAAATTGTTTGGAAATACTACCGATTGGTTAATTACACAGAATTCGCCCTATTACTTAGGTTAATTAATTACAAAGTTACGGAGTGTTTTATGGGCCCGCCTAGTCTGATCATTTAACGAAAAAAAATTCGTTAAACATAAAAACAACAAAAAGATACAGTTATGATCGGAGTATAATTTCCCTCTACATAAACCTGGAAACTGACAAACACAGCCATACGAAAAACAGACAAAATCTCAAACCAAATAACATTTCCTACAAACAACATCGCCATAAAACACAGTCATTCCTTGCAGCTGTCTCGTGCACTTCAAACGGCTCCATTTCATTCCCGCAAATTACTTTTTTTTCTGTCGCCGACGATAATTGTCTTACACAAAAGACCCGGGAAATGTACTCACAAAGGGTATTGAAAGAACTAGATTACGTTCAACCGTCGCCTCCGTCGAGGTCCGCGATGACGGCTGTGAATTTATTATACGGCCCATACCGCCTTTTAAAAACTGTGAGTTTACGTTGAAAGTCTGTAGGTTTTGAAAAGGTTTTTTCTTAACAAAGTAAAGCATTTTACCATTTACAAATTTATAAATAATTCAAAAATTTCCCATGTAACGGGACTTAAACTCGCATATCCGATTCAGCATTTGGGAGCCTTTACCAATTCGAGTACAGGTGTAATAGGTGAGATGGTCGAAACTTCCGAATAGTCTTTTTGCATAAACCAATCAAGCGCTAGTGGTACCTGTAACACACGCATGAAGCATGTAATTACACAGCCGGACCCTTTACAGGTTCCATAGATTGACGAGAGGTGTCACATAATTCATAATTCATAATTATTTATTGCGTATATGGGTAAGTACAAGGTGGAACATTCATTATGTGGTTCTCCATATTCTGCATTTCGGCGTGCAAATTACAATAAACTACAGCTAATACAAGATTAACAGTAACTAACTTAGGCAGGCACTTACATAGACATAATATAGGTAGTATGTGTATAACACGTTTTGACTCACATTTTCATACAAATTACATTACACTCAACATTACATAACACCACACTACTGTAAATCTATCTTCTATACATATAATGAGACTTTAACTAGTCAAAATCTGTATAATAAGTATTGTTTTAAAATTTCGATTGGGGGATGCATTACTATCAAAACAGAAGCCAAAACAGCAAATTTCAACATTTTTGGCTGTGTGGTTGTACGGTGTGTCCGATGGACGTCGAAACTACTGAACGGATTTGGACAAAATTTGAGTATGTAGAAGGATTAAGACTATGTAGAAGGATTTGGCATACTTTTTTGCCCAAAAATTTTTTATAGTTCCAGTGGAATACACTGAATAATAACAACATAATCAATGACCACGCGCGTGAAACAGTGGGGCGCAGCTAGTATTGGATATTTGTAGATACTAACTGTGGAAAAAACACCTTAAAAATATCCAATATTTTTTACCATTTGCTTATCTGAGTACAATAAGTAATATTCGCACTTGACAATGAGCACTAGGCTGAAAAATCTACCATAAATTTTATTTTCGGTTGCTCTGTAGTACCTACTACATTACTATCCTAAATGTAGTGTAGTGCAGTACAGTACAATATAGATGGGTACATCAGAACACAATTACACCAGGCATGATCCTCGGAAGTGTTAGTGTTGCCAGATATCTAACTCACGTTCCCTTCAAATCTTACCCAGAATCCACCAAAAAATCAACTTTCCAAAATATTTCTAAAATTCATAATTTTATGGAATTCCAGTCCGTCATACGCGCATAAACATACATTGATATGTATCAATGTATACATACATTGATATGTATCAATGTATGTTATCAACATATATACTCGTACGAGTACATATTTACAAACATGCACACACTCGAATAACATAACCCACCTTCTTGTGCAGTCGGGTAAAGAAGGTTTTTTAAATCCATATTTACGTCTGGAATATATAATTCTACTTACCCAATACTTTATGAAAGTACCTTTGAAATTATCATAAATATTTTCAACTGTGTCGTAAGTATGTAGGTACGTCTTGCGCGAAAAATGTAAAGTAATCTAAGAACAATATTTATGTTATTTATACAAGACGCGATCAATCTTCTCTCTAGACAAGAAGTAATACTTTAGTCAAAGTCTTTATTTGCTTTGTCTTTAGAAAACCATCTCAATAACTAGATATTGTTGTGTCTTTAGTAAATCTGCTAAAGTTCCCTTTGAAGCCATTTTCTTTGAGCTAAGTATCAGAAAGTATTCTATCAAGAATTATTCTCAACTCTATCTGAAGTAAAAGTACTGAGTAATAACACAATTTGGCAGTTTCTCAGGAAAACTGATTAAGGTTTGTAAGATTGTTCTAAGAGTTTACCTATTTGCAAAAGATGTTGTTAATCTACATAATACTTGTAAGGGCTTATTCAGTTATATACGCACGCGTACGCGTACGTACGCGTAGCTCGTTAAATATTTTCCCCGTTTATAGAGATACTTAGCGTCGCGTTTTACAGGTAGTTTTTTTTTCTTTATATAGAGAGGCGGTACAACCACGCTTGAAATCGAACAAAACGAGCATGGAATTGCTTCTCCATTTACGTTGTCATATATTGCCATTTTTAGGGTCCCGTACTTCAAGCTCAAAGACTCAAGCAATAACGAAAATGCAAAATTCTATAATTTCGCCTAACTTATGCGCTCACTAAGCTTAGGATCGACTAACAAACTGTAACTTAATACAGCTTGTTCACTAACGGCCAGTTAAGTAACAGCCGTTTACGATACCGATACTACTATCTCGCATTCTGACTCTAAAACATAAACGTCTGCAAAACTCATTAGTAAAACCAACATAGAAGCTGGACAAAATGCTCCTCATAATTCCTAATTAAAAATAGCGTAGGGAACCCTCGTGACTAATGTGAGTATTTAGTTAAAACACCGCTACGGCAAACTTAACACCTTATTAAGTGAGTTAGTGCGAGCCACGTGAGTTTTTTGCTAATCGAGGCTGTATTTCGGCTTAACAGGTGACCATTTTATTTTGGCCGCAACTGTGAAAATGTTTTCAAACATGTCGGTGCATATTCTGTGGCAATTACATACGATTCTAGTTGGTTCCAAAACTGGCCATGGTCAGGATAAAATTGTTGGATTTTAGCTATGTGGGTACGATAAAAGCAGGCCCGTTTGCCGTAATTAGAGGAGGTTTATTGTTGGCGAGAGTCTTTGAGTGGCCATTTAGGAATGGCCGATGTGGGCCGTGAATTTTTATTATTCAGATGCGGGTGGAAAGGTTAGTTTTTTTTTTTACTCTCCCGGGTTTACCTAAATGGGTCCAGTTGTTAATGGCCTGTCAATAATGAACTGAGTTATGTTTCCATTTTGTTAACTTGGGAGAAATGCTTAGAATGTCATTTGTTTTTCTTTGTTTATTTGTATCTTATTGTTTACAGTTTGTTTTTTGGTTAGTGATTTAGACGTGAAAATAAACCATGTCAGGTCGTGACGTCGTGTTGTTTAAATTTATTATTTTGGAATGTTTTATGTAATATTGAAACAATGCGCAAAAATGCCAAAGACTTCATTGTGACGACAAAAGAAATGCACTTATTTGATCAATTGCATGTAATAGTTAAATGCCTACCAGAATTTTTCAGAAAATAACTTCAGTAATTCAAACTCTCTAAACACATATAACGGAGTAACTGTGGATATTTAACATAATTTTGAGTCCTGACAATCTCATGTTTTAATAGTATTACAGATGTGCAAAGAACGTGGAAACCATGTCTTCCACATGAACAGAGATCGTATTGTGTGGTTTTGTATATACCTTCAAGGTAAATTTGTAAACAACTTTTAAAATGCTTTAGTAATATACAACTTCGCCATACTTTACTAGGCTCTGGTAAGAACAATTGTTTGCTTCTTCAGTTAGCTTACCTACGTTTCTTCGGTAGATGCGAGAAAACTTCCCTGTCTCCAAATAGCGTTCTCGCTAAGTCCCAGCGCTCTTACAAATAGTGCGGTCTTCCTAAGTCTCAATTACGTTTGAAAAGCAAACTGCTTTGTTCACACCGTGTATAACTACTTATGTTAAGGAACTATTATTGCAAGTCAGGAATAGCTGTTGGTTCTATTCGTGTCGTGTGTGAGTAGGTATGTGTAACTAGCGCAAGCTCGCTCCATTCGGTACACTCGTGTCCATAAAGCCTTCCGTACATGGGGTTACTCGGAAGGCGAGTTATTCGTTCGCACACGGTGCGAATTGTCGAAATGGTAAAATGTATTAAATATACCGCAATTGCTATAGTTAAATGTCATATGTATCAGGACGTCTTTAATTCGCAAATAGTGTTCTTATAGGCAAGCGTGCTCCATCGTAGATCGTAATGTCGTTCAAAACTAGCAGGATCGGTGTTCCAGCTCAAGCGTCCCATAACACAATTATAAAAAAACATCCTCAGTACAATACATCAAAATATGTTGCAGTTGTAGCGTATTACATCCTCTTTGGTTGCAGTATTCGTGCCTGTTTTTTTCTTCTTTTTTATGTTCTATTCTCGGTTGCCAGTTAGATTTTAGAACTAGTTCTATTGGTTGCGGGCCATTTATTTGTGTTAGTGGAGACGTAGACAATCTAGTAGGCTTAAAGTTCCAAATTCAAATCACATATTATGTCTCAGTGTGATATAATGAAATCCCATACAATATTAAAGCCTTTGGGCCTTAATGACATACTCTAGACCCTCTAAAAAGAAACATTATTGAGCAGGTGGTGTAAAATAGTACATTGTTACCCTAGGGGTGAAAGTAACTTATTTAGTACCGAGACGGGGTTTGGCGCACGAACGAAGTGAGGGCGCCAATAGTTCGAGGGACTAAATAAGTCTTTAACCCGAGGTAAACACTGTGCTTTTCATTACGTAAAACATTATATAAAATAATAAGTTCATCTAATCATCTTCTTTGAGCCAAGGCTTTTTAAGGATTTTAAACTATAATATGGATAACTGGTTTAGAGTGGATTAAGTTCATTCAGAGTCTACGTGCTTCATATTCGAGTACAGCATCGGTTTTCATCATGGGAGCTGGTGATCAAACTTAGGGCTATATAATATCTCTACCTCTATACAAAATGAGAGAGACCGCAATTACTTTTGCTTTATGAAGTATCTTATTTATACAAAGAGGTTTGAATCAACGAGTTTTTAACCGATTTCAAAAACGGAGTTTCTCAATTCTGTTCCTTGCAATGCATAACGCTAAACGCATAATTGCTAACACAATCAGGTTACAACACAAGGTCTAGACAAATGTCTACAAATATTCTATAATATTGTGATTAAATATATATACTCGTACATACATTAAACATACCTAAAAACATTTAAAACATAAGTCTTGTACGTTCAGGTCGTTGCTTCACAATTCATCAAATTATTACTATAATGACACGATTCAAAGGAATATTAAATTTTAATTTAATATATTTTACAAGTTTCGTTATTCTCACTTTTTTTTCAACAGTTCTATGAGTGTAAAAATATGTATGAAAATGGCAAGGAAGCGCTAGAAAAATGTTTGCACATTTGTTTGGTTTCCATGAATTTTATTACTGCTTCGCCGACTTTTGCTTTAATGCTTTTTATTATTTCTTTAGAGGCTAAGTTGTGTTCGTGTTTATTTCCAAATTGCCGTTTTATATAGTTTTAACTGACTTACGAAAGTTTTTTTTATCTCACTGCGGTAAAGCTAAAGCAAAGGCCAAACTTAACCAATGAACTGCAAATACAATTACTGCAACCAATAACCAATTAATTTGCTGAATGAGTTGTCGATCAATTTGTTACTATGATCTGAGAAACCTGTCTACATTGTCACTGAAAATTTAAAGTAAGTACCTCGTATAAATTATGTTCTCATTTTTCGTATAATTTTGTCAATTCTCATTTTGGAAGTTAAATTACGAATTCCAAATATGAACAAGTTATGTAAATATTTAAAATAACTTAAGATAAAGATGCTATCATTTAAAAAATATTTTTATAAGAAGAAGTGCAGAACTTATGGTAGGTATGGTAGGTATGTAAGTTTTCTTAGACTTTGATACTTTTAAAGATGGGTGTCCAACCGAAATTTAGTTTTTTATTTTTGATCACACTTTTTTTTTTGTAATAATCATTCATAGTTATTTTATTAAATGGGGTACATAAAGAGCATAAGTGGGAACAGGGTAAGAAGAAGAAGCTCTCATATAAATTGCATTAAATTTGGTTCAGCAGTTTTTCAAATATATGGCTTAATATTTTATATAGGCTCCCTAGAGTCAGTTGTTTTGTTTTCAGTTTTTTAAACTATGATTTATAACCACGAATGGTGAAACTCTATTTTGGCATTTTCCTGATAGATTGGAACTGTCATGTTCTAAACAAAACAATGGCTCCTGGTAAAATAACAAACAATGATATAGGGGACGGTATACTCGTCTTATGCTACTTTGTCAGAACACAAAAGGAGTTTTTTTTAAGCCCGTAAAATATAGCTGCATTGTGTTCCTTTCAAACCTTTTCCCTTCCCATTTCCCTATTTTTGTGTACACAGTATTAACAATAGTACATGTACCGCTAAGTGTCTCAGATGATTTGCATATTTTGTTGGATTTTTTTAGGAAAAATAATATTTTGGTTTATTTATGTCCTACCTTATAATAACGTAGGGGTAATTTACAAGCTTTTTATTTGTCTCACCTGTCCCGGTGGATGTTTATTTATTTATTTATTTTGGAAACACCAACAGTATACATATTACATTGACTTAGTATAATCTCTAATATAAGTTGTGACATGCATACCTTTAACAGGCGTCTACATCATTATTTAACGGCACTGATTAAAAGAGGCAGTTGTAAATAACAGTTTTGGTAAGTTAAAAATTATAAATGGCACGTTTAATAACTAGTTCAGCAGTTAAAACTAAGCAGTAAAGTAAACAAAAATGAGTAATAAAAAATAATGAAATGGATCAGTGAATATATAATTGAGCAGGAAAATAATTAAATGGGCGGTAAAAATTATTGAACGAGCGGTTACGTGTGGGTAATAAATCGGAATTTGTCGGTAAGAAATCTCATTCTAAGCAATTCTCTAAACAATGAGGTGGTAAAATAAAACAAAAAACAGTGCTTAAATATTAATGAAAAATTAAATTACTTTTGCTTTCACTGAAGGAATTAAATAAAACAAATTGTAAAAATTATTATCTATAAATTTGTATTAAAAAAAAAAAAAAACTTAACCTAATATCTGAAGAAATTTTTGCTTATATACCTATATACATATATAACTTTAATCATTTTTACCGCTCATTCAGTTATTGGACTGCCCAATTATTTTTAGAATTGACATTGTATGATAAAATAACCGACTAATTAATAATAAATAAATAAAAAAAAAAAAAACTGTTTGTGTTTTACTATCGCAATAATTAATCAACCGCCATTAAATTAAATAACTGCTCAATATGTTTTTGAACTGATCATAATAACATCTCGAATATTTAAATAACAGCTCAAAAATTAGTTTCCTTATTTAACTAAAACTGTAAATTAATGTTATTAATAAATAAATCTGTAAGATCCATTTCTGTTTATGATTGAGCTGAAATTTTGAATGCAGATATAAATCGGAGGAAAATACAATATTAGTATGACATACAGTCGATAATGACACTGGTGTGTATGAACTGGAACTTCTGACGGAAAGTGTAACTAAGATCGTAGTCTAACTAAGATCGAGTTTGTGCTAATTTTTAAGTCACACTTTTAGACACTTTTCAATACATCTAAAAAAAATTACCGTAGACACTTTTCAATACATCTAAAAAAATATTAGATTATCTTGTTTTTCTTTTGTGGAATATAATTTCAATTTTATGTAGACAACGTCAAGGTACTCTATTAAACTGTCTATTTTTGTTATGTTTTTGAGAAACGGGTGAGCATCTGAGATTTGATCACGGATCACGGACTGGAATACGCTTCCTGGGCCCAGGTCTTTTTCGATATAATATATAATCTACTATCTTTAAATCGTGCGTAAATTGGTTTATCGACCGACTTCAAAAAAGGATGAGGTCTTCAGTTCGACTGTATTTTTTGATGTTTGTTACTTTAGAACTTTCGACTGGTTAAACCGATTTTGATGATTCTTTTTATTATTTAAAAGCTGGTGCTTCCCGTGTGATCTCATTTAAATTTGGTCCAGTTCTGACAAAGGCATCCATGAGAAGTCGGTTGCGTCAGTTTTTTAAACTATAATTATTCTAGGCAAGCGCGCTTCATCGTCGATTGCAAGTTGGAGGTCAAGCGCAAACTTACTGCCTAAAAAAACGCGACTTAGTAATAAACAAATAAGGGCCTAATGTCCTGTTACCTAATGATATTACAATATTTGACTTAAAATAACAGTTTTTCTTAAAAGTTAATATAACATCTTACTCGTAGCTGCATGTCCAGCCCTGCACGACGTTAGCACATTGGACGATATTATCCGTAAAGCGCTGTCCTTTGTCAGCGCTGACAAATAACCGAGCATCCGAGAAAATCTTTGCTTTGTAGTTGCAATATGTGTCATGTGTTTTCTCAAAGAATAAAGAGACGAAGCTCTGGTAAAGGTATCTCATTTTCTGTATCCTGACGTTTCGGAACGCGAAGTATTATATTGCAACATACTCCACGAATCACCTTTTTTATATTACTTTTTGCATAAAGGAAAGTGGGTAACAAAATAATAGATAAAACCCTTCTGCGAGGTTTTATACTTTTCTCGTGCGTTCAGAGGCTTTTGGAACGCGTTCAGAGAGCTCATACGTTGTTAAATGTTTCAGTATGTCATAATACAAACGTATTATTCAGTTACTTAGTTGAAATAAATAAGAATTGAGCAGTTTTGATGGGTCGTTTCGTAAATTTTATGGTGTGAACGATTTTCTCTGTGATATTATTGAAAGGCTTTTAAATTTATCGGTGTGAAATAACGTTTTACAGATTTTTCTTTGTATTAAATTGTTTTTAAAGTTACTGCCCGAGAAATGGCTTTACATGCATCTATTTGCTTGTGAGGCAGACTTTCATGCGAAATGGTTCAGAGATAGCTGAGAACCTAGAGGACATAATATTAAAAGCTTCATCATCATCACCGCCAGTCATTATTTGTTATTAACCCCTGACTCAGAAAGAGGGGTGTTATATGGTTGACGTGTGCAGGCCCGCCGCTCGCTGTTTCGTCGCCCGCGTGCAATGCCTACCGATTATGGCGCCCTACGACTACTTCTGATCTTGTCAAAAATAAAAAAACCGGACAAGTGCGAGTCAGACTCGCCCACCGAGGTTTCCGTACAAGCTAGTAGATAAAAGGGGGAAATCATTTTTGTTTATATTTTCCTTCATAAACCGAAAAATATACAACGTAAAAATATTTAAAAACCTGTTTCAGCTTATGCTAATAAAGTTCTTTTATATGATACCCCACATGATACGGTTAATTCACTTTAAAATTTGGACCCTCATGCATAAAGACACTATTTTTTTTGGGAAAAATTAAAAATCTCCAGTTTTCAGATTTTTCCCTATAACTCAATGCTTCTTGCCAAATTTCATAGTTTTAGGTCAACGGGAAGTACCCCATAGGTTTTGATTCCCTTGCGAGTGTCGAAATGTGCGTTTTCACGACATATTCGGCTGTAACTTTTTTTTACGAAAACTGAGAAATTTTATTTTTCTTCCTGTTGCAAGAGATTATGGATCTGCGTATATGGTTTTAATTTCAACTTGATACCTTCACGCGTTCCCGAGACAAAGGTCTTGACACCCGGATAGACGGACAGACGGACGGACGGACGGAAAGTGATCCTATAAGGGTTCCGTTTTTTTTCCTTTTGAGGTACGGAACCCTAAAAAGGATTATTAATGTTTTCTCACTATGGTGGGGAAATAGAAAAACAATGAAGATAAAACATTTATTTTAATTAAATAAGTATTTATTAGTTTTTTACCGATGTATAAAACTGTATACTTAAATATTTATCTACAATTTAACTCTTCTTGCCTTTACATTTGCGAAATCTTCTACCAACTTTCTTGTATCCAAACTGTCTAAAATTTCATGTTCAATTGATACCATAGCTAAATATCGTCGATATAAATATAATTGTTTTGCCGCCCCCTGGGTGTACCGTCCGTGTACGGTGCACGCTTTGCACGCCCGCTTACGGCGGCCCTGGACGTTTGTATCTGTATACTTAGCTGTCCGTGGCATTGTAGCTCTCAAACAGATTGAGCGATTTTGATTTTAAAAGGATTTGATCGAGAGTGTTCTTAGCTATGTTTAATTAAAATCAGATTAGCCATTTTATGTCGGCGGTTTTCGAGTTTTCAATCAAATCAAAACACATACTTGTTAATTATTCAAATTTAACCGCAAGGCGCAGCTACCTATCTATTATAAGGTTTTCTCTTGACTGACTGACTGACTGTCTATCAAAATACAGCCTAAACCACTGCTTCTAAAATCATGGAACTTGAAGGGAGCCTTCCTTTTGAAGTGTTGATATCCACTAAGAAAAGTTTTCCCAATCGCGGGTATAATTGCGAGATGTGCCTAGTTTCCATTTATAGAGAAGTTAAGTTTACGGGCGTAGCGTGGCCGTGCGTAGTATTACATCCGTGCCTAAGGAGTATTTTCTTTGTTTCCAGCGTGTAACAGGACGTACATGGGCGACGTCGGGCGCACTTACGAGCTTGAGGTGCGCAGGCCGAGGGAAGACCGGCTGCCTTTTATATGCCACCTCAATTTCACCGCGACTGGTGGGAATTATGGGGATATTATTCAGGTAAATATCATACAGATGTTATAAAATGTAGATTTTCTGTTTTTAATTTTTCTTATATCTATCTGTATTATGTTTCTCAGCTATATTGTAACCGTTAGTCAGGCGTTTTTGTTAATGATAAAATAAACATCTGTCATTACAAGCCAACATTGTTACTTACAATTTCAACGACAATCAAGTATGCATTTTATTCCTCATAGTCTTTTATGCCTTACATTCTCCGTAAGGGCAAATGGACATGTACACATGTGGACATGTATGTGTGTATGTGTGTGTGCGCGCTCCATCGTAGACCGTAACTGTCGCTTAACACCAGGTGAGTTGACGGTCAAGCGCAAGCCTATTTTCGAATAAAAAAAATGTAGCTTGAAAAGTTTATGTATGCATGAATCTTTATTCTTCTCTACCTATTCTGAACTGCTTATCATATTTTACTAGAACCCTCAATGGACGATACAAACTTCTACTAGGGTTTTTAGAGTTCTGTACCTGAAACCAGAAACCTGAAAAACAGAGCCCTAAGTAGTTATTCACTTAGTACGGAAGTTTTAGAGTACTACAATATTTTTTTGCCGGTTTATGTTTAATTACTTCCTACACAACTCGATAAATTACGTTAGGTTGTTGATAAACAGGCGACAAAGATCACTTCAGCTCCGTCGAGTTAAAGCAATCTTCAAGGAAAATATTCCTCTACTTATGTAGATCTTCTGCCTTGTGTTATTTTTCCATTATATCGAATCATCGTAGCGTTATTTTTTCTTATAAGGATGATTGATAATTCCTTTTCGATGCTTATCTTTAATATCCTTATTTATTCTGATTAAGTAGAACTTCTGAGTAAGTTATTTAGCGACGTCAATTTGAAATAATCAAGAGATATTGCTCTGAAACATTTAAAGATAAGTAAGTAAGACATAGAAATCTATCTAGGCAACATTTTATTGGAATTAATTTTGGATCAAAAATTCTGTAAAATGAAACCATTGCTTGCATATGTCATCTCGTATTCTGTCCAAGCAATGATTTAATATGGTAGGAGCAAACTGGACTTCATAATTAATTTTAGGATCCATTGTTAGATGGTTAATTCACAACTGATTCCAAACATATTTATATTAATTTCTAACAAATAATCCCTATTCATACACACACAGATTGAGATTTTATTTATTATTAACTGTATTTTAAGGATAACATCAATGATCTTAAAATTATAATTTGGATATACTTAGTAACAGCAGTTATGATCATTGCGAACATACAAGTTACATTTGAATATTTAACAGTACCATACCAGTTTCATTTTGAATTGTATTGAGGAGATTTTACATAAAATAAAATTTCAATGTCAAGCGAAAAAAGCATACCCACCTAATGAAATTCAAAGTTTTAAAGTAAAACAAAATCAAAAAGACTACTTAACATATACAAAAACTGTGCAATTCTGACAATATTACATACGGATCAGTTCACAGGTCGAATTGATAATCTCCTTTTTTGAAGTCGGTTAGTTAAATGTCAATTTAAATATAATGAAATAATATCAAAACCTAATCGTAAACTACTAGTAATTAGAGGTACTAATTACAGGGTTAATTTATTTAATAATTACAGGGATTTAGTATTTAATTTATTTATTCAAGACATGATTTATAACTATATAATACGTTAAAAGACTATTATTATTAACGGGGTATTTACTTTGGTACGCGTGAATTTTGAGCTCCCGATATTTCGGCACAGATACAGCACCATGTTCACGGGCGACTGTGCCGACATATCGGGAGCTCAAAATTAACGCGTACCACGGTAAATATCCCGTTAATAATAATAGTATTTTAATGAATGACCGTGATAGTTTAAAAAAGTGTTATACAATACGTGTTTTGACCTAAGCGTAGCGAATAAAAAAATATGCCTGTGGGTTCGACGATGTTGTAACAATCGGGGGTCGAACGTGGAGTCAATTGCCACAGGACTGGGCTTAGAATTCGTATTTTGTCAGTTTTTTTTTTATCTGCCCTGTTTGTACAAACTGTCCCACTGCTGGGAATGGGCCATCTTCTCATTGTGAGAAGGGTTAGGTCATAGTCTGCCACGCTGGCCAAGTGTGGGTTGGCAGACTTCACACATCTTCAAGATCATTGAGAACTCTCAGACATGTAGGTTTCCTCACGATGTTTTCCTTCACCGTTTGAAGTTGGCGGCAATCAACAATACGCATATAAATTCGAGAAGACAGAGGTGCGTGCCGTGGGATTTGAACCCAGGACCTGCGGATCGCAAGTCAGACGGTCTCACCACTAGGCTGCCGGAACTTCCTGGAACTTGTCTGGTAATACCAGACTGATTTACAAATTATGAAACAGACATCAGTATATCGTAATTGGTAAATCAGTACCAGAAACTGCTGTAAAATTTTCGATTTGTACACTTTTTTTTTACCAAATATGGTCGAAAGGCTTTATTTTTACAATGAAGTAATTGTGTTTAGCTATATCGGCCGTTATTGGTGGTACATATTTTGTTGAAGAAGAAAGTTGTGATTTATAACAAAAACGCCAATTAATTAATTAATAAATAAATAAATTAATTACTTAGTTATAAATTTAAAATAAAATTATTCGACTAAAATTTGCTGTTAAATTGTTGAAGTCCTGTTTTCTTCAATTAATATGATTTAACGCCATAAAGACTTGACCACAATTACTTCATTCAAATATTTCTCTTTTTGACTTAAAATAATTGGTCAAAATACTTTTGAATGGAAATCGAACCAAGCTTTTAGGATGATTCTTGTAAAATCACTTATTTATCACATAATAGTTCATTGAATGTTATAAAAACTAGTTTTTTTATGAGAATTGTTTTAGGTATTATTACAAGAAATGTAGCTTAAGACTCTCAGGAAGTAAATATTATTCTAACAACGGTCAAGCCATTTAGGCTATAGGAGATAATATAGAAACATACATACCTACGTACATACATACATACCTATACCCGAGAAATATAACTCTAATTCTTGTGCAGTCGGGTAAAAAATAAAATCACACATACATAACGTATCTACTATTATTCTTCATCTCTTCCAAAGGCAAAAGATTTATTACGTTTATATTTAAACTGGTTCGTGAAATACAAAAGATGTTATTCGTAAGGCGGAGCTCATTATAAAGTTACGCTCTGCTTCTATTCCTTCGGGGAAACGAGCAGAGAATGACTTACTAAGTCAATATTGTATTCATAATGGAATGATAGCTGCTTTGCGTGGATACGCTTGAGATTTTACATCTTTCTCTCAATTTCCCGGAATAAAATATACAACCGTCTCTAGGACGTTTTAGTTTCGTTCTTCGTTTGTTTTTGTGCGTTTTTGATTCTTTTGTAACTGTGTTAAACTAAAATGAACTCGTCGTCATTGGGTGACTAAACCCCTTTAAATAATAATGATTAAAAAAAAACTCGTCATTTTTTTATATAATTATATTAAGAGACTAGTAAGGATTCCATGAAAATCTGTTCTTCAAAATATACATTTGTTTTCTTAATTTTATTGTAAATACTTAACTAAATGGCAATCCTAATATTGGACCGGTAAGCGCAGTGTAGGAAGACCAGCCACAAGATGGACAGACGATCATACAAGAGGCAGAAAAATGCTGGAAGCCGCTTCCATCAGTATTTTTATTTTTATTTTTTTAACAGGTATAAGTCTGCCTTTGACCACCAACTCACCTGTTGGAAAGCGAAGATGTGGTCGGTGGTGGTATTTTTTTTCGTTCCATGGGGGAGGCCTATGTCCAGCAGAGGGTAACCTATCTATAATCCGAAATAAATTTGTTCGAATCTTAACTTCTCGAATCCGTTTCATAGAACTGTCTGATTTCGAATGTTTACTGGACATCAGTTTTTCATTCCATATGTTTGTTAGCCATCTGTTTCATTTGCCAGAACAGTTATTTGCCAGAGCAGCTATTTTCCAGAACAGTTATTTGGTTAGGCTTCTTGGGTTTCTGTTTTATTATATTCAGAAACCTTTTTATGTCAAAGATTTAATTATCATATTTGGGTTTCTGTTTTATTATATTCAGGAACCATTTGATATAATTATCAGATTTAATATGAGATAATATAAATTACTAGGCTAGGTTCGTTTCTTTTTATTATACACATAGATTTTCGTATTACAAAATTTTCGTTAACAGACGAGTTTTCAAATGAGCTTTCGAGATTTTAATAAAGAGTATTTTGAGAAAATTACACTTGGTTTTCGGAGAAATGATATTCGGTATTTCACAATTCGGATTTATAGATAGGTAACCTGTGGACTTCGTGTGACTCGGATGTAGCTTAAGTAAACTAAATAAAAGCATATTAGCTCTTATTTAGTTTCACGAGTGATTTCACGTGATTTTTTCGAAATATGTAAACTATCATTTTTGTACACCACGTGGTCCCACCGATAGAACGACGCGAACTTTTGTTTACTTGTTAGTTCGATTTGATGATCTCACCATAAATTCGTAGGCATTGGCATTAATTAAGTAAGTCCAGTAGACTTATTAAAGGCAAAAGTTTGACTGGTGTCCATCACTTACAGACATGCAATTTAAAGTACACCTTCCTAGTTCAATAATATAACAATGTGGGCAAAACTGGGGCACGTACTTATCTTGCTCAGAATAATCAAGCCTTCGGCCGTTTGCCATGAAAAGCTAATAAAATGACAAATAGAATTTAAAATATAAGAGGCCTTGTGTATTTGTGTACCTCGAGCGCCTTGACCTAATTACCTATTTCACAAAGCTTCGGAGAAGTTAATTAGATTTCAGATTATGATGTGTTTTCCTTAACCGTGTTAATCTTGGATATAAATTATGTTATCTTAATAATCGTACTAAGTTAAGGGAGTCTAGGTAGGAGATTGTTAGATTTATGAACTGGAGATCTGGGTTCTGGGAAACCAACGATACCCATCTATGAATGAAGAAAGGTAATATATTTTTGAATTTATCAGAGTTATAATGACCTCCTATAGTATTAGCGGCTTAATTCACAGACATAATTTTTTTTGGCCCGGTTTTTATGTGCAAGGCGTCGTTAGATTTTTATTTACTTACCTCTCGAGTGTTATAGTAGGCAATTTGTTTTGTAAACATTATAAATCTTACTTACTTTCTGGTAACCTGTAAGAAACAATTTTATATGAACTATTCAAAATAATGATCATTTAAATATATGTATGTATGGGCTTTGCGTATAATTTCTCGTAAAATCATATAATAAACATAATAATATCAATCAATCAATCAATAACACTTATTGATACTACATAAAGTAATAAGACAATAAACACATAAGAAACTGGCACAAAAGGTGGTCTTATCGCTAAAATCGATCTCTTCCAGAAAACCTTACTAATATCAAGCGTAAGCGTAAGTTACTAAAGTTGCCCTCACAGTCAGGTATTTTATTTTTCTTTAGTTTACGAAATCTATTATAAATAAAATATAAATATATTATTCATGTATTTATAGTAAGCTTGTAACATAGACCTTGTCTAAGTTATGTGCACTAGTTATGTATTTATAGTAAACTTGTAACTTAGACCATGTCTAAGTTGTGACTTAGTTATTTCTAGCTCTCAACTTAACGAATAAATCGGCCTGCCGGAAATTTCTAAATATTCTCAAAAAGTGTAAGACTGCACTGTTCAGCCACTTACGGCAATTCAATGTATTATAGCGTCATTTTTTCCACAAAAAGAAGTCCGTGGCCCACACTGGGACTATAAACACAATGACTTTAGTCCGTGTTCTAAGCGTATGCGTGTTGAACAAAAGCTAAACTCCTTACAGCTAAGATCTACAACCATATTTTAAGTCAGTTTATAGTCAGTAGTATATAGGTTTCTTCTTCGACGTGTTTCATCCCCAGTTTTTACCACGAATTAGTGGTCAGTCGTAGATTTATTACGTAGAAAAAAAAAATTTGTTGGCGTCATTTTAAAATTCTATTGACTAAATTACAACCTTTATGTTCATGGATAATTGATACGAAACTTTTTGTTTCAGTTAACATTTGACACATTCACCGTAGGCAAGTTTGTGTCATTCACATCAGACGGGTGTCCTGACGGGCACATGACCATAGTGGAGCGCAGTCCGTCTCCGCCCTTGGGCCAGTGGTGCGGCTCTGCGTGGGGATACACCGTATACTTCAGCGAGTCGGACTCTATCAATATGACGCTGAGATTAGATAGACTAAGTCAACAGGTGAGAACATAGATTAAGTCAACAGGTGAGAACATAGACTAAGTCAACAGGTGAGAACATAGACTAAGTCAACAGGTGAGAACTCTTTTCTTTTTTTAAGGTTAGGTGGATTGTAAAATCAGGGTTATTATATAACGCCTGTATACCTATCGGGATCACGTAAAGTTCTTCAATGGAGGCCAGAAGAAGCCTAGTCCGAGTCCTGCTGTAGATTTGTTGTGGTTGAGATGATGGTGGCGATGAAATTGTGATATTCCGCTTTTTTAACCGACTTCTAAAAAAAGGAGGTTATCAATTCGATCCATATTTATTTTATTTATTTCATTGTTACACCAACAAATCCACCACCAAGACAAATCAAATAAAAATAAGGTAATAATTTTAAAGTGTAAAAAACTGAAACAACCGACTTCAAAGTACGTTATTTCGTTTACTTGTAATACATATATGTAAGGATAATAATTAAACAAGGCGCTCAAGCGTTGAAGTAACTCTATTTTCTCCTTATACACATTGGATGAGGAGTAAATAGGTTTTACTTTTCAAGCTCAATAAATCTCTCACGATTGTAAACTTTTTAAAATACCTTTATTCACCCGCTCGTTTTTTTTCAAGAATGACATTTGTCACTGAATGTTAAATGCTTCGTCGTCGCAGATTAGAAAATGTGCAGATGTTTATACGAAAAACCTCACCATTTGACACTTTTGCAAAGAAAAACGTGTCAGTGGAATTCTGCGATTCTATACAGACGCACTCACTCAGGAATACAATGAACATATTTTTACTAGAGATTATTCAAAAAGTAATAAAGCAATGTTTATAAAATAATGATGGGACCAACTTGGTAGCTTTTTGAATCTCTACATCAATTTAAGAAATATAAAAATTGGTTCACGAATGACGGAGTAATTCGTGTGCATACATAAAAAAAAAAATACGGTACGAATTGATAACCTCCTCCTTTTTCGAAGTCGGTTAAAAAGTGAGATGCATATTGAGTGGTACTTCAATTACAGGTATAAACTACGTGCAAAAATTTATACAGCACATTTACTAAAATCAAACTTAATTATGAAAAAACTGTATTATCTGAAATATCTCCAGATTATCCGTCTTTGAGTGTTTTTCAAGTAGTATCTATTCTTGATATATCTATTGACTTGGAAAAGTTTATTTCTGCTGAATTATCGGGAAAATTTTTCCTAATATTTTTCCATACATTATACTTAGAAAAATAGGAATTGCTTACAGTTTGTCTGCAAATACTTGTAGATAAGTGTTCGTATAAGTTTCATTTCTTAAATCTTTAGGGCGCTTTCATATTAGTGATTCAGGTGCTCGCAGGCATAAAGCAGGTGTATAAAAAAAATTTATCATTTAAGCGATATTAATGGAGAAACAGTATTGAATCGGTTAAAATAGTAATATACGATGGAATCTAGTATGGCCGAACTATCTATGAACTAAAGAAAAAAATAGGAGAATACAGAGTTATTCCGGTGCTTGTTAGAGATAGTTCCACGCTATTATGTCGCTCAATGTGAAAACGCCCTAAGGAATTAAGGCGAGGCTTCCCCAGAACTTTAGGTATTTTACGCCTCAGCCCGCACATCTTGAGCGCGGTGTTTTCATGTACGTAGCACAGTGAAGTACGTACGACGCCGTCGCGCCGCGTGCCGCGGGAAATGCTCGCAAGAAAACTTATTTTAAAATAAATTACTATAAAATAGTGCACTAAACGTATCAAAAACGTATACTAGTAAAACGCAAAAAATAATAATTGGTACGTAACTTTGGTGTTGGTAGTTATAAACAACTTTAAAATAAATGGCATATTTTTCATAAAATAAAGCTATCGAGACTTTTTTTTCAGCAATCGTGTTTTTGTACTAGGAGAACCCTAGCCAACAGACCAACATTTTACATACAAAAAATTTGAGCTTGAACTATTAGGTACAAGTATTTTTGGAAATTTTCAAAAAGCTGTTTTTCCTGCTTTTGCAAGTAAGCGTGGCCTTAATACAATGTTGAATAAAAATTATTCGCGTAAACGCTCCCATGATATATTTTAGGAATAACCTTTTAGGTCAGCAATTTAGAATTTATTTACAAATAAATGTTTCCTGTAATAAATATAACCCACTCGACCGTGGCTTAATTTCTTTGTTCAGAGCAAATCAAACGGTAGGTAGATAAAATAGCTAACTCTAGCTTTAACTTTAATGGTTACAAAGCAGGCAATGCGCATAGTTCAAGGGCAAAGGTTACATTTCTGGAATGTGCCAGATTATGTATATTTCATTTATGTAGTAATATCTATAGTTATTTGGATGTGTATTATATACATTTATAATTAAATTGTTTCTGTGAATGTAGGTACTTATCAAGCTCTTAACATGTAGCTACAAGTTATAATTTTAGGGTTCCGTACCTTAAAAGGAAAAATCAATCACTTTGTTGGCCATCTATCAAGACCTTCTATCTGGAGAATACGTGGAGATATGAAGTTGAAATTAAAACTATTTATGCAAATCTGTAGTTCCTTGCAGCTGTGAAAAAATAAACTTCTCGGTTATCGTAAAAAAGTTACAGTCGTCACAAAAAAACCGCATATTTAGACACTCACAAAGGAATCAAAACTTAAAGGGTACTTCCTATCGACTTCGAACTACAAAATTTAGCAAGAAGCATTATCTTATAGTTACATATAAAGAGAAACATCCAGAAACTACATTTTTAATTTAATAACAATAATAGGAATGAGGGTCCAAATTTTAAAGAGTATTAACCGTATCATGAGTGGTATTTTATGAAAGAGCTTCAATAGCTCAAGCTAAACCTGTTAATTAAGTTTTTAATAATTTTTACGGTGTGTAATTTTCGGATTATGATTATGATGGATTTTTAATATTTTATTTTATTTAAAAATATATATATATAATATAATTTCCCACTTTTATCAATGAATAGTTTCGTCCGGTAGTTCTTTTATCTTTGTTTGTACGGAACCCTCGGTGGGCGAGTCTGACTCAGACTTGTACGGTTTTTATATATAGTGACAGTTATAGCTAATTAATATTTTTTAAGTACCATACCTACTTATACATAACTCATTTTTATTAGATGTATGTTTTATTAGGTGTATGCGATGACAAGAATCAGAGCGGTAAAGTAATCATAGAAACTTTTAAAATGGCAAATGATCAGAACTGAACTGTCAAGTTCGGACACATTTTTCCAGTTATTTGTGAGCATTTTTCGTCATGTTATTAAAAATTGGGTTAAAAAATATTTCAGTAATTTTTAGTTTATTTATAGATTGACTTGCCAGTTGTTTACTTTAATTTCACTAAAAGTATCTCTGTTTAAACAGGAAATCAAAATGTTAGTACTTTTGCCATAAAAAAAAAGTTTCGCGGTTGGAAGCCTCTCAAAAGGGGTTGGTTAGTTTATATTGATTATATAAAAGATTTCTATCACTAGAAAACTTATAGAATAATTTTCTGTCGTGTTATAGCAAACTCTCAAAGGAATCAGATACGAGTAGCTTCGAGTTTTGAATTTCTAGATATTTTGAGAATTCTACTCTCCAGACTTGATAATTTAATAAAAACTACTAACAGTTTTTCTCACGAGAATCCTCTACTTGAATTTGTAGGTAACATATTAAAACTATAAATTTTCTTACCGAACTAGTCTGGTAAGTTTTCAGACATTTCGTAATTGGCGATTGAAACTTATTTAACAAATAACTTATAATATCTTTAATTGAATTAAAGAGCTATCTCTTAATAATGAGAATTAGAGACATTAATAATATTAGCGGGATATTTACCGTGGTTCGCGTTAATTTTGAGCTCTCGATATTTCGGCACAGTTACATGCACCATGTTGACGGGCGACTGAAGAATGCGGAAATTAACGTTAATAATAATAGTGCTTTATTGAATGACCGTGATAGTTTAAAAAAGAATTAGAGACGTTTATTGGAACATGCCTATTCCAAAAAAAATTGCGGATCGATTTGTTTCCGTTTTTACTAGGTATACGATATTTCACTTTTTTATATCCCTAACTAATGTTTAAAAATGTTGTGATGCGCGAGAGAGATAGCTGCGCGCGTTGAGCCCGTTCTTAATCTGCTTATTTTTTCTTGCAATAGATTACTTATTTTTTACCTAAGCGCAGAAGACAATACATATTATATCTATTACATAACTTAGTACTTTTGTTTTGTACAAAAATGATACATATTTGAAATAATAATAGGCTATTTTTTCATTTCACAACACACACATTTTGTTTGAGATACAAAGTCCGATTGTAAAATTCTGCAAAGTAAATTTGAATTCCATCTTCAGCCACATCATCGCCTACCATCAGGCGAGTTGGTGATCAAACGTAAATAAATTTTGTATAAAAAAAAATGGTTCTCTGTAAAGTCGGTTTACGGACGATAATTTTACGTGATGACGATGCGTCATAAGCCGAACGCTTTGCCCGATCGTGTCTCTCTATCGCTTGTTCCGCACTCACGCTTACACGCTCGGCTCAGGTGGAACGTGACACTTTTCCATGCGTGCAGCCGGCGTTCATCGATTTATAAGACGTTATCACCACAAAAACCACGTCACGTCAATTTTAAATTAAAATAATCAATCAAGACAATTTTAATATTGTCGCGTCAATTTGATACCACATAATATTAAGCGAAAATTTTACCCGCTACGTTATGGTAAATGTAACCCGGTCATGAGGGAGGTCCCTTGAGCTCAGATCCCTCGGGACTCCCTAATCGTAGCTTAATTAATTGATTGAAAGTTGTACCCTCACTGCACACGTTATGGCCGCTAACACCAGATAAAGGGAACGCAATGAACCGTTTCAAACGGAGCGATATGGGTGCAATCATACATGTGTTAGGGATAATTCATGTTTGAAAGTTTTTGACGCAGATATAAAGCGATATTCGATCGAAGAAACGTAAAATGAAACGTTATTCGTATTTGAACGACTTTACAATAAAGAACTCTGCATCATAGGCTAGCGATTAAATTTGTCTCTTTAGGTAATGTATTTTGTTTCATGTTGTTGAATGGTTTTTTAGCAGTTTCATATTTTGTTGTGGCTATAACAGAGCGTTTAAAGTTTTTCATAATATCTATATGTAATACTTGATATTATACTATGTATCTACTTCTCCAGATTTTGAAATAATGAGAGTCCACACTTACGTAAGATAAAGTTTCTAGTCAGTTATTTGCAAGTTATGCCATGAATTTACAAATTAGGAAATAATTTCACTACTAACTTGCCTGACAGTAGATAAAATGTTGGGATCAAAATACAATTTGATCCAATAAAAATATATTTTTAATCTAATATTCTTGTATTCTAACATTAAAACTCATTGTGTTTTCAACCTAAATCAGATTTTAATTAATTATCAAAATATAAGCCCCAGCGGTTTATTTATTTAAAACTTCGACGATTCCCCAAACTCACCCTCATTACACCCACGGCTGATGTGGAATATTAGGCGAAAACGTGTAGTTACGTCACGTCAGTACAACACAAAGGGATGCTTAGTAAGTGACTCTTAATGAAGATAAATATCGTTGTTCATTTATAAGGATTAACTTTCGAGCAAAAACTCTAATTTAACATGTCAGGCAGACGAGCCGTGCTAGTTTACGTTTTGGCGGGCTGCTGATGACGCTGCTTTGTCATTAATGTTGTATAAAAACAGTGAACTAAAAAAAATAAGTGAAGCAAAATTATATTTTTTATAGTATTAACTTTTTTTAATCAAAAAAAAGTTAATACAATAAAAAATATAATACTTTTTTTACAAAAAAATGTTAATATAGTAAGTATTAACTTTTTTTTCGAATATAATTTTGCTTTAAATCTTAATATGAATTTTGTAATATCCAAATCCTGATGCCTGTTTTTTTTTTACTTTTGCTTATTTTTTATTTATGTTCAAATTTGATAAAAATATAAAAGAACCTGGTGACAGAATACTAAATTTTATTATCATCATCATCACTACCACCGATTTTCATCTCTACACTATAATGACAGCAGTTCATTACTAAAAACAAAGAAAGTATTTCGCCATAAATATGCAACTTGTGTTTTCCTCTTGTTTCCCGACTGCGTAAGAAGGAAGGTTATGTTTTTCGAGTGGATGTATGTATGTTTCTATAATATGATCACCTACAGCCTAAACGGCTTGGCCGATTTTGATGTGCAAAGTCTCATAAAATTCACTTCTCTCCCTGAGTGCTATATTTTTGTAATAATAATAATACATGTCTCGCAAAAAATTGCGTTTTTTCGTAACCTCCAACGAATTTTTCCGTAAGAAACAAGTAATTTTACTAGAATTATTCTACAGAATGTGTATATATATTTTTTTACAGCGATTTTACGCATTCTTCTCACAAAAACGTAAACTCAACAGGGTATCAAGCGTAACAAAATCGTAAGTTAAACTGCAAAAACTAGTTTTCTGCAGTCGGGTATTTTGTTTTTCTTTTAATATAGATACTTATAAGTATCTATATTGAAATCTATATTCAAATAAAACCACCAAAAACTGGCATTAAGCAAGTCAACCCAGGCACATCACACAAGAAAGGCATAAAAAGCAAGAAAAATAAAATGACTAAACAATTTAATAATATTTTAACATAATTTTGTTACCTAGAAACAATAACAAAATAGTACTTAGATACCTCCCAAACCAATAACACCTCATCTCCCAGGCCAAATCACAAAACGTACCACAATTAAACTTACTCTGTTCCTCAGGGTTCTGTTGGATACAATTTCGACTTCAAACTGGCATACAAGTTTCTGCGAAGGAGCGAGGCGCGGTTGCGGTACGGGAACGCCACGGTGGGAGCCTGGAGAGGGGAGAAGGTTCCAGGCACCTACTGCGACCGCATTCTGAGCGATTGTGATCTGAAAGCTTGCCGCATCCAGTCGCCCAACTTTCCGGGCGTCTATCCCAGGAACGCTACGTGTACTTATAGAATTGAACATACTAAGGTAATTGTTATTGTAAGGCTTTAACGTATTTTTACTTTGGTAGAAATATTCCACGCTAGTTATTGTAAAACCGATCTTCCCTGTTGTAGGTAAATGCAAAAGTTATAAAAAAAAATGGTTATACAATCAAACTGAAGCAGCATAACGAATTTTGAAAAATAAATATGATTCAGCTACAATGAAATTTTAGGACAAGAATGTATTATCTTGGTGTAAAGGGGGTTTAAAATTAATATGTAAGTTGTATGATTTTATCGAATTAAAATTAATATTGTAGTCAGATTTTTGTAATCTAGTATTTTGCATATTTGATTATAAGCTTCACGTTTAATTTTCTTATAACGTACTGAATTATATTAAATTCAATTGCACTTTAACAAGGCACCATGACTCTTTAACGAGAGCAATTTAATTCTGTACTTATGGCAATGATGTAAAATAGATAAATAAATATTAAGATAAAATTTTATGCTAGTAGATATATTCTAAACTCTGAAGAAGTCGTAGGTACTTATTAAACATAGAATATAACTCTTCAAATGCCTGAGTTAAGTACTGAACATGGCCAATACTAAACTTCACAAACAACGATCTATTTACTCCCACCATTATTAATGGTAATGGAAACAAAAGACGCGCGCTTAGCGCCAGCTCATGCGGTTTACGTACCTCTTCCTTCAATATTTAATGCAAAATTCGCACCAAACTGCGCAACAGTTACACCAAAAATGTACATAATAAATGACGATCTTCGCATTCCCACATATGGGTTACCGCTACATTTTACAAGCTAAATTCAACTCCAGGACTTTATAGGTAGAGATGATTTTACTTTTGCGCGTTTCATAGACTTTAAGGTCAACTTTTCATTTGCTTTTTTTCAGATACCGGCTGATAAACATGTTTTGTTAGCAGTAAGACAAACGAACAGTCACAAGATACATATCAAAGACCAAGTAGTGACGTACGATAGAAGTCAACGAGTATTGAAGTAAGTTCTTAGCCTTTGCAATAAATAAATAAATATTCGGGGACATATCACACAACACCATCTAGCCCAAACTAAGCAAAGCTGTACTATGGAACTAGATGGTTGATAGAATACATATATACATTTTTTTTTTATATATACATAAGATACATAGAAACACCCAGACACAGAACAAACATCCATGCTCATCACACAAATGTTTGCCCTGGGTGGGGATTGAACCCAGGGCTAACATTTGTGTGATGAGTATGTATGTATAATGTAATGTAATAAATATGTATTTAAGTATCGTTCGTTAGTAAATAATAGCCCTATAATACCTTATCTTGACTGACCTAAAGGAAAGTAATGATTTTCGTTATTTAGGTAAGGTTGTATGTGTTTAATACCACTTGTGCTTGAGAAATTTTGATGTAGCGAGGTGTTGTTAGATTGAGAAACGTAAACCGCGCACTTGTCTATACATCAAAAATTCTACTGTGTTAGGGATACCTACCATGTGACACATACTTACAATGAAAAGGAAAATTAACAGATCTCGAGCACATATTTATATCCATTCTAGCATAGTTGGAAACTAAGCCTGGGGCCCAAAGAGTAGTTGCTCCATAGATCCCCCTTCTTGGTTTATTCCCTTGTTGTCCCATAGTGATGAACGGAGTAAATGGTAACAAATCTGCTTGCGTTTGTGATGGTACCCTATTGTATCATAAACCTAACAGCTTTTCTTTTTAAAGTCTGATATATATTTTATTATACGAAGTTAATCCTAATACAGCTAGGACTTGCTTTGTAAATTCAGATGTATGCAGTGCGTAAAGATAATGTTTATATTAAAATTTACTACCATACTTCAAATTCGTTAAAATAATTCGCAATTTTTTTTTAGATAAAGATATAATTTAAATCTTTGAAATTTTGTTCTAAGATATTTTTTGGTTCTCCATATAAATTCAATAATTATTTTTTATTGTAAGTACTTCAAAAGTGTACGTAAGTAGTTTTTATAAATTCTTAGTAAATTTTATTATTTTGTTCTGACTACTACTTATCGATACAAGTTTGTCAGTATTTTTAAACTACATTACTGACTACCGTCCTTCTGCTACAGTTTTATGAAAGATTTTTTTATGATAATGAGCTAAAAGAAAATGCAATAAACAGTATTAAAGGCAATTTGAAGTCTAGGCGCTATTCTCACGTACATTAGTTTTTCAGATAGACAACTTGGGCCCTAGCTTTGAGCAGATGTAACAATCCATTTACCTGTTCAGTCTAGCGTAAACCTAATAAACTCAGATAATAGAAGGCTTACGTCGTTTTTATGCTATTGTAGTAAAATCTAACGATAGTTTACGTCATGACAATTCTTGAATACATATTGAATCAAAATTATAGTAATTAATCTGAGTTAGGCTAAGGCCGCACTACGGTTAAGCCGCAGCGGTTTTTAACCGCGTGAGTTTATGAAACAGGAAAACGAATACAAGCGGCCGCACTTGCGGTTTTTTCCCGCGTCTGATTTAGTACCGTCTCGAGCGGTTTCGCGGTTTATAGCGGTTACCGCTCGCGGGAAAAAAACGTAGTGCGGCCTAGGCCTTAATCTGAGAAAATTATTAATATAACATATAAATATTGGTGATTTTTTTCACAGACCATCATCAATCTCAGATTAAATCAAAGCTTGAAGGTACTAGGAACCAGATACCTGATAAAATAGTTTTACAAAAAGTTTTCTTCTGTAAATACGTATTTATGTTACATAGACTTCACTGGACTAGTCGGTAGTATGTCTGCCTTCTAAGCTGTAAGTTGTGGATTTGATCTCCACTCAAGACAAAAAACTGTGTTATGAATATGGTAAACATGTATTTCGATATGTATCAAAAGTATGCATTAAAAAAATAATCTAAGTATCCTATCCACTATTTGATTCTCATAATAGGTACAAGCTTTGTTTAGTTTGGAGCTAGATGGTGTTGTGTTAAAAACGCCCACAAATATTTCTTTATTTATTGAAACACTCAGCAAATACCATGCTTTTTTACGCTTACTACCAATATGAAGTTAACTTACTATTCCCCTGAATCACGTAAAAACCATTCCGTTATTACATTCGCCTCATAAACTAATGTAACCTACATCACCCCGGAAATCCAGCGCCGTAGCTCACCTAGAAATTTCATTTATGCTCTAAAAGTTAGAAAATTGCGTGTAATTTTGCGCAAGATCCAGTGGCGGAATGAACGGGGAATAGCGCGAAATAGCGCGCTTTCGGGCTTCGCGCCGTACTAAAACGCAACCACGTGGAAAGGGAGCAAGAACCCAACCTTTACCTTAGCGCATAAAATTTATCGAGGGAATAGAATTTAGATTTTCTTTGTAGTGGAAACTAATGATGGAAACGTCGCGTGATGTAGTCGGAAAACAATGTTGGGGTAAAAATTGTTTCAAGAATAACAGCGTATACGGTGAATTTAGGTGTGATGTGTGTTTTACGTAAAATATAATAAAATTGTTATATTGTTATTGCTTCGTAGTAACATACACAGACAATACAGACATAATTAATCTTCTTTGAGATGTGGAAATGCATTTATATACAACAAAGCAGTAAACAATCTGTAGGTGATATGTAGCGTACCTAATATATACATAGATATTTTTTTTTGTATTGAATTACCATCTGTAAATTCATGTTTACAAATTCAAACGGCAATTCTAGACTTACACAAGTTACGTAAATGTTATGCACATTATATGGATACTTAGATTAAAGTGATAATATTAAGAATAATCGTTGATTGTCGCACACATTGTGATAATTTTTACATAACCGAGCCAACTATGAAGACAAAACTAAAATAACTAAAATTAAATTTGAACTTCCCACCGCACATGTGTAGTGACACGTAGGGGCTATACAAATATACGTACCTTACTAGATATTTGTACCATAGACTTCTATAGATACCCCAAGTGTATGTATCTACCGTGTCAACAGTAAGATGAAAAATCACAGTTAACGACCTAAGATTTATTTAATTTCAGGTGATATATACTTCCGATTCGATATTTTGTCAACAAGTTACTAGCGTACAAGCGCACGGATACATTGGGTTGAATAGATTTTGCGCGGATGGAATATTTCATCACTAAATCGTTTGTGTGACGTCACAGTCGATAAAAAAAATGGGGCACGCGAAGTTTTCATATAAATGAAGTCGCATGATTCATCTACTATGTCTATGGTTTATACATACGTCATACATGTTTTAATTGCATGAATCTCATCAGGATCTGGGATCAATGCAACGTTGTCCAAGACTACCTGACCGTATGGGACGGCCCCACCAGAGACTCGCCCGTGTTAGTTCGTCTGTGTGGTGGAGATGCGGTACCAGACATCGTCAGCCGAGGGCCAAACATGCTGCTGGAGTTCCATACATCGCCGTATGACAATCCTTTCCATCCTGTGCCATTGAGCTACTTGCCGGGATTTGAACTTGAAGTACAGGTGAGTAAACAAGTATCTATATTAAAAGAAAAACAAAATACCCGACTGCAGAAAAGCAATTTTTGCAGTTTAATTTGCGATTTCGTTAAGCTTGATACGCTGTTGAGTGTATGTTTTTTGTGAGAAAGTATGCGTAAAATCGCTTTAAAGTTTATAAATGCGCATTTTTAGAATAATTCTAGTAAAATCACTTGTTTATTACGAAATAGTTCATTGGGGGTTACGAAAAACTGTACTTTTTTTGCGGAGAGGTGTATTATTATTACAAAAAATAATGCCTATGACACTCAGGAAGTGAAACAAATCTAACGACACCTCGCACATAAAAATCGGTCAAGCCGTTTAGGCTGTAGGCGATCATATATAAACGTACAAACATACATATATTCGAAAAACATAACCCAGTCAGTAACATCTTACGCAGTCAGGTAAAAAATATATCTATTAAAATTTGGAAATGCGTTAGTAGTACAGCGCAATTTGTATAGTCCCTTAATAACATAAGACGAATAATTTTATCATAATTTAAAAACTGAAAATTCGGCTTCAAAATGCACTATTTTGTTTTTAAAACCAAACTGATTTTGATGAAAATCTATGGGGTCTTATCTATCTAATATAATATTTTCTGTTTGAAAGAATTCAAGCAGAAATAAATTTTGAAATCGTTTTAAAAATACAGAGTTATGCAGTAACAAACAAAAAACAGCCGGACTGTTAACGTCCTTATTTTTTAAATCGGTAAAAAGAGCTGATACGCTGTAGCGCTGTACAAGCAGGGCTGATAAAAAAAAGCGAGTGTTACCCTTAACACTGTATAACTTAAACACGAGTTGCAAATTGGCACTTAATGGATAAGTAGGTTTCCCCAGATAAAGTGATTTGACCTCAAATGCTAACAAATGGACGTACGAAGACAAACATATGAGTACACTTACACGAGCTGGGAAAGTAAAAGTCACAGCTGCTTTTCCTGATATATGAAGTAGCATAATATTTTGCGTATTCGCTCATATAGATTTTATACTCAGTGGTACCTTTACATAATCTCAATCCAATATCTTCATAACTTAATAAGTTATAATTTACGATCAATTAAAAAATAGAAAAACCTGCGTATAAGAAACCGAAACGTTTGAGTTGTTTTCTACACGTTTGTTTTGTACTTGCTATAGCTTTTTTTGTTCTTACTAGAGTTTTTATTTACCTGTTCTGAAAAATTTTAGACCTAGTCAGTAAGAACTATCAATACAAAATCGATATGCTTTTTGTGTAATAGTTTACTCGTAGTAAGTTGAGTTTGTATATTGTTTTTTTAAGTTAATAAAGGCACTTGCCCGTTAAAAAAAAACAATACAAAATAAAATTGTTTCCTCATTACTAACATTGTAAATGTACTAAAACAAGCATAATATTTGAATAATCGTAATCTACCAAAGTTAAACCATTGTAAGCAAGCCTTGTAGGCACAAGGTAATCAAAGATTTAGCATCTGACTACCCACATAGTTGTCAAGGGAGCCAAAGGTTAATGAACTTCCCGACTTAGTACAACATTAATGTATAGCCTTATCTATCTTGCCAGCTGTGATGGATGATCGAAAATGTAACTTGTTTACCGAATAATATCTAGCGATAAATTCACTGATAGCTAGGAGTTTATTTCGTGTTTCGATAGAGGGAAAATTGTTACGAAATGTTTTTGGAATAAATAAACGTTTATTTTTCCATGGTAACAGCGGCACGACCAACTTTTACTAGCGTGATATTATATTATAACTAGTTATCCGTTATTTGTAATCCGAAATACATGTATTTGAATCCTTATTTCCCGAATACGATTCAAAGAATTGCCTGATTCCAGATGTTTTACTTGAAACAAGTTTTTGATACCGTAAGTTTGTTAAGCATTAGTTCCATGTGTCCGAATGATTAGGTTTGGTTAATAGGTTAGGTTAGTTCCCGGCAGCCTAGTGGTGAGACCGTCTGACTTGCGATCCGCAGGTCCTGGGTTCAAATCCCACGGCACGCACCTCTGTCTTTTCGAAGTTATATGCGTATTGTTGATTGCCGCGAACTTGAAACGGTGAAGGAAAACATCGTGAGGAAACCTACATGTCTGAGAATTTTCAATGATCTTGAAATATGTGTGAAGTCTGCCAACCCGCACTTGGCCAGCGTGGCAGACTGTAGCCTAACCCTTCTCACAATGAGAAGATGGCCCGTGCCCAGCAGTGAGCAGTGCCCAGAGGTGTATTATCTTATTGGAATGAGCTATATTCCAATATGATAATACAGTATTTTTGGGTTGGGGTTAAAACTTTGTCCTTCGCTAAGTTTCAGGTACCATATCTATATATAAAATTTGATCGGGATCGATTTATTCGTTTAGTTGTGAGTGTGACAAGGTAATAAAGGGATATATTTGAATGTAGGTTATTGAAACATATTATAATACACACCAGAAAAGCTTTGATCATCATATATAATATATACTTACTACTTTCTGTCTGTATGAACTTATAGAAGTTAGTGAGAATTTAGCTCAACTTGCTGCCTATAAACGATATTTTACAACATGATCAATTATATATCTACAATTATGTCATAAAAAATGCTTTTCTCATATCACAAAAAAAAAACATCGAAAATTGTTTATAAGCTAGGCAGCGAAAAAATAATAACGTTCAGTGCTTCATTATCTCATGTTACGAAGGAAGGAGCTTCGGAAAATAAATGGCTCATTTATTACCTAATTGTGAGTTATTGGGTTCAAGCCACCTACGAAGAATATATTACGAGTATATGTTAGTAACTACCTACATATAAGCCTGTGTTTACCATAAGCACCGACCATTTGCTGTCAAAAAATCCCACTCCTCTTCACTCTTCTTCCAACCCACTATAAAAAAGCCTACATATTGCATACAGCTTTTTATTTTTTTTTACTTTCCTCTGGTTTTTGTTAATAGGCAAATTCCATACCAATCGACAGTATGAAGCCCATAGAATATGCAAACGTTAGGTTGACTATTTTTTTCCCGTCACAACTCTTGGGTAGGCAGGTATAAACAGGTAAATCGATACTAGTAACTTGCATCATTCTGGTTAATGAATTAAAGTTAAATTAAAATAAAGATAATTTACACATAAATATATTGAATTTGTCTATTAACCAAACTAGAGAAATGTTAAAAAAAAAAAAACATATTATTATTATTCTGGACTGAAATTTTTTCTAAAAAATTTATTGACATATTTAGTTGAATATAAATCACTTTTCATCCATTAACCAGCTCGGTGAAGGTCGTCCTATAGCGGGATCTTAGACTATATAGTATGTATCTATTAAGTCTACTTACCTATCTATCACAGATCTAAGCAAACCACTCCATACAAAATTCGTCCAATTTCCAATCCCCCTACACAATTTTCAATCTTCAGTCAGGTAAATTTAAAGCATACATTTCTTCAACAGGTGCTGTACGTGGACAAAGATTCTCATTCGTACGTGAGATCGGACGGCCGATGCCGATTTGTTCTGCGCTCTTCGGACAAAACCAGCGGCGTTCTAAGAAATCCGAGGCACTCACTGCCCCCGAATACCTCTTGTGTCTACTATTTTCAGGTACTATTTTATTTACTCGTTTTGCGAGGGTTTGATTTTGTGTTATGTGTCCGTAGCTATGGAGGAAAATAATTTTAATTTAGTTTAGTGTTTTAGTATGTGTATACCATTTATTCCGAGTAATCATATCGGAAACAAATAACAGTCACAAAAAAAATGTTGGTTGACTGTAAAATCGGCTTACGGACGATGCGTCACAAACCGAACGCTTAGGCCGATCGTGCCTCTATAAGTATCGCTTGTTCCGCGCTCTCGCTTGCACGCTGTATATTTCAGATTTTTTTATTTTCGTGGGCTTCGTGGCTGTGAGTTGCGTATTTTTATCGGTTTTGTCTGCATTTAGATTCACCTGAAATTAACAACTCATTTTGCGTTGCTATGTGGTTCAAATAGAACTTTTATAATAAACCGTAAATTACGCGACTCATTTTATGCGACTCAAACTTCAAAAACGTGTACCATAATTTAGTAAAATTGTGTCTCCTACACCTAATTTAGGATAATATAATAAAGAGGAGGTTAGGCTAAATACACACAAATAAAAAAAAACTGCTTACAAGTAAAGAATTCAGCAATTGGAAAGGCAGACAAGCATTTGGCTACACACAAGAACTCTTTGCCGTGGGGTACCGGCTTAGAATAGTACCTCCCCCTCTCTTCCCGTGGGTGCCGTAAGAACCGGCTAAGGGAAATACTACCAGAGATGGGCAGCAGCATCCTCTGCGGTAAACGCTACCCACTGCGCTCGCCAACCCGCATGCCAAGCGTGGCGAGTAATGGCAAAACCCCCCCCTATGACAGACGACAAAAATACCAGGCCCCCAGTCCCCGGCAGCTCCGCTATTCCGGACTACGGTAGCGGTCCCGGTCACGGCGGAGCAAGGGGTGCTAAGAATCTCCGGAAGAGATCCGGCTACCACCCCCTGCATAAACGACGACTGGCCCTGGTAACACACAATATTCGCACGATGAGGACAGACGAGAAGCTAGCTGAGCTGGAAGAAGAAATGAGTAGGTTACATTGGGATATCCTGGGGTTATCGGAAGTCCGACGAGAGGGTGAGGACACGATAACCCTGAAATCCGGTAACCTACTATACTACCGGGAGGGCGACCAACAGTCCCAAGGTGGTGTCGGGTTTCTCGTCCACAAGTCCCTTGTTAACAACATTCTTGCCATCGACAGTGTATCGAGCAGGGTTGCGTACCTGATACTCAGAGTATCCAAGAGATATTCGTTGAAGGTCATCCAGGTATACGCACCGACCTCGGCACACTCGGATGATGAGGTGGAGATGATGTATGAGGACATTAGTAGGGCCATACACACTTCTGAGACCTATTTTAATGTTGTTATGGGGGACTTCAATGCGAAGCTGGGCAGGAAATGCGAAAGTGAGTTGAGAGTGGGGCAATTTGGATATGGACAACGGAACCCCAGGGGACAGAGGTTGGCTGACTTTCTGGAGAAAGAGGGACTCTTCATGATGAACTCTTTCTTCCAGAAGCCACCTCATAGGAAATGGACCTGGTTGAGTCCCGACGGTTCTACGAGAAATGAGATAGACTTCATCCTGACCACCAAGAAACAAATATTCAATGATGTCTCTGTGATCAACATGGTTAAAACCGGAAGTGATCACCGAATGGTACGAGGCACTTTGAATATTAATGTTAAATTTGAGAGGTCCCGTATGATGAAGTCTATACTCCGACCCACTCGCGCCCATATCCAAAACCCCGAGAGCTTTCAGCTCGAACTATCAAATCGCTTCGAGTGCCTGGAGAGCTGCGCATCGGTGGATGAGATCAATAATAGGTTTGTGGAAACTGTCCGTACGGTGGGCGCGAAGTTTTATAAACCCCACCGTACAAATAGACCGCAAAAGCTCTCGAGCCATACCCTCGACCTCATGGCTGAACGACGCTCATTGCAACTGCAGTCTTCCGGTGACGCCGAGTCATATAGGCGGCTCAATAGACTAATATCAAAGTCTATGCGACACGACATCCGTACCTTTAATACTAATCGTATTAAAGAGACGATAGAGCGGAATAAAGGCTCCAAAGTGTTCGCAAGAGACATGTCTATTGGGCAGAGCCAATTGACGAAGCTGAAGATGGAAGATGGCAGTATAGCGTCGACCAAAGCAGAAGTCTTGAGGGAAATCGAGAGGTTCTATGGACAGTTATACACATCGGTCGCAAAACCTGTTAGCAGTTTGAGCAAAGATCCAAGAGCCAAACTGACTCGACATTATACCGAAGATATCCCGGACATCAGCCTGTACGAGATTAGGATGGCCTTGAAACAGCTCAAGAACAACAAGGCACCGGGCGACGACGGAATTACATCAGAGCTACTGAAAGCGGGTGGAACACCGGTACTGAAAGTCCTTCAGAGGCTCTTCAATTCCGTCGTGCTTGAAGGTACAACGCCAGAAGCATGGAACAGAAGCGTGGTGGCGCTGTTCTTCAAAAAAGGAGACAACACTTTGCTGAAGAACTACAGACCCATCTCGCTTCTGAGCCATGTCTATAAGCTGTTTTCAAGGGTCATCACGAATCGTCTTGAACGCAGGTTTGATGACTTCCAGCCTCCCGAACAAGCCGGTTTCCGAAAAGGCTATAGTACCATAGACCACATCCACACGCTGCGGCAAGTGATACAGAAGACCGAAGAGTATAACTTGCCCCTTTGCTTAGCGTTTGTGGACTATGAGAAAGCCTTTGATTCGATCGAGACCTGGGCGGTGCTTGAGGCTCTCCAGCGATGCCGTATTGACTATCGGTATGTCGAAGTGCTGAAGTGCTTGTACAACAACGCCACCATGTCAGTCCGAGTACAAGACCAGAACTCAGAGGCAATTTCATTGAAAAGAGGCGTGAGGCAGGGAGACGTTGTCTCTCCGAAACTGTTTACCGCCGGTTTGGAAGATGCCTATAAGCTTCTGGAATGGAAAGGGCTCGGCATTAATATTAACGGCGAGTACATCACTCACCTTCGGTTTGCCGACGATATAGTAGTCATGGCAAAGTCGATGGAAGAGCTCAGTACGATGCTCGAAGACCTCACCCATAGAGTTTCCCAACGGGTGGGCCTCAAAATGAACATGGACAAAACGAAGGTTATGTCGAACGCCCATGTAGTGCCCACCCCAATATCTGTGGGGAACTTCACTCTTGAAGTTGTTGACGAATACGTCTACTTAGGACAGACGGTCCGATTAGGCAGGTCCAACTTTACGAGGGAGGTCAATCGTCGTATCCAACTCGGCTGGGCAGCGTTCGGGAAACTTAAAAGCGTCTTCTCGTCCAATATTCCCCAGTCCCTCAAGTCGAAAGTTTACAACCAGTGTGTGTTACCAGTGATGACATACGGCACTGAAACGTGGTCCCTAACTATGGGCCTTATAAGGAAGCTCAAGGTCACGCAACGAGCTATGGAGAGGGCTATGCTCGGAGTCTCTCTACGAGATCGAATCAGAAATGAAGAGATACGTAGACGTACAAAAGTCACCGATATAGCACAGCGGATTAGCAAGTTGAAGTGGCAGTGGGCAGGGCACATAGCACGCAGAACTGATGGCCGATGGGGCCGAAAGGTTCTCGAGTGGAGACCACGTACCGGCAAGCGCAGCGTAGGAAGACCAGCCACGAGATGGACAGACGACCTCATACAAGTGGCGGGAAGACGCTGGATGCAAGCCGCTTCCAATCGGTCTTTTTGGAAATCCATGGGGGAGGCCTATGTCCAACAGTGGACTTCTTATGGCTGAGATGATGATGATGAAGAACTCTTAATGGATACGATTACAAGCAGTTTTAAAGCACGATCGAGCGTCACAGTAGTCACGACAAACTGAATCCAATTTCTTAGAAAATAAAGTTGACTTTAACTGTTATGACCAAGTCACAAGATTGTCAGAATTTCCGAAGACGTTTGGTCTTGGGTCAAGATTCACCCAGAATTTCACTGAAGAAATATGAAGTTACATGTTTGATTAAATTTGGGGTGATTGGCTCAGACTTTTAATACTTGATAATGGCGAATGCGCTACCTAGAACCAACAAAAATTCACGCAGATTGTGTATTCTACAATTTAGAAGCAAATAAGTATCATACAAATAGCATTAAAGTACTACGTTTGGATTTTTGAAATATACACTTATCTGAATCAAAAATCAACCGGTTGGTTAGATATTTAAATAACTAAAACCAACTTTACCAATTACTCAACCACTAAGTGGTAAATTGCTGTTTTTAGGGTTCTGTACCCAAAGGGTTAAAACGGGACCCTATTACTAAAACTTCGTTGTCTGTCCGTCCGTCTGTCACGAGGCTGTATCTCATGAACCGTGATAGTTAGACAGTTGAAATTTTCATAGATGATGTATTTCTGTTGCCGCTATAACAAAAAGTACTAAAAAACAGAATAAAATTTTATACTAAAATATTAAATTTAAGGGGAGCCCCCTTAAATATACAACAAACGTGATGTTTTTGCCGTTTTCGTAAGAAATAAACTCGTAAGAAATAGTCTCTATTGTTTATATTGATAATCTATGATTATAACACTACAAAATTTAACTATAAAAGACTTAAAAAATACGCATTTTCTGACGTTGATTTCACGACCCAAAAAGAGAGATGCTATGACCGATTTTGATCTAGTTTTTTTTTTTGTTGAAAGAGGATTTCATCGAAAGTGTTCTTAGCAGTTTCATCATCGGTTCAGCCGTTTTATTTTGTCAGAGATTATTGTGTTTTCTAAACTTGTACTTGTTTAGTTTGTTTTTGTCCATAAATGATGAATATTATCAACATAATTAAATTTAAATAGAAAACGAGAGAACAATATCAACCGCATGTTTTGTTTTACCATCAAAGTATCATAATTGTGTTTCTAACATCTGTCTGGTCTAATTTCATTGGGGCCCAATTAATATCTGATTTCTGTTTTTCTTTCATTACACACATCCCTCGGAGAACTGTTGCTAATATCGCTATTGTAACGTAATAAGTTGAATTATTGTACCTTATTACACGTAACGTATCTTTAAACGCATGAACAAAAGTATTTTTGTATAGACTGTCAGAACTTGTTCATTTATTATTTAGCTTTGTTAGAAATATAATATTGTGGTATTGTCAATTATCTACTTTGAATTTTGTTATAACTTTATAGATAGATATAATCTGGGTTTCTTTAAATCGCGAGTGAATTGGTTTTTTCTAGGTAAGCGCGCTCCATTGTAGACCGCAACGTCACTTAACATCAGGCGAGTTGGCGGTCAAGCGCAAACCTATTTCTATGTAAAAAAAATATTTTGTAAAATTAACTTTACAAAACTGGATAATTTTTTATGCAATATTTATGGATACAATATTTACCACATGACGTGATAAATATTGATGGTATTTTTTTTCACACAACGCCATATAGTCTCAAAGCTTTTACTATGGGAATCAGATTGCTGAAAGAATACTTAAAATATGTTTTTTTTTTTAAATACTTATATTAAATAGAAACACCTAAAAACAAAACATTCATACTCATCACATAAAATAAATATTGTGGGTGGGAATCGAACCCACGACCTAAAGCTTCGAAAGCAGACAAACTACCAACGGAGTTCCGAGGGCAGTCAACTTTGATGAATCGATGGAGCGAGCAAGTTGCTAGTATGATGCATTACACTAGTTCATGACAAAGCGATGCCTAGCAATTTTGAATTAAGCTCGAAATTTATTTTTCTCTTCTATAATGTACAAAGTTTCCGGCAGCCTAGTAAAGTTTCCGGCAGCCTAGTCAGGAGACCGTCTGACTTGCGATCTGCAGGTCCTGGGTTCGAATCCCACGGCACGCACCTCTGTCTTTTCGAAGTTATGAGCGTATTGTTGATTGCCGCCAACTTCAAACGGTGAAGGAAAAACATCGTGAGGAAACCTACATGTCTGAGTGTTCTCAATGATCTTGAAGATGTGTGAAGTCTGCCAACACCCGCACTTGGCCAGCGTGGCAGACTATGGCCTAACCCTTCTCACAATGAGAAGATGGCCCGCGCCCAGCATTGAGACAGTTTGTACAAACAGGGCTGATAAAAAAAAAAATACATTTCGCCGAATTTGTTGTTAATAGCGGTCCTCCTCTCTTGTAAAATATTGCAGCGCTCGACGGGGTCTATATGAAACTTGAATAGTTTGTTTGTCTTACCATCTATGTAATATATACTATGGAATGGCAATAAAATAATCTGAATCTGAAATTCCGATGTGCAATATTTTGTGTTTGAGTACTACACAAAATATTGCACATCGTAAACAAACAAACCTGTAAAGATATTAAATCTTTACATACAGATACCCGATAGGTACTTTTACGAAATAAATGTACTTTAAGTGTTTTAACACATTATTGATATTGAATCCCTTGTGTTCAGGCCAATTGTGTGAACTTAACATATAAATCGTTGGTTGTGGCCGATAATTTGCCTAGACAAGTTGGAATAACACCCAGAACACAGTAATGTTTAACAGAACAGAGTTTGACTGGTCTTGTGGCTCAGTTGGTAGTATGTCTGCCTGCTGTGCCGTAGGTCATGGGTTCGATCCCCACCCAGGGCAAACATTTGTGTGATGAACATGGATGTTTGTTCTGTGTCTGGGTGTTTCTATGTATCAAATGTATATATTTACAACAAAAAAAAGTATATATGTATTCTATCAGCCATATAGTTCCATAGTACAAGCTTTGCTTAGTTTGGGGTAGACGGTGTTATGTGAAATGTCCACAAATATTTATTTATTTATTTATAGTGTACATGCACTTCTGGGTAGCGGTTGAATAAATTCAATAACTTATGGAAGGTGTAATCGTGAAGACTACACAAAAGAGACTACACACGTGCAATCTGCTACAAATGAGCTACGATCAGCTACGACAAGGCTACGACTGCCTACGCAGCGCTTTCTCGCTACGTCACGATAAAGGTCTAAGTTCCCCAGGCTTTAAGAAAAACTGTCAATATGCATGGACCACAAAAACTAGAAACGAGATTATTTTATTAAATTTATTAAATTTTCTTAATTAGCCTGATATGTCCATGGTTCCATTGAATGTTGTCAAAAGAGCTTTTAAAACTTACTATAATTCATTAACAATTTAATATGTTTTTCTAGGGTCGTACAAATGAGATAGTCTGGGTGTCTTTCGTGAAGTATCATTCAATGGGGACTGAGCCTGCAGGGTTCGACCAACAGAAGGACTGTTCATCACAACTGACAATATGGGACGGCGCGGCACCAGACGCTGATCGGGACAGGAAGGTACGTTGGTTCTAAAATCCTAGTAAATTATTCAAAATGAGCTACTTAGCAGTATTTAATTTAATTCAAGCACCGTAAGAAATGGCTATGGGCCTTATAAGGAAGCTCAAGGTCACGCAACGAGGTATGGAGAGAGCTATGCTCGGAGTCACTCTACGAGATCAAATCAGAAATGAAGAGATATATGTAGACGTACAAAAGTCACCGATATAGCACAGAGGATTAGCATGTTGAAGTGGCAGTGGGCAGGGCACATAGCACGAAGAACTGATGGCCGATGGGGCCGAAAGGTTTTCGAGTGGAGACCACGCACCAGCAAGCGCAGCGTAAGAAGACCAGCCACGAGATGGGCAGATTACCTCATACAGGTGGCGGGAAGACGCTGGATGCAAGCCGCTTCCAATCGGTCTTTTTGGAAATCCATGGGAGAGGCCATGTCCAGCAGTGGACTTCTTATGGCGGAGATGATGATGATGATGACGACTGTAAGAATTTGCTTTCATTATATTTTTTAAGATTGTTGCTTTATTTACATAGTTACGTAAATTGTTTCTTACTGTACAAAAGGAAAGGAGATTAAAAAAATATAAAAAATCTGTTAGCGTGTAAAGAAAATAAAGCAAAAAAAAATTTGTTTGTCAAAGATAACTATGTAATTAATAATAACGTGAAATAAAGTAAGAATTTTTGCAATGTACAAAAATTTTTAAATTGTTACTTGAAGTTAATCCAGTTATACTACTAGTATAGTTATATGTTATATAGTTATATGTGTAAGAATATTTACTGTCACTTCAGATCCTTGACCTCTTGACATTTGCCTACAAATACTACCCAAGAAGCAATGATGTTGGATACTACATGAACAAATTCCATTTTTATACCTCTCAGAGTTATAAACAAGATAAAACAAGAGTTTACTACTGCCTTGAGTTACTAAGCTACAAAGATGCTGTCGAAATACTTTAAAAATATGTAGCATTTTATTATGTATGTAAGTAAAGTAGACTTGAAATGAAAACAGTAAAACATTTTATTTTAAAATAAGATATAAGTCTCAATAAAATAATAATACTTAGTTATTATTATTATTAATAACTGTGACTTAAATATTACAAAAAAGTTTTTTTTTATTAAAAAATTGTGTTATGCGACATTACGGTCTACGATGGAGCCCGCTTGCCTGGAAAAAAATTATACACTCGCGATTTGAAGACACCCAGATTATATCTATTCAGAAAGACCCATTCAGGTAGTGCATTCTACATGTTGGCGGTACGCACAATGAAAGTGGAGCCAAAGCGTTTTGTACGGGTTTTCGGAATATCAACCATGTAACGATGACGCTTTTTCGTGATTCTTACTTTCCGATAGAAAGATGGGAATGGAGGAATGAGATCATGCAAATCAAATGCACACTCACCAAAATGTATGCGAGAAAAAAACGATAAACTAGAAACTTTGCGACGATGTAGTTATGTAGTAATTGGAAGATTATGTTTTTATAGCACTTTAAAGCTACAACGCAGCAACAACACAAAATAGCCTCTTAATTGTAATTATCATTAAAAAGTGGACAAGTGCGAGTCAGACTCGCCCACCGAGGGTTCCGCACAAACTAGTAGATAAAAAGGGGAAATCATATATATAAGTTTTTAGATTTTCCATTAAAACCAAAAAACATACATAGTAAAAATATATGAAACCTGTTTTAGATTATGCTAATGAAGCTCTTTTATATGATACCTAACATAATACAGTTCAATTCACTTTAAAATTTGGACCCTCATTCCTTGCATAAAGACAATATTTATTTGTGATTTGCGCACGAATGGTTCCATACCATTATCTATAGAAACGGCAAAAAAATCATGTGTGTTGTATGGGAGCCCCCCTTAAATATTAATTTTATTTTTATTTAATTATTTATTTTTGAAGTGAATAATATAGCTCAATATTCTGTGAATATTCAAGCGTCTACCTCATGCCGTTATCAATATCGAGCAAAAACGAGCAAAAAAATCACGTTTGTTGTATGGGAACCCTCTTAAATATATATTTGATACTGTTTTTTAGTATTTGTTATTATAGCGGCAACAGAAATACATCATATTATGTGAAAATTTCAACTCTCTAACTATCGCGGTTCATGAGATACAGCCTGGTGACAGACGGACGAACACAATGTTTCTTGCCAAATTTCAAAGTTCTAGAACAACGGGAAGTACCCCATAGGTTTTGATTCCTATGTGAGTGTCGAAATGTGCGTTTTTTACGACATATTCGGCTGTAACTTTTTTTACGAAAACTGAGTTTTTTTTTCCTCCAGCAAGAGACTATGGATCTGCATATATGGTTTTAATTTCAAGACGATACCTTCAAGCGTTCCCGACATAAAAAGTCTTGACACCCGGACAGACGGACAGACAGACAGACAGACAGACGGACAACAAAGTGATCCTATGAGGATTCCGTTTTTTCCTTTTGAGGTACGGAACCCTAAAAATCGATAATATAGGTAATTAGATATATGATATCGGGCTTATTATAATGATGATTTTTATTTTATATTATTATGACGATTTTATATCATATAAATATAGTGATTTTATTTCAGCAAATAGTATTTTTGAGGCGAATTTAAAGATAAAATCTAATTTATTTATTTTTTAACTTTGTCTATCTAAATTTGATATTTGGAATATGCAAATATACGTTTAACTAGAAAATCGGAAAACACTGTCTTTTAAATTCATTACTAACAGAGCTCATGACTTTCCAAAATGTTGCTTCTTCATGATTCACTTCAAATTAGCTTTTAAATCTATCAACATAAAGTTACTTGTTACTATATACAATGATTTACACGTGCCATTATCGGTCTTTGAGTATTTCACTTTTTTTAACTATCACGGTCATTCATTAAACACTATTATTAACGGGATATTTACCGTGGTTCGCGTTAAGCATCCCGTTAAATATCCCGTCGCGGTAAATATCCCGTTAATAATAATAGTGTTTCTTTGAGTATTTGTACACCAGTAAGTTCCTCAACCTCAATATTTACACTATTGTTAGTTGTTTACTCTCGAAACCCGTGAGTTATGATTTAGTGTAAATCAATGAGATCTTGTTTGATGAACTTGGCAAAACAATATTTGAAAATGGCGTCTAACTGCTGTATTTCATGTTTTAGAACCTGAATACTACTACGAAAGTAAGAGGATTGCATGTTTGGATAATATATGTTTGTTTAATGTATGTTTTTTACCTCTTATAGCCAAAACGCATTGATCGATTCGATTGTCATATCGTGTATCGGAGTTTGATGCTTCTTGCAAAAATTAAAATTGTGCTTTTTGTACTCTTCTTTTTAAAATGTTTATGTAATAATTTACAGCAGTTTTGCGCATAGTTTTTAGCGTAACATAAGCAAAAATACACTTCCAATATTTCATAATTTCTACCCTTTCTTCTAGATGAGTACAGTAAAGAAGTTCAACTTCCTGCTGCCTTCTCTGACCTAAGAGTTAAGATCTTGGGATTTTAAAGGCTTGATTGAACTCTTGATAGACGTGGTTCTTCTTACCGTCGCATACGGTGGTAATAGGCGAGAGGTGGTAAATCGCAGTTCTATTCAGTATATAAAACAAATATCAAGGTTTTTAGGGTTCCGTACATCAAAAGGAAAAAACGGAACCCTCATAGGATCACTTTGTTGTCCATCTGTATGTCTGTCCATCCGGGTGTCAAGACCTGTATCTCGGGAACGCATGAAGGTATCGTATTCAAATTAAAACCATATACGCAGATCCACAGTCTCTTGCTGCAGAAAGAAAAATAAAATTTCTCAGTGTTCGTAAAAAAAAAAAACAGCCAATAATGTCGTAAAAATGCACATTTCGACACTCACAACCTATGGGGTACTTCCCGTTGACCTAGAACTATGAAATTTGGCAAGAAACATTGTGTCATATCACACACATAAATAAAAAAAAAACGAAAACTGGTCATTTTCAATTAAATCACAAGAATTGGGTCTTTATGTAAGCAAGGAGGGTCCAAATTTTAAAGTGCTTTAACCGTATCATGTGGGGTATCACATGAAAGAGCTTTATTGGCACAAGCTAAAACAGGTTCTTAAAGATTTTTACGATGTATATTTTTTATATATGAAGGAAAATACAAAAAATATATATAATTTCCCCTTTTTAACTACTAGTTTGTACGGAACCCTCGGTGGGCGAGTCTGACTCGCTCTTGTTCGGTTTTTATTTCAAGGCGCCCTAAATCTGTCATAGGATTTAATCTGATCCCATAACAATGTTGTTTAGAACACGTACCCAAAAACTCGCGGTATTCGGTGTTCCTAATAGGAAAGTACTCGTAAATATCTTCAAATGGTTATTGTCTAACTTTCTTACTTGTTGGTAGCGGTTCTTGGCATTTGAAATAGATAAGTATAAAATGGTCGTATTGTTATGGTATATTAAATCACTGGAATGCCAAAGTATAATGTCGTATTTGTGGAATATTGATATTACGGATATCATTGTCTTTTGATTGCAGATTCAATAAATAGGTTTAGCGCGGTAACGCTGCGAGCGTGATGGGGACTCTCAGATCAGGGTCTGCATGCGTGGGACTTGCAGCCTTACATTAGTTAAGAATTAGACTTTATTTTATTAGATTATGATAATATATTTAGTATATATAGGTATTTTATATATTGATTCCATATTGTTTTTGTACTCTCTTACAATAAATATTCTCCTTTTTAATTAAAAAAAAAAAAAAAAAAAATTACTACTTTGATAATAATAATTACTACTTTTTAAAAATTATAATAAATATTATAAATAGGTAGATTTCGAAAATTGATTAATCTCAAATATGTTCAAATAATAGCATCCGTCTTTCCTCCTATTTATGGACAAAAAATACAGCCGAGTTATTAACCTCCTTCTTTTTGAAGTCGGTAAAAAGCGTAACTCTGTCTCTCTGTTACCTTTTCACGACGAAACGGAACTAATTGTTTGTAGCTATAAAGATGACGAGAACATGTAAATGCAAGGCTTGAAAAATGTATTATTATTTAACTATGAAGTACCTAAGTCCTAAAAGAGGTATAAAGGTATAATCCTAGATAAGAGAGATGTAAAAAATCCCGATATTCCGTTGGAGATTGGTCAAAAACCTTAATTACAAATGTTTGTAATTTTAGAGGTATTATTAATATAAAACAATTAGCTTCAGAGAATCTAGATTCCCAAGAAAGGAGAATAATGGCTATACAGATTTTCTAGATTTTAGACGAGCTTTCAAACCATTCTTTTATTAAAATTGTTAAGAAAGGATAGATAGAACACGTCAAATTGAATAATTCGTGTTGTTGCATCCTTATCACCACTTCCTGCTAGTATTAAGTTTGAAAAGTATTTTGTATCTAATTTTAATAACTAGCTAGTAGCTATTGGTTTCATCTACGAAGTGATGGAGAGCGATGAAGATAATTATGGTTTAAATACGCTCAACATAAGTGTGAAATGGTGAAAATATCGCGCGAGTACTACTAGCGAACCTAAAGTTAGTCTATTCAGATGAACAATGCATAATTATGATAGAACTTCACTCGGTAAGTTCGTTTAATCACTAATTAGAGGTGCAACCGACAGCGTGCAGCTATAGTCAGTTTTTGAAAAATAAGTTATAAGTTTGTAAAAAAAAAACAAAACATTCATATTATTATGTTTTTTTTTTATCAGCCCTGTTTGTACAAACTGTCCCACTGCTGGGAACGGTCATCTTCTCATTATGAGAAGGGTTAGGCCATAGTCTGCCACGCTGGCCAAGTGCGGGTTGGCAGACTTCACACATCTTCAAGATCATTGAGAACTCTCAGACATGTAGGTTTTGTTGTGTTGTTTGATTGTTGTTTATTGTTGTTGATGTTTTCGACGATGTTTTCCTTCACCGTTTGAAGTTGGCGGCAATCAACAATACGCACATAACTTTGAAAAGACAGAGGTGCGTGCCGTGGGATTCAAACCCAGGACCTGCGGATCGCAAGTCAGACGGTCTCACCACTAGGCTGCCGGAAACTCTATTATTATATAAATCTAACAAAATTATTATATAATGTTTTTAGTACCTAAACGCCTTATCTTAGCCAAAGAAGCCGGATACTGGATAAACGATGCATCTCTATGTTTTTATAAAATTTCATGGAGACCTCTCTCGGGTAATGAAATGTATATCAAGTTGGTACGTGGTGAAACTTTTCAAAGACTAATGCGATGATACAAGAACAGCTCCGCCGTGGAATTGGGCGTTCGCACCGGCTTCGTTCGTGCCATTTCACTTTGCCAAGTACCTTCGAGCTTCCCACTAGACGTTGGCAGCCAAACATTAATTTTCTTTAATGTGTCTGAGCACTTTTGTCGGTTGCCAGCCGACTGCACTGCGGTGTTTTGTTTCGTTCATCCGGTTCAATTTGAATGGATATTCTTCTAATTTTTATAGATATTATAATAGCCAATAATAGCCAAGAACTTTCCAAAACATATTAGGGTATCTGGTAAGAATTATTTGTTAAGTTCATTTTACAAAAAGGTTCTTTGAGCTACAAAGTGATGAATATTTTATTAAGTGGTCGTAGAATGTTCAAAATAAGTAAAGTTATTTAGTTATATTGTCAAATTATTTTTTTAAGAGTAAGTGTGCTAAGGATTTATCAAAAGCGGGTAAAACTCTTGATAGACTTGCCAGACAGTACGATAATAGCAAGTCAATAATTTTTCTATTAAAAAAGCGACTTCAAACGCAACTTACTAAATCCTTCACGATTGTAAACTTTTTAAAGAGACCTCTCTTCACTCGCTCTTTTTTTATTTTGTCAAGAATGCGATTTGTCATTGAATGTCAAATGCTCGTCTTTGAAGATTAGAAAATGTGCAGATGCTTATACGATATTCCTTAATAAATAAATAAACAAAGCTATGTTTATAAAATAATTATGGGACCAACTTTGGAGCTTTCTTTATACACCAATTCAGGAAACACAAAAATTGGTTCTCGAATGACGGAGCAATTCGTGTACATACATAAAAAAAAATATACGGTACGAATTGATAACCTCCTCCTTTTTCGAAGTCGGTTAAAAACAAAATAGAATTCTACTCCTACATTAAACCCTTATCTACTTCCACGGCTCGCATCGCAGCCAATTTAATCACTTACGTTTTTTTTTTCTATTTCCATCTAAATAGTGAGTGTGTATTTGAATAGGAATGAATTATTTATTCAATACCATTACCTCTTATCTTGACACAATCGTATTCATTCCACTAAGTATTTGGACTTAGGCACTGAATCCCGAATGAGGGTTGAAGAAGAAAACACGCTTTTTATTAGTAGGTACTTAGGCAAGTTTATTTACCTGTTAAGAATACTTAAGTGTTTTTCGTGGCTAATGTTTTCTAAATAAGCATTTATAGTAACTATTTATAATTGTATTTGATTGCCAAAGAAGGAGAGTAATGTTTTCGGGTGTATATAAACTTCTATAATTATTACGGTTTTTATTGATACACTTTTTGAGTATCTGAATTATAACTGTAGGATATATCATTATTATAAGTGACCCCACGGATCTCCAAGAAGATCAGATGGAAACGGTTAGCATCCAGTGTCTTCCTGCCACTTATATGAGGTCATCTTTTCATCTTGTGGCTGGTTTTTCTACAGCGCTTGCCCGTGCGTGGATTCCACTCGGGCACTTTTTTGCCCCATCACCCATAAGGGGGGGGGAAGGTTTCGCTAATCTCTCATAGCGATTCAAAGTTGACTCAGCGCTTGTTTTTATCTTGCTTTTCTGCAAATAAGAGATAAAGCGAGTATTAAAAATATCACAATTTAAAGTAGGCTAATTTGAACTTGTAAGTCACACTGTTAATTGCAGGAAAAGCAAGATAAAAATGGCGCGAGTCAATTTTGAATCGCTATAAGAGATGAGCGTAACCGTAAGACAGAATAGACTGTCTGTCTGTCTTGCCTATTGCCGTTTCAACTTGCTAATCCGCTGTAAGCTATTTTAATGGTTACATTCTTAAGCTCTTGAAGGGAGAACTAAATATTGGTAACACCCTTAGTGTAACATTTAGGTATCCATACAATTTGTATCTATGGGGACAACCAGATCGTCAATCATAATAATAGTTACCATCAAGCAAGCTGTCCCCTAACTTCTCATAAACGTATACATGAAAATGAAATATGTATTCTAAGTGAGGGAAAATGAAAATAAAATCTAAAATCTAGATAACATTGAACGTATTTGATTATTTTGTCAACAGTTGGAGATGAAAGACACGAAGTCTCTGCTGGGCTCATTCTGTCGGGAGGAGTCGCCACGTCTCTGTGACCATGCCCTGCTCTCCAACGTCTCTGTATTTGATTATTTTGTCAACAGTTGGAGATGAAAGACAAGAAGTCGCTGCTGGGCTCATTCGGTCGGGAGGAGTCACCGCGTCTCTGCGACCATGGCCTGTTCTCCAACGTCTCTGTATTTGATTATTTTGTCAACAGTTGGAGATGAAAGACAAGAAGTCGCTGCTGGGCTCATTCTGTCGGGAGGAGTCGCCGCGTCTCTGTGACCATGCCCTGCTCTCCAACGCCACCAGAGCCACGCGACCCTGTGCGCCTTCTGAGAGCTACATCACTACTGGTGATGCGCTTACAATCTTACAGGTGACATATTCTTTATTTCATTCTTTGTATTCTTTTATGTAAAAGAAAAAAAAGAAAGAATGCATGACACACATGTTAGAAAGTGAAATGTGCTTTTTTTTTCAAAACTTACAATATTTTTTTAAGGTCGTCATTTATTGAACTCTGGCGGCATGGCATAACCGTTGCTTATTTTACTTGACTTTGGTCCATTTCTATTATTTATGATACTCGGATGAATCATACTGCATAATAAATTATGACAAATTCATTTACCGCATGAATCCAATGCCAAAAAAAAGTCATATCTTAATCACAGACTACAAAGTCTCTGGACTTAATTGTATATTTACCAATCACAATCTAAAATAGATGTTAAGTCTAACCTTGAACACTACACTTTGCTTTCATGCGTCTGCTGAAAAACCAACACACGTCGCCAGAATACTATTTTAAATATTTATAAACTACCCTCATGCAAACATTCTCCGTCAAAGCTCAGCTAATTACGGTAGCAAATATTTAGCTTCCATTTTCGACGTGCTCTTACGTATGCACGAAGACAGATACTTCACATATCACTTGTCTCTGTTATGAACTTTTTCAACAAATGTGTGTATGGCACTAATTATATTACTGATAATGATACATACAGCATGACAAACAACTGCTGTTGTTTTGCTGTAGTTAGTAAAAGCACTTATACATTTGCTGTACGACTTTTAATGACTCATAAAAAGTATGTATATTAAAAGAAAAAGAAAATACCCGACTGCAGAAAAGCAGTTTTTACAGTCTAACTTACCATTTCGTTACGCTTGATATGCTGTTTAATGTACGTTTTTGTGAGAAACTATGCGTAAATCGGTGTAAAAGATTATAAATGCGCATTCTTTACAATATATCTAGTAAAACCACTTATTTATTACAAAAAAATCGTTGGAGGTTACGAAAAACGCTTTTTTAATTTTTTCAAGAGATGTATTATTATTATTACAAAAAAAAATATCCTATGCCACTCAGGAAGTGAAGACGAATCTAACGACACCTCGCACATTAACATTCGTCAAGCTGTTTAGGCTGTAGGCTGTCATATTTTCTATATGGCTTGACATACATACATATATATCCACATACATACATACACTTGAAAAACATAACCCTCCTTCTTACGCTGTCAGGTAAAAAATTATGTTTCTTAAAAAAAGATCGGCTAAGGGTGTGTCACACCTATTATTTTTTACCACCAAATCAATTAAAGGTATGTTACAACGTTTTTTTTTTTCTGTCAGTTTTTAGGGTTCCGTACCCAAAGGGTAAAAACGGGACCCTATTACTAAGACTTCGCTGTCTGTCTGTCTGTCTGTCTGTCTGTCTCCAGGCTGTATCTCATAAACCGTGATAGCTAGAAAGCTGAAATTTTCACAAATGATGTATTTCCGTTGCCGCTATAACAACAAATACTAAAAATTAAAAAAATATATATATTAAGGGGGGTCCCCATACAATAAACGTGTTTTTTTCGTATTTTTTTGCTCAATATTAAAAACGGTAACAGGTAGACGCTTCAAATTTTCACAGAATACTTACTTGTATATTACCTTTCAAAATAAATAATTAAATAACTATAAAGTAAATATTAAAGGGGGGCTCCCATACAACAAACGTAATTTTTAAGCAATTTTTACTCGATCTTAATTAACAGGTAGAAACTTGAATATTTGTAAGTAAATATTTAGAAATATATTAACTATAAAAATAAATACCTAATCTAATACATAAAAACTCACAAAATGAAAATAATCCGTGCATCTAAACGCGGTGCGAGCGCCGCGCCGCGGTGTGGTGGTGGCGCGAACGCGCGGGTAGCGGGGGAGGTAACATGACGGAGCGAGCCATAACCGCGCGTATTCGCGCGAGCGTCGTCATGCTGCCCGGATGTGTATCGAAAACCTACTTATAAGTTTGCAATTTACTACTTGGAATTTCGTTGATTTCTCGTTATTTTATAAACAGAACTAAACTTTGTAGTATTATAGATGATAGTACGGAACCCTTCGTGCGCGAGTCCGACTCGCACTTGGCCGATTATTTTATAAAATAAGTACTTATCTTTATTTGCCGTCTTAGAACATAACTTGTTTGTTATGCTGTATAAAATTACCCTCGCAACTGTTCCCCAACCGGTTCAAGAGTACCGTGTATAGCTTTCCAAAGTGACAGTTAGAACGCCCATGAATTTCATAACAGCATAGACTTGTAAACGTATCACGTACGGTTTCTGAGTAACTAATAACTGGAGCTGACTGTTCTCAGCTAAATTTCACGGTTGTCCTTCTACGTTAGTCGGGACGGGACTGTGGTCTCGTTCCTTGTGCAGTCTTAGTGTGGAAACGAGGTTTTGAACCTTTATGGAATTGGTCTGAATCTAGAGTTTTATTACTTTAAAGAACATTTGTTGTGCTTGCACTTTTGCTCCATATACTATAGTAGAGGTAAAGTGAACTGAATCAGAGTATGGGTCACGTTTTTAACCCCCGACGCCAAAAAAGGGGTGTTATAAGTTTGACTGTATATCTGTGTCTGTAACGGTTGGACCGATATTGATACAGTTTTTTTTTTTATCTGGAAAGGATCTTTTTCTTTTTATAGTTAATGTATTATTTCTGTTGGTGTGCAATAAAGATATATATTATTATTATACACTTTATTCATTTTAAATCATTTATCTAAGTTTTTTACAATAGAAATACAAAAATATAAATATTATAAGAAACTTAAACCTAGGGTGCCGCCGGCAGCGGGGCGGGGCTCAAGCTGCCGGTGGTAGGCGCTACAGAGAGAGGAACCTCCTGACAATGCGTGCCGTGTCCAGGATGACTGCCTTCTGTATCTTATTATTATTATTAAAAGGATTTTTGATCTAGAGTATTCTTAGTCATGTTTAATCAAAATCAGTTCATCAGTTTTCTTATGTCGGTGGCCGGTTCTTAAGTTTCTGTAAATTACTTGTTCAACTTCTTAGCGATACCCACCGCCGCTCCAGCATGCACACAAACTGCAAAGGCTCGCAAGCAGTCGTGAATTGCAACACCTTTATTGCATTGTGTATGTCAAATCAATTTAGAGTATATATGTGTACTATAGCATTTTTTTACTTAGCACTTTTAGAACTGCTAACTTAATAATTATTATAGTTTAAAAACTAAAACAACAGACTTCAAAATGCGCAATTTTGTTTTTGGAACCAAACTGAAAATTTTGCGAGTCGGTTTATAAATAACGAAGACATAAAAAGTACAACTTAATTGATAATCTCTTATTTTGTAGTCAATTGTTTATAGTGTAGTTTGTTTTGGTTAGTTTTAACCGACTACAAAATAAGTGAGTTGAGCCGTTGCAGGACATCCGACAGATGTGACACATGGAAACCATTTCGTATAGAAAAGCTTGTCTAACAAAACACTACATATTTCTTATTCTTTTGTTTTTTTAATGCTTTCTCTAAAAATCCTACCAGTTACCGCTGGCAGTGACGCGACATATGTAACACAAACTATTCCCCTATTCGTACCTCATTAGGAAATGATAGGTACTACTTGGAAACAATATTTCCATCTCCGTCATTTCCATACAGAATAACAGATATGGAGATATATTTTCCAATAATGAACTATTAGGCTAAGATAAGACGAACGGTTTAGTGTGAAATCAAAATAATAATAATTACTATGTGATTAGATAATGTTAGTATGTATCTAACATGTTCACACATAATTATGTATTAGGCATAACGATAACTGTCATGACGAGGTTGTTTTAATTCAATATTGTATCAGGCGTACCTACAGGTTGGCTTGATACAGGCTACGCCTGGTAAGGCAACCGTCAGATATAATTGTTTTTAGCAAACTAGGTTCTAAATAAATACATTTTCATTTTCAACACCTACTTGATATTATATAAACTATATTTTGTACTAAGTGTATTATGTGATAAAACTATTAATTTTGGTAATGGAATAATAAATCAGTGAACTAAACCTTTCACGCTAAAACCACTAAAGCATTATGAGACATTAGTATTCTACGCACTTGTTCTATGAGCAGAATAACTAAGAGTTAGTATGGGTTACCAGACCTTAAGTTGGTCTTAAGCAAGTTGTTAAAGTCGCTTGTTCAGAACTGCTTTATTATTCAATATTAGATTCAGGGAAGGACTGTAGCAAGTTACTAACTAAATATTGGAAGTTTTACTTCGCTATGCTAGTTTAATGTAAGATATTCGAGAAACAAAGCTCTTTTGTAGAGCGGAAGGAATGTGTTTGTGTTGTATAAATATTGAAGGAGTTAATTTTAGTTCAGCGTTTCTTATAAACAATATTTTATATCTTAAAAACTCATTGACGTCAATTTTAAAACTATAGATGTATCTTACTATGGTTTCAATCCCATTTGGTGATTCTTTTCTTAAGAAAAACGGATTTCTCTTGTAAAAAACGCGGAGTATACGACAAAAGGTCGTGCGACAATGTTTCTCTTAAATACCCACAAAATAAAAAGCTCAACGCGCCTAAAGAAGTTTTCACTTCAACAAACTAAACGAACTTAAAACATTTGCCAAAAACTAATAAAATTTTCATTTTTATCACGCAGAACCATACTACTTGATATTTACTCTCAATTGCCTTTTTCGCAGGAACTTCGCCAAGGCTCAGCGTTATACCCAGTCTCGTTCGTCCTACGCTACGAGTTTGTCGACGTGTCAGAACAAGGGCAGCCGCTCGTGGACTCCCAATCAGCATGCGACAGGGTGTTCAAGTCTCCCCAGACGTACTCGGGCAGGTTCCAGGCGCCTCGGGCGATTTTCTATTATGGGAGAGGCGGCGCGCAGAATCTTACTTGCGTACTGAGGTGAGGGGCGGGAAATTTTCAACTGTATTATTTAGACTCACACTTTTACTGTTAGTTTTGGATTCACACTTTTATAAAGAAAACTATAATGTTTATTTTATAATAATACTAGCTCATCGTTGCCTTAGTGCTTATTTGCCCTATCTACCATTGATAAAATGTCACAGGAGTAGAGTTCAATGCTTTACTTTTTCAAAGAACTATATTTGTGAAAGTCTTTTTAACCGACTTCCAAAAAGAAGCAGGTTATCAATTCGACTTGTATGTTTGTTCACCGATTGATAACCACCTTCTTGGAAGTCGATTAAAATTGTCTAAATATAAAGCATAACTATATTCCTTTCGCGTACCGATAAGACATTAAGAAATTGATTACCATCTCTCTACAAGCGATTCATCAAACACTATCCTTTCAATACCATACAAAGGAAATAGATCCTTTTACCACGACAGAATCTATCAGAAAGTGTTTCGACGGAACCTTTTTATTTTCGCATCTTTGTTAAGATATCTCATTCTCCGCAGATTCGAAGCGAAGCCAGGCGAGAGAATCCAACTGACCTTCACGAGCACTTATTTCGGAAACAAGCATTGTAGCACACACAAAGATTCCCGAACCAGTCGCTGGAAATGCGATAGGCCTGCGAAAAGGACCATTGGCGGCGAAGGGCTGGCTCAAATCATTATTACCGAGTATCCTTGGGATGGAGTGCCTATACAAAGGGATTGTATTTGTACCAATCGATCAGAGCCTCTGAATATACACACGCTGACGGCCCCTGTCGTCGAAGTGAACTTCACAGTTACTATGATGAATATAACAGAGGATTACGAAGATTTCGCTTTCGAAGGGGAATACAAATTTGTACCCACTGGACCCGGGGATGAAACTATTTGTTCGACGGGATGGGGGGAGCGGAGATTAAGGGGAAGCAGCGGCGAAATTAGACTGTTTGATAAACGGCAGACGTCGATTGCGCCAGAGATAGTTGGCGATAGGAATGTCGTTTCGGAGAGTGTTAGAGCAGAAGTAGCTTGCGTGCACAGACCGTGGCTTATCGAACCCGGTGGTGACGAAGTTACACCCGTACAAGGGCGATATTTGTACGTAAAAATACCTGGTTACGAAATGGTCAACTCTTCCCCTTTCTGTTCAACTCCCAATAGACTGTTCATATATCAAGCCCGTGACACGTCCCGGTACCGCGAAGTATGCCCTAATGGATCAAGCTTCATTGAACTTTACTCTCCTGGATGGAACTCCGACACTGAACTGGAAACTTCGCTGAAACCACACGCAAAAAGTTACGTAATCGATTTTCTACAACACGAACAAGCCGACTATTCGATTAAATGGATAGAGATTATGAAGAAACCCTCTTTTGAGCACGACCCGGAGACTACAATTTTGCCGGCAGCTGTTGCTGATTGCCGATACAGGTGAGTGCTTTCACAGGCTCAGAATAGGTATGTTTTAGGTATTTCTGCAAAATAAAGATAAGTAGCCAAATTGCCTTTATGATAATAGCATGAAAACCCTTTTCTGAGAGGTATGGTAATGTTTTTGGGATTTATATTTTTGTCTGGCTCTATGATACCATTATACAGCTTATACAGCATTTTTACGGATTTTAAAATGTTAAACTATAAATATTCGATCAAATATGGTACAGCCGGATTACTATCTGATAAACGATAGAGATAAAGAGTAAATACCTTAAAAATCTCCTACTCTTTCTCTTTTATAGGTTCGCTACTAGTAGTCCCATCGATTAATACTTGACTTAATTTAATTCTTATATCTAAAAGTTTCATTCGTTTCGAATTTTAATCGTAATTATTTATTTAAATAAAAAAGTATTCGAATTGTTTAGTTTTTATTCTATGGCCAAAAATTCGATACCGTTTATCTGAGGTGAGCACTCTAGTCGGATTTTGAATTAAACAGAGTAAGCTGGCAGACTGAAATCCCACTTGTCGAAATAAAGATATCAACTCTCAAATCATAGTGATGCGGTTTGAATCAAATCACATACCTACAGTTCAATAAAAGTTTGGAAAATGGAACGAAAATCATAAAAAATGTTACAAAATTATTTTTGATACATCTTGAAAATACTATGCCAGCGAGTTGCTTCTAATGAATCAGTAGGGAAAGTAAAGGTGCTTGTGGAGTCTGCATGTCTTGGGGTACCTATGTCATGCGTGGAATATAATATCCCCTTTCCAGCCATCTTTTCCGTGATTTGTATTTCTGGCTTTAGCATGAACTAAAACACACATTCATATACATTTACATTTACAGTTCATATCAATATGAATATCTTTTTAGCACAGAACTATATTTATTTCATAAAAAAGCGGTAACATTCGGTCTGTCAATTTACTCCGTATGTTAAAAAAATCGACTATAGAGATTAGGCTTGTAACGCATTGTGGTCATAAAATAAACTTAATTTTTGAAATGTATAGTCTAATCTTTGATGTGGAGTTATTACGCAATAAGTGCCATCGATTTAGAGAATAAAACCCCTGATGTTAAGTTTATAGCGTGCTAAAATTTTGAGCATGACATTTCAAGCAATCTAGTCAGTTAGAACTTATTTATAGATGAGGCCACCTGAATGCAATATGCAGTTTTAAAATACTATCATTCTTTTTAAAGTTATCTCACGGTATATTCTTCAAAGTATCCCAACCGTATACTTTGATTTCCTCACGACGTTTTTCCTTTCGTGTGTCACTGATAATCAGGATAACATGTAACATTTTTACAACTTTCAGAGTTTTTAAGCCGTTTTGTAAATTTAGTTGTATTTTCCTTAGGTGTCCAGAACTCAACGCGTGCATACCAATTGCGTTATGGTGTGATGGAAGCCCGCACTGCCCTTCAGGATACGACGAAGACGACTCAAATTGCTCCTTCAGAATATCATTACCACCTCCATACGTAGCTGCTGCCGCAGGAGCAGGCTTGCTGATATGCGCAGTGGCAGTAGCATTATGCGCATGCAAACGTCGTAGAAGAAAAGACAAAGAGTTCAAAGCTCGACTCGACGGCGCGTTACCCCAAGAAGAGCACCCATTCGATCGAGCTAAACAGAATGGCGTACCTGAAGCATCGCGACAATACGCCACGGTGCAAAAGTATGCAACCATTGACAAGTATAGCTTGAGCCAAAAATATAGTGCGGGGCTGAACGACGCAAGATATTACGATGAAGTGGCACACAGAGATAAGCTAGCAGACACTAGATACGCTAGCCTGGGGCGGGCGGGACGAGGCATGCGCGTCGATAACAGAGGAACAAGCTCTCGAAGAATGCCCGACCTAGGTTATCCCGACTTGAAAGACGGATTCTGTTGACCCTCTCCGGACTTATTAGAGACGACAGTGTAGCTCGGACGGTCCTAATCCGAAAATAAAACTGCTCGTAATCTGTGTTCTGTGTACAGTTAGATCAAAGACTGAATCCGGCGTAAGTACCTATTTTTTGGTCGGCAACGCGTTTATCAAAGGACTGTAATGGCTTGATTTTATCCAGATTCAGTGGCAATTAGACTCAATAATTAGGGATATCTAAATGTTTGGTACCTATTATGTACGAAATTTATTTTTTGTATGTAAATGCACTCAAATAGAGATAAAGATAAGTCTTCTAATTTCAACTTATTTTTTTCGCAGAGCTTTTATCACACTAGACCTATTTGGATCCATATACCAATCTATCTTGAGATACAATATCTTTTTATTTACAAAATGACTATTATACCAATTTTTCAATCCACCATATGTCCTATTATTTTAACTATATACCAAATAACGTGCTGAGAGTATATAAAAATATTTTACAAAATGTCTTTTAATGTAAAAAATAATAAAAATGATGGATTGACTACTGGTGGAAAATTACTAAAATAAACTTCGAAAATATGAGCTGCCATTATTCTCCAATCTAACATAATTTTCAAGACATTTAAGGAAACACAGAATTTATGTAGCATCTTATATTTGTGCATAAAGCCAAAGAACGTGTTTATTTTTTAATTTCTCAAATCATGATATTACCATAGTTTTTATCGTTTTACGAAATGAGTTCTTAATAAATAGAATTCTCCCGTAAGACTCATCTATTTTGTATTTTATACATGATGTGCAGAAATCGCGATTAATGGATACATATATCTAAGCAGAAGTGACGATAAAAAAAAGCTGAACGTAAAGCGTACAAAATACACAAGCCCAAATCAGTCAAACTAGATGAATCGAATCGAATCGATACCAATTATTTAATAAGCTGTGATATTTCACAGATAGTTAAGTAGTTAGTATTAATTTTTAACCATTTGTTCCATCAGTCGCCTATGCTGTGGACCTGCGGATGATTCTTATCCACTTCAAATTTAACAACCACGTTATGCAAATCTTTTTTATTTCATTCCTTGTCTATCATGTTCAAGACTATCCTAATATGTAGCAAATTGTAAATACTAAAAATTATACGAAGTAGAAAAGTTCAGATCATCTAATTATTATCTAACATCCGACTCAGTATTATTAAAATTGCGTCAAAATAACATATCTAAATGTACATAATGAAAAATGCTTGACAATACAACTTTATATTACAAATACCTACACTCATTTTTAAATAAAACATGTAAAAATCACATTTTAGTTCATAAGTAACACACAAATAATGTTAGTTTTAATTGAAATTAATAAAAGAGACTTAGCTAATGAACAACCCCATTTATAATTGGCATTGTTATTAATTTAAAATGAATTCTAAGAGTATTTAATACGAAGCGAATTTTACTTACATAAAATTTTGAAATATACAATGAAATTAATTTTCGACACCCTGAATATAAAAACAGCAGTTAAAGATCAGAATTTTTGACTAAATCCAAACAAAATGTAGATATAAAATCAAAAAATGTGATATAGGTTGTAAAAATATAAATAGGCATTAAAAATATACGGATTCATATAGTTGACACCTCATGCTGTATAAACTCATATATTATATAAGGTTGTAATAATAATGTCTAATGTAATAAATAATGTATCAATCAATTGTAAATAAATTATAGAATAAGGTTTTTAAAGTCTGTAAGTATTTCCAAGTAACGGAAGATTAAAGTCATTTCTAAAAATTAATCCTGTATTTCTTTTACCTCCTTCAATAACCCTATTGAATATTAGGGTAAACGAACTCTCAATTAGAGAAGTTAAGCTGGTTTGTTAAAAGGCTTAGGAATCCTATCATATTATCATTTTGAAATACGTCAATTTCCCGTTTGATCTATTTCATTTGTTGGTATATTAAGTTCTTTGAGTTCTTGGGTGAATGTTCCAGTGTTTTAACCTTCGTCATTGTTAGCTTCACTTTTTAGCCATAATTTTGAAGATAGTATCTTCTATATAGTATCTTTTTAAGGAAGCTCAAAGTCACGCAACGAGCTATGGAGAGGGCTATGGTCGGGGTCTCTCTGTAGAGATCCGTACGTACAAAGTCACCGACATAGCACAGCGGATTGGCAAGTGAAATGGCAGTGGGCATGACACATAGAACGTAGAACTGACGGCCCATGGGGCCGAATATTTCTGGAATGGAGACCACAAACCGGCAAGCTCATCGTAGGAAGACCTGCCACAAGGTTGACAGAAGATATCATACAAGTGGCAGGAAGACGCTGGATGCAAGCCCCTTCCAACCGGTCTTTTTGGAAATCCATGGGAGGCTTATGTCCAGCAGTGGGCTTCTTGTGGCTGAGATGATGATGACGATGAAGTTGTTGCGAACAATGACGGCATTAAAATCGCCCGAATATTGATCCTCCTACAAGATTCGTTGACTTTGTGTGACGACAAAAGAAGCCTACTGATATAATTATAGTGATAAATCAAGATAGAGAAATCGTCGCAAATAGTTCGCGAAAATAGTGTCTAGGGGCCGGATTCTGAGTTCATCGGTCAGAGTTCTCCGGTCTACGTCAGTGTTACGGTCGTAATGGGATTGGCATTGGTTACCATCATTAAATTGCAGACGACTTCTTTGGTTGAAAATTTACCATACTCAAATAGAGAATCTCCTAGAAATATGTATATGACCAATATATTTAAAATATATTATTATCAGCAATCTAAATATACTTACTAATTGCTTATTATAATGGGATAATGAAATAAACAAATCAGAATAATAAATATCATCTGCCTTATATAAGAATTAAATGAACGCGGATGAATAATCTGCTTCAAATATTTATAATGGTAGTTAATCTGACCGTAGGATTCTTGGATTGGGGGTTTCAAGCCCGAGTAAAAAAAAGTAAAAAGTTTGGTGGCACAGCTTTCGCTGGCTCTCCACATCGATTGTTAGGATATAATTTTTTACTTATTTAAATAATTATGTCGCCCACCTTATGAGAACCTTAAAAAATATCGAGTCAAAAATGAAAATTCCTCAAATTTTCTGTATAATTCATTATAATGAATCACACAAATTATTTCATTGGTTATTCAATTGTTTAATTTAAATACCTAAATAAATACTGGTTTCATGATGATGACGTTGGCAAATTTATTAAAAGGTGTGTGTGCGAGCGAGACAGCTGCGCCAATCAACTCAGCCGAATAGCAAGCCGCTAGTTCCGCCGCAGGCTCTCTGCCGTTGTATATGCTCTACGTTTTCTACTATTAGAATACGTATCTTTTCACAAAGTTTGCAGAGTACGCATTCTATAGTCTTCTGAAGCAGAGGAAATTGAACTTAATTTTTAAAAGTTATCGCACACAGATTTGACTTTCGAACAATTTTCAAGAATTTGTACGCTCACAATTGGTTGCATCACTCGTAACGCAAGGAGTGATCTTAACCATTCAAATTATTATAGCTGTATCAACAAAAAATAAAACAATCACAATTTTGGTGATATTGTTCGGGAGTAAGGTAAATTTGTCAATATTGTTCGGGAGTAAGGTAAATTTGTTAATATTGTTCGGGAGTCAGGTAAATTTGTTAATATTGTTCGGGAGTCAGGTAAATTTGTTAATATTGTTCGGGAGTCAGGTAATTTTGTTAATATTGTTCGGGAGTCAGGTAAATTTGTTAATATTGTCCGGGAGTCAGGTAAAAACATGTGAATACCTTTGGACCCATTAAAAATCGAACCTGAGTAGTTCTTTGTAAATAGCTGCACATTTTTAAATTGCAGGTGAATTCCGGTCAGTTTATAGCTTTAAACTTATCATAAAACGTAACGCGTTGCCATATAAGTAGTTTTTTTTTAACTATTCAAATTCTTTTATAGAAAACTGTTTTGTGCAAGTGTAAAGCTCATCTTCAAATATTTTTTTATTTTATTATAGGTAACTTCTTACATACAAAACAGAACATTTGTCTATATATAGAACTTGCAAATCATCAATTTACGGAAATCGCTAACTCGAAAGTTTTGTTACGGGCAAAATGGTACGGACTTACCGATAAACGTCACTTAACTTTAACCATCGTCTTAAGTTCTCTGTCTTCTTTCCGCATATATCATTACATGTCAGCGATAAGTTGACAAAATATGTTAAGCAATGCTAACGTTTTTCGGTAAGGACCTTAATCTCTTTCAAGCAGAACATATAGTACATATTAATTTGTATTTGTCTCGTCGTATAATCAGATTATAGGCTCAGTCTGCATTAGCCAGTCCAGTCCGGAGTAACGAGCGCTGCAAACTAAATTATCGGATGAACTAATTAGAGCTCCGCGCCGATGGTAACTTGGGAACAACAAGGGAAATCCCGGGGCGACGTTCTGTTCTGTCAGTGTCCACTAAGCTTTATATTAAGGCACTTTATGAAATAACTCTACCCTTTTTTTGTCACATGAATAAATATCTAATACGCAACTAAAAAAGCCTACTTAGACATAATAATATAAGCCTCATTAGATATCAAAAGTTTCAGCAGCAAAGTTTCATGTAAAGTTGCTACACGTACTTCACTGAAAATATTTGAACTAAGTTTGCCGTCCCTTGCTAACTCGTTTAGCTATCCAGTAACCGCTAATCCTAGTATTTTGAAATTTAAGGAATGTTTCTCCCTAAGGCGAATGAGTTTCGGATATTCGTAAGGGGCGACCACAACAGTTCTTGTTTGCAAGTCCAGTTAGCAACATGCCTTGAGCTTTATTGCCGTACTAAGTAAACTTATCCCATAGTTTTAGCATGCATCAAAGGTTTTAGAGAGAATTGACATTACCTAACGTAAAATAATGGTACATAATATTATTTAGTACATACAGTTCAAATCACTTGGTTCACGATAATTATTAAATAACAGAAAACAAAACATATTTTCTGAGTCTGAGGCTTTTGAAGTCTGAAGCTTTTTAGTAACTACATTCGCATAAATTTAAGTATTTTTATTAGTACGGGGGCTGAAATATTTATACTTGTCAATAGTATTTAATCAAAAATTGTGGATCCGTCAATTTATGGCTCATTTGTAAGCAATTTTGGATACATGAATTAAAAAAAAATAAAAAAATTTAAAAGCTTCTACTTTACCTACAAAATTTAGTTTAAAGTAATATGTATTAATTACACAAATACCTTTAATATCATATCTGATATTAAATACAGACATGCAGTATTTACTGCGCTTACATTAAGCACTAATTGTTAATTAATGCGGGGCAAAATTTACATATGAATTGATTACATAACCCGACCCTAAGTGGCCTCTCATTAGGTGAACTCACTAAATCTCCATAAAAGCTTATTGTTGTACTACACCAATATTATAATCCCTCAGCTCTATGCAAATAAAGTTTGACTAATAATGTGGTGGGTTTCGTAAAATATTAGATTTTATTTCAAAATTAATAGACTAAGCTAATAAATATTTAAATTATTCTAGTTACATTTGAACTCGGCTGGGCAGCGTTCGGGAAACTTAAAAGCGTCTTCTCGACCAATATTCCCCAGTCCCTCAAGTCGAAAGTTTACAACCAGTTTGTGTTACCAGTGATGACATACGGCACTGAAACGTGGTCCCTAACTATGGGCCTTATAAGGAAACTCAAGGTCATGCAACGAGCTATGGAGAGGGCTATGCTCGGAGTCTCTCTACGAGATCGAATCAGAAATGAAGAGGTACGTAGACGCACAAAAGTCACCGATATAGCACAGCGGATTAGCAAGTTGAAGTGGCAGTGGGCAGGACACATAGCACGTAGAACTGATGGCCGATGGGGCCGAAAGGTTCTCGAGTGGAGACCACGTACCGGCAAGCGCAGCGTAGGAAGACCAGCCACGAGATGGGCAGATGATCTCATACAAGTGGCGGGAAGACGCTGGATGCAAGCCGCTTCCAATCGGTCTTTTTGGAAATCCATGGAGGAGGCCTATGTCCAGCAGTGGACTTCTTATGGCTGAGATGATGATGATGAGTTACATTTGAGTATAAAAATTAATATAATGGATAAAATTTTTGAGACATTGTAATAATTTTTACTTATTACGTTAATTACTTAGTTAGCCAAACATAATAATCAAGAAACTTGAAACAGAATATAAATCAAAAAGCAGTTATTTATTCATTCATAGTAATTCATTTCGGTGAGTGTGCATCTGATCTGCATCATATAATTCCCCTTTGCCCTTTTTACTATCGGACAGTCAGAAACACGAAAAAGCGTCACCGTTTCATGGTGGATATTCCAAAAACCCGAAAGAAACGTTTTAGTTCCACTTTCATCGTGCGGACTGCTAGAATATGGAATACGCTTCCTGAGTGGGTCTTTCCCGATAGATATAATCTGGGTGTCTTTAAATCGCGAGTGAATTGGTTTCTTCTAGGTAATCGCGCTCCATCGTAGACTGCAACGTCGCTTAACATCAAGCGAGTTGGCGGTCAAGCGCAAACCTATTTCTACACAATTTTTTTTAAATTAAAATAAGGTGATAATTGGATGAGAGAAGAATAATGAGGCAGCAAAGAAAACGTTAGTACATATACATCGCTGTATGACACAATAGATCTGAAAAGGTCGCGGTTACCAGCCGGGGTTGCCAGAGCCCATTTGGCCCCCTAATGATCGAATAAATCGCTGTGGGGTAGCGAAAATATCGTCAAATTCAACGCCAGCAAGACTCATACCTATCTTTCTCCTCCAGAAAGATTGAGTTTTCTTTGTAGCCTACTTTCCAAAATGTATATTTACCATTGACCATCATGAACTGCTCACGTTAACCACAACTTTGAACTTTGGAACCTACCTCGAGTCTAAGGCTGAACTGGCTAGTAAAAACTTAGCATCCTTAATAAAGTTAGACGTTATTTCTCATCGGGACAACTACTTCATTTGTATCAGCCACATCCATTTATTTGGGCCTTATAAGGAAGCTCAAGGTCACGCAACGAGCTATGGAGAGGGCTATGCTCGGAGTCTCTCTACGAGATCGAATCAGAAATGAAGAGATACGTAGACGTACGGACGTCACCTATATAGCACAGCGGATTAGCAAGTTGAAGTGGCAGTAGGCAGGGCACATAGCATGTAGAACTGGTGGCCGATGGGGCCGATGGGGCCGAAAGGTTCTCGAGTGGAGGCCACGTACCGGCAAGCGCAGCGTAGGAAGACCAGCCACGAGATGGGCGGATGGCCTCATACAGGTGGCGGGAAGATGCTGGATGCAAGCCGCTTCCAATCGGTCTTTTTGGAAATCCATGGGGGAGGCCTATGTCCAGCAGTGGACTTCTTATGGCTGAGATGATGATGATGACAGATCCATTTGTCTGTGGAATACTACTCCCATCTTTTTGACGGATCAACCATGTATCAGCTGGAAGCTTGAGCGTCGTTGGTTGACCGGCAAGCTGTGAGGTTAATCGGTTACAATAAACTGATCGCCAAGAACAGTGTTAACATCTTTTTGTTGCCAAGAAGCTATTTAGTCTCAAGTGCCTACCTGTGCGTAAGGAATTTCGACGATAATACTTACACAATGTATCACAAATACATTTCCATTTCAGAAAAAGCATAATGTATAGTATGGTCACCTTGTCATGACTAATATATTAATTAGTAAATCTAAAAGTTTACCAAAAAAGAGACCAAGAAGACCAAGAAAAAGAATAAAATAAATGGCAAATGTCAAGTACACGAAAATTAAAATGTTGTCAAAAGACAAAGAAACATGAAAATTACATAACCGATAAAAGCCATTGTTTTCAAATAAGGAAATCAATTCCAAATTTATTTTTTCAATAATTTGTTGCAAATATAATCTCCAAAGCAACGGAAAACATTTATAAGATTTTGCTAGATAGTACAAAATCGTACGTGTCGCCTTTTCCCAGCAGTATGAATACTGCTAAAAAGTAGGAAAAAAGTAAGTGTTTTATTCTATAAATCGCCTAAAGCAACGATCTAAATTAAGAGCTCGCTGCGCGCTGATTCAAAAATTGTATCTAAAAATAAAATACTCACATTTTTAAATTGTATTTAAAAATAAATGACAACATTTGAGTTGAATGTCCACTCAACTCAACAGCTAAAACACAGTTCCTAGAAACGAGCCATACGTTGTCATACACACCGTCTAAATTTCCATATCTAAATGGAAAACGGCCCTACAATCAATTCTGCTCCCACATTCCATTTGAAAAGTGCACCTGAGCTGAGAATATGGATTGTTTATTTTTTGTATGGATAGCAGTTTGTGGGGACAGGTAAAGTGTCGGCGTAACAGATTGGAGTTGCGTACAGTTATTTGTGTATCACTTCTGATATACGAAAAGAACAAATTTTATATTTGTAGCTATAGTGTCTTAAGAGGTTCCATATGCAGTGACTATAGTCTACCCAACTCAAAAAATAACTTTAAGCTAATACTGTTATTCTTCTATCACTGAAACTAAACTATAATTTTGGAATTTTCAAATTAAAATTAAGAGTTATCTTCTAAATTGACGTGCTCTATCCTTGGTCACGCCATCCCTGAAAATCAGGCGACTTGTTATATGAAGATCTATTTAGTATTAAAAAATAACTAAATTTTTTGTGATAAAATAAATAAAAAAAACCTCAGACTGCTCTTTGCTCTTACGCCCTTTCAGCAGTTGGATAAAGGAAATAAAACAGTATTTATCTGTCTATATGTACTTTTTTAATATTGATATTGGAAAACTGTACAAAAACGCGACAGCAATAAAAACTTGTATTTATTCTATGGCATAACAAAAATCAACACAGACAGAAAAAGCAACGTTTTTAGTTTGATTAGTCGATTGATCCTCGAAAATATTTGGAATCTAATCGAGTGAGTGCTTCGTACCATTCGTTATGAAGTAATCGGTGTCACGATCAAAAGAATACAGAAGTACGTCCAATAAGCAATAAAATATTGGCCTTTGATATGGAAATAACATTATTTCCAGAATAATGGGTGTCTACTAAATTGGATCGATGATACTCTCTTGCGTGTTTGATGATAAGAATACAATGAAAGATTTAACAATGATTCAATAAGCAAAACTAGCCCTCTTTTTTTTTTTTATTAAATTAGTTTAGTGCTGTAATGTAATAATTGTGGAATCATTTATAGATTGAAACAGAAAACAAAGTGATTTTTTCCAGTCTTAGAATTTTCTGAACAACGCACTATAATAATAAAATAGAAAAGTACATATTTACATTATTATAAGTAAGTACTAAGTACGGAAATGTTAACAATACTCGAGTGGATTTTTCAAATCTTAATAAATTAAAACTGATTTTTAAGTAAGCCATTTTATTTTAACCATTACTACAGAATACCTTAATAGTATATTTATGTACCATTTGCCGAGCAATTGCAGGAAAAGAAAGGTAAAACAATATTTTTCTGCAATTAAAAGAGTGACACAAAAGTTAAAGCGACTGTTAAAAATATCACAATTCAAAGTAGTAGGCTCATTTTGAACTTTTGTCTCACACTCTTGCAGAAAAAATAAGATAAAAACGAACGTGAGCCAACTTTGCATCCTAAGAGATGAGCGAGTAAAATAAACATCCGGACAGACGAAAGAAAATTTTGCAGTTTGATGCCTAGACCGAAGAAGCGAAGTAAACAATGCTTTGTCCGTTTACATAAACTGGTACTTCACGTAACAATAAGTGTACTGATTCCGCAGCGCATGTATTCGTTAATTACAAACATTATGGTATGCAGTGCGGTCTGTTCATTTCCACTTGCTCATATGTGCTGTGTCATAAATTTAATGTAACTTTAGGCATTGTATGATATAAAGCGAGTATAATAGTCTAGTAAAAATAAATCCGTTTGTATGGAGCAGATCGCATTATTTGCAACTGGGGGAATTCTTTGAAATTATGATAGGATAATAGCTAAAAATCATAGATCAACAATAATCCCCGATTTATAGACTAGCTGCGTTCCGCGGCGGTTAAACTCGCGTAGTTATGAAAACCGGTGATAATTATGATGATGATAAGTAGCTTATGTCCGTCTCCAGGTCCAAATCTATCTCCATGCTAATTTTCGTAACGATCGGTTCAGCCGTTTGAGCGTGTAAAGGTAACAAAATTAGCTTTTATAATATCATTATGAAATTGTGTCAAATGTATTTCAAAACACCAATACATTCATTTAAATAACAATATACTTAGGTGTCTTTTATGTTGTCACAAATCTTATTTTTACTAGACTATAAAGTAAGAATAGTAATTATACAGCAACTAAACCTATGCCAAAGAACGGTCAAACCCAGATTGACATGGAAGCTGGGCTTCCGTTAAACATGGGAAAAGTATAATTTTGTCCAATTGTTCAACAATGAGACAAGTAACCTAACAATTTTCTTTTAATACTGTTCATCCTAAGGCTTCTTGTGAAAAATTACCGACCGAAATGAATTAGCGACTTTTAAAAATAAATTTTTCTCTTCCTTATCTATCTATTTTTAAAACAAAAACAAATTCTAATATTACATTGAAAAAAATGATGAAAACCGACTCGACTTTTTAAGAAAATAATTTGTTTGAGAAATATTATGTGTTCAGTTTTTTAAGGGTTTCGTTTGGAAAAATAAGGAACCTCTGCGAAGACATTAAAAAGTTAGAGTAGCATTTGGTAAGGCGGCAAAATGGCGGTTGGATGAAGGGCGTAACAAATAGGGCAGCCAAGTGAAGCGCGACCAACCAAAGGGGGTACCAGTAAGAAATAATAGAACGATAATATCAGGATTTGGGCTTCATACGTAGTATTTTACAGTCTTGCTTCTCCTGCCTGACTGGTTAACTGAGCTAAGAAAATAACATTATTTTTTATACCAAAAGTGTGTGTGATAACATCAGTTAGAATATGTGGATTATCAATAATATATATAGAATTAAGCATAAGGTGCTTGCCTCTCAGTCTGTCTGTATTATTCTTAAACGATTTTAGTTTATGATACCAAATTTACAGACTAGCCTTTACCATTTCGGCCACGAAAGTGTCAAAAATGATAAAGTCTCCCAAGTACAGATCGGGATATGCGGGTTCAAGTCCCGTCGGGTGTGTGTAATTTTTGACTGTCTATTGTTGATTTAATTGAAAAAAAAAGAAACTAAATTATAACACAGATTCACATAATGTTTTAATTATCTAAATACTAAAATTCCTTAAATATAGTCATACAGAATGACCAAACTACGACCAACGAATAAAATATACGTCATTTCAATGGGTTGACCTTTATCTCGTCATAAAAGTCACTTTCATACTTAGATCCAATTCCAAAAATAAACATTTCTGCGAATCTACCCGCAGTATTGTGAGTAAAATAGAGACGACCCCCGTTACGGTTGACACGCTCGTCCCAGACATTCCCCGCACAGTATTTGCGGTCACGCTCTGATACTAAGATAGTGTGATCGGTATTAAGCTTCGACGCTGTTACCGAAATATTTTTGCGGACCCCTTCTCGGAACAAGTTACTCGCGCGTAACATGAACTTTCGAGTAAATGTAGCATGTGTTTAACCGCAGCCATAATTCTAGCCTAACGACCGTCTACGTGAGAGAGATAAGTTGAAGTTTTCGGAAGGTATTCCGTATTGGTTTATCGTACGCACGTTTGAAGAAATTTTAATGAATTATGCTGCGGTTGGTCTAAGATTTGATGGTTGATAGTGACACAACGAAAGAAAATTTTGCCAGTTGATGCAGAGACATTTCGCTTCGCTCAAAAATGCAAAAATTGTGTCCCCCCTGCATTTAGAAACTCATCTAGTTACTCATAGTGTCCAAAGTGGCAACACTTTTCTATCTAACCTATGAATTATTGTGAATAAAATATATACTTCTTGTGTGGTGACAAAAAAGGTGTTTTGTTGGAACCTAATTTAAGTACATAAATCAAATTAAGTGCAAATAACTCAAAGAAAGTGTATTCCGTGCTGCATTCTTACATTTACAAAAGCTGGTATCAATATCCAGCAAATTTATAAAAACATTCTCAAGTGACGAAGTGCCTAGTCGGCGACATGGATACCAATATTTTGATGAGAATCGGAGCCCGAGATTGATTTTAAGGATACCTTATCCTACAAGGCGAAAAGTACGTAGACATAGTAATAGACTTTGTATTAACAAATACATCTAAGACTGCAGGGCTGTAGTTAAACCACCCTACCAATACGGCTGCACGCATGAAAAAGGAAGACTCATTGTCCCGTTACGTTCATTGTCCCGTGCGCGCGATACGAAATGATTCAATTTTATTCATAAAAGTATGCAATCATTTTATCAATGTTTTGTTCTGACGTTCTCACGTTAAACTATCGTCCGTAAACCGACTTTACTGACAACCAATTATTTTTTTCACGGAAAGCTCGAGCTCGCATTATTGGGACTCAAACCTACACATTAATAGTAAAATAATCCAATAGTCAAATAAATTAAAACAAAAATCGATTATTTTTTGTTTTAATCAAATTATTGCTTACACATTCTAGATATAAGTAGAATCTATGGTACCTACTTTAATTTTAAGTATTTTATATCAGTGATTCTCTTTTAATTTGAACTACCAATTATTACGACTTGTTTACTCAATCATATTATATTGTACAAGTTAATTTATACTGAACCGTGATGCACTAGCTCCAGCCAATGGATCGCGACAAATCAGCGATCAAGTTAAACTGTGCTTCGCTTTGCGTGAGTCCGGGCTTGGTTCACTTTGGTTCACGTTGGTTTCACTGATTTATTAATGGAAGTTAATGGCATAATGGTATCGTTAAGCCTTTATAGTTTTAACGAGCTGCTATTATGTTATTTTCGTGGAATACGCAACGGTGAATTGAGGGAAGGTTTCTTCGTAATTGGTCGGTAAGGTTATAGAAAGAATTTTAGTATAAGTAAAGGCTGTGACGTCACCTACTGAAGTAAAAGAATGTTTGAAAATCTATGACTGGAGTTTATTATACTGTATATTAATATGACTTCTGAATTTTGTCGTATTTTATTTATTTATTATTATAATAAAAACGGCTTACGGCCAATTACAATTATTATCAATATTTATTAATTAATGATAGCTTAGTCAATGTCAAGTCCTTAACTTAAATGTTAATATTATTGGATAGATCGTAAAAAAAATGTTTCTCACAGAAACTCATTAGAGGCCTTAAAACAACGGCCCATTTATCATAAAAAATGTCACATTCAGGGTATTTTTCCAAGAATGAGTTGAGAGCACGAGTGATGCGGCACATTGGGCTGTGATCGCGCGACTTCGTGCGGTTAACGCCGGTATAAAATATTTAATAGCTTATGCCTATGACTAGGCCTGTGTCTAAGATATTTTTCCGGTATATAGAATGTACATAACCGGTAGTGTAAACTAGGCGAATCTATGGCACCTCTCAGCGTCTTCAATCCCATCTTAAGTTGGTCAAATGAGCGCCTAACTTTCAGGGAGTTAAATCCTAACTGGCCAAGCAAGAAATCGGTAGTGTAAAGATAAGGACCCATAGAAAAAAATCTTTGAAAAGCTTTATGTATTGTACAAATGTGAAAATAATATGCTTTGCATGTATATCCTACATGGTATTGGACTTTTAACTCGGACCCAAAGTAGGCAAACAATAAAATTCCAATGCAAGCATGTTCTAAAAAAACCTCAAGTATTTAGTCCCCATTGCTTTTCAAGACTATTGGAAAGCGACCCTCCGCCAATAGATTACCAGTTAGAACTGTCAGGGGAGTGAATCCCTCGAGTTCGATGGCCAAGTTATCTGTGGCGTGGAAAGAGGAAGACACCATCGTATTTCCTGAACTAAATTGATAGAAGGTATATACAGAGTGTTCAGACGGCCAAATCAAGCATATTGTGAAGCTAAGTCTTATGAACTCAAGCAGTCAAAAAAAACTCATTTTCTGCAAGACTTGCTTATTGATATATTTCGCCTTTTTGCTCCAATAACGTGGTAAATTAGATTTTTTATTATTTGATAATTAAAACCGCCGCTTTCGATTTTATTTTTCCAAAAAAACGTTATAGTATTTTTTACGCATGTAATAGAGAAGCTGCAAATGAAAAGACAGTATACTTCTGTGTCAGTTTGCAATAATATAACGTTGTCTCATTCTGCGGAGAGATTTGTTTCAATATAATACAAGCCAATAAGATAGCAAAAACATTAAAATGTCAGAGCTCAGTAAGTTAACGTGACTAAGCATACTATCATTATTTAATATCAATGGATATATTTTACTGTACTACTCTTCACATGATTTTGATTTTATTTGACGTTTACTGACTGCCAAATCTTTCACAACTTGACTCATTTTACGACATAAAATTTTCTTCATAAACAATTTGATAACTGTAGGTATTTCATGGCATGTCTTAGTACTTAATTCTAAAATTAATATTCCATTGTGAAAATCACATAAAATACAAATCTGATATTTAAATCTAAAATCAATTCTCACCGAAGTTTGTACAATTGGTTCTCGGCAATAGCATCATTTTACTAGGTAAATTATAAGAGTAAATTTAATGTAACTACACAGCCAAAATTGATGTCAAAATGGTATAAATTTTGTCTAAACAAAATTGAATTGATCGTCTAGAAGTGGATCATTAACAGTTTTTAATTGTTTTAGTCTTTATTAGTTTATAATTGGTTATTGTGGATTGAGGAAAAATTTGTTACCAACGATCGTCTCTCAGGTAGTTCGGGAGTTTTCGGAGATATTTTGATCTATTCAGATAGAATAATAGGTTTTGAAAATTTAAACGCTAAATGATAACCTATTAATTAATTTTTATTCCAAAAGCCATTAAAAAAAAAAAACTGAAAAAAACCGACTTCAGAATACGCAATTCGCAAACACGTATATGCCATATTTTTCCACTTATTTTTATAAAAAAATCAAAATACTGAACCGATTTTGATAAAATTTCTATGGGAAGTATATTCTTTACAAACAAAAAAAGTATTTTTTAAATCGATCCAGGTGTCTTTCGAGTAATCGGGGAACATACATAAAAAATAAAAAAGAATCCGACGAAATAATAACCTCTTCATTTTTGTAAGTCGGTTAAAAAATAACAGTTAAATCAACGCCCACTTCTTTAGTCGTCATTTACTTCCCGAACACGTAGTATTTTAGTTTCAACGTTTGGCCAATATTAGATCCAAGTTAGACGATCTATGCTAAGCCGGCGTTTGACATCCCATGAGGGGAACAGAAACAAATTTCACGATTGTGTGGACGTACTAAGAATGTTAAGTGATGATGGGGTGCGATTTTAAAGTTTAATTGAGAGGGCTTAATGTACTTACTGTTGCAAAGGGGATGGTTGTCATGCGAAGGGAATTCGTCTTGATGTACCTACTTAGTTCACGCTGTTATATAATACTGTTTACGATGAGTTTTTTTGCATTTAATTGACTTTACTCGACATATACGTCGAGCCAATAAGATCTAAGTTGAGGTTTTTAATCTGTAGGCTAACATATGTCGTTTGTTTTGTTTCGAGTTCCCAAGTATCACAGGCTATTGTTTTTGTAAGAATAATAGTACTTTCGTAAAGAATGTAGTACTTTGACGTAACCCCAAATTCGCAATGGCTTAGCACATACTTTCTAGCCTGAAACTACACTCAACATCATCAAAAATAATAGTTACACTACAAAACCCTCTCTTATGCAGTCAGGAATATTGTTTTTCTTTGGAATATGGCAACATTTGCGATATGAAAAAGTGTTTAAATTATTAAACACTTTTTCATATCGCAAATGTTGCCATATTAAAGTTTTTTTTTTTACCCCACTGTATAAAAAGGAAGGTTATTTTAAGTTTTTTTTTATCTATGTATGTGAGTAAAGTATATAATAATGTATGTAATTTTCTATATTACCTCCTTCAGTCTTTATACAGGATTGACCTATTTTGATGCAATGATAAATGATAAATTGATAAATTCGTTTATTGAGATAAAAACGGAAAAAGACCAATTACAATTATCTCACAATATTCAAAAATTATTCTTAAACAAATGTCTGAGGATTACAAAATATTCATTATATAAATACAATATCATTTAAAATGTCAATACAAAAATGTCAAATGGGCAATACGCCTAGTATGTCAATACAAAAAAATAATTATGTCATACAAAGTAAAATATACCGTTCAGGTAAGTACTCAGAGTACCAAGTCAATAAACTCAAAGGTTATCGTCAAAGTCCAATGAATCATCAGGCTTTTTACACCTGTCCCATTGATCCAATAGATTTTCACAATAAGTCAAGGAGGTACTTAAAATAGTCTTCCAGTTATCACAAAAGATGTCACAATCAGGGTTGGCAGCAAGGAGTGCGTTTAAGTGGCGACGGGCACGATTCAGGGGCGACATAGAACGTGCTAATGTGCGACCGCGATCTACGTGGAACAGGTCATGCGGGCGACCACGTCTGTTTGCTGGAACCCCGGGCTCATCCGGTACGAACAGTACGCATAGCAAGTCGTGCAAACGTATAGAATCGACGGACCCCCTAAGCGCCTTACAGCAGATAGTTAGCTGGTCTAACATCCTTCTAACTTCCAAAGAGTTGTAACCAAGCTGACCGAGCAGGAATTTAGTTGGGTACAGAAACGGATAGTATCCATAAATTTTCTTATATAGCGACCTTAAAAAGGCCTTTTGGACTTTTTCAAGCATTCGCGCGTAGGTGACATGATAGGGATTCCAGACACAAGCACTCGATTCAAGCTTGCTTCTAACTAAGGAGTTATATAATGTTTTAATTACTTCAGGATTTTTAAAGTCTCTAGCATTCCGTAGGACGGTGCCAAGGCGCCGGTAAGACTCTTTTGCGAGTTCTGATATATGATCATGAAAAGTTAGACTGCGATCAAAATTTACTCCCAAATCTTTGATACAGTTAACCCTATTTATAGGTACGTTGTTTAAATGATAATCAAACTGTATTGGATTTCTTTTACGATCAAAGGTCATGACGTTACATTTACTTATATTAAATGTCATTTTATTTCTCACGCTCCATTCGTAAATTTGATTGATATCATCCTGCAATTTCAGGCAGTCACTAGAAGATTTAATTTCAAAAAATAGTTTAAGGTCATCCGCATACAAAAGACATTTGGCGGTAGATAGTACATTAGGTAGATCGTGAATCATCATTTGAAAGAGTAACGGACCAGTGACAGAACCCTGGCTTACACCAGAACTAGTGCAATATGGTTGAGATACATATGTACCATGCCTCACATATTGACACCGGTCCCTCAAGAAATCGGCCATAAAAATTAAGAAATCGCGAGTGAATCCAAACGTAGATAACTTATGCAATAATATATCATTATCAATTTTATCGAAGGCCTTTTGAAAATCGAAATACACTACATCAACTTGTGATCCACGATCCATAGCGCTAGATATATAGTCTGTTAAGCACAACAGGTTTGAATTTACTGATCGGCCCGGCCTAAATCCGTGCTGCTCTTCGCCTATCTGTTGTTTTACCTGGCTATATATTTCATTGTGCAGAATGTACTCAAAGATTTTGGCAGGCGCACATAGAATTGCGATTGGACGATATTCCTCTACTACGGTTTTTTTATTATTCTTTGGGATGGGGGTTACCCTTGATAATTTCCACTGTGTGGGGTACTTGCCATTTTTAAGCGAAAGATTTATAATATGGTGTAGTGGAAGAATTAAATGCTTTTTACCAGTTTTAAGGACAAAGCTAGGTAAGTTATCCGGACCAGGTGAGCTTTCTATTTTGAGCTTATTCAGGGCTCGTTCGATATCTTGGGGGATCACCGTGGGTAAACTAACGTAACCGCCTTGATAGCCTAATGCAGAACACTCGTCAACATTTAAAAGTGGCGTGTTATTTAAAAAGACGCTGGAAAAATAGTTTGCAAACGCTTCTGCAGATTCAACCCCAGTAAAAGAAACACCTTGATACGAGACACAGGGTTCGAAACCACCCTTGGATCTGAGTCTATGCACGTGGCTCCAAAAATGCTGAGGGCGCAGCCGTAAGTTTTCTTCGATAAGAGCAGTATACGATTTATATGCGTCTGAGATACGGTTCTTCAAGCTATTACGAAGATCTGTGTATAACTTGTACGATGTATTACATTTCGACCTCAACCACACCCTGTGCAATCTCTTTTTACGCCGAATATCCTTTATAATATTTGCATCAAACCAAACCGGAAATCTGTTGGATTTAGCTACTTGTCTTTTCTTTTTAGGAACAGTTAAGTCAAATAATGTATAGATAGTATCATAGAAAATATCAGTAGCGGTCGCGACATCACTACATTCAAGTACAGGTGCCCAAGAGGTTTCGGCAAGCAATGAGTGAAAAAGAGGTATATCCATCTTTTTAAAGTTCCAGTCGCGCGATGTATCTAAGTTACTAGGCTGTAGCCGTGCACAGCTGTTATGTAATCGTAAAGCGAGCATTATCTCCAGAGCAGGATGGTACAATACATCGATAGGTACGAAGCCGTCGGCGGCTTCTCGCACACAAACAGGTTGCGCCGCCGTCGCCGTCTCAGAGCACTCCTGCGCCAACACTACGTCCAAAATACCTCCGTGAGAATTAAAAATTCCATTAAAATCTATTAGATTACAATATGTCAAAAAGTAACAATAATAATTTTTTATATTATTAGATGCACTATTCATATTAATATCACCAAGAATAAAAATTCTTGTGTCTGAATCAGTTAAAAATGTTTCTACGTTATTAAATACATTCATGTACACGGCGTCGATAGCTTTTGGTTTAATGTATACGACGCAAACTATAAAAGAAACACCGCGATATGTCACAGACGCCCAAAGATCTTCTCCTAGTTTAGACTCGAGCTCAGGTCGCCGACATATGGTAACACCCGGCCTCGCAGCTAGCAAAACTCCCCCACAAGGGGAAGCACGGTCTCGTCTAAGCAATGTCCATCCGTCTGGTACTACCTCGGCGTCCCCCACTGACCCGTCGAGGAAGGTTTCCGAAGCCGCGACGAGCACATGATCCAAGGTGTCATTAGATTTATCTTCAATCCTTGAATATCTTATGCTATATTTTTTGTAACAAATAATGCCTACTACAACTCTCGCAAAAATAAAAAATGATTTTTTTAACCTCCAACCAAAACTTCTAACGACATTTTTTGTAACAATTAAATGATTCATCATCATCATCATCTCAGCCATAAGAAGTCCACTGTTGGACATAGGCCTCCCCCATGGATTTCCAAAAAGACCGATTGGAAGCGGCTTGCATCCAGCGTCTTCCCGCCACTTGTATGAGGTCGTCTGTCCATCTCGTGGCTGGTCTTCCTACGCTGCGCTTGCCGGTACGTGGTCTCCACTCGAGAACCTTTCGGCCCCATCGGCCATCAGTTCTACGTGCTATGTGCCCTGCCCACTGCCACTTCAACTTGCTAATCCGCTGTGCTATATCGGTGACTTTTGTACGTCTACGTATCTCTTCATTTCTGATTCGATCTCGTAGAGAGACTCCGAGCATAGCCCTCTCCATAGCTCGTTGCGTGACCTTGAGCTTCCTTATAAGGCCCATAGTTAGGGACCACGTTTCAGTGCCGTATGTCATCACTGGTAACACACACTGGTTGTAAACTTTCGACTTGAGGGACTGGGGAATATTGGACGAGAAGACGCTTTTAAGTTTCCCGAACGCTGCCCAGCCGAGTTGGATACGACGATTGACCTCCCTCGTAAAGTTGGACCTGCCTAATCGGACCGTCTGTCCTAGGTAGACGTATTCGTCAACAACTTCAAGAGTGAAGTTCCCCACAGATATTGGGGTGGGCACTACATGGGCGTTCGACATAACCTTCGTTTTGTCCATGTTCATTTCGAGGCCCACCCGTTGGGAAACTCTATTGAGGTCTTCGAGCATCGTACTGAGCTCTTCCATCGACTTTGCCATGACTACTATATCGTCGGCAAACCGAAGGTGAGTGACGTACTCGCCGTTAATATTAATGCCGAGCCCTTTCCATTCCAGAAGCTTATAGGCATCTTCCAAACCGGCGGTAAACAGTTTCGGAGAGACAACGTCTCCCTGCCTCACGCCTCTCTTCAATGGAATTGCCTCTGAGTTCTGGTCTTGTACTCGGACTGACATGGTGGCGTTGTTGTACAAACACTTCAGCACTTCGACATACCGATAGTCAATACGGCATCGCTGGAGAGCCTCAAGCACCGCCCAGGTCTCGATCGAATCAAAGGCTTTCTCATAGTCCACAAACGCTAAGCAAAGGGGCAAGTTATACTCTTCGGTCTTCTGTATCACTTGCCGCAGCCTATTAAATGATTATACAAAAGCTATTCTATAGAATGTACATTTAAATAAATTATACTACTGTATAATATTGAGTAACTTTACACATACTTACTCACAAAAACGTACATTCAACATCACATCAAGCGTAACGTAAACCTAAGTACAGTATGAAAATAGCTCTTATATTAATAAATAATAATAAATATTTGTGGACTTTTCACAAAACACCACCTAGCCCAAACTAAGCAAAGCTTGTACTATGGAACTAGACGGTTGATAGAATACATATATTTTTTTTTTGTAAATATATACACAGAAACAACCAGACACAGAACAAACATTCATGCTCATCACACAAATGTTTGCCCTGGGTGGGGATCGAACCCACGACCTACGGCACAGCAGGCAGACATACTACCAACTGAGCCACAAGGCCAGTCAATTATGCAGTCAGGTATTTGGTTTTTCTTTTAACATAGACCGTTATTCAGTGAATGAATACACTTATCACACGAACCACGCATTTATCGCGGTGAACCGCATCTAAAACTGAATAACTATCTCAAAAGCATTATCAAATCCTTGCACACTCATATATCAAGCAGGATCATTCATCAAGCATTTAAGAAACCACTAAGATTAATCTGAAGGATCCATAAGACGCAATTGGGGCTGCAATAGATAATTATAATCCCGAGTAGGGGTCCGTCCCTCCTGCGGCCCAGCGTTAATACGTAATTGAAATTGCGATACAGTTATGGAGATGGAAAACAGTGAAAAAGATTTAGACAAATAACAAAATTAATTTTCTTATTAATGATGATCATAATGGCAACGAATAACACACTGAAAAGATAATTAATAATAACAAAAATAAATAACAGAGTACTTAATATTATTTTTGATTTTGATTAGGCCAGTACTTATTAAAAAGAAGAAAATGATTATGATCTGTATATTTTTGCTTTTTTTTTTCAATTTTCGTGGTCAATTAAAATATAAAAGCCTGAAAATGGCATAGCGATCGAACGGTTTAACATATTAGGTGAGTCAAATACTACCATAAATGCAATACCCTGCTTTTTGGATATATTTACAGATGAAATATCAATAAACTGAGAGTCTGATAATAATTAGTTTCTATTGATCTATTGTTGCCTAATCTAGACTATCACTTCCAGAAGTGTCTATTAATAGCATATTACTCTTCCGGAAAAATATGGTACTCTCAGTTAAATATTATTGAAGACAATCGCAAAGTATAAAAATATATATGTATTATATCAGCCATCTGGTTCCCTTAGTACAAGCTTTGGGGTTAGATGGTATTGCGTGAAAATGTCCTCCAATACTAATAAAAAAACCGGACAGGAGCGAGTCAGACTCGCCCGCCGAGGGCTCCGTACGAACTAGTAGATAAAAGGGGGAATTTATATGTTTTTTAAATAGTTTCCTTTATAAATCGAAAAATATACATCGCAAAAATATTTAAAAACTTGTTTTAGCTTGTGATAATTAAGTTCTTTCATATGATACCCCACATGATTTGGTTAATTCACTTTAAAATTTTGACCCTCATTCCTTGCATAAAGACACTATTTTTCTGTGATCATATTAAAAATGTCCGGTTTTCGGATTTTTTTCTTATATCATGTGTACTCTAACACAATGCTTCTTGCCAAATTTCAGAGTTCTAGGTCAACGGGAAGTACCCCATAGGTTTTGATTCCTCTGTGAGTGTCGAAATGTGCGTTTTTACGACATATTCGGCTGTAACTTTTTTTTACGGTAACTGAGAAATTTGATTTTTCTTTCTGCAGCAAGATACTATAGATTTGCGTATATGGTTTTAATTTCAACACGATACCTTCACGCGTTCCCGAGATAAAGGTCTTGACACCCGGACAGACAGACAGACAGACGGACAACAAAGTGATCCTATAAGGGTTCCGTTTTTTTTTAGGTATGGAACCCTAAAATATGACGCTTATGCATTTTGTCTGAGCTTCATTACTGACTCCTACTTGTACAGTTAGGATGCAGACTGGATTTGTTCTATAATCACCCTGTTATCAAGGCTTAGGGTGAATTTAAGTGAGTATTCTTGTATTTCTATTAGCGTTGCACAAATTAGTTAAAAGGAAAAAGAGAAATCTATTGCAAAATTCAACTCGGATTTAGATAATGTGATAAAATATATATTTGACGATTGACCATTGCAAATAAACGCACGAATTATACGAGGTGCATGTACCAGTGGTTTGATCGTCAGTATGCCTCGCGTTTGTTTGGGGTTGCTCGGGGCAAATGTCAAGAGATGACTTAGATGATTAGAGAGATGTAAATATTAGATTCTAAATATAATATTCTAAATATTGTATGTTCTTTATGAACACGATTGTTGTTACCAAATATTAATATCCCTAAGATCTCTGTACACAATTTAACAATAAATTAAATTCTATTCTATTCTATTCTAGGAGACCACAGACATACATTTTTTTCGCTATGATTTTAGGTGAGACACTAAGTGACTTTTCATTTTTCTTGTTTATTGATGTGGATAGATGTCAAAATATATTTATATTGTTAAGAACGAGGAACTATTCACATAAGCATATATAAGCATAAGCGTATTTTTTGTATTAAGCTTTTTCTCCGCTTGTAGTGGGGAGCGGACTGTAGCAGTCCTCGACACGGGGTATCCTAGTGAGGACTGTTATGCAAATGTTATTTAAGATCGTTTTTCCTGTGTATGTAAATAAATAAATAAATATGATCACTCAATATTTTAAAATTAGTTTAACTGACTTCGAAAAAAGAGGAAGAATTTCTTGTCTATTCGATTGTAATTTTATTGTTTGTTACTTCATAGCTCCGTCATTTATTGGCCGATATTAAAAATTATTTGAAAGGATATGATTTCAGATGTATTCTTTCTCATGTCATATTTCATCAAACTCGGTTGAGAATCGGATTTTAAACAAAATAACTGCAAAAAATATGCCTTCCAGTTAAACGAAATTGAGTGATTTGTAGTCGGTTGTTTCAGTTTTAAATTATAATAATTATTTGAAAAATAATAAATAAATAAATATTGGTAGACATTTCACACAACACCATCTAGCCCAAACCAAGAAAAGCTTGTACTATGGAAACTAGATGGTTGGTATAATACATACCTATATACTTTTTTTTGTAAATACATACTTATGATAGATAGAAACACCCAGATTCAGATCAAACATCCATGCTCAAATATGTTATTACATAAGTTAACTTATCACCTCATTTATGTGGTCACTTAGCTATCAAAATTTACCTACTGAATGCGTCAGTGAAAAATTAGGCATGACATACATACGTATGTAACAATGTACTAAGAAACCTTTCTGTGTCCGCATTTTTTTTTCACCGTACGAGTGAAAAAAAAAACATTTTGTACACTTTTCGACAAATATTATTACAAAATACTGTTCTGTGCATCTCAGAAGTGGCACAGCACCTTGATTTATTGGCCTTGAATTTTCCGTCGTAACGCGGACCAACTTTACTAATTAAGAGAAAGATTAATTTCCCTTTTCCTTTAAACAATTTCCGGAAAGTTAGAAAAGTTTGGAAGCATTTTTTTTTGGTTTTAAAATATTTTATATTTTTTGTAGCTTGCTCTAATTAAAGATTTAAATTTTCTAACGTCTTTTTTAATTTGGTGCTGTGTCCGTAAGGATGTCACTATAAAAAGTCACAAGTAAATATTCCGTCTGATCAAATAAATCATAGGCTATAATGTTTGTAATCGTTTTTTCGTCACCTCCAACGTACTATTTCGTAATAAACAAGTGATATTACTAGAATTATTTTAAAGAATGCGCATTTATAATCTTTTACAGCGATTTTACGCATACTTTCTACATTCAATAGCGCATCATGAGTAACGAAATCGTAAGTTAGACTACCAAAACTGTTTTTCTGCAGCCGGGTATTTTGTTTTTCTTTTAATATATATTACAAATATTACAATTATATATATTTACAAAAAAATATATAATATATCATATATATATTTACAACAAAAAAAACTATAAATGTATTCTATCAGACATCTAGTTCCATAGTACAAGCTTTGCTTAGTTTGGGCTAGATGGTGTTGTGTGAAATGTCCAATATTAAAAAAAAAAAAAAAAGTTTAAAAATATACCAAACGTTTCTAGTAAGTAATATTAAATCAACATATGGTGCCACAGCAATTTCCTTCGTTTTGGGCGAAACATATTATATAATAAACAAACATCCGGCTAGAAGAAAGAAAATTTTGCCAGTTGATGCAGAGACTTTTGTTCGCGCTTCGCCCACTCGGTCAATTAGTAGGAATAAAGATTAATGACGTCGCATTTTCCGTAATCATTATAAATAAATAATAAATAAATAAATATTTGTGGACATTACACACAACACCATCTAGCCCAAAATAAGCAAAGCTTGTACTATGGAACTAGATGGCTGATAGAATACATATATACTTTTTTTGTTGTAAATATATACATATGTTACATAGAAACACCCAGACACAGAACAAACATCCATGCTTATCACACAAATGTTTGCCCTGGGTGGGGATCGAACCCACGACCTTTCAGTTCAGCAGGTAGACGTAGACACACTACCAACTGAGCCACAAGGCCAATCATTAGTTAATAAATTAAGCTCCCGATATTTTGTCGCAGTTGCATGCGTCAAGTTAACACGCAACTTATAATGAACTAAATATTATAAACATAGTATTTACCAAAAGCGTGATACAATTTCACGGTTTACTTGTTATAAGTACTTACCTACAGAATCAATAATTAATTATAATAATTGCAAACCAAGGAACACGCTAAGCTCAGTTCATAATGTGATATTAAATACAGAGTAAGCCAAGATTGGGCCCTACATAATGAGTTTATAGCGTGTTATAGAACCTGCTGTATACTGAAATCATTTTGTATTAGTCATTTTAGTACTTTGTCACAATTATTTCTTTTAAAATAAGTACTTTTTAGTTGGAAAGATTAAATTTGACAGAGTATTAAGTAGTGAAGAGAATATAATAATGGTTGGTTAGGGGTCTAAAATCGCGCTTTATCGTAAAATGTTTGTTTTAAGTATTGTCGAAATAGAGGAATATTTTGTAAAATATCCATAAAAGCGCGAGCACTGCACGCGAAGCGAAGATTGATCAAATCTGGCAACCCCTTTACGTTTACTTTTCTTAATTATTTTTATAAACGGGTTTGATACTTGATTTTTAGTTTGAAACTTGAAATATAAAATAGGCATTAAGTGTAATCGTCATTGGTCGGAACAAATAACTATATTAGACCTGTCAACCATGAACTATTCATGAAGTAGATATTATATTTGAATGGTCTTGTAGCTCAGTTGGTAGTATGTCTACCCGCTGAGCTGTAGGTCGTAGGTTCAATCCAAGACGAATATTTGTGTGATGAGGATGGATGTTTGTTCTGTGTCTGGGTGTTCCTATTTATTATAAGTATGTATTTACAATAATATATATATATATATATATTATGTATTTTATTAGACATCTAGTTCTCATAGCAAGCTTTGCTTAGTTTGTAGTCTAGTAAAAATAAATCCGTTTGTATGGAGCAGATCGCATTATTTGCAACTGAGGGGATTCTTTGAAATTATTATAGAAAAATAACTAAAAATCATAGATCAACAGTAATCCCCGATTTCTAGACTAGAAGCGATCCACGGTTTCACTCGCGTAGTTATGAAAAACGGTGATAATTATGATAATGATAAGTAGCTTATGTCCGTCTCCAGGTCCAAATCTATCTCTATACTAATTTTCATAACGATCGGTTCAGCCGTTTGAGCGTGTAAAGGTAACAAGCTTTTATAATATAATTATAAAATTGTGTCAAATGTATTTCAAAACACCAATACATTCATTGTCTTTTATGTTGTCACAAATCTTATTTTTACTAGACTATTGGGGCTAGACAAGACAAGTGTCCACCAATATTTATTCATTATTTATTATATAAGAGCGGAGTTTCCTTACAGATGCTTGTGTTAGAATAACTTAACTTACCTTAAGACAAGTTAAAACTGTGGTTGTAGAAGAAATATTAAAAATATTGTGATACATTTTTATGTTCAATTTACAACCAGCACCGTCTCTCTGATTTTCCTGCTCGATTAAGTAAATTTTCCCACTAAAAGTAACAAAGTTTATAGTTTAATTAAGCTGCAATATACTGACATGACAATTTCAATCATCAAATTGGGTTGTGAAAATATATGTATTCCGCCAATACAATTAATTAATAATTAATGTATATTTTGACGACGTTCGGATATCAGTTTTTAAAATACCTGCTACGTAGCTAATTTGTTTCATCTGCAGAATATAGTTACTCAACAGTTAATTAAAGACTTAGACTTATAATTAATTAATTATATTGCCACCAGAACCATAGTATTAAATAAAATAGTACCTCTATCCCAGAACTAAATGTAAGTATCAAATATCAGACGATCTGTCAATTGAAAGGGGGTGGACATAGATACGAACACTGTCGACAAAATCTTCTTTCAAATATAGAAAAAAAAACTAGACCAAAGACAGACACACAAAAAAACACAATAATACGAAATATTTTATTTAAGACTTACAATGTTACCATAAAACTTAAAATTCAGATATATGTATAAGATTTAGTTATGGTAAAATATCCAGGTGTTTGTAAACCCCTGCACTAGGAGAACACGGCAAACTTATAACTCCTTTCTTTTTGGTCGGTTAAAAAATGAATAGTTCGGCTCTAGATTACATTACTTCATAATTGACCACATCAATAATTATTAATTTAATAATCAACTTAGGTACTTCGGTAATATAAAATTTTAATTGTAAAGCGCAAACTAATTTACTAAAAAAACCCACTTTATTTTCATCTTGATGCTTGAATACAATAGAAAATAACGAGTGAAACAAGTTCGCTCCCATCTGTAATAACAGAAAGAATATGCAAAACATTTCATTTGCCTCCAATATCATTTGTGTGAAGTTTTTCATCCCTTTACCATAAAGGACTCTGGAGTTATTGTATTTCGTTCGTGTTTCTACAAAAAGCCTTCTACCAACAAGTTATGGCGCAGAGCAACTTTAGACGAGCATTTTTATATCCTTTTTTTATAAATTTGCAAATGTTCTGTTTTGTTCTCTCGGGTATTCAGTGAGTTTCTTGTTTCGTTGCCTTTTTAGCGATATATTGGAGTTGTTTTATTTACCAAACCAACCCTTTTGTAAGTACTTACCGTCTTTTATTACAAATTTTGTTGTGATATTTGTGTTTTAACTTATTCGAGGCCTTTTTAGCCACAAATCTTTTGATCGTCTTTTGTCTACAGTTGTCTCCTATTTTTTGTTTCAAACCAAAGTCACACAATTACTTATTATGTTTATTTCTAGGATTTAGGATTATGCATATTTATAGTACATATAATTTTTTTACGCAAGATAGATTTACCATTGACCACCAACTCGCCTGATGTTAAGCGAAGGTGTGACCGAGGATGGATAATGAACCCTTTTTATTTCCCATCACTTAAATATAAAATTTTTGTATTCTATTCCATTTCAAATAATATTTTCCTTTAGCCTTGTTTGCTTGATTCGCCTGGTATATTTTCTTAGATAAATTGGAACCCCAATTTGGGTATAGGCCTCCTCTGATTTGATCCAGATTTCTCCATCGTTAGCTCGTTTAATTGACAACATTCTTGCTGTAGCTATGGATATTGTATCGTATCTACTTGTGGAGGAATAGGCTAGATTTGCCTAAATTTTAATAACTATTTTATCCCAGAAAACCTATATTTTAAACAAAAAGTAATATTTACATTACGTATTTTGTATTAAAAAAAAAAAAACAATTTAGATTCCCCTTGAAAGATAAGATAAGATAATCTTTATTGCTAAAACTGTGAACATTTCATAGGTGTTACGATGAATAGTGTCATGGCGTCTTGAATGACGTCAAAGTGTGCGAAATCCATGCGAAATCAAACTGTTTACATCTGTGTCAAGTGTCAAAACAATACGGAGTAACCATAGTAACCTGTTCTGTTGTAGAAAAACATCAACAACAAATTGTGTGGCGTGATGGAACACTTTTTGATTGGTGTTCGCTGTCACGTGACTTAATGCCTATTTTTTTCTAATCTATTTTCTAAAAATATTTAAATTAATAATATTTAACTTTAATGGGAAATAGATAGTTTTTTTCTTATCTACGTCTCTTCATTTATAATTAGAAACTATAAACCAAGCAATTTGTTATTTTTGGAAACTAGCCTATTATATACGTAAAATATTCCAATTTTTTATGGCTTTTGAGTTTGTTCTCTAGTTTTTATTTAATATACAGTATAGGCATATAAAATTCGCATAATGTCACTTTTTTCTATGTTCTCTCCCACTTATTACGAAACTTCTCAATCAAATATTCAAAATGCCGTTAGTTGCAAAATTGCAACAACAATACTAATTCATAAGGAAAACAACATACAAACTAAAGTCCTAAACCTAATTCAAAATCTCATAACGGCGGGAAGCTTGCCCGAAAACCGTAAGTGTAGAAAACAAGACAAGCCGAAAGATAATGAACGAAGAGCTCTCTGAAAGTAATAACGTTTAGACTTGCTCTATCAAGTTCTACGTTGTATTTACACAACAATTCAGTCGGGTACTAACTAAGAGACGTGTAGGCGGAGAGCTAGCGACGTGGACGGTTAAGATCCTTTGAGTTTTACTCAAACAGAACAATTGCTTATTTATAGTAAGTAGCTACTCCCAGTTTAACATTTTTGCCATAGTTACATTAAATACAAATCTCGTTTTTAAATTTGAAATGTAACTAGTGATTTTTTCTGTTTTATCTTTTAGTTATTTTAAGGATTTTTACATTTACATATATTTGTACGTTAGATACAACAAACAACAAACCACAACAACAAATACAACAACACAAACAACAACAACAACAACAATACAATACAACATAACAATAATGTATATGGTACAATTGACCATCAATTTGTCTGATGTTAAGCCACGGTGTGGCTGAGGATAGAGCTCGACGATCTAGAAGATATCTATTCACCCTAGCCTTGAAAGTTCCAGGATTGTATTTATCAGGAAACAGAGATGGCGTCAAAGAATTTCATTCGTGTGCAGTAACGCAACAAGAACGTGGACCGATATCGCTGAGTGTGGTGGATTTTTGGCAATTCAGTGAGAAATGCGGCCAAAATTTTTACTAGTCAAGGTAGTCCTTAAAGTTTAATGTTGGGATTAAGTCCAAGCAGTTCAAGATGGCAATGGTAAAGATACATTTTAGAAAGTAACACAAAAGAAACTCACATTTTTGGCGGAGAAAAGGCAGGCCTGACGAATAATATTACCACACCTACAAGATATTTCGAAGACAGCAAGTAAAACAGCCGCGAGCTCCCCGATTCCTGAAACAATACTCATTGTGTCTCTTCCTATCAATCTTACGAACTTCAAAGCGTTCCTCGGAAAGATTGTTAACTTGTACGTATTGTTCGGGAAGAACAATTGCGCGACAGATATTTGAATAGTAATTTTCTCTGATAGAATATCTGGAGCGTTCTATAAGGAAAAATGTTTTGGAAAAGATCAAAAAAGAAAAGAAGATTGCTGATGATAAATATGTATTGATGTAAAGTATGAATCTGCGAGTTGGTCGCGATTGTTGTTATTTCATAATATTGGCAACGTAGAAAATCGTTTACTTTTTAATTTAATATTCAGCTTGATTTGACTTGACCATTTTTTAATATTTGTTGATTTAAATTCAAATAAACATGGATCTATTACCGTTCAAACGACCTTTTATGTGTAGGAGACACAGACAGACCCCGTAGCTTCACGAATAGGCTCCCACACCCTTCGCACGGCATCGCGTCAAGCGACAGAGTTGATCTATCCAACTCTGCTTAAATAATTACAGATATCAAGGATTACACAAAAGCATTTCATTCAAATATGTATTATGCGCATAAACCATACGGACACGGTACGCACATCGAATTCAAATCAACCGACCTTCTCGCTTGATGGAATTTTGATGTCGACCGCGACCGATACCACTTTGTTTCAAATACATTTTTATACTAAAACTATCCTCTCCGTTTAAGATGGTTCGATTTCCTTAAAAAAGTATTTTTACCAATGGGGTATGTAAAGTTTTTTTTTTACGGTATTTTTTTTAGTAATTTTATTTAATAGATTGGGTCATTTTAACGAACTAATTTCAATACTTTTAAATTCTGTTCGAAAAGTCGTGATGACGTCACCAATCCGTCTGAATATAATATCATGATTACCTACTAAAAATCTTACTTAACGTTGACAGTGAAATTTTTTGTTGGTTTCGTGTTCTGCGATAATATGAAATATTTATAATGTCACTTTTTTTAAATTCAGATAAAAAGGCGGTTATGACGTCATTTAAAGGTCAATTTTTTTTTTTTATATTTTCGTAAAAATACGCATCATAACATCATTTTAAGAGCCCAAAGTAAATAAATATGGTTTAGAGACATAATCTCGTAATGGATTTGGAATCAGCATACGAGTATGTTCTATTTGTCTTTACATAATCCATTGTGTTTGTTATTGTAATTTTAATATTTGCACGCTCTTTAAGGGCTAAATATAGTGGGACTTTTTTAAATTATAATTATTGAAGGAAACCGGAGATTAGTAGTAAATTGAATTCTTTTTTTTGTATTGAAATTTATGGAAAATATTTAATTTACATTAGCGTTATTAATCTCAACTTGTTTCTTTAACAAAATAAATGTGATTCACTGCCAATCACTTTATTGCAAAATTATACTTCGCTCAACCATAATTCGTAAATATAATTTTGCGGACTGTTTAAGTAGGAATCGTCAGCCAATTGTATTTTTGTTTCGAGTCACGTCTTTATTTTTATAGGGTTTTTTTAAAATAAAGTCAGCCTATGCTGACTTAACGAAAAGAGCTACAGCACTAGCAATATTAAGTTTTACACTTGCCCATAATATCAAAAGACATCACTCTTTTTCTAACAACATATAACAGATTTAAGCTACAATAAAGTTATTGTAGCGTAAATCTGTTAAATGTTGTTAGAAAAACAGTGATTAGGGCAATGTGATACCACACAATATTCTAAGCTTAGTGATAATAAAGTATTATGGGCAAGTGTGAAACTTAACATTGCTAGTTCTGTAGCTCTTTTCTTTAAGTACTCAGTTGTATAGAAAAATATATTATTAGTGGTAAAAAGCTGTCATTTAGTTTGGATATACATATTTATTTATCACACCAAACGGACAAAATTAAGAATGTATAAATATTAATAAAAAATAAAAAAAACATGCAATGTTATTGAAGAGGTAAAATTCATACAAATTCTATTTAATCGCGAATTCAATCAATATGCAACATGTTAATCGTATCAAATATATATGTATCCCTGTTCTAAGTCCGCATGTAGTCAAGTGCAACTACGGAACTTTGTAATTGTGGCCAATTATTTCCTGTTGAAGTACCAAACCCTAAAAACACAGTTTCAAAGATTGGAGGATAGGGGCCGTTTGGGATGTTGTGGGTTCAAGTCCCGTCAAGGGTTTTAACTGTCTTTAGATTGAATATTTTAAATTGTGATGATTTTACGTCAAGTCAGATCTAATAGTACACTGGAATGAGTTATATGATGGACTATAGCAACGTTTCATGTATACATAATAACTACACCATTTTATAAACACGTTTTATTTTTTTGTTACGAAAATAAGTTTGTAGGTTGGTATCCTACTTATTTCGTTGTAAAAAAAAACTGAATACTTCACACACTATCCACATTTTAACATTAATTAAGTAACGAAATGGGCATGACATTGCAAGCAAAAAAGCTTCGTAATCCAGGAGAAAAAGCTACAAAAACCGAGCTTTACTAACATAAAAAGCATACGAAAATGTTGTCTCATTAAATAAACATTTAAAATGCGTCAGGAATCCTTGGCGAGTGAATAAACGAGTTGTTCCCACGTTCCACGCTGTGGTCCATTCTGCGCCACCTAATTACTAAATAGCATAATGGATGGCACGGTCTCATTAGGGCGAAGTGGTACCGTTAGAGGCTCTCTGCCGGCATTGACAGGGGATAAAACTGTCCGTTGTGCACGGCTTTCTGCGAATCATTGTTGGAAATGTTGGACCATGCTTACAACGTAGAGGATAGTTATAGTTGCTGCACTTTAAAATAATCTTGTACTAACTTTACAATACGTCTTCCATCTTGCTGAGAGTAAGTACCCATGTAGCACGTTTACAGCCATTCTCCGTGTTTTCACTCATGTCATTGTTAAATGATATCACTCATGTCATTGATATATGACATGAGTGATATCAATGACATGACGTCATTGATAATGACGACGACGACGGTGACGCTGTTTATAAGGAAATGTTTCAATTTTTTATTATTATTAATTTACAAACAGTTTTATTTTATTATTGAAAATAGACTGACTAAAGGAAGCTGACATCATGGAAGATAAGAATGAAGAGGGATAAGTAGCCTTCGCAAATGCTATTTTCGCACCAAACATATGAAAGGTTCTTGTCCAATAGCGATGATTTAAAAAAGCGGCCAAGTGCGAGTCAGACTCGTCCATGAAGGGTTCCGTAGCAGCAAGTAACATAATATAAAAGTTCTTGTAGTTCGTTGTAACTTTGATCAATGTTAATAATAGTGTATTATTTTTTAATTAAGTTATTGATAAGTAAACATTATAATTAGGTGCCTAAATTATGGGATTTATATAGATCTAACTATATGCGAGCCCATATATGCTTGTTATAGCTAAACAAGCTAATATATATTCCAGTTTGACAAGAAATATTTCCAAAAATATCATCAATTTGTGTGCCTCCTCGCTTAGTTGGACAAGGTGGTAATAACGTCCTGTATCCAGCGTTCTGCATGAATGACAGTATACACTTGTCTTTTAAAAAATCTTCGTTGAAGTCTCCAAAAAGTAATGTTGGCATATTGTTGTTGCAAAAAACATAAACGTGCCTGCCCGCTCGGGTAAGCGCAGTCGGGAACCTGCCCCCCGCGCTCTCCGCACCCGCTACCGATCAAGCCACGCCCCGCGCGAATTATAATTATTATTTACTTAGGCACTTATTACAGATTTATTTTTAGAAAATAATGGTTCACGGCTTATGCATAAGGTTTAGGTTTATGAAATTAAATGTTTTTTTTATTTTATTATTTTTTATGTTTGAGTTGATTGAATGAAAGGTAAATTGCGGTTTACGATTTATGACGTATTAAAAAAAAACTACTTATGAGATTATGAGATAAAAAATTACAAACGAGATCTAGATCTCGTTGAAACCAATTTTCGGTGGAAGTTTGCATGGTTTTATCAAAGCAAGTTTTATCATAAAAGATGAAAGTAAAAGTTCGTAAAATATGAATATGCTTACATACTACATCATAAAATCTCTCTTGAATTCAAATCAGAACCTCAAAGCAACTCGAAAAGTGTAAATCTGTAATCCATCAAGCGGCTGCAAAGTTTATATTGACTTAGAATGCACTCTTGAAGAAAATTTATAACGGTGAGTGGGGAGGCAATTTAGACTCACTCGACTTTTGTTTTACTTGGTATTCATTTGGATTTCTATCGTATTCAATTTTATAATGAGACAAAGACTGAAAATAGCTTTATAGTGACTTAGTAGACTTGAATTTCTTTGTACCCATTTGATGACTTGGAACATTTGATTTAAATACACCCACAGGTTCAAAAATATAGTAATAAATCAACCCCGGATCTACGATTTTTTCGAACCGGGACAAAACCTTGATAGTGGCGCCCCCTCCCTTCAGTGTTTGAGAAAAACTGTTAAAACTGCCAATGAGTAGCATTTTTGTGACCATTTGTTAAAATAATAATCCTTTAATAAATTTAAACTTTTTATTATCTAATAACTTTCATTTGTGACATAAAACAGAAACACAGGAAAAATATATAACCAGGAAAGACTACAAATTAACACGGCGTGCTTTCTTTTTTGCGAACGGACACTACGTACGCGTTCAAAAATTTACTTGATCTGTTACGATGCGTTTATAAATAACTTAGTATGTGTTCTAAAACTAACTGGGCGTATGGAAATAGAAAAGTTTGTTTTTCAAACTTAAGTATTATTAATTTAAATGAAATTATCTCAATATTTTTAATATACAGTAAAAGCTCCATATGCGCGGTGAGGTATACGTTCCCTAAAATATGCCATGAATACAGAAACCGTGAATATGGAATGGTGATTTGTATGGGATTATAGGGGATACGTTCCTAGGTGACGAAAACAACAACAAATATAAGTAAAAAAAAAACAATTTAATTGAAGTTTTTTTTATCATCCCTGTTTGTACAAACTGTCCCTGCTGGGCGCGGGTCATCTTCTCATTATGAGAAGGGTAAGGCCACCACGCTGGCCAAGTGCGGGTTGGCAGACTTCACACATCTTCAAAATCATTGATAACTCTCAGACATGTAGGTTTCCTCACGATGTTTTTCCTTCACCGTTTTGAAGTTGGCGGCAATCAACAATACGCATATAACTCCGAAAAGACAGAGGTGCGTGCCGAGGGATTCGAACCCAGGACCTGCGGATCGCAAGTTCGACGGTCTCCCGACTAGGCCGCCGGAAACTTTTTTCGTCGGAAAACGTCAAAGGTAAAGCCAAATCAACAGTGGCGATAGCATTTAGCATACTTTAGGTGTAGTTATACTTAGTAGTTGTAATAAGGTCTATTTTATTTTTTCATTAGTCCATTAGCCGACACGTTTACAAAGGATACCGAATGCTTTTTATTAATATGTATGTACCGATTACCGTTTGGATCCGCGAATACAGAAATCTTTAGCCGCGAATATAGGAATTGATCGCAATTTTTTTATCCGCGAATAGTGAAAACGCGAATGAAGGAAGCGCGAATAAGGAGCTTTGACTGTATAGACAATAGCATTTTAATTTGTTCACAAATAGTTTCGTTATTTTGTTCTGTTTGCATGAGGTGTAATTTAATCAATTTAGTTTTTCAACCAATCAATCAATTTAGCCTGTCTACGTCAGTTGCCACTTATCCTGTAGTACCTAGCTGTAATTTATTATAATTAGCACCCCGAAAGGCGGAATATGGAGAACCACCTAAAGAATGTTCAACCTTATTATACTTAGCCATATACGCAATAACCAATTATTAATTAAACAAAAAAAATCATTTTCGGGGAAACGATATTCGGTATTTCATTATTCGTATATAATAATAGGTAGGCAACCCAAAACTATATTTAAATTTTCCTCATGTCCCTTACCTAACTTTAAAATAACGAATAGGTACTGTCTGTTACAGCACGTAAATTCTATGTTTTTCTTCTCCCAGTTCAGCATAGAAGAGAACAAACAAATTAAATATTGGCACGAAAGTTTCAGAATTAATCCAAATGCTCAAGCCATTTTGAACAAAAGGTCATGCCAAACATCGCATTTATATTGTTAACTGCAAAACAATCAGAAATCCAGCTTTCAAAATAACAAATGCTTTTAAAATAGCTTCCTCTCTCCATTTGTAAATTGGCATAGTTGAGAGAGTGCCCTCTCGCCGCTTGCTTTTATTCAAACCTCAAACTTGCCTTTGTATTATCATCAAATTAAATGCATACTTAATCTCTGTCTACAGCTGGAATTTCACAATTTCACTTTAATCCCTTTATTGTTTCTCTAGAGGTCTGTTTATTATTGAGTTTATGATGTTTTATGGGAGAATTATAAGTAACGCTGTAGTTTTCATGTTAAGTTAGGATCATGCCGTAATTTTAAAATAAGAAACTAAGTACGACACTTCCATTTCTTTCAGATGTCCAAATTCGTATACCTACAACGATTTTGATCTTCTGCACAAAAATGGTACTGCCGCCTACTTTGTTTCCTAAGAAAATTTTCAAGGCTAGAATAGATAGATATCTTCTAGATTGGCGTTCCCTATCCTCGGTCACACCTTGCGAGTTGGTGGTATTAACCACCAACGCGCACGGCAACCATCTCTCTTGCACATCACAATGTTTTTATACATATATATTCACTGATTGGGAACAATGAGAGACAGGTTCGTAAATTTAGACAGGAAAAAAGTTTTTCTTCGATATGTTTTAACTTGGCTGGGGAGTAAAAAATATGGGTTTTCTCTTGAATTATTGTTTTTAAATTTTCAGGGTTCCATAATTCGAGTAAAAAAATAGTGAATAAAATCGAATATATCTCGAAAAATATGAATTAAATCAGAGATTATAAAAATTAGATATAATAAAAAAATATACGTGACAAATAATTCTCTTAGATTAGGGTCAGAAACAGTTGATGAAATGAATGGTCATTCCTTACTTTTTTCAGCTGTAATAATCTACATAATTCTAGTTGAATTGCAAGTGTAATTTGTCTAACTTATGGTCGGTGAAGTAATACGTCTTGATGCGCTTCACAGAGACCCGAGGCCACGTAACCTTTTCATAGCAGCAGAGAATTTCAAAAATATTACCTGGTACTGTTGCATTGTCGGGCATAGAAACGACGTGGAGAGGTGCCACGTTATTTAAGTTTTATTTGTAACTTGTCAACTAATATTGAACGTACCGCCTAAATTAAAGAAAAAAGTTTTTATAAATGGACCCTTATCATACAAAAATCCCATTTATAAAAACCGCCAAATGCCCTCAAGGTCTTTATTTAATGTTTACCTCGAATTTAAAATTGAATTTCTTTTCTCAATTTTCAGTTTATAATTACTTGAAGTTCAATTAAACATTGAAGTATATTAATTTTCAACACACTTTCTCGAAAAGTGGCCCTTATTCAACCGTTTTATGGCCGAAAAATATCCTATAAAACTTGCGTGCTTTTGACTTTTCTATTACGCACTAGTGTCTTTACTTTACAGTTTTTTTTTTCAACAAAGAGTTTTTACTTAAGTTAGATATTTCAGTTATAAACGGGTATTTTTTCCTCGCAAGTGTGTTGAAAAACGTCGTATGAAACGCGTGTGCATTATGGTCATTACACTCTCGGCTCCATTACGCCCTCGCCTTCGGCTCGGGCTGCAATTCCGCCTCGACTGTAATGACCAACTTAGCACACTTGTATTACTATTAATAAACTATGTATGTACTATTAATAAAATAAGTATGTACTATTAATAAATCATATAACATTTTCGGGTCACAATAATAAACATTGTTTCGTCTACTTTCAAATTATCATGATTACCATTGAAGTCTTAGGGTATTTCTATTCATTTTTTAGTCTAGAAAGCAAGTGCAACATGTTCTCCAGTTTTTCTTCTAGAATTTACCATGGAACACTTCTGCAGCATTCGATGTTTTGGTTGATTTTGCTTTACACAAAAAAAGAGTAAATAATTGACTATTTAAGTACCCAAATTATGTATATTCGTGAAAATCCTTTCAGGAAGCGTATTAGCGTACCTATTCCATATCTTCTCAGCAGGATGCTAAGAAGCGTAACTAAAGCGTTCCATTTAAGTTTTCGGCAAATCCACCACGAAATGATCTTTGTTTTCTTAGAATCTTTAAATTTTCGGTCTTAGTTTCTTAGTATTTCCAGCCGCCCGAGACAAGAAAGGACAATGGAAGAGGGGAAAATTAAGGATATTGTGTTCATTCCTAATTAATTTATCACTTCTTCATTAGACACAAAGGTTGCAAAACGTTTAAATACTGAAAAATTGCAACCGTTTCAGTCAAACCTAAAACGTACAGTTGTTTTTTTTGTTACTCTCTACAAACTCCATTCAAAAGCTTCCTTTTTTGATTTGTTCGGGAACCCCATCATACCGACCCGAACCGTAGTCTGAAAACCAAGCGCATAACTCATTCCCTTTCCCCGGGCGGTGTTTTATCGAATTTACACGTTTCAAAAATCCAATCGTGTACTGTTGAACGAAAAATGTCACTGAAAAATAGGACTTCATATTACCAAGTGGAGCGCTTGCAATATGCTGACATCGCAGAATACTTGAAACTCGATTTTCACAGTGGCAGTGAGTCGGTGAAATAAGTACCAGCCTGGACTCCAACTGAACTTGGTTATTTGTGTACTGTATTGGTATTACATAAAATCTGGTTGTATGAGTTGCGATGGTTTGCTTTCCTGGAAATCGGTAGAATAATTGGGAATGGTCTGGTACTGGGAATTCGAGTAAATAAATACGTTGCATATATTGGACTAACAAGACAAACACTTTTGCGTACGTACTTATTAGGTATTTATTTTAATTTATTACTTGCGTAGGTTTCAATTATGAACTTCTCATTTGGCGAGTTTTCACATACATAATAAAAAAATACATTATTATATATTACATTACTCTATTATTGCATATTCAAAATCAACTTAATTTTTAACCGGTATGTGAGTATGAATAGAATAGAATAGAATATCGTTTATAAAAGTCACATTCATAATAATTTAATAAATTGGTATTAGGCAAGTTTCTAATATGGACTCGTATGTATGTATGTATGTATGTTCATCTGTTTCCTCGTAAATTCTAAACTACTTATCATAATTTGACAAATAAGTGTCGTTGGAAGCGTCTTGTTTGTCCTCTGGCTATATGACGTCACATTAAATTGAATACGGCCCACTAGCAGGCAAGAAGTTAAAAAAATATTGTTTTTCGCCTCTCCCCATAATATGCTGTATCATTGAACAGGGATTTTAAAATGAAGGTAAGGTTTATTATTACATCATATTTTTGTCAAGCGTACTATATGCAAGGTATATCCCGTCAAAATCATGAAATTTAAGCTCCTTTGCTAGTAATTTTTGCTCTTATCAAACCCTAAACGTAACGTACGTGCAAATAAAAATAAAAAAAAGTAGCAAGAATAGCTAGTTTCAGTAGTATTATAGTACGTAAAAAATTAAAATCAGACAACATGCAGAGGTAGAAAAAAAACTTTTGTATAACAAAATGCGCTAGCGACAAATTTCGCACTGAAACCTTTTAAGCTGACAGTCTATCCTATATGGTTTCAATAACTTTAAAGGTCAGAAGAAATAAAATATTAAGCAGCACTATTACAATACATAGAACAAAAAATACCAATTCTTCGATTATGATTTGTCACCCCTGAAGCGCCATTAATCACTAGCTAATGTCGATAATGTCTCACCATTATAATCGAAGCCCCATCGTTTTTCTCTTATTTACGTAGAGCAGTTCCGGTTGTTTCGGTGTCCATGGCTGCTATAAATTTCCCCTTCCCGGAAACATGACAAACAATCTCACAATAGAACAAAAAACACCGATTCAACAGAACACTAGACTGGGAGATAATGGCTGCTATAATTACTATTCAAAATATTTCGTTGTGTCTCAAAAGTACCCGCAAATCACTAATGAAAGTGTATATAGTGTAATACGTGTATCAGTATCGTGGTGAGTGGAGAGGTGGAAAAATGTAGACTCTACTTAAACAAATGTAGTATCTACCAAAACCAATGGTAAAAAGACTGATTTTATGTAAATGTTGGCATTACTAAATAATAAAAAAAAAATAAAAAAATTATAATAAGTTTAAAATTTCTTTGGTTCTTTATTGGTTATTTGATATATACAAAAAAAACTCGGACAACTAACTGTGACAGAAATGACTGCTATTTTTATTTCTTTTATAAAATATATTTATGTATACGTTGTGGTTGTTTTTGTAGCAAATAAAAATATGTCTATATCAATCAATATATGTAATAGAATTGAATTAAAAAACTACTATTTATATACTCAATTTATCTTCACTGTTTGTATTATTTTCTATACATCACTTGATTTGATATTACTTGAATACATAACACTTCAAAATATATTTAAGGTGCTTAGTAAAAATATGAATCTAATTTATGTAGTTTTAAAACATATCCGTTCAACTTCAAACTCAAAAATGTATATTTAGTAAACAAGCCATTGGCTTCCACACTACCAATATTTACAATGTACACACCTTATAGATGTTTATGGAGCTATATTGTTTGTTGTTCAGTTTCGAATCAGTTTTGAACTATTGGTGTCGGATTTCAAGAATAGGTGCACCGGCTGTGCTCTGTGGACTGTACTCCAATGCTAGTGCTTGTCGATATTTTGAATCTGTGTATTTTTTACATGAACGTACAGTGCCACAAGCTTATCTGGCTCGGTGGCGAAAAGTGGAACTAACGATGCCATATTAAAATATTGTAACGCTGAGGGAGACATTATAGTGACTCTGCAAGGCCCGAGAAGTTTGTGGCAATGTATTTTTTTTATTATAACTGGACTCGCTTAGAGCATTTGCCAGTGTTGTTTGCAAATCTTAATACTTGACAGCAGCAAATGTTCTAAGCGGGTCGAATTCCAATAAAAAAGGAAAAAAATATGGTTATTAAAAAAGCATGAGAAATTTGTGCCCCCTCAATAATGTATAGCATAATAACAACCCGCCAATTTGATTGCCACGAAAAAAATATGAAACTGAGTGATGAGACCAACAAGTTTCACTCTGAAATATTAGATATTAAATCTTCCTAAAACTTTAATTTCGGAGCCTGGACTAATTCACAAAGGCGAGAATCTTCCCCAGGTGAATTTAGCGGAAAAAATCAAACGCAACTTACTAAATCCTTCACGATTGTAAACTTTTTAAAGAGATCTCTCTTCACTCGCTCTTTTTTTCTTTTGTTATGTAGGCATGCGATTTGTCATTGAATGTCAAATGCTCGTCTTCGAAAATTAGAAAATGTGCAGATGTTTATACGATAATCCTTAATATTTGACACTCTTGCAAAGAAAAACGTGTAGGTGAAACTCTGCGATTCTATAATCTGACGCACTTACTCAGGAATGCGATGAAAATATTTTCATTTTTAGAGATTATTCAAAAAGTAATAAAGCGATGTTTATAAAATTATTATGGGACCAACTTGGGAGCTTTCTCTATACACCAATTCAGGAAACACAAAAATTGGTTCACGAATGACGGAGTAATTCGTGTACACACCTACATAAAAAAAATATACGGTACGAATTGATAACGTCCTCCTTTTTTGAAGTCGGTTAAAAATTTACTCTTAATTAACATTTGACACCTTATAAACCTGTGAAGTTCGTAAAATGTGATCTCGGCACTTAGCTACATAGAAATCACTTATTACCCCGAACAATCAATTCACGTAGACGTCTCTGGGCGAGATCACTTGTAATGGTCGTCGTGCTCCGGGCGATTAACACAGAGTGGAAACTACAGTAGGAATCATCATCATCATTGGCCTGTTTACATCTACATGAGATGATACTATGTAGCGTCCGGTTGATAACATCTGCGCTCGTGATTAAATAAACCAATACGAGAGCGACAGATGCGGTCACATTTTTGACATGTATATAATCGCGAAGAGAGCGGTAAGTAGTTGGTTATTTTCACGTTGGTGCCTGATCAAGCGTTTCCGGTACTTCCAGCCACGCATCGTCGTGTAACTTAACACCGTTAGCTGTCACCTTCCTCTACTCTATACGGTCTTCTGATACGAGCTCCAATCGGACGATTCAATGTTGAAACTAGACATGTCGCGTTTAACGCTGTCCTTGAATCTCAACAGAGGGCGTCCGACTGGACGCTTGGCGTGTGCGATTTCTCCAAGAAGAACCTGCCTAGGCACACGAGATGGCTCCATTCTTTGCAGTAGAAATAATAGCACAATATTACTTTCTTTGTACATGTATGTATGTAAAAGCAAACGGTTTCATTGTGGCAGTGTTTGAAGATAAGCAGAAAGTTTGGCAAGGCATATTACAACTCATTCCTTATCGTAACGTTAAAAATCATACAAATCCGTTAAATAATCTCGATTCGAATTATTATTATTATTATATAATGTTCTGTGCCTCCAGGCCGTCTGCTGTTACACTACTTTTTTTAAACGTATTATTAGTTTGGGTTTTTAAACAAAATTACGCATTTTGAAGTCGGTTGCTTGCATTTTTTTAATATTAATAAATTTTGAGCAGTATGTGTCAAGAAAATGGAGCGCGAATAGATAGATAAACTCTTTAAAGACTAAGTGATCAAAAATAAAATTACAAAGATATTTTTAATAAAGGAACAACCAATGAGAACGTCAGATGAGCCACCTAAAAGTTATATGCACGCTTGTAAGCAAAAATAATAAAATAGCTTGAATTCACGTGAACTATCGATATGTGCCTAAAATATCCTTATTAGAGTCAAATTTACCACTCTATCACTTCCCTTAATTCAAAAGTGCGCATTTCAATTTCTTAAATAGCAAATAATAACTAATGGTAACTAATTTAGTGATACTAAATGTTTACTACTTACTATTTAATTGAGGTGGATACAGATTGAATAGATAGATAGATGGATATGTTCAATAACTTGTCTTATAAAACGTTTAGTGTGACTGATCCTACTGAGGAATTTAAGCTACGGTATACATGTCCAGAACAGGGGTGGGCCATGACATGCTCCAACGGAACGTGCCCCGCGTGCGATCCCAGAACGCTGATTGCATTTATTCTATGACGGAGCTCGACAGCATGCCCATGACACTGCTTCGACTGTCCGTTACAGAATACCCGGTAATTTTCTACGGATCCTTGCAATTAAATAAATAACTATTTGTGGACATTTCACACAACACCATCTAGTCCAAACTAAGCAAAGCTTGTTCTATGGAACTAGATGGCTGAATACATACTTATAAATTTTTTTTTTTTTTAAATATTTGCACATATAACACATAGAAACATCCAGATACAGAACAAACATCTATGCTATCCACACAAATGTTTGCCCTGGGTGGGGATCGAACCCACGACCTACAGCTCAGCAAGCTGCATACTACCAACTGAGCCACGAAATACATGTATAAATAGCTACAATAATAAGTAAAAGTATACATGTAACTTCTCATTCAAAGTTGCAGTTGGATGTCGTGAGAAAGTTTTGCATAGTAACGTTTAAGCTGCTAATTTATGCTCTAATTTCTAGATAAATAGTTGAAATTCCTTGGAAGCATTCAACCGCGCGCTGGTCTAGCATAATTAACTATTGTTATTGTTTATAAAAAAAATATTTAATCAATACTTTTTTACTTATAAATTTCGGATAGTGAGCACATGAGATAATGACAATGGTAAATATGAATCTGGGGGCACAGCCGTGTCCCCAGATTTAGCCAGCCAGCGGGCACGCCGAGACTACTTTTTTCGAAGCGATTCGTCGGATTTTTGGACTTCTATTTTCTAGGAAATAAAGTTCTCCACGAAACATTAAAATACGGTATAGTTGTCACGCAAACAGATTTGCGCCTAAAGCGTGTTGATTTGAATAATCTAACATCGTTAAGCATGCAAAAGTCTTTTACACTTCTCGCTGAATTTTCACCCAATTTTTTCCCAGACAAAGATTTCAAATTTAGACGCAGTTTTAAATTTCTTTACTAACTACGAAAAATTCACGTTATTACGTAAAGTAAAATAAAAATAACAATCAAAATATCAAGTACAATAGAATAGTTATAAAATATCATTCAAACAAATATAAAATAGTAAAAATCTCTTTCAATATTTCATCATCATCATCTCAGCCATAAAAAGTCCACTGCTGGACATAGGCCTCCCCTATGGATTTCCAAATAGACCGATTGGAAGCGGCTTGCATCCAGCGTCTCCCTGCCACTTGTATGAGGTCATCTGCCCATCTCGTGGCTGGTCTTCCTACGCTGCGCTTGCCGGTGCGTGGTCTCCACTCGAGAACCTTTCGGCCCCATCGGCCATCAGTTCTACGTGCTATGTGGCCTGCCCACTGCCACTTCAACTTGCTAATCCTCTGTATCTCTTTATTTCTTATTCGATCTCGTAGAGTGATTCCGAGCATAGCCCTCTCCATAGCTCGTGGCGTGACCTTGAGCTTCCTTATAAGGCCCATAGTTAGGGACCACGTCTCAGTGCCGTAAGTCACCACGTCTCAGTGCCGTAAGTCATCACTGGTAACACACACTGGTCGTAAACTTTCGACTTGAGAGACTGGGGTATATTGGACGAGTAGACGCTTTTTAGTTTCCCGAACGCTGCCCAGCCGAGTTGGATACGACGATTGATCTCTCTCGCAAAGTTGGACCTGCCTAATCGGACCGTTTGTCCTAGGTAGACATAATTAAATATTTAATATTTGGCAAACACTTATTTAATATATTGTCTAAATATATTGCGAAAAACTATATTATTCTGACATATAAGAAGCCTCAGGAGCTGTCTTATTTCTTTTTTTTAACAGGAATATTGTTTACCTTTTAAGACGCAGGTCTGTACTTAAGAGACGCATCACAACAAAAACCGTTCTAATTCGTACCCCACAGCCATAAATAAGTAAATGTAACGACGCCATTACCGGGTTTTATTTTATTTACACACCTCAAGTATTCTCAAGCAGGCGCATAAAGTGTGGGAATTACCACTTGGACGCGAAATAATTGAATACAGTGAATCAGCTACCAACGTGATGTAATATACTGCAGTTTCACAATAGAATTAAATAATCGGCCAAGTGTGAGTCGGACTCGCGCACGAAGGGTTCCGTACTATCATCTATAATACTACAAAGTTTAGTTCTGTTTATAAAATAACGAGAAATCAACGAAATTCCAAGTAGTAAATTGCAAACTTATAGGTAGGTTTTAGATACACATCCGGGCAACATAACGACGCTCGCGCGAATACGCGCGGCTATGGCTCGCTCCTTGATGTTACCTCCCCCGCTACCCGCGCGGCCATTGCTTAGCAATCGCCCCGCGCTCGCGCCACCACCACACCGCGGCGCGGCGCTCGCACCGCGTTTAGATGCACGGATTATTTTCATTTTGTGAGTTTTTATGTATTAGATTAGGTATTTATTTTTATAGTTAATATATTTCTAAATATTTACTTACAAATATTCAAGTTTCTACCTGTTATTAAGATCGAGTAAAAATTGCTTAAAAATTTCGTTTGTTGTATGGGAGCCCCCTTTAATATTTACTTTATTGTTATTTAAGTATTTATTTTGAAAGGTAATATACAAGTAAATATTCTGTGAAAATTTGAAGCGTCTACCTGTTACTGTTTTTAATATTGAGCAAAAAAATACGAAAAAAACATGTTTATTGTATGGGGACCCCCCTTAATATTATTTATTTTTAAATTTTTAGTATTTGTTGTTATAGCGGCAACGGAAATACATCATTTGTGAAAATTTCAGCTTTCTAGCTATCACGGTTTATGAGATACAGCCTGGAGACAGACAGACAGACAGACAGACAGACAGACAGACAGACAGACAGACAGACAGACAGACAGACAGACAGACAGACAGACAAACAGACAGCGAAGTCTTAGTAATAGGGTCCCGTTTTTACCCTTTGGGTACGGAACCCTAAAAATACCAATAATTTTTCTATTAAAAAACCGACTTTAAACGCAACTTACTAAATCCTTTACGACTGTAAACTTTTTAAAGAAACCTCTCTTCACTCGCTCTTTTTAGGGTTCCGTACCCAAAGGGTAAAAACGGGATCCTATTACTAAGACTTCGCTGTCTGTCTGTCTGTCTGTCTGTCTGTCTGTCTGTCTGTCTGTCTGTCTGTCTGTCTGTCTCCAGGCTGTATCTCATAAACCGTGATAGCTAGAAAGCTGAAATTTTCACAAATGATGTATTTCCGTTGCCGCTATAACAACAAATACTAAAAATTTAAAAATAAATAATATTAAGGGGGGTCCCCATACAATAAACATGTTTTTTTCGTATTTTTTTGCTCAATATTAAAAACAGTAACAGGTAGACGCTTCAAATTTTCACAGAATATTTACTTGTATATTACCTTTCAAAATAAATACTTAAATAACAATAAAGTAAATATTAAAGGGGGCTCCCATACAACAAACGAAATTTTTAAGCAATTTTTACTCGATCTTAATAACAGGTAGAAACTTGAATATTTGTAAGTAAATATTTAGAAATATATTAACTATAAAAATAAATACCTAATCTAATACATAAAAACTCACAAAATGAAAATAATCCGTGCATCTAAACGCGGTGCGAGCGCCGCGCCGCGGTGTGGTGGTGGCGCGAGCGCGGGGCGATTGCTAAGCAATGGCCGCGCGGGTAGCGGGGGAGGTAACATCAAGGAGCGAGCCATAGCCGCGCGTATTCGCGCGAGCGTCGTTATGTTGCCCGGATGTGTATCTAAAACCTACCTATAAGTTTGCAATTTACTACTTGGAATTTCGTTGATTTCTCGTTATTTTATAAACAGAACTAAACTTTGTAGTATTATAGATGATAGTACGGAACCCTTCGTGCGCGAGTCCGACTCACACTTGGCCGATTATTTTCTTTTGTTAAGTATGCGATTTGTCATTGAATGGCAAATGCTCGTCTTCGAAGATTAGAAAATGTGCAGATGTTTATATGACCTTAATATTTGACACTCTTGCAAAGAAAAACGTGTAGGTGAAACTCTGCGATTCTATAATATGACGCACTCACTCAGGAATACAATAAAAATATTTTAATTTTTTTGTGATTATTTAAAAAGTAATAAAGCGATGTTTATAAAATAATTATGGGACCAACTTGGGAGTTTTCTCTATACACCAATTCAGGAAACACAAAAATGGGTTCTCGAATGACGGAGTAATTCGTGTGCATACATAAAAAAAAAATACGGTACGAATTGATAACCTCCTCCTATTTCGAAGTCGGTTAAAAATGAAATTTGACTTGGCAAATACATTTTTAACAGACTTGCGCTTGACTGCTATTTTTCAGGCAATCGGGTAATAAAATAGTCAAAAGATTTGTTGACGTGCTGATTTCTCCTAGACAAAGTCGCCATCGCAAACTACAACCGTCAACAAGGCGACCACTGACACCGCATTCTAGGGAATCCTGTGTTACAGCGGTCAACGTTTCTAACTTCAAGTTTTTCTCCAATAATATATTTATTTTGTTATTGTTAATTAAGTGAATATAGTATCGATTAGTGTCAACATAATATACTAACGGAAATTAACGTGATTCTCGCACGATTCTTAAATAAAAATTACGTCACCCACATGAGTTTTGTGTCCAAATATTCGACCATCGTTTCAAGTTCAAAATTCAAAATTCAATATTTTATTTAGCTTGTGGTCCTGGCTACAAGGGTAAGTTGGTATTTACAATTTAGTATTCTGCCAGATCCTGCTTTAAAGCATACAAGAAGTTTATAACATGTAATTTTGCAATTATAACAATAATAATTTTAGTTAGTTATCAATTAATTATTAATGCACTATAATAAGATTGTCAAAAGCTAATAAGGTATTATAATTATACATCATACATGTCATTTAGGTCTAACAACACAGCACAACCAGTTACTTGATATCACTTAAGTACCGCCTAATACATTATATACCTAAGTAAAAAAAAATATCTTCCTTCTTTGTCAGTCAGTTAAGTAAACACAATTGTATACAGATACAGATACTTTATTGGTAAATATACAAGTCAAATGAACTAATTTCTAGAATCGAAAAATAATATAATATTAAGGTACACTAGAGGTACTTATAAATTTATCTGCAAGATATTCTGTAATGTCATAATATGCCCTGCTTTGCAGGAATATTTTCAGTTTATATTTAAATATATTGAAAGAAGCTGCGTTTCTGATGCTTTCCGGTAAATGGTTATATATGCTTGTACCACATATATACACAGACTTAACAGATTTCGCTAGAGAGTGAGCAGGTGTTTTAAGTTTATCTTTCTGTCTAGTATTATACGTATGGATTGCGCCTAGTCGGTCAAACTTATCCAGGTTCAGCCTTACAAAGGTGCAAACCTAATAAATATATATGGACGGTACCGTTAATATACCGAGGTCGGTAAAATATGTCTTTATAGAGAAAGTAGCTGCATTAAACTAATAGGTAAGTCGTTTGATTAACATCAAACGACTTACCTATTAGTTTAATGCAGCTACTTTCATAACTGCGGCTCTCGTGTTAATCCTGTTGTTTTGATACATTACGTCATACATTCGGAATGTGCACTCAGATGGCATATATAGATCTACGCATAAACACTGCGCTGATCTAGCGAGGTTCATCATTAACTAGAGGGATAGCACTAATCAGGTAGAGTGGTTGAAGCCTATGATACCTAGATAGTGAAAATATCAAGCTAAAACTGGGCTTGTAGTTATTGGACTATCCTACATCGATGTTTCGAAGAATCGAATGAAGTGAAGTGAAATGAAGTTTATTGGAGAAAATGCTAGGGCTAATTACAGACACCGAGGAACAAACAATATGAAAATAACAACTAAATAAAATTACAGTCACAACGGTGTGCACTGAAGCCCACATTAGGGTGACCTGTGTCGTGGGTTTCAGGCTCCTCCTTAAAACATCCAAAAAAGGTAATAGTTACCTATAGATTATTAGTCAAGAGATATATCTACCATATAAGGTTCACAGCTATTAGACTAAACTCATTTTATGAAGGTGTGAAAGTGTAATACATAAAACCTAAGTTGTTGAAATAGATAATATAAAAATAACAAAAAAGCACTTTCAACACACTAGATGCAATGAGGTTATGTTCGTTATAGACTGTGTTCTAAGTATGCGTGAGTGCCAGGGTCTGTGCGCGTTTATGATTGAGTAGGAGAGTGAAGAATGCGTGTATGTGTGTGTGTGTGAGTGTGAGTTTGTATGAGAGAGTTAAGAATGTTTTAAATCATATGTCCAGCTAGGTGACGTTTTATGAACAAGCCGATGCCTATTAATAAACTAAATTGGACTCTTGATTACCCGAGTAGATTTAATTACTAACTAGTCGGATAGTACGTCGCTTAACATCAGGCGAGTTGGCGGTCAAGCTCAAACCTGTTACAGTATAAAAAATAAAACCGGACAAGTGCGAGTCAGACTCGCCCACCGAGGGTTCCGTACAAACTAGTAAATAAAAGGAGGAAATCATATATTTTTTTATATTTTCCTTCATACTTAAACTGAAAAATATACATCGTAAAAATATTTAAAAACCTGTTTTAGCTTATGCTAAAGAAGCGCCCGATTTGGAAAATGACCGTTTTGGGTATTGCTCATTATGGTAAATGCTCTTATTATATTACTTATTATTATATTATTATAGGGTATACATATACGTGAATAAGTTATAAAACACTTATTATCAATCAATGTAAGTAGCAGGTGACGAACACAAAATTTATTACCGTTTTTGCCGCATTCGTATGTACTAAAGATTATAATACCTACTTGTAATCATTTTCGAAAATAAGTCCTATTTATCTCATTTACCAACAAACAAGAAGCAACAATCTCTAGATTTACCCCACTTTATAAGCAGACGGGATCCTCAAGAAAATAAACAGTTAATTTTTCCAAGTACATAAAAATCCATTCCAGCTTTCAAAGTTTGGGAAAGTTAAATTTAAAATCAACCGTCTACATCCATCCGCTCAAATCAAATTATTTTTGGTACCGAATAAATTGGGAAGATATATTTTTCTCTCTTTTTGATCTTGAGGAAACGAATCGCTAAGGTAAACATCAATTTGTTTAATAACCTCTTTCCTAGTATAATAAATTGTATTAATATTATACAGTTTGAAGAAATTTGCCTTATCGTGTTCGTGCCTCATTAGTTAGTAGGGTTTCTGAACGGCACACAATACGTTTGCACGCTATGGGGCATAACCAAAGATCGTATTACCTACAATAATATTAATATTGGTAATATAATAGCTTGCTTGCTTAGTATACATAGACTAATTAAGTAGTAGATGCACAAACGTAGCCTTCATCTGGGCACGCATACATTGCAGCCAGACGAGGTCAAAAGTATCTCTCCCAAGAAAGTACTGGGCTTCCTATTGAGCGCAGGACTGGGGAGAGAACTGTAGTACAGTGGCAGTCACAATAGATCTCACATAGGTCGCAGTGACATTAAAGCCGCCTATCAGAATAAAAAAAAAAGTACTAAAGAGGAAATATGGTTAAAACTATAATAAATTTTAAATAGGAGCATATTCAAAAGTATAAACATTATTTGCTAACAAAAACATTTACTAATTACTTCAAGGTTTGATTACGATAGCCTCGATGTGAGCCACCACATCGAGGCTATCGTAATCAAACCTTCGGACCCAAGTGTGTTGCTACGGAATCAAACTGCCAGGGGTACGGTGTAGGTCGTCTCCTCGTGGTGCACCCTGGGCAACACTGGTGTATTGGCAGTGGCTAAACGACCGGCGATTGGGGGATGCTTCCTGGGTTTATGGGTTCAAGCCCTAATAGAAGCGACCAAATGTACGTATGGTGTCATGCAAGCTGAACTACAAGTGAGACAGGCTGCGAAGTCGCTCATCGGACGGCATCGTGGCCGAAAGAGTCACTGATAAGGTACGGTGCTCACGGGGCCGCTACCTTTAGATGTCGGTCGCGGTGGGATCGCAGGAAAAGGTGTGTCCTCAGGGTGCCAATAAAACAGTCCTAGCCTGATTTGGGGCCCGTAAGAAATGTTGTCCCTAGCTTTAGTCCTTGCATGTGTCATTTTCTTGTTATAACATATGTAATTGTACAATTACAATGTAACAAAAATCATCACAAATTGAATATATTCGAAATTAGTCTCTTTCTAATCGTTTTCACAACCATGTTTATAAATCATTGGAAGATTGTAAGTCACTTATTCTAACAATAGCAACGTAATAGTGTTGATTTTATCCTTGTTTCTCGTCTTAATTTCATCTAAATTAAATGCATAAGGTATCTGTTTTATTTATCTACTTTTGTGTTTAGTTAAATATATTAATACCATGCCGTGCGCTTAAAGAGTGGATCACGTGTCCGACCACATCCATAGCATGCTATTAAACGCAATATTTCCTGAGATCTATAAAGAGTGTCAAATAAAATAAATACATTGAAATATAAATAAATTTTATTTTATCTTATGTTTACCTACATGTTATACCTACTTACTCTCGTGCACTTGACACTTCCGCTTCTTAAAGGCGTCTACTGCAATGAACGCCAGTCGCGGGTCTGTTTCTGGAAAAACCAGTTGCGGGAAACAAACGGGCGCTCTTTGGTTTGTCCGAAACAAACTCATTGCGCGGCTATCCACGGGACCCTCTTAACGCAGCGAATGCTCTAAGACGTTTACATTCGGATAATAACTATAATAACTTTATTTGTAAAAACAATTTGTACATATAAAGAACTATTTAAATACACAAATTAACTTAGGTAAAATATAATTTGCTACATTGTACATTGTTTATTCACTGCATCCTGTGAAGTTATTGTGGCCATTTAAGAGAATACGGTATGATCTGTATTACAAATTACAATGAAGGATCATCTGATGCGATGAAGAAGAAGTATAAACAAATATCAGATATTATGTCTTTCACATTTTTCTTTCCTGAATATCATAATCCAATAATCCATATTTGGCAATCGAGCATTTTGATATTAATGATACAAAACTTGTATTACCATAAAATGAATAAACGTAGCAATGCTACAGCTTAGCACTGATGGTCTAAGCTGAAACGTAGCAGTTTACCGTAATCCAAATAACTACAAAGTGACAAACGTCAATTAATCGAACTCAGTATTAAGGTTATCTTAAAATATGTTTTAAGTGCATAAAGCATCCGGTTCAATTTCGACTCCTCTTACGTGATATATAAAAATACAGACTATTATGCCTTGCGCCACAAGGCCGTAATATTTCGCAGACGATAATCTTAAAGCCCGTAACAAAAACAAAAAAAAATAAAAAGATATAATTTTTAACAGAAAATTAGTGTAGTTTGAAAAACTGAAATAATTAACTTCAAAACATGCAATTTATTTTATTTGGATTAAATTATTTTCTACTTATTTTGTTTAAATACCAAACTACAAAACCGATTGTGATGATTTTGATTGATAAAATTTCTATGCGACCAATATGTATTTTTAGATTGGTCGCATAGTAATGTTATCAAAATCGGTATAATTATTTCTATTCATAACTTGTACTCTCCTTTCTCATTATGTATTATGTATACATATGCAGGTTATGTATACATAATGAGAACACACGAGAAACTGGATGAATCTAGCCCAGGACCGGAAAGAGTGGAAAGGGCAAAGCCCCCTCCCCCCTGGAGGGGGCTTTGCCCTGCAATGGTAAAATTTATAGGCTTTTAATAATAACAATATGTAGGTTATGTGGTAACAAACACATACAGCGCGGTATATTATAGTCTAGTAAAAATAAGATTTGTGACAACATAAAAGACTACTAAGTATATTGTTATTTAAATGAATGTACTGGTGTTTTGAAATACATTTGACACAATTTCATAATGATATTATAAAAGCTAATTCTGTTACCTTTACACGCTCAAATAGCTGAACCGATCGTTATGAAAATTAGTATAGAGATAGCTTTGGACCTGGAGACGGACATAAGCTACTTATCATCATCATAATAATAACTGCATCATCATCATTTTTCATAACTACGCGAGTGAAACCGCGAAACGCAGCTAGTCTATAAATCGGTGATGATTGTTGATCTATGATTTTTAGCTATTTTCCTATCATAATTTCAAAGAATCCCAGTTGCAAATACTGTGATGTGCTCCATACAAACGGATTTATTTTTACTAGACTTATGTACTAATCCAATTACAGATCTGTGTAATTTCTACTCTTATTTATTTTCGTCTACGGTTTTACGACTAACATCAATCAAGTATCTTGTCTGAAAAGATTGGTTCTCAGACAAAACCAGTCAACTCTATGTCGTTTCGCGTTTTCCAATTCCGCGAATTCGAGTGATCGGTTTCCTATTTTGAATTTACATAGCGTTGAGGGTACGTAAAGAATCGAAATTTACCTTGACTTGTTCAGAACAGAAACTGAGTTCTTAATTCGAAAAAATTAAGTATTTATTAATGCAATGATATTCTTAATATTATGTTCCTGCGGGATGAGTCATGAAAAAGGTCAAGTGCCTTTATTGACTATCTACTATCTACTTTTACAGACTAGAATAGTAAGCTTTATAACTGCTACTATTTGAACTTCTAGACAAAAAAATCGACAATCTATTTATCTCCGATTGAAGAAGGGCTATTCAAAAACGGACACACGTTTGCAAAAGAGATAAAGATAACCCAGAAACAAATTTTAAATTATAATTTTTATTGTACGTAACATAATTTGCCATGTACATGTTTATCAACTTTATTTGAAAAGTACACTGAGGTTACCTAAAGTAACAATATGTTTTTGATTTTGATTAACTGACATGTAATTTATTGTAATTATGAATAAAGAATATCATATCTTAACAATATAATATACAGGACTACACTAGGACTATAATCACTAGTTGTGTCGTTTTGGCGCTTGAGTTTTTTTTAATATGACCAATTTTTTCATGAAACATATTTCGTATCCGTAATGGCATTAGGTAAGATTTTAAATCTTAATAGAGATGAACAAAGCAATACAAAATAAAAAAAAATGTGAATTAAATTACATTAAATTAAACTAATCATTATTAAATTAATTAATAATTATTAAATTAATTTGGTCAATACAAAAGAAAGAATTTTGTATTCACTAAATTAATTGCTAAAATTATTTATGTCCTGTAGCACGACATTTCGAACAACACGTAAGTACCTGTAACATTGTTGTTTCTTATACTATTAATTTATTACGAAAGTAAACCTTATGAATGATTTTACAATTCCTGATTTAGGTTTTTATAAGTACCTACTTATAGAGTAGGTACTTATAAAAACTGGTAAATTCTGGTACTTTTGTAGGTTTCTAGCTTAGATCGTGCCCTAGATTTCAGTTCTTCAGAGAGGCGGTGGGCAGGCATTTCATTTTTCAGGTCACTCGGCTCGGCCACGCGAACATTCTTTGCACAACCTTTAAAAAACCCTTATAATATTGAAAATTTTATCATGTTAATAGAACCGCTTTTGTTCATGTATTTCCAAATTTTAACACAAAGGGAAGGCTGTTATAAGTTTGACATATGTGTCTGTCTATTTGTGTGTAAGTTTGTGGCATCATAGCTTTCAAACGGATGGCCTGATTTTGATCTATTTTTTTTTTGTTTGAAAGACCATTTGATTATTGAGAATGTTGTTAACTGTTTCGTCAAAATCGGTTAAGCCGTTTTTTATGTCAATGTTTTTTTGATTTCCTAATCTTGCTTGTTATATTTGTATGTTTAAAAAATTGCGTTTATTTGTATGAAAGGTTTTGTTATATGAAAGGGCTTTTATTAGGTAAGTAGGTAAATTTTACACACATGATATCTTTCACACAATGAATTCATCATCATCATCATCTCAGCCATAAGAAGTCCACTGCTGGACATAGCCCTCCCCCATGGATTTCCAAAAAGACCGATTGGAAGCGGCTTGTATCCAGCGTCTTCCCGCCACTTGTATGAGGTCATCTGTCCATCTCGTGGCTGGTCTTCCTACGCTGCTTATAAGGAAGCTCAAGGTCGCGCAACGAGCTATGGAGAGGGCTATGCTCGGAGTCTCTCTACGAGATCGAATCAGAAATGAAGAGATACTTAGACGTACAGGAAGGAGTCACCGATATAGCACAGCGGATTAGCAAGTTGAAGTGGCAGTGGGCAGGGCACATAGCACGTAGAACTGATGGCCGATGGGGCCGAAAGGTTCGAATTATTCTAAAGAATGCTCATTTAGAATCTTTTACAGCGGTTTTACGCATAATTTTTCACTAAAAACGTACACTTAACAGCGTATCAAGCGTAACGTAATCTTTTCTGCAGTCGGGTAAGTACTTTGTTTTTCTTTTACTAATAATACTTGGTTTGTTCGACTATCAATATAATCGAGACGCCCATTACCATTTTTTCCATTAGAATTCTCTTTCAAAATAGATATTACGTACTGTAACGGCCAATAGCTGTTCCCACGTGTGATAAGAAAAAAAAAGGTTAAACTGCCTAACGCTTATAGCAATCAAGATGGGGACAGATTTATTTAAAACACATGTCGAAAGGAATGGTTATTGAGACGCTTGTCGAATTTGAGGATAATTTATTAAAATCGCACTGTTTTTTTTTTGTGCAGCAAAGCACGGGAGACTCCTATTAGGGGCAGGAATAAATGTTAGATGACCAATGGGATGGGACAGGGTCAGAGAGGGGTAGCTTGGCTGTGGGGAGGGAAAAACGCCCATTGCCCATACCATTTCCTGACAGAATTAACCGACGCGTGCGCCGAGTACAACGCCACAGTGATGTTCCTGATACGGCTATTGCCGTAATATACGGCTTTTAGGCATGCTAAGTATCTAAAATACGGCATACGGCAGACATCCCAAAGCCGTATAAAATTTGTATGAAAGTATACGGCTGATATCGTAAGTATCGACAAATAATAATTTCTTCGTATAACGTAACGCATCAACGCGGAAACGGTTTCAGGTTTGGGAGTTCCCCTGGGAGCGTATGAATAATACGGATAAATTAAGATGTTAAGAAAATAGAGCAAAAACAATATATATCTTTGTTCTCCGATTGACTTTAGAATTTTGTCTGCTTAACCAAAAATAACTTCTTAAATCTTTGGATTGTTTTGATTAACATAAAAACAAAAAGAAACGAAATAAACGAATAACCTCTACCAGTGATGTTCCTGATACGGCTATTGCCGTAATATACGGCTTTTAGGCATGCTAAGTATCTAAAATACGGCATACGGCAGCCATCCCAAAGCCGTATAACTTTTGTATGAAAGTATACGGCTGATATCGTAAGTATCGACGAATAATAATTTCTTCGTATAACGGAACTCATCAACGCGGAAACGGTTTCAGGTTTGGGAGTTCCCCTGCACTTAGCGTATGAATAATATGAAAAAATTAAGATGTTACGAAAATAGAGAAAAAACAATATATATCTTTGTTCACCGAGTGAGTTTAGAATTTTGTCTGCTAAATCAAAAATAGCATCTTAAATCTTTGGATTGTTTTGAATAACATACAAACAAAATAAACTAATAACCTTCACTATCAACGGAGCTTTGAGCAAAGCAAGCCGTGCGAAACAAAGGCAATTGCACGCAATTTGAAGTACCAGAAGAAATTATGAAAAACATGAAGGAGAAGAAAACCTCTCACCAACTGAATCTGAAGTATTAAATACCATTCAAAACTTATACGGAGATTAGTTATAAGTAAATAATTAGTGTAATTAAGTCATATAGTACCCGTAATTTGTAAAACTAAAGAAAATTTTTGTATACGGCCGTTTTTTTCGGCTTTCCCCGAAAATACGGCTATTATAAGGCGGAGATACGGCAACACCAAAATTGACTTGGAACATCACTGCAACGCCAGTTTATTACATAGATTTTAAGAAAACAAATAGTGCAGTCATAGTGATGTGTGTTTGTGTGTGTGTGGACATTACAATAGTGAAGGGTGATTGTTTAAAAGCTGCAGGAGGGTTCTAAAGCTAAGTATACTTAGTGCTTACCTCCTAAATTCTATGTACCTTATTGTTCAGTGAAAGGGAGACTAAATTTGGTTTTTTGTATATTAATATATTGGGGAACACTAGTTCGACTTCAGGCTGTTTGAATTTACACTCACTATTTATAAACACTACTTAACCAGAACGTGAGTTATATTTCCTGAATACAAAGGCGAAGTAGGTCTAACGAAAATTGTCTGTTGGAGGTTTAACTTACCTACCTATTTAATTACGAGAACGCGCATTGGGAAGGAGTAAGGTTGAGACTGAGTGGAATTTATTTTCTATTTTTTTTTTGTTTTCCACCAACCACGATTATGGAGAGAAACGCAGTATTTTTGTTGATTTATTTTTTCTTACTGCTGAACGATGCTGAAAATGGAAAATTTATTTTTAATTATTTTTGTGTTTTCCACCGACCACGATTATGGAGAGAAACGCAGTATTTTTTTTGATTTATTTTTTCTTACTGCTGAACGATGCTGAAAATGGAAAATTTATTTTTAATTATTTTTGTGTTTTCCACCAACCACGATTATGGAGAGAAACGCAGTATTTTTGTTGATTTATTTTTTCTTACTGCTGAACGATGCTGAAAATGGAAAATTTATTTTTATTTATTTTTGTGTTTTCCACCAACCACGATTATGGAGAGTAACGCAGTATTTTTGTTGATTTATTTTTTCTTACTGCTGAACGACGCTGAAATGGAAATTTATTTATTGTTATTTTTGTTTTCCGCCAAGCTACAAATATCGAGTGAAACGCAGTATTTATTTTTGTTTTTTTTACTTACTGCTTATCCTGAGCGACGATGAAAGACGACATCTTTTCCGGACCAGAAATCATTTTTGTTCCTGTTGAAATCTACGAATTGGAGATAGCGGTTTTACTACACCTAACTTTAATAGTTAAACCTCCTAATATATTGTCATATACAAATTATTGAGACAATATTTATTAGGAACCTGAAAATCATACATAAACTCACGTAAACAATGCAGATGGGGCGAGGTTCTTGTGAATTAAATACTAGTTATTTTGCCTTTGATAATACTCATTGGGGGAATTGCGCGTGAGTTATCTTTCAGGGTGAAAATAATCAAACAGCTCGACGTACATAATCTGTGTTTCCTTCTTAAGTGAAATTGTACTCGTTATGTTGAGTTTATTTATGTACTAGATTAGGTTAGGTATGTGAATTTTGGATGCGGTAGCAATTTCTTTTATTTATACCACAGGACTCCGAGTGAAGTGACAGTTAGTGCCAAGTGTCCGCCGCCGGGAGATTCGGTGAGTACATGATTCCATAACATTAAAACTCGTTTCTAAATTTTCTGCGTACAAATGGCCGGTAAATCCTCAATTTCCTCAGTATTCAATGTCGCATAAATACTTAGAACACTGTACTAAAATGAATTGTAGATCTTTATTAGCGCATTTATGACGTAGAAAAATAACCCTACGACTGATAGTAAGGTTGTTTCTTTCTCAAGGATAGGAAAGGATTTAATAAATATATAGAGGGAAACCGTAGAGTACGTCACAGTACATAAACAAATTTTAAGCTCATTGCATTTGGCTTGCCTTATTTAATATTACTATTTATTTTTACATTACAATTTCCATCCAAAAACGGAACCATTACCAAAATCAAGTGGAACTAATACTTAGCAACAGAAATAATAAATCAAGCGACCAACTCCGCAAGATTCAAACGCCGTGCAATATCTTTAATACACCCACGTCCAAAGTTATGCTTACGACAGACTGAAAGAACTTGACTGTAAGGACAAAGAAACGGTAAATATGTGGAACGCTTTGCTGAATAATGAATATCTCGGAGCGTCTCTGGTTTGTACTTCTGTGAACTTCTGTTGTGAGCAATTTTGTACGTATTGTGTGGTTGGCCGTGACAGATTCGCAAAAAACGCAATGTTGGTTTCAATCTCCTAAATGTAGGTAGGTATATAAACTCTTTTTTTTTAATCTAAAGTTAGGTACTTATATTTATCATACAAACTAATGAGATTCCATCGTTTATCGTTACACCTTGTATTCTGTTTATAAAGAAAACTATCGTGGAACATAATTTTATAGTTTAAAAAACGGAAAAAAACAACTTCAAAATACGCAATACAACGCATTCATATTTTACCAGTTATTTTGTTATAAAAACCAAAGTACTACATCGATTTTGATAATAGGCCATCTCTGGAGTATGACCTACCAAATACAAAAATAATCATCAAAATCAATGCTCAATTGGCTGAGTAATCAGTGAACAAACATACAAATAAAACCGGACAAGTGCGAGTCAGACTCGCCCACCGAGGGTTTCGTACAAACTAGTAGATAAAAGGGGGAAATCATATATGTGTGTTATTATTTTCCTTCATAAACCGAAAAATATACCTACATCGAAAAAATATTTAAAAACTTGTTTTAGCTTATGCTACTGAAGTTCTTTCATATGATACCCCACATGATACGGTTAATTCACTTTAAAATTTTGACCGTCATTTCTTGAATAAAGACGTTTTTTTTGTTTAAATTAAAAATGTCCAATTTTCGATTTTTTTCCTATATGTGTACTCTAACACAATGCTTATTGGCAAATTTCATTGTTCTAAGTCAACGGGGTCCCCATAGGTTTTGATTCCCTTGTGAGTATCGAAATGTGCGCTTTTTACAATATATTCGTCTGTAACTTTTTTTTACGAAAACTTAGAAACTTTATTTTTCTTTCTGCAGCAACGTACTATGGATCTGCGTATATGGTTTTAATTTCAACTCGATACCTTCACGCGTTCCCGAGATAAAGTTCTTGACATCCGGACGGACGGATAGACGGACAGACGGACAACAAAGTGATCCTTTAAGGGTTCCGTTTTTCCTATTGTGGTACGGAACCCTAAAAAACATACAGACCGAATTGATAACCTCCTTCTTTTTGGAAGTCGATTAAAAATAGAAAATGGAAGTCAGTTAATGTCTCGATTATGTTGTTAGAATAGAATATGTAATTAAATAAGGTCAGCAGCGCTCTCAAAGCCATATTAGTTATCATTCTTTCTTTGAGAAAATCTAATATGTGTTTCGATTTGATAACTTAATTTCCTTGGTATTTCTTTCCTACTTGCATATAAATACGTCATTTTCTAACAAAACATGGTAACCCGATCTATAATACATATGTTTTAATCTTACATGCCCGAATCTGTTTCATATAACTGCCTAAATTATTATTTTTTACTTGACACGAGTTTCTGATTCTATAAGTTTCTTAGCCATCAGTTTCATTCGCTTAAACAGTTTTTCTCTATTATATACATATAATAAGAAAAACCTAATAAACCATTTTTCATAATGTTTGTAGAAAAAAAAACAGGGAAATTGTATTTAAAATTAGGATTCACGATAGGTTCTAAATTGCGTGACATTTATAAATATGTAACGCAACTTATAAACAAAATCACATATTAAATTTATTATTCCGACCTTGTTTATATTGTGTATTTACTATCACTTCACCTTGGTATAAATAAACAACGTAAATATGTGAGGTAAGAGCCATACATTTGATTACGGGTAGACAGTAAGTTATGACACCGTGACAGCTAGAGTAATGCTCCCCGTAAAGCGGCACAACTGACGCTTGGCAGGAGCTGCCACAGGAAATTTATGGGGAACCAATGCTTGAGCTCGAAATACAAGTAGCTATATTAAAAGAATAACAAAATACCCGACTGCATAGGAGTGGTTGTCGTAATACAACTTACGTTTGCGTTACAATTTGCTTGATATAATGTTGAGTGTACGTTTCCTTGAGAAAGTATGCGCATAGCCGCTATATCATTCTTTAAAGCTACTCATTTATTATGATGAACTTTGTTGCAGATTACGGAAATGATTACAAAAATATAGCCAAACAAAAAGTAAAGAAAAATCTAATGTCACCTCGTACATCAAAATAGATCAAGCCGTTTAGGCTGTAGGAGGTTAATATATATCACCTACATACATACACCCAAAAACTAAACCCTCCCATGCGCAGTCGGCCATAAAGGAAAACTTTGATTTAGTTTCAACTATGTAGGCAAAATTACTCTACTAAAAAGTATTAGGGGTTATTAAGGTACGCTGTATTACATGGGGTACGTAATTATAATCATACTCAATTTGCTGTATGGCCACAAGTTTGAACTGCTACAACTAAGAGTATTATAAGAAAGTGTTATTAATAATGGTACTCACTATTATTATAGCTTCCTATCAACTAAGTACAAGTTTCTCTAATAAATAAGTATTTTAAAAACTCATAGCCAACTTAATATAAATTATAGCTTAAAAAAAAAACTGTAAAAAAACAGACTTCGAAATACGCAATTCATTTACTTGGATGATATTGTTTCAGTTATTTTGTCATAAAAAAACATAGTACTAAACCGATTATGTTAAAACCACCGACTTAAAATTACTAAAGGCAATACCTACCTACCTACCAAACGAAAAAAAATCGACAAAAATAATTCATAATTAATGGAGTAATTGCTGAATAACCATGCAAAAAAACATACAGTCGAACAGAGAACCTCCTTATATTTGTAAGTTGGTTAAAAAAAAGAACTCTTTAATTGCTTGTACTCCAGTCAGTTTGTTACCTTAAAATTGAATTTATATTAAAAAGGTTGAACCTATCGATCGTTAAGAAATTTGCAACAGAGATAGCTGAGGATCTGGAGACGGTAGACTGGAGTTTTTCCGTCATTACGTGGGTGAAACCGTGAGTGCCATAATTAGAACTAAAGTTGATAAAATATTTATAAAATTATATCTAATGTACCTATCTCCCTTATAATAAAGAAACACGCATATTTGATAATGGTTAAAATTGGATAATTTTAACACGTATGTAGTAGTAGTCATTGCTTACGGGATATTTTGGTTGTGTTAAATAACCTTAGTTAAAAAAATATTAGAAACTTTGTCTTATAAGAAATCAAATAGTAATATTTAATTTTGTTCACACCCACACATATACGAGTACATAAAATCTATCGAAGCAATCAATAACACAATTTGCCACAATCACATATTGTTACATCAAAGTGGGGTGACATAAAGGAAACGTCTAATTTTCCATAGCCTCAAAGAGTTACATGGCATTACCGATTTCCAAGAAAGTGCTAGAAGCAAATAGGTAAAGCTTAGGGTTAGGCCCAGAACACATGAGACTCTCGAACTCTTTCCAGAGTTTAGTTTGAAACCATTTTGTGATGAAACTCTTTTAGCACTGTCAACTAGGGTAAGCATGTCATATAGTGTACATAGCCTGATTTGAAGGTTCTTGATTTTTAGGGTTCCGTACCTCAAAAGGAAAAAACGGAACCCTTATAGGATTACTTTGTTGTCGGTCTGTCCGTCTGTTAAGACCTGTATCTCGAGAACGCGTGAAGGTATAGAGTTGAATTTAAAATATACGCAGATCTATAGTCTCTTGCTGTAGAGATAAAAATCAAACTTCTCAGTTTTCATAAAAATAGTAACAGCTGAATATGTCACTCGCAAGGGAATCAAAACCTATGGTAATTCCCGTTGACCTATAACTGTGAAATTTGGCAAGAAGCATTGTTATATAGTACACATAAAGGGAAAAATCCGAAAACAGTACATTTTTAATTTAATAAATCAAAAAATAGGGTCTTTATTTAAGAAAGGATGATCCAAATTTTGAAGTGCTTACTCTAGTTTTTCTTTTTTTTTGTATTTCGTACTATAATGTTTTAAAAGCTACCACACACGTCGCCACTAGCCAAAGTGATTTATTTAAAACAATATTCCATTATAGCACAGCAGGGCCCTCATCTCGCGACGGCTCTCTTTTTGAACAGGCTCTACCACAATAACCACGACCTACTTTTGATATATTTGTGACTCAAAAGTGACTCGAGTTGTAGTTCCAGTGCTTTTGATTTGTTCTGGGCCTAAAGCATCTATCGACAAACCAGCGCTCGTGTCGGATCGACGGGGCGGGCATACGAATTATCAGAGCTACGTGCCACGTCTGGGGTTGAGTGAATTTAATAAATTATTATGGTTGAAATGTTGAACATTTTTGCGGTATTGTGCTTGATTTACTGTGATATTCTCTGAGTTAATTTATGACATTGTAGCTCTTTGAAATGCTTACTTGTATAGATATAGATATAGCATAGATATTCGTTTTTTACCAAAATTGAAGAAGATGTTATTGACCACTGAATTTTTTCGGAGATAGAGAAAAATTTCACTGTATTTGTCACTCGTGAGTATTTTGATATCATTTTTTTATTCTATGTAGAAAGATGTTTGTCCTGCGTACTTAACTGTCAATTTTCTGGCTAAAGAACTGGACATTGTTAACCTTATATTATAAAAGCGAAAGTAAATCCGTCTGTTTGTCTGTCTATTTGTCACCTTTTCACGACTAAACGGCCGGACAGATTGTTATGAAATTTGGTACTGAGATAACCCGAAGATGGACATAGGCTACATTTTATTAATAATAGACGTTCACCATCAACATCGTTTACCATCACTACGCGATTGAAATTACGAATAATAGCTAGTAATATATAAACTTTAAATTAAGAGGGTATTTTTTTAAGACAGAAATTCACAATTATAGAAACAAGATGAACAAAGGGGACTAAAATTTTAACACATAATATGACATATAAATACTTTTTACACAACTATTATAGTTTACAAATATAAAGATCTCAGAAGTTTTAGATAAGATTTTTCGCTAGGACCAAGACGTGTCCGCAACGAAAAAACTTGGTCTTGGATGTGTCGTATTAGAAAACGACGTAATGAAATTCATGAAGTTTTAATTATAATTTTTTGTATAAAATTTTTTTGTTTAAAAAACTGAAGCAACCCACTTTTCATGGATGCCATTGTCAGAGCTAGACCAAATTGAAATGGGACCAAACGGGAAGCATCAACTTTCAAATAAAAAAAGAACCATCAAAATCGGTTCACCCAGTCGAAAGTTATGAGCTAACAAACATTAAAAAAATACAGACGAATTGACTACCTCCTCCTCTTTTGAAGTCGGTTGAAAATATAAAAATATCTAAGGTTTTCCTTTTATAATATTTACCGCTGATAATATATTTTATAGCATTCATGGTCCTATGCTGAAAAGTACGTATTTTGTTATCCTAAACGTGGGTAGTGTAATAAGTAAAAGTTTATTCTACCTAAATTTATTAGATCACTAGGTTTTAAGTACTCTTGCCTTGTGTGAATAATATTTAATATAAAAGAGCGATGTGAGTTACAAATATTTCACAAATTCCGGGTTCTCTTATAGCCTATGAGCGATAATTATACACCATCCTCTACCCTTAATATTTTGAATAATTAAAGTCTTAGTCGTTAACAGTAATTTCGAATAAATAACTAATTTTAAGCCGTAAAATTATCTTAAAGGCGGTCCCTCACCGAGACTATTTTGAGTATTATACTTAATGAGTAACATGAGAGAAGGAGAACCAATCATTACAGTGTAATGATATATTTTATAACATCCGTGCTATACTTGTATGAAGAAAACTCCTTGTCTAACTTTATGACGCTTTATTATTACTTATAACACTGCACTTATTTCACTGCACTGAGCGGTCTGACGCTAAGACCGCCTTTTTACTACCGAGTTACGCCGCGACTACTTTTTCGAAGGGCCGCTCGCGCTCGTCCGCCCGCGATATATCCCCTCCCCGGAATTACAACATCACGCCATCATCCGGGGTAGCGTTCATTCTGTTCGATCACCGTTCTCCAGAGTATATAAATTAAGAAAATAGCAGTGCTGCCACTCCGCAACACTGAAAACACCGCACACCACATACAACAAATATTCAAATCATGACACTCGGCCATCCGCTTTTGTGCAACGTCCCGATGCACAACAACTCTCTAAAAGCAAGTCTGATTAATCATATCGAACCCTTTGGACTCCTGGAAGATTTGCTGCAAAATAAAATAGTTAAACAGTAATTATTATGCTAATTTTATAAAACTACTTATGGCACACTAAACTTTGTAGTATACGTTGTCGTAACTAGTTATTATTGTAGATACAAGTAATCATGACACTCGGATTCGTTTTTAAATATGACAATTATTTTATGTTTATTCTAGCTGGTCTGGGAACCGGAGGCTTCCTATTCGTGTGTAAATGTACACTATGCAGATAAATCATTGTTGTACAAATATGTTATACGGATCGAGTATATATTCTGGTATTTCCAGAGGTTTGGTATATAATTAAAAAAAGTACATAAAAACTTATTCAATTCGCATTATTAATTTACTGTCGGTTACTCAATTACTTCCTCCTCTGGCTTAGTGATTGCGAACGGCAGCATCATTATATAAATGTCCCAATGTTGTTGTGGCCACTGAAGTATCATTCAAATCTTGTAGACTTGGACTTGTAGACTTTTTTTTATGAAAAACTCTATTAATACTCCTTTTTGTTCTTCGTCCAAACATTAAAATGACCAACGACAAAGCTTGAATAAAATGAAAGCAAATTTCGTCCAAAAATAATTACACATAAATTCAAATATTTAGATCCAACTCAAACCAGCTCCAGTAATAATTTGGTGACACGAGTACGTTAATTTTGTAAGTGCTCTCATAGGAATCAACATTTTAAACTGTATTTCTGTCATTGTCCTGCCATTACCAAATAGCATTTTAAAATTGTGTAACGTATACTCCCCAAATCCGAGTAATAGAGAGAATAAGAGAACGGAAATAATTTTCCAAACCCCTTTTTTTTTCTTAGCAAGTCGCTACAACCGCATTAATTTCTGTCAAGCTTGTGGATGATCGGCAAAGCACATGAGCAAAATTTTGTCAGTTTAGAATGTCAGAAGTATTATTATTTTCTAATCACTAAATTTCATTATCATAGGGACAAATTAGTCACGATAAACTACAGGTAGCTGATCCATTGTCAGTCCTTCACCAACCGTTATTTGATTGGCGTATACCTGTTGCTGTTTACCATTAAATTGATGTACTATCAAGTTGAATCACTTCACATCACAGATGCCCTGAGTTGACATCTGTCGGATTTTAATCTGTTGTTTGCCAAATTCTTCTTCTTAATCGTACACTCTAGTCAGAGTGGTCGTGGTTGCAATGGCGGTGGCTCCTCGCCGTGTCACGGTCACTCTGCAGGCCAGCTGCTCTTCTCGCGATGCTTCTCCATTTCTGCCGGTCGGTTGCATTGCGAGTACACTCTACTTCGGTGGACTGCGTAGCTTTTCTAATGAGGTCGGTCCAACGTGTTGGTGATCGTCCAGGACTTCGCTTGCCTTCTACACGGCCATGCATATGCTGCGATAGGCTCTCCGTCGAGTGCTCTTTTCTTGAGATCTGCGCAAAGAACTTCAGTATTTGCAATTGCCCAGTCGACGATAATCTATCTCGTATATGAATCTCTTTGAGGATAGAGTTGTTGGTTGTTTGTCAAATACGTCATCACTATTTTGATGACACGTTAGCTAGAAAAAATACTGTACACATTACATACTAACAGTACTCAAACCGAGAATGTGGACATATTTATTTTCCCATCCAATATTTATAGTACTGATGTAACAGTAGAGCAGAAATTACTTGACTAGGTTTTAATAAACTTAATTGTAGGTAAAGACTGAGAATGTTTATACACAGAAGCATACTTAATTCCTTTTAGTGCACACCTGAACTAATACTAAAGCATCAAAAGAGAAGAAGCAGGTAATCACTTCCATAAATAAAATTAGTCTCAATATTTGTCTTACTAATTTCTGTTGTTTTTTTTTTTTAGGTCTATATGATGTCGACTAGTCATATCATAACTGCTCTTGCACTGAGTACAAGCCAGTGGTGATTTTGATAGTTGCCGTTTTATTTCAACTAACAATCATATTTCGGAAACGTTACCAGTCCTATCAAATATTGCTTATTTTTAATGAAGATATTTTTTTATTTATCGATCAATTTTCGTATGCTGGATCCAATACTGTTATAGGCTTACCAAAATTATACTAGATTTATCAAAATGTTCATATGCACGAACGATATTTAACGATATTGATCTAGAACCTAGAAATACTTGAACGCTTTGACAGCAAAAATAGAGGGCCAAATGTTATTACTATCATAAGACCACATGTTTGTATACCTATTTTGCAAGAAATAAATTAATTATGAATATTCGGTTTTTATATTTGACTAATTTTTGAACTCATAAACTGTACTTTTACAATAAAACCGCCACCGGTGCAATCTATTTTTGAGGCTACTTTGTTTGAAATATGAAACTGATCAATCAGTTCTCTCTTTGAATTATCTTTAGTTCGTGATAAGAAACTTCGGTCATCGCTTAAATTCAAAGTCAAATTATTTCTTGGGCTTGTAACAAAAGTGTTATATTAGAAAAGCCCTTTTCAAATTAGTATTTTTTGTTATGTTTGTACTCCAAGCTTTTTCTGTTATAAAATACGATTTAACGTAGTTTTTATTAATTTAGATATAATATATTCTATTTATTTATGTCATTTTTATATCCAATAACATAATAAATAATAAAAGGATGTCGTCAAACTTATGTCAATATTCATAATAATGTTCAAAAGGCCAAAATAGAATAATAAAAAAATATGCTAATCCACTTATGGAAGAAAGTAGAAAATATGATCCGCTGTTCCATTAGAACGAGAATTCAGCAAGATCTATTCTCATCAACTCATTCAAGGCATAAAATGGGTTTCTCTCAAAGAAACGTTTACTACGTACGTTTACTTTCGACTAATAGTTTTGTAATATTATCGAGTGGTTCATTTAACATACAGATTTGTTTATATATATTTTACGATAATTGTCAACGCTCATCACTGCTTACGTCACTGTCCAGCGGACAATTCAACAAAGTGTAGACACTGCTCTGCAGTTGCGAAAAATAACGTGGGTGTTCAAAACATGACATCTAATTACGTTGGCACATACAGATCGCTGACATCTATATATATTTTTATAATAATCCTTAACCGAATAGTATTTTTCGGAAAATGTCTTAGGCTTACTCATTTATCAATTCATGAATCTTATTGATGGAGTAATTTCCATTCTCTCTATAATCTAATAATAATAACCATAATAATTGAGAATCTAATAATTGCAAACAGATTACTCATAAATTTATTCGCTCTAACGCACTATACGCGTTTTATCAAAAGTAAGTGACTTAGTCGATTCTAATTAGTACGTTTCGGAAATTTCAAGCATAATGGCATTTGTCAAAACTCCTCGACACTTCGAGTTGCTATTCTCGTCAAGGTTACTTGCTGCGTGTCCGATCGGTTGATCTCTCATATATGATTTAAATTTTCTCTATGAAACTCGAAACTACATCAAAACTGGAATTATAACGTTATATCATCATTAAAAGTCAGGTGCTCAGGTTCTGGGAAAGTCCGATCAATGATTCTGCTATTCAACGCTTAACATAATCACATTAAAAATGATCATTAATCGACTGGATTAATCAAATCCACTAAAATACAAGATCTGTGCACACTCTTGCACACCATATACATATTATACAAAATTTAGTTAATCAAGTTATTTTGGATTAAATACAGTTTGGAGCTTCTACTTTCCTTTGAATAGGCTTGACCTGCTGCAGTTTAAAACGTTCATGGCTGGAAGCTAAGTGTTCCGTGACCGGTTAAAATTATCATCCTGAAACCAAACCTTCATGGTTACAGCTAAAACATCATTGAATAATTGAACTTCAATCTTACAGCTCACTTACATGGTTGCAGCGAGAACATCATCAAATCTTCAAACTTCGACATCGTCAAATCTTCAAACTTCAAACATCATCAAAACTTCAAACTTCAAATATCGTCAAATCTTCACACTTCAAACATCGTCAAATCTTCAAACTTCAACCTTACAACGCGCCTATATGGCTGCGGCGAAATCATCATCAAATCTTCGAACTTTCCTTACGGCACACCTACATGGCCATACTTCTTTAGAATATTACCCTGCAGCTCACCTACACGGTTGCAGCGATAACATCATCAAATCTACGAACTTCAACTTTACGGCACACATACATGGCACTCTTTGGAACATTTTCCCTGCAGTTCACCTACATGACTGCAGCTAACAAACTCGTAAACACTAAAAATCCTTGAATTTCAAACTTGCAGTAACACTAAGTGTAGTTGTTAACACTAAGAAATGCACTTTAATTTTCAGCACTGTCGATACTCTGATATCTTAGCGCGGCTTTAAATTCCGCCTCCATGATTACAAGGCGTCAACGGATAAATATTCGCGACAAGTTACCGGTACACAATGGTACTATTTCTGAGGTTATTACATTACATGCCTTCGAAATTCAATTAAGATTTTAAGTCAATCGAACTATGTTATCTCTGTATAATTCAACTTCATAAACAGACTTCTGTATTAAATATTTACGCAGTGATACTCTGGTAAATCCATCAATATTGTAGCTCTACTCATATAAAATTTCGTTTGACACACTTATGTGGTTCAAGATCTTACAATAGTTACGTCACAAAGTAGTTATAGTGTTGCAGGTGGAGATACAATACCAAAATTTCGCTTCATGGTATAGCATACTTACACGACTAAAGACAGTGCTACTAGTTGTAGTAGACTAGTTGTCGTACTAGAATATTTTACTTGCGGTACTTTATTAACCTTACAGAAAAACGAACACAGTACAACTCGCCCTAAATGGCCGTAACCGTAAATACAGGATTCCACCAGTGTGCGGCTCTGTACCGCACAGAGTGCAGCATAAATGTATTTCTTGGTGAACTCTTACGGGCAGCACCAGCAAACTGTGCGCGCACTCTATTGGACAAACCGTGAACTTTTGTCGCGCACTCCTTGGTCTCGCGGTGTACCCGCGAAAAGCACTCGCACACATGTTTACACACTAAACTGAAAGTAAAGCACATTTCCGAGGTATAAATGTTCGTGTACAAATGTACCGTACAGCACGCATACTAAAGTTACGCACAACTGAGGTGGTGGACACAGGCAATCTACTATTGTGATCAAGTTCGCGCACTGCAAAAGGTCTGCACCAAATTTTTATCAACAAGTGTTCTGAATCTGAACACAATTTTAGTGGAGCCCAACCTAAACAGCTAGATAATAAGCTGTTAAGTTTACCATAATATTTTATTTGCATTACTGTTAGCAATATTCTAGAAAAACTACATTTAGAAGCTCGCTTAATTGGCTGTATTGATGTAGCCCAGTTACCGAATTAAAATATTTTATTCGCAGCACTTTACTAATCTTCTAGAAAAATAACACACTGCTGATCGCTGACACGGCCACAGACCGATATGCCATAGCCATTGTACTATTAAAAACACTACTCTCACCATCACACCAAAAAAATATTACCTCGCTATGGTTCCTCTGAATGGCTGCAGCATAATCAAATACAAAAAGTAAAAATGGTTCTCAAACAAGAAAAACATATTTTCGTATACTTGTCTCTCGGGATGTTAACGAAATAATTTACTAATGACTTACTTACAACAGACTTCATTTCGTTTAAATTACGATAAAATTATCGGGGAGTAGCCCCAACCACACTATCAAAATTTCATTAGGTTATAATAAAATCATCGGATTATAATCTTTAATCGCTGTGCTACAATAAAATAATCTGGGAGTAACCCAGATCACATCTCATTGCAGTATCTTAACAGATTCTGTCTACCCGTATTAAGAATATCCCGTTATAATTATTTTAACAACCTGTTTCAACACTTTTAAGAACCATTTTCTCCAATTCGATATGCGTGACAAATTTTTAACATCAATATTCAATAATCGGAGGGTAAAATATAATCTCGTAGGTGACTCACGATTTTACCGGGCTCGGCTCGCAGGTTGATTGCCACTTCTGATATATGAAGAAAACTCCTTGTCTAACTTTATGACGCTTTATTATTACTTATAACACTGCACTTATTTCACTGCACTGAGCGGTCTGACGCTAAGACCGCCTTTTTACTACCGAGTTACGCCGCGACTACTTTTTCGAAGGGCCGCTCGCGCTCGTCCGCCCGCGATATATCCCCTCCCCGGAATTACAACATCACGCCATCATCCGGGGTAGCGTTCATTCTGTTCGATCACCGTTCTCCAGAGTATATAAATTAAGAAAATAGCAGTGCTGCCACTCCGCAACACTGAAAACACCGCACACCACATACAACAAATATTCAAATCATGACACTTGTATTAAAACAACTGATTCGGAAAATTCTTGTCTGTCAGTGAAGTAGTACGTCACATCGAATTTTTGATTGCTTAAGTAAAAGTACTAACAAATATTCAAATACTAATTAAGCACCAATCAATCGAAGTATATAGAGCTTGCTATTAACTATTAATAAAATAAAAACAGTGATTAGAAGCATTATTGTGACGTAAACCTAAAATTAAATCTTGAATTGTTCTATGGAAACTAACTTGGTTTTCACGCATTTTATATAAAAACTGTGGGATACTCACGTCTATTTTAAGCCAAAAAAACTGACTTTAATTTCAACCGCATTCGGCGGTCTTTTTCAAACGAATTGAATTTCTTGAATTGTTCTATTACAAACTAATGCTCCCGATGTGTAACCGCCTTAATATTGTAATTATTTTTTGTTAAATAATGTTAATTTGAATGTTAAAGTAATCGTTTTCCCATTTTCGGAACTCGTATCGACACATGTCAGTCGCTAGTTACAAGGTGGCATATGTTGCTTAACCTGATAGAGACGAAATTTAGCTTAGAACGAAAATGTTTTTTCTTTATTTTTATCAGCCCTGTTTATACAAACTGTCCCACTGCTGGGTGCCGGTCATCTTTTCATTGTGAGAAAGGTAAGGCCTACCACTCTGGCCAAGTGCGGGTTGGCAGACTTCACACATCTTCAAGATCATTGAGAACTCTCAGACATGTAGGTTTCCTCACAATGTTTTCCTTCACCGTTTGAAGTTGGCAATCAACAATACGTACATAACTTCGAAAAGACAGAAGTGCGTGCCGCGGTATTCGAAACCAGGATCTGCGGATCGCAAGTCAGACGGTCTCCCGACTAGGCTGCCGGGAACTTCAAATGTAAATAATACAACTTAAACAAATTAATTCTTATGCCGTCTATGCGTTACATGGCCGTTGCGTGGTGGAATTAATCCGACGCTCTGCTATTCCGTGTGTGCTTATGAAAGTTAAATACGTTAATCGCACGTCGGTCGATTTCTATTTACTTTAACCGACTGTTAATTAACTGTGTTGGAGCGATTCTGCTTCGGTTTTAGAAATTATTTAAATAAAGACTGTGGAATAGGTATTCTATAACTTTAAAAAACCTTTTCACCTCACAAGCTCGGAAAGATTCTGTTTGTCATTAGAAATCTGAGTGGAAAAGTGCATTTTGTCTGCTAGCGTGGAAAGAGTTTTTAAAATTCGAACCTTTCTATTCCATACTTTTCTATACCGCAAATACTTATTTCATGTCAGTGCGCCAACCTCATTTCTTTGAATAATTGCACTGACCAGCCACAGGTGGCAGCACTGGACTAGCGTTTTCCTCGCTGTAGTGAGGTGAAAAATTTTGTGTTTCACTCGGCAGCAAAGTATTTTGCATCTCGTACTTTTGAAACCCTCGCTACGCTCAGGATTCAATACAAGTACTCGCCCCAAAAACCAACTTTGCAGCCTTGCATATCAAATAACTATTGTCCTGAGGAATTACGATGCCAAAGACAGACACACATATAGATAGATAGATAGATAAACTCTTTATTGATACACCATTAAAATTAACAAAGCAAGTACATAAAAGAAATAATTTTACACAAGTGTAACAACGGGCGGCCTTATCGCTAAAAGCGATCTCTTACAGACAACCAATATACACAGATAAATAGATCACACGTTACACTCATAATACCTCTCTTTTTGAATAGGGGGTTAATAAAAATTAATAGCAACATAAAATATCAAAATGAAAGTATATCTAATAAATATCAAAGTTCTGAGATTGTTCTGTCTTAATAGAGCCCTGCAAAACTATGGGTAAATTTCACATGATTTTTAGAATTCATATTAAAACGCAGACGTAATTTCACAAAAAAAAAATATGACCGCCCTTTTCTTAGCAAAATTAAGCTTAAGCTTATTCACAAATTTTGTTTTACACAAGTAATGTCTAATAATTTTTCATTCACGTTTGTGACAGAGAGTTTTCTAAAGAGATTTTTCCTCCTCCTCTTGGGATTTCCTTAAACCGAGTTTGATGTAAGCCTATTTTTAACAAACAAATGCCAGAGAAACGTCGAACACAACGAATGCAGATTGGGAGGCGGCCCTTGTATGATCTACTTAGAAATTAATGTGGCATGAAATTACGTATTTACCTACTTACCTAGTCAATGAGAAAATTGCCTTCCAGAGCCTCTTGGCTGTCCATTTGCTGCAGCTGTTTGCATTTGACAGCAAGAATGTTTTCTTTAATTTTGTTTTCTTTTTTTTGTGGGTTGATGGTCTATCTTTCGTGACATTGGCGAAGTTTTGAAACATCTTAAAAAAAGTTTTTTTTTTGCTATCTGTAGATATGAACTTATTTGAAGATTTTATTCCTTGTGAGATTCACTCCTTGCCCGTGGTCCGGTTCGGTTGTCCGGTCAACCTGATCACGGGAAATTGGCGGTACTCATCTATTTCTATAAAAAAAAATACAAAACATAAACGTTATCAAATAATGGACACTATTGCATCTAATACCCAAACATTTTGAGACGTTTAAGTATTCAGTAGCATTCCTGCTATATACGAAACATACCCACTTTTTATTGAACACAAAACCATCTCCCATCTCCCAGTGCACAGTTTTTAAACAGGCCAAGGTTAACTTAACCCGTCCTTTTATTTTGATCAAAAAGGAACCTTTTCACCCGGGAACGGCACTAAGTTTCACGATCGCGGTTGAAATTTCAAGTATATAGGTACCTTTTGGTACCTTTTGAGGGTCCGATCGAATTGACCACGAAAGGTTCTCGTTCCGATTCCTGTCACATCGGTACCCTGGCTTTGAGTTTGGGACACTTTGGGATTTTGTACTTCCTTACATTGTAATCAAATATTACGTAAGGGAAATTGGGTCAGGTAATAACAAGGTAAATAGTGCTAAAGGTTACTTCGCTAAAATGGAATCAAAACAAAACGAAATTAACGAAATTTTAAAAATGCATGTTTCAATTTACTATTTGGCCTTAGTTTTTTTTTTTTTTTTTTGCAAATACAATTATAGTACAATATCTTTTTCAAACCATCGTTGGCCTATATATTTTTGTCTTTTCAAAGTTACCAACCAACATAATATAGAATCAGGATCATCATCATTTCAGCCACAAGAAATCTAGTGCTAGACATAGGCCACCCCATAGATTTCTAAAATGATCTGATGGAAGCAGTTTGCATCAAGCGTCTCCATCACTTGTATGAGGCCGTCTATCCATTTTTGTGGCTGATCATCTTACGCTGCGCTGGTCTCCACTTGACATCTATTCGGCCACATCGGCCATCGGCTACGTGCTATGTGCCCTGCCCATTGCCACTTTAACACTAATTCGTTATGCAATGTTGGTAACTATCTTACATAAATTATGTTAGTACACAAATCTCACTAGCAAACAAATCTTTTATGGCCTCCTAGCACAACTTTTATTTAGTTTTCGTGGTGAGAACCATTTGGACGTGATTTTGACAGTTCATTCTTTCCAAGAGCTGGCTGAGATCATAAGTCTGCCTGTTTGAGCTTTAATTATGAAGTCATAGAAATTCGCTTCTTCTATTCAAATCATAAAAAATCACACTGTTCTAACTATTGTGAAACTAAGCCAATCTTGTACTATGAGAACATATAAACTTATTTTCTAATTACAAACTTATGATACAAAAAAACACCCAAACACAAAATCATCATCACTGAAATATTTTGTCTTGGGTAGTAATCAATCCCACTTCTCTGTAGGCTTACAGCTTGGAAGGCAGGAGGCGTATTTGGAAGTTATACCTTTACACAACGCTCCATAGTGTTGAGTTCGGGTGAATAAAATATATATAGCCGTATTAAGGATTTCAAAGTAGGTATACCCGACTGCAACATTTTTTTGGGGTATACTTTCAAGTAAGACATTCCATTTTGCAATACTGTAATCTATACCCGTTTTAGTGCCTTTCAACGAATACAGAGACAGACAAAGGGATGGTTATTTTTATACGTTAGGTTAGGTAAGGTTAGGTCAGGTTTTATAAAAAAAAACCTAACCTAATCTAGGGTTAGGTTAGGGTTTTTATTTACTCGTTTCGTTGCGGCCGGGTATGTTTTAAAATAACTGCGCGGGCGTTTCCAAACTGAAAGTATACCCGAAGTCAACACGCACCAGTGACGTTACAAATGTTAGGTAAAGGTAGGCTTTATGAATAGATTTTCGCTTTCTGGATTTGAAAATATACCCGACAGCAACACGGTCTCTGACGTCATGAGCGTTGTGTGAAGGTATAGGTAAATTCCATTTACGCGGCAGGAGTACTGTATATCAATTCTTTGTCTATAAATACATATATGTCTGATTGAGCTGCGACGCAAGTATAATAACTAAACAAAAGTATTCGTAAATTATTTCTCTCTTTTATGTTTAGTCCAATCATGGATATGCATTTGGTAATGCTAGAGTCTGATCGATACTACGTGCGAATCTATGGCACACGCCATACGTCCAAGACGGGTGCGGATCAGAACGTATGCGATTTGTACTACGTATCACGTAGAATCAATTTAAAAGAACTCCAGCTGCGGGTCAAGAGATATTTACGAGCAGCGCCTCGATTTATGAAGATTGTTTTACATTTTCCGCCCAAGTTGCGTGTATAAACTATGAAGACCTTTGTATGGATACCTACAAGACATAGGATAGGATAGTGTCTCAAATTTTATCTATTCCTTGTTATATGTACCTACGTACACACATATATTATAGTCTATATATCATCATCATCTCAGCCATAAGAAGTCCACTGCTGGACATAGGCCTCCCCCATGGATTTCCAAAAAGACCGATTGGAAGCGGCTTGCATCCAGCGTCGTCCCGCCACTTGTATGGGGTCATCTGTCCATCTCGTGGCTGATCTTCCTACGCTGCGCTTGCCGGTACGTGGTCTCCACTCGAGAACCTTTCGGCCCCATCGGCCATCAGTTCTACGTGCTATGTGCCCTGCCAACTGCCACTTCAACTTGCTAATCCGATGTGCTATATCGGTGACTCCTATACGTCTACGTATCTCTTCATTTCTGATTCGATCTCGTAGAGAGACTCCGAGCATAGCCCTCTCCATAGCTCGTTGCGTGACCTTGAGCTTCCTTATAAGGCCCATAGTTAGGGACCACGTTTCAGTTCCGTATGTCATCACTGGTAACACACACTGGTTGTAAACTTTCGACTTGAGGGACTGGGGTATATTGGACGAGAAGACGCTTTTAAGTTTCCCGAACGCTGCCCAGTATAGTCTATATATAGTCTTTTGATAAATAATTAACGGCTAATTTTATTAAATTAAGTAATTATAAGTTCCTAAAATGTAAATTATAAGCTGTTGGTATAAATAAATAAATATTGTAAGAAGGAGGTTCGTAGTTTTTCAAAGGTCCGGGCTAAGCCCGTGTATAAATTTCAATAAAGAGATATCAAAAATTATCATTAATATAGTTTTTGACATTATCATTTCATCATTAACAATCTCAGCACGTTTAACCTCATCTTTCAACAAGGGAATGTATGAACATGGAAACCATTTCATAAATCTTCCAGTGTTATCTCCTCATTACACTAAAACATCTGTGCGTCCCCTTCACAAAGAAAGTGTTATTTATGGTATGTACCGACATGTTTCGATGCACAACTAATACACTTAGCACTTGTCATGGGGGAAGTGACGCCTATAAACTTCAGTACATAAACTTCAATAATAGTTAATGCAACTTAAAAAATAATATTATGTTATTTACTTGTATGACCCAGACCGTGTCGAGACATGCAAATAATAGAATTCCGTAGCTAATGCTGTAATCTAAAAGAAAACCACTTGGCAAGTATTGTTTATATAAACCTCTTTGAAAAAAAGGGTAATGTCCTCTGTTCTGTCTGTACCTATGACCATAAATACAAAGTAAGCACATAGGGTTCAAAGTATTTTACACTGAAGTCTTTGATGTGATCTACCACCTTATATACTTACCTTTATTACCCCATACGATGAGGTAGGGTTGAAAAAAAAAACCTTCTTTACATTCTGAGGATTATTTCAATTTTACTACAGCATTTTACATAGGTTTACTTAACACTTCTACCTAACAAATTTCATTTACTTTGCTTTGTGTAAAATGGTTGTGACAGACATACAGACAGACAAACGGACAAGGCAAATAAATAAGGGTTCCTTGTAATTTTTACGGAACCCTGAAAAAAATACCTAGAAACGGTAACTCAATCATCATCATCTTAGCCATATGAAGTCCACTGCTGGACATAGACTTCTCCCATGGACTTCCAAAAAGACCGGTAAATCAATAACTTTTATTATCTAATTCTATGAAGTAATAAATTAAACATGACGCAATCTCAGCAACTGTAGTACCGCATTCTAGCGCGAAAGAAGCGGGAGGGAGACATGACAATACCTATATATAATGCCATAGTAAAGCTAAGGGCGTCAATGCATGCGTTATTGAATTTGCACATGGGACTCGTTTTAGCATTAGGGTTAGCAGTTTGACCAGTATTTAGTTTTTACTTGACTAAGCAAGAAGGAGAGTGTTGTTCTTCAGGTGTATTTATGTATGTTTGTTTGGGAAGCTTTCTATAAACCGAAATATATTTGCTTGAATCTTACTTACCCGAATCCGTTTCGTAAAACATGCTGAGTTTTGTATGACATGAATTTCTGATTCCATAAGTTAGTTTGCCATAAGTTTCTTTTTTTAGGTAAAAGTTATTACTAGACTGGCCTCGTAGCTCATTTGGTAGTACACATGTCTGCCTGCTAAGTTGTAAGTCGTGGGTTCGATTTCCACCCAGGACAAACATTTGTGTGATGAGCATGCATGTTTGTTCTGTGTCTGGGTGTTTCTATGTATAATTAGTATGTATTTACAAAAAAAAAACAGTATTATATTAAGTATTATATAATTAGCCATCTAGTTTTCATAGTACAAGTTTGGCTTAGTTTGGGCTAGGTGGTGTTGTGTTAAATGTCTATCAATATTTATTTATATTTATTTTATATTTTACTTGAACAAGTATCAGGTTAGGTTCGCTAAGTTTCTGTTTTGTTATATCCTTATACTATATTTTTTACAAAGGTTTGATTATCAGGTATATGAGTTATTAGGTTATGTACGATAGATGTCTCTTTATTATACACAGAAAATTTTGTAAGAAAAAATCGGTTACCAGACGAATTTCTCAAATTAGCTTTTGGGAATATTATAAAGTGTTTTTTGAAGAAAAAAAAACGAGATATCGTTTATGAGAGATTTATCTTTGCTCCCTATTAGGCGTGATCGGCTCTATTTCAAATTTAACTGTAATGTAAGTATAATAATAGCAGTTTTTCTTAGTATTTCTCTGTTATTTTATAAAAATCCAATAGATACACTAAAACAGCGGCAATGCTACGCGCATACTTTCTCCCGAAAATCGTACATTCAGCGCCAATCGAACCAGTTACATAACATTTATCGCTTAAAATCGCTAAAAATCACAATTATCAGAAAAGTGTCATTATCATCCTTAAGGATCCATGTGGATCGTTAATGTAATGGCGATAATATAAACAGATTTACACCACTCAAACACAAAAGCATCCATTAGCAAAAAACTTAGAACCTGAGTTCCTCCTTTTTATCCGTTTATCCCTATGATACTAAACATCGCTCACTCTACAAAATAATTTGTCTACAAATACTTAAGACGTATGGCTATGTAAGACAGAAGTGTAATTTAAGACAATTTCTATAGACCTGTGTTTGAAACATGGTAACTATTAATTATAGCGTTGTAAAATTATTTAAAACAGATTATTTTCTTCGTTTTATTGGACTTGCGCTTTGCCAGTGTCAAGTATTCAAGTTTCATGATATATTCATTACAAGTCATGTAAGCATTTACTCACAGTCTAATTCAAGTATTAGGCTCTGTCTCATTATATTCAGATCACTTAACTGAAAATTTCAATGGAGTTTATATAGAAAATAAAAAAAATACACGTTTCACTACTTATTTCTCTTTTCCACACACGTACACGTAAAACAACTAATCTAATTAAAAATAGTTTTTGGATAAAAAAATAAGTTTAGGAAAATAAAACACGGCGGTCACGTTCCTTTGCCAACAACAACTCTATGAATAACAGATTTATGAGTTTATTTTTCGATGCTTTGATATTTGTACTATTCAATTTATTCATGACTGTCCAAATCTTTAAAGTCTAAGTTTAGAAGTGGTTGCCAAAACTGCTAATTTTTGAGTGTTTTGTTTTTGTAGAACACTGATAACTTTTCTCAGAAATTTAAAAAAACATACACACACATACAGACAGTTTGGTAGACTCTTTTGATTGTTGTGTTCACGTCGATTACTTGATTGTATAATTTCAAGACAATTCTAGTCATACATCTATGAGAGGAAGATGTGATTACACTCATCATCATGATCATCATCTCAGCCATAACAAGTCCATTGCTGGACATAGGCCTCCCCCATGGATTTCCAAAACGACCGATTGGAAGCGGCTGATTACACTGATCGGGTCCAAATGTAATCATAAATATATGAAGATTGTTCTATCAATACTACAATACTACTACAATAGTTCTTGTTGCTGTTGTATTGATCGAATAATCTTCATATCCTATCTCACAAACTCGTATTTTATTACGTGTACAAGTGTGATGAAGTGAAATAATGTAGTTAAACGTGTGTTTTCATGTTGTCATAAAACTTTATAGAAGTTTTAACTAAAGTCATCAATCACAAATTTCCTGAAGCGTGGCTAGGACTTGACCGTAATGGTTTTATTTGATTTAGACTTGGACTTAGTTGACGATTTACTAACTGCAACTGACAATTAACAAACTTAACAAAATACTACTATTTTGATAGTAAAACTTTGTTTGATCTAAATTTAAAAAAGTTAACAAACAAACAATACACCTTTTTGTAAGACTTCTGGTACTGACTGACACCACAGCTACGAGCACCATTTGTTACTCTCCTTCGAAAAATATACTACTCAAATTTGGGACGGAACAAACTCTCGCAATGTGGTACGGTAATGTTCGTCAGCCCCCTGAATTTTTCATTCCCTTGTGGGCCGACAACTAAGCATTACCAAAATTGCGTCATATTTCTTCTCGCAACACACATAGGGCGGGAAATAGTTGGGTGAATTACGGAGACTGAAGCCCATTGGCGGTAAGTGATGGTAATTATTTTAGGCATCATGTTATTGAATTTTCGTGAGATAGGCACATTTGAAAATAGATGTCGGGAAAATGTGGTTATATGACGTTTAGATTCTTGTCTAGTCCCGGTATTGGTAAGGGCGGGCGAAAGAAAGTGACATTGATATATTTAGGTCGATTATGTAACCACAAGTCATGTAGCCTTTTATTAAACCTTGTATCTAAGTACAGTATAATCTCACTAATCCGACACTATTAAAAACCAGAGGGGCCGGATTATTGGAATCTTCGGATTACTGGATTATAGAGAAAAAATCATAATGAATAAAATAAATCATTTCGTAAAGAGAATAATTATAATGTATGTATGTAAATACGTGCGCATGTGCACGTATAAATTTTGAGGTTAGACTGCTAGACGACGATGAGCGACGCGGCGACGGAGTGCATAGGCGTAGAGGGGCGACGGAGGCACGGGCGGAGGGTGCCGGATTATTGGACGTATCCGTCTTTTGAAACCTTTGTGAAGTGCCGGATTAGTGAGATTATACTGTATTTGTAATTAAGTAAAATTTATTTACTTATATATTAATAATTTCTAAAACTCTCATTACACGTGAGAAACTTTAATCCCTTCTAATACTATCTTACCCCCTAACTTCGGTCAAAAGTGGCGTCAAACAGCCATATGCTCTTTGATGCTCTGCCAACCGCGTAAGGAACAAATATCTTAAAAGTATATTAACAAGTATATTAAAAGGAAAACAAAATACCCGACTGCAGAAAAACGGTTTTTGTTGTCTAAATTACGATTTTGTTACGCGTTTACGGTGTTGAGTGTACGATGTTTTTTGTAAGAAAGTATGTGTAAAATTGCTGTATAAGGTTATAAATGCGCATTCTTTAGAATAATTCTAGTAAAATCACTTGTTTATTGCGAAAAAGTTCATTGGAGGTTAGATACGAAAGAACGGTTATTTGCAAAAAGTAGGTATTATTACGAAAGTTATCGTCTATGACACTCGGGAAGTGTCTAAATCTAACGACACCTCGCACTTCTAAATAAATTCGTACAGCCGTTTAGGCTAAAGGCGAAAATATAGAATCATACATGCGTACATAAATGTACATACCCACGTACATAAATACACTTGAAAACTCTGCTCAGTTGGATAAAAATAGGTGTGACTTTATGTACATAGGTATATACTTCTCATGATTTCCTGTGATATCGTGATTTGTATGTATATATGTCGTTGTTAGGCGATAGGAGTGACGACGTACCGCTGAGTTGTATGGTAAAATTCGTTGCACTCCCCTGTCTGGTGCACGAATATCGCTACTGTACTCACCAAGCGATTTTTATTGAATCTCTGATTCGTGTAAATAAAAATAAAAATAAATAAAATTGTAATTGTATCTCTGACCGTAATGGTCAGAGATACAAATACAATTTTATTTATTTATACAATAGTTTGACGCAAGATTTGACCGTAATAGAGCGTTAAGATGGAAGGGTGATTAGAGAGTATTAGAGGGTAACATATACAAAATATTGGCTTTCAGTACCCCTGGTTACTGAAAGCCAATATTTTGTATATGTCAACCCATTGCCTATATAAACGTCAATTTTCCTCATGTTCCATAAGTAGTAATAGGGAAGAGAAGCAGCTGGTGCATTCTGTTTTTCTTTTTCTCCCAGTTCAGCAACGATACAAAATCCTGTAGGTACGAAACTAAAAACATTTTCAAAGCAGTGTTAGACTTAATTTTTAACCAAATGCTCAATATTTTTGCAGTGAGTTTTGAATTTCTAGTAATATTCTCGTACATATTACGCCTGTGTCAATAGACTGCGGCTTACCGAACCGCCTGAACTTTACGCATCAGCTGAAATTAAAGAGTTACGTGCTCGAGACGGGGCGTTACTACAGAGGGAATTTGACTCTGTGGCTTGGAAAATAAACTCGCTTTTCAATTACGCCAATAATAATTTATCTGATACTTTTTGTGCTGTTAGTTTTATTTTTATAATCATTGACATTTGCTCTTTAATAGGTCCTGAGCAATGCCTTTCCATCACGTGGACGTAAAGTCTAAAACAAAATTCACGAATATAGTGTCCTGGGTTGACGGTACTCATTACTAATGACGAACTTAAAGATTTTGATTTAAAGACTCTATGTCGCCGCGCTAAAGTCTAATTTATATTGTAAAGTCTAGAAATGTCTATTTTGCCGCTTTGAATTATTTTGAAAAATCGAAATTGTTTTAATTGTGTAAGGGATCTAATTAGACCTCATTGAACTCGGACGTTTTCGAGGACCGACGCTACATCCTGTTGATACATTGTCAAAGGTTCTGAGTGAAGGTTTTCTTTTTTTCATTCAGAACAGATGCTGTAATTTGATTATTTGCTGCAGCAGTTTTGTATTCATCCGTGAGGTGATAAAACATTGTGATGATTTTAATGATGACATGTAGCGTTTATCATTTTTCGTAGTTACAACAAATAAACTAAGTATATACTTACCTGCTAAATTCATCATAATCATTAGTTATGAATAAGTAATATACTCAAAGATAATGTTATAATTTTGTTAACATAAAACATATAGCATCATATCAGATAAGTTTCTTCTTGAGAAGCATCATAGACTGCAACGTCGTATTATCAGGCGAGTGGGCGGTCAAGCGCCAGCTTATTAACAAAAAAATTACAATAATTTACTGCTGTTTTTAACCTCCGTCTCAAAAAAAGGGGTGTTATAAGTTTGACGTATGTATCTGTGTGTCTGTCTGTGGCGTTGTACTTCTCAAACCGATGTACCGATTTTGGTCACTTTTTTTGTTTGAAAGAGGACTCAATCAAGACTTCAAGATCTTCGAATTCGGTCCATCCAATTAAAAGTTACGATGCCACAATTTGACACACAAATACACAAGTCAAATAATAGGTATATATTTTATATCAACTACCTAATGTAATTGGTAATAACCGTTTTATTTAAATAAATAAATAATAAGTCAAACTATCTTAAACCCCTCTTTTTCGTTGGGGGTTAATTCGCTGTGAGTTTGGTGCTCAAAATTCAATCCTTGCAATTTCAGTTCAAAGAGATAATAAATCACTAAGCCACCAAAATACATTTAAATCTTCAATCGACTTTCAATAGTAACCTCATCACATTTATTCACACCTCGACCAACTCAACAAAGTGTGAGCCAAATAAAATATCGGGTCATCAATAAAATAGAATTCTCGGTGCGTCAAAACCAGACCAACAATATCGTAAAATATGCAGGCAATATGTTTTTCTACTTCAACTGATGGATTTTATTACCTAGGCAGCTATAAAAAGACTATATTTATTTATTTATTTGCTGCAAAAAGTTTTTTTTTATTGCTAAAGAAGAACGTAGGTAATAAATAGGAGTACAATGGCTAGAAGCACTAATACGGGAGCGGGAGCGGGACGAGAGTGGGAGCGGAAGCGGGACGGGAGCGGGAGCGGAAAAAGGAACGGGAGCGGGTAGGAGCGTACGAAGTCGAGGGTACTTACATACATTTTTAGAGTACACTTCTTGTAAAATCACTTAGATGTCACAGAATGGAAAAAAATACAATTTATTTTTTGCAAAAGTTGTATTATTACTATTACAATTTAATGTAGCATATGCCTATTGAGAGGTATTGACGACTCAAATGGCACCTTGTACTTACCATAAAAACTTTCAATATAGAAAAAACCTACATACAAACATACTTATACCCAAAAAACATAACTCTCGTTCCTACGCAGTCAGGTAAAAATAGATTAATCAACCTTACTGGTTTTCTGAACGTAGGTATGTTTACTTCTACGTAACACTTTTGTACTCGCTGTAGATGCCACTCACGGTCACCCATCTGTAAACTGGTAGGATCGTTCGCTATTGGTTAGTGGGAAAACGATTTGTTCGTAAAACGCTGAGGTAATTTCATGGAACATTTATTTCAGGCCGAGGGAAGCGTTTACGGGATAACCTCCTTCTTCGTTGTTGCGGGCCCATACAACGACTTGCAGTTTTTAATTTTTGGCGATAAGTAAGGCTTTGGTAAACGATCTATGAAAACTCACTTATTTACCCGACTGCGCAAGAAAGAGGAAAATGTTTTTTGGATCGTATTTGTTTCTATATAGCTTCGTACAGCCTCCTTTCGACGTGCGTGGTGTTGTTAGATTCGTCATTACTTCCTGGTTGTCATAGGCTACATTTTTTGTAATAGCAATAAGATAACTCAGAAACGCACCAAAATGATTTAGTTTGTAAGCTTCAACTGACTTTTTCTTATTTACAAGGAGTATTCTAAAGAACACCCATTTAAACATATTTTATACCGGTTTTACATTTATTTTCTTGCGAAAACGTACACTCAACAGCATAATATCAAGCGTTACGAAAGCATAAGATAACTATATTAACTAGTGTATAAGATAACTGTATTGGTTACTGATTGACTGTATTAATAATAAGCTAGACATTGATATTTTTACTCCTAAACTCTCATTCTATGCTAAATCAGTGAAGAAAATCCTCTATACCAATCCATAAAATAGATTGCAAAATAAAATCAATTGCAAAATGAATAAAATTTAGATTTGCTTACACATATTCACCTATGTAAAGTTACAAAATATGGAAAGCATCTATTTCTCTGTTTTCCCCTTTGTTTAAATATAATACCTAAAATGTGTTTGCTCAAATGATGTATACATGCTTTGGAGTATAGTCTGGTTCTGATCGATTGTCACATGTTATCTTATATTATGTTAGGCTATATTCTGTTTTGTATACTTAAATAAATAAATAAAATATATACCCAAAAAATACTTAGGTCTATGCAGTTGGTTTTTTTTTTTTTTTTTAATTATTCTTGTTAAAAGCTTTTACGTACTAACCATGCAATATGATCGTTCAAAATCTGCGAAAAAAAAATCAACCACGTCCTGGTATCTAAATTACCTGAAATTTAGAGCTAATATATTAATTTCTGGTAGCACTTGATGACGAGGGATCGAAGATGCAGCCGGAAGATTGCCATTCTAAAATGATGAAACTATGATGATACATAATTTGGTTAAGTTAGTGATATGATAGTTAAGTTTGGGCTTGTTTATTTTTGGGTAATTTTCATTACACATAATGACTAGCCTCTGAAGACGAATTCGAAAGATTACCACTGTAACTACTAAGATAGCCAATTTTAACTTTGTTGGCTTTGTTTTTTGATTACCTATGATTACGCATCATGGTTGGGGTCTAAAAATGGAGCCGAAAGCTTGCCACTAAAACTTGATAAAAAAACGTTAAAATTGTTGATTTTATTCAGTTAAAAATATAACCGATTTTTTTTTGGCTATTTCATAGCCAAAATTTTGAGATGGAAACTATTGATTTTGTATAACTTGAATTATATAAATTATACTCATTTAATTTTAGGTAAGTACTCTATAACATACACAGAATTCCATTCTTTGAATAGATACCTAGACGTAATAGTTTCATCATTATTACTTCTCCGTAATATTCAGGTGCCCTTAGACAACTTTCTAATGAAAATCAAAGTCGAAGGTATCGAACCAGTAAAAGTTGGAAACTAATGAAACTTGTTGAGAACTAAAACAGATTGTCTTAATTAGATCAAGATGAATGCTCCAAGTTTCACTCAACGATGGGTTATTGCAGGTGTCGGCTATACCGATCTATAGAAATTATTATTGAACTATTTCATGCAGCGATTTGCAATAACGGTTTCTTAGACTTTTGGATTGTAACTCGAATTAAGTACTCATTTTTAACAACTTCACAATGAAGGTTAACAATTTAGCTGTTTTTTTTATGTTTTTTACCGCATATCTCCGTAATTTTTAAGCAGATTTTAATTTTTTTCTTTGAATGCAAATAGTATTAGATTAGTCCCTTAGAAATTTCATCAAAATCGGTTCAGTAATTTGGTTTTTAAATTAAAATTGCACATTTTGTAGTTAGTTTTTCAGTTTCTTTAATCTGAAGGATCGACTTCAAGGCTAGGATTTGTGCGGTAAGAAACATAAAAGAAATAATCTCCTTTTTAACCGACTTCGAAAAAGGAGGAGGTTATCAATTCGTACCGTATATTTTTTTAATGTATGTACACAAATTTCTCGCTCATTCTTGAACCAAGTTTTGGGTTTCGTGAATTGGCATATAGAGAAAGATCCCAAGTTGGTCCCACAATTAATATAGAAACATTGCTTTATTACTTTTTGAATAATCTCTAAAAGTAAAAATATTTTCATTGGATTCCTGAGTGGTGCGTCATCATATAATCGGTGAACAAACATACAAAATAATTTTATAGTTTAAAAAACTGAAACGACCGACTTCGAAGTACGTTATTTCGTTTACTTGTAATATTAGTAAGGATAATAATTAAACAAGGCGCTCAAGCGTTGAAGTAACTCTATTTTCTCCTTATACACATTGGATGAGGAGTAAGTAGGTTTTACTATTCAAGCGCAATAAATCCCTCACGATTGTAAATTTTTTAAAGAAACCTCTCTTCACCCGCTCGTTTTTTTTTGTCAAGAATGAGATTTGTCATTTAATGTCAAATGCTTCGTCTTCGATGATTAAAAGATGTACAGATGTTTATACGATAATCCTTAACATTTGACACTTTTCCAAAGAAAAATGTGTCGGTGGAACTCTGCGATTCTATAATCTGACGCACTTCACTCGGGAATACAATGAAAATTTTCATTTTTACATTCAAAAAGTAATAAAGCAATGTCTATGAAATAATTATGAGACCAACTTGGGAGCTTTCTCTATATGTCAATGTAAGAAACACAAAAATTGGTTCACGAATGACGGAGTAATCGGTGAACAAACATACAGACCGAATTGATAACCTCCTTCTTTTTGGAATTCGGTTAAAAATAGTCACGTATATGCGTGCATTCACTTTTCTGCAGGCGTTGTACATATTGCGTATTTTGAAGTTGTTTTTTTAAGTTTTTTAAGCTATAACTATTCTGAAGTCTATTAAAAATACAGTAAAACACTGCGAAGTATTAATTTGGTAACTTATATATAAAGAAAACTAAAGCTCTATAAGTTGGGCCAAGATTGTAGTTTTATCAGATTACACATGAGATTGACTACAATCTCTCCTGATAACTTAGGAAAATAGACTTTCGTCTGGCATAAATTCTCTGTTTCTGTAACTACATTGGAAATACTTTATTGGTCTAGTGACTACTTAGTCTATTTCTAATCAATCTAACTAGTAAGTAAATAATAAATTAGTTACGTATTAGTATTAGTTTTTTTGTTGTTTTTTTAGGTTTCGTCCGTACTAAGGGTGCGGAAGCCTATTTGTGAGGTTACGGGGTCTGCATGCCGGTCTGTCCTACGCTTAAACAACTGTATCTTTTGAATTGTAATAGATGAAAGTTTCAAAATTGATAATATTGTACAATTTACTTTGATGTAAATCAACAAATACTAAAAATTTGTTAAGTGCGAGACAAGTTAGCTTAAATAATTTTTGAAAAAATGGGAAATGACGACTTCGACTTCTTGTTTGACTTCTTGCTTTCGCAAAAAACTTGACCTTGATAGGTATTGTGTGGGAACGCCTAACATTTTAGATATCTACCACAATAAAGCCTGTCACGAGATAGCCGTAGGTAAAAATTATAAACTACTAACTACTGAGTCAAATTTGTCCTAAGTACAAACTAAACTACGCTGGCTCGAAGGTCCCGAAGTAGGTCTTAGCTTAGCTTACTTAGCGACAAATGACGCTAGTCTTTTCGGTGCTGTGGAAATTCTCTCTTTTCCTTCTGCTGGAGGTGTCTTGGATTTGTCTCCATAGCATCAGACCATCGGCACCGAAGACACCCAATAGAGCTTCGCTCATAGGCCGTCTCCGTTGTAGACTATATAGGTAGATATAGTAGAGATTTTGATTGCATATTCACTAGCTTAGGTAACTGGAAATCTAAAGTAATATGATGGAGTTAGGAGACAAAAAAAGTCTTTGACTTTCAGCACAGGCCCATTTATAATTCCACCGATTCATTTACTTGCCGTCGCTAGCAAGGCGCTAAAATTAATAACAATCCCATTATTATTCCAACCCCGAGACGTATCTGAATACAAAACAACTAAGGAATCTCCGAAGGCAGACGTTTCGGGGAATAAATTACAAAGTCACTTAATTTCGTGTTGTTTTGTAATCCGCAAAATAATTTTCTTTCAAGGCCTCATTTCAATCTGGGCCTGCTTCGGAACACTGAGGATTAAGACTGATTTACGAGGTTGAAGAAATTATTATGGAATAATAACAGGATGGGTACGAATGATAATCATTTTCGACGTAATGGTGAAGTATTTGACATTTTCAGATATTCGTTTTGTTTCACTTGTAAACGTCTGGTAAATGCTGATAAATTACTTTTTTATGGTTCCATACCCCAAGGGTAAAACAGCACCCTATTACTAAGACTCCGCTGTCTGTCTGTCTGTCACCAGGCTGTATCTCGTGAATCGTGATAGTTAGACAATAGAAATTTTCACAGATGATGTATTTCTGTTGCTGCTATAACAACAAATACTAAAAAACAATAAAATAAATATTTAAGGGGGCTCCCATACAACGAATGTGATTTTTTTTGCTGTTTTTATAGACAATGGTACGGAACTCTTCGTGCGACTCGCACTTGGCCGGTTTTATTTTTTACAATGTCTAACGGCGAAACAGTGTTTCGTAATAGGTTGGACTGTATTGCTTTCGTTATTTTACAATGTAACTTAACATGATTTCTGATCAGATCTGAATATTCCAAAAAAATATTAGAAGTACCTACTATGAATTATGTATCATATCTGCGAATTTTATCTACCTGTCCTAGAGGAGGCGTAACGTTTGTACAGTACCATTCAAAGCTTAAAATATTTCAGAGATCTTAACTAATACTTATTATAAAGGCTAAAAGTAACTCTGTCTGTATGTTTACCTTTTCACGGCTGAACGACTGAACCAATCGATATGAAATTTGGCACAGAGATTCTTAGGATCTGTAGAAGGACATAATCTATATTTTATTATCATCATCATCGTCACTGCTTTACATCACTACGCGGGTGAAAACGCGGGGCGCAGCTAGTTATAATTTAAAAACTGAAACAACCGCAATTTCGTTTACGTAGATGCTTGGACGACATATTTTTTCCAGTTTTTTTCTTTTAAAACCCAAAATACTGGACAGATTTATATAAAATTGATTTATATGGGACCACCTCTAACGTATGGCCTACCAAATAAAAAAGAATCATCATAATCATATCATAATTTTCGAATTAATCTAGTAATAAACATACCAGAAAAAACAAACAGTTAAATTGAGAACATTCTCCTTTTTGGAAGTCGGATAAAAAACGGCTAAACGTATTTTGAAGAAACGTGAAGGATCACTCTCGATCAATTCCTATTACAAACAAAAACATGTCATAATCGGTCTATAGAGATACCCCGCGCCCGAGTCAGAGTGCCTCGGCCAGGAATTAATACTTGTAAATAAATAAACCAATGCTTGGTCACCTAAACTAATATAAACATGTAAGTTATATAATTTTTGTTTTGTTTTGTAATTTAATATAGAAAAAGAAATTGTTTTATTTATTAGTGACAGCGTGTTGCGAATTGTGGTACCACCACAAACTAATTATAGTTTTTAGGTACATCTAATGTTATTTTGATTGTTTTTGTAATGAATAAATAAATAAATAAAAAACATTTATAACTCTTTTTGAGTCGGGGGTTAAATAATCTCCTTTTTTGAAGTCGATTAAAAATTATGATTAGAGTATATCTAAAGGCGCCTATGATATTGTCTTAGAGATTTTCTGGCAACCCCAGTTATTAAACGCAGACTCCGGGAAAATTGGCAGTAATATCAATTTCGGTTTGTTTAGTATCTGCCAATAGTTTGAGTGCCAATATCAAAATATATCAGAGCCTATTTGTGGTTGGGGAACTTGAAACTAGGAACCATTTCTAGATTAATTGATCCATACTATCTGAGTATAGCAGAGTTTCAAGAATATATGTGGGGTTATAGAGTAAAGCAAGTGATACACTTAACAGAACGTCATTTTTGCAGTTTTAGGCCTTGATAATACAAGCAAACGGAGAACGCAAAACATTCATTTTTATATGTTATTCTAAATATTAAAAAAATATGTCTGTAACACTTAAAGCTAAAATAGCTCTAGGCATAATCTCTAACTGTCGAAAATTTATTATGTGAAATTACAAATATTCTTATAAAATACTTATAATAATTTTGTTTAGTAATCATATTTAGTGTTAGTTTATGTTCAGTTCATGTATTTTGTCATGTAGGTATATGAGAACGGAAGCCTCGGTGTGCGAGTGAAACTCATAGTTTGGGGATTTTCTAATTTTTTTTTGAATTACTAATATGTTACAGTGGAAACCACGCTTAACTAATAACGCCGCTTAGTGGGGCTAAGTGTGGGTGCTAACTGTGTTGATTTGAACTTTGCACTGCGATCAAGATTGGGAGTATGCAGCTCCGTGTACGTACTTTCAACTTGGTTACTGGTTATGAGTGGTACTCAATAAGTACACGTATAAATATTATAAGACAATAAATTTGTCGAAAAACACGGCAGTAATGAATAATTCATTTTATTATAATTATTGTCTCATTTATTTAGTATCTTATTTTTTTTTTTTACATTACAAACATATATATATAAATAAATTATAAATAATTATAGTTTAAAAAGTTGTTATAAAAAGCAAAATACTGGACCGATTTGATAAAATTTATATTGGTCCCATACAAATTTTAACATCTGAGATATTACCAAACGAAAAGATAATCACCAAAAACAATGCATAATTGGCGGAGTAATTGCTGAATAAACATACAAAAAAAAACATATAGTCAAATTGTGAACCACTTTTTTTGGAAGTCGGTTAAAAACTTAAAACTAGGGTGCCGCCAGCGGGGCCGGTTTCAATTTGTCGACGGTAAGGGCTACAAACTGAAGAATCTCTTGACAATTACGATCTCTTGACATCTTATTATTATTATTTTTATGCTGTAATAGCTTTACGCTTGACCGCCATCTCACCTGACAACGTCAACGATAGAGCGTGCTTACCCAGAAGAAACTAATTCACTCGCGATTTAAAGACACCCATACTATATCTGTCGTGAAAGACTCACTCAGGAAGGATATTCTACCATTTAGCAGTCAGCACGTTGAAAGTGGAACGTGGATGCCTTAAGTTGGTATTTAGCCGAACCATCCGAAAGGCCCAGCTTTGGGATGGTTGGATGACGTTATTAATCCCAAACTGTACTCCATGCAAGACCAAACTGATGCTTGATATAGTGTAAGGAACTATTCTAGCGTGAAGTACCTGCGAGAGGATGTTCAGCTTTTTTAGCAGCTAGTTGAGCCTTAGACTCAATATAGGAGCCGAAGTTGAGAGTTAACGCGAGAGTTTATTATATTATTTTATTCATTATGTACGAATTAGAAACGAAGAACAAGTATAAATTTGGAAAGCTCAAAAACCCCCGACAAAAAACAGCTGAATCGATTTTGATGAAGTATAGCTGAGCTGAGATCACAATAAAACCCTCTTTAAAAAAAAAACTAGACCACCCGTTTAACAGCTATAATGCCTCAGACAGACACACATATACACACGTCAAACTTATAACGCTCTTTTTTGGCGGGTTAATTAAAACGCTTGGTGCGGACCTAGGAAAATTTAGCAAACATCTTATGATTCATAGAAACACCCAGAAATACAATAAATAAAACATAGACATAGACAATCATTGTCAAATATACCAACTGAGCTTGAGAAATTGACATTGTATTCATTCTATGTACTAGTAAGTAACTTATGTATTTAAATGTGACGTGTATCAAAAGATATAAATAAATGAATATGAATATGAGACCAGTGGAATAATATTCGACAATAGCAAAATTCTCGTGGATTCACCCGCAAGGCGTTGTCGGTTAACGAATTTGAGATTATATTGCTAATAACTGTCTGCTAATATTTCGCGACAGTGTACAAAGGAGCAATTTCCAACATATTCAAATTACGCATACGCCAAGGTTCCCACAATGTGAAATAAATAATAACCCGGCCGAGAAACACTTGGAAGGGTGCGTGTTAATTGTGTAATTCCTGAGGCATTCCTTGTGATTACCAAATAGGAAAACGTGAGGAACCTCAATTAGGGCTCTGGTGTATTCCAAACTGTGCATTGAGATTCGTTATAACTAGGTTATTATTCGTTGCCACTACAAAGAAATACAAAAAAATCATAGAATTCATAGCATTTTCATATCATATCACAATCTTTGAAGGAATTTGATGTATGAAGTGCCTAAGAATATCAATACTCTAACAGTAAAAACTTTAGAATATAAAGAAGATATAATAATATAGATTATATAGAAGCATGATAGAATAATTGGTTAATTAGTTCTTGAACAAAATCATAAACCAACTGAACACAATTCGCGTAAAAAATGTGCTATTATCGCTATTTCAAATACCAAGTTCCAAGTCGGCGAATTACCACCCATTTCTCGTTGAAATGCCAAAAATCCGTACTCAGCGATATCGATCCACATTCCTGTTGCATACTGCACAAGAATGGAATTTGTTGCCGCCATCTCTGTTTCCTGAGACCTACAATCTTGGAATTTTCAAGGCTAGAGTGAATAGATATATTCTAGATCGACGAGCTCCATCCTCGGCCACATCGTCGCTAACATCAGGCGACCAACTCACCTGATGTTGGTGACTGATGGTCAATCGTACATCTATCTTCTATAAAAAAAAAAAAAAAAAAAAAAGTTCTCTTTCAATCGATATATTTTGCCAGTTGATTTAGAGACCTACCAAGGTCAAATGCCAAATTTTTACTATAATAAGTAAACACATAAGAACAGTTTGTACATTTCGCAATGAAAATAAACGTAAACGTAAAACTTTCAAGGTAAAACTGTTTATTTGCTCGGTGACCAGAAACAAAACGTACGTAGTGCCTTCACCTCGAACAAAACTAGCAACATTAACTGTTACAATACATTACTCCGCCGCCATTTTCCGCAGTCAGTTGCCAGTTACGAAGTTATTTCCTAACTTTCGACGCTCCACAATGACATAAGGGGCCGCTTTGAAGTTGCTTCCGTTTTCTGCGTAGCTGCCTAACTGCTATTAAACTAACTAGCTGATATTCTGTGACACAGAATATGAAAATAGTGGGAGACAATCATTTTGCGTTACAAACGGTGCCATATCAAGTAATTGTTATAGATGAAATAATTGATGCAACCGCAACCAATATATATATATATATAGGTTTCATACAAATATAGGACTTTTTAAGATCAGAGTGAAGAAGTACCTGTCTGCATGATTCATCTTTGACCACATCGTCGCTTTCCATAGTCGCCTTATAACATAGTTTAAAAGCTTACATAAATGGGAATAAAACATGTCCTCCATATGAAATTGGAAACTAAAATTACTTAATTTGTGCCGTTTTACAAGAAGAAAGATGAGATGCAAATGAGTATTGTATCCACATTCAGAGGTGTATAGTTCAAGACACTTTGTGTTTAATTGGCGTGTTATATTACCTCCTGTACTTAGCTACTTAGGCTGACACTTTCTCTCTACTCTATGCATTAAAGGGGTGACGTAAATGCAAGCAGTGTGCTACTTCATGCTAATAGTAACAGTACATCACTCTATGTGGGAGGTGAGTAATAGATTTTAACAAGAGCGATATTTGACACTAGTTTGAAATATATATAACCGTTTTAAACAAGGAAGTATGGAAGGAGCCATAAACTTTGCCTGTTTGTTATAATCAGTGTCACTTTCTTCGTTAGTCTTTAGCTCCGTACTAAGGGTGCCTATTCGTGAAGCTACGGGGTCTATCTGTGCGTCTGTTTTGCATACACTTAAGTATCTATACGGCTGTATCTTAAAAAAGGTAATAGATTAGTCACAAAATTGGCAAGATTAAATAAAATATTACCAGTTATAGATCTAATACCTTATACGAGCAATTCTTGTAGGTAGGTATATATATATCAAATCTCGGAAACGGCTCCAACGATTTTAATGAAATTTGGTTTTTAGGTAGATTAGGGGACGATAAATCGATCTTGCTAGGTTTAATTTTTAGTGAATCCGGGTTTGCTCGTATTTTCAGTCATGAAAAATCCGAGTGGAGCTCGGTCGCCCAGATAATTAACACTAGTCAAATGCGAGACAAGTTTGTGTAAATATTTTTTGAAAAATGGGAAGTTATTGTGCGTGAACTATTGAATTAATGGGAAATTATTGGCGGCAATCGACAACACTAACTACTTACTTATTTAAATTTGATATTGTATATGAACGCCTAGTGTTTCAGACTATTTCTACTTAAAAAATGTGAAGAATATATGTGAAGCTAGAAAATATGTTAAGTTACAAAAGATTCTTAGACATAATGTTCATGTAATCATGTTCATGTATTGCGTCATGCTTAAGAATTCGAAAGAGTGAAGCTTCAGTGTTGAGTGAAACTCGTACTTTGTCGTTATTTTTTATAATCATCATCATCTCATCCATAAGAATTCCACTAAAGGGTAATAAAGACCTTCCTCATGGATTCCCAGAAAGGGGCGGTTGTAAGCAACTTGTATGCAGCGTTTTCCTGTCTCTTGTAGGTATGATGTTTCTGTACTCCTTGTGGCTGGTCTTCCAACGCTGTGCTTGCCGGTGCGTATTTACTTATTGAGTGCCAATAAATAAAACTTTCAATGTAAATTTTTAATCGACTTCCACAAAGGACGAGGAGGTTCTCGATTCGTTGGATATTTTTTTTATCGCTATTGTGATATTAGAGATCACATGGGAATCATTTTTCTATTAAAAAACCGACTTCAAACGCAACTTACTAAATGCTTCACGATTGTAAACTTTTTAAAGAGACCTCTCTTTACTCGCTCTTTTTTTCAATTGTAAAGAATCCTATTTATCATTGAATGTCAAATGCTCGTCTTCCAAGATTAGAAAATGTGCAGATGTTTATACGATAATCCTCAATATTTGACACTTTTGTAAAGAAAACCGTGTAGGTGGAACTCTGCGATTCTATAATCTGACGCACTTACTCAGGAATGCAATGAAAATATTTTCATTTTTAGAGATTATTCAAAAAGTAATAAAGCGATGTTTATAAAATTATTATGGAACCAACTTGGGAGCTTTTTCTATACAACAATTCAGGAAACACAAAAATTGGTTCTCGAATAACGGAGTAATTCGTAACATACATAACATAAAAAAAATTATACGCTACGAATTGATAACCTCCTCCTTTTTCGAATCGATTAGTAAAATAAAAAATACAGTTACAATAAGAAAACAAGGCTCATATTGACGCTCCTTGAGAAAGCAATAGTAGGTATTGTAAACCAAGGTGTTGTAACAAGCGCAGTGTAAAGTTGGCAAGTGTCCGAGTAGAGGCGTCAAGCGCGACGACACTTGTCGCAAGACAACATTGTCGCGAACCAACCGTATGGAGTAGTGAAGGTCAACGTAGGTATCGATATCGATATAATTTGTTTAAATTAAGGGATCTATACAGCACAGAATTCGCCCTATTTACATATACTATACAGTTAGGAAAGTGACGTGTAGTAAACAGTAATTTTGTCAAAAGCTAGCCTAAATAGCTAACTATACCAGCAAAAGTATGTACAATTCACACAGAATATCAGATGATTCTAAAATGTATGTTTTGTTTAAATATGGTGACAGAAATCAAACAGAATTTTAGATGAATCTAAAATGTATTTATGTTTAAATTTATTTTTTTCACTAAAAATAATACTTTTCGCACTTTTTACTTTGACGACGTCGCCTTCCTCTAATTTAGTGTTGCTCGTAGATATTGAAATTATTGTGGTCGAGATTCAGGTTTTGATTAAATGGATATAACTTAAAAAAGTGGTATCACTAAAATTTGTCATCTTTCCGAGCTTTCAGTCAAGAATTTTCTTGCTATATGTATGCAGCAATATAGATGTGCTACGCCAACGACGGGATGAGAAGGCTAGCTGATGTTAGAAATAGATCTATCAGAATTAACTGAGAGTAGATTCAAAGTCCTATTGATGTTCTTGGCCTGTAATATCCCACATAATATTTTTTTTTATTATAATTACGTCAGAAAACTATCGTTATAACGTTGTCGGTGCAGCACTAGTTTGGCCCCCGAGCGGTAATGCAACCGTATCCAATTCGTTATCGGATCCGACTTGGATTTGTCGATGTCTCGTGAGCACACACAGCAAAATTTTCAATACAACTGCACTAGAAACCAGAAATTGTGTGTTTTCTTTACAGATACTTGCAATAAAATTTTACCTACAATATTTATTGTGTAAAGTTGTAGCTTTTTAAAATAAGTATTTTGCATTGTGAGAAAATAGAACTACGCCCAAACATCGATTGGATTTGATAACACAAAAATTAATTTGGAGGAATCATAAGCGGGTAAAATAAAAATTAAGTAAAATAAGACAGATGAAAACAAGTTATCGTTTAAAAAATTAATCAAAGTAATGAAAAAAAAATTAAACCGACTTCAAAACAATCTAATTAAATGAAAAGAGAGAAATAACACGAAAACAATCAAAACAGGGAGTCCATATAAAGGTAAACCTACTATTTTTTGAGATCGGTGTGAGGCCGTAAACTATCATCAACTAAGGCCTAAATAGACGTTTTTGCAATACGATTTCTAGTTTCTGCGACAAACATTCAAACCTACAAACATACATACCTACATGGGCGTAGCTATAGCTTTCTCGTGGGGGGTGTCCGCAGGTACAAAAAAAAAATATTTTGGGAACAAATACTTTTGAATGCCAAAATAAACTTTGTGATCCCATATACACTTCCACCAAAAATTGTATCTGATGGCCAAAGTTAATAAATTATCACTTTCCACGAACTATAAAAGCAAAATTCTTGCTATTCACACTGCTTATAATGTCAAAAATAAAATAAAAAAGTTTGTCACACCCAGTACGTGCCACTTAAATCAAAAGCGCGTGTTTCAAACGAAACAAGAGAAAAAAAGATGAATTTATAAATAAAACCGGCCAAGTGCGAGTCGTACTCGCGCACGAAGGGTTCCGTACCATTATCTATTTAAATATTAATTTTATTTTAATTTAATTATTTATTTTTAAGGGAATAATTCAAGCGTCTACCTGTTGCCGTTATTAATATCGAGCAAAAACGAGCAAAAAAAACACGTTTGTTGTATGAGAAAAAATATTTATTAAATATAAATAAAAAAATATTAAAAAAAATATTAAAAAAAATATTAAAATAAATAAATAAATATTATAATAAAAAATTAATATTTATTATACCCTTAAATATTTATTATACTCTGTTTTTTTTGTATTTGTTGTTATAACGGCAACAGAAATACATCATTTATGAACATTTCAACTCTCTAACTATCACGGTTCATGAAATACAGCCTGGTGACAGACGGACGGACGGACAGACAGCGGAGTCTCAGTAATAGGGTCTTGTTTTTACCCTTTGGATACGGAACCCTAAAAAATCAACACCCCTAAGATCCAGAAAATTTCGTTTTAATGTTGTAGGAGCGGTCCTCGGTTTCGCAAGATGCCGATATGCCGAATGCCGATTTTGGAGATAAAAGAGGAAACCAATAACACAGGCGCAATATCTCAATGTTTTCGGAAAATCTGATCAGACATGGATACGTAAAATTTACTACGGGAACACGGCACATCAATTTCATTAGCAAACAAGCATTAATCTCGACAACGATATGTAATATCTGATAGGCGTGTTACCTATTTGGCCATTGTCAACCGGTCAGTTTTTATACATTTTAGCCGGATTTTTGATAAAATTACTATGTTTTTTTCTAATAGGCAAATACTTGTCAACTCACTTGACGTTGCAGTTCCACGATGGAGCGTACTTACATAAATACAAAAATAATAAATAAACAATATATAAAAAAAAACAATAGATTTAAAGACACCTAGATAATATGATAAGGACAGGCCTCATGGCTCAGTGGTAGTACGACTGCTTCCTGAGCTGTAGGTCGTGGGTTCGATCCCCACCCAGGGCAAACATTTGTGTGATAAGCATGGATGTTTGTTCTGTGTCTGGGTGTTTCTATGTATCATAAGTATGTATTTACGAAAAAAAAAAAATATATTATCTATTCTATCAACCATCTAGTTTCCATAGTACAAGCTTTGCTTAGTTTGGGCTAGATGGCGTTGTGTGAAATGTCCTCCAATATTTATTTATTATTTATATATATTGCCGAGGATCCATTCAGAAAGAGTTTCCCACATTTATGTAAATTAGAAGTGCTTCATTCGTGTTTTTTTAAATATCTATCATGCATGAGAGCCTGGTTTTTGACACTTAACTCTAACAAATAATTATATGAAAAATAATAAAAACATTTTTATATTTGATTGCAATCATAAATGGCTAATACCTAGTCTACTTTTACGATTATGTTTTTCAAATTTCATCATAAATCGATAAAAAAATATGAAAAAGACAAACCGTAGTCGTAGCCATTGATGATTCAATTCATTAAAAAAAATTACGAAATTTGATAATATTTAGGGATAGAAAACAGTTTTCTCAAGTTTTATGAAAAAAAGTGTAATGTACTGGCGATAAATGCTGCAACCGACCTAAAATAAATAAATTAAAAAACAATGATGTACTTATTTTTGCCGGATAACCGGACTGAGTCATCACTAATCAGTGCGTTATATTTACTCGGTAATTGCCTTCGGATATGCGTTTAATTAAACAGTTGTTTGTGTTTTCCGAATAATCAATGTGTGAAACTGTGTAGTGTACGCGTTACGTATAAAGATATTAGAGGCATATGTGAAACCGTATCACAATATGTGTTATTATATGCCTCTAAATTATTAGAACAATATTAAGTAACAAGTAACTATACATTAAACGAAAAACAAAGTGCCCCGACTAATAAAAGCGGATTTTGCAGTTTAACTTATGACTTCGTTACGTTTTGTACGCTGTTAAGTATTCCTTTTTTTTTAAAGTAGTAGTCAAATCGCTGTAAAATATTATAAATGAGTATTCTTTACAATAATTCTAGTTAAACTACTTATTTATTACGAAAAAGTTCGTTGGAGATCACGAAAAAATGCATTTTATTTTTATTTTTGCCTGAGTTGTATTATTATTACTAAGTACAAAAAATATAGTTTATTACACTCATGGAGTAAAGGCAAATCTAACTTGACTGATTTTGATGTGCGAGGTGTCAATAAATCACACTTCGGACATCTAAATCGGCCAAGCCGTCTTACATGATCATATAAAAACACACATAAATGCATACACACAAACATATTGTCATGATTTGAATATTTGTTGTATGTGGTGTGCGGTGTTTTCAGTGTTGCGGAGTGGCAGCACTGCTATTTTCTTAATTTATATACTCTGGAGAACGGTGATCGAACAGAATGAACGCTACCCCGGATGATGGCGTGATGTTGTAATTCCGGGGAGGGGATATATCGCGGGCGGACGAGCGCGAGCGGCCCTTCGAAAAAGTAGTCGCGGCGTAACTCGGTAGTAAAAAGGCGGTCTTAGCGTCAGACCGCTCAGTGCAGTGAAATAAGTGCAGTGTTATAAGTAATAATAAAGCGTCATAAAGTTCAGACAAGGAGTTTTCTTCATATATCAGAAGTGGCAATCAACCTGCGAGCCGAGCCCGGTAAAATCGTGAGTCACCTACGAGATTATATTTTACCCTCCGATTATTGAATATTGATGTTAAAAATTTGTCACGCATATCGAATTGGAGAAAATGGTTCTTAAAAGTGTTGAAACAGGTTGTTAAAATAATTATAACGGGATATTCTTAATACGGGTAGACAGAATCTGTTAAGATACTGCAATGAGATGTGATCTGGGTTACTCCCAGATTATTTTATTGTAGCACAGCGATTAAAGATTATAATCCGACGATTTTATTATAACCTAATGAAATTTTGATAGTGTGGTTGGGGCTACTCCCCGATAATTTTATCGTAATTTAAACGAAATGAAGTCTGTTGTAAGTAAGTCATTAGTAAATTATTTCGTTAACATCCCGAGAGACAAGTATACGAAAATATGTTTTTCTTGTTTGAGAACCATTTTTACTTTTTGTATTTGATTATGCTGCAGCCATTCAGAGGAACCATAGCGAGGTAATATTTTTTTGGTGTGATGGTGAGAGTAGTGTTTTTAATAGTACAATGGCTATGGCATATCGGTCTGTGGCCGTGTCAGCGATCAGCAGTGTGTTATTTTTCTAGAAGATTAGTAAAGTGCTGCGAATAAAATATTTTAATTCGGTAACTGGGCTACATCAATACAGCCAATTAAGCGAGCTTCTAAATGTAGTTTTTCTAGAATATTGCTAACAGTAATGCAAATAAAATATTATGGTAAACTTAACAGCTTATTATCTAGCTGTTAAGGTTGGGCTCCACTAAAATTGTGTTCAGATTCAGAACACTTGTTGATAAAAATTTGGTGCAGACCTTTTGCAGTGCGCGAACTTGATCGCAATAGTAGATTGCCTGTGTCCACCACCTCAGTTGTGCGTAACTTTAGTATGCGTGCTGTACGGTACATTTGTACACGAACATTTATACCTCGGAAATGTGCTTTACTTTCAGTTTAGTGTGTAAACATGTGTGCGAGTGCGTCGTCGCGGGTACACCGCGAGACCAAGGAGTGCGCGACAAAAGTTCACGGTTTGTCCAATAGAGTGCGCGCACAGTTTGCTGGTGCTGCCCGTAAGAGTTCACCAAGAAATACATTTATGCTGCACTCTGTGCGGTACAGAGCCGCACACTGGTGGAATCCTGTATTTACGGTTACGGCCATTTAGGGCGAGTTGTACTGTGTTCGTTTTTCTGTAAGGTTAATAAAGTACCGCAAGTAAAATATTCTAGTACGACAACTAGTCTACTACAACTAGTAGCACTGTCTTTAGTCGTGTAAGTATGCTATACCATGAAGCGAAATTTTGGTATTGTATCTCCACCTGCAACACTATAACTACTTTGTGACGTAACTATTGTAAGATCTTGAACCACATAAGTGTGTCAAACGAAATTTTATATGAGTAGAGCTACAATATTGATGGATTTACCAGAGTATCACTGCGTAAATATTTAATACAGAAGTCTGTTTATGAAGTTGAATTATACAGAGATATCATAGTTCGATTGACTTAAAATCTTAATTGAATTTCGAAGGCATGTAATGTAATAACCTCAGAAATAGTACCATTGTGTACCGGTAACTTGTCGCGAATATTTATCCGTTGACGCCTTGTAATCATGGAGGCGGAATTTAAAGCCGCGCTAAGATATCAGAGTATCGACAGTGCTGAAAATTAAAGTGCATTTCTTAGTGTTAACAACTACACTTAGTGTTACTGCAAGTTTGAAATTCAAGGATTTTTAGTGTTTACGAGTTTGTTAGCTGCAGTCATGTAGGTGAACTGCAGGGAAAATGTTCCAAAGAGTGCCATGTATGTGTGCCGTAAAGTTGAAGTTCGTAGATTTGATGATGTTATCGCTGCAACCGTGTAGGTGAGCTGCAGGGTAATATTCTAAAGAAGTATGGCCATGTAGGTGTGCCGTAAGGAAAGTTCGAAGATTTGATGATGATTTCGCCGCAGCCATATAGGCGCGTTGTAAGGTTGAAGTTTGAAGATTTGACGATGTTTGAAGTGTGAAGATTTGACGATATTTGAAGTTTGAAGTTTTGATGATGTTTGAAGTTTGAAGATTTGACGATGTCGAAGTTTGAAGATTTGATGATGTTCTCGCTGCAACCATGTAAGTGAGCTGTAAGATTGAAGTTCAATTATTCAATGATGTTTTAGCTGTAACCATGAAGGTTTGGTTTCAGGATGATAATTTTAACCGGTCACGGAACACTTAGCTTCCAGCCATGAACGTTTTAAACTGCAGCAGGTCAAGCCTATTCAAAGGAAAGTAGAAGCTCCAAACTGTATTTAATCCAAAATAACTTGATTAACTAAATTTTGTATAATATGTATATGGTGTGCAAGAGTGTGCACAGATCTTGTATTTTAGTGGATTTGATTAATCCAGTCGATTAATGATCATTTTAATGTGATTATGTTAAGCGTTGAATAGCAGAATCATTGATCGGACTTTCCCAGAACCTGAGCACCTGACTTTTAATGATGATATAACGTTATAATTCCAGTTTTGATGTAGTTTCGAGTTTCATAGAGAAAATTTAAATCATATATGAGAGATCAACCGATCGGACACGCAGCAAGTAACCTTGACGAGCATAGCAACTCGAAGTGTCGAGGAGTTTTGACAAATGCCATTATGCTTGAAATTTCCGAAACGTACTAATTAGAATCGACTAAGTCACTTACTTTTGATAAAACGCGTATAGTGCGTTAGAGCGAATAAATTTATGAGTAATCTGTTTGCAATTATTAGATTCTCAATTATTATGGTTATTATTATTAGATTATAGAGAGAATGGAAATTACTCCATAAATAAGATTCATGAATTGATAAATGAGTAAGCCTAAGACATTTTCCGAAAAATACTATTCGGTTAAGGATTATTATAAAAATATATATAGTTATCAGCGATCTGTATGTGCCAACGTAATTAGATGTCATGTTTTGAACACCCACGTTATTTTTCGCAACTGCAGAGCAGTGTCTACACTTTGTTGAATTGTCCGCTGGACAGTGACGTAAGCAGTGATGAGCGTTGACAATTATCGTAAAATATATATAAACAAATCTGTATGTTAAATGAACCACTCGATAATATTACAAAACTATTAGTCGAGAGTAAACGTACGTAGTAAACGTTTCTTTGAGAGAAACCCATTTTATGCCTTGAATGAGTTGATGAAAATAGACCTTGCTGAATTCTCGTTCTAATGGAGCAGCGGATCATATTTTCTACTTTCTTCCATAAGTGGATTAGCATATTTTTTATTATTCTATTTTGGCCTTTTGAACATTATGATGAATATTGACATAAGTTTGACGACATCCTTTTATTATTTATTATGTTATTGGATATAAAAATGACATAAATAAATAGAATATATTATATCTAAATTAATAAAAACTACGTTAAATTGTATTTTATAAGAGAAAAAGCTTGGAGTACAAACATAACAAAAAAATACTAATTTGAAAAGGGCTTTTCTAATATAACACTTTTGTTACAAGCCCAAGAAATAATTTGACTTTGAATTTAAGCGATGACCGAAGTTTCTTATCACGAACTAAAGATAATTCAAAGAGAGAACTGATTGATCAGTTTCATATTTCAAACAAAGTAGCCTCAAAAATAGTTTGCACCGGTGGCGGTTTTATTCTAAAAGTACAGTTTATGAGTTCAAAAATTAGTATATAAAAACCGAATATTCATAATTTATTTATTTCTTGCAAAATAGGTATACAAACATGTGGTCTTATGATAGTAATAACATTTGGCCCTCTATTTTTGCTGTCAAATCGTTCAAGTATTTCTAGGTTCTAGATCAATATCGTTAAATATCGTTCGTGCATATGAACATTTTGATAAATCTAGTATAATTTTGGTAAGCATATAACAGTATTGGATCCAGCATACGACAATTAATCGATAAATAAAAAAATATCTTCATTAAAAACAAGCAATATTTGATAGGACTGGTAACGTTTCCGAAATATGATTGTTAGTTGAAATAAAACGGCAACTATCAAAATCACCACTGGCTTGTAATCAGTGCAAGAGCAGTTATGATATGACTAGTCGACATCATATAGACCTTTAAAAAAAAACAACAGAAATTAGTAAGACAAATATTGAGACTAATTTTATTTATGGAAGTGATTACCTGCTTCTTCTCTTTTGATGCTTTAGTATTAGTTCAGGTGTGCACTAAAAGGAATTAAGTATGCTTCTGTGTATAAACATTCTCAGTCTTTACCTTCAATTAAGTTTATTAAAACCTAGTCAAGTAATTTCTGCTCTACTGTTACATCAGTACTATAAATATTGGATGGGAAAATAAATATGTCCACATTCTCGGTTTGAGTACTGTTAGTATGTAATGTGTACAGTATTTTTTCTAGCTAACGTGTCATCAAAATAGTGATGACGTATTTGACAAACAACCAACAACTCTATCCTCAAAGATATTCATATACGAGATAGATTATCGTCGACTGGGCAATTGCAAATACTGAAGTTCTTTGCGCAGATCTCAAGAAAAGAGCACTCGACGGAGAGCCTATCGCAGCATATGCATGGCCGTGTAGAAGGCAAGCGAAGTCCTGGACGATCACCAACACGTTGGACCGACCTCATTAGAAAAGCTACGCAGTCCACCGAAGTAGAGTGTACTCGCAATGCAACCGACCGGCAGAAATGGAGAAGCATCGCGAGAAGAGCAGCTGGCCTGGAGAGTGACGGTGACACGTCGAGGAGCCACCGCCATTGCAACCACGACCACTCTGACTAGAGTGTACGATTAAGAAGAAGAATTTGGCAAACAACAGATTAAAATCCGACAGATGTCAACTCAGGGCATCTGTGATGTGAAGTGATTCAACTTGATAGTACATCAATTTAATGGTAAACAGCAACAGGTATACGCCAGTCAAATAACGGTTGGTGAAGGACTGACAATGGATCAGCTACCTGTAGTTTATCGTGACTAATTTGTCCCTATGATAATGAAATTTAGTGATTAGAAAATAATAATACTTCTGACATTCTAAACTGACAAAATTTTGCTCATGTGCTTTGCCGATCATCCACAAGCTTGACAGAAATTAATGCGGTTGTAGCGACTTGCTAAGAAAAAAAAAAGGGGTTTGGAAAATTTATTTAAGTTATTTTCGTTCTCTTATTCTCTCTATTACTCGGATTTGGGGAGTATACGTTACACAATTTTAAAATGCTATTTGGTAATGGCAGGACAATGACAGAAATACAGTTTAAAATGTTGATTCCTATGAGAGCACTTACAAAATTAACGTACTCGTGTCACCAAATTATTACTGGAGCTGGTTTGAGTTGGATCTAAATATTTGAATTTATGTGTAATTATTTTTGGACGAAATTTGCTTTCATTTTATTCAAGCTTTGTCGTTGGTCATTTTAATGTTTGGACGAAGAACAAAAAGGAGTATTTATAGAGTTTTTCATAAAAAAAAGTCTACAAGTCCAAGTCTACAAGGTTTGAATGATACTTCAGTGGCCACAACAACATTGGGACATTTATATAATGATGCTGCCGTTCGCAATCACTAAGCCAGAGGAGGAAGTAATTGAGTAACCGACAGTAAATTAATAATGCGAATTGAATAAGTTTTTATGTACTTTTTTTAATTATATACCAAACCTCTGGAAATACCAGAATATATACTCGATCCGTACAACATATTTGTACAACAATGATTTATCTGCATAGTGTACATTTACACACGAATAGGAAGCCTCCGGTTCCCAGACCAGCTAGAATAAACATAAAATAATTGTCATATTTAAAAACGAATCCGAGTGTCATGATTACTTGTATCTACAATAATAACTAGTTACGACAACGTATACTACAAAGTTTAGTGTGCCATAAGTAGTTTTATAAAATTAGCATAATAATTACTGTTTAACTATTTTATTTTGCAGCAAATCTTTAAGGAGTCCAAAGGGTTCGATATGATTAATCAGACTTGCTTTTAGAGAGTTGTTGTGCATCGGGACGTTGCACAAAAGCGGATGGCCGAGTGTCATGATTTGAATATTTGTTGTATGTGGTGTGCGGTGTTTTCAGTGTTGCGGAGTGGCAGCACTGCTATTTTCTTAATTTATATACTCTGGAGAACGGTGATCGAACAGAATGAACGCTACCCCGGATGATGGCGTGATGTTGTAATTCCGGGGAGGGGATATATCGCGGGCGGACGAGCGCGAGCGGCCCTTCGAAAAAGTAGTCGCGGCGTAACTCGGTAGTAAAAAGGCGGTCTTAGCGTCAGACCGCTCAGTGCAGTGAAATAAGTGCAGTGTTATAAGTAATAATAAAGCGTCATAAAGTTCAGACAAGGAGTTTTCTTCATAATATATACATACACTCGAAAAACATAACCATCCTTCTTACGCAGTCGTTTAAAAAAAGTACGGCTTAAAGTTTTATGACTTCAAATATAATTTTATTTATTTTTTTAGTGTCCATATGTCGTATGCCATAACTACTAAACGAATTTAGACGAAATTTGGCAAGATCATCATACTTATACCTACTATTAATATATTATAAAGGTTCTGGTACACTTTTTATCCAAAAAATAATTAGGTACCTACATGTTAAAAATTATAATGAAGTTTAATAAAAAAAAAACATCTAGTTATTTTCTAAAAACAGTTACTTTACAGCACAGTCCCGAAGAGGGAATGATTTACGATAAAATTATTACCGTGTTATTGTAGCATAAAAATAATAGTATGGTATGAAAGTACCACACAGAGAGAACTTCGCAAGCATAATAAAGCAGTAAAACGTTCCCAAGGATGAATTCGTGTAATTTCTCTAAAACAAAGACTCTTATCATACAATACTGAACAAAAGACCGTGAAACAGCGCTTTTGGAATGACCCAGATTTTGAATTAATTTTTTCCTTATTACGTTGAGAGCACGTTTTATTTACATTGAGCCTCAAATGTGTATTAACAATTTTTTTCCTGAAGTTTCGAATCACTGGGTCAACAGACAATTTGTAGAATCGAACCCACGACCTACAGTTTAACAGCCAGTTATATCAGGTACAAAGTAATCTGTGGTCAATCTTAGTCCCTGCACAATCTAACCTTTGAATACAAAATAGTTCTTTGTGATGAGAACTTTCATTTAAATACTAGCTGTATCCCGTGGTTTCACCCGCGTTGTGATGAAAAGCAGTGACGATGATGATGATAATAAAATATAGCCTTTATAGGAATAATGTCCTTCTCCAGAACCTAAAAAATGTCTATGCCAAATTTTATATCGATTCGTTTAGCCTGGTTTAGTCTGTCAGCTGTGAAAAGGTAATAAGCAGACAGAGAGCCAGATAGAGTTATTTTCGATTTTATATAATTGACCGAGCGAACGAAGCGTCTCTGCATCAACTGGCCAAATTTTCTTTCGTCTGTCAGATTGTTTGTATGTTCGTATAAAATTGCTGTCTTAGTTTCTGTATCAATATTCGATAGTAATGTATCATTTTTTTTATATATTTAATGTCTTAATCTTAGGTCTTAATATTTAAGTCTTATTATATGTATAGATTTGTCCAAAAGTTGTCAAGTTTAGATTAAACTGTAGTCTACTGTACTCACTACAGCATATTAACAGTTGTCGCAACAATTTTCGCTAGAAAATTACGCGTTTTTTCATACAACAGGAGAAACCTGTTTTCTACTCCTCAATATAATCGAAATTCGATTTTTTTAAAAGAAATTTTCAATGGCTATGCTTCTACAAGTTTATAATTGTAGTTTTTTTTTTACTTCGGAGTTATAACGAAATTTGAAAAAAAGCAACGGATAAAAAATAATCATCAAAACTGGTTGACGTTTAGGGGCGCAAAACGGCTGAGACTACGTTTTCACTCAACAAAATACAAAATATTACGACAATATACAAATACAGCGTGTGCTGTATTTGTATTTGGACACATCACGTACACACGTGATGTGTCACACATACATACCCCCGAAATACATTGACCTCTTTGTACTTAGTCGCGGAAGAAAACCATTTTATTTTAAAACCGCACACAAAAATGTTCGTAAAAAGACACTGGAGTCAGTAAATTTTTGATATAGGACGGTCCGCTTAAGCACTCCGCAAAAAGTTTTGGTCAAAAGACAACTTTATAGCTTTACGACTTACGGGGGCAAAGGTTCCAATAAAATTGTAATAGTAAATGCGGGAAATATCAATGTTATTAGTTTCATATCGTCCGTTGAGGGACCGTGTCCCTTTTTCTTCCTATATTATAAGGAACTGTTTTTATTCAGGATTTTTTGAAGTTTTGTTTATGGTAGTGGACTATTGACTGACTTACTTTATGACTAGCATCAGAAGCGATAATTTTCACATAGAAAGGAAATAATTGTTTTCTGAAAATTATAACCTGACTTCGAATTTAGAATGAACGAAATGAAACTTCAATGTCTGTGTGCTTCATTTTTGTCAATAGATTTGTGTTTTATTGCATCGATACTACCTACCTACAATATAAAAAGAAAGAAGTTATTGTTATTTATGTAGTCTTAAAGTGTATATAGTATAGGTATAGTTATAGTTCTTAGTATAGTTTTTTTCTTACATGTCGTTTCGTTTTTTTTTTTATCAGCTCTGTTTGTACAAACTGTCCCACTGCTGGGAACGGGCCATCTTCTCATTGTGAGAAGGGTTGGGCCATAGTCTACCACGCTGGCCAAGTGCGGGTTGGCAGGCTTCACACATCTTCAAGATCATTGAGAACTCTCAGACATGTAGGTTTCCTCACGATGTTTTCCTTCACCTTTTGAACTTGGCGGCAATCAACAATACGCACATAACTTATAAAAGACAGAGATGCGTGCCGTGGGATTCAAACCCAGGACCTGCGGATCGCAAGTCAGACGGTCTCACCACTAGGCTGCCGGGAACTTAAATAATAATAAATAATTAATCTCTTTTAAAAGAAAGAAACTTGTACATTAGAGAATCGAATCTGGACTTGATTGGCACAACCGAGGCAGATGGAGAGAGAGGCCCATACCCAGCAGTTGGATAGAGTAGATAGAAGACATACTTAAGAGGGCATCCTCCAAATTCCATGTCTGTACCATGCCGTTATCTATCAGTCAGTCGCTTAGAACAAAGCAAAAAAAGTTAAATATAATAAATACATACATGTATACCTACCTACAATGTTTCTCCGCCCATTTATTGTAGAAAATGAAGAAAAAGCTTATCTACTACGTTGGTATTTTTCCGCGGATCATGAAGAATAATCCCGTTGCTTCACACCGAACGTTTATACCAGGTTTATGAGGCAGACTATAACAAAATCTAATTCCCTTCCTCAATTTTATCGCTACTTTAATCGGCCGGGGAGTTGCGGCCCCAAGAAATAGTAAGCGGCGAGCTGTAGTATGATTTCACAAATATATTTTACGTAAAGAACTGCGACGTTAAAACTTTTATCATTTTGTGATCGTTATCATGTGTGTTTAATTGTGCATGTACTGTGAATAAATTAAAACAAAATTCGGATAATCTCTCCCTCATAATTCTAGATAAATTCGGCCAAGGAGGAAGTCTACGGCTGGTTTTGGGTGTATCCGAGCTCTCTTCCTCAGGTCGAGTCACTCGAGTCGGTTGACGCCGGGAACAATATACCATGTCAGAGTTTTCCAGATTGTACAATTTTTTTATTATTTTGTGATTGGATAAATAATTCTACAGTGATCTCATATAACTATATCCCTATATGCCATGCAGATATGTCCCTCAGCTGAGTGCCAATGTCTTTCTATAGTCAAAAGGGTAGGACCATAGAAAACTTCATATATCTTTGAAAACATTACACACATCACAATTTTCTATGACACGTTGATAACCGTTGTAATATCGGCAGATTATTTTTTATTTCACATATTAGATAAGACAATCTAAAAGTCACCGTCAAATTAATAAAGTTCTATAGAAATAATAAAATACAATATCTTTTACAAATAAATGACTACCTCGCTGGCTATTTAGGATAAAGTGGGTCATCTCTAACTACCTAGTCCCAGAGGATTAATAGCTGAGTAGCTTTCCCTAAATTCCTCTACCTGATATCATTTGCGGTGTTTCGCTACCCTGTAAAAGGTTATCTAGCTTTATCAGTGTAAACATGAGCGTTGAAATGTTGCCGTTTATTTTCGTGTTTCTCTTGAGTTACGAGTATAAGCAACAATGGTAGTTAGGTATACTTGTTATTTCACATTTATAAAACTGGAATAAAGCAGCGGTCAGTGACCAAATATTGTGGTCTACTAGCTAAGCTCCAAAACTTGGAACATCGTCGCAAATGATCATTGGATTAATTTCATCATCATCATCTCATCATCTGGACATAGGCCTCCCCCATGGATTTCCAAAAAGACCGATTGGAAGCGGCTTGCATCCAGCGTCTTCGCGCCACTAAACTTGTATGAGGTCATCTGTCCATCTCGAGGCTAGTCTTCCTACGCTGCGCTTGCCGGTACGTGGTCTCCACTCGAGAACCTTTCGGCCCCATCGGTCATCAGTTCTACGTGCTATGTTCCCTGCCCACTGCCACTTCAACTTGCTAACCGCTGTGGTATATCGGTGACTTTTGTACGTTTACAACTTAAATAAACTAAATAACACTGAAATTTTGTATAAAAAAAAAATGTGTTGATGCCCGTGTGGTAGAGTTCATATGGACTGAAGTCGTGAAAGACTTCCTAAGTGAGTTTTTCCGACAGGTACAATCAAAATATCGTCAAATTACATGTTTACTCAACAAACTATATAATTTTGTTCAAAAGAACCCTTACAGCCAGTCCACACTGCGCGTTGCGTTGTGTTGCGTCGTCGTAACGCAAATATTTTAACGCATAGAAGGCCACACAGGTGCTGCGCCATCGCAGCGTTAGTACGACCCAGTCGTAACGTTCCGTCGTCGCAGCGGCGACGCACAGTTGCGACGAGCATTTTGTAAAAACATCGCAAAACTAAATGAGCTTGCAATCCGACGTCGCAATGAGTACACCCCCGCCCGCTTCGTCTCGGGGGCTGCAGTTCAGTCGTGTGTGTCGATGCAGCGCACTGTGTGTACACTATGATTATTAGTACGTAAAACGACGCAGCGACAGCGCTAGTCGACGCAACGCCGACGCAACGCATTTGTGGACCGACTGTTACTTTCCACATCCCGTCGAGTTCAAGTCTCGTCTGATATTACAATTTTGAATTATCTATATTTATTGGTGGTGTATATTATTTTATCTTATACTAGATGACCCGGCGTACTTCTTATCACCTATCAATGTGTGGACCCGATATTTTCTCAACGTTTAAACCTTCCCTGGACTACGACAAACATTTCAAAACCAAAATCAGCTAAATCGGCCCAGCCGTTCTCGAGTTTTAGCGAGACAAATGAACAGCAATTGATTTATATGTTTATATATATATATATATATCATACCTGTTATTTTAACTACTGTGTTTTTTTTTTGTAGAAATTTTAATGATTTTAGACCGAAATGTTTCAGCTTATCTCACGGTGACAGGCAATTATATTTCTATTCGAATTTAGTACAAAAAATTAACTGTAAATATTTTAGAAATATTGAATAAAATAATAAAAAGGAACGATACTTGATATACATTAAATTGAAACATTTATCGAAGAGCAAAAAATATAAAGTGTATCCTATCCTTTTTATCTGAAGTAGGCACTTATTATTTTTATTTGTAAAGTAACATAGCTGGGAATTCTCGATACAAGTACGTCTAAATTTAACACCCAAGGCACTTCAGACACTAAGGTATTATATTTTTTCCACGTGGAATGATAGTAGACAAGAAAAGGAGAACACACATTATTTTCCTTTTAGGAAATCTGCCTCCTTGAGACAACCTTTGTTGTATTCACGTTCTTATTTCCATATTTTCATCGGGAAATGGTTATACTGAAGCTACATAACTTCGTACGCAGCTGTCTACCTGCTTCAGAAAACCTGTACATAATAATCTAAGGTGCCTGTGATATGTGTAATATATTTTTCATACTTCCCGTCGAGCGTATTACAAGGTCGAAAAAAAGTTGTTGCTTATTTAGGATCTTGAAAATCTGTCGCTGTCGCGTATACTTGGAAAATCAGTAAACGTATAGAAAATATTTTTTTTTGTAGGTACAACTAAGTGACAAGAATAATGACACGCTCACGAGACGCTAAGCTTTACGCTAGCTCGTAACAGTCTAATTCCACACATAACTATATTTCAACGGCTTAAGCTCTAAGTGGCAATGCTCTGCGCTCGTCATTTTGACATATTAGATGTTAAATATCAATATGCCCAAAATTTTCGCAGGAAACATTGCATTTCAGTTCACAACCCAATCCACACACGCTTGCTACTGCTTGGTAGATAAATAACTGTCAAAAGCGTGTTAATTCCCCGCTCAATAATTCGTAGTTTTGATGTTTGATAGATTTGTTAGTAAAATATTGAAAAATCTCCGAGGAGGGTAGCAGGTAAACTCTAAATGAGAGAAAGGGGGTAAAGAGGGAGAAAAGTTATTCAGTTTGAACTCAAATAAAAACTAAATTTGTATTTTTTTTACGTCTCACTCAAAGCGATATCAAAAAAAAATATTTATCCTAAAAAGCTGATATTTAGCAATTGGATGACGTAGACATCAGCTAAATAAGAATGTAGGGTCGCATTTAAGGATTGGTATGGGGGAGGAATATTCTTAAGAGAGATTTTTTGCTAAAATTATAATAATCTGGCCGGAGTACGGTATACAGAGGTAAAATTTTATTATATATTTTGAAGTGCACTTTGCACTCTTTTCGAAGATTGAACAACTACACAGTCGGTGACGCTGAATCGGGTATATTTGGTACCAGTAGGTTGGTGTCGCCGAATTGGTCATATCGGTACCAATACGTCAGTGTCGCTGAATTGAGTATATACAGTGCTAGTAGGTTGGTGTGGTAACGATAACGGATTGATGACGACATTCTAGTAAACAAAGCGTCGGGCTCCCACCAGCTCTGTGGGTCGACGATCTCGAAACAAACTTGGACAAATTGGCACAGGACTCAGATGTGAGTACAAGAAAAGAGGCCTAGCAGCAGTGGTCTGTAACAGGCTGAGAATGATGAAGCTGAATGGTGTGTACTTGATTGTAAAAAAATCCGTCGACGACTCGACGTCATTAGGTCAGTACCTAATGACGACGAGTCGTCGACGGTTTTTTTAAAATAAAGAACAGCAAACATGCAGACGGCTAGCCGCTAGCCTAATGATAAGCGATAATCGTCGCCATTGTACACTGCAACATCAGTGACGTCGTTGTCGCTTTGCTAGCCTGGAGATATTATGATTGTAGAGAAAAACTAATAACTGTAATGCTACATCAAAATAATAAACTCGGCGCCAGTTCGGCAATGACGTTAAATCGGTCATTCCAGCTGATAGTTGGTCGGTATCGCTGAAGAGGATAATAATAAACTTGGTATCACTTGGTTGATGACGCTGTATCACGTCCAATCACCACGTGGCTCCAATCACCACGAGCCAAGTTTACAAGTTAAAAGAATATTTATTATGTTGTTTTGAATTTCAATTATATCACGAGGTCTTGCAGAAGTCATGCTTAACGACAGTTTATTGTAGTTAAGTTCTGTAGCAAAAGTTACGTTCATCTAAAGAGTTTTAAGATATAAACCAAAGACTGAAAAGAAAGTATTTTTGTTACTTGATACATCAAGAAACAATAACTGTAAACGTTTCAATAGGTATTACACGAATCAATTTGTTTTCTTTTCGTAAAACAAAAAGGTTAAAAAGAAAAACATTTAATTACATAAAGTTAAACATTCTTACCTGTTACTTCTTTGTTTCCAGTTACAAAAGGGAAAAAATATTTCCGGATACAAAAGTTTTCATCTTAAATTTTTGTTATTTACTCCACTTTTATAGCACCTAAGTAGGTACAGCTTCCAATTCCCCTCCTTGTTTCGTTTCTGGGCCATAAGCTCTTCGCAGTCAATTTAACATTGGTTATTTATTACATCTTTGCCGTACACTTAAAGTGTTTTATTTTTATTCTTCAAGTAAGTGTACCTGTAGCGTGGGCTACATAATAAATCTTTCCTTTAGAGACCTTAAGTGTGAAAACTAGGGGCTAATGTTGGGGAAACAGAAATGGGTTTTCAGTTTCAGTACTGAACCCGTACGGGTTCCCAAGATGAACGTACGTTCATCTCGCAACTCAATCTCGTTCAACTCGCAGTTAAAATTGTTATTTTAAGGATTCTTCACATGTATATCAGCATATAAGTAGACCGTCAATAAATTCAATTCTATAAATATCAAAGATAATTCTAGAATCTTTGATATCTATAAAATCTAATAACGAAGTTGTTAGACATTTCCCACGCATTTCACAATTTATGAGAATTCCGTCATACTTTGTATTATTGATTATTTTTTTTGCCACTAGAATCCCATAAAATAGAGCTAAAAATAAAATAAATAAAAGTCCTCCCACCATATGAAATGTCTGAATTGCTTAAGGTTTTATTTTCTGTTCATATTTATAAAAAAAAATTATGTTATAATTACCTAGTACTTAGCTCACACGTCTCTCACATCTCAGATTTAGACAATTTATTTTTAAATTGAATCACAAAATTGATACGTATCATGATTTGACTGATCTCGCAGCTCAGTTCGTAGTCTGCCTGCTAAGCTGTAGGTCATAGGTTCAATCCCCACCCATGGCAATCATTTGTGTGATGAGCATGAATGTTTTTTCTACTTCTGGGTGTTTCTATGTATCATAAGTATGCATACACAAAAAGTGTATATGTATTTTATTAGCTATCTAGTTTCCACAGTACAAGATTTGCTTAGTTTGGGCTAGATGGCGTTTTGCGAAATGGCCACCAATATTTATTTAGAATAAACTCTTTATTGTACACACCTTAAAAGTAATAACAAAGGACTTACATTATTATTATTATACTGAAACTTATTTATTTTATTTATTGTTAAAAATGTATATTTTATAAAATTTGACAATGACATCTTTAATGTATTATGTAAACTCTGTGTAGGTAAGCTCATCACTTGACAATGGCTTGTCAGATTTGGCTGTTGTTTTGTTCGCTTCTTACCCACCGTTTATCTCCAGAGACCACCTGGGTGAACGGTTGTATTCGTAATTGTCGGACAATGTTTTTAAGAAATATTTTTAGGACATACCACTAATCAACGTTTCTCTACGCGGATGAAGCCTTGGGTCACAGCCAGATATAATGAGTTTGCTACTCGACTTGGCCAGAACCACTGCCACTACCCCATATTATGTCTCTGGACATACTACTATGGCATGATATACCATGCTAGTCATGTTTTACATTAACCACAAAAAATTACCAAATCTGATTTCGTTGAATTTCATTTCTCCTTCATAAATAATTTATCGATACATTTATAACAGTCTCCAACCACATTTTTCGTCATTAAAATAATGGTTGTTGAAAAGTTTTGTTTCGAGGTTTCGAGAAAATAACTGGACTTCGATACAAATCGAGGGGGAAGATATAAATATTTATTGTACAGGTGGTATAAACCGCTTGAGGATATTGGAGGATAAATTGATTGTACGGGGTCGGTTTTCCATTTAGATATGGAAATTTCCGGGATTGTATACGAAAATCTTCGAATTTACCTTTTTTTTCTCCAACAAATCACGCTAAGAGCAAAAGCTCTTGTTTGTTGCTATCCAATCATTATATTTTTACATGGCCGCTTGGAGGATTGAAAACTTTTTTTAATGGATGCTTGTGATATTATTGTTTGTTTAATGTATTGATAAAATAAATATGCTTACGTTTATTGTGACTGGTTTAGTCATTAACCGAGTGAACGAAGCGAACAAAGGTCTCTGCACCATCTGGCAAAATGTTACTTCTTCTGTCCGGATGTTTGATCGAACTCGCGTACAGATCGTATTTTTCAACTAATGTTGACGAAACTTTGCTTAAAAATTTTATAGATTTTTTTGCCATTGAATATTTTAAATTGAGGAAATGTTTTACCCAAAAAGGAGGCAAATTTGCTGTGGCATCATTTACTGACTTTACGCTACTGACTTTTTTGACGCTATATTTTCATATTTACAAATGTATCATTAAAAATCTTTCATAGTGTAATAACAATTAATTTCTATGTAGGTATGTTTTATTGAAAACTAATGTCACGTTTTATATCACTTTTATATTCTGCAACAAGTACCTATGCATGTTAAAATAAAAACAAAATACCTGACTTCAGAAAAACAATTTTTGCAGCCTAACTCACGATTTCGTTACGCCTGATATGCAGTTATGTGTACGTTTTTGTGAGAAAGTATGTAAAATATTATAAAAGCGCATTCAATAGTTCTAATAAAACCACTTGTTTATTACGAAAAATTCATTAAAAGTTACGAAAAAACGCATGTTTTTTATCACTGCGAGAGATATATTATTACAAAAAAATATATATGACACTCATGAAGTGAAGATGAATCTAACGACACCTTACACATCAAAATTGGTCAAGTCGTTTAGTCTGTATGCGATCATATAGAAACATACATACACTTGAAAAAATTTAACCCTGCTTCTTACACATTCGGGTAAAAAGGCGAATACACAAAGGAAACCAACTTACAAGTAAATTAGTTCTTCTAGCCTATGTAGCTAGCTTCCATACAGTTTATTTTCCTACTGAAGTTTTATGAAACAGAAATTGATCATTAAAACTTAAATACGCATAAACCATTTATATAAGCAATCTCACTCTAAAAGTCCTATAAAAATTCCGCCACCAACACATAAAGCGGAATATCCGTCACGGAAAATTTCCGGTTATTTTATATCATGTCACAAAGATTACAATAAAACATATATTGCGACGTAAAACATGTATCTATCAGTATGACAAAAACGTGACCCTTTCAACCATTCTATTATTAGATTCTGTATGAATGCTACGTATAAAACTGTGACAAACGATTGACTAGTTTAACAAAGGGATCACCCATACGAAATTAATTCAATAGAAAAGGTCAAAATATTTTCTTGCATTCTCCTCAACGCTTCATACTTTAGATATTTGTACGAGTGATAACGTTATATTTTTATTTTCTGTTAGTGAAAGGGATGAGAAAGAATTGTATTGTTTTCTAGGAACGTTGTCTCTGATGATTGTCTTCTGATACCGTGCAAACAAATAACAAATGTTTGTTTATTTTATTGTTTTAGAGATTGATTGTAAAATAACAAGTAAATACATTAACGTAGTTTTCTTGGAAATTTTGTAATAAGTATTTAATGAGATAGTAAGATTATAACGGTATTATTTTCATTTGAATTAAACTTTTAACGGATTTATCGTGTATACGCGTAAATCTGCCGTGATATATCTATAATGCCGTTATCTACCAAAACCTTGTTTTGAGTAAAACGCGAAAAACGTGGTAAAAAGTTTAAACCGATGTAACTTATTAATGACAACACCTATTTGAGACATAAAGGTACCAAAATATAGATCAATTTAATTTCTTTCAAATGGATAGTTTTTTTTTATTTTATTAATATAACATCAAAAAGTCAAAATTGACCAGATGTGATATAACGGTATTTTAGTTATACCATGTCAGAAATGGCGGGAAGACGCTGGATACAAGCCGCTTCCAATCGGTCTTTTTGGAAATCTATGGGGGAGGCCTATGTCCAGCAGCCTATGACTTCTTATGGCTGAGATGATGATGATGATGATGGCAGAAATATACGGGAATAATTCGTTAAAAGTTGATTAATTTCAATAAGTAGGTATCGATCGCGAGAACCTTAGAAAACGGTACTATTTTGTTACAAGTGCACGGCAAAAAGAGCAAGTCAATCACATGATACTGAACTCGAATGACGTTTCATTTCAGCGTTCCGTTCAAGGCAATTGACGTTGAACCAAACAAATGTTGATTGTTAATATTTCAAAATCATGCGTAGACCATCCTTTATTGAGTATAACAACATATACCAAAATATAAAAGTACTTATTCGATAGAGTAGGTAATAGGAATCGGGTATGCGAAAAACTGTTGCATTATAAACATTGAGCTAAAATTTGATTAAATAAACAATTTGTAATGCATGTGAATATAGAATAGAAAACAAGTTGAATATATTATAAGAAAAAAAATATACTGTTTTTTTTAAACAGATACTTGTAAGAATAATAAGAAAAGTGATTGTAAGAAAAGAACTGTGTTGTGTACCAAAAATTAGAACAAACGGTAATCCCAACTTAAGTTTCAAGTTCTTTTTTAAGGTTCCGTAAAAACGGGACCCTATTACTAAGACTTCGCTGTCTGTCTGTCTGTCTGTCTGTCTGTCTCCAGGCTGTATCTCATAAACCGTGATAGCTAGAAAGCTGAAATTTTCACAAATGATGTATTTCCGTTGCCGCTATAACAACAAATACAAAAAATAAAAAAAATAAAAAATTAAGGGGGGGTCCTCATACAATAAACGTGTTTTTTTCGTATTTTTTTGCTCAATATTAAAAACGGTAACAGGTAGACGCTTCAAATTTTCACATAATTTTGAGTTATATTAGTAACTTTAAAAATAAATAATTAAATCAAAATAAAATTAATATTTAATGGCTCTATGACCTCTTATAGAGCCCCCCGGGCTCCCATACAACAAACGTGGGTTTTTTTTGGCGTTTTTATATATAATGGTACGGAACCCTTCGTGCGCGAGTCCGACTCGCACTTGGCCGGCTTTTTTTTTTATCTCCACAGACACCAGGGTCCGTGACCTTTGTCATAATTACATAAGTTTCAAGTTTGGATAATAATGTTTAGCCAGAGTTTAGCGACAGTCGTACCCAAAACCAAATTAAAACGAATGGCATAAAGTTATATACTAATTAGACGCAAAACTTTATTCATACGTCTCCTTAGAGTGTCGAAATTAGAGTTGAACTAAACTTGTTTACCTTCTTCGGAGCCACAGTACAATATAGTTATGCTAACGGTAATGTAGCTTACACAAGATGGCTTGCTCTGGCGATAGATGGGTGACCGCGAATAGTAGTTTCATTAATAATGTGCCTGTAACAAACCCACATAATATCGACACTGCAAACGATTTATGGTTCGGTGGCGAGAACTAATTATCCAAGTAAGTGCGTTCCATCGTGGACCGCGTATACGCATTAAAAATTCAGCATTGATTACACTAAGATGGTTAGCTAAACCTACCAACGATTTTATTTGAACGAGGATTTTCTTTTTAACCGAGTTCCAAAAAGAAGGAGGTTCTCAATTCCCTTCCTTTCGAAACTGGCGTGTTTTTTTGTATGTTTGTTCAGCGATTACTCTGTCAATAATGTATATATAAGATTGATTTGTTGTTTGGTAAGTAGGTAATACCTCAGAGGTATTCCCATATAAATTTTATCAAAATCGGTTCATTATTTTGGTTTTTATAACAAAATAATTGAAAAATGGTCATCCAAGTAAAGAAATTGCGTATTTTGAAGTCGGGTTTTAGTCGGGTAGAGTAACGCGATTCTATTATCAAATCCAGCGCTATGATATGATGGTAATATAACTGTTACTTACGGTGAGTCACGGCAACAATTCAGTGACAAGTACTTGGGCCTCAAGGCTGCAAATTGAACATCACTCATTCGCCGCTCGCTGATATGATTCAACGATTGTTTTGACAAATTGCTAGTCTGTTTGTATAGTAGTAGACTAGCAATTCGTCAAAATAGTCGATGAATCATATCAGCGAGTGACGAGCGAGTGATGTTCAAATAGCAGCCTTGAGGCCCTGGCGGTTACACAACTGGCACTGTTATTAAGTGAACGTCAGTAGAATAAAAAAGTAAATAATTGGGGTTGACATTAGTTAACGAAATGTCACGTGACAGGACGTGAGAGTTTCCACACCACTACGGGAGCAAGATGAACATTTTATACACAGTATGCATTTATGGCATTCATATTAATGTCTTAATAATAATTTACCAAGTTAATTTCATTCACTGGTTTGCACAGAGCTTGTGCACGCGGTTTCCTCAATGTCGACGCTGTTTGTATGTAACTTTGCTGATACGCCAGTAACGCCACCTTTGGGGAGGAAATTTCACTGAAAGTGCCATACGCAAAGTTTCTAAGTTCTAACACTACCCGAGGTAATTTTATAAAAACCTTTTCAGCTGGTTTGCCGAAATACTCAATTAAAAGTAGTTCTTAATATTATATTCTTTATCTATACATATAATAAAGGATCAATTTTGTACCTACATTTAATATTTTTGAAACATTTTGTTAGGAGAATTGGACGAAAATTTTAAAAATTGCTGTTTTGGCTGCTGTAGTAAGAGAAGCCAAACAAGCAATTTTTAAATCTTTTGTCTGTCTGTCTGTACGGTGTGTCCGAGGAACGCCGAAACTACTAAATAGATATGTACGAAATTTGGCAGGATTATTACTTATAAATTATGTAGAAGGATCTGGGATCTGACATACTTTTTACCCCGAAAATTTTGACAGTTCATATTTTAATTATTACGTAGGTACACACTAATTCTCGGTCTTTTTGGAAATCCATGGGGGAGGCCTATGTCCAGGCCTATATGGCACGTGGACTTCTTATGGCTGAGATGATGATGATGATGACACACAAATTAAACTTTATAATATAACACAATCACACATCACACCACACTTCACCCTAATATTGTATAAATGCGAAATTTTGTGCGTACGTAGGTATGTGTATTTGTTACTCTATACCTACGCTTAATATTTGAGTGGTTTTGAATTAATTTTGGTAAAGAGTTAATGATAAAATGATAAATTCAATGATAAAAAAATGAGCATAATGTTTATTATGCTCATTAAAATGAAAAATATATACTTACTAAGTAGATAATAAAGTTATTTTATCATCTATAGAACACCAGAGGGATTTCCCCGTATATTTTTTACACATATATCGAGTTACTTATAAACGCATGTTAAAATCTTATTCACTGAATAAGGGCTTGTCATTTTCTGTCAGACGGAAACTGTCACTTGCGAAAACGGAACAAAACACTGTTTATTTTTTTATACATTATAGATCTACGATTGACCACTAACTCGCCTGATGTTAAGCGCCTGATGTTTAACTAAACTGCGCTATTCATTGTTTATAAGTAAGATGAAAGATTCAGAAAATTGAACGATATGCTAAATGCCTAATCATGAAAAATTATATGTAGGTATACTTAGTAATCATAGTGAATTTAGAAAGTTGGCCTACTACCCATACATTGTGGATTTACCTAAAGTACGAAATCGTCACTTTCCAACAGGCGAGTTGGTGGTCAAACGTGGACCTATTCGCAATAAAAAAAAGGAATTAAAAAACTTACACTACTAACTAGTTATCTTATTCCTTAGAGCCTAGCTTTAGATATAGGTACAAATAAATATATAATCATTACAAAGTTCTGTTACCAAACGAAATATATACTACGAAAATACGAAAGTAAAAGCTCATATCGTCAATTTTCAATAACACTTGAACATTTCCTTTCATCTCAAAGTTGAAATTGCGTGTGAAGGAACTCCTAATACTGAATATCATATAGACTTCAATTGTCTTCCTCGATTTCCCTTCAAAGTGATGGATCGGGAAGGAAAGTTTCCCGTGTTTGTTACTTCTCCATCACTCGCAAGATAAACTTGGAGCAGTCCGTCTATGAAATTGAAATATTATACGATGAATGAGATTTACGAAGTTTGGTATTATGTTTATTTTATTGACTTGTACACGTTTCATTCTAATTTAGTGTTTTTTTTTGGTTTATACTATGCATTTACGAATTATTTGAAACGTGATCACGTACTATGGACCTTTTAAGGAAGCTCAAAGTACGCAACGCAACGAGCTATGGAGAGGGCTCTGCGAGATCGTATCAAAAACGAAGAGATCTGGCCCCGTATTCTGAACCCATTCGGTTTCGGAATCGATTCGATTTGTATATCTCCGTCTTTGTCATTTCCATAGAGAATGACAGAGACATACAAATCGAATCGATTCCGAAACCGAATGGGTTCAGAATACGGGGGCTGTAGACGTACGAAAGTCAACGACATAGCACAGCGGATTAGCAAGTTAAAGTGGGCAGGGCACATAGCTCGTAAAATTGACGGCAAGGGGCCGAAAAGTTCTCGAATGGAGACCACGAACTGGCAAGCGCAGCGTAGGAATACCAGCCCCAAGGTGGACAGAAGATATCATACAAGTGGCAGAAAAATGCTAGAAGCAGGCCACGTCTAACCGGTCTTTTTGGAATTCCATGGGGGGAGGCCTATGTCCAACAGTAGACTTCTTGTGGCTGAGATGATGATGATGATGTTGATTATACATTTGCTTTTAGGAAAAAATATTACTTAAGTACATATAATTTTTTGTACTTAATTTTTGTTTTGTTGTTACTTATATTGTTTTTAGGGTTCCATAATAACTACGAGGAACCCTTATAATTTAGCTATTTTCGTCTGTCTATCTGTCCGTATGTCACAGTCATTTTAATCAGAGTCTATCAACCCTACGTAAATAAAATGCCATACGCAAATTTTCCAACTAAGGCCTTTCAATCCAAAACACAGTAACGCTTGGACTTAACCTCGGACTCTGAGAGAGAATTATTGTGGCAACAAGTATAAGTTTCGAAAACTTAAAAACTCCCGACAAAAAACAGCTGAACCGATTTTGATAAAACATTTAAGCTCAGAACACTGCCGACTAATTCACCTTTCAAACAAAAAAAAAACATAATCAAAATCGGTTCATCCGTTCGGGAGCTACGATGCCACAGACACACAAATAGACACGTCAAACTTATAACATCCCGTCGTTTTTGAGACGGGGCTAAAAAAAAATATCCTACTAACGTCTCGATTGAAAAAAATATTGAAATAAGGACAGCAGTGCCCTCTAGACCACATTTGTTCTATATTCGAACAGACGACCGCAAAAAGTCATACCACAACAAAAATTCTTCATTGTTCCAATCTGACTATATTGCAAAAACCTTCACCGAAATAATGAAACATACCCATTAAAAATGATCTGATAAAAAACGTCAACTCATCCCAATCCTACAGCAAGACTTTTCCACAAACATTTACAAAAGTTCCCATTAAAATTAAAACGCGACGCAATTTCTTACTATATTCATTTTAACAATGACGCTAACAAAGTTATTTCAGTTGAGCTTTGTGGATAAGACGAGATGACACTCTCACCATTCCCCGTCTGTTAAGTCTAGTGCTAACGAGAATTCTCTGAGACATAGTATTTTAAAAGAAATTAAAATACATTTTGTTGTCTTTGCTTCAGGTTTTTGAACTCCCTTTGTTTCGATTCATTTTCAAGGTCTGTAATTGGAAATTTAAGTATCATATTAACATATCTTTAACATACAAAAAAAACAAAAAACATTTACTTACCTGATTCAATGTTGATGTGAGGACACCAAATTGTACCTCGTCTATGGATAATTGGATGGCAAGTAGCAACTGCAGCACAAGTATTATCCTAGAGCAGTTGCTACACGGCTTAATATATTACACTTAAAAGTTTCGATTGTGACTGTAATTAATGTATATTGACGATTGTATGTAGCTTGTATTACGGAAATAAATGTTATTTGATTTGAAATATTTTAAGCTAAAGCTTATATTATCTATTCAAAGTGGCGTGGCTGTACTTTTTTACAGGCTGCATTTCGGTGACTGCGTGCGCTCGAGTTGCGTGATTTGATCCCTCCGTTTCCTTTCCATAACAGGACAAGACGTATAACGCAACAGTATTATCCTTTCATAGAAGATATATCGAACTAAGCGGTTTGTTTCAGCTGTTCAAATACGAACTGCTCGAGAATGGAAACCCTTACAACCGTCTTTGTTTCCTGGAATCTGTAGCATATGGTAGTAGCATCTGAACTTACGTACTTCATCTTCGACCATAATGCTTTCCATCAGGCAATGATATGTGTCAATGGTCAAACCTAAAAAGTAACCATACGTATTAAAATCTCAGTTACCATACGTATTATAATGTCAGTTGTCTTATTATCGCGTGAAACTCAAAATAAAACGTGGGCACGTCTATGTTTTCCCTGAATACGTGTAGCTATCGTACGTCAGAGTAATCTCTAAAGCGTTCCCCTTCCGCTGCGTGCATTGCTTCACAGTCTTAACCAAACGAGTATTTTATCAGTATATTATTAGGTAGTTATAATTAGGATGTACTCGTACTACATCACCAAACACTGTCCTCTAAATTGTAACCATCAGTTTTCTAAATCACCTTCACGTTTTCACATTAACTCTTATAAACCCTGTAAATGTCTGATAATTTTTATACCTGTGGCTTAACCAAACAGAATGACATTATGCTATGATAAACTATGTTGATATTTACCTTTTCGCTCCCATTTATTACTGCCCGAGGTTTTTTGTAGTCAAGGTAATAATTTTATTGATCAAAGTATCCACAATCACACTAGGTTACCACACTTTTGAATGTTTTCGGATAATGTTGTTTTTGAAGTACTACCAGTTAAACTGAGTCTGTTCCTAGAGTATGGGAGCGGTACAGGAGGGTGTGTTTACGGTACATTAATTTAATCCTCTCTTGTAGCTCCCATACCACACAAACAGAGTTTTGTAGTAAAACATGTCGATATTAAAAAAACCGGACAAGTGCGAGTTAGACTCGCCCACCGAGGGTTCCGTAAAAACTAAATAAAAGAGAAATCATATTTTTTTTTTATATTTTCCTTCATAAACCAAATAATATACATCGTAAAAATATTTAAAAGCCTGTTTTAGCTTATGTTAATGAAGCTCTTTCATATGATACCCCACATGATACGGTTAATTCACTTTAAAATTTGGGCCCTCATTCCTTGCATAGAGACACTATTTTTTTGTGATTAAATTAAAAATATCCTATTTTCGGATTTTTTCCTAGATGTGTACTCTAACACAATGCTTCTTGCCAAATTTCATACTTCTAGGTCAACGGTAAGTACCCCATAGGTTTGATTCCCTTGTGAGTGTCGAAATGTGAGTTTTTTACGACATATTCGGCTATAACTTTTTTTCACGAAAACTGAGAAATTTTATTTTTCTTTCTGCAGCAAGATACTATGGATTTGCGTATATGGTTTTAATTTCAACTCGATACCTTCACTCATTCCCGAGATAAAGGTCTTGACACCCGGACAGACGGACAGACGGACAACAAAATGACCCTATAAGGGTTCCGTTTTTTTCCTTTTGAGGTACGGAACCCTAAAAATTGAAAACTGAAGTCCTTATTTGCTTCTTTCTTTCTCGTTCATATTGTATGTTTTGGAAAATGTGTATATATCTTAATTTTTGGGGTTCTCAACAAGAAACCGTTATGGTTTAGCCATATCCTTCTTTGTCTCCGCCCGTCTGTTTGCCCATCCGAGGTTTAGTTATTTTTAAGACTTCTTAGAAATCATATTACTAATATAATATGATATTACTCATGCCAAAAAAGTGGTATCATAAAAGAAAAATCAGGTTACTACCCCTACATATAAAGCGGGGATGGTGTTTTTTGTTGTCTACCCCATGGTATGGGGTTGATAGTGCATTATTAACAGTAAACAGTATATATGTTACCGGCCAAACCCGATTTCAGGACAAACTAGTTTTGCCTAGGCCAAACTAGTTCTTCCTATACGCGATAGGACTAACTAGTATAGCTTAGGCAAAACTAATTTGTCCTAAGCCCGATAGGATGAACCAGCTTAGGCTAGTCCAAACTAATGTGTCCTAAGCCCGATAGGATAGACCAGTTTAGGCTAGGCCAAACTAGTTGATCCTGATATAAATACGCACACTCTAGGATACTGGTATGGCCTAGTCTAAATCAAAATACATAGATAAACTGAATAAAATACTCCGTAATTAGAAAAATAAGTTTGTCCTAAAATCGGGTTTGGCCGGTAACATTTAGATACATTTTTTTACTTTTAAGTTTCTACTAGCTTCATTATTACCTAGCCGTGTATGTCTGCCGATATGGGTCAAGTTTTGGAAGCTAAACTATAACCACCTCTGGCACTTACATTGAGCTCAAATTTGGTACACTTGCGTATCTTCGATGAAAATATAATAAAATGGTACCATGACACTAGTCTGATGATGGAGCCAGAAGGTGGCCATAGGAATCTAATAATCTAAAGGAATCTTTAGTCCAATCCTAAATTAGACGAGATAAATTCACTTTAATCGAATTTAGGCTCATTCGTTTTGTCTTGGTAAAAACTCATGTACCACATGATATAATATAGTGCCCAAAGATGGAGCCGAAAGGTAACCATGGGAATTAAAAAATTAAAATAAATATTTTTTTTTTTAAACAAGAAAATATAAATATTCTTTAAAGCTTGAGGCACTGAAATCGGTATCCGTTATATAGGTTTTAGCAAGAACGGGGTTAGGTAGCTGGAGAAACTCGAAAAAGTATACAACTTTATGTCTGGACCTTTGCTCAATTTTTCTGTATTTCATTTGTTACTTTTTTATAGCTTTTTGTTTGTTTTCTAATTAGATGTTAGTTTTTCTGCTTTGTTTGGTATAAAAACGATTTTTTCTTTTTTTCTTCTATTTTTTAAAACAAATAATAACTGTTAGATTATGGTAACCCTACCCCTACTTTTACTAATTGGTTCACGTCGAATGTACGTAAAAGGTTCTTAATAGCTCTGGCATTTTGGTGCCGATAGAATTGTTCGGAAATAATTAAAGGTAGGTAAGAACTTGGACAGGTAATAATTTTTCATTGAAAGTCATAAATGATTTTACAACTTTACCTTTAGTTTTGATTTTGTCGGTTTAAGTTGTAAGTTTTCTCTGAGAAATAAAAGATTTTCAGTGATGGATAACGGTTCTTTAATTTATCACAATGGATATTTTTAAACTAATAGGTAGAAGTAACTACATACTTGTACTTACTTCTTTTATATTTCTTGATTAATTTGATATTTATTGAAATTAAACAGCTTAGTAACCACCCGGCAGAACAACGTGATCCCTAGGATAGATCCTCATACAGACAAAGATACAACAACATAAAGCATTGCCGTAAAATAGCATGTCAATATTCTATCGGATATATTCGGCGAGGGTATGCAAGACTTTATTTTATCCTCTCCATTACACAACAGGGTAAAGTAAGTTAGCAAACTACCATCTTCCCATAAAAATGCCCAAGATCAGTAGACATCGATTTCGGTCCGTAGTCCAAAATAATCCATCTTGTATTATTGAAGACATAAAATGACTGTGAATACGGTTAGTAAATAATAAATAAATATTTGGGGACATTTCACAAACACCATCTAGCCCAAACTAAGCAAAGCTTTACCTCTGGAACTAGATGGCTGATAGAATACATACCTATATACATTTTTGTAAATATATACATATGATATATAGAAACACCCAGACACAAAACAAACATCCATGCTCATCACTCAAATGTTTGCCCTGGGTGGGGATCGAACCCACGACCTACAGCTTAGCAGGTACACATACTACCAACTGAGCCACAAGGCCAGTCATTTTATTTATTTATTTTATTAGTAATCTTAGATTATATACCTCTAGATTCCGTGTTCAAATACTAGGCGCATCGTTCAATATGAAGCAAAAACGTTTTACGTGTGTGAGTGAGCCGCCTATCGAGGGTGTATTGCTTACACCATTTACATTTGTGTGCACGATGCTTGTGATACCAGTGCTTAGATATTTCCCCAAAACATAGAGACTTAAAAAAATATTTGGAGTCGATATTATTCAACCGGAAATTTAAACCTAACATTACTGTTGAAAGCATGAAAGTCCAAATTGGGCTCGTTTGCTTTGGTGTCTTAAGCACTTTCTGTTTCAGATGATATCTGACGAAGGTATCAGATGATTGCCACTGAAACACCCTGATGGAAAGGACTAACACAGTCCAGTTTGGGCTCGTTTGCTTTGGTGGCTTAAGCACTTTCTGCTTCATATGATGACGAGGGTCTGACGAAGGTATCAGATGATTGCCACTGGAACACACTGGTGGAAAGGACTAAGACAGTCTAGTTTGAGCTCGTTTGCTTTGGTTTCTTAAGCACTTTCTGCTTCATATGATGACGAGGGTCTGACGAAGGTATCAGATGATTTCCACTGGAACACCCTGGTGGAAAGGACTAAGACAGTCTAGTTTGGGCTCGTTTGCTTTGGTTTCTTAAGCACTTTCTGCTTCATATGATGACGAGGGTCTGACGAAGGTATCAGATGATTGCCAATGGAACACCTCGGAGATGCCAATATCAGTGCCTTTTTAGTGGAAGTTTTTACTGAGCGCTTACTAGGCATCTAGACAATATATAATCTAAGTTAGTAATATTAAGTATTTTATTAATATTAAAGCTTATAACAATTAGAAGACGTTATAGCTGGATTTATTGATCAACTGATCTTATTATTACGCGAGTCCGGAAGCGCCTCGGGGACTGAGCGCGGATCAAATAATTACAAGAACCTCACTTCATTACATTTTCAGCGAGGTTTCTCTCTCTAGCTACAATTCTTCAGTAACCTTTAATGACTCATGATTTTTATAATAAAATCAATTCAATATATGTATGTTTATGAATACCCTTTCTTCTGACTCCATGCCTACATTCATTATACTCGTAGTTAACATTTTTAATATACTTATACAAGTGGAGGGAAATTCAAATTTAATCAGTTTTCTTTTCTTTAAACATAAACATAAACATAAAACATTCTTTCATCATCATCATCATCTCAGCCATAAGAAGTCCACTGCTGGACATAGGCCTCCCCCATGGGTTTCCAAAAAGACCGATTGGAAGCGGCAACACATTCTTTATTATAACACAATCATGAGGAACTTTGTAGTTAAAGTCGGTTTGGATAGGGAACTACCTTGGCGAAAAATGGGAACTATTATCTTGATTGAATATAATATTATATGGGATTATAATATAATCCCATATAATATATTATATGACCAATCTGAATGTATATCCTTTCAAACAAAAAATAATTTTAAAATCCTAATTTATATTATAAAAGCAAAAATAAGTCTGTATCTAGTCTGTCTCTCTGTCTGTCTATTACCTCTTCACGGTTATACGGCTGAACCAATCGTTATGAAATTTGGCACAGAGGTTCTTTAAGGCCTGAAGATCGACATAAGCTTTATTTTATCATCGTCACCGTTTTTATCACTACGCGGGTGACACCGCGGGGCGCAGCTAGTAGGTTTATAAATGACGGAGTTATGCAAATATAAAATTTGTTGGCGAATTGTTTACCTACTTTTATTTGAAGTCTATAAGAAGTATTTGAAGTGAACTGATTTTGATAATATTTAGAGGAGACCACCCTGAAGTATGACCTACTAAACAAGAAAGACTCATCAAAATCAATTAAAAACTGGCGAAGTAATGGCTAAACAAAAATACAATAAAAACGTATTACAGTCGAATTGAGAACCTCCTTCTTTTTGAAAGTCGATTAAAAAACGGGCGCGAGCCAACTTTGCATCGCTAATCGTCAAGCCAGGTCAGAGGCCTTTCGGCAGCTTAATAACGCTGGCATCAGGGCTGGCCACTCAATCTATACGAACTTACTTTTATCACTATAAGAGATGAGCGTAACCTCCCTGTCCTTGATAGGTATACGTGAAGAAACAGAAGCAACTGTCCCGGCATGAAATAACGCTTAACCTTATTGAGGATGCCGAGTTTTTTATTAGCTAATTTAGTAAATGTAGGCATCGAAGTTCAATGTTGAGGTTAATATGAAACCCACCAGCTCAAAACAGCCTGTACACAATTACACATATTATCTCCTCACGATATATCTCGTCTGCACTGACTACGTGTGGATCCTACTCATTCCGTAGGTGATGTTTTCTTTGGTGGTATGACTATAATTTAACTGGATTTAATTAGCTCGACTTTGTCTCGCTACGCAAAACAGGCTAGCACGTATCTACATGAATAGACATCGGATTATATGCATTTGCATGTTTGCATATGCAAATGCATATAATTCCATTTTTATAGCGTTATTGCATATTTTGGTACTTTTTCATTGATAGTGCATATTTCAGTAGTTATACGTGTTAGGCGGGTTGTATTATGCTGTCGACACGTCTTCCTCGCACACGCTCAGCGACTTCCTATAAATTAATATTAAGTGACAAACGTCACAAGTTTTCTGTAGAAAACCTGGAAAAATATGATAATGTTTATTGTCACAATAACTAATATGAATATACACACACATATATATATATATATATATACTAATATGACATATAAATATAATGTTAAAATAAACGTAAATTGTAATAAAAAATGTTTTTTTTTTATTGTGCATATTTTGTGCATATTTCGCCCTTTTTTAGTGCATATTTGCATGCATATTTTGGCATTTTGATAGTGCATATAATCCGATGTCTATACATGAACCTAAATAATTACCTCTAGTTCTAAGTGCAAACTATATATGTTTCTAAAAGCCACGAAGCATATATTATCTGGTCCCGTTATCAGATCAAAATACCGCGCGTGTGTCGGATTATATTGAGAAGCAGCTTCGTGTTCTGACTAAATATGATTTATGGATTTGCGCTGAGGCGCTGAGTTTAGATTTATTCTATGTCCTAAAAACCCGATTTTTTTATTCATATTCATAACTGTATGTAATTATGTATTACACAATTTTAGAAAGTTAGTACAGTTAAAATTATAACAAATAATAATAAACAAGTATCTATGTTAAAAGAAAAACAAAATACCCGACTGCAGAAACGCAGTTTTTGCATTCTAGCTTACGATTTCGTTACGCTTGATATGCTGTGGAGTGTACGTTTTTTGTGAGAAAGTATGCGTAAAATCGCTATAAAAGATTATAAATGCGCATTCTTTAGATTAAATCTAGTAAAACCACTTGCTTATGACGAAAAAGTTCGTTGGAGATTACAAAATAACGCATTTTTTTTTTTTGCGATGTATTATAATTATTACAAAAAATATGAGCTATGACACCCTGGCAGTGAAGACCCTTATAATTTCACCATGTCCGTATGTTTACGTACGTATGTTTTAATTGTATTCATACAAATAAAACATACGTTTTGGTCAAACTTCTTATTCACATAAAAAAAGTACTTCCATACGATGAAAAACTACTCAAAATCAATACAAAATCTTCCGCATAAAGTCTTATAGTTTTAGAGATAGATTTTCTGCTCCGCCGATATGATCTGATTACGTGCCGTCTGGTCCCAGGAACCCCTGTCGTATTACCAGCACTCGGCGACCGGGAGCTACAGTACTGTTTTGGGATATTTGGGATATTTCCCTGAAGCGCATTTAGCGATTCGAGCGGCTCTTAATACGGCTCTGTATAATACAGGTGCATGGAAATCGGCAAATGTGACTTGTTCTGTGGTATATTTGCTTTGTTCACAAAAAAGGGATTCGAACGGGAAAAAAAATATTTTGGAAGATTGTAAGAGACAAGTTAATTGATTTTCGTGATGCTTGAAGCATCTCTCATTTCTCAGTACACTTTTTTTTTAGATATTTTCGCGTAGACTGTCAGGTATTATGTATGTATACTGCTAAATAATCTATATGTAAAACAGGTTAATATGAGAAATGAAACACACAAATACACAAAATAAATCCGTTAAAATAAGTTTATTTTTTTTAATTATCCAATGTGTTTATATGATGTGTATTATAATTAGTAATTTAAAAAAAAACTAATCTGTTACAATTTACAATATAATTGGTAGGTATATTTATAAGTCACTTATAATGACTAAACTGTTTTCTAAATGCAAACAATGTGTTTTCCAGTCTTTTAACTAATATAACATACACTTTTCTAGAATACAAGGTAGGTACAACTAAAAAGTAATAGACTAGCGCTTGACCGCAAACTCACGTCGCTGTCAACGATATAATTTTATTATATTTAATTTTATTTTCAACATTTCTATCAAAATTTAAAAAACCGGTTTAAACTTTTATAACTATATATATAGATAGCGGCCTTACCGAAAAACGTTACTTAACTTTTACCATCGTCTTACATTCTCTGTCTTCTTTCCGCAAGTGTCATTACGTGTCAGCGAGAAGGTGACAAAATATGTTAAGCTACGCTTAAAGTTAAGTAACGTTATTATATTAAGATTATTAAGTAGATAACTTTCAACGAATCTCACAAGAAATGATACATGTCAGGACATATTACCAACTCCAAATAAGTTCAAAGAAACTTTCGTCACCTAGGTGATTATCGTCTAAAACGAAGTTAATCGTCTTCATTACGACCACCTTTACCGAAACTTTAGAAGACACCCTATAAACATATTAGTATTCAGGTGAGGCAGGGTAAGACGTTGACATTAACCTTTAAAAGGGGTCAACGCGTGAATTCTGTCCCCTAATAACTTATTCCGAGCAACGCGATTTCTGCAAGGACCTGTTTGGACAAATACCGGCTTTGAATATTGATACCTCATTATGAACGCAATTAAAGTTAGGTGATGAGGTTCTAAATTATTCAGTGTTTTTTTTTTTATAAACTAATTTAATAAAACTCGATAAATTAATCTGAATATGAAAATCTTAAATAAGGTTACTTAAAACCTATTATGTTTCAACACAATTATTGTTTAAGATTACAACAGACAGACGGACAAACAGCAGATGGACAGACAGCGTCGGTTAAGTATTGACTCCCGCATCTTTGAATAAGGAAGCTTAAAAAGCGTATGCTTCGACTTGAATAACTTTTAGTGTAAGTTATTCACAGATGATTAATTAAAAAATTCTCATATTTTTCTTCGTCGTAGAAACCAAAAATTTTATATTCTTATATCCGAACTCAAAAAAAGACCCCATGACAGATTGAACACTATTAATAAATAATCTGTCAACGCAACACTTCCAACAAAATCAATCCCCCCCCACTCCCTCAACACAACGCGTAACCTTTTATGGAAATTCTTTCGCATTCCAGGCAGTTCAGCTGTGGAACGAATTACCTGTGTCTGTCAGACGTGCTCAGTCGCTAACTGTTTTCAAAAATCAAGTAAATTTATTTTACTTCTCTAAGGTCTTACCCTAAAATACGTTGCTTCGGTACTATTTCTGATCTCTTATTTATGTAGGCACTTTTCGGATTGTCTGTATATGTTTGAAATATTAGTATTTATTGTATTATATTTATTAGTGTATATTATTATTTTTATTTAAGTATTTAGTGTTTAATTTTATTAGATTGTTTGTTATGATTATATTATAGCTATATCCAGTGTCTCTGCTATTGCACACCCGCTTTACTTTTTCTATGAATTGATCTCCATAACACGGTTGCCTGGAAGAGATCGCTTTTAGCGATAAGGCCGCCGGTTGTCACACTAGTTTTGTAAGTTTCTTTGTTTTGTTTTTTGCTTAATAGTGTACAATAAAGAGTTTATCTATCTATATATCTATCCCCATCGCTATCGATTGACCGTTTCTTTCTTGTAGCAATAATGCTTTAAAGGAAAATCCACTTCCCACCCGAGTACATTTACGGTAACTCGAATGGCGAGTGACTCTGTCACTTGAATAATAAATGTGCAGGAAGTCGCTGTGTGCTTTTATTTCTGTTACCCGACCGAGTTCAACATAATACGTCACTGCACGAGTAGTGCAGTTGTGAAGTTACGTGAATTCAATTTACACACACTGTTAAACCGTTTTTTGTAGTGACAATAGTATTTTGTAGAGAAAATTTTTTTTCTCTACAAAATACTATTCACTGTAGACCTCTATAATCCATCAAAACCATAAAAGTATGTGACAATATTCAGTTGTCGCAAGCCTTTTTGTCGCAAAAAAAGTGTAAGATTTCATGTCAAAACCGGATTTTAGGAAACTAACGTGGTTGTTATACATTTTTAGGGTTCCGTAGTAAACAATGAACTATAATAGTTTCATCATGCTCGTCTGTCCGTCCGCGGCTTTGCTCTAAAACTATAAGTACTAGAAAGCTGTAATTCGGTTTATACATATATGCATAGCAAGTCGTAGAATTAAATTAGGAAAAATAAAATTTTTGGGGTACCTCATGTAAAATGTGTGTAACCCGTAAGATATTTTAAAGATATAGGTAATACCGGATTAAGTTATTTTATTGAAATAGAAGCACTTCTTCAAAAATTAGCATTAGTTGCCAACCAACGATAGGTATATATTATATGTATATATTATCATTATTCTGTATCCGTCTAAAATTTTCCAGCACAAGCCCTAATACATGTCATTAATTTGTGTTTTAAATCTTAATTCAGTTACATGAAAATGCTTTCACGTAGGATTTAAAACAATAATTGAAATTAAGAGATGAAATCCAAAAACAAGAATGGATTTATCATAGTACGAATGAATGCCGTAAAATATATATTTTCAGATCAAAGGGGAATAGGGTTACGGGAAATTGAAAAAGAAGATAGGAAACTGAAACATTTTTCGATTACGTTTAATGTAACTTCAATATTTTTTCAGTGAAGCGTAAAAGGAATAAAAGAATTAGCAATCCTTAATAACAGATAAGTAAAAAAATACGAAATGTAGTTAAATATTGCCTATAATAAGTTATTATAGATCTAAAATATTCATGATTTTACTCAAACAGATTAGTGAATAGGCGCTCAAGTCGCATATATGCGCGGTGACCGTATGATGTCATATTGCAGTAATATAGTTTAGCTTTTACTTTATTTATGTTAATTAATTCAATGTATTTTTGTATTTTTGTAGTTTTGTAATAAATAATGAATAAAACCATTTTCGAAATGTACTTTTATAGAAATTTATAATAAATATTTACAGCAATTTATTTAACGAAATATTCACTAAAACCTACGTTCGACTACGTTTCATGTAGGCATGTCTGTGATTATATTTTACATGTGTATATGTATATTGTGAAATTAAATTTAAAATGTATACGTTGGACTATTTTTCACAACTTTGGTACCAAACACGAGAGTTTTATCGAAAATATTATTCGTCATAAATTTAATAATGAATTAATTGACATCAAAACCTGTCAATTGCTCCTCAAAATCGATAGCTTTATTAGGCGCTATAATGAAATATACTTAAATACAAAAATAATGAATTGCTAAAAACAGAATACTTTCATTTTACTTTACAATAGTCAAATAGAAGCTCTGCTCTAATAGGATTAAATCTTATGCAAAGACAAAAACTTGTTTTAATAATCATCATCATCATCATCATCTCAGCCATAAGAAGTCCACTGCTGGACATAGGCCTCCTCCATGGATTTCCAAAAAGACCGATTGGATTGTTTTAATAATACTTTTAATCTTTTACAATGTACAACAATGTATATGAATGTATATAATGCCTACATTCTTGAACTTCTGTTTCCAAAAACCCAAATGCTACACGTACATATGTTAGGCGAAGACTTGCGGTTTGGGATTTTTCAGGCCAATAAACATGTTAAAGCTTATTTAAACCATTAAAATCTCATACATAGTACCCAGGTTTGTTCGAGATCCCTTTTTCAATTAAGGTTTCACTGGGCAACTCAAGTTAAGGAATCCGATCAAAGCATTTGCTATAAAAATCTCATTCGTCCATTACCTCCAGCGATGAACTTCATTCTCATTGAATCCACATTTTAAACTCTAGTCTTCAATAACCACTTAGATTGGTTCACCAATGCTTATTGGCTGTATGTTGTCTGGAAACATACTCTTGATATCCATTCTAAGTGTGTTAGTAATTATTTACGGAAGTAGCGAGTAATTTATTTATTTATGTAAATTAATGTTACAAGTTATGTTACGTTAGCACTGGTACGCACTACGCAGTATTATTATATGTTTTATGTCACTAGGCCACGTGAACAAATAATAATACTAGTAGTTCTACGAACAGTAGACCTCACGAGAGAGCTTATTTGCAGCTCACCTCGGGTCATCTGTACATAATACCTATAGTTTATCTGTACATAATATGTACCTACATTTTATAAATGGAAAAAACGTGAAATCAAGAAAATTATTCTGCGCTAAAATGCATCAAGAACATCCATGCGCCCTCACTGTTACACGCAATCTCAAGTTAGTTGTCATATCTCGACAACCACCAATTTTATTCATTTTTAAAACAAGTTTTAATAATTGTGTACTTTATCTACTTACCAAATATCATTAAAATCTGTTGGTAATTAGCGCCACAATAAACCTCCCCCCTTTTTATGGGAACCACCCCTCCTATTAAAAATCGTCGACGACAAAATAAAAAAATCATAGAACCTTTAAGCCAAGTTTCATCAAAATTGGTTCAAAATTACGCCCTGTACACGAGTAAAAACATAAAAATCAAAAACAAATCGAGAGATGAAAAAAAAATTGGCCAGTTGATACAGAGACGCTTTGTTCGCTCGGTCAGTAATGCCCTACGTAAGTAACGCTTGCTTAGACAGGCATATACTATATTTCATAATCATCAATATAACCGTTTTGCACAATGCGGGTAAAACTGACAATCCCGCCGTTAGCGACGCGCTCATATAATTTTAAGTTAAAGTTTTTACTGAACATTTTTAAAATACCGGTAGGTCGCGCGGTGTGCGACGACCGCCCTTGTCTTGCCAACGTTTTAATTCCAATCCGCAACGAAGAAGCGAGCGGGTGCGTCGACGCGCACCGCGCCTATTTTTTTTATAAAAATAGATCAACAGTTGTAAAATCTGTGCCTGTGTGTTAGTAAAGTATACCTAAACTGAAAATCTGTGTTTTTCTTGAATAAATACCAGTCGGTGACCACTCCAACGTCTACACCCGCATATTAGTATAGTTATTTACATTTAAACGGACAAGTGCTTATTAAGCACAACAATACAAAAGAACAGAATAAATTATCCCTGACCGGTTAAAGGTCTAAAGATAATAATCTAATTGTTCAAATCCACAACAGCATAGCCACATAAAATAGTAAAGCTTATGTGTTGCGTCGATCAGGCGTTCTAGTGAATATAACATTTAAAATTTCCTCAAAAAGTAAAGATATATCAAATAACATACTGTATTTTATGTATCTTATTTCATAATTGAAAATCATCAATTACCTAGTACCTCATTAGCATGAGGAAATTAACAACAAAATAATTTTAAACATGGTAATAACATACCATACAAAAGAACTGCCAATCTTAAACACAATGGGATAACCCTAATAATAGCGATCCTACATAACAATGTTACTCACATGAGTTGGGATTCAAAAGCCGATCCTTGGTTTACGAGCTTGTTCCAACAATACCAATTTTAGAGCCTTGTCTGGTTGCAGTAGTTACATCCATTGTTCCGATTTTTAGTCTAGTAAAAATAAATCCGTTTGTATGGAGCAGACCGCAATATTTGCAGTAGGAGGGATTCTTTGAAATTATGATAGCAAAATAACTAAAAATCATAGATCTACAATAATCCCCGATTTATAATACATATTTCCTTAGTAATTAGCATCAAAAGATGTTTTATTTGATTTTAACTATTGTAGGTTTAATATAACATATGGTTTCTTATGTGATTCGATAGCATTAATTTCTGTTTATCAGAAATGACAAGAATTTCCAAAAAATCTATTGAAGGTTTTAAATAATTCAGTAAAAACACAAAATCTCGCGGATGAATACACAAGTACATATACCTATAAGTAAGTATTTACAAACCGCAGCGCGAAGCGGCGCAGGCGGCCCCGGCCGTCGCGGCGGCGCGGGGGTGCGCGGGGCAGGGGAGGCCGGCCGGCCACCTCATACTCGCGTACCTATATTTCAATTTCGCGTGTAGGTACAAAGACATTTTTACGCAACTGCTCAAGAAGGATAAGTTTTAACTGTTTTATCTGCTTATTACATACTCGTAGTCGTCGATACCATATTATTAATTTCTTGCAGAAAATATTGGAAAGAGAATTTTTCTATTTTTCGTAGGACAGACAGGCAGTTATCAAACACACATTTATTGTTGCGTAATTACTTATCAAGTACCTATAATGAGTAGATTTCCCCCCTCCTTTTATGAAGTCAGTTAAAAATAAAAGAACAACTGCGTGCTAAGCTATATATAAGTATATATATATAAGTAGGTATATGTTCGTTTAAATAAAATTGCACAAAATTTTCATATTTAGGGTTCCGTACTAAGGGTGCGGGAGCCTATGAGGCTACAGTGTTTGTCCGCCTATGTTTCCTACACTTAAACGGTTGTATTTTTAGATACAAGCCTTGGACAAAATTGGCAAGATTATAGGGTTCACTTTGATGGAAATCGAAAAATAATAATTAAATATCAAACTCTAGTCTAACATTATCAGTTTTATACCATTTTAATAATAATAATTATAGTTTAAAAAAACTGAAAAAACCGAATTCAAAATACGCAATACAATACATATGTACGCAACTGGCTGTTCACTTTTCTACAGGCGCTTGGATGATATTTTACCGGTTATTTTGTTAGAAAAACTACAGTACTAAGTACATAGATTTTGATAAAATTTATATGGGATCATCTCTGAAGTATGTCCTACCAAATACAAATAACCGGACAAGTACGAGTCAGACTCGTCCACCGTACGAACTAGTAGGTAAAAGGGGGAATTTATATATTTTCCTTCATAAACCGAAAAATGTACATCTTAAAAATATTTAATAACCTGTTTTAGCTTACGCTAATGAAGATCTTTCATATGATACCCCACATGATACGGTTAATTCACTTTAAAATTTGGGCTCTCATTCCTTGCATAGAGACACTATTTTTTTATGATTAAATTAAAAATGTCTAGTTTTCGGTTTTTTCCTATATTTTTACTCTAACACAATGCTTCTCGCCAAATTTCATAGTTCTAGGTCAACGGGAAGTACCCCATAGGTTTTGATTCCCTTGTGAGTGTCGAAATGTGCGTTTTTTACGACATATTCGGCTATAACTTTTTTTTACGAAAACTGAGAATTTTTATTTTTCTTTCTGCAGCAAGATACTATGAATTTGCGTATATGGTTTTAATTTGAACTCGATACCTTCACGCATTCCCGAGATAAAGGTCTTGACACCCGGACAGACGGACAACAAAGTGATCCTATAGGGGTTCGGTTTTTTTCCTTTTGAGGTACGGAATCCTAAAAATCATCGAAATCAGCTGGCATCGAAACGATTGGCTGAGTAATCGGTGAACAAAGGGGTAGAAATGGGGGTAAACAATGTATGAAAGTTCCTGGGTTTTGATATTAGGGGCCTGAAATTTGGTATTTGGGTTACATAATAGATATAAATGAACAATGGTATTATATTTTTGTAGTGGTATTATATTTTCCGTGTAAGAAAATAAATTGTCTTTTCTAAGTTCACTAAATTTACACAAAGTTTTCAGGTCCTTATTTCCAACAGTAACTGTGTCACCTTCTAATTGTTTTTAGGGTTCCGTACCCAAAGGTTAAAAACGGGACCCTATTACTAAGACTTCACTGTCTGTCTGTCTGTCTGTCTGTCTGTCTGTCTGTCTCCAGGCTGTATCTCATAAGCCGTGATAGCTAGAAAGCTGAAATTTTCACAAATGATGTATTTCCGTTGTCGCTATAACAACAAATACTAAAAATTAAAAAAAAATATTAAGGGGGGTCCCCATACAATAAACGTGTTTTTTTCGTATTTTTTTGCTCAATATTAAAAACGGTAACAGGTAGACGCTTTAAATTTTCACAGAATATTTACTTGTATATTACCTTTCAAAATAAATAATTAAATAACAATAAAGTAAATATTAAAGGGGGGCTCCAAATACATACAACAAACATACAACATACGTAATTTTTAAGCAATTTTTACTCGATCTTAATTAATAGGTAGAAACTTGAATATTTGTAAGTAAATATTTAGAAATATATTAACTATAAAAATAAATACCTAATCTAATACATAAAAACTCACAAAATGAAAATAATCCGTGCATCTAAACGCGGTGCGAGCGCCGCGCCGCGGTGTGGTGGTGGCGTGAGCGCGACACGGTTGCTAAGCAACGGCCGCGCGGGTAGCGGGGGAGGTAACATCACGGAGCGAGCCATAGCCGCGCGTATTCGCGCGAGCGTCGTTATGCTGCCCGGATGTGTATCGAAAACCTACCTATAAGTTTGCAATTTACTACTTGGAATTTCGTTGATTTCTCGTTATTTTCTACGATTTTCTACTATAGATAATAGTACGGAACCCTTCGTGCGCGAGTCCGACTCGCACTTGACCGATTTTTTATTTACATATTAAACAGGACATGATTCAAAATGTATATTCATAGCAAAAGAAAACGAACATTTTTATAACAATTTTAAACTGAGAGCCTCACTATAATCTGCATCGCATCGCAGCATCGAATAAGAGTTTTTTTTGCCGTGATCGCGTCGCCCCGGGGGCGCCCCGGTAAGAAACGATCGAAAAGTATGGAGTCTAATGGATGGTGTTATACATAGCAAATACCAATATAATTAGAAACAAGTAATTAGATGTTAAAAAATATAGCTTTCGTTTTAACCTAGGTACCGCCGAATGTGTCATAACACATGATTATTTATTTGTGTGATGTTATCACATAACACTAATAATATTTATGTAATATACTTAGCGTAATGATAACGTAAGTTAGACTGAAAAAACCTCATTTTTTCAGTCGGGTATTTTGTTTTGTATTTTATTATATATACTTGTTGGCAAATCTCATTTAAACGGAAACTAAAAATAGTATTTTTCCTATCTTAATCCTAATCATCCTAAGTAATTATTATAAAAGCGAAAGTAATTCTGTCTCTGTCTGTTACTTATTTATGAAAGGGCTACATAAGACTGATCTCGTTGATTTTCTTTCTCATTCTACAATTTGATAACTTAACAATCAAAATAATTTTTCTGTCAGTAGGTCAAAAATGTATTTTAAAATCATAATTTATTGCATAACCCGATCCAGCGCCATCGCATCGCTGCGCGCATGCGCACAGCTCCCCGCTGCGCGGCGGTCGGTAGCGCGCGGGAATTCAAATAAATGATTAATGAAAAAAACTCATTTTCTCTATGTTTCTACTAAATTACTCTGATGATTATAAATTAAGTATATCCTTAAGTATAATTCTCAATAATTATCAATCAATATGAATGTTTTGTTTAGCTATAAACTTGAAAAGCACAACTTTAGGTATTTTCATGGTATTTCTCAGGTTCTTCACATCTCATAACTACGACTATGTGACAAATGCATTTCCAAACACTAAGACTATCACATAAATAACAATTTTCTATTATTGCATTTTATGAGGTCAAAATTTTATTTTTACTGGACTATTTACGATGCCAGCACAGTCGGCGTGAGAACTTCACAATGATCATTTGACTCGTGATTCTGATAAATTTAACCACAGTTTCAGACTTCGTATTCTATCACAGAGCTTGCGTGACCCAGTGCCAAATTTTCTTCTTTTTCCGTGTTAATACGGCACTTGCACGATGTGCGTAATTGCCACTTTTATGTGATAATTTTGGAAATCCTATGGATCTTTTTGGAGAGAAACTTATGTTCAGCTTCTTGTTGCTGAGATGATGATGGTGATGTGATAATTATATTTTAATTAGCAGCGTGTAGTCATAAAAAACAATGGTGATGGTAAACGGTAATGAATATGATGATAAAAAGTAGCTTAAGTATTTACTTTCCCAAGTATCTCTTTCCAAATTCCATAATAATCATTTTGTACGTGAAAAAGTATCCATCAGGCAGACAGAGAGACAGAGTAAATTTTTTTTTCATTACTTTAATAATATTAGTAAAAATAAGGTTATCGAGGCCTAGTGTAGATCTATAGGCCCAGAAGCTCTAGAGTTTTTCCGACTACATAAATGACATGTGGTATAACACAATATTAGAATACTTACCTACATACCTACATATAATTTTACATTCTTAGAACTTTTTATTTATTATTTAAGTTTGACTTTATTGATTAATTCTAGATCTTACGCCAAAAAAATAACGAACTGTGATCATTTTAGTCCTCAGTATTTCATTTTAATGGAAAAGTATACTAAGCGGCGTAAAACTGAGTTAACTATTCCGACAAGAAAGAAGTATTAAAAATCCAACCCACATTTTGTAATTTTCCCCAAAACTCAAACAACTTTGTTAAGCTTTTCAAGGATTTATTACTAATAAAGATTATAATATTTTCGTGGAATGAAACCGGGTAGCATGATTAAAGGTTTATGCAAAAACCCATCGTAATACAAACCGGCGAGAGGCTTAAATCCGGTGGCAGATGGTATTTTTTTCAATGAAAACATTCGCCATCGATCATTATTAGATGATGGTAAAGGTGATTCTTCATTTGTATAAGAATTTGTCGTTATTGATAACTGATCGATCATTGCATTGTTATATAAAGCCGCTGAATAGGGACCCTCATTTGTCGATCTCGATTCTTCTGTAGTAGAATCATTTACCACGGTTAAATTTGATTTGTCGTTTGTTAGAATGACATTCGCATTTACTGTAAAATTTTGCCATCTCTCATCATTAGCTAAAGGAAGTTCTTGTTCAGGTATTTTAATAGTAAGTGATAAATTGTCAATATTACTATTATTATAATTTGGTGTTGGATAAAAACCATTTGATTCAGTAATAGGCTGTCTTTCTGTTGAATTGTCTTCGGTAGCTGCTTCAGTAGTTGGGTTTTCATTATCTGTACTATTGTTAGTATCAATATTAATATCGGTGTCGTTTGAAGTATCAATGGTTTGTCTTACAGCTATTTTAGAGTTATGTATTTCCATTATTTTCTTTGTAACTGTAGCACCTCTGTTAAGTGTTTGTCTTAAGTTAGTTTCAACATCTTCAGTTTCTTTGTTGAAGATTGCTGCAGCTTGCGGTCTGTTGTTCAAAACTTCCTTATCGTATTGAACATCGACATCATTTTTTATTCGTTTTTGGACGGGTAATATTAACGTTGGGAATATAAGTATAGGCGGAAGCAGAAAAGATTTGTTTTGGATACTTTGTACGTACCCAAGAAGTTCAACTAGATTTTTTGAATTCTTCACTTTGACAGCTGCACCTTAAAATTTAACACAATTCCATTACAAAACGTATACTTGATAATATTGTTACGGGAAGTGGGTATAGGGATTGGAAGGAAACAACGATGTTATTCAAGCCCGTTTAATTCACTGACACGTGGTATCTTCTACAGAGCACTCACAGTCGATAACACGAACACCGACAATAATTACCGAATCGACGCGCTACAAACACACAGAGACCGCGTTCCGATCGACACACTACTACTATAACGTCTCTTCACTATACCGTTCACTTCAACACTTCACTTTCACATGTAACTTTTTCATCTTTCCTGTATGCTACTTGTATCTGAACTGCCCTCTGTCCGCGACTGAAGCTCCTTATATACCCCGCAGAACCTTCTAGAAGCTTTTATTTCGATAGTCATTTCGTTCGTCATTTGTTTCGTTCCAGAATGTTCAATTTCGATCGTCTTTTGTTTTTATCATTTGTTTCGAACTTTCTAGAATGTTGACGAGATTCTTTATTTAAATAGTCGAGGAGCATTTCCTTCTAGAAATTTCACCATCATCATCATCATCGTTACACTACCCCCTCCTTAGACATGCTCGTCTCGAGCATCATTAGAGCCGTAGTATTGTGCTAACCTATCCACATGCACAACTTTCGCAGGACTTCGTGACGTTTTCCGAATTCTGTAAGTTACGTCGTTGAGCTTTGTAATAACTTGATACGGTCCCTCCCAGCTTGGCTGTAACTTCGGTGATTTACCTAGCTTTCGCACAGGGTTGTGTAGCCAAACTAAAGAACCTTCTTCAAATCCTCTTGAGTTAACATTTCTGTCATACCGCGTTTTCATCCGATCGCTGGCATGCAAATTGGCTTCCCTCATGTGTTGATGTACGTCTTCCATACGCTTTCTTAGTTCATCTGCATATTCTGTGACACATCTTGGTGCATCCGGAGGACATCCTGCCAAAAGCGTTGCTGGAAGTCGAAGCTCTCTGCCAAAGTTCGCTCGAGCTGGCGTAGTACAAGTACTTTCATGAACAGCCGTTCTATATGACAAAAGAAACAGAGGAATATACTCGTCCCAATTTCTCTGATGTGAATCAACCACTTTTGCCAGATGCTGCTCCAAAGTTCGATTAAATCGCTCCACCATTCCGTCGGATTGTGGGTGATATGGTGTAGTTCGCGTTTTATGTATCCCCATTAACTTACAGATTTCCTGGAACACATGCGATTCGAAATTTCTTCCCTGGTCACTATGAATTTCAAGTGGCAACCCAAATCGACAGAAGACCTCGTTCACCAATTTCCTCGCTACAGTGACAGCTTCCTGATTAGGTAACGCAAACGCTTCAGGCCATTTCGTGAAATAATCCATAACCACGAGAATATAACGATTTCCATTATTGGACAAGGGAAATGGACCGGCAACATCTATCGCTATCCGTTCCCAAGGAACTCCGACGTTATACAACCGTAACGCCCCTCGACTCCGTGTATGTGGTCCGTTAACCGAAGAACATCGTTCACATTTCCTGCACCAGTCCTCGATATCTTCCTTGCAATGTAACCAATAATAACGTTGCCGTATTTTCATAAGTGTCCTTTTTACTCCGAGATGCCCACCCGATGTTCCGTCATGGTAAACTCTTAGTACTTCCGAAATTTTTGCTTTCGGTACAATAGTTTGTAGATGGGTGTCGTTTCCAGACACATTTTCCCATCTCCTATGCAAAACTCCATCACAGAGGACCAAACTATTCCACTGTGCCCAATAACTTTTAGTGACTGCGCTCATACCAGATATCTCACTCCACCCGGGACGAGGAGTTCCACTTGTCATCCAATCTAGAATTGGTTTCAAATTTTCATCCTCATTTTGAGCTCTACGCATAGCATCGTTGCTAAAGTCATCATCAAGGGCATCTGTTCTAATCAGTCGGACTGTAACTTCATCTCTTGCTTCCTGTCTTCCACAATGCTTACAATTTTCAGAACAGGGCCGTCTTGACAAAGCATCAGCGTTTCTATGGGAACTTCCACTTCGATGCTCTACCTCAAAATCGAATTCTTGTAGTTGCTCAATCCAACGTGCAACCTGGCCTTCCGGATTCTTGAACTGCAGTAACCACTTCAACGCCGCGTGGTCTGTTCTGACGTGAAACTTCCGCCCCAGCAAATACTTCTTGAAGTGTTGTAACGTTTTTACTACAGCTAGTAGTTCTCTTCTCGTCACACAATAGTTTCTTTCAGGTTTGGACAACGATTTACTGAAGTAGGCTATGACCACTTCCCCGTCCTGTGTCTTCTGTGACAATGTTCCTCCGATGCCTACATTGCTCGCATCGGTGTCAACTATAAAATCACCATTCGCATCAGGATATCCGAGAATTGGAGTTTCACATAGCCGCCCTTTCAGTTCATTAAAAGCTGCCTCACATTCTTGGTCCCAAACAAATGGCCGTTTTTCTTCTGTGAGTCTATGCAGTGGTTTGGCAATATCGGAAAAATTCTTTACGAAACGACGATAATACGAGCATAGTCCCATAAATGCTCTTACTTGAGTTTTATCGGTTGGAGTAGGCCAATCTTTCACTGCGGAAATCTTTGCTGGATCAGTTTCCACGCCCTCTTCAGATATAACATGCCCCAGATATTCAACTTGGCGTTTGAAGAAAGAGCACTTCTTTAAGTTTAATTTCAAGCCTGCTCCTCTTATTTTGTTGAACAAGTTCCGTCCGACTATTATTATGTCATCGAGGTACACCAGACAAGCTTCCCCTAACAGACCGGCTAGTATACGCTCCATTAATCTCTCAAAAGTGGCTGGAGCATTACATAATCCAAATGGCATCACCTTGAACTGCCAAAGTCCTTTCCCTGTGGAGAATGCTGTCTTTTCCTTGTCACTGGTATCCATTTCCACCTGCCAGTAGCCACTTTTGAGATCAAGCGTAGAGAACCATCTCATGTCATTTAAAGTGTCCAGCGTGTCGTCTATTCTTGGTAGTGGATAGCTATCTTTCTTTGTCACATTATTTAATCGCCGATAATCGATGCAGAACCTGGTTGACCCGTCTTTCTTCTTAACTAGGACAACTGGAGAACACCAAGGGCTAGAAGATGGTTCAATGACTCCATTACCTTCCATCTCTTTTAACATGTCCTCAACTTCCTTTTCTCTAGCGAACGGAATCCGCCGAGGCCGTTGGCGGATTGGTTGCTCGTTCCCGGTATTGATCCGATGTCGAAATAGCCCTGTTCTTCCAATGTCCGCGTCCCCTCTGGAGAAAATGTCGCCGAAGTGTCGAAGTAAATTTCTCGCTTTTGTCAGCTCCACTGTGCTTAAATCCCCCTTGCAGTTATCTAGGACGTTACTAAAATCAACCGCATTTGAGTGAGTTTTCTTCACTTCGTCGCAATTTCGAAGCCAGACTATTTCTTCGCTCTCACCGATCAGACACCCCTTCTTCAGTATTTGAAGATCATCACTCAAATTCAAGACCGGTACCGCCATCTTTTGTGTCGTTCCAACAACCGTTCTAGCCGGTAACCATGCGTTTTCTCCTTTGACTCTCTCTATAACTAAACAATGTTGTCGGTCAGTGCTTAAATTTTCGGCTAACTTTATCGGTACCAAAGTCTGAGTTCGTGGTGGTAGCTTAGTGTCCTTAAGGCAGTAGACTTTACCTCCCTTGGCTCCCTTCATTGGAACCTCAATCGATCCACACTTAAGGATTCCGGATTCAATATCAAGTTTGCACTGATGTTCTTTCAGAAAATCCAAACCGATGATGCAGTCATCCACAATTTCAGCTATCACCGCCCAATGCCAGTAAAGCTTGTCACCAACCTTAATCGCCACCTTCTGCTCCCCTCTTACAGGTATGCGCTGGCCGGTAGCTGTTTTCAACTGCACAGTCTCTCTGCAGGAATATAATTTTCTACTATTCCGTGTCATCTGTACCCCCACTACCGTACGCGAAGCTCCTGTGTCCAAAGTCAGTTGGCATGCAGTTCCATTTATTCTTCCATCGACGGTTAAGCTGTTCCCATCTGAGCTTTGATAGATCATAAAATTTGGGGTTCCCTGATTACCGGCCAGCGCCCACCCCGTAGCTCTGGCCTGTTTTAGTTTTCCGAATTCTCCGACGCTTGTGTTCCAGCGTCGGTTCGCCTTACCGAGCTACGATTGGGGCAACCATATCTCAAATGCCCACGCTCTCCACACTGGTAGCAACGCGGAGCAAAGGTCCGCCGTGGTATTTCCCGCTCTTCTGTTGAAACAACTTTACGCACAGAGCCGCTCTTGGAATCGCGACGTACCGCCTCCACCTCGAGAGCGTGTGCCACCGCCTCTTTGATGTTTTCATGGTGCGCCAAGCGTACTGTTGCCCTCACTTCTTTGTCGTTAATTCCATCGACAAACGTCTGCAGCAGCATACTGTCGACCAGGGTCGCCGGTGAAGATTGATATGCCTTTCTCACCAGCTTCTCTACTTCCAAAGACCACTGCTGCAGGTTTTCGTTGGATTTTTGGGATCGATCACGAAGTTGGGCCCGGTAGGCATGTTCTAGATGTGAGTCGCCATATCGGGACTCCAAAGCATCCACCAACTCCTGGTACGAGGCATTAGGTTCTACGGCCTCCAGTACCGACGTGGCTTGTTCACGCAATGCCAAAGTGAGAGCTGTCTTTGCTTTTCCCTCGCTCCAGTTGTTTAGTTCGACAACAGCCAAAAGCTGTCGCTTATATGCAGCCCATGAAGAGGTCCCATCAAATGTCGGAATTTTGAAACTGCCACCCAAAGCTGTGACTGGAGTTGGAACACCGCTTACTTCAAGCCTCCGGAGACGCTCTTCCGCAGATTCAAAACGGGTTTCGTGCTCGTTTACTCGATCTTCAAGCAGCTCCACATTCTTCCGTATTTCCGCGACTTTCACTGCCCCTTCAGAGATGGCCGTAAGGATACGGTCTTGCATAGTGCATTGCTCCTCCTGCAAGGCACGCAGCTGTTCCTCTTGACGATGTGCCTGTTCCTCTTGACGGCGTGCCTGCTCCTCCTGCAAGGCACGCAGCTGTTCCTCTTGGCGATGTGCCTGTTCCTCTTGGTGGCGTGCCTGCTCCTCCTGCAAGGCACGCAGCTGTTCCTCTTGGCGACGTGCCTGTTCCTCCTGGTGGTGCCGGCGTTCCTCCTCACGGCGTGCCTGCTCCTCCTGCATGGCGCGCATTTGTTGCAATAGCACACCGAGGTCCAGTGGAGAAACTGGAGCACTCACAGTAGCACTGGCAGAGGTTCCTTCATGAGGGTTCATTGGAGGAACCGAAGCACTCACAGTGGCACCGCCAGAAGTCCTCTCACCGGCTGCTTCACGTATCCGTGGATTTCCCGTGCTAGCGGCTTCCTGTTCTTCGCCGCTTTGTTGCAGAGCGGCTCCCCTTGAGCGGGTGTTTGGGCCTTCTCTGGGCATGACAGGCATCCTTCCTTCCAATCCCACTTCTGACACCAAATGTTACGGGAAGTGGGTATAGGGATTGGAAGGAAACAACGATGTTATTCAAGCCCGTTTAATTCACTGACACGTGGTATCTTCTACAGAGCACTCACAGTCGATAACACGAACACCGACAATAATTACCGAATCGACGCGCTACAAACACACAGAGACCGTGTTCCGATCGACACACTACTACTATAACGTCTCTTCACTATACCGTTCACTTCAACACTTCACTTTCACATGTAACTTTTTCATCTTTCCTGTATGCTACTTGTATCTGAACTGCCCTCTGTCCGCGACTGAAGCTCCTTATATACCCCGCAGAACCTTCTAGAAGCTTTTATTTCGATAGTCATTTCGTTCGTCATTTGTTTCGTTCCAGAATGTTCAATTTCGATCGTCTTTTGTTTTTATCATTTGTTTCGAACTTTCTAGAATGTTGACGAGATTCTTTATTTAAATAGTCGAGGAGCATTTCCTTCTAGAAATTTCACCATCATCATCATCATCGTTACAATATTTAAACAAATAAGGACTATACAAAGGGGATAAAAAATACTCCACTGTACAATATAGCCAATGGCACTTAAAGGTTAAAACACACCTTAAACGTCGATATCAGTTAAGCCACGTAAGTTACTAAAGGTAATAGACACTATACACCTGAGAACATTACCTTCTTTCTTGAGCGGTTTTAGGTATAATTATAGTTTAAAAAACTGAAGCAACCGACTTCAATATACGCTATTTCGTTTACTTAATGACATTTTTCCAGTTATTTTGTTATTAAACCCAAAGTACTGAACTGATTTTGATAAAATTTATATGTGACCACCAAAAACCTAGCAAACAAAAAGAATCATCAAAATACGGTGAACAAACATATTAAAAACCTACAATCGAATTAGAACCTCCTTTTATAAGTCGGTTAAAATGAAAAAAATACACTATTCACTTACAATATTGAATAGAGCAATACAATATCAGCTGAAACACACGTCTAGACAGCAACATATTGCACCCACAAATACATTAAAGGTTTACTGAATATTTATTATCAGGTAACAGTAAATGCGGAAACAGTTGATAAATTATGCATTACGAAAGTCGCTAATGCAGGCTTAGGGTATAGACACACTACGAAATACAATATAAACTAGCATGCATACAAGAGTTTTCACAAAGGTTTTCCTGTAATCTGTCAAATACAATTTTTCATTTGACCTAATAATCGTATCACTTCATAACATAGCATCATTATCTATCTATTTATTATTATTGTATTATTTTTTATGTTAATATTTTTTTTCTTTTATGTGTTCAGTTTCAGTGTGATCCACAAAAAACGTATGCGTCTCGGGACGCCCGACAGAAGTGATAACTTAAACTAATCTAGCCAGACAGACTGGCGCCGTAATGCGTTACCCTGTAAACCGCTTCGCTACGTAACGCGTTACGCAACGAAGCGGTTTACCCTCCCATAAGAAGTTATCACTTCAACAAGACCGTTACTGTTTAGTATTTCAAATTTGTAAAACTACATAATAATGAATGGTGACGAAATATTGCCGTTCTCATTTTACTACAGGACAAACAGAAAATCGGCCTACTACTACCCATTGTAAATTTAAACTAAGATCCGTACCAAACGCTAAACACATTTAGTTTTTATTATACAATCGTGGTTAATTAATTATTTTTTTGTGTTTTTATTTATTAATATTTTGTCTAATTCTCAGATTTCATTTTCGTATTTTGCAAAAGTCTTGTCTTGTCATTGAATAATTTTGCTTAAAACAAAATGTTTATGATTCATCTGTATTCACTTAACCTGATCTGACCATAATCCTCTTTGCCTCTTTGCGTATACGGAGTGAAGTGAAATCGAATATAAACATACTGACGTAGGAAATGCGGGCTTACGACATGGGAGATAGGACGTGTGGCATGATATTATTGCGGAACAAAATTATAGTAATCACTTGACTACGGCAAACCAATTAAAATGGGCTATAATTTTAGCAGTCTATGTATGTTTTACCCGACTGTACAAAAAGTAGAGGTAATTATGTTAGTATGTATATTATATTAATTGGGTATGAGTGCACGTATGTATTTATATTTATATTGTCTACTACAACCGACAATTTTATTTTTTACATAATATACTAAATGTTTAAATAATTGACCACTATCTTGCCTAGCGAAAATTCCAAGATTATACTATTTTCGATTTAACCATTATAGAGCTATATGTACTTACGTACGAGAGCAGACACCATTCATAGCTACTCTGTTACATTCAACTGCGGCGAGAGCGCTGCATTTTGATAGTAACCTAGTTTCCACTCGCCAATTTTAATCAAATATTCTAAACTTGATGTGTCGCTCCAACTGTTAGCAAGATGGGAATTGCAATTTAGTGCTAACCCGAAAACGTCTCTACTATTTGTTCAACTGTCAATAAATATGTTAAAGTAGTATAAATTGTTTTTCATCATAAATAAATGGTGTCTGGGAATACACTAAAATTGGTGTTGTTTTTTTTTAATCATTTACCTTATTCTGTGAAATGTTGTGGGATAGTTAATTTTAAATTAAAGTGGGTATGGCGAAACTATTTTTCAATTTAGGGATCCGTTTGCAAAATATCAAGCTTTAAAATGATAATATTTGTTACAGACAACGACCACCTATCAGGTATGTGAATGCAATTGTGAAATAATAAATGTGGTAGTAGAAATATATCCAACGAAATTAAAAGAAAAATTATAACAGCTAAGTACCAGTACACTAAAAAATAAAAACAAACAATTAGACGTTAAAACTTAAGACGAGGTATCTCCCCGCCCAAACGTGCCCATTAAGCTGGCGGAATTACCACGTTGAATGGCCAAAGTACTAGTTGGATTTATAAATTAACGAATAACAGTCGATCACATAAAAAATTGTACTTAGAGAAGTAAAAATGAAATTGTTGTGTCACAAACTCTTAAATTGTATTAAAGCCTTGTTTTTTATTGTATCAAATAAGAAGCCTTGTTTTAAGTCCATATAAATATTGTGATGCGCCAATATGGAACTTTACACTGCACGTCGCCAGAACCACATTTGGCCAGTTTTTTAAAGTAATTTTTTTATGCAAAATATATCTAGGATTGACCAATAATTTGCCTGATGTTATGCGACGGTGTGGTTGAGGATGGAGTTTGTCGATCTAGAAGATCTATTCACTCTAGCTTTGAAAATTCCAAGATTGTAATTCTCAGGAAACAGAGATTAAAATTATTGCTCGAACTTCAAGTAATGGAACAAATAATTTATTAAACAGTCGTTACCAATAATAAACGGCAATAGTAGAGAAACATTAGTATCCAAGTCTAGAACATCCAACAAGAACTTAAGCACGATAAGCTATTTCGAGCGAATTTGGTACTGTTCTGGCTGTTGTTTAGCAGATAATATGAACTGGATTTGGATAAACTAAGATATATCTATAGATTTATACTACATTTCATACCAGAGGCAATTTAAATTTATATCAACGATTTTCTAACTTTTTCGTGATACCAACTTTTTAAATTGACCTATCAACTAGTAGTTCTACGAACAGTAGACCTCGCGAGAGAGCTTACTTGTAGCTCATCTTGGATCATCTGTACATAATACCTATATAAAGTTGGCTTAGGAGGCCGTATATACAATTTAGGCTGATTTCGCAATTTTAAGTGATTTTACAGTCGTTATTTCACGGTCAAAAAACTTTTTTCCATAAGTTTAAGCATCTTGAAAGATCAATTTAATTTTAATACACAATTAATACAAAAAATAGGATATGTTTAGATGCCCTTAATTAAAAAAAAAACAGTGTATAAAAACAAATAATAATTTCATAAATGGAGAAAATGTAAAATCAAGAAAATTATTCAGCGCTAAAATGCATCAAGCACATCCACGCGCCCACGCAATCTGAAGTTGGTTGTCATATCTCGACAACCACTTGACCAATTCTGTTTATTTTTACCACAAGTTGTAATAATTGTGTACTTTACCTTTCTACCAAATATCATTAAAATCGGTTGGTAATTAACGCCGCAATAAACTTTCCCCCTTTTTATGGGAACCACCCCTCTTATCAAATATCGCCGATGACAAAAAATTCAAATAATCCATACAACCTATACTTACCCCAAGTTTCATCAAAATTGGTTCAAAATTATGCCCTGTACGCGAGTACGAACATACAAACAAATCACAAAAAAAACTGACAGACGAAAGAAAATTTGGCCAGTTGATGCAGGGACGCTTCGCTCGCTTCGCTCGCTCGGTCAATGAAAAGGATCCAGATATTTATTAAAGTTTAATTTTCCGTTAACTACTTTTTGCACCGCAACCGGTGACGTGGCGTCCTTTAACAATATTGATGACCGATGACAAGATTTTGTCTGAAGGACTTGACTACAGTCTGATTTCCAAGATTTCTGTAGAGAAAGTTACTCGATTTTACCTCCGGTCGCACCGCCACCGGCAACATAATTTATGGCAGCGTCGCAACCGGTGACGCCTGCTTCCGGTAGCACAATTTAGCCAAAACATGATTTGTCTGAAGGACTCCGCCACAATTCCATATTCTCAGTTGCGCCACCACCGGTCGCACCGCCATAGGTGACCCAGTCCACCACAGTGACGCAACCGGCGGTGCGGCTCCCGGTAACAAAGTATTTTTTAAAGGGGTTTTGTCTAGCTTCTGGTTACAAGATTTTGCCTAAGGGACATAATATAACGCATAAGGTGTGAGGTGTGGTATACCATCTGCAAAGTTTCTTTACTGATGCTAAGAGTCAAGACAAAAGTTTATTTATGCCTGGTATGTCACTCTCTTTTGCGCCGCAACCGGTGACGTGGCGCAATTTTTCCTGAAGGATTTAACTACAGACTAGTCTTTAAGAGTTCTATATTGAATGTTGCTCAATTTTACTCGACGGTTGCACCGCCACCGGTCACGCCACCGCCGCCGGTAACATAGCCTGCGGCAGCGTCGTGACCGGTGACGCGGGACCCGGTAACAGGATGTTGTCTGAAGGATTTGACTACAATCTGGTATCCATGATTTCTACAGTGATAGTTACTCTATTTTACTCGTCGGTTTCGCCGGTTGCACCGCTGCCGGTTGCGCCTCTTCCGGTTTCGCCTAGTATTCAAGAGTTCTATATTGAATGTTGCTCAATTTTACTCGTCGGTTGCACCGCCACCGGTCTCAACGCCGCCAGTAACATTGCCTGCGGCAGCGTCGCGACGGGCGACGTGGGTCCCGGTAACAGGATTTTGTCTGAGGGACTTGACTACAATCCGGTATCCGCGATTTCTACAGTGAAAGTTGCTCTATTTTACTCGTCGGTTGCACCGCCACCGGTCACACCGCCGCCGGTAACATAGCCTGCGGCAGCGTCGCAACCGGTGACGTGGGACCCGGTAACAGGATGTTGTCTGAAGGACTTGACTACAATCTGGAATCCATGATTTCTACAGTGATAGTTACTCTATTTTACTCGTCGGTTTCGCCGGTTGTGCCGCTGCCGGTTGCGTATCTTCCGGTTGCGCCTAGTATTCAAGAGTTCTATATTGAATGTTGCTCAATTTTACTCGACGGTTGCACCGCCACCGGTCACAACGCCGCCAGTAACATTGCCTGCGGCAGTGTCGCGACGGGCGACGTGGGTCCCGGTAACAGGATTTTGTCTGAGGGACTTGACTACAATCCGGTATCCGTGATTTCTACAGTGAAAGTTGCTCTATTTTACTCGTCGGTTGCACCGCCACCGGTCACACCGCCGCCGGTAACATAGCCTGCGGCAGCGTCGTGACCGGTGACGTGGGACCCGGTAACAGGATGTTGTCTGAAGGCCTTGACTACAATCTGGTATCCATGATTTCTACAGTGATAGTTACTCTATTTTACTCGTCGGTTTCGCCAGTTGCACCACTGCCGGTTGCGCCTAGTATTCAAGAGTTCTATATTGAATGTTGCTCTATTTTACTCGTCGGTTGCACCGCCACCGGTCACACCGCCCCCCGGTAATATAGCCTGCAGCAGCGTCCCGACCGGTGGCGTGGCTTCCGATGACAAGGTTTTGTCTACAAGTTTTAATTACAATTCGCTATCCAAGGGTTTTATAATGAAATTACTTAATTTTACTTAAAATCTATTTTACAGGATTTTGTCTGAAGAGCCTATCTACAATCTTACAAACATATGCTTCGATTCAGATTGATATGTGCCAACCCAGTCAAGCAATGCTCAATCTTCAATCATCTATCTGTCGGTTGCGCCGGTTGCGCCACTGCCGGTTTGAAGCAGGGGCGAGATAATATTAGGAGCGCCCCTGATTTCTCTCAGTGCTTGCTCCACCTCTGCCTCCCACTCCTCCCTCGAGATGCGCCGTCTCTCAGTCGGATTTTCTAATGGGTGCTGCTTATTGGGGGCAGTGCCAACCTTCTCTTCCTGCTCCCTCTCCCGAAGGTGTGTAGATCTGCCCCGCTCCGGGGATGGGCCTCGTGGTGGAGGCGCCGTCTGTGCTTCAGCGTCACGCTCTCTTTGCCGTTGCGCGTCCATGGCGACATCTCCTCCGGTCCCTTTACCCTCCCCCGGCGGGTGCGTGTAGATGTGGCTGTAGTTATGGATATACATCCTTTTGTCTACGTAATAGTAAAAATGGGTTGACCCTCTTCCCGCCGCACCCTCTCTCGCCCCTTGGAAGCCCGGCGGCCGGTCCTCCCACGTGCCCCCTTCTTCATTGTTTTCGCCCGCGCTCCACCGGTACCAACCCGACGCTCCCTTGCCTCTCATGAAGCTGTACGGCTCCCACCCCCTTGGCTCGTGGCTAGTTGGGGACTGGGACCAAATAGAGGGGGGCCGCTCGCGTTCCGTATGCTCCGGCGTCGGGTTTCGGGTCGCTCTCCCTCCCTCCTGACTCGCTGAGAGTATCGGGGAGGCATACCCTTGGTATTGTTCCCCGCGCGGGACGCACTCGTCTTCACGTTCCTCCGGCGGCTTCCCGCTCAACATTCTCTCTAGTGCTTCCTCTCCGCCTTCTTCCCTCGAGGCAACACTATTTCCTCCCTTGGGTTTCCCGCCGCAGAACCAATCATTGAGGCCGTCTGGGTCGGATGGAGGCTCCGTAAGTTCTTCTGCTTTTTTATATTTTTTATGTTAGATCTACGATTGACCACCAAATTGCCTGATGTTAAGCGACGGTGTGGCCCAGGAAGGAGCTCGTCGATCTAGAAGATATCTATTCACTCTAGCCTTAAAAATTCCAAGAATAGGTAAACTAGCAAGACATCTGTCGGTTGTAACAGTTATAGCTGGAAGAAATCACTATCGTCGATAAGGACACCAGACGTTGCACTAGTTTGTAAAAGTCCATTGACAATAATTTTATGGTGTGTACAATAAAGAATTTATAGATATAAATTCTTTATTGTACCACCTACCAATGCTCTATACATATTTACTACATCACCTTATAGTTTACCACATTAACGTTAAGCACGAAGAGGGTAGGGTTCAGTCTCTCGAGACCGTTTTGATATCGATATAGTACTAACAGTGTATTCCATAACTTGCGGTCCCTGGTCGGCTCTTGCCAGTCCATTACAATTATCTTTGTAACTCACACGTCTTCGGGATTATCTTTACTCCCTGTAGGATTCCTGTAGGAAAACTGACTACATATCTGCTTGCGATTCGGTATGATATGATACGGTAGTAGAAAAAATAGATTGACAAGAAGACAGGCATATGTACCAGCAGCGAGTAATGAAGATAAGCATGTAAACCAATACATAATAAAATATGCTATATTGTGTATAATTGTGCTGTAAGACTAAAATATTTTATACACCCTGCACTTTTTTTCATTAGGAAGCTTTGACGGTAGTGTATTTACACTATATGAAACCCTATACACCTATAATAACATCAATTCAGTGTACGCCGCCTGTCGGCGCGCGGCTCCTCAAAGGACAGTTTCGCCTTTCGGTAATGTACCGACACGTATTGCACATAGGGTGTCTCTGACTTCACTATTATTATGAATTTGTGTTTTATTTATCTTAATTTACTTTTTCTTCAATAATGCTTTTAATAATGTAGAGTGTATCTAACGACCCTAAAGACACTTTTCACTTATTAAAAATTAGTGGTTACATTTTACTATAAAGTAATTAAAAAACACTATATACTGCTTACGTTGTATGTATACATTACCCTCACGATCGCTTCCTAATGAATAACAACCTGTATAATCATAATGTACCAGCTTCTGCAATAAAAGTTTTTCCGATTCTGATAATATGTTATTCAATCAATCAATACGTATAACTGACGCAAGCAATATCTCAAGAGCGAGTCGGAACTAAATTAATGTAGGTTTAAAGATTATTTATTCTCATATAAAAATATTGCATTACTTCCATGAGAACATAATGATGATGATGATTCTGTGTTCCGGCGGAGAATGGTGAACCTGTCAAATTTAATTCCAAAACATCGCCATCGGACTTCAGTGGTCGCGCAGACTAGTTTTTATTCCAGGCTAGGTCTCTTAAAAGATTTGAATAAATCGTTAGATAGTATCATAGAGCAGACGTCCAGCTGGAAGATTTTATTTTTTTTTTTTCTTCGCCGTACATTTTTACTGGCAGGCAAAGGTCATTTGACCATACAGCCTCGTCTGATTTAATTATATCTCAATTATTAGGAGAGTAAGGCCAAAGCCAAGTCTTCAATCAATCTTTCTATGAAGCAATATAGAAGTAAGGCCAAAGCCAGGTCTGTAACATCAATTTCATCATCATAATCAGGGAGTTTCGTCTTAGTCAAATGGTTATATAGTACATCCGGTGGAATTAATAAAATCATAAATCAAGGTATAGTTGTCAGGATTTTCCAGCAAATCTTGAATGTCGCGCGGGATGTTTGCTGGAGGTTTATAAATTATTGATAATTTATCATAAAATATAAGTCTTTGTAAATGATGCGCCGTACATTCGAAGAAAATGTGATTAAGGGTCTGATCTCTACCACTGTCGCAATCTCTGCATAAAGGTGAATCGATTATATGCATTCTATGCAAATGGGAGTTGAATCGGCCATGACCAAATCTTAGGCGATTTATGGTAGAATAGAAAATACGGCTTCTTGGTACTTTCGATCGTGTGAACCAAGGTATCACTCCAATTTTTTTATTAATATTTTCATACCATTTTCCTTTAAATCGCAAAGTTTTCTGCCAATCTTGGTACCACATCGCTGTCTGCTTTTCTTTAATTATGTAATTTAAATCAGAATATGGAATGGCAACACTTTCTACTTGAATGTCAATGTTACTGTTTACGATAATTTTTGCCAACTTATCTACGTTTTCATTTCCAGATACTCCTATGTATGATGGCGTCCAGAGAAACTGTATGTCGTACCCGTTTGAGACTAGATCACTGAATAAGGTTTTAATTTTCAGAATTATGTAATTGGTACTAATGTGAAATCTATTGTTTTGTAGTGCCCGAAGAACGCTCTGAGAGTCAGAGATGATAAGCCACATGGTAACACCAAAGTTCTTCTGTCTGATGTATTCAAGAGCTGATATTATGGCCAAGGCTTCAGCAGAAAATATAGTCATATCTCCAGGCAAACGATTTCCGTGACCAGTCTTTTTATGAGGTATGTAAATAGCCATAGACACCTTCCTGCCAATCTTGGACCCATCTGTGTATATGTGTTTGCGATCGGAGAAGCTGCTTAGAGCTTCATAAATATCTTCTTTGCATCTCATATCCTGATTAATATGTATTGTTATGTCACAGAATTTACTATAGTAACTATCAGAAAAGCATGCCCATTTATTACTACATTTATAAATCTGATACTGCTGATCAATGTCAATAATATTTGAAAAGTCATGAAGCAGAAAGGGAATGTTAGAATTATTAGCAGGATTATAAACTCTGTTATAGAACATTAGTTTCTTGATCAATGGGTGTTTTTCAAAGGACAAAAGTTTTAAAAGGAATTTGCTTCTGAGGAATTCAAATCTAATTTTAAGAGGAGGAACATTACATTCAATTTGTAATGAATTAATTGGAGTGGTTTTCATGGCACCAGTAATGCAACGTAAGTTGTGATTTTGTAAAATATCTAACTTTCTTATAAATTTGTGATCAGACCCATAACACAGAAATCCATATTCGAAGTGGCTACGAACTAGGGACTTGTATAACATCAATAAAATTTTAGGATCAGCTGCAATTGACAGGGACTTAATGAAATTGAAAGCTTTATTGGCCTTACCTATTATATAATCAACATATTTTGACCAAGTTAGATTACTTGTGAAAATAATACCTAAAAATTTTATATCATCTACTACAGGCAACACTATATTGTTATAACTTATATCTACATCGGTGTCACTGTCATAATCCCCAAAGACAACAACTTTGGATTTTTCAGGACTAATGTCTAAATTTAAATATTGAAAATATTGGAAGAGGCTCACTAAAGATGAATTTAATGAATGTACAGTCATATCCAAATCTTGTCCTGATGCGTAAACAACTAAATCATCTGCAAATTGTAGGTTAGATACTTTGGAACCAAGAATAATATTTAATTTATGGATTAATAAAATATAAATTAATGGAGATAAAACACCCCCCTGACATACCCCTTTATATGAAAAACGAGGTCCGATTAACTGTTTATTTACTTTTACATAAACCTCTCTTCCATGCAAAAAATGATATATCCATTTAATAATTTTTCCAGGCAAACCCAGAGAATGCAGTTCGAGAAGTAAAACACGATGATCAACATTATTGAATGCACCAACGACATCAAAGAAAACAGCAACTAAGTTTTCATCCATCTTCAAAGCATTAAAAATATCTAATTGAAGATGAGATATACTCTCCCTAGCAGATCTCCCTCTACGAAACCCAAACTGATTGGATGGTAATAAATTGTTACTTTCTATGTAAAATTCTACTCTATGTTTAATTAGCTGTTCAAATGTTTTAGCTATACATGAAGTTAGTGCTATTGGCCGATATGAGTCAACTTTATTTCTTTCTTTATTAGGCTTCAAAATAGGAACAAGACAGTCGATTTTCCACTCAGGAGGTATAATAAGATTGTGCCACAATAAATTAAAAACACCTAATAGAATTGGCAAAACTTTACAAGACAAATTTTTTAACATTTTGTAAGGGATTCCATCGAGACCGAATGCAGTATCACGTCTAGAAAAGATTGCAGATTTTAATTCAGTCAAAGTAAATGGCTCTACTAAGTATCCATGTGTACATGTATCTGAAAAGTCTAGTTCATTAATGGCCTCTACTGTGTCTGGTGTAAATTTTTTAAGAAAGTCTGAGATCCAAGAAGAAACATCATTATTTGGTGGAGTGTATGACCTATTAAACCTTTTAGAAATTTGCCAAATCTTAGACAAAGGAGTAGTTCTATTAAAGCTCTCACATAACAAAAGCCAGCTCTGATATCTTTCTCTTTTGAGAGTAAGCTTTTTAACTGCCTGTAATCTTTTAAATTCTAAGTAATTTTCTTGAGTAGGATTGTGCTTAAATACTAAGTATGCTTTCCTAGAGTTTTCTACTGCGCTAGAGCAAGTAGCATTCCACCAAGGCAGTGGCGCACGATGTTTCTTATGACTAGCAATAGATGATGAATTTATTGTAGGCTGAGAATTTCTATGAGACGATGAAGATGATGGTAATGATTGCTGTACAGCTAAGTTAAACAAATCCAACAAATTATAGTAACTTTGTAAAGGATTGTCTTGATCTATTGTGTAATTTTGGACTAAAGTATCTACCCGAATTTTATATAAATCCCAGTTTACTAACCTAAAATTAAAACACTGAGGAAGATTACAACTATTCGGAACTTGAAAATTATTATTGGTACCAATTGTGATTTTTGTGATTACAGGCAAATGATAGCTACCAAGGGGATCATCATAAACAAACCAATTACATGACATAGCCAGAGAAGGGGAAACGATTGTTAAGTCTAAAGCATTTCTCTGCCAACTACTGGTTCCTACTGTGGTATATGTACCATCATTGAGAAGAACTAAATTATTGTTGTTGATGCATTCAAGAATATCGCGACCTCGACTGTCAACCCTGCTACACCCCCATGACAAGTGGTGAGCATTAAAATCACCTGCAATAAATAATGGACCAGGAAGATCATTAATTAAATTTTCGAATTTAGATTTGCTAAAGGTAGGTACACTATTACCGGGACTGTAAATAGTTACTAAAGTGAGCTCTTTATTAGCGTATTTTATTTGTACTGCAATATTTTGAAAAGAGTTATCATAAAAAGTATCTATTTTTTTATATTGCAAACTATTATGTAACAATATAGCCACACCATTATGACTATTACCAGAATCTAATCTAACAATATTGTAACCATTTACTCGAAACTTAATATGAGGTTGGAGCCATGTTTCACATAACAAAGCTATATGAATTTTATTAACATTTAAAAAATATGAAAAGTTATTTAAGTTACTACGAATACTCTGAGCATTCCACTGTACAATAGTCAGCTGATCCATCAAATTTAAGTTTTATTTAATTTATTCTGGAATGATGCAAGAAGTATATTTTTGACACTTTCCACATTAAGTGGCTGCTCAGATTTGCGAGCCTGAGTTAGTAAAGAGAAAATAGCAGGTAAAAGTACATTTAGTATCTGGTCTGTTTGAATTAAAGAAAGAAATTGTTCAGAGGGACTGATGTTGGGTTGGGGAAACGAAGGAAATGACTTTTCATTTACTGCTTCAACATATGATTTTTTATGAATTTTGTTTTTAATTTCCTCAATTTTCTTTTGCTTTACAGGGCATTGAGCAGAGACCGCAACATGATTGCCTCCACAGTGACAGCACTTAGCTTCAGTCGTCGCTATTATACATTGTTTGTAGCTGTGTTCATGAGCACATATGGAGCATCTCTGTGAGTTCTTGCAAAACTTGGCAATGTGACCATACCTCAAACACTTCAGGCATTGCTTCACCGGTGGTGTGTACGGGCGTACCTCAAATCGCCAGCTGTTGAGGTCTACGCTGTCGGGAAGCGCTGCGCAGGAAAACGTAATGGACACTGTCTTAGTGGGCTCAAATGTCACCTTATCACCCTCTGAAATGCGACGCATGAATCTTTTAATTGATATTATATTTTTACAGCTGGAAATAGCTGCATATATCTGGTCATTAGAGAGATTAGTGGGAACATGTTGAATGACCCCTGTAATTTCAGTAGCAGATGCAGGTATGCTAGCTTTTAGTTTAAAACTGTCTAGGTACTTTTTGTTATTTAAGGCTGCATTAGCCAGGCCAGGCCGTTCAAATATCACTCCAACTTTATATCTATTCATTCTTATTAACTGTTTTACACCTTTGTTGTACTTTTTGAAAGTATTAGCAAGAGACATCATGTCCCTATCACCAATAGGAACAGAATCTATGCTCTCAATGAAAACTATATATTCAAAGTTTCCACCATTTTCTGGATACGAACGCACATAATCTGGCACTCGAAACTCCCTGTACTTATCCTTTTCTTTTAATGATTTTTCAGAAGACACAGAAGCGCTATCATCCTCTTCCGATGATTCGCCCGGCGCATCCGACGGGTCCTCTCCCGGTTTCCGTCTCTTGACCTTCTTTTTCTTCCCCATAATGGAGACCACAGAAGAAAAGATATAATAGATTCGCCGTGTGAACTTGTTTTAAATAATTAAATAAATTATTTTACAAAAAACGCGCCTTTCACTCTGAGTTTCCCGCGCTTTTTTTTTCCCAGCTGGAAGATCATGAAAAATGGTTATGATGAAAAGGTTTTAATACTAATACTTTTGAACATTGCGATTTAGACAAATTTAGCACTTCACATAAATTCAACACTACTTTATATTAACTTTTCTCAGAAGTTCCATAATACTGGCCGTTATGTTATTCAATATATTTTTTCTTAATTCTGTTGATCCAGTGTTGCCCGTACGGAGCGGGCGTAAAAGCGTCCCAATCTCGCGTACCTTTTGCACCGTACGAATTTACATAAAGAGGCATCCAGTCCTCAGGGTCCCTTTCCGGCTTTCCATTTTGTGCTTGAATGCTGCGACGCCGACGGAGCCCTAACTAAAGCCTGAATCTGGCAAAGCGACGACCGCGTCGTTTTATTTCGATCGAACCGCAAAAGGGTAGGTTTTTCCGCGGACTATTTGGTTTCGGTGATTGGAAGTATTCACCTTGAAGGTTTTTACTGGGGTCTGGACCGAATGTTCGTTTTAGAGTTTGATGGCCGTAAGGGAAACTTTAATCAGGTTCGGTACACAATGTATGGAGTAATGTCGAGCGGAATGGGTTGATCAAAGTTTATTACTCCTATAGACCTTTCAGGGAGCTTTAGCAATGTATGAAATCAAGTTTTGTTAAATCACAATGTAGTAACCCACGTAATTGGCTTCTCTTTCTAATATCTATCTTATCTTATATCTTCTTATAAATATATAAAAATGAAACCCGTTTTCCGTTGTCACGACATAACATGAAAACGGCTTGACCGATTTGGCTTATTTTTTTTTTTGTAGTTTTCTAATACTCTGTACAAGGTTCTTACGGAAACAAATACTAAGAAAATCTCTCAGAAAGATTGAAAAATATACATTTAATTTTGCATATTTTAAAAAACGCGCGTAACGAATGTCAACGTCATTCAATTTAAAACAAAAAATCTGTGGTAATCTGTGACACCACATCGATAACCGCGCTAACAAATGTCAACGTCATTCAATTTAAAACAAAAGAATCTGTGGTAATCTGTGACAACACATCCATAACCGCGTTAATAATAATTTTATTATGTTTTTGATAAAGTTAAGTTGTTTTTGGTAAGTTTGTTTTTGTTTTTGAAATTTTGTTCAGAACTCTCCGACTCTCTCTTGGTCGGTTTTGTGACTATTGACGATGATTTGACATTCGACTTCTAGGCGAAACGAAGTTCGCCGGGTCCGCTAGTATAGATATAATAAACCAAAATTTTGATGTCAAAAATATTAGTGAAATTTATTTGAAAATCGAGTTAAACTTACCATGTGAAGTTAAACTTCAAGTCTGATATTTATCCGTCTTACATATAAACACACACAGAATTCGCCCTATTACATATGTAAACACACATGTTAAAATCTTATTCACTGAATAAGGACTTGTCACTTTCTGTCAGACGGGAACTATCATGCGCGAAAACGGAACAAAACACTATTTAACTAAAATGCGCTTCTTCAGCGCTTATAAGTAAGACGGTATGTGAACAAATTTGTTGGGTATGGTACATTTTTACATGTTAAAAATGCGCAAACGAAGTTGCTTTTAAATTAAAAACAATTGTTTTTAAAAGTAACAAGCATAAACTGCATATTTTCTGGTAACAAGGAGGTATTATAGTATTGGTTATGTTATAGAAGGTAAAGTTGCCAGTCTATCAGTTATTTAACCAACATTAAAAATGGAGGAGGTAATTAATTCGGTAGCATTTTTTATATGTTTGTTAACTCATAAAATTGTCATTTGTAATCTAAGTAATATGATCGAGATTGATTAGATTTATTATTCTTTGTCAGTATATAAAAAAATATAACTTTTTTTCACGCGCCAAACAAAAACACTTCTTCTTCTTTTTTGTATTGGACCCCGCGATTAGCGATTTGCCAGTGTCAAGTATTGAATTATTTTCAAGTTTCTTGAATAATACAAGTAATTTAGTGTTCTAGTCACAGTCTAAGTCACGTAAACAGTCATTTTCAAATTTAAGTCTTGCCTCAGTAAAGAGATGGCGACTTTACTAGAAGCTTTTATGGAGTTTTGCTGACAACGTAAAATCACACGTTTCACTGCTTCATTTCACTTGCCCACACTCACGCACTTGATAGAACACTTAATGAATAAAACAACATTTTTATAGCAATTAATGTTCAAAATGACACAAGTGTAGGAAAATAAAACAAAGCATGGCATATGTTACCGCCAAGCCGCCGTTAAGACGTTACCGCCAAAAACCAACAAAAACACTATTTATGAAACATTGTTCTCGCTCGGTGTGAAATATCTGAGAAGATTACTTTTGCCACACGACAATACAGGCGATTTCCTCAGTTTATGACACAAACAGGAAAAAGGTGGGAAATAGTTCATCGGTTCTATGAATGGGGTCACCGGTTGTACGACATGTGATCATCAAGTCGAAACAAATGCAATCAACTTTCCTTGCATATGTGACAAAACAGACAGCAGATGAAAGGTTTTCTCTTAGATACTAGTACTGCAAGTCTCTCCGCCGTCACGTCTCTTCCAACGATACAAACGTAATACGATAAATAACTTGTATAGAATGACGACCATAACCTTAGCTGCAATTTTTTTAATATATCTTTATACGGCGAAAAGTTCACTTTATATACCTTACGTCACTTCAAGATATAGAGACTACAAAAACCGATAATGTCTATATTTCACTTCGTTATCAACCGTATCCTAATGATTTTGTATAGAAAATTCGTAATCTACATATAGACAATGCGGAAAACACGCCGATAAGTCCGTTCACAGAGACATTAGAGATATTGATACGTTATCATAGAGTGAGTCAGTATTGACTTATCTCTGCTTGGCCTCTTTAATATTAAATTAACATAATACCTACCATCAGAAATAAATCTATAATAACATATCGTCTTCCTTGAAAACACTCAATATTCTCAATAAGCGAATTTTTGTTAATAAACAGGGTTGTTCCGTTTTCGCACGTGACATTTCTCGTTCGACAGAAGGTAACAAGTCCTTATTTAGTGAATAAGATGTAACTCTATAATAGTCGACTGACAGACAGTATTGATACAATACTGTCTGTATTAATAAGGTCATCACTCGTATCGTCCTCATGGTCTGTGTAGGGATTTCCCCCTTCAATCTTCATGATATGTATACGAGTAAGTTAACTATAAATACTCTCTATTTCGAAAGTCACCGATATAGCATAGAGGATTAGCAAGTTGAAGTGGCAGTAGGCAGGCCACATAGCACGTAGAACTGATGGCCGATGGGGCCGAAAGGTTCTCGAGTGGAGACCACGCACCGGCAAGCGCAGCGTAGGAAGACCAGCCACGAGATGGGCAGATGACCTCATACAAGTGGCAGGAAGAAGCTGGATGCAAGCCGCTTCCAATCGGTCTTTTTGGAAATCCATAGGGGAGGCCTATGTCCAGCAGTGGACTTTTTATGGCTGAGATGATGATGATGATGATGACTCTCTATTTATGTTAGCTAAATGTGTGTGTCTTATAAAAGTTTCATATTACCAGTTTTCTTTTGTCTCTAGTTCTAAGAGTGCTTTTCCTGTTTTTCAAGTGGCAAAAAGAATATAGCGTCGCCGGCAGCGATTTTAAAATTGCGTGATTTCTCACGAGATAAGCTTTGTAAAAGTGTAAAGATTTTTCCAGAGGAAAATTAAAAAAAAAATTTAACACGGAACTATAAAATAGGTAGCTGTTAAAATTAAATTTCAACACATTTCGTAAATGTGATGAAAGTTTTCAGAATGTTTTTAATAAGATATGTGGAATATGGAACGGCACGGATTTATGAAAGGTCTTACAATAATTTAATGTTTTAGAAACTTTTATAAGTATTTTATTCCCTTATTATAATATTTTACAACAGATATGGGTTCCCGACGACGAGCAACACCAAGTAATTCACATAGGTGTAGCGATTATCCAATCGAGTAACGCTGTCATACTACTTAGTGTTACTCATTTGGAAAGTTTCTGAAATAAGAAGTTGCATGGGAAAAAATCTTCACAACGATTAACACAGACACTTACTTTGCGGCAAGTGTCACCTGTTTGGTGTTATACTTTGTGAAAAATTTATCATTGATTTTCATACAATGAAAGAAACAAACAACAAAAGACGGTGAGATTTTTTACTTTATAATTCTCAGAGCTTACTTCATCTTAATACAATGAAGCAATGTCGTGATCCCACTTCATAAATAAGGAAAATAAATTGTCTCAGCGGGAGGTAGATGTGATACACATTTGTTAGCAGTAAGGATATTTCAAAATATTTTCGTGCTAGTACCTATTTAATAGTATGTTTGTCTGGCTGTTGAAACGCTGACTTTTAATGTCAATTTTGTAATGACATTTCCCGCTCATGCGTTATCATATTTTTAAAGATTATAAATAGCCCGAAAGTAATAATGACACAGCTATACCCGAAGAATCTCGATATAAATAATACACATGTCATACAACATCATTTTTTTATTTTAATCAGATTACATAGTAATAAAACATAATCTTTTTTATTTCAGTAGAATTGATTTTTACATTCGAATTTTTTTCTTAGCAAATATTTACGGCTTGCATCCAGCGTCTTCCCGCCACTTGTATGAGGTCATCTGTCTCATTTCTTGTCTCTGTCATCTGCCGCTCCAATCGGTCTTTTTGGAAATTCATGGGGGAGGCCTACGTCCAACAGTGGACTTCTTATGGCTGAGATGATGATGATGATGAAATATTTACGGATCATTCGCGTATATTTTGAGTATTTATATCTGGCTAAGTTACACCTGCACTTAGCGTTTTTTTTTCAATTATGTAACGTTTTATATTGCTAGTCTGCATAGCATTTCACATGAAAAAGGCAGCCAAATTCGATTAAAATTATGGATAGATAGGTAACTAAACTACAAAATATTATGTTGATTCATAAACGTTAAGAGTCATGCATAATGTACACATATCGCAACTCCTCATTTTAATTACTTTACTTATTTTAATATTTTAAACTAGGCACTATAAAGTTTACTGAGTATGTTGTACAACTGGTCCTTATTTATAGGTAGGGCTCAACACAGGTGGGCAGGTTTTAGAGCGTTCTTACGGCTTACGCTGCCCTTGGGGTACCCGTGACACATAGGCCAGGCGAGACATAATATGTGTGACCCTATTTAATGGGGGTGGAGTTTGAACTTGGAATGTATTTGCCAAGAAAATAAGTTTTTATCGAGTTTTTTTTTTCGTTATAGGTTCTTTTGACTTATTTTAGATATAGCTGTCAAATGGGCTGTTATGTTTGCTCAGTTGACCATCACAAGGTGTTGACTAATTGAAGGATGTGTATTTTTTCAATATTTTTCAAACTGAAGTCCGTACGTAAGTACGCAATGATTTTTGAAAAAATAAATCAAATTGTTTTCTTTCCAAAACTAAGCCAATTCTGCATTAACGTTTTAGCAGCCATATTTTGAAAAAAATTATGTTAAAAATAATAAGCAGCAGTGTAGGTAGTCATTGAAACGAAACCAAATTTAGCGGATTTATTGCGTATATTCTGCGTGTATATGGAACATTTTTCATAAAAATAATAGGCGGTAGAAATTAATATTTTCATTAAAAAAAGACAACTGTCATCTAGTCTCATCTGAGACCACGAACGCTGCAAAGTATTTGAAACGTCAGGTCATAAAACTATGTAAAATATATACGCGATATCCATTAAAATTTGTTTTATTACAATGACTAGCAATCGCGACCTTAGAAAACAGCAGTGTAGTGTTTTCAGGGGGATATTATTGAGGTTTTTTTCCATAGGTAGATAATTCAGAAAAATGATGATAACTATATCGGAGGATAGTATGGTGCTGCACCGCGCACGGTGGAGGGTGAAATACCGCCATTTTGAAGCCGTTTCGACGTATTCAATTTAATTTAAACATACAGTTGTTACCAATATTATTGGCAAATGCCTAAACACATGAGCCGCACTGATCGTGCGTATAATAAAAAGCGGGCTGTCAATGGCATGTTTTCGCGCCTTGTGAGTGTGTCATGGTTTTCGTTGTTAATTGTAGATTGTTTTTAATTATAAAAAGGATACAATTATGTTATACGTAATACCGTTAATGCCTAACGAGTGGATGAATTTGTATTAGCCATACCAAAGCGATGGAATAAAGCATGGATACGTTATAAAAATGTATAAAGTTTTACTATCACCCAACGAGATGAAAAAACGTCTGTGCTGTTTTTAAGGTACGTAATACAATCCACTTACTTTTTTTTTTTGCATTATTACGTGTAACTATAAATATTGTATCTCTATATTAGTTTTGTAATTATTTATGATAGCGTGATACAACAACGCGTTAACAAATTTTAAGCCCTCAACGTAATACCTCAAGCAACATTACATCATTTATTTTCTTCACAAACAGCAGTTCGTTCACAGCTGGTCGTTTCTCCCGGTCTCATCATAATTTCTCCCACGTAAAAAATAAAAGCTACGGGAGCTTCCTATTGTTGTTTTTCGCTTTTTTGTTTGTTCGACGTTCAGGTGTTGACTCAAAATATTGCAGCCGTTTTTAGAAATGAGCATCGGAAATTGGAATTTCTTTTAGTGCTGCTTTTGTGTGGCTTAACATAAGCGGGAAAAATTTTCCGTTCGTTTAAAGCGGTTCATTGATGAACTGATTTAATCTGGTTATGACTATTTAGGGCTTAAGGCAGTAAACTCTTGATATCGATATTATATCAGAGTAACTTTTTATTTTTTATTATTTATTTATACATAAATTAATACACGTTGATGATTTTATATCATCTAAAAACCTAGATAAGGCCTAAAAACCTAGATAAGGACAAACCTAGATAACTTCAAGCAATCCACTTAAGCTGAGATGTATATCGAACGTCGATGACATGCAATAGATGGAATTGATAATTTTTGGATCTGGTCTGACGATGGAGCCGGACTTCGATGACCTAAAGCAGATTATTTAAGTCAGAATACATCTGTTTATAAACGTGGTTTTCATGAGGTGAACAGGTTTTGAAAATTTACATTTAGACTCCCATTGAAAAATGCTAAATTCATCAAGATTGTATAAGCGATGAACAGGTTTTGAAAATTTACATTTAAACTCCCATTGAAAATGCAAAATTCATCAAGATTGGCCTAATTGGCCTTAGCCATCATGATTAGTACAAACATGGGAAATAACCCATCCAAGAACAAATAGGAACGTGACGTACGTAGACGTACTTTTAGGACACTCTGAAAATGACGTCATTGCACAGACTGACATTTATTGAAATATGTGTACTTACGTGCTGTTTGCAAAAGTAATTTTAGGTTTATATTTATAATAATAATAACTTATTGTAATATGTATTGAAGCTCGGTGGTATATTAAAATGGCTAATTTTCTTATTTCTCTCTATCTGAGGCTCGACTTTACTCTGTCATTGGTACACAATGTCGTTAAAGCAATAAGCTTTGATATGGCTCAGAAAATGCCTCAGTGACGCTCATTCCAGACTACATAATGTCCTATGATCTTATCAGCACTTTTCCATTAGGATAGATGCTTTTTTGATGATTGCGTAAAGGAAAACGTACGTTGACCTTTACTATGTTATACAATTAAATAGCTGAGCTATTTTTACCCGACCACGGCGAAGCAAAAGGGAGGGTTATGTTTTTGACCAGTATGTGTGTATCTATGTTCATCTGTTTCCTCATATCTTCTAACCTACTTATTCTAATCTGACAAATGAGGAATAGTTGAAAGCGTTTTGTTTGTTCGCTGGCTTAGGCTCAATGACGTCACATTAAATTGAATATGGCGCCCTCTAGGGGGCACGAAGTCAAGAAACAATTTTTTTTCAACACCCCATCTTGTGTTGTACTAGTATCATTAGACAAGGATTTTAAAATAAAGATAGGGTTTGGTACATACCAAACCCACCAAACCAAACCATTGGTACCTTTTCATTTTAAATTTCATACGATTGAACGTTAGATGATGTAGAACTATAAGTCGATATATCTAGAAACATTATAATTTAAGATAATTCACTAAATTTCAAATTCAAATTTATTTATTACACAAAACATGGGTGCAGCAAGATATAGGTAATACAATGTTTTTGCTTTTAAGTTAATCCACCATGCTTTAACCTATGTATAGGTATGTGCAATTTAATTTATAAGTTGGCACATAGAATAATCAAACAATATTAAAGAGACACATTATACATACGAAAAAAGAATAGAGAATAATATTAATAAGCATCTCAAATATTACAATATGAAAATGTCAATTAGTTCATGTCAACTATGATTCTAGCAACTAGTTCTCTAATTCGGCCAAACAGCATAAACAGCTTGCACATATGCTAAGTGCTTACCTACAGACGCAGAGTGAGTGCATCACATTCAATCGTGTAGCTCTTATCTCTTCTGGTACGCAAAGCTGATTTGCGCTTATTACAATGTACAGTAAGGTCTATGGTCAGTATTTAATTAAATTTACCTACTTGAAGAGTAAGTTGATCTAAGCAAAATATTTTTCAAAGATTTAAATAGACCTCGTAAGTAGGTATACCAAATCCGAAACATTAATCGTGTCATTTGAAATTAACCTTTACCAGCGCCTACCAATTTTATTATCGAAAAAAAATCGTTCAGCTGAAATTGTTTACATTAAATTAGTCAGTCAATTAAAGGCTTCTCGTCGGAATCCTCTTTATATTTCAGATGGGGTTTATTAATTTTTGTCCGTATTCTTTGTAGGTCAGCTCTGTCGAATGAACCAGGATTGATTTCCCAGGCGCATGGTAAAAACGTGCCTTATTTAAATGTTGGGTCTGCTTTCGCTTGATTGGGGAATGGCGTATGTACAGGATTACGTTTTAGGGTTCCGTAACCAAAGGGTAAAAACGGGACCCTATTACTAAGACTTCGCTGTCTGTCTGTCTGTCTGTCTGTCTGTCTGTCTGTCTGTCTGTCTGTCTGTCTGTCTGTCTGTCTGTCTGTCTGTCTGTCTGTCTGTCTGTCTGTCTGTCTGTCTGTCTGTCTGTCTGTCTCCAGGCTGTATCTCATAAACCGTGATAGCTAGAAAGCTGAAATTTTCACAAATGATGTATTTCCGTTGCCGCTATAACAACAAATACTAAAACTTTAAAAAAATAAAATATTAAGGGGGATCCCCATACAATAAACGTGTTTTTTTCGTATTTTTTTGCTCAATATTAAAAACGGTAACAGGTAGACGCTTCAAATTTTCACAGAATATTTACTTGTATATTACCTTTCAAAATAAATAATTAAATAACAATAAAGTAAATATTAAAAGGGGGCTCCCATACAACAAACGTAATTTTTAAGCAATTTTTACTCGATCTCAATTAACAGGTAGAAACTTGAATATTTGTAAGTAAATATTTAGAAATATATTAACTATAAAAATAAATACCTAATCTAATACATAAAAACTCACAAAAGGAAAATAATCCGTGCATCTAAACGCGGTGCGAGCGCTGGTTTAGCGGGGTAGCGGGGGAGGTAACATCACGGAGCGAGCCATAGCCGCGCGTATTCGCGCGAGCGTCGTCGTGCTGCCCGGATGTGTATCGAAAATCTACCCATAAGTTTGCAATTTACTACTTGGAATTTCGTTGATTTCTCGTTATTTTATAAACAGAACTAAACTTTGTAGTATTATAGATGATAGTACGGAACCCTTCGTGCGCGAGTCCGACTCGCACTTGGCCGATTATTATAGATAATGATACGGAACCCTTCGTACGCGAGTCTGACTCGCACTTGGCCGGTTTTTATTGGTCAGCCCTAGAAATATCTTTAATACGAAAAATTACTTCGTGTAACTATCTGAATGTCTGTTAGTGAAAAAAATTATTTGATTTGAGATCGACAGAATATTGAATATATAAAATAGTAAAATAGTTTATATGATGGTCGGTCAATAATTTTAAGAAATACAACATGCACGATCGTGAATGATTCAGAAGATAACATGCCGTTCAAAATTGGTTTGCGCTCGTTTTTATCTGGCTTTTTATGCAGTTAAGAGAACTAGGCTAAAATCGAAGAGATTAAAAAAAACATAGTTTACTCGCTTCAACTTTTTTCTATCTCTCTGAAGTATAGAAAACGCTGAACGTTAGTCAATTTTGAATGGTTAAAAGAGATCACCGATGAGGCTTGTTAGCCTGCAAACGATCCTGTCATCACATTCGGAAACCTATTTTAGACATTTCAAGGTTTTTTTTTAAATGGAAAATATTTCAACTTACCATATGTCATTACTTGATCCAAGACATTGCTTTGGAACCTCTATCTATTACCTATTATATTATACAAATACATGACAGTTCCATAACGTTTACGATCTATCCCTACACTCAATGCCAGTAATAAACATACCCATAAACTCAAACCTACATCAACTGAATTATTTATAACTAGTACATGCCGCTTAATTCCAGCTAGGTACCTTCTATTAATCAACTCAATATAGATTGCGGCCTACGATACTTAATCAAAATATCATCCTAAGTAAACATATGACCCTAAATATTATAAATTATTCAACGAGTAAAGATGTAGAATCAAATAATGTTGGGCGATTCTTAGAATTTTAAACAGATATATAAGAAAGTTGATTGAACCGAATATACTGTGTTGAGAGTAATTTTCAATATAATTGTCTGAAACATAGCTTATTTCTTTACTTATTGAAAATAACTAGTAATACGTGCACGATTACCCCTTGGAATCATTGGAATTTAAACACCTTTGAATTGAAAGTCACACGGTCTAGAACTAATTTGCCGTTACTTCCAAATAAAAATGGCCAAAACTATAATAACCTATTTAGAGGGAATTAGTATACCTATATTAATAAGTAAATGGTAAAGATATGGGAAATTGGAGGTGGATAGTGGAATTTTCAACTAGCTCCTAGCAGTAACTGGAAGTGTGCTCCTCATAAAGCGTTTTTTTTTTAGTTCGATTTATTTAACTACGCAATAAAGAAAAACAAAAGAGAATCTATAAATTAAACAGATCATTTAATAAATATGGCAGTCATGTAGGTATAAAATAAACTACAAGAAATAAGTTAGATAAATCTTATCGACTATCTAAAGAACCATTATATCCTCAGGAATAATTTGAAGGGGCTTATATATATTTTTATGAAAAAAAAAAATCTCTTTTTCTCTAATCTCGTGCAGTTTGGATATCAATTTAGATTTCATCTTACTTACAACTTATAAAAGTCAAAAACATTATCAAAAATAGTAATAAAAAGTAAGTATTATTGGTATTGCAAACTTTTAAGTTGATCTTTTGGTATAAAACTAAAATTCTTGCTGTCCCAGCATCATAAAACTGAGTATTGGGAAGGTTTAACTTACAAAATACTTTCTAAGTGCTGGTTTACCTAAGATGGTTCAAGTTAGAGTATGCTTTAAAAGCATTTTTCTCGAGCAAGCTGCTGTTCTATTTTATTTATTACTGTGTTCATGTTAAAATAGATGGTATAAAAGTATGCTTTATTTTGTCATCTTTTCTCTATATTTTCGTTTATAATTTAAAATAATTTTGCAACAATATACCTACTTATTCTGATAAATCAATTTATGCTCTTTGGATTACTCATACACATATATTAATAACAATTAGTTACATGTCAAATAATAAATTAAAGTAATTGTAAGTCAATAATAGTAAAAAGTAAACACTAAATAGCTAATTACGATAGATTAAAGAATTACAAATTAGAAATTATTATAACAGTAAGAAAGAAAGACCCGTAACAATCTTCCTGTATAAATTGTCATTCGTAAATATGTGAAATAGAACGTCAAGCATGTCGACACAGATTGTTTCAATTTTGTCATAATTCACACACAATTCAGGCACAAGTTTTTATAATACATAAACAAATTTATAGTAAAATGTGAAACAAGTATCTAAAATAAAATGAAAATACCCGACTTACGAAAAACAAAATTTGCAGACTAACTTAAAATTTCGTTATGCTTGATACGCGTTGTTTTTGCTTAGAAGCACGATTATTGTTATATATAAATAAGTGACTTTATAATAATTACTCTCAAGGATAGTTATTAAAATAAAGTACAGCGGCTCTGCATATTATACTTTCTTATGAAGACGTACACTTATCAAGCGTAACGCAAGCTTAATTTATACCTACTTACTAAGTAAATTATCTGTAATGCAGTCGGATATTTTGTTTTTCTTTAGATATAGATACTTGTTGCTTTATTTTATTACTTGATACGATTTGAATCCACGACCATTGCTGTGATATCTGTAGTTCTGCACGTTTTAAATAAACTCACCCTTAACAGATTTCTACAATATTTCAGGACATATCTTCGGATCATTGATTTACACAAAGCTTTAGATAAACTTCGTGACTTGTTAAACCTTTCTTATCATTGAAAAAGAAAAAGGATTAAAGTTGGTGAACAAGTATAAATAACTCTAAGCACATCGACTAAGATGGATAGCAAACTTTTTATCGGACGAAAACAACTTTATCTTAAGGCATTTAGGTTGTTTTGAAAAAAAAAACGACGTCCTAACTAATATTAATCAGGACTAAAAAGAAAGTAAATCTGTCTCTTTGTATGGCTGTACGTATTATCTGTCTGTTTGTTTGTTACCTTTTAGGATCAATAATAGTATGAAACGATCGTAATCAATATCAGTGTAGAGATATATAATATTTTTATTTATTTATTTATTTAGTATAGATATTTAAAAAACCGGCCAAGTGCGAGTCGGACTTGCGCACGAAGGGTTCCGTACCATTATCTATAAAAACGGCAAAAAAATCCCGTTTGTTGTATGGGAGCCCCCCATATTAATTTTATTTTGATTTAATTATTTATTTTTAAAGTGAATATTATAACTCAATATTCAGTGAATATTACAAGCGTCTGCCTGTTGCCGTTATCAATATCGAGCAAAAACGAGCAAAAAAAAAAAAACACGTTTGTTGTATGGGAGCCCCCTTAAATATTTATTTTATTCTGTTTTTTTAGTATTTGTTGTTATAGCGGCAATATAAATACATCATCTGTGAAAATTTCAACTGTCTAACTATCGCGGTTCATGAAATACAGCCTGGTGACAGACAGCGGAGTCTCAGTAATAGGGTCCCGTATTTACCCTTTGGGTACGGAACCCCAAAAAGTTCAAAGTCGCGTCCATAAGAGTATCGAAAATCCTTAGTAAGAGGCATCCTAAGCACAGATTGGGAAGTTGAGGATTCGAGCTACTTCGGATATTAATAATCTCTGTGTCTAAGTATTTCTTACAGTTCCGCAGCAGACGGACATAGGTAATATTTATGATGGGAACTCTGGGCGGTAGATTCGGGGGAGTCTGCCGTCCGACTAGAGAGTTCCCCGAAGATGGACGATGTGCCCGAGTGTTCCGGTACATCGTCATTAGGCGGGTGGAGCTGAAGCTCCCCGTGCAGGGGTCCTAGGGGACCAAGCGTGGCCAGACGGTGGAAGAGTCTGGGAGAGTGCACACTGTCTGGCTGTAAGCGCTAAAGGTGGTACACCGTAAGGTTTTAGTCGGTAGGGGCACCACTCTGGTGTCGAGTCCGACATAATCCGCCGCTCCCCCCGGGGCGGATGGGTATGCGTAAATGCACTTCCTCACGTAAAAAAAAAAAAAAAAAAAGTTAATATTTATGATCATCATGAGCGCCGTCGTTCATTACTACCGCGGGCGAAGCTATTAACTTTTATATAGAAATAACCTAAAATTTACCCAAAAAACAGTTTTATAGTTAGGAATAATACTTCATACAATTCAGGGACTATCTCGAGACTCATTCAGTAAATTCCCTAGTAGGTGGCAATCTAATAACGCTCGTCTAGAGAATCATGCGCAAATATTTGTTTTCAATTAATTTTCCTGAATTTCTGCCACAAGCAAATTGGAATAGGCAATTTCAACCTAAGTAAATTAATTCCGTGTAAATTCTTTAGTAAGCGTTGTCTTTCGATAAATTTGATGTTCGGTCAACGAAGTCTTCTGTCAAAATAGAAAATATTTTCGTACTATTTATCGATAAGAAAACTTAAAAATTCTAGAACCCTTAGGCTGGCTACACAGCTCAGTAGATAGTATGTCTGCTTTCTTAGCTGTAGGTCATGAGCTCATGAGTTCTGGGCCCCCACCCAGAACTCATGAGCTGTTGACAGCTGAGCTGAGCTGAGCTGCTGACACAAATGTTTATCCTGGGTCCCCACCCAGGATAAACATTTGTGTGATGAATCATGGATGTTTCTTCTGTGTCTGGATATTTCTATGCATATTAAGTATGCTTTTACAAAACAAGTATATTAGTATTCTATCAGATATCTGCTTCCGATAGTACAAAGCTTTGCTTAGTTTGGGCTTTGGGGCTAGATACAGCAGTACGAAAATATCCACCAATATTTATTTATTTAAATTTCATATTTTTTTCTTTTCGTTCGAACAAACCCACTAAATGTCAAAATAATAAATCGGATTCAATGGTATTAAGCCACCCCCAATCGATCTTTTTGGAAGTCCATGGGGAAGGCCTATGTCCAGCAGCGCACTTCTTATGGCTGAGGTAATGATGATGATTGGTATTTATATTTTAAAATAGATAAATATGAAACCAGTTTTTTTATTTAGATTTTAGCAATTTCACAGATAAATTACGATACATTTTTTTTTATTCATTTTCAAAATTTTCTTCTGTCTTTTTGTTGTTACGAGTTGGTCGAGAACAGGTCGTAGTTTTCAAGCAATCTTTAGGAAACTTGATATACAGGTTACAAGTTTGACACGTCGGAGAGTTTGCAAGAAGTTTACTGTGGCACTATTTACTAGCCTATTTAGATAACATTTACTAGAGACGTATGGAATTCAAATCTTAACAAAAAAATATAGTAAGCAACATCGGTCAAAGGATGTAGAGCTAAAAGGTTGTGAAATCTCGGTTAAAAAGTGGAGAAGTTTGCTACGAAGTCATTTGTTGTCACGATTTGATAATATTTCGAAGAACCACTCGATTCGATAATAAGTAAATTAAAACCAGCATTTCAAATAGCTGCAGGATATCACACGAGCACATCTTCTTTTTTTAGGGGCAAGTGCCTTTATTAACTACAACAAAACAATATACAGACTCAACTAACTAAACTACTACACAAAAATCATATCGATTACCCCAGACCGATAAAGGTCAAAAGACAATCCAGATGCTCAAACCCACTACCAGTTGGCAGCGTACCCAGCATGCTAACCGCATTGCCACGTTGAATAACAATGCTTATGCGTTGGGCCAAATACGCGCCAGCATTTTGGTCACGCGTCGCATCGAAAAAAGGCTCAGATAGATTTAAAAAATGAGATGAGCTCCGGGTTCACACGTACCCAAAGTCTCGACAACAAACGGCTCAAATATCGCTCAATCTTCTTGCAACAAGTGTTGTTTCAACAAGTTTGTGCTCACGAGGTCTATTGTTCGTCTGGCCCAAGGAAGTTTGTCGCTGCTCAGGTGTCAAAACTTGTCCGCTTCTTTCCGTCTTTTCGGTCAAGACATTAACGTCAAGTTGGCGTTGACGTTGGCGTTGCATTGTTTCCTAACTAGTGATGTACTAAAACGCACATACAAAAATATGTCGACATTTTTATAACCACTGTCAGAAATACAGGAAACATCCATAAATTTTCGTCAACAAATAGTAAACATGGTATGAAACACCATAAATTCCATCTAATCGCTATATGCCTAGCCTTTACTGTTACCACGATTCACGTCAGCGCCATCAGACCCCTCACGGGACAGGCCCGACACGATGCATGTCAAAAATATATTCAGACTGGAACATCGATGAGCTTTGGGTATTAGTTTTGCTTTGTTCTTAAATCAATGCGATTTTGAGCATTGTTTGATGTAAAATTTGGAATTTACAAGGCTAGAATTAATAAATATCTTCATGATCGACGACCTCCATCATACCATACCGTCGCTTAACATCAGACGTATTGGTCAAACGTAGATCTAGCATAAAAATGCAACGCTTTTCTAAAAATATACGTCGTTGATTGTGTAATTTTGTTTCAAATAAAATAAAAGTTTAGTTTTGTAAATACATTTTATTTTATTTAATAATTACAAAACAATTTTTGTTGTTTAACTACTAAGCATATATTATTATATAAAAGTACCTGGGCGAACGAGCTCCACTCGGATTTATTATGACTGAAAATACGAGCAAACCTGGGTTCACTAACCTAGCAAGATCGATTTATCGTCCTCTAATCTACCTACAAACCAAATTTCATTAATATCGTTGGAGGCATTTCCAAGATTCAGATTATTTATTTTTTATTTATTTATTTAAGTCCATCAACATTGTGTACAAAAACAATATTCGCAATAGTTCTATGTAATAATAACATAATTACAATTGCCACAATAATTAAAGATGGAGACAGCATGCATTAATGGAGCGAACAAATAAATTATAAAATATTGTACGTCAAAAAATAATACATAAAAATAATCTAACATTGGTCAATAAAATAAAATAAACTAAAATTGGTCAACTTAATTAAAAATACTATTATATATATATACAAGAATTGCTCGTTTAAAGGTAGGTATTAGATAATTATACTAAGGTAATTAGTAGCTCAATAGCTAACAGCCATGTGGGATATTGACCGTCGAATAGTGTTCCGATAATCGTATCGGTTAACAGTTTTATTGCAAAGAGCCTCAATCAACATCAAGAAAGATTGTCACCTGATGGTTGAGTTAAAGATCAGATGCAAAAGCCAGGCATCCCATCAAAGGGCGCATTACCAGGAGCAAGCATTCATTACAAGTATTACAACAAAACTTATTAAAAAAAAAACGCAAGAAAAAATACAACTTGAAAATGGCAAATGCGCTGACCATGCGAGTCCACATTTCCAATGAGTAAAATAAGAAAATAGTTTTACTTGACTTCTTAGTTTATTGGACATTTCTTTCGACATTTCTAAAAGAATCATCGAAACTGGTTAATATTTAGGAATAGGAAACTGCATAAAATAATGATGTAATGATTACATTTGAACATTTTTCACGCATCCGAATTTGCATATTGCATATTTGCATCTTGAATAATCAAAACACATAAACCAATGACCGCTGCCTTATAAGCAACTTCTAGTTCTGCAGGAAAGTCAACTTGAAATTCGTTTGAATCTGAGAATAATTCTTCTGCCATACCGTTCCACTTTTTGGTGATTGCTCCAATTTGCTGACCTTGAAGATTTTTAAGACGCAGCAGAAAAGACGTCTCTCCGAATTTGGGAGCTCTGATTTTGAGCATCGACTTATTCTGAGGGTTGGTGATCAAGTACGTTGGGGAAAAGGTAAAGAGACATTTAATGCGTAGTTTCGAGGCCAGCTGATCTTCTACGTAGATTTCTAAACCAGGCTTACATAAGGAGAATACTAATCGATAGCTGATTATTTGTCGATCTGTCATATCATGGAGGTTAAAGCGGATCGAAGTTCTGCCATCCATTTCTCTTTTCAGATTAAATATAAGTTCTCCATCCTTGGTGGTCACGGTTTTTTGTTTAACGTCAACTCTTGAAATCGTACGAAGTGTTTCTATACCAAACGGTGAACTTATTGAAGAATAAGAAGGTGGCTCTGTATCTTTATTTGCGGTGTTGTCTTGAGTTTTTTCCATCACTTCAACAGCCGTTTCTATCAGAACGTGTAAAGTTTATTGTTTAAGGTATATTACTGTTACTCAAATATTTTTGATTGAGTAAATCACCAATGATTTTAAACTAATACCACAGATCTTTTTTATTTTGGTAGATACGTATGTATTGATTATTTTAGTAAATTATCGATACTACACAGTTCTTTAGTGATGTTTTCAGTACTGCCGTGCATCCTACGGTTGTTATTATCAGAATATATATGATAGATAGTCTTATCTATACCATGTATTTAAGTCAGATATCAGATAAGACATATTATTTAGATCAATAATTGTTTTGTTTATATTGAAATCTTTGAAGTGATGATGGAACAATATTAAATATTGCCCTATTTCAGGGGTCCGAAAATTTTTCAGTTCGCGCGTACGCGTAACAATGTAACTAAAAAGGAAATAAAAAAAAAGTATAGATACTGTACTACTGAAAGACTTTCTTAATAAACTCTTACTCAAAATAGGTATGAAACTTAAGATATTGTAGTCTAACAGAGAGCTTATCTGCCAACAAACGATTTTTTAGTATGGCAGTAAATAAATATACTCGTACTTTTGTTAACTAGTAGTTCTACGAACAGCAGACCTCGCGAGAGAGCTTGTTTGTGATTTAAAAACAACGTATATTCTTATAAAAATTAATAATAATTTTATAAATGGAGAAAACGTAAAATCAAGAAAACTATTCCGCGCTAAAATGCAACAAGCACATCCATGCACTGTTACACGCAATCTCAAGTTGGTTGTCATATTACGCCCCTATACAGCTGCAACATGCCTATTTTGAATTTATATTTAAAGTGAATTCTTGTAATTATTTTTAAACAATTTCAATTATATTTTAATTATTAATTCAAATTGACAATAGACTGCGTATTCAGTTATTATTAAAAATAATATATACTAGATATAAGCCATGACAATGCCCCTACACAGCTGCTATATACCAATATTCATTTATTAGTGACATTTTATGATTATTATTTTAGTGAATTGTTATTATATGATTAATTTAATTATTGTTATTGGAAATAGAATATGCAATGTATTAACTGACGCATCCAAGAACATTGTTAATGATGTCTATGGAGAAAATAAAGAATTGAAAATTGAAATTGAAAATTGATATTCTTATCGCGACAACCACTTGTGGTTGACACCAATTTTGTTAATTTTTACCACAAGTTGTAATAATTGTGCACTTTATCTACCTAGGAAATATTATTTAAATCGGTTGGTAATAAGCGCCGCAATAAGCTTCCCCCCGTTTATGGGAACCATCACTCCTATCAAAAATCGCCGACGACAAAAAAATAATTAAATAATCCATAGAACCTCTACGCCAAGAGTTTCGTCAAAATTGGTTCAAAATTACACCCTGTACGCGAGAACGTACGTACGAACTCATAAACAAACTGACAGACGAAACTAAATTTGGCCAGTTGATGCAGAGAGGCTTCGCACGCTCGGTCAAAAATAGGTTTTTTCTGAAATAAACGCTTGTTTTTTAATAACTTAGGTTTATATAATAAGAATTTAGTATTGTAAAATATCAGTGCGCTGCGAACTATTATTATTACTACTTAATATTCTTGATTCAATAACTACATTTTATATATACCTAGTTATTGAATCAAGAATAGTCCATTACAAGCCCTTATACCAAAATAAAAAAGCATTTTATAGAAAACAAAAGAATTTTTGGGGTTTGTGTAAAATGGGGAATATTTATTAAAAAGCAATTGTGATGGGAATGTCATTGAAAACAATCGAACGTTTCTTTTATCATCGATTCTATAGAATTATTAAATTTAAAACCGTCAAAGTAAAAAGCGGTTAAACACCATGTAACCTTCCAAAAAAGAAAAACTCAAAATCAGTTAATGCGTTTGAGACCTACGAAGTCAAATTAGTCATACAAATATGCATAGAGTGTAAGTACCAAAAAATATTAAATGTAGAAATAGTACTATCATTTAATACAGCATTATTTATCTGTGCTATCACACGGAAATAATATGACGGTAACTGGCCATCATACAATACGAATATATAATACGTCACCAATATTCAGATATTTACATACACAGAGTAAGTATGTAATAGCTCATACAATGCAATTTGATATTTGTTAATATTAGTTATACCTAACTAGAAGTATCAATTTTAATAGAAAAGCATTTTTTGTAGTGTATAAGGCGTAACCTGAAAATATGTTGTTGACGAGAAAAGTTGCTATTATGATAGGAAAATACATAAAAACATAGATTCACAATAATTGAAGTGTGTGAAATGTGTGTGTGTGCGTGTGAAATTTACGGTTTACTTTACGGTTACGGTTTACTAAAACCAGTGATGATAAGTAGCCCAAGTGAAGTGTCCGACAGCCTAGATGGGTGACCGTCTGACTTGCGATCGTCAGGTCCCGGGTTCGAATCCCGTGGCACGCACCTCTGTCTTTTCGAAGTTATGTGCATATTGTTGATTGCCGATCAAACGGTGAAGGAAAACATCGTGAGGAAACCTACATGTTTGAGAGTTCTTAATGATCTTGAAGATGTGTGAAGTCTGCCAACCCGCACTTGGGCAACGTGGTAGACTATGCACTTACCCTTCTCACAATGAGAAGATGGCCCGCGCCCAGTAGTGAGCCAGTTTACGCAAACAAGGCTGATTTTGATTTTTTTATTGAGCCATTTTCTTAATTGTATTTCAACTTGTCACAAATCTTATTTTTACTGAACTAAAGACAGACTTTTCCTGTAAAGGGTATAAAATATCCATCATTTTCAAAAATTAGTAGTTTCAATATTTTTTTCGATTTCGGCTAAAACCGTAATTTTACTAGTATTAAATAAATATATATTAAAAAAATATCTTAATATTTTTCTGAAAATTCAGAATTAATTATTTAAAAATGAGTAATTTTACACTGGTCTGTAACGTAATTGTTCTAGCAATAAGACGCACAATTTATTCAAATAACAAATTAAAGGTTTCCATTATTCATACCCTGTCATTTTCGTTTTCTTTGATTGAAGTGTATTGTTATGAAAATTGCTGGGGTTATAACTGAGCGTCGTAAAAAGTGTTCAAATAATAAAATTTTACAACGTTTTGCGAGAAGCATGAAGAGTCCCGAATTATGCGTCAGCGTTTTCTATTTTTATTTAAAAAAATAATAATTAAATGTCGATGTAATATAGGTAGATTACGTATTTAGGAGATTCTTATGTTTATTTTAGTAAAAACGTGATATATACATAAAAGTAAAATAAAATTGGTATGTACAGTACACACACGAAAACTACAATAACAACGTATTTTAATGGCATCTAGGAATCAACCTAATATTTAATATTAAATGAGCTTTTCATGAAGGATGGAATCATGTTTGAATTTGGCTCACCAGAGGGAAGACAGACTAAAGTGGAACACAATTGACTGGAAACAAGATATAAGGAAAAGAGCTCCAAAGCTATAGTTTTAAAAAAATGTTGTAGTTAAATATCTAGTCTGTAAATCACAACAAAAATTAATACCAAAGATGTTTTATGGACATAATCGTTTTAGTTTAAAACTATAAAAATGTCTTATAGCATAACAATCTGGTTGATAAATTTACTTCAAATTAAATAGATATTTAGTTAAACTCTGTTTACGCCATAAATAAATGAAGGGTTTATTTTCTAGTTTCTAGTGAAACCACAGGAGACCTTATCACTAAAAGCGATTTCTTCAAATTAGCAGATTACAATTCATTTCTTTTGATCTTCACTAGATTTTATAAAACCCTCCTTAAATAAGACCAGAACAAAAAAACCTGCTATTTAAATTCTGTTAATATAATTATAAAGATTATGCTTCTATATCATTGTTTTTTTTTTTATCAGCCCTGTTTGTACAAACTGTCCCACTGCTGGGAACGGGCCATCTTCTCATTGTGAGAAGGGTTATGCCATAGTCTGCCACGCTGGCTAAGTGCGGGTTGGCAGACTTAACACATCTTCAAGATCATTGAGAACTCTCAGACATGTATGTTTCCTCACGATGTTTTCCTTCACCGTTTGAAGTTGGCGGCAATCAACAATACGCACATAACTTCGAAAAGACAGAGGTGCGTGCCGTGGGATTCGAACCCAGGACCTGCGGATCGCAAATCAGACTAGGCTGCCGAACTCATTGTAAAATATAAAATTCAGTAAAACAAATTCCAACTGAACTGAAACCCACTCTAGCCAACATCATCAAGACGGCACCGAGGAAGTCAAATAGCTAATATATTCCGGTATCTTGTATGTTTCCCTCATAAATAAGAAGTGCAGGATGGGAGTGGCTACGTGTCGAGATAGCGGCCCGCCCGCCCTGATGCTTCCGTCGCTCCCGCGGCGCCCGCCTGCATTACTCAAATACTTTATTTTTCATTGTGTTTTCGCAGACGAGCGTTGAAAAAGTCCATTTTGTAGCTGAAGTTTTTTGTCCATAACTCTCTGCACTGCAATAAAAATCAATGATCGGCATCTAGATTGGATGCATACTCCAAAAGTACTCGTGCGCGAGCTGTCGCTTGTGCGATGGATTTCAAAGTGTATAAATTGTTTTCAAATTGACATGCTGACCTCTAGTCTTGACTGTAATTTGTTTTATTTATTCAGCGTCAAGGTTAACTTGGATTATGCAATACATTTTGAAGATTCTGTACCTCAAAAGGAAAATAAATTGGGTAAGGTGTTAAGAAACCAACACCATTGGCTGAAAAAAAGTAATTGAAGAGCATTATTTTTGTTAGTACAGAACTGTAACTTACTAAGTTACAGTTCATAACTTTATATAAAAAGGTATACGATGTTTGAGGCTCAAAATCGTAAATGGTTTAAACGTTAATTGCTATATCTTCATAATCATCACAAATTTTAACTTTTTCATAATTTTACTGCAACAATCTGTAGCGGTTTATAAAATACGCCTATTTGGTAAATTTTATTTATGTAGGAAATGCTATTTAACATACTCTCTGAATACAAGTATAAGTTTAGAATATTCAAAAATCCCCGTCGAAAAAATGTAAGAACCGAGTTTAATGAAACATAGCTAAGAATATTCTTGATGAAATCCTCTTTCAAACAAAAAAATAAAAAACAAACAAATTATAACAAAATCGGTCAATCTGTTTGAGAGTTATGATGCCACAGACATCCATACAGATATACACATCTAACTTATAACACTCCTCTTTTTGAGTCGGGGGTTAAAAATGCTTGTGACCAACGATAACAGCTGTGACATAATTTAACAAGAAGGCAAAGTCTTATAGCATAAGAAAAGTAAAGATATTTAGTAGTTTGAACATATTCGTGAGAAATAATAAATGCTATACTAACAGTGACAAATAAAGTTTAAAAATAAATATATATATATTGTGATGACAACGGTATACGGGGTCTAGGGGTAACTTCGTGGTGGAAACGGATAATATAGTCTGAGGCTACTAGAGTCTGTTTAAATCTTAAATAAAAAACTGGCGTGGCAAAACACAGGAACTAACTGGGAGTATATACTTATATAGTATTATGTGGTCTCGACTGAACAAAATAATGAAATAATGACAGCATCATCAATGTCACATTAGTTCTAAACTGCTGAAAATACTCTAGTACCTACCTATATTGTTTTAAATGTTACTGTCGCGCCCGTTTGTGTGATTCAGTGAATAAATCATTGTCTTCGAGACAAGGAGATAGTGCGTGCTTCTTTGGCAAATTTATTTTTATATTTTTCAGTTTTCTGTTTTTGAATACAAAAATACATTCTCTGGAGCCTTATTAGAGATAATATGTTACTTTTATTGCTATTTACAATATAAAGAATATTCTTTCACTATCTTTCTGATGTTTTGAGCTTGTTTATTTTTCATCTAAGTTTAAGTTTTAGTTTAAGTTAGTGTTTTATAACGACTTATTTATGTTTTGGAACGATTTTTTATAAACAATACCTTTTTTGCAATGAAATACATTTTTTGTGTGTATGAAAATTTAACGATGACCGCTTCAAACTCAGTTTTTCTAAGTAAATATTAATTAATTTTTCATGGTCTATAGATTTGCTTTGACACTTTAGGTACCTATACCTATAATAAGTACTTTTCTGAAGTGGTTGTTTAATTTGACATTATCTGTAATAATTATCTATAATATAATTGTAATAGTTTGAAATCCCATAAATCAAACCTACAGGGAACTTTCCATTAACCTAGAATCATGAAATTTTGCAAAAACGAGATCTTATATTTTTTCCTTATTTAATATACTCGTAGGTAAAAGTCCAAAAATTTTTACTTTGTATAACAGCGTATATTGCATGAAACATTGTTTTTAAGTCTATTGTGTCTTGATGTACGAAGAAAATTTATACTTGGTAGGATTTTTATTAATATATCCGCTCGTAAGTAGGATTCAGATTCAGGGTTACATTCATTTGTCGGATAAGATTGAGGCAATTTTTTGACGAAATAGATTTTAGGACGTATTTTACAACATTTTGACGATCTTCTTTAATGAATAAAAAAAGGATAAAGTATATCCTAAATTAATTACGAACCAAAAACTGTCTGAATCATCACATACAAAAACACCCCCGCACAAATTAATTACATATTTACTGTAACTACACAAATGTGGAAGATATGAGCGTGAAATGTTTTCTCTCCTGTAAGCACAGATCATACATGCCCATGTGTAATCAAGCGGTAAAGCTGTTTTTACATTTGCTATGGATTTATTAATTATTTGCACAGATTTTTTTCACATAGTATTTTTTTGGGACTGACAAACGTATCACCTTTGTAGCCAAGTATTTGTAGTAGTATTATTTTGACAAAAAAAAAATAGACGCAAAGTTGCCAGCTTATAGCTGTTATACCGCGTACATTTTGGTAAGTGTGCATTGGATTTGAATGATCTTATCATCCTGTATTTTTTCTATTTGACGGTTAGAAACACGAAAAAACGACAACGTTCGATTGTGGATATCCGAAAAATCTAAAATCAAATCCAAGCTTTAAGCCTACATACTTACTTTGAACCTACTTACAGGTCATATTTTTGAACCGACCTTGACGAAGTTTGACATACTGTTTCGTCAAGATGGTTTCAAAATACGAACTATACACAAGTTAGTAACATACATCTGGCAAACATTTTGATAGGTGATACAGAGACCTTATAATACTGGCCTTGTGGTTCAGTTGGTAGTATGTCTGCCTGCTGTGCCGTAGGTCGTGGGTTCGATCCCCACCCAGGGCAAACATTTGTGTGATGAGCATGGATGTTTGTTCTGTGTCTGGGTGTTTCTATGTATCATATGTATATATTTACAAAAAAAAGTATATATGTATTCTATCAGCCATCTAGTACCATAGTACAAGCTTTGCTTAGTTTGGGCTAGATGGTGTTGTGTGAAATGTCCACAAATATTTATTTATTTATTTATTTATTTAATAATAAATAGTTCATATTTGTAACCTCAGCCTTATAAAGGGCCGATCGTATAACTCATCGGTTAGCTAATGAAAACCCGCCTCGTCTGATTTGCTGCTCATGTAGGGCGGTGTCGGCCACGCGTGTCTGATGCCGAACACATCACTGCCTGTTTCTGTTACAAACATAATGAGAAATATTTTGAATCAGCATTTAATTATTACTAGCCACATATCGCGGGTTTACCCACGATCGAGAATTCCTTTCTTATTTTAAGCACTTCAGAAAGAAAGCAATCTTCAAATTCCATTTTATTAGGAACAGCAGCGTCTATTCAACTAGAGAACTGATGTATCATTGAAGAGCGTTTGTGGGGGATTAATTGGCAATCTAAACCACAGAATACCACAAAGTAGTACATAAATAGCAAATATAATACAGTACCTACACACTTCCAGACGTTAGTATGTAATTTAAGAGAAAACCTTTTATTGGATCATGGATATAAATAATAAAAAATATAAATGGACATTTTCACAAAGCTACAAAATAAGCAAAGCTTGTACTGTAGGAGCTAGATAGCTGATAGAATACTGTTTTTTGAAGTGAAAACTTCTTTAGCAGCGTTGTGCATTTTTGGGATGGGTAAAAATGTTAAACTCGCGTCAGATCGTCAGATTGTAAGACGGACAGCCAGAAACCTATTCTAACGTTCTGCATTTAAAGTTCATTATTGTACGTACAAGTTTGTCCTTCTAGCATGACGTTTCGTCATTTAGTCGCGCCGAATGCTTATTTTCGACACATGCACGTAAGACTCTTTAGCTCAATAGGTTAGAGCACCGAATCCTTCACGAGTCGAGTTTCTTTTTGCTACTTTATTTTTAGTTTTCACTTCTGCCAGCACTCCCAGAGTGCAACCCGTTGTTTTTTTTTATAAAGTTAGGTTAGGTTATGCTTATTATACAAAGAAACACTCAGACTTAGAATATAGAAAAATACAGAAGGCGCGTCCAGATGCAGTTACAAAATCCGTGCTGTGTCCAAAAACAAAAGAATCGTCCCGCACCCTTCTCACCTCTCACCCGCATAATGTTGCTAGTGTAGGCATTATTTACCCGTTGCTGTGGTAAATCGTGGAGATAAAAATATATTAAAATAAAATATTTACTTTCTTAAACGGATATCATTATTTTTATAACTGTTCTCTTGACTTACTATTCGGATTAATCGGTCAAATAAATTATTTTGTGTTTGTATCTTATTACGTTAGCTTAAAAGGTTAGGCATTATTTTAACCTGTCACAGCTAAGTAGGTTTGGGGGGTTCCCCCCCCCCCCCCCCCGAAATCCTGGCCATCAAAAATCCTTCCAGGCTTCAATCATTTTACTAAAAAAAAGTTTCGCGCTCGATTCGCTCGCGCATGATTGTTTCATATTGATCTATATTTGTATTGATCATTAAAGTGCTGTGAACTTTCTAATACGAGCAAATAATTAACTAAAAATAGCCACTAACCAAATTTTTTTGGGTTCACTAATACGAAAAACAAAGCATAACGAGCGCGAAAATTGTAGTAGTGTTTTTATAGTATATTACTATAAAAACACTACTACAATTTTCGAATTCAATTTTCAATGTTTTTATAGTATATTACTATAAAAACACTACACTACTACACACTACATACAATTTTCGCGAATAAACCATAAGCTATGCCCAAGTCCATTGCTGAAACCCCCCCTGAAATGAATTCCTGGCTATGGCCCTGGTAGGCTTTATAAGTTAACGGTTATAGACTACCACCACAAAAAAAAAAATACTAAATATCTTGAGGAAAAATTTCGCACTAAATCCATTTAAATCGCAAAATCAATCGATATGTTCACAATATCAAACAAGTAGTTCTATTCTAAGTCCATATAGGGTGAACTGCAATTATGAAACGCTACCCTGAACGCTACTCGACATGCACTTGGCCAATTAATTTTTAATCGGATAAAAATATATTTAAATACCTAATCATTTAATTTACAAACTACTAACTAAAAAAATCGGTAGCAAGTAAAAGTAAGGAAAATCAAAACGTTGATATTGGCAACACCAACAAAATGGACGATTCTTTCTCTACGATGATCAAAGACCGAACAATTTATTAAATAAATACGTAAGATAATGTCAATTGTGCTACTTACACGTGAAATGTTATCCCATCGTGTTTTTTTTTTTCACCCCAGCAGTATTTTTACACGTAGGAACGACACATGACGGCATATTTGAATTAAATTTAACACCAACAAAGCTTGCCACTCGTTAAGACGTTCATAGAGCAACTGATCGCGCGCGCTTCAAACTACTCTATATATGAGTAGTTTTTGTCGCTTCAGTTCTAAGCATGTTCACGGTTTCTGTATTTTTCTATATTCTAAGCACTCAGACGGCGCAAATTTCTATGCTCATCATAAAAAAATAACACTTTTTCGTAATTTTGAACGGATTTTCTAGTAAGTAATAAATGTTGCGCTATAAATATATTTTACTGCCATTTTAGATAAAATTTCTAACGTACACTGAACATTATACAAAGCGAAACATACTTAATAATTACTTACACTATGAAAGTTCTCATACGCAGCCGGGTAATCTTTAGATAGTTTTCCGTATGTTTTGTTTTTTGCTAAAAAAAAAACAAAATAGGTATATAATTTATTCAAGAATGAAATACACAAATTTAATAACAATAATTTTTAAGATTTACTATAAAAATATAAATTAAATTAACACGTTAGCACAAAATACCTACTAACATTCACGCAAAATAGATAATGCTAAAATTCACAAGCCCTTTATACCAAAAGCTAATTTCATATCAGCAAGAAGTGGTAAACAAAACTCCGTTAGCGAAGCATAAAGACTGCACAAACAGGTGTCGGTTAATTGAATCTTCGCGGAGAGTTCGTGGCGTATCGCTTCGAAAGACAATGTCGTTCGATGAAGTAGGTTCTTCCGCGACGGGAAGTGTACTCGAGTTGGAACTTATTGACCTTTGCCAAGTTACATCACTCGGTTATTATTAGACTGTATAAGTTTTTGTCATAAAAATTACAATGCATTGTGCTAACGGCTCTTGGAAAAACTGCAACTTGGTATAGACCGTAACCACAAAACTTAATTATAATAATAGTCCGTACCGTTAGCGCTTGCCTATATATGTACAAAGGCCTTATCTTGAGTTAGAATCTAAAAGCCTGTGCTATAGCTGTTTTGGTCAACATTAAGTCAAACAATCCTAAAATATTTTAAAATTTATATTCTACGTATCACGGCGCATGGGTTACTAATTTCAACTAGTTTGCCAGCGGGATGAGTGTGTACTGTTGATTGGGGGGAGGAGAGGGGTGGGATAAAAGCAAATCACCTTTGAATCATGCGACAACGACATACACACCTAGTATTGTTACATTAGAATAAATAGTTTATAATTTTTACATATATTCAAGTTAAAGATTATCGTTATTATTTTTTGAACCTAAAAATAAAAATAAATTACAGGTTTGTTTTTTAGGTGATAGAATCGAATTATGGGTTGACACGGCGATTTTGCAAAAGTCGAAAAATAAGAAGCACCCTAGCGTATATTGAGAGGGAGTTATATGACCTATACAATGATTACATTATTTATTTTTTCAAAATTTTACAATAAGTACTCATTCATATGACGCAAACGTTACTTGCAATATTCCACAGAAAGCTTCCAACAATAATATTAGAACTCATTTTGTCATAATATATTCTCAAGAAATGGCCCATTACGCCTTATTTATCGCCTAAACTCTGAAGTATTCGTACCAATCCAACTCTTTTCACCTCTCATAATAATTGTATGCTCGTAAATAAAAATGTCAGCTGAATATGTAGCTAGGCACAATAACACTGACTTATGTAGTCCGTTTATTGCATAACATTTGCGTTATTTTTACGTTTTTTGCTAACGACACCATTATAAAAACTCAAATAAAATATAGGCCCCCAAAATTATCAAGGTCACAAAACGAAATACTGATAGATTAATTAGAATTTCCTTTCAGTAGTTTCAATAGTAAACATAATTCACTTAAAGTCGGATTTTTTGTGTTCTTTTGTTCTTAAAAGGAAAGTATTTAGTAATTATTTAAAAAATCGATATATTATTACTCGATCTATTATGAACATTAAAACCGGTATAATATACTTAAACATAAAAATAAATTTTATAAGAAGACAAAATATTCAACTGCCTGGCCCCCGTTACGCTCAGGTGTTAACCCTAGAATCCTTTGTTGCACTCAGTATTTATCCACACTGCTTTATCCTCTTGAGGCATAATCTACTACATATTTAATTATAGTAACCACTTTTCATTTGATCCATCAAACCTTGTGTCTTGATATTGTTAAATTTAAATAAATTTAAAAATTATAAATTCAGAAATCCGTAAACCGACTTTACAGACAACCATTTTTTTATTTGAGTAGTACTTCATTCTTCTACTCAAATAAAAAAATGGTTGTCTGTAAAGTCGCTTCACGGACGATAACTTTACGTGATAACGTCAAGATAAATGCGTAAGAAACCGAACGCTTAGACCGATCGTGCCTCTCTATCGCTTGTTCCGCGTTCTCGCTTTCACGCTCGGCCCAGGCAGGCGGAACGTGACAATGAGTCATGCTTTTTCGTGCGTGCAGCCGGCGTTCATCGATTTATAAGACCTTATCACATCAATATACTCGTAGGTTCCCTAAATTATTAAGAACACAAAACGAAATACTGTTATTTTAATTAGAATTTCCTTTCAGTAGTTTTGGTAGTAAACATAATTCACTTATAGTCGGATTTTTGGGGGAAAGTATTTAGTAGTTATTTAAAAAAGCAAAATATTATTACACGACCTATTATGAACATTAAAACTTGTATAATATAAATATAAAAATCAATTTTATAAGAAGACAAAATATTCAACTGCCTGGCCCCCGTTACGAATCCTTCGTTGCACTCAGTATTTATCGACACTGCTTTATCCTCTTGAGGCATAATCTACTACATATTTAACTATAGTAACCACTTTTCATTTGGTCTATAAAACCTTGTGTCAATATTTTTAAATTTAAATAAATTTAAAAATTATAAATTCAGAAATTATTTACTGGAGAGCCGGTCATTAAATACACCACGAATTGAAAATGGATATATTCAGCCGGGTCCACCATAAAATTATAAAAGAACTTCGCTCTTTCCGGCCGTGGAGCATTAAATACACTGCTTAAGGAAAAAAATTGTTTGCTCTTATTGTTAGGGAATATTCCTCGTCCAAATATAAAAATGTTGCATCAACTCTAAAAGCGTTCTCAACGCAAAAACTTCGAGGTTTTAAGCTTACTCAAACTGGAAAGTTAGGCAAATGACACCGCTGGGACAGAAATATTTCGCAATCTCCTCGCAGACCGAGATGGGATGGTTTCTCCTTTGGAAGTTTTTTCTGAGGAAGTTGGCTCGAGACGAGTGCTTTTGCTGGCGCTTCATAGCTCAAACAAGACAATAGATACTGCGAGAATAGCTAAAATTTTGGCTTTGTTGTTGTTATTTTTGATAGCTTGTTTGATTTTAAGGCATTTGTTTGTATTTATGAGAAAATTATAGTTCAAATTTGTATCAGCAATTTATCATCATTTACGATTTTCCATATAATCCTGGATCGATCTTTTCATCAATACATATTTCTTCTAGTCCAGTGCTCAATATTCTAAATCTTTTCGTTTTTTTTTTAATATAGTCGTCACTTCTAACTCAGCACGATTTCTCTTTTTGCCTTCACGGAAAAGAGGAGATGCCATAAATTGAGCAGTCCCAAACAAAAATATCTGTACTTTACTTTAGTAATCGTTAAAAAAAAAACGAATTCAAAATTCGTTTACGTGATGACGTATTTTTCCAGTTATTTTGTTATAAAAATCAACATACTGAACCGATTTTGATAAAATTTATACGGGACCACTTGGGGACTTTTTACGGCCGAGATGAGAATGATGATGCATAAAATAAATCCCACAACTGGGCGAAGTTCTCTCCCACTTCCTCCCATTGCTCACGCTCAATTGATAGTAGTCTTAAGCAAGTCGAAGTCTGTTATAACCGTCACACCAATACATTCGGCGCTTTCCTGGAAGTCTTTGGTACAATACATAGTAGAAATGAATCATAAAGAGATAAAATAATCTATTTTTTAAGAAACTTTTCCCCTAAATTCTATTTTAGGGCCGAAATCCACCGCTATTCTAAATACTCCTAAGATAAGTCAAAAGATAACGTCGGTAAACACCCATAGACAAGACTTAATGTAAAGTTAGGCTATTCCGTAAAGATCTTAGTGATACGATCTCTCTTATCCAAGAACCTGTTTAGTTAATGGAAGGTGCACGACCAGCTATGATTAGAAAAGGGTGGAAATCGACATGGACTCAAAGGAAAGTAGATAAACCGACGCTTTGAATACATGTTCTGTACATGAAGTAAAATTACATGAGGAGTTACGGTAGTTTCTGATAACCCTCTGATTGGTTATCTACAGCTTTTTCTTAAAAGCTACTATTTAGTTTCATCCATAGATATACATTTTTTTTTGCTATGGCTTTGGTTTCATTTGTCCCGGTATTGTCTGTCGGCACTTGATCAAATCTTGCAAGTTAAATTTGACCCCTTTCCTGGTTCTCGATTGTGAAGAAATATTGTACGTGTATCTAAATCAGATGACAATGCAATATTATTAGGGCATGGAGCTATCTGATGGTGGAGTCTGATGATGGCCATGGGAAATCAGTAATATACCTATTTGCTAGATGATACGTTTCAGTTTGCTAGCTTACATTGTCATGTCTTATCCAATTCCATATGATTTAACTAATAAATAAAATAAAAAAGCATTTATTTCACAAAAAAGTACATATTAAATATAATACATATTACATTTTCTGCCAAACTATAAAATATTTTATTGGTAGATAAGCTCTCTATTAGACTATACTTTCAACAACATTACACATAACAACAACAACAACGTACAATATTCGGAGTTTTAGTAATACTATTCCTAGTTTGTTTAACTAAATCAACTTCACAAACTCTTCTAGTAATTCAGTGGCTATACATTTTTTTAATTCCTGTTTATGTATATTTATATGTAATCGAGTTTTAGGCAAATTATTTAAAAAAGTGGGTATGAGATAGTGACGAGTTATTTTCCGATAATAATTAATTACTAGTCTGCCAACTCGCACCTGACCTTTATTGTAGACTATGTCAAAAGTACCACCATAGTACAGTGGACTTTGTACCTTGTACCTTTGGTTTTCTTCTTGATGAGCATCATTATGAAGAGCAACCGTGACGTCCAACTAGGGCGTATCTGGTCGAACGTGTAAGAATTAATGTAACAATGCTGCAGCCTGGCTGCATACTGGATACGCTACCAATTGGTACTGGGTTTTGAGTATTTGTATTTTCTTTAGAACTTTATCGTTACGGGGTCATCTGAGTGTATATTATGTAGTAGTTTAGGTAGTTATACTTAGTTCGTATTCTGTTTTAATGTCGTGAATAAAAGTTCTTGAACATTAGAAAAAAAAACACAGGCCTATTAATGATAAAAAAATTAGTTTCCAACTAGCAATGTGAAAACTTGAAAAACTTGGAAGTATTTTTGCGTATTCATTATCATCATTAGCCTTGTTTCCTGTCGGATGATTCAAGCAACGTCATTAAACGCAGTGTGTTCAAACTATTCAATGACATTATCATTATCAAAGAGTGTATTTGACAGTTTCTATTTCCTCATGTGCCATTACTAAAACCCCCTATCATTACGCATCATGTAAGCATTCTTAAAAAACAAAAAGGTTCTCTCGCACATAATCGGCACGATAGACTGACTTTTCCTCGACTTAGGCTTAAGAAAAGTACTAAATGTTTTGTGGGCAATGCAATCTTATACTATAATAAAATTCCACAAGAAATTTTAGAACTTAAGAAGACCTGTTTTAAAAAGTTTATTAAACAGGACTTGATGAATAAGGCTTATTACAAATTTCACCATTACCTTGAAGATAAAACTGCCTGGAAAAATGTCCAGCTCTGACTGAAATATTTTAAAGTTTTTAAGTCTCAATAAAAAAATTAAGTTATAAAGATTTTACATAGTTTAGTTATAATTAAATGGCTGTAATTGTTTTATTACCTTGTCAATAATTATTGACAAGGTCCATTTACAGCCGCTTACGAATTTATTTTCTATATTCTATGTTTTAATTATGTTGTTCTGTTGACATGTCCAAGTGCTCCTATATGTGCTCCAATGAAAATTAATATGACTATTACGAACAAATACGTGCGGTGACGTGTTTCGACTTCCTTTTCTCTCCAGACAGACGGTTCCCACTCCTGGCTAAGCGTGGTTGCAATCTCTTAAAATTTGGTAAGCTGCAGCAAAATATGCAGCCTATCTGTAAAATATGTCATGTACTTACAGAAAATTTGCGTAAAGCCATAATGCGTTAGAAACCGTAACTTCACTGCAACGGATGCTATATCCCATAAACACCCGCGTGGTTGGTAGAAACTTAACTAACACAAACTATGAGCACGCACACAGCTTCATTTTATCTCGCGTTGCCGTAAGGGAGCTCTAAATCCAGATTAATTAATCCTGCCCGAAAGTACGGAATTTCCGACCGCTCGATATATCTATGCGGTTCATACAAGTTGTACATTATACCTTAGGTGGATTTACATAAACAATATACTGTTAGGAGAGTTAGTGGTTGTATGTCGGTCATTCAGCTGAATAGACTGGAGGAATTCTGGATCGTGGATTGGTGTAATGACTGATCTGGGTATCTTTAAATTGTGAGTGAATCTGTTTTTTTTTATTTTCAAAGTAAGCGCTCCATCGTGGACCACAACGTCTTTTGACATCAGGCGAGTTGGCGGTCAAGCGCAAGCTTATAAATGAATAAAAAAATCATCACTCCAGGGTCTGAACCAGGATTCATTTAGTACATTGACTACATATTTATTTGTGGAAGGCTATTCTTTGTTTTTTTTTTATACATTAAAAAAACAAAGAATATTTATATGTGCCCGCCACAAATCGGTACAAGGTCGTACTAAATTAAATATGAAAATTAAATTATACAGCTGTCGGAATACTGCAGCGACTGCATACCGCGCTGTCACCCGAATAGTGATGATGATGATGATGATAATAAAATATAAACTATGTCCATCTTCAGGTCCTTAAGAAACACCATACATTTTTTGTAACATTCCGCAAATACATACACGAATACTAAATCAGTCAACAAATTGACCTATAAAATTTTACAAGTATAAAAAATCTAGGCAAAGTCGCGTGCAACAACTAGCTTGTAAATTATATTCGGTAGGTTCAGTAACACGTGGTAATACGATTTATGGGGACGTTGCATACGGATTATGTGTTCCTGTATTAGTTACGAGTGAATGAACTAGGGTTCACCAGGTTATATGTAATTTGATACATGTGTTACGTTGCCAATACGGGGTTACAATAATTTGGAACGGGTGAGAAATTTTGTAGCGATGCTAAATTAACTAACTAAACTTGGCAATCGTCTTGAAAAACGCTCTGTTTATCATTTGGTGATGAAGGCCCCGTTATAGGATTTAATACTAAAATTTACTGTAGTTCCCACAGGAACTGCCAAATTTTTTGGAGAATAAAAAGTTTGCCAGATCGTTCTAAATAGTGTAAGTAGGTAGGTAGTATCCTGCCAAGTTTCATCCAAATCTGTCCAGTAGTAACGGCGTCCATTGGACACACTGTACAGACAGATAGTTAAAAAAAAAAAAAAAATGATGTACAAATTTTGATCCGTTATAGCCTTATTATATATATAGAATTATAGCTAAAAAAAACTGAAACAACCAACGTCAAAATACGCAATTTCTTTTACTAGAATAACATATTTTTCCAGTTATTTTGTTTAAAAATTAAAGTACTGAACCAATTTTGATAAAATTGGTTCCGCTACCGCTATTGGTTATACGTACTACCGCTGAAGTATAACCAACCAAACGACATAATCATCAATATCAATTCATAATTGGCGAATAAATCGCGTAATAAAAAAAATATATACAGCAGAACTGCGAAACTCCTCTGTTTTTAAGTCGGTAAAAAACTTTGCAAAACTCAAAGTATTGTTTCCACTTTACATGAATTTTTCTTTGTTATCTTTTAATTAATTTGTATTCCCGAATAAACTATAACCACTACAAATTCTAATTTCAAATCTATTTCGTTACATAGTTGCAGCTACAGTGATTGATACATGGAACGGAATTCCGTATTTCAAACAGACAGATATAAGCCAATAAATCAATCCCTAATACAGGTGAATCCTGAATCTAATCTGAGCTTTGAAGCAATATCGATCAGATCACAAGCTTTGAAGCGATATCAATCAGATCACATTGCTGTAACGATATTGCAATGCATTCAAATTCAAATGCATTCATCCTTGTATGTCATTACTAATCGTAGCTGGCTTTACCTATCACTAAATGAGTATATCGAACATACGGCTAATTTCTTTCAAAAACAATGATATATAGTTTTCCATAGATGTTGACCGTGAAATAACACTAATGTAAGTTTACAATATACTTACAATTCTAATGGAAGACACTTTCTAAATTGTATGTTTTATGAACAGCTGTTTAGCGTTGGCGTGGTCAGTTTAGGAGGTGGTTATAAGTCACGCATGCGACAGGAAATTAAAATTTAAATCAGTTATTTGTTCATAAAGCAAAGTCAGGTATCTATTGTAAAAGATCATAATGTATGCAACAATGTAAAATTTGTTTTGGTTTATTGTGAATATAGAATATATATAATATTTTACAATAAATAAAGAAAAAATAATAATAATCATATTAAGATTAATGTAACTAACAATTTTAAAAGCATGTAAAAAAGTAATCAAATAAATTAAAATTTCGTCAATTGAAACCGATCCTGCATCGACCTTGGTGGAAAGGTGCCCACAACGCAAGCAGCATTGCCACGCTGTATGGCAATAGCCAACCTTTGCACCAGGAACGAAGCAGAACGGGAGTCACCACTATTGTCCTTGTATGTAAAATTATTCTTTATGTTAAAGTATCATTATATTTACCAATAATGCATCGCATCAATTATTATTAGTCATTCAAACAACTTCTTGGATGTGTAAGCAACGAGGCGCATTATTGATGGTTACATTTTGGCATGATACTATAACCTAATACCTTTAAACGAGCAATTCTTGTATATATTATATAATCTGAATCTCGGAAACGGCTCCAACGATTTTAATGAAATTTGGTTTGTAGGTAGATTAGGAGACGATAAATCGATCTTGCTAGGTAAAATTTTTAGTGAACCCGAGTTTGCTCGTATTTTCAGTCATAAAAATCCGAGTGGAGCTCGGTCGCCCAGGTATTAATATTATATTTTCGCAAACATTGTGATAATTTATAATAATTATCCGAGCTAGGTACAGGAAAAAAAAAACATGTTTGAAATTTTAATTTCCCGCCGCATGCGTATCGTTGGCCTTAATATAAATATATTAGAAATTGAAGTAGAATTTAATTCAAAAGAAAGAGAAGACAGAACGACGGACATGGTGAATTTGTAAGGGTATTTCGTAGCTACTACGGAACCTAAAAGTATTTTGGTATGTACGTAAACTAAAAAAAATCAACGAAAGTAATTTAAAATTTTGACGCAAGTTTCATAGAATCCACAGTAGGTACACGCTAACCAGATTAGCTCAGCAAACCTACTTCCAAACTGCATTTATACTCGTAGTATAGAGGAGACACGGAATAATTCCCCGAACAGGTGTTTTGTCCGGCACGCCCGTATACTACAAAATGATAGAGACGGAAGCAAGGCTATCTGCTAATTGCTCGGACCACCTTTGCCGGACCTATATGCGGTTTTCATTCAGAAGCGCCACTGACATGAAACGATGAGGATAAGGTTACCTACTCCATGTAAGTATTAGTATGTAATTATTATTAGTATGTACTTATATATGTCATTATTTATAGTTTATAATGTTATTTAATATCCCGTTGAACGCCCCGTCTGATTTATATTTTATATTTTTCTCCATCCTATGGTTGCCTGAAAGAGATCGATTTTAGCAATAAGGCTGCCTGTTGTTGCACTAGTCTATTTAAGTACTTTGTTATTACTTTTAAGGTATGTACAGTAAAGAGTTTATGATTTATGTATCTATCTGTCTATGTAGGATCAAACTTAATCTAGTACAAGATTAATAGTAATATCACATGTTTGATGTGGAACAGCATGTCAGATTGACGATTATGGGATGTTAACTGCTCTAGTTAGTACGAAATAATTACTACTGTTGTCGTAAACTAAGCATTAATTACTTTGACAATTACCGATAGTAATATCATGGTGGTGTTTCATGTATTGTCTGATAAACGTTATATCAATATACCAGCACTATTTATTTAAATAAGTGTCGAGACACGCATAAGGTAGGATTCCGTAGTGAATGCTAGTTATAATATTCATTCACAAAAATACTCGTCAATCGCTAGTCACCTTCTTTTAACTTATTAAAAGAAGGTGACTTGGTGATTGACGAGTATTTTTAACCGATTTACAAAAAGAAGGAGTTTCTCTATTCAACTGTATATTTTTTGTATGTTTGTTACTCCGCCAGTTATGAATTGTTTTTGATGATTATTTTTTATTTGAAGTAATACCTCAGAGGTCCCATATAAATTTTATCATAATCGACTTAGCACTTCGGTTTTTATAACAAAATAACTGAAAAATGTCGTCCAAGTAAATTGCGTATTTTGAAGTCGGTTTTTTCAATTTCTTAAAACTATATTTATTTATGTTTAGTCCACTTTGCAAAATGTTGATTTTTGTACCAGACAACAGTGTGCTATATTTGGAAAATTTGTAAGCACAGACTGTTTTTTAAAAACATCAAAAATGTTGAATGAGATCGCTTGCTTTGTACAGGGATTAAGAAGACACCGCTCACATCAAAATTGTCCAAAATTGACCAAAAGTTATAGTGAATTAAAAACACATTTTTATATACATGTATTCTTAAGATATAAACTATCTTTTCGGCAGTCGTGTAAAGTGTCTTTTCCTCCAATAGAGTTTCAAATATAAGCTGATATTTCAGGATACTATAAAGACAAACAATTTACCATGCCATTGGACTTGCGGTCTCGGTCGATTGTGATTGCCACTAGCGGTCACTGATCCAAATAATCTAATCGTCCAATGTTGACCAGTTGAAACCAGCCATTTGAGACGTGATTTAGGTAAATCACTAGCATTGTACGGAACAAGTTGTTTTTAAACTAGAGATGTAGGATTTTGTAATGTAATACTAGCGTGTCCGGATTCGAACGAGGCAAAGATGTTATATAATTTGCTCAATTCATTATTTTTTGTAATGCTTTGAATTACAGGGTGATATGGACGCGTAGCGACAAAGCCCTTTAAAAAAAAAAAAAAAAACCTTTATCTTATTTTTCCTGTTTATGGACATTGGACTCGCAAAAATTACACATTAAAAATTGTAATAATATTATAAAGGCTAAAGTTTTGTAAGTGTGTTTGTATGTGTGTTACTTCTTCACGCTCAAACGGCTAAACCGATTTTAGTGAAATTGAGTATGGAGGTAGCTGACACCCTGGATTAACATATAGGCTACTTTTTATCCCGAAAAATAATATCTCCTTTGATATAATTCATGTAAAACAGCGGGTAACACCGCGGGGTGCAGCTAGTATTTTAATATAATTATAGTTTAAAAAACTGAAGCAGCCGACTTCTCATGGATGCCATTGTCAGAACTGGACCAAATTGAAATGTGACCACACGGAAAGCACCAGCTTTCAAATAAAAAAAGAATCATCAATTCAAATCGGTTCACCCACTCGAAAGTTATGAGGTAACAAACATAAAATAAAACTGGACAAGGCGAGTCAGACCCACCCCACCTCGCCTCGACTCGACTCGCCCCACCGAGGGTTCCGTACAAACTAGTAAATAAAATTAATTAATAATTATATATTTTTTTTATATTTTCCTTCATAAATCGAAAAATATACATCATAAAAATATTTGAAAACCTTTTTTAGCTCTTTCATATATAACCCACATGATACGGTTAGAGTACTTTCTAAAGGGTCTTTAAGCAAGGAGAGAGGATCCAAATTTTGTGATTAAATAAAAAATGACCAGTTTTCGGATTTTTTCCTATATGTGTACTATAACACAATGTTTCTTGCCAAATTTCATAGTTCTAGGTCAACGGGAACCTTCACGTGTTCCCGAGATAAAGGTTGACACCCGGACAGACGGACAGACAGACAGACAGACGGACAACAAAGTGATCCTATAGGGGTTCCGTTTTTTTCTTTTGAGGTACGGAACCCTAAAAATACAGTCGAATTGAGAACTTCCTCCTTTTTTGAAGTCGGTTGAAAATCAATCAAGTCATAATCACAGTCAAAGTCAAGTAAAATAAGTCGCGGTCAAAACTTCACGCCTCATCAGTGCAGTGGTGGATTTAGTTTGGTGGTAACAGGTTTTGTGGGAATTTGTCGACAACATAAAAATACACGATTACTACTTTCACTTGTTCATACTTTTGATTATGTAACAACAAATATAGCTATAGTTTAAAATACTGAAGCAACCAACTTCAAAATACGCAATAATTGGCAAAATAGTTGCGTAGCAAACATACACAACAAAACATATAGTCGAATTGATAACCTCCTCTTTTTTGAAATTGGTTAAAAATACCACTATTTTTGGACTATCAAGATTTGAAATAACACAAGTTTAAGGATATAAAACGATGACATGTTTTTTTCAACGTCCTCCCAAAAACTCCTCCTTCCATCTCTTTTATCCTATTTTCTTTGCTTTAATTTGCAACTGTACAAAATCAGAAACTGCAAAAGACATAATTTCACGCTCTAGGTAAGTCAAAACATCACCAAAAGGCAAACAACGAAACGAGCCTTTTCTCAATTTAAAAACGCCAGGCTTTATTCTAGGCTGCTCCTTCCATTGTGTTCATAATTTTGTCCATCTTTCACGCGGAAATGAATTTGTTTTCTGAATTTAATTTCCTCGCTCCGGACGGGACAAAGAAGCTGAATGGATCAAAGGAGTCTTATATCTAAGGTTCTATCACGGTTGATTGAGACATAAAGAAAAGGCTGCTGCGTTTGAAGGGTTGTTTTTCCATCTATAGAAGTTAACAATGTTTTGTGATAAATCCTGTGAGGGTGTCTTGAACGTCCTTCCTGTATTCTAGCTTTAGAAAAAATTGTCAAGGCTTGGTCAGATCTCGTACAACTCGGTGCAACTCCTATGCAACTTTATTTAACTTTTTAAATAATTATGTAGGTAGATTGATTTGTTATTGTTTTGTTATTGACCACGCACCGGCAAGCGCAGCGTAGTAAGACCAGCCACGAGATGGGCAGATGACCTCATACAAGTGGCAGGAAGACGCTGGATGCAAGCCGCTTCCAATCGGTCTTTTTGGAAATCCATAGGGGAGGCCTATGTCCACCAGTGGACTTCTTATTGCATATATTGAAGTCAGTTTATTTAGGTTTTTAAACTATAATTATTCAAGTTAAAAAAACTTACTTATTGTTTAAATAAATATATACATATTGGTGCACATTTCACACATCTAGCCCAAATTAAGCAAATCTTGTACTATGGAAACTAGATGGTTGATAGAATACATATCATATATACTTTTTTTCTTGTATACTTATCTACTTATGATACATAGAAACACCTAGAAACAGAACAAACATCCATGCTCTTCACAAAATGTTTGTACTTGGGATCGAATCCGCGACCTACAGCTCAAGAGGCAGCCGTACTACCACTGAGCCATGAGGCCTGTCAAATATACGTTATATCCCTTTATAAAATCTCATACAATAGCTATCACAGCCTGCACACTTACAAACTATTTAACGAGTCCAACAGATTGGCATATAGCGCAGTTTCTTCGTAGACTGCACTATTAACCCTTTATTCAAAGACGCAGCGCAGAGCGGTTCCCCAGACTTACACCGCTACATATTTATGTAATTAATTTCCCAGGTGTGTAGTAAACAACTACAAACAACCCGTTCAATGTTTACGCCTCGCACCGGGAGTCTTTTATGAAGGTATTAAACTGTCAAAGTTGGAAAGAACTGGTTTTCTTGGCTAAATTAGATTTTAGACCTTGGTGAGTCTTCGACGTATTATAACAACTTTGCGTAGCTGTGCTAAAAGTTAATGTAGCTACTTTAGATTGTTTCAATCTTACACGTAAAGTACAGTCGTGAACAGAGTTCATCAATTTATTTTTAGGGTACCATTTTAAAAATACTGGATCCTTCATAGGATCACTTAGTTAAGCGTCTGTGAGCTTGTTAGTATGTATGTCAAGATCTTTTTTGTGGACTAAGTGAAAGTGTTAATTTGAAATTGATAATTATTGGTGATAAATTTTATAACATCATTCAATCTTATAATTAAATTAGAAATATAGAATATTTAAAGCACATACTATAAATAGGTGTCTAAATCACAAATAATATATTAACTAATACAAATATAAATAAAAAAATGATATTAAATATTTTCTACAATCCCTTAGAGCTGTTAAAAATCATACATTGAGTGAAGTCAACGCCACAAAAAAGTATATAGCATAATATACTTTTATATTACGTACATACATACATATTATACTTTTATTTATAGGCTACCAGTTACGTACGCGGCCGAAGCGTAAATATAGACATGCTAATAGTTCAAAATCTTTGAAGTGCTTCCCGTTAATCTGGAATCATAAAAAAAATGGCAAAAACTTACTTTATTAGAGCATCGTAGACTCGCGCTCCGTCGTAGACCGTAACTGTCGCTTAACACCAGGGCTTCATGGCTGCTATTGAACTATCAATCGTTCGCCACTCGCTGATAAGATTTTGACAATTTGTTAGTTTATTTATATGTAATAGACTAGCGATTTGTCATGCACAATTGTCGCTAAATCGTATCAATTCGAATGGCGAACAAATGATAGTTCAAATAGCAGCCTTTTGGCCCAGGTGAGTTGACGATCAAGCACAAGCCATTATCGAATAAAAATGTATTCAAAATATCCATAAAGAAATAATTTTATCTGTACATCGTATTGAGTAAGACCGTACCATAATTGTGTTTCGTTCGGATATTTTTTTTGTCCATTTTGTCCAATCCACCTAAAGAAGTTACATTTTTCATCGCATTACGCCAGTACATTGCCAAATAAGGTTATAAAAAGTTGAAACGAAAAGTTCTGGATGAAATTGGACTGTCTATTTAGGCAAATGAATTTTACCATGAGGCGAGTGACTTTTTACATCAATTTCGTTGTACCTTTGTACCAAAACTGTTCATTGATGTGAATTCTCAAAAATAACTTAGAGAGCAAGTTCATCAGAATCTTTCAAGTGAAGTAGAAGTGGAAACGGCGGCGGCCCTATGAAAACTCGAACGTTATCAAACTGCGAATGAGATGCTCATAAATTTGGAGAGGCCTTTTTGCTATAATGCCTTTCATATTTCTCCCGGCACTGCGGGCTCCGTTCAAATAAATTACGCCCATCAATAAAAATCTCAACGTGGAGATTCTGCGACTTATTTAATTTATATTCCATCACGGGCGTATTTATCAAACATCTACGCTCATTTGAAATGTTGCGGCGTGTGTTTGGTCGGTAATCCGGACAGGTGCACGATTTGGTTTCGTCATTTTTATTTTTTCTTATGATTATCATTATTTTCTACTTTCTTAACAACAAGCTGTCAAATAAAAAAAAAAACTGAACAGAATGGCGACCACAAAGCTTCTAGTTCCAGAATTACGAGTTGTCATTGGTTGTCAGTCCGCAAGCATACTTAGTTACCGCAGAAGCTATCACCACCAATTTATTTACGCGTTTTTCATACAACAAGAAAAACTAAGTATTGACTACTTTTATATATTAAGGATACGATTTTGATAATTATTTTTTTATATGGCTGAAACTACCCGTATGTATGTTTCTATAATATTTGTATGTTAGTTGTGCTCATGTTTCTATATGATAGCCTACAGCCAAAACGGCATAACCGATTTTGATGTGCGAGGTGTCATTAGATTCGTCTTCTCTTCCAGAGTGTCATAGGCTACTTATATTTTTTGCAATATCTAATAATAAAATACATGTCTTGCAACAATAAACAAATGCGTTTCAATAACTATCGTAATAAATAAGTGATTATTCTAAAGAATGCGCATTTATAATCTTTTACAGCGATTTTACGCATACTTTCTCACTAAAAATGTACACTCAACGACGTATCAAGCGTAACAAAATCATAAGCAAAAACTGCTTTCTGCAGTCGGGTATTTTGTTTTTCTTTTAATATACATACTTGTTCCATAAGTACTCGTAGTTAATGTACCTAAATAACTTTAAATAATTATTAATTACTCCACTAACTATTACCAATAATGAGCTAATGTCAAACTTAATAAATTTCGCTTAACATCAGGCGAGTTGGAGGCCAATCATAGAATCTATCTTGCATTTTTTTTTTAATTACAACTGGGTTTCATGGCATTTGGTATACTCATAAAGTTCGGCCTTGTTAGGTTGGCAATATTACAAAGATCGTTGCATAAACCTGAACAATATTAGCTTAGATTAGTGGCATATTGTAAGAAATTCCAATGCTCAGCGTATAAATGTGGTAAGAAAACCCATAAAAGGAGAATATGGTGTTGATAATGATACGTAAATAGTTTTCAAATAATAACTACGCATTAGGCAGTCTTTTTCAAAGGAAAACACAGACTTCGCTCCCGGTCGGCGACGCATCTTGCACAATAACCACGTTTGTTTTCTTAAATAACTATCATGATGGTAACTCATTGATGTTAAACAACTTTTAACAGATTTATTGCGTACATTTTTACAAAATTTTAAGACCTGACGTATCGAACACTGCAGTGTCCGCGGTCACAGGCGGGTCTAGTACATCTATGATATTTCTTTATTTTTGTTGTTTCTTTTATTTCTCAATTTATTTTTGTAAAATATGAAGCCGTCGTGTGGAGAGGACTCTATTCTCCGGACCGCATCACACATAAAATTTACAAATATAAATAAAAAAATGCGAAAGGTAAATACGTAAGGCAATATTAAACTGTGAGCGGACTGTCAGATTGACACTTGTCATCTAGTCTCACCTGTCAAAGCTCGCCTGTGACCTCGAACACTTGATAGTATTCGAAGTCACAGGTGAGCTTTAGTAATAAAATTGTGTAATTGGTAAAAATAAATTTGGTAAATATAATGTAATTGCCAACAAGTATTTCGTAACATAAATACTGAAAATCCGGCTAAAAAAATCTTAAATTTCTTGCCGAATAAGACCACGCAATAAAATTTGTCAGCTCCACTTGTATTTCTAATCCTGAATGTTGTTTAAATGTAGGTGGGGTTTTATCGCTTTTTCGTGTTTCCAAGCTCACTTTATGAAATGACTGGATGAGACAGCTGTTTTATGCAAAGGAGTTATTACCTGTCTTTCATTTGGATCCTTTGACGTTTTATGATGGAATCGAGATACTTTCTCACTGTTTGCACAAGATACGAGCAGTAAAAGGTTTGACGTTCTCGACATTTTATTGAGAAACGAAACTTTCTACTTTACTTGTATTTAACATAGTTTTACAATAGACAACAATGTATCAACTTTTAAGTAAATATAGCAAATTAAGATCTGCTTAATCTGAGCGTATAACAAAGTATCAAATGCTCGTCATTGGTCGCTTGAAAATATTAAATGGTTACTTTTGTATTAAGGCTTAATATCGTGAGTATGCTTTTAAAGAGAAAACAATTGAGAAATAACCCGGGAAAGTTAGAAAAAATTTGTACCTACTGGCATGTTGCAAATTGATCTAATATATTTGGACGGTCATAAACCGTTATTATAGCTGTTTTATTAACCAGGGATTAAATATACATTTTCTTGTTTGCAATACTGTTTGTGCAAGTGGACATCGGAGTTAGAAACTTGCTCAAGTTTGCATTGAGCTTGTTGAGTTAGTTGCCCAAACTTACTTATCTAAAGCGCTTAAGCACTTGCTAAATAAGCACTTACAAATTAAGCCGCCCGCCCTCTTCATTAGAAAATCATGAAGAAGAAAGAAATGGGCGTATCGATCCAGACCATCTACGCAAAGTTCAGAAGATGTTACAAACTATGAATATAGTAATAAATAATTATTAAGCCCAATTAACCTAGGTTTTAATAGAAATAATATAATAAATAATACGTACTTACTCAACTTTCACAAGTAGGTACTGTCTTGTAGCCATATCCATCCATCCTTGTCCTTCAATGCGGCCTTTTCAAGTCCGAGGTGCTATATATAATCAGAACGCGGGATATTTTATGATTAAGTACTTTGAAAAAATCCTATAGAATTAACTGAAAAGTGAGTGCTTCTTAGTTGATGGTAAGATGCACAAATGACAGCTGCTCTAACATTTTGTAGATCTATATTCTTTTATTTTTCTCGTATAGGTTTGTATTGTTAGCCTGGTTTCAGAGCGCTCGAGCGTCAGACATTTGCTAAGGTTGTTTTTTATTTTATGAAATTACTGTTTAATAATAAATTCAATTAAATTATTTAATTTTGTGTTTTTTTGTACTTTTTACTCCTAGAAAAATTTCAGTTGATTTAGAAAGACAAAAAGTCCAGTAAACATACCAAAATTACTCCAAGCTTATATAATAAGGAGGCTAGAAGCTATGTGTGCTCTCTTCCGGCCTTACCGAAAAAACGTTACTTAACTTTAAACAATGCTTAACATATTTTGACAACTTCTCGCTGACACGTAATGATACTTGCGGAAAGAAGGCAGAGAATTTAAGACGTTGGTTAAAGTTAAGTAACGTTTTTCGGTAAGGCCTTTCGTGTTTAGTTGAGAGTTAAACTTCGTCTTCAAACACTAAACTATTTAGGTACTACTGAGCTTTCTTACAGTGTTTAATTTGGAATGTACTTAATTAGTATTGCTCGGGACGTGACTGTGTGTTCACATACTGTTACATTGTTAATGTGACAATAAGTTTCATTAAACTTATATTTTACATTACTTCGCGTGCTTACTTGCTAGTGGAGACGAAATCTAGTTGTACCTACTGAGCTTAATTATTGCTTTTATCTAATATGGGGTTGATAAATTTAAATTGTAGAGTAATTGGCGACATTTGGAAAAAAAATACATTTAAAAATGTTGATCTGATGGACATAGATGGCATACGAAAAAATACTTTGTAGATGAAAACATATCTGCACTTTTTTTATAAACTTTTTTTCACTCTTGTGCATTTGCTATTCGCACTATTATTGGGTTATTTTTAAGGTTCCTTACTTCAGACTTCAGACGACAAAAACGTAACCTTATAGGATCACTTTGTTGTCCGTCTGTCAAGATCCTTACTAAGATTTACCAATTTATGGGCCTTTACATGCCAGGGCTTAAACATTCCAAACAACCTATAATCTTAAAACCTCCAAATAGATAATAGGACTGAGAAAGAACAGTATGCGCTCCCTGGTTAGAGCCCTGACTGGACACTGTTGCCTTAACAAGCATATAGCCAGCATGGGACTGAGCGAGTCAAAGGAATGTAGACTGTGTCACAAAGCTGACGAGACACCCATACATATCCTGACTGACTGCAAACCATTGATGCACAAACGTAACCTACTTCTGGGAAAACACATCTTAGAACCAGATGAGGTAAGCATATCTCCCCCAAGAAAATACTCCACTATATAATTAGTGCAGGCCTTGGAGGAGAACTGTGAGACAGCGGCAGTCACAATAGATCTTTATAGGTTGCAGTGATACTCCTAACAGTGGGTAGATCCTAACAAAAAAAAGGGCCTTTACGGTAAACAAATTATACACTGATAAAATATTGTATTCCTTCTTGTGCAGCCGGATAGAAGTGTACCTACTACTAATTGTGGCGACCAGACACTTCAGTAATTTGCCGTGTACCAGAAGAAATAAGGACTACAAAATAGGACGAGATGCATTCTGTAATTGTCTTTAGGTATTGATAATATAAGAATAGGCGTCTGTGTAAACTGACTTGCGCTTTGTTGCGTGGCAGCAAGAATATTCTTTTTTATTTGTAAATAGGCTTGCGTTTGACCGTCAACTCACCTGGTGTTAAGCTATAGTTACGGTCTACAATGGATGCGCTTGCCTTAAATCATAAAAATATACTTATTTACTCAACCAATATGCTAGCCCACACCAGCTTATCCTAATTTAAAACAAACTTTTTGATAAGTTCATTACGTTAATTGGTTAAATACCACGCAGGTTTTATTCAGTCCCACACTGAAGGGCTCTTAGGGATCGCTGTGAGCTCAAATACCATCGACGAGAAGCTAACAAGCGGCAATGAATGTCGAATGATCCCTAGTTAATTCACTACCCACCAGAGGATAGCTTGATAAGTAAATAGCGCTGTATTTTTTTTTCTGTGTCACGAAATAGTTGGTGTCTTAAATACAGAAACCAATATTTACATCTATTTTATCTACAGAAAAAAAACAGTTAAACTTAAAATTATGAAATAAGATACTTTTTAAGTAAAAATAATAGCCCATTATTTACAATTCATCAATTTCCAGTGATAGAACGGTCGCCGAGCAACCAAATTATTCTCCGATCTCTGAAAATCCCCCAAGACCCTTTTTTACGTTTTTTTTTCAACTAAAAAGTGACTCGAATGACTTATACAGAACAATTTGCATAATTTTGGAGATAAAATGGAAACAGCTTGTCCGAAGAATTCGAAAAGATTAATACAATATTTCAAGTAAATTGAAATCAATTTTTTTTGTTTATTTTGTTATGTTTTTGTTTGCTTCTGTCAACTTTTTTTTAATCTAGAGTACTAGATTAAAAAAAAGTTGACAGAAATAAATCTAGATATTTGTACTCACCCATATTTTAAAGTAATGTGTATTAGAGAAATCAAAATTCAATATTAATTTAATGAGTGGAATTTACGTACAGCGCGCACTGGTATGTTGTGCTCATGTTTCTAGTTTTCTTTGTTTTCTTTTTTTTTACTTAGTCCTTGCAATTAATTTAACCCAGCGAAGTGGTAAAATGATGATAATTAAAAAAAAAACCATAGTAATCGGTACCACCGTTTGATCGTCAAATGGTAAGAAACAGAAATAGAAATAATGACTTTTCGCTATTATACTTGTAATTAATTACATAACTTATTACTTATTTAAACATAAGTTTGCTGTGTCTATTAAAAAAAATGTCTTATTTCGAACAACTAATAGATACGAAGAACTTATAATAAAAGGTTAACTTATAATCGACGAGCTCCATCCTCGGCCACGTCGTCACAGTTGGTGGTCAATCGTAGATTTCTAGCATAAAAATTTATAACATCACAAAAAAATCTGTTTTCTAATAATACTGAGCTAAGTGAAATTAAAAATATACCTACTGATCTGTAGATTGGTTCTAAAGTAGATATTCATAAGATTTTAGTCACTCAAAATGTGAAACGATATGTTAATGCTATTACAAGTAAAGTTAATTAAAATGGTAGGTTATACTGAATTTCATAAAATGTTAATATCATCCGATGATGTATTCGAGTCACGAGTTAATAAATTAGTATTTAAAGAACATTTATCTACAGACAGAACAAGTATCTATTTAAGTATTCTAACAGCCATCTAGTTCAATAGTACAAGCTTTGCTTAGTTTGGGCTAGACGGTGTTGTGTGAAAATGTCCACAAAATATATTTATTTATTTTATTCTATATTAAAAAAAAAACAAAATACCCGACTGCAGAAAAGCCAGTCTCACTTACGATTTCGTTACGCGTGATACGCTGGTGAGTGTGCGTTTTTTTGTGAGAAAGTATGTGTAAAATCGCTGTAAAAGATTATAAATGCACATTATTTAGAACAACTAGCAAAATCACTTGGTTATTACGAAAATGTTCATTGGAGGTTGACGAAAAAACGTTTTTATTTTTATTTTGGCGAATGATGTATCATTATTATTACAAAAAAAAATATAGTCTATCTATAACATTCAGAAAGTGAAGACAACACCTCGCACATCAAAATCGGACAAGCCGTTTAGACTGTAGGCTGTCATATAGAAACATACATACATACCCACATAAATACATATATGCATACATACATACAAACAAACATGCATGCATACCTATACTCGAAAATCATGACCTTCTTACGCAGTTGGCAAACAAAAAAATGAAACTACATAATTACCACTGAATTATTTACCATCTCGTAAATTTAAGCGAGACGCCATAAATTTATTTGAAACGAAAGGAAATCACGAAAAAGTCCTAAAACTTTTTAAAGAGCTTAACTTGAGCATTAGAAAAGAAATTATCGCGGCACTGAAGTATAATTTGTGAAGTTTCCTGAGCTAGGGTTAGCTGTAGGTAGTAATTTCTATTTGAGCTGAAAAGGGTCTGAAAGGTAAATTTTTGGGCAAGTAATTGAAACGCAGAAGATTGATCGTACTTCTATCAACACCAACATGATTTATACCTACCTAATAATTATCCTGTTGAACTTGTGTAGAACAAAAGAAATTAAAGCCATCAAAAAGTGTTGATAAATTATTTAAGCGACAGTTTTATGGCTACACATCGTTGATTATATATACATGACAGTTCAGAGTTGGTAGTATTTTTATACAATTGAAGGGCACAGGGGAAAAACATGCAATGTCACATTTTTAGGTTTTTTAAACTGGTAATAGATTATATTCTATATGCTATTGATATTGTGTACTATAGAATAGTATAAAAAAGTGACATTGTATGTTTTCCCCTGTGCCCTTCAATTGGTATCAATTATGAAGTCTGGAATGAGTGCCTTCTATATCAGACCCTTAATAATTGTCCCTTGTTAATTTATCTATATTTTTATACTTATAATACGTACGAGTGACTTGAACTTCGAATCTCAGTATCCAGTTTCAGCTCGCTAAGTACATAAAGGCTAATTATATTACACACGACATGGAACATGACTGTTTCTCCCTGGTTATATACAAGTATATTACAGTAGCTCAATTTTTGACAAGAAAGGTTTCTGATACATTTGTTCAAGCGAGTGAAAAGAGCGAGTCTATCTATGAAGTTAACCTGTGAAACAAAGAAGAAAATAAAATTATTCGTGATTTTGATGATTCTTTTTTTATTTGAAAGCTGGTGCTTCCCGTGTGGTCCCATTTCAATTTGGTCCAGTTCTGACGATGGCATCCATGAGAAGCCGGTTGCTTCAGTTTTTTAAACTATAATTATATCAAACATACATTAAATCTATCTTTTCACACATGTTTGCTTGAAATATTACTGACGTTTCTCATGACATTGTAAATTAAACTATAGACAGATAGAAGATAGGAATAATCTGGATTTTACAGAATGTTTATATCCACCGTAAGTCCAATGCTCAGTCATAATTGTAGTATACTTTCATTCAAAGTAATTTATGAAAGTATATAAGCTAGTACAATTAATTTTCGTAGCAACGTAGTCGTTGCTATGTGTTCTAATCGTAGAATACTACACTTGCTACGACGCTACGAGTGCGTCGTACAAGATTCGTAGCATATATAGTATGTTAGAGGTGATGAAATATTTAAGTTTATTAGTGAGACATTGCCTTTAAATAAAAAAATATTATTGATATCAGTAAAAAACTGGGGAATATACCCACAAAACAAATACAACCAAATTGCGAATCTTCTTTAAAAAAATAGTATACTTTGTCACCGGCACTTCAACCACGTCCCTATCCTGTACTAGAATAAGGAGCAGCTAATTGACATCTCGACGGATGTCACTTAGGGACAGCGCTTCCGTCGCCTCCCGCCCCACCCCGTGGAATTAGATGAAGACCCTTATTAGATTTACGTGTTATAGTTGATGGGCATCTTTTACCTTTGTGATCCTCTTTCCTTTGTTCTTTGGTAATTAAACGGGAGAAAGTTGGGATTTAACGTCACTACTAAGTCTTAGAAAGTACGGAAAAGCTTTTTTATTTATTTGCTTAGAGATAAATTAGGGGTATTTACCGTGAATTAGAGTTAACTTGAATTTTTTATGAATTTTATAAAATTGGCAGTATTAAAAAGTCGTTTACGACATATACTTATCACCAACAATCAAAGTATATGATACTAATTTATAAAAAACCTAGAAAATTAGCTTCCGTATATTTAAAAGTAATATATTTAGCGACATTATTAGTTAAGTTAGTTAGTTTCCGGCAGCCTAGTAGTGAGACCGTCTGACTTGCGATCCGCAGGTCCTGGGTTCGGATCCCACGGCACGCACCTCTGTCTTTTCGAAGTTATGTGCGTATTGTTGATTACCGCCAACTTCAAACGGTGAAGGAAAACATCGTGAGGAAACCTACATGTCTGAGAGTTCTCAATGATCTTGAAGATGTGTGAAGTATCCGACCCGCACTTGGCCAGCGTGGCAGACTATGGCCTAACCCTTCTCACAATGAGAAGATGGCCCGTTCCCAGCCGTGGGACAGTTTGTACAAACAGGGCTGATAAAAAAAAATAGTTAAGTATACGTAAATGCGTGCATTTTTTCAATTTCTTCAACATGAATATTTTCACGACTGTACATAAATTTTGGTCACATAACAGATAACAGAATAAAAAAAATCTGAATACTTAATAATTCGTTTATTTTCCAAAATAGAAAAAGTATTTTGTGATCTGGGTTATAACTTATATTTGATAATGGTTTAAAAAATGTACCACTAGATCGTAACCCAAGAACATAACGTATAAAATTTTACATTAAATCTACTACAAAAAGGTAGTAAAGTAAGATATAGTAAACGCGAACAAACCAGCGTTCTTTTTACGTGACGGGAACTATAAGTATAATGAAGTAAACGTCTGACTAATAGTAGCGTTACTTTGCTCACAGTCTAAAATATAAAAGGGGTTATACATCATCACTATCAACAACCAGCAACAAACGTTTGTTCACCGGATGTTACTGACATGATGTTAAAATAAATAAAGCGAGGCGTGCACAGCACTCGATTTCCGACGTTTCACCGCTTCCGCCCCGATATGCTAGATATTTTCTCGTGTTAGATTATCAAGAGGTGGAAGCAATATTTCTAGTAATAGCCTTTCTGTTTGTGGGGGAAATACCAATTGCGTGGCTTAGCTTGAGATTAAAGTAAAATGTTTTCAATACTTTATTCGATAATAAGGAAATACTTCAGAAACCATGGCAAATAACAAGTTCTTTTTGCTAGGGCTCCAGACTTGTTTTTACGATAAATATAAAAGATTTCGTTTGAATAAATTGCATAATAATATGCAAGTATGGATGCATTTTAAAAAAATGGATCAATTTGAAATACATTTGAAATGGTTGACGCGGATTCAAAGACAGCTTCGCGGATATATATTTTTTACTTTCCATCAACCGTTTATCACTATTTTTAGTTTCATTCCTACTCGCTGTTTAGTTCACATACACATTCACACATTTTTACAATGATGTCCAAAATGCCATATACCAACAATCTCTAGTTTAGTTGTCTTAAGTTACTTTATTTTGTTAATAAGGAGGAAATCTTCAAAAGATATTCTGCCACATGTGTTCGAAGAATATTAGTGTATATGGATGCAAAACATCCGGAATAAATTATTTCATTAATTAATATTCCCTTGCAGTCGTAAAATTTAGATAAATTATCTTTACACCATTTTGTCCACCTATCAGTCAAAATAAAGTATGTGATAACCATTGATAACTCACTTAACAATATGGACTTACCGTGCTAAGCTTGCTGGTGGCCAGAATTAACGCTTGACGTAACACACAGAGATCTCCAGATATATAAATACACCAAGGTCCACCTAGCTCTTTGTTAGATCTTTTTTTATAAACAGCCTCTGCAGTTGTCTTAGATTTTTCCGCCAATGCCCATTTGAGAAGCTTTACGTAATTGCTCACCAGAGCTCTCTCTCTCTCTCTTTTCCATGCTATTCGTCTCACATGGTGGTGGCGTCAGCCTTCCTGCTTTTGCTTCTCCACTTCCTTGATCTTCGATCGACGTCGTCGTCGGTCAGCTCGACTTCTCTCATGTCTTTTAGCACTACAGCTTTCCACGTGGTTTTGGGCCTGCCTCTAGATCTTCGACCGGGGTCGGAAAGTTGTAAGTAGTGCTAATTGCTCACCAGAGCTCATTTAATAGAAAACTCATGTCAGATCTATACCAACAAACCCTTCTGATTTCAGAAGCTTCTTATTAGTATGCTTCTTACTAATGGCAGGGGGTACTGCTACTTGTATTCTAGTAACCTAGCACCAGGGTGCGTCTCAGATGCAATGCGTGCTTAGTCACCTGATTTTTTCTCGCTAACTCAGTCAAAGAGTCTTCCACGCAATTAGCGAAATACTTCATATACTTTAGCATCAATTTTAGAGCAAACACTTATAAATGAACTTAAGAAACACTATGTACAGCAAAATCGATACCATAGTCTTAAATTTGGCAACCCTGCAAGCCTTTACAAAATGGCATCATTTCCGCCAAAGTATATCTTTACACATAAGTCACCAGCGATATGGAGCTCCGTAAACAGCAGTTAGGCACGTACAATATTGACTTCCAATAGTTTCTGTCTATTTGGTTGGACTTAGTGACATTAAAGTTAGTACAAACAAGAAATAGGTCGTCCTTGCCCGCATCTGGAGGCCAAATTACATGGCGTAAGTACCAACACACACTGAAAGTTCGTCCCGAGTAAAACAACGGTTCAATAGTTTAAAGTTTCTTTATTTGTTGTTGCGACCGCGGTCTCTAAGCGATTTTCTATGTAAATGCGTTACATGTGTGTCAACTTTGTTGGAGGATCGCTACTAAAATCTTAATGAAATAGAAATGCGAATTCTGTGTTTATAAATGTGTATGTTTATACACACACGGTCCGGTTACAGTGGAACGGATTTGAAGTATAATGTTGGTATAATGTTGTAAATACTTAATCTGTTTCCATTTCTGTATATCATTTATATGAGTTAGATAAAAAGTAACAAAGCATAAGAATCAATACACTCGCCTAGATATCTATAAAAATAAAATCAATCTATTTAAACATTTCGGAAACAAATGGAGTCCGATTCTTCCGTTCCGATCTTCTAAATCGGATGCACTTCGAGCCATTAGGTCCTTTTGTGCTTATATATATTTTTAAGTAAAACAGAACTTGTATTGCTCCAACTTGTATCCAAATTGCTGTAATTGAAGCAATGAATAATCATGATTTTGAAAAGAATAAACTGAGTCGATGACAATCGTGATTATCAAAGGACCGTTGAAGGACCAAGTACAAACACAGAGCTACATTCCTGTTTTTTCGGGAGTTCAGTCATTTCAGTCGACATTTGATAAAGATTATAACCAATCTGAGGGCACGGCAGTGGCCCCGGGCAAGTCAAGCGGCAAGGCCATGCCTTACCGTCCTTTTCTCGATTCTCGTCCTCTTTTTTTTTAGATTAAACAGCGTTGAGCAGTTTCTCCGCTCGGCTCGAAACAATGCTGAAGTAAGAATTGGATAAAACAGTAGGATGCTATTTTTTTATGTTTTGTTGATATGTATTTCAAATGTTTAGTCTATCTAAAGTAGTCCTATGTTGCACTAGGATTTGAATGGATTGTTCGTATAGCAAACGCTAAGTCGAACGCTGGTATTGGAGTTTAGAGAAAGCCATTCCGAATGGGGTCATAGGTTTAGAGAGTTACGAGCTTACGACCCATTTCTCAAGGTGGCAATCTCACCTGTAAGCGGCGCCGAATAGCCATTTGTTTAGAAATATGTTTATATATCTATCGTTTTCACGCAGTGTCGGTTATACAGTTCTATTGCGCCATTTATGAACGAAAATAAGTACATACGGTATTTATATTAGGTAAAACGCGAAGTCAATATTATTTTTAAATAAAAACTACGGGTCACTCACGTCTGTTTTGAGCCGAAATAGCGCAAGGCGCGTCACCGACCGAGAGTGACGTGTGCGGTGCTCCTTTTAAAAAGACCGCCGAATGCGGTTGAAACTATAGTCGGATATTTCGGCTCAAAACAGACGTGAGTGACCCGTAGTTTTTATTTAAAAATGTGTGATAACCACGTTAGTTTCCATAGTCAATATTATTGGTTAAAAAAGTGTTTACCTACTATCGGCACTGCATATATTTTATCGTGAAAACGTATACAACAGTGCACCAAGAGTAATAGTTGTACTACGAAAATGAATCCCATTTTGTACTACTAGAGTATCGAATGAAGATATCCGTAAAGGTACGAAAGTCACCGACATAGCACAGCGGATTAACAAATTAAAGTGGCAATGGTCATGGTACATAGTATGTAGAACTGGCCGATGCGACCGAAAACTACTTTAGTGACACAGACAGTGAGTGACGATACAGAAAGCTGTGTACTCACTTAGCAGTGTTGCATGTAACGTATCAGATACTGTATCAACCTGCAAGTGGGTACGGCTCGTCCACGGTCCACCGCGTATCTAGCTCGCCGTCCACGAGCACACTGCGAGCCGCCTTTGTGTTCGCAGTGATACCGCCACTCGGCGGGTCACTGCGAGCTTACAGCGCTACACGCGCGAGCGGCTCGCAACGGGCTCGTGCCTACGTACTCACTTGATACCGTATCTGATACATTACATGCTACACTGCTAAGTGAGTACCCAGCTGAAGAGGTCGTACAAGTGGCAGAAACTCTGGATGCAAGCAGATTTCAACCGGTTTTTTTGGAATTACATGGGGAGGCCAAAGTTCAGCAATGCACTTCTAGTGGCTGACATAATGATGAGAATAACGTAAACTGTTAACAGTCTGGGTTGCCATGTGAGTAACTGCGATGAAACAAAAAATAATTAAAGACGGTTGCGACGACCTGTACTATGTTGTAGTAATAGTGACTCATCATCATCATCTCAGTCATAAGAAGTCCACTGCTGGACATATGCCTCCCCCATGGATTTCCAAAAAGACCGATTGGAAGCGGCTTGCATCCAGCGTCTTCCCGCCACTTGTATGAGGTCATCTGTCCATTTGGTCGAATAGTGACTAATATTACTCTATTAAGACACAGTCAACGCATATTTCTCGACTTGATGCGAAAGGAACGTATTTACGAGCAAATTTCTGATTAAAATCTCATGTGGTACAAAGCGAACTTGTTCGGTATGTGACAAAGCTGATCCAATCTGTCCAATAGCGACGCCGAGCGCTGTGTGTATGCACTTGAGTACTGCGACTATAATTCGATAGAAAGTTTTTATGATGGCTTACTAGAAAAAGAAAGAGGAATCATAATATTATAATTGTGTTGAGGTGTAGGTACTTAAATTAAGTTAAAATTAATTTTTAATTAAATTAATTTAAGTAAAAATTAATTTAAAGGTACTGTATGCCACAAATGTGATGAACATTATTTATTTTCTATATAAATTACATTTTTTTTAGTAAATTTATTACTCAAATTCAAACAAACACTATTGTAATTGTAGTTGTATTATACAAAATAACGTAATGTACACAGTCATGTTTTCTCGTTGAAATGCCAAAAATCCGTACTCAGCGATATCGATCCACATTCCTGTTGCGTACTGCACAAGAATGGAATTCGTTGCCGCCATCTCTGTTTCCTGAGACCTACAATCTTGGAATTTTCAAGGCTAGAGTGAATAGATATCTTCTAGATCGACGAGCTCCATCCTCGGCCACAACGTCGCTTAACATCAGGCGAGTTGGTGGTCAATCGTAGATCTATCTTCTATAAAAAAAAAGTCAGAGTATACTATATAATAGATATTTTATGGACTATATATTTCATTAAGCCGGCTGAACCGATATTGATGATAGCTTAGAACACTGTCGATCAAATCCTTTAACGAACAAAAAAAAAACTAAATCAAAATCAGTCCAACCGTTTGAGAACTACGATGCCACAGACAAACACACAGATACACGGATATATAGATAAAAAGTACACACATAAAATTTACAACACCCGTAAATTAACTTACTAACTTTTTTAGTCGGGAGTTCAAAATTATTAATGGGGATGTATTGCTCGAACAACATTGATTCGTGAAATGGTCGAGTAAAAAGGAACTTATTTACCACAAAGAAGTTTTTAACACTGGACAAGAAAACCGATGTAATTTAAAATATAGAATGAGATAGACAACTTCATTCTATTCTATTGTTTCCTAAGTTTTTCTGTCATGGCAGATCTCGTATTTAGATAAAATTATATTTTTTACATGTGGATTTTCTAAATTTATTTGTATGTTAAATTAGTTGAAATCAATGATTTGATTAATTTCTTAGTAGCATGTGATTTTTTTTTATTTCATCTTACCGTAGCAAAAATCAAGTAAGTCATTTTCAGTTTTTTGTCATCGCCGTCACATCATTTCAGCCCCATGAAATCGACTGGACATAGGCCTTCTCTATGGGATTCCAAAAAGACCGGTAACATTGAGATTGTAGGTTCGTATAAACTGAGTGAGCAGCTCTAGTGTCAGAGTTTTTAAGCTATCGGAAGGTCTCTTACCTACTGGTTGCTTGTTCTCAAAACAGCAATCGTCCAACCAGGTCAGAACAACATTAAGTTTGATACATATTTAGGATTCAAAACGTAATGGCTTGAGTTTCTCATAATTAAAAAAAAAACAATATCGATAAGAGGAGACTTGTTGATACGTGTTTTGCCTTTATATTTACACAAACCAGCGGCTCCTGATCTTTAGAAAATTTTGACTCATCGGACTCTTGTTCAGAAATGTAAACAGTCGCTTCTCCATCTCCGAAAGCGAAGGAGATCTTCTCAATCTTCACCATATTGAAGGAGACGTACATTAAATATTTGACTACTTGGGAGATAAACATCAAAGTGACAGTTAATTCAATAAATATTATATAAATAGTAAGTGCAACCCCGTAACTTCTTAAAATATTTTGGTATAGGCATTTTTTTAAAAACTTTTAACTAGTAACAATAAAATTAGGAATAAGATATGATGTTCGCGATTTTAATATGAGCAATTATTGTTTTCCAGGCAATATGGCCAGATGTCGGCGGAGGCGAAAGTGAGTTCATTTCATGAATTCACCTTTGCAGGAATTTTCCTTTTAGGGCAGACAGTATCAAAGGACATAAAGTCTTAGTTAAATGGATGATATACTTAGTCTGGCCATAAATACTGTTACAGTTAAAAATAAGAAAGATATTACATTTGAAATTTGGAATCTGTCATTTTTATACGATTGTTCATTGAGTTTTCTAATTTTGGCGCCAATACATTGTACAATATTTTGCGATATTAAAATGGCGTGTGGTGATAAAGATAACCGAATCGCTGTGATTGCATTACACAAAGTTGGTATGGAGCCAAATAAAATTTTTAAAACTCTCCATACGCTTGGTATTAGTCAAATGTTTGTGTACCGGGCTATTAATAGGTACAATGAGACCTCCTCTGTTTGTGACAGAAAAAGATCTGGCCGTCCACGTAGTGTTCGTACGAAAAAGGTGGTCAAAGCAGTAAGGGAAAGAATTCGAAGAAATCCTGTCCGAAAGCAAAAGATTTTATCTCGGGAGATGAAGATAGCACCCAGAACCATGTCGCGTATTTTAAAAGATGACTTAGGACTTGCAGCCTATAAGAGACGCACTGGTAATTTTTTAACTGATAATTTAAAAAGAATAGGGTGGTAAAATCGAAACAACTACTGAAGCGGTACGCAAGGGGACAGAAAAATTTTGATTACGGATGAGAAAATCTTTACAGTTGAGCAACATTTTAACAAACAAAATGACCGTATTTATGCTCAAAGCTCTAAGGAAGCTTCCCAATTAGTCGACAGAGTGCAACGTGGGCATTATCCGACTTCAGTGATGGTTTGGTGGGGTGTTAGCTATGAAGGAGTGACTGAGCCATATTTTTGTGAAAAAGGTATCAAAACATCGGCGCAAGTGTATCAAAATACCATTCTTGAGAAGGTAGTTAAGCCCCTTAACAACACCATGTTCAATAACCAAGTATGGTCCTTCCAACAAGACTCGGCGCCAGGTCATAAAGCTCGGTCCACGCAGTCTTGGTTGGAAGTGAACGTTTCGGACTTCATCAGAGCTGAAGACTGGCCGTCGTCTAGTCCTGATCTTAATCCGCTGGATTATGATTTATGGTCAGTTTTAGAGAGTATGGCTTGCTCTAAGCGCCATGATAATTTGGAGTCCCTAAAACAATCCATACGATTGGCAGTGAAGAATTTTCCCATGGAAAGAGTGCGTGCTTCTATTGATAACTGGCCTCAACGTTTAAAGGACTGTATTGCAGCCAATGGAGACCACTTCGAATAAGCTTTTATATTTTAAATTGTTTTATATTTATGTATTAAACTAACACACTGTAAAAGTAATAAATATTATTTGCAATAAAAAAAAATTGTTTTCTTCGTGACAATATTTATGGCAAGACTAGGTATAACTAGTAGTTCTACGAACAGTAGACCTCGCGACAGAGCTTATTTGCTGCTCACCTTGGATCATCTATACATAATACCTACATAAAGTTGGTTTAGGAGGCCGTATATAAAATTTTGGCTGATTTCGCAATTTTAAGTGATTTTACAGACATTATTTCACGGATTTTTTTTTCCATAAGTTTAAGCACCTTGAAAGATCAATTTAATTTTAATACACACTTAATACAAAAATAGGATATGTTTAGATGCCCTTAATTATAAAACAATGTATATTCTTATAATAACAAATAATAATTATATAAATGGAAAAAACGTATAATCAAGAAAATTATTCAGCGCTAAAATGCATCAAGCACATCCACGCGCCCTAACTGTTACACGCAATCTGAAGTTGATTGTCATATCTCGACAACCACTTGACTGATTCCGTTAATTTTTACCACAAGTTGTAAAAATTGTGTACTTTATCTATGTACCAAATATCTTTAAAATCGGTTGGTAATTAACGCCGCTATAAACTTCCCCCCTTTTTATGGGAACCCCTCTTATCAAAAATCGCCGACAACAAAAAAAAATATCCATAGAACCAATACACCAAGTTTCATCAAAATTGGTTCAAAATTACGCCCTGTACGCGAGTACGAACATACAAACAAACAAACTGACAGACGAAAGAAAATTTGGCCAGTTGATGCAGAGACGCTTCGCTCGCTTCGCTCGCTCGGTCAATAAATGGTAAGTTAATGTAACAATACAGAACTGGCGACCAATTAGAGCTTTATTTTTTTAAATAATGTGCTCTTACTAGATTATTTTTATTTAATTTTTATCTCCACAGACACCAGGGTCCGTGACCTTGTCATAATTACAAACTATTGTTTACTACTTATAGTTACGGGAAGATTATTTTATTTTAACTTATGTACTTATTACTATGTTGCGTGCATACCACGAGCAAACCAGCGACCCGCAAGCAGCACCCGATCACGAGTATGACGCATGTGCCAGCCATCGCCCTCCTCAACCATATGTTAGGGAAGAGGGCGACCCGCCACAGGACGCCGCCGCAAGAAGGAGCCTTCGATGGTGAGCATTAATGCTCAAGGTGTGCACACAACTCTTATTTCTACTAGATTTCAGTCCACCGTTATTATTAATATTTTTTTACTGGTATGTATTAACACACGGCTGGGCAATGATATTTAGTAAAGTATTATTTAGGAATCATTGTTTTTGTAATATTTATTTCAACAGGCGTTAAGAGTCAAAGCTACACTGCAGATTGCTACTTCAGGCTACGTGCAGCGGCTGCCCAGTCACAGTACAATTTTATTGTACCGCTCTGTAGCAACACTTGGATCTCAGTCAACAGAAATGCATACTAAATATAAGCGCCGTTGCGTCTGGAGCGGCCACTGCAAGGCAGCACTGCACTTGCGGTCTGCAGCGTATATTTTGACTATCGCCTATTTAACTAACAAAATTTGCAAGCTAAGACTAAGAATTGGCTTTACGTTATATTATCCAATTGTTTTGTTTCTTTTACAGGATGTGCAAAACGTAAGTGGATGAAATTTTACAAATTAACACTGACAGGTATTAAATAAACATTATGAAAGACAATTTCTACTACTATATACGAATATGTCCGAACAAGATGTTATTATTTTATTGGAGTTGATCAAATAATATAAGCCCTTTACAAGAGAATGTCACGTAATTAGTCGCATTATACTCCTGATTTTTGGTTTGATGAAAATGCTAGGTTTAAAGGTCACGCCAGAATCTCATCACACAAAGAAGCTTTGTTTAGTAACTTTGTTTCAATATTAAAAAAAACTTTAAAAAAATTGGTTGTCTGTTATGTTGGTGTACGGACGACAGTTTAACGTGACAACGTCATAACAAAACATTGATGACATGATGATGATGATGTAACGGGGCAATGAGCGTAACGGGTCAATTCGTGCGTGCAGCCGGGGTTCATCGATTTATTAGACGTTGTCCTGTCAAAACATCTTTAATGTAGTCATTACTTAGGGAATTTACTTATGTGTACAGGCGATACTGGGGTGGGTGAATGGCGTTTCAAAAGTAGTCGCTCAAATACTTAGATAATTGAATTATGTGTACAGACGATGCAGGAGTAAGTCAGGGCGATTCAAGCGTTGTCGCTCAAAAGACCGTCGTTACACCGTGAGACAGCGCTGCTGTCGTCCACGACGCAGCTGCAGTCACCGCCGCTCCGGAGGCTGTCAACGCAGACGCAGCCGGTATGTCCTGAACCTTCCACACTCATGGCTTTGATAGTCATAGAGAAGTTGACAGAATAGCATAACTAAGCATATCTGCTTTTTTCACATTTATTTTTATTCAGACAAACACCGTAGTCAAAAGGTAAATACATATCTACAAAAACATAGAATGAATAAATGTTAGTATACTTTTTGCACGATGCCGTCTAACCTCAAACTAAGCAAAGCTTCGAACGTACTAGGCGAACGAGTTACTAATAGAATATTTTGAGCATTGATCAAATTTGATGCACATTTTTCGTTAACACCATATTACCTTCGATTGTTTGCATAGAAAGTACTACCGAATCAAAACAAATACCTAATAAATTTACCAATAGACCTACTTATCCATTGCTTAAAATACAAAGTTACCCGACTTACCCGAACGCGTTCTATACCAGCGCAATCTATAATTACCACTATTATGTAAATGAATATGGCATCATAGTACTTATATTACATAGTAATTAGGGATGTCGCAATGCAGAACTCTACTTTTTATTTAAAATTTTCAGATTTTTTTATATAAAAAAAGAAAAGAGGACACTGTTATGCCATAAAGTATCTTGTCTTTCTCCGATGTACCTATATAATTTACAAATTTTATAATGCTTCAGTTATATTTACTTACCGATTTCATAATGATCTGATCAGCTATTTAACCGTGAAAACGTAACAAATAGAGACACATACTTTCAGTATAATATGTTGCTATAGACAGCATCTCCAGGGTTATTCGCAATCTATCGGATTTGGATTCCGTTTCAAAAATATATCGTATCAAAGCCCCCGCAGGGTTCTAGAATAAAATTTTCGAGCATTATATAAGAACTCTAGAAATTAAAGCTTCGCACAGTTGACACTCGAGATAGCTAAACGCCACGAGAGTGGCTACATTCTTTAGCTATGGTTCGTTTATGCTTTGACTTGCGTGCGACAAGCCTGAGATTAGTTTGTCATTTAAATAAGTTATACTTCTAGATGTCTGACTACCATAAGAGTCAGTTGATCAACAATCTCCTTTTAATGTGACAGCTACACGTATCGCTGCCGGGCGCGTCGTGGCACGTTCAAACGCTGCCGTCGATGCGACCGCCGCTACAAGGTCCGCCGAAGATCCTGTTCCCGCTCTGTTTCTGAGGCTAGCACCTCTGCGCAGAAATAGAAGTAAACATTAAAATGTGAGTCATGCATCAGTATTGCGTAGGTAAAAATTCGAATGAGAAAATTCGACCCATCGACCGATAAATTCATCACTTATTTAGTCTGATCGGCATTCGTCCGATTTTGCCATGATTTAATTTCACAAGGTCGGGTTCACAAGGTCCAGTGACCCAAAATTACTAGACCTAAAAGGTCCAGTGGCCTAATGTCCAAACAGCTATAATCTCTATGAGATCTATTACTTTTGTGAACGTAGCGCGTAGTCTAGGATCAGTAGTTTTTGAGTTAAGAGCCTATTAAGTTTGACAGCTGTCATCCGATTTAAGATCTCGACAAAACATCTGTACTTTTATTCTGTATGACCATCAGCCGCTTTCCAATTGACGTGGGTACGTAAAAGATTCAAATTAGACTTTAGTGATTTAAACTTAAAATCTAATTTTCATTGTCAACGCGCGCATGATACGTTCACGTAACTCGGTTGATAGTTATACGGAATCAGGCTCCTGAATTTTTGCGATTGTTGTTCCTTTAAATAAAACAGTCACTTTGACTTCTATCACATGTGACATTTCTACCGTGTAAAGGCAATACACTGTAACTTAAGTTACAGTGTTTTGGGTTAACAGGACCCATTGACTTTCTTGTGATCTGTTCTAACCCTCTGTAAAAAAAGAATTCTTCTAACCTTTGTCTACACTGATATAATACTTTTAAAAACACTGTATTCGACAGAACATTACAGGTTTATTATTCCAAAACACGGCAACAAAACATACCGTGTATTGCTAAAACAAAACAATGCGCGCGAAAGTTATACCGTGTCAAAAAACCAACGTTTCAAGACACGCGCGCTGCGATCGACAAGCGATAGCGCATAGGTTTGCCGGGAGCTCAAATAACAGTGGCTCGTTCGCGATCAGTGTGCGCGCGCGCGCGGGGCTACGCAACTTTGAAGTAAGAGATAGATCACGCTGCACTTGCAACGGGACCGTGCTGTCGTTCGTATAATTTAATTATTTTATAGAGTTTTTACGTTAAAAATGTGCAGATTTTGGTAACAAACTCTTGCTAAATTTGTCTATTTGCTGAACTTGCTAAATGACGTGAATCAATGTTTTGCCACAACAATGACAACATTATTGTAGGAACACTAGTATGGGAAACCACTCTTTTGATTGTATTTTATTTACTATTAAACATATTACAGTAAATACTAGATGGCTAAATAGATATCAAAAATACCTTTAAATCAATATCAAACAATGTTCTTAAAAGTCATAAGAAGGAAAAATAATCAAATTAAACCCAAAAAACTTTAATCGGCCATTTTCTCAAAACACGTTTTTTCGACTTACAGTGTATTGCCTTTACACGGTAGATTTGACGTTATGGCCCACTGTGCCTTTTGGCTCACTGGAATTTTGGTTCATTTGACCTTTTGAAACTTCTCATTTTGGATCACTGGACTTTTTGGGGCACTGGACCTTATAAACCTTAACACTTTCAACGACTATCAAATAAAACTTGTTTGTTGCAAGCTTGACCGCGACCGATAAACGCATGCCGGCCGGCAAGCTAAAAAAATACTCATCATCATCATCATCTCAGCCATAAGAAGTCCACTGCTGGACATAGGCCTCCCCCATGGATTTCCAAAAAGACCGATTGGAAGCGGCTTGCATCCAGCGTCTTCCCGCCACTTGTATGAGGTCATCTGTCCATCTCGTGGCTGGTCTTCCTACGCTGCGCTTGCCGGTACGTGGTCTCCACTCGAGAACCTTTCGGCCCCATCGGCCATCAGTTCTACGTGCTATGTGCCCTGCCCACTGCCACTTCAACTTGCTAATCCGCTGTGCTATATCGGTGACTCCTGTACGTCTACGTATCTCTTCATTTCTGATTCGATCTCGTAGAGAGACTCCGAGCATAGCCCTCTCCATAGCTCGTTGCGCGACCTTGAGCTTCCTTATAAGGCCCATAGTTAGGGACCACGTTTCAGTGCCGTATGTCATCACTGGTAACACACACTGGTTGTAAACTTTCGACTTGAGGGACTGGGGTATATTGGACGAGAAGACGCTTTTAAGTTTCCCGAACGCTGCCCAGCCGAGTTGGATACGACGATTGACCTCCCTCGCAAAGTTGGACCTGCCTAATCGGACCGTTTGTCCTAGGTAGACGTATTCGTCAACAACTTCAAGAGTGGAGCTCCCCACAGATATTGGGGTGGGCACTACATGGGCGTTCGACATAACCTTCGTTTTGTCCATGTTCATTTTGAGGCCCACCCGTTGGGAAACTCTATTGAGGTCTTCGAGCATCGTACTGAGGTCTTCCATCGACTCTGCCATGACTACTATATCGTCGGCAAACCGAAGGTGAGTGATGTACTCGCCGTTAATATTGATGCCGAGCCCTTTCCATTCCAGAAGCTTATAGGCATCTTCCAAACCGGCGGTAAACAGTTTCGGAGAGACAACGTCTTCCTGCCTCACGCCTCTTTTCAATGAAATTGCCTCTGAGTTCTGGTCTTGTACTCGGACTGACATGGTGGCGTTGTTGTACAAACACTTCAGCACTTCGACATACCGATAGTCAATACGGCATCGTTGGAGAGCCTCAAGCACCGCCCAGGTCTCGATCGAATCAAAGGCTTTCTCATAGTCCACAAACGCTAAGCAAAGGGGCAAGTTATACTCTTCGGTCTTCTGTATCACTTGCCGCAGCGTGTGGATGTGGTCTATGGTACTATAGCCTTTTCGGAAACCGGCTTGTTCGGGAGGCTGGAAGTCATCGAACCTGCGTTCAAGACGATTCGTGATGACCCTTGAAAACAGCTTATAGACATGGCTCAGAAGCGAGATGGGTCTGTAGTTCTTCAGCAAAGTGTTGTCTCCTTTTTTGAAGAACAGCGCCACCACGCTTCTGTTCCATGCTTCTGGCGTTGTACCTTCAAGCACGACGGAATTGAAGAGCCTCTGAAGGACTTTCAGTACCGGTGTTCCACCCGCTTTCAGTAGCTCTGATGTAATTCCGTCATCGCCCGGTGCCTTGTTGTTCTTGAGCTGTTTCAAGGCCATCCTAATCTCGTACAGGCTGATGTCCGGGATATCTTCGGTATAATGTCGAGTCAGTTTGGCTCTTGGATCTTTACCCAAACTGCTAACAGGTTTTGCGACCGATGTGTATAACTGTCCATAGAACCTCTCAATCTCCCTCAAGACTTCTGCTTTGGTCGACGCTAGACTGCCATCTTCTGTCTTCAGCTTCGTCAACTGGCTCTGCCCAATAGACATGTCTTTTGCGAACACTTTGGAGCCTTTATTCCGCTCTATCGTCTCTTTAATACGATTAGTATTAAAGGTACGGATGTCGTGTCGCATAGACTTTGATATGAGTCTATTGAGCCGCCTATATGACTCTGCGTCACCGGAAGACTGCAGTTGCAATGAGCGTCGTTCAGCCATGAGGTCGAGGGTATGGCTCGAGAGCTTTTGCGGTCTATCTGTACGGTGGGGTTTATAAAACTTCGCGCCCACCGTACGGACAGTTTCCACAAACCTGTTATTGATCTCATCCACCGATGCGCAGCTTTCCAGGCACTCGAAGCGATTTGATAGTTCGAGCTGAAAGCTCTCGGGGTCTTGGATATGAGCGCGAGTAGGTCGGAGTGTAGACTTCATCATACGGGACCTCTCAAGTTTAACATTAATATTCAAAGTGCCTCGTACTATTCGGTGATCACTTCCGGTTTTAACCATGTTGATCACAGAGACATCATTGAATATTTGTTTCTTGGTGGTCAGGATGAAGTCTATCTCATTTCTCGTAGAACCATCAGGACTCAACCAGGTCCATTTCCTATGAGGTGGCTTCTGGAAGAAAGAGTTCATCATGAAGAGTCCCTCTTTCTCCAGGAAGTCGGCCAACCTCTGTCCCCTGGGGTTCCGTTGTCCATATCCAAATTGCCCTACTCTCAACTCATTTTCGCATTTCCTGCCCAGCTTCGCATTGAAGTCCCCCATAACAACATTAAAATAGGTCTCTGAAGTGTGTATGGCCCTACTAATGTCCTCATACATCACCTCTACCTCATCATCGGAGTGTGCCGAAGTCGGTGCGTATACCTGGATGACCTTCAGCGAATACCTCTTGGATACTCTGAGTATCAGGTACGCAACCCTGCTCGATACACTGTCGATGGCAAGAATGTTGTTAACAAGGGACTTGTGGACGAGAAACCCGACACCACCTTGGGACTGTTGGTCGCCCTCCCGGTAGTAGAGTAGGTTACCGGATTTCAGGGTTATCGTGTCCTCCCCCTCTCGTCGGACTTCTGATAACCCCAGGATATCCCAATGTAACCTACCCATTTCTTCTTCCAGCTCAGCTAGCTTCTCGTCTGTCCTCATCGTGCGAATGTTGTGTGTTACCAGGGCCAGTCGTCGTTTATGCAGGGGGTGGTAGCCGGATCTCTTCCGGAGATTCTTAGCACCCCCTGCTCCGCCGTGACCGGGACCGCTACCATAGCCCGGAATAGCGGAGCTGCCGGGGACTGGGGGCCTAGTATTTTTGTCGTCTGTCATAGGGGGTTTTTGCCAGTACAGTCATAGGGGGTTTTTGCCAGTAAAAAAATACTGCTATGTTTTAAAAATATTTCATTTGAAGACGTCTAGAAATTGGATGACGCGCCATCGTATGCGCCTCACCACATAATATATCTGAAATTGAGCCTAGGCTTAAAACACTAAATAAGTTAATTTGTTTTCAGGAACTAAATTGGTCCCGTTTGTGGTTCGTCATTTTTTATTGTCCATTTTTTCTTTGAGAAATTGTGTGTCATTTTAATTACGTCAATAAATATATTTAATTGGCTATTAGGCATATTATTTATAAATTCGTCATTTGTAAATCGATTTGAAAAATTCGGCTACAGCGACCCCGCAGGGAGAAGCAGTGTAAAAGTCATGTTGTGTGCAAGACTGAGCACACTGAGAGCTCGAGAGTAAGTGCTGCATGGTCTGCGAAGATGATCCACAATTGCACTGTGCTCTCTCAGAGTAGACCCACTTTACCATGTTCTCCCTACGACTGCTCACTCGGGTCCAGAGTCGGTTTAGCGACTTCCTCGTGGACTATGAGAGAGCACAATCTGTTGAGTGTTACTCTAAAAATTTTTTTATCAAGATTTTATTTTACCATTTTATTGGCGGTAAATACGTATGTATATACTAATTTAGAGCTTTAATAGTCTGAGTAAAGCGATAGATGCTCCGTTTTAGCTCTTGCATTATACTCTTTAAGGCATCAGCTGATGACCTTCCGCTGATCTACAGCCGGCTGACGATTTTATGTTAACTATAATCTGATACAACTTTCAATCGGCAGGAAATGACTGATTTTTTTCTACGATTTTGGGAGGCTATTGCTGCTGCTGCCACGCAGAGTCGCAGCTGACGTTCACGATACCTCATATAACTCCCTTAAATATTATAAGACTTATCGTCCGAGAGCAAACGATTTACAAAATTTGTTCCTGGCAACATCGCTGTACAAAATTTCCAATTAATTAATTTCTGTTTTCTGAGATCTACAATCTTGGAATTTTCAAGGCTAGAGTGAATAGATAACTAGAATCTAGAAAATAGTAATCTGGAAAAGATCGACAAGCTCCATCCTCGGCCACACCGTCGCTTAACATCAGGCGAGTTGGTGGTCAATCGTAGATCTATATTGCAAAAAAAAAACATAGAGCACGGGAGTCAGACCTAGTATTGACGCAGATTTTTTTCTCGTCGGAAATAAGAAATAAGGCATATTACGATACTCCATGGCCTTCCATGACGCCCCAAGACAAAATAGCAAACAGATAACGAGTCCAGTTCATTGAACCGAAAGTAATTGACACCTATAATTTAACAAAAAGGATAATATCTCAACGTCACAGCCGTAATCTACTTTGACAGAGACAAATATTAGTAAATAACTTATTTTATCTTGATTAGTATTTTTACTCGACTGCTGAAGAAGGAGAGAGCTAAATTAAATAGAAAATACATTTTGATTTTGCGATCGTATTGCGAAATATATTGTATATTAGGCTAGGCGATGTAGTTTGATGATGGAGTAGAAAATTTGAGTCTAAAACTCTAAAATAGCAAACAATGGACTCTCGATAGGTAGCGGAAAGAGCCTAAGTATTGGACTTTTCAAATACTCAACAGTAATTTTTTGGCATCAAAGTACTAAAAAGCCTTTCAATTTTTTTTCTATATTTAGTAGATAATAAAAGTTTAATTAGTTTGTCAGTTTGTTATATTTACATTTTGTCTTTACTAATAAATGCACTATTGGAGATAAAAAATGATGTCACAAGTTCTATTATAATGACAGGGGGTACTATGGACACAAAGTTGTGTCGCTTGTATCATCAATGACACTGACATAAAGGGACCGATTCTACTTACCTTTTTTTTTCTAATGTACTGACTGAACAACAAATTAAAATATTTTACAATCTGTACGTTAAAATAGTACCCGTAACAACGTTAAAATAACACCCGTATATTTCTTTTTTTCTTCTCATCTTAGTGCAGCATTATGAAAATATCTAAATTAAGTTACTATATGAATGTACTTTTTAATTCACTTACTCTGAAGTAACTTTCAACATTAATGCAATTTGTCTGCAAAATAATAATTTACCCAGGGAAAGTAAATTAAATTGGTGATTTTCAATTTGTCTAAGTACTCTGCCCCATTTGAAAGCAAGTCGAAACATATTAGATGCTCCGTTGGGCCTAATCTTGTGTCAATCTTAGAAAATGTCGCCACATTTTGTCAATTTTGTAATGCGGCTGAGATTGAGTGCTTGCTTTTTAAATTACAAAATCCCTTTCGGTGGTATTTTCTGAAAGCAAGGTGAATTTTGATTACGTTTCAACACACTTTTAAGGCTTTCATACCTTGAGCGTGGTATTATAATTACATATCCATTAAAATTAAATTATTGACTTTTGATGTTTCCAAAGAATTAATCATAATACCGCAAGGAAGTAGAGTTAACTAAGACCTATGGATGGCAAGAAATAATAGACAAAATCGGAAAGAAAGCAAACGGCAAATAGGCTGTTAAGTATTCGTACGTCGTTTTAAAGATTCTAACTAATATAATTAATATTATAAAAATGAAAGTAACTCTGTCTGTTTCTTTCCATAAAAAATCTAAATGGCTTAACCAACCTTTATTAAATTTGGCACGAATGTTCTAAAAGGACATAGGGTATATTTTATCATTATTTATACTATTCAAATTCAAATAATTTTATTGCAGTTTGTAGATATTAGATTAGAGATTTAGTTGTTTGTTTGTTACATTAAAGATCTTAATATCGAATTTTAACAATTCTAGATTTTCCCTATACAAACAATAATAATATATTTCCAATAACAATAATTATTTGTCATCATCATCATCATTACTGTTTTTCATCACTACGCGGGGCGCAGCTAGTATTGTTATAAACGTAAGTGCTGTAAGCTAACTAAGCAGGAAAAAATATTACTCGTATTTAATTCCTTGTTTTTTTTTTCACATTTTTACAGACCACATATTCTAGAATAATCCCATAAAATGAAAATTGGGCTTTTCCGTTTAATTTTCGAACTAAATAAAATGAGTAATTTCGTAAGAAATGATAATTCAAATAAATAGTACAGACGCTGTGCGCATACTTAACACGAAAACGTACACTCAACGTCATATCAAGCATTACACTACGATAATCGTTCTTATACGGTCGGTAGTCAGTTTTTTTTTAAATAATTATAGTTCTAAAAAGGATAGGTCTTAACATCCTAACAGGCACTTAATACTCAAATAGTACTCAGTTGGTCAAACTTTCAACTAACTGTTAAATGTCTGTAAGTGCCACCTCAACCTAGGATCACACGTGTGTCGGGTTAGGATTACAGGCCTCACCGTTGTCGTACATTAACTGTGAGTAATTGCCCTTGTGGTCGCTTGCAGTGGTCACAATGTTCACCTAGCTCTAGTACCTAGGTAATTTGTTAAGCTGGTACGGTTTAACATTTCGTGACAAAAGAAAATAATTTGGCAAATGTCGGTGATGTTTTGTATTTGACAATTTATGCATTATGAGAAGGTAAATCATCGCGATATATATTAAGGTTGTAGGGCAATTTATTACTGCTTTAATTACAAATTGATTGCACAGGAGTGGAATTCTGACGCCTTATATTTCCTGAGAACTATATTATCTTGAAATTTTCAATGCGAGAGTGAACACACACACACACAAGTACAATAGATTTAATATTTGTGTCCGCCACAAACCGGTTCCAGCTCAGCACATTGATAACTGTGGACAGCCTGCGCTGGTCTTCCACTGGACCCTTCGGTGGTTATGCAGTGATACAGTAACGCGTTTCGTCAACGCGCGGCTGTTACATTACAATAATCCAAGAAAGATTTTCCTAATAAGTAACTCCTACGAGCTAGATATGATATTGAGTTTACATTTTCCCGAGAAAGTTTACAAATAACTCTTGAAAATCGCTTATTTGTCACACGAAGTCTCAAAAAGATAAAAAAATAAGTTTAAAAAAAAAAAATTTTAATTTTTTGCTAGAATTTTACTATTATAATTTAAATTAAAAAAAATGTTTAGGGTATGTATTTATTTTGACACAATGTATTATTGAAAAAAAATATATAATAACGAACACTTAAAAATTTGTTAAAACGCTAAGGATTGAATTAACAATTTAACACACGCAGATACTCGTTACCTACGTTATTTTAATTTGTAATATCTTATTTTTCAATTAAACATGGCGACATACCCAAATGTTAAATTACATACTGTATGAATTAACACACCTGAAAACGTAGCCAAAAGATCTTTGTCTCACAAAAGCAAAACTTAATTGAAAATGTTCCAACAATAACAACTTTACACACTCCAAATATTTGCGAGGTAACGTTACTTTGACATTCTAGAGTAACCAACAAACTCTCGAGCACAAGTATATTATAAGCACAGTTAACAGGGTAAGGGTAAATACATAATGCAATCACTCAAAACCACAACACATTTTTTTAAATGCTGGACGTGGTTTTGTTGTCTGACAGCTTATTGCCGCGTCAATTTGACACGCATGTGAGGTAATTTGTACACTACCGCCGTCATCGAGGCGTCACCAGAGCATAAAGGTTTTTTTTTTACATTATAGATCTACGATTGACTACCAACTCGCCTGATGTTAAGGTTATCTATCTCTATGCACCAGAATGAGATCATTTCGGGCTGTGTTCAAAAAGACAAGAAGGTGATTGTATTTTTACTACAATGATGATTTCGATAGTCCAGTTTGTAACAGTGTAGATAAAACAAAAACCAGGCGAACGCCGGCGTACCAGTGTGTGACAAGATCAAACGTATTTTGTATGACCCGTCACAATTTCGAGTCAAGTTTTTATGTTAGATTATGTTTTTATTTTAGTTTATGGTTGCCTGGAAGAGATCGCTTATGGTTGCCTGGAAGAGATCGCTTTTAGCGATAAGGCCGCCTGTTGTTGCACTAGTCTATTTAAGTACTTTGTTATTACTTTTAAGGTGTGTACAATAAAGAGTTTATCTATCTATCTAGATAGATCTGCGATTGACCAACAGTCACTCGCAACATAGATTGCGGTAAAGAATTCCTTTGTAATACACATCAAGAACGTGGACCGATATGCGCCAACTTCCTGCTAGTTCTCTAGTGAAATGGAGATGTCGTGAAGCTCTTGCACACACTCCCCAAAATGAATCCTATACAAAATTAACAGACAAGCTACTATACGGCGGTGATCGAGACTAAGTAGCTTCTTGGCAACCAGTATAATCGTCACCGATTAACTTCATAGTTTACTCCGCTACCGATCACGCCGAAGATAGGAATATCTTCGACGACCGAGACGAAGGTACGGCGCTCAGGTGACCGGTGTATAAAATGGTTAATGTAATGCTATTTCAGCACCGTCATCTAGTTTTTGGTGACGGTGTCGGTGGTAGACAAATGGGCTTGTTTCTAAGTGTTCCGAGAATCAATTTTACTCAAATATATATGAAATGAATACCTGCTGTAAATGCACATAACACGAGGACTCGCGGTCACAACAGCACGCATATCGATAGGTTTTTAGTTTCCTGGGCATTTGCATGTCGTTTAACCGAACTATTAACCGAACTACTGATTTGTAAAGCAGAAAATAATTGGCATAATGGATCCCGATAGACCAGCCAGGCTAAAATTACTTCAATAGGTAAGTAATTACCTACTGAAGTAATTTTAGCCTGGCTGGTCTATCGGAATCCATTATGCCAATTATTTTCTTAGACGCAAATAAAAACCAACGCCAAAAGATTCAATTTTAGTTATGTCTAGGTTTAATACTACTTTTTATCAAAGAAAATGACACCAACATGACATTTGTGTGCTGTAGGCGCCTGTAACAAATTTTTAAAGTCTTTAAAAACCACAAATATAATCTATGCAAATACATCCGGAGAATATTCCTAGTTTCAGCACAAGCAGTAATAGGCTGTAAAACAAACACAGCTACCCATATTTATATGAATATTCATAAGAGTCACTATAATTACCTAATTTCTTTAATATCCTATAACTAACCCTTACAAGCGCCGCATAAAGTATCTTTACTCTGTACAAAGGTGCCTCCACCTCAAAATTCTATTAAGAGGGCCCCCACTTGTTTGTTTGTGTTACATTCTTAGCTATTGTGTAACCTCTGGGCCAACTTACGATATGACAAAGTATTCGCAATTTCGTCCCCGGGCACTCATGTTACTGGGTGAAATTATGGCCCCCACCTGCTACTAATATGAAGTATTCAGCTAATATTCTCACGGACGGCTGTTTTGCCAGACAATTTTTGGGTCAGGCATAGATTTTTAGTTTACCTTTTTGAGTTGCTTTTTCAAATGTTTTTTTTTTTTTTTTTGTTGGTTGTGTGACAAATTTCAGAGCTGAAGCCCATTGGTTGAAATCTCTGCAATGATCGTGGTTGTGTGGTATTTTGCAAATATATAATATAATGCAATAACTCATTTAGATATAAACTGGATCAATGGATTAAAAAGGCACAAATTATCCTTTTGGATAATTTGTTCCTTTGGACAGCCAGAAAATTTCAGCATTTTTATATTTCATGTAACTGCATTCTTATACCTAGATATTCACAGAAAAATCTCAACGACCTCACTGATATTTTAAATGCGTTTTTTTAGGTGTATTGTTTCTTCACCCCAAAACAGGTGAACGGATCCGATTGTGTATTATCTCGTATTGGAGATAAAATATGTATTTATCCATAAGATCAAATCAAATTATCATCATCATCTAAGCCACAAGAAGTCCACTGCTGGACATTAGCCTCCCCATGGACTTCCTAAAAGACCGGTTGGAAGCGGCCTGCACCCAGTGTCTTCCTGCAACTTGTATGATATCTACTGTCCATCTTGTAAAAAAAAAGTCATTTAAAAATTAAAAATATGCTATTAAAATGCATGTCAAATGAATTCAAATTAATAATAACAAGCCTATTCAATTACATGTCCATCAATTATGTGAAAATTAATAGTAAATGTAGTGAGTGAAAATCTTGAAATAACCAATAAAAGATTGAAAGTTTCTATATAACTTACTTTCATTACAAATTAAGTAAATAAAAATTTCTTTCATTTCCTTTCGCTCTCAATTTTTTCTCTAAATATATTTGCTTTCACATTTTCGGCGCATAAATATTTGCTTTCACATTTTCGACGCAAAAATATTTGGTCTCTAGGATTCCACATTGAAATTCTCGCGATCAAGTTAATACTCCTAATCTGTTTTAATTTATATGTAAATGCGTCCTCAGCATATTATCTCTAGATAATATTCGCTCCAAATTTTGCGAGTTTCAAAAGTTTTTCCAGAAATACATATTTTAATATAATAGCAATCTGTGACTTCTCCCCTTTACTACCCGCTGCTTTTGAATTTCAGACATTGCTCGGAAAGCAATAATTGGGGAGAGAGAAATAAACGAGCAAAAGAAACAGAGAGAAAAATGTTGTATAATGTAGTCTCGAGATCCCCTCTCCCTATTTTGTTGCCATTCTTTAAGCCTAATCAAGGGTAGCGCTATGTTGAAATAAATGAGAAACGCAAATTCCTTACTGAGGTGCTGTTTAATTGATTTTTGTTTATTTGACTCGAACGCTGTTGGTGAGCTAATAGAAAAAAACCGGACAAATGCGAGTCAGACTCGCCCACCGAGGGTTCCATACAAACTAGGAGATAAAAGGGGAAATCATATATTTTTTTCTATTTTCCTTCATAAACCGAAAAATATACATCTTAAAAATATTTAAAAACCTGTTTTAGCTTATGCTCTTTCATATGATACCCCACATGATACGGTTAATTCATTTTGAAATTTAGACCTTCATTCCTTGCATAAAGACACTATTTTTATGTGATTTAATTAAAAATGACCAGTTTTCGGATTTTTTTCTATATGTGTACTCTAACACAATGCTTATTGCCAAATTTCATTGTTCTAGGTCAACGGGAAGTACCCCATAGGTTTTGATTCCCTTGTGAGTGTCGAAATGTGCGTTTTTTACGATATCTTCGGCTGTAACTTTTTTTACGAAAACTTAGAAACTTTATTTTTCTTTCTGCAGCAAGATACTATGAATCTGCGTATATGGTTTTAATTTCAACTCGATACCTTCACTCATTCCCGAGATACACCCGGACAGACGTACAGACAGACAGACAGATGGACAGACGGACAACAAAGTGATCCTATAGGGGTTCCGTTTTTTTTATATTGAGGTACGGAACCCTAAAAATAATCCTTCTCTAGGATTTGAAGAAAATGTGAGCAGTTGTTAGTTATCAATTGCATAGCATTGTGCGATGACTACTGGAACTTTCCTTCTCATTGTTTTAGTTTTTAAAGTGTCCCTAGTTCAAGCATCGCCGTCTCGCTCGCGTATATCCACATTTTTGAAGATATAAAATGACAATAAGAAATCGTCGTTTGCAAAACTATAAAGCAACATTACATAATATATATTCGACAAAAATTTCTATTTGATCCAAGTTAAATTTCATATATAAAAATCATTTTTGCGTTAATGATTTCTAAAAATGATTTTTATGTATGAAAATTAATTTGGATCAAATTGAAATTTTTGTCGAATATTTGTGATGTTGTTTTCTAGTTTTACAAACGACGATTTTTTATAAGTTCATGCAATCATTTTATATCTTAAAAAAGCGAGCAAGTTGGACGATGGTCGAATTACAAGAGTCACTAAAATTGTTAGAACTGAAATTATTCGAATTTTAAATGAATAATAAAAAGAAAATAGATTTTAGGAATTCAACTTCATGCAAATTCAACATATTTAGTTTTAATATGTTACAAATTCAACTTTTTGCTAATTCATCATTTTAGGAATTCAACCTTCTGATCCTAAATGGAAAATTAAAAGACTAATGGAATTATTGGAATATCTTTTATAGATAATATTATTTTAGGATTTCATCTGTCAAATTTGGAGTATGCAATTTACTTATCACAGAATCCAATGACCGAAACACGTTAGGACAGCAAACGACAAACGCGTACGGAACATAACTACCGGTAACATTCCCAACATAAACATTACCTTCACATACGAAAATCCCACGTACATTTCAACATTTTCTTCGCAGTATACGGCGTTACCCTTCCGAAAATCGAGGAGCCAATAAATTTTTGTGCACAACTTCCTAAACACATTGATACATGCTGGGGTTCGACCCACCACCTGCTTAAAATTTAATGCAGAAAGGTATATCGGGTTTCCGAATATACGTTTGTTCGTATAGAATAGGAAGTTTATGTTCGTACACGAAACTTCGTTGTGTTTTTACGGTTCGCAGGTCAATATGGGAAGTCCGCCAGTGCAAGACTAATTAAGTTTTTACAATTCCAATGGTAACAACTTCGCTAGTTGCTTTTGTCGGACTAGTTGAATTGAGGCGCGTCGCCCACACGAGCAGATACACTAGAGTCGCGTCGCAGGCGACGGGGAGTCGAGGCGCAGCCGCGGCGGCGTCGCGGCAGGGGTGCAGTGCGCGACCGCACCGCGACTCCACCGCCATTTTGTTATTTTGTTTCGTGCGTAGACGTGCTTACACTGTAATGTGTGAAGGAAGCATAGCCGCCCGCGCCTCGACGCTAACAAAAACGCCACTCCTCGCCTGTACCGCGACGCCGCCGCGACCGCGCCTCGACTTACCAGTGAGCGACGCGCCTAACATAAACACCACGCCTCGACTGTGCCACGACGCCGCCGCGACCGCGCTCGACTTACTAGTGAGCGACGCGCCTTAGTTTGAATATATTTGTTTTCAAATTTAACTTTTTTGTGAAATTCATTTCATAACGGTTTTTAGTTTTGATTTTGTACATACTTAATGTACTATGGATATAATATCTAAATTATCGAAATAAGCCAATAATGTTATAGTTTAATTATATTGTTCATATTGAAAACAATCGTTATTTTAATTTATAGACACTGATGACATGACATGATACCGTGGGTCGGATGATACGTTAAATTGTAGGTCCCGGTTGTTTGTAATTTAAAAACAGCAATCGTCAAGCCAGGTCAGAGGCCTTTCGGCGGCTTAATAACTCTGACACTAGGGCTGGCCACTCAGTCTATACGAACTTACTGACTTACTTTATTGACACTAATGAGTTATATGTATATATTAAATTACTATACATAAAAAAACATACGAACCGAATTGATAACCTCCTTCTTTTTGGAAGTCGGTTAAAAATATTCTTGGCAGATATTAGTTGTTATCATAAAACTGAAATTTGAAGACTATTCGAAAAAAATGCGAGGACGTCGCTTGTTAACTACGATATTACATAATATATAATATCGATTGTAAATGTGAATTCTATTTTATAGACAACAAAGTAGAAATTCCTCAAAAGAATTCAAATGCGTCAAATAGGCGTATCACAGGTTGATTATTTCCGTTGACCGCTGAGCACTAGGGTAACCCACGTAACGCTAGGATTGATATTTAAAATAGTACTTTCATCATTTGAATCTGAAGTCTAATTTTCAATATCATTAATATTAATAATACTCAATATTTTTTCAATAGTCAATGATCATAAAAAATAAGGCCACTAATTATTCAATAATACACGCATTCCAAAACGTTCAACAAATCAAGTTATGAAAGCTAATGAGATGCTATTATCAGACCAATACATGCTCAGAGAATTGGCACAGAGACCGTTAAATCAGTTCCTCATACGGTCATACGGCGCTAGTTACACGAAGACCACTGGAGGCTATCAGATAGTTAATTACCGTCACTTGACACTGGCTGCGAGGCTACCTGTTAGCCGCTAGCCCGTTAGCTAATTGACGTCAGGACGGGTCGACAACCAAAGCGGGGATTTAACGTATTTTCCTACTCGCTATTGGTATGGCTTATGTAAAACTTTTGACTGTTGTCAATGTTGTTTTTTTATGAAAATATTCTGTGTAATGAAAATTAAATGTTGTTATTCTGTGAGAATGTCACTTATGTATAACGCATTTGAAAAATAAAAAAGAAAGCTGAAAATTTTCAGAACACTTCTAAGCATTTATAATTTTATATCTATGGGATGTTAGTATACACTCAAGATATAGTAGATCTAATACTATACAAAATACTTTGTTATATTTCTGGAGTTGGTTCAAACTACTGTTTTTTTTTTATAATTCTAATATACAAACCTACTGCGTACCAACCTTACCGTTAAGCGCAGCGTAGGAAGACCAGCCACAAGATGGACAGAAGATTTCATACAAGTAGTAGGAACTCTCTGTATGGACGCAAGGTCTTTTTGAAAATCCATGGAGGGGCAGTAAACTTGTTGTGGCTGAGATGATGATAATATAAACCTAAATCTTCTCATCTATTGAATTGGAACTGGAATACTGTTCTAGAACATATGTTTGTTCCAAGGATAACACCTGGCTTTGTAATATTCTGGAGAGCCGCGCGCACATATCTCGGGAATGAATGTTTTGATGGATGGGATTCCACTGTTATGGTATTGCAGTCTGTTGACATAGTCTCCCTTGTATTACATTGCAAGTACATTTTTTAAATATTTATAAATTTGTTTTATTTTCTGCAGCTTTAGGATTTTGTTAGTAAATATCAGTGCTTAGTTGCTTAATTGAAATAACAACAATAAAACATATCGAGTGATGTAGTTTATTCGAGTATTTTTTAGGTACAATGCTGACTACAATACAAGACAAAAATTAAATGACTAATTAAATAAATGAAATTATCCTTTTTTTATCAAGCCTGTTTGTTTAAGCTGTCCCACTTCTGGGCGCCGGCCATCTCGCTCATTCGCTCGGCTCATTCTCATTATGAGAATGGTAAGGCCATAGTCTGCCGCGCTGGCCAAGTGCAGGTTGACAGACTTCACACATCTTCAAGGTCATTGAGAACGAGAGTTCGAGAGAGAGAGAGAGAGGAAGACATGTAGGTTTCCTCACGATGTTTTCCTTCACCGTTTTGAAGTTGGCGGCAATCGTTAATTACTGTAAATTAAAACAATATATTTTATAGATTTAGATGTTTAACGGCAGTCGGCAAGCAGAATATCTTCATAGAGTTTGTCCTTCGACAAAGGCCTCTATTACGTGTACCTATATAAATATAATATTTTTCTATCATCAGACAAGCAAACAAACAAGTCAATACAAACAACAATCAATAAAAAATATAATTTACATATAAAGAATTTGCCACGTGCATATTTTTTTCTCTATCGAACTTTTATTATTGTAGTTTATCAACAATATTTTAACCTATAAATATAGTAAAAAAAATAGTATTAGACAAAATAGTCTAAAAAAACTTTTTAGGTACAATTTTATATGAGTGCAATGTAAATAATCACTTCCAAGATAGGTACATCATATTTTGCACTTATGTAGTGTAAAAGAATTTAAACAATTTCAACCTCAAAATTCATCCAAAATACTGTCAATTTTGTAATTCGAATATATCTATAATAGAGTTATATTTATCACAAACACATCCAAGCTCCAAGGTCGCACACAACATCACAACCTCACTGATTACCTTCTTCCCTCGCAAAGCTTAATCTAATCACGAACAAAGCCCGAAAGGGTCTTATGACTGCTATTTGATATCGCTAATTTCCAACTGAGTAATAAATTACGCGAGAGGAAATGAGGGAAATGAGCAGAGCGACGGAAAGAGGGAAAAAATCCAATAAAATTGCACCTCTCGGTTAATCTTAACGCTTAACCCGCTACGGTTTTGTTCAGATTTGAGGTGCCTAGGTAACAGGAAATTAATATTTCCTAAGTGGCGAGGGACCCCGCTGAATTTAATTAACGGACAAAGTACCTGCGGGGGCTTTACCGACCTTCGTCGAGTGGTTTGGCTTTGCATGGTTTTTGTGGAGACAAATATTGGCATCGGGTTTGATTAGGTGTTTTGTGAGGTTTTAGTATGTTTTGAAGTAAATACTGTGTTAAATGGCGTTGTTAGAAAGGAATTACAAACATTATTTCATTTTTTACAGGAATTCGGAAGTGATTGCCTACCTGTATGTTCCCACCGAGTTATATCCACCGATAAGTCTGCAGTAAACTTATGGCTGTCTGATAGGTTGGGAATGACTGATTAAAAAAATCATTTGAATAACTATTGCTTAAACTTCCCTTCCTTTGTTCTTTGCGTGTCCCTTGTCAGAATGGGACAAAAAGATTAGGACGTTGTTAAATAAATTTTGGGCCATATTAAGAAACATTAGGTCATTTAATTTTAGTAAACATGGGTATAGAATAATGTAATTAAGCTACTCTTAATTACCCGCAGAAACGTAGTCGCGCGTTTTTCCATACTAATAGGAGAAAACTCTTCTACCCCTAACTAAGCATTATACGATTTCGGTAATTATTTCTTTATCTGATTGGAATCATAAATGACTATTTCTCTTCAGTTGCTTTTTATAAAATTCGTTATCTAACCGAAGTCAAAAACCAAAAGCAAAAATATTGAAAAAAACAAACTATAGAATTCTAAAATCAAATAATATTTAACAGTTTGCCCTGTTGTATGAAAAAACTTTGTTCTTAATTGAGATCAAGAAATTATTTTATATTTAATTCCTAATTTATTTATTTTTAAGCCTTGCCTCCAAATGTGTCTAAAAATTACCTACAGACTTCAAAAAAGGAGGTCCTTCATGTTCAACTGTACGTTTCTGAAAACTGTTTATGTTTTCGTTGTCTACAAAACACAAAACAAAATTACAAGGGTTTCTTTACATGTGTTCATATGTAATATTTAAAAAAAAAAGCTTTAAAGGTATAATTTTGGTTAGAGTCAGTTGCTAGTTACTAGATTATTTATTGTTACGCCATAATTTATATTTAAAATACTTTGTAACGGTCCAGCCCTATCCGTTACACATGTATTCAACATAACTCTAAATGTTCAAAATATGGAATAAAGATAACAAATAAACTTATCTCGTCTACATTAATTTATCTGTAATTATAAGTATTTCCCTTATTTTTAATTAGTTATAGAATTTATTTTAAGATGCGGTATATAAAACATTAGCAAAAGCCAAATAAGGCTATTTAGTCAGTCAAGGTTATATTTGAGGTCAATGGTTTATAATATTATTATGAATGTCTGTTTGGAAGCATAACACCAAAATTAATGGGAAGAATATTAACTCAATACTATTTACTGGAGCTACCTTCATTTAGTAATTAAATAAGTATTGGAGCATTTCGTTCTATATTTAGACTTGCACAAGCGTTTCATGGAAAGAAGGCTGCATTCTTGATAGTATGTGTACAAGTATGCAATTTGGTATACAGACGTCATGAGAATAGAGTTTAAAGTCCTTTGAATTAGAGGAATAATTTAATGAGAAAATGTTGAGGGTAGATCCGAAAAATTGTTGTTATTGTCAGTTCCATATTTAGACTTGCACGATCGGTTCTTGGAAAAATGCTAAGCGCCGGCGCACACTCCAGAAGTTAAATATTTTATTTTTATAAATTCATCATATATGTGACGTCACCGTAAATTAATGTAAAGATTAAAATAGATTTATTTATATCAAATTTACAATACTACTCTTTTAAGATAATTATATTATTATTTCTCGGAAATTCATATTTTCATGCAATAATTCGGATATATCGACCATAGTTACCTAAATATCTATACGGTCAAAGGAAGTGGTAAAGAAATGAAAGGTTTCGGTTGTTAAAAGGGTTTTCGTATTACTAAGTAGTATTGCTAATTACGTGTGTATGTATGTTGAATCTAGGAATGTTCAATGGCGACGATGTTTTGGTCCACAGCACTTTGTTACCTTATTTATAGCCGTTATTGTAGAACGTTCAAACCTACTTTGCTGGAATTTATCATTATATTGCTAAAAGTAAGTTAAATTGGGGAGCGGTCGTTTAAGTATTGTATGACCACAGATACAGATACTGATTACGGGTGACGGAAGCGTATTTTGTTATTTACTAATTTCGGAAGGCGGCCATTTGCAAGTTCGGTGTATATTTAGTTTGAGTGCGCGCAAAGCCTTAAGTCGGGACGAGTAGGCGTAGTTCTTGGTGGGGATTGATACGTAAAAGGAAACGATTCGAACGCGGCGGGGCTCTTTGCATTTTTCACTCGTTCTGGGTTCTGGTGCTCGCTGGGCGCTAGGGCTTTCGTAGCTTTCGCGTTAGACGTTACTCTCGCTGGTTGCTCATTTGGGAAATAGAATTATTTTTGGTTTAACGATTGCGGGGAGTCTTCTCTTAAAACTTAAATTATTTTGAAGTGTTCTTTTACGTTAATTTCATTTGCTAACGTTCTACTTGAAAACGTTTTGTGTTAGATTATTATTTTACTTATTGTTAGAGATGATGCGGGGATAAATTATTGTGAGTGTGCGCGTCCTGTTTGGCCTGAGAGTTCGGAATGGAATTGTGTGCTGGTCCGGCTGATACCGAAAAGTAGATGCACGGATTGGTGTATGATTCTTGAGTATGAACCTCCGGATAAACATGGCGTGGGTGTTTAGGGAAAGCAACTGCGGAGTCTTATTAATTATAACCCCAAAGTGGTTATTGCTAGTGTCGTCATGAGCTTCAAACGGAAGTTGGAGACCATACGACGCTGTCCCCTTTTGTTACGTTTTGTTAGGCGGCTGGTTGTTTGAGACGCGACCAGGAGTAGAGGATTTGAGGTCTCTGGTCGGGGATTGGTTCTTTCTCGAATTCTGGCAGCATAGAAAGAAGTAGTGCGCGGATGGATTTCCACCAGAATTTTGGTTAGAATTGGTTCCTGACTGCCCTTCGCGTTGTAGGGTAATCTCCTTGTAACTATCGATGAAGTTGCTGGAGAGATTGTAGGGAGCCAGGGGCCAGTAGGTGTTTCAGACTCGCCATCTAAACTGGTAGTATAGCTTAGTAGACGTGGAATCGGGCGTGAGGAAGCGTCTATAGATTTGGAGCAGTTCCGTGTGAACCCGAGTTCACGGTGGGGTAGTGGTTAGATTTGTTATAATAGCTAGAAGATAGCTATTATTAACAAATACGTAGTTAGCTAGGGACGTAGTTCTTTTAATTCGTATTAGGAAGGGTTAAGTACACTCCACAAAGAAGAACACACACATCATCTCATTTACACAACTTCTGGAAACCCCTTGGAGTTCCAGAAGACATGCACAAAATTCAATTCTCTAATTTTGTCGGTAGGTCTTGTGATAGGCAGGGGGACCCTTGACTCTGAACAATACAATAAAATAAGGAGTTCAAATGGGTTCTTAACAATTAACGTTTCAGGTAGGATATTATCAGTTAAGTAGGTAGATTCTACTTAGTCAACAAGGATCTCTAAAAGTTTATGTTTTATTGGTGTTACTTCTACCAAAATAGATGAGTAAATTCTTCTTATGAACAGTATATTAGTGTTCTGAACAATCAATTCAATAAGGAACACTTTATACCTTTAAATATTATAACCATTTTATCTTGACATCAGTGATCTGAACAACATCATACAATAAGGATCACTGAATTCAATAACCAGAGTTAAATTTAGATTAATTTGGCAAGCGAAACCCTACCCGTAATATTTAACACATTACGAATAAAAATGTAAGCATTGTTGTTTCATATACTTCATTGGATGAACTACTCAAACTCCTTTGTGTTTCGGAAGTACCTACCTACTTCATGCTTTGTCTCTGATTTGACAATGGACGGAAGAATCTCGTTCATAACCTATGCTTATTTAGTTCAGTGGAAGTATCAAACAACATAATGCAAATAGGAATTGTGTAATTTGCATGAAAAGCTAGACATTGTTGTAAAAGTCGGGCAGTCTGAGATATGTCTGAGTTTATAATCACTACACTAAATTAAGGTTTAGATACACAAAACCTTTGGCCAGGATGTGCCAGTTCTACAGTAATTTCTATTACGGTGAGGAAAGACCAACCGTTTGTCTGATTAACCTTGTCGAGAGAGAGGTGTCAGCATTTTGAGTAGTCATTGCTGTATAACGCAGTGTTGAAGCGTATTTGTACCTATATATTACATACATGCTACCGAGTTATATCAAAGACTGCCTCACTTATCAGGGTTAGATATAAATTCCCTGCGGAAGAACAACGTCGAAGAAGAAGAACATCTACATAGGTACATTATATCTGATGTGGCGACTGATACTTGCCTGATGTTTAGCAAATCGTCTGGACAAACACATTCATCAAAAGTATACATCTATGATTTAAGGTTAAGGATCCATCGCGGTAAACAAAGGGTTTCGCATGTAGGGAAATAACTAGATAATTATTGTAGGGATTATTCGATTCTTGTTGGCAGAATTGAAGAATCTCTGTAGGTCAAGATTAAGACCTACTGAAAGTATAAATAAATGCTATAGACCTAGGTATTGGAACCAGGAAGTTCAACCTATAGGCAGGAACGTACCTAGGCAGTAAAGTCACTGTTGCATTGCTTAAGACTTCAACTAGATGTAGAATCAACCATCTCACCTTTTGCAATAACAAAGTAAACCACTTTGTTTCGATAGGATTTTCCATAGGTTTTGGGCCAACAGGAAAGCCTCCGATTCTACATTGCTGCTCTAAGCGGAATGGGTAGTTTTCCGATACAAACTTATTTCTATCTCGGCCTGACGTTATACTATACCAACACAGACATACTTGAAAGATTTTGTCTCCTCTTGTCTAGCTACATTATTAAGAAAGTAGGGAATTTTGACACACGTACAAGAAATACTCATTTCCCATTTGCTAAACAGGGCCTCCTAAAGGATGTTAGTCCGGAGGTTTCTGATGGAGCCAGGGTGCTTAAAAGTCCAACCAGTCTCTGGTCGCAGCACATGGGGCGTTCCTAGTAGGTAACTGGTTGGTGTGACTGGTTTCTACCAACTAGTTGGTATAACTAGTTATTGCTAGCTGGTTTTCCTCGTGGTACGCAAGGGCGGAAGGCGGAGCCCTACCTCTTAGCTCCAAAATACATCTTGACAGTATATTATTAATTTGTGACAAAAGATGTAGAAGTAATCTCTCTGAACATAAGTCCACTCTATCATATATTGAGAAATAGGATTCCCACAACATAACCTTCCTATTTCAGTTAGGTAAAACTATCTTGGTTCCAAGTAAGGGTCATCTTCATGTTTATTGGTCGCTTAACATATTATAAAACTTACGGCACACTATAGTGAATTATTATATTTTATAACTTTTATTTATAATGTTACAATTGAATGTCTCAATCACCAGTAACTAGGTAAACACAAATATCATCATATTAGGTAGGTTAATCCTTGTATTTTAACGATAAGTCAAATTGGTATATTGAAATAGGAAAGGTATCGACTCAAATTCCCCTTCTGCGGTTATTGCGTCACAACAAGTAGAAAGTCCTCCACTAGACGAATCACTGGCCATATATTTAAGTTAATTTAAGTTAATATAAGTGAATATAAGGTAGGGCAGTAGGGTATGATATCTTCTTCTTAATATAGTAAGTTACAAAATCTGTTAAGTTTCATCAAGTTGGGTCGAGCATTTCTAAGAGGGTTAAGGGGATAATTTTGGGGGGGTTACAAAATGGTGCCGTGACCAGGATCTGAACTATTAATTTATTTTATATCTAGAGACCTTTAGTTTTATAGTTAAATATTATCTGGTTTATTTTTCTTATTCATAATTACACATAATTGTCTATATTACATATCAACATATCTCTATTTACATGTCTAGTATTATATATATATATTCTATTTACTTCCTTCCTAGTTATGTAGTTAATTAAACGCCTTTTTTAGGCAAAATGTTGTTTGTGAAATGGTACGAATGGGGATTTGAGTCGGGACTTGTAGGATCAGATTTAATCAATTAGGAAAAGTATGTATATGTTAGGTTACTATATAACTATTCTAGATTTAACTACTTTCAAATAGTCTGGCAATGTTAGAAAAACGGTTTTAGGGAAAATATATTTCTATCACTCACCTTCGGTTATAATATTGTATTTTAAAATATCAATTATTGTTAGAAATTTCTTTTATAAAGACTAACTTTAATTTGCTGGTGAAGAGACAATCAGATGTTACTTATTTTTGTTCAGTCGGATAGCTGTATTAATTAAAACAATAATCTAAGTAGATTTAAGTCATATCCTGATAGTAAATTATTTGTAAATTGGTACAGGCGGGTCAATTAAGGTACTTAAAAATAAAATGATTGATTTCTAGACTTCATAGCCTATAAAATTAGATTTAGGTTCTCATTGGATATTTTATTATAAACAAGCATATCAATATTTACGTTTTAAATAATAGGTACTTACTCAGTAACAAACATTTAGATAACTCAAGCGGTGCTGTAGTTTGTTAAACAAGTGAAATCTCTTATTTTATTTTATATCACAGGCACTATTATACACTGTTATCACTAACACATATAACTTGGCTACACTTAGATATATATAGGAAATGTGGTTTCATGTAGATTCATATTAAGTTATTTGATCCATTAACATTCATAGAATTAGCCTGTAGTTCATCAAAACAGTTGTCTTGAAGCATAGCGGGCGGTTTCTCAGGATTTTGATGTAGCAAGTTAATTGTTTCCTGAAACAAAACAAATTTAGTCAAAATTTATAAAATTTTATATTGATAGTGTGCAATGAAGTAAACAGTCATACTATTTCTTTAGGTAGTTTATGTCATAATTATACTTGTAATTATCCGCTTAAATTGTATATTTAATATAGTTGTAAATTGTAAATAACAAGCACAATGTGAGTGGCGGTCATTCGGTTAACAGACTTAGTAACTTTTATTACACTAGATGCGGGAAGTGCCAAGCATTGGCCTTAGTATAGCATAAGTTAATTGGTAGCTGTCTAATACAAACCTTAGGTTATTATATGTCACTATATCATATCATCCGTGCTAAGTTGTAGGTAAACAGTAGTTTTCTGCCATAATATGCAGTTGATCGGTTTGCAATTGAGGTGACTTCTAGTTTTGGGTGCTCCGGGGGCGTAGATTTCTCTTTACTGTTATTTCATGTAGCTGCAACGAGAAAATATAGTTATGAAACCGATGTACAGTATGGTAGAAGGTAAAGTAAAACCAATGCTTTATTAAAACGAATAATAACTTACCGTATACTAAAACATGTTATGTTTCAGAGTTGTTATTTACATGAAGATTAGCGGGCGTTGTTTTGGGCGTAGGTAATTCAACTTTCAGTAATCAAGTACCAAAAGGTTCAGGCTGGTCAGGAATTTGGTTGGAGAAGTTTATTTTGCATGGATCTTCTAACTACATGATGACTGTCTTACTAATAACATAATTATGTTTGTAATACTTAAATTTAGAAAAACACGCCAGAACTACAAAACTAAATTGTTTATTGTAAAATTTCTGTCTGTTTGAAAATAGAATTCCGACAACTTGTAAACAATTAGGGACGTTTCACCAGAAATCGGAACCATTACGAGTAGCGGCAGAATCGATTATTCGAACATTTTGGATTTGAATTTACCTTAAAAATTTAGTCATGACAGTATTCGCGTTTGTAACATTTTATCGATTTATGGAGCCAACACAAGTTTTATTTACAGTTCGGTAGAATTTCTAACCATCGGTGTATTTTGAGCTAGTAATTTTATTGTTGGGAGTACCAATTTATAACAACGGCATATCTTAATTAATTTCTAAGGAAGTAGTTTTGATTGAAGTTGTTTTTTAGAAACAACAAGGTGATAAACTATTATAAAAAAAAAAAAAATAGCGTAAACCTATAGCTTTAAACCTACCTACCTACTTTACCTGTAGCTTTTAATAAAGTGTTATCTATCTATCTATCTATCTATAGTTAGTTATTGCTAATTTGTACTGTAACATTAAATATTCGATTAAGCAAAACATTCAGGGGTGTGTCACTAATTATTGTATGTTACATTGGCGTATCATGTATTATTGTTGTATCTAAAAATAGTTATTTTACGATTAGTTGAATCAATTTTGTTGTAAACGAGAAAGGAAATATATTTCTAGTGTTCGAATATTGGATTTTGAGTTGCTATTCGATTTTATAATCGGATAAGTGTGTTGGAATGACATTTCACTAAAGCTGTTTCGCAAATGAATGAACGAGTTCACAGATTATGTATGACGAAAGTTTTGGTTTAAATATTAATTTAAAATTATATTAAAAGCCGAATGTGTATATGTACATTCAGATTAAGTTTATAAGCCTTTAAATATTACTAGAAAATATAGCGCTTTATTTTATATAAAATGAAATGTCATTCTTTCTATATTTTGAAAATTCCCGCGAGTATGTAGTTTGTTACATTTTAGATATCGTTCGTAAATCTTTAGCATGACTGAATACTGGCTTTGGGGCACGGCGACGATATCAAATTGTTTTAGACTATCAAGTTATTTTGAAGAATAAATTATGTTAAATCTAATCGCTACAAATTAAATATAAATCCATATTTTTATTCATTAGTATAAAATGACAAACTCAGAAACTTTTAAATTTCCCGCTATAAATTATGTTATGGAATATGTCACAATCTGTTGTAAAATGCTAGCATGATATTTTAAATAATAGGCATGATAAAATGTTGTTCATACAAAATGTCCTACGGAAAAATAGCGGAACTATTGTATTTCAACGATTATGCGATAACAGCGCCGCGTGCTGGGGTACCTTTTAGTGATTCATTTTAATATTCAGATAACTTGTAAACTAGGATAGTTAATATGTTTTATAACAAAGTAGCGCTAGAAAAATTCTGAAGATTTTAGAATTGAAGTTTATGTAATGCGTTTATTATAAAAAAAATATTTCGGAACATTTTGAACGAAACGAACATCTAACTATTTACTTCGTTCGGAAAAATAATAACAATTATTCTTTGACTATAATTGATGCAATTTCATATAAATTATGTTAAAATCTACTAATCTATAATTTACTGGTAGAAATAAATCTATTTTGTTTACAGTTTGTTTTACGTAATTATATTTTTATATGGATAGCGCCATCTGTTGGTTATGTTGCGAACTAGATTGACGGGACAGAAAGCAGGATAAGGTTTAAGAATCAATGTTGGGTAATCGAAATTATATTGTGATACTTAACGTGACACTAGATGTCGTACGTAGTATTTTTAATAACTTTATGTAATTGTAAGAACCTTGTCACATTAGGAAATGAAAATAATATGTAACAAAAATACTATTTGGTTAGTTTTAGTTTTCGGCTTTCTCGTAAATAAGTATGTATGGTGCTTCAAAAGGTAGTTCCGTTGTTACTTAGAACATTTTCTAATAGCTACTTAAAAATATTTACTTTGTTTGAATTTTAGCGATAAAACAATAACGTCAAACTTTCTGTCAAGCAAGGGTTGGTCAAATGAAGTGTTTATTAGAAATAAATGCACAGTATATTTAGACAATAAATAAAATAAATCTTATGTAAATAAATATAAAATTTCGGAAGTATGTAGAAGAATAACTTCGGAACGGATTAATAGATTTTGTGTCATGTTAGTGATTGTCGGGGTTGACGGTTATATAAAAAAAAATCATTATCATCATTTTCCATTACTGCACGGGTACGATTAGAACTGCGGGCGCAGCTAGTTGTTTGTATAGAAGTAATTTTATGGTGTTCTTTTGTTTGACATTTAATTAACTATATTTTAACAGAAGTCAAGGTTATCTTTTGCACAATTTAACGGCTGAACCGATTCTAGTGAAATACTTTATAAGGATAGCAGTAGATCAACCTAGCTTATTTTACAATTGAAAGTTTATGCTCGCTCGTCATAATTGAATGGCTGAACCGATTCTGATGAAGGTTCGTATGGGAATGGTATTGTAGTCGGTCAATCTAACTGAAGAAAAAGGGCGCAAGTAATTTTGTTTCCTAATACTTTATGCACTTTTACATTTGAAAAACCAAACCTATTGTTATGAAACTTAGAGTAATATTTAAACGAACTAATGATATAAGACCAATGTTTGATACTGTCTGTTTGTTACCATAATATATTATCATTGCGATTCAATGGCTGAACTGATTGTTATGGAGTTGGATACGGAGATAGGATGGCAGACTGGGGATAGCCATGTACCGTATTTTATCATCATCATCATCATCATCATCATCATGCACTTTAGCGAACATATTCATAATTATGTGAGTGAAGCAGCGTAGAATAGCTAGTGTACTTTAGTTTTATACAAATTAAAATTAATTATACAGTTTTATAGTTGCGCGGGCGAGATCGAAATACATCTATACATAAATTAGAACGGTAGCTAATAGGAAGTATGAGTGTTAGATATTTATGACAAATTATATTATTGGAGTAGGTATACTTCACTGCGTTTTGTTGTATGTCTGTTTGTACGTCGAACGCGAAATTACTGAACGAGATGGAGTGAAATTTGTAATTTTCTAGACGTTCTGATATAATGATAAAATAGTGTTACATATTTGAGTAAAATCTGCGGCAAATAAATTAAATAAATTTTATGTAAAATAAAGTCGCCACTTTATTTTAACGCGAGTGTATCTTATCTCTAAGCGGCATTTACTGAAATTATTTATGGGACTTAAAATATATCTCATACGATCAAGTTGGCGGGGCAAGGATATGGCGGTTATGATGCTAAGCGAGTAGTTTAGTGATTTTAATTCTATAATGTAAACGCTGATTACTATCAAGATATGATCCGCGGTAATATCTATACAATATACACAACATAAATTTTGTTCGGGTTAGTTATACATTTAATCCATGTAATCAAATAAATAGTTTAACGTTTTAGCAATTTTAAAGTCAAATGAAAATTAAATTATTTTATTATTTTTAAAGTACCTACCTAAATATAGTTTAATGTTTTAGCAATTTTAGTGTCAAATGAAAATAAAATTATTTTATTATTTATATAGTACCTACCTACCTATCTACCTGGTAGTCAAATTATTTATCATTTATTTCAATTAATTAATTATTTGCATAAAATTATGTAACAAAATTCAATAACGTCGTGTCCATTGGCGAAGTATTTGGTTATGCGTTACGGTGATATAAATATATCTTTATGCAAGAAAAAAAATGTAAAAATATATTTTTTTTCATTTTTAGCTTTTATTCATTTAGTCGTAATTATATTATATCTAGAAATATTGTGTGACCATTATAACGCATATTAAGAATTATCTTGATTTAAGATTTATGTACCGGAAGTTTATTTAAGGCGAAGCGTTAAATGTGGTTGTTGTTAAGTATACGTAAACAAAGGTTTTATTTAACATGTTATATTGCGTAACTATAAAAGAAATATTAAATGAAAAAAAAATATGTTTTTCTTTATTATATTTGTGTTGCTCTTTTTTTTACAGGTTCTGATGATTAGTTATTTATAAAGTAAATATATTGAGACATTTCTTGGTTTTCTTATTTGTTTTATTTTACAGGAGAGGTAATGGTTTGGTTTTGGTATTAAAATATATGGTAACGGAAGGAAGTAATTCCTGGGTTTGGTAATTAATAAATAAATAAACAAAAAAGGAGGTATTGAGTTTTATTGGGTTATAATTACTAAACTGGTAAGGTTTCTGGTATGGTGGTACGTTTGATTATGGAGGTAAAGGTATTGGAAATATGGTACTGGAGGTAACTTAATTTTTTTCTTAAATTAAAGTTCTTAGCGCATAGAAGTTGTTCATTGACTGTTTAGTGATGATTTCTAGAACGTGCGTGTATGGCAACGAAAGACTGGCTGTGATCGAGACTTGTGTGTAATTTTAAGGGGTTCTAGATCTCAGCACTATAGAGGTTAACTGAACTATTGTCAAGGTTCAAGAATTGGTAAAACACATACTCAATGTAAACTATCGATGGAGATGCTGGCTAGGTAATTGGAAGCATTGACATAAGTCGATTTTGATGGTTTACATACTCTACACGCAGGAAAGAAATTTACGCACACTTATAAGCGCTGACGTTTAACCAATATGATTTTGAATTTATAATCATAGTGGAGCAAAGGATCTATAACATTTTATACCTTTGTCCGCATGAGTATTCTCTCACTAGGAAGGTACATGTATTAGTCGCCAATATAGTGGATCAGGAAAGTATCTACTCGGTGGCTTTCCCATGTCTCCCTTCTGGAGCTCTTTTTCTCACAAACAAAGATGATCTTGGTTGGTGGTGGGTTGCTTTGTGGGAAGGTCTATTTTTTTTATAGTGAATTTGTTGACGAACTTTGATTCTGAAGAATGAGTCTGTTGTTTAAAAGTCAGTTTAAAAACACGATCATATTGTATATAGGGAACATATGTGCATTTCTTACACATAATTTATTGCCATGGCTGGAATCTTGACAACGTATGGGTGGGGAATAAAAAAATAATAAAGGTTATTTAATGGGTTGAATACATGTGAGATTTAAATAATAATTTAAGTAATTCTTTCCTCCGTCGGACTTTTCAAAGTCTAAGCCGGTTAAAAGAATTAGCGGGCGACTGTAACGGTCCAGCCCTATCCGTTACACATGTATTCAACATAACTCTAAATGTTCAAAATATGGAATAAAGATAACAAATAAACTTATCTCGTCTACATTAATTTATCTGTAATTATAAGTATTTCCCTTATTTTTAATTAGTTATAGAATTTATTTTAAGATGCGGTATATAAAACATTAGCAAAAGCCAAATAAGGCTATTTAGTCAGTCAAGGTTATATTTGAGGTCAATGGTTTATAATATTATTATGAATGTCTGTTTGGAAGCATAACACCAAAATTAATGGGAAGAATATTAACTCAATACTATTTACTGGAGCTACCTTCATTTAGTAATTAAATAAGTATTGGAGCATTTCGTTCTATATTTAGACTTGCACAAGCGTTTCATGGAAAGAAGGCTGCATTCTTGATAGTATGTGTACAAGTATGCAATTTGGTATACAGACGTCATGAGAATAGAGTTTAAAGTCCTTTGAATTAGAGGAATAATTTAATGAGAAAATGTTGAGGGTAGATCCGAAAAATTGTTGTTATTGTCAGTTCCATATTTAGACTTGCACGATCGGTTCTTGGAAAAATGCTAAGCGCCGGCGCACACTCCAGAAGTTAAATATTTTATTTTTATAAATTCATCATATATGTGACGTCACCGTAAATTAATGTAAAGATTAAAATAGATTTATTTATTTCAAATTTACAATACTACTCTTTTAAGATAATTATATTATTATTTCTCGGAAATTCATATTTTCATGCAATAATTCGGATATATCGACCATAGTTACCTAAATATCTATACGGTCAAAGGAAGTGGTAAAGAAATGAAAGGTTTCGGTTGTTAAAAGGGTTTTCGTATTACTAAGTAGTATTGCTAATTACGTGTGTATGTATGTTGAATCTAGGAATGTTCAATGGCGACGATGTTTTGGTCCACAGCACTTTGTTACCTTATTTATAGCCGTTATTGTAGAACGTTCAAACCTACTTTGCTGGAATTTATCATTATATTGCTAAAAGTAAGTTAAATTGGGGAGCGGTCGTTTAAGTATTGTATGACCACAGATACAGATACTGATTACGGGTGACGGAAGCGTATTTTGTTATTTACTAATTTCGGAAGGCGGCCATTTGCAAGTTCGGTGTATATTTAGTTTGAGTGCGCGCAAAGCCTTAAGTCGGGACGAGTAGGCGTAGTTCTTGGTGGGGATTGATACGTAAAAGGAAACGATTCGAACGCGGCGGGGCTCTTTGCATTTTTCACTCGTTCTGGGTTCTGGTGCTCGCTGGGCGCTAGGGCTTTCGTAGCTTTCGCGTTAGACGTTACTCTCGCTGGTTGCTCATTTGGGAAATAGAATTATTTTTGGTTTAACGATTGCGGGGAGTCTTCTCTTAAAACTTAAATTATTTTGAAGTGTTCTTTTACGTTAATTTCATTTGCTAACGTTCTACTTGAAAACGTTTTGTGTTAGATTATTATTTTACTTATTGTTAGAGATGATGCGGGGATAAATTATTGTGAGTGTGCGCGTCCTGTTTGGCCTGAGAGTTCGGAATGGAATTGTGTGCTGGTCCGGCTGATACCGAAAAGTAGATGCACGGATTGGTGTATGATTCTTGAGTATGAACCTCCGGATAAACATGGCGTGGGTGTTTAGGGAAAGCAACTGCGGAGTCTTATTAATTATAACCCCAAAGTGGTTATTGCTAGTGTCGTCATGAGCTTCAAACGGAAGTTGGAGACCATACGACGCTGTCCCCTTTTGTTACGTTTTGTTAGGCGGCTGGTTGTTTGAGACGCGACCAGGAGTAGAGGATTTGAGGTCTCTGGTCGGGGATTGGTTCTTTCTCGAATTCTGGCAGCATAGAAAGAAGTAGTGCGCGGATGGATTTCCACCAGAATTTTGGTTAGAATTGGTTCCTGACTGCCCTTCGCGTTGTAGGGTAATCTCCTTGTAACTATCGATGAAGTTGCTGGAGAGATTGTAGGGAGCCAGGGGCCAGTAGGTGTTTCAGACTCGCCATCTAAACTGGTAGTATAGCTTAGTAGACGTGGAATCGGGCGTGAGGAAGCGTCTATAGATTTGGAGCAGTTCCGTGTGAACCCGAGTTCACGGTGGGGTAGTGGTTAGATTTGTTATAATAGCTAGAAGATAGCTATTATTAACAAATACGTAGTTAGCTAGGGACGTAGTTCTTTTAATTCGTATTAGGAAGGGTTAAGTACACTCCACAAAGAAGAACACACACATCATCTCATTTACACAACTTCTGGAAACCCCTTGGAGTTCCAGAAGACATGCACAAAATTCAATTCTCTAATTTTGTCGGTAGGTCTTGTGATAGGCAGGGGGACCCTTGACTCTGAACAATACAATAAAATAAGGAGTTCAAATGGGTTCTTAACAATTAACGTTTCAGGTAGGATATTATCAGTTAAGTAGGTAGATTCTACTTAGTCAACAAGGATCTCTAAAAGTTTATGTTTTATTGGTGTTACTTCTACCAAAATAGATGAGTAAATTCTTCTTATGAACAGTATATTAGTGTTCTGAACAATCAATTCAATAAGGAACACTTTATACCTTTAAATATTATAACCATTTTATCTTGACATCAGTGATCTGAACAACATCATACAATAAGGATCACTGAATTCAATAACCAGAGTTAAATTTAGATTAATTTGGCAAGCGAAACCCTACCCGTAATATTTAACACATTACGAATAAAAATGTAAGCATTGTTGTTTCATATACTTCATTGGATGAACTACTCAAACTCCTTTGTGTTTCGGAAGTACCTACCTACTTCATGCTTTGTCTCTGATTTGACAATGGACGGAAGAATCTCGTTCATAACCTATGCTTATTTAGTTCAGTGGAAGTATCAAACAACATAATGCAAATAGGAATTGTGTAATTTGCATGAAAAGCTAGACATTGTTGTAAAAGTCGGGCAGTCTGAGATATGTCTGAGTTTATAATCACTACACTAAATTAAGGTTTAGATACACAAAACCTTTGGCCAGGATGTGCCAGTTCTACAGTAATTTCTATTACGGTGAGGAAAGACCAACCGTTTGTCTGATTAACCTTGTCGAGAGAGAGGTGTCAGCATTTTGAGTAGTCATTGCTGTATAACGCAGTGTTGAAGCGTATTTGTACCTATATATTACATACATGCTACCGAGTTATATCAAAGACTGCCTCACTTATCAGGGTTAGATATAAATTCCCTGCGGAAGAACAACGTCGAAGAAGAAGAACATCTACATAGGTACATTATATCTGATGTGGCGACTGATACTTGCCTGATGTTTAGCAAATCGTCTGGACAAACACATTCATCAAAAGTATACATCTATGATTTAAGGTTAAGGATCCATCGCGGTAAACAAAGGGTTTCGCATGTAGGGAAATAACTAGATAATTATTGTAGGGATTATTCGATTCTTGTTGGCAGAATTGAAGAATCTCTGTAGGTCAAGATTAAGACCTACTGAAAGTATAAATAAATGCTATAGACCTAGGTATTGGAACCAGGAAGTTCAACCTATAGGCAGGAACGTACCTAGGCAGTAAAGTCACTGTTGCATTGCTTAAGACTTCAACTAGATGTAGAATCAACCATCTCACCTTTTGCAATAACAAAGTAAACCACTTTGTTTCGATAGGATTTTCCATAGGTTTTGGGCCAACAGGAAAGCCTCCGATTCTACATTGCTGCTCTAAGCGGAATGGGTAGTTTTCCGATACAAACTTATTTCTATCTCGGCCTGACGTTATACTATACCAACACAGACATACTTGAAAGATTTTGTCTCCTCTTGTCTAGCTACATTATTAAGAAAGTAGGGAATTTTGACACACGTACAAGAAATACTCATTTCCCATTTGCTAAACAGGGCCTCCTAAAGGATGTTAGTCCGGAGGTTTCTGATGGAGCCAGGGTGCTTAAAAGTCCAACCAGTCTCTGGTCGCAGCACATGGGGCGTTCCTAGTAGGTAACTGGTTGGTGTGACTGGTTTCTACCAACTAGTTGGTATAACTAGTTATTGCTAGCTGGTTTTCCTCGTGGTACGCAAGGGCGGAAGGCGGAGCCCTACCTCTTAGCTCCAAAATACATCTTGACAGTATATTATTAATTTGTGACAAAAGATGTAGAAGTAATCTCTCTGAACATAAGTCCACTCTATCATATATTGAGAAATAGGATTCCCACAACATAACCTTCCTATTTCAGTTAGGTAAAACTATCTTGGTTCCAAGTAAGGGTCATCTTCATGTTTATTGGTCGCTTAACATATTATAAAACTTACGGCACACTATAGTGAATTATTATATTTTATAACTTTTATTTATAATGTTACAATTGAATGTCTCAATCACCAGTAACTAGGTAAACACAAATATCATCATATTAGGTAGGTTAATCCTTGTATTTTAACGATAAGTCAAATTGGTATATTGAAATAGGAAAGGTATCGACTCAAATTCCCCTTCTGCGGTTATTGCGTCACAACAAGTAGAAAGTCCTCCACTAGACGAATCACTGGCCATATATTTAAGTTAATTTAAGTTAATATAAGTGAATATAAGGTAGGGCAGTAGGGTATGATATCTTCTTCTTAATATAGTAAGTTACAAAATCTGTTAAGTTTCATCAAGTTGGGTCGAGCATTTCTAAGAGGGTTAAGGGGATAATTTTGGGGGGGTTACAACTTCAACAAAATAACCACTTACCTCATTTTAGCTTATTACCATTTTAAATAACGAGCATAAACACTACAAAAGGCCAGCAGCTAGCTTAATTTGAAGAACTAAACTTTTTCAAGTAAGCTTAGCCAGTGGGGGTCGTTTTAAAGTAGAGATATACCTACCTACGCGATACACGCAACTACAAGAGCACGGATACATAAATAAATAGGTAGATAGTACAGAAATCTTTAGCGTAATTGTTAAAACACTCCTGTATAAACTAACGATTGTTTTAGTTTTATGTTTTTGTATTATCAATCCCTAATATATGTATAAAAATATAATACTGCCAATTTTATTATCCTATGACTTACTTAGTTTTTAACTATGTTTGCAAAATTTTGCGTAAAAATTCAATCATATAATTAACAAGCATGTTAAGAGTTTCATAGCTTGATGTGTGTCATCCTAATTGGGGTCACTGGTTATTTCACTCAATTACTAACGTAATGTGATTTGGAGATTCGAGTATTATACTACAGTGTAAATGTTAGCTGTTATGAAGCTGAAGCTTTTATATCTTGAGGTTTGGACATTTATTTCTGTCAAATTAACTGATTTTAAAATATAAATTTTTGATAATATATTCAAATATTATTCTCATTAAGCGGAAATGTGAATAATTAGCAAAGATATAATCAGCAATTCTCTAACTAAGCAAGCAGGCTTAGAAAACTTAAAATCCCCGACAAAAACAAACGGCTGAACAAAAAACTCGATCACAATCGGTTCATTCAAATGAGAGTTACGATAATACATACACATAAATACACAGGAATACCAATACACTTTACAAAGGTACAAACTTCAAACTCGTAACACTCCACTTTTTGGGTAGGGGGTTAAAAATAAGGTGTCGCGTGCGAGTGAGACAGGTCTGGCCCTTAAGTTTTATTGAGCGTGCAACAACATTAGCGCCACTTTACATGTCAATATTACTTTGCAGTTGTGCCAATCGTTCGTGTTTGACTTGACTTAGCTTAGCCATGACTTTGGATTCCCAGTTAATTAAATGGAAACAATGGAATGGTGGGTATTCTCATCTCTGTTCCAATTGTAACTTTTTTCAAAAGTTACTTCGCAACTACGGAAATCGATTGAGCGCTTTTGAATAATAAACTGAAATACAATTCAGGCGGAAGTAGCTACCCTAGTTGTAATTTCCATTCGATCGCCAACGGCAAAGTTGATAGTAGGTGGGAGAAGTTGACTTTCACGTGTGTGTATGTTTGTATGTTCTTATCTAAAGTTATCATCATCATCATCTCAGCCATAAGAAGTCCACTGCTGGACATAGGCCTCCTCCATGGATTTCCAAAAAGACCGATTGGAAGCGGCTTGCATCCAGCGGCTTCCCGCCACTTGTATGAGATCATCTGTCCATCTCGTGGCTGGTCTTCCTACGCTGCGCTTGCCGGTACGTATCTAAAGTTATACTAAATATTAATCTAAAAAACTGAATACATCTCAGTCACAAAAAATCTACTGTTAGACAGAGGACTCCCCCGTGGATTTTAAAAAACTAGTTCGAAGCAGCTTACCTCCAGTGTCTTCTTGCCACTTGTATAAGGTCATCTATGCATTTTATGGCTGGTCTTCGTTCTGATAAACTTAGTCAAAACTATTAAAAAAAAAAAAAACGTGCATAATAGTAGCGAGCAGTACAACTTGAAAAAAGATTGACTAATTTGTCTACATATCAGTGTTTTTCAAATCTTCAAGTCTGCGTGCTTCATCTCCGACCACATCTTCGCTTTCCAACAGGCGATTTGGTGGTCAAACGCGGACTTATTCGTATTAAAAAAAAAAAAGGTATAATCGGAAAAAACTCCAATGTCAAATGAGAGTATCTGTTTTTTAACCGACGCAAAAACGGAGGAAGTTCTCAAGTCAACGCGTATATTTTTTTTTTTATTTATGAATTTTTTTTATGAACTCAAGACTCAGTTTTTTATCGTGGCCGATAGCTTAGCTTTTATATAGCGAGAAGTCAATCTGGCTGTTAAGCCACGTACACACGTATGTATAAACATGCGTGTGCTGGGATAATCTAGCTAAAAGTATTAAAAGAAATACATTATACATAATTATTTATATAAAAGCAATATTATAATAAATAAGTGTCGATTAAAAACAAACGATTTAAACAATATAACTAGTAATAAACAGTCCATATTTTTGAACGAAAATTATAAAATGCAAAGGTGACTTTAAAACGTGTTTAATTTTGAGACAGAGTACAAATTAGTTTAAAATACTTTATTGCTCACTTAAAATTTATCCAACATAAAATCTTTTTTGAGCTTAATTAAGCAAGTACTCTAAAAAAGTAAGCATTTAATTTTATTATTTATTAGCCGCGTTCAGATGGCTGCTCATTAACTTCTACTCCTATTTAGTTGGAGAGTAAAAATAATCCAGCTATTAATTATTAAGCACAGATAAAATTTTATCTACTCTGTGACCGCGCTAGGTCAACGCAGATTTGTGTCAATTAAACTCGCTTTTAAGTGTCTAACAATACGATCAATTATGCTGGAGCATCATCTATTAAATAAAAGATAATAAGATCACTGCTTTCTCTCATTGTTAAAGTTACAAGTTAAAATGCTATCTGCGATTAAAAAGAAAATAAGTTGGTAATAACACTATGAAGACGTGACAATGACGAGAACTTAAGAGCGCTATTAACAAGAATTGAATTGAAGATCAAAATTTCTAGTCTCTCCTACAGCCACGGCTACGGCAGTCCATTACAAGTATACTTAACTAGAAAACATAGATTTACTTCCGATTAAATGATACCCAGATTATATAATTATATCAAATAAGACCCATTTAGGATATTCGAAAAGCAGTCCACATGAGGAAAGTGAAAATATTACATTCGGAGTTTTAGAATATCCAACATGAAACGATGACGCTTTTTCGTGTTTGAAAATGTGTAAGGTGGAATATAGAACCATTCAGAGCAGATGCTTATTTAACGAAATGAAACCGATAAGATAGCTAAATATACTGTACAGCGATTCAAGCTTTGGAGCGCAATTCTCACTAGTCTCAAGTATCTAGTTTTTTTAATACACGTTTTTCAATATATTGTAGCGCTTGCAGCTGATACATGAGCTATCTAAAATGCAAACAGTACTCCATGCATAGCCGAATTAGTGCTTGGTATGTTAAATAAAACTTATACATTTCTGCTATACATATGTATGTATTAGTCCAATAGCAATGCTTAAAATAACACTTTATTTTTATAAATGCGGTGGAATCACACACCGTTAACCGCAACCGCGCGCGTCGCAATTTAAAGTGTTCCAACACAAATTGCAGAATATTCGGTTATTATAAAACTGTTCAGATGAATTTTTTTGTTCGCTAAAAATAATAACTTATTTTTATTTTTTTACAGTTTGAAACTATGTTTAGTAAAATCCATTCCCTGAAGTACTAATAAGTATAGTTCATGATTTTGAAGTTTTTGTTAAATTTAGAAAAAGCTTAAATTTTTGAAAACTAATTAATCTTTTTTGATTAAGTTTTAATGTTACTAACATTTTTTTTGCAATTGAGCTAAGAGACGAGTTAAACCGCTTTTCTGATCTTAAATTTCATTCTTGCTCATAACACCACAATACCAAATATAATTCAAAACCATACGTGACAATGCACTGTGCTCATCACTCTGTGATGGAATAGACAGATTGACTATAAATGAATTCTTTTGAAAATTATTAACTCAATACATCCCTAAATACATCTAAAATTAATTATATTGTGTGTTATTTGTATTATTTGTATATTAAATGTATTATTTTTATTTCCAAAATAAATCTACGTTTGGCGTTTAACTTGTTTGATCATAAGCGATGTTATGAATCTAGAAGACATTCAGTTTATTCTTAATAAAACCAGACAAGTGTAAGTCAGACTCGCCCACCGAGAGTTCCGTAAAAACTAGTAGATAAGAGGGAAGTAGATAAGAAGGGGAAATCATATTTTTTTTTATATTTTCCTTCTTATATCGAAAAATATACATCGCAAAAATATTTAAAAACTTGTTTTAACTTAGGCTAATTAAGTTCTTTCATATGATACCCCCATGATACGGTTAATTCACTTTAAAATTTGGACCCTCATTCCTTGCATATAGACACATTTTTTTTGTGATTAAATTAAAAATGTCCGGTTTACGGTATTTTTCTTATGTGTGTACTATAACACAATGCTTCTTGCCAAATTTCATAGTTCTAGGTCAATGGGAAGTACCCCATAGGTTATGATTCCCTTGTGAGTGTCGAAATGTGCATTTTTACGATATATTCGGCTGTAACTTTTTTTTATGAAAGCTGAGAAAACTGATTTTACTTTCTGCAGCAAAAAACTATGGAACTGCGCATATGGTTTTAATTTCAACACGATACCTTCATGAGTTCCCGAGATAAAGGTCTTGACACCCGGATGGACGGACAGACAGACAGACAACAAAGTGATCCTATAAGGGTTCCGGTTTTTTCTTTTGAGGTACGGAACCCTAAAAATGCAAAATTCTAGTCTCCAGGAAGCACAGAAGACTACAGAAATTTCTTCTACTTCTAATCTTACACCCCTACTGTTTATATACAGAGTATCGATGTTGAATTTATGGCTGACTTCCCTTCCGCTTTTTCGAAATCTATTACGGTGTTCGCGGGAATTATTCGCAGTCAGGTACTAGGAATGAAAAATTTCGACCGGCCCGTTCCCGACACGGCGCTGTATATTTCCCGTTTAACAATGAAGCTTCATGCCAATTCTTTATTCGGCCCTCGGTAATTTACTCCTTTAGTTTTGTGAACGGCGAAAAAATTGGTAGGTTCTTGTAGTTTTTGTTTGTGGCTTGTTGGCTTGTTAGTCGGTCGTTAACCGTGTATTTAAACGGAGAGAAACTGTAAAAAATCCCTTGTCCTGCTTACCAGCAATTTCTTATGAACTGCAAAAACTCATGATCACTGATAAGTACATAAAGCGTCATCACCATCTCAGCTACAAGAATTCCATAGCTGTGCATAGGCCACTCCCATGGATTTCCGAGATCGGTTGTAAGCGGCTCCAGATCCAGAATCTTCCTACCACTTATCAGTCCTCTGTCAGTCCTAATTGTGGTCATCTTATGCTGAATTTGTTGGTGCGTGATTTCCAGTCGAAAACGTTTCAGCTCCGTTAGCCATGAATTTGCGTGCCCTGCCCACTGCCACTTCAACTTGCTAAGCTGCTGTGCTATGGCGATGACTTTAATAATTATTTCTGATTCATCTGTTCAAACAGTTTAATAAGTGGCTAGATACTCGTAGTCAAGGGCGTCACCAAGGGGGGGGGGGGTCAAGTCCCCCCGCTTCCCCCCTAGAGATTTGAAAAATGTAGCCTGCAAAGCAACCAAAGTCCTAAGGCCGTGCAATTATACCTGTACCTACAATTCATATTTTTCTCCTCCATAATACTAACTTGCCCCCCCCCCCCCCCCCTGGGCCATGGGCTGGCGACACCCTTGCTCGTAGTACAGTAATTATCTATCATATGTATACAAATAGCAAATTTCTCAAAAAGCATTATAATCATCTACCGTATAATTGATGGCTACTTAATATGGTGTCTTTTAAACATGTTCGTATTGCTTGCAAGGAAAATAAAGATACCTAGATACGATGCTATTCTGAATCCTATAATTTGAACTTGAACACAAAGTTACGAATATTATAATCAGAGTATGAGATTTAATTTCGCTTGAGATAACTATAGCTGGACATTGAATTGCAAATTACTCCAGCATTTCCCTGCATCAAATGTCAGCTTAATTCTAATTTTGTCGTACAAACGTGGTATGTACTAACCATACTGAACTTCACTTCATGTATTATAAATGTGAAAAAAAAATATCTCGACGTTTTATTAAACGTTACACGGTTGAATTATGTTGATGGCGAGATTCGTGCGAATTACTTAAAAAGTATCGATCTTACTACAAATCTAACGCATACGATAACTCTAACGCATAAGAGTGATAAGCAGTAACTGCTTATCACTCTTAAAATTATTTTTATACAACTGAATTATATGACGAGCAATTTACTCGCCCGACCTAGATACGGCACGGATATTCAGGATATTCCTATGTATAATAAAGAGTTTTTAAGTTTTTTAGGGTTCCGTATCTCAAAAGAAAAAAACGGAACCCTTATAGGATCACTTTGTTGTCCGTCTGTCCGTCTGTCCGTCTGTCCGTCTTTCCGTCTGTCCGTCTGTCGGGGTGTCAAGACCGTTATCTCGGGAACGCGTGAAGGTATCGAGTTGAAATTAAAACCATATACGCAGATCTATAGTCTCGTGCTGCAGAAAGAAAAATCAAATTTCTCAGTTTTCGTAAAAAAAAAGTTACAGCCGAAAATTTCGTAAAAAGCGCACATTTACAGACATTTACACGACTTTCACAGAGGAATCAAAACCTATGGGGTACTTCCCGTTGACCTAGAACTATGAAATTTGGCAAGAAGCATTGTGTTAGAGTACACATATAGGAAAAAATCCGAAAACTGGACATTTTTAATTTAATCACGGAAAAATAGGGTCTTTATGCAAAAATAAAATAATAATATATTAGGAATGAAGGTCCAAATTTTAAAGTGAATTAACCGTATCATGTGGGGTATCATATGAAAGAGCTTCATTAGAATAAGCTAAAACAGGGTTTTAAATATTTTTACGGTCTATATTTTTCGGTTTATGAAAGAAAATATAAAAAAATATATGATTTCCCCCTTTTATCTACTAGTTTGTACGGAACCCTCGGTGGGCGAGTCTGACTCGCACTTGTCCGGTTTTATTTTAATGTTAAGTCTTGTTCTTTATGTTGTTGGTTTTATGATATTATTTTTGTTTCGTATAAATGCACAAAAAATAACTTTAAATGCATACGAAAATAATGATAACAGCAAACAGATTTTTGACTAATACAATTTATACATGACAATTCACACCGCTCGTCACCCTGAGATACTTGTATTCGGTGTTATAACTCAATATGCCCAGAAATTTCACTGAAAACATTGCTCTACGACGCCGAGCACAATAACCCATGCACACTACTGCTTGGAGGTTGAATAACTGACAAAGACGTAGTATTTCTCCAGGCAGATTTTACAAAAGAGACTGTTTCTTATAGAGAAGTAGAATAGATTAAGTTTCACTTTCGTCACTTCGATTTTCGAAATTATTCGGTAATTTTAAGCCATAATAGCGGGCCTAAAAGTAAAAGGGCCTAAACCGTTCAATGTATGAATAAATGAATAATTCCATTTGGAATTATTTATATCGTAAATAGACGGATAAGCTCTCCACTATGAAGGATCTATTATGAAGGCATAATTATTAGCGTCTTACATAACTCCGGTTCACTGAACTCTGATCAAACTAAAGTTATCCACAAGTCGCGTGAGCGTTCCCTTAGCGTGTCGTTATATTAACAGTCATTACAAAATATCCCAATAATAAGCCCCAAACATTAGCCGCCGTCGGCAACACGAAAACAGAATTAATAATGGGCCAACTTTGCGGCTAATACAGTTCACCATCTGCGTAAAATGTCGGAAAAATTCAAACATTCCCATCCCCCGGTTTGTAATCCGTAAATATGGCGTCATTAAGGAAGCCGCAATTCAAACTGCCTTTATTAAATCAGAAGTTTTTTTGGGGATGTTCTTTGAAATACTGAAACATATAAGATCATTAATTATTGTAATTGAAATTACAGGTTGTCACAATTTATAAGCCTCATCTGTGAAATTTGGGTAACGATTAAGTACTTCCAAACTGAGGCAGAAATTCCTAGATCCAACAGAAGCGCAAGCGGCGCGAAAATTAGTAATAAGCATTGACAATAGGCAATAGACATAAATGATATGTTTGTCACAAAAAAAAATATTTGTTTGTAACAAAAAATATAGTTTGTGTATTGTCAGTAGTTAATTAATAATTTTGGCGCCATTTGCCTTACGCGATTGATCATCAACGTAACTTCTAAGTTGTGTCGTACTGTACTTTTATGAATTCTCTAGTTTCGAACCTTACTTCACGATATTATTTGCACTTAGTATTTAGATAGTAGCTTAATCACTATTCTAAAATATTGAACAAGTTTAAAATATTTTTAATCGTGCATATTTCTTTGTGGCCTATATTAAAACATGCCATGGGGTAGTTAAATAAGCAAGAAGGTTAAATTGTGTGTTAAATTGTAATAAAGTGATTAGTGTAAAAAAAGACGTGTGGCACTCGGAGACTGCCGCGGTAAAGCTATTGCATAATAGCTTTACGCGCGGTGTGTTAGGTTATTTTCGTTACGGAATTTCTGGATTCGGTATCCACGCTCAAGGCCCGCGATAGAAGCTATGCAATAGCTTAAAATATCTAAAATAATAGCAACGAATAACGAAAATACCCATTAATTTATAATGAACTCAACTATATTTGTATGTAGATCTATCTACATCCCCAAGTAATACGGAATACTTATTTCACATCAAATTCACCCGCAGCATTTCATAGTTGGCCATCCAGCGGGCCAACTCTTGCATTACCGAAATTGCTCGGAAGCAATCTACTTTATGCGATACATTGGACCATGAGATTTATTCCGCGTAGGGGTCAAAAGGTGGTCATATTTGTGTCAGTAAATAATGGTAAAAATGAGTGGATAAAGCATTAAAAAGGGCGTGACAAGTCACAAGTTCTTCAAGTTATTCTATATTATATGTAATTTATAATGTTTGTTATACCATTATGCGTATGCGGCAGATACGTAGAATACCTATATCTGCTAAGGTATCTTATTGCACAATAAATTATAGTAGCATTCCATTTTCTTCTTTATATAATAATTATAGTTTAAAAAAACTTAAAAAACCGACTTCAAAATACGCAATTCGTTTACTTGGACTATTTTTTTCAGTTGTTTTGTTATAAAAACCGAAGTACTGAACCAATTTTGATAAAATTTATATGGGACCATCCCAGAGATAATTGATGGAGTAATCGCTGAACAAATACAAAAAAAAACCGGACAAGTGCGAGTCAGACTCGCCCACCGAGGGTTCCGTACAAACTAAATAAAAGGAGGAAATCATATATATTTTTTTTATATTTTCCTTCATAAACCGAAAAATATACATCGTAAAAATATTTAACACATTCCTTGCTCACCACTCGGATCCGAGTGAGGCCGGGCTGTAATAGCGGCGCCTCTCACTCAGATCCGAGCGAACGTCCCGTTCATTTTGTAGTAGTCAGTAAACCGCCGGCATTTGATTCAGTCAACGTTGCTTTGCGCGGCCACTCTGTACTTAATCAAAGTTCGCCTTTAAAGTTTTGGTTCCCAGCTGAAGTGAAGGATCTGCAGGGGGCGAAGAATGTGTTAAAAACCTGTTTTAGCTTATGCTAATGAGGCTCTTTCATATGATACCCCACATGATACGGTTAATTCACTTTAAAATTTGGGCCCTCATTCCTTGCATTAGAGATATTTTTTCCTATAAGTATGTGTACTCTAACACAATGCTTCTTGCCAAATTTAGAGTTCTAGATTAATGGGAAGTACCCCATAGGTTTTGATTCCTCTGTGAGTGTCGAAATGTGCGTTTTTTACGACAGATTCGGCTGAAACTTTTTTTTATGAAAACTGAAAAATTTTATTTTTCTTTCTGCAGCAAGATACTATGGATCTGCGTATATGGTTTTAATTTCAACTCGATTCCTTCACGCATTCTCGAGATAAAAGTCTTGACACCGGGACAGACGGGCAGACGGACAGACGGACAACAAAGTGATCCTATAAGGGTTCCGTTTTTTTCCCTTTTGAGGTACGGAACCCTAAAAACATACAGACGAATTGAGAACCTCCTTTTTTTGGAAGTCGGTTAAAAATCAATTTTATTGCTATTCGTTAGTCTCGCTAAAACTCAAAAAAGCTTGTTCAATTTGTTTGTTCTTTGTTATGTCCGTCATTGTCACGATAAGGTTTGTATGAAAGAAAGTTATCGCCATCATCACCGTTTTCATCACAACACGGGTGGGTAAATGGAACCGCGAGGAACAGCTAGTTTACCATATAATTGTCAGCTACAAATAAAATATCAAATGCTTTGCAGCAAACTGTTAAGCAGTTTCAGAGCAGTTGTAAATAAATAACGTAATAAAACGTTTAAAGCGAGCTACATTAAACCATAAAAATGTAAGAATAACTTGACAACCGAATAAATAATTTTATTACTTTAGCCTGGGTTCCCGGAAAAAGAGCTTTTTAGTAAATTTCAATAAATGAAACGATGGGTCCCCCGACACCAACCGCGTCCGGACACGTCCAGCTAATAGACACATTGATGAATATCCGGGACCGTACGGACCGTATGCACCGCAGAGAAAAGGCACCTTTAATAGCTTGGTTAGTGATTTAAACGTGCGAAATAGTCTAGTACTGGTAACAAATAAAATTAGTCACTATTATGTTATACTTAGAACACATGGTATTTGTACAGCGGACGACGGGTGTGGAAATAGCGCGATATAAAAAAAAAATGAAAGATCTTAGGTACAGTTCTAATTGCGGATTCTAATATTGGATTGATACCAGTTTAATTAGGTATGCCGTTTCACTAATCATTGCCTACATTATATGTGATGTCGTATGTTAATATCATAGCTGTTGCAAGCAATAGGTACGGTTATAGTAAATTGAGTTTCGAATATTGGGATATGCCGTAGACTCTCGCTGTGATCGATGTACAGCCAACTGAAGAAAATAAGTCGAATTGCGAAGTATCACTCCGTTATTTTCTTTTATTCACTCCATCTAAGTAAGTGTTATTAAAAATGTACGAAAAAAAATAACCCTCACAAAATAACAAATTGCAGAGCGTCTATCAGTAGCCTGTCTCATTTTAGATGGGTCTAAACTTCCACTAAAACAGTATTTTTTTGCAATAGTTGTATTATTATTCCAAAAATAATAGCCAGTAGGTATTACATGTATAATATATTATGACACTCAAAGAGTGAAGACGAATTTAAGGATAACTCGCACATCAAAGTCGGTTAAGCCGCTTAGGCTGTAGTAGGTAATATAGAAACATACATACATAGGAACATACACTCAAAAAACATGAACCTAATTTTTGCGTAGTCGGGAAAAAACTATAAACTTCGCAATATCGACATCAGCTTCTACCATCTATCTCCCAACAATCTTCAGGCATGTGCTCTGGTGCGTCATTTCAAATCCTTCCCTTCGAGCCCGCGTCAATAAATACCTACTTATCATATCCCATGCAAACACAAAAAGCGAGAATTCCGACATATGATGTGGAATCTAACAGATAAGAGTACCTTCATCCCATTCTAGTCCCACTCAACCATTTTTCATGTCTTTGTTGGGCCGAAATAGGCATTAGGGTGACGTTGATGCGCACTATCCCTTTTGTTGGGGGCTTTAACACATTTTTTAAAGTTTATACATGGAATAGAAATGTTGTGTTTGAAGTGCTGAGTCGTGAAGTGGCGGTTTGCATGTAAATTATCCTGAAATTGAGATTGGCTGTTTCATTTTTCAAATATGGTACTTAAACGAGATTTAGGTATCTAGATTTTGTGGCTTATGCCAAGCCATATATCTAAATTAAATAATAATCTTACTCAAAAAAAAAGTTTTTAGGATTTGTAAGACACTTGTATAGTCCACCACAAGTATGAGCACCACATAGTTAGCAACTAATCGGTCGTCAAGCAGCGAACTCTTCAGTAACAAAATTAAATGTCTATATTCAAAGAAAAACAAAATACACGTCTGCAGAAAAGCAGCTTTTGCAGTCTAACTTCTAACGATTTTGTTACGTTTGATACGTTGTTGAGTGTGCGTTTTTTGTAAGAAAGTATGCGTAAAATCGCTGTAAAAGATTATACATGCGCATTCTTTAGAATAATTCCAGTAAAATTGTTTATTACGTAAAAGTTCGTTAGAGGTTACGAAAAAAACATTTAGACATTTATAACATTTTTTTTTTAAATTTCAACATCTGTATTATTATTATTTCAAAAAATATAGCCTATGACACTCAGAGAGGGAATACGAATCTAAGGACACCTCGCACATCAAAATCTGTCGAGCCTTTTAGGCTGTAGGCGTTCATATAGAAACATACATACATACCCACATACAACCTTACACCCACATATAACATACACTCGAAAAACATAACCCTCCTTCTTACGCAGTCGGGTAAAAATACACATGACGTTGACCGGTATAAAGACCACGTGCACCTAAATAAACATTACCTACTTAATTAGCAACTACCTATATATATTAAAAAATATATAAAAAAACAACATATCACATTTAAAGGATTAAAGTTTAAAAAAATATATATTTTCACACACCAAAGTAACGTTAAAGTTCAAAAGTAACTTGAATTCTTGGCCGTGGCTGTAGTTTTCTTGCATTTACAACTTAGCATCGCGTGCTAAGCAAATCGGGCTATTTGTTTTAGTCTCGTGTCATTCTGATATTAGTTATTATGATTGATTGCCCCCAGTCTATATTATAAGAAGAATTTTGAGCTTGTTTTTTAAATTAGGCGTAAGACATAGTATGCTCATGCAAACATTATGCAATACATAGCTTTCAATTATTCTATTTCTATAAAGTTAACAAACCTGGAGTTGTTAAGTTTTGTGTAGGTAGCGCAGAAGTTTTAGTTCGAATTACAGCTATAGAAAGTTAAGAGAAATTATTTGGTCCTAAAATAGATTTGAATAAAGCCTGATATTGGTTTTATACTTGCTTTCGATTAACGTGTAACGATGTACTAACTATTATGTAGTTCAAAATAGTATATTGGTTAGAATCACAGATTTTTCTAAGGTGAAACATACCTTAATTATTTAAATTTTAATTATATGAAAATCGTAAGTTTCACTCACATTTGACCCTTCTGTAGAAAGCAATAAAGAAATGTTCTTTAGTTTTTTGTTTTCGTTTTATTTTACTTCAAAGTTGACACTCTGTATCAATTTCATTTATATGCTGAGGCATCAGCATTACTGTTTTTACTATAGGTTTTAGGGCCATAGAAAAATAGTTGAATGTCGCGTTTATTGTCTTTTGACACCGCTAAATTCTTAACTTTTCGTTATTATTTTTATAAATAGAGTTATTGTATGTCTTGATATTACATTATGAATATTTTTTTTTTATCTATTGCAGTTCAAAAGATAGAGTAGTTCACATTCAGATCCACAAACAGATAGGCAGAACAACAGAGACGGAGAGACAGAGTAGACTCAGCAACAGTTTCCCTCACCTTTGGAAACGGAAAAATCCAGTACACCGCAGCAAATATATTATCAAACTTCACACTAATATTATGAAGGCGAAAGTTTACGAGTGTGTTTGTATGTTTGTTTTTCTTCATGCTCAAATGGCTAAACCGATTTTGATGAAATTTGTTAAGGAGCTGTCACCCTGGATTAACTCATAGGCTACTTTTTATCCAGAAAAATAATATCTTCTTTGATTTAATTTATGTAAAACAGCGGGCAACACCACGGGACGCAGCTAGTAAGAAAATAAATCTTTATTCGTGTCTCAACGGAATTTTGAAATCCACATAGCCGTTGTAGTAAAAATGCCAACACTAAATTAAATTCGTAATACAGTCATACCTTACTCTGTTAGTTCATCATTATAAATGCATATAATAACAAGCAAATAGCTCCCCACAATGTAGAATAATACCTCCGTAATGCCGTTCAAATATACGTGTACAGTTTAATTTTCCAATACCACATAATAATTCCAGTAAACGATTTCAATGCACATATTTGCCTCTTGATTAATCGCACGTGATCCGAATGCTATTCACCTTTGCAAATCATTCCCGTTGACAAATTCAATAACGCAAAAATTAGCGTGAAATCATTTAACTGAACATTTTGATTATGCTATTATGTATGATTATGATATTAATTTAATATTATATCCCATCAAAAACATAACATGTACAAAAGGCCAAGTCTCGCTACGCAGGTCTCCTACTACAAAAAGTTGTGAAATCTAAGGTAAAACCATAATTTTAGTACTATCTATGAGAGTATTTATCTAACTATTTTGTAAGAAATTGTGACTTAATTAGTTAACTAACAACTTTTGTAGTAACCGTAACGATATTAAACATCTTTATTTCTTTAATAATTAGAATGACTTGGCCTACCTATCAACTGGCTTAAACCGAAATTTTGCGGTTTTAGCAACGAAAGCTCGAATGAACCGCAAAATTAACTTTGTAATCTTATACAAATGTACGAAATTACAAAGTTACTTATGCAGTTAATATATCTCGAGAATGGGGCCAAAATTGTTATATGTCTTAATTTTTCTTTGCTTTATATGCTAAACACTAATTGTCTTCAAAATTTCAAGCGTGTATGTCTGCTAGAAGTGCCTTAGAATTTTGATGATCGGTGAGTGTATAGTGAGTAGATGAGTAGATGGATAGATGAGTGTGTCAGTGACAAAATCAAGGAACTTTGACTTGCAATATTTCTTAAAGTACAGGTTCAAATTGAATTAAATTTGGATATGTTCTTAGTACTAATATACTCTCTTTGTCTCTGAAATTTCAGGCTTCTAACTTTACCCACAACAAAGTTACAGGGGGGTCGAAATTGCTCTGAATGGCTTCGAGAAAAGGATGGTACGGCGTGGCCTTGCCGCTCGACTTGCCCGGGGCCACTGCCGTGCCCCCAGATAGGAAATGGATAATGTATAAATCTATAAACAGCAATATTGGATACGTGTTTCCATTCCTGCATTTTTTTATGGTAGTTGAATATTTTTCATGAAACTGACAAGTATTTAAAGTTTTGTCGTTTTTTAGGGTTCCGTACCTCAAAAGAAAAAAACGGAACCCTTATAGGATCACTTTGTTGTCCGTCTGTCTGTCTGTCCGTCTGTCCGGGTGTCAAGATCTTTATCTGGGGAACGCGTAAAGATATCGTGTTGAAATTAAAATCATATCCATAGTCTCTTGCTGCAAAAAGAAAAAAAAAAACTCAGTTTTCGTAAAAAAAAAGTTACAGCCCAATATGTCGTAAAAAGCGCAAATTTCGTCACTCACAAGGGAATCAAAACCTATGGGGTACTTCCCGTTGACCTAGAACTATGAAATTTGGCAAGAAGTATTGTGTTAAGCCTCGATGACACTGGGCTAGTGTACGAGCTGCTAGTCGGTGAGTTTGAAAGCTAGCGAGTGAGCGAGTAGCGAGTGTCGATGACACAATCAAAAGCAGATTTTAAAAAAGCTCAATGACATGGAGCGAGTTTACAAGCTGCTCGCGAACTATTATGATTATGATTTGACTGTGTTGATTGTATATTTAAAAGGGCTGTTTTATTCTATGGGTACAATTAACCTGAAATAAAATTATTTTGAATTTGAATTATACACATATAGGAAAAAAAACAAAAATTGGATTTTTTGTATTTAATCACAAAAAAATTGTGTCTTTATGAAAGGAATGAGGGTCCAAATTTTAATGTTCTTTAATCGTATCATGTGGAGTATATACTATATATATATATATATATATATATATATATGAAAGAGCTCCATTAGCATAAGCTAAAACAGGATTTTTTTTTATTTTGAATATTTTTACGATATATATTTTTCGGTTTATGAAGGAAAATATAAAAAAATATATGGTTTCTCCCTTTTATCTACTAGTTTGTATGGAACCCTCGGTGCTCGGTGGTCCGGTTTTATTTATGAACCACATTTAAAACGTCAACATAGGTTGACGTTTTAAATGTCCCTGCCCCCTTCTCTGTTTCCTGAGAGCTATAATCTTGGAATTTTTAAGGCTAGAGTGAATAGATATCTTCTAAATCGACATGCTACATCCACGAACATACCGTTGTGTAGCATCAGGCAAAAACATAATCCTCCTTCAGTAGTCGGGTAAAAAAGATAGATACACCTGATAAATATAAACTTTCTTTTTGCGCAGTTGGATAAAAACAAAACAAATTTTGTTCTATCGAGTTATCCATTTCTTAAACTGAATTATGTTTGAGTTTTTCGTTATTACAAAAAATATTAAAGACTAAATGAATTATCTCAACGTCAAGACGTCGTTGAATTTTTTGTTTGTTGTTGCTTTTAGTGAAGTTTATTTAACAATATTAACATAATCCTTCTTCAGTAGTAGGGTAAAAAAGGTACATACACCCGATAAACTTAAACTTTCTTATTGCGCAGTCAGGTAAAAACAAAACAAATTTTGTTCTATCAAGATAGCCATTTCTTAAACTGAATTATGTTTGAGTTTTTCGTTATTACAAAAAATATTAAAGACTAAATGAATTATCTCAACGTCAAGACGTCGTTATTTAACAATATTAACATAATCCTCCTTCAGTAGTAGGGTAAAAAAGGTACATACACCCGATAAACTTAAACTTTCTTTTTGCGCAGTCAGGTAAAAACAAAACAAATTTTGTTCTATCAAGTTATCCATTTCTTAAACTGAATTATGTTTGAGTTTTTCGTTATTACAAAAAATATTAAAGACTAAATGAATTATCTCAACGTCAAGACTTCGTTGAATTTTTTGTTTGTTGTTGCTTTTAGTGAAGTTTATTTAACAATTTTATACTGTAACAAAATAAGTAAAGTGAAGGCCAAAAGGTTTTTGCGTTTTTGGCCTCTCACTGGTTTGGCCATTCGCGTAAATATTTTTTTTAGTAAGCAAAAGGCCAAATGGTCTTTTGCGTTCTTGGCCATATGCGTCGATCCCGTTTAAATCGTTCAAATTTCAGGCTGTCAACTACAAAACAAGCAAAGTCCTTTGGTCCTTTGACTACTTTAGTTCGCAATGCCAAAAAAGAAATTCTGTGTATACTCAACTGTCAAGGAACCATTTAATCAAAACAAAAGGGTTGAACCAAAGTTAACTCAAAATGGAGATTAAATCTATTCTACCGTTCTCATAAAAAAAAAACTGTGCAGATTCCAACGTGACTGCGATACGGCCGTGTTTAATTTTGAAACGGACAGAGGCGAAAGATTTTAATGAGAGATCAGGTTTTTCAATTATCCCTCACTTCTTTTGCAAAGTTTCGCTTAAGGTTTTTTATCGAGTCCGTAGAGCTACGGAGGATCAGGCCACTTGGATTTAGGATGTCTTTTAGCTTTACTTAGTGATGGACAAATAATATCGTTATACGACGATAGTAACTGTATTAGCGAGAAATAGACAAAGTTAATTTTGTTTTTTATTTACAGTTAATATATATATGTATATATATAGTAATATAACAGCTGTACTAACAATGCTGATTTAAATAAATCAATCACATTATGAGTAGGGCAAAATAAAATAGTCATGAGGACTTTTTTCCAGAAAACACATAAGTACTACATGACCGCGTGCGCAAAAATATTATCCAGCAGAAACCAATCTTGTTCCTTCAATGAAAACTTTCTGATTGTATAAATAAATTCATTAGATCTATTATGTAGTAACATAAGCATTTTTTCTATAACATTGTCGCATTGACCTTTTCAATCATATCATGGAAAAATACTTTTACTTGAAAAACTGAAATCTAACTTATATGTAAGTTAAATGTATCTAGTGTGCTATATTCATCTAGTCTGTTTCCGCTTCGAGGTCTTAAAGCTGGTACTCTTGCCTACCTCGAAGTCTTCAAGCTGTACTTTCATACTTACATAATTAATACTTCAATACTCTCAATACTTCAAGACTTATACTATTTTTAAAACATACTATAATTCACTATGGTGTAAAATGATCTATAAGACTTGTTTACGTTAAGCGTAATATTATTAATGGCTTAGAAAAATGAATAGCTGTTTTTAGTATGGGTGAAATGACATTTTAATTTTTAGTTTGGGTAATATTTTTTCGATTTTGATAAAAAATAGTTATTGCGTTCAACATATTGTGATACTGTTCAGTTCAGACTGTAAAGGTCAAAGTATTATTCTCAAACCGATTCTATACGTACATATTATTATTTATCTACTTTTTAAACTAGCGTGGAAAAAAATGCGTTCGTGTAAATGCGCATTTACAGTACGTGTAATGTACAATGTATCTCCACACGACAATTATTAAGGACCCATTGTACTAAGTACTATGAGACTAATATTGAAATCACGAAAAAAAATCTACAACATAACAAAAGTGTTCCATACCTTTTGTAACCTAAATTAACATCTAGGTGTTGGAAATAGTGTTTTCTGTATATTTTTAATAATAAACTAGAGCTTCAATAAGGCCGCTAATTACTCAAACAGATTTCGCGTGTAAATGAACGAAAAATTAAAAGTACCGTTTTATGTTCTCCCTGGCACGTGATGAAGAGACAAAATTACTTTTAATCGCTATAAAAAAGCTTCTAAACGACCTCTCGTGTTATAATTACGGCTACCTTTAATGCGTTTTTCCTGTTACATGCCAAATTAATCGTCAATTTTTATGACTCCGAATATTGTATTTTAATTAATGTTACATTTCCAGCTGACGTAGGCGATTAGAGTCGTTTGTCAAACAATATAATAGCTTTAAAAGAGGACGATTGTATTGCTTAAAATTGGCATTAATGCCCAAAAAGATAAATGTAGTTCGCTTTAAGTAATTTATACGAGTAGAATATGTATGTAGTGTATATATATGTATATAGTGCTTGCACAATCTATTGTTAGTATCTTTTTTTCTGAAATAACATAGGGAGCGGTAAAAAAAGAAATTTTGGAACTAGTCTGCTCACGTGGCTACGCATGTAAAGAGTTATTATTTGACTAAATTACAAGCATAATGCGAACTAGATTTTATTTCAGGCTAGCACAGATCTAGTAAAAATAACTCACACGCATCTTAGACCGGCTTTTTTATGCTGTGATAGGTTTGCGCTTGACCGCCAAATCACTTGATGTGAAGCGATGTTGCGGTCTACAATGGAGCGCGCTTACCCAGAAGAAACCAATTCACTCGCGATTTATAGACACCCAGACTATATCTATATCTATACCTAGCTAAGTACCTATATATGTGCAGCTCACAAATTACTACTTTAAGCTACTATCAATAAACCTATATACCGTTTACCATAAGTTTCGTAAATATTAGTTAAAACAAACATCCGGACAGAAGAAATAAAATATTGGCTAGTTGATGCAAAGACCTTTGTTTGCTTCGCTCATTCGGTCAATCGCCAAATATTTTATTTAACCTCGTAGACGCCGCTCGTCGTACTGTGCCACGCTCCACGTATTCCTGAACAAAAACAAAACAAAATCCTGTAACGTCCATCCTTGTTTAAAGATCATAACAGATCACGACGTTTGTCATTTCATATTTTGGCAAAGGTTAATCTCGAATTGAAGCAAAGTACTCCTTATCAGCTAACTTAGTCATTATTTCGTAAACATCCAACAAACCGACATCAAAGTCGCTTGGCAACGGAGATTATTGGATTTATTTCGAATACCCAAGCTCTAGATAAAAGGAGTCTTTATGCTTTTTTTACATCGTTTCGTATACTTATAATAACATCAAGTCATAACGGTCCCCTTTGGCTTGAAGATGTATTCCGTTTTTATCCCATTTTTCCCGTTTTAAAAAGCGGGGGAGTTAATAAAAGTTTCGTGAGTTTTGGAGTAGAGATGAAATCTGTGCTTTTTATTCACATGATGTATGACAAAAGCTTGACTTTATTTTGCCTTTTAAAGTAAAATTTTTGCTTTATCTCGAAGGATATTTACCAAGAATTTATTTAAATCCATCTGCGTCTCGAGATTTAGCTCGCAAATTTGGAATTTCAAAAATCTTTTCTCAGTGGACGTCAATAATTTACATTACATCCTCCATATTTCATCTCTCTAGGGCCAACAGCATAGACCGTATGTTGATTATGTTACTACATTACTCAATAAAGAATCTTTATCACATTTATATTAAATGCAGAAGTTTTCACGTGTGTTCAAGTTTGCGCGTATACCCTAATAATTTGGACTGGAGACGGCTTTTCATCATTTCATTCTTCTTGCATTTATTTTACTAGGTGATGTCAACACTATACGTTCCTTCTCGCTACTTTACTCTATCAGATGTTATCTCTAAATCACCCTTCACACACATGCCGTCTTTATCACATGACAGTTTGTCTATAATTATTCTTTAGGTCTGCCTATCCCCGTTCTACTGCCATATATAGAGTCATTTTCGATACATGGCTATCCGCTCTTCTCATCACATGTACCAGGACAAACTGGAAATAGCTTCAACCCTGAAATAAAACAAAGGTTATTTTTATACAATTGCTACAATTTTTATACGTTGCTAACAATTGCAAGGTTCCGTTAAAAAGTGGATGAAACTCTGGAGTAAAATAAAATTTTACGTCATACTGAAATAACTTTTTACACACGCGCGGTGTCTAACTATTTGTAGCCCAGGGAGTAAGCGTAGGTTTTAATTTTATAATTGGTGCGTTACAGGAAAACCAACTAGTGTATGCTTCAATCATAAATCCCCCCTCCTGCCAGTAGCGTGTGGACTACCAGGGAGTAAAAACTTCTAACTCTGTGAGCTACGAGTACATTATATAGCCCGCGCGTGGGTTCAAGGAAGCTTTTTTTACAGTGCGAAAAATGAATAATCAATGTGAATATGAAACAAAATACTGTAGTCTTACTAATAAATTAAATCTAAATAACTTTTTTAACCCCTGACCCAAAAAAAGGATGTTATAAGTGACTCGTGTGTATCTGTGTATATGTATCTGTCTACAGCATCGTAGCTAATTCTCAAACAGATGGACCGATTTTGATTTAGTTTTATTTTTTGAAAGAGGATTTAATCAAGAGTGAAGTGAAAATTGGTTCATCCGTATTTTTTTCGGGGTCGGGGGCTTAGCATTTCTGAACAAATACCAAAATGACAAACACAGATGATCACATCTTGAAAAGATTACCTTTTCAAATGACAGTGAGGAAGAACAATACGTTATATAATCAACAAAGCTCGCGACCACATGAAATGTGCATGAAGTGTGCTAGGCGCATCAAGCAATCCTGTGACCTCCAAACATATCGTCGCTCACATGACTAACTGTTCTATCTCATTTTTCAATTAATAAAAACAGATATTTAGAATGCGAATACATCAAAAGTATAAATGTGAAAGTAATAATGAAAGCTTATTATCATAAAGCATGTAAAACATCCGATATTTAATACTTTTGACAAATACAATCTAATCTTAGAGCTGAAATACGTTTGTCCTGAACAAATGACCGAAATGAGATAGGACAGTTAGTCAAGCCAGTGACGATATAGGTAAACTGTTACTTAAAGCACTCACATAACATTAAGTTACAAACAACGCACAACTTAAAGCTATTTACCTAGAGCTTAGCAGACCAAGTCCACAATCCGGTTTAGATTGCCAGCTGTAGTCAAGGCGCCTGTATCTCGACACGTTTTTGCTGGACACGGGGTAAATAAGCCAGCTGTTTTGCGCCAGCAGTTTTTGCTCGGACGATAAATGACAGTTTCCTAAACAGGAAACCGTGCTTGTGTTCCAGTGAAGTTTGTGATATTCTTAAGCGTTCTGTTTGTAGTATAAGTCGGACAGTACAGCCTGTGGTGGTTTTTCATAGAGAGGTACATATCCGTAAACAAAATATAACCATGAACAATAGGCATGAGGACCTTTATTCTTCCATCTTATATATGGTTACTAAGTAAAAAAACCGAGCAAGTGCGAGTTAGACTCGCCCACTGAGGGTTACGTACAAACTAGTAGATTAGAGGACTGAGCGTAGATTCTCGGACGGACGGACAGACGGACAACAAAGGGATCCTATAAGGGTTCCGGTTTTTTCTTTTGAGGTACGGAACCCTAAAAAAATGTGGCAGGTGTTGACTCGCCAGCTACTAAATGGATCCCCATAGAGGCGCCGCATATTGGCGCTGGAGATTTTTAAAGTATCATTATAAAGTGACCATATACATTCAAGTTAGTCGATAGTAATTAGAAGCGAAAAGCAGAGTGGTGCTCAATGAAAATATGTTCAGCATAGATTTAATGTGAGAATGAGAAAGTATCCTAGAATCAACGCGCATTATGAGTACGTGCTTCAATGCAATACCTATTTAAATTCCCCACGTAAACCACTAGTAACATAAACAGAAACGTGCAAGTGCATTAAATTGGACTCGTTTATACGTGTGCCAGTTTTCCATTTCATTAGTTGAAAGAGTTAGCATGTATCTCAGTGGAGGACTGCCCCTTCACCGCGTGCTCCCGTTTACTGCCGGAACACCGACACGCAGCCACTAAAAGAGATTTATTTGCACTCTATTCTTCGACACATGTTACAAAGCTGTAAAAAGAAAATTTCATGCGTAGAGTCTGGGGTTTTAAGATTCTTAGCATAGTCGATTCACTCTATTTGGTTCCCAAAACTCCAAATTCCGATTCTACTCGTATTTCTAATTAAAAACTGTCTACCATATTCAGATGACGCACGCACGCTTTCTATCGAACAAAATTCATCATTATCATTATATCAGCCATAAGAAGTTCACTGTGGACATCGTTTATCACTATGGATTTCTAAAAAGATCGGATGGAAGCGGCTTGCATCCAGCGTTTTTCTACAACTTGTATGAAGTTTTCTGTCCACGTGTTGGCTGGTTTTCCTACGCTGCGCTTCTCGGTACGTGGCGTCCGCTCGAGAACTTTTCAGCCCCATCGGCCATAAGTTCGACTTGCTATGTGCCCTGCTCACTGCCACTTCCACTTACTGATCTGCTGTGCTATGTCGGTGACTTTCGTACGAAACATTTTAAACGAAAAATCTGTAGACATACGAAAGTCACGGACATACCAAAGCGTCTGGGTCATGGTGCTTAAGTTTTTTTTTTTTTGTAATCCTTGTACTAAGTACTGCTTGCTATTTTTATATTGTTTGTATAAATGTTTGCTCATTAATCTATATTGATAAGTAATTTAAAAGCAAACAAAAGAAGTTTACTTAAGCAGGTTCGTTTTCTATTGCAAGTAGTAGGTATTATGTCCATGTGTGTGCGTGTGTCCGTATAGTTTCCTAGTAACACGCTAAATGAAAGTCATTGAACTCCACAAAGAGTCAGAAACTAACAGAACCGAGTTATAGCAACAACGCAACCCACAAAAGGGTGTTGCAGGAACCCAATTAAAAGTTAGCTAATACTAGAATGCGAAGATCGATTAGATCACTAAGCAACCTAAATCAGTCTTTATCTTAATGCAAATAAAGATTATTTTAGTAAATTAAATAAAACAGTACAAAAGAGTTTAAAGAAAGAATAAAACGAATAGGTATAGCCTATAAGAAGCAGTTGTTGAGCCAAGCTTTCCTTTATATCATGCTTTTAATTCTTTGTTGTAAAAGTTCTGTAGTTTAAGTTACAAAACTTTATCATAAGATATACCAAAATACCAAAAACAGATTCAATACTACTGATACTTGGAGATGCATTTCCAATATCAAAGAAATACTTAACTAAATCATTATCAGATTGCTACGTTTATTCTTATACCTATAAGGTTTTAAAGTGACTGGAAGACGCCTGTTGCAAGCCGCTTCCAACCAGGCTCTTTAAAAGCCCATAAGAAAGGCCTATTCTGGTAGTACGTCTGCCTCCTGAGCTGTAGGTTGTGGGTTCGATCCCCACCCAGGGCAAACATTTTTGTGATGAGCATGGATGTTTGTTCTATGTCTGGGTATTTCTATGTACCTTAAGTAATATTGAATAACTAATAAATATTGTATTTACCAAAACAAAACTATCAACCAACTAGTTTCCACAGTACAAGCTTTGCTTTGTTTGGTGTAGATGTTGTTGTGTGAAATGTCCACCAATATTATTATATTTACTTATAAATAAAAATAAAAAAACCGACTTAAAACTGAATAGAAAGAAATAACTCGAAGAAAATCAAAACTGGGCGTTTACCTAAGTAGGTACGTACACCAACTATTTTTGAGGTCGGTGCCTGTATAGGACTTAGTTGTATAGCTTATAGCTGTATAGCTTATAGCTGTATAGCTTATAGCTGTATAGCTTATAGCTGTATAGCTTAGGGCCTGACACCGACCTCAAGTACGCTGACATGAATATTTCTTATTTTATAATTTTATGTAATCAGTGTAATTGGTGATGAACCGTACTAATGATAAATAAACCAATCTGCATAATCTTATTCTTCCATGCTTCTTCGGTTTACTTTTAACATTTTTTTTTACGTTATATAACGAAATTTAAAAATATTGTCATTTATGAGTTCAAACAGATAAAAAAGAATCATCGAAATCAATTAATGTTTTGGGCTACATATATATACGAATATATAGTTTTCTCCCAATTTTATCTTCTTTGTATTTGAATAAAAAAGCGCACGACAACGATTCTGTGTTGTGGATATGGTCAGGATAAGAAACTCGAAAATAAACCTTTCTTATTTTTTTTGAAAAAAAAAAAACCGAAGTGCGAAGTCTATTTATTTTATTCTGTTTTTAGAAAGTATTTATTGTTATAGCGGCAACAGAAATACATCATCTGTGAAAATTCCAACTGTCTACTGCTGTCAACTGTCTATTACAGTTCATGAGATACAGCCTGGTGACAGACGGACGGACGGAGAGACAGCGAAGTCTTAGTAATAGAGTCCCGTTTTTACCCTTTGGGTAAGGAACCCTAAAAAAGGCCGGTTTCCAAAAAAAACAAAATAAGAAAATAGATAACACAAATACTTATACTTTTCCCGCCTAGTTCAACGACTTATATATTGAGCATAATTTTTAAAATACACTCATACGTTCTGATAAAGTATCGCTCATATGATATACTTTTCGAACAGCTCTAATACATACATAATGTATAGTGCATACCACATTCGTCCACATATAGGTACTATGTAGTTCTAAAGCGAGATGCATCTTCACTAAGCATCGAACTAGAACTTGAAAGATTGAACTCCAAGTCCCGGCGAAGTCCTTCCCCGGGCAGAAAGTTCCAGCAACTCCACAAATGACACCGACGAGACCGCGATAATTCACCAGCTAATGTCAAAGTTGGGACTTGTTAGAAAATTTTTACCAACATAAAGAAGTGCCATTATTCCCCATTCCATTTTCTTTAGGTTTTTCAATGGAAATTGTTTTATGGTGTACTTTGTTAGACAAGACGGTGCAAGTTTTATGCCTTTTGAGTTTTGCCTGTTAGCGAAGTTGTAGTGCTTACTGCATTCAATTTTATAAAAAGTTCTTGGCTGTCTCAGGTGGCTTGGATTATAAAAGTGATAATAAGAACCTGAACAGACTTTTAAATAAATGTCTAAAGCCGTGCCTCAGTTCATTTGGTTTTATTTTTTATTTATGCTAGAGATATCTTCGTCTTTTGGTAATTGACTTCGAATCTACTATTTTTATTTGAAATGTATCTCAAATGGCTCACATCATATTTAAGTAACTTTGCGTCAGTAGTTTTTGTTTTGGCACCTGTTTGATGTCGGTTTTGCAGTTTTTGAACCTACAATAAAATTGCTAATGATTGCAGTAATGTTTGATTACTGACGCGCCTGATAAAAAAAAACGCTGTGGCTGTAAACGAAGCTGTAGACACATACCTAGGAAGCATTTAATCACTCTAGACTTGTAGATGGGTATCTGACAAGAGTAGATAAGAAAACAAGGATGATTGGAAACTAAACGGTCATCGAGCAGACGGTGGAAACGAACTGCTTAGCACGACGTAATACAAACAGCATATCTACTCTCTGAAGATGAAACTGATGCGTTTTCCGACTTATGTATATGTACATATTGTTGCTCGTATATTATTTACGAATAGAACCGCTATTGATCATACATTTCAAAAATTTTAATAACTGTCTGACTGTACCTAAATCAATTCTGTACTGAAGAAATATCTGCAATAATATTGCACTTGTTTCGCATACCAATTTATTCTTATTCAAGATTCTTACACAAATAGATTTTATAAAAAAAAAACATAAGTAGTAAAATTATTTATTAATTAATAAATGATTTTATGTGCGAAATACATGGATAATTATTGTCAAGATTCTGTACGTGAAGAGTTTTTGTAAGTGCATTGAGATAACATAATATAATATAATAAAATAAATATAAACATAGCATAATTAAGAATGGGAAAATACGAGAGTAATACGAGTATAGCGAGCTTTGTTTTATAGAGCATTAAAACTACAATTAACATATAAAATTAATGATACGTTACATTATTAAAACGAGACCATCTACATTTCAAATTAAATTTCGCCGTGTAACTTTGGAGTTTAAATTCAAAACCTGCCGGCGAATATCGGTCCATTCGATGCATAACATGTTGGCGCAGTGACAAGAAATCGCTTATATTTCATCGTTTAAACTTTTAAATTAAAAGTTTTTTGGCAATATTTTAACAACGTACAAAATATTTTATAAACCTGCTGCAATATTTTGCCGCTAAATTACTTTTTAAATATAAATTAATCTATGGTAAAGTAACAGTGGCAGATAGTTATATAATATAACGAAACTAAAAGCAAAATCTTGTTGAATATATTTGTCTTAAATGAACTATGTCACTCTGAAAGTAAACACGAATCATATAAAAGTATTTTTACCTTCTGCAGTCCTTATAACTTCATAGATTAATTTAACAAAATCTCTGTTTTTTTTTACAATAATTATCTTACAACATAAACAACAATTAAATTATAGGAGGTCTTGTTTTATTCGAAATATAAAACATTTAATTACAATGTTGTGTTAAAGATATTACATATTCACACTCAACAACTTCATATATATTTTAATATCCATCTCCGCACATATAAAACAAATAGTTCTGACACACGTATAACTAGCGATCCCTGAAGAGACGCCTAGCGTCGAGGGTGCAAAACAAAGAAGAGGTGTTGTGTTAAAACTCAAGTGAAATGTATTATTCAGTACGAGCTCCGGAGACAATTCGACTTTTGTTTGACGCTCAAATCATATAGAGGACAGGATATGGGATGATATTCGTTTACATCGTTCTTTGTTTGTGAGTTCTGAAATCTGAGAGCCTAGTGTTAGTTTTTTTAGGGTTATTATACTTACCCGATTATGTTACTGTATACTTAATCCTAAAATTCTCACTAGGCCCCCCAACTTAGAAAATCAAATTAATTGATTTATTCTTATTATAAATCTTTAAAGGTACTTGTACTTACTTCTTAACTACTGCAGTAATCCCGTTTAAATAGTACAATAGAAAAAAGTATATGCCCTGAGCACGCTTGCTCACAAAAAGCTACTTCTTGCGGCAGCGTCGTGTGGCAGGTCGCCCTCATCCCTCAAATGTGGTTGAGGTGACTTCGGGCTGGCACATGCGTAACATACTTACTATTTGAGCTTGAACTAATAGTACAAGTATTTTTTGTAAATTTTCGGACAAGCGTGGCCTTTATTAATATACTACTAAATTGAATTAAACATGTTTAGTAAACGTTACATTTAAACAGAATAACCGTAGTCACAAAAGACAAACCGACTATAGTAAAGACTTATACCGGCCCCTCACCAATACCGTCTTCCTGAGTAACCGAGGACTAACTACTACTTACTTACGGTTTCAGATTTTTTTCTCAATACTTCGCTCAATTAACTAAATCTTGTTGTATAATACATTTATAATACTGTCTAATAATACATTTTTGTGTATGTGCTAAAAAAAATTGTCCCAAACCAGTGTGATCTGATATTTTATTGCAGTTGTATCAATGAGCAAGCCGTACCAAAGCACTCATCGTACAAGATGTTTCAAGCACGCAACCAAAGGGGTGTCTGCAAACACACCGACCATTTGTCAACTGTATGGACACTCCACTCGTAGCCGGACACCGTGTCCTTGCAGTGTTGCGACACTCTCGACACTGCATCTCCATTACACTGGACACTCAAGCGTTAAAGCTATTGACTCGTGTTGTTTACTCAAGCATCTTTCGATGAAGTTTATGTATTGAGCATTTAACAACGGCTTAATATCTGATTTCAGTAATTTATTATTGTCTGTGTTTGGTTATTGACTTAAACATCAGTATCGACACTATTTCTAGTATTTAGACATAAGTTTACATAAAATCGGTGAAAGGGTTAATCAAAGTAACGGCTTTTGTGGTTATTATAAATTTTCAAAACAATTAAGTGCGTATTATGATTGTGAGCAAAATGAACGAAAGTCTCTACATCAACTAACAAGATTTCATTCTTCTCCAGATGTTTGTTGATTTTCGCGTACGGGTCGTATTTTTCCTAACAATCCTGACGAAACTTAGTGCATAAATACCTCAATTTTATAGATTTTTCGTCGTCGGGAAATTTTGATAAGTGGAATATATTCCCAAAAGGGAGAAAGTTAGCTGCGACGCTATTTACTGACTGTTTTCAATAATATTTATTGAATTTAAATAACTTTTAACCGATTTGAGTAATAATCGCGAAAACCTTAGAAAAAATTAATAACATTTGTTAAATAAAAATTGGTACTTGATTTTAAATATACAAAAGTGCAAAAGTCAAGAGGTTGTCGAAATAAGAGGTTATAAAATTAGCGACGAGGCCTTCAGTCAGCCGATTTTGATTTTAATTGGCATAAACATTCTAAACAAAAAAAATGAATATGTGCACTAGACTTCGAGAGCATAGACTTTTTTGCGACAAGTACTTTAAAAAAAATCGCGCACTCCAAAACTACTGTTCGTAGAAGTCGAAACGAAAAATATATACTAGTAATATTTGCATCTACCTTAATGGGAAACCTTATTACACTCTCTTAATTATTTCACAGGTGTTCACTACGAACACAGAAGACGATGTAGTATCAACGAACGAAGTCCCGTAATATTTTATGACGTAATTTAACAGACTGTCTTCGAAGGCGGCAATTTTAAGGTGTCCTCGGACCCGTGAAAATATAATTGTGTTCGTTGTTTCATGCCCCGTCGAGATCACGAGGCGCTACTATAAAAAAAAGTAAAAATAAATTTTTATTTACCTCGCAGCTGTAAATTGCTGGTAGCTGTAATATCTACAGAGTTGTTACCCTGATAAATGACTTGACTTTACTGCACCCGAAAAGCTCCAACACCCTATCGCGGCAGAGACAAATCACGCAGAGTTTGAGGATTACACGCGTACGAAACATTTTTATCGGACCGAGTCTGAAAGTTCCTTCCGGGATATCTAAAGCCACCAATCTGGCTAAAAAAAGAACTCGGCTTAAAGTTTGCTCCTGAAGCTTTAGGCCTTAGTAATAGCTTTCCTACGTATCACACAAAACAATCTTTTAAGGCTTTTTTTCGGTCGTGTTGACAAGTGTTTTATTAAAACTGTGAGGTCAGATATGATAAAATAGACCTATCTGACCTCACTAAGCATTGAGTACTTTTTATATAAATAATTACTTTTTAAAATAATTGTTTTATATTAGTTTTATAGAATAAATAAAGAATGACATTTCTAGCTATTTCACATTGATGAGCTCAATGCCTTACCAAGGATTTTAAAATTTTAAACAGCTGGAAGCTTTGCTGACAGTTGCCGACAGCCAAGCCAAGGCCAAAATGTTAGAAACAACTTAATTTCAAGCATCGACACAAAGTGACATGGTAATATTCTATCTGTTTTGGCAAGTATGTGCAAATTGTGCAAAAGCTTTATTACTTTATTCCAACTTCCCCATTCCACTACAGGATAAGCAGAATGTCCGCATATTACTATCCATTTCACATTGAAATGCCTAAAATACGTACACAATAATTTAATTCCACATTTTTGAGACGTACTATACAGGAGAGGAACTCCCTGCTATGTTCTCAATCTTGAAATTTTCAAGACGAGTCTATATATATCATAAAAGTCGACGTATTCCATCTTCGGCCAAACCGTAGATAAGCTACGGTACATGAGGCGAGTTGGTTAATATGAAATCATACGTAGATCTACCTCATATTAAAAAAAATAGTTCATATCACTGCACAGCTAAGCAACTCGTTTCATCTGGGCCGTACATAATAAATTTTAGTCAAAATTTAACTTTTTACTCACCTGCTGGAAAAAAATGTGATCAAGGTCAAATATAAGATTTAAAAAATTTAATTCTATCCGACGTTGTTAGACACATTCATGTATACAAATAATAATTAAAAGTAGTAGTGTAAGTTTCCGGCAGCCTAGTCGGGAGACCGTTTGACTTGCGATCCGCAGATTCTGGGTTCGAATCCCGGCACGCACCTCTGTCTTTTCGAAATTAAGTGCGTATTGTTGATTGCCATGAGGAAACCTACATGTCTAAGAGTTCTCCATGTTCTTGAAGATGTGTAAAGTCTGCCAACCCGTACTTGGCTAGCGTGATAGACTATGGCCTTACCCTTCTCACACTGAGAAGATGGCCCGCGCCCAGGAGTGGGACAGTTTGTACAAACAGGGCTGATATAAAAAGTATTAATATCAGAAGAAGAAAATTCACTTATTAATAAGCATGTAATCTAAAATGTAGCGAGATTACAAGCGCCTCGTAGCATAATGTGAGCAAGTCGCGCGTGCGAGTAGGCAGGGGTTAGTAAAAGTTGGATATTTTTTCTGTGGCGCTCTGTACAAACATCAATCCTTCCTCCCATTGGTATGCAGGCAACGTGGGACGAAATGCAAAACACTTACCCTCGCCTGGGTTCAAAGCGCAAACTTTTTCTGTCCCAGACATTATTCCAGTCTCGTAGTTCTGCAGCTTTGCGTGTTTGAGGTTTGGAGCATTTTTCGATAGGGCCTCTGGTTTCATTAAAAAGTTGGACCAACTAATGTTCAAAGTGATTGGGCAACTTTCAATTGTGGTGACAGACGCGAAGATGGCTTTATGCGCCGCTTAGAATGGAGATGGGCTTCGATTGTTTGAAGTTGAAAATTCATTAGTTTTCCCAATTTATCATAGTTCAATATCTGATCATTGCGAGACTAAACTGATGTTTCAAACAACGACTTTAATAAAATTTACTATATTTTTGAAGTGAATTTACTTATATTTAGGTATTGTTTATGTAGAGTGCGCGGCGATAGGTTTTTGTAAAACAAGTCTAGAAAACTCAAAAAAACCCGACAAAAAAACGGCAGAACCGATTTCGATGAAACATAGCTAAAATACTCTTGATAAAATCCTCATTTGAACAAAAGAACTGGATCAAAATCGGTCCATCCGTTCGAGAACTACGATGCCACAGACAGACACACAAATATACAAATACACACGTCAAACACACATTAAAATTGAAACACTCGCTGCGCCCGTGATTCAATTTTAGAATCCTTCGCTTGCTCGGTCATCAAAATTGAACATGCGGTTAAAAACCAACTTTGCACTCTTGTATAACAAATAACTATTTTTTATATTTTCCTTCATAAACTGAAAAATATACATTGTAAAAATATTTAAAAACCTGTCTGTTTGTAAACCTGCCTATACTAATAAAGCTCTTGCATATAATTACCCCACATGATACGGTCAATCAACTTTAAAATTTGGACCGTCATTCCTTGCATAAAGACACTATTTTTTTATGATTAAATTCAAAATATCAAGTTTTCGGATTTTTCCTATATTATGTGTACTATAACATAATGCTTCTTGCCAAATTTCATAGTTCTAGGTCAACGGGAGTACCCCATAGGTTTTTCATTCCCTTGTGAGTGCTGAAATGTGCGTTTTTACGACATATTCGGCTGTAACTTTTTTTTTACGAAAACATAAAAAACATAATTTTAATTTTTCTTTCTGCAGCAAGAGACTATGGATCTACGTATATGGTTCTCATTTCAACACGATACCTTCACGAGTTGCCGAGATAAAAGTCTTGACACCCGGACGAAAGGACAGATGGACAGACGGACAACAAAGTGATCCTATAAGGGTTCCGTTTTTTTCCTGTTGAGTTATGGAACCCTAAAACTTAAACATCCTACATGATCTAATCCGTGGGTAATTTTTATTAGTATAAACATTTTCTGCTACCGAATGGAGAAGATGTAGGTTCAAATCGCATTATATATTTTTTTAACTTTTTACAATTTAAGACTATACCTTTACTATATCTACACTTTAAGGCTACATAAAAAAATTACAATTTTAAAAAGATGTAAAAAAGTAATAAATTTAAATTAAAAAATATTAGAAATGTTTTAATATTAATTAATACAATTTAACATTCAATCTCTGATAAATATCCTGTTATCAAAATTTAAGAGGCTAATCAGAAATAATGAGAAACAATTTCATGTTCCGTAAACATAATGGGCTCATTTTTCTGCGAGCCCTATTTCATTGCTAACAATTTCTTAAGAATATTTATGACCAGAAATATACAAACATAAACCGGCCAATTTAACCTAACAACCCAAACGCCTCCTCTATGAGCCGAAACTATTTATCCTAAACACTTGGGACTGAAACTAAGATACCTCTAAGATATAACTATTATGGGTATGCCTATTTGGGGTAAGTTGGATTGGAATTATTTATGTCCATCGTACCGCAATATACGGAATTGTGTCATGATTGTCTCTAGGACTACCAAATATCTCTATATACCTAACTGTAGTTAACTGTACTTAACTGTAGTAAGTACTTAGAGCTTGTTATTGAATATTATTAGACTGGAACTATTTAGGAAAATTGTAATGTTCGTAGTACATGTTTTGTCGTAGCAGAAACTATTTCAAGCGTAGCATACGATTGTCGTAGCATGCGTGCTACGTCAATGGCAAATGATTCCTACTCATAAAAATGATATAAAAAAGTTTCTTTTGATAGAAGTGAAAAAATTATGACTGCATGTTTTTGTTTTTTTACCCGACTATGTAAAAATGAGGGCTGCAGTTTTTTAATGCCTAAGTAATACTAGCTGAGTCTTACGGTATTATTTACAATTGAAAAATCATATTCTATTGACATCGGTCTTTTTGGAAATCCATGGGGGAGGCCTATGTCCAGCAGTGGACTTCTTATGGCTGAGATGATGATGATGATGAATTTATTGACATCCCAATATATTCAAAGGAATACAAATCACAAATTTCTTGTCTCTGCGATCAGTGGTCGGCAATTAAATTTTTGATGCTTAGCACATTATCTAAGGTAAGTAAACTCAGCAGACAAACGTCAAATAAAATGTTTAATAAGGCGACTTATCATAGATAAAAAATTACTACGTATGAGAAACCGACATAGGTATCATATTTCCATAACTTAGTAGTTATAATTTCATTCCAGTGTTTTTTATGTATTGAAATGTTGTCTGGTATCAAAAGAAAACTTTATAAGCCTAATTTGTATCACTTTCTAACCTAACTCTATAACTCTTTCTATACTTTTGCAACAAATATGACCACTATTAAAAAATATTTTGCTACGTACGTTTTTTCACCTATAGGTTGAATTAGTTTTCCACCGCTGATTGTACCTATAGGTAAACTGAATTTAAATAACCACAAAGGCAGCGTAAAACCAACGACATCCCTTTTCTTTTCCAGCACCCACTCTATTTTTCGTGGCCTAAAAAGAAAAAAAGGGAGAGATTTATGGTAGTTTTTACAATTTTACGGTCAGCGAGTTCGGTTAGCACGCCAGGGGACACATTACTGGAGATATCTCAGATTTACTTCAAACTTGATGCCTTCTCTGGAGGGAAATCACGAAATGGGGAGTCATTGTGGAATGAGTCATTCGACAGCCGAGAAATTGCGGTGGATTTTTGTTGGGAATCCTTCGACTGCGATTTATTACTGAGAATGGCTTTGCTAGTAATGGTATAGAATGAGTACGAGTAGGCATTTGAGATTTTGTTGAACAAAATTTTACGGATTTATCGCGTACGAGTATACGTTACACAATTTTATTTTTAAATAAAAACTACGGGTCACTCACGTCTGTTTTGAGCCGAAATATCCGACTATAGTTTCAACCGCATTCGGCGGTCCGGTGTGCTGCTCCTTTGAAAAAGACTGCCGAATGCGGTTGAAACTATAGTCGGATATTTCGGCTCAAAACAGACGTGAGTGACCCGTAGTTTTTATTTAAAAATGTGTGAAAACCACGTTAATTTCCAATTTTATTTTGTTTAATTTTAATGAATAACAATTACAAATCTTAGCTTAAAAACTACTTTTTAATGTTAGATCTGCGAGTTACCATCAACTCGTCAGATGTTACGCGACAGTGTGACCTAGGATGGAGCTCTTCGACATAGAAGATGTATATTCACTCTAGCCTTCAAAATTCTAAGATTATAGTTCTTAGGAAACAGGTTCTTAGGTTCTTAGGATTTGGCGGCAAAGAATTCTATTCCTATGCAGTAAGTGTCAAGAATGTGGTCCGATATCGCTTAGGAGGATTTTTGGTATTTCAATGAGAAATGGGTGGTAGTGCGCCGGCTTTCCGCTAGTTGTGTAGTCAAAATAGCAGGCCACTTTTGAAACATCCTTTTTGTAATAAAAAAAACATCGATATCAATTTAAAATCAACATAATAGTATGTATCTTTTATAATATGTATAATTGTATATCATCATTATAACTATGAAAATGTTATGTATATAGTCATATAGGTTATTCATGAAAATTCAAAAAAATATTCGGATTTATTTGATTTGTATATTGGAACTACCCTCCAATATATAAATCAAGAATAATATTGGTCATCTATTACAGTTTTCTTTTATCTCTTCTTCAAGCTCACGAGCACTGATATCCGTTTTTATCTGATGCTTTGGACAAAGAGTCCCCTTGAAATTGCATATCATGACGCAAAATCGATAAGGCTACACATTTTTTGGTCCCTTTGAAGTATACACGAGCACACTCCAACATCACTCACGTATACGATACAGATAGATAATATATATAACTTAACGATTCCCCCGGTCGCACACAAACTGATATAGATTATCAACCCTTGGCCCTCCACAAAGCCTTTATCAAGCCCTCAGAAATACTTCAAAACAAAAGGATGGCTAAGAAGATTACGCGGCTTAGCTGAAAAATGAAATAGAAATAGTTTTCCATTTTCGTTTCTTGATATCAGTGGTGCTGAGTGATTGAAAATGAAATAACTGGTTAAGTGCGTGACGAAATACGCATATGATTGGGTTCTGTAACTAGTCAACTAGACCATTACTTTGTTATTACTATTTGACAAATTATCTTAATGAACTTTTCAATGTCTTTGCAACATCTTTAAAATTTTACACATTTATTTCTACATATATTATCTTACTATGGAAATTAACGTAGTTTTCACACATTTTTAAATAAAAACTACGGGTGTACGGAACAACTTACGTAACAACGTAAACAACTTTCACACTTCTGTTTTGAGCCGAAATATCTGACTATAGTTTCAACCGCATTCGGCGGTCTTTTTCAAAGGAGCAGCGTCACTCCCGACCGGTTGCGGTTGCGGTTGAAACTATAGTCGGATATTTCGGCTCAAAAACAGACGTGAGTGACCCGTAGTTTTTATATTATCTTGATCACCATAGAATTCGAAGATTTTAACGTGGTCTTTTACTGCGGCCAATCATAATTTTTCTAGATCTAATAGTTTTGAAATACATCGGGAGCACAACATATTTTGGACTATATTTTGCACATAAAATAGATTTAGGAAGAAAAATGATTTTGCTATTTCTGAGTTACCTTTATTTTAAATGATCTTTTATAGTTATCTATAAAGGTTATAGATTAAAAAAGAAAATAAATATTTACGAGCTTATTTAGTGACACAAATAATTTTCCGTTTTGTTTTTCTAATTTTTAAAATAATATATGTAGTTTTTTTAATCACTGGTAGGCTTGCGCTTAATCACCAGCTTGCCTGTTGAATGCAGTGAAAAAATTCGAACCAAAAAAATGCTTCCATCGGATATTTAAAATAAATATGTTCGAAGTTCAAAATGTCTGTGACTAACGAATAAACAGATGAACAAGATGAAGTTAACGGTTCCTCGTTGTATCCACTATAACAGTTATTCTGTGGTAGTAGTGTACTACGGTACCCTAAAAAGAAATGCTCGATCCGATAAAAGTTGATTGAAACCAAATTCACATTACAATACGATTGGAATACATTGAAATTGTAGACGTCGAGTGCTGTCGTCATCGTTTTTGAAAACGGTGTTTGAGTATAAAATAATTTTATTTTGCATGAGGGGCGCCCAATAATGGGGAGGTCCCCTATTCGTTATTCTGACTACATGCTCTGTAACGTCTACATATTTCTAACTAAATATTTTCCAAATTGCCATTTGCCTTCGATTCATGTTAAACGACATATTCTCGTTTGAAAAATGAGTTCGTTACTTTAACGTAAAAGCGAATGAAAGTGACTTGTTTACGAAGCAAAATTTAATGTAAATTCTATTGTCGAAGGTAAAGTATATTTGTCCTCTAAATTGGGCTTTCGGTCTGCGAGTCGAAAGCATTAGCCATGATTAAATTGATTTTAAAAATAAAATTACTTTTTGGTACGAACTTTTTCAGAGAAAATATTTATCTCGTTAAAGTTTGACGCTTAAACGTTATATTTTATGAGATGAAAATTTTACTTTTACGTTTAACACGCATCATACACATATGATATTACTTTTTGGGGAACATTTTGTTAAATTAGAATACAATTTTAAAATATAAGAGTGTAGAACGTAATGTAATTTTATTTATAGGAAATAACCTTTGTTCTAAACTGTATTTAAATTCGATGTGAATTTACAAATAGTAATCATATGTCTAAAATAACTTCCTTTTTCATTAACAAAAACTTATTACCTACTTTTACTGGGATGGGCCATATTTATGAAAAATATCCTGTTAGTTTAGGGGTACAGCCGAATTATGTAAGATTGCTCCTTCTAAAATTCCATCAATAGCCAGTACTTGAATACCTTAGGATTGCCAGCTGAATGCACTAGAGCCTTTAATACTCCAACAGATTCACAGAATTACCACCATCCAACTATCTTCAATTTTATCTACCTACAACGAACAATGTAAAACTTATTCTTCCTTAGGCAATACATAGTGCATCATAAACCATGACATTGGGGCATTTGACGACATATTTCATTGCTATTAGAAGGTTAGAGAAGTTTATGTATGGATGTACTAATAAAATCATTTTCTATTGTATTCTAGAATGTACAAAATGTTGAATTGCAGTGACAGGGAGTAAGCCCATCGTCTTATTAAATGCTAACTACCCTCAAGTCTCTTAATTGACTTTTACGGTATGCATAACAAAAAAAAAGCAGCTAGGACATTTTACTTTTTTTCTTTTGTCTCATCATTGAAGAATAATTAGAAACAACTAATTATAAAAAAAAACAAGATGTTGAGAATTAATCAATGTCGATAACAGTATCCAATCTCGAAGAAGGGTACACGAGTACGTAGGAAAAGAAGCCGGAACCTTCCGCGATAAATTTCCCGCACACATAACATCGCTAATAAAGCGGGTGGCCCACAGCGCCGTAGCCCTTTCATCTCGACGTGGCTGTAAATCCAAGACGCGATAGAGGCGCGACACTGTTAACATAATCGGAACTCCGATTATTTCAAGAAGAATCGAGTTAAACATAATTCTCAATAAACGACTCCGAAAAGTAATATGTAATTTTCTATTTGATTGTAGAAATAGTATATTATGAATATACTAATAATATTATTATGTTCACACTGCGCCATCTAGCGCCAAACTAAGTAAAACTTTTATTACAGGAACCACATATGTATATTAGAATACTTATACCTACTTTTTTAAATACATACCTATGAAACATACAATAACTAAGTATGTTAGTAAATTTGACAAACTTTTATTTAATGAAATAATACACTATCATTCTGTTCTGATATTTTTAATTAATCTGGCAATAGCAACTCGATAACAAAACTACTTATGGAAAATACTATCCACACTATTTAGGGATGTCATTTGTGGAATAAGGATTAAATAGATTTTTAATAAAATGATATATTCGAAATAATATTCGATTATTAGTATAAACAGTTGTCATCCCTAGAGGTAGCTAGGTGCGCCGTGATGTATCCCCGACGTTAATGGAATTACGCGAGATACAGGCACTTGTTGGGATAACAATTTGTATCAAGCTCGTCTCCTAGTTTCTCATACCTTGCGTGTCATCGCTCACTAACTTTTATTTGAGACTGTTGGTTGTTCTCATAACTTGCAATTAGATGTATTTTTTCTTGAATAGTAGGTATATTTCTTAGAGTATATAATAGTAATATGAGCGCCGTTTTTTATTTTTTTATTTTGACGTTGGATCAAAAGGCTAATGCCCTGTACAGACTCACGCCGAGAAGTCTCGTCGAGACTTCTACCGAGACTTATTAAACAGTCCACACTCACTATACTCACTTACTGTTCTCGCTCCCACCCGCTATGGACGACTGTGCAGCCTTGGTAATTTGTGCAATAGCCTTTTATAACTTTGTTAAAACTAAACAAAAAGCAAAGAAAAAATAAAACCCAGACGATGGTAACGGATGTATTATAAACGGATAAACACGCACGTATACTTGATTTCACTTCTTAGTTCGCATTGAGAACGAAAAAGAATGTCATAGTCTTCTCTTTCCTCGTTCAAGACACCCTTTGAAGTGGGCAACAATACCGACACCGATCGGAGAACAGGCGAGCACGAGAAAGAGACGTAACCTCTGACATTCACGCTTCTCGGGCGTTCTCGGGCTTTCTCGGCGTGAGTCTGTATGGGCTATAAAAGTAAAAATTTGAAGTAAAATTTGTCCAAAATCCTGGATGGTATTTAACTGTAATAGACAAACGTGAAGCTTAACATTACGCACGCTAACTCTAAATTCTTTCTGCAGAAAGAGACTATGGATATGCGTATATAGTTTTAATTTTAAGTCGATACCTTCACGCGTTCCCGAGATAAAGGTCTTGACACCCGGACATATGGACGGACGGACAACAAAGTGATCCTATAAGGGTTCCGTTTTTGACGTGACAACGTCTAATAAATCAATGAACGCTGGCTGCACGCACGAAAAAGTATGACTCATTGTCCCGTTACATCATCATCATCATCATCATTTCATCAATGTTTTGTGATGACGTTGTCACGTTAAACTATCGTCCGTAAACCGACTTTACAGACAACCATTTTTTTTTCCTTTTCAGGTACGGACACGGAACCCTAAAAAATAAAGTTAATTAAATGTGAACAAAGAAATCTAAATGAGTATAACTTACTTGTTTAAGTTACAATAAAGTATCACAACAGGAAACTTTATCCCAAAACTCATTTCATCAACGCTTGTATCAACAAGAGTTTCACGCCAAAACAAAAGTTTGCCGTGTCATTGCAGACATACACGTTTACCGGGACAAAGTGGCCCCTTCAGATTACAGTACAAATATTACGAGTATAATAATAAGGTGATTTTTTTTCGGTAACGAAGCAATAGTTATTTAGAACCAACTTAAAAAAAGGAGATTATCAATTCGGTTGAATTGTTTTACGTGTACTCATAACTCTGCCATTTACAAATCTATAAATTTGTTTTTTATTTTTTTATTTTTTTTATTTTAAAGGATTTGATTTTCATATTGGACACATAAAATATGTATTAAATCTTGTACAGTAGCTTAGTATTAAAACATAATAACTGGATAAAATTAATGTGATTAATTTACCGATTTATTTACTAAAACAGAGTACATTTCTGACGCATTAAGTTTGGTCTAACAATGTCTCCGACATGTGCTGGAGGAAGTATAGACGGAAATAGAAAAAAAAACTGGATAAAATATGCATACAGCCTAGTACAGCCTTCTAGACATAAGTAGGTAGATCTAATTTGGAGTAAATAATTGCTAAACGAAATAAAAAATATTTGTTACTATTCTTTATGTTTGGACTAGCCAGACTTTAAATTGTGAATATTGTTGTGTATAGGTAGTCATACCAAATCTGTCTGTATGCCTTCCCAGGTAGAAACTAGAGCCAGCCCTCCAACTTATTTAAGACCTATGTATACTGCATATACCTAGTTTCACAGACTAATAAAGAATTTAAATTAACAAAACAAATTTATACGGTGAGTGTGAATAGAAAAGTCGGTTACTGTCGATGTAGATTAATGTCTAATCACGACCAAATTGAAGACGTGTGTAGGTATTGGAAAATTACTAAGTCATAATCTGCAACCGACGAAAATAAAATATATAAAAATACTAATGCTTAAGGTTAGAGCTAAAAACCAGCGCTACTGAGAACTCAGCAGCAATATAGCTGAACGCTAACCTTGTTTGTCGCACTGGACACTATTTTGAGTTTTGCTTTTTCTTATACCTATTTGTTATATTTTATTAATGCTGTAGTGTCTGTGTGTGTGTCCAAATAAATGTTTCTTTCTTTCTTTCTTTCTTAATGAAATATACAAAGTGAAAGAAGCTAAAGACGTGCTTCAGGATCATATCAAATGGAAAGAAAGTTGGTCTTTGTCTATCCTAATGGGGAAAAACTGTATGTATGTCTGTAAAATTGTGTGTATGTCTTGTAAAATTGTGTGTATGTGTATTTACTGGAGTATAAAACTTTTTTTTTTTTAACACGAATAAGTCCTCTTTTGACCACCAACTCGCCTGTTGGAAAGCGAAGATGTGGTCGGAAAACATTTAAAAAAGATATTTGCTTCAAAAATGCTCCCTTATATTTTTATTTCTACAACACGTGTTTTATTTCAAACATTAAAATTAATAAGAAATTATCCAAATAAATATTATAACATAACCGTCATCAATACGCGGTAATAATTTGATCACTTTTAATATGAACGACTTCAAAATATATTGTACACTTCGGCATCACGGTTTTAATCACAGAAGACAGACGTAAAGTTTACTTCTGTCTTCTGTGGTTTTAATAACCTTTTAAAGCGTGCCCTCGTACCGGCCGAAGTACCTTGTGTTCTGGAGCCTCCTGGTTTGTCGCGTACTGATGGCAAACGGCCAGATGGTCTTACGCTTATTCCATGGCAGAGAGATCGGTGTCTCGTTTGGGATGCAACATGCGTATGCACATTTTCATCCTGCCACCTCCCGTCCAATCAGCAGGTCACACATCGGTGACAATCGGTGACATGCTGATTGGAGCGGAGGGAGCCGCTAGAGGAAATCATCTTAAATACTCCTTGGAACCAGCTGGAACCAACCTCTGGAACCAGCGTACGAATTTGTGCCGTTTGATGTCAAAACGGCCTGACTTTGGTGCTCCGAAACCAAGGAAATCATAAGCGAGCTGGGTCGGCGGCCAAGAGAAAAGGGTCGCGACTCTCGCTCCGGGTCATATTTGGCGCAACATAATTATATCTCTGATACAACGTGTTAACGCAGCCAGTATAATGATGAACAATGTCTCCATTATACTGGCTGCGTTACCAGTATAATGGAGACATTTCGGCAGGGCTCCATTCCATAAGAGGAACTCTGTTCGATTAATTTTCCATATTTTTATTAATGCATATTATTGACATCTACCTATATTACAAGTGACGATTTTAATAAATATCTTTTATCACATTGTACACTACGGTTTATGTATCAAGTGTTCTGACGGAGCGGTGTATGAAACCGTGATGATATAAATGACATATACCGAAGTCTGAAATAGCTTCCAGGGACGGAAACGATCCCACCGCGGCACCCGGCGAAATCGGGTTTACGTTTTTCATCATTCAGATACCTCGTGCCGGTAATACCCGCTGCAATTTTTGTAAATCCCCGAAAGTAACGGATTCAATCCCGGCGCTGCCAGCCCTGGTTTGATCAGCCTTTGAGCGCATACGATGAAAACACCGTATCCTTCGCGGCGAGAAATAAATGAAAAAAACTTTAATGAACTGCGGATATCCGATTTTTCAGACAACATGCGCGTGTATTTTTTACGTATCTCCATAATTAAAAGAGCCGCTGTGATTTCGGTATAATATTATATTGAATATATTTTGACCATCAATTTATTTCGTATGAATAAATTCCCGACCACAAAAATATAATTTCACAACGCTTAACTCATTTAGCTATAGATTATGGTTTTCTCTGCATTGATTTATCGCTTATATTTAAATACCTAACATTTTAAGTGTGACGATGGACATTGCAAATTTTTCGGTTTTGTAATATTCAGTTGAAACAATATACATATTTTGACAAAATAACAGAAGTGAAAACCTAAGTTATCATCACCGACCATTATTTTTTTTGTTACTCAGAACATTATTAAAATATGGAAATGACGTAGGTATATCCATCCATGTGCATATTCTTAGGTCAATTAGCGATTTCTTTTTATTTTTTGAATATCTGTATTCAAAAAATGAAAAGAAATCGTCCAATACGCCTTTGAAGTAACTAAATCACAGAAAATTAATAATACTACTTAAATGTAAAAAAAAAATTCAGTTAACGTCTGTTCAGAAAGATAACTAACGTGGCATTGAGGCCGCTGTAGTCCTTTGTTTTAATATTTTGTTCGACTAGCAACATCATCGAGACATCAGTTCCCATTTTTAAGGTTCCGTAGTAAAAAGGAACCCTTATAGTGTCGGCATGTCCGTCTGCCTGTCTGTGCGCGGCATTGCTTAAATTTATTATTGCGTATATTAATACTAGAAAGCTGTAATTTGGCATGAACATGTATTCAAAAAATCACGCCGTAAAAAACGAAATACAAAATCTTAAAAAAATGGGGTATCAACATGTAATGTTAAGTTAACTCGTGTGTATATAGTATTACATAGAAGAAGAAAAAGTTTTAATTTTACATAAATTATGATGCAACTACGGAACCTTCCTTTGCGCGTGTGACGACACGCACTTGGCCATACATTTGTCATGATAATTCTCATTCCTAACATACTTTACAAACGTACATATATTACAGATATATGTATGTAGATGTGAAGTTTGTTTTGGTGAGTAACAACCATTATTGTCCGTGTTTATTTTGTATGGGAGTACGGAAGCTTCAGTGAACGAGTTGTTTTGTAGCGTTTTCAAAATTATATAGACCCTCGGGATAACTTGAGAGTCTGTAGATTCTACCAACCACACGTGCGTATATTTTATTTCAGGGGTCTCCATAATTAAAATAAGAGAGCCTGTGTAAAGTCTCCCAACAGAATATTGTACATGAATTTACATTTTTTCCCCTCCGTAACACATTTTATTCAGCACTTGCACCTCGTAGGCAAATATACGTAAGCGGATATGAAATTTTTAATATCTCCAGGACATGCTCGTGCTCCGAAGGTCGTACTTTCAATATTTTATGAACACTTAAAACTAAATTAGGTTTTTCGGTCTTTCAGTTTTTAGCATCGCTGAAATCGAACGCTTCTTTCAAATTGTATTATCAAAGTTGCTTGGACATTTTGTAGAGTTAATAATTAAAGGTAAATTCAATTTAGCTTGTTAAGTTTGAATGAAATTGGTTTAGATACTTGCAAAACAGTTTGTAATTTGTTCTAAGTGGCTTTACAATTGTTATATTCTAATTTAAGTTTTGGTTTATTTATATGAAATATTTTTATTGTTATTTTTTCAGCACGAGCATTTTTCCATTCAGATGAATAAAAGTGATTTCAGCCGTCGTCGCTTTCCGATTCTATTGTTTAATTTTAATGTAAATATTTTCTTGCTAGAAAACAGTAAAAGAAAATTTGTTGAAAACAAATTATGTCCTAGTAGTTTAGGAGTAGAAAAACTGTTTTCTCCTTTTTATTTGGAAGAGTGCGTAACGGTTTATCTTTGACAATCAAAGCGAGCTGCTTTTAGTTGTGGACACCAGCGCAATATAAATAAATTATTTAAACTTAGTTAAGTATTACATACAACAACAAACATATCATATCATTATTTTTAGGGTTCCGTACCTCAAAAGGAAAAAACGGAACCCTTATAGGATCACTTTGTTGTCCGTCTGGCCGCCGCAAAAACGCACATTTCGACACTCACAAGGGAATCAAAACCTATGGGGTACTTTCCGTTTACCTAGAACTATGAAATTTGGCAAGAATCATAGTGTAAACATATAGGAAAAAATCCGAAAACTGGACATTTTAATCAAAAAAATAGGGTCTTTAATCAAGAAAGGAGGGTCCAAATTTTAAAGTGCTTTAATCGTTTCGTAACTCGCTTCCTTACAGTATATATGTATATTAGTGTTTCCTATTACTTTGTGTTACAGTTTATTGTATTTGTTTTTTACTATTTTATTTTGTTCGCTAATCGTGGGTGACGTTACCGTCGGTTCCAGTTAATGTTCAAGCGTAAGCTTATTTTCGAATAAAAAAATATTTCAAAAAATATTGTGTGTATGTCTATATCTACTATACTTTTCTTAAGCAGGTAGCTTAGTGAAAACTACCAAATGAAATGAAATCAAATCAAGTCATTTATTTGCTAGAATACATAATCATACAAAGAGTTCTTATTATTATTTTAAGACATTGTATACTGTCTGCAAGCAGACGTGCAAATATTTTATTTAATATTTTATTCAAGTGCAACGTTGTCCTAGGTATACAAAACTACCGAACACCAAGCCCAAACACGTAAATCAGCCCTGGCCACAAGCGGAGCAAACTCGGCTTATCCCGACTACAAGATCCGGCCCGATCCTGAAGCGTCTATCGAACACGGCTATTCCATTTGCATTGCATCCGATAATGTTCCACGCATTAGGAGGCCCGGTCAAACGTAAACTTGAGGTTGATTTAGTTGTTTAATGTTTGATGGACTTCCAGAATGTTCCTTCGTGTTGTTTGTACTGAAGTTTGGATTAGAAGCCTAATAGCGAGGTAGAAGGGATCCCTTATCTCTTATGTGAAACTCTAGGTATAGTTTTCGAAGTAATCGATGGATGGTTGATTTTAGTTGGAAGGTTAACGTTTATGGGTACACGATTGATGATAAAGTGAATATAGTGGTTTTCTTTTGAGTCCTAGATCAATATTAATCTCGTAATATATTGTCTGGCCCAGAAGTTCCCAGCCAGCGGGGGCACCCTCCCCTAAGGGGCGTAAAGAAATGTATACATGTATGCAATACATTTGTGTTTTTGATAAAAAAGTTAATTAACTTCATACCAATCATTCATTCAGTTGAACATTGTCTCGAAAAGCGTGTTGTCAATTATATTATTTGACGACAAGGGTACTGGACTAGCATGGCTAGCACATTTGCCATTCATCATCATCATCTCAGCCACAAGAAGTCCCACTGTTGAACATAGGCCTTCCAAACAGATTTCCAAAAAGGCCTAATGGAAGCGGCTTAAACCCAGGGTCGTCTTGATCTTTTATCTTCATATTACAAGTAAATTTACATTATTGGACTGTTTAATAAAGGAGCAAAGTGATTCTTGTTCGGGTAAAGTTGAACGTAGCGAAGGATATAAATAAATAAATAAATATAAAATATTTTTATTCCATAAGTTACAAACATAATATCAGGAGGCAGTTATATGTATAAGAAACATTTCGGCAATGGGACAAAATCAGTTTTATGCAGTAGAAACATTAGTAATCTAATAATAAAATCTAATATTCCTACTGCGCTGGCTTACATTTTGCACTTGCTGGTTTACTTTCTACCACATCAGTCTTAATTTGAACTTAACCGTGGACCCTACAACACTTATTGCAGTTTAAGCACAGAGCAAGGAGTTTAAGTAATATTTCAGCGCGTGACACGCATAAAACATTCAATATTAAAGTCACAGTTTCTTACTATTCTTCCGAACTATTTATCATACCTACTAGTTTGTACCGAACCCTCGGTGGGCGAGTCTGACTCGCACTTCTCCGGTTTCTTTTTGCTACACTGAGAGCCAAGAACTACTAATTTAAAAATGGCTCTTTCTACCTAGCAACAAAAACGCTATTTAGAATCCTCTTATGTGTGCTTAAGAATTGGCTCAACGCGCGCAGCTATCTCTCTCGCGTATCACAACCTTTTTAAACGTATAAAATCATTGTATAGGGTTAATAAAAAAAGTGGGAAACCAATTTGTTTATTTCGATAGGAAAAATATTAAAAAACAAGATCTTCTCCGATATCTTTTAAATTGGCTGAGGAATTAAAAACTATAATGTTTTTGAAGTGAAAACTTCTTTAGAGGCGTTGGGCATTTTTGGGGTGGGTAAAAAATGTTAAACTCGCGTCAGGTGTCACGTGACCTGATCGAAAATTCGTAGTCCTAAGACGGCGCAGGGCGCTTGCGCGAGTTTTGTGGCTCGAACGTCTGTATACTTTCTAACTTTCTTATTAAAGTAAAGTTAGTTCCAGACCAACGTACTAGATGGCGCTTTTGCTATTTTATTTTTTAGTTTTCACTTCTGCCGACACTCCCGGAGTGCAACCCGTTGTTTTTTTTCTAAATCCGTCGCCATTATAAATTATATCTGACTAAAACTTTTTTAAATGTTTCTCATAGCTATATAAACAAATTCGCCTTTAACTTTTCTAATCTATGACTTTATATATTTAGAAATGTTGAGATGCGCGAGAGAGATAGCTGCGCGCTTTCATCTCAACCTTAAATTATCGTTCTTTTTTCGAATTTGTGTGATAAAAAAAATACCATATTAGATAAAAAAAATAAAAATCTCTTTACAAAGCAAAACCTTTCTTTCTATAAACTCACGTGAGCGTATTTTAACGAGCCAACCAGTGTGAGACACCCACAGACATCCTTCAATCGACGCCTCTGTATTGACTGAACGATCTCGCCGTACATATTGAAATGAAACCTCCACTGGGATCAGCCCATTGTTATTTCAAATCATCTTAATGCCGTGTGTTGTGAATATCAAATTCCATAAAATATTTGAGAAGAAAAATAAAATAAATATCTTAAGCTTTCAGAATAATATTTTATTGACAAATAGAGATAACAATTTATTATATTCTATCTGAATATAAGAATATTTGAAAGTGCTTTATTTAAAGAAACATTAGATCTGAATAAACACTAATTCAAACTACTAAGAGTGAGTTTATAAGTTAACGCACTTATATTAGTATTATTTTTATATAAAAGAGCAGCAAAAAAGTATACATGGAGCCACCAACCTAATGCACTCTGCAGCTTAGATATAATGATATATGTACATACATACATACATACGAACTTCCGACTCCACCGGGTAATGAAGAACCATATAACAAGTACAAGTTAGGCAAACTCAAAAATTCCCGACAAAAAAAAACGGCTGAAACCATTTTGATGAATCATACCTCAGAACACTCTCGGTAATATACTTTTTCAAACAGAAAAAAAAACTAAATCAAATCGGTCCATCCGTTTGAGAGTTACGATGCCACATATAGACACACATAACACATTTCAAACATAAAACACCACTCTTTTTGAGTTAAGGTTAAAAAGCTACATATTAGAACGAGACGTACTACTCCGTAAATGTTAGGTTAAAACAACAATAGACGCTTAGTATCTGTGCAAGTTCACATGCGTTTTATTACGTCGTTACTATTGAAATTATTTTGTGGAGTGAGTTTTCTGTACTTGTACTATTAGAATTCTGCACCCACAGCAGGGAATGGCTTCTTGGGTAACTTGCATCGATTTTGGTAGAATTCATAGTTGTCATGGTAAAAATGGAACATATTTTCTCACAGAATATTCATAATTGTTCATATATTTTTTCCACGCTATAACGCTCTTTTGTTTGTTGCAATAAATCACGTTTATTTTAGTTCAGCCTTTGTTTTCTCTTTCAAGCTTAATTCATGATTTGATTTGTATTGGCATGAAATTACCTATGACCGAAAGATGATGTTATCATCTTATGTATATTATACAACCCCGTATAGTTTCCATTAGCCACGTTATACCATATCAGTATCTACAGCAAAACAACCAGTTATTTGCTACAGAATTCCACTAAAACCAAGCCTACACGATACCGAAACGACACACGGGCACCAGGTGATAGTAATTCTGAAGCATCTTTGTATGCATGACCGATATCAAATTCAAAGGCCGGACGAATTCAAAGATAGGTACGACCTGTACGAACGTGGAATGTAAAGGACAGGAGGATAAACAAAAGCTAATATTTAGATAAGACCGCCATTCGCAACCACCGCAGCGTATGACCAGCGCTGGAGATAGCAGTACGGGCCGGCTACGTACGTGCTCCGTCATTGTGCTATTACATTAAAAATGAACCATTTTTTTGTTTATTGCACTGTTCGCTCTGGGAAGGTGAAGTGGGTTGTATTGCGTGGCGTTGAGAGTTAATACATCTTCCGTATGTTAAAAACAACATTTGTAGAGATTTTGTGCCGTTATGATATTTTATGATAGGTAATTGTTAGGGTTGCATGTTTACATACTAACTTTACGATTTCTTTATCTTTCGGGAGAAATCTGAATGCTACTAGATTTAAGTTATACATACTTCAAAATAAAACTGCAAATCTGCAATGCCTTCAGTAGGCCTATAATACATAATTCTAAATCAGTCAATTATTATGAAAAAGTTTGTTAGTGTTTATGAAAAAATTAGTTTTTTTATTTATTTACTAAAGTTATATTATTATTAATACAAAATGTAGCCTATTACGCTCAGGGAGTGTAATAGGCTACATTTTGTATCTCGTAATACTCGCACATCAAATCAGCCAAGCCATTTAGGCTGTATACGTGCAAACGTACCTACGTATTTACAAACATACATACACCCGAAAACATAACCCTCCTTCTGCACTTAGGTAAAAAAGTTGCGCAGTAGCCCTACTGCGCAACTTCTTGTTTGATCTATTTAAACTACGTGACTGGACAACAAAATCAAAAATAAAACGGATAAACAAATTATCTGCCGCTACCTCGTATCTTATAAATGTTGATATCGATTACGATAAACAGCCATCAATAATACGCTCACACTGGATCTATGACAATCACTTTTAACCTTTTAAACCACGAAACGTAGTTTTAATCGAATCGAATTCATAAATAGAACCGAGAATCATGCAAATAATCTCCGCATGTAGCCATGTGCAATTTGAATATAAATAAATCATAAAAATGTTAAATAAACGCAATATGCGGAACAGAGATGAAACCACTATACATTCTGCAGTCACCTTGCTTTGGAGTGAAGAAAATTCCAAAAATGTGTGTAGGGCTGTCCATATCAGATATTACAAAATAATGTCATTTTCACAGTTTAAGCGTTGTTGGTAGTAAATGCCTGTTGTTTCCCTAGCATTTAAGCCCTTTTCACTATGTAATTTGTGTTTTAGTTAAGGTGTAAACAATAAAGAGTTTATCTATCTATCTATCTATGTATTGTCTTCCTCGCGCATCGGCATTTTTTTTAATATGAAATCACTGAATTGACTTACTTAAAATCGGGTAAGTATTCAAAAAACAAGAAAATGGTGTTCACGTATACGTTAGTACATAAAGGTCGCTGGTGCTTACGTAAAAAAACCATCCAGTAAAAATATCACATGGATGAACAAATTCTCATGTATGAAAACTTAGAGTAATGACACCTAAGTAGAGTTATAGTTTCATTCAAAATTCCGTTCATAAAATGTATGTATTAGCATCATGTGTTGCTTTGATATACACATGAGCGTTCTATTAATGTTTCAAGTGAGTAGACGTATTGGTCACAGACTCAAGAAGTGGTGTTCCAAATTTTGCTTACATGTAGTGGGCAGCGACGGCCAGAATAAAGTTACAAAATTTGAAAGGCCGGTTATAATTTGCTTCACTTAGCTATAGAGACACTTCGCATTCAAAGTTTATTACTTCTATGCAAATAGAAATTAAAAAAAAACTTGAATCTAAAATTTACTAGGTTTCAGCTGTTTATGACTCATTTTACACAATAAGTACTCGCATAATTAACAGTAACACTGTAATCACAATTTTACTAAAGATTTATACACACGAGTACGAGTATCACGCTGTTTAGATTTAGCAGTCTAGTATCAATATTTATTTTTATGCGACAAGTTTATGTGATAACTTATTAATTATACTTATCTGTACAAACAACTTTTTCCCGTTTTTGGTATTACCAAAATCCAATATGCGAAACTAGAGCAACTGTTATAAACAGAGAGATCTCCAGAGCACGTAATGCTTTCATGGAGCAAGCTGCAAAATTTTCGTTCCAGATAACGTCACCTGCATTGCTAAGTTTCAAGTTTTTTATGACTGCTTTTGTTGTTTTAAGCATTTTAGTAAACTGGGAAATGCTTTGCACGTTCTTATCAAATAATGAGTTTTCTATAGAACGGGCTTTATATGGGTTGCAAATTGCAATATGATTATTTTTAGTTGCTAAAACTTAACTGTCCAAAAAGGGGTTGCTTTATAGGTGAAATGCCTTATAAGGCTAAGGCCGCACTAAGGTTGAACGCAGCGGTTTTCATCCACGTGAGTTTATGAAACAGGAAAACGAATACAAGCGGCCGCAATTGCGGTTTTTCCCCGCGACTGATTTAGTACCGTCTCGAGCGGTTTCGCGGTTTATAGCGGTTACCGCTCGCGGGAAAAAACCGTAGTGCGGCCTAGGCCTAAATGAGGAAAATCTGGTATCCGCGAACCGCTTGGAAATTGAATGCCTTATCACAGTCTTTATTCCCTGACCAAAGCGTTGCTTTCCATCAGGCGAGCTGGGGATCAAACGTAAAGTTATTTTATTTATAAAAGGTGTTGTGTCACCGTAGTGATGTGCCACAACGCTTAGCTTACAATACTATGGAAAAATCTTTTTCCGTGGTCCGGTTGACTGTACAACTGAACCGGATCATAGCAAAGAAGCGCAAGCGCAAGCCTATTTTCGATTAAAAATATATTGACAGCAGTCTTAACTTTTTTCTCGTTCATATTCATTTGAGGGTAGTCCCACGAACTCTTGTCGCACAATTCATAAATCATTCAGGTGTATTCCGAAGCAATTGTCAATATATATATTTTATTATTTGGTACATACAGTATTATTTACTAATAATCGTTAATTTTCTGATTAACAAACAAGATGTTCATACAATGCACACAATTTGTACCGACGACATTCGCATGAATGGTAAGGACTTCATGACACATTGTGGGCACATTTTCCATTATGACTGCTTGAAAACGTGGTTAGAACGGTAAGTGTAATTTTCACGTGCTTGTAGGTTTATAAGCCTCTATAATAATGTTGTTGCAGTGCTACAAAATGAAGTTGTTAACTTCCATCACAAGTTTATTTAGTGATGGTTTCTTACACAGAAATGTTTACAATTGTCAGTGTCCAATATGAGTCCCCAGATCTCGTTTAGAGATCTAGCTCACTGTAAAAATTGGGTTGGCTATAGTTTGCGGGGAGGCAGAGAGGGTGAGATGGAAGAGGAGGTGTTAATTTCTATACATAAAAATCATTTTACGTTAATATCTATTATGTATGAAAATCAACTTTGTAACGACCAGTTTTGGTTGTTTTCGTGTTATTTTGTGTTGTTTGTCCTTTTCAGTTGATTATATTGTTTTGAAGTCAGTTTAAATTTTAAAAGTTATTTTTATTTTTGTTTTATTTAGAGATTGTAAGTAATGGATGGAACAATAACAGTGACTCGTTCAATGGATTGCATTTACAACCATATCTACAAAAAAATATAGTTCTTTCCTTTCTTTTATAGGCACCAGGGCTGGCGTCATCGGCCACCCATCAAGACAAACTGCCGGTCCCAGAACTTCGCCCATATCAAACGACTGAAAAGCGGAAGCCTATTTTTACAACACAATTCATAAATCATTAAGGTGTATTCCGAAGCAATTGGCAATATATTTTTTCTTTTATATTTACTTTATTATTTGGTACATACACTATTATTTACTAATAATCGTTAATTTTTCTGATTAACAAACAAGATGTTCATACAATGCACAATTTGTACCGACGACATTTGCATGAATGGTAAGGACTTCATGACACATTGTGGGCACATTTTCCATTATGACTGCTTGAAAACGTGGTTAGAACGGTAAGTGTAATTTTCAGTAATTTTCACGTGCTTGTAGGTTTATAAGCCTCTATAATAATGTTGTTGCAGTGCTACAAAATGATGTTGTTAACTTCCATCACAAGTTGATTTAGTGATGGTTTCTTACACAGAAATGTTTACAATAATTGACAGTGTCCAATATCAGTCCCTAGATCTCGTTTATAGATCTAGCTCACTGTAAAAATTGGGTTGGCTATAGTTTGCGGGGAGGCAGAGAGGGTGAGGGGAAGAGGATGTGTTAATTTCTATACATATAAATCATTTTACGTTAATATCTATTATGTATGAAAATCAACTTTGATCAAAATGAAGCTTTTGTTGAAAACTTGTGATGTTGCTTTCTTGTGTTCTGTGGAACTATTTTTAGGGTTTCGTACTCAAAGGGTAAAACGGGACCCTATAACTAAGGGGCCATTCATATATTACGTAAGACTATTTTTGCTAGTTTATGACTGAAAAATTAAATAGGTATGATGATCGTTTGATGCTTTACAATAAACTACTGAGAGATTTGAATTAAAGGTAGGTTTATCACCCATACTAATTGTAAAAGGATCTGACATACTTTATAACGCAAAAAATTAGGCGTTACAATAGTAGTTAAGTGTATTGTTAAAAATTAAACGAACTCACCCAGTAAAGATTTGTGAATACAATTTTTAGTTTCAAACAAAATGAGTACTTAAATACTATTATAAATTAATAAATAAAATTTAGAAAAAAGATTAAACCGACTTCAAGAAAAGGGAGAAATTAACACGACCTCAAAAAGGAGTTGGTGTATGTACATACTCAGGTAACGCCCAGTTTTGATTGTTTTCGTGTTATTTGGTGTTGTTTGTGCTTTTCAGTTAATTATATTGTTTTGAAGTGTGTTTAATTTTAAAAAAATATTTTTATTTTTGTTTTATTTAGAGATTGTAAATAATTGATGGAACAATAACAGTGACTCGTTCAATGGATTGCATTTAAAACTATATCTACAACTTTAAAAATATAGTTCTTTCCTTTCCTTTCTTTATTCGAAGATATAGACGAAAGCCTCAAAGTTAAGTGTCGCACTATATACAAGTTAGAGGACTGCAAAAATGCTTTAAAAAACACAATTTCACGGTACTGTCGTGTAACGTTAGAGGTCTTCAGCACAAGGCTTCTACGGGACAGCTCTTTGTCACACTAAAACGTCTGAACATTGATTATGACGTGCTCGTTTTCTCAGAGTGTTGGTTTAACACTCCAGACCCACACATTCCTACAATACCTGGTTACACTGTTTTCCACACAACTAGAGTAACAAATAAGTGCGGTGGTGTTGCTATTTCCATTAGGGATCATTGGTCCAGTAACGTTCAGGGACCTATATTTGAGGACCCAAATTGTCTGGTGGTCAGAATAGCAAACGTAGCTACTATAGTGGGTATTTACCGCTCACCTGCTGCAGATAATATTAACAACTTCATGTCTTCACTTGAGCAGACACTAAAATAGATAGAGAGCCCATAAAAAATCTCAAAAACCTCATAGTGGCAGGAGATATGAACATTAACCTGCTTGATGAAAAATCTGATAGCAGCAGCACAACATACCAATGTCTTATGTCTGAACTTGGCTTTTTTCCTGCTATTTCAATGTCAACTAGGTACCACGCCTGTCTACGCACGAAAAACCGCAAGTGTGGCCGCTTGTATTCGTTTTCCTGTTTTATAAACTCACGCGGTTAAAAACCGCGGCGGTTTAACCGTAGTGCGGCCTTAGCCTAATATTGGATGTCGAATTGTCTAATTATTGTGTCCATTCTATGCCACTTAGAGATTGCAACCCGGTATGTTTCTCAACCCGGCCGGGCCCACTATCATTCGTCGCCGCCGGGCCCGGCCGGGTTGGCGGGTTGATGTGTTAGCGATGAAACCGTTAAAGTATATTATGAAAATTTGCTATATAAGAATGAAAAAGGACAATGATTCAAGGTTACGAATTAATATTTATTTCAAATTAGTACAAATCAACAATAATCACAATAACCAGTCTCACTCAAAGTCTCTGATTTAATACAGAATTGATTACTTTTACATAGGGACGGAATAGTAGGTAACATTAGTATTAGTAATTATAAATTTTTATAAGTTTAAGCAAGCCAGGTCTTTCTCTTTACTCGTTATAGTGTCCATTTGAAACATAGTATTAGAATAAGAAACTAGTAAAGCTTAAAGCACTAAACTTGTCATAACAACTTAGATTAGATAGATAGATAAACTTTGGTAGCTTTGGTAACATTTGGTATAAACAAAACAAATTCCTATTGGCGCGTCAGAACGGCAACGTGGCAGCTCGCAGCGGTTGTCATGCGAATTTTCTATGATTTCGCGCCCCCTCCCGCGCCGCGGTTTTCATACCTACAGGGTCCGGTAACCAGGCCCGGTTCGCAATCTCACTAGTTTGCTTTATTTTATCTCAATAAAACTTTATAATAATATTTTAAATCACAAACACTCAAATCAATCCCCAATCATGTACCCAAAACCCTTCCTATTAATAAAGTTTATAACCACACACTGAACCTGAACCTTCAACCAGCTATTGTGAAAGCTTCAGTAACTAATCTGGCCAATGAGGAATTTCATTTAATCGTCTGAAAGCAGTCTGTAAAAACTCAAAACAAAGATGCCAATGCCGCAATGATTGAATGAAAGGTACCCCTTAAGCGGTGTTCACAGGAAGAAGTTTTAGATTCACGAAAATTTTGATTACGAAAAAAAAATGCGGCATGTTAGAATGACAGAGATAAAGTAGTCGTAAGTAATTAAAAGAATAAAGATGAGATTTAAAATTGAAATTGGTAGTAAGTAGAAGTAATATTGTATTCTAATATTCTCTTACTCATGCAGTTATACCTATACTTATAGATTATTTTACAGGCTTTTTGCGATTTAAAATAATTATTGTTGAAAAAACCTAAAAAACTTGATTCAAACTAAAGACATTAGATACAATATTTATGTGATTGGAGGTGCTGATCAAAATAGTTTTTTTTTCTTCAGAAAATTGTTCTTACTACAACTATTTTTTTGAGGTCGGTGGCTGTCTAGGACTCAGTTGGTGATAGTTTAGGGACCTAAACCGGACCTCATTTAATTTTACCGTATTATGTAACAGTCGTTATTTCTCCGTTTTCAGTTGATTGGATTGTTTTGAAGTCGTTTTTTTTTTAATTACTTTTATTTATTCATTTTTATTGCTATTTATAATTCAATTTGAAACTAAAAAAATATTTACCAAAATTCACTTTTTCTATGGATAATTTCGTTTAATTTTTAAACAGAATTAAAAAAAAAAAAAAAAAAAAAACACCAAAATAGTCTTGAAACTAGCCTGATAATGTGGAACATACAAGCAAAACAATACTTACTATTCAATTGACTCTTATGTTATTTAGCTTCCGTAATGTAGTTACACAGTACGACTCACATTAAGTCCATTTCGAGATTATACTTATAGATATCCGATTATAGTTTCACTGCATTTGGTGGTCTTTATCAAAAGAGTATAAAAATTACACATGGCTGTATAATTTCACCAATTCATTTACGTATATTTTCTCTTATGTCAAGTCCCATTCTGATTAACTTTGACTAATGACTACTGCTGTTCAATTTTCAGGGACCATTTTTTTATTATTTCGAGTTAATTCTACATATCCGCAATGTATCCGCGCCGCAACGTTGTAATAGTTGGCAGAGACAGGCTTTGAACTCCTAACTCCGACGCTTAATGAAAAGCCGGTTCGAAAACAGACGCGGACCTTTTGTTTAGAGAAAATTGTCAAGTCCTCGACGCTGGAAAAAATTCGCACAAATTGGGAACACGACGGATTATTTGTGTCCCGTAAATTTTGGCGTGCGATGCCGTCACAAATTTCTGCTTTACGACTTGCTTTTTAAATGGACGTTTTGAATTAGTTTTGAGGTAAATTTTTGTCCTAATTTCTTATGGAGCCGTGCCTGATACCTAAAATGTTTTTTTTTTCAGAAAGTATAACCTGGGTGTTCCTAAATCAAGGGTAAATAGGTTTTTTCGAAGCAAACGTAGTCTATCGTAAAATGCAAGGTGGCTTAACGTCAACACATCAATAAAAAAGACAGTGGCACAACAAGTAGTCTTATTGTTAACAACTTTTTACTTATTGCAAACAGCAGGCAAATTGGCGGCCAAACTCAACTCAAGCTTATCTATAAAAAAAACTCAGGCTTTTGAGGTTCATTCTGAACAACTAAAACTTGTTAATCTAAAACTAGTGAATAAATATCTGCTAGATCGACGTGCTCCATCCTCGAACACTGTCGCTTACTATCAGGCGAGTTGGTGGTCAAATGTAAAGCTATTTCATATAAAAACTTTTACTATGCATCATCATGACCACTGCTGGACATAGGCTTTCCCCAAGTTCCAACCGGTTTTTTAAAAACCGGTTGGAACCGGCTTGCATCCTATGTCTTCCTGCCACTAGTTTACTACGCATGGTAAATACTAATAACTATGCCCTCTGAGTGCGGTGTAAATGTCTATCTGACTTCAAGTCATTCACAGTATCAACAGCACTTCCGACCGCAACATCATTCACCCCAACACCATTAAACACCGCCAGCAATTATCCGCAAGCCCTCTCACCCTCTCCACTCATTGTCCCTCAACTGGGAAGACATAGTTTTAATTGGACTCGTTTTTAAACACGCAAAGAGTCTTTTAATTAAAATCTTAACTCCTTGATATTTAAATTGTATGATGGCTGAGTTTTTTGGTCGGTAGATGAGTTTATTTTTTATTTCTGTAAGTGTTTAATAAAACGCTTACAGAACAACACTTACTCACTCTTTAATTCACTTTACAATAGTAAAGTAAACTAAATAATTTGACATAAAAAAAGAGCGAAAATACTTTAATTTTTAGTTCTTTAAAACTGAGATATTTTGATCGCAATCACGAATTCTAAAAATATAACACCCTTTTCAGTTGCCTGTAATAAATTAATGTGTCAGTCGCGTAGGATGGCATCAAATAAAAATAATTTTAAGGGATTGAGGAAAGATTTTTAAAATGTCGGTTGTCAGATAGGACTGACTAAATGAATGAAACCTCTGCCAGTGGAATATAGTATTCTATTGGTTATTTTAAAATAGAACAGTTTAGTTTATAGTAAAATCTATGCAAAAAGTGACAGCCCGTATATTTTAGATACATTTGTCTGCATTGAGTTATAGACCAGATATAGCTACGTACGGCTTTGATAAAGTATCAACGGGATGTAGGTACATCAGTCCTTAAAAATGTATCATAAGTATGTATTTACAAAAAAAAGTATATATGTATTCTATCAGCCATCCATATCCGATAGTACAAGCTCTGCTTAGTTTGGACTAGATGGTATTGTGTAATGTCCACCTATATTTATTTATTTATTGCAGGCGATACGCGCCACTCCGTACGGACCATAGATAGATAGATAGATAGATAATCTCTTTATTGTACACACCTTAAAAGTAATAACAAAGTACTTAAATAGACTAGTGCAACAACAGGCGGCCTTATCGCTAAAAGCGATCTCTTCCAGGCAACCATAGGATGAAGGAAAAAAAAAAAAAATATAAATCAGACGGGGCGTGCAAAGGGATATTAAACAAGTAACATTATAAACTATAAATAATGACATATAATATATGTACATGCTAATACTAATTACATACTAATACTTATACTTATATAGAGAGGAAAAATATACCAATAAATATTAGAATTTAATATAATAATAAATACAACAAAACGTACATACAACGGACCATACTGTGAGACCACGACAAAACGCAAACAGCAGTTTACATACAATCTTACAAAAACAATTCGAATGAACCCCCCACGTCTAACTTGCAGGCGAAACCAAAAGGCATTTGAGTGTAGTAAAATCCGAGCAAGTTGAAACTTTGTGATTTATTGTTGTAGCAAAACTATCTGAACATTTACTCGGACGCTTTCACGTCATGCTTATCGAAAACTTTGCTATACTAGCAACTATCGCTCTGAGACTTGTGAGCAATTACTCAACTGGTTGAAATGCAAATCTGTATTTATGTGCGAAATAATGTTGTGGAACAGCTTTATTGACGTGACAACGTCTAATAAATCGATGAACGCCGGATGCACGCACGATAGAGTATTACTCATTGTCCCGTTACGCGTTACGCTCATTGTCCCGTTACATCATCATTTCATCAATGTTTTGTTATGACGTTGTCACGTTAAAGGTCAGGTTGTCAGGTAACAGGTGCTTAAGTAAGTATTTCTGTTTATTTATTTATTTTTACCCGACTGCGTAGGAGGGTTATGTTTTTAAAAACACAGATACAATCATATAATATCCCCGATTTTTATAGTATCTGCACCTGATGAAGGTCTAAAGATTGTTCTGTTCCATTATTATGTTTCTTGTATTCTTACTACTATACTTTAATATTTTCTATAGAAATAATACGTAATATTACACCAGGACATTTCTGCACATCAACTTCGACAAAGAACTACACTAATTATAATCCTTTTTCATCATCATCATCATCATCTCAGCCATAAGAAGTCCACTGCTGGACATAGGCCTCCCCCATGGATTTCCAAAAAGACCGATTGGAAGCGTCTTCCCGCCACTTGTATGAGGTCATCTGTCCACCTCGTGGCTGGTCTTCCTACGCTGCGCTTGCCGGTACGTGGTCTCTACTCGAGAACCTTTCGGCCCCATCGGCCATCAGTTCTACGTATCTTACGTACGTAATCTTTTTTATATCAAGGATTTTAATTGATTACTTTTTTACATGCTTTTAAAATTGTTAGTTACATTAATCATATTATGATTATTATTATTTTTTTCTTTTTTTAAACATTTCACTAGTTTGTAAAAGGTTGTAAATGATTAGGAATAATTAATTATGTTGTAATTAATTATGTATATAAAACATATTTAATGTATCTATAAGTATTTACTTTCTTGGATACTAAAGTCATCATTATTATTTTCATTTTAATGCAAATTTGAATTCAGAATTGAAATATTTTTTTAAGTTAGTTACATTTATTGGCGCCCGTTTTCTAAGACGATATTTTGTCTGTTATCACCAGCTCAGTGAAACGCACCCCTGTATAATTAACTACATCTTGAACCCCCAGTCAGCGTTTCTAATGCATCTGAAAAGTGACTCGCCTCCCTTTGAACCAGAGAAATGAAGCTCATGAATTACCTTTTTCAACGGAATGTAGTTAATGAGCACCGGAGTTTGGAGATCACTAAACCAATTTAGTAATTTTGATAAAAATTGTTGTTAACAAAAAAAAAAACAATAGATATGATAAAATGACAAGTGCAGTGTAATGTAATCGACTTGCTTTGTAATTCAAAACTTTAGCAATTAAATAATTTAACTATTTTTTCGTTATTTTACTGCAAATACTTTGGTCCTATACAATATATTTATTCATCATCATCATCATCATCTCAGCCATAAGAAGTCTACTGCTGGACATAGGCCTTCCCCATGGATTTCCAAAAAGACCGATTGAAAGCGTCTTCCCGCCACTTGTATGATATATTCATAATATATTGATTATGATGTATTTAATGTTATGTTTTGTTAGTATTGAGAAGTATTACGTTACATACATTATTAGTTTGTAAATAGATGCATTGAATTTTATTTTACCTTCTCAAAATAATGGAGAAGCCAGCACTCGGATCTTAGAAATGCAAAAGAAAAAGAAATAAAACTACATTATGTCTACGATCTCGGAAGTACCTTCTAGAGCTAATTTCAATCACAGCTTTGCTTTTCATGAGGTGATAATTTATATCTAAAAATAAAAAAATATAGTAGGTAAATAGATAATAAAATAATTAAGTGAGTTGCAATTTTATGGGAAAAGGAGCTCTATTATTATGTTCAAATATTATTATGTTCAAAAGCCGTTGAATACCGTAAGTTTGCGCGTAATTATACTAACCGTAGCACCCTTACTATCATGAATTACCTTTTTCAACCGAATGTAAATGTTTTCGAAGTTACCGTTGGCAGGTATAATTTAATTTCGTTTGAGGGGAGTCGGTTGATTATAAATTTAATTTTATGTGGGGGTTGACGTCTGCGCGCCGCCACTTGGTATTCCGATGGTGCTATCGTGACTCTGATGAGCTCCACATCATATAGGAGGCATTCCAAATTTCAGCCTGCCTTCTGGAATTAATAAAGTAGTAACGATTTTTATGATTGTAACGCCATCTTGGGAGATATAAAACGGTGTAGGGTTATGCTTATAAAATCAAGTATTTTTTTCGCAGTTACTAAGGCGTTGTCCTAGGTAAGCAACAAACGCGGCAAATCAGCGAAATGCAGTGTGACTCAATACGATACGAATTTAACAAACAGTATCTAACCAATCAAAAAACCAAAATTCAAACCATTAACATTGCGAATTAAAAACTTAGGCACTTACTTTTCCGTCCCCACTACAGCTATATTGAAGACAAACAGCTACTGTAGCATATGAACTCCATATCCGTTGTCCTAAGTGAACGACGCAAAGCGACGCGATGCGAAAACGAGGTGACTAATTTCTTATTACTTATGTTTCGTTGACGCCTACAAACCGCTATGCAGTTTGGCAGACCTCTGTCATTACACAATTTCGGGATGTAATTAGTTAATAAATTTAAGAAAAGCGCGATAAAGTAGACCACAGTTTGATAGCCGTATTTCAGTTTATGATCAATTGCGTACACAAGTTTTGGTCAATTGCATATCTGGCCATGTACGTATCTGGTCATTTGCGTATCTGGTTAAATGCGTCTATTGGGCTCTTGCGTTCTTGGCCATTTGCGTCGATCCCGGCCACATTTCTACATACTTACTATTTTTATTTTTCTATTTCTACATAAAAACTCATGCTATTTCTAGCTACTGTTTAATATTTTCGCGTCAGGTTAGATCGCATTTTATAACGGTTAATAAACGACACGTCAAATTAAGTTAAATTCGCGATGTATGTAGCTTGTATTACTGTAATAAATGATTGACCTGATTTGAGTTGCACGTGGCCTACGTTGCCACGTAGACTAGTAAACAAGAAAACGTAATAAAAATAAATTGGCATCGCTTCAATAAGTATAGAATTTTCTCGCTAACCTAGGACAACAGGTAACATAATAGGTGTAAGCCTATAAATCCATAATACAACAGACATTTACTGTCAAACCAGTATCTCAGAGTGACAAGGGTACGCACGCGACGCTAATGCCTTTAATGACTATCTTGCCATAATGGCAAGATAGTCGTTCATCAAGATAGTCAGAAGATGGCAATGCCATCTTCATCCCATACTTTTTTTTGGAGTGTGTGTGGTAAGACAGGTGTTGTGACATGCGCGTCGCGATGTTTGGAACCATTTCTTTCTTTCAAATTCAACTCTTAGACTTACCACTAAATATTCCTCATTGAAACTTTGTCCATGTCTATCTGATGTTTATATTTATTTATTAAAGCGCATCAAGTGGCATACAAGTGGCAGGAAGACGCTGGATGCAAGCCGCTTCCAATCGGTCTTTTTGGAAATCCATAGGGGAGGCCTATGTCCAGCAGTGGACTTTTTATGGCTAAGATGATGATGATGATGATGATTAAAGCGCAGTAGGTAGTAAATCCTCTTTGTAAAAAAATACTGTACATTTTTAGAAATATAAAATCAAATGAACTTACGGATAATTGAACATGTCAAAAACTGGGGAATATATCACTTTAATTTTTTTGCTAAAATTTAATTTTAATACTCAAATTTTTAAACATGTAAATATGAAAAATCAAAAGCTTCACTAAAACTAGAATCCATTTTTGAGTGACAACTTGTTTGCATAATTAACACAAAATGTATAACTAAAAGTAAAAAACTATTAACTATCCTATTTCTATTATAAAAATAGGTAGAGGTGTTTAATATTTAGCAATTTTTTTTCCTTGATGTTGGCATCATGCTTCCACATTTGCCATTTGTCGAGTTTATTAGCATTATTTCACTATCAAGTTTTATATTTTACCACACACACATTTGTACCGAAATGTCAAATTGGCTTTCACACATACCTATATGTAAGTAATTTTCTTTAAATCTGTAAACTAGTGAATCAACAAAGTCATGCTACGAATAATTAAACGAAAATAAATCAATTACGAAGCAAAACAGCCTCGGGACGGGAATTATTGTGGCGTTCACAAATGGCACCGCTGGGAATTTATGCTAGTGTTCCACAAGTATTTACCTACTAATATTTATTTTGTAATTATAAAATTGGATGGTAATTTAAGTAGAACCTATAATATTTTCAACTAGCCAATTATTTTGCCGCGCGCCGGCAAGGGAAGACCAGCCATGGATGTGGACAGAAGATCTCTCATACAAGTGGCAGGAAGACGCTGAACGTAAGCCGCTTCTGCAACAGATCTTTTTGGAAATCCATGAGAGAGACGTATCCAGCTGTGGATTTCTTGTGCCTGAGATGATGATGATGATAAAGTAATTTGTTGTAAATATTGTCTTTGGATGACAAATATTTAAAAAACACCGGACAAGTCCGAGTCAAACTCGGAGTTCCGTACAAACTAGTAGATAAAAGCTCTGAGCAAAGATCTCTCTGGAGCAAGAGACTGTGGATCTCCGTAGATGGTTATAATTACAACTGAATAATACTTTCACACGTTCATCACGTTCTCGAGATACAGCTAGGTCTTGACAGACGGACACACGGACGACAAAGTAATCCTATAAGGGTTCCGTTTTTTTTCCTTTTAAGGTACGGATCCCTAAAAATTTGTCTCTGTTCGTAGTTTCAATACCAAAAAAATTGAGGTACAAATATTATATGTGCACTTATCATTTGACGTTAATATGTAAATTGGCTAGTGTGTATCATTTTGCATATGCATAATTTTGTGTATTTGTCATTTCACTCGATAAAAAGAATGGATCTAAATCAAATTATTTATCGGGTAATGTTCGAGAATCAACAGTTTTTTACTAATTCATGAAAATATACTCTATGATAAATACTCTAATAAATTTTCTATGATCTCCTTAAGTCGTGCATACTCTAATACAAAATGCACATAATACGTTAAAAGCACTTGGCTCAACCGACCTCCATTATAGGAAAGCTTTAATCACGATATTGCTATGTCGGTGCATTAGAAGTATTGCTTGTACCAATCGTTCTAGACCAGATAAAAAGGAATGTATTCAATGGAATGCTTACACTGACTGGCCAGACGGTATTTTAGTTTCAACAAGTATGGAGGTATATTAAAAAAGTTTTTAGGGTTCCGTAAACAATGTAGGTAGGTCTGTATGTCCGCGGCATTACTCATAGACTATTAGTACAAGAAAGCTAGGTAAGCTGGGGTATCGTTGGAAAGGTAAACAAACAAATATTAAAATAAACTATTTTACAATTTAAGGATGCATTTGCGAAAAATTGAGCTTTGAAGTGATATTTTTTGTTAGAGTCAAGTATCGTAGACGAGAAAAAAAATCATCCCCACTTTGCTTGTAGACAAGTTTTTTGCCTACAAGCAACCTACGTACCTACCTAACATTTTAATTTTGTCGGCGTAATTAATATTTATACCTGAACCAAATTACAGCTTTCTAGTTGCTACTTACTAATAGTTTTTGAGCAAAATAACGGACGGATAAACAGATATACGAACAGGGCGAAAGGGTTCCTTGTTAACTACGGAACCCTAAAAGAGTGTTGAACACGTATAGCTTAAAAGTTCTTTAAAACTATGCGAAACGTTTTCTCCAAGTTTTATAGACCTTAATGTCTTAGAGCCCTAATTCACAAACATCATTATAGCCAAGATAGTCATTTACAAAATGGAGTTTCATTTATGAGAACAAAGGGACAAATCAAAATAAAGGGCTGTTCTAGAGTTCTTTTAACGTGAAAAGCGCTTTTGACTCAAGAATTTTCACAATTATACTAAAATTATTCAAATTGGTTCACTTTCAAAGTATTAGATTAGGACAGTGGTGATAACAAATTATGCCGGCTAACAAAAAAAATGCCGGAACTTTTTTCATTGCACCGAAATAAAACCTTTACAAAATTATCATAGATAATATTTAAAAGAAAAATGTTTTTTTCTACTATTTTGAAAGGCAATTATATATTGCAAATCAAAGCGTGAAAACGATTATGGAAAAAATCAACGTAAAATGTATTTAAAAACTCAATACAACCAGGCAATCGCAGCACTGACATCCGATGGAGCCGAAAAGTCCTCTAGTCGAGATCACGCAGTGTAGGACAATGACGACTCAGACGGGAAGAAGCTAGCGACAGACCGTTTTGAACCGGTATTTTTCCATGAAGCAGGTGCTTCATGGTGCTTACTGTGGGTACAGTATCATTCACCGAGGGAGCGAAGCAATGCCTCTCCATCAACCAGAACAAAAATCTTCCGTCTATTCGGATGTTTATTAATATTCGCGTACAGATATTCTAGAATTTTCTAGATTATTGTCTTCAGGGATTTTTGGTTAAGAAGGCATTTGCCCCAAAAAGGGAAACTTTGCTGTAGTACGATCAACTACAGATTTTGAAAATATTGTTTGCTACACACGTTTGATAGTGATTTTGGACAATAATTTAAAATATGAGCAATATCGGTCAGGGCGTCGTCGAGACAAAAGGTTGAGAAATCTCGTTTGAAAAGAGGTGACATTTGATACGAGGATATTTGTAGGCTGATTTTGATAATTTTGGTTCAGACAGTGAAGTTCTTTAAGTGCTGACGGCATTTTCAATTGACAGACGGTTTGGAATAATACCTGAAAATACTTGTTTACCGTAAGTACATCACGATAAACAAGTATTTTTCAGGTCTACTTCAAAAGTGTAGCAGTGCATGAAAGAGATAGCGAATTTCATCAGCCCTTTAAGTAGGCAACGTAATTTGCCGAATACTGATCTCAAGCCTTAACGTAAATTAATTTCGCATTAATTACGACCTATTTCAAAGATTTGACTAAAGTTGGCAGTGATGTGCACATTTCTTCGACGCCTTGTCTAGCTCTAAAATGGTATTTTAAATTAACGATTATGGAAATAAGATTTGGGAAGATGAAAGTTTCGTTCTTAGAATATAGGTAGTTGAATTATTTGAAATTCACGCGGTATTCGATGTAAATGAAACACGTCAAATGTCTCTAAAATGATATTAGGACAACGTTAAAACTTACGTTGGTAATCGAAGCTGAAATGATGAGAATACAGAATATTGATAAAAAAATAGCTTTCTATTGAAAATAAGAAAACGGCGGCGTGAGTCCGACCTCAATCGTAATGAAATTTTAAAGCAACATACTTCTAATGTAAAACGGTGTTGTCGGTACAAATAGAATAAGAAATTACAATAACCTCCTCCTTTTTCGAAGTCGGTTAAAAAGAGAACATCAACAGACAAAATGTCATTGGGCAGCGAAGCAAATAAAATTTAAGCACACGTGTACCGTAGTTGTGATCATAGCGACACATGATTCATGCTCATATCTTACTTATGGAGTTCAAAGCGACTTCTACCTAACTTCAATTTTTATAAGTAATCTCCAACCCCAATCTTCAATTTTATGTAGGTATTACGAAGACTGAAGAAGAGGCAATAGTCTGATACTGCGTATATGCGTACACGCATTTTATCCAATGTAAAAGCTTATTTTTTTATCAGCCCTGTTTGTACAAACTGTCCCACTGCTGGACGCGGGCCATCTTCTCATTGTGAGAAGGGTGGGAAGGAAAGGGAATGTGAAAGCTTGTATTGCACTAATACAAGTTTGCATTTAAAAATGTTATTTGTACTAAAAATTTTGTTCGGTTTTGTTGAGAATATCGCATGCATTTTTTTTTATAATTTACGCTTCAATTATTATAGCACGTACGACATATTCATATATCTTCTTTTATTTGTAGTTTTTTAGTTTTTTATTTCATTTAAAAAAAAACATACTTAATATAAAATACATGTCTATGTCTATGTCTAAATACAGTACGTACATTAAAATACCCCTGTGCTCACATCATACTTGGCAGATATCTAATGCATAAGAGAGTGGCAGACTATCCAGTGCAGAAAATCCCAGTAAACTCAATGCGATCCAGTGGAGGCTTACTATAAATAACGTTTAGTGCCCGGTGGAGAGGTGTTCAAATTGCTTTCCTGTGATATATCCCAGCGTGTAAGTACGTTTACCCATATTGAATTTTTAACCAAAGATGCCCCAGTTCCTCGCGCCCAGCGGGCGTCGCCTTTATTGCTTTTCGAGGTCAGGTGCAACATCACAAAATTTTTACTTAAGGTGGTACGACACGCATGCGACGGGAAATTCAAATTTCGAACAGTTTTTTTGTCCTTGTATATAACCTAGTGGAGTATCTATTGTTAATGATCATAATTTTTTCGACAATCTAAGATTGTTCTTTGTATTATCACGTTATTATGTTTACCAGTGTTACTTGTATTATACTAGATAAAGATAAAGATAAGATAAAGATAATTTATTTGCATACAACACGAGAATTTTATACAACAAGTGCATAAAAGATGTTACACTAAATTTAGTTGCTTAAAATCATGTTGTGCCGATTAGGCGTACAGATGTCAGGTAGACAGCATCATGCACATGCGAAAAATTAAAAAATAATAATTATTATTATTTGTTATTAGATTAAAACACAAACCAAAAATATATAAAATATGACAAAGCAGAAGCAATAAAAGATACACATAATGTCAATAAAATTAAAATTTGTCATGTAAAAAATCATTGATAGAATAATAACACTTCTGCAGTAACAATGCCTTCAACTTTTTTCTAAATAAATTACAATTCTGGTCTCTTATTGACTTAAGGAATCATATTGTAGATTTTAGGACCCATACATACGATGCTATTTTGCATCAGTGCTGTCTTTCCTTCATGTACGCGCCGTTTGTCTTGGTCGCGCCTATTTCTTACAGTAGTATCAGATAGTAACCCATTAACCTAGTAACCCATTTTTACTAATTGAAGCAACATCTCGGGATATGTAAGCTACGAGGCGCATTATTGATTGTTAAATTGATGTGATAATTTATATAATAATGTTAGTTTGTCGCAAACAATGCGATCACTTACAATAATTAATAATGGAGGAATCATGTGCGAGCGAGGATTATGTGCAATTATGGGCGATATAACGACCTAGAGCCTGTTGTTGTTTAATTAACTTTTTTAAATAACGCCAATGTGTGCACCCCCTTAACATCACTTTACCATCCCCCTCCCCCCTCCCTAGAGGGGCGTGTCTCCCTGGTTGATCCTGACCAAGAAGACTAGTAATCTGATATACATACTCGCTCCGCTTCCTCACACATCTTTGGAAGATGAAGCCTTACGCTAAAAGTCTTTATTTTTCTCCATAACGAAATGTTTCATGACAGATGCAATTTAAAGTCTCATTTTGTTTAAAAACAAATGAGTAGGTACATCAGAACACCTCCGCTGCCGCGCGGTCGTGAAATAAGCTTTTTAAATTGAGATAGGTCGGGTCCGCGCAGGTGTTTTATGAAAATTTCACGTCCATAACTGATGCTGGTAGATGGAATGTCGTTTTTGTGAAATGCAAAACCGGCTTTGAATTCTGTCCGGGTGATACGACGCATTTGAATTGCCGTGCGCAAATTGCCCGGCTTTGACAATATTTTGGACGGTCGTATTATAGCGGTGCGGCGGAATTAGTATGATATGCGTATGTGAGTGGCTAATAGAGATGACATTCTTTTTTTTATCAGCCCTGTTTGTACAAACTGTCCCACTGCTAGGCGCGAGCCATCTTCTCATTATGAGAAGGGTCAGGCCATAGTCTACCACGCAGGCTAAGTGCGGATTGGCAGACTTCACATATCTTCAAGATCATTGAGAACTCTCAGACATGTAGGTTTCCTTCACCGTTTTGAAGTTGGCGGCAATCAACAATACGCACATAACTCCGAAAACACAGAGGTGCGTGCCGCGGGATTCGAACCCAGGACCTGTGGATCGCAACTCAGACGGTCTCCCGACTAGGCTTCTAGGACATTCTTATCAAACGTATATTTTGATAAATATATAAATTGTGACAAATTTTTATTACAATTGTTAAGGTGAAAATCCAGACAAATAAAATTAATTCCACTAAAATACAATAAATCCAAAAATCCCTTTCCGTATCTCAAATGCAATTCTACAGGTATTTTAGGACAAAAAGTCTAAAAATCCTCTTCGCAATAAAAACTAAAGGGGATTTATAGACCAAGCTAAAATATCCACTTTCAACTTATATTAAATGTTTCTGATTAAAATCAAAATTGTTAACCATACGTACTTCCTTAAATTGTTATTATTCAGACAGGTGCTCTTACAATAAACTTATTTACCTAGTTACCAGCCATTCTCACTTGTTTCCGTGAGAGTGACACAAAAACGGATTGCTGCTTAAAATTTCATCGTGAAATGGCGCCACCATCGCACATCGCGCTCGCGTGTCAAGTGGGGCGCGCATCGTTAGCGAGAGAGTTTCTTTTGTCTTCAGCGCTTGTTATAGTCTGTGACCCGCGCCCGTGGCCTTGTTTACCTATTCATTGGGTTTCTTAGTACAGAAGCTCGTTGGTCGTTTGATAGAGTATTAAAGGGAAACTGAATACCTATTCAGAAGTGCTAAGTGCCTTTCTGGGATAAAAACTAAATGGACTAATTATGTTAACAAGTATCTGTATTAAAAGACAAAACAAAATCCCCGATTACATATGAGTAATTTAGTAGTGTAACTGCTTGATATTGTATGTACGTTTTCCTGAAAAAGTATACACACAACCGAGGAACAATAATTATTGTTGTATACTTATTTCTCAAAGGAGACAATAATAAAATGCTTATTTTTGTTTGATACAAAAAAAATACAATTTCTTTTCTTCATAAAAATAGCCTATGACACTTATGGAGTAAAGATGAATTTAAAACACTTCGCATATCTATATGCGAATATAGATATGCGAATCACTTCGCATATCTATATCGATATTTCATATCATTTATCTTTACTCGAAATCTATTTCGATGAAGTCGTTTAGACTTTGCTAGATATTATAGAAACATAAATACATAATATACACCCAAAAGCACATAACTCCTAGCCTTCTTGATCTATCGTGTAAAAAACTAAAATTCTACTTTGATCATACTATTATATCTTATAGTTTATTTACATCACATATTTGTACATATTTGTAGTTTTTTTATCAAGTATATTTTGATAACAAACCCGGTATTTACCTAAAATTCTTTTAAATCAGATGATTAATATTGCATTTTAACTTACATCATACAGCTTCATCTTACCTACATTAAAGACGCGGAGTGTGGAAACCCGTCAGTTTATAACCCATTTGTCAAAACTGGATCAGGTACCAGTTTACGTATATATATTTAGGTAGCTTTTTAACATTAACTAGGCACGGACCGCGGAGTCTGTGGAGAAATTTTTTTAAAATAATAAAAAAATAACAATAAAAACATTAACTAGAGCTATTTCACCATAAAGTTAATTTAATTGAACAAGTGCTAAATTTCAAACTGAACTATAAACATTTGTTTTCCAATATTGCAAAACTTTGACGAAACTACAAAATTTTATCGCCCAAGTAGAAGCTAGTAAATCAGATTCCAATCGCTTCCACCCATAATAACTAAGCCCTACGCCAAAAACCGATACTCATAGGTCATCGACATAATCCAGAACTCATTGTTCCCGCTGCGGACAGCCCAGAACACTACACTAACAGTATGGAAACTTAGAACAGGCCTGCGACGGGCATCCACACGCGAGCGACAGACTCAACGCAGCGGACGCCCGTCACGGACCTATCCCTGAAGGCAAAGAGTAGGGAAAGTGTCAACGCGGCGTCTACGCGGTAGTGAAAATTGTGCGGCTATGTATAACCGCGGTACGGCACCGCACCGACGACGACCGTCGCGGCCTGCCGCAACGCAGAACTTTGCAGTGTGCAACGTCGTACCGCACATTCCAGCATTATGATGTCACACTTGTTTACAACAACTTCAGTTTATTTGTAGGACTCTTGGAAACAAAAATAAAAAACAGAATAAAATAAATATTTCCATACGTAACGTGTTAACGTGTTTTTTTTGCCGTTTTTATAGAGAATGGTACGGAACCCTTCGTGCGCGAGTCCGACTCGCACTTGACCGGTTTATTATAAACGGTACACCCGCTAAAAATCTATGTATCTCACACATAAACAGGCAGGCGAATTTGCGACGCGTCGTTTATTTGTTGGGCTCTAAAGCTCTGATCGTGTGCTGAAACTTTGCTAGAAGCTTTAAACACGGGTGTTTGTCCATGCTGTTTATAGATGTGACCATGTCGCCAAGCCCTGGCGACCTTCCAAACCAATGTTTTTACGCGAACAAACTTTTTCAACTATCCCGTTGTTTGTATAAGTTGCCCACAAAAAGTTCGAACTAATGCTATCCTCTAAGGCCGCGTTGAAATTTTTCAGCAGCCAAAACGTTTCAAAATGTGTTTTAACTCGACAAAGCTTTATAGCGTAGGTAGGTGAGCAATGCTGAGTCAAGGTGCACGGATGTCATAATTCTCATAACTATTTCGCTATAAAATATTTTTTTTCGCGTTAAATCGCGAAAGGAATTGGTTTCTTCTAGGTAAGCGCGCTCCATCGTAGATCGCAACGTCGCTTAACAGCAGACGAATTGGTGGGCTAGTACAAACCTATTACTGCATTTTTTTTTAATGTAGTAGGTAATAGGTTTATTTCGGATATAAAATTATTTGTCCGTAGTTTTGAATATACAATAATACAAACAGTGGGCATTACAAAATATTTTATGCAAACCTTGTTTTATACATGTAAGTTGTATGTAAGTTATTAATCAATGCGCCTGGCCTAATGGCCTTAATAAGTGTGGGGTTCCTAACTACACTGGGGTCACTGGTACTGGCGCCAAAGGATATACAAGTGTAACTTTAAGAAACAAAACTCCATCAACTCCATTCAAATCTGTCAGTCACATAAGGACACAATATCGCCAGTGTGCAGAAACTGACATCTCTGATAATATATATCATACTTTTCTCTAACATTCACAATCCACTGACATGCAATTCATTTACATTTACATATGCACCCTCCAAACACACTACATCCTCCAAATTATTACATGATGATGTTGATGGTAGCCTGTATTTTTTATTGACTGTCAGTTTTGTGTATTGATGTGCCAGTTTTTATCAAAGGTGTCAAGTTCGTCTCGCCATCATGGCGAGAAATTATTACATGCAAATTTAAAACCCAAAATATGACAAAAAGAAATAAATGAATAAATAACGTTATTAATTTATTAACGTTTACAATAATTACAATCATATTCCGCAAAGAAGCAACATCACTGTATCTAACAATGCGCGTCATATTACTTAAGATAGGAGCGCGACAGCACCTTGCTATAACGCTATACCGGCTCGTAGGTGGACTCACAGATAGCCACTTGAAAATTAATGATATTTTATATGACGACATATTGCATACTACGTGCAGTGATTTTGCTTTGTTTACACTTATTGCTAGGTCGTTAACACAACAGGTACTTGTCATACTTCAGAGGTGGCCATATACATTTTATCAAAATCGGTTCAGTACTTTGGGTTTTTTAACAAAATAACTGGTAAAATATCATCCGAGTGCCTATAGAAAAGTGAACAGCAAGTCGCGTAGGCGTGCTTTAAATTCTTTGAATTCAACATTTGCGACCTAAGCGTGTTACCGAACACATAAATGTAATATTTTATAATTTTCAACAATAATTATACAAGCAATTACTAGAATTTGGAGTTTGATTGACATCATTACATCCTCTTAAGATTTAACACCAAGTAAACAAATTGCGTATATCAAAGTCGGTTTTGACAGTTTTTTATACTATAATTATTACTTATTAGGTACACTAAATAAAGAGTAGCGTCTTTTTGTATCGGAACCAGAAAGCGCCATTCTAGGTCGCTGCATCAACAAAATTAAATTAGTTTGGCTATATTTTTACTGTATGGAAATGAAACGAATGAAATTAAATTAAATGAAATAATTTTATTCCGGATGTTTTGTATCCATAGAAATTACATTAGCATTAAAAATTAAATTCAAATTAAATAGAATGAATTAATCGACGACGACGAGAAATAAATTAAATTAAATCTTAATTACAAGATTAAATAAAATTAAATATTGACACTTTCAATTCTAACAACTCATATCTACTCTAACAAGTCGATTTGACATAAAACTGCCAAATATAAATATAAGTTTACGTCCCATTATTTCAGTGACAATAAAGCGCTCAACTGCATCCGACAGAATAGTCTCACGTACCAGCAAGTACAACACTGCAAATAGAAAATTGTATCACGTAAGAACACAACATAAAAACAAACAGCAAAAACCCGGCGGCGGCGTTAAAAACTGGAACGGAAAAAGCCTCAACAAGATGTGGTTAGCGACACCTGTTCACATACACATTTAACCGGCTTCGAACAAGTTTTTTTTATACTAAATAAATCTAATTTTGACCATCAACTCGCCTTATGGTAGGTGACGGTGTGGCGAAGAATGGAGTACGGCGGTCTAAAGATACCTATCCACTCTAGCCTTGTAAATTCAAAGATTATAATTCTCAGGAAACAGAGATGACAAGGAGTTCCACTCCTGTTCAGTACCAAATAATATTTTAAAATATTTTCCTAAGTTCCCTTAAAATTTATTTCATTTCAATGAATATGAAGTGAAGTGTCATTTTTAATATGCTTGACCGCCAAGTCATCTGATGATAAGTTGCAGTCCACAATAGGCAATAGACATATACATTAAAAACAAAACATACATAAAACACAACGAGAAACATACAAACAATAATTATAGTTCGAGTCAGACTCGCCCACCGAGGGTTCCGTACAAACTAGTTGATAAAAGGGGGAAATCATATTTTTTTCCGTTCATAAACCAAAAGAATATTTCAAAACCTGTTTTAGCTTATGCTAAGCTGAAGCTCTTTCATACGATACCCCACATGATACGGTTAATTCACTTTAACATTTGGACCTTCATAAAAACATAAAATAAATAAATATTTGTGGACATTTCACACAGCGCCATCTAGCCCAAACTAAGCAAAGCTTGTACTATGGAACTAGATGGCTGATAGAATACATATATACTTTTTTTTTGTAAATATATAGGTATACATATACAGAAACACCCAGACACAGAACAATGAATAACAGTGATTAAATTAAAAATGTCCTTTTTTCGGATTTTTTCCTATATGTGTACTCTAACACAATGCTTCTTGCCAAATTTTATTGTTCTAGGTCAATAGAAAGTACCCCATAGGTTTTGATTCCCTTGTGAGTGTCGAAATGTGTATTTTTTACGATATTTTCGGCTGTAACTTTTTTTTTACGAAAACTTAGAAACTTCATTTTTCTTTCTGCAGCAAGATACTATGGATCTGCGTATATGGTTTTAATTTCAACTCGATACCTTCGCGCATTCACGAGATAAAGGTCTTAACACCCGACGGACGGACAGACAGACTGACGGACAGACGGACACCAAAGTGATCCTATAAGGGTTCCGTTTTTTCCTATTGAGGTACGGAACCCTAAAAAAACCGACTTCAAAATAACAAAATGTAATAAAGTGCGACTTTGCTATTTACTTTTCTACAGTTGTTTGGATGATACTTTACCAGTTATTTTGTTATAAAAACCAAAGTACTGCACCGAATTTGATAAAAAAAAAATATGTGGTTATATATGGGACCACCTCTGAATATGACTTACCAAATACAATAAGAATCATCAAAATCAATGCACAATTGGGTGAGTAAACATACAAAAAAAACATACAGCCGAATTGATAACCTTTTTCTTTTTGGAAGTCGATTAAAAACATTTGAAAAATGCGTAATCTGTTATGACTGTTTCACTCAACTGATGCCCCAAACGATAAATAGACTTTGATTTTGATTATAATATAGTAATAAAAATTAAATAAAATATACAAAACTTTTTCTATTAAAACCAGTAAAAAATATCACCCAGAAATAAAAATTCCTTCCTTTTTTTCTTTTACAGCGTTCGAGGTCGCCCTTAAAACGCCCGCCTAAAATCATAATTAAAATCTTTAAAAGGGGTAAACCAACAGATGTTAACTTAAAAAATATGGTAATTGTTAAAATTAAACAAGCAATCCCATTGTGTACTAAACGAGGTCTTCGGATGGCTTTCCGTGAAAATGGGCTATTGCCTGAGAACGTTATGTACCTACACAGTTATACAGTACACTAAGTTCACCTATACCTTGAGACCAGCCGTAGGTAGATAGATCGATATCATCATTCTTTACGCTAAGTCTTCCGTGCTTCTACTAAAACACAATTTAGTAAGAAAAGGCTTACATGCTAATAAAACAACAGGCGGCCTTATCGCTAAAACAATATCTTCCAGGTAACTAGTGTTAAGACTTTAATCTTTATACGACATGACATAATTCTTCGTATTGGAAACTTCATCATTACTTACGCAAATAGACTCGGCCACACTAAGAGCTCATTTTCACTGATAGTTAGAGCCCCGCATTCGAAATGCGGGAGATGTGTGTGAGTGTTTGCGCATACTAGGGACCGCATGCGAAAACCATTTTTATAAGTCCGTGGGGCCCAAATGCGAGCTTTGAGAGTTCGTTAACCGATGAATTTCATTGATTGTGCCGCTTGCGGGGAATACCTGAATGCTGTATAGTTTATTCGGATTTCGGAATAAGAATTAATGTGTCATTGAAAACGCTGATGTCTTTATTATTATTTTTTTGTCTAGGACTAACATTTTTGTCTCGATAGTTCTCTTACAACACATACTCTAAAAATCTGAGACTGAAGTAATATTGACATTATTACTGAATGTCTATCAATGGGTAAAATGGTGAAAGCTAAGTTACTCACTGGTGAGTATATTGTGCGTTAAATGTAGCAAGTTTAAACAGCGATTAGGATCAGGATTTAAAGTAATTTGCATCGTAATGCTAATGGTATCGGTTTATGACCTCCTACAGGATATTAATTTCTATTTATAGATAGATTTACCTCACCCACCTATCTTATAACTGATAATAACTTCAAACAGACAAAATATTTTATAATATATAATTTTGGCAAAATATGTTCATTCATTCATGTAATGTTATGAGAACTTACTATTTATGAACTTGATTGAATAATAAATAGGACAAATAGATCTGTAATAAGTACAGAAATAAATACCAAATAAAACGTAAATAAATACGAAAATTTTGAACGAAGTCAAAAGGAAAACTATCACGGCTAAGTAGGCTTTAAAAGTTAACGAGTAATAGTCCACCAACATCAAAAAATGTTAGAGAAGTAAGAAATGAAAATCTGACATAAATTTCATTTAAACTAACACTAGTTAAATAAATAAATAAATAAATATTTGTGGACATTTCACATAACACTATCTAGCCCAAACTAAGCAAAGCTTGTACTATGGAACTAGATGGCTGATAGAATACATAATATATACTTTTTTTTGTAATTATATACATATGATACATAGAAACACCCAGACACAGAACAAACATCCATGCTCATCACACAAATGTTTGCCCTGGATGGGGAAAGAACCCACGACCTTTCAGTTCAGCAGGTAGACGTAAACACACTACCAACTGAGCCACAAGGCCAGTCTAGTTAACTCTTATGTTCGTATTATCAAGTAAGTTTCAAGTTCATATAAATTTATTACGATGTACAACTACAGAACCGAGTGAATAGTTTCTTCTAGGCAAGCGCGCTCCATCGATTACCAGACCTGTCGTTTAACACCAGGCGAGTTGATGGTCAAGCGCAGGCCTATTATTGAATTTAAAAAAAACTACTTTGCGCGTGGCCTGTCGTGCCCGGTTAATTTACTTAGTTTCTTAACGGAGTAACAGTTAAATTTTGAAATGAGACATCATTATTTATCTATATTTAGATATCTCAGGAGTTCCGATAACAATCTACTTTATTAAATAAAATATTCTGTAATAGCTAAAAATCGCTATCTAACGAGTAAATTGACATGTTCATTTGACGAGTACTTTGAAAGCTATGGGAAGCTATAGATCATCGGCCTTACCTAAAAACGTTACTTAACTTTAATCAATGTCTTAAGTTCTCTGTCTTATTTCCGCAAGTGTCATCACGTGTCAGCCAGAAGTTGACAAAATATGTTAAACATCGCTTAAAGTTAAGTGACGTTTCTCGGGAAGGCAGCATATCTTCTCTTCTAGTAAAAAGGTATATTGCAGAGTTATCATGGCTACCTTCTAACTCCATCATTAGACCAGCCTCATGTCAATAATATTTCATTGTCATCTGATTTACACATGCATACAAAATTTCAACTCATTCGGAAACCGGGAAAGTGGGTAAAATTTAACTTAAAAGATTTGATTACGGACACTAGGAATGGTGAAAGTAATAAAAAGCTTGTTAAAACCAATTATATTACCGATGACGATCTTAATATAATACAAATATTCTAACACATCTCTGGTTGGTAACGTACCCAGTACGCTGCCCGTATTTATTTAAGTATATAGAGAACAAACGCAAAGATAAGATTATTTTTTGACCACCAACCAGGTCTCTAAACGATAGTCACCACAAAAGGACCTAAAAACCTTTTTTTTTTTTTTGTATCATATGTTAAAGTTTGGTTCCTTTTATTTATGTCTCAATTTTCTTTACTATATATATAAAATAATTCCATCAATTTTGTTTTTACAATCTTGTATGTGAAGTGAAGCTTACTGAGACCCAAAATTTCAGCATCAATTTTCCTTTTATGAGTAAGCTGCGGTCAAAGCCAAACGATTCAAGCATAAGACCGGAGAATTCCCAAGAAAAATACACACTCCTCCACCGAATGTAAATCAGGATGAAAATTCAAAAGAGCACTTAGTTTTAAACCGGAATCAAGCTACTTCAAGTATTAATTGCTTTTCGTGGCTCATTGTGATTCAGATCTGCCGGAGTGAGATGCAAATTACAATAAACTTTTCCAACTGTTCCACTTTTCTAACGGAAATGTGAAAAGTTTGGTGAAAAACAACGCACCTTGTGGGATAGAAGAGTCTATTCGCAGTTTATAAAAACCTGCTTTTATTTTTGCTCGGGAATGCCCCATAAAGCAGCATGGTTAATCCCTGGGAGAAGTTTCATGAAAATATATTATGTGGAGTTTATCACTATATTTGTCTCTCCTTTTCAACCCACGACCCAAAAATAAGGGGTGTTATAAGTTTGACGTTTACATCTGTATAACTATATATAGCATCGTTTCCCTCAAACGAATGGACCAATTTTAATCTAGTCTTTTTTTGCAAGGAAATTTAACCGAGAAAGCTTTTAAGTTATGTTTCACCAAATTCGGTTCTGCATTTTTTTTGTCGGTTTTTAATTTTTACTGGCGAATTACCATATGGCATATGGCATACCATATGGCGAAGCTACGACGAGGATTAGTGATTTCAATCCGTATGTATGTATGTTAATCTATGATTATTATACTACATCACAATTTAACAAACGAGGTATTTTTAAGTCTTTATTATCCACTGGTTTGCTTTTTCAAACCCTAAATTATACATAACTTAACCCTAAATTCAAAATAGGCACTCTGGAGTGATTAAAGTCATGAATTAAAAAAACCGTATCAAATAGAATGGCGTAATTACAAAGATGTAATTAATATGAATAATAATATATGATTTAAAAATATCGCTATTAAAAATATTTTTGTTAAAAAACTGCAAAGCATAAGCACGTAATCTGATTTCAGGTTTCAAGGTATGTGTAGTTTGTTTATAATAACCGGACAAGTGCGAGTCAGACTCGCCCACCGAGGGTTCCGTACAAACTAGTAAATAAAAGGGGGAAATTAAAAGTATTATTATTTAGTTGTTTTAATTAATGCTAATTAAGCTCTTTCATATGATACCCCACATAATACGGTTAATTCACTTTAAAATTTCGACCCTCATTCCTTGCATAACGGCACTATTTTTTTGTGATTAAATTAAAAATATCCACTTTTCGGATTTTTTCCTATATTTGTACTCTAACACAATGCTTCTTGCCAAATTTCAGAGTTCTAGGTCAACGGGAAGTACCCCATAGGTTTTGATTCCGCTGTGAGTGTCGAAATGTGCATTTTTTACGACATATTCGGCTGTAACTTTTTTTTACGAAAACTGAGAGATTTTATTTTTCTTTCTGCAGCAAGATACTATGGATCTGCGTATATGGTTTTAATTTCAACTCGATACCTTCACGCGTTCCCGAGATAAAGGTCTTGACACCCGGACAGACGGACAGACGGACAACAAAGTGATCCTGTAAGGGTTTCCGTTTTTTCCTATTGAGGTACGGAACCCTAAAAATGAACAAGTATTTTCATGGCAGGTTTGTACGCTCTTTGCTACTTGTCGCGTGTACTGCGACAAACTCAAACGCAAGCTAATCTGCATAAAAGTAGATAGAATCGAATTCGCAATATCTAAGAATTAAAAAAAAAACACAAAATCTGTTAAATTTATTTCCATATAAAAAATTGATAACTGAAAAATCACTGCTTAATATACAAACGTTACTGCTTTTCATCCAACACAATAACGGTTTTATGCCTCTTCACCTCTTTTGTAACCGATCACGTACGTTTTACATCATTACCGCTTATCACGGTTCCCGTCATTTTGTCACACAATTAAGCTTACAAATAATACAATCTCGATGTGACACGCAGTGTGACGGTGTGAGTGGTGTGAGGCACGTTCGCTGAACAAGAAGTTAATTACTAAAATGCAACGTGTCGCGAGCAGGATTGGTTTGTGATGTGTCAAACTTGTTTATAGTGGTAAACCAGTAGTAGAGTTGCGTTTTTTTTGTTGGTAAAAATAAATTGTAGAGGTTGGATTTCCAAACAAAAGTATTTTTACCAATTATATCAAAAAGGGTATAGTTTAACAATAAAGTAATTGTGGTTAGCTTTTATAACGGTCTTGATTGGCGGTAAATCATATTTGTTGAAGAAAACACGAGATAAATAGCAAATTATCATTCAAATAATTAATTTAATCTAAAAAAATTACATAAATATTTAAATAAATGTGATATACTGCGAATAAAAACCAATACTAAAGCGTTACTTCATTGCAAAACTATAGGGTACTTTCTTCGTCTATAATTGGTAAAAATACTTTTGTATAGAATCGAATCACCTTAGACTAAAAACTGACTTAATGAACAGGCGACACAATATTCGTTTAATTGGAATTGCTAAAAAAGTACTGAAACCAAGTTATTTTTGTGAAACGAATCAAAGTAACCAATTTGCATAATTTGGATATGTACAAAGATTTTAAGTTAGTATAAAAATTTACTTCTATCAGGAAGCAATCTAACAAAATTAACAACTGCAAAAAAATGGTTGGTTAAAAACCACAAAAATTAAAATTTTATGAAACTACGTTAAGTATTTACGTATATTATCTGGCATAAAGAAAATAATTTCGTTGGAAAAAGTACTACCTGTACTATACTACCTCCGTTTATAATTTGAGTTTCACGCATTTCTGTTCTACATTTAGTGGCATATCAAATGCAGCACTATGTCACAGTTTAGCATCGCCCGCAGTAGCTTACAGGTGCGTGTGAAAGCCTGGCTAATGAGAACGTAAATATTTCACAGCTACCCGCAATATTTTATTGATAACTGTCCCAGTTCCATGCCGTTAGCCATTACAAATCATAGTTTGCAACTGATGCTTTTGAATTCAGAATTACGCGATCTCTGGAAATATTCGAATGGATATAGTGGTACCGTTTTAATGAGGCAGAATTTCATTTTCAAAGCATTTATTTCGCCTTGTTATGTAGGATTATTTGTAATAATAGAGTTTATAGAAATATGAATGGTTTGCTTTCCCTTTCCTTAGATTTCTTTTTCCCGCGTCTTCACCCACGGAATAAAACCTTCACACTAAGGAAGGATTTTATGGAGAGTTATTTCTAAGAATATAATAAAAAAGTAAAAATACCAATGAATTACATTTTTAACCAACTTCCAAAAAGAAGGAAGTTATCAATTCGATCCGTTTTTTTGTATGTTTGTTCACCGATTACACGTCATTCGTGAACCAATTTTTGTGTTTCTTGAATTGACATATAGAGAATGCTCCCAAGTTGGTCCAATAATTATTTTATAGACATTGCTTTATTACTTTTTGAATAATATCTAAAAATTAAAATTTCCATTGTATTCCTGAGTGAAGTGCGTCAGATTATAGAATCGCAGAGTTCCACCTACACGTTTTTCTTTGCAAAAGTATCAAATGTTAAGGATTATCGTATAAACATCTGCACATTTTCTAATCTTCGAAGACGGAGCATTTGATATTCAATGACATATCTCATTCTTGACAAAAAGTTAAAAGAGCGGGTGAAGAGAGGTTTCTTTAAAAAAATTACAACCGTGAAGGATTTAGTAAAAGTAAAACCTTCTTACTCCTCATCCAATGTGTATAAGGTGGAAATAGAGTTACTCTGACGATTGAACGTTTTGTTTAATTATTACCCGATTCAGCATGATGATATGAACTTTATGTACCCTAATCATTTCTAATATTACAAGAAACGAAGTAGCGTACTTTGAAGTCGGTTGTTTCAGTTTTTTAAACTATAAAATTATTTGCATATGTGTTCACTCAGGTTTTTATTTTATTCGCCGATAGGCTTGCGCTTGACCGTCAACTCACCTGGTGTTAAGCGACAGTTACGGTCTACGATGGAGCGCGCTTGCCTAGAAGAAACCTATTCACTCGCGATTTGAAGACAATTAGATTATATATATTCGGAAAGACCCATTCAGGAAGTGCATTCCACATTTTGGCGGTACGCACAATGAAAGTGGAGTCAAAGCGTTTCGTAATACCCGATTCACAAATATAAATAATTGGCCAAGGATGTGTTTAGACACATGTATGATAGAATTCCGTAGACAGTACCATAATCATTAAGCAAAGCATAAGTTTTATCAATTTTTTTTGTTAAAACCACATAGACATTGAGCTATAACGTCTGAAATATTTTACGTACGTATTTATTACTATAAATCTCGAAAAGTGTTTATTACAGCATATTCAAAATATTTTTTATTTATTTAATAACACATTTTACAGCACTTGCAATTAGTACTTAAGCTAGAATTAGTAAAATGTACAGGGCTGCTTGTATTATCACCAATTATAAAAGGGTGAAAATCTTAAAAGGGGCTGGAAAATAGTTTTTTTTTTTTGTATGTAGAAATAGGTTCGCGCTTGACCGCCAACTCGCCTGATGTTAAGCGATGTTGCGGTCTACGATGGAGCGCGCTTACCTAGAAGAAACCAATTCACTCGCGATTTAAAGACACCCAGATTAGATTTAAATTAGATAGTGCCAATGAAGGCAATTTCAATATGACTCGACTCTAATATCACTCTTCTGCATTCACACGCGTTCCCTATCTGCATAACGCCCCCAAAGATCACCACCATACTGCATAACCATATATTACAGTCCTATCGCTATGCCTAATCCAAACTGGGTTTAATAATTTCAACGTTATTTTTTTAAAGGCTTATGAAACGATACGACACGATGGTTAAGTTAATCATCCTTTCTTTATAGCTTTATACGTTTGGGAAGAAGATCCATCCATGTATGGGACGGCATCACAGGCCACATGTGGCAGGGCACATAGCACGTAGAACTGATGGTCGATGGGGCCGAAAGGTTCTCGAGTAGAGACCACGTACCGGCAAGCGCAGCGTAGGATGACCATCCACGAGATGGACAGATGACCTCATACAAGTGGCGGGAAGACGCTGGATGCAACCCGCTTCCAATCGGTCTTTTTGGAAATCCATGGGGGAGGCCTATGTCCAGCAGTGGACTTCTTATGGCTGAGATGATGATGATGATGATGATGAAACAGCCGTATCATATTTATTGTCAGGGGTCACAAACATATACTTTGAAATGTTTTTTTTTTTTTTCAATTTAATAAAGATACAGTTCCATAGCAAGATTCAAATTAATATCAGTCTTCAGTCTATCAGTCTTCCTGCCACTTGTATGAGGTCATCTGCCCATCTCGTAGCTGGTCTTCCTACGCTGCACTTGCCGGTGCGTGGTCTCCACTCGAGAACCTTTCGGCCCCATCGGCCATCAGTTCTACGTGCTATGTGGCCTGCCCACTGCCACTTCAACTTGCTAATCCTCTGTGCTATATCGGTGACTTTCGTACGTCTACGTATCTCTTTATTCCTTATTTAATCTCGTAGAGTGACTCCGAGCATAGCCCTCTCCATAGCTCGTTGCGTGACCTTGAGCTTCCTTATAAGGCCCATAGTTAGGAACCACGTCTCAGTGCCGTAAGTCATCACTGGTAACACACACTGGTCGTAACCCTATATCTACATATGTATTGCTGCATTTTTCAATGACAACATGTAAGTAGTTATACAGTACCTACCCACGTATACAAGATTTTGTATAGCTACTATGCTTATGCTGTAATCCACAAGCACATAACCTCAGTTGACCTCCTGGAGGTGTGACAAAGTTCTCGGCACATTAATGAGGTCTGGCTCTAACAATAGGAAGATCGATCGAAGCGTCTTACGTTTCCGTAAATAGAGCAAGTCTGCATCTCTGTTCTCGTTCACATACGTTATTCATGACTCGCGGCTGACACTATTCTTGCGAGAGATTCCTTTAGATATGATACTTAAGATACATTTAATGCGAATATTTAATTGATTTTGTACAATAAAATGTATCATACATAAATGAGTGGCCAAGTTCGTGTCGTGGCACGCACAAATAAGAGTTCTGTATTTGCACACACAAGATTAGAGAGATTATAAGAGTCGAGACTCAAAATCAAGACAATACTTAAGATGCAAGACAAAAGTCATAATTAAAAAATCGGCCAGATGCGAGTCGGACTCGCGCACGAAGGGCTACGTACCATTCTCTACAAAAACGGCAAAAAAATCACGTTTGTTCTATGGGAGCCCCCCTTAAATATTAATTTTATTTTAATTTAATTATTTATTTTTAAAGTGAATAATATAACTAAATATTCAGTGAATATTTCAAGCGTATACCTGTTGCCGTTATCAATATCGAGCAAAAACGAGCAAAAAAATTACGTTTGTTATATGGGAGCCCCCTTAAATATTACTAATTTTATTCTATTTTTTAGTATTTCTTGTTATAGCGGCAACAGAAATACATCACCTGTGAAAATTTCAACTGTTTAACTATCACGGTTCATGGGATACAGCCTGGTGACAGACGGACGGACGGAGAGACAGCGAAATCTCAGTAATGGGGTTTTTGGTACGGAACCCTAAAAAAATTGAAAATGCGCGGACCGCAAGAACTCTCATCCACGTGAAGAGGAAAAAGTTTCAACATGATTTAATAGAAATGTCAATATGTAGCGTGATTTTCTAATAATTTGACAGCACGGAAAAATGATTCTCCCCTGGGATGAAAAGTAGTGTTTCAATCTCTGTATACAGGCAAGCTCAAGCGTACTTTCTGAGTATCAGAAATGAAAAATATTGTTAAACTATGATAAGAAATTTTATTACAAGTGAGTATAGATAGGTACGTATTATTTATGCTTGCTCAAAACACACAAGTGACGCAACCTTCTAAACACAAATATAGATTCGATAAGATAATATCCTTGCAAAACCGCCATTGGGCTTATTATTTACTTAATAAACAATAACAGCAAACATGGACAATAAAGTGTTATTTTAGTAGGTATTTCGTGACGACAATACTCATTTTCACGTTTTGTGCTTATGTGTTGGCTTTGTCTATTTTGGTTCAAGTTAGAATTATGTGGATGTGGTTTCTACAAATCATAAAAATTATGGTGATTATGTGGTGTCAATAAAGTGTTATTGTTTTTTTTTTTTTATCAGCCCTGTTTGTACAAACTGTCCCACTGCTGGGAACGGGCCATCTTCTCATTGTGAGAAGGGTTAGGCCATAGTCTGCCACGCTAGCCAAGTGCGGGTTGGCAGACTTCACACATCTTCAAGATCATTGAGAACTCTCAGACATGTAGGTTTCCTCACGATGTTTTCCTTCACCGTTTGAAGTTGGCGGCAATCAATAATACGCACATAACTTCGAAAAGACAGAGGTGCGTGCCGTGGGATTCGAACTCAGGACCTGCGGATCGCAAGTCAGATGGTCTCACCACTAAGCTGCCGGGAACTTCGTTTACGTTATTGATTGATTGATTGATAAATTTGTCTCTTTTTAACACGCTTTTATTAGGTCGACCTGTATGTAACTAACTATGTAATGAAATCTAAGGTAACTAATTTAACCATCTTCCAAGGATCGTAGCGTCATGAAAATTGGCAGCTGTATGTAGTGCTGATGACAATACAATATGGTACTGTCGAACTGATCTGATGATGGAGCCGAAAGATATGAACTAGAACTTCATGATGGAACATCGTATCATAGCTGTGTTTGGATTTGTTAGAAAAGTCTTGTAACGAACTTTGACCACAATAATTTGTAGCGTGTTTTTTAGTTTTTTAAACTGTTATTTATTAATCTTTCTTTTAAGATAAAATTACGTTTTTTTTATTACAAAACATGTTTACCCCAGTAAAGTTCGGTCGCTGAGTAAGAAGAGTTTGGTACATCGCGCTTAAACAGATGCAATGAACGCCCAACGTGACGGAAATATGTATGTATATTACGCGGAAGCAGCACAGAGAGATAATAGTCACTAATTATAATGGTTAATTTAACACAACACATTTGTGTTTAAATTATTTTCTTAAAATTAAATTAATCACCTCAAATACGCTCTGCCTTATATGGGATGCTACGTTTGTCAACACTTTTGCATCCTGCCATCTCCCCGGTACTCAGCAAGTCGCTAGCGAGTCAACGTTACCTTGGAATCAGCGTATGAGTTTATCCCGATAGTCTAGTAAAAATAAGATTTGTGGCAACATAAAAGACACCTAAGTATATTGTTATTTAAATGAATTTACTGGTGTTTTGAAATACATTTGACACAATTTCATAATGATATTATAAAAGCTAATTTTGTTACAAAGGCGGTTCAGCCGTTTGAGCGTGTAAAGACACGCTCAAACGGCTGAACCGATCGTTATGAAAATTAGTACAGAGATAGCTTTGGACCTGGAGACGGACATAAGCTATTTATCATCATTATAATCATCATCGTTTTTCATAACTACGCGAGTGAAACCACGGAACGCAGCTAGTCTATAAATCGGGGATTATTCTTAATTATTTTCCTATCATAATTTCAAAGAATCCCCCCAGTTGCAAATACTGCGATCTGCTCCATACAAACGGATTTATTTTTACTAGACTACGATTGCTGTGGAGAATGCCGTAGGGTTCCGAGGCTAAGAAGTTTGTTGGTGATCTGGTTATTACCTGGCCCAGAATATATCACTATTCAAAGAGGAAATTTTTCTAGCCTTATGGGAACTTTCAAACGAGGGAAGGGTGATGGCGAGGGGCCAGTGGCCTTAATATGTTAGGCGAGTTGTGTGTGTGTTTTGACTCTATTTTTGTAATAAATAAATTATTATACTTTTTTTTTTTTTAGTAATGTTATTTATTGAGTAAAATAAAATACACCAATTATTAGTTTTAAGGTGTTTTTATAGTTTTATGTAAATAGCACCAATTAAATGAATTATTTATACAATTAAATTAATTAATTCGTTTAGAATTAGAGGACAAAAGTGTATTAGGTACTAGTAAAGTTTATGCTTTAAGTAATATATTATTTTCCTTTTATGATTTTAGATTCTGTGATAATATATACCTTGCTGAATATACTCACGTCAAACATTTTAATGTATAATTACAGAAAATGCTGGTGATATAGAAAAAATATAATAAAATTTATACAACCAATTATTTAACAAAATGAAAACGTAAATGGAAAACCTGTAACATGTGAGCGAAATTTTATTCGTATCCATATTATCATGTCTTACAATAACAACCCCATTTGACTCACCCCACTCTCACCATGTTATTAAAATAAGTCAATGTACCTGCTCTCACAGTCACGTCTTTGTGCCATAAAACTAATAAAAAACTGCATTTAAAACATAATTTATGTATACATATCCAACACTCCGCCTGGAATAATATGAACTTTGATAATATAAAATTAGAATAATATAACTAAAAATAAGGTATTAATCACAACGCATATAAAATAATCTATAGATAAAAGTTGAAAGGTAACAAATTCCAACAACGAGAGGAGGGATTTGTATTTTGTAGTGGTCGTACAACAAATGTTGTTTATTGTGCAGATTGTATTTACTCGTCAATATTGTATTTAATTTTAAAACTTGTGGTTGCAAAATAATGAATTTTAATCCTATATTATTTTAAATAACTAAAATTACGCAATTTAATTTTACTAAGTATACACTTTCATGACAGATGACCTCATACAAGTGGCGGGAAGACGCTGGATGCAATCCGCTCCCAAACGGTATTTTCGGAAATCCATGGGGGAGGCCTATGTCCAGTAGTGGACTTCTTATGGCTGTGATGATGATGATGATGATACACTTTCATATACACAAAAAAATCTGTAAAATAGGTGTTCATGATAAGAAAAAAACAAGTAGGTAGGTAGATAAATATGACCGGAACCACCGTAATAGCTAGTTCTCGAGCAGTAGCGCGTTATTACATAAATATTTTATGATATCGTTTAACATAACGGGTTCTGTATTCAAACAGTTTTTCTAGAAATGTATTCTTATTGTTTAGACGGAGATTTTCGTTTCTTTTCACCTCTTTTGCAACCTTATTTGCGTATAGTGCAACAAAATGTGCATTATTAGCATTGTAATTTTCTTAGTCAATTCGTTCTAATGCCGGTTGATAACTGCGTGAATTACTTACAAGTTTGGTCAAGTTGGGTTTGGTATCATTATGGCAGCTCTAATTGGTATATGGTTATTTTTATCTTGTCAAAACAAGCATTGTTCTAGAAAAACTATTGATTAATTTTGCAGTTTAAGATAACTGTTGTCACGCGATCTCTAATACAAAAACTGGAAAACTGTTTTCTACCCCTAAACATATTTTTTTTTGATTTGTGTACCTCCCCTCAAAAAAAAAATATAATAGTCTTTGCAGTAAGCCATGGACATATGAAAAGACGGACGGACGGACATGGCGAAAGTATAACGGTTCGTGGTTGACCAAGGAACCATAAAAATGGTCTTATCGATCGATCGGATGTGTAACAGTAAATTAACTCTAGGTTATACTGTAACCTAAATTAGCCGATTGATTAAATTTGTCGGATATCGTAGGTATACCTATCTCTAAATTATTCTCCTTTGTGCTTGTTTAAGACCGTGAAAACAAAGCTTTCTCACAATATAATGTACGTTCACTGAGCCGCTTTTGCTGGCTCCAATTATTTCCATTACTGAGCATAACTCGATGTGACTTTAACGAGACAAGTGTATAGGCCCAAATTAATTTGGATTTTCTTTAGATTGTGAATTATAATGAGAAACGTACGAAAATAACACTTTTGCATCATGAGAGGTGTAGCAAGTTCCAAACATATAAAGGAGCATTTTTGATTTACTTATTTCATACTTTTCTTTGAAAGGTGCTCTTGAGCATATTGGTGGATATTTCACACAACACCATCTAGCCCAAACTATGCAAAGCTAGTTAGTAGCTACTATGGAAACTAGAAATAATGTGGAAACTGGTTTATCGCTGAGATAGCAAATGTATAAAACTATCGTGTCCAATATTTCTCATAAAGAGTGAAAAAATAATTTTAATATGTTTGTAAAAACGAATACTTAAGTACCTAATACTTTTTTAATAATAACCTAAGCTTTTATGAAAGTGTGTGAAGTGTGCTCTTTTGCTGAATTTTCTTAGGAAAGTTCTAAACGTTTGCCACCATACGTGCACACCCTTCCGATCAGAAAATCGTGACACAATAATACAGTAATATGCTGTACCTGCGTAGCAAAATGTCGTAACATATGACTGCAAATATATATTAAATTAAATCTACCTATTCATTTATGAGTGACATGTTAAAAACTTACATTTTATAATGAATTCAATATTTTATTTACAAAAATAACGTAAGTATATAAATTACTATGTTACATTTAGTGGTTATACATATAATTTGCTTACAATACAAAAACTACACCGAGAAACGTGTAATAACCGTATTTAAGTAGTCTTTATCTCTAAAAAACAACACTTCTCATCAGTGAGAAGTTGACATAGTACTTTAGACTATAGATAAGTTTATCACACGTTTCTAAATAAGAGGTCAATATAATATAATAACTTAAAATGCTGCAATACCAGTGATCGCCCTGCCCAATATGAGAGCATGAATATCATGCGTGCCTTCGTAAGTGTTTACAGCTTCAAGGTTCATAACGTGTCTAATAATATGGTACTCGTCCGAGATGCCGTTTCCGCCGAGCATGTCCCTGGCAACCCTCGCTATATCCAGCGCCTTACCACAGCTATTCCTTTTAATGAGGGACACCATCTCAGGAGCGGCTTTACCTTCGTCTATAAGACGACCGACCCTCAGGCACGCCTGGTACCCGATGTTTATCTCTGTCAACATGTCAGCTAGCTTCTTCTGTACGAGCTGATTCGAGGCGAGCGGTCTTCCGAATTGTTTCCTATCTAGTGTGTACTGTCGGGCGATCCGCAAACATGTCTCAGCAGCCCCTAGCGCGCCCCAGGCGATCCCGTATCTCGCGTTATTGAGACATCCGAACGGCCCCTTCAGACCCACTATGTTTGGCAATAAATTCTCCTCCGGTATAGCCACTTCGTCGAGCAATATCATGCCGGTAGCCGATGCTCTCAGGGAAAATTTTCCATTGATTTTAGGTGTATCCAAACCTTTTTTGACTTGAGATCGTTCTACTATGAATCCGCGCACTTTGTCCTCCTCGTTTTTTGCCCATATTATGAGGACGTCAGCGATCGGGGAGTTGGTTATCCAGGTTTTGGAGCCCGACAGGATATAACTTTTGTTTTTGGCGTCATATTTGGCTCTTGTTACCATGCCGCCCGCATCACTGCCGAAGTTGGGCTCGGTCAACCCAAAGCAGCCGATGAGCTCTCCTTTAGCCATTCTAGGGATGAACTTTTGCTTTTGTTCTTCGGAACCGTACATATAAATGGCACCCATAGCTAAACTGCTTTGTACACTTACTGCGGATCTGTATGAAGAGTCTACTGCGTCCAGCTCTCGTGTGAGAAGGCCGTAAGTGACGTAGGAGACACCGGGACATCCGTATCCTTTTATTGTGCATCCGAGTACACCTAGTTCACCAATTTCCTTGTAAATTTCCCGATCGAAGACTTCATTCCTGTTCGCTTCGACGACCCTCGGTAGCAGTTTCTCGTTACAATAAGCTTTGAACGAGCCCCAAATCGCTTTCTCGTCGTCGAGTAATTGTCCATCTAAATTCAATGGATCCTCCCAGTTGAAAGTTACTTTAGCATTTTTCGAACATGTGGTGGAGAGGGCTCGCAAATTTATGTTGTTCTTACACAACGCGGACAGTAATTTTGTAGTTTGTAACACAACCATGTTGAATTATTTCACTGTGCAATTTCACTGTTACACACAAATAACACTTGCTATCAGATATTTACTGTTTCTTGGCTCTTGTTAGGTTATTTTATCTCCTTTTGCAATCGGTGGAAAGGTTTAGAGAGTGTATCTATATACTTTTTCGTTAAATTTCACAATACATAACACAAACATAGAATAATATTGTTTTACAATAAAAAAATCTATTAAAAATTACTTCAGCACTGACCCAGTGACAGCAGCCAGCGCTGTGGTGTGATAATAAACGACCCATAGAATAATAAACGTTCTGCGGCTATCTTCACTCGAATGACTGTCTAATAGTTGCGTAATACATAAATTACGCCTGTGTGCGTCTGTTTATGAAGATATTTATATTCGTATTTTGTATCTTATTTCCTCCTACATAAGACTGAAATTTACAATAAAATTAAAATTTATCAGCATGCTGCGTGTGGTAACTATTTAATAATAACAAAATTTACTTTATCAACAAGCATAAAATGATAACCTATGTTGATTGATAACAGTTAAATAGCAGGTACTTCTGTATCTAAGTGTAAATAATCAAATTATAAAATCAAAAATTAGGTAGGTATGTATTATTCAAAGATAAGCTTCATATTTTTCATAAATTCATAATGAAACTGGTAGAATCGCTTTAAAATTTTTTTAGAACGCTGGATCTCTCTTCAATCCATCTGAAAACTTAAATAGCTGCACATAAATGTCAAAAATGTCTATTAAAAGTTTAAATCCCTGGTGAAATTCCGGACGAACTTTTCTAGGGCAGAGCCTGCATAGTTTAAACAACTTGCGTAGTACAGTTGAGTGCAGTCATTACATACTTAGGCGCCCGAGACGTAGCTTGCTACATTTTACACTTTAATACTGTTTAACTGGATAGTTGTATTGAAATTAGACTTGGTAGTTGTGTTGACGACTAGGGAACTTGTAACGTAATTTCGTGAACACAATACTGGTCTATGTTCACGCGACATGTTTTACACATGCAAATGTAAAGGCAAATTGCTCTTCGCAATTTATCAGAGAGTTTTAGCTAGGAGAACTATTTCTCATACTTGTATGTAATTAAAAACAAACAGGTACCTACATTAAAAGTGCATATACAAAATTACAAATATATCTTCTTCTACAGTAGGATCAGAAGTACAAGTTTTGGATAGACCTGTCACTAAATTGTCAAATGATTTTAAACAAATGTTTACAAATGATTATAAAAGTAGCAGATTTTTTTACAGAGAAGATAGTTTTAGCAAGGTTATCAGAATCTGATAACTTTGTTATATTACAACACCCATCTCGGTCTCGTGCCAATTTTATCTAGTTTTGATCAGCAATATATAGGTACTAAAGCTGTCTTCGTCACTGTCAAACTCATTGCTCATCGTGATTTACCTATGGAAAACATTCTTAAAGACTATTATAAATTGTACTAAAACTAATAGATAAATAATTGTAAAGCTGAGTCATTGGAGATTATTTCAAATGTCCCTATGCAACAAAGCTTATGGATAGTTCAAACAATCTCCAGTTTCTGACAAAGTTCCCAAAATGCTGGCCCCATTTCCTCGCTGAATGGCAATGCTTACTTTTTGTCCAAAGTAAAGGCCAGCATTTTGGGCACGCAAAGAATTTTTCAACCTATTTTATATGAAAATGAGTTAAGTACATTCTGACAAGATTAATCTGAAAACAGTAAAGAACAAAGAATTAAAAAACACATTGCAAAGGACGGACAGCACGCGGACGTCCATTTATTCATGTCCGTGGTCACTGCAACGTTATGAATGCGCGCAACGTTACAGCTCACAAACTACAACGTGTTTAAGTTTTTCGCTGCCGAGGGTAGAAATATTTAATTTAAATTAGCAAAGAGCTCGCAGCGCTATTGTGGCCTGGAACAAAGAGTTATTGTACTAGATTTGTACGGGACTTGTCGTCGGTGAGACGGGAACAATAGATGTACGAAATATGCTAGCATTATTTATCAGTGTGTTTAAAAATGTCGTGGGTATTGGCTTTTGTCATAGGTAATTGACGATGAGCAGTGAGTAATAGCTTTAGTACATTGTGGATTAAAACTATATATAATTGGCACAAGACCGAGATGAGTGATGTATTAGGAAAAGAGACTTATGCTCAGCAGCAGTGGATATTAGTAATAACGTTGAGTTTTAGTAGGACAATTTCTACGATAAGATTACAATATAAATCAAATATGAATTATAGATAAAACAGAACTTAGATCACAGTCCAAGGGCAACGTTCCCAAAAGGGTGGCGACATTACCTCGTTGGATAGCAATGCTGATCCACTGACCGAGGTAAGCGTCATTTGTTCTTTCTATCATTCGCATAGAAATTTCCTTAAAAAACTGCCACGCACTTGCACCCCAAAGACCTAAAGTTTCCACACTAAAAGGCATAAATATGTAACCATCGCCAAGGGATTAATCTTAGGGATTAATATTTCCGGCTTTTGTTGGATTCAGCAGTTGCCGCCACCGCTCCTGCAACCTTGCAAGTAGAGGTTATGTGAGACGCCGCCGCTAGCGTGTCAACGCAAGTGTCACTTCTACGACAAGATTATTAAATACGTAAATGTATGCCAAATATACAAACAGTATTCTATTAATTTAATTTATTTTAACAGAAAACTGTAAGTTCCAAATTTACTAAAGTTATTTAGAGTTCCATCCATTGTACAACAAGTAAACCTTAGAATTTGCCATATCCATTTCTCAGCCATTTTATTCACAGACTATTAGCATTAAATTAACAGAATTTGAAAAATAGGTGTGTTCTGTGAACTGCTTAAAAATATTTGACTGGCCTTGTGGCTCAGTTGGCAGTATGTCTGCTTGCCGAGTTGTAGGTCGTGGGTTCTATCCCCACCCAGGGCAAACATTTGTGTGATGAGCATGGATATTTGTTCAGTGTCTGGATGTTTCTATGTGTCATATGTATATATTTACAAAAAGTATATATGTATTCTATCAGCCATCTAGTTCCATAGTACAAGCTTTGCTTAGTTTGGGCTAGATGGAGTTGTGTGAAATGTCCACAAATATTTATTATTTATTTATATTGCAGCAAAATTATCTAAGAAGTAAAAAATAGAAGTATCTCCCCATTTGAATGTGTAAAGAAGATATAATTTATTTTTTCAACTATACTTCCTCAAATGAGTGTAGTTGGATAGGTTTGACATTCGTTTCAAACATAATATTTTTCAAATGTATTTAATGCTAAATACAGTTCGCCAAATGAGAAACTATTATACATAAAAATAATTAAGTGATCACAGTAATACACTAATTCCATGTTAAAAGCTTTCGATGAAAATTATTTTAAACATGTTGAAAAGTTGTAACAACAGTGGCAGTGTTACAACTTTTCAATCAATATGTAAGTTTGGCAATGTTTTTATCGATTCCGATTATTTTTTTTTTATTAAATTTAAATTTAATTAAGATTTTTGCTTCCATCTATTATGATGGGTAAAGAACAGCTTTCTTTCTACTTTAGATATACGTAAAATTGACAGTTGTGAGTAGAGATGGTGAAAATTATATTACACAGTACATTTATTCGCCTAACTTTTAAAACACTCCGATGCTGCTTTCACGCCTTCCGAAAATAGCCCCATTGTACAGTGCCTTATTTAATGGCCGAGACAGATCTCACTCCTTTATTTATTTAGGTGGAGATACCCTTGAATCTCGTGTCATCCGATTTGCCCAACAATGTGTACCCCAGTAATTCACGGGGGACGAATCTAGTATAAATTATTCAGTCTATATTTGCATGACAAACGACGCGAAAGCAAAGGGTCTAAGACCTTTAATGGCACTCTTTGGCCCTGGTTAACTGTGTTTTACTCCCTTGATCCATTCTGTTGTGGTTTGAGCTCAAGTGTTGTTTAAGAATAGTCATGTTTTAAATAATGGGCTAACATTGATCAATAGGGAATATGCATGATTTATTTTTATTTAGTCATAAAAAAGCTAACCACAAATAGATCCATTCCACAACAACAAAACTTTCAAAAATGAGAAAGTTACAAGCATTTTAATTTCATGTTATACAGTGAGCACATGATAGCGAATGATGGCGTCATGATTCAAGTTCGCCGTACAAATTCAAAACAAACTGTTGTTTACTTAATATAGTCTTTAAAACACATATATCCAATTTTATTATCGTTATGTGAACAAATCAAAGACTACATTACATATATACGCTAAATGACCATACGAGAAGCCTATATCCAACAGTGGAGTAATCATTATTCCATAATCATTATTTAAATTACACAGCTGTTTCTACGATATCATCCACTCTATCATAAGAAGCTTTAAAATTTCGGGATTAATCATTAATTTTTACGGCCTTTTTACTCCATAGTATAAGCTTCATTTTAAATTAATTCAAATCCGTTAAGCCGTTTCAGCCCAAAGAAGTAACAAACACACTAATATATTTTTCACAATATATCTAATGGGATTAAGTCATTTTGATCCTGTAGTTTTTGAACCAGCTATATAAATACATATTTAATCTTCAAGCGCTTTAATTATCAAGTTTGAAGTTGTTAGACAGTTGTTCAAGCCCAAGTATATGTACTTACGTATAGTATAGTGCTCGCGAGCACTGCTAGTGTAATGTTATGTACTCCGTTTACTTAGACACAAACATATTTTTTTTTGTAAAAAAAAAAAAAAAAAAACAACTAACTACTTACAACAATAAAAACAAATAAAATTAACATGAACAACTTAAGAAGATTTTTTTGTCTCAAGCCGTTTCCAAGGCAGTGTAATTCTGGTAAAAGTAATCAGCTTCTTTGCTACCGTCCATAGAAAATATCTCTTATGAATGAAAACTGTGGGACCGTGATGCCGATCGCAGAGTATTTGCGACGTAGAAGCAATGCTGTGCGTGCCGTTTTTGGGGTTCAGGGATAACGTCTCATGCGTAGATTTTTTGTTTTGCTTCCGTGTGAGTTCATTTACAAAGTAGTCTTGTTCACACAACAAATATCAAAATTTCAAAAAGGCGTTCACAACAAGATATAGTTACGCAGTTTAAATCATTATAGTTTAAAAAACTGAAAACCCCGACTTCAAAATACGCAATACAATATACATGTCTTGTACTTGCTGCTCACTTTTTAACAGGCACTTGGATGATATTTTACCAATTATTTTGTAAAAAAATCCAAAGTAGAGCATAGATTTTGATAAAATTTGTATGGGACTACCTCTGAAGTATGACCTACCAAATACAAAAATAATTATCAATATAAATGCACAATTGGCTGAGTAATCAGTGAACAAATATACAAAAAAAAGATACAGACCGAATTGATAACCTCCTTCCTTTTGGAAGTCGGTTAATAATATATTCTATACCTCTCAAACTATGTCAGTGTCCAAAGTGTAGGTATACCTAACAAAAACCTTCCAAACTTTTTCACTCATACATCACGACACACTTTAATGGGCCACTGATTTTTCCCAGTCATATGCAAATGTCAGATTAGCATACATTTTATTCCAGCTCCTATAAGGTCCGGCGAAATGTTGAGTATTACCAAGGCAAATTTTTCTTCTCGTCATGAGTGCCTAGCTTTCGGTGGCTTTATTTTAATTTCAAGGACGTATGAGGGATTTTAAAAGCATAATTTTGTTTAGGTTTATGGAAATGGAAAAATCATACTAGGTAATTAAGAATAAGTATAAAAGTACCTACCACTATTTATTTATATGATTGCATTTTATATAAAAATTGTGGATCCAGATGGTTTTGAGACACCTCGAAGCATAAAAAGACGACACCATAGCTTGATGCATCTTTCAAAAACACGAAACTAATACGTATGTACCTATAATATTCGTTTCGTACGTAACTGTTACGTACGCGGCCGAAGCGTTCCTTACTTCCTTGTTAATTTTATAATAGCACAATTAAATTTATAGCTTAAGAACCCCCGACATAAAAACAATTGGACCGATTCTGATGAAACATAGAAGGACACTCTCGATCAATCTTCATTTAATCTGTAAAATAATTAACACAGTAAAAAACCTATTCGTAATGCGCTATTGTAGTTAATAATAGACCCCTTTTGTTGAAATTTTTAGATAGTGTTTACTTTTGTTACGGCTCTGGCAATAAAGTTATTTGTTTTAGTGTTCCGTACCCAAAGGGTAAAACGGGGGTCCCGTTTTATTTTTATTACTAAAACTCCGCTGTCTGTAAGTCTGTCCGTCCGTCTTTCTGTCATTTGAAATTTTCACAGATGATGTTTGTTTCTGTTGCCGCTATAACAACAAATACTAAAAAACAGAATAAAATAAATATTTAAGGGGCTCCCATACAACAAACGTGATTTTTTGCTAGTTTTTGCTCGATATTGATAACAGCAACAGGTAGACGCTTGAAATGTTCACAGAATATTGAGTTATATTATTCACTTTAAAAATATATAATTAAAATAAAATAAAATTAATATTTAAGGGGGCTCCCATGCAACAATCGTGATTATTTTGCCGTTTTTATAGATAATGGTACGGAACCCTTCGTGCGCGAGTCCGACTTGCACTTGGCCGGTTTTGTTCATAAACTATTCTTTCATTCAACAAATCCACTATTACGTTCTCAGATACTCGTACAACAACTAAAACTTATTCGCATTACCATAATCTGAACCCACTTGCGAAACACTCTAGCCAAAATTTTCCAGACGCCAACCCAAATAGGGAAAATCGTCGCGAAAACTGCGCTATAAATAATTTACTTACATAATTACCGCCATTCAGTATGTTAATAAGAGAAGTTCCGGGCTGCCACTTAAATATTAAAGCTAATAAAAGATTCACAACGGAGACTTCGGCGAGTGCATATAAAATAAAATATTACCTCTTAGCTACGAGACTGCGCCGAAATTAGAGCTAATTTAGAGACAGATTCTCTAGCAGACCGGGAGTACTGTGTAGTACTGTGTGTGTGTGTGTTTTACTGAGTTTAGAATAGGTTTAAAGTTCCTGTAATACTGTATATCTAGCTAGATCCCGTGGTTTTACTTACGACCGAATCTTTTCTTCCTAAGGAAGGCACTCTTCAAATTTCATGCCTTAAGCTGTACGTTATTAATGTCAGTAATTTTAGTTTTGGCGGGAACGTCTTAGTAACGTGTTGTTGCTTTGTTTTATTTTCCTAAACTTGTGTTATTTTGAACATTAATGCTATAAAAATGGTGGTGTTTTATTCATTTAGTGTTCGATAAAGTGCGTGAGTGTGGGCAAGTGAAATAAAGCAGTAAAACGTGTGATTTTACGTTGTCGGCAAAACTCCATAGAAGCTTCTAGTAAAGTCGCCACCACTTTACTGAAGCAGGACTCGATATAAATTGACTGTATACGTGACTTAGATTGTGACTAGAACATTTACAACTTGTTTTATTCAAGAAACTTGAAAAATCCTAATACTTGACACTGGCAAATGCTTTAATGCGGGTCCAATACAAAAAAGAAGAAGAATGTCAGTAATTTATAGTCACTCAGTAAAAAGAATAAATCTATAGATGGCGATGATTTTTATGTGTTTTGTTGGGTTCGTTATCGGAGGATGTCAACGGGAACCTGTAGGCTTAGTTAGGCTTCGCTGTCCATCTGTGTCTATGTGTGGCGCCTGGCGGTATTTTTAAACCATAATAGATAGCAAATGGAATATTTGTGAGTTGATATGAAGGCGGATTGATTAACAAATAACAATAATAAGAAACCTTGCAAATTGAAATAGGTATATTATTTTTTTATAGTTTATTTTTACTTATTTCTATAACCTTGCCATGTTATAGAAATAATAATTTGCGTCGAGTCATGTCGAGTTTCTGAACCCGAAGTTTGACTTGCACTTTTGTTTTATTATATGTAGGAATGTCACACAAGCCATTAACATATTTCTTTCATACGCTATTTCAGACAAGGAGATTCTGTATATACCTACAATAAAGCAGACAAACGTCACTCTATCAGTACCAGAAACTTAAATGGAATAGTCATGTAGAGATAGAAGCTGAGTTATACGAGATAATCTCAGCATGTACCGTCTAAGACGAGTATGAAATTGACTTCAGTGCTAGCTCAGAGCGATTTCAAAATAGAAAAGCGGAAAATAATCCGTCGTGTTGAGAAAATAGCTGTTTTGAAATGGTGTCAGAATTACTTGAAATGGTTGGAAATGTTTTAGGAGATGGATATACTTGTACCGCCTAATACTTTACACCAGAAAATCGGTTTGTTGATTTTTGTAAGAGTAATTTTGGCACTTTTAGTGTATAACGGACATTTCCTCATTCACAGAATCGTTGAAAAAGCATCAGAAGCAGCAAAAAATTTTTTTTTTTAAATAAAGTAATTGCAAGCATTGTGACAGTCTGTTGATGTTGACAGATGTTTACCTACAGATTTTTTATAGAACAAAATGTGTTAATGAATTGTTTTGAATTTGAATTTTGAATTGTGAAATTATGAACTTAGCTCAGTCATCAGCGGGGGGTTTCTTATTCTATGTCTAAGAATAAGAAATGCAAGAATTGGTTATTATTAAAAGAAAAACAAATACAAACTGCTAAATTTAGTAATATATACAATTTCCGCTATATATTTCACAGACGCCTTATTGAAATAATATACTAGAATTTAGATATCACTTCTGCAGCTGAGACAACTTTCTGTGATAGATATACTCGAGAAACACTACTCTTTTTCTCCAGTCGGGTAATAACGCGTGATTGTACGTATGTATGTAAGCCATAACCATAACGCTATCAAGTTCCTTCCACAAAATATTCTCAGCTGAGATATAATAGACTAAGCCCTCCCCTATATCCAAGGAGATTAATGCAATCAGATGTAATTAGCCCAACGCAGAAATTGGCTTCCGGCATCGCAGTACCTGATAATTGATTAATTCAGTATGAAAAGATCCGAAGCAGTTGACTATTAAGCGTACCTTGATTAAAAGGAAAATTAATCGCTTGTGCTTACCGTAATACATTATAATTTTGGAGGTGGAAGGTAAATTAGGCGTTGGTATATTTATAGCTTCGTAACACGAATATTTAATATGATCTTGAAATAGATGAAATGTGAAAATGTATATTTGGATTCTTCGAAAGTAAGAATCGTTTATCAGATGACCTCATACAAGTGGCGGGAAGACGCTGGATGCAAGCCGCTTCCAATCGGTCTTTTTGGAAATCCATGGGGGAGGCCTTTGTCCAGCAGTGGACTTCTTATGGCTGACATGATAATGATGATGAAGAATCGTTTTTCTTTTTTTATCGGAGACTAATACGACTTCGGATTCTATTATATATTTTTTTTATAAATTGGCGAAGTATATGACGTAGAAAAAATAAATCCGATAAATCTGTGACAAGTAGTTTAATTTCAGTGAACAATTTATTTTAAATAATTATAGTTTGTAAAACTTTGATATTTTACGATATTTTTAACTGACTTCGAAAAAGGAGGAGGTTCAATTCGTACCGTATATTTTTTTATTTAGGTACACGAATTACTCCGTCATTCGAGAACCAACTTTTGTGTTTCCTGAATTGGTGTATATAGAAAGCTCCCAAGTTGGTCCCATAATTATAGCAGTTATTTTGTTTTAAAAACCAAAGTATTAAACCGGTTTTGATAAAAATTTATATGGGACCACCTCTAAAGTATTATCTACCAAACAAAAAAGAATCATCATCAATACAAAAACTTTCGGATTGACAACCTCCTCCTGTTTGGAAGTCTGTTGAAAATTGGCAGTCGCGGGACGAGATGTGAAACAAAGGGTAATCTTGTCAGACATAGAATGCGTGTACAAGCGGTGAACAAATTAATATACTTGAAATAGATATATAACTTATAGATAGACAGCAGTATACAACTCACACATAAAGTAACGATATACGTACACTCGCACACAAGGGAATTGAAAGCGATATATAGAGCGATATCTACGTAGTGCCGTACCGGCCGTACCGGCATGAAAGAGCATCATGCCAGTTTTCGTCACGACTTGTGTTTATTTTTCTAAATGCATTACTTGTTACTCTGATTTATTAAATGTGAAATATGCCATATTATTACGCCCATATATTCGCTTGAAATATTGGAATCGTGAATGGTTTTGCCTCTACATTTTGCTGATTTCAAATCTCATTATAGCTCCGAAGACAAAAAAAATAAATATTGTAAAAAGCAAACAGTAGCGACATAGCCATTAATTTTTCCAGTGATATAATTCGGACCGCGGTTCGAACCACTTGCGGTGCGAAACGCCGAAGTACCCAAAATACAATTTTTGAAATTGGTTAGGGTAATAATCATTTTTCTCTTGTTTTATAAATAAATCCGGCTAAGTACAAGTTTTACTTGCACACCGAGGCTTCCATACTATGCAACATATGAACACAGAAAACAGGACTAATTGTATAAGGCTACAAATATTAATAACCCCATCTAGTGGTATTTGATGAAACAAGATGATTATGCGACGCGAGTTGCACGAGTGTGTCACCCGTTTATGTCTTATGACAACGTGAACTAATTTGTTTAATAAAAAAAAAACAAAAGACTGATATCTAGTTTGTTATTTTATTATTATTTGTTTATTCAAGTACATCAATAAACCTTGCCAATTTTGAGACTTATATGAATTACCGTTTGAAAGATACAGCCGTTTAATACAGGTAATGTATCAATTATCGAAAATTCCCGTGACAATTATGACAATTATATCCTTCCCCAGGCAAAATTTGCAAATTCCTACCATTACTACCAAAATGCGACAATTCAATGACAATACTAATTGTGGCTTTTTCCACATGAGAATAACATTATTTCCATTAGTAAAATTTTCACAAACTTTCGAGCTTTCAGCGCCTTTATCCAGTTCTTCGCATGCTGTATTCCGCGAACTTTGCGTCGAACAAAATTAATGTTTAAACAAATTTCAATTGAACAAGTACTCGGCAAGTTTGCAATTTAATGACTTTCGTTATAGACCAAGTTGAACAATGTAATGCTTTATGAGATATTTATAGGACATTCATTATGCGATGTTGCGCCTGAATTTGGTTGTGTTGTTAATTAAAGTGTCTTTTGAGCTGTAAAATGGAAGATAAATTTTGAAAGTTTATTATAGTTTTGATGGGATATTGAACTACTATAAACGGACATTGAAATGGATACTACATTTTCAGAAATTTTAATTTTTAAGAAAAATGGGCCAAGATCGAATTCTTCTCGTACACCGAAGCTTCGGTACGCAGCTCTTCCCCACCTCGTCTAAAGTTTAAAAACCACTTACAAACTTACTATGAAGTTGAAATATGTGAAAGAAGTGTTTAACCTGCAAAGCCAAGTTTGTTTTTTCATTACAGCTATCTATTAATAGTTTTTGAACTTGAGTAGGAGTGGGTAGAAGTCGGGGTTACGAAAGCTTCTTAAGTAATATCACAGTCGTAATATTAATAATTTAAGTTTAAAAAAACTAACGCAACCGACTTCTCACGGATACCATTATCAGAACTGGATCAAATTAAAATGGGACCACACGGGAAGCACTAGCTTACATATAAAAAAATAATCATCAAAATCAGTTCACCCTGTCGAAAGTTATGAAGTAACAAATATAAAAAAAATATAAAAATACAGTCGAATTGATAACCTCCTTCTTTTTGGAAGTCGGTTGTAAAAGCGAGAGTAGCGCGGTTTTTCTTTCTGTATGTTATCTTTTCATCCTGGATATGAGGTGTGACGCGAATAGATAGGATTAAGAATAAATATATTAGGGGTAGCCTAAAAGTAGCACCCAGTAGAAAAAGTATCCAGCAACAGGCTATCGTGGTTCGGAAACATTATGCGAAGAGAGGAGGACCACATTACAAAAAGGCGATCAACATGAGTGTGAATGGTAATTGTGGTAGAGGTCGAGCGAAGAAAGTATGGATGAGTTGTGTGAAAGATGACATGGGGAAAAAGGGAGTGAGTCCAGATATGACGAATGACAGAGATGAATAGAGAAAGCGTACATACTGTACCGACCCCACATAATTTATTAAGTGGGAACAGGGTAAGAAAAAGGAGATTTTATCTTTTCACGATTAAACAGCTGGACCGATCATTATGAAATTTGGTACAGAGCTAGATGAGAACCTTGAGGCGAGCTATATGTTATACTTTATCTAAGTCGTCGCTGTCGTGAAATTGTGAAATATACATACAACTAGTATGAAATAAATTCGTACCTGACCGGTTTTTCGTCACCAACCCGTTGTTCTAGGCGAGCTAAGCAAAGCGACGCGACGCGATACGATGTGATGCGACTCATTATTTATAACGTTTCGTTGGACACCGGTCTACGCGTAAATCTAGGCTACGTGCTACTTCAAGCTACAGTTGATATTTTCGCTTAGCGTCACGTTGCATCGCATTACGTCGCTTTGCCGCATATTTCGCCCACCTAGGACGGGTAAACCATATTCTATTTTATATTTAAGAGATCTTGGCTTGACTGGATATTTCAATGCAAACGCAAAGTTTTTATATACATTGCTATAATTAGCAAAAACACGGTTCTAATGCGAACGAAAAGGATCTCAAAGGTCTGGATAGTGGATAGCAAAAAATAAGAAGCTAATACTTATAAGGCCTTAATATAGTTAATCTAAAGTACTTAATAAATATAATTTACGTGTTAAGTAATATGTAAATTTCCATCTTCCCTGAGAGACACAACCTAGGCCCTTTCAAGGTCAGAGTAAATAGCTACCTTCAAGTTCAGCGCGCTCTATCGTGGACCACAACTACCACTATCGTGCTGTTGGTCAAGCGCAAACCTATCACTGTATAATAAACAAATCTGCGTAAACAACAGTTCATCGACATTACAAAAAACTGAGTCGGTTAACGGCCTTTCGACCGTTCGTAAACAAGCCTTATTTTTACACTAAATATTTAAATTATTATTTAGATATATATTTAGTGTAAAAATAAGGCTTGTGTAAGTAGTTTTTTATAACCTTGATTTTTGTTTGCGGAGGCGGCATGTTCTTCAGTTTCTTTCTATCAGTTTCTTTGTCTGATAACATGCCTCTGCAAACAAAAATCAAGGTTATAAAATAATCGGCCAAGTGCGAGTCGGACTCGCGCACGAAGGGTTCCGTACTATCATCTATAATACTACAAAGTTTAGTTCTGTTTATAAAATAACGAGAAATCAACGAAATTCCAAGTAGTAAATTGCAAACTTATAGGTAGATTTTCGATACACATCCGGGCAGCATAACGACGCTCGCGCGAATACGCGCGGCTATGGCTCGCTCCGTGATGTTACCTCCCCCGCTACCCGCGCGTTCGCGCCACCACCACACCGCGGCGCGGCGCTCGCACCGCGTTTAGATGCACGGATTATTTTCATTTTGTGAGTTTTTATGTATTAGATTAGGTATTTATTTTTATAGTTAATATATTTCTAAATATTTACTTACAAATATTCAAGTTTCTACCTGTTAATTAAGATCGAGTAAAAATTGCTTAATAATTACGTTTGTTGTATGGGAGCCCCCCTTTAATATTTACTTTATAGTTATTTAATTATTTATTTTGAAAGGTCATACACAAGTAAGTATTCTGTGAAAATTTGAAGCGTCTACCTGTTACCGTTTTTAATATTGAGCAAAAAAATACGAAAAAAACACGTTTATTGTATGGGGACCCCCCTTAATATTTAATTTTTCAACATTTTTAGTATTTGTTGTTATAGCGGCAACGGAAATACATCATTTGTGAAATTTTCAGCTTTCTAGCTATCACGGTTTATGAGATACAGCCTGGAGACAGACAGACAGACAGACAGACAGACAGACAGACAGACAGACAGACAGACAGACAGACAGACAGACAGACAGACAGCGAAGTCTTAGTAATAGGGTCCCGTTTTTACCCTTTGGGTACGGAACCCTAAAAACGACTTAGCTTTGTTTTATTTATTGTGCCGCTTATGTACTCGTACCTACATAGGTTTGCTCAGAGACAGTTGTATGGTAACAAATATAATATAAATATTATGTCTAGATAACTTGATTATTGTTTGACTCGTGACAATATATTATCTACTCTTTTTAGCATGCAAGAATGGTTCAAATTTTATCGATAAGACAGTCAAAGAATCATTTTTTTATTACACTATCTTTTAATTATTTAATATGCTGAGTGGTTTTAAACTCGTTGTTTTTTATCGATAATGAATAGATTTTCTTAGGCAACATCAGGCGAATTAGAAGTAAAACGCGAATTTTTTAATTAACAAAATTGTACGTAAATGATCGTTTGGATCTTTTTCTTTTCATACAATATGGTAAAATAGTGTGAAAACAAAAATAATGGCAGAAAAGAAAACAAACTGAGCGTAACCCAATAAGATGAACTGGTTAAGAAGATGAGAGGAGAAATGAAAGAAGTTAGGCCGGGTACCCACTAGCCGGATGTCGGGCCCGTCTGAACCGTTTGACACTGAAGCCTATTTGTCACTATATGTATTGTATATTTACTTCTATTACACGATCGATGCCTAGCAGCGAGTGAAGGAACGAGGATTTTTAGGACACACTCACACTATATTTACAATCATATCACGACAAAAATTATATTCAGTTCGTAAACTTTGTCAGGTTTAACACTATGGAAACTTTATAAATCCAAGTAAATGATTATTACTATATAATTATTCTGATTACTATACAAAATGACATATTAAGGAAGTTGTGTACGATCAAATATTTTTCTATAATGTTGTTACATAGAGATTCTCACTCTGTAGGTAAAGCGCAATGATGAAAATGCGTACCTTAGTACCTTATTAATTCGCATCACATTTTGCCGTCAAAATCAACTATATGTGAACAATATTACTACATTACATGTAAAAAGACAACTCCCAATAACATTGCGTTCTAACGGTTACCCTACGTGGCTGACCGTTAGAAATTAATGTTATTGAAATAATTGTTTAAGAGAAAAGCACAAAAATAAGTAAAAAAAATTTGTCAACACAACACGTTGTGTAGTTTATTTTACCGTAAAACGCTAGGTGAAGCTTCTGCGACTTTATTCACACGGTAACACTAGTAGGTACCTATTGTTTGTCGCTGCGTTGTAGTGTGGCTGTGCTAGTGTGAATAGGCCCTTATTTGATCGTTTAGATATCTTTGAGCATCGCCGCGCTTTATTAATGTCGCTCCGACGCCAGATTTCCAACTTTTAATTGCAAACTCCTAATGAGGTGGGCTTGGGATGGAATCAAAGTCCAGACTTTAATGCTTAGAAGGGTTTGTATCCATATTTATTTATAAACGATGTTAAAGTTTGTTCAACCAGTTGAAAATAAATAAAATTGCTATTATCGAGGGATTACGTATGGGACGTTGATAAATAATTACCTGGTCTATTTACGTTCTTATTATCTTATGGTCTTATTTACGTAATTACACAGGTGAAATTTGAAGATATGTAATCTTGTGTGTTGGTTAAAAGCTATTTTCAGTTAATCTGGTTAGTAGTTAGTACAATAAGCTTGCTCGACTGCGTTTTAAATAAAATATCAAAGCCTTGATAAAGGTCAAAATCTTTTAGAGTTTCAAAAATTCGATTTAACCTGAATTACCTAAAAGGTCGTGTCAAAAGTTGTAAGCCGCTATAAGTTATAAGTGCTTTCAAATAACGAAAATGTGCCAGGCTTGAAATAGTAAAAAAAATCATCGCCAAGTTTTGAGTATAAATTAATTCTTGCGGTTGCAAATTACTGAACTATGCAAAAAAAAATTGTAATGTTGTGATTGTATGTATGTATGTTTCTAATGGGTAGATGTTTTTATCACAGTGTTCGAAACTGAAATTGTGCTAAATTTCCTTACCTGTCATCTATAGCGACGGACAGTGACATATTCAGCCATAAAAGGCTTACTCTGCATCACTTAGCTGGAGGCGACTCACATTCTGAGTCTATTACTCTTATGGGTAAGACATACAGATAGACAGACAGTGTATGTCTCATTTCTGCACATTTGGGTAAGCCTAAAAATCAAACATTACATTTACACTAACATTATTGTTATTATTTTTACTTTTTTTTTAACGTCATGTAGTCAAAGCAAAGACATGCAAAGTTTTAACGATATTACATAAATACAAAAACGAATAAAATCATAACCCTCGTTTTATGTAGTCGGCTGAAAACTGGAAACACGTAAACAGAGCTCCGAGTGATTGAATAACGTTCAAAGTTTTAAAGCAAATCGAAAACCATTTAGTTTCAAGAGTGAAGCTAAATTTAAAGTCGAAGTTAGAGGACGATTAAAGGCATACGTGTGAATAACCCTTCTCAACAATGGTTTACCTGCAAACACCGAGAAACTAACGCTCGAATAATTGTGACACGGTTCTATTGAATAACTAGGTCAAAACTAATATGGGACGGCAATAATTAATTTTCTCTTAGTTGGGTTGAATTACAACGCTATAATGTAACGTATTCTATGCTTCAATGTGTTTGTTGCGTAGAGCGGAAGACACCCAGTCTTGTTGGCTGTAGTTAAGTACACTTCGATAGTCGCAGTAAATATGTTATTAGAAACTAGTTGCGCCTCGATTATTCCCGTTGTCCCCCAGTTTCGTGTCCCCCACTGGGGGACAACGGGAATAATCGAAAAAGTTGGGCTGATGTCCCCCACTGGGGGCAATACCACAACTTTATACATTGTTCCCGTTGTCCCCCAGTAGCGCTCAGTGATACATTTTCAAAAAGTTTTCCTTAAGAGTCGCAAATAAAATTGTGTTCGCTTGAACACATTTTTTTTTATTTGCCTAACCGTGTGCTTGGTAATCTCTCCCGAGAATTTGTTCCCATTCCATGCTAGCCGCCTCGCGTTTCAACCACGTTGTGATAAATAATCGGCCAAGTGCGAGTCGGACTCGCGCACGAAGGGTTCCGGAGTATCATCTATAATACTACAAAGTTTAGTTCTGTTTATAAAATAACGAGAAATCAACGAAATTCCAAGTAGTAAATTGCAAACTTATAGGTAGGTTTTAGATACACATCCGGGCAGCATAACGACGTTCGCGCGAATACGCGCGGCTATGGCTCGCTCCGTGATGTTACCTCCCCCGCTACCCGCTGCGGCCATTGCTTAGCAATCGCCCCGCGCTCGCGCCATCACCACACCGCGGCGCGGCGCTCGCACCGCGTTTAGATGCACGGATTATTTTCATTTTGTGAGTTTTTATGTATTAGATTAGGTATTTATTTTTATAGTTAATATATTTCTAAATATTTACTTACAAATATTCAAGTTTCTACCTGTTATTAAGATCGAGTAAAAATTGCTTAAAAATTTCGTTTGTTGTATGGGAGCCCCCCTTTAATATTTACTTTATTGTTATTTAAGTATTTATTTTGAAAGGTAATATACAAGTAAATATTCTGTGAAAATTTGAAGCGTCTACCTGTTACTGTTTTTAATATTGAGCAAAAAAATACGAAAAAAACACGTTTATTGTATGGGGACCCCCCTTAATATTATTTATTTTTTAATTTTTAGTATTTGTTGTTATAGCGGCAACGGAAATACATCATTTGTGAAAATTTCAGCTTTCTAGCTATCACGGTTTATGAGATACAGCCTGGAGACAGACAGACAGACAGACAGACAGCGAAGTCTTAGTAATAGGGTCCCGTTTTTACCCTTTGGGTACGGAACCCTAAAAATGGTGGCGATAATGACGATAAAGCGTAGACTATGTCCATCTTCTGGTCCTCAGCTATATACTTACTAAATTTCATAGCAATCGGTTCAATCGTTTAGTCATGTGAAGGTAACAAACAGACAGAGAGACATACATAGTTACTTTCGCTATTTAGGATACTCTCATCAAAGTTGATTATTAAGGATAAATAAAATAATCGGCCAAGTGCGAGTCGGACTCGCGCACGAAGGGTTCCGTACTATCATCTATAATACTACAAAGTTTAGTTCTGTTTATAAAATAACGAGAAATCAACGAAATTCCAAGTAGTAAATTGCAAACTTATAGGTAGGTTTTCGATACACATCCGGGCAGCATGACAACGCTCGCGCGAATACGCGCGGCAGCCGCGGCTATGGCTCGCTCCGTGATGTTACCTCCCCCGCTACCCGCGCGTTCGCGCCACCACCACACCGCGGCGCGGCGCTCGCACCGCGTTTAGATGCACGGATTATTTTCATTTTGTGAGTTTTTATGTATTAGATTAGGTATTTATTTTTATAGTTAATATGTTTCTAAATATTTACTTACAAATATTCAAGTTTCTACCTGTTAATTAAGATCGAGTAAAAATTGCTTAAAATTTACGTTTGTTGTATGGGAGCCCCCCTTTAATATTTACTTTATAGTTATTTAATTATTTATTTTGAAAGGTAATATAAGCGTCTACCTGTTACCGTTTTTAATATTGAGCAAAAAAATACGAAAAAACCACGTTTATTGTATGGGGACCCCTCTTAATATTTTTTTTTTTTAATTTTTAGTATTTGTTGTTATAGCGGCAACGGTAATACATCATTTGTGAAAATTTCAGCTTTCTAGCTATCACGGTTTATGAGATACAGCCTGGAGACAGACAGACAGACAGACAGACAGACAGACAGACAGACAGACAGCGAAGTCTTAGTAATAGGGTCCCGTTTTTACCCTTTGGGTACGGAACCCTAATAAAATAGACTTTTATTTCCTCAAAACCAGATTTTTTGAATTACAACATATTTTTCATTTAAATTAATATAGGCACAATAGTAAAAAGTCAAATAATTAGAATTAGAATTTATTTATAGATTATTTATTTATTTATTTAATTTCTTAGGTCTAAGTTTGTTTACAATATAAATATAAAATATACATATTGTAAAAAACGCCCCACTGCCGGAGGGGTGCCTCCGGATTTCACAGGACAGGATTCAAATTGCTGGCGGTGGGGGCTACAGACTGAGAATCCTCCAGGCAATGCGTGCCGTGTCCAGAACCACTGCCTTTTGTATCCTACCTTTGATCCAACTATCAAGCGAGGAACTTTTTGGGATATTGGTCGAGATTCTTCTCTATTAAACCGTTCATCGATACGACTATCGGAACAATGATCTTCGATTCAACAACCCACTTGGCGGTTATCTCGTGAGCCAAATCAAGGTAGGTACTTGCTGAGCTTGTCCTTCTCAGCCTTCATAGATATAATATAATATATAATTTATTATTATGTTAATAAAAGTAAGTAAGTTCGTATAGACTGAGTGGCCAGTCCTATTGTCAGAGTTATTAAGCCGCCGAAAGGCCTCTGACTTGGCTTGACGATTGAACAACCATTATGTTAATTATTTATTTTTAATAGTCTTGATTTGATTGACTCCTCTCGGGTGAAGACAGATAGTATAGTAAGAATAAAGAAATAAGTAAATTCACGAAAAACAGTAGTCTATATAGTATACCTAGTCTTAGCTATCTTTAATAAGCCAAAAACACTTTAGATCTAATCCTCTTTCAAATCAAAATCGCCTCAAATCAAAAACGGATGGACCGTTTGAGAGCTACGATGCCACAGATTTTGATGAATCAAAATCATTTAAGCCGTTTTTTTATGCCAGGATTTTTTCAAGTTATGTAAACTTACTTGTATTTCAATGAAAATTGAATTTTACGTGATATTTATGTGAAAATAAAAATCAATATTATCATTGAAATTTCTCTATCTAAACAATATAAATCTTTAAAAATGTGCTATGTTCTATATCCCCCCTAAACTGAAATAAGCTTAAGCAAACAAAAAAAACAAAGTGTTTTAGTTATAAATTGTTCGTATATATATATACTTTGAAATACTGAATGCGACAAAGCTTACAGTTTCCTATTTCCCTCATACAAACATCACACAATTTCCTTTACAAAAACCATTTTACAGAAAAGCATTCATAGATGGCAACACCGTGGTTACGCAAACGAATATAAAATCAGTCTGCGTCGGTCATAAAGGGAAGAGAAACGACGCAATGGCTTCTAGTCAAGGCGCATTTTGAATTCATAAGGCAGACGGAGTATAAACGGTAGATATAGTAAGCGTAGGTAAAAGTGAATAAATGTGAAATATCGTGGAAAATTGTAGTGAACACATTTTTGTAGGACCTACCTACTTTTAACCGAATTCAAAAAGGAGGATGTTCTCAATTCGACTGTATGTTTGTTACCGCGTAACTCCGTCTTTTACAAACCGATTTGAAAAACTCGTTGCGGGTTCCAACGATATAAAAATGGAATGTTCGAAATCTGATAATATTTAGGGGTAAAAAGTAGATTTGACATGTTTTATGAAAATGCGTATTTTGCTGGCAAAAGATCGTGCGACAAACGATTTCGATTTTCGTTGTCAATGAAATCGATATTATGATCCGAGCGACATAACGTTTTGAAAAACTAATATTGTGGCGGATTTGCTTTGATAAAGTATCAACGGGATGTAGCGTCAAAAACGTCCGAACTCAATGAGATCTAATTAGACACGATTAAAATAATTTCGATTTTCAAAATAATTCGAAGCGGCAAAATAGACGTCTTTAAACTTTTCAATCTAAATTAGGCTTCAGCGCGGCGACATAGAGACTATATATCAACATCTTTAAGTTCGTCTCTGGTGGTAAATGAATTGAGTACCAGTCAACCCAGGACAATATATTCGTGAATTTTGTTTTAGACTACGTCTACATGCGGATTTGGTTACCTAATTTCCCTATTCTAACATTATTATTATTTTTTCGACATAAATATCTACGTGTGATAACAAAAGAAAGTTCTCAATGAGTACGTGATGTAACAAATATGATAATTTAATGAATGGCCAAGTGCGTGTCGTGTCACGCGCAACATAACTATCATAAACATACATGCTAAGCATACATAAATTATCATATAAATTTATATATCTGACAATGGCATCCATGAGAAGTCGGTTGCTTAAATTTTTTTATACTACATATTAACGTTGTAAAGAGCTTAATTTGTTTTCTTTTTGTGTTTACCATTTTTATTTATTTTAACGACTATTAAATTAAATTGATACCACAGTACTGCAATCAATTTAAAAGATATAAAGGCTATTCCAAAAATTATTAACAAAATGATTGCGTAAATGTCTAAGAGATTGTATGCAATCAAACTGTAATTTCTCGCTGGATTTTTCATGAAATCTGCACCTTTATGTCTTATAACATATTCTATCCAAAAAATTGCTGTGTCCAAAGCAGACATAGGTCTATCTTTAAATCTGGTAGACACTTCTTGAGCTCTTAATTTGTATGAGTCGTTTGAGAGTACTTCATCCAAGATTTCTCCAAGTGTATCTTCATTAATGTCTTTATATTCAAGTATTTTGCCAAAACCATGGTCTTGTGCTTGCAACAAGTTGTTATATTGATCAGCGTAAATTGGTATCCCGACGATTGGTACTCCGTTGAATATCGCCTCTTGGGTTCCAATCAAGCCTCCGTGTGACAAGAATAATTTGATATTTGGGTGAGCTGGAATATTCATAAATATTCATTGAAAAACTATCATAAGATGATAATACAAAATATTATTCAAAATTACATATGACTAAATTTAAATTATTAAAACTATAAGAATGTTAATACAAAAAATAAAACTGGTCCAAACTGTGACCGGTCTAAAAATAATCCAAACTTTCAAGGCCACTCATCATCAGCATCATAATAGACAGTCATGCTAAGTAGTGCTAAAGACGAATTTTACTATACGAGTGCTCTCGAGCCAAATTTCGCACGAATAAATATACAAACTGTCTACCCAGCATGATGCCAGCATTGCCACGTTGAATGGCAATGCTTATGCTTTGGGTCAGATACAGACCAGTATTTTGGTCAAGTGTCGCGTTGGTCAGGTGTTTACATAAATTTTTGGAAATGAGACGAACTCACGGACCTATAATATGTTCAGAAATTGAGAAGATCAATTTCGACTATGTACAACTATTGTGACAAGCAGAAATACCAAAGTATATTATTTTGTATTGTATCTTACCCAAAATTTCTTTCTGAGGCATCCATTTTCTTACAATCAAATTCTTTGGTTTGTCTACCAAGTTATCGTCTTCCCATTTCCAAAGTACTGTCTGTTTTAATGTACTAAATATCTTCAAAAAAGCATTTTTCTTTTCCTCTGGTAACTCTGAACTTCTTACATTCGAACCAAAATTCACATAAACAACACCTTCTGTAGCTTCATCTAAAAAAAATTGAAGATCCTGAAATAAAAATAAACTGCATGATTTTATTTAATATATTAAAGCAAAATAACACAATTTTATATTTGTGTTACCAATTCAATAGTTTTTGTATTATTATTTGAAGTCATTATATCTTAACCAGCATGATTTGCATATAGTACAATAGTAAGTTAGCTAGTTAGAAGCGAATAGGTAATTACATGTAAAATACGTCATTTAAAATAACTATACCTTCGTTTGTGACATGTCAGACATAGATGCAAGCAGTATTATTTTCAATGTTAAGATAATGTGTCTAGAACTAATGTATTTATTTATTTTTTAGTTAAAAGAATGAACATTAACCAGACATTAAAATTAGAAGAGAAACAAGAAAATCGGCAGCCCTAGAAGTAAACTTTAATAATAAGTACTTAAGTTGATGGATGGCACATCATAAATCTAGCAAACTGTTTAGGCAGACAATCATATACATATAAAATTCATTATTTCTCTTCTGGATAACTAAGACAAACTTAAAGTCATTGCGTTAATCTCTTCTAGTTAGTTCTAGTTCACAACTTCTAGTGGGTCAAAACGTTCAATAAGCCGAAATTTCTAGTCTGAAATGTTTCTCGTACCAAAAAGCTTAGTATTCTTTATTCTTCTTTGCTTCATTAAAAAAATATTTGTAACACTTACACTTGGAAGCTTTCCATCGCTTCTGCTTAGATGGGATCCTCCAATTTCCACTACATTTGGCAAATATGCTACAGGAGTATCAAAACTGAAGTGGGAATTTATCAAAATCATAGCGGCATCTCTCTGCATTTCATATAGACTTGGCACTGGTTTTGTTAAGTTATGGATGTACTTCTTCACAAATTTCTCGTTCTCTTCCAAAAACCAATAGTTCCACCAGAAATACTCATATACAGTAAAGTAAAAGTTTCTGAACCTCCCTAAGAAACTAGTCGGGTCTTTGACGTCTAAGAATTCTGATACTACAGTAGCTAGTTGCAAAGGATTGCTTTGTACAATGTTGTGCCTCATGCAATTTCCAAAGGTCGTTACTAAAACTAGCGGAGCATTATATTTATGAGCCAAAATATATAAAGCCTCTTGAAAGAACTGTTCACAAATGACAAGGTCGAATTTGTTGTCTTCCGCTAAGAATTTTTGTACTTCACTTGAATGCAATACCACTTCTGTGCAGCCTTTCCCACCGCCCCATAAAATTAGGTCGTGGAATTCTTCTGCTGAAATTTTTACCATATCGAAGACATTTGGTCTGCCGCCACCTAAAAGAAATATATATACTTATTAATATTGGCATACATTTTCATTTATTATGGAAACGTCGTCTAATGATATTAACGATTATATTTTAGATGAAGACTACGTAGTTATATTCTATTAACAGGGGTAACATAAATTTATTGTACCATATATTTGAGATTTGTACCATATTTTTGTTTAGCTCACTGAGTAGGTAACTAAACTGAAAAATGTAGTTGTTTGTTGAAAATAACAGAACTGATCTTGAAGATACTTAACAAGTTTTTTCTCAGGTTACTACAAACACATCGATAACATATCAACTTGCTGTAATTAAACAAAGGTTATACATAAATAATAAACAAATTCATTATCTGTATTTGTTTATTTCTACATATACATATATTTTTGTACGTATCTTATTTTCGGTTTTAATTGGATGTCTAAATTGTATAAAATATATTATCGTGTGACTTGTTGTTTCGTTATACATAAATATACTTTTTAGTATTTTATTTTTCTTTGTTGTAAATACAAAACACTCTTACGTCTTCTATGATTTATATATCCAGATGATGGTTTGCATATTTTACGTTATACGTGATAGTTAATACTACACATTATGTCAATTTCTCTGACAATGTTGACACTTCAACTGCTTTTCTCATTATCTCCTCTGATAGCTAGTAAATATCTTTTAGCTTAGTAGTTAAGCTAAAAAGCTAAGTAATGTTAGCCATACCACACTAAAGGTCTCAGCACACATATCAACTCGGAAAGGGATTGTTACCGTATCGCCTTTCGCCCCGCCGTCAACCAGGCGTCAACCTAACGTATGCACGTAACCAAAGCGTATCAGCAGCTCCTGTACGTCAACTCGGCTACGGCTAGGTGACACCGCGCTTACGGCTCGCCGACCGCTGGCTAACCTGGTTCGCACCAGATCAGTTTTAAATCCAAACGTTAAGTGTAGCGCACGGTTATGGGAGGGGACAGGGGCAAGAATGGACGAAAAGACGTGAGCTCGGGTACGGAGAGACGTAAGCGCGGGGACGTCGAGCCGTAAGTGTGGAACTGCAAGTTTACCACGCACCGCATCGCAGTTCGGAGCCTGTTCCGAGGCGAGGCGATTACGTTACGATTCCGATTAGTGTGCGTTGCAGTATGGAGTTTCATACACACAATACTGAACGGCTCGAGGCGATACGGTGACGATCCCTTTCCGAGTTGATATGTGTGCTGAGACCTTTAGTATATTAGTAAAACTACAAACATGACTGTAACTAAAACGTACGTCTGTCTTATAACTTACCAATAACATCCCAGATGGTCGTATTGTCCACCATAACCTGTCGATAGTTCGACGGCGGGTTGTTTTCTCTGTATGGGGTAATGACGGTGACATTGTGACCCCTCCTGGCTAACTCAATAGCGATCGGCTTTAACATTATGTAGTGCGACATCGACGAGAACGGCATCACGTATAATATGTTGGCCGATTCGCATAACGATGACACTGCGAGAAGACATCCTAAGGCTATGTGTGGCGATATCTGAAACAGAAAACAAGTTTAGTATGCTAAAAAATCCCTGACATAACAAACAGGCGGGCTGATTTTGATGAAACATTGCTCAAAGCTCTCTCGATCGAAACCTCTTTGAAACAAAATAAAAAATGGCCTAGTGCGTGTCATGCTACGTTAGTAGTGTTCCGTAGTTGCAGATCATAATTTATGTGATCATAAAACAGGATTTTCTATTTGATACATACAAGTTATGTATATTTATGTAGTTTTAGTGCCTAAAGGTGTATATTATCATTAAAGTATTAGGAACTTGCCCTAATACTTTAATGATAATAATAATAATTGTATATTGCATGCCTGATATGGGTACGCTGTTGAGACTTGTCTACTTATAAGAACTTTTGTACACAGTGAAGCAATAAACGTATTCTGATTCTGATTCTGATTCTGAAGTTAATATGTTTGTTTAAGTGAAATTTGCACATCATTTTCATTTCTCACTTCTTGTACAATACAATACAATACAAAAATACTTTATTAACACTATATTATAATAAAAATATGTACATGATTAGGGGGCGTAAGAAAGGTACAAAATGCGGCCTTATCATATGTACATATTGTTTTAAATTGAACGACTATTTCTCGTTAACTTGTAAAGTTTACTTAGCCATAATAGTTTTTCATATTACTTCAAACTTACAAGTTTAACTAAACTTGTAAGTTTGAAGTAAAATGAAAAACAAAATGTTAAGCACCCCTCTTTTGGGTCAGGGATTAACAAATATCTATCATAAGGTGGGAACCTTATGATAGATATTTTTAGGTAGGGATACCTCAAAAGAAAAAAACTGAACCCTTATAGGATCACTTTGTTGTCCGTCTGTCTGTCTGTCTGTCTGTCTGTCTGTCTGTCCGTCCGTCCGGATGTCAAGACCTTATCTTGGGAACGCGTGAAGGTATCACGTTGAAATTAACACTATATATGCAGATCCATAGTATCTTGCTGCAGAAAAAAAAACTCAGTTTTCGTAAAAAAAGTTACAACCGAAAATATAGTCAAAGCCTAAGTACTTCCCGTTCCCGTTAAGACTGAAATTTGGCAAGAAGCATTGTGTTAGAGTTAGAGGTGCGCGCCGCCGCGGCGCCGCGGAGATGGCTAAGTAAATGTGCTGAGTAACTGGCTTTGGCTTTTTGCTCGAATTCAATCGATAAGTTGATCAATATTAACATTGTGAGATCGTTCTTCATAAAATGAACTAGTAATTTATTATTTATAATATTTTTAGAAAACTTACAGCCAAAATAGAGTAAATTTTTTATCGATTTATCACTATTTCACTATTTAATTTATTTAAGATAAACTAGCCATATCCCGTGGTATTACGCGTGATTAAGAAATTGTTTCTTAATGAATACCTACTTTTCAAAAGGCAGTCATCTTCCAAATTATATAGCCTCCAGCACAAAGCTTTTGTAGGTGTTTCAATGAAAAATGCGATACACCCCAAGTGGGACGTCAGTGCAGGACTTGTCGCCACTTCAAATTCGAATTAGAATGAAGAATGATTAAAAATAATAACATCAACGAATTCTTTTCTCAAAAATTGTCATAAAAAAAATAAAGAAACATAACAAAACGCTTCAATCTGAAGTGCTTATCACACTTAGTAAATAAACAGGAGCCACCAAATTTAAGCAAATAGAAAACGAAATTTTTTAAAAAAAAAACTCACTCAACTCACCATTTTAGTGTAATTCTCTAATCTTGACGATTCAATCTATTCAAACACAAAACACAAGCTGACCTTGCCACTACAAGATACAAAATGAAGAATATATTATTATGTGCCTTTATAAAGTATACCTCAGATTATTTGTCGTTCTTGTCTTAATTGAATTACGGTGACAATGCATTATCAACTCTAAACAACGTACAATCATCTTGATTATAGTAATCTGTAACACAGGGACGGTGCTACGAACGTGAACCCAAATAAAACTCTTTTAATCTTCTTTTGATAAAATATTTATATATTTATTTTATATATTATTTATTTTATCGTAAGTACTTAAAAATGCGGAATAACGTTTCCTGAGTAGATTGTTTCCGATAGATACAATTTGGGTTTTTAAAATCGCAATTGAATCGATCTTAGTAAGCTCCATCGTAGATCGCAATGTCAGGTGACTTGGAAGTTGGTGGAAATATCAAATACTTATTATAATATTATTTATATAGTTTTTATATAACTGTACTTTATAATATACTTTTCTTTACTAAATAATACTTATTATTAATTTCACATTTTTACATCTTTTATATAGATCAAATTATATCCCTCATCGGATATAACTTTCATAAGTTGCAGTTGACTATAATTTGGCTTATTCCACAAATCCTCTTAAACAAACCCATGCGAAGGGATTTTCTGAAATACGTATTTTTTCCGGTAATATTGTAGAATCTACCTCTCGTATAAATAGTAATAAAAACAGGTAATAGATAGACAGATAAATAGATAAAATCTAAAAACAATATCGGCTTTTTTAAATCTTATAACTAATTACAATAATCACAATCTAATGACTACTAGTCATTTTTAATGTGTACTGAATAGGAATGTCACTCCCCCTTTCTCGGTTTCCTTATAATTGGAATTTTCAAGGCTAGAATAAATAGGTCTCCTAGATCTACGTGCTCTAACCTCGCACACACCGTTGCCATCAGGCGAAATGGTGGTCAAACATAAAACTGTTTAGTATAAAATACCTTTTAATAAAAATCTACAATTGGTCAAATAGACATATTGAGATTGAGAGAGATGAAATCTCTAGTCTAAGGAACTTTTAAACGCTTTTTGCCTGTCTCAATACGTTGGGCGCAAAACAAGTTTGCCAACTTTTTATCCACGAGTTTTTTGTGTAGTTTTTTTTTTGTCTTTTGCGATTTTTTTTATAGCGATGGATTCATCGTTACAGAAATTAATACTTGCTTAACCGTTACGTTATAGCTTTTAATACAAATAGCAAGTAAACACACAAATACGTTTACAGACAATATTTCACATCTATAATTATTTTTATGTGGTTCTGTCAACTCTTCAAATAAGTAGTTCTATCGTACCCTTACCTATTCAATTTTACGACTACCCTCGGAGATTACAAAATTAGAATACTCATATAACCCTTAACAATTATCCCTTCTTTAACGACCACTCCCATATCCCTGTTATTGTAACATTTGTGTTTTACAACAATAGTCCTTGTTTAAACAATTGGTTTGTATACAGAACATTGTTAATTAGATACGGGATATTACAGATAAATTATGTAGGAATAGGTAAATGCCGCCGTTCCTTTGCTTATAGCCTCACCTTGTATACCAAATTAATAGTAATTTGGTAACCTATATAAGATCAAAATGCTTTTTCGAATCATACCAGGACTGAATTTATTTCATAGAATTGTTCAGTCTCATTCCTTAGGTTAGCCAGAAGTCTCATATTATGTTCGCAAATGATTAAAGTTCGTAAAAATCGTTAGTATACTATTTTATTAATAAGTTTTATTTATACTTGACACGAAAAACGTATGTCCGCAAAGCAATCCACACCAAAAACATTTGTGAGAAAACAGAAAAAAACTTTACCGCGAATACCAAATAACTCTAAGCCATAAATCCGTAAAAATTTGTCATTTCAATGAATTCCTTTTTTTGTACATATGATCTGTATTTATTTTCTAATATCAATAGTACAAATACGCATACTTTCTCATGAAAAAATACTTTCAACATCACATCTAACAATTAAACTTCGAAACACAATAAATGTGTCTTAGAGTTATATTTGATAAAACCGACATCTGTGTAAAGTCAGTCGAACTTAATTAGCAGATGAGATAGAAGCAGAATGTGTGTGTGCTATCCGGGGGCCACGAAAACTCACGGCTGTATAACTTAGCTTACTTAGCAGCAGTAAAACAGATTGCACTTCAAGTCACCAGGTGGCGCTTTGAATACCGTTTATTATATTGTCTACGATAAAAATTTGAAGATACTATAATTATAACGTATTTATAAAAAAAAAAAATTATACATGTATGTATATTGTCCCACTGCAGTGCTGTACAAAGGTTTCCCGCACTTCCTTTCATGTCGCGATCCTGCATTACCTGTTGCCAATCTTTCAGGAATACAAAACTTTTTAAATTAAATATTAATGAGAGCTAGACGGACGATAGTCGAACTAAGACCTCCTTAAAGTTGTGCATATTATGCAAACATCAGCATCATCCCGTTCCGCTTTTGTTGTTCTACTCCCCATTTACTACGCAGGTGAAACAGCGGAGCGCAGCTAGGTAGGTATTTAAAACTCCTTGTAAAAGCAATAATTTTAAATCTCTTTACGACCACTATTGTACTAAATATAATAAGTATACATTATGCACTAGTGGGGAACACTTTAACTTACTAATGCATATTTTCTTATAGTCTTATCCCATCAAAAACATAATATGTACAAAAAGCCAAGTCGCGCAACTCAGCTCTTCTACCACAAAAAGATGTAAGATCTAAGTCATTCTAATTTGATTAAGGAAATAAAGATGTCTAATATCGATTTGGTCACTACAAAAGTTGTTGGTTATGTAATTAGGTTACAATTTCTTACTAAATAGTTGGATAAATGCTCCCATTTATAGGTATTAAATTAATTAACCGATTTGGTTTTACATTTTAGATCTTGCATCTTTTTTGTAGTAGAAGAGCTGCGTTGCGCGAATTTGCTTTTTGTGCAAATTATGTTTTTGATGGGATCTCATTTATTTTTGTTGGTAGTTTAGTAAGTCCCATTTTTTTCTTTTCGCGTATTGTATTATTTTGTGTGTCAACTACGGACTTTCTTAATGCCCACTCCCTGTCTCTGTGGACTTTTTGCAGAGGTTTTGATGTAGGTATTATTTTACCTTACCTTACATAATATATATCAACTATTTACTTACTCATCTATCTACACAATTTTAGTTATCATAAGTGAAGGAAAATGTATAAACTGCAAAAGTACCTTATAATTTTGATGATCGGTGAGTAAGTGAGCGAGTGTGTCAGTGACAAAATCAAGGAAATTTGACTTGCAATAATTCTTAAGCCACTGGTTCAAATTGAATGAAATTTTGAAATATACTTAGTATTATTATACTCTCTTTGTCTCTGAAATGTCAGGCTTCTAGCTTTATCCACAAGACAGTTAAGAAGGGGGAAGAAATGGGTCGAAAGTGCTATGATTGGTTTCGAGAAAAGGATGGTACGGCGTGGCCTTACTACTTGACTTAGCCGGGGCCAATGCCGTGCCCCCAGATAAGCAAAATCAGCAGCCTTGTTTTACAGTAACGAGCAACTGTATTGAAATAAAACAAACTATTAGTGCGTATTAACACATTACAATTTTATTGATACATTTTCATAAATTCTTAACTAAAATTATTGTCTCTTAAAGTTATTATTGTTAACTTGTAATGCTATTCACAAAATTAGGGGTTTGATTAAATTATTATTTATCTACCCGATTTTCGTAAAAATGACTATGGACGGATTCATACCAATATTAACAATAAAATTAGTAAAGCTCTATGACTTTTTACATGATTACACGATGAATTTTAGATTATATTATCATCTGTTATAATTTTAATAAAATCTCTATATCTAGAAATCTATAACTAAAACGTTCGTACATTCAGTCTGTGAATGACTCTGATATCATAATTATATGGCATACAATTCATTCTTTCAGCGGAATGTTTTCAATAATCTCTTAATTTTTCGATCACTTTGTAGTTACTACTTCTACGTTCGGTGAATACAGGCGCTTTTGGCTCATACCCGTGGCTCCTGTTTCCGTTTTCAATGTATTTAGGTGGTTCTTTGTAGCCCCTGCTCTTAGTGACAGAGTTGATCTCTCTAGATTCTATGATTTCCTTGGAGCGGCCGTCCCTTGAAGGCACTACCTTTTTGCTAACAGTTTCTACCGTGTCAGTGATGCTAGGTCTTTCTGGGTCGCCAGACTTGGTTGTATATCTGTAGGTTTCTGAATAATTGTCACTACTATTGCTGCCTCTCCTGAGAGGTGACTTTACTCTGGTTTCCAATCGAGAGACGAAGGGGCTCGTTTCTCTGTTCAAGGAGTCTGTTTTGTATAGAGGTACTTTCCGCTCTTCCGATATGCGGTCCCTATAGTGAGGAGACGGTGTGCCGTATCGAGATGACAGTCTGCTACCGTCCGACTCGTCGTCGTGCAAGGTCTGATACAGTTCCGGCGCTCGTTCCTTCAAGCCTTTCAAAAACATTTTCTTCTTGTCTGTATCGTCATTAGATTTTGAGTATCCGTTGACGTGGCCATTGCTGAGAGGCGTTTTTGCGTATCGTGCTCCAAAAAGGCCATCGCGTCTACGTTCCGTTTCTCTGGAGACTGCGTCTGCGAGATCACGTTGGCTGCGGTTGATGATGGATACGATACCTGGGCTCTTTAGTTGTTCGGGAGTCTCGTCGAGTCGACTGAGGTGGGGGTTCGATTTGTACATTGTGGAGTTGTTTCTGTTCATAGAAGACACGTAGCGAGGGTGGGTCTCTTGTTCGGGTGCGCCCATAGCAAAGCTCTTGCTCCGGTTGAGAGCTTTGTAGGTGCGCGCGGGTTTTGCCGGCCCGGGTGGATAGCCGTTTATTTTGCCGTCTGGCGTCGCTGTTACGTTATTGGAGATATTGGCGGCACTGCTGGACCTTTTGTTGGGCGTGAGCCGGTGCCAGTATTTGTTCGAGCTAGGTTTCTCCGTCTTCTCCTTCCTGTCGTGCAGCTTCCTCGGCAGAGTCTGCGCGTTTCTCGCCAGGTCCTCGTCGTCGACGTTTGGGTTCAGGCGGCTCGTGGAATGACTGAGCCGACCCAACGTATTCGAGAACTGGCCCCTGGAAACGAAAAAAGATTAATCTATTTTTTGCTTTCTTCGAAAGGATTTATTGGCATGGCATGATGAGCTTTGCCCACGTATTTTATTGTTATCTCGTCTGATACAAAAAGTTGGCATTCTAGTAATTGGATTGAATGGGGAATCTCCTCCTACGCGCGGAGACCCGTGCTTTGTTTATGATTATTAAGCTACGCCTTTGTTGCTCCATTGTCGTTAGCGGGACGAGTGGAATGAATAATTGCGTGTAACAAGTCCGGTGTGGCCTTGGTTAGATGTGCCGCGATCTGCAAAGATAATTGTATCACGCTAATTTGCATCGACCACCTATACACCTGTTGTTTGTACGAATATTTCCTAGCGGTGACTCAGTGGCTCGCTGATACATGTCATTGTGAGACAACATTTCTTAAAAGTTATGGTTCACTTGACAAATGCGCATGAGTCAGAACTTGTGGACTAAATAAGGGCTGGTTTGCGAATAAAATGCTTATTTACCCTTAATAGGAACGGCCGTGGACGACGCGCCTAAAAAGGCATGATATGCCGGAACGTAATGTGTTGCTTTAACTCGCGGAGCCGCACTTAATTGATAAAAAGAACACTTTAGGTCTTGTGATGTTATTATTAATCGCAGCATGTAATGAGATGGGCATAGTTATCTTGTTACCTTCATCTTAACTAATTATAGTTAATATTATGTAGGTATTATGTTATTTCCAAGCGTTTCAACGAATCATAACTGATATAAATGTACTCAAAACGTACTATATTATTGTTTTAATTAGATAACTAAATACAATAATAATATAATAGAAAAAACATAATAAACAATTTAAAGCTAACGTTTATCGTATATAAGACGTAATTTATCGTATAACTATCGTCATCTCAACAATAAAAAGTCCACTGCTGGACATAGGCCATGGATTTCCAAAAAGACCGGTTGCATCCTAAATAAAACTTCATATAACATCCCAAGATATTTTTTGTTCTCTTTTATTCTGGACTGAGAGAAACATAAATGAACATAGAATGTACCAGCTGCTTTTCTTCCCAGGCATACTGTAAATTCAGTTGAGGGACTTGAAGGAAATTTGTGTTTCTGTAGGCTATGGGCTATTGTAACTGCAAGCCAAAATTTTGTACATATTACCGTCTAATGCCTTCTTCATTTCATCTAACCCTCTAACCACGGTCAATTGTGGCGTCAAACGGTGTTATAGTCTCTGATGCTCTGCCTACTCCCTAAAGGAAAGAAACGTGATTTTATGTATGCACTTATGTAAATCTTTTATTGTTTTTTTTTAGAAATTAATCTGTAAAAATATTATAGCTTTTAAATTATTATTTTTTATTCGACGATAGGCTTGCGCTTGACCGTCAACTCACCTGGTGTTGAGATTTGTCTAAGAAGACACACTAATAAGACGCATAATTTTCATACTTTTATAAATATAAATTTAGCAAGCAAATTTTCAAAGTATTTTACTATTAGTCTCGTAAATATAAAAAAAAAATTTTTTTTTTAAATTTCATTACCATCTATAATGTATAATTTTCTAGCATAGGCACGTTCTGAAAAGCCTATTTTCAAAAAATCAGACCCACCCTCAATTGCGAGTTCTCTTTTTGTAAGCCACGACTATATGGCTGATGCTATTTTTCAAGTTATTACAAATTTTATGCCTTTTTTGTGCAACATTTATTATCTCATGATTATAATTTATTGATTAACAACCGTGATAATGTGTATATAAAAGCAAAAAGCTCGTCCCACCCACGTGTGTTTGCATCACGCGAATTCTGCCTTTATTACATTAGTTCCTATCAGATCGCCGTAGCTCTATGATAATAGCTTACAGGAGCATTAATTAATTTTATGTTTGGTTCGTGCGAGGGCGGACGCATGTATCGGTTGTAGGACAACATTCTGTTTAAGGCTCATTAGGTTTTTGTTTAAGTATGTGAATATAATATGGTTTAATAGTTTCCGAATCACGGATAAAATTAGGCCTCACCGATATGGAAAAGCCACGGTTGTTTCACAAGGCGAGTCGCTGCGTACGCGCAATTAAAAATACTAGAATAACTTTGCATGAAGTTGACATTCATTTCCGCACAACTTGATCTGTAGCAAATTGCGTATTTAGTTTTAAATCAATCGACGTTGTTGCAAGCACGTTCAACAAAAAATAATTAAGTATGATTCATTATTTTAATATACCTAGTTTAAGTTTATTTTGATACAATTTATTTTTGAGTTAAACTAACACAAATAAAAAGTAAGTTAGTGGCACTGACCGTTGTGTATGGTGCGTGTCGCGGGCGTCGTGCGCGGCGGTGCGTCTCTGACTGCCCTCGTACTTGTGCTCGCGGCCGTAGATGCTGGGCGCGAAGGGGTCCTCTCCGAGGTAGTACCGGTGCTGGGGCGCAGGCGGTGCGGGGGCCGCGGGCGCGGGGGGTGCCCCACCGGCGGCAGGCGGCGCCAGCTCTCCGCCGTACTGGCGGTACGTCCGCGACGAGTGCTCCGGCGAGGGCGAGCGCGAGCCGCGCCAGCGCGCGCGTCTCTCCGCAGACGCCGACCGAATCTTCCCCACAAGTTTCCTGATCGAGTTCCCGATGGCGGTTCCGACCGACTTGCGCACGGGTGATTGCCGTCGCCCGCTGTCCGCGAACCGCGTCTTTTGGTTCTGCTTGCGCTCGTCCCGGTCACGGCGGCGCGGCGGTGTGCGGTCACGATCTGAACCTCGACGATCGCGTGGGGGCGAGTAGTCCGGCGGCGGTTCAGCAGCTCCCTCCTCACGAGAATCACGAGATCGACCCGAGTTGTCGTTACGTGAAGAGCTGCGGTAGCCGCTGTCATAGCGGTGCTCATCGGAGAGTCGCTGCTTGAGAAGCCGCTTGCGCTCGGGTGCTACCGGCCGGTACTCGTCCTCGACAGAAGGCTCGCGGAAGGAACGGTCCGCCTCAAGCGGCCGGAAGGGCGAACCGCGCGGCGGGCTGTGCACCGTCGAGGAAGACACGTACGCGGAGTCGTCACGGGACGGTGGCGGCGGGTGACGGCGCGCCGCCGGCGGCGAGTCGCGCTTGTACGTGCGCCGCGGGGATGCGTCGCGCGCGCGCTCCTCGCTCACGTACGGCGGCGATGGGGATGGTTCCGGCATCCTGGGCTTGGTGGCGCGCCGCTGCGACCAGTCCGCGACGCCTTTAAAGTAGCCACCGGTGCGGTTCGGAGGGGCGCTCGTTCGTTCGTCAGAAGGTGTCGACGACTTTGTCTTACGGAGGACGCGGTCGCCGTACACGGGCGGAGGAGGCGCTGCGGTCGTTTTCCCGTAGTAGCCCTCGTCCTCGCTCGCTTTGTTCTTGTAGAAGGTGGGGTCCGGGCGACGTCCTATCTCCTCTGCGATGGAGTCGTGTGAAGATCGTGACTCGCTGCCAAAGTGGTTCTCGAGCCACTTGGAGGTTTCTTTTTTGCGCGTCTCCTCCTCGATGTCGAAGTCTACTGGCCGCTTGTAGTCCTTGTCGTGATCTGGAAGCAGAGACGTGCGTGAGCCGTGGGCGGCGGCGTAGTGGCAGACGAGCGCGCGCGCTGCCTGTCGCGCCGGAGTGCGCTCGCTCGTCTCACGCGCACTCCGCCACCGCTCAGTCAATAAGTTTACCAAACCTCGAAGGTCAATGCGATGCAAACTCGAGACGTCTTTACTTAACCGCCGTGAGACGGCGCTGACTTGTTGAGGCAAAATTATTCGCTGCATGATAATTTGTAGGTCACTATTGTCTTACGGTTTGTTTATGGTGTTATGTAATGTAATTATCTCGGAACCGGTTTATGTCGTCGTTTAACTTTACATATTATCTATAAATACTCTCTGAATTGGTGGCGGTCTATTGTTCTGACGATAAAGGGCATATTGTATTAGTGTGGTCGTTACAATAACCATAGAAAACAATACTTCTTACTTGCAATGTAAGTAAACAACTGTGTTAAAAACAATTTCTAAATTATTATTATTCAAAGTCATATGTATATTATAAATTTATAACAAAGCCATCAGGTTCGCAAATATTACACAATATTAATACCTATACGTATTGTATATTGAAAACGTAATATCAGCATCGCTTATTTGATTTATATTTAACTGTTCTCTTGTATGGATATATCAACACTTAGTTAAATAGTGACTCATTTTAGGAGCCTATTCAAGATACTAACACATGTATTAAAGTAATGTATTGTTGAAATAATTTCCTCTGATTTTGTATGTGAAAAACGTACAATTACGAGTATTGGTAGGTACATGTATAAAACAAAATAATAAATATTTTGTTTTAAAATATTATAGTAAGGCTTACACTATTTTGTGAGTAATTTCACCGTTTTATTAAACGCCGACCCAAAAATTGTTATAAGTTTGACGTGTGTATCTGCGTGTATATCTATGGCATCGTAGCTCTCAAACTGATAGACCTAGATAGACATCAGAGGAGCTATCTGAAGCAAAATTATTGTCACATTTTTTGGTAAATTAAACAAAACAGCGTTACATCGCTTGACTAATAATCACATCGTTTATCTACAATTATACAATACGATTCATACTTGCAATGCAGAATTACATCTATGGTGTGTTTTCTCGCCAGCAAAACGCCGAAAGTACTCACTTTACTAGTAAGCCACGGCTCTCGCCGCAGTTGAATGTATCAAAGTAGCTATGTGTCTGCTGTGTAGCTATGTGTCTGCTCTCGTACATAAGCACAAACAGATCAATGTTTTATCTAATTTTCTTTATTTTTATTTTATTTATTTTTATTTTATATTTTTAGGAAAACTTACAGCCTAAATACTTAAATAAACTATACATTTATATAAATGACGAGGCTAATTACAAGTTTTCGCCTATAATTTGAAAAAATATGAAATAAAGCTTGACGCTGTACGCGCTTATCTATATACCAATCTTAACAATATTTGCAGGTGAAAAGATACCGAGTGGAAAAAATAAAATATATATATATAGGCCAATTTCAAGTAATTTGTAAATTAATTAAGTTTGTGAATCAAAGAATTCAGAAGTTAATTGTGAACGTATTAAATTCACACTATTGAAAAATATATCAATGTCATATTTTGATAAGTATTTGTTCATAGACGATGTGGTTCTGTGAAGAAAAGTACCCTTGATATAGTTTCTCTTAGCAAAAGATGATGTAAAAAGTGTCGTGTGTCTGGATCTGAAGGAAGGTGTATGAAATAAAATTTTACTAAGTAACTCTGTATTATCTATCTTTGCGTTGAGTATATTGATAAAATAGGTTAAATCGGCTATAGTTCGTCTTAGTTCAAGAGGAAGCAGGTGATGACGCTTACATCGTTGGTCATAGTTGTTATCAAAAACTCGAGAGCGGAATTGCAAGAATCGCAGAAATTTGTGTTGTACTCGTTCGATACGTGATATATTACACTTATAAATAGGACTCCATACCTGTGAGCAATACTCCAGAATACTACGTACGTAGGCACAATACAAGATTTTTAATGTTTTTATGTTATTAAAGGGAGTTGATACACGAATAATGAAGCCGAGTGCTTGGATTGCTTTCTTTACAATATTGTCAATGTGATGATTATAATTTAGTTTAGAATCTTGTATTACGCCTAAGTCTCTTATTTCCTGCACTCGTGGAAGCTGTTCGCCCTTCAGGTAGTAATCATATTCAACAGTATTTAATTTTCTCGAAAATGGTAATACATAGCATTTATTTATGTTAAGATCTAATTTATTCGAACTACAATATTTAGTTAAACGAGCGAGATCTTCTTGGAGGTATGCTGAATCATTAGAGTCACTAATGGCTTTAAGAATTTTCATATCGTCAGCAAATAAATAAAATTTAGAGTGCAGGAAGCAAGAACCTATATCATTGATAAAAATTATAAAGAGCAGGGGGCCTAATAGGGACCCTTGAGGTACACCTGAGGTTATTTTAGTCCACGATGATCTAAAGCCGTTGAGCACAACTGCTTGCAGCCGATGTTCGACATAGGAGCAGTACCACCTGAATAGATTACCATGTATACCTGCTATCCGAAGCTTTGAGAGAAGCAAAGTATGATCAATTTTATCAAATGCTTTACGATAGTCGGTAAAGATACTATCAACCTGCTTACCTCGACTCATCTCATTAATTATAAATTCATTAGTTAGGATTAGATTAGAATTCGTGGAACGGCCTCTAATGAAACCATGTTGTTCGTCAAGAAAAGAACTTTTGAGAGCTGCATATGTTTGAGTATAAACTATTTTCTCTAATAATTTGGCGAAAATACACAATTTCGATATGGGACGGTAATTCTCAATTTCTGACTTAGATCCTTTTTTATGAATCGGGGATACTAGCGCAGATTTCCATATTTGAGGAACTATCCCCTCCTGAATGGATCTGGTAAAAATAATACTAAGAGGCAGAGTTAGACTACGGGAACATTTAACTATAAATATGGGTTTATTAATATCCAAAGATTTTAACAACTTTTCAAGAGTTTCTAACGAGATTTCGATGGAACTAATGGTTACAGAGTTAGTTATCTTATAATCTTGAATATTAGGATCTGAAACCGTAGCAGTAGAAGGATTATATGTAGAAGACTCAAGAAAAGTTGACTGAAAAAAATTAGAAAATAGGCTACAGATGGTTTCTCCACTGTTAGCAGTATCCGAACCATATGTCATGGTAGATGGAAAAGAGGAACTTTTCCTTTTACCTTTGACGTAAGACCAAAATGCTCTTGGTGCAGATGTAATCTGAGATTCTATTTTACTAATATAGGAATGATAACATTCGGTTTCGTACGTCTTAACCCGATCACGCAATAAAGTAAAGGATTCATAATCACATCTATTACCATAACGCCTGTATTTACGCATGAATTTAAATTTCTCAGCTAACATCTTATTTAACCGTGCGTTGAACCATGGCGGGCGTTTATTACTACTTGAAATCAATTTCTTATGAATAAATTGGTCGCGTAATTCATATAGTAATTTGTTAAAAATAGTCCAGAGCTTCGTCTAATGTATTACCGCTTAAAGTTTGCCGCCAGTTTATCGCATCAAGCTTCTGACATATAGTATCATAGTCACCGGTTTCATAGAAATACTTAATCCTAGACTTGTTGGGACAACTTGAGCATACCGATAAATTGACTTCAGCGAGCAGTGACGGATGGTGCTTATCTTCCTTGACTAGAGAATCTACCTGACTTAGTAAATTTAGCGATAAGTTCGAGAAAAGCAGGTCAAGTGTGCGATTTGTATAGTTAGTAATATAGTTTCGTTGAGATAAACTACATAAAGTTAAGGTGTCGAGAAAATTAGTGACACATTAATTGGATACCTCTGTTAGCAGTAGTTCCGTACTATTAGTTTGAGTGATCCATTGAACCGAAGGGAGATTAAAATCACCTACTATTAAGAACTTGTCCTCAGGGTGACGCATAAATATGTCTTGTAATTTATCCGTGAAAACCCCTAGTTGAGTAGAAGCACTAACATTCTTACCTTGTTTACATACGTAAATGCAACAAATATGTATTTTTTTAACTGAATTTAAAGATCCGGGTAAGTGAATAGTTAGCCAAATATCCTCGGCTGGTGAGTACCAATCCGGTTTCGCAACAGCAGCTAGCTCCCGCTTCACAGCGATAAGAACTCCGCCGCCGAGTGTCTGTGACGTCAGCGCGTAGTCGCGGTCCCGCCTAAATACGATGTAAGAGTCATCAAAAAGCTCCTCATTCTTAATACCGGGTAAAAGCCATGTTTCAGACAAACACACAATCGCATAGTTATTTAACTGAATATTTCTGTAAAAACTGTTTATTTGTATGAAGATTTCATTGAGAGTGTTCTTAGCTTTGTTTCATCACAATCGGTTTAGCCGTTTTTATTTGTCGGCGGTTTCGAGTTTTCTAAATTTATACTTGTTTTCTTTAATTATTATAAATCTAACTTAACAATATTAAAATATTATAAATTTTGAACAATTGAAATTATTAGATAACATCAAATTAGTATTAATAAGGGTAATGTAAATACATTTACTTTTGAAAAATACTCATAATTAGCTATTATTTCCAAACAAATCGAATGCTTTGTGAGGAGAACTATTTATCCAAATATATACATTTGTAATTTACAATGCAATAAAAATAATAACTATCCACATTACAAGGGCCATTTTCGTAGCACTGTAGACATTTGTAGACCCGTAGACATTTCGTAGCGGATACTCATAACCACTTTCTAACCCCCAAGTTAACGAAACGCAAATTTTATAAAATTGATTGCGTTGTTTCTGAAGATGTTTTAATAGTGATTTCTCAATTCCAAGTTCCAAAGAGCGTAGGCAAGGATTGGGTAAGAACTAAGCCCATTGACTCGCCTTAAACGCCGAATGTTGACATGTTTGTTTAAATTGCCCACTTATCCTTTACCAGGCACTTGTTTACAAGCTCCTTGTGGTGTCTGAAAGCAGCTAGGCTTACCATAGGTAATGTTTTCTGAGGATAGGTACTGCGGTGTGAGACAGATTAGAGACAATTTTATTTCGAGCTAATAATCAACTCCACCTTCACCTTATATTTAAATCTAAATATATATTAATAAATTATTTGATGTTTGTATTTGTTATTTGACGTTATATTACAAATATGTCTAATCAATTGAGAGCCAATTTTCATCCAAAACTAGGCGTGCTCACGATCGTTGATTGGCGATATGATCACAAATCGTAAATACATGATATATGATGTTCAAATGTATTTATTGTTATTGGTCAGTAGAAATCCTAAAATCTGATATTTATTTGAATTAAAATCATACACCCGCTTATACTTTTTTTTTTACTCTATGATCGACACTCGTCCTTTCCATGGTTTAACTTTATTGTACATGGTTAAAAAAGTAAGTAAGTTCGAATAGACTGAGCCAGCCTGCCCTAGTGTTAGAGTTATTAAGCCACCAAAAGGCTTCTGACCTGGCTAAAAAAGAGAGTTATATTTTCTTTTGTGATATTTATAATATAAATATAACAAAAATATAGCTTTTGAAAACTTGGGAAACCAAAAAAAATAGCATTTCCTAAATTGGGAAAGCTTTTTAAGAAGTAAAGCAATATATATACTTTTAATGAATTTTGCAATAACTTTTCCTTTTAACATTCGATCCAAAAAGCGAGGTGTTATAATTTTGACGTGTGTATCTGTATATCTGGGCCTCTGGTCTATAGCATCGTAACACTCAAACGAATGGACCGATTATGATCTAGTTTTTTTGTTTGATAAAAGATTTCATCGAGAACGTAAGAACACTGTCGAATGATAAAGAAATAATGTTTTATTAAAATTGGTTCAACCGTTTTTTATGTCGGGGTTTTTGAGTTTCCTAAACTTACACTTGTTATACTATATCATTATCATTCATTTTTATTATTATTTCAAATTATATGTCAAATTTTGGAGATCACAGATTTATCCAAGACTAACTCAAAATGTATTCGACAATCTTCACTCAATCTTACTTTCCTGTGTCTGAAACTAAAGTACGATGTGGTTACTCAATTCAATAGACAGTCTGTGTAAGTAATTTTCGTATACCACCTACCACATTTGCAGGGAAAGTCAATGACTCACCGACCTAGTGGGACACTTTGATGAGACAATGGATTATGGCCATTTGTATGTTTTAATTAATCTCATTTTGGAAGCTGGGCTTTCTCCTCCTACATGCTAAGTAAAGAATATTACCTAGACGGTGGCAAGAATGATACTACCTACACTGTAATTCATTTAGGTCATACCTGACTGAAGAGAGACGAGCAATGACAACAAAACAGATGATTCTATTGATCATGATAATGATAATATAGATGAACTATCAAAAACTCCAGACATAGGAGTTTTTTTTTTTGTTTTAATTTAAATATGTATTACTATTAAAGTCTCTGTTTTTAATTTAACTTAATAGGGTATTTCAATCATCAGATAAAAGTATCTGTCAAATTTTTAGCTCTGTTCTTTTCTTTCATATGACTTAAGAAAAGAAAGCGATATTTTAACTGACAAATAGATTTTTTCTGCAGATTGAAAACTAGCCCTAAATAGGTCAATGATTATGAAACAGGAGCAATAAAATAATCATAATTAATGTTAGCTGTTTCTTTAGAAGTATTAGAGGTCTTAAAAATAATTATTTGCATACACTAATTTATTATTCGAAACATTTAATAACTGCAACCCACTGATTTAGCCGCTATCTATGAAATCATTAATATTGTGATAATAACCACCTCCTTTTTTTAAGTCGGTCAAAAAATCAGTTTTTGTTTATGTTATTAGCCACTTCCACGCCAAATTTCCTTCAAATCCGTTCTATCATTTAAGCGTAAAGACATACCAAACATACAAACTTTCACATTTATAATATTATAATGAAAAATGAGATGAGATGACATTTTCTGTCCAACTACACAAAAAGGAGAATTACGATTTTGGCAGTCAATACATAAATGTGGATTTATATGTAGACGTGTATTTTCATCTATAGCCATTAAACTGTTGTTATATTTCCACAAATAAGGTATCTATTACTTCATTTGTGCTTCGCGGATCATGCAATTTTAGAGTGTTTATAACATATATGTCGTAAAAATCTAAAATGGTCGATTTGTTAACTTAAATGCAAAAAAATTGTTATATCTAAAACGGAGAATAAATAAGCACGTTCCAAATGTATACACCGTTTAGTTGCAAGAAAAGGCGCAGTCGAGTTTTAGATTTTCAACTTCCAATAAAACAATGTAGGACACACCTTTAAAATCAAATTCCTAAGTCCAACAAGACTACGACACTAAATATGTTACGCAACAAGATATCCAATTTTGTTTTCATATTTTTGAAGTGCAATAATATACAGATAACTTATTTGCATCAGATAATGTCATGTAGTGTTTTTTTTTTTTTACTTGATTGCGCAAGAATGAGGTTATGTTTTTGGATTGTATACTTATATGTGGGTATGTAAGTTTTATAATGCCTCTTACAGCCTAATCAGCTTAACCGATTTTGATGTATGAGGTGTCGATAGATTAGTTTTCACTCCCTGAGTGTCATAGGCTATATTGTTTGTAAACAATAATAATAAAACTCTCGCAAAAATATAATAAAAACCGGACAAGTGCGAGTCAGACTCGTCCACCGAGGGTTCCGTACGAACTAGTAGATAAAAAGGGGAAATTTATATTTTTTTTATATTTTCCTTCATAAACCGAATAATTTACATTGTAAAAATATTTTAAAACCTGTTTTAGCCTGCTAATGAGCTCTTCATATGATATCCCACATGATACGGTTAAAGCACTTTAAAATTTGGACCCTTCTTCCTTGCATAAAGGCCCTAATTTTATGTGATTAAATTAAAAATTTACAGTTTTCTAATTTATCCTTTATGTACTGTATGAAAATGCTTCTTGCCAAATTTCACAGTTATAGGTCAACGGGAAGTACCCCATAGGTTTTTATTCCCTTGCGAGTGTCGAAATATGCGTTTTTGCGACATTTTAAACTGTAACTTTTTATGACAACTGAGACTATGGATCAGCGTATATGGTTTTAATTTCAACTCGATACCTTCACGCATTCCCGATATACAGGTCTTGACAGACGGACAGATGTACAATAAAGTGATTCTATAGGGATTCCGTTTATTCCTTTCGATGTACGGAACCCTACAAAAGGGTGTAATACCCTATTGGACTGATAATTTAATGAAATGCAGCAACGTGACATAATAATTACAAGACACCATCAAACGCGCGCGGCAGACAAAGCACGCCAGTAAGGCATAATTGAAACGACATGGCTGGTCTGCCCACGGCGCCATCAATCCTGAACTTTTATGGTAACTCGTCCGGCCTCACAGAACGTCGCGTTGCTAATTTCATGTTAATTGGCTTTAAGTACTGTAGTAGACAATAAGAGTGTGGTGCATTAGGTGCGGTGCAGCGATTGGGAACGCGATGATAAAGAAATCAGCGAAGCTTGACGCAACGTCAGCAAAAATTGTACTTTTTTCATCGTATCTACACTGACTGGTTTTATAATAACAAAAAGTGGTAAACAGGGTCGTCTAAGTCCAGATGGTAGATGATGGTGGACGGTAAGTAATTATCGACACCCATAGACAACTCTAAGACAGGCTTAGCTTTTAACGTCAACTACAACCCAACTCATAGTGAGTAACAATGTGGTTCAAGAAATTTAAAACTAGCTTTAATTTATATTCATTTATTTATTTTCTTGTACCCGTCTTAATCAGCATACATTAGAGTTATACTTGGCAGGGTCAAGGTGCAGGGTCAAACTAACGTATTAAAAAGATATAGATAGTACGTATATCTGTTTGTTAAAGGCTCATATAATATAAAAGATTTTAAAATAAGTGTAAACATCTCTCACTCATATTTATAACTTTATTATTGTCATCCGGAAGTACCTCTATTTAATAGTAGGCTTTTGCTTGACCGTGTCAGCTCGCCTGCTATTAAGCAACCGTGTCGATCTAGGATGGAACGCGTTTGCTAACCAACCACACTACCGCAGTAACACCATTCGCACTAGTTTTATCGTGGCCGTATTGATCTAAATCAAATGATATCCCGTTTGAAACAAGTTTACCTACCTCAAATTCCTTAGATTCCGCCGCCTCCAAAACGCCACCCAACACTAAATCAATAATCTATAGTCCTAAAATAGATAGATAATTATATAGATATATATATATATATATAAGCGTATTGTCTCGTGATACGGAACGTTTTGCGACCAAGGCAAACAACCTGACACTGACTGTGACTCTATTAGCATTTGCGATCTGTGTAAACTCAAACAGGTAATCGAAATGCCATATTTGGGTCTATAAACTATGAATGAGCTTTAATCTACGAATAATAAATAGAAAAACAACATAGGACGATTTGTAAAATTATTAAATATATTATAATTGTGGACTTACTTGGTACAATGGATTAAGTTATCGAATAGTTTTTACTGGGCAAGTCAATGGGGCAAGTTTTTTTTTGTAGACCGCGACATCGCCTACCATCCGACAATTTCCAAATCCAAACCCACTATCAAATAATAAATCTTCCATCCGGTCTTTTTGGAAATCCATGGGGAGGCCTATATCCAGCAATAGACTTCTTATGGCTGAGATGATGATAAAATAGTAGTAAAAACAATATACAGCAAGTTTCAATGAATGTTCATAAATTGAATACAACAATAATGTTCTTCTACCCATTTTTATATACTATCATTTATATAACGTGCAGGCTAAAGTATAATATTTATGACAAATAACTTAAATACCTCACAGATATATTTTACATACCTACCTACACGCACTACATTCCTACGCATAATCTTGAATAAGCAGGGTGCAAAAACAGAATTTATCATAGTTGACAAAAGCGTCATCTATAAGAATCTTGTGAAATCACGTCACAAATTTAAAATAATATACTGCTACTGCCATCTAGCATGGAGTAGCGGAAATATATTTAGTTTGCGTTCTTACCATTTTGCCGAAGGCGGCGCTGGCGTCGCATTCGCACTGATAAACTATCCCAGTCGTCATCCATGTTCGGTTGGCCTTCCCTTTCAACTGCAACAAGTGGATTTTTTTACAATGTCGTTTTTAACTGGTTTGAAACTTACCAGAAACAGGAAAATGTAATCTTCGAAACGTGCTTGAAATAACAACTATTATGGTAAGCAAAATCGTTCTAAAATTAATATATTTTTAGTTAAGATCGTGCACTTTAAATTCCTTAATATAAACAAAAGGAAGCAGCTTTACTCCCGCAGTTTTACCCTCGCAGCTTTACTTACTCCCGCAGTTTTACCCCCGCAGTTATACTCTAGCAGTTTTACCCCGCAGTTTTCCTTACAAAAGAGTTTTTACCAAATATGGTCGAAAAGACTATAGTTTTACAATGAAGTAATTATGATTAGCTAAACCTAATGCCGGTATTTATTGGCAGCAAATTATATTTGTTGAAAATAATAAGAGATTTATAAAAATTAATATTCAAATAATATTTTTATCATAAATTATGGATAAGTAAATATTTAATTGTCATTTTTGATATTATACTAATTTTTTATCTTCAACATATATGATTTGCCGCCAACGGCCAATAAATACCGATATTATAGCTAACTAAGCAATTATTTCATTGTGTACCCTTTTGACCTATTAAAAATATTTTGTATGGTAATCGTACCATCTCAAATGCCACTGTATAAATACATACCTTCGTCGGTGGTTGTTCGGGAATTCAGGTGAGTGGCGATCCTCCGCCCGCCCGCCATCAGGTCCGTGCTGCGCTCGGTCTGCACGCGCTTGCGCCGCTCCGTGCCGCCGCACTGCTCCACCACGCTCTGGTCGCTTCGCAAAGACTTCGCCTGGACAACAACGTTTATAAATCAACAGCTATAAATTGCCTGCCGCAGCATTTAATGCGCAATACACACCAAAAACGCCGACCCGCCGACCGAACTCAGGGGCCGGTATTACATAGGTTGAGCCTTAAGACAATAGACATTTACTTTATTGTGACAAAAAAACAGAACATTTGATGATAAAATATAACATATATCCTTCTCCAGATCTTAAAGAATCTCTGTGCCAAATTTCAAACGATTGGTTCATCCGTTTGTCCGTGAAAAGGTAACAAACATACAGAGAGACAGACGACAGGCAGAGACTTACTTTCTAACGGCTAACAAGTTATTCCAATAACCCTATATGCTGAGGCTTTATGTGATAATACCTAATGACAGATTGTCAAATATGGATTCGAATAAAACCACTCCAAAAGTGACCTTTTATGAATTTCAACATTAAAATTTACTAGATATCTGCACTAAGGTTTGTTTTGGAATAATGAGTAATAAAATGAGAAGTAATAATTGATCATCAATCAAAACACTTTTTACAGCTCGCCTGGCTAAATATGTGTTAGTTTTACTGTCCTCGCTTATATCATTGTAGAAATAATGTATGTATCTCGGTTAAAAGATCAAGAGGAAGAATATTGATACAGGTGTAGGCATCAGTAACCGACGGAAATACATTCAGGGGTCATTGCTCTCATCATTATAAATAACTTTTATTGAGGCAACAATCCTGAAAATGCGAAAATTATTCCTTTAAAAATGTTTACTAACCTTTGACAATACTCGACATCAGCAAAACCAAGAACCATAAAGTCGGATGTCCCATTTATCAAAAATGTGAAATTCGACCTTATGTTTCTCATGTCGTAAGGTCGGATATTCCATTTAATTAATGGAACATCTGACCTTATGGTTCTGATTATCAATTAAACTGTTTTTACAGTTTAATTGACAATCTCCGCCTTTATGTTAACCTTCTAAGCTGCAAGTTTCAGGCTTGATTCCCACCCAAAACTAACATTTGTGTTATGAACATGACTAATATGTTCTGTGTGTGGCTGTTACCATGTATTACATTAATACCCTCTCCCTCCCAACTAACCCTCTAATCTCGGTCAAATGTGGCGTCAAACGGGTATTTACAATCAATTAGATTCGAAGTACTAATTATAAATAGCCCCGCCAAGTTACAAGTTTTTCTTAGTTTGGGGCTAACATGTGTGAAATTTTCAAGTAGGTAATGTTTGTTTATTTCATTTAAAGATTGTTTCGTACGATCATGTTTCCAATGTCATAATAATAAATATTGGAGGACATTTTCACACAACACCATCTAGCCCCAAACTAAGCAAAGCTTGTATGTACTATGGGAACCAGATGGCTGATAAAATACATATATACTTTTTTTGTAAATAGATATAATAATATATGATACATATAAACACCCAGACACAGAATAAACATACATGCTCATCACACAAATGTTTGCCCTGAGTGGGGATCGAACCCACGACCTACAGCTCGGAGGCAGACGTTCTACCACTGTACCATGAGGTACTCACTTCGTCTTTAGATAGTTCTTCGTCGCAAAGTCGCTCTTGTTCTTTTGTGTGTCGGGTCTCGGTGACTATCGTCCCATCGGGACGAAGCGCTCGTAGCTCCTCCTGCAAAACAAAACCATCAATCTCATTGTCTCACTAATATTATAAATGAGCAATTTGTGTGTTTGTTACTCTGTTTTGTTTGTTTTCGCAAGAAAGTATGTACCTACTATATACAGCCTCTTTATAGTATGTGTAGTATATTGTAAAATAAGCATCATTTTAAATATTATAATATAAATAGTAATATCACTTATTTTTCACACACGTAGACACCACATAAAGTATATTTTTTTGCGAGTTTTATTCATTTTATTTCAACTCATACACGAGTCTGGCCCGGATCTTTGGAAGACATCAGTGGGGTCATAACCAACACTGAGAGGTCCTTTATATAAGAAATACAGTTGTTATTATGTGGATGGTTAATGGAACTTCCAATATGGAGCAAAAAAAATGGTTATTGTATAAATGAAATGGTTGTGACTTAAAAAAACTAGGCTATTGACTGGTGCTCACACATAGCAGGTGTGTTACTATATTGTGTCACATCGCTATGTTACTATGTGTCGGACTCCGGTTATTTTTCACTTATTATTATCACAAAATATCTCAGATCACAATTGGTCAAATAGTTCAGGTACTAATATTGACTGTAAGAGGTAATATTGAAACATACTATCAAATATACCCGATTTTTTAAATGTTAGATAGACCTACGATTGACCCACAACTCTCCTGTTGTTAATCGATGGTGTGGCCGAGGATGGAGCTTATCGATCTAGAAGATATTTAATCACTCTAGCTTTGAAGAACCTAGCCTAGCCTTGCTTTTTTTTTTTTTTATAACCCTCCTTCTACTCTTTTTCTTCTTCCTCTCTTCTTCTTCGTACTTGTATTTGTTAATTTTATCGGTGTGTCAATAAAGAGTGTATCTATATTATCTATCTTCTAGCGCAGTAAGGTGATATATTTACCGTATCATCGGTGGTGACGGTGGTGTTATACGCGACAGTGTCTTTGACGAGTTGAGGCCCGTGCGGCACCAGCGCCAGTTGGTGCTCGGTCTGCGTCTTCAGAGCATCGCGGATGTCCTCCTCTGGCGTCTCATTCACTGCTGATATCAGGGCCTGCAGACAACAGAATTATGCTCTTAGAATATGATCTCTGAATACTAAGGAAAATTCTAAGTAAGCGTAGTAATATGGAAAATACATAAATTGTATTTCATAGGAATATTAATATTGATTCATCATCTTCCTCTTGTACTCTAGTTTAAAAAAATGTAAATTTAGCTAAAAAAAATAATGTATTAGTTTATAAAAGGCATGGACCCTGGAGTCTGTGGTGCTCGATTTTTTTCAAATAAAAAAAAATAAAAAAATATTAATTCATAACATCATCATCATCTCAGCCACAAGAAGTCCACTGCTGGACATTGGCATCTTCCATGGATTTCCAAAAAACAGATAGGAAATGGCTAATCCAGCGTCTTCCCGCCACAACTGTTTGTTTGACAAAAAATTGATGCATGACGTCATTATCCGATCGTGTGCTCTCTGTCTAACATGAAATTGAAAAACTTTCTTATTTTTTTGAAGATATTTTAATTTTGTTTTTGTGGAATCGGTATATTTGTGACCAACCTTTTTGTAACCAATTATGCATATTCCCTATTGCAAATATAATAAAGACTTTGTTAAAACTAAGCTCCAAACCTTGGGACATCGCCGCAAACTAGCTATAATCAGTGTTTTATCGGATTCATTTTAGTAAGCCTGTATTATCTTATTCTTCCTTACAAGATTAATATAAAGTAGTTAACAACACGAAAAAGCGTCATTATTTCATGTTGGATATCCCAATTTTATTGCCCGGAATCCGGACTGCTAAATTATTACAATACGCTTCCTAAGTATTTTCCGATACATGTATATATATTATAATCTAGGTGTCTATATCACGCGAGAAACTTTTTTCTAGGTAAGCTAAGTTACAAGTATATCGTGAAACGCAACTTGCTTGGCATCAGATGAATTGACAGTGTAGCGCAACTTAACAATTACAACATTGGAGAAAATTATGCTATAGAAATGTATTTGGGTTATAACACAAGTATAAACACCCATATCAATCAAACAACGTTTATTACACTCATATCAATTATGTTCTGACCACTTCATCTAGTTTATGCCTTAATTTTAGTATTTGGCTAGTTCATACTTTTTGGCAATGATTCATTTACATAATGTCACTGCATATGACATGCAACTGACTTTATCAAATGAGACATGAGACAAACTAAAACGAAACTTTTTATATAATCAACAGAAAATTATATATTTATCTCTAATACGTAACAATAGCATGGCAACCGGTCTATCTTACAAGAAAGCGGCAGATTACTGGGCTAATATACCGGCTACTATCGACGGCGTTCTCGGTGGTTTTGGTCACATTTCGGACATTGACATCGCCGGTTCTAAAGCTTTCTTGGAAAAAGTTTTTGCGCTAGACAACCCGCCAGGAAGTAAACTGGCTTTAGATTGTGGTGCTGGGGTCGGACGCGTCACAAAACACCTGCTGATGCCTCGATTCGATAAGGTAGATATACTCGAACAGGAAGGCAAGTTCATTAACGCTGCCAAACAATTGATCTGCGAAGACAATGCCAAGTTAGGAACGCTCTATCATGATGCTCTACAGAGATTTAAGTTTGAAAAGTACAAGTATTATGACGTTATTTGGTGCCAATGGATTTTATGTCACATAAACGATTATGATTTTGTCGCCTTCCTAAAGAAGTGCAGCTTAGCATTAAAAGTCAATGGGGTTATTGTAGTCAAAGAGAATATAAACTCGGTTAATGAAACGGCACTGGATGAAGATGATTGGTCAATAACAAGACATCTCGATCATATGATACAATTATTCCACGATGCACATTTAAATGTATTACTAACAGATGTCCAAGACGGTTTTCCTGATGATATTTATCCAGTTCATTCATTTCTTCTAATACCAAGAGGTCCTGAATCCATTGTGGTAGAAGACATTAAGCCAGTGCATAAACTTAACAAATTATCTAGTGAAATTAGTTTATAATATAATATCTAGCTGAATAATTATTATTATGTTCCATGTATTCTATTCATTTTTAATAATTTATATTCGTTTAAAACTTATATTAACGATTCTATATAACAATGTAAATCATGCACCACACAGGCATAATTTTAATTTTGAAAGCAACGAACTGTAATAATATACATATATTCAGCAATTAGAGCCCTCTAATACATTCTAACCCTTTCTTACATCTAACCATGGTCAAATGTGGTCTTTGATGATCTGCCCACCCGAAAGGGAAAATAAGTGTTTTTAGGGTTCCGTACCCAAAGGGTGAAAACGGGACCCTATTACTAAGACTCCGCTGTCTGTCCGTCCGTCCGTCCGTCCGACTGTCACCAGGCTGTATCTCATGAACCGTGATGGTAAATTTTTCACAGATGATGTATTTCTATTATAACAAATACCAAAAGAGAGAATAATATAAATATTTAAGGGGGCTCCCATACAAAAAACGTAATTTTTTTGCTCGTTTTTCTCGATATTGATAACGGCAACAGGTAGACGCTTGAAATATTCACAGAATATTGAGTTATATCATTCACTTAAAAAATAAATAATTAAATTAAAATAAAATTAATTTAAGGGGGGCTCCCATACAACAAACGTATTTTTTTTAACGTCTTTATAGATAATAGTACGGAACCCTTCGTGCGCGAGTCCGATTCGTACTTGGCCGGTTTTATTTTTATTTATGTAGATCTGCTAAACTGTCAATCGGAAAGTCATTGCTCTATCCTTTCGGCTGATAAAGTTTCTGTGAAGGATAATACTCATAGGAAGCACTCGTTTCACGAACGAGCGTTTGTCGCGCAAACTTATGCACGTATCTATTCGCGAACCAAAAGTTCCATGAACGCATTGAAAAGAAATATCGAATTTGTTTTGCGACTTCCGTTTGATTTTCTAATGAAAGAAATGGCGGCCAAATTATTAAATTTGGTCGTATAGTGAACGTTCCCACACCAAACGCTTGCTGTAACATTATATATATAAAGTTTTTAACGTTGTAACGAAGTATTCGTTACACTATACCAACCTCATTGGTACACGAGATGGACAGATGAAAGCACACAAGTGGCGGGAAGACGCTGGATGCAAGCAGCTTCCAATCGGTCTTTTTGGAAATCCATGGGGGAGGCCTATGTCCAGCAATGGACTTCTTATGGCTGAGATGATGATGAACCTCATTGGTTGGTCAATTGTAACGTGTACAGTTCTTTACAAATTTGAAGCCATTGAATGCGCCCTTTCTGATACAGCCACAAAAATTCTGTGTAATTTCTGACTGACTATAACGCAGAAGGAACAAAAACAGACATGAAGTTCCCGCAAATATTTATTGTGCCCTTTGGGTGTAATTTTATCATCATGTAGATCTATCTACGCATTTTTATCATTGTAGCTTTACGTTTATATGGCAACTCATCTAATGTTGTGCGCCCTTGCAATTTACGATATTCCATCAGCCAGTGCTTTCATTGAACAAATTTATTGGTTTTTTTTTTTTTTTTTATTTCCGCTATTTTGGCGCTGAAACTTCGTCATAGACAGACAGTAAATTCCATGTAAATAAAATTAATTTTCCATTTGTAAATCGAATAAGTGAATCAAAAACTGTGAAATGTTTAAAAACATCTTACATGATTTCTACTAAAACAGCACAAGCTATTCTATCATTTCAAAAGGAATATAGCCTTTCCAGACAAAAATATCTCTCTGCGAAGAACTCTGGTTTGTTCAAACTTTTTTTTTTTTGTATTGAGCAGTTTTTTTTTTGTAATCTTATACAAAGACAATATTTGACATAATTTAGACAACTGAAGACAGACCAAAACGAAAAAAATATCATTTGAACCAAATCAAAACATATCTAACCATATAAAAATTAACCGTCTTTTTGTTAAGTGAAATGTCCTGGACTAGGGAGAATTCTGTGTCGTCAAGTTTACGTGACAATGGAAATCAAGTTCCACACAAACAAACCCAAACGCCCAAAGAATTATATCTTGATATGTCATTACTTTTCACTTTAGGTCTGTCCTACAAGAAAGTAAAAGATTACTGGGCTAATATACCACCCACAATCGATGGCGTACTCAATGGTTTCGGATACATTTCAGACGTTGATATTAAGAGTTCAAAATCTTTCTTGCAAAGAGTTTTTGCACTCGCTAATGGACCAGGAAAGAAATTGGCTTTAGACTGTGGTGCTGGAGTTGGGCGCGTTACCAAATACCTGCTTATGCCTCGATTCGACAAGGTAGATCTACTTGAACAGGAAGAGAAGTTTATTAACGCTGCGAAGGAATTAATTGGCGAAAGCAACTCTAGATTGGGGACTCTCTACCATGAAGCTATACAGGATTTTAAATTTGAAAATAATAAATACTACGACGTTATTTGGTGCCAATTTGTTCTATGCCACATAAATGATTATGACTTTATTATTTATCTAAAAAAGTGCAGTTTATCGTTAAAAGCCAGTGGTGTTATTATAGTTAAAGAAAGTGTAAATCCCATAAATGAAATAGAACTTGACGAAAGTGATTGCTCAATAACAAGACCTCTCGAGCATATGATGGAATTATTCGAAAATGCACATTTAAGAGTAGCTCTATCACAAGTCCAAGAAGGCTTTCCTGATGATATTTATCCGGTTCATTTATTTCTTTTGATACCACAATGAGATATTATTTTAATTCATATTTATTTAGAATTTTAGACGGAAAACTATTTTATCGTTCCTATTTATATTTTGTTAGTTGGAATCAAATTGTTCCATGTTTATTTATTGGTTAATATATTGTTTAGAACTAAATAAATATGCATTTGATTAAATGGCGAGTCGTGGGCTGAGTTCGTGATTATGTCGTTTAATACTCGTATAGTTGGATCCAGGGCGTGCCTTGGTCTTGCGGCCACGTTTGCCAGCGCAATCAGATCTCGTCTTAATTAACATATTCTCTGTTGCATCAGAAACTATACCGCTATTATTGTGTTTTCTACATGCGGTATTTTATTTTGTTTTGAAAACCTAATGTAAAAACTGCTATTAACTCCATTGGGTTACAATTACGGTGTATTTTATCAGCTGTTTCCGTAAACAGCGAATACCATGACCCACAAAGTCGGGATTTCAATTGAAAACGGCGAGATGTAATAGTGTATCTTCAGTAATTAGACGTCGATCGTAGGTTCAATCAAAGAACAGTTAGCGATGAATATCGCACGGTGCTCTAATATTAGGGCTTCGGCAATCTCGATGCTTTGTAATCTGCTTTTCTCCCGACAATTTCGCATTACTGTTACAAATTGGAAAACCAATGAAATGTAATATTGCTGCTACATACCCATATGTTACGTATATCTTTGCACTGACCCCAGCGTAAATTTATACTAATTTATATAACAATTATGTAAATTTATAGAAAAAGTTTTAATCATCATCAGCATGCATATGTTATAGTAGTAAAGGTTATAACAGATATAGGTATATGACAATTTTAAAACTCAATAAATAAAAACTTATCTACGAGCTCTTATTTACAAAGTGGGACGGGCAAAATATGACACCCCAGCCCATTTTTTTTTTTTTTGAAACCTTGCAACGTTACGAAAATTGTTTCTGTCAACAAAGAGATAAAGGTCACCTCGACCGAAAATAGTTACCAATGTTTACAATTTCTCTTTGCATAGTTTCGTCAAGATTTAACGTTACTCTTAGTACATTAGATATCCGTGTATCTCAAACTGTCGTGGTCGTGACTATAACTAACTGTAACTCAGAGTTTATAACTATTTACAGTGCAAAATAAAAAATATATTGCTACGCACTACACTTAATTGCAGAATTAACTTGATTCGCTCCATCACATTTAATTGTAGTTTGGATGATGTAAGTACAAAAAAGAGATCAATGTACTCTCAGGAATGTATTTTAACAAACTTTAATAGGAATTTTGTACTTCAAATGTTAACCTTTATCACAAATGCGTAAATTATAACTTACACTAATAAAGGTTCTACGGTAACAAAGGCAATGTCGCCTACAATTTAAAACTTATCTTTTATCCACGTTTGGGCAAAAACAAATAACTTTTTTGGTATTCAGTTAAAACACTATTGTTTAAGACTAAGTAGAAAGATAACTTCAGGTAGACGTGACTGAATTTGGAAGCAAAAACATCATTTGTACGTGTTTCGCAAAATTTGAAAAGAACGGCTAATTTGGTAAGATTTTTATCCATTTTGTTATTTAGACTGTTGTTATTTTCACATTTTTGGGGCCTCTAGTCTTGATAAATTAAACTAAAATCCTTAAAAAGGTACTTACTGAAAAAATTTAGATGCTCAATGTTAATTAATTAATGGTATCTTAGGTAAAACCTAATATCCTAATGTAATTTATTGAAGTTATACAAAATTTAACGAGGACCGAATGACGATATTAGCAAAATTTATATCCCGTCACATATCTGCAAGTTCTGAGGACACCATGTGACTCACATACATTTTTTCACTATTGTCGGAATAATAACATGTACATATTTTGTGGAACTTAAGTTTTCGTAAAACATTTTTATTTTAATACCTAATATTTATCTGCAATATATATATTATCTGCAATTCTAGATCGACGAGCTCCATCTTTCGGCCACACCGTACCGTCGCTTAACATCAGGCGAGTTGGTGGTCAACAATCGTAGATCTATCTTCTATAAAAAAAAAAAAATGTTAAACAAAGAGATTTTTTATAATACTACCTTGCAAAGTTTATAAACCGTCTAATATTATATTAAAATGATGTAATTATACGCAATAGATACGTTAGAAGCCAGTCAAATATTTCAATAGAAAATAATATAATAAACTCTAATCAATAGCGGTAGTCGCGGTAGCGGAAAAGTAGAGCAATTCGCAAAACAATTCGACGTCGTCGACTATTCTCATGCATGAGAATTTAACAAAAAACCAATTTCTCATAAAAAAGGAGGTGATGAATATCTTAATAATGTTCCGTTGAGTTTTTTTATGTCACACTTTTTATGAGATCGTGCGAGAATGCCTCGTGAAAGGTAAACAGCGTTTAAATTGAACCTTGAAAGTTGACGGATTTTGGCAAGATTTATGATCCGGTGTTGATATGTTTTACGACTTTTCTTTGAACGTGTTGTATGTGTCGAGTGTCAATTGTTTTATTTTACCGAATAGATGATGAGTTTTTTTGATTTTGCAGATTTGTCAACTCTACGTCGTCACAGTTAAGATTTCAAACTATTTGGAACAATACAAATAAGTACCACAAATATTTACAAGATGGCACTATATAAAAAGACGCTTTGTTTTTGTGTAAAATCAGAATCAGAAAATACACCTAGAATATACATAGAAACTTAAGAAGCAATGCGTAGCTCATTTAAATATAAGTAAGATTAGGATTTAGATACCCCAAGAAAGCTCATAGTTTGTATGCTTTCTTCATGTTGGATTTTATCTCTGAATTTACAATTATTACCAGTTAATATGAGACACGAATTCTATTTTCTACTTTCAAAGAACGCCTCTATTGGGTTCACATCCCATATTTCTAGCTTTAAGCTTGCTTAGTCGCGCCATCCATTGGGATATCTCTACAATATAACGAAATACAGTTAATTTTATTAGCCAGCTTTTCATAGTTAACCACTGTGCTTATATTTATTTGAGTTAGAAATATAGCAATTTTCTCTTATAAGTTGTTTGCAAGGGCTGTTGGCAATGGATACATGGAAAATAATCATAACAATGGTAAATAGTTAAAAGTATTCTCAAAAAAAGCCAAAGTAACTTACTGATAATACAGCTAATATTTAAAATCAGTTCAGTATTGTATGAACAAGCTTTCTACCATCAAATGCAGATATCCTATCGAATAGGTATTTATCTAACTTTGAATTTTATAAAGTAAACTGTGTATTGAGAATACAGCGACCGCGACACTTTCTGAGTGAAATAATTCCATAAAATTTACCTTTTTTATAGTACCTATTACTTAAGATTAAATATAGGTAGGTATAGCATAGATATAAATGTATATATAATTTAGATATAGAAACTACTATTTAAGATTGCTAATGATGTCTACGGAGAAAATAAGGATTGAATTGAATAAGATTTTGTTGCAATTTAATCTGATCGACATAATTTGCGTTCAAGACAATTCAAATTAAGTTTCTAAGCGATCGTAATTAGGGCAATGAACCGAACTTACTTCATTAGGTAATGGATTGCGCCCAATTTTTATATGATAGTGCAAACGCAATGCGTTCGACTGAAAGCTGTAGTACAAATACCGACTCTCTCCTGTCACAAACGCCAACTGTTACGTTGAATGATTTGTTTTTTGATCCGGTTATGCATATCTAATATCATAAATGTATTTTAAATGTTCTAGATCTAGATAGTGTATGTGATTGACATTAAAAATGATCTAAGTTTTTTTAAGTGAAAACTTCTTTAGCGGCGTTTTGCACTTTTAGGATGGGTAAAAAATGTTAAGCTCGCGTCAGGACACGTGACCTGATCGAAAATACATAAGACGGCGCAGGGCGCTTGCGTTACATGCATATTCAGCCATTTAAGGCTCTTCAAGATAAAAAAAACGGGTTGCACTCCAGGAGTGCCGGTAGAAGTGAAAACTTGAACATTAACGTTGTGCATTTTTTAATATTTTGGAATGGTTAGGGATTCATTTCGTACGAATTGCTGTATTTATCAGTATAAAAGTACTATCATTTATGTGGTTAAATACTTAATTAATGCATCTATTAATGAAATATACGGGATTTCATTAATAGATGCACTTTGTTCAATTACCATATTTTAAACACTTTATATACACGAATTTTACAAGTATACAGACGGTCGAGCCATCAGCAGTCACCATCCGTGGATGCGCGTAGCAGGCTGTAGTACAAACACACACGCACACTCGCGCAAGCGCCCTGCGCCGTCTTACGAATTTTCGATCAGGTCACGTGTCCTGACCCGAGTTTAACATTTTTCACCCATCCCAAAAGTGCACAACGCCGCTAAAGAAGTTTTCACTTCAAAATTCCATTCCTGTGCAGTACGTATCAAGAACGTAGACCGAAACGGTTACATATCAGGTACGTACTAATATCAGATATCTACCGTATAATATTTTAAACAAATATTTCCTGTGCACCCAGAAACCAGTCGAAGTGTCTACAGTTTAATAATAAAATCGCTAAAAACTATAAACCGTTAAAATAATAAGTAGGTGTTATTAAGCCGGTTTATGGTTGTTTCTCGGTATACATTACATAAAATACAATAAAACTTCAGGATGATGGATTCATACTAATTAATTTTATTTAAATTAAAGCATTTGTTAATATTTACTAAGACTGCAATTAATTTCAATGTAAATAAACGATGCTAAATTCTTAAAAACCAACTTAACGTAGGTACTTATCTATTTTTATTGTGAGGTAATAAATTACATCCGTTCATAATAAGTAAAAACATGCAGAGACAAATAGCAAACGAATAACTGATTAATCAGATATTACAAACGGATGAAGGCGATGTGTCTCACAATTTCTAGCTTGCAAGAGTAGAATCAAACTAAAACGCAATAAATAACGCCATCTAGTGACGGTGACGATTTGTTACGATACGCAGAGTCGTAGAGTAATTTATTTGTTTGTGTAAACACACATTATTTGCATAAAACATGCGCGGTCCGCAGCTATCACTGAAGTGTTAAAATAGGAAGTCATTAGTCATTATTTTATATAATAAGCAAGGGAGAAAACTTGGGATCTCTCTGCGAGATCATATCAGGAATGAAGAGATCCATAGACGTACGGAAATCATCGGCATATCACAGCGGATTAGCAAGTTGAAGTGGGAGTGGGCAGGGCATACAGCAGGTAGAACTGATGGCCGATGCCACGCACCGGCGCAGGAAGACTAACCACAAAGTGGACAGAAGACCTCATAGGTACAAGTGGCAGAAATACGCTGGATGCAAGTCCAACCGGGCTTTTTGGGAATCCATGGGAGAGGTCTATGACCAGCAGTGGACTTCTTGTGACTGAGATGATGATGAGGAAGAGAGAAAATATTTTTGGTGTTATTACTCTCAGTGCCATTTATTTTCCTTAAAAAAATTACTTAGTTAAAAACTGACCTCCGAAGGGAATATCTCAATCTTACTATTTATGTTAGGTTACATTTGCCTGGTGAACTAATTAGATAAACAATTTTTTTATTAAGCAGATAAAATACTCAATGCTATATAAATAAATGTATTAGGCTTAGTAGTTTTTAAGGTACATTACTTAAAAAGAAGGAAATGAAACCCTGTTCATATTTTAACCATATTTTAAATAATTCAGTCAGATATAATTACACGTACATATATTGGCACAACTGCTAATAAAACCATACAAGCAATTTTGTTAAATCAGATATACTAGTACTTGGTTATAAAATGAATCACCCAAATATAACAGTATAAGTGGGCGTGCTAAGATACTCATTATTATAAATCAAAGTGATGCCAAAACAAGATAAGATCTAGGCGTCTATCATATTTCAAAACGAACACGAAGTTTACAGAACCCAGGATATAATTGGACAGTTTCTCGATAATCTCCGCACAGTATCGTGAGATAACATCTTCAGACATTTATCACCTTATTAATAGACAGTATTTTAGCGTAAACACATTTTAGTCCAGTAAAAATAAGATTTATGAAAACATACAACTAAGAAAAAGCTAGTACTTATTTATTTTTTTTGTTTGTTTTTTTTAAACAAAATACATGTTACAAATTTCTTAATAATTCTATGTAAGTAATATTATAAATGCGAAGTTTGTTATCCTTTCACGATCGAACAGAGACAGCTGTGGAACTGGAGTCGGACATAAGGACTTATCCTCATCATCAGCACCGGTTTTCATAACTGCGTGGGTGAAACCGTAGAACGCAGGTATATTTTATAAATTGGGGATTATTGTGAATCTGTGTAATTTAGGTATTTTCTTATTATTCCGAGTTACATTTAATATGGTCTGCTCTATACAAACCGATTTATTTTGATAAGACTAATTTTGAATGTTTGACGCGATACCAGGTTACGGTTACGTTTAGGAAATAAAGTAAAAAATACTAAATTTCGTTTCGAATCATATGTTAAGACACTCACAGTTATATGTAACTTGAAGATTCCATTCCAGAAAAAATAGGTACAAACCCTACAGTCCTCCGCAATGATGTCACAGACATTTTATAACTTAAAAAATACGCTACGAATTGATAACCAACTTTTTTGGGATTGTTTAAAAACAGAGAACGCAAGAAAAGTAAAATATACCGTCAAAATAACAAGATGCATTTTTTTATTTTATTTAAATAATACAAACGATTAAAAATTCACTGAAATTCGAATTTTTCAAAATATTTAAAAAAAATCGAATGATATCATTGTCTCTCTATCATTAATATAGCAATGACGGCAGTTCATGCAGGAGTCTAGATAGGCAAACCGAGCGAGTCCAAACCCCGTGAGGGACAAAAAGAAGAAGAAGAAGAAGAGTCTAGATAGCGAAAATGGATTGAAACTATAACCGTGTAGTATGTGAAACATGTTCTAGTATCGCCATTAGTTTTACTAGGGCTGTTAGCTTAATCTATTGAATACGGGTTGCGAACTTTCTCAAAGTTTTACGAACTTGGAGTTTGGTATATTTTATTCTTAATACTGTTATGTGTATCGGTCTAATAAAAATAATAGAAATCGATTGGGTTGGTATAAACAAACTTAAATGTTAAAAGTCAGTACATTTGCCGACAGACGTTTTTTATTATTTTTAAATATAATTAATTTTATTTAGGCGGGCTATTTGAATAATATAATGTATTATAATTATAATAAAATTAATGGTATTTATCCACAACATTTTTTTAACATCGTTACGAACAGGATGAAAAGCTTAACGAGTATCTAAGGAATGCGGAAGGCTGATTGAAAAAGACAACCTTGTCGCGATCTTATCTTCAGAGCTGCGAGTCTCTCTCAGCACATCTGCCGTGTTAGATTGGAAAACATGATACATTGGAGGCGTAAAAGTAATTTAGTTTTCTTTTTCTTTTCTTCTTTTTTGTATTGGACCCGCATTAAAGCATTTGCCAGTGTCAAGTATTAGAATTTTTCAAGTTTCTTGAATAAAACAAGTTGTAAATGTTCTAGTCACAATCTAAGTTATGTATACAGTCAATTTATAAGTTGAGTCCTGCTTTAGTAAAGTGGGGGCGACTTTACTAGAAGCTTCTATATGGAGTTTTGCCGATAACGTAAAATCACACGTTTTACTGCTTTATTTCACTTGCCCACACTCACGCACACCACCATTTTTATAGCATTAATGTTCAAAATAACACAAGCTTAGGAAAATAAAACAAAGCAACAACGCGTTACTAAGACGTTCCCGCCAAAACTCCTAGTTTTCTTTTTACCGACTTCAAAAATGTTCTCAATTTGACAGTAGTTTTTTTTGTACGTTTGTTACCGAATAAATCAGTCATATTTAACCCGATTTCAAAAATCATTTCTTTTTTCTTTTTTTGCTTGAAATAAAGCGTGGGTTGAATCTGAAAATGTATATTTTCAGATTCATCCCACCCTAATCCGAACAGCCAAAGAGTATAATAAATTTCCAGATTCTTTATCTCCTGGGAGTTACAACGTAGGTCTTTTCAAAGTTAGATAGAATAGGTATCTTCTAAGTCTACGTGGTTCATCTCCGACCATATTGATGCTCTCGAACAGGCAAGTTGGTGGTACATGGACTTAATCTCATAAAAAATGGAAATTTAATTAAAATCGCCCAGTGTTTGGTTTTTGAAACAAAATTGCGCATTTTGAAGTCTATTGTTTGAATGTTTTTAAACTTGAATGAATTCTTTGAATATAATTATATTCATCAAATTCATCATATTTTAATGAGCAGTACAGTCGTGAATATCGTTCCATTTCGTTTTTGCCAACGAAGTATTTAATAATTTGCAGTCGAGTTTTTTGTTTGCTTTTGAGAAAATTACTCTATGAGTAAGATTTGAGGAACCAGTATTTTAAACAGAAATGTTTATTTTTGAATGGCACGAAAGACACACCTCGGCCTTACAAAATGTAATTTAAGTTGGAAATGTTACACCGTTATTCCGAATCGAACGAACGTCTGACCTTCACTGCTAGGATATTTTAACATCTGAGCTGCCTTCATGCCTTTACCACTGCCTTTAGATATTTTTTTATTGGGTTTGGACCCGCTTATAGCATTTGTCAGTGTCAAGTATTGGGATTTCTTTAAGTTACTTGAATAAAACAAGTCTTAAATGTTCTATGCACAATCTAAGTCACGTATACAGTCATTTTCAAATTCTAGCCGTGCTTCAGTAAAGTAGTGGCGACTTTTCTGGAAACTTCTATGGAGTTTTGTCGACAACGTGAAAAGACAAGTTTGGCCGCTTTATTTTACTTGCCCACAAAATGCCCACTCACGTATTTGATCAAACACACCACAATTTTATAGCATTAATATTCAAAATAACACAAGTTTATTTCATTATTATTTTATTTTCCAACTAAAATAAAGCGATAACATGTTTTCATGACGTTCCCGCCAAAACTCCTGCCTTTATACTCGTATTACTTGCGTACGAGTGTAAGCACGATTTAATTTTACTTGCACTTTTTGCCTGCTCCTCAGGTGATTAACTGGCCTGTGATTAACTGTTATTAAGTTTCTTTAATGGCTATTCAGTGAACCAGATCAATATCGAAACCTAATTGGATCGCCAATTATGCTATCATACGGATGATTTGTAACCTGTATTGCGGAATTTATTTAGTAGCCCATATCGTGCAATAAAACGGAACTATTAATAAGCGTCCAAGTGCGAGTCAGGCCACGCGCAAAGTTGCAACAGAAATTTTTAAGAATTTGAAACAGGGTCTCTTGTTTAATACTAAGCATATAACTGTAAAAAGATTTGTAATACGGAAGTGCACGAATTAGATTTATCTGATCACAGTGCTTTAGTAATGAAGTTCCCAGTCCATAAAAACGCGCTACTTAAATTCTGGAGGAAAAAGCAGCGTGATTATTCTGTTGAAAATATTAATAAATTTAAAATGTGTCTTAGTAATGTTTTATTCCAAGAACTATACAGCTTTTCTGACGCAAATCTTGCATATGATTACTTTTTTTCAAACTTCAAACTATACTATAATTTGTGCTTTCCATATAAAACAGTTATTATAAGAGTTAATAAATCCATAAAGTGGTTATCACGTGGCATAAAAATTTGTAGCAAAAACAAAAGAAATTTACTTTGGAAATATAGACTGAATCCTACAAAAACTAATAAAAGTATCTTCCTTAATTACTCAAAACGTCTTAAAAAGATCATTGTTCTAACTAAACGGGCACAAAATAACTTTAAGATAAATTCATCTCATAACAAGTCAAAAACTGCATGGCAAATCATAAATAGTACCAAATTAAATTTACCTAAAGAAGCCATAACAAAAATTGAACAAGATAATGAAGATATAACGGATCCGATAGCTATAGCCAACGCATTTAATAATTTTTTCATAGATAAAATAAAACCGGTCCCTGAGTCAGGATATAAAGTGACAGCTAATATAAATCATAGCAAAGATTCTATGTTCATGGCACCAAGCACGCCACAAGAAATAAGCAAAATAATACAAAACCTTAAAAACACTAAAAGTGTTGGTGATGACGAAATCTCAACTTTCATAATAAAATCAGTAAGTGAGTATGTATGTACCCCTCTAAGCTATATTATTAATTTGTGTATATCCACAGGCACATTTCCGAGTTCTCTGAAAACGACCATTATTAAACCTTTATTTAAAAAAGACAATAGAGAGAAAATGGAATGCTATAGGCCCATTGCACTTATATCGATATTTTCGAAAATTTTCGAGAAGTATGTTTATAATGAGTTAAATGATTATTTAGAGAAAAATAATATTCTATGCAATGAACAAAAGGGGTTCAGAAAAAATAGAAGTATTAATATGGCCATATACGATTTCATTAAAAACGTCTTAATATGTATGGATAAAAGCACTCCGGTGTGCGCCATATTCTGTGATATGACGCAGGCGTTCGATTACGTAGATCACAGAATCTTAGCTAGTAAATTAGAAGCGTATGGAATACGTGGTAACGTTTTAGATTTCATAGAGTCTTACCTAGCAGATAGAACACAAATCACGGAAATCAGTCGAGTCAATCTTAACACGAAAGCAGAAGAAATATATAGATCGTATGAACGCAAAGTGGCGTACGGAGTTCCACAAGGTAGTGTCCTGGGACCACTTTCATTCATAGCATACATAAATGACTTGCCTAATGCTACATCTCAACCTATGACATTATTTGCAGATGATAGCACTATCACCGTAGCATGTAAAACACTTGACTCTTATGAAAACGATATTGTTAAATCTTTGACCTCAGTTATATCTTGGCTTGACAACAATAACTTAAAAATTAACCTAAATAAAACAAATATAATGCATTTTAGACAAAGAGAAACAAACAAAGGTAATATTAATGTAGCATATGACAATAACATTATAAATGAAGTAGAAAGCTCAAAATTTCTTGGGTTATATATTGACCGAAAATTGAATTGGAAATCACAAATAGAGCACCTTTCGAAAAGAATAAGTAGCCAAACATATGCCATCGCCAAACTAGCTCGTACTCTAAATATAGAATCTTTACTTAAAGCCTACTATGGGTTAGTTGAATCAATTTTGAGGTACGGGATTATTTTTTGGGGAAATTCAACAAATAAAATTATTATTTTTAAAAGGCAGAAACGCTGTATTCGTTCAATGTTTAAACTCAAAAAAAGAGATAGTTGTAAGCCCTATTTTTTAAAGTATAAAATTCTTACACTTCCGTGTTTATACATTTTAGAAACGGCCCTTTTTGTAAAAACAAACCGGGAGCGATTCCCCACACTATCTGATACTACTGTAAGAAATAGGCGCGACCAAGACAAACGGCGCGTACATGAAGGAAAGACAGCACTGATGCAAAATAGCATCGTATGTATGGGTCCTAAAATCTACAATAAGATTCCTAAGTCAATAAGAGACCAGAATAGTAATTTATTTAGAAAAAAGTTGAAGGCATTGTTATTGCAGAAGTGTTATTATTCTATCAATGATTTTTTAAATGACAAATTTTAATTTTATTTGACATTATGTGTATCTTTTATTGCTTCTGCTTTGTCATATTATAGATATTTTTGGTTTGTGTATTAATCTAATAACAAATAATTATTATTATTATTTTATAATTTTTCGCATGTGCATGATGCTGTCTACCTGACATTTGTACGCCTAATCGGCACAACATGATTTTAAGCGACTAAATTTAGTGTAACATCTTTTATGCACTTGTTGTATAAAATTCTCGTGTTGTATGCAAATAAATTATCTTTATCTTTATCTTTATCTTTATCTAAGAATAAACGAGTAAACTTATATTAGTTTCACTGAGATTTGCATTTTTTCAGCAGGGGGTGGAGACACTGGGCTCTAACAAAAATTATCATATTTTAACCCCCGACTCAAAAAGAGATACTCAAAAGAGAGTGTTATAAGTTTGAGATGTCTATCTGTATAGCTGTGTATCTGTGTGTCTGTCTGTGGCATCGTATCTCTCAAACGCATAAACCGAAAAGATACAGTTTTTTATAGAGGATTTGAAGACATTATCTTTGTTCATGATGAGAAAAAGTATTTCATCCCCACTTTACATTACGGGAGGTACCCCGAATTTTTTTTTCAAGATTTTATTGTATCATTTTTTCGGTGTGATTAATATGTACATAGGCATGCAAAATGACAGCTTTGTAGTACTGATAAACTTTGAAAATAAGCCGCGAACAGACAGACAAACGGGCATAGTTAAACTATACGACCACCTTGTTTACTAGGGAACCCTAAAAATGATCGCCGCATTTTCCGCGCCAGAACTGACAGGTACACAGGTGGGGTCGAACACGGCACGACTCGAGATATCTAAGTTGTGCATCGGCCTTGAAGCGCCGCCTGCGCCGCAACCGTTGCTGGTCGGCCCGTTCCGTGCGCTGTGACCTTTCCGCTCCTCTCCAAGTTATTTATTGCAAACAAACGCGCGATAAATTCCCGGCATCTGTGCCGGTATATCCGCTTTGTCTGCACCGCTACACTCACGTGGAAGTAACAAATTGTACCGCGGTAGCTTTGAAAATGCTGACAACTGCCAACATCTGATTTGTGTTCGACGAATGATTAATAGTAGCATCTAAAATGCAGTTTGTAATGGAGAGGTCGTTACTGAGGTACTTGCTAAAGCAACAATGGTAAGGAGAAATGTTTATTAGTTCGAATAATTGGCGGTTAGTTAAATTTATGGACTATCAATTCTATTGCGGAACATGTATTATAATTGAACAACTAGGAAATGGAACTGCTCTTTCCCGCTGAGCCATAGACTTGTCTAAGCTTCTCAAGATGCTATCAACTTTCAACTTTATACCGGTCGTGGCACCAACGTATTCTTATCAACAGCGGAAATGTTATTTATTGAGAAATGTACAGTTAGCTCATAAGTTATGAGATGAACTTGAATACGAGAAACTGGCTGCGATAAGTCGTTATAACTAGTAATATTTGAAAGTATAAAATACGTTTGCAACCAACCTCGCATGTAACTTGAAACTAACTGGACTGGTCCACTCGCAAAGGTTTCAAAACAAGCTATAAGTCACTGTTTTCTTTTGAAGCATGCAATTTTATCCAAGTCGGACGGGGAGAAACCATTGATTACTAGCCTACTTAAGATGCGAAGAAAAGAAAATGTTCTTTCGAAGGTCCGGTGGAGAAATTACCAGCCCGGGACGACAAGGTGAACCAGTCTCTGTTATGGCCTGTGAAAGTTATAGCACGTTGCCAATGAGCGGACGTGGAAACTCGATTCGCTAATACTTGGCTAAGCATATTTTATTAAATTTTATCAACATCCACTTATCAGTTCCGTGAAAGTTGTTGCGGCGAAGACGAGTCAATGCGTTTGAGCTGCTGACACGTTCAAGAGCTAATCGCTGTAATAGAAAGAAAAAGTAAAGCAATTTATCGAAGACGTATTCTTTGATTAGTCCTGCGGCCGCATGTCCATTGTTAGTGGCAGATATTCCCACGAGTGAATGGACGGTGAACAAAAACACTACTGAAGCGTAATCACGGGTCCTTGACAATCACATTCAAGATGTTCAATCGTTTCTTTTTAGTGTCATTACTGTCTACACTTGAATGGAATTCTGTTTATTTCGTTCATCCGTATAACAGACAAGTAAATGGGTTCGGGATTAATGAAACTTACGTCTTCTGGCTTCAAATAAGTTTTATGTGTTTATTTTTTTATATGTGACATTTTTGTCATACATTATTACGTATATGTATATACGTTATACATACATACATTTATAGTCACATCGTAAATTCTATAAAAAAATTGAGAATATGATGCATGTTGCATGGTATCACATTGCTACTACGTGCTCTGGTTACTCCACAAATTCCTGTAAATTTGTCGAGAATTTGTGGAGTATATAAGTCAGAACACGTTCGTTACAACTAAATACCTGAAGTAAGAGATTGCCATATCTATAAATTAACTAGTTTCCATCGGTGAGCTAGTAACATAGTTTTTTTTAGAAAAGACGTATTTAGCGAAACTTCTTGTATCTCTGGATTTGAAACCAGTGTAATCTTTAAATAGACGTATTGAAAATATTATGTGTTGGTTATCTATTACCTCAATATTACTTAGCTTTCTCGAGTAGGTAAGGGATGGATGCAAAATTTTACTATTATTACAAGCTGTTTTTTTAATAATTTTATACAGTTTTTAATGTTCCCGTTATGGTCAGTATTATAAACAGAAATATTAATTTCTTAGTGACCTGCGCGTTAGTAACATGATGCGTTAGTAGGAACTTTTTTCTTATATACGAAAAAAATACCCGTATATAGGTTATATATGTATAACGAATATACATACACTATATTATAGTTTAGAAAAAATATTACGAGAAAACGGTAATGGTATTGTTAATCATTGAAATAAACATTTTTAACGGATTTATCACGTATATTACAAAACAAAAACATTGCAAAGTGTTCGAAATGTCGGGTTTTAAAATTATGTAAAATATACGCAATAAATCCGTTAAAAGCTGTATCATTTCAAAATGAACATACTCAAAGGTCACCCAACAACGGTCAGATTCAAATGGTTTATTTCTCAGTATCGATTGAATAATTTGTATTCATAAACTGTCTGTCTGTCTGTAAGCTCACGTATACTGTTCCACGAATACCATGCGAATGTAGCTTGTTTGACTCAATCTTTGGTCCATAATATACGATTTGTATTCAATGTCGGTAAATGTTTTACAATCCTTGGTATTCGGGTGCATATGTTCGGAATGAAATTGGTTTGATGAATTGCTTTAAGGAATGCAATCAATCTAAGTGGGTCAAGTATTTAATGGTTACTACAGTTATTATGATATCTGTGCAGAGTGTATCAATGAGCTACAGGTTACTACTTTTCTACACTACCGGCTACACTTTATTTATGAAAACTGAGAAGTTTGATTTTTCTCTCTGCAGCATGAGACTATGGATCTGCGTATATGGTTTTAATACAAATACAAATACAAATCATTTATTGGTAATAATATTACAAGTCATGTAAAAATATTGCATAAAAGATAATATAAAAAAAATAAAAAAATAAAGAAAATTGCAATAATTAAAATGTCAAATAATTATATCAATTTAAGAAATGTCAGTGGTCTGGGAGATTCATGAATTCGTCAATGTCATAAAATACTTTTTCGTGTAACCACGCTTTCAGTCGCCGTTTAAATGTCGCTGCGGACGGTGCATCTCTCACGCTAGCGGGTAAACGGTTATAGATCGCGGGCCCTCCAACATAGACTGACCTCTCGGACTTAACCAGTCTGTGATCCGGAGTCACAAACTGTTTAATTTTTTTAATTTCTTGTCAGACGGACAGACGGACAACAAAGTGATCCTATAAGGGTTCCGTTTTTTATCATTTGAGGACCCGTTTGGAACCCTAAAAATAATGTGGAAAAAAATGATCCCTGAAAATTTGTAAACAATTACGAGGTTTATCGTATATTTTTATTCTTTTAAGTAATCTACCAGGATGGTAGTATTACCAACAAAAAAAATGTACCGTATTTATAGACATGACTTGCATGTTGACCTGACAAATGTATATGGAGTATAAATATTTGGACATAATTATGTCGTGAGCATAATTTGGCATAAACTGGTAGCTGATTGGCTGTTGATTGACATTTTTAAACTACAGCCAGGACGACCAATCAGGCCACTCTTTTCTACCAAATCTTACTAGCAACATACTAGCAGAACACCAGTATGCAGCCAGACTTCACACACATATCGTGGCGCTGGCATTAATAAGCAATGAATTAAGTGTGAATTTCTCTTTGTCTACGTGCAACCATCATAACATAACTGTCCCAAAGGAAGTACAATTACGTACAGTTTCCCGTTAAGCTACCGTGTGCGAATTGTAATAAGAACACCGTTTGTCTCACATACAAATTATTGTATTAAAATTGTAGTTTAAAAAATTGAAACAACCGATTACGTTTACTTGAATACCCATTTTTTTCCAATTACTTTTTTTTTAAAACCAAACTACTGAACCTTTGTGAATTTTGATGAGAGTTATCTAAAAATAATATATCCTTTCATATAAAAAATATTTTTTCAAAAAATTACTACAAAACAAAGGTATCTCAGTTTTTTATATTTTATTTTTGTTGCCAGATTTTTGATAAGTGACATTTTTCAGACATTTTTTACCGACTTCCAAAGAGCCCAACTTGATAGTTTCGTGCGGATTGGTTGAAAAATAAGACCTCTACGTGAGTACCAACAAAAATCAGGACAGAAGAACAACAATCCTGCTATCAACTAGCAAGATTTTCTTGATCAAGCAAGATCTTGCAATCAACTAGCAAGGTTTTCATGCAGAGACTAGAGAATATATAAATTACAACTATACAAACTAACTATATATATAACTATATAATATCTAACTATATATTTTTTATGGCAAAAAAAAACTATATATATGTTTACAAAATTATCAAGTACGGATCAAATACGGGTCTAAACAACTTGACTCGGCGCAAGAGAAGCACTGCTCAAATGGTTTACGAGGGAGATGCTCAGTAAGTTCGCATGCCACAGAAACATTTATATTCAAAAGGCCTTCTGCCCACCGTGTGGGGACTATTAGTTATTTGAGTCGTGTGGAGGCACAGGCCCATCGGACATAATAATATGTGATAACTTTGCCAACATTTCGATACAATGGAGATATTGTCATATAAAGGACTCGGAAATACGCGTGACTGGATATATTGGTTTTATTATGCGCATTCCATGTCTTTATTGCTTTATAAAGCATTTATATTGAAATTGCATATGAAAAAAAAAACCCAAGATACATCCAAATAAAAGATTGTCTTTAATTTGTCAAAATACAAAATACTGAGCAAATGAGGTGACCTTAGACCTTTATCGGTGTGGAGTAATCGATTTGTATTTGTGTAGTAGTTAAGTATGTATTGTGAAGTTTGTATATTGTTTTGTTGTAGTCAATAAAGGCACTTGCCCATAAAAAAATAAGACCACAAAACGAAGTAAGGATAGGCTTATGATTTGAAAATGTCCTATTATATCGGACGGCAAGAAGTACGAAAAAGCGACATAATTTCATGAAGGATATGCCAAAAAATCAAACTTCTCAAAAACGCTACTTTTATTATGTGTAACACCAATATGTATAAACACTTCCTGAATGGATCTTTCCAAATAAATATAATCTGGGTGTCTTCAAATTTTTTAGGCAAGGTTTTTAGGCAGGTATGATCCATCATGGACCTCAACAGTAGCGGTCAAACGCAAGTTTATTATGATATTCTTCGACAAAATAAGATGTGGGATCTTATGGTAGGATGAATACAATAAAAGGCTACTCAGCTACAGTTTAAGTTATGTTTGCTTATCCACTGTGTACTTTAACAACGTTTTTATTGATGTATATTGTGTATAGCATTGTTTTAATTGTTTCCCATAACTGCGGTGTTATAATTCCATAGAAAAAAATTGTAGGTACTTAAAAATATTTCCCATACATTCACCCTATTAGAAAGACATGATAAATGGCCACAATCATAAACAGTATATAGCATAGCAACGTGCAAGAAAAACTATGTAAAGTTTGTAAGCCATCAAAAAATTACATCAGTATAATAAGAGCACGACGAAAATGTCACTTGGAATAAATATGCAAAGCAATAGAGAACATTCACAAGGAAGCTAAGTGCAAACCGTTCAGATACGTACTCCCAATACTTCCGATTATCTGTATGTAACAGGAAATTGGTACACACTTTTACATAAGAAGAAATACAAAAAAGCGAAATGCTTTACCCGAGCAAATGATTACATTGTCTTTTATGTTTTCCGCTTATCGGAGATAAACTGGTGCAAATGTTCATGTTTATGACAGAAAGCACGCGTTGACAACATTTAAATGTTACTTTTGTGAATTACACGTTACACTAAGTGGTTCTGAAATAAACAGCTTGTGTTTTATTTAATTTATGGAGAGATAAACTTTCTAACGTAAACTTTCAACTGTCACATGTGACTTATGAGTGTCTACCTTGATTAATTCAATAGCTTCCTGTTTTAAGTTATTAACAGTTTTTAGCAGTGTAACGTTAAGTAGCGCGCACAAAATTATTTTTTACGCATTTTTAAAATTTTCTAATTTTGTCACAAAATAAATCTAAATTTTACTAGTACCTACATTCATAAATTATTTTACTAAATTCATAACTGTGTATTTTAATCGTCAGAAAGAAAACTGGGTACGAAAATTCAGAAGCGCAAGCGCAAAGAAGTGACGCATTATGAAATTGTAAGTTTAATTCAGTTTTACCGTCGTTTTTCTCATTTGCATGCAAGATTACTTATGCATTTTGTGACGCAACAGGAAACCTACCTACTATCAACTCTCACTACTTATGTATTTGACTACGATTTCTATTATGAATATAACATAAATATCAATTACGTAGTGAATGGTTCTGTATGATTATAATCCCAGTTATTAAACATAAGGACGCATTCCGAGGATCGCAACCGATGTGAAGTCGCAAATCGACTATTAAGGCTGCGTAATAAATAAATCTCCTATTTTGCCAGTGCAAGCAATTATTTAACTGTTAAATAATTGTTTGCACTGGCAAAATAGAAGATTTATTTCACTTAAGTGTAAGAATTTGTTAGAATCAAAAACATTTTTTTGAAATTTGCTTTCAAAAAATGATTTTGATTCTAACAAATTCTTATACTTAAGTGAATCGCAAGAACAATCAGACTTAAATTGATTTTTATTTATCAAAACTCTTAAGATCAAACGAAATTTTAGTAGAAAGTTTGTAATTTGGCATTTCTGGTTTACGAGTTTTTATTGAACTCCGTTCAGTCATTTTATATATTCAATAATGTTGGTATGCACAAGCATGACAGAAGATTTACTACAAAGTAAGGCTGCAAATCAACGCGGCTACAATAACGCTGGCAACTCTATCCACTGTCGCAACCTACAGAATTGTACATAAGTAATTATACTTTTTCAGTACGATGTGTCAACTACATCGGCTGCTCTCTCGGAACGTTGGCTTAAGGCTTTAACATGGTGTGGTCTCGTTATATAATTAACAGTATGACAAAAACATCTTTACGTAGACCAGTTTGAAAACAAACTGACAGAGACACGACGACTTCAAATTGCAAATAATCTCGCATAATATCGTTACACTTTTTTCACTTGTTTTTATTATCACGACACTTGACTCGTGTCAGAAAAAAGTTAATGCTGCAAAAAGTATGCAGCTGCACGTACTCGCGTATCGGAGCCAGTTTGTTTGTTAATTACATCAGTAAATGGAGCTCTATATCTTTTATAGCCGTGCGTTGAGACTCAACTAGAATAACGTTGTAAATGCTTCAATGATACGCTCATTTTTGCCGCCTTCTAAAAAGGAGGTTAGCAATTCAGCTTTTCGATTTCTTTTATGTTTGGAACCGCATAAATCCGTCATTTATAAACCGATTAGAAAAATAACTTTTTTGTTTGAAAGCATAATTATAATGAACTTTAAGATTAGAAAAATTTTGAAAACAAAACCGACACAAAATGGCTGAACCGATTTTGATGAAACATAGCTAACAATTTTGATCAAATAATCTATCAAACAAAAAAAAACTGGATTAAAATCGGTCCATCCGTTTGAGAGCTACAATGCCACAGACAGACACAGAGATATACAGACACACATCAAACGTATAACATCCCTCTTTTTGGTTCAGGGGTTAATAATCTCTGAAAAACAATTAAAGTTAAACATTCATCGGCAGGCAGAAGTCAGCCCCACATCTCTGAGACAGCACGATCGTGTTACCGCGATGTCGGGTTTCGAATTGTCTTCACAAAACCAAAAGTAAGTATCGGTGTCGGTTCTTGCGTAATGCTGAATAATTCAACTGAATTATTTACAGATTCCAAAGCTTCGAGAATTTCATGCAAGCTAAATTAAAAGTATCTGCCTAGTTCTCTAGAAGTGTTAAAAATTATGTAAAATAAGTGTTTTTATCTATGAGAAGATGACCCGCGCCTAGTAACGGAACAATTTATTTACTACCATGTTTGATCCAATCCGAATCGTAATAGAAATTTGTTTCTTTTTAACTATTTACAAAACCATTGAAATGCGTTCAGACGTATTAATATGAAGTACTAACAAACTTACACATTCATAAACTCATACACTTTCACATTAATATTAATGGATTTTTTAGGAATCCTAAAATTCACTAATATTTCTCTTCTAGATCGACAAGTTCCATCCTCGGCCACACCGTCACTTAACACAGGCGAGTTGGTGGTCGATCGTAGGTCTATCTAGCATAAAAAAATGGTTGTCTGTAAAGTCGGTTTTTCGGACGATAGTTTTACGTGATAACGTCATGATAGATGCGCCACAAGCCTCTCTATCCTGCCACTCTATCGCTTGTTCTGCGCTCTCGCTTGCACGCTCAGCTCAGGCGGAACTTTACAATGAGTCATGCTTTTTCGTTCGTGCAGCCGGCGTTCATCGATTTATAAGACGTTATCACGTCAAAAAATATAAATAAACATAATCGAGACTTTTCTGACCTCCTCTTTTATACTGTGTAAACAATGATTTGTCCACAATCTTTCTGCATCACCTCACTGGGTACATAGGTAAGTATGTGCATCAGTTATCATTCCCACGTGTGTTCTACAAGACGTCCCCGAGGTTGCTCACCTCCATTGTGCTTGACTATCTAACTATAATATGACGTCGCATAATTAAACGAGAGTTGATCGCAGTGATGCGCGCGTCATCTCTGCATTCATGCTAATGTACGATTGATTTGATACGGGTGGCATTGCCATGAGTACTTAACTTATTAATTAGTTCGTCGTATTCGATCTACACGTATTTATTCCTTCAGTCTTTCATTGTTCGTTTCTCGGATCAGTAATCTATTTAGTTTTTTGCGATATAGAGAGTAGATAAACTGTCTTTCCGCCGTTTTTTAACGTATGAGTGGAAATCAAACATGTGTTGACGTTGACAATTGACATGGCAAGTGAATAAAACAGTTTGTCCATTTCTCGTATTTGCAGCTTTAATAGGATCTTTTCAAATGACATCAGAGAATCATCATCATCTCAGCCATAAGACTTCCATTGTTGAACAGTTGCCCCCCATGGATTTCCAAAAAACACATTGGAAGTGGCTTGCGTGCAGCGTAAAACGCCATCTACTGCGCTCGCCAACCGGCTTGCCAAGCGTGGCGAGTTTTGACGAAAACCCCATAATGATCAGGGAATAGACATTTATATTACAAAACAAATTATTCTATTACAAAAGTGGAATTAAAATAGTCGCCTTAAAAGTGCTTCTCAAATTTTTTAAGAAAAAATGTTACCTTAAACTATTTTGAGGAATGTTTTAATATGAGATCATTTTATTTTTGAATACCGGAAGATTATACTTACACTTGTTGAGTTTTTATGTTTTTTTCAACTTCACTTTAATTATTACTAACAAGATATTTACCATAATCATCAAATTAAACTTCTGATACATATTATATAGGTATTGTTCAGGGGCAAACTAATAAATTATTATTATTTTTTTACTTTTTTCTCTTTCGTTTATTTTATATTTTTTCTGTCATTAAAATTAGCAAAAAAAAACTTACATTTTTGCATTATCGATTAAATGTCTTACGTCTTCAAAAACATTGAAGACATAACACCGATAATGCTAGAGCCACACAATCATGGGCTTTGAGCAGTCCGTTAACAGCGGTGTTGCAATATTATTAGAAATCAGTAAATAACATAATAGCGTCAATTTCATCAAATATTCTGAACAAACGTCGTGTAATGTGTAAGCGGCGTGACTAACGCGTCTAAATGATACTTCTAATTTTATTTTATCTGTTCATCAAGTTGAACCGACCGATGTGGGCGATTTTCCGGCCAATGGTCACGGCATCACGTGGCATGTGGCGCTCGCTCTCGAGTCCAGTATGCATGGAACTACGGTAGCTCTATTATCTTTTTTAATTTTAGTTTTTAATAATTTTAAAATAATTAATTATATTAATTTTGTTTCAAAATAAAACTTAAAAACTTAAAACTTATCTTTATTGATATTAAATTGATATTGAATGTTAATATAATTATAAAATTAAAAATAAGTGGTCCAGACTGTATCGAGACACGCATATTCCGTATAGATATTCCGTAGCTAATGCTGTAATCTAAAAGAAAACCACATGGCGAAAACTGTTTAGACAAATTTACAAAAAGGCCAATGTCATCTGTACTACAACGACTTTTTTTTTTTTTTACACATTCATCGCTAAATCTCAAAAAGTCGTGGTCAAAAATATTCGAAATAATTTTCATTGAAAGCTTTTGACATGGTCCACGACTATGATTAATCATGAATTTCTAGATAAGTAGGTAGGTAATTACATAATCCATTTTATAGATTTTTCATCAAATATCATTTTAACGTATTGGACAATCGCGACTACCATTTACCGATCGGCAACCCTCAATAAACAATCATATTTTCACTGCAGTAGTCAAACAATATTTTAGACCTTTTTTTACCAATTGCGCCCCACGGATTCTCCCGTTATCCTGCAGGAACCTTTCATTTTCGGATGAAAAGTAGCCTATAATATGTTGCAGTATACACATCAAATTTTAATTAAATCGGTTCAGCCGTCCTCATGTGCAAGAGTAACCTTCAAAATAATATTAATGAGATAGGACATTATAATCCAATATCACATTTGATAAGATAAGCAATAGAGATCCCGGTTCAGGGTTCTCTACTCATGCGAAAAACATTTAACCTTGCGATTTCACTTCGAAATAATGATGTCACTCTGCCTGCAGATCAGCTGATACGTATATTGCGGCTCAATTACTGAACCATTATGCGTACAAATCGCAATCAGCCACACAAGACCGCCTTGGCATTATAAATTCGGAAGCTATCTTAATACAATCAACAGTACGTCGAAGATTTAAACGTATCGTATTATGTAAATAGGCCCCATTCAAAATGGATAATGATAGTAAAATACGATTGGAACAAATGCGAGTCGTAGCGAAGCCACAGATTAATAAATAGTTACTAACGGCGAAGCTCGACTTAGAACATTTGCCGAGTCGCCTTGAGAGGCTATTGGAATTATTTAGAAAGGAGATCACTTATTATTCGCATTTAATTATTTGTTTAGCAAACAATTCGAAATGTGTCCAGATATTGCTATATAACGGTATTTGATTTCAAGTTGTTCTAAGTTCACCGGTATGTATGTACTGGGTTAAGATCAGTTTTGAAAGATATTTTATTTATTTATACAATTTAAAAATTTTTAATGAAAATTACACTTACAATTTACACTTATAATATACGTATATGTATGTAATCTTAAATGATAATGTATATATATTATTTAAGATTAAGAACTGAAAAAAAAATTGGTTGTCTGTAAAGTCGGTTTACGGACGATAGTTTAACGTGACAACGTCATAACAAAACATTGATGAAATTATGGTGATGATGATGTAACGGGACAATGAGCGTAACGCGTAACGGGACAATGAGTCATACTTTTTCGTGCGTGCAGCCGACGTTCATCGATTTATTAGACGTTGTCACGTCAAAAACGATTTAAAAATTCGCAATTACGCAATTCGTTTACTTGGATGACATATTTTTCCAGTTATTTTGTTATAAATACTAAAGTACTACACTAATTTTGATAAAAATATATATGTGACTATCTCTAGTATGACTTACCAAACAAAAAAAGAATCGTCAAATTAATCAATTCATAATGGGCGAAGTAATTGTTGAACAAAGATACAAACATAAAAAATTGGTTGTCTGTAAAGTCGGCTTACGGACGACACTCGTAGTTTTAAGTGACAACGTCATAACAAAACATTGATGAAATGCAAACGTTACAATGAACGCAACGGGACAATGAGTCATCCTTTTTCGTGCATGCAGCCGGCGTTCATCGATTTATTAGACGTTGTCAAAAACCTATAATTGAATTAATTGAAAGAACTTTTTCATTTTTGAAAGTTGAAAAGTTCGGTTAAAAAGATAATTTGTTTTATTATTGCTGTACACTTTCATATAGTTTTTGTAATTGCACTAATCCTCGCCAACTGAACCTTACTGTAAGCGGGTCTCGCTCGACGCATTTGTGAAGAGCAAATTACCACAAAATACCAAAAAATAAAACCGCAAAAAAAATAATTACCGCAAATTCTAACACCAACTGATATTTGCGTTTGTGTGTTTTAACATATTTCATATCAAGAAAAAAGTATGTAATTAATTATAGAAGTGATTAAACGAGAAAAGTGTGCCAGTTCACATTACATCCAGTAATTGGGTACAAACAATGCCGCTGTCGAATTCTATGAGTCGAGTGCGATCATTGTTTCTACTTCCGCAGGTCTCAGCGGCGTTGCTTTTATTTCGCCATTCTAGGCCGCACGTAGAGAGCTTACTTGCGAACTACCTCCCGTCAACATTTTCAAACAAGTGTTCTAAACAGTTTTTTGTTTCTTTTTCCTTGAATTATGGTGTCACACGTTTTGGTCAAGGCTTAGAACTCTCTGCCTGGAGATTTGTTTCCTACATCTTATAATTTGTGTGTCTTCAAACGAAGAGTGAATAGGTACTTATATTCTAGGCAAGCGTGCTCCACCTTAGACTTAGTCTTTACTCCAGTAAGACAAAGTAAAACGCAAGCCCGGTCAATGTAAAATAATAATATTATGATTCATCACTCTATCTATTTTTTCCACACTTGTGCGCTTAATCAATCACTTAGTGAACAAAACACTGAAAACACCACCAAATTCCACACACTGACATCCAATAAATTACGATTGTTAAACCTATTTGCCGCACGACTTTTCTACGGTCCCGGGAAAACTGATAGTACTTTTTACCCGACTGTACAAGAAGAAGGGTTACGTTTTTCGAGTAAATGTATATTTGTATAACATGGATGTACTAGTTGCGCCCCACGGTTTCACCCGTGTAGTGATGAAAATCTGTAATGATGGTGATAATAAAAAAATAGCCCATGTCCTTCTCCAGGTCCTAAAGGATCTCTGTGCCAAATTATATTACGATTGGTTCAGTCGTTTAGGCATGAGTAAGTAGCAAACAGACAGAGAGACAAACGACAGAGTTACTTTCAGTTTTATAGTTAATTAGGATGTAATGTTAAAACTGATTATTCCCAGTTTATCTGCTTGATAGTTACACAACTGGCAGTGTGTGTATTATTTTCTCAGATGGACTTTTCTAGTAAAAATACTAATGACTAAACATTGTAACGACATATTGCAAATACGTTTTGAAATAATTCCGCGTTGTAAACTATTCATAACTTTCAACTATAACCTCTATTGTTTTACGAACAATAAAATGTATTTGTGCAGAAAACTAATTTGCCAAGCAGAGAAAGCAACTACGTAAGAATAGGTATAAACAAGCTCGTAATATACGAACAACACCTGGCAGGAAAACGTAAGCTCATGCTCATAAAACAAGGCCCGTTTCACGAGTTTTCTCTAAATTTCATTTCACACTTGTATTTCAAGCACGATTCATTGCCCACAAAAAGCATAAAGAGTCAGCAATATTTTGAAGTGAAAGCGTGGTCAAAAACAATAGAGTTTCTTCGATTATGAAATATATGATTGTCATTCGTAATAGGGCAGTGAGGTAGGTGCCGCCAAAAAAACATTAGATGTAAGAGAGAAAAAAATATGCCTGTGGGCGCCGCAACTATTTTCTATTCTACTTTTTAAATTTAAAATGATGAATTTGCTTTCCATAACTAAGTAGAAAAGATAGATAGTAAGTAGACTATATTGGGCTAGGATCGAGATAATTGAATTAAACTTGAATGAAAACAAAAAGAAGGATTTATGCTCAGCAGTGGCTGATATTTTTCATAAATATGGGAACATGTATAAAAATGTATGAAATACGACAGATTGAGTGAGTTTTTGACGGAATGGTGGCCGAGGCAAGGTAAGCGGAGTGTGAGACGTCCAGCTGCAAGATGGGTCGACGATATAGAACCTGGACTCGATTGGCACAAGACCGAGGAAGATGGCAGGACAAAAGAGAGACCTATACCCAGCAGTGGGATAGATAAGGGTGTGGATGATAATGATGGGAACATCATAATAATTAAAATACTATACCAATAAAATTTGTATTCAGAATTTAGTTTATTTTTATAAAATTCGTCCAAATTTATATCCGTCATTTTGACAGAAACAAATTTGTAAACTATAAAATTTTCACTTGTCTTTGTTAGTTTATATGTCATAGTTATCATTATTATTATTATTTTAGCCGTGACTAAACTGTCCCACTGTCCCACTACAGGGCAAAGACCTGCAGAGGGACTTATTTATAGTTTTCATAGTACTCACAATAAAAGTTAAGTATTTTAAATACTTTGTGAAGCTGTGAAGCTGATTTCAGGAGGCAAAATCAAAAAAAAAACGTGAAAAGTAACGTAAAAAGGTGTGCAAGCGCGACAAATGGGGTACTCACACCGATGCTTTAAATAGGTTAGTAATTATGTACCATAATGCCATATCATTATTACGACTTGATTAATTGCAGTTTTCCTGGATGTTACCGCAGATGCCCATTGCCGGTGGGACTGGTTTTCATTCTGTGTTAGTGTAAATTACATCATTGAGAAACTAACGTCTACTAAGCGAAACACAGCGCCTAATTAACCGAGTGAATGAAGGGGACAAAGATCTTTGCATCAACTGACAACATTTTCTTCTTCTGTCCAGATGTTTATTGGTACTCGTGTCCAGGACATATTCAACATTATTAAACATTCAACCGATCTTGACAAAACTTGGTGTACAGATTTTACAATTTTATAGAACTTTTTTTTGTTTTTGACTAAGTAAGGTTGCTGGATTAGTGATTTTAACAAAATGTTCTACACACGTTTAGTCTTATTTATTTTTTATTCAAACAAATTTTTTGCTTGCGATTACCCCTGTATTTAGAATTATAATAGACATTATTGCTTCTAATCATAAAAAAAAAGAATTATCAAAATCGGGTAATGCTAAAGAGTATAAAACAGTTATCTCCTTTTAGAATGGGAGATCCCTACAACAGTTCTCTGTAGTTGTTTTACGTTGTCTGTGAGTTAGTAAGTCAACCAAGACAAAGGTAAAGTAATATACATATGTACCTATGTATATATATGTCTTTATAAGTAAGACGGTATATATAAATATACCGTCTTACTTATAAACGCATATTAAAATCTTATTCACTGAATAAGGACTTGTCAGTTTCTGTCAAACGGGAACTGTCACGTGCGAAAACGGAACAAAACACTGTTTAACTAAAATGCACTTATTCATTTATAAGTAAGACAAGGTAATTTGCATTTTTTTTTTGCAAGATAGGTGGATTGACCACCAACTCGCCTGATGATAAGCGACATCGTAAACATAGCTTCAATTTTAAATACCTAATATTCTGTAGGTATGTTATTATTTTAGTATCCTAACGTCGTTAACTAACGTAGTACATAATATTTAATTAATTTTAACCGTTAACCGCTTTGAAACTAAATGTTCGCATAACAAGTTACGCGTGAAATTAATTAAAAGTTATATAACGTCTATTCTAAAGGAATTGGATACCATCCTCTCATGTCGAAAAAATTACATGAGATAATTGAATATTTATTACCGAAGTTTACGATTAATATTAAACTTGTAATATGTTATTAGCGAAGTTTCAGAATCTACTGGAATAAATTTGCAATTGAATTAAGGTAAAGTAGGTATATAGTTTTTACCCTCGGCTCTTAGTATATGCACCTAAATAAAAACACAACCAACAGCATTTAGTAACTTTTTATTCATTAATCCCAGATAATAATGCATTTACAGTTTTTTCATATTTTCTAATTCTCTGGGTAACTTTCCAAGCATTCTCCCCTATAAAAAAACAACCGAATCGATCAAGCCGTTTAGAAGTGATGGGGTCACCAGCGAACAACGTCTATTCTCGACCAAACATGGTTTTAGAGCATTTGGCGATCTTTTTCAAGGGATCAGTACATACGTTATTTTCGCGGTTGGTTTAAAAATAACGTGTGGGAATCACGTTATCTTCTGTAGCATATAATCTATTAACTGTTTTATTCAAAATTTTAGATTCTTTAGTTTATTAAAGTTGCATAGGTTATTATTTTTATTTCATTCTATTTGTGTATTATTTAAGTTGTTTAGGTTATTTTAGTTTGGCTTTATTTATGTATACGTGTAATTTTTTTTTTTTATTAATGATAAGCCAATAAATTGTATCTTCTTCACGAATTAATCTTCCATAAAATTTAAAACGTACACACTTCAATACCAGTAAGGTCTGAACCTAGTACATAATAAGGAACCCTAACGTTTCCGAGCAGTAACCGCGATAATACCTCAGTTCCAGGGGGCATCTACCATTTGTCATGCAATAAGAGTGGAGTTACCTCGAATCATTATTTAGTAGCAGCGATTAAAGTGAATCAACGTGGGTCTGTGATTAACTGTAGAGCTGGGAGAGGGCTGCCCGGAGCTCGACGCGGTGGAACTGCGGGCGACACACACCGCTTCCTTATTGCGCGCCGCCGGTTATTGCGCCCCACTCCAACTCAACAGACCTTCCTTAGGGCTATCTTCTACATATCTATAATATTCTAGGTCTATTATGTCTCTCTACAATAACCATACATTTAATATCAATCTTTATCACTAAAAATCTATGTTATTTATCAATCAGAAATAAAGGCGCTACGTACGAATACTAACTCACAAAGAACAACTGGAACATTCGGGCACCCAAGGCACAGGCTTCATTGCCTAGTTAAATCCACAGCCATAATTTGCCAGTTTTGTTATTATTATTTTTTATGTATGTAGTATCATATTGATATATCTTGTCTGTTGTCACTAGGTAATGTAATATTTCTATCTGTATGGCCATTTTTATGCTAATAAACATATTTATTTATTTACGTTTATCATTTTCTCAGCCACAAACAATTCACACATGATGGAAGCGGCTTGCATCCAATCCATTCCTGTCATTTGTATGAGGTTGTATGTCCATCTTGTAGCTAATCCTTCTACGCTGCGTTTACAAGCGCGTTACGTTCTATAGTTTTTTTTATTCAATGACAAGTTTTGCTTGACCGCCAAGCAATAGTTGCATTATTTGGGGTATACGATGGCGCGCTTGTGCTTAGGAGATACCGACATGTTCGAAATTTAAAAACACAAAATTATATATATGGGCAGAGGCCTAAATGTGACCTTAGGTTATAATCCTCCATATTATATGTTCAGCGTTATCGTATACACAACATGCTGTTCATTAAATACTCCTTTAATCTCAGTCTGTCATTAAATCACCCACCTGTTTTTAGTCGGCACACTACCCATTCATCATACCAATTTCTCAATGTAATGCCAAAAATCCGTATACAAATATTGTGGTCCACAATTTTATTCAAACTGCGCAGGAGTGTAACTCCCTGCCATTTTATAATTTTCAAGGCTAGAATGAATATACATCTTCTAGGTCAAAGTGTTTCATCTTCGGCCACATGACAGACCACATCATCACTTACCATTAGGTGAGTTAGTGATCAAAAACACATTGAAAAAAATATATCTAAAAAGTAAACATAATAGCAATTTTTTTTCTAAATCTTAAACCTAAATATTTGCCGTCACACTTCCCACCAGCGGCATTACAAAGTAACCTTTCAATCAAGGCGATTCAATCAAAGCTGTTCCACCTCCAATCGTTAAATCGTAAATAATACTAGCCGTTACACGATACCCCGACTATGTACGTGTTGAAGAACGCGAAGATCGTACAAATTAAATATTTGATTACAGTTAACTTTACAGCCGATTTGAGGTCAATAGCTTGCAATAACGGTCTTGGTCGGAAACTCGCGTTTATGTGGTCTATTGAGTACGTACTTTATAGATACAGCTGAGGTCTAGGAAAAGGGATTAATATGACTTAGTGTTTGAAGCGATGATAGATCATGGGCTATCTATCTATAATCAGAATTATGAAATATCGAATGCCATTTACCGAAAACTTTTTTCTTCGAAATCCCGAAATATGATTTGATATGTCATCTGATAACCGAATCTTTGTAACACGAAAGTTCATGTGTACAATAAAAGAAAACCTAACGAACCTGACCTATTAGTTTGATATATCTGATAACCGAACCTTTGTAAATAATGTTTCTGGATATAATTCAAATTCATTTATTTCAGGCTACTGATTGGCCCATATAACTTATAAACATGTCATAATAAAATACATTAAAACTTCAAAATCACTAATGAGAACCAAATTACAGTTAAAATGTCCTAAATAATAATCTAGTTAATCTAGAATAATGAATCAAATGCCAAATAAAATTCAAATTAAAATAATATTTAAAAAAAGATAAACATAACGAACCTAATCTAATAACTAGTGTCTAAATAATCTAACTACTAGTGTCGCCGTTAGAAACTAACTTCGCATTAGTGTGTGAGTGGCATAATTGACGTATTTTAAATGTGAATTAAATCTATAGTATTAAAGCTACGTAAATGAAACTTTGCACGTTTTATAAATGAACTGACTACTTTTTATCCTGAAAATTTGGGCTCTCTAGTATAATCAGTATCAAAGTTATGTTGTGTTAAAGAAATATAGACAAGTTCACCCTTTAAAAAGGGTTGGAAGGTGAAAAATACAAAATATATATATATATCTTAATAACATTTCGGGCAAATAAAAGTGATGGCTAACAAACTTATGGAAACAGAAACTCGTATCAAGTAAAACATCTGGAATCAGCAGTTCTATGAAACTGATTCGGGCAAGTAAGATTCAAACAAATGTAATTCGGATTTTAGATAGGTTACCATCAGTTGGTTACGCATGGACTTCGGGAAGGCTCTGCTGGTTCGAATATCAACAATGAAGTTAAGTTCCACACCCACATAGCATATGCGTGGTATGATTGTGTACATGTGTATGGTGATGTACTTTAGTGCTCCACTGGCTAACTACCACTGTTAAGTTGTAACAGACACCTAACTGTATGCAGATTCAGAAATACTTGAGTGCCAGTTCTCATTCCAATTTAAGTGTGCTTATTGTACTTTATGGACCTTCAGCAAAATGTATCAAAGCATATATTTTTAATACGTCTTCAGGAGTAGGTACTTTGTAAAATTTATTCATAACGTCATGTAAGTAAAATTTAAGCCTCTTCAATTATGTACTTAAGTCGTTTAGTGTTAATCTTATATCTAACATGTATAGAAATTGAAGCGATTTGCAAATAAATCACAATTTACATTCATAAGTTTGGCTCGCTTCAGCTTTTATCTCGCTTACTTAACTATCGGAAAAGCAAGACAAAAAATCATAGCAAAAGTCATAGCACAAAACTTTGAATCGCAATTATATCTCATACACACACACTCTTATCTGCTATGCACATTTCAGCTGGTGCTTAACAGGCAATAAAGATAGTTTTGTCTTATAATACATGTGTAATCCTACACTTAAGATATTTTTTATCGGCTGATTGGTCACAATTAATGCTTATGATCGGGATAGCCACACGCAATGGAAATAAATTAAAAAAAATATAATTCCCGTAGAAGAACGCATTATCGTTTCAGGTTTAGCTTCGTCATAACCATGCGAGCGTCGTGTGGGGCTCAGTAATGTACGATGAGTCTGTATTTTTAAATTGATCAAATGACATGTCTATTTCGTTATAGGATAAATTGCTTATACCAACGATAAATTAAGTTTTTTCTAGTGTAATTGAGTATTGGAGACGAGAAAGCGGATTTCTTGAAGCTTTTGCTACTCAAACTTCTAATATCTCATGCTCATACTCTATTCATTGTTACAGATTTTACGGATCTAGGGGCGACATAAGTTTTGTAGTTATTTTGTTTAAAAAAAACTCAAACTACAGAACCGATTTTGAGGAAACTATTATATACGACCAAATACATCGCTTAACATCAGGCTGTGTTGGTTGTCAATCGTAGATCTGTCTAGTATAAAAAAATATTAAATTATATCCTTTAAAATAAAAATAAAAAAATGACAGAATCATGAATTAAAAAACACTAATACGCTATTTTTTTTTAAATTGGTTGAAAATTACTATGTGCATAAATTAGTCCTATTGATGTAGGTATTCTGTGATACTCTTAATGATGATTATTGATAAAATACAATAACTAGTAATCGAAACTCTAAACGCCAAAAACTTTGTACTTCAATAGTTCCGAATAATGTGTGGTAATTCACTGTGCTCGCCAATGAAATATTACATTTCGAATCTCGATATTTCACTGTAAACTTTACTCTTGAATCAGGAACACACGTAATACTAACACACTTAAGAGTTGTTTCACATTCAGGGTAGGTATAAACATGCCTATTACATCAGATGAGCTGAACAAATACCTAAAATTTCGATATGAAAGAAAAATTATAGACAAATATTGGAGGTTGCATACTGGACTGGACTTATATATTAAGACTCAAAATAGCTCTACAAGTATTTCGAATAAGATCGAGAATTTTATCATTGCGGCAACTGGAAGAATATTTGAGCATATAAAAAATATTTCTCTATATTTTTCCGGGAAATGAGTCTTGCTAACTCGATATAAGTAAAGTAGGTACTAATTAAACTTCCTTTTCATTATTTTTTACGTTTGATTAGCCGAAGCTGCTCTCAAATTAACATTACGCAAGCACTTTCACCGTTCGAGCCGGCACCGTTGTTTGCACACACTTCAATTAGCATCGGTAAAGTATATATTGTTACTAAGACACGGTGTATTCTTTTCTAACTTGTGACGGTTATGTAATACGGTGTGAATGTTCCTAGACTTGGGCGAAATTGAAACGGGTTTTTAAATAAAATTGTAACAGTGAGTCAGCCCCTTTAACAAATATTTTGATAAACAAAAACACTAAAATAATGAAGTTAAGTAATTGATTCAATCATCATCTCAGCCACAAGAAGTCCACTGCTGGACATAGGCCTCCCCCATGGATTTCCGGAGAAGACCGGTTGGAAGCGGCCTGCATCCAGCGTCTTCCTGCCACTTGTATGATATCTTCTGTCCACCTTGTGGCTGGTCTTCCTACACTGCGCTTGCCGGTTCGTGGTCTCCATTCGATAACTTTTCGGCCCCATCGGCCGTCAGTTCAATTGTCTCAAAATATAGAGTTATATGCAGTATGTTTGAGTAGAAGTGACGTCTTCTCGAGGGTCATAGCCAAAACGACTATCACGTGAGAATTTTGGTGGAAGCGTGGTGAAAAAATTACACCGCTCAGTTTTATTTGCGTAAATTTGTGGATGATGGTTGTTTATTCAATTAATGTTTGTTTACGTGCAAGTGAAATAAAATGGTGAAACGTGTTTTCCGAGATGTCGACCATATCTACAGAAACGTCTTTTAAAGTAACCACTACTTAGGCATAATTTGCTAATCTTACTGTGATTAGTGCTTATATATACTATGAACTATATATACTATAAAGTGACCGGCAGCCTAGTGGTGAGACCGTCTGACTTGCGATCCGCAGGTCCTGGGTTCGAATCCCACGGCACGCACCTCTGTCTTTTCGAAGTTATGTGCGTATTGTTGATTGCCGCCATCTTCAATCGGTGAAGGAAAACATCGTGAGGAAACCTATATGTCTGAAAGTTCTCAATGATCTTGAAGATGTGTGAAGTCTGCCAACCCGCACTTGGCCAGCGTGGCAGACTATGGCCTAACCCTTCTCACAATGAGAAGATGGCCCGTTCCCAGCAGTGGGACAGTTTGTACAAACAGGGCTGATATGATGATGATATACTATGATCACATGATAATATGTTTGTCTGTCTATTGAAATACAACATTCCCTTTGCCAAACACATCTTTTCTCATTATCCAATTCTTCAGAGGGAATAAAAATATCTAGTGATTCCGCTACCAAAAAAGTCCAAACAGTCAAAAACAGATCAAAGATGGAAACGATTCGGTCTAAATTCGTGATCATTAGGTTTGAAAGATTCGGTTCGAAGAATGCTATACTTTTTTATTTCTTTAGTGGTGAATTCCGACACTTTTTGTAAGACATTTTTTTGCAAATCGTTATATTTTGTTGTTGAAAGAGTTTTGCCAAAAATAATATTTGAACCAGTCAGATATGCATAACAATAATAATTACGTTATACCATTATTTTAATTATTATAATAGTACATATGTTCAGTGATTGATAAACCTACGGAAACCTGAACGAAATTTCTAAGATCAATTTTCGTCGTGCGGACGGCTAAAATATTAATAATTATTGTTTAAATAATTATAGGTAGTATAAAAACTGAAAAAACCGACTTCAAAATACGCTTTTCGTTAACTTCGACGCCATTTTTGCAGTAGTTTTCTTATAAAATCTAAAGTACTAAACTAATTTTGATAAATTATACGGGACCACATCTGAGGTGCAACAATGCATAGTTGGCGCAATAATCGGTGAACTAAAACAAAAAACCGGACAGGTTCAAGTCAGACTCGCCCACTGGGGGTTCCGTACAAACTAGTAGATAAAAGGGGTAAATTATATATTTTTTTATATTTTCCTTCATAAATCGAAAAATATGCATAGTAAAAATATTCAAAAATCGGTTTTAGCTTGTGCTTATTAAGCTATTTCATAGGATACCCCACATGATACGGTTAAAGCACTTTAAAATTTGGACCCTCCTTCCTTGCTTAAAGACCCTATTTTGTGTGATTAAATTAAAAATGTCCAGTTTTCAGATTTTTTCCTATATGTGTACTATATGACAATGCTTAAAAATTATTGTGCTGGCAAATTATTATGTGCAATTCCCCAAAGCGAGTTAGGAGTTAAGTCTCCTTATTTAGGATAGATGGCGCTGGTATCGTTTTAGTCTCCTTATTTAGAATAGATGGCGCTGGTATCGTTTTAACACGCGCAAACGTTTCATCCGATATACTCGTATTTAGGACTATGATTCGAAGCCATAGTTATATTTATAACTTTATCCGAGCGGACTTAATCTGCGGATTAACAATTTTTGAAGGGCGCTGCTTTTGAGCGCCAATTAAAAGAAAGAATTTTGGTTCCATTTCCGTTATCTCAGGAATGCGTGAAGGTATCGTGTTGTAATTTAAACCGTACACGCAGATCCATAGTTTCTTGCAGCAAAAATAAAAATAAAATTTCTCAGTTTTCGTATAAAAAAAACAGAGCCGAATATGTCGTGAAAATACACATTTCGACACTCACAAGGGAATCAAAACTTAAGGGGTACTTCCCGTTGACCTATAACTATGAAATTTGGCAAGAAGCATTGTGTGTATAGAAGGAATAACTTTGCATTTACTTTACTCACGCACTTTTTTATTTCACTTAAATCCTCTCAGCTTATAGTTATAAACGAGTTTCAAAACCCATTATAAATCATAGAATTTATTTACACATCTGTTTGATAATATTGAAAATTTTATGATGTTTCATGTTCATATCATTTAGGTGTGCTTATTTCTCAACTAAATTAAAATAGTAATGAGAGTGGCTCGCTTCAATTAAAAAGCGTAATTCTCCACACTTCACGAAATGCCGACTCTTCGTTACGACAAGCTGATGACTCGACCATTTCATAATCAAGTTGTAAGCTTTTTGTTACTGTTACACAAAACATTTCGAACATTACATCTAGTTCCTCTACGTTGGCGTACGAGAAAGTGATTCCAGTACAGCATCTAGTGGGAGTCGTGAAAAAACACGCACTAGACTAGATTGTTGCAACTTTTCAAACCTAGTTTCAAAATCGGATGCAGTAAATTGATGCTTGATTATCAACTTTCAAAACTGCTGGAACGTACGTGACGCAAAACAAATACATAATTAGGCATATAATTATGATAATTAGAACCTAAAAACCAATTGAGATAGCATAGATAGTTACTCAATATAAACAATTATATTCAAATTCGTTGCCTAAAGCATTGCCCCGTATTTATACAACTTTAGTCGACATAACCATTGTTTAGTCGTCCAAGATAGTATTTTTTATAATCGCTGTCTTTGTAAACGAGTTTATAGTGAGTTCGTATCTACTTTGAAAATATGTAAGGAGAGATCTACTAATGTTGTTTTATTGTACTAGATAGCTCTATCAATCATTATTATATAACAAGTTGGCAGATAAAGAATTGTCTAATGTGTCTATTATTCTAATTCGCTTAGATAATAGCCAATTCACATAATGCGAACAGTATAATGACGTATTGTAACAAAGAGAGTTCATAGGTGAGGGATTCTGAACACGTTTTCTTGCATAACGTCATACGTATCCTCAACTTTGACAGTCGCTTAAAAATACATCATAACATAATGTTAATTATCTGAGAAAAACTGTAAGTAGTAAAAAAGTTAAAAAGTAGGCATAGTTAATTTAGAAACCATGAAATGAAAATAAATAATGTCTAGCTGTCTTCAAATCGCAAGTAAATCGATTTTTCTAGGTTTTTTCCATTAAGTTTTTTTTTTCTCAAGCAAAGTAGAATTAAAATTTTACTGAAGATTTTAAAGAAAAAATGTAATTTATGTCACTCACGAGGTATTGGCTACTGAAATAACACCTCCTACATGAAATCTACAGCTAATATACATAGAAACATACCGACTTACATACAAGCAGTCTATCAACATGACCGTCTTTCTTGAGGAGTAAAAAAAATCTTTCAGACCTAAATACAACAAACGTAATAGAAAAATTTCATATAACATTCCACCATTATCTCCTAGCACAATAAGGATGCTACTTTTGTTTCGTTTTTCAGTTAGCAATAGAAAATAGCGATGGTATCTAGCGGCGATGTCCGCGTCGGCAGGCTGAAACAAAAGGTAGCACACCGTGAACGTCGCGGTTGATTACACCCCCCGAGCACCGACCAAACGATATTTCCTCCTGCCATCTATTTATTACCTTAGATATTGCAAGTCTTAGATTTTCTCCTTCGTTGCACTGATTTCTACCGCTAGATAGGGTGTTATTTGAAAACTATAGCCCTTTAGTTGATTGCTGCTGGTGCAGGTGTTGAAGATAATAATGTAAAGATAAAGCTTTAGGAGATTGGATAAAATTGATGAAAATGCTGGGATCTTGATGTGATTTTATAAATCGATTTAGCGTATATTCAATATGAAAGTACCTATATTAATTAAACTACAAAAACAACACATACTTTCTACCTACTTAAAGAAAAACAACAGGAAAATTGAAAACAGCAAATACGCAAATCGCGCATAACCGATTTCAAGAGAGATATTGGACTCACGCGATTTGTTTGAGGGAAAAAAATAAGATCTACAGAGTTAATCCTAATACTCGAACATACACTCTTCATATTCTTGCAGGTTTGACACGATTAATATATGAATGATGAATGCGAATTCCTACAACTTGCTAATGTGTCACAGGAGAAATTTTCGACCTCATCGGCCATCAGGTCTACGTCTTAGACCATCTAAAAATGGACGCGCCTTCCAAGAGATTACCCCTCTGCCAAGTTCTATAAGACAAAATCCATCGCGTTTATAAAAACTATTTTCAATCGACATTCATCAGTCCTGATACCGATGCAGAGGTGTAAGGAAGTCTCTAAAAATGCCCGACTGTGCAGTTTTCGACTGTGGCAAGAGATCAAATACTTCTACAATCCAAAAAGATGGTGTATCATTTCATAAGTGAGCATTTTTTTACAGTAATTTTGGTTTACTTTTAATAAAATTGTTTAAAATTATTCTTATGAGCTCGTGATTCTAGACGCCGGTGAAATCTCGAGTACAAAAAGTAACAGAATATCCCTACGTAGTATCTTCACTCAATTATGTATCTTATACCTAAAAGCCAGAGTCTATATTTCTAGTGGAAAATAAATGTCTTGAAACCACAGGATTTACGTCATCTAACGGTTTTTTGAGTAACGAGACAACTCATTTTGATAGTCAATTTGTGACCTTATTTCGATTAAAATTAGTTCCATATTCGATAGCAAAGTAGTTGCTTTGTTTCTTTCTCTCACGCGCTAGTCTCGGCGGGGAATCCCAACTAGTGATGTACCTTATCACCTCACACCTGTTTACAGTGTTGATATCGACAAAAGGTCTGAGTGAATTCCTTCCTCTGACACTTTTTTAATCTACTGCGGTTTTTCATTATAATATAATATTATAATGTGCGGGATATATACCGCGGGTTAATTGATTTGAGTTCCCGATGTTTCAGCGCAGTTGCATTCAACATGTTCACGGAAAGACTAGAAAGTGTATGTTGATTGGAAAAACAGTTAAAAGTAGATGTAACGATCTACGTTTTTAAGTATTTTGCAGCGGAACTTGTTATCACCGGTTCTTTATTGCGCTCTATAATATGTAAAAACATAGGTAATATATTTAAGACCAATAATAATGTAGGTATATACCTAACGTAAACCTGATTGAAAAATAAATAATGTATGTTAAAGTGAATTAACTGGTTTAATTTTTTTCATGCATCAAACATCGTAGAAGATACAATGACAACATACCTATATCAATATTTACATTTGTTGCATCAAAAATGAGGAAGTTTCATACAAACTTTCAACATTCTCGTTAGTCTCTTAGATGATGTGTTTATTTTTCATTAAAAACGTTGTCATTATTTAGCTTATATTCTATAACTTAAAATATAAAACACTAAATGAAATTAAAATATTGACAGGACAAAGTCAACTTATTCAGTGATCAAAATATCGATAACATTATTATCGATATTTATCAAACACTATCGTCATTTGCACTTTTGATACTGGTGTTGCCGCAGCTTATTTTGCTTCGATTATGGGTAAATTCTGGGCCTCCATTAGTCTGATAAACGCGGTGCAACTAACGCAAAAAAAAGTGACAACGAACCTGTAAATTTCAGTTCCCAAGTTTTGTCATCGGACTTTAAACTTTATAAATGTATTGCTTCTTTTACAAAAACAAATGGACAAAATAGTAGTTCCCAAGAAGTTTAGCACCTTTTAGATTCCAAATTTTGCCGTCGGACTGTAGTGGTGGTGCGGGCTCTAGTCTCTAGTCGATTACCTACAACACTCGGAATATTGTATAGTTTTAAAACTAGGGTGAAATGAGGCCCTCGCTCCGCAAACGCAAACGCCACCCCCTTTGCTACTTACATCCCGCGTATAGTAGGTACTTAATATATGTCTCGTATATACTATTATAAAAGTACTGTTATTTTCTGAGAAAAATGGCTGTGTTATAAGGACAAACGAACATGGATAATTTATAAGGGTTCCTCATTTACTTTGGAACCCTAAAAATAAACCAAACTGACTTGATTATAAAGTGTTAGTGATAACTTTTTCTAGTTACTTATACGATTTCTATTAGGTTTTCTTATAAGTATTTTTTATCAACTGCATATTTGGTGTAGGTACATTATTTTAACAATCATAAGGAAAAAATGGCATTTACATGGCAGCACTGTTATGCAGAATATTACGTTTATTTTGCATGTTGTATAAGTCTCTTGTTTGTTTATGTAAATTTACCCTAACCACGCCCTTTTTTGTAAAAGTGTTGAACATTTGTATTTGTGTGCGAATATAAATACTAGAAGAGTTAATTTGTGTGACGATAGTTTTTAAGTGTGTGTTTGTCCTCGCCCCCCGCAAAAAATGGCAGAAATTTTTGTTCGTAGCATTTAAACTAAGGCGCGTCCATTTTTAGATGGTCTAAGGGTCTACGTGCACTGACATAGCACATCGGATTTGAAGTTGAAGTAGGCAGGGCACCTCTGCTTACTGCTACTTCAACTTGCTAATGCGCTGTGCTATGTGGGGACATTTATCTATCTAATCCCAATAAATAAAAAATGCAAAAATATATGAATCAGAAAATCACTCTCCCACGCTTTATCTTTCGAGTAGCTTAAAAAATAAAACTACAATTCTAGGCGCTAACAAGTGACAGAAATATGAATATCGATAATAGCTCGCCTCATACATCTGGTGCGATATCCCATACATTGTTTGTAGGTAGTCGGAGGCAGGCGCCATCAATAACGAGGGCCGGCGGGCGTTATCCACTGATACATCAGCCGGATACTATCGCCAACTAAATATTACAGACCATAGCTCGATCTAAACGAACTATCACTAATTAAGCGCTACTTTATAATTAGCGAAAAAAGGAATTTTAGTTTTTCTTATAATATATTGCCTGACTTTAGAGTCAAACTTTCAATATTTTTTTATAGAACTACTCGCACTACTACTGTACTGATATAGATCAGGGGCGATTACTCGCATCTCTTATGAAAGTGCAAAGTTGACACGCGCCCGTTTTAATATTTCTGTGATTTACAGAGTGGCACAAAAATTGAAACAATTATTAAAAATATCACAATTCAATGTTGGCTCATTGCAACATTTGGTTCAGTCTCTTAATTGCAGAAAAAGCATCATAAAAACACGCGCGAGCCAGCTTTATACAGCTCTAAGACATGAGAGTAAGTTCCCGGGTAAGATAAAATAGTTTAATTAAACTGAAACAACCGACTTCAAAATGCACAATTTTATTTTAAAAACCAAACTACTGACCCGATTTTAATGAAATTTATATGAGACCAATCTAGGAGTACCTATATACTTTGAAACAAAAAAATATTTTTTTTTATATCGGTTAATAAATGATAAAGTTATCCAGATAAAAATATTATTTTCAAAGGAAATGGTTCAAGAATGACAAATGTGAGAAAATATCAAACTCAATGAACTTTCCAGAGTACAATAAGCGACCTCAATCCGATGAACACGTTCTCAATACTCTATACATCCAACAATAAACCACGACGCGCGTTACACACAACTTATAGGATTTATACATAATTTTAATGTGTGAAATAGAGCAAGTTGAAGTTTTATTGCATGTACATGAAATCACGACCATTTTTAACCACCGACCCAAAAAAAGGGGTATCTGTGTATCAGTCTGTGGCATCGTAGCTCTCAAACGGATGGACCTATTTTGATCTAGCTTTTTTTGTTTAAAATACAATTTCATCGACAGTGTTTTTTTTTTTAGTTGACTTTATTTTTGTCGGGGGTTTTTGACATTGAAGTAGGCAAAGACTAAATAAGTATAATATATGCTTATGAAGTTTCCGGCAGCCTAGTGGTGAGACCGTCTGACTTGCGATCCGCAAGTCCTGGGTTCGAATCCCACGGCACGCACCTCTGTCTTTTCGAAGTTATGTGCGTATTGTAGATTGCCGCCAACTTCAAACGGTGAAGGAAAAACATCGTGAGGAAACCTACGTGTCTAAGAGTTCTCAATGATCTTGAAGATGTGTGAAGTCTGCCAACCCGCACTTGGCCAGCGTGGCAGACTATGGCCTAACCCTTCTCACAATGAGAAGATGGCCCGTTCCCAGCAGTGGGACAGTTTGTACAAACAGGGCTGATAAAAAAAAATATCTTAATCAATTCTTTTATTTCTATTATTTCTAAATCTTTCAAAATAAGATCAATTATGTTAAACTATTCACAGCTGTGATGCTATTTATATACCTAATATGTTGTATCTGAATGTACGAGCAGCAACAAGAATTTTCAAATTAAAAAAATCGTGTATGAAAGTCATGCTACAGATTCAACGCCCAGTTATTTTGCATTTACGCTCTTTTTTTTTTCTCAATAGATATTCTTTTATTAGACACGTTCGAACGAAATGAGAGTTGTAATAGAATTTGAACTTGATAGAATATTTTTTATTGACATGCTACTTACAATAATGGTTAGAAATTGCTTGGTTGTTCACGTACTCGGACTCACCATATTTGAGCCTATCAGAAAGAAAGTGATTTATTTTTCTTTGATAATATGACAGAGAAATAAGTTTCGTTCTTTTGTTTTATCTGTTATTGTGCAATCCACACACGTTCTGCAGTGTGCAGTGAACAATTCTAATTTTAAACGATTAAATTGATTAATTATTAAACGATTTTAATTTTCGGCAAGTGATAAATAAATCGGGATGCTATAAACGATCAATTGTAGTATTTTTTGGAATACATTTTAGATTTATTATCGCAGCTGGGGTCCAGTTGTCGGACATATTCCGTGCCATTTGGTTCTTTAGTGCTTTTGTAAACTAGGAATCGAGAGTTCGGAAACAAACCGAACATTTGAATTAGATAGGTGGTAGAATAAATAATTATACTTGTTTGTAAATACATACTTATGTTATATCGAAACATCTATAGATATAGAACAAACATCCATTCTCATCACACAAATGTTTGTCTTGGGTGAGGATCGAACACACGACCACATCGAAGACAGACATACTATCAATTAAGCTGTGCGACCAGAATAAATTAAAAAGCCAATTCTCAATCACAAATCTTCATTCTGATTATCAAATCAATGTTTCCAAAACAAAATGTGTAATAAAACACTAATTTAAAAGTGATTTAAAACCGGATGTATTTAGAAGTCAATCCAATAAATTCTCATGTAAGCACAGACTACAGAGCGCCATGCCTATAGCAGTGTTATTACTTGTTACTAACTTTTAAATTGCACCCATAAATATAACCATACAATGAAATATTACGAGACACTTTCTCTATCACACCACCAGAGTAACGTTTATACACAAGTAACGTGTTTTTATGTTTGGAAGGGCCATGGTAATGCCCAAACAACGTGTTTTATGTTTCGAAGGGCCATGGTAATGAAAAAAAGCAGCCAAATACGAGTTTAACTTGTAAAGCAAAGAGCCCAGTTTAAAAATTTATAAACTGTGGGTTAAAGTGACCCTAAACTAATAAGGCAAACATTGTAGCGGAATACAATGCTAACAACTTTGTAATTTTGTAATCAAATTTTCATGTAGGTATATTAAGAAAATAACTCTTTTCGTATTTTTAGGGTTCCGTACCGAAAGGGTAAAAACGGGACCCTATTACTGAGACTTCGCTGTCTGTCCGTCTGTCTGTCTGTCACCAGGCTGTATCTCATGAACCGTGATAGTTAGAGAGTTGAAATTTTCACAGATGATGTATTTCTGTTTCCGCTATAACAGCAAATACTAAAAAACAGAATAAAATAAATATTTAGGGGGCTCCCATACAACAAACGTGATTTTTTTTTGCTCTATATTGATAACGGCAACAGGTAGACGCTTGAAATATTCACTGAATATTGAATTATATTATTCACTTTAAAAATAAATAATTAAATAAAAATAGAATTTATATTTAAGGGGGGCTCTCATACAACAAACGTGTTTTTTTTTGCCGTTTTTTAAGATAATGGTACGGAACCCTTCGTGCGCGAGTCCGACTCGCACTTGGCCGGTTTTATTTCAATTCTTTAGAGATACTGTGATAACTGACTTCTTACCAAATTTCGTGATGTTAGGTCACTAGTTCAATAATGATTATAAGGCAAAATTGGTCGTGCTTTTTAGATTTTTTTTTGTTACGTTGACTTATTTAAGAAATTGTTTATTATAAAGCCTATGGAACAGCAAACCCAAATTTTGATATTAATTCTAACTTGATAAATGGTCATGACAGATGAGTAACAAAGTGATCCTACATGTTCATTTCAATTATTAAGGTTCCGTACTTTAAAAAGAAAAAACGGAACCCTAATAATTGAAATGAAATAATCATTGCCCTACAAATAATTGAATCGTGGAACGTAACACGATCGTAATCGAACGATTTTCTAACAAGTTCACGTTACGTAATCAGTCGGACGCCTTTCTCCGTACAATGACCCTCAAGGCCACTCCGACATTAAGACAGTTGCAGTTTACTCTTAGGGCCGCTTGCATAACGATCCTTAAACGCGTTTAGCTGTCTTCTTAAATGCATTTAGTGTCTAATCCTGTTTAGCGTCTTGCACAACCATAAGTTTGCCCTTAAACACGTTTAACTAACTGTCAAAATTAAACGCTCCAGAATGGCCGTTTAACGAAGCTAAATATGTTTAACGCGTATTTAGTGAAAGCTGTTGCGCTGTCATTTTTCGTGTGTACGTAAAGTTTGTGGTGTAGCTAAACAATTTACCTATTGCAATTTTGTACTTCAACTAGTAAATCTGCAATGGATATGTGGGATTTTTCGGATGATGATGAAGAAATTATTATGTACATAAGCAGGCCTATTGCACCAAGGCAATTATTCCCGAGGTCAAGATTATTTAACGACCTTTCGGAAAAGAAATTTCTGAGGCGTTTTCGCTTAACCAAAGCTACCACAGTGATTTTGCTACAACAGATAGAAAACCATCTAAAATACAGTGTGGACAGGTATTTATAACATGCATATTATAGTATCTGAGTATAAAAAAAAATCTATACCAAGCCTAAAATATTATTCCTTACATAAAGCTAATTTATCATTCTTACCATACCATATCAATAAGAAAATCTATATTTTTTTATCATCAACTGGTTACCTACATCCATATTTCTTAAACTACTTCCATAAGTAGTTAAGTAGGTACTTCTTTATGGACTATCAAATACACCTATGTACCTATGTAACCTATGTTATTTATTTCAGAGTGACTGCTGTGGCTCCAATTAACCAACTTTTGTGTGCCTTGCGTTTTTATGCCACGGGTAGCCAGTTAATTACATGTGGTGATATGATTGGTGTTCATGAGTCAACTGCTTGCAGAATTGTACATCGTGTGACTCATGCAATTGCAAGCTTAAGAAGCTTGTATGTAAAATTTCCAAATTCAGAGGAAGAGCTAAGTGACATTGCAACTGAATTCCATCAGATTGCAAAATTTCCCAGAGTGATTGGTGCCATAGACTGCACACATATCAAAATTATATCGCCTGGAGGGGAAAATGCTGAAATTTACAGGAATCGCAAAGGATATTTTTCACTAAATGCACAATGTGTTGCTGCAGCCAACCTAAAATTTTTAGATATTGTAGCAAGATGGCATGGGTCAGCACATGATTCAAATATCTGGGACAACTGTGCTTTGAAGAGAAGTTTTGTACAGGGTAAATATCCCAATAAACATTTATTAGGTGATAGTGGCTATGCTCAAACCAAATACATGATGACACCATTACCCGATGGAAGCCCCAGTACTAGAGGGGAAATTCTTTATCAAGAATCACAAATTAAGACAAGGAACGTGGTAGAAAGAGCCTTTGGTATTTGGAAAAGAAGATTTCCTATTTTGTCTCGAGGCATCAATGTTCATCTACATAGGGTACCTGGCATAATTGTTGCCACGGCTGTGTTACACAATTTGGCTCTAGCACAGAATGAAGTCGAACCCACTGAAGATCCAGAATACCCATTGATGCAGGAGATGTCAATGAATAACGCAACTGTCAGTCAACAGCAAAGAGGTATTCGCAATCCAGAGAGAAGAATGTTAATCGAAACTTACTTTGAATTATTGTGAGATAATAAATATTTTTTATATACAAATTAATGTGTTTTTCTGCACTATATTATAGGAAGGTATTCAGTCCAAACTAAAATTATTCCATACTCACGTATGTAATAACAGTACCTATTACAAATTGATGGTCAATTTTATATAGTACTAACTAGCCCAAATTAATCAAAGCTTGTACTTATAGATAGAAACCAGGTAGTTAAATCAATATTGGTCGACATTTGCATATCACCATCTAGTCCCAAACTAAACAAAGCCTTATATTATGGGAACTAGATAGCTGATAGAATAATTATATACCTCAATCAAACCTATAACTTACAGCTTATAGAATGCAGACATTCTACTAATGTAGCTGTGACGCCAGGCAAAGATAATATGATAGTAGTAGTATGTGTGTTTATATTACCCATCTGTTGTATATCAACAAAAAGTTATGAATTTAAGTTTCTGCCTAACCTGCCTAAGCCCAACCTTGTACTTAAATGCAGCTGAAAGGACAGAATGTATATAGCTAGTGAATGATACAACAAAATGCAATTAAAAACACTTTTTATTTTCCAGTAAAAATTTTGAAATAAAATAACGCTTAAACTTAAGAATTAAAAATGCCGAAATTTAAAAAGCTATATTTTTTTATTATACAGAGTTTTTATATAAAGATTTGTAAAGCTAGAAATCATCATCATCATCTCAGCCACAAGAAGTCCACTGCTGGACATAGGCCTCCCCCATTTTCCAAAAAGACCTAGAAAAGCTAGAAATGAATCTAGTATTATTATTCGTTTCTAGCCTTATTAATCTTAATTTGTAATAGTTCCAGTTCTTTTTCTCTAAGTTTTTCTTTAAATTTGTTTTCTTTCAATAGTTCTTCTATTTCAATTTTTTGCCTTTCTTTCCTATGTTCATAGTCCAGTTCAGCAATTTTTTTCTGAATACTGACTAACTCTAGTTTTGCCTCCGAAAGCTGCTTGTAGCTGTCTTGCACAGTTTTCCTGGAGGTAGGTTCTGTAAATAAAAAAAGTTATGTAATGGCCAATTAATACATTTTTATTATGTAGATAATGTAATACAATGTAATATAAAAGTTAAAGCAATTGTTTGTTAGTTTCATGATTGTGATGAAATTGGAAAAGAGAGAATCCAGAGAAAAACATTGGCAATATTCCATCATCATCACCATTTCTCATCACTATGCAAGTGCAACCATGTTGGTAAATAATACAAAATAGGTCACCTTTGAGACAAAGCGCTGGTTCCTTTTTCTTGCGAAGAATATCAGTTCTGCTTAATGTTGGCGTTTTCAACATTTCAGATGTCATATTGTGTTCAACTGACATAGTTGACTCCTGAGGGGCTGTAAATAAAATTATTTATATTCTAGTATGTTGATTACAAATACAGGAATACTAAAATTTTCCCATTTTTAACCACCATCCCAAAAAGAGGGTGTTATAAGTTTGAAATATGTATCTGAGCCCCCTTTCAGAGCTAGATGCTACAGACAGGTCTGTGGTATCTAGACCAAATTTGATGTTTTCTTTTCATTTGAAAGAGGATTTCATCGAGAGTTCTTTTTCAGCAAACTTTTATCGAATACCATTCAACCAGTTTTTTTATCAGGGGTTTGGAGTTAAACTAAATTTTATACTTGTTATCATGAAAAAAACATTTATAGGTATTTGTAACTTACTTGTTGCACATTTTATAAAATTTACTTCTATAGGTTCTATTCCTTGACCCTCCGGAACGGTGGCTTGGAATTGTGTCATTAATTCTGCATCTCCATCATATACTGTAAATAAGCCATCTATTTGTGGTTCAATTAATTTTTTAATTTTTGAAAACTCATGCTCATCTTTTTCGGGAAGATGAGGACCACCACCTGAAAAATAGAAGAAAATAAACATGTATAACAGCTTACAAAATAATTTCCTAAAGATGAACAAAACAGTCATTATATATTTTGTACTAAAGTAAAGAGGTGATTGAAAGTGTGGATATGAGTTAATGAGAACATGATGTGTTGTTTACTACATTATAGATACTGTACCTGTCCCCATCACAAACTTTTTTCTTTTCCTTTCTTCTTTTTCAGCCTCTTTTTTTAATTCCTCAAACCCTTCTTCGCAAACCTTCGGATCACCCCAACTTGAAGTTGAGGCTACCCTTTCCCAGTCTTTCCCTTCTTCCTCTATTGCATCCAGTAGAGCGTTCCGTTGTGTAGGATCTGAATATAATAATATTAAAATGAAACAAAAAGTTTGGTAAAATAGTATGTTACAGTGAACATGGTCTTTAAAAAGAAATTACATATAAATTATTTCGATAAAAACAAATGGAGGGCCAGAAGTTTCCGAGTTCTATGAAGTTTTAAACGTTCTTGGTGATTATATTAAAAACATAAAGGTACGTAGGTACTTACCGACAATTAGCATTTTTGCCTCGGAATGTTCTTTTTTTATTTTAGATTTTATATTTCTGTAGCAACTGAGTAAGTTATCAGTTGTTCTTACTTGTCCAACAGTGTTGGCATTAAATTTATTCGTAACTTTCGACCAAGCGATTTGTTTGTCTACTTGCTTAATTTTGTCAGTTTGCTTGGACTCGATAATATTAATGTAGGGCTTCATTGCTTCAAGCAGCAGCAACTGGTCCTGTCTTGTGAAATTAGGTGCGCGAGATCGTGTACTTTTTTGATTTACACTCATTTCCGTGGTATAATAAAAATCGTGGTATTTTTTAGATAAACTTCTACGACACAATCAAATCAAATACATGAGAAGAATGACAGTGAGCACCCATCGTTTGACATTTACTCTTAGCTATTCCTTTTTACGCATAACTTTAACCTAAACTGCATGCATTTAAACGTGCTTGACGTTTGCTTGACGAGAAACAATATTCAGTGAATGAAACGGAACGGTTGACGATATTTAAGGGATGTGCTAAAACAGTTTAGTTAAACAGTACCGGGAGCGTCTTATGCAAGGTAACGTTAAATGCGTTTAGGGCTAAACGTGTTTAGGCAGCAAAATGTATTTAGTTAAATATGATTTAAGACCATACGTTATGCAAGCGGCCCTTAATTACTTTTTGACTGGTTTAATTGCATTGTCGAAGCGTGAAGCTGACGCTGTTAGTTGTTACAGAGTTTTTTTTTTTTAAATCAAGTTTTAGAATGTAAAAAACTAAGCCTGCCATTTTCTCTTCTGACACTAGTTCTTACTATTACACATGAAATTTATTTTTCATATTCTCTATTCTTTTATCTCTACGTTAGCGATGAGGTGGCCAAGGATGAAGTACGTCGTTCTTAAAAAAATATCCTCTAACCTAACTTAACTTTGAAAATTTTAATTTATCATATGAGTTCACTTTACAAATAGTGAGAATTACAACAAAAAGCTTTAATAAATGTACAAAATGATCTAACGTAATGTTAATTCAAAATTCGTCAAACCATTGACGCTGCAAAAAGTAATTTGCATAGAAATTATTCACCTACGTTTTTGAAGTTGGTTTAATAAATGCCGCCTACCCAAGAAAGAGGTCAAAACATACATCGTTATGTTCAATATACAAAAATATATCATTGAAGAAGAATAAAAATAATGACACAAAAAATAGAATAAAAATAGAATGAAAATAATGAACCAAAAATGATCTAGTCGGATGTTACGATAGGCATTTAAATATAAACTACAAAAATATTCTAAGCACGTATAATAGTTGGTATTCGTCAAAGGATGAACTTTTACTTATTATTCATGGTACGTACAATTTTATAAAGTCATATGCATATAAGAGAATAAATTGTCAAATATTTTCATATTCAAATTACAAGATTAGAATGTAAAACTCTAATAGCTTAATAAGATCTGTCCATCAATGTGACCCAATCTATTACAATAACAACATGCTAAAAATTGCGTGTCATTTTTTATACACTTAGCTAGATTTTATAAGATATTATCTATATTAGACAGTAAGTACACTGTTACGTTCAGTGCCTACTATCGATCAACATCCGATGTAAGCATGTACATTAGGCCCCAGGCGGATCACGGCGCGTTCAATTTCCGCTCACTGCGTTTTTGCTCACTACGTTTTTGCTCACATTACGTAACAGCGTCACGATGGCTCAACGGTCATTATCACATCATGATACTTAACATTATTGATATTATATGTATGTTTACCATATCTTTTTGACTTACCATATTTGTAAAATATTATTAGTTGATATCTGCCTACATTTTATATTTGTATGTATTTGGATATTGTGCTGATGGACAATTTGACATAGACAAGACCGCAACTGTCGCTTAACATCATCGAGTTAGCGGTTTACAAAATAGACGGATATTTATTATCGAATTACATAAATTCTGCTGATTGTATTTAGCGAAATATAAATATATTTTTTTTTGTAAAATACCAGCTGAAATTGACACTAGCCTAAAATAAATCATAAATTTGCAACATTTTTAACGTAAAAAGATATCAACCAAAAAGAGTATAATCCAAAAAAGCACTTTCAAATAATTTTATAATTAGGCTAGCAGTGTTAATATATGTAGAAACCATCACACATATATTTTATAAATAATCCCGAAAAATAAGATCTTATGGACGATCAGGTACGAGTAAAAGCAGTTAAAGTCGTCAGTCTGAATTAACCAATGCCATTGACAGTCTTGTCAACTTCTATTATGTCCATAATTTCAAAACAAGACAAAGTAAAGAACTAAAACAAACCTATTGGTCGATGTTAAATGAGACCGTTCGTCTTTATCGATCAATGACTTCGATGTTTACAATAGCGCTGCATGCTCAATTCGCTCATTCCGTTTTTGCTTATTACGTAACGCCGTCATGGCGCGTCACCGGTCATTATCACAACAAAAGCCGCCGCGCCGTGGGGACTTTTCGATAAATTTGCTGCCGTAAATGCGTATATTTCGGAAAACTTACAAATAAACATCCAATAATAAAAAAAACATTTCACGATAGGAGATTTATTTCAGTCAAAATAGCAGATATTAGAATAACAATATTCTGAATATATTGTGATATACTTTATTAAGTGACAGAAGCCATTGAAATCAAAATTACGTTTAGTTTGTATGCAAATAAATATTAGGCATGAGAAGAAGAAAGATGCGGCGCTAAATAAATTTAAGATTAAATCAATACTTAGGTCATCATTATAGTGGTCTTTGTTTTTTTTTATTTTAATTAGCAAATAATTGTAGATCTATCTGCCAATTTTACTTAGCATTTCAGTAAAGGACACTTTCTCAAGGTCATAGAAAAAAACCGGCCAAGTGCGAGTCGGACTCGCGCACGAATGGTTCCGTACCATTATCTATAAAAACGGCAAAAAAATCCGCTTCGGCCGCGTACGTAACTATTGTTTCGTAACTAGTTTCGCACTAAGAACAATTATGTTGTTTGGGAGCCCCCCTTAAATATTAATTTTATTTTAATTTAATTATTTATTTTTAAAGTGAATAATATAACTCAATATTCTGTGAATATTTCAAGCGTCTACCTGTTGCCGTTATCAATATCGAGCAAAACGAGCAAAAAAATCACGTTTGTTGTATGGGAGCCCCCTTAAATATTTATTTTATTCTGTTTTTTTTTGTTGTAATTGTTGTTATAGGGGCAACAATAATGTATCATCTGTGAAAATTTCAACTGCTTAACTATAACGGTTCATGAGATACAGCCTGGTGACAGACGGACAGACAGACAGCGGAGTCTTAGTAATAGAGTCCCGTTTTACCCTTTGGGTACGGAACCCTAAAACGCACCTTCAGCTATTCCTGAACTTTACAATTTTAAAAGCAAATTTTCTACCCTCTCTTATTCATCTTACAATTAAGGCAAATTATCTTAATTTCTTATTTGCGAATAAAGGACAACATTGATCTATGCCTTTTTTACGTACGGGTCTACGGATGTTAAGTAAGTCTTTTCACGGCTAGTCAGCATTCATTATCACAGTTCGGTACACAGTGTGAATAATGTGAATTCTCTAACAAGTGGCTTTCTTTCCTGCACGGAACATTTGGTCGCGCTCATTGTTCCCACAAAGCTAACCTAACCTAGACGTGCTCTTTTAACACTTTCTTATCCATCGTTTACATTCAGCTCTTCTTGGCAGAGAAGTGAGCAGGGAAATGGGCAGCGCGAGAATGTAAACAGCTTAGGTCACTCGTGTCGATACTGCCGCAGAAGTGTTGATAATAATATTATCGGCAGCGCGAAGAGCAGTAGCAAAAGCTAAGTATATTAATAGGGAGTTATGTCTAACGCTAGTGTATTTTTTTTATTCGAAAATAGGCTTGTGCTTGACCGCTAACTCGCCTAGCGTAGACCCCAATAAACTAGCGTTTGTTGGGGTCTACGGTGGAACGCGCTTGCCTAGAAGGAACCTATTCAGTCGCGATTTGAAGACACCCAGATTATATCCATCCGGAAAAACCCACTCAGGAAGCATCTTCCACATCTTGGCGGTACGCACAAATAAAGTGGAGCTAATGTGCATAGTGCCTATTCCAAAGACTCGAGCGATGTCGCTTTTTCATGCTTTTTGCCGTCCGATAGAAAAACATAATCTCACGATAATTTATTGATAATAAAACGACAATATATCATTTTTGGAATTCCGTGTATTAAAGATCTAAACGGAGCTCTATTTCAATTGCTCTTTCGTTTATCTGTCCCTCTATCACAAAGGTGTATTGACCATTACAACAGCCTTAACGAAAAACGTTACTTAATTTTAAGAATTGCTTAACATATTTTGTCAAGTTCTCGCTGACACATAATGACACTTACCGAAAGAAGATAGAGAATTTAAGACGATGGTTAAAGATAAGTAAAGTTTTTCGGTAAGGCCGAGTGAGCATAATTATCTCGACTATTTTCACGTGTTTTTTCATACAACAGAAGAAAACTGTTTTCTGCCCCTAATTACCCGATTACGAGAATTCTTTTATTTTATGTGATTGGAATCAGAAATGGCTATTCCAGGCATGGTTGCATGGTTGCCAGTCCATTTAAGTTCTTTGTTATTACTTTTAAGGTGTGTACAATAAAAAGTTTATCTATCTATTCTTCTACCTTTTTTGAAAAAATTCGATATAGGTAACTCCGAATTAATTTTTTTAAAGTTATTTTGTATGGAATGGCGCGCGACAATGTTTCTGTTTAAGCTGATTTTGACCAATGCCGTGATCTATCAATTTATAGCGTGCTTTGATATGTCAGTCAGTCCGTCAGAAATTATAATTTTATATATGTTACGGCTAAAGGTGGGTGTGAACATAAACTTAAGATTAGCCAGTTAAACCTAGGTTTATCTTCGAGAAGCAGCTAAAGTTCGATATCATGTTAGTTTGCGTCGTGATATTCCATCTTAAGCCGGTTAATGTGCACATTAACCGAAACGAAACGGCTAAAAATGTATTCGATGGACGCGCCGGGCGGGTGGGCTTGAGGGGGCGGTGTGGAGACAATTGTTTAGTATTGCGTCTTATTTTGCGCTTCACCGGCCGCTGCCGCGGCACGCTCGCTACGCTCGCTCGGCTCGCGCGATGTGTTTTTAATGTTCTAACCTAACCTAACCTACTTTTTGGGCCACTAATATATTATTTACAGAGATTTTTACTGCTAAAATTTCCTTCTAGATTTTTAGCCAAGGGCCTGCAGTTACACTTAAGTTTAGCCGGCTAAAGATAGAAGAAACTAACATTAACACCTCCTCGAAGATAAACCTAGGCTTAGCCGGCTAATCTTAAGTTTATGTTCACACCCACCTTTAGCCGTAACATATATAAATATTTTCATGTAATAAACTTAATTTGAATAACTGCGCTCATAAATAAATTATTAATTCAAAACATTGGTTATTCAAATTTACATACTAATTCCTATTTACGGGGAATCACATAAACTGCATTAAATCAATCATGCTTTAGATAAAAACTAAATTATGTTTTATAAATTTTATTAAAATTTATACGAATGACATAATGACGAAATGACATAATCAAATGTTTTTTTAAGTAAGCTCCATAATATTTTCACTTTTCAAACTCCGAACAGAAAGCGGTGAAATTACTTTCAACATTTCTTCTGGCTGTCATCAGAAGCTTTGTGAGATCGAAGGTGCACTGTAAAATTATTAAGGCGATGAGTCATCGTTACGTAAGGCTTCGTGCACATTAAAGGCCTACTCCAAATGTCATGTCATTCCGGACCAGTCGTGATGTTAACTCGAGTATGTCGGAAAATATCTTGAAATATCTTGAAAAAATGATTTGATGTGCAAGCATGTGAATTGTGTAAACTAAGCTTTTTTTAAACTAATTTTAAAACTAGACGTTAGTACTTTGTACAAATTCAGTACAGCCCTATTTTGTTTCTAGCAAAATTTCCGGACATAACGAAATTTAACTTATTAGACTCAGATTGAGGAGCGCAGTGCATTTGCACCCAGGATTTTAAAATGTTAAAATATTAGACACACTTCATAAAAAACGTACAACATTTTCTTTAGTACCTTTGCGTTGTTATTTCACATTTTTTTACTTTTATGATCTTCGTAGATTCAGAATCTTAATTTTAAATTAATTCTTAAACAAAAAAATGTTCTTTGACTTATTCGCAAAAAGCAAATTCGGAAACACACCACAATAACAAAGCAACATTTAAATTATTACAAGAGAGATGGGCTAACGATGGGCGTCGCTCGCTCCCGCCGCCGCGCGCCGGTCCGACAGGCTTGCAAGAATGCAGGGCTCAGCTCGCTTTCGAAATAGCCCCCAGGTCGCGACGGGTCCAAAGCCGTACCATCGCTAATTATCCTCACCAATTATCGTGTGTACTCGCCTTTACTTTAATAGACTTGTCAACTAATTCTTTATTTAAATGCTCACTTATTTTTTTTTTTGTACAAATGTCTTTTTTTTTAATACAAAATTATTAATTATTTCATCTGATTATAAGTACTAATCTACGTGAAAACAAGAATAAGTCTAGTAATAGGGGACGGTGTGCCTAAGGATGGAGCACGTCTGTAGTCACTCTATCTTTTTACATTTTTGTTTTATTTTTTATTCATAAAAGTCCTTGATCAACAATCTTTTTTGATAATAGCCGGTAAGATACGTGACTTCATTAAGAATTCAATTTGTCGGTCGTAAATATTTCGTGACAGGTATTTTCGTTGATTGTTCAAGTCTTTAGACTAAAGGCACGCCCTCAGAAATATTTATATTACCTTCATGTTAGTATAGTTAAAAATATGTTTGGGATAGTTTACTACCTGAACTAAAATTTAAAGTACGTTTTTAACCCGAAAATTAACAGTCTCTATAAGATAGCGAATACCGTGAGATATAACTAATTGTATTGTATTGTCTAGTGTTCTTAACGTAAATTTATGTTTCAAACTAATAATAACCGATAAAATGCATCTAAATGCAAATAATCATAGCAATTTTATGTTTCAAACTAATAATAACCGATAAAATGTAATAATCATAGCAATTTTTAAATTAGTTTTTAAATCCTCATAATTATATACCATAATAATAAAGGACGATTTGTTTCTATAACAATTTAAGATCAACGTAGATTTGTTATTTATTTAATTATATTTTTAAAATAAAATTCAGATAATTATATAAATCTTTTCACAACATTATGTATAGTTTAGTATAAATATTGTCCATCACTGTTTTTTTGTTTAAATGTTCTGTCATTTGATATAATACTAATCTTTGAGTTATGGCACTTAGTTTTAATTTATCACTAGCTTACTGTTATATTAACATTTAACTTAAAAGACTTGGACGCTAGGACCACCTGGAGATGTGGAATTTGATAATTAACAGAGTAAATTGCAGGTAGAACCGAAGAATTCAACTAGTTAAGCATAAATACTTATCTATCTCGTATTTAATAAGAACATCAATATAAATTCCAACGTCTGGCGTCTAAATACCAAAGTTTATACAAGTTTTCTACTTATTTGAACACTTGTTGGCATTCACGATGCTAATGCAAATGAATGCAAGCTTTACATAACAATTGCATAAAAACAGACACAGAAAGCATTGTCACGTATAGAAAGAAAAAACTAAATAAATATAAATATTAAAAATTATAATGCTAATCTTACCGTTTATAAAGTTCGAAAACTTATAGACACCGAAAGCTCTGTTCAAAAATGTCACAAAATAAAATTCTGAAATCACTAAACACAATCACAGAATAGTCAAATATTGATCACATGTAAAATAAAAGTTTACATTACAGTTTTTAAATCACTCCGCTGAAATATTTCAAAGCCCATTCCGGTCATACAAAAGACTTAAACGGGTTCAAGCGAGCTGCCACTATGCCGGCCCGCCGAGTACTGAACTCTCCGCGGCGGTACTATCTCTTCTCGTGTGTATAACTTAAGGTACCTGATAACGCATACCGAGAATCATCTACAGAACACTTGCTTTTTTGCCTCTAAAAATACATTTTTGTATTGCCACACACTATTTTTTTTTTTTTAGTTTTTCTGTATTTATAATTTAATGCGCGCGCGGTCGAGGAATGCGGTCGATTGATACAATCATGGGCGAAAAGTAAATGGTTCTTAATAAAAGACGCACCGCAAGTGCAGTAACTTAAACTTTTTATCTGGAGCTTTAAGCGAGGCGGTGAGTTTATATAAAGTAGTTTCTAAATATAACCCTCGTATCTGGACACGCCATTGGCAGGTGCGAGCCTACGCATCTCTCCTTTTTGCCAGCATCTTTATATTTTTTTATACTATTTTTTGAGGAGACAATTTTATAATTAAAGTAAGTGCGTTTATCTCATAGTCTTACAGAGAAACCGTGGTCGATGATATCTATATCTTATCCGGCGACGTACACTACAAAATGATGCTTAATTTTATTTATTAAGAGATGGTGTTATATTTTATTTTTGTGAGGTTTAATTGATAATTATGCTGATAAATTTCTCTTACAATTTCTCTTTCTGTTACAATATTCTCTTTTTTAGAACATTAAAGATAACGAAGTTCTGGTGTTTGCTTTTGTTCCTTATGTATTTACCAGACAGAACATGAATGAAGACCATAGGTAAGGAATATAAGTGAATGGCGTAACATAATATGATATTCCATGAAATCTGTGTCATGTTTTGGATTAATTTCCATCATGTTTAGATATAAATTAATCCAACAGTTTGATAACAGTATATTCTGTTTTAATTAACAATGCGGTGGAAGAGCAAATCCGTTTTATAAAACAAATTATTAAAAAAATTATGTTCTCAGTTTTTAAACTTGTTATCGAAATTCGTAAGAATTTTGAAGATAGTAACTGTATTAACCGAAACTTAACTTAAAATGAACCGAAATGTCTCAATTATTATATTAAATTATATATTGCTGTTATCTTCAAATAATTATTATATTTTATATAAAAAGAAAATTGTCTTCATCTTCGACTTTACTCTAATGGCTCTAACTTTTAAAGAATCGTGTTAGAGAGCACTCTATTTCTTGAAAAGTGGGTTGTGTGAGTGAATTATTTGTGAATGTAGTGTCTCAGATAACGCAGTGAATGAACTTCCCGCAAGAAATTAATTAAGCGCTAAAACACGAAAACAAATTGCGGTATTTTAACACAAACCGTTTCAACAGTACATACAATTTAACAATATATTATAAAAAACAATTCTAAAATGTATGTATACGCATAACTTCAGAACGGATTTTTGATCAAGTTTTTGACCAATTTTCATAAAAATACAATTAGTCCGTATTTATAAAAATAAAATTAATTAATTATGAGGACTTCTTTCAATCAAAATGATTATTTTCAAACGTTTCTTGAGATATTTGTAATAATATAATTCCTTAAGCTACAGCTTCGTTATGTGTATGTAATTACATTCAGTCAATCTAGACACGCGGTAGCGTGTCAAGCCATGTTCAAGCTAACAGAACTGGCGTGCAGCACCGTGTGTATATTTATCTCGAACCATTTGGAGCCACTTTTGACCTTCTCATAACTCAAAAACTAAACTAAACTAAACTTCACATAAACATGTCAAATTAGGCTCGTATATTGAGACCGGCGAGATACATATGTGCTCCAACTTTCATAAACACACCTCAAACGGTTATTTAGATATTAACGTCCAAAAATCGCCATTATTATCACTGACTGACCTATAGATCAAAATTCTAACCCAGTTCCAGATGACCTAGAACTTTCAAATTTGGCATCCAGGTAGGTAGTTAACTAGGTAGGAAACTAGTAATTTTTTATCATTTTAATATAATTTTTCAATTAATTGATTCCGCGACCGCTTGCGCCTGACAAATATATTGAAGCAAAAAAAGAGTTTGAGCGCCTAATGTACATGGGTGTCTGTCGGCCATCGAATAGCGCCTGGGCGAATCCGATGCATATTGTCAGAAAGAAAGACGGACAACTACGTATTTACGGCGATTATCGCAAACTAAACGCGATAACGACACCAGATCGATATTCCATTCCACGAGTTCAATATTTCACATTTAGGCTTATTACTGGATCCCAATGGCAAGCAATCAAGATTCTGAGAAAACAGCCGTCTCTACTCCATTCGGCTTGTTTGAATTCACTTCAATGACGTTTGGGCTACTTAACGCCGCGCAGACGTTTCAGCGTTTTATGCACCAGGTGCTCAGAGGCCTGGATGATTTCGCCTTCAGCTCATAAGAAGAAGATCATAAACGCGCGTGGGGAGCGGTGCACTAAAAACTTGACGCGTATGTGCCCGAACTTCCCGAGTGAGCGGCAGCCGTGCTCATAAGCGCAAGCGCCAGCTTGCTGTCTGGTTGTCTCTCGATTCAAATTAGTAAAAACAGAAAATGCATTAAAAAATTCTGGATACTAAATGGGTTAATCACTCAAACATTTCAAAGATAACAGATAATATCGGACATAAAAGACAATTATACCCCGCAATTATAAACGCAGGAAAATACAGTAGATTAACAAAAATCATTTGATATTAATTTAACTATGAATAGCCAAGTCAGACCGAAGAAGTAAGTTATAAGAAGAAATTATATTTGAAGTTGTTATAAAATATTTTACGTTGCTATAAATCAATTTCAGGACTGGCCATTGAACTTGGCACCCATTTAGATCTCACTTCTTTTGTCGTTGAAGTCAACAACTAAGGTTATATATCTTAATATTGACCATGGCTCTCATTTCACATTTATGTTTTTGATTGGATTTATATCTCCAAAAATATGCTAATGAGTAAGCGAGATAGCGAACTCTATTCGTTAATAAAGATAACTTTTATAAAGTGGGGACTTTAGACTCTGTCTTGTCGTATTTGTAAAGTAGTGTAATAATTAAAAACGTGAATTGCTGCCGAGGTCTCACGGCAGACCGTTATCGCAAGAGAGTTAATGAATCACGGGAAAAATAATACTAAGACGGAATGGAGTAAAATTACAGCGATTACAGGTTGGAAAGTTTGTCGCCGAAAACTTGACGTTGGCTGTGGTCTCCTGTATGAAGATCTGCTGCCAACAAGCCACATCTGAGGCGGCAAAAAACTATCAAATTCAGACTTTTAGAATTATTCTCTTATTTCTAGCATCGTCCTTCAACGCAACTGCCGCTAAAGCTTTTATTTTAACCCCAACAACACAACTTTTACTTATGGTCGCTTAAATTCCAACTAATCTCACTCAACATAGCCTTTATCTTATCTAAGATTGTGTCGTGTCGTCAACCTTTTAATTTATGGATGTGCCATCTCAAATTTTATTTCATATTTTGTGTAAAATCACTACTTTGTCATCTTTACAGTATTTTCTGCAGAAGAAGCCTTATCTCTGGATTGTTATTTAAATTTTTTGGAAAACAAGACAAGTTTTACTATTGTAAGAATTGTTTCGTGGTAGGTCCTCGTATACATGTGAGAAAAATAAAACTCAGAAATAGAACAATCCACATATATAGTTTAAATGAATCAGCTCCTGAACCTGACAATCCTGACAATGAAATTTACGATTCCTTTATTTTTATTATATTTTATGTTTGGTTTCATACGTTTTCATTTCATATTTAGGATGTCAAAATCTTGAAAATGATATTAAGACGCTGCAAAATGTTCGAAGCGTCAGATCATAAAATTATGTAAAATATAATAATAATAATAATAAGAGCCTCGACCAACATCTCAAGAAGCTCTCGCTCGATGGTTGGGTCAAGGGTCGGATACAAAAGGCAGTCATCCTAGACACGGCACGTATTGTCAGGAGGTTTCTTTCTCTGTAGCCCCTACCACCGGCAGCTTGAGCCCCGCCCCGCTGCCGGCGGCACCCTAGTTTTAAGTTTTTTACAATATTTATGTTTCTTTTTTATAAGTTTATATTTGTGTTGTAAAAAATTTAAAATTAAGATTATAAATAAATAAATGAGATAATAATAATAGCCTTTATTTAACAATCTATAAAACATAAATAGAAAATAATTTAAATTTTATTATGTGTCACCGGTAGTGAGATTGTCTTGCGTCTTCGCAAAGGCCTCCCCAAGAGCTTGCCATTCTTTCCGATTATGAGTCATCCTTCTCCACGTAACACCTGCCTTTTTCCGGATATCGTCTTCCCATCTAATTCGTTGTCTTCCTTTCTTTCTCTTATTTTGTCTTGGATACCATTCCGTTATGTCTTTAGCCCATTTTTAGGGTTCCGTACCCAAAGGGTAAAAACGGGACCCTATTACTAAGACTTCGCTGTCTGTCTGTCTGTCTGTCTGTCTGTCTGTCTGTCTGTCTGTCTGTCTGTCTGTCTGTCTGTCTGTCTGTCTCCAGGCTGTATCTCATAAACCGTGATAGCTAGAAAGCTGAAATTTTCACAAATGATGTATTTCCGTTGCCGCTATAACAACAAATACTAAAAATTAAAAAAAATTAAATATTAAGGGGGGTCCCCATACAATAAACGTGTTTTTTTCGTATTTTTTTGCTCAATATTAAAAACGGTAACAGGTAGACGCTTCAAATTTTCACAGAATATTTACTTGTATATTACCTTTCAAAATAAATAATTAAATAACAATAAAGTAAATATTAAAGGGGGGCTCCCATACAACAAACGTAATTTTTAAGCAATTTTTACTCGATCTTAATTAACAGGTAGAAACTTGAATATTTGTAAGTAAATATTTAGAAATATATTAACTATAAAAATAAATACTTAATCTAATACATAAAAATTCACAAAATTAAAATAATCCGTGCATCTAAACGCGGTGCGAGCGCCGCGCCGCGTTAGCGGGGTAGCGGGGGAGGTAACATGACGGAGCAAACCATAGCCGCGCGTATTCGCGCGAGCGTCGTCATGCTGCCCGGATGTGTATCGAAAACCTACCTATAAGTTTGCAATTTACTACTTGGAATTTCGTTGATTTCTCGTTATTTTATAAACAGAACTAAACTTTGTAGTATTATAGATGATAGTACGGAACCCTTCGTGCGCGAGTCCGACTCGCACTTGGCCGATTATTCTTTCTTATCCCTGATCATGTGGCCTGCCCACCTCCACTTTAATTTCTTTATACAGTATGCAGCATACAGCATACTGCATTCTGTATGTAAATACCTATATAGATACGCGATAAATCTGTAAAAATTTGTTTCATTTCTATGAAAAGTTTATGACACGAATTATTTTAAAACAATCGAGTGAGATCATGACGATGAATTAATTCGCTAAACACCTGACAATGAACTTACAATTGAACGTTTCCAAAGAAAAGAATGAGAGGTATTCAGATATCAGTGGAAAGCAGCGTCACGGTTTCCACATGACATCGGGGTCACCCATTGTGGAGTACAGCCATTGTCTATTTTCTGCTTATAATTGCACATTGGGCATGATTGAAGGTAATGTTGAACGATAAAGTTATTAGATCCATGTCAGATATTCGTTTCTACTGTTAGTATAGTTTTAGAAACGCATATTTATAACTCGTCTTCATTTATTAGACTTTTTGTTCTTGATGGCTTCTAACGGGTATATCCCGAACAAAGGCTTGAGCTTTTAGCCCGCGAAGGCAATATTGATGTTCAGGCGTGCAAAATCGTGAGTTAGAGTAGTAATTTCTCTTAGTTCTGGTTTAGTTTTCTCCTAGTGTATAGACGCGCTCATCAGTCTGTTATAGTCATTCTATCTTAGGTCAATTACGCATGTAGAAAGAAAGCACTTTTTTATTCGGACAAATAGTACCTATATCGAAATAAAATTCTTTACAAATGGCTGCTCAGTGTGACAAATACAATTATACTAGCTTAAGTGTTTAGTCTGTCTATATATTGAGACCATTCCAGCGACACACTTGAATATTTCTTGTATAAATAATTTGTTTTCACCACTTGTTTTGTCACCTTTGGGGTCCAATGGGTAATAAATGTCACAAAAGTTGCCACTGACAACGAATGCAAAGAAAAAAAAACATAATCTTCAACAATGGTGACAATCGGGACCTTTTCCTCAATTAATGTTAACGTCTATAATTCTGTAAATAAATACCTTCCTAAAATGTAAATGCAAATACTTAATTATGAAATGATAAATAATTGCTAACTCATATTTTAGCGGCCTTAAGTCATATTGATTATGCTAATATCCAAGACAGATTTATAAGATAACTACTTTCTTCAAAATTATCATACAGGGAAGGTGGTCCCAGCAGTCATTTTCACGATCCATTGACTTCACTTCACTTCACAGTTCACACTTCACTTCACTTCACAGTTCACACTTCACTTCTGCCGCTGCAGAACTAACGATCACTATCTGACGAACTATCGATCTCACGCTAGATCTATTCGCCGCTCTCGTATGTAATCTGCTACTATACAAAAAGAGACACGTAATTAACAGGTGTGAAGAGCTGTTCTATGGATAGCGATCTGTAGTGAAGACGTTCAATAAATATAGAGATTTGCTTAACAACGCTTGTTATACAGGTTTAAAGGTTGCGGATATGCAACCTTCTTGGACCAAACTCTTTTCTGTACTGGCAAAGAAGAAAAATAAAACATAGGTACATAAATAAAATTGTTATACTTTATACAGTAGTTTTTACAATCAAACTTAGCCCGAAAAGATTAACCTTCAAATAGTTTTTATACAAATTGAAAATGTAATTTTTATAAAAATATATATCTATAAATATGTTAAATATACAATAGTACGTTAGTTAAATATGATATAGATCGCTGATGTAATACGAAAATTTATATAATGACTAGTCATGACTTTTACATATATATCATGCCTACAGGACATTTAGTAATTAGCTCAATTATTGTATGTTAGCGTTGTAAATGACGTGAATCATTAGACATCTTGGAAACAAGAACATCCAAGCCTAATATTCTCAAATTAGCAACAATAATGGTGCGATCAGGCATTTCCAAGAATGAGTTCTAATGCAGCCGCCACACGCAATATCTATAACAAGTGCAAGGCGGGATGATACAGGACGTGTGGCATAGACGCTGTTGTCCTTATTCCATTAATATGTTCAGTCGAGACTAAAGAATACTATTATAGAATCTTCTTTAGTTAGCGTTAGTTCCCGTGTTTTGCCACGATAGACAGACTTCACCAAATGTTTTACTCCTTAAAACTAGGCTTGGTTTAATGTTGAAACAAATAATAATGAGCTACGTGATATTAAAATGTATCTCTAAGTTTTGCTAATTGTTTTTAAAAGTTCCGAAGAACGTTGGCATGATCCGTAAAAATTTATGAAAATTTCAAAAAAAAAAATGCTAAAAAAATCAGTTATATGTCGAAAACTCTGATTTAGCTCATATTTGACAATGAATTCAAAAGCTTTCCCAAATTTCGGAATGGTGTATTTCTCATAAGTTAAACTAACGATGTTAAAAAAAATACTTAACTCCTACTCACACAGGATTACTTATATTATAATATTTAATAGAACAATGCCCGGAAGAATCAAACAAACAATCAACGATATTATGTATCATAATTGTTTTACTTTAGAATTAAACTTTCTTGAAGTGAAAACTTCTGTTAATGTCGCATCAGATCGGCAGATCGTAAGACGGAGAGTCAGAAACCTATTCTAACGTTCTGCATTTAAAGTTCATTATTATATGTACAAGTTTGTCCTTCTATCATGACGTCATTTAGTTGCGCCGAATGCTTATTTTCGTCACATGCACGTAAGACTCGTTAGGTCAACAGGTTAGAGCACCGATATAAATTTCAATTTGTCAATCGGAGGGCGGAGGTTCAAATCCTTCACTAGTCAGTCTTTTTGTTATTTTTTTTTTTAGTTTTCACTTCTGCCGGCACTCCCGGAGTGCAACCCGTTGTTTTTTTTTTCATTGATATGCTTGCGCTTGACTGCTAACTACCTGATGAAACTAAAAACAAAATACCTGGAAACGGTAAAATACTCAGTAACACCCTCAAACACTGAAGTGTTTGTAAAAGACCACAAAAGCTCGTAGCGAGTTTGAATGGCGTAACATAAAATGTAGCCTTTCTCTAGAAGTCTTATTTGAACTTCGATGATTTCTAACAGGACTAAGGAAGTGGCAGTATATACGCATACAAAGGAGCGCATCTAATGCTGAGTATTGTGCGCGCGCACGGAATATATTGGCGGCGTACAGTCGAGCAGGCGTGTCCCGGTCTAGACAGGTGGGCTTTATGCTTACAAGGATTGTAACTTTGTATATTTCTTTAACTATTTGTGAGTTGCCTATCATCAAGTAGAGAAAAGGAACTGTCCGAAATATTACTTAGCAATAAAGCTGTGAAAAAGCTTCCAGTGCCGGAAACTTTTGATTTTCAGCAATAGAAACTATCACAGAAATCAACCAGCATTAGCAATGTTTTCTTTTGTTTTCTATGTGATTCCTTTTCTAATAAAATCTCCAATCTATTTAGAAATTGTAGATGTGCAGACGATAATCTTATTTCGGATCCTAGTATTTGTACTTTACATTTTCCCTGTCTTTTTACTAACATTTGCTTGAAATAACGTACATATCGTATGTAATCAGTGGTTACAGATAGGGATACCGCGAGTGTGACAGGATATTGGCACCCACCCCGCTAGTTTATAAAATAACAGCTTGGTACCGTCCTCCTTAAAGGCATCCTTTTAAGAGCATAGTTGAAGTCGCCAGTAAATTACGCGTTTTTCATACAACAGGAGAAAACAGTTTTATGTCACTAAATATTATCTGATTTAGACAATATTTTCAACCGACTTCAAAAAAGGAGGACGTTCTCAATTCGACTGTTTTTTTTTTTTTTTTTTTTTTTATGTTTGTAATTACCTCATAACTTTCGACTGGGTGAACCGACTTTGATGATTCTTTTTTTATTTGAAAGCTGGTGCTTTCCGTGTGGTCCCATTTTAATTTAGTCCAGTTCTGACAATGGCATCTATGAGAAGTCGGTTGCTTCAGTTTTTTAAACTATGTATATTTATTTTATACATTTGATACTGTTAATGGCAATGCCTATACAGTTTGTTTTTTTTTCAAACTTTTAATTTTCTTACTTCGAAAATATAATGAAATTTTCAAAAAGCAAACCGCAGTGGCATAATTTTTGGTTTCAATTAGTAATATAAAAAAAACTGAAATCGGATGATGTTTAGGGGTAGAAAAGAGTTTTCTCCGATTTGTATGGAAACCCAATATTTCTCTTAAGATAAATATAAATCCGGCACAGCTTATATTATTACTAAAGACTACATCCAGGCCCTGTTGACTGGAATGGATAATAGTAGTTTCTCGTCGGCTTTTCTGTTAGAAACACTCCCGCCCTCCTCGCCCCGGTCGGCAGGGAATCGAACCTTGTACTTAAGTCTAATTGCTAACATGTTTTTGCAATTCACGTGAAATCAACGTTTAATAGGCCAGTTAAAGCTGTAGGTTATGCCCCAGGCGGCCATTTGAAAACGCCGACCGACGAATAAAAAGATCAAGTTTCCTTACGTAGTTATATTTGGAGTCAGATTTAATGAAAATAATAATAAAAAGTGAACTTTAAAACTTTTTAAGAACTCTTATTAGCTACAAAAAGATTATTTTAGAATAGAGACCGCTAGGGAATGGACTGACTTACCGCTCTTATTTCCTGAAAACTATAACATGGGTATCTTCAAGTCTTCACTGAATAAGTACCTTCTTTGTCTACGTGCTTTATCTTCGACCACGGCATTGCTTTCCATCAGGCGAGCTATTTATGAACAAAAATAAAAACAAAGCGCGGAACATAAAAATAATATATAATTAGTCAAAACGCACTGATACAAAATAATATATACAAACACTTAGACACAATTATCAAAATTAATTAATATAATTTGACGTTAATGATTCATTTCCATTAATATAGTTAATGGCGTTAAATAACCTTATAGCTTAAATGTTGACACCTCTACACAGTCGCAATGACCGACCCGCGGTTTGGTAATAAATCTTACGTTGATCCATTAATCAGTTTCGTAAAGTAAATACCTAATTAATTCCGTTTAATAATTTTAAATCTGGTCCGGTTTAGATAGCTGTTTGTTTTGCAGGTTAAATAGAAACTTGGGCAATAAACAGCCTAGTTTTATTACTTAGCAAACATTAGCTTATATCGAGCGGGATCCGTAACTAGTGACCATAATTTGAAGTGATTGACCATATTATGTAACTAAAGCTGAAGTGTATAATATTTAACTGTTCTCATAATATTTTTCATTTAACGATGCTTGGTAGTTTTTAACCGACGAAGAAGAGATTGCTCAATTCGACGAGTATATTTTATAATCCCGCTCAATTTTTTGCAACTTAGGTTCATAGGGTTTTCATAACTTAGGTTCATTCGTTTTTTACCAATGACTTTTTTCAGGCCCATACTAATTGCATTCGTTTTTTTTCTCAGCCATTACTGTCTCGCTGCAGGGCAAAGGCCTCTCTGTCCTCTTCCATATTTCTCTTTGTTATTTTCTCAATTAATTTAAGTAGATTATAATTATTTTGTTGTACAACTTATACGAAAAAATAACGTAATACAAAATAATTACATTTGTATGATAAATGACTCAATGTGCTATCAAAAGTATATCTTGTTATTATTATTATCGATATCAAGACATGACAAACAAGGTACCTAAGACTGTATGAGACATAAATAGCTGTAATAAAGAGACACTGTAAAAGTCAGACCCGACTAAATCTACTATGTTTACTAATTTATTTACAGCAAATCTAGTCGTAATCAATCAATATTTTCTAAAATTACTTTTTTCCTAACGACCTAACGTAATATGTTCAAATTGAAGACAATTTGTTGAAAGGTCAAGTCAATAATACGCGCAATCAACGAGCTTATATCAACACTAATGAAAGTAGAAGGAGTAAAAACGTAAAAACACGGTTCATGATTGTATCAAGTGGAAAGATATATTTGCCAACCGAAAAAAGGCATGATGTACCATTTTAACCTTATATCATTGATGATATACGTAGCAGAGTTTTATCATCGTCATCAAAAACATTAACAGCCTGCAAAATTACTCTAAGCACGCGAATATCTTACTTTTAGGCGATGAGAATTTTCACTGGCCTTACAGCTCAATCGGAATTACGTCTGCCGTCTCAACTATAGGTTGTGGGTTAGACCTCCCAAGACCTTTGCCCAAGGCAAACATATTGTGATGAGCATATATATTTTGTTCTGTGTGGTGTTTCTATCATAAGTATGAATTTACAACAAAAAAAAGGTATATAGGTCAGTATCAGCTACCTGATTCCCATAGTACAAGCTTTGCTTAGTTTTGACGCTGTGCTAAAATGATCACCGATATTAAAAAAAATAATTATAAATCAGTATTGAATGTAACGCCAAAAAAATTAACGGTGTAAATATTTAATCTATTCCTAAAACAAAACATAAACATGAACTATATCATGACAAATTTAACAAATTTCTTACAGTCGCATAACATTTTATGCATGTAGTATAGTAAAATTTGAGTAAGACAGAGCTTGCTATTGGCGCTCGCAGAAATATGCGGATTTCTCTTCGGCGGAACAAATGAAATGTTGTCTACACAACTATCACCGCAGATTTTGATGAAGTGCTGATCAATTATATTTATTGCAAAGATTGAAAGCGTTCATCAGTTTCACGGAATGCCAATTAACGCGATATTCATGGTCTTTTAAGGCTTTCTTATTTTGTTACCTAAGTCATAATAGGTAGTTAATTGATGATCAGTTGTAGAATTATTGATTGATAATAATTAAGGAACCCTCAAAATTAATTTCTAGTTACGATAAATATTTATGAATGAATGCAGTCGATTTTGGTGAACTTATTGAGGTACCTCATAGGTATACACTAAATTGAAGAAATACAAGTCGTACAAGAGTGCCCGTAAAAGCAGAAAAAGTGGAGGATGTGCGGAGGTTAGGAATTGGGATTGTAGAAACTCTAACTCTGAATAAGAATAAGAATAAGAATAAGAATATTTATTAACCTTGAATAACAAACATCTGCCTTCTCTAATAGTTAAATAGCTGTACCTATGTATTTACGAACTATATAAATAATGTTCATCTTTTTTATTTAATAAATATTTTCTAAGTACATAATATAGATTGATATAGACTTTGTAGTGATCTTCGATTAGCTATTAATCTAAGATGAGCTTGATTAAATTTAATTATAACAGCTCGTGAGCTTTATAAAATAGGGCAATAAATATACGAGGAACCAACAGCGATGTAATTAACTTTAACGATACATTGTGAAGTACTATCGGCAATTTTGATTTATCGATTAATGTATATAAAACATTCGCTTTTGTTCGAAAAGTCAAGGCCATTGATCGAGCAGACCACACGAATGATTTATTCATTCGAAACAATGCAAATAACTCGTGAATGATCCACAAACGAGAGGTATGCGTAGAGAACAATGAGCTGAGGAACGTACAAATTAAAATTAAGCCTCCACTACTTTTTATCCCTAATAAACTTGCGCTCCGCCAACTCTTTTAATTTTACGCGATTTTGCGGAGCGAGTTCGAAATTTATTCACTTGCGTTTTGAAGGCTATGCCCATATTGCCCAACGTATTAAATGTCCTCTCTCCAAGATTATGTCTTCCAGTGAAGAAGACCATTTAGGCAGCATATTGCACATTATCTAGCTCTCCTATAAAATAAATTAATACGCTATTGAATAAGTAAACCGATTCACACTCACTGATATGTATTTCGAAGCAAATTTTATCTGAAATATTTACGCCAATCGTATTATAAATAAAATCACCAAAGTTACTCGATTATTATAGATGCAACAAAACGCAACCCTATTCAAATGAAATCGTATCACGAACCGATTCCGAAGCCACCTGCGAAACGAAATGGTGTCTATAAATATTAATATACAAATAAGAAGCGAGTACCGCGAAGCGCATTCGTAATCTTTGACAATGAACAGGTCCCATAGGTAGGAGATAATTTTTCGTAACATAACCTCTCGGAGGCAATATCTAAGATTGAATCTACGTGGTGATCACATGAATTCTTGGACACACCGCGCCGCGCTTGTAGATTTTATCTAAACATCTTAAATTATTGTCTCGAGTGCGGCTACCTCGGCTCTCGTCCAGAGTTGTAATCGTGAAGGCGAATACAAAATGTTTAGCCGCGGATGAGGCAATGATGACGGTCAACATGTCCAGTCCAATGAGCAGTGTGCTTACTAATATCCAAGTGTCAAACGGCCTTTTAATCGTTAAATATTACTATTACAATGTAAGTAGTCAAGATTTGTAAACGTATTACGTGTGAAGTTAAGACGTAAGAGGTAAAGTAATTTGTATTAGCAACATAGTTGTAACTGATCTTAACTTATGTTCAGACAAATATTATAAGTGATCCTGTACTTATGAGACTGGCCTTGTGGCTCAGTTGGTAGTGTGTTTACGTCTACCTGCTGAACTGAAAGGTCGTGGGTTCAATCCCCACCCAGGGCAAACATTTGTGTGATGAGCATGGATGTTTGTTCTGTGTCTGGGTGTTTCTATGTATCATATGTATATATTTACAAAAAAAAAAAGTATATATGTATTCTATCAGCCATCTAGCTCCATAGTACAAGCTTTGCTTAGTTTGGGCTAGATGGTGTTGTGTGAAATGTCCACAAATATTTATTTATTTATTTATCTTAGTACGTATATCTTAGATCCTCTACTTATAATGATTATGTGCAAGAAAATTTAAAGTTTTTTTTAAATTCAAGAATAGGCTTTCGCTCGACGCTCTCGATGTCAAGTGACCGTAGTGCGTGCCTAGAAGAAACTCATTTGTGTTTTAAAATTATATACATTCTAAAAACAACTTTTACGAAGCGTATTCCATATTTTGGCGATTTGCTCAAAAAATGGAACTAAAGCGTTTTGATCGAATTGTTAAATGTAATTTTTTCATGATAAAAGGCCATATCCATTGTATTTTACACCATTTGTGAATGTGAAGCCCATATTTTGTAATCTTATTGGTATCCGCGTTGAGAGCCCCGGCACTCTTACTAATGCCCGGCGTGAGGTCAAATTACTAGCCGAGACGCTGCAAACCCGAGTGCACACTGAATAAAAAAAAGAGTATAGTGGAATTGTTTCCAATTCTCTTGAAAAAAAGAGTGTTAAATTGCAATGCATCGGCAACCGCATTTCTTTTTCTATCGACTCACAAATCGATCTCGATCGAGAATATTGACACGTAATCTGCCGCTTAAATAAGAGCTCCGTCTCGATAACTTTTATTGCAAATTTATTACAATAAAAAATAATTAATTCCTTGCGATATTAATTGAATAACGCATTAAATATTGCGGCCGATGAATTTCTCGGAGGTTACGTCACAATTATCGCAGTTCAAATATCAAAGTAGGTGACGTAACATATCTGGGTTGTCTGAAACTGGTCTCAGGTCCTCGGTGGTAAAGCGTGAGTGTTTGTGGTGCGCCCAGAGCGACAGCAGGCGTGAAACGGGCCAAGAAATTGGCAATCACTTTCATCGAGGCATCACTTTCCGTGGCGCAATATGGATCGGACAACGGCCGTCATTTGAAGTAATGCCAGTATTGTAATGCTGATGTATGTTAGGATTGCGTTACTCAGATTTGTTAATCAGACAGATGTATTCCTAAATTGGTCTGATTGTTCGCGATTGCCAAAATGTTGCAAGACTATGCAAAAATCTGTAACAACGCGTGAGTCAGATATGTAAATTCCTGTCAATTTCTGAAGAATGCGCTTGCTGACATGGCAATCGTATTGTAGGTTTTTTTTTTACATCCTACATCCTGTTTTAACAGAAAAGTGCTCTTCGGAAAAATGAAAAATATGTATTCTCTAACAAAAAATATGTATTCTTTGCATATTTCTTATACATAATAGTTTAAATGTTTGTCATAAAAGAGCTCCTGAAACATCGAAACTATTTTGTGTATATAACTAGCGACAGCTCGTTTTTATACTTTTTAATGTCTACTAAGCAATAACCTAACATGCTAAGTAACTATAATGTCAATGCTAAAAATATGATGACACGTTAGCAAATAACTTGATAATTTGAGCACAAATAAATTTCGTTGTCAAATTGTGGTTGCAAAAGAACATGCTTGGGTTTACAGTATATTGAACTGTTTATTTCATACGTAATTGCAGTTTTGTCTCTTATTTATATGCATGACAAGTACACTTTTGCTAAAAAATTAAGCTATTAACAGAATAGCAAAACTGTATACTTAAATAATGTGTAAATGTCAAGGAGATAAGGTGACACTCAAAAAGTCATTTAGGTATTACAACCCAAAACCAGTAAGCTTAATATCAAGTGATGTCAGTGCCAAGAGATGACCAAATCGGCACACCTTCAAGTTTACTTTTGGGTCACCAAGTTATTATTATTATTTTATATTTAACAACAAATACAAGCTGTACACATAAGAGAGAAAGAGAGGTTCTTGCTTTTTTGAAATATATCATTTACATATTTTTTCCAATTAATATACTTTCAAACCTGGATTAAGCCGACCTTTTCACTAACCATCGCATGAAATAACATTGACATACAGAATGACTGCATTCCGTGCAAGCAATGGTTAGTGAAAAGATGGACTAATCTGGATTTGATAAAATATTACTGTCGCCATTAAGGGATTCCGATTATCTGTTTATGGATATTTGAGAATCTATAGATGGATTTGGGCTCCGTTTCGTCATCGTTATCATCGCCACCATTTTTCATCGACACGCGTATGAACCCACAGGATATAACTAGTATTATTATGATTGATCTATGGTATTATGTATATTAATTTATTTTGTCTTGTATACATAAATGCATATAATCTGTATGTCTAGACACAATAAGTGTCATTAAAAAGATAAGCTTCGAATATCGTCGAAATTGGCTCGCGCCCGGTTTTGCCCGACTTTTAAAAAGGAGGAGGTTCTCAATTCGACTATATGTTTTTTGTATGTGTGTTACGCGATTACTTCGCTAATTATGATTTGTTTTTGATGATTATTTTTTATTTGATAGATTATTTCTTCAGGACTTCAAAATACGCAATTCATTTACTTGCATGACATAATTTTTCTAGTTATTTTGTAATAAAAACCAAAATACTGAGCCGATTTTGATAAAATTTCTATGGGACCACCTGGAAAGTATACCCTTTCAAACGAAAAAGATTCTTTCAAATCGGTCCAAGGGTCTTCGAGTCATCGGGGAACATACATAAAAAATAGAAAAAAAATCATTGAGAACCTCCTTTTTGGAAGTCGGTTAAAAATATACTGAGCATCATTTCCACAATGAAACACGATAGTCTGACAAAACGCAATATTTACTCCTACAAACCTGAACTTATTTAAAAAATGGCTTTGTACAAAAATAAAAGTAAAAAGCGGTGTAACAATCCGAACAGGGCGAGCGTGGGCGCGCTGGGCCCTTATTCCGTATGACCATCGGCCGTATAGCCTGAATTTGACGTTATGCGTCTACAATGAAAATTAGACTTTGGCTTCTTAAACTTAAAGGCTAATTTTCATTGTCAATGCACGCACGTCACGTACGTGAACGCGGCCCATGGTCATACGGAATAAGGGCCCTGGACGCCCGCGGCACCCTATCTCCATCAACATATTATAATTTCAAAATCCGCATCGATTTATGTGAACGCTCATCTGAATAAAGCGCTGCTCTATTTCACCCTTCGTCTTACTATTGTTTTTCTTTTAAAAATGCAATAAACATTTCTATTCGAGGTGCTTCATCTGACTTTAGTATTATAACTTAAGGTGGTACGATTTTCATACAAAATTATTTTTACCGATCATAAATAAATAAATAAATATTTGAGGACATTTCCACAACACCATTTAGCCCAAACTAAGCAAAGCTTGTACTATGGAACTAGATGGCTGATAAAATACACATACCTATACTATTTTTTTTTGTAAATATATACATATGATACAGTGAAACACCCAGACACAGAACAAACATCCATGTTCATCACACAAATGTTTGCCCTGTGTGGGGATCGAACCCACGACCTACAGCTTAGCAGGTAGACACCAATTGAGCCACATGGTCAGTCAAAATTGAGCCACAAGGCCAGTCAATAATGATCAATAAGAGCATATTTTATGCAATAAAGTAATTGTGATTAACTTTTATATGAATTTTTATTGGTGTTAATAATATTTGTTGAAGAAAACAGTAGATCGTAGCAAATTTTATTCAAATATTTATGTATCGAAAATTGTGGATAAATATATTATAGGTACTTATTATTATTTAAAAGTTTTTAACGGATTTATCGCGAAAATTTTGCATAATTTTATGATCTTTGTTTAATTTCAATCAGTAACAATCGAAAAAACCTTAGGAAACATTAAGTATATATTTAATTAATATTATTGATATCAACTGTTTTCTTAATAAATGTGATTTGCCGTCAATAAACGAATATTAAGGCATCCACAAATACTTCATTGTAAAATTACATACCTAATATACTCGTATATTCTTTTCGACCATAGTTGGTAAATTTTTACCAACTATGGTCGTTTCTTATATGGAAATCGTACCACCTTAAGTGAAGCGCCGCGTAAATAGAGAGGCGTTATTATCAGCAATTACTCGTGCAGACCATGACACAAGTATACAGGCATAGTAATAAAGTGGTATTTCGGGACTATGAGAGTGTGGCCTACGTAGAAACCTGTGTTCCACAAAAATCTTATCCATAATCGGGCTAAAATACAGGTTTTTGTAGACAAAAAAAACAATTTTGTAGATAAAAAAAAGTTTTTGTTTCATTTTGGGAAACAACAAAAAAACAATGCTAACAACAAATTCATTATTGGCTGTTCAAAAATTATACACATCCGATATTTGTAGATACTTCATTTTGTAACACTCAAAAGTATCGAACGATTGAGATGTTTAATTTATGTTATTTGCCTAATAATAAGTGTTATATTTTATGATTTTTTGTTTCGTTGCCAAAAAATAGCAACACCAAACTGGTGTCCAATTTATTACTATGCCTGTATACTTGTGTCATGGTACAGAATACAGATCTATACATGTTTACTGGTAAATTTAGGGGGGCCTTCAGAATTTCTCCTATTGCAGATGTATGTATGTAGAACACAACTTCAATATAAGACCAAGAGGTCAAAGAGAAATATTTATTTGACAAAATGAATAAACAAATTTGTATAAAAACATTTCACTATAAGCGAAAGCCTAAACTGGCTTTTAATGTCCTGCATTTTAACTGCCTTATTAGACTTCTATTCTTAGATAAATTGGAGTCTTTGATACTTCGTTTCAAGAATTTAATAGTTTTCTAGCTGACTTGACCTGTGCTTCTTTTTATGTTCCTAATACTTTTAGAAGATCAAGTTTGGCAAAACTGGTTGGGACGTTATTAAGGTTCCTTGCCTTAAAATGCAAAAACGGAACCCTTATTAAACTCTGTTCGTTACCGCTAAATAATACTTTTTTTCAGTTTTTTTTTCAAACTTTGTATTATGTAAAAGAGGTCAAAATATTGTATAATCTCAAAATAAACTATTTTATAGTTTATTTAATAAACTAAGTGTAACTTGACTGTTGTCCCTTGTCTTTTTCTCGTTCTAAAACACTCAGTATATTTTAGTAATATATTTCGGTATTTATGAGACAATAAACAGTAAGGTACCTACCTAGCACGCGAGTTCCAGTCACACTTGTCCAGATTTTTAAATTTATTTTAACGTATTTCTAATATCCAGACTGCAAGCCAGTTTCTTAGGTCTAGATAATATGAAAAATTCCAATGACAAGGCCAGACGATCTACAAGGTACATTAGCGTGCATCACAAGGTATCGACTTGGTCGAACCGAATCGCAACCTGACACTGCATCGGCACATCGTAAAGAAGAAGCCACACTACGTATATAACCATCAAAGACCAGTTTTTTTTTTCATTAAATATATTTACTATAATAAATTCAGGCAAGTTGGTGGGCAATACCACCAACTTGCCTGAATTTATTATAAGCGACGGTGTGGTCGAAAATGGAGTCTGTCTATTTAGAAGATATATATGCTCAAATTCTATGATTGTAGCTCTCAGGGAATAGAGATGGCGGCAAAGAATTCCATAATACTTGCAGTACACATCAAGAACGTGGGTCGAAATCGTTGAAAACCCCCATTTGATCCTACACGATTTAATGCCAAATTTCAATGAGAATTGGCTGTTAATGCACCGACTTTCTACTAATCTTAGTGCATTCAAAACTTTAAGTAGCACAAAAAGAAGATTAAAAATATTATTTATTACTGCTTCATCTGTATCAAGCACAGGTCCGATCGTGTATGGAGTACTGCTGCCACCTTTTTGATGGATCAGCCAAGTATCAGCTGGAAGCTTTAGAATCAGTGGACCGGCGAGCTGTACAATCTTGGAATTTTCTAGGCTAGAGTGAATAAATATCTTCTAGATCGACGAGCTCCATCCTCGGCCACACCGTCGCTTAACATCAGGTGTGTTGGTGGTCAATCGTAGATCTATAATGCATAAAAAAAATACTATAATTCCTGACTTTAATGACTGACCTTGTTGTGGCTCAGTTGGTAGTAGGTATGTCTACCTGCTAAGCTGTAGGTCGTGGGTTCGATCCCCACCCAGGGCAAACATTAATTGTGTGATTAGCATGGATGTTTGTTCTGTGTCTGGGTTTTTCTATGTATCATATGTATATATTTTCAAAAAATAAGTATCTAAGTATTCTATCAGCCATCTAGTTCCATAGTACAAGCTTTGCTTAGTTTGGGATAGTATTGTGATTAAAAAAAATCATTTTGTTCATAATGTTTATATTAGAAGTATGTACATACAAAAAAAAATGTTAAATATTTTTTTTAAATATTTAAAACCATATCTTTAAAAATATTTAAATATAAATAGTAAGTTGTCTTTATGAACCATAAAGACAACTTACTATTTATGTACATCGCCGTAAATGGCATTTAGAGCTTAGAAGAGTTTAGAGATGGCACGTTCAGTGCTACGTAGACGTACAAAAGTCACCGATATAGCACAGCGGATTAGCAAGTTGAAGTGGCAGTGGGCAGGGCACATAGCACGTAGAACTGATGGCCGATGGGACCGAACGGTTCTCGAGTGGAGACCACGTACCGGCAAGCGCAGCGTAAGAAGACCAGCCACGAGATGGACAGACGACCTCATACAAGTGGCGGGAAGACGCTGGATGCAAGCCGCTTCAAATCGATCTTTTTGGAAATCCATGGGGGAGGCCTATGTCCAACAGTGGACTTCTTATGGCTGAGATGATGATGATGATGACGTTCAGTGCTATGTAGTACGAGTATGTTCTAGCCCTTATACAGTTGATAGCGCTTGTCATAGCGCGTCTGCCCTTAAAAGCCTTCGTATTTTGTTAAGATGAAGTTATTAGCTGACAGCTTTTACAAGAATATGAGTCGTTGTTTATGTATTTTTCCTATGAATATTATATATTGTCTATACGTATCACTGCAACCCATTTGATCCTTTTAGACGATAATTTTGTCATGAGATGACTGCAGCATCGTAACTCAACTAATGTAGGTAATCTTAGACTACAAAAGAGCACACATTACTCGTAAGTGATACTTTTGAAAGTAAATACAACAGGATCATCATCATCATCTCAGACATAAGAAGTCCACTGTTGAACATAGGTCTCCCCCATGGATTTCCATACAGATTGGAAGCGGCTTGCATCCAGCGTCTTCCCACCACTTATATTTTTTTTTATCAGCCCTGTTTGTACAAACTGTCCCACTGCTGGGAACGGGCCATCTTCTCATTGTGAAAAGGGTTAGGCCATAGTCTTAGCCACATATATAAGGTCAATCTATCCATCTCGTGACTGGTCTTCTTACGTTGCGCTTGCCGCGATACGATACAAACGACGAACGACAAAATACGACAGGATATAAAATCGAATTTAGCTCGAACTAGACGTTGAGCTAATTTGAGTTTTCTAAGATTTTCGTTTTTTTTTTTTTTTTTTTTTGTTATTCATTGAAATGAAATAAACTTTAACAAATGCTGTAAAGCGTTCAAAAAACAAGTTCATGAAATTATGTACCTATAATATGCGCGATAAATCCGGTAAAATCCTGTTTCCACGTTCATTAGACTTTTCTGTATTTAATAGATATTTAGTCTAAAAAGAGTTAGATATAAAATGATAGATACTTACAAACATCTAATTATTGTTTAATTAAATATGATTTTAAATGTAATCATATTTCATAAAAAACGTTTTGACTTCACTTTCTAGTTTTGTGCGATCAGTCTGTGCCTCTATTTCGAGTCTCTTTTTATTAAAAATATCACAAAAAAGACACAATCTTAAACCGTAATTGCTTTAATTGAATAAAAAGAATGAGAATATCAATGTTAATTAGATTTTTTATATAAAAAAAAAGATTATTCGTCCTGAAAACAAAGAAAACACAATTCCGCACTAACCCAGACATCTCCACTAACCTGATGCGTGGTGTCGCCGCGGTGGATGCTCTCCTCAGTTTCCTTCAGCCTCTCCGTAATGTTCCGGGTGGTGACCTTCAGGTCTCTGCTCTCGCGCACCTTGCCGTCAGGGTTAGCCACCACCTGACTGGAGAGGACCACTTTGGCACCAGCCGGCGCAATTGTACCATCCACGCCGTCTACTTCTGTAAATATATATATATGTATTGAGAGAAGTTCAAATCATACTATTCATAGTCTCACCCTTGACCACAGCCATTGCAGTGTCGGAAACGTCAGTTCTTAAAATTATGTTAAATAATTGCGTTTCATAATGGTATTATTATAATTATTACAAAAAAATATAGCTTGATACTTTGAAAGCGAAGACGAATCTAATGACACCTCGCACATAAAAATCGGTCAAGCCATTTAGGCTGTAGGTTGTCATATAGAAACATATGCATATACATACATACCCACATACATACATATTTACACTCGAAAAACATTACCCTCCTTCTTACGCAGTCGGGTAAAAACTGAAGCAGAACAGAAGCAAGAACAGACTTCAAAATACGCAATTTCGTTTACTTGGATGACGGTTTTCCAGTTATTTTGCTATAAAAACCAAAGTACTGAACCGATTTTGATAAAATTTATATGGGACCACCTATGAACTATTAGCTGCCAAACAAAAAAGAATAATCAAAATCAAGTCATAATTGGAGGAGTAACCAAACATACAAAAAAGAAAACATACCGTCGAATTGAGAACCTCGTTCTTTTTGGAAATCAATTAAAAATACGTTAATATAAAATAAATAAATTACCATCTATCGTCGGCCCGATGGCTCCATTGACGTCGCCATTGAGTGCGGGGTCGCTGCTGTCGGCCTGCTCGTCTGGTACTCGATGCTGGTGAACATTTTAAATTAATGTTTATCTACATTACATTTCATGCAGGTAGCTGTGGCCGAAAACGACTTTAACTATTCTTCATTGTCACATTTTAATTTTTACATAACGAAAATATTTTTTACAATAAATTGTGTTCAAAAAGTTTAAAAGATAATGGACTTTTAAAGAGATCGACGACAAGAAAATACTACACGAGGATCTAAAAACATTCTAGCTCTCAACCAAAAATTAAATCTAAATCGGTACATCCATTTGTTTGAGAGATATAGGATAGTTATAGATATAACACAGACTCAACTTAAAATTTCCTCTCTATTACGGGTTAGTAACCTATTCATCATCATTGAAGTTTCCGGCAGCCTAGTGGTGAGACCGTCTGACTTGCGATCCGCAGGTCCTGGGTTCGAATCTGGTTCTGAACCCACCTCTGGTGGGTGCCGTGGGTGTCGTCTTTTCGAAGTTATGTGCGTATTGTTGATTGCCGCCAACTTCAAACGGTGAAGGAAAACATCGTGAGGAAACCTACATGTCTGAGAGTTCTCAATGATCTTGAAGATGTGTAAAGTCTGCCAACCCGCACTTGGCCAGCGTGCCAGACTAAAGCCTAACCCTTCTCACAATGAGAAGATGGCCCGTTCCCAGCAGTGGGACAGTTTGTACAAACAGGGCTGATAAAAAAAAACTATTCATAAAAAAAGTCATTTCAGCTAAGCCTCCATAAAGAAGCTCAAGAGATCTAACTACCATACCCACTTATTTTAAACGGATTCGAATTTCGAATTTTCTTTACCTACTAATTATTATTATTACATTCAAATCCGTTCTTTTTTTGTATGTGTGATCGTAATTTTGGATAGGTACCTCAGTCTGTTGGTAATTGGTGGTGTGCGTATCTTCGTTTACAGAGGTAGATATTTTTGGTCCAGAGTCGCTCAGGATTCGCCCATCTTCTAAGATCAACTCGCGCTTGACCCTCGTAGCTATTTGACGCGTGGTCGTTACTTCGCTCGTTTTCTTCGTCACCCATTCTTCTGTAATGCAAAAGAATTGTGTTAAAAAACATGCACATTTATCTATAAAATCTGCAACCGTTTTTTTAATATTTAACGTATTTTTATTTTTAAAAATTATAACTACATGCAAAACAACCAGTTAGGTATATTTTAAAAAGAAAACAAAAATACTAAATTGATTGAATATTGTTTTTTAAAGCAACGTTGCGGTCTATGATGGAGCGTGCTTACCCTGAAGAAACCAATTCACTCGCGATTTAAAGCTACCCTGACTATGTCTACGAGTAAGTATCAGTTATCGTGTAGAAAATGGACAAAGATTTTATTTTTAACTTTAAAAAATAATAAACGAACCTTCTTTGGTGGTTGCTATGGTATCACCAGGTTCAGCCTGAAACAAAGAAAGAAACGCGTAAAAAAAATGCACAGTGCAAAAATTATAATAAAATTAAATCCCTCCAATTGTAACTCTAACAGCGCCATCTCTTACCGAGTAGCGGAACCGGCACATGTCGTTGTCAACGTAGTCAGCCGATTCGGATAAGAATCGTAAAAGTACTCGAGGCCGCCGCTTGACGGCGCCATGATTGCTTAACGAGAAAACTGTCACCATTAACGCTCATAAAATCCACATAGTTTTCATTGGAATTTTCAAATCTTACACTACACTTTCATTAACTATCACAACTATAATTTAGCAGGTATTAAAATAGTATAATTTACACATATATATCTCAATAAAAGGCACTATTATTACACAAACAACACGGTTTATATTTGAAAAGTACAGATTTTGTTTGTAATAAAGGCGCTATGAAAATCTAGGACTAGTCTTAAAATCGTTATCGTGTGCCCTTAAAGTCAGTTAGAGATCGACTGCAGGGAAATCGAGGCTTAGCAGTTATTTAATTAATGAGTATTAGATTAACATTTTGTTTTGGCGCACAATACAGCTACGTGTTAGGAATTCTGTTTGTATGCCACCACTTCCTCGGGGACCGCACGAACTTGTTGAACTCTAATTGGCCGAGTGAGGGGTTCATAAATATTTATAGGACTTTGTCACTGTAGTTTATTTGCTATTTAAGCACAATATAGCAAGATTTTAGAGAAGTTTTACGTTGACAAAGTTCTATGATAAGCATTTGCGTTTGCAAGTGTGTTATCCATTTAGGTCAAAACTAAGTAAATTACACTGGCAAATACGCTAACCGCACTGGTCTAATACAAAAGAAAAGAAAGAAAGAACTAAATAATATTTAAAAAATCGAACTATCCTATTCGTCATTCCGGAAAAGGTAAACAGACAACCTAATTATGTCTATATCGACGGTAGAACCAATTTAATTACTGTCAAAAATCATTAAATTATTTAACACATCAATTATCACAGAGTAAAACATTCATAATCTAATAAGCATCATTTTAAGTCACTGACAGCTCAACTAATCTTTTTAATTTTCGGTCACCGACACCGCTATAAAGATGTGCAAGATACGGCACACGTCATGCGTGACAAATTGTGACGTTACGGAATGATTTACGACGGGCAGCGACCAGCGTGCGATTGTGAGCGTGGTTCATGTTGACAGTATCGGTTCATCGTCGCGTAGAAATGAAGTGGCATATCTAGCCGGTAAACGTCTTTGTTGGTATCATCAATCATTTTGTTGAATGTGTAAACACTTTGTTGCAGCTGTTTTAACACGTGTTGTTGTGATATTTTTGTTTTAATTATACATTTTAATGTAGAGGTGCAACCGCCTAGAATATAAAACGTGTTTAACTCTTAGTAAATATAATAAGTACTATGTTGTTTTAACTGAATAAGTAGAGGGTCACAATTATCTATGATGTCATTATGTAATTATGCGAATAGATAGTCATCTATTCTGTTCCCTTTAATTTTCTAAGCTATGTCAGATTTAACGAAAATTAAAAAAAAAACAGATTAAAAGTATAGGTAACTAAGGATACTTTCTGCATCCTGATAAACTGAAAAAAAACCAAGTACCTCAACTAGCTAAGTGCACACTTTCGCAAATCATTACATTAATTTAGCGGTCAAGTGCCTGTATAAAATAAAATAAAAATAAAAACTGCGACATGCTTCATGTAGACATTATAGATAAATTCAAAGTTACATATGCCTCATAAACTAAACAATGATGGCAAATGTACAAGTCGTGCGACGCCAACACCGAGAAGAAGAAAAAAGGAAATAATGTGTTGCACCCATTGTGTTGCGCAGGGTGCATCACAATGCAGCGGCCTTGCCGTCGCGCTGCGGCGACCACGCGGCAAGGGCGCGACCTCCACCGTTGACACGAAACTAATGCTATATGAGTAATAAAATTAATACTATGTAGGTAGGTAGACTCTTTATCTAGTGCCGCTAACGAGCTAAGCAAAGACAGGTTTATTAGTCACCTATAGCATATCTTTACAAGATTTTATTCAGATTCATACAATGTTTATTGTAGCGGGGAATTGAGACGTCAAAATCTTACAAATAGTCTACATAAATACAATACAATACATCGATAATTGCCAATCAGGCTGAGATTTTTTTATTTTTTTATTCGACAATAGGCTTGCTTGCGACAGTTACGTTCTACGATAGAGCGTGCTTGCCTAGAAGAAACCTATTCACTCGAGATGTGACATATGCAATAATAATACAGACACTGATGCCAGATTGGAGGTTTTTCCCCCAAATTTGAAGGATTTGAGAGAGTCATAGAGGGAAAATTAGGTGAAAAAAACTAGTTTTGGAAGAAAAATTCTGATATTGGATATTTAGTACAAAATTTTTATATGGGAATAATTATCCTTAGGTCTAAGGATTCCAGTACCAGTCATTATCGCGATTCTGATGAAATAACCAAAAAATAGGCATGGTAATTAAATAATTGACTTTGCTATTAATCGAAGAAAGAATAAGAAACCTACAACTGTAACTTACTTATACACCTTCATTTACCAGATAGACCAAACGTCCAAATAAATTCAACGTAAATCTGTCCGACATCTCATTAAAATTATTCATGAAACATGAAAGCGCGCGACATTCAACACCGGAATTAACTGATTAATGCTATCAGAATAAAACCGGTCTATTCAAGTCAACTCCGTGTCGGACCATTTACTCTTAATTAATAAATCCACTGTTCCGGAGTAATGACCTACGAACCGTGCATTCTTTAGTTCTGAGAATATGTGTAAAGCCATATACATACAAAACAGGAACATCGCGAACACAAACATTTAGCATATATACCTAATAGTTCTACGAACATTCAAGTAGACTTCGTGAGCGCTAATTTTTGCAAAATTACTTGTTACAAAAAAGTGTACTCCACATATTCGTAATTAATTCGACGACCTGTAAACCGATTTTGCTCATAATCAAAAAAAAAAAAAATTATCTTTTTTTTTTATCTCCACAGACACCAGGGTCCGGGACCTTTGTCATGATTACAAACTATTGTTTACTAATTATCGTTACGGGAAAATAATTTTATTTTAATTTAAGTACTTATTACTATGTTGCGTGCATAATCAAAATTCTATATATATATAAAAAAATGAGGAACCTATATACCAAGTGTTGTCATGATTGTTTGAAAATACAATAATCACAACATACAAAATACACAAATAACATAAGGACACAAGAACGAAAATCTTGTTGATTGATGTATTCTTTCTTTGCATTGCTAATTTACGTCTGTATACCACAGACGTAAACTAGCAATGCGAAGAAAAACATCTGAACGAATAACCAACTTGTAGCCTATTTACAACCATTCGGATACGGAATCGGGTCAGAAAATATAACACCATCTCTGTCATTATGTATGAAAATGACAGAGATAGAAGTATAGTTTCCGACCCAATTGGGTCGAGGAACGAGCAATTTGGGTCGTTTACCTAGCAAGCCCGAATCTGTTTCGTTGAACTGTCTGATTCCAGAAGTCTTCCCTGATTTCGAGTTTCTGTTTTCGTAAAGCGAGACATAATAATAATAGCTTCTTCCAGTTACATATTTAGTTATAAAAACCAAAGTAATCGTTGAGCAAACATGCAAAAAAACAGTCCCATTATAACCTCTTCCTTATTTGAAGTCGGTTCATAAGTTTGATTTACCCGAACAAACAAGTTGGATTCGTATTTATTTATACCTACCCAAAGCCCTGTTATTTTCGCGGGTGAGTGAATATCAGACGGATTATCAAATTGTCATTAGTAAGTTAAAGATAAATCTTTAACTTTATCCAAATGACATTTTATAGAAAAAAACGTTTTCTACTAAACTATATTCAATGTTTCATAACATTCAAAAATATGTTTGTATCATGGTGTTCGGTCATGCTATTAAAGTTATTGCGTATTATGCAACACAACTAATTTGTGCATTTGTGTGTATGCGACTTAAGTTAAACAGCTTAAGGCGAGCCCGTTGTGCTATTCCATGTCAACAGACTAATTAAGTTCCTGTAGTTAACTTTAATAGAGTTCAATATTTTATTTTCGTATTCTTGTGATAATTAAAACTTAATATTACGAAAGAAAATGCAATCATAATTTATGTGTTTAATTTTCATGTTCCCTATCTTTGACCCGCTATTTTAAATCATATTATTTCTTTGTATCTGATAAGACTTATTTTTTCCTCAATTTTTATTTAGGTTTTTTTAGCTTACACAATATTTTTTTACTTAGTGAACTCAGAGTAAAGAAATTTTAAGACGGAACGCAGAGTAGTTGAAAGCTAAAAAACTTTTGTAAAGGTAACGAATTTATCTTTATCTCAAAAAAAAAAACATAAGACTCTACACCTAAGCTTTGTCCATTCTGTTAATAATTACAAATATTTTTTTCTTTGGTCGGAGATAAAAACGGTTTTATTTATTGTATAGCTAGATGAGATAATGGTCAAGCGTTAGCGCTTGACCATCATCTAATGATGCGTTAGAGTGGCTAAAGTTTACCCTAAAGAAACTAATTCATTCACCATTCTTTTTGTTAGCATTAATGTCGAGTTGTGTTCGTTCTGTTTTCTCATGCACAGGCACTTTATTCTATAGCCTGAGAAATGTAAATGCGTAATTTCGAAATAAAATCAAAACAGCTATCGTTTTAAAAATTTCTGGAGCAAAATTCTATTCTAAAAATATGTTTTTAAGATTTTAAATTCCTTATAATTATGAAGTTACAAAGTAGAGCAACGTTATCTGACATGCTCGCGGGCTCAGGGCCGGCCGCAGTCCACCTCCATGGGGGTATCTCGGCAGGCCATCAATTTCGGACACATGCACTACTTGCGAACAATGAAGTGTTTGGGACGGAGTTCATGTATACAATGTCTAGCCGTGCGCTAATGGGGGGTGTCGCCGGTCTAGGGCTGCTATTTACGCTATAGTAATTCAAAAACGTAAAAATTTCAGATGGTTTGAATTTGTTTGTATAAATAAGCAATAACTGGATCAGAGCACCATGATATTTTTACTCTTCATAATTGATTCAAAATTTAATCTAGCTTGAACCATCATTGAACAACGTTTTTTTTTAAATAATCGCTTAGACTTTTGCCACAGATAAGGGAACTAAACTTTGAAAGGCAAAGATAGATAACGGTAATGAGGCCTACGTTTTAATGAAAATGTGAATATAAAATAATTTACTATGTCTTTACATCAAAACGGCAGACAGACTATATTCAAAAACATGTTTTTTCTTTTAAATATAAAACTAAACTGAAATAGACGGTAAAAAGTAAAAAAATTACCAAGTTCTCGTGCACATTTACGGATAAAACGGGTAGAATATCAAAATCATGATAAACATATCAGTACAGAGTAGGTCTCCAATGACAAGACGTTTTCAGTGTGTTATTTGTGTTATACATAAACTTTTGCTAGTGAAATTTTTCTGAATTATCACTTTCTTGCCTTTTTCCCACTGGGTGACATAGCACATTTCTTTTCACCACTTCAGTATGTTTGACGTCATATCTACATTCGCGAAACTCAGAATATCAAGATAAAACTACAAGACATAGCTAGATTATAAAATTTCCTCTTAATCATCATCATCATCATCTCAGCCACAAGAAGCCCACTGCTGGACATAGGCCTCCTCCATGGATTTCCAAAAAGACCGGTTGGAAGCGGCCTGCATCCAACGTCTTCCTGCCACTTGTATGATATCTTCTGTCCATCCACCTTGTGGCTGGTCTTCCTCTTAATTGTAAAGTAATTTTTAAATATGAAGTATTATTAGCAAGTTAAGCATTTAGTTTAGCATTTTTGGGTCCTTGGGGACCGGGAGCTCATCTCATTTTCAAAAATTTATCTGAGCGCCTGATCGATGCGACGCGTGACCGAAATGCTGGCGCGTATCTGGCCCAACGCATAAGCATTGCTATTCAACGTGGCAATGCGGGCAGCATGCTGGGTACGCTGCCAACTGGTAGTGGGTTTTTGAGCATTTGGATTATCTTTAGACCTTTATCGGTCTGTGGTGATCGATGTGCTTTTTGTGTAGTAGTTTAGTTAGTTGAGTTGATTAGTTAGTTGATAACGCCTTTATTAACTACAACACAACAATATAGAGATTGTTGTGTTGTAGTTAATAAAGGCGTTATCAAGTTATTCTACGCGTAACAGGTATAGCTATATGAGCGTTCGGTTTTGAAAAAAAAAATGATCAAATGAAAATAACACGAAATAATCTAAATTTATTAAAACATTCTTGATGCAAATAGTGGAACAGATAATTTTATTTAAATTAGCTTTCACATTAAAATGACAGTGTATAAAATGGAGTCATCATTTCTCTGGATCAATTCACAACCTCAGATTATTCTAAAACCACAAATCATTCTACGTAAAATAAACAAGAATCATTTTCCATTATTGAAGGTAGCATCCCTGAATGTATCCAACTCTGAACACAATAGAGCTATCGGTTCAATCTAACTTGTTCGATGTAATGGAACGGAGGCGGCACATAAAACTGACAGGGGACCAACTGACGAGGTCTTTGTGAACCCAATAGAGATCATAACTCTGTACTTGTCATAACTCATATCTCTAAAGGAGGAAAGGAAGTTACAAGGAAATCAGTTGTATTGATCGAAATTTAAGGAGTGTATAAGTGGTTTAGTTCACAAATGTTATTCATTTAAGACTTGAAGTTATGTAAAGTATACGCGCTAGATCCGTCAAAATAGGTTTGATTACATAAAATTAGTATTGTATTTCTAATTTTCATACAATATACGGGGCAAACAACGATATGGGGCAAAATATGTTTGTATAAAAGGTATATCCTTTTTTTAGGCTTCAAAAAGTTTTCGATTCGATCAATCACTATTTACGGAGTATGTAAAATATTAAGTAACTCTTCTTGGAAATGAACGAATTATTATTCACATATTTATTAACTAATCTTAAACCTAAGTTTTTACAATATTTATATAAAAACAATAAAAACATTATAAAAATTTAAGCATAGGGTGCCGCCGGCAGCGGGGCGGGGCTCAAGCTGCCGGTGGTCTCTACAGAGAGAGGAACCTCCTGACAATACATGCCGTGTCCAGGATGACTGCCTTCTGTATCCGACCCTTGACCCAACCATCGAGCGAGATTATTATTATTATTATAATAATTAAATTAAAATTATTATCTCCCAACAAATCGCGTCCTGAATTATTAATAATACGCTATAGTTTTACTTGACTGCGTAAGAAGGGGGTTTTGTTTTAAGAGAGTATGTATGTATGTAGGAATGTATGTTTCTATATTACTCCTACAGCCTTAACGTCTTGAAAGATTTTGCAAGTCTCAAAGGCTAACTTTTTTGGATTTTATAATAATACAATAACTCACAAAAATAAAAAAATTACATTTTCATAACCCCCAACCAAACAAACTTTTCGCAGCAAATAAATAATTTTAATTTAATTGATTTTTTAATTTAATTTTAATTTAAGGTCCCGGTTGTTCAGCAATCGTTAAGTCAAGTCAGAGGCCTTTCGGCGGCTTAATAACTCTGACAATAGGGCTGGCCACTCAGTCTATACGACAAACAATATTTAATTATTACAAATAATCGACATTTAATTATATTTTACATTGGCTACACGAATACTTTCTCTCGAATACATTTTCATTCAACAGCATGTAAGTGTAACACAATCGTAAGTTAGATTGCGATTGGAATCGGTCTTATGCAATAGAATATTTTTTGTTCTTTTAATAAATAGATAATTGCTATAAATAGATTTTTTAAATATCATAAATTCTAATTCATAAAAACTAAATAAGCAATCAAAGCAATTAATTAACTGCCAAGATAGGAAAGACAGGAACAAAAATTTAACTAAAAGCCAGTGGCCAATGTCTTGAATCGTTTACAAAACGGGCTTAAAGGTCGAACTAAATAAAGCCAGATGGTTTGCCAAAAGAATGAAGCATGGAACAAAGCCGACATTAAGTGGCAAAGGTCGACGTTCGTATAATTTCGATTGGCTATTGTACGATAATTTTGTTATGATAGCTTTCCAATATCTACATCGCTGTTTACAATAAGCAATACTTACATAATAGATGTTATATTAACCTAGAAACATAAACAATTATAATTTTAAATTTAATAAAAATATTTTTATGTACGTAAATCTATCCGAATCAGCTCTGTTTTAACCGACTTCAAGAAAAGAGGAGGTTATCATTTCGTCGTATATTTTTTTTCTGTATACCCTCTGCTGGCTCGGGTCACTTCTCGTTGTAAGAAGAGTTAGGACATGTAGATTTGCCGGGAACGTGAGAAAGAAATATTGACGCTCTGTTTTATTGAGCTCCTATAGCTCTCAAACTGATGGACAAATTTTGATTTATTTATTTTTATTTAGATCGAGTGTGTTCTTAATTATGTTTCATCAAAATTGATTCGGCTGTTTTTCTATGTCGAAGATTTTTAAGTTTTTATCATCATCATCATCTCAGCCATAAGAAGTCCACTGCTGGACATAGGCCTCCCCCATGGATTTCCAAAAAGACCGATTGGAAGCAGCTTGCATCCAGCGTCTTCCCGCCACTTGTATGATGTCATCTACTTGGATGATGTCTTGTTTAAAGTTTTACTTGTTTGCAATTACAACCCATACTTCCAAATCCTAAATTAAACATGGAATTTTTATTTTATTTAATTTCAAAATTTATTGCATTTAATTTCAAAATCTAATCATTTTTCTCAAAAAAAATGAGTTTTTTTTTTTATATACATTATAGATTGACCACCAACTCGCCTGATGTTAAGCGACGGTGTGGCCGAGGATGGAGCTCGTCGATCTAGAAGATATCTGTTCACTCTAGCCTTGAAAATTCCAAGATTGTAGGTCTCAGGAAACAGAGATGGCGGCAACGAATTCCATTCATCCAATCATGGGATTCATGAGCAACACGCGCAGGATTGACGAACAAAAGACTTCAACGGGTTGCTTTAAAAATACTTTTTTTTTTAATTTTTTTATAAGTATTAATTTTTCAGGAATTTATTCCTAGAAATAAAATAAAAATCAAACATTTTAAAACTATTAGTAACATTTTAACTTTAAATTTATACATTTTTATTTGTAAAATTGCAACGCTTTGTAGAGGTTGTTTTGCCAATTTGGCCTCCGCCCTTTCTAAAAGACTCAGGTCTTCAATTTACAAAAACAAAGTGGTCTGTTAATTTACGTTTGTTAAGTGTATAAATAAATAATTTTAATCTTGTTATTGTCAAGGCTAGAGTGAACAGATATATTTTAGGTCCACAAGTTCCTCCCTCGCCTACTCATCGATCAAACAAAAAAAAAACGTAAAAATGTGTTTTAATAAACTTACATAAACTTAAAACCTATTTTACTTTAACTGCTTATACTAATAGTTACGATTTACTTCGTAAACTATTATTAATGATAAGTACTGATTGGTCAATTATTACATTAAATAACTACTACCAAATCTGTGGCACAATGAAAAAAATTAAAAAATAAATATTTTTTTCCGGATGATTTGCATCCATAGAAATTACATTAGCATTAAAAATTAAATAGAATGAAATAATCAACAAGAAATAAATTAAATTAGTTAATATAATGTACAATATTTACATTACAATAATATTTTTCAATTAATTGATGTTTAATCTAATTTTATAACTATACAATAAACATTTTAATTATTACATAATAGTATACAAACAAGTCATAATAATAAATAAGTCTGTAATAAATTCAATTCAATAAAAAATAAAATTTAGTCAATTGAAACCCATCCTGCATCAACCCTGGTGGAAAGGTGCCCATAATGCAAGCAGCATTGCCACGCTGTATGGCAATAGCCAACCTTTGCACCAGAAACGAAGCAGAACGGGAGTCACCACTGTTGTCCTTTAGTCTTCGGCCAATTTCATTGACGATGCCTTTGGCATCCGCTCCCAACTGTCCAAAGTTTCAACAGCGATGGGTACAAAATAATATTATAAATTAAATTAAATAATTACAACATTAAATAAAATAAAATTAACTATCAAATAAATAAACAATTGCAATGAAATGAATTAAATTGATTGATAGTTAATAATTAAATAAAAATATACAATATTGTCAGTTTAAGTGATAGGTGTGGCACAATTATTACTCTAAAGCACCTGCCAGCTTAAAATAGATTTCTCATTTGATAATCCAAATGCGCCTAATGTCTTGCTTAGAATCGTTAATCTTGTCGCGTTATCTCTGCGTTGCATAACGGACCACATTCATCGTTCGTTTGAAACCGAGAGTGAACCGTGGTAATAGTTTTGTTCCGTACTAACAGTATAAACAAAAAAAAAACTTTTTTTTACTCCTTGATATTCAATTGTCAAGCAGTAGTGTGCAAGCATTTGGACGGTTCCCATTTGTTCTATGGAATATGATATTTTTTGTTGCTCTATAATTATGCTCTATGCTCTCTAAAACTGACCAGAAAAATATATTGTATAAGTATAGGGGAAAACAACATAAAATTATTAAGAAAAAATTAAATTTAAGCACATGTTTCAGTGACGAGCGCATTACATTGCCACACAAGATTCCTACCCATTGAAATCCAACGTTTTGGGTGGCATTGGATTGTAATGAGCAACTGTGAAGCAACCCGTCTCGTCATTCAGTAAGTACAGTGTAAAAAATACTAAAACAATTAACTTCAAAATGTACATAAAGGCCATAAGAAGTCCACTGCTGGACATAGGCCTCCCTCATGGATTTCCAAAAAGACCGATTAGAAGCGGCTTGCATCCAGCGTCTTCCCGCCACTTGGTGAATGAAATCATAGCTCGAACATTTTAGATCAAACCTTCTTTCGGTCACATTTCAAACTAAAAACTTAAAACACCGGAAATATGAAAAGTTATTAAAAAAAAGTCAAATGGTTCCGCTGAATAGAGTCCGATTTGAAAGTGGCCAGTGAAATTTACCTTCACCATTCGCAAATCTTCTTTTTAAATTATGTAAAAATATTTTTTGGTGAGCGTTAAAAGTTTTTGTATTATTTATTTAAAATCTGAATAACTTGAAATGGTACATTTTCACAGTAAAATTTCGCAACCCTAGCTTATTTATAACTTAATTACCTATCTACCATCGTTTCAATACGTCGTGCGAAGTGTAATAGTATTTGTAATCTTAAAATTACCTTTTTTAAATTAGGAACTAACAGCATATCATATACCTATATATATTTTCCTATTCTATTGATTAGTAAAATTAGACAAAAATACAAATTTGAAATGCCAGACACCTTAATGACTTTCATTAAAAACAGAATAACATTTTAACTGCTATTATTTCAGCTTGAAAAACAAAAGGAAAGCAGTCAACGAACTTTGGCATTGGAGTTTACTTTGCCTAGTGGAAATGAGTCAGTGTCCTTACTGCTATAGAGCGGTAGGTAACAGAGAGTGGTATTGTACGATTCTGGCCCATTGACCGGCGGGGTGACCCACGCCGCAAGGCCGTTCACTTCTGTTCGATGGATGGTAGGGCAGGTAGATAATGCCATTCTTTGGAGATGGAACCAATACGGTATGTGATATGAACACAAATAAATTATGACTTTTGAAATATAACGCGTTTAGTATGTATTAAGAGTAACTTTTTCGACGGACTTCAAAGGAGGAGGATCTATGCGGCAAACGACTAATTGTGTTTTGTATATGTTTACAGATTTTTCCATTTGTGGGCCGATTTTGAAAATCCTTTTGCATGCTACCATTTTTTTTTATCAATTTTGCTGAATTTTGCATATATTTTTTCAACTTTTATGATTGGTGAAGTTCTTTAGTAATCATTTCCAGTTATAATATTATTTGAAAATGTGCCGTTTAAAGTCGATTGTTTTAGTTTTTTTTTTTTAACTTTAATTTTAATTCTTAGAGTGTTCTTAGCTATGTTTCATCTAAATCGGTTCAGCCGTTTTTTTTGTCGGGGGTTTTTGAGTTTTTTAAACTTATACTTGTTTATATTGCATAGACTACACATCAGCAATTGTGCTTTTACAAGTGTTTTATTCACTCACATAGTTTAATTAACTTTTAAAAATTTTACTTATACAAAACTTTAAGCCCAAATTGTAACTACTTAATATATTACAACTTTTGTTTAATTTTAATTTACTTTCCGATAGCATTTACGCACAGAAAGTACAAGGAACAACTGTTCCATGAACTTATAAACGCAAGTAAAGTATCCATTGCCACCTGACGATAAATTCATTTTAAAATAGGTCTTGAGATAAGATAGGTAAGTCTATTCAATAAAAACCGATACTAGATGTTGGTTACGCCTATGCATATTCAACCCAACCACTGCATGCTAGAAGCATTATGAAGTAAAATCACTAAATAAGGTGTTGTAGGTACGTGCGTAATTTAAGTCAAGCACCGATAACGAGTTATCAAATTGACTACACTTTCTAGCCATAAACTGAAGATTAGCTAGTAAATATAGTACAGTGGTATACTTTACACTATACATAATAGTCCTGAAATAATATATTAAAGTTTAATCCAGACAAAAGGGCAGATAAATGTGTAAAATGTGTAAACAACTAATTCTGTTTATGTATATTTCATTGCATTTAATACTCGTAGATACGTTGTTAAATTTTTCACAAACTTAAAAATGGATGTCCTAAATTCGATTTCAATTGTTGTGTATATGAGCGTATAGAGATATGCGATAACTTTTTTAGGGGTGCGGGCGCCCATGCGTGAGGCTACGGTATTATCTGTCTGTCTGTCTATCCTACACTTAAACGGATATCTCTTTTGGACAGTAATAGTTACTAAATTAAGTCTCAAAATTGGCAAGATTGTAGGGTTTACTTTGATGTAAATCAACAAGTACTAAAAACTGGTAATAATTTTAAATTAATAATTATTGAAAACTATATTTTTGATAAAACCGTTTGAGGATTCCACAAAAAAAGAAACGAAAAATGGGTGATCCAATTTCCTTGAAGAAAACGGTTGTGTTTAAATATCAATGAAGTATAATTATTGCTTTTTATAATATTAATACTTAATAAATTTACATTGGTGGATGTTCTCCAGGCACTAAGTGTATCTTATATTATGAATTATTATATCAAACCATTAACTTCTTATATCTTAATTATGTATGAGTTGTTAGTTATCATTAATTTTGTAATATTGTATTGTATTAAAACAATTACGTGAATTCAAAAATAGCTATGTAACATAGCTAAATTTATAACCCTTGATGTAACCAACATTTTCCGTTTCGGAGCAGCAATATCCAATTTTTGACATTAGAACCTCATCATAATATGTTTCTAATGGAAAACGCTTTATAAATTTTATCAATATACTCATATTTCAAGGAATTAGATAAATCTTCAAATAATAACAGCTTCATAGTACCATATTATGGCATTATCATCGAAATAAACATACATACACATAAATATAGTTTAAAAAACTGAAAAAAACCGACTTCAAAATACGCAATACAATACTTGACTACGTGACTTGCTGTTCACTTCTCTACAGTTGTTTGGATGATAATTTACCAGTTATTTTGTTATAAAAACCAAAGTACTGCATCGATATTGATAAAATGTATACGGGACCACCTCTAAAGTATGATTTACCAAATACAAAAAGAATAATCAAAAATTAATGCACAATTGGCTGAGTAATCGGTGAACAAACATACATAAAAACATACAGACAGAATGGATGAATCTTTTTAGAAGTCGGTTAAAAATCTCAGCGAGATCGTATCGAAGTTGTAACGAGCGCCTTTAGTCCATACAAATACCTCGTAAACGCAAATAAAAGTTTGTAAAACCACTCAAAACATTTCGTCATACAAACACCCCACACCCATTCACGGGTATTTGAGTAGTGCGTGTAATCGATTTTACGCATGTGTGCGTTTACACATCTATTGTTATCAGTATAAACAAAAGATGTGTCATATTTGGGGCAACTTGTTCAGTTATCCCTTTTTGTCTGATAGCCTTGGCGTGTACCTACTTTGATCGTTATACAATGCTTTGTTTGCTCTGTAAATATTGAAATTCAGTAGATCTCACGCATCTACATCACATAATGTGAGTACATTATGTGATGTAGATGTGTGAGATCTAGTAAAGCAGGAAACTGACGAAATCTAGTCCTTGTTTTTAAGTATCGGGGTTTAATTGAAAATGTATTTCTAAGTAGTCATACTTACTGATCTAAAACATTTACCTTATTTTGTGTGTTTTTTTTTTTTTATCTATTATATATTTTACTTTACCGTCTTCCAAAAAGGAGGAGGTTCTCAATCCGTCGGAATCTTTTTTTTGTTTCAGCTAGGTATATACTTAATGGCAATAGTAAAAAATATCACGCATAGTCTAGGTACTTTAAGTTTGATAATGGTGACTGTCAATGACTTTCTATACCTTATCAAAGTCATTATCACTGTCTATTTATTGAATCATTTATGTACTGGCTAGCCTCAGTTGTTATTATGCCTGCCTTCTAACCTTTATTTTGGGGGTTCGATCCCTACCCAGGACAAATATTTATGAACAAGGATATCTGTTCTGTGTCTGGGTGTTTTTATCTATCATAAGTATTTACTTATTTACAAAAAAATTATAAGTATATAAGTATTCTATCAGCTAAATATATTTTCTAGTTCGCTTAGTACAAGCTTTGCTTAGTTTAAGCTAGATACCGTTGTGTGGAAAAAAATCTCTCAATAGTATAATTTAGTTATAATTATTATAAGAGTCCGAATCGATAAGCCAAGAACCATGAACCATTAAAGAAAAGAAACAATCATAATCAAAAACTAAATCTATTTAAATGTATAATATACAATATACATTGCACAGGCTGGCTACTGTATCAAGTGTCAAATGAGTCACCGCAAGGCGATCCCTCCAGCAAGGTGAATGCGCTAACTCGGCTACATTACCGCCGTGATATGAGCTTGACATTATGACATGCTGTGATTGATTTCTAGGACCGAAATAACCTGCGTCTCATGTTACGAGCTGTTGAATGGAGAGATCTGGCTGGAAATTTTTCCTGTTTCACTTTTTTTATCACCTTTATGCTTGCATGGAACATCCAATTAAAAATATCAACCTCAGCACAAAACTGCAATTCTTGTTAAAACTGCAAATTCATAGAGAACGTTATGCATAAAATTGAAAGTAATTGTCATTTTTTAACAAATATGATATCTACCTGTCATCTCAAATCTATTACTGCCATGTCGCATCCGTGACCACGCAGTCATCGGTGATAACAGTCAACATAGCCCCATAATAATATACGTTCACTCGAAAGGCCACCTCGCCGCAGAATCATATATGTACTAATAACTACATTGGCGACATAAGAACGCCATTAACAAGAATTGAATTGAATTGAACTGTGACCACAGACGCTGCAAAACGAACGAATGTAATAAATTTACGGGGCGCAGCTAGTTTCTTAAATTAAGTATATAAAACTATCTGCGCCCGGTAAAATATAACCTGTCTGTCTCCATGTTTTTAAACTATCTCTGTACCAAGTTTCATAACAATCTGTTTATCCGTTTAACTGCGAAAAGGTGATAACAACAGAGAGACGGATAGAATTACTTTCGCTTTTTAACCGACTTCAAAAAGGTCCGTTCTCAATTTGGTTGTATATTTTATTTATAAACCAGATTTGTTTTTTTTTATTTGAAATGATACTGGAATAAAATAAATAAATTAATTTGTTAAAATTGTTTAATTCGCCTAACGCTGAGCAACATGGAGTTGCCTAAAAACCCCTATTTATTTACTCCCAATTTAAAAACATCCAAAACACATCTATTATAATTAATTTTATTTCATTACTACACCCATTTTGTCAGTACAATCCACAGAAGACAGATTTACTTCTGTCTTCTGTGGTACAATAATTAAGTGTATCTTCGTCTAACAATTTTATTCTGTATCATAAATTTGTACCTGTACTGTAAACAGACGCACAGTGAAGAAAATGATGGTAAGAAAAAATCACCGAAGTAAAATGTAGAAATTTAAGTTAAGAGTATTTTTTTGCAATTCATAGTGAACATGATAATAACAGTATCTTATTATTATTTTCACTTTTCATGTAAGTTTTATGAAAAAGCTCCGCTTAGATAATATAACTTTGGTAAACAATAGAAATCTGGTAGCTTGAAATAAAGATATTAAAGACAAATTGCGAATTTTACACATCTAAATTCATCGAGTAGTTTTAACTACAGATAGGTACCTACATAGAATTAGAAACGTACATACATATGTAAAACATTACTTTCCTTCTTGGGAGTCGAGTAAAAAGAATGCACACACATTCACGTACATCATAAAACTGCCAAAACAATCAAAAGTACATATTAATCATTTACATTGGATTCAAGTTATTAAAACCAAAAATATAGTGGTAGCTTTATTTCACACCTAATTAAATATTTAAACACCTACCATTGTTTCTGTATGTATTTCTGTTTTCACAAATAAAGGAAGTTATGTTAAGGAAGCGAGAATCGATTAGAATTGTTCGAGATATCACGATAAAATTGTTGTTTACTTGGAAACTGTGCATACAATTATAAAATACATACCATTGTATTTAAGTAGGTATTTAATACGGACATGTGACTTTACTGTTGACCTTGAATACGGAATAGGTAGTATACACGTGTTTTACTGTTTAGTAATGTAAGTACGTCATCTGTGTATTATTAATTATTACTTAACATTAAAAAGATATCTGACACAAGTAATGGTTATATCAAACAAAAAAGATCGGATAATTTTTTTATAAATGATTAACGTAGAAGATTTTTATGTATGAAAATTGCCTTGGTTCAAATTGAATTTCTTTTCCGAATATTTATGATGTTAATTTCTAATTTTACAAACTTTTTTTATAAGTTCATGTAGTCATTTCAAAAATGTGGGTATGCGCGAGCGAGACGGACGATGGTCGGACTACGGACTCTTAAAAACATGAAAGTCCTATGTGACTGACTAAGATTTAAATTTGTTTTTTTTAAGTATTCCTTGAAGAATTTCCCAATTGCGAGTAAAACGACGGAGCGCAGCTTGTAAAAGCTATGTTGATGTTTTGCTGAAGTGTCATTATGCTAATGTTAAGTTTTACTTCTTTCTTCCATTATTTTTTAATAATAAAACCGATTTTAGCAACATTTCTATGAGACCAAACCGAAAGTATAAAAAATAATCATTTAGTTCTTTAATTATTATTATTTTTCAAATCTGTTCATAAATAACAGAGTTATGCTGTAACAAACAAAAAATCTGAATTGTTAACCTCCTTATTTTTGAAGTCGGTTTAAATATTAATTTCTCAAAAAAAACATTACATAAAACTAACGTTATAAAGGCAAAAGCGAATGCCTGTTTTTAATCTCTAAGCGAGTGACCGATCTCGATGAAATTTAACTTGAGGACAGCCTCAAGATTTGTTTTCTCTTAAAATTCTAGAAAACCGGAAAATTACTTCCGATGAAGACTGCGCAATGCAATAATAGACTAAGTGATTGAGTGTTTATGATATCACGTATTTTGTGCGAGTGATCTATTTCAATGAAATTTTACTTAAGGAAAGAAAAATATTTTAAGTCTGCTTAAGATATTTTTCTCTTAAAATGCTGAAAACCGGAAAATTACTTCAAATCAAATCAAATCTGTTTATTTGTAAGAATATTGTCATATCATGTTGTACAATGTTGTGTCTCAAATATTCTACCTTATACCTAAGGTTTACAAATCTTTAATTATACCTATATAGCATCAGAATATTTTTCTATCTAAGGTTCACATTATTTTCTCTTAGTCAATTTTTAAAACACATATAAATATACAGTCATTTCATTTTGTCTCTTAAAAAATTATCCACATCATAATAACATTTGTCCATTAATAATTTAAATAATTTGCATTTTAGAATATTAAAATTCAATTCCTTAAAACTATCTGGTAATTTATTATAAATAGTAATAGCCATGCAGTAAACATTGTCACTATACACGCGTACTCATTGCTGAGGAACTAATAATTTATGTATGTGTCGTTGCTGTCTGTCTCTTCCAGGCACATCTCTGTTTAATGTAAATTGCGAATGAAACCGTCGAACAAACAGACATATTTCATATATGTATAGGGAAGGCAAAGGCAAAATATTACATTTCTTAAATAGAGGCCTACATCCGATGAAGACTGTGCGATGCAATAATAGACTAAGTGATTGAGTTGTCTATGATATGACGTATTCAGTAGACAAATGAAATAATTTGCTAATCTTGTTTATAGTTTTTCATGTGATTTAATAAAACAAAACACTCAATCACCTAACAGCCTTGAAAAGTAGGCATGCGACGACATTTTATTTTTCTAGTAACCCACTTTCGATTATCTAACTAAGGCAATTAGTTTAACAACCGTTGCTAACTAGTTGCCATTGAGATAAGCCACATTAGCATTACTCTAACCATTGAATACTCAATGCAATTACGTTTTTTTTTTTACTCAACCAAGAGAATAGACGAGAAAGACAATCTAATGCACTTGAAACATGGATTTTAAGAGTTCAAAACTCTTTGCGGCGGTGCAATACGCTCGTCATTTATAGGTTAAATTCAGAAATATATCTGGAAACACAAAAAAATAAATTTTAGGTTTTCGTAGTAAACAGTCTATCTGTCTGTCTGTCTGTCCTTTGCTCAATAATACGTACTACAAAACTGTAATCGAAAAATTAATAAAATAAAAGCTTGAACAAACAGTTTTTTAGGCACACCACCTACATGTAAAGTTTTATTTTACTTTTGTAATAGAAGAAGATATTGTAATAGTGAAATATTTAAAGTACCTAACTTTAAGAGAGTTACCTCCAAACAAATATGAACCCTGACTACATTAAAGTAAGTTTGTAAGCCGCTTGTTTGCGATAGTGCTACCCGTATCGCACTGCGATGACCGTGAATGCAATCAAAAAATATATCTGTAAGCTATTTGTCTTTACACAGATAAATCTAACTGATGGTAAAACGAGTACTTAGCATATTTATTCCTCTAGAAGATCGCCAAATAAGGCTTCACCGTTGTAAAAACGGCCTTCACGTTTAATTTGAATAAAATTCACACGTCGTAGAAATGCGATAGTCGCGGTGTATGTAAATACGCTCCCACGAAGAGGCAAGGTGAGCTGATACTCTTGAATTTATCGCCGCTGTTACGTCGGTACTTTGTTACGTAATAATGATAAGACGAAGATATGGCGCGTCGGGATCTACGCGATCTTTGCGGAGCCTTTTATGGATATATTGAGCATTTTACTTACCTGATGTTGGTAACCTAAGATCCGAATATGTAATATAATAATATATGCATGAATTTTGTTTTATAGGAATATTAGGTTTACTATTTTACATAATAATATACTAAAAAAAACAACGGGTTGCACTCCGGGAGTGCCGGCAGAAGTGAAAACTTGAACATTAACGTTGTGCATTTTTGAACTTTTTGGAATGGTTAGGGAATAATTTCGCAGGAATTGCTATATTTATCAGTATAAAAGTACTATCATTTATGTGGTTAAATACTTAATTTCCCGTATATTTCATTAATAGATGCACTTTGTTCATTTCCATATTTTAAACATTTTATATAGTTTGTTGATATGTCGATTAAAAAACATAAAATAGCAAAAAGACTGACTCATGAAGGATTTGAACCTCCGCCCTCCGATGGACAAATTGAAATTTATATCGGTGCTCTAACCTACTGAGCTAACGAGTCTTACGTATATGTGTCGAAAATAAGCATTCGGCGCAACGAAATGATGTCATGCTAGAAGGACAAACTTGTACATACAATAATGAGCTTTAAATGCAGAACGTTAGAATAGGTTTCTGACTAAAATAATCCGTCCGTCTTACGAATTTTCGTATTACGAATTTTCGACGTCACCTGACGCGAGTTTAACATTTTGTTACCTATCCCAAAAATACACACAGCTGCTAAAGAAATTTTCACTTCAAAAATTTCGATCGGTCAGTAAACTTCCGAGATATAAACGTTGAAAGTTGTAGGGGAGGGATTCTCTGTCCCTCTCTAGCCAAACAACAGTTTACGTACTGAATTTATACGGCGAACATGATATGCGACGTCATGATATGCGATCGTGTGCTCTCTGTCAAACATGATATTAAAATGCTTGTAACTTTCTTATTACAAAGATTCGGTTATCAACCGAGTTGTCAAATGCGCTTTCGGGGCTTAATTTTTTGTAATATATTAAAAAAAAATGTCATCGAGATATGAAATTTGTAAACAATATAGGTTATTTGTACTCAATGGGTATTATTATTATCTGTTTTTCATTAAACTGTTTATAAACACTAACTTCAAACTAACAAATACTATTCTCGTAATATATATATATATTTTTTTTTTTAGAAAAATTTGTAGATGTATGTATGTCGCGTATATTTACGTGCTAGTCTGCAACAGCAAAGATTGTGTATCAACATTAAATGATCTAAAAAAGAAAATGTTTTCTTGGGCCTTTCTACGTTATGCATCTAAACAACGATAATTAAAATCACAAAGCGTGAATCATATGATTCAGTATTGAAGACTGCTGACGGAGATCTGGCTAGAAATGTCTAAGATCGCTACGAAATGAAAACAATTACAATCATTATGATAATTTCTCGCGTTTTCGAGAAGAAAATGTTGGTTACGTAAGAACTGTGGCCAAAGTCTAATGTTCAATAGGTAAACAAGTAAATCTCCGTCGACAAAAACACTATCTCTGATACATAGTACCTAGTTTTTGTTTATGCTGTAATTACACAAATAACGCAATATTATTGAAAGAAAAACAAAATACCCGATTACTTACAACCAACGTGGCTGAGCCTAGAGATATTAGTATTTGAAATTAAAAGAGTATTTACTTGTAAAGTGTTTGTTTCTACTAATATTTCTCAACTGCGAGTGAACCTGCTAGACAGAACTAGTTATGAACAAAACGTAAAAGCAAGCTTAGCCATAAATAAATAAATAATTATTTAAGTCAACTTTTGCGTTTTGCTACATTATTGAACGAAAACAAAATATCCGACTTCAAATTGTAACCTATTTTTGCCATTCGTCAAACCTTTTTGCCTACGTGGGGTAAATATAATTATATGCCTAAGTTTTCGAAAACATTACGCTCCTTCTTGAGTCATAAAGTAAAAACTTGGCTATAAATGAAGGGATTGGACCATTGAAAAAGGTTTCTTTTAGCACTTCAGGGTAGATTGGCAAGTTGGCAGTAAAAACATTAAAAGAAACAAAAGATATTATTTCAAGAAATAGAAGTTGCAAATTTACAGCTGTCATTAGTAAAATATTTACAAAACGCAAGAAAATCTCGACTTCCTTTTCTCATGAAATGAACAAGGAGCCAAGTGATGCAATATTACAATAACGTGCATGAAATGGAAAACACATTCTATTTCAACCTATTGTCATGTTAAATTGTACGTAAAACATCTAAGCTATGTTTAAGGTATATTCAAAGTGATTCTAGTATCAATTACGAGATTTCAAATTAGTCATTACTCGTGGAAAGTACTTCATAATTATTAGACAAAACGACATAAAATCTACGATTGACCACCAACTCGCCTGATGTTACTCGACGTGGCTGAGGCTGGAACTCGTCGATCTAAAATATAACACCACTCTAGCGTAAACAAATCCAAGACTCTCAGAAAATAAGGTAGGCGTCAAAATATTTTACTATGGAAATTAACGTGGTTTTCACACATTTTTCCTTCCTTATCATTTTTCGTGCAAGGTGCGTCACCGACCGAGAGTGACGTGTGCGCTGCTCCTTTGCAAAGGCCCCCCAAAGTGGTTGAAACTATAGTCGGATATTTCGGCTCAAAACAGACGTGTGTGACCCGTAGTTTTTATTCAAAAATCGGCAAAATATTCCATTCATGTGCAGTGCGTGAACTGAATTCGTTGAGTACGGATTTTTGGCATAATAAATTTTAAATCCGTGAGAAAATGAACACCAAGAGATGAACGTAAATTGCTAAATTAGATCTCTCTCGATGAAAAATCAAGGTTCCAATTACAGACAATTGCTAACACGCGATCGTTTCACGGTTTTATTCAAATAGCGCCTTTACACAAACATCAATTTAAACAAATATCCGTACAAATGCCACTTAATATTGATCAATCACTCAAATTCCTTGCCACCACAATTTTAAACACAACCAAAACTTCACTTCACGAGACTTCACGATTATGAAACTAATATCACTTAGCACTTATGTCATTTCACGTAAATATTCAGTAAATAAAACGTTTTTTTTTCACGTTTTCATGTTCGCGAGAGAAGGCCGTTTGCGCTCGTCGGAAGCTGAGAACAACACTAAGCCACTAAGCTATTGTATGCAAGTGAATTGTAGTACACATTATTATGGACATTTTCCATTCGCGGTGGGGCAATAACGACTGCGGACTAGCGATACGCCATGCCGTTTTGCACTTGTAAAGCGGACTGTTGAATCCAACCTGTTAGTTTTAGCAATATATTCTTGTGTCAAGGCGATAAAGAATTAGCATAGCAAATCAATGTTTGCGAGATTTGTAAATATGAACACGCTAAGTGATGGCAGCATGTTTCTCCATTTCTATATTTATCAATTGCGTCGCTTGAAATATTGATGGATGCTACGTCGTGCAACACTAATCAGGATATTTACAAAATATTTTTATATGTAGAAATACTATTTGAATATAAATGATCTATTTGATCAAAAATTATTAAATAACTCTTAAGGAAAATTTCGAAGATGTCTTAAAATAATGTGTTTGAAATAAAAATAACAAAAAGCAACGAAACAAAAATAGCATGAAGTAAAACTCGTATTAGGCAAAAGACATAAAATAAACATCTAATTTTTTTTTGTTTTCAAAAAGAAAACCATTGAAGTTAGTTTTTTTTTGTCTTCAAGTATAAGATATAAAGATTCTGGATAAGATTTTTATGGAACGCAGGTTTCTACGGAGCCACACTCCCAAAGTCACGAAACACCATTTTATTACTATGCCTCTATACTTATCTCTTGACCAGACAGTAAAGATCAAATGATTTTTTTTGCTTCTTAAGTGCAAGAGTGACAAATTGATGTCACTTGTTTGCTAGTTTGATATATATACAGTGATGATTTAATTAATCATAGGAGGTCTTAAAGGCCTTAACATTGCAAAGAAGTTGGATCCTAACAGTACTCAATAGATCCTAACAGTTTATAGGTTTTCACAATAAGTTTGTCTGTCAAAGATTTGCGTCATAAGTGTTGTTACGGTTGAGTCTTAAACTAAAATAGCTTATACTCTTTATTAACTCAAGATACCCATAAACAGTGATGACAGCAAAATCAAAGAAAAATACATATTCGATGACTTGCTTCATTTCGTGTCCATCCTGTTTTTTATCTCCAGTTTTTGTTAGCATCATTTGAGACGTTAGATCGAGTGTCATCATCATCAAAATATTATTATTTTGTACAGTATAATACTGGTAACGACTTAAATCAGCTAAATAGGTACAGCAAAATATTGAGATATCTGAAAAGATAACTAAGATTACTCAAATTAGGTGCTTTTTTACCGCAATTTTCGTAATATTTTGTAACTGAGGGCCTTGATCGTGATAAGAATGTCATTCGGAACTCTGACCGATTCGATCAATGGGCGAGCCTAAAATGTAGTTTTTTTTTAAATACTTTTTTTTAAATTAGCTAAATAGGTACAACAAAAAACAAGATATTGAGCTATCAGAAAATATAACTAAGATTACTTAAATTAGGTGCGTTTTTAGCCGCAATTTTCCTAATATTTTGTAACTGAGGGCCTTGATCGAGATATGAGGAGATATGAGGACTTGAGGAATGTCATTCGGAACTCTGACCGATTCGAGTAATGGGCGAGCCTAAATGTAGTTATTATTATTTTTTAATAGACGAATTATATTATATTTATTCAGATATAATTAATTAGACAAATTTCAAAAAGCACCTTATTTTGTGTATTCTACTATATTTTTCATTGAAAGGATCTTCGCACCATGTCAGTCTTTATATTTCTTTTAAAAATATGTATAAAATATTATTTAGTAGTATTTTATAATTATATTATATTTATGTATATATACCTATGGTACGAATTGATAACCTTCTCCTTTTTCGAAGTCACGGTGTCCAACCCTGTTAGATGTTTCCCGCACAAATCCAAGAGCTAAAAGTCTCCAGCACGCTCGCTACATTATCTCACTGTATTTCGAGAAAAATCTGCTGGACGAAGAAATACAATGACTTAATTAATTCGTTTATACTTATTTATGGTCAACCTTTGCAACCTATTTTATACACCTGAGGCATTCACCATAATTCTCTTATTATTTTCAGTAGTGCCCACACCTGTAACTTTTTTTCAGACTCCTGCTAAGTGAAGTGTTTTTAAATTAGAATTATAATTTAAGTACTTTTTTATTCTGTAACAAGTTTGCGCTGGACCGCCAACTCACCTGATGTCGACAACGATCTCGGAAAGGACGGTGGAGCACACAAGCCTACAAGAAACCGATTCACTCAATATTCAAAGACACCTAGATTATATTTATCTGTGAAAATCCAATTGTATTCAAAAAATGTAGAATATTGTCCCAGTACACTTGATGAGAGTTCGTTCGAGAAGCACTAATTTAAGCGATCTCGTTTCTTATCAATCGCAAGTTGCAGTTAAATTAACAGTGCGAAGCGATCAGCAGGCATTGTGCACTACCATTGAGATGGCTACCTGAGGGGTTGAGCAACTCGCCTCTTACTGCACGCTGCACTTACTCGCCAAATAATAGTGTTGTGCATTGTAGCCATGTATCGTAATCACGCACCATACAGAAGGAAGAGGTACTGAAGAATACTAGATTGGGATTATTTCAAGTCTTATTTAAACTTTTTAGCGAGATTATTAGTAGTTAATAAACCTAACACGAAGCGTTTCGGAAACTCCTTCATGGAATTCTCTGCCTGCAGATTTGTTTTCTACATCTTAAAATCTGGGCGACTTCAAACGAAGGGTGAATAGGTATCATTTGAGCATGCTCGCTCGTGCTTTAAGAGCGTGCTCCACCTTATACTTAGTATTCACTCCAGTTAGACAAAGTCAAACGTAAGCCCATTCAACGTAAAAAAGACACTTTTGGTATTTTTAAATACATTTTTGATTTGATATCCGAGCCTTGCTATCTGCTGGTTGAAATAGAGATAATTTAAATATAATAATTAAAACGAGCTCATTAGATTTTGGCAGACGCAATTACATTTTAAACTGTGAAAACTGTTCATAATACGAAAACACGTAGCTAATCCGGTTTTGGAAGCAATAAAGTATGTTAAAAAATAGTGTACCTACTATCGTACTTAGTATTATATTTTATCGTTGGCTATAGCGCGTTTGATTGCTTTGCTTCAAGCTACGTGCATTTCTTAGGTGCATGCCAATTTTGACTTAAGAGTTATCGCTGATGATCAATTAATGATCAATTTACCTCTTACCACAAAGCTTGTACGTTGAGCAACCCATGAAATGAAACTGGAAATAGCCTTTATTTCTAGTACTACATCCTTATAAATTAATATAGTACAATTATTTAAATTAAAATATACGAATCATAGTTATTATAGAAACATTCGTAGTAACTAAAAAAAATTAGGTAACCCTACCTACCCATATTTAATTTTATGATAACCATAAGTATATAAGTTTTCAATCATATAATAATTATGTATTTTTATATTTCAGTATCATTATGTATATACATAATCAATACTGTAATAGGGCGAATTCTGTGTACATAATATTTACTCTAAGTAACCCATACTTTATAATTTATTGAAAGAATACTAGTAATCGTTAAATATACTTACGGTGGCTAGAGCCTCCTCATACGTGGCTGGATGAAGGGGTGGCGACGCAGGCGGCGTCTCGTGTGACACTGCAGCAGTCGGCATATTCTTAGCACATACTCGAGTACTCCTGTAACAAACAATACTTGATCAGGTTCAGGTATTACCTCTACTCTATTTTTTTATTTATTGAAATTGGACCCGCTTATAGCATTTGCCAGTGTCAAGTATTAAGATTTCTTCAAGTTACTTGAATAAAATAAGTTATAAATGTTCTAGTCGCAATCGAAGTCACGTATTCAGTCAAATTCGAGTCATACTTCAGTAAAGTGATGGCGACTTTACTAGAAGCTTCAATGGAGTTTTGCCGACACTCACACACTTGATCTAACACTTAATGAATAAAACGCCACCATTTTTATTGCATTAATAGTCAAAATAACACAAGTTTAGGAAAATAAAATAAATCGACAACATGTTTTCGTGACGTTCCCGCCAAAACTTCCTCTACTCTAATTGTCAACGTTCATGATAAGTCCAGGGAGGTTAATATGAAACAAAACATGAAAAAAAAGTTGACACGCGAAACCAAAAGCCTATAAAATATAATTATTTACTAAATCTAATGCTAACAAATGCAAAATTCCTTTTAATTACAAACATTAATACATTTTCACCTGGGCCGGTGTATAATCAAATCTTGCAAGTAAAATTTGACCATTTTCCGGTTTTGACTGAAACATAATTTTACACACATAATTTTTTAGTTATTTATCTTAGATAGGTACGTTCCATTATACGTGATAACTAAGGCATGAAGATCTATTTTGCAGATCCATAGAACTCCGTAACAGATAGTGCTAAGATAGTCTTTGTGCTTATTTATTTTCAATATTTTGTCCATTTATCAATGATCAAAATAACATATACCTATACATGCCAAACAGATACAAACGATTTATTTACTTCATATGAATATACACATATGTCGGGTGTAGTTACCTTCTTTGGCGCCTCCATCATACTATAGTTAACCGTTGTCTTAGTTAATTCATGCAGAATTTCAATTAAGTTATCTAACTTACTGCCAGGGCTTTTTTGTGAGGGCACGAAAGGAAATTTCGAATATATCGAAAAATTTCCATAAAAACTGAAATAATTTAAAACAAAATCAATTTTGGTAAGCTTTATAAAAAAAATAGTTTTTTTTTAATAGGTCAAAATTATCCAAATATTAAATCTAATCTATCTTTCCTGTATAACTTGACTTACAACTTTCGAGAATTAGCGTGCCCCCAAAAAAAAGTGACAAAAAAAGGCCTGGATACCGCTATATTTATATGTCAACTGTGAATAATTAACAACCCGCAAATACACTGCTACATCGATTTGCAAAGCAATGCATTGACTTACAAGGAAACGTGACAATGTATCAGCAAAAAGATTATGGCAGTTCATAATACGAGTATGTGTCCACAATGGTCGTCATGACCTTGGCGCGTGTGGCGAAGCTATAACGACTTTAAAGTACTATACTAGAAGACTCTATAACTAAATTGTAGTATTTAGGACAGTGTAGTAGTTGTGTGCACAGTAGCACAAACTTTTTGTAATAATTGTATTCAATTGGTATTTTCTAGATAGACGAGCTCCATCTTCAGCCACACGGTCGCTTAACATCAGGTGAATTGGTGGTCAATCTATCTACCATAAAAACATTTGATTTATTCAAGAATTCGGTTACCACTAACCGTCTTAATTATAAACGCTGCTTAAGCGCATTTTAGTTAAACAGTGTTTTGTTCCGTTTTTGCTCGTGTCAGTTCCCATCTGACAGAAAGTGACAAGTCCTTATTCAGTACATACAATTTTAACATGCGTTAAAAAGTTGACGGTTAATGTTTTGTAAGTTTTTCGCGATTCTTACTCATTGAAATTAAATAACGCACGCGCTAAGTGTTCAAATCATCAGGTCATATAAAATGTACGTATTTATTTAGTACTACTAGTAATACTTGCACTACTGTATTTATTGCGAAAGGTCTTTAATATAATTAGTACTGTTGTTTTATGTATACCCATTTTTAGAAAAGTTTTGCTTTAACGATAAGCGCAATATTATTATATAAAATTAAGCGATAAGGCTGCAAATTAAAACACCTAGCTGTAATATTATTATCTATGTATTTAATGTTTCTGTATTGTGGTCTTTTAATAAAGCGTTATCTATCTATCTATCCTGTCAGGAAGATATTCCGGAATAGCTCTCATGACTAACAGCTTTACCGGAAAACGTTTCCTAACTTTAAGTAATGCTTAACATATTTTGTCAACTTCTGGCTGACACGTAATGACACTTGCGGAAAGAAGACAGAGAACTAAGACATTGGTTAAAGTTAAGTAGCGTTTTTCGGTAAGGCCCTAACTGTCCTAAATCATTTCTGTCAATAGCAGGACAAACGTTTTCGACGAATGTTGATTATAACTGAAGCGTAAAGTTGTAGTTGAATAATTTAAAACAGTCGTGTGTATCAGAAAAACATTTTTATAATTGTATCACCGGTGTTAATATACTCCGTGAAGATATTCTTTTATACATATAATTACAAGCTCTTGTTTGGCAGCGTGTTATCAGCGTGGCAAATTGATGAAAGTGTGAACTTCAAGGCTTGTTATGATGTTTTCCGTTGGACAAAATGCTGAAAAGATAAGTTTGGACAAGTTTAAATAATTTTGTTTATTGTCGAATATTTCAGTTTTCAATGTTGTTATGGAATGACATTGTTGCGTCCAACGAACACTATAAATTCATACTTAATAGAAGCTCCAAATATACGTTTTAAAAAAATGCTAACCAATGTTATAAAATAGAAAGACTTGTGACTTGTTGTGTTTTTGCCCCAAGAAGTCCACTTCTGGGCATAGGCCTCACCAATGGATTTCCAGAAAGACCGATAGGAAGCGGCTTTTATCCAACATCTTCTAGCCAATTGTGTGAGGTCGTATGTTCACCTTCTAGCTGATCTTCCTGCGCTGCGCTTTCCGGTACGTGGTCTCCACTTTTCGGCTCCATCGGCCATCAGTTCTGCATGATCTGTGCCTTGCCTACTGACATTTTAACTCGCTACTCCGCTGTGCTATGTCAGTAACTTTCGTACGTCTGCAGATATCTTCATTTCATATTCTAACTCGCTTAAAACGAGCATAGCCCTCTCTGATTAAACAATTTATATTTTTTATCGTAATATGCTTCTAATATGTATTATCAAACTAGCACATTTGCAGATACTTCCATCAATGAATTACAGGTCAGTCCGTCACGCTTTCAAAGAGCTAAACACATCTTATATTCTTTAAAACACAGTTAGGTTTTCTTCTTGAAATTAATTAAATTATATCGTATTCAAGTTCATCCTTCCAAACACCTCAAGAAACTTGCTCAATAGTGACAACTATAAAAAGTATGCAATGAGTTGTACTAACAGTTTGATATTTGATAATTATTGTTTTGTGTGTTAAGTACTTGCGTAAAATGGTCGTGTAACGCGGTACCAACGCGACAAATTACACAATCCAGTCGTAAATCAGGCGAATTCAACGCGAATATGTCCCACCCACGTCTAGTATAGCGAAGGTAGGCTGACCATTCATCTGTCACAAATATGCTATTTCGAAATTCAAACTTCGTAAGTCCCTAAAACGAAAACTGCGGAAACAAAAAAAGGGTGTTATTAGTTGTACGTGGGTATCTGTGTATCTGGATATATGTATCTGTCTGTGGCGTCGTAGCTCTCAAACGGATCCGGATGGACCGATGTTGATCTAGTTTTTTTTATTTGAAAGAAGACTTGATCGAGATTATTTGTAACTATGTTTCATCTAAGTATTTGTTAGTTGCTATATTTCATCTGTGTTTTTTTTTTTAAGTCGAGGGTTTTTTAAGTTTTCTAATTTATAACTCTTACTCAAGATGTTTGATAACTTCATCAAAATCACAGAATAGACGTCAAAGCGTATTTTATGTCTCTTTCGGACGTTACAATATCGTCGTGAAAATTTAGTACAAAATTAAGCTCTGCTGCAAAACCTCAAATCTCAAACATCAAATCAGTCAAGTAGTTTAGGCTACATTAACAAGAGAAAGCTTACAAGTTTCTTAAAGAAAGCTTCTTCGCTGAAAGCGATCTCTTCCAGACAACCTTGTAATTAAGCTTTATCCTGAAACAATTTTGATAGAAGACAAAATTGACAATGATGGTCACTCTACACAAGGACATAAACTGCATACCGAACGGTACAGCTGATGGGCATCTGACCCCACCCAGGAATAAAATACGTGATAAACCGTCCATATAGTATTTTATAACGACAAATTACCGTTCACCGTGCCACTTGGCTTTCTAACTTTGGCTAAATTCGCGGTATTTGAAGTAAAACAACGTATGTACACAGAAATTGTTTTTGAAGTGAAAGCTTATTTTTTAGGGTACTTTGTTTTCTGGACTCTATCCGGACGGATAGAGTCCAGAAAACAAAGTCCTTCCGGTCCGAAACTGACACTGTCACTGTCTGACTGTAGGAGATGAGTGTACCCGGTGCAGGTTAAAACCGGCACATTCTTCTCCTACGCCAATCTATCCATTATCATCTCAACCAGAAGAAATTCACTAAAAGACACAGGCCTCCCCAATGGATTTCCAAAAAGCCTGATGGAAGCAACTTGCATCCATCTTCTCTCTGGCACTTGAGGGCCTAAACTCCTAAGCTCTTGGCTAGCTAATATAATTTTGATTTCGCAAAGAAACTTAAAAAACTTGTCGAGTTTCAAAATTCAAAGATAATAGCTCTTTTGTAAAATTTGATAAAATTAGATACGTTCTTTTACTTGGAACAGAACAGATTCAAATTAAACTTATTTGGAGTCAACGCTACCACTGATTTGCATTTTATCACGGTTATTAGGTACCAATTTATTTAGTAAACGTAGATATGGGATACATAAAAGCCTTTATCTTTTACGTGTTAAATATCATCAAAAACAAGACGCCGCCGCCGCTTCTGTTTACATATTTTTACTGAATTTGCATTCATATCATGAATTTTGAACGTATTTTTTATTAGGCGCCATATACGGAGGCCGGATAGAGGTTTTAGTAGGTGCAATACAACAAAACTTATTGCTTCCCCAAGCAATAGATATCTAGCGTATAATAGTCTGTGTTTTCCTACATGTCTTATTAAATAAACAACACTGGCGGATTGGCGAGCACGAGAGATATTCGTAACTTAGAGAATAACGGCCTTACCGTTAAAAACGTTACTTAACTTTATATAACCATCGTTTTATTTTCTCTGTTTTCCTTCCGCAAGTGTCATTTACGTATCAGCGAGAATTTGTCAAAAAATGTTATGCAACGCTTAAAGTTAAGTAATGTTTTTCGGTAAGGCCGTAAGAGCTCTCATGATTGCTAGTCTGCTATTGTTTACTTTTTAAGTTATATAAGGATACAAAGACTTTATATACGTATCGATTTTGGATTTGCCAGTGACAATATTCTTGTTTACCTGTATTAAGTTTCACGGTACACAAGGCAAGCTTTCTATAACAGTCCAAGTCCACTCAAAACTTTGGAATCCAATAGTTCAAAATCTAGTGTAACAATGCACTATATACGTCATTCTGGCGTATTAGGTGTCAAATCTCGTAATACCAAGAAATTTTACTGGAAACGTTGCCCTCCGGAACACAATAATGTATGCACACTACTGTTTGGCAGTTGAATAACTCACGAAACATCTACTTCTAGGTGTCATTGAACATTTATTTATATAAATTATCCTCCTCTTTATCCTTCGCTCTTTATACGAGAGAGCCGACGAGCTCGTCACTTGGTGACAAATAAAATCTCCTTGTCATCAAAAGAAGGCCGTAAAAAAGGCATAATGGCAGAGACAGTGAGTGTGGCTTTACCAAAATTGTCGGCAACAATTTTTTTCTCCAAGTGATATATTTAACAACATTAAATGACTCTCCAAACATAGTAGCGTTTATTTCGTGCTGAACTTTTCACATAATGATTCACTCAGGTGCACACTTGTCCAAATACTCACGATTGTTATTATTCAGTGATTCATTAAAGAAAACAGAAATACTGACATAATTAATCACAAAATTAATTATAGCTATCAACTGAGTATTTAAAAAGTCTATCTGTCATAATCATAATGGATTATATCTCGATGATGGGTTGAGTTAATCTTTTGCCTTCGCCTTTGTTTGGACTATAAATAGTCTTCCCAACTGGCTCTCTCGTTTTCTCAAACTCTTTCTATGATAGTTTTCAGTAATTTGTCACACAATATGGCTAAACTTCTTGCCACTTTGATGTATTTTATTGCCTTGGTTACTCGCAAGGAAAAAAAAAACATTTTAGGCTTCAGCAGCTTGAGAATAGAAACTTAAAATTCTACTTACACACTCATTAGTTAATTCAACAGGGAATAACTTTAATAGCCACTTGGAATACATAATACTATCCATAAAGGCTGAAAGTATACTAACTATGCGGACATCATTTCCTCTACGCATTAAAATATGATTGAATAATTTGTAATTGTAGTTATTTAATAACTTTATTTAAATGAGATTCCTGGTTGAAAGATGGATTGTGAACGTGCTGTGGAAATGTTATGAAGCTGTAAGTATGGAGTGCGCATTTCACACTCATCCCACTCACACATTTGCACATTTTTAAAGATATCTTTGAGAGATATTCTTTTAAATTTCTATCTTGCGTAAAAAAAGAAAATAATATAATAATAAATTACCCAAATCGACTTATGATACATAGGTTATATAGGGAATTTTGACAATAATATCACATACTATATTTATTATGTAGTTTTGACGACAATTAAAAAACGGCTTTTCAATTCACTCACAATCCATGCTTGTAATGAAACACTTATTAAAGCCTGCACCATCCGATAGCCAAACATCATTTGTTAGGAAAGAAAACATGTTTTTTTTGTTCCCACTAAAAACCTCTCGACACCAGATGTTTATTAAGTTGGAATTGACGGCCTTTAGCTAAGAATAGGTTGAACAGCTGCCAACGATGCGGCTTTTAGACTTGCAGATAGTTGAGATAACTTGGCATACCCGTCGGACTCTCTGACCTCATAATATTTAAGTAACTTAAGTCTATGAAGTTTTTATTGTTCAACTAAAGAGAGTAAAAATAATAACGCAGTCTCAATATTACAACCAATATGGGTTAGCATTTGAAATAGTTCGGGATTCTCCACATTTTTTTTTATAATGTCTGTAGGTATACAGTCCACAATTATTTTACATGTAGCTGTAACATTGGCTAACCTATTTATATTTTAAGTTCTGTGCTGAAGTGTAACCGAAACTGTCGAATTTTCAGTATTTCTCACGATTGCCCGATTATAAAACTGTTAATATTACCTAAATCAGTTTTTTAGCTATTTTACATTTACGCATTTTGACAACGCTTTTTTCTTATTTTTAAGAGTATTAACCATCAATGCTTGATTAGAGAAGATAAAATGGCAATCCCAAGGGAATAAGAAGTATTGTGTATTAGTATTTAGACAGTAGGTATTAGTATAGAATAATTTAGACTTTAGTATTTGGACAGTTCAGTACATCCTAAGGGTATGGGGATACCCTTAGGATGTACTGAACTGTCCAAATATATCCATTTATTAGGGCAATTCTATTGATCAATCAATTTTTTGTTGACATTTAGATTTTCGACCAAAAAATAAAATGACAAATGTCAAAGCCAAATAAATAATTTTAACGTGTTCATAAACTTTAATTACTATGTTGACATATCCGTCACACCTACTTAAACATAGATCTGATAATAGTACGCACTTAAACCATAATGCTTAGTTTTTTACCGATAGCAATCTGAAACAATAACTGGAGCTGGTTATGCTAAACAACCTGATGCAAAACTAATTTATTCGAACAAGTTTCTAGTAGTCATTACTTATTACATAGGCCTTTCGTAACTGTGATCAAACTCTTTGCAATTACGCGCTAACTTCTTGAGTAAGAGAATGTGTTTAGTCATCAAGTATTTTAAAATCGTGTGATCTAACAAGTATTATAGAGGAGCTCATCTCATTTTCAAAAATTTATCTGAGCGCCTGATCGATGCGACGCGTGACCAAAATGCTGGCGCGTATCTGGCCCAACGCATAAGCATTGCCATTCAACGTGGCAATGCGGTAAGCATGCTGGGTACGCTGCCAACTGGTAGTGGGTTTGAGCATTTGGATTATCTTTAGACCTTTATCGGTCTGGGGTGATCGTTGTGCTTTTTGTGTAGTAGTTGATTCTGTATATTGTTGTGTTGTAGTTAATAAAGGCGCTTGCCACAAAAAAAAGTATTATGTTCTAGTAGTTAAAATAATAGGCATAAATAGTTTTAGAACTAAACACCCCTACTACATGTACAAAAATCAAAACGAGATCATTCGCACGGAAATCAATCAACTCATTTAGGCCATAGGATGTAATAAGAACAAAAATATGTGCATACATTTACCTGAAAACTATTACCCTCTTCCTTAAACAGTCGGAGAAAAACCTGAAAAATCATCCTGAATCAAAAGTATCCAAATTAAGTAAAAAAAACTAAGTACAACAATTTATTTATCTGACATTTTGTATAATTAAATGCCAATAGTTATCTTACCTATCCGTGAGGTACCTTCGGCAGAATTGTACTCTATCAAGGACAGCGTATATATAATTCCACCTCATCAAAGTTGATTAAATGTTTTTTTTTTTTTTTTTTTATCAGCCCTGTTTGTACAAACTGTCCCACTGATGGGAACGGGCCATCTTCTCATTGTGAGAAGGGTTAGGCCATAGTCTGCCACGCTGGCCAAGTGCGGGTTGGCAGACTCCACACATCTTCAAGATCATTGAGAACTCTCAGACATGTATGTCTTGTCAAATACAAATTTAAATCGAATAAATTTACAGCATTGATATTTAGTTGGACTTTAAAATGATTTAACGCCTTAATTTATAAATAATTGTACGAGTATGCTGTTTCTATATTTATGACCCAATTACGCCGTAGGCAGTATATTGGGCTAATAAGGCGCTAGGATTTCCTGTTACCAGTTCTCACGCCCTTGACTTATCAGGGTTTTTATGACGATTAAAGTTTTAGCGTTAATTACGTCGCATTTGCAGTTATTTTGAAACTGGGAAATACCACTGAGAATATTGCAAGTAGCTTTTAATATTCGTTGAAAGAAGCCGACAGAAGTATTAACTGGATCAATGAATCAGATTGTTATGAATAAAAAAGTAAATATAGTTTTATAGAATTAACTCTTTTTTTATAAAGAATGAATCACTTTGTGGTAAGCGCCATGGTTACCAATAAAAATAAGCGCACAGTAAGTCAAGCTCCAACGCGCGCAACTATCTCTCTCGCGCATCACACCCTTTTTAAACATATAAAAGCCATTGGTTAGGGATATTAGAAAAATGAGAAATAAATTTGTTTATTTAGATAGGAGAAATATTTAAATATTTTTTTTATTCAGATGTCACTTTTTATTCACTATTCTGTCGCCAGTATGTATACTGGCGACAGAATAGTTAATAAACATTTTCCTACTCCTAGATATTCTGCGACATAGCATCATGTTTACTCGCTACAAATTTAGTAAAATTTGTTATTCATTAACGGCATCTACAACAAGTTTTCTTATTTCTTAAGCTTCAACTGAAATTAAACAGATGTTGATATTTACTGGTGGCTTAAAAATTTGGTTTGGTTATCGTAGTTTTATGTTGTATTTCACCAAGTATCCCACTGAGTAAATATTTCTATGTCAAACAAATGTTTCGATATCTGACTAGAATCGAACAAACAGTCTCAACCTACAATCTTCTATGTACCTATTATGAAACTTCCTAACGCTTCGCTGCCACCATAGCGTAGCACATGCGTATCATATTATGCTACGATAGGAAAAGTCCAATAGGTATGGCAATCCGAGCGTCACGTCACTTTCACATTTACCTACTCGTAACACCAGGTCTGTTAAAAAAACTGTTAGGAATCATATTCAAAATCAAAAAATATCTATTGTATAAACTGGTACATTTGGTGTTATATAGTACTTAGTATCTCAGTCTACTCATTTCGGGCGTAAAATATTTTTGAAGTGAATGAAGTGAATAACGAAATAATTATTTCACAACTTTACTTTCTTACTATTTTTAATTTAAATATACTTATATACATAGCTTTTTCTTATTTCTTTTCTTAACTTATGAAATTGTGAATTACAATACTAAGCGATACGTCTCATAACAGAGATATGTCTCATAATAGACAGTTATTATTTCAAAAAATAACTACTGGTGTTTAATCTCAGTAAGCTAAATAATAGTTTATAAAATACACAGCGATATAATGTACAGTCGCGATATTAGGTTACCATGTTCCATACATTATTGGAAGTCAACTATCTATTTAATAATTGATTTTATGCGTGTTTCGAGCTATGCCTATAGTAAAAAAATTAATTAATGATAGATAGATAGCACTAAATTTTGTGCACACGATTGACCTGTATAAGTAAAATAAATATAACGTTATTGTGTAATATGTACACAATTTTTTATAAGAACCCATGTCATAATGTACGACGAAGAAAATTCGAAAATTAACAAAAAATGGCCATTAAGAACCTAATGTTCACCGAGTATAATGTATAATCATTTCAGTTGTCATTATTTATTGTAAGAAGGGAAACTATAAAATATGTTCGTGATACGTTCGTGACATAAATTAAGACACCTATCCACGTCACGTATTAGTCTAAGAATATCATACCTGATTTAATTCTGCCACGCGTAGCACCATAGATTGCGCAAACGCCGCGCCGTACCTATCGAACAGTATCCTCCCGTGAAACAAGTGAAGTTAATTGCAGATTCCACAGACTAATTAACCGTGAAGGCCGTGTTTTGTATTCTGTGTTCTGTTTCTACTCTAGTTATATTTATTAATGTAAAAATCAAGTAAAGTTAATCTAAAATTAAACGGCGAGATATCAAAAGATGGTATACAAACTGATTTAGATCAGTTTTCAATTAAAATATTAAAAACTTTAATATTATTATAATAAAAATAACTGTGTATAACTCGTAAAAACTTAGCAAGTAATTATATTTTCTCAATAGCAGTATTTTATGTAGGCAGCCATCATAAAATATTAATTTAAATTGAATACCTCAGTACAGAATAATAAAACTTCGATCATCAATCAATAAACCATTATTTACGATGCAACAGAAAGATTATAAGAACAAATATTAATTAATCTTGTTGCAAAGTGCTTTACAACTAAAATAAGATGTTACTCAAGCGCAACACTGAGTCTGGTGCTATGACAAGAATCAGTGAGTCAACTCTTACAAATGGGAGCATCATTCAATGTCTCATTCGAATACTTATCAGATTCAAAAAATGAACGTGCATAAGCATACTGACCAAGCAGGTTATAATGCTCAATCGATTTTCGAAATCGCCAAACATCGATATCTGATTTGGTATCAATAAATAATTCATGAGAATCGCACAATAGGGTCTGCTGGATCAATATTTATGGTGGGTAAAAAAATTATGCAAAATTTCGAGTTTGGCTCTACAGACCAAAATTATAGGATGTGCTCAGTGTGGGTAGCCTCGAAACCTGATTCTGGGCTTGAAATGCGAAAGCTTGTGCTGTCTATTGTATGAATGTGAGGATTGATGGGCAGAAATAAATGAATATAATTTGTTTTTGGAGTTCCTTATCTCTAAAGGTAAAAATGGAACCCTTATAGAAACTCACTCTGAATTCTGTTTGGCACAATTAAATTGGCCTGAATCAACCGGACTTATTAGGTTGTTATTTAGTTTACATAAGAATGTTTGTAACCCTAATTCGAACGCGTAACAAAATTAAATGAATTTGGAATGAAGCTGCACAATACATATTGAATAAAAAAATGCAAAATGTGACGTATAACAATATAATAATAATTTAATAGAAGAACTTCATCATTATCTCAGCCACAAGAATTCCACTGTTGGACATAGGCCTCCCCCATGGATTTCCAAAAAGACCGGTTGGAAGCGGCTTGCTTCCAGCGTCTTCTTGGCTGGCTGAAAAGGACTAATTGTGAGGATTTTAGACATATTTATTTAAGAACAGCTATTTAAAAATAGATGAAAATTTATCAATAGGTACCCATTATCCCCGAAAAAAATGGGGATTTTTTCCATCCATTTTTTTTTTACGTAATAAAATATTTTTACAAAAATTCAAGCGAACACTGTTCTAATAACCGAATCTTTCTGAATAATAAGGTTTCAGAGTTCAATTAGAAAAGAAACCCAAAAAAATAAAATAGGGAAAATTAAACTTATAAATAGTGTCTGATTTGTAAATTTTGGGATAATTAAAAATGGAAAGGAGAACAGCTAAAATATGTATGTTTCATAACTTGTGTCAAAAATAGAAGAACATGATAAAGAAGAAGAACAAAAAAGTTTGATTTTGATTAACTAAATCTCAAAACCTATGAAATCTTTAAGTAGAGCTAACCTTATTAAATAGAGCAAGAAGCTTTCAATCACAAATTCACAAACCTCAAACGAGTTGGAAGTACTCAAGTCGTTATTTAGTTTTTACGCCCCCACTTAGCATTGTTCGATAACGATGAGGTGAAGCCATTGTATGCGAAATAACTCCAATGCACCCCGTGTGTGGTCCATATACTCAGCTAAACCAGCTTCAGTTATTAAGATTACAAAGTTATAGTACAAATTGGTTTTGTTAAGTGTCCTATAGTTGTATCCGTAACATTTTAACATATTGTTGAACACATCCATACAATAGACTAACAAATTTATTTTTTATACAATAGAATAACACTGTTAAGAAATTTTCCGCAAAAATATTTGTATAATAAGTTTGTCTTCTGGTACATTAATATGTATTATATATTTTCACTATAATTTTGATCTTGAATTTAAACATAAAATGGAAACAAGCTTCTTATTCGCCATTTCTTCGGGTGTTTATATGATAGAGCAAAGTATAATATATCGTTAAAATGAAATAAATTTTAATGGATTCATGGCGTATATTTTACATAATTGTATGACCTAGTATTATGATTTTATTACTGTTAAAATTTGTTTCATTTCAATGAGTAAAAAACGCAAAAACCTTAAAAAACAATATATCGTGTTTTGAATCATCATCATCATCTAAGCCAATACTTGGAATCAGTGTTTTGAATACTTGGAAATAATTAAAACAAAGGTTTTTCTGTAACATATTATCTGTAATATTTTTAATGGCTTTTTGACTGTATAAAACTGATTAAAAATAGGTAATTCCGGGATAACGCCCCGTAATAATATCTTAGCGATGACATCTCAATTGATTGCACGTTGGTCTTTCGTAACGGATGTTGGATAACGGAGTCCAACACCAACATTTAACTTGAGCTTTAGATAAAGGAAAAATTTGTGACAAAACCATACAGTCTGTAGTGTTCGGCTAGATAGCTAACACCTTCAAGAATATCTATCAAGCACCTAACGGTAAACTTCCGCAGCCTCACATGAGACCAACTTTCCAATCCAAATTTGATTCCCTTACTATCACGAACCAAACTGTCATCTTTATTTCTGCATACACACAAATTCATAATACAAAATTTACAGTGTAGAGCAATTTCACGTAATTTTTGGTCAAAAACCTAGCTTGTCAAATATAAAAATACTGTGCGAATAAAACGATGCATACTTTCATGACATGACTCATGCTCTTTAACTACGGTATTTCCTTCACCAATCGTGAAACCATTTGGTTGTTGAAGAGTGAAGGGCTCCTGACATTTAGTCCATTACGGTGATAATTTGTAGGCGCGCCTCGTGACTAGCTCATCCGACTAACATTATTCCAGCAAATTGAAGGCCAACCTACCTCCATCCCATAGAACATTAAACTGAAACATTTGACTCTAATGAAAATACACACCTTTATTATACAATAACATTAGTAGGCATTTTCACACAGCACCATCTTCATCATTATCTCAGCTATAAGAAGTCCTGCTGGACATAGGCCTCTCCCATGGATTTCCAAAAAGACCGATTGGAAGCGGCTTGCATCCAGCACCATCTTAGTAACTCGAAATACCAATGACCCTCAATTCTGGACCCACTTTAAGCAAAGCTGTACTATGGGAAACCAAATAGCTGGTAGCTAGCTGCGTCTGGGAGATGATTAGCTCCTAGGATTTTATCTGCCTGCTTACAAATACTATTGAAATTGTTCTCTAAATACTATTATATAAAAATCAAGCGTCAGAATATAAATAAACTTAGGTGTGGAAACTAACACGTTTTTTTACAAAATTTAAATAAAAACTAAAACTATATTCGGATTTTTCGACTCAAAACAGTCGTATGTAAGTGACCCGTAGTTTTTATTTATAATAAACTTAGGTAATTTTTTGCCCACTTTAAAGCGTTTGGCAGAAATTACGACCGACGGTAAGTGTAACAATGATATTATGTATAGCAAAAAAAAAACAGCCGTAAGATAAAAAAGCAAAGTTATCCATATGTTATCTTTCTTTTTTCTTTAGCAGCTAATTATAATCTATAAATTGGTCGTCGGGATAAGTTAGTCAGTAAGTATATTGTATACATTTAGAGTCTATACAAGTCATATTCAGTACGACACATTTCGTTCGGCACAAAATAAGTAACGTCTGGCGACCCTGGGCTCTCGGAATATTGTGATATACTCGTACTTGACCCGAGTGAGGAATATCCATTTGGGGAGAGTTAGGAATGGGTCGAAATTTTCTGTGTCGAATAAGGAACAACCCGAAGTTACTTTTGACATATATTTCTGACAGACAAGCAAACGACAGACAGCAAATGACACATACATTGGGTAATACGAAAAACAAGAAAATACCAGAGCTACCGGTCCACGCTATGTGTACTGTACCTACTTATATATTATGTCAGTCAGGTTGTTTTGTTTATATATTTATTGGTATTGTGTCTGAATGTTTGAGTACCTACAAGGAGTGTTTGTGTCGTTGGTTACGTTTCGATACAACATTACGTCGTTTGTGTTCGTGCGTAAATACTTTAAGGAAACAATAAACAAATACAAAAAGGAAATGACAAATAAAACTGTTAATTTATATCTTTGACAGTATATTTAAAATTTACGCGGCGTGATAGTTAAGGCTTCTTTTGTCGCCAATACATTGCTCAATTTTCATACAACGGGGGAAAAAAGATTTATACAATAATTGACATTTAAATGAAATGAATGTATGTTATAGATAACATAAATTCAAAAACTAAAGTTAATCTGGAAAAAAGGTCTAATACCTTTAATTAGATCTAATACATTTTTTCCAGATTAAAATTTAGTTTTTGAACTTTAAAAACAAAAAATAAAAAATAAGAAAACAATAACAAAATCATTTATTGTTTCATATTATAATAAAAATATCGAGATCTTTTGTCAAAATCAAATAGTTGAAATCTCCTGCCTGCTGTTCGGATATAATGTTACGTTGTAATAATATATAATGTTACGTAGTAATTAGATAAAAAAAATACGTAATTTCGTTTACTTGGACGACATATTTTTCCAGTTATTTTGTTTTAAAAACCAAAGTGCTGAACAGATTTTAATAAAATTTATATAAGATCATAAATTATGACCTACCAAACATCAAATCAATTGATAATTGGCGAAGTAATCGCGTAACAAACATACAGTCGAATTGAGAACCTCCTCCATTTTGAAAGTCGGTTAAAAATATGCTCAAACTACGCATTCTGTACGAACGGGGTAATTTGTCATTTGGAAGTTCTAATTTCCATTTTTCGACTCTCTCATTTCTGTATATAGTATTTCTTTGTAACATAAGTATATCATTGCAAATAAATATAGGTGACAGACTTCACCTGCGATGCTGATGATAAATTTTAGCCTATGTCCTTCTCCAGGTTCTAAAGAATCTCTGTGTCAAATTTTTGGATTAGTTCAGCCTTCCATTCTGGACTAAGAGAAAAAGAAAAACATAGAATGTACCAGCTCCTTCTCTTCCCGGGTATAGTGTAAAAGTCAGTTCTTGTCAGGGACTTGAGGGAAATTAACATTTATGTAAGCGATGGGCTGACCAACTGGTGACAGTTGTAACATATAATATTGGCTTGGAGTGATCCAAGCCAATATTATATGTTACCCCCGTATCCTCTTTAACCTTCTAATATCCTCTCCCTTCCATTTAACCCTTTAACCAAGGTCAAATGTGGCGTTTAACGACCTCATGCTCTATCTACGCCACAAGGGAAAACAGACATGATTGTATGTATGTAGTTCAGCTGTTTAATCGTGAAAAGGTAACAAACAGACAGAGACAGGGTTACTTTTAAATTTATATTTTTATTAGTAGGTATTCTATCAGCTTCAGATTTCCATAGTATAAGTTTTGATTAGTTTGAGACTAGATGGCGCTATGTGAAAAAATCCAACGAAATGTATAGTTACAAAAACAGTTGAAAGGTAAACGAACCTCTATTAGATCCTGGTTCGTGTTAACCCAAACGAATATAAATGATTCCCATACACATCGATCTTTGCTGCTTTCGATTCTATCTGCGTACTTATCTGGAACGTTTTATTAGCGTTATACCCAGCAAGGATTGAGTAAAACCAACTTCCACTTTGCCTTTCTTACGTCATATGTTACGCTAACATATTTTGACATCGTGTCATCTCTATTAATACTTATTACTTGAAACGACTTGTATACTTAGACCTTTACTGTCATAATCAGGTGGTCGAAAACGTAGTTCAAGAAAATTTGGACGTTTGTGGGTATAGTCGTGGGAAAAATAGCAAAAGCATTAGAATAAGTTGTTCGACAATTTGTTTCACTTTAATCTGGTTCTTTTCCTACACACGTTTTTCTAATTAGGTTACGCAATTGTTCAAAAGTCACTCGCAAGTATGTAAAAGTCGTGATTTTTCAACCTTTACAGATCTCCGTATGAGTCGGTTTCTTGAAAGTGATCTTTCTCATTACAGTACTTACCTAATAAGAAATAACTTGTATTATCGTGCTTAATGGTATGTGTGTTTTTTCTTTTGACGTGACAACGTCTAATAAATCGATGAACGCCGGCTGCACGCACGAAAAAGTATGACTCATTGTCCCGTTACGTTACGCTCATTGTCCCGTTACATCATCATTTTATCAATGTTTTGTTATGACGTTGTCACGTTAAACTATCGTCCGTAAACCGACTTTACAGACAACCATTTTTTTTTCTAAAAGTTGATGATAGATGTATGTTTGACCAACAACTCGCCTGATGGTAATCGACGGTGTGACTGAGTAAGGAAATCGGCGAAAAAAGAGGAGCGTTATTAGTCTGTATATCTGTGTGTCTGTCTGTGACATCGTAGCTCTCAAACAGATGGACAGATTATGGTCTAATTTTTTTGAGTGAAAACTTCTTTAGTGGCGTTGTGCATTTTTGGGAGTCAGTGTCAAATGGCGTTCAGCATAATAAATTAGTCAGATTTTGGTGTTTTGCCTTACAAGGAGGTGCGTGAATGAACGTCGAATAGATGAGATGACAATGAAAACGATCGTCTTTTACTGTACTAGCACCTGCTTGAAGAAGGTAGGTAATTTTAATGTATTTAATGAATGTCTATGTGTGTACTTGTTTGTTCTGTTTTTAACAGATTACTGAAGAAGAGAAGGTTATCTATTATTTATATGTATCATTATTATCACAATTATTTATTACATTGTTTGATTACAAAAAGTATTTTTTACCCGACGTCAGCGAAATCAAAAGGAGAATTCTGATTTTAGCTCAGTAGCTCAGTAGATAGTATTTTCGTATTGTTTGTGTTGTCTATTCCATATTATTATTTGACAAATGAAGTATCGATAAAAGCACATTGATTGCGTACTAGTATATATGCGACGATTATTCAGTATGGTGCTACAATTTTCAAGAGGAAGCAATATTTTAACGCGCTGTCCGATTTCAATGATTATTTTTACCCGACTGCGTAAGAAGGAGGGTTATGTTTTTCGAGTGTATGTATGTTTGTATGTATTATATTATTATTGTTATTTTTTCGTAACCTCCAACGAAATATTTCGTAATAAACAAGTGATTTTACTAGACTGATTCTAAACTCGCGTCAGATCGTAAGACGGACAGTCAGAAACCTATTCTAAAATTATGCACTTAAAGTTTATTATTGTATGTACAAGTTTATCCTTCTAGCATGACGTCATTATTTTAGTCGGAAACCTATTCTAACGTTCTGCATTTAAAGTTCATTATTGTATGTACAAGTTTGTCCTTCTAGCATGACGTCATTTCGTCGCACCGAATGCTTATTTTCGACATATGCATGTAATACTCGTTAGCTCAATAGGTTAGAGCACCGATATATTTTTTTTAAATTAAATTAAATTTGTCAATCGGAGGGCGGAGGTTCAAATCCTTCACGAGTCAGTCTTTTTGCTATTTTTTTAGTTTTCACTTCTGCCGGCACTCCCGGAGTGCAACCCGTTGTTTTTTTTGTTATTTGATAGAGGATTTGATCGAAAGCGTTCTTAGCTAAGTTTCATAAAAATCGGTTCAACCGTTTTATGTCGTTTTTTTTTTTAGTTTTCTAAGCTTACAATTGTAACAATTCACTAATGATTATTACTTATTAGTTTCCTGCACTAGATGACTGATTAATTCTGACCTGACACGCTCGATCGATCTTCCGAAACCTTGACGTCTCAACCGACCGCCGAGTACCCACAAGTAGTTTACTTTTTATCGCGTATTCTTAATTCAAATGACAAGCAAGACAAATGACTATTTGTTTTCCTGGAAAAAACAAATGACGATTGCAGTATTTAAAAATAGTTCACACATTAAATTAAGGCTTAGTCTTCATTACGTGATAGAACAATAAGACAATTCAGAATCGTGTCCTTTGTAGTCACTTTTTTATATAGGTATTTCGTATAGTGTGTTTGTCATAGATATTTGTTGATATAATTTTTATTTTTATTTTTTATCAATACCATAACTTTAGTGAAAGTTTTATTTATTAAACACGTACAAGTTGAAATTATCTATTTAGTACAGATATACATATTATCATATATAGACATATAAGAGAGTAATAGATTATAATATATTAGATCATTGATCTTCAAGGTATTTCCCTAATACAATAGATTATTAGGTAAATTATTACCATGGAACACATGGAAGTGAAATTGATATCAAATTAAGAATTTTATTAGAATCGTAAACTTCTTTGCAGTAATATTCTTTCCAACAAACAAGTATCTATATTAAAAGAAAAACAAAATACCCGGCTGAAGAAAAGTAGTTTTTGCGGTCTAACTTAAGATGTCTTTACGCTTAATACGCTGTACGTTTTTTGTGAGAAAGTATGCGTAAAATCGCTGTAAAAGATTATAAATGCGTATTTTTTTGAATCAGTCTAGTAAAATCACTTGTTTATTACGAAATAGTTCGTTGGAGGTTACGAAAAAACAACAATAATAATATAATACATACAAACATACATACACTCGAAAAACATAACCCTCCTTCTTACGCAGTCGGGTAAAAATAATCATTGAAATCGGACAGCGCGTTAAAATATTGCTTCCTCTTGAAAATTGTAGCACCATACTGAATAATCGTCGCATATAAACTAGTACACAATCAATGTGCTTTTATCGATACTTCATTTGTCAAATAATACTATGGAATAGACAACACAAACAATACGAAAATACTATCTACTGAGCTAAAATAAGAATTCTCCTTTTGATTTCGCTGACGTCGGGTAAAAAATACTTTTTGTAATCAAACAATGTAATAAATAATTGTGATAATAATGATACATATAAACAATAGATTACCTTCTCTTCTTCAGTAATCTGATAAAAAACAGAACAAACAGGCACACACATAGACTTTAATTAAATACAATAAAAATTGTGCAGCTTCTTCTAAAAGTGTACAAATCTACAAATTATTTATTAATTTTAACTACTTATCGTCTTATTCATATTACTTTTATATTATTATGCCAAATATCATGCTCAAAATTTTGATATGAATCCTAGTGGACGCAGAACAAACATTTCGCCATACTATTGTACTGCTAGGATATAATTTACACTGGCATTGTACACGTTCTTAGTTTATTATTATTATTGAATAAAGATCTTTTAAAACTAAACTGAACTGAATAAAATTACCTACCTTCTTCAAGCAGGTGCTAGTACAGTAAAAGACGATCGTTTTCATTGTCATCTCATCTATTCGACGTTCATTAACGCACCTCCTAGTAAGGTAAAACACCAAAATCTGACTCATTTATTATGCTGAACGTCATTTGACACTGACTCGGAGACCTTGGCGGTGTTCGCGAAGACGTGGGCATAAGGGCATGCCGAGGGTCGTATATGTCAAGCAGAGACATTGAGCTGTACTGACAACTCTCGAGTGGGGTTAAGGTGGGTACAGACTGGTGAAACGTAACATGAAATGTATCAGTCATTTCATTGCATGTTCGGTGCAAGCGTGGACGCATAGCGCGCTCTTAGCGCGCATTCATATACAAAAACCACCGCCCAATCATTATATAATCTTTTACATCCTAAGGTTGTCTGGAAGACATCGCTGTTAGCGATAAGACTGCCCTTTGTGCCATTGTTTTATAAGTGTTTTTTTTTGTTATTTGTATTCTTTTTGTGGTGTCAATAAAGTGTTATTGATTGATTGATTGATTGATTGATTGAAACTATGAGAAATTGTTGCAAAGTTACCTTTCATGATACATTGCAGCAATGTGTACGGTAAATTATTTCATTGCATGATACATTTCATGTTACGTTTCACCAGTCTGTACCCACCTTTAGAAGGTTACTTGTGACGTAAGTCTGATGTATCTGTGGGGTGGGCTTTGGAAATTGTGTCACATTAATTAATGATCTATCTTAGAATCTATGTATCCATGTATTTAATGTAAAAAATTTACTAAATCGAGCGTTACTTTGCGGAAAATCATATTCAAAGCTTTATTTATATATCTAGTGTTTCCGCTTCGAATTAAAGTTATTAACACCCACTCTTATTATGTATCAACACTCTGTCGTAAGTTGAGTTAAGTTGACTATTGGTTGAACTTAGCCGTAATGATTTTAGATTTGATGACTGTTCACTTTTAGTACCTAAGCGAACGAGCTCCACTCGGATTTTTCATGACTGAATACAAGCAAACCCGGGTTCACTAAAAATGAAATCTAGCAAGATCGATGTATCGTCCCCAAATCTACCTACAAACCAAATTTCATTAAAATCGTTGTAGCCGTTTCCGAGATTCAGATTATATATATATATATATACAAGAATTTCTCGTTTAAAGGTATTAGTTACAATAAAAATATTTGGACTTGTATATCTACATGCAATTTCGAACTGAGAACCTCAGAATCAGTTCTAGTGGGTACGAAAATATGACAATAACCGGCTTAGAGTCGGGCCACGCGCAGTGTAGGATTCCGTAGTAGTAGTTAGTATTAAGTACCTACTCGTATCAATCTATTAAAATTTATGACAGTACGAGTTAATTTAAGTTGGTAAAAAAAAATTTGCACGAAATTTTCATTTCTTAGTTCATTAAGTACATTTTTAAGATTCTACGGCTCGAGTTGTTAACTTTATTTACCTTTATTAAAATTTCAGGCTCACGTCACCTCAGTATTTACCGTAACCCATTTAAAATTGAACTGCCGACAATTAGCGTGACAAGTATTTTTGTTATGTGTAAGTAATACGCCAGACAAATATACGAGTAGATTATATTCTTCTTTCGTACATAAACATAAAAAAAACATATCTGACTAAGGTAAAATCAATCGCATTCAAGACATCGCATTCCTGATGACTGATGTTTCTATGGAATTACCCAGTACACCATTCCGTAGTCGTATTCCATAGAACTCGTACTTCAATACACCATCTGCGTGACGTGTTGGACACCGAAACTGTGTGCGGAGAATAACAATGCCGCTGTGGCACGGTTCAATGTCACTGGATCCGACGATTTATAAGAGCTGTTCAACTGTGAAAATGATATATTGGTGTTGTTAAAAAATCATAATACGCGATGGAGTCTGATTTATAGAACTATCGTGGCGAAAAATAGTAACATCTCGATTGAACTTAATTATAGATTAAACAAATATCAATGTTAAAAGAAAAACAAAATACCCGCTGCAGAAAAGAGATTTTTGCAGCCTAACTTATGTTTTTTTTTTTTTTTTTGATGTACCCAGTGTCACTCTCACAACTAAGACGAATCTATTGACACCACTCACATCAAAATCGGTCACGCCGTTTAGGCTCTAGGGCGTGTAAAAGAAATATACATACATACATACATACACTCGAAAAACATAACCCTCCTTCTTACGCAGTCGGGTAAAAACTGAAGCTACCGACTTCTCATGGATGCCATTGTCAAAACTGGACCGAATTGAAATGGGACCACACGGGAAGCACCAGCTTTCAAATAAAAAAAGAATTATCAAAGTCGGTTAACCCAGTCGAACGTTCAGAGGTAACAAACATAAAAAAAACTTTAAAAAAATACATTCGAATTCAGAACCGCCTCCTTTTTTGAAGTCTGTTGAAAATAATAAAATAAAAGCAGCAGCGCGCCCTTGTTCACGAACAAAATAATGAAATAAGTCCTCAATCCCACATTAGTTCCCTAGTCCCATCGTCCCATAATTCCTAGTCACATCGTCCTCAGAGCCTCTGACTCTGAGGACGCACAAAATCTAGCTCAGCGATAGTACATTTGCTTTGTGGCCAAAAGATTTCAGTTTCTAAATATTCGATTATCAGCAGGATATAATTATTTTTGTCTGCTCTAGATTTGGGTGTTAATTCTCATTTTCTTTGTACGTGTTCCTTTCCTTCCCCAACGGATTCCTAGTGAGGAACTATGACTGTGCGTTCTTATTACGTTTTTACTCCAAGCCGTATTCTTATACATGTCATTTTAGCTTCAGATTAATAAATTTTGAAGATTTTGAAATAAGGCAGTCCAATAGGCTTATAAGTTATAGTGAATGTGCTAAATTATGAAATTTTCGTGTAAACAATCGGTCAAGAAATTTTCGTAGCAAAATTCTCTGAAATTTCAATTAAAAAGAGGAGTTTGCTACGAAGCAATTTTGTAAGCTGATTTTGATAATATTTGGCATAAACTTTCGATACTAAATTCTAAAATAATTATTTATAATAATATGAGCAGTAGACCACGCGAGCACAGAGTTTATTGCAAACAAGTTTATGGTCGCAAGGTAGTAGACGTTCGTAGAACTACTATTTAATCTTATTTGTATTGAGAAACTATACACAGGTGACGAGACGCTGATTTAATCGCAGTGTGTCTTCATCACTCACTTCTTCTATAGGTACTTAAGCCAAGCCTGAATATACAACACAAAAACAAACTAAACTGGAACTCCTAACACTTTCTATGGCAATTTTTAGTCACAACAGAGCCAACACAATACGTATTACTTTTTGTTATTCTCAAACGTCTATTCAAACCGCCAATTCATTAGATGTCATCTAATTCTGTCACTCCATTTCAATAGCGAACGTCAATTCATCAGCACCAGCTAATAAAAACATTGTTCCGATGTATGATCATCTATCATTCTTTTTACTCCAACTTGTCATTGATGTTTTGACACTATTCATCATTTGAATTGCTATTGATGGTATACTATACGAAGTAGTTGCAAAAAACTTCTAAACATCATAAATACATTTTACAGTTCCTACATTTGACATGTTAACAATAACGTACTTATCCTAAGCAAGCTTAAAAATGTAACTCCTAGTAACTGTAATGTGTCTCCTAGGCAGGCGTGCTACATCTTCGACCTCATCATCGCTTCCCATCAGGTGAGATTGTGGTCAAACGCAGGCCTAGTTTATCATTAAGAAAAAAAACTACAATTTGAATAACTTAAAAAATTCAAAACCTGGCTGAGTTGAAAAAAACTGTTGAATAGTTTTTTTTTATCACAGCCAAAGACACACACGATCAAGATCCCTATCAAATAAAATAATAAGTATAAGATCATAAAACTCAAAATCTCGGATAAAAAAAGATTGGAACCGATTTTGATGAAACATAGTAAAGAATACTCTCGATAAAATCCTCTTTCAAACAAAAAAAAAACTAGATCAAAACCAGTCCGTCCGTTTAAGAGTTGCCAATGTCAATTGTCAATGCCACAGACAAATACACAGATATACTTACAAATCCCTTCTTTTAGGGTAGGGGGCTTAAAACTGAATCAATTAATTCGTCTTAAAGCTGAGATTCGACAACCAAACACGTTGAAGGTACCATATTCTGCTGTAAATATAAACTCATATTAAAACAGCGCGATTGACTGATTTGGCTCGTTCTTTACAAATAATCATCTCAACTATACTATCCACTAGCTATTTTAAAACGAAATTGAAATTGTATAATTATGTATCATTAGTTATTTATATTTTATAGGCGCCAAATTTAACACTTTGTTTTCGATATCTCGGGATTAAGTAAGTAACTAAGTTCGTATAGACTGAGTGGCCAGCCCTGTTGTCAGAGTTATTTAGCTGCCGAAAGGCCAATAAGCAAATTATAGTTATTAAACACTTGTTCTAATTTCAGTGTAATAATTTTATAAGTTAGCTTGTTCTAGATGTCAGGCGGACTGATATACGCTTGATTACACAGGTAGCAAAAACACTTACAAGGTGAACCTGAGGTCATTTGATGCGCCATACCTTGAAGGTTCCAGCTTAGAGGTCCTAGGTTCAATCGTATGAACTAAAGTACTATTACTTGAGTACTACTATTTCTTAGTTTTAGAGAAACAATGATAAATTAAGCATGAACTTTAGAACTTCCGAAAATTCTGAATTCTATTAAGGTACATTGTATTCAGCAGTATAGACACTTGGACACAACTTCGAAAATACGACAAAAATTTGCTGTTCCATCGATTTTTTTCAAAGATCAAAATATTATTTCTACGGGGCATCTAATTCTAACGAGCCTTGTATGATAGGGTCCACGCTAAAACTAATCTCGGGCTCCGATTTCATCAAAATATGAAACCAATAACAATAGACCAAGTCGCCGACACCGGCACTTCGTCAGTTCACAATGTTCGTTAAAAACTTGCTGAATATTGATAGAAATGTATGCACTACACATCCAGCTGTCGTAAATATAAGAATGCAGCAGGGAATATACTTTTCTGGAGTTATTTGCACTTAATTTGATTATCAAAACTTGAAATAGGTTCCAACGAAAATACCTGTCCTGTCACACACACAAAGTATATTTTTTACCACAAGGTCCACAGGGTAGTCCTAAAAGTGTTGCCACTTTGGACAATTACCAAATGTGCCAGAGAGTTGTTGAAAGCTAATTTTAACGAAATAAAACATATCTAGGAAAACTCTAATAATTCACTTATTACAGTTTAAAGTTCTATTAATTAATAAGCTTATTAATTATTAAAAAAATTGGTTGTCTGTAAAGTCGGTTTACAGACGATAGTTTAACGTGACAACATACGTCCGCGCGCGAGCTCCGAGGAATGATAATTGAAGCGACGCGGAGTCACGGACGGTCGGGCGCGGCGCACACCCGCCCGCTTCCTCAGCCACCGCAAGTGCGTGCGCGCGTAACGGGACTAGGAGCGTAACGTAACGGGACAATGAGTCATACTTTCAATAACATCAATATTTAACAAATAAAGCTAATTCGCTATACTATTCCCCATAATTATACAAGGAAAGAAAGTACAACTAACCAGCTACGTTTCAATTGTTTGCGACGACTGTATCGATTCTTACTCATACCATTCACTTGATTCACTCTTACTCAGAAGCTGTTTAATATATTATTCATATTATGCGAAAATGGCGGAAATCATCGTGCATATTAACGCTTGTTAACCTTCTACAGGTTCATCTTATAAGCGTGTTGACAAGTATGGTGTTTTCAAGGCGGACGGGCGGTGGAAGTCGCGGACTTATATGATCTTTGATTCTTTTGACAACTTCAGATAGCTAAGAAAGAATTATTGTAGTTTTACTAAGCGCATACGTTAATCTCAACAATGGCCTGCATTTTCTTGGGCGGCTGTGCGATTCAATGCTAGTAAAGTAATAAATAAAGGAACTTACTTACTTATATTCATTATTAACGAACCGCGGTTTCACCCTCATAGTGTTAAAAACAGTAATATTGATGAAAATTTATTGCTTATGTTCATCTTCTTCTCTGTCTTCGTCTTCTCAGCTATCCTTGCACCAAATTTCATAATAATTAGTTCCGCTATTTGAGCGTGAAATGATAACAAACAGACAGAATGCCAGAGAGACAGAGATACTTTCGCTTTATATTATTTATTAGGATAATAAGGATTATTTTGTACGAAATATTGACCGTTCAACAGTCAAAAGGTTGAAAACCAATTGACTATAACAGCCATCTCATTCTAACAAAATTTAGATAAGTACTAAGTTCTTCTTCAGGGTCCAATAAGCAATCACGCAAAGGTCTTCGCAAAGCATGCTAAACGCTTACACAGAGAACTCATTGTAAGTAGAGTCCATGTTCGCTCTAATATACATGCCCAAGGCAGTAGGTCACGACCTTATCCACACTTGTAAGTTCTCTGCATGGACACTGAATCATTTACTACGACCTTAGGATTAATGTTCATCAATTAGCATCTTTTATTTTGTGCTCTACTATGCCATCATAAATCATTTTGGCCTTTCTTGGACCTGTTTCCAATGGTACCAACCTCGGTTGTTTTTGAAGTGGAGTATGTACTGGCAAACTTCACTATTTGATTTGATTACAATTCATCGTATGTCATGATAAATTAATATAAAATTTTACTATCCACATTAAATATTAAAATCAATAAAACCGGCCAAGTGCGAGTCGGACTCGCGCACGAAGGTTTCCGTACCATTATCTACAAAAACGGCAAAAAAATCACGATTTTTGTATGAGAGCGCTCCTTTAATTTTATTTTAATTTAATTATTTATTTTTAAAGTGAATAATAAAACTCAATATTCAGTGAATATTCAATTTCAAATTATTCATTCAATATCAAGCGTCTAACTGTTGCTGTTATCAATATCGAACAAAAACGAGCAAAAAAATCACATTCGTTGTATGGGAGCCCCCTTAAACATTTATTTTATTCTGTTTTTTAGTGTTTGTTGTTATAGCGGCAACAGAATTACATCATCTGTGAAAATTTCAACTGTCTAACTATCACGGATCATGAGATACAGCCTGGTGACAGACGGGCGGACGGATAGACAGCGGAGTCTCAGTAATAAGTCTCGTTTTTACCCTAAAAATGGTGCAAGAATTGTCCTTTCTTCGTGGATGCCTACATTTCAAAAGGTACTCTCCAAGGCTGTACGTTGGCTGTTAGTAATTTTATTCAGCCAAGACAACGCCAATAGATAATAAAACTTGCGTATTTAAGGTACTACATACTCCCCATAACTCCGTATTATCGGCGTCAGCTAATCAATCCAATCCAGCGTCAATCTCAGCTACCTACAAACCCAGCATTTACGTTAGAGTAGGAACCGGCAAGTTGAGCAATTCTAGGGCTAGGACGGTCGGAGCTAGTAAATAACCACCTGACTGGAATGCTTGCCCCCAGCCTTTATCTACGACTGGCTAACTATTAACTAGAACGGTATATAAATGAGGCTAGTTAAACCTAGTTGTTGTGGCTATTAACTGTGGAATAAGATTTATTTATAATAATAAGGAGTTTGAAGAAGTATATGTATTGTATATACAGTTGTTACAATGTAGCATTGTTCAAGATATTTATAGAAGGATGATTCAAATGTTTTTTTTTTTTATACAATATATGTTTGCGCTTGACCGTCATCTCACCTGATGTTAAGCGATGCTGCGGGCTACGATGAAACGCGCTTACCTAGAAGAAACCGATATTATATAGAAGAAAGCGTATCCCACAATTATTTTTCTTTTTTTCCACTCAAAAATTTAGTTTAATGTTTTTCGACTGTTTGTTTGTTTGATAAGATATTAACCAAGTTGTGGAAGGTGTCGCTAGATTCCTATTTATCCTTGAGTGGCAGCTATAGGCTATATTCTATTAGTATTAAATATTATATTAGTCGTCTGTATTTCTTAGAACAATAGACAGACTCTTAGAATTCTCTCTTATTTTTTTTATTTACAATGTAAATATACAAAAACCTAGACATAATAAAAAGGTAAATAATGATGTGACGCCGACAGTGTTCAACCTACCAGCTATATGGACTTCAAACTAAGGAAACTCCTGGCAAAGCGTACCTATGACTGCCTTATGTATCTAATCTTTGACCAAACCATCAAGCGAGAATCTCCTGAGGTGTTATCGAGGCTCTTCACTTTACTGCCTTATATACTTTCAAGAAAGCTTAAAACATTCGGTTTCTTTTTAGGGTTCCGTACCCAAAGGGTAAAAACGGGACCCTATTACTAAGACTTCGCTGTCTGTCTGTCTGTCTGTCTGTCTGTCTGTCTGTCTGTCTGTCTGTCTGTCTGTCTGTCTGTCTGTCTGTCTGTCTCCAGGCTGTATCTCATAAACCGTGATAGCTAGAAAGCTGAAATTTTCACAAATGATGTATTTCCGTTGCCGCTATAACAACAAATACTAAAAATTAAAAAAAAAAAAATATTAAGGGGGGTCCCCATACAATAAACGTGGTTTTTTCGTATTTTTTTGCTCAATATTAAAAACGGTAACAGGTAGACGCTTCAAATTTTCACAGAATACTTACTTGTATATTACCTTTCAAAATAAATAATTAAATAACTATAAAGTAAATATTAAAGGGGGGCTCCCATACAACAAACGTAAATTTTAAGCAATTTTTACTCGATCTTAATTAACAGGTAGAAACTTGAATATTTGTAAGTAAATATTTAGAAATATATTAACTATAAAAATAAATACCTAATCTAATACATAAAAACTCACAAAATGAAAATAATCCGTGCATCTAAACGCGGTGCGAGCGCCGCGCCGCGGTGTGGTGGTGGCGCGAACGCGCGGGTAGCGGGGGAGGTAACATCACGGAGTGAGCCATAGCCGCGCGTATTCGCGCGTTTCCATATATTACACAAAGTACTCTTTGGCGCGAGCGTTGTCATGCTGCCCGGATGTGTATCGAAAACCTACCTATAAGTTTGCAATTTACTACTTGGAATTTCGTTGATTTCTCGTTATTTTATAAACAGAACTAAACTTTGTAGTATTATAGATGATAGTACGGAACCCTTCGTGCGCGAGTCCGACTCGCACTTGGCCGATTATTCTTTTTTTCTTCTTTTGTTTACTTATACGAAATAAAAATTGATATTTATGTATGTACAAATGATTTCTTATTTATTAATACTATAACTATAAAACTATGTTGGTTTAGTTGGTAATACCACAGTCTAAAGAACTAAACTCATTTCTGAAATTAAGTTGGTTAATTTGGAAAAATACGTATTTTCCATAGAGATAAATAACATCTCTATGGTATTATCCTATTCCTTACCACTATAAACAAGGTTACAAATATTTGAACGGTCTATGAATGGGTGCAACAGTGTATCTAATTTGCAACTTGCTCGCCTACTTACAACCATGTAGAGGCGACATAACAAATACGCTATAAACACTAGCATGGCTTCGCTCTATTTCAGTAGATAATTGAGACGTTTGCGAATATAATTGGGAAGTGATTTTGTAGGCTGTTTCGTGTTTTGAATTACACTAATGGTCGACTTCATTGTTGATACATATTTAAAGGTCGGAATCAATTAATTAATTCGCATTTTGTTTATTGCAAAGTAGCTAAATTCGGCGTGTCCATGATTTTTTTGTATTTTTAAAATTAAATTCTAAATAGTTATCCTCTAGGTAGGCATGTGACCAAAATTGGTTATGGTGCAGGTTAGTAGGTCGGGTGTGGCACGCCGCCCGCATTTGGTTTTTGGCGCGCGGTTTTTTTTTGCATTTATTATAATATCAATCGATGTCCTATCCTGTTCTAACTTATATCATTGTCTCATGGCATGTACAAGGTTGCCATACAAATAAAATCCAATAGATGCTTTCATATATATATTTTTATTATTATGGCAACAAAGACACAATCTATTTTGTAAATTCATTAGAATCATATGTTGTGTCTTTAGAATCAAGGTTAGAGATTATATAAGTTTAGACGATGAAGCCGAGTCAATATCGTATTCATAATTTTAAACAAATTTTGCTAAGGGACCAAGTCCTGAAATAATGAAAAGCAGTTATTCCATGCATTACGTTGTTGTATATGTGAATAAATTGATTTATGATTTTCATCGAGTACCTGAAAAGTGAGATAAAAAATAGATGAAAATGAAAAATAGATGAAAATGAAAAATAGATGAAAATGAAAAATAGATGAAAATGAAAAATAGATGAAACCTCTAGCCAAAAAAAAAATTGGCTCCGAGACCATTTTTAACTATGATCGGCGTCTTCTTCGTCTTCTTTTTATCAGATCGACACATAGCGACAGGTGAGCTAGGGTCTAACACCCGACCTATCATCACGCATATAAAAATGGTTACAAGCGCAACAGAGAAAAAAATCTATGACACGTTTTAGTTCTCACGCTTTTTTTTTACAAAATATTTTATAATGCAAAATCCTATTGGACACATACTCCAAGCGTATAGGGTTATAATACAAAGATACACAAAAGATAGAAAAGTGGGTATTTCTAAACAATTAACATGAGTTAACAGCTCATGACTTCCTCCTCCTTTGTCCGGCGGCGAGGGCGTGTAAAACCAAACAGGCAGTCTTCGATGGTACAACCAGCTAAGCACATAGACGAGACATAATTAGAGTAACCAAACGTTAGGACCGAGTGGGACAGTTGTTTAGTCTGACTGATTACAATAACCGTAGAAAATGTGTACATGTGTATATATCTTTATAGCTAGCTTTTCACGAATATAGAATATACTAGATGTACGAGTTAGTATAGCTATAGGGTTCTACATATACTGCCTTTAGCCCAAACTAAGATAAGTTTATTTTTTTTGGTTTAAGTTGTATGGGGCTAGCTTAGCTTATTAGATATATTAGTTGTTTATAAGCGTTTTGTTTATTTCTTATTATTCACTTTTTTTATTCTTATAATTTTTTTTTCTTTTCTGCACACCCCATCATCTGTTTTAACTTTTTGCATCTACAACACAAAGTTGCCGGGAAGAGACCGTTTTTAGCGATAAGGCCGATATTTATATTGTATTTTTTAAGTGCCAAACACAAACAGGGATTTGTTTTAGGATACTTCGAGCACGCTTTATCCTATTTCTGGAAGAGGCCAGTCGAAAGCCGGACAGTCTTATGTGATAATTTTTATTGAATACAGAAACTGAGTGTTCCTTTTTCAAAAATCGTAATTCAAAGGGATCGACGCATATGACCAAAAACGCAAGAGGCCAATAGACGCATTTAACCAGATACGTACATGGCCAGATACGTAATTGACCAAAAGTTGTGTATGCAATTAACCATAACTGAAATACGCACTTGACCAAAACTGAAATACGTGGTTGACCAAAGCCGAAATACGCGATTGCCCAAAACTAATAGAACTCTTAATTTAATTAAAATTTTACTAAAGAGGTCAAACGCGTGTAAGTGAACAACTAGCTAATACATACATGCAATCTTAGACAGATTCATGATTATTCCTAGACTATAAAGAGTAATTATGCCTAATTAACGAATGCCTAATTTGACATTAAAAACACTCGTCCCTCAAAAACTAAACGTTTCACTACATTACATGTGACAAACAATTCTAAGAACACGATGGCTTATCGTATCCGCGGATATGAGTAACATAGATCTCATGAGTTTGTGTAACACCAGAAATCCCATATGACGAATATGTTTTAATGTACCTAGATTTCCGTTATTTGATAAAACTGCAACTGCAAAAATGGAGGAAAATTTTACTATGGTAATGAACGTGGTTTTCACACATTTTTAAATAAAAACTACAGGTCACTCACGTCTGCTTAAACTATAGTCGGATATTTCGGCTCAAAACAGACGTGAGTGACCCGTAGTTTTTATTTTAAAATGGAGGAAAATGTAAGCACAAAAAATCCTACGCTTATTAATATGCTTAAAATCATATTTTAAAAACATTCTGGATTATGTAACGGGAAAATCCATGTAACTCTTTCATATTTTTTTTAAGATTAACGGGGTTAAAATCCGCACAAAAGCAAACTCATAAATATTCCGTAAATATATTGTTCCGAATTAATGACAATTAGATACGTGATAAAACGTTGACATGGGTCATTAGCATTAATATTATAATGTAGAACCATTTTATTCACGAATAAAATGAAGATAATCCGTTCAAAACTAGTTTTGTGATCTTGAATCAACACTAATGTCAAAGTACATTGATCCCTTGACGATACCTCGGTATTTTAAAAGACAATACATTTCTAAACGCGTATAGTCTGTTTAAAATAAAAAATCGGCCAACTGCAAGTCGGACTCTCGCACGAAAGGTTCCGTGACTTTATCTATAATCCTTAAATATTAATTTTATTACAATTTAATTATTTATTTTTCAAGTGAATAGTATAACTCAATATTCTGTGAATATTTCAAGCGTTTACCTGTTGCCGTTATCAATATCGAGCAAAAAAATCACGTCTGTTGTATGGGATAATATGTTAAATATGTTTTTATTCTATTTTTTGTATTTTTGTTATAGCGGCAATAGAAATACATCATCTGTGAAAATCTCTAACTGTCACGACTCATGAGATACAGCCTGGTGACAGATGGACAGACAGACATCGGAGTCTTAGTAATAGGGTCCCGTTTTACCCTTTGGGTACGGAACCCTAAAAAGAAGAATAGTGGCAAAATACGGGAACTAACATCTCGCAGTATATTATATGATATTTTGTGGTATCGATTAACAAAATAATGAAATAAGGACAGCAACGCCCTCAATGCCACCTTAATTCTCTAGTTGAGTTTGCATCGTAGGCGATTTGACAGCCACTGTCATTATTTTTCAATCTAATATAATAACGCCCTCGTCAAATGTTTTGCGCACAACTTTTTGTCAAAATGTACCTATGAGTAATAATTGTTATTACAGTCTCATGATAATGATACTTTGGGATAATAATTGTAGGCTGTTTGATTGTGATATAGCATGTAATGTTTGGTTCTGTTTCAAGCTGTAAGGGTCAAATTCCATCGAGGTTACCTACGAAATTAAACAAAATTTAATCTAAAAATAGCTTATAAGAACAACCTTATATTAAATATTAAATATCCTTTTAACGTGTAAATTCAACAGTGCTTATAGTGACTTATAGTGACTACATTTGCCGTTTGAGTTCTGCATTTCGGGTTTGCCTATTTTTTGAGATCCGCTGTCATCATCATCATCTGAGCCACAAGAAGTCAACTGCTGGACATAGCCAATGGATTTCGAAAAAAACTATTCACTCTTAAATACCCTGAGTAAAACCTAGTAACTAGTACATAATAGCTCAACTTTAGTTCACACAGTAAGCATAGAACCTTGCTTCTCTAATTGACCTCTGTATACTCTGACCCCATAGCTATGCCTGAAGATAATAGGTGCCATCGGTAATGGATATCTATCCGGTTGCAAAATATTTAAGTGTAATTATGGAACTAAATTATTATAATCATGTGTTATAATCTACTGAATTTTACTGGTGTCCTTGATAATACATTTTTTAACTCGAGTTGTCTGCTTAAATGTTTACCAAATTTTAATCTTGATATTTTAGCGTCCTCATAAAACCTGTAGAAACCGATCTTAAAACGTATTTCATTTTAATTAGTTAGGTTATATGATTAAAATAACTCCAAGGAAGGATCACGTCAATCTATTCACTCTTTACAGCGTTGATTTCAAGATTATACTAATCTATTTTAAATCTATTTTTAAAGTTTGCAGAAGACAGGAAGAGGCAAAGAGTTTTCACTTTAGTGCAGTACGTATAAAAATTGTAGTTCAAAATCTTTGTGTACGGATTTTGGGTATTTTAAGCTGAAATGTATGATAATCGAGACTTTCTGCTTAACCTGCAATGAAAAGTGGTAGGTGGAATAAGGTAGTGAAAACCGCCGCTGAAATGGATCCGATAGAATATTGAAAAACATCGCTGCAAGGTTTCGTTTAGCATCCTTGCGCCATGCTCAAGACTAACTATGTAGCTTCTCCGATATTGTGATCGACGTGCTCCGTCCTCGGCCATTCCGTCGTTTACTATTAGATGAGTTGGTGATCAAACGCAGATCTATTTTTTATTACTTGTACTAGCGCAATAGGATATTCACATATCAAATTAAATTAATGTTGTGCGTTTTAACGCATAATTGTGAACTTCTTATGGCTGAGATGAAAATGAAGAGGTAGTTTTTTTTTAGATTTCACTGAATTTAATCTTACACCCTACATTTAACAATAGATAATATCTAGGTTTATGCATAGGTACGTTCATTTACGACGCCCTAAAAGGATCTTGTACTAAGTTTGTAAGCTATGTATAAGTGCAATAAATAAAATAAATAATTTTACTTAATATTTACATAACGTCATCTAAGTCTGGCATTAGAGCCGAAACATGTGGCAAGCTTCAACCAACAGAAGTGTCGAGTAAACCAGCTTCTAGGCAATCTGCAATACGTCTGGAAAATTATTTATGTAACTAACTACCTATGAACTTATTACAAATGTATTAGTATTAATTATTCGTCTACGCCAAAAAAGGAAGGTGTATCCACGAAACCATTTATCGATTTGGATCGTATCCTGTCAACTTCTGTGATACAATATCCGTTCGTTGCACACCGCACTAAACTTAATAAATATAGAAAAGTTGGGTTTATTTTTAAATTTTACATTTGTATAATTCTCATTTAATATGGAGAGAAAGGCTAATCAATTTAACTCTTTTCAATACCAAATCGGCAACTTTGAAAGAAATCAAAAATGTTAAGAGTTATGGCGTTGTTTTATGGACTTTTTCCCAATTATGACGGTTGTGTGTAATTTAATTCTTTGTTTATTTGGCATAATAGGTGGTATTTAGCTACTTTTGAATACCTCATTTTCCTATTTCAAACCAGAATGACGTTATTTTAAGAGCCATGAGCTGCCTAGTCATAATTTAACGAAATGTCACGTGACCAAGTGTAACGAATTCATATTATCAGCATTTTTATTAAAAAAACTTTGAACGTTTTTCACGTGTTGGCTTGATTTAATAAAGCTGGTAATTTGATTAATATGCCACAAAGAGATATAATTATCGAATTAAACTGGTACTTAGTGTTAATTAAATATACTTACAAATATGTCAAATAACATGCAAACACCAGTCAAATTATTACACGGAAAATGTTAAAATGTAGTACTTTTGACAGGCACGATGCTTCTAATATTTTTAGTCTACTTAATAGAATACAGCCGCAATTAATTAACACTAAAATTTCACACTACATACAGTAATTGTAATTTATGGACATGTTATTAAGTATAACAGATACTACCAACAAGTCGTCCTTGGAGTATGACTTTACCTCAAATAAAAACAAAGTCATTCCACTATCGCAAAATATTTTGACGTTTGAAAACAAAATGGCATATTTTACACGTGTTGCATTAAGTATGTTTATTTCTCGCTAGTTCACAAAAATAGATATCGATCACAGCGATATCGATCCACATACGTACTGCGTACTAGAGATTGCAAACCGGGCCCGGTGCCTTTTAAGACACCCACCGAGCCCGGCCGGGCCTAACCGGGCCCGGCCCGGCCAACATACCGGGCCCGGTCAATTCTGTATTAAATCGGAGATTTTGAGACTTAGAGTGAGACTGATTATTGTTGATTTGCTAGTTTGAAATAAATATTTATTCGTAACCTTGAATCATTGTCCTTTTCCATATAGCAAATTTTCATAAAAAACTTTAACGGTTTCATCGCTAACACATCAACCCGCTAACCCGGGTTGAGAAACATACCGGGTTGCAATCTCTACTGCGTACTGCACAGGAATGGAATTATTTTGTTTCCTGAGATCTACAATCTTGAAATTTTCAAGGCTAGAGAGAATAGATATCTTCTAGATTGACGAGATCCATCCTCGGCTACCCCGTCGCTTAACATCAGGAGATTTGGTGGGCAATTCTAGATCTATCTTGCATAAAAAATAGATATCACTCAGAAGTGTGATTTGTACTTGTGATGACGTCGATAGCTTCTTTGATAGATGCATGATCATAACAGTTCTGACAATATGAAGTTATTATTGTAATCCTAAGCTAAGAATTCTACATAGTAGCATTCAGAATTCCAGATGGGGGGGGGGGGGGGGTTAGATATATATCAGTAAGATAAGATAGTTATATATCAGTAAGATTGTGCACCACTGATTGTGTGAAGTAACGGTCTACGATGGAATAACCACACACATGTCTAACAGAAATCCTTTTACTTGGGATTTAAAGACACCAAGTTTATGTGTAAAGGCTCACATTTTCCACAATTTAGAGGTTCTTACAATGAAAATGATGCCAAAACGTTTCGTTCGAGTTTCGATATATCCACTATAAACTGTGTCGCCTTTTCGTGCCTATAAAAGAAAGGAAAATACTATAAACATAGAAAAATATAACAAATGTATATTACACAGTCTTATCGCTAAACGATTTTTATAAAAAATCTTAATCGTTTAAGAAATTTAATATAATCAGAAAAATCATCATCTATTAAGGAACCCCAAGACGAGATACTTTATAATCCATTATTGGACTATATTGGGGGAAAAAAGCTGCAAAAGATCAGTTATTAAAAAACCCTTTAAAATGTATTACTTAACCCACATTAATAAGAAACAAAAAAGTATAAACTTGCCCAATTTGGGAACTCCTCGTCCCTGAACGTAATAATAGATCCTATACACCTACATGCGTCAGTATATCATATTTGCATACGCCACACATGAGTTATGTCACTGGCAACCTCAACTAACCTTACCAAATGATGCTGGAAAATATGCATTGCAATTACGTCATAATAGATTTACAGAATTCATTATTTTTTCTCGATCGTATGTTAATATTTTGCTTTGTTAAAACTGAATTTTGTAAAATTGGCTCTATAAGAAATTAAACAATTAAACTGCTTCTTTAGAAAAACAAATTAATGTTGTAGAATATCACAAACAATTATTTATTGGGTGCTCTCTTCGTATAGTGACAGAATTTTTAAGCCTCTCGAAGGCCTTCAACATGACTTTAAAATTGCTATGGTCTAAATAAAATAGTTATATTTCTTATTTAAAATTGCTTAAAATAACAGATTTATATAACTCAGGCCTCATACCTCAGCGGTAGTATGACTGCCTCCTGAGCATGCAGGTCGTGGGTTCGATCCCCATCCAAAACAAACATTTTGTGTGATGAGCATGGATATTTATTCTGTGTCTGGGTGTTTTTATATACCATCAATATTTATTTACAAAATATATATATATATATATATGTAGAATACATCAACCATCTAGTTTTTATAGTACATGCTTTACTTAGTTTAGGCTAGATAGTGTTGTGTGAAATGTCCGCTAATATTTAATTATTTATGAATGAATTATAAGTATCAGAGCGCAAAATACGACATCATGTTCAGAAAACTTTCAACTGTCAACGATCATAATTGAAATAAAACCCTAAAGACAAAATGTTGCAATACAACATTAAGAAGGCATGCGTTTTACAACATAAAACGGCTTTAGCCCTCCGGACACTCGGAATTCGTTTAAATATTTCGAAACACTATAAAGTTTTATAGCATCTGACAAAATCATTCGACTTAGGCGATCCAATTTTGTGCGACAGTTTCATAAGTTATATATTTCGGAAACACACGAAGAAGGTTATGTAAACAATAGAATACGCACCTGAATGAAAACAACAACTGAAACGCACAGAATTTTCACAAAACTTCGTCACTGACACTGAGAATTCCACACAATAACTATTTAGATCTATTATGGCACAGGAATGACTATAGGGACATTTTTCACAGTCTTTTCATTGATGAAAAGTCGTGGAAACGTATCGCGATCGATCGTTTATGATCAATGGAGAGTTGCGCGCGCTGCGAGCGGGACAGAGAGGCTACGACTATACGAGTATTCGAGTAACGCGACATGCGCACACGCAGCGCTGCGGAAACTTCGCAGAGTGGGGGCGCTAGGACATGGAAAACTGCGTGGATGGCTCCACCTGGCCGAAGGACGCACAACGAAAACATGTTTAATTCGGAACAGATGTTAAATTAATTAATAATAGTACAGACGGTTTAACAGATGAATAAACTTCACAAAAAATATGGAAATAAGCAGTTAGATAAATATTATACACATCCGCATAATTTTATCATGTCTTAATCAGTATAACGACATCATCATCATCGTCATTTCTGGACATAGGACTCTTCTTTATCACACCATTATTTTCTCTGGCTGGTATTGACCAGTGACCAGTAGGCAGCTACTGGTCTAATCGCTCCTCGACAAATAACACAAATAACGCTTTAATAAATCATGTTTTAGGAAAATATATATTCTTTAAATAATAAAGTAATAGTCATTTCATGACAGCATCGAACATTGACCGTGTCATAGAAGAGGTAATAGTATCAATAACCGTGCATCCTTTAAAATTCTAGATGACCTTGAAGTTTTCGGCCGAACTGGTCAGTTGGAACTTGTTACAAAGATAAGCTGTCAACATGTCGCTTGAGAAGTCGTGACCAAACCACGAACAAAAATGTAGTCACATATTGTGCTACATAAATTAGACAATTGTAATTGCTTAGTCTGAAAAGATGAGAAAAGCTTTTGATACAATAGGTGCCCCGAAATAAAGACGTGTATTAGTTGGGAAAATCCTTTAGTAAATAAATAAATATTTGTGGACATTTCACACAACACCATCTAGCCCAAACTAAGCAAAGCTTGTACTATGGAACTAGATGGCTGATAGCACAGAAGACCTGATAAAATATTTAAATATTTTTTTTTAGGTATGTAATTAATATGAATTTATAACATACTGTTACATTTTCGTAGTTGTTGTTAATGTAATAGGGTATACTTTTTAAACATTATTTTAGACATTATCGGCCTTACCAAAAAACGTTACTTATCTTTAAGCATTGCATAACATATTTTGTCAACTTCTCACTGATACGTAATGATACTTGCGGAAAGAAGGCAGAGAATTGACGATAAGACGATGGTTAAAGTTAAGTAACGTTTTACGGTAAGGCCTTATTTATGTATACTTGGGAATATTTTGACGGACCAATAAAAAAAATAAGATCTCTTATTTTTTTTGTATTTATGTTTTATATTGTCCTATAGCGCCAAGTTCTAGCACCCAGTTAGTTCTTATGACTAAGTAAGTAAGTTCGTATAGACTGAGTGGCTAGCCCTATTGTCAGAGTTATTAAGCCGCCGAAAGGCCTCTGACTTGGCTTGACGATTGCTGAACAACAAGTTCTTATGACTAAAATAGGTCTTGACCTATTCAAGGACTTTTTCCATTTCGTTTCTAGTCTCCCTTCATGATTTCTGTTAAATAAGTAATATTAAGTGTGTTTAGAATAAGTTAATTATTTATTTTTCTTTCTTTAAATAGTTTCTTCTTCTTTCCGACTTTTCCTATCTTTAATTGGGGTCGGCTCTCCTAGTCCTCCTTCGCCAGAGACTACGTTTCTGGGTCGTCTGTGCTGTGGATCAATGTCGTTGTTGGCGAGGTCTTGTTTAACAGCATAGACATAGACAGAATTTTTTTGTGACAAAAAACATACAACACAAAATAAAAATCATTCTAAAAATATAAATCATACACAAAATACCTATATAACATGTTTTCCAAACAGTCATCCATGTAAATGGGGGTCTGCCACGGCTTTTCGGTTTTGAATTCAGTTGCAGCACATTTTTGTCGTATGTTCTTCAGGTCTTCGCATGATATGCCCATACCACCACAGGCGCATTTAGTAAGCTTTTCAAGTACTGGCCTAATTTTAGGATTGTCCAGACTAATTTTTTTACGCCTGCAGACCATCTGAGCATCCGCATTTCGGTGGTGTGCATTTTATCCGTCTGTTATTGGTCAATGCGGGTCGCACAGCAGTTTTATAAACCATGCCTTTGATAAGAATAGGTTATTTTAAAAATTTTTTTGTAAAATAATTGAAATGGTTTATAAAATTACTTCAAAGTTTCGAATACAAACCTAGAAATTGCTTTCAGCCATTCTAGCCGAAATTAACCTAACTCCAACTTGTTACCGGCTAGCTACATAATTTTCAAACATCTTTGAGTTAAATTAAGTTAAGTGCTGCTGTGCCTCTCTTAAATTAAATAGAAATATTAGATAACGTAAATACAAATTACAATATATGATTCCTATTCCGTCCTTCATATTCCACTACAGGACAAGCAGAAAGTTGTCCAAAACTATTGTAATTTATTACTTGGCTATAAAAAAAACATACAATACAAATACAACAACGTAACTTACTTAACTTTAAGCATCGTCTTAAATTCTCTATCTTCTTTTCGCAAGTGTCATTGCGTGTCAGCGAGAAGTTGGCAAAATATGTTAAATATGATAATTGTTATAGTAATGCTTAAAGTTAAGTAACGTTTTTAACGTTAAAACAAGCGCAATTATCCTGCGACCTATATCGAACTTGCTATATCGCAGAGCCATACGTATTGTTGCGTATTGCTGTTATCAGCAATAATAACTAGGCCATCTAGCTTTTGCTGCTAGCAATATTGCTGCTAGGCACTAAGAAGCTGCCATCCATTGCCATAAAATATGGCTCGTTTGCACCTTACCACTATCGACATATCCTCTCGTCCAGCGATCCGAGTATTATGACATTTGTGTAATGTTAATGCAAAACCTCGCCCACGGTCCGCCGCCGCCGCCGTCTCTCCTTCGTCCGGGCTCGGAGCACGCACCAGGCGATAAATATGAGGGAGCCAGTCCTCCCACTGGCCTGCCGCCATCAGCCTAATGGAATTAATCATGCTGAGACTAGTTTTGGTGCACTTTTGCTATTACCAACGGTATGCATGGGATTACACCAGCGATTCTTGGCGGCTATACTGTTTCTTTCTAAGCTATTCTGATCAATGGGATTATTTATTATTGCAAGCAATATTGTATAATTACTAATCCCATTGGTCCAGATAATGTTTTTCCTCTCTCCTGTAAATATGGAGAGTACAGTTACACAATAAATAAATAAAAAACCGGACAAGTGCGAGTCAGACTCGCCCACCGAGGGTTCCGTACAAACTAGTAGATATAAGGTGTAAATCATATATTTTTTTATATTTTCCTTCATAAACCGAAAAACATACATCGTAAAAACATTTAAAAACCTCTTTTAGCTTCTGATAATGAAGCTCTTTCATATGACACCCCACATGATACGGTCAATTCACTTTAAAATTTGGACCCTCATTCCTTGCATAATGACCCTATTTTTTTGTGATTAAATAAAAAATTACCAGTTTTCGGATTTTTTCCTATATGTGTACTCTATCATAATGTTTCTTGCCAAATGTTATACTTCTAGGTCAACGGGAAGTACCCCATATTAGGTTTTGATTCCCTTGTGAGTGTTGAAACGTGCGATTTTTATAACATATTCGGCTGTAACTTTTTTTTTACGAAAACCGAGAAATTTGTTTTTCTTTCTGCAGCAAGATATTATAGATTTGCGTATATGGTTTTAATTTCAACACGATACCTTACCGCGTTCCCGAGATACAGGTTTTGACACCCCGACGGACGGACGGACGGACAACAAAATGATCCTATAAGGGTTCCGTATTTCCTTTTGAGGTACGGAACCCAAAAAAAATAGCATAGCAAAGCGGATTAGCATGTTTAAGTAGCAGAGGGACTGATGGGCCGCAAAGTTCTCCAGTAGAGACCTGACAGATACTTCCTTCCTACACTGCTGTAGGTAGACAAGTCACAAGATGAACACATGACCTCACATGAGTGGCAGGAAGACTTTGAATTTTGCAGCATGTCACTGTCCACTTAGACCCTAAAGCGACTCTAAATCTAAGGTCAAGACTTTTTATTCTTAACGAAATACAAAACAACAAGAGATACTAATTCTTTATTTGATATTCCTACTACTAGTGATTTAGGTTGTGCGTCGATGATATTCGGTTGATATGATTTTTTTTTATTTTTTTTTATAATAGATATCTACGATTGACCACCAACTCGCCTGATGTTAAGCGACGGTGTGGCCGAGGATGGAGCTCGTCGTTTGATTTGATTTATTTGAATTACTAAAATATTGTTCTTCTTTTACAGATTATAGAACGAAGAGAATCCTGTGGCAGCAAGAAATATACTCACCGAGTCTCATTTTGGCCCTTAGTCAATTTTAGTTGAATAAAGATTTAATTATCTTGAAAAAAAAACTACTCAATATTTTTAATTGTCTGAAATCACCAAGCTACGTGACAAATAACTTATAAAAACTACTCAATATTTTTAATTGTCTGAAATCAAGCTACGTGACAAATAACTTATAAAATAACAATATAAGACGTACGTGTAATAAATAATATAATAAAACATTAAAATTTGTATGGTCTATCGGTCAAATTTGTGTAGCTTAATCTAACCAATTTGTTTCTTTCTACCTACACAATTCCAAGATTCACATACGATAGTTCACATTCTGTTGCAAAGAGTTCACACAATACCTCTACTTTTTGCGCGTGAAAATGATAAAAAACCAAGGCCCGCCCACACGCGTAAAATCTATCTCTATTATTCGTCATTATTTCTATGGCTAAAAATAAATTTTGATTACATCGAAGGACAAATCTATTAAGGTTTTAACCCACCATGACAACGATTTGCAAGGTCTTCTATGAACCAGACTTAAAATCAGCATGGAACCAAAAACACGTTAGTACCTTTTATTTCTATGTCATCTTCGACCACAGAATCGCTTTCCATTAGGCATACTGATGGTCAAGTAGAGTTATTCTACAATACTAGTGGTCAAATGTAGAAGAGCTATTCTAAATTAACAAAAAATTTGGTAAGCGTTTGTAACACTTTTCTCTAGTTTTTTTGTATAACAGATTTTTAGTAAGTCAATTCGATAATTATATGTCTTCAAAAATATCCTAGAGAGTTCCTTCCCACTGAGCCTTAATACCTACATCAAAACTAGACAAACCGACTAAGCCTCAAGAGATAATATAAATTTGCGAACAGACTGTCTCTACACGTCACTCGTGATTAGCAACAATCCTGACGCAAGGCTCTTCGCTATCCACTATAGCCGAACCGCTTAACTCAGTCTGTTCCTGGGGTATGGGAGCGGTACGGGAGGGGTTATATTACGGTACATCAAATGACGCGTGACGTGAGCGTTGCTATTACATGTGAAGCCTCCCGTGCCGCTCCCATACCTCAGGAACAGACCGAGTTAAGCGGTTCGGCTATAGTGGGCAAACTAATAGTCAGACATTTAGACTCAAAATAAACGTGAGTGGTCGGTAGTTTTTGTTAAAAACAGGTACTGCGCCTAATGAGTTACGACCCTATAAACTCGTTTCGTATTTTTCAAATAAATTCATTTAAAAAATCAATCTGACCGAATCGAATTTAAGCACCATAGTAATTTATCCTCAACATCATTATGTCTGTCTGGTTTGTCTGTTCTATGATGATTTACGAGCCAAAAACAGTGATTAGTGGTAAATATACAACTGCAAATTAACAAAAATAAAGGTTTTTATGTTTTAGTATTAAGCTATTACTGTTCGATTTGATTTTGTACTTTGTTATTATATTTAACATAATACAAGTACTACGTATTATATTAAAAGAACAAAAAACTTACCGCAAAATATATTTTCACCTCTAAATCTGTTGAGTTGTCTCACTAAAACGTACAAACAAAATACAAGGGGCCGTACCACAAGCGTTCAAGCTGTCTTATTTCAATATTACTTTAACCTTTGTCTCGCTCTTTCTACAGAAGAGAGAACAAGACAAAGGTCAAGGTAATAAGAAAAAAAATGAAAAGAAAAAAGAAGAAAAAGAGGTAAAGTAAAAGTTTAGCTATTTATCTAACATTGAAATAACGTATTACGATTGAAGTTACCCCCTTGTTCAGACAAGAAAAAAAAGTGTAAATAAACTTTTCCCCTACATAATAAGTAAGAACTTATTGTATGACTTTTCTAAGTCTGTGATATAAAATTTAGACCGGTGAAAATTAAACACATTGATTTACATCCAAATCAATGTTTTTGACGCCTCATTTTGTAAACACAAAGCTCAAGAAATAAAAATGAAAACATAAACAGGCTAGCTAGATGAAGCGATACCAACAAATCACTATCATTATAGCTTAAACATAATAATATTAGAAGTGAGCAGAAGAGATAACTACCATATTCCTTAGAAGATTACCAGTTTTGTTCAGAAACAGCGTATGTAGCTCCCCCATTGCCTCTGCAAAATACGTGGTACATTATACTCCCGCGGAGAAAGAATCACTGAGTCAGTGGTCCCATTTTGTCCTCTGTAGTCCTTTTATGAACCCCGCAAATGGACATGGAAGCTATCTTGATGTGCCGTAGCAAAGCGATAAGCTTGAGAACACATTTCATTTGCAATTTAAAGACGTACATGTCATCTTCGAGGCGTGCCTTCGTTTGTACTCGGGGTTATGAATATGATGTGCGGTGGCAATTTACCGGCGTTTATCACTGAGTTTACATCGGCTGCATTACTCGAGCCAAGTTCAAGGATAAGTATGTGACTTTGACTTGACATTGACAGTTTTTAGATAGATGTTGCTAGATGATATATATGAGATGCTTGTGTACGATATGAAAATTAAAATGCGCTTGCAGAAGTTGCAGATTACAGATAAAGTACTTTATTTCTGTAATAGGCATATGAACTGTTATTTTATGGTTTTTATTTTTATCAAAAAAGATTGTTTGGATATAAGTAGGCATTGACGTTTTAGGATGTAGTTGATTTTTGTTTTTTTTTGTTTTTAGCCAGTATTACAAAGACTTTCTTACGACATTTCAATGTGGCCAGCGGTATTATTGTACGTATGTCAAAGGTATCAAATTAATAGCGCCATATAAATATAGTGCCTGCCCGCTTTTAAAAGTATGACTTAGAAGTTAATTGATCCATTTTAATTATTTCTGTAGTTTTTACTAACTATTTCTTTAGAATGTAGTAAAAAATCGATAAAATATCATATAAATAATATAACAAATTAATAAAGTAAGTGAATAATGCTATTTTTTTTTTGTTCGTGCGAGTTTGTAACACGTATAAGAAATGTTTATGTGTAAAGAGAAATGTTTGAAATATAAATGTATAATCGTATATTATTTATAGTGAATTTAGGTAATTATGGAAGATAATTTGCTCATTATCAATTTTTATTCGACATATGCAATACTTATAGTTAATTTAAACCATGGTTCCAACATCCGCAGTAGTAAAGTAAAACTTTACTACTGCGTATATTGGAACTACTGCGTATAGTAAAGTAAAACTTAGTTTACAAGTAGTAGGAATATAAGTTGCTTAACTTTTTTTTTTTTTTTTATTCGATAATAGGCTTGCGCTTGACCGTCAACTCACCTGGTGTTAGGCGACAGTTACGGTCTACGATTAAGTTGTAATAAAAAGCTTACTCTACCTATTATGCTAAGTATTACTACTTAGCAGGAAATCTCGCTGAACACGTAAAATGTAGAGTACTTCGTCAGTATTGTGTTATTTATTTTTGGAAAACAAACAGCTTTTGAAGATATATATATATATATATATATATATATATATATATATATATATATATATATATATATATATATATATATATATATATAAGTATATATATATATATAGTGTAAATTAATTTAGAATGGTATTGATTTTTTTGATTTTTTCTTCTATATTAACTACCCTTAAATGACCACCTGCCAAGATGAAAACTACACTATACACATTACTTAAGACATCTATATTGAAAAAAAATAGGGTTTCCTGATCTCAGCTTGGCATATTTCGCAGGTAGCCCTATATGTATATTTAGGAAGCCCACCAATCATACAATCACCTGAAATAGGTTGCATTGTAGTAGCAGATTATGTAAGCTTTTAGCAGTGTGCTCCCGGACCAAAATGTTGATACATTTTGGTCCGGGAGTATTTCACAGGTATACCCCGAGTATTTCACAGGTATCAGGTATCATAATGTGCTACACATATTATGATACCTGTGAAATACTCGGGGTTTGTACATTACGCTACTGAAAACATGAAAAATATCATTCGAATCTCGAAATTCTTCAACAAATTGAATATGTTCGACGGCCATTGCCGAGACTTATAGGTTTTGTAACACGCGGCAACTAACAGATGAGTGTCGCGGAGTTAGTAGCATACCGGTATCGAAGTGTGCGTGCGACTCACCATACAAATGTATGTTAAATTCTCCTTGGCGACACTTGTTCGGTCTAAGTATTGTAATGTAAGAATAGCCTAACAGTATCATAGGGCCTACTACGTTGCCGCGTTGAGCAGAGAACAACTAAACGCAATAAGCAGTGAGTATGAATCGCATCGCATCGCAGAGCATCGCATCGCATCAGTACGTAGCTTTCCTTCACTCACTTGCTCACATAGGACAAGCTAGTCTTAGAAGATTCTTAATTGATTCGATTCAAGAAAATGTTAATTTTCCTGAGATTATAATATAAACTTATATGGACTTATGAGCGTGAGCAACGCATTAGATATAAATTATGCGAACTTTAATAGCGCGCTACATTCCCAGCGTTATATTTTCCTCGTAAAATCTGCTTCATAAAATAGTCATTAGGTTGTGATATCTACCGGTCCTGGAGCGAGGTGGCCATGATTTTGTGTTGTTAAAAATTGTTCGCATAAATTTTTATATAATCAAATAATATAATTCAGTGAGAAGAACAGTTTGTCGACATTTTTACACGTCATCCACCCCCATACTATTTACCAATTACTTACCATTACCAATACAAATTACCAATTAATATCTTTACTGGAAACACAACAAAAAATCGCGTAAAAATCAACTGTTGTGAAATAATACATTATTATATACATATTAAATAGCAGATTTTTATTCGCAAATTTAAGTTGTTTATAATAATGAATACAATAAACACTGAAATAATTCTGTAGATTATATAGATTTACGGATACGACTAGGAGAGTTACGTGCAAAATACTACTCGTGTGTAGCTACTTTACCTCTTGAAAGGTTTTTGAAGATTATTTTCTTGACATGGTAACCCTACCGATAATTCCGCTGTTGTGGTTAGTCGGTGTCTCTTATATTTTTTCGTAAGTTTTTTGACTCAAAATGATTCTGAAGAAAATTATATGGCGCTACATAACGACTTCTGCCGCCTAATTGGACGTGGGCCGAGTTTTTTATTACATTCAGTATACCAGTGTATTATACCTACTAAGTTTATTTCTACCGAATTCAATTACTTATAGCTAACATGTGATCAAGACAATTTAATAATATACCGTCATCTCAATTATTTTCTCTTACTTGCACCCATAGTTTAATTCATTTGTATTTACATGTTACCAACAGACAGAATCTATCAAAATTGACAGAATCTATCAAAATTTTTTCTCGCTTTTCTTTCTACAAAATATTGAAAATAACATTATTTTGGAAAGTTTAAAGCTATTATTGTAAATAAATAAAATGAGATGACTTACTTAAATTATTCAAAATATTAAAATCATAAAATAAATACCGCGCAATACCGGTTTTCAAAAGGCGTTGTACAGACGTTGAACTGTTATTTTTGAGCTGAAGTTGCCTGAGCAGTAGGAGCCTAAAGGAGAATCCCGGAACATCTTTATGGAAGCTCAGCGTCAGCAGCAAGAATGTCAGCGTCGAGGACATAAGATAGGCTACCTGACTGGTGCCACGAAAACTACGTTCTACCTTTCTCACAGCGTAGTAAAGACCCTTCTGTAAGCGGTACAATAAAGTTTTTATTTTGTTGAACACTTCTCGGCTCTCTACGGCTCTCTTTGGTGTATGGAGTCCTGTGCGCAGTCTCAAATTTTTTGACATTATTTGGTGTCAGTGCGTGTTTTTATGATATTATTGTTTATATTGGTAAGTTTTAATTTTATTTTAGCTTTGTTATGTTATTGTTTGGCAAAAACGGAGCCCATGTCTCAGTCCGCGTCGTCAGTACCCAACTCAGTTTATGTTCAGTGCGGTCAGTGCTCCCAGCCCAAATTTTTTAAAGGTACTAAAGGTTTGAATATTCATGTAGGCAGATTTCATAAGAATAATAATTTTAATCAAATTCCTTCTCTTCAGAATTCATCTATTCACCCTCAATCCATTTCTGCATCCATCTCATCATCCACACATCCATCTACTTCGAATTCCACATCATCAATTCAGTTCTGGCAAACACTCTCATCATTAAAATTTTCAACTCCGGTAGTTAAAAGAATACCTAAAGGTGCGCGCATTACTGTAGCCTTACACTTATCCTCCAAAATTAAAAGCATACTTTCAGATCCTACCTCTTCAAAAAGATGGGAAAGCCTTTTGACTTTCGCATTTCAAATTCTACACGCTGATAAAACAAATAACCAATCACTCACTTCATCCCTTAAGAATAATTGTAATAATTTTAATACTGTTGGGCAACCATATCAAAAATATTCACGTTCTAGTAACCATACATCACACTTATCCAATTCACATACATTAATTCACAAAATTGAGTCCAAAGTCAGCGATGGAGATTTGAAAGGCGCTGCAAAATTGCTGTTTTCAGATGACTCTATTGCTCCTAACTCTCCGGAAACTCTTGCAGCATTACAGGATAAACATCCTATATGTGCTAGTCCTGCTATTCCTTCCCCGTTAAGCCCATCTGTGCAGCCAATCCAAGCCAGTGAAAAGAATGTTCAGGCAGCAATCATGTCGTTCAAGAGTGGTTCTGCAAGCGGTCTTGATGGCCTGAGTCCACAACATCTAAAGGACCTATTAGGTGTTTCAGGGGATGCTGGTAGGGCACTTTTGATCGATATAACTGCCTTGATTAACCTTATAATATCCGGCAAAGTTCCCGAGGATGTTTCCCATTTGTTACATGGGGCAAACTTATGTGCTTTAAATAAAAAAGATGGTGGCATCCGCCCAATTGCAGTTGGCTGTACATTTCGGCGGATTGCTTCCAAAGTTTGTTGCAAAGAGATTTTACCCAAACTCACCCAACTTTTTCAACCGGTGCAACTAGGTTTTGGAAGTAAAGGTGGCTGTGAAGCCGCGGTACATGCTCTACGGACTTATTTGTTAAATGATGGCGGCGAAGTGGTTTTAAAAGTTGATGTTAAAAATGCTTTCAATTCCGTATCAAGAACTACTTTGCTTACCGAAATTCAAAATCATACTCCGGAAATCTATGACTACATGTGTCAATGTTATGGTTTGAACTCTACACTAATTTACAAAAATCACCGTATTCTTTCTACCACTGGATGTCAACAAGGTGACCCTCTTGGACCTGCCATATTCAGCCTTGCTATTCATCAAATTATTTCATCTTTAACATCAAAATTAAACGTGTGGTATCTAGATGACGGCACCATTGGTGGAGATTCAGAAACAGTATTAGCAGATCTAAAGTAGAAAAGTTCAATGTTGTGGCTCCAAACATTAAGATTCTTGATAAAGAATCTTTAAATTTACTGGGCGCCCCGATTTTCCCTGATGGATTTCCTTTGTTTATACACAAGCAAAAAGTTAAATTTGAAGAATCTTCTCACCGTCTCTCAGAAATTCACTCTCATATGGCTTTCCACATCATTCGATTTTGTCTTTTTGTACCTAAATTAACATATGTTTTGAGATGTTGCCCATTTTGGTCATTTGACGACCTTTTGTCAACTTTAGATAATTGTTTAAAAAGGACTCTCATTAAAATTCTAAATTGCCCCATGTCTGACACTTCCTGGAGCCAGGCCACACTCCCCATCCGTTTTGGTGGTCTAGGAATTCGCAAAATTTCTAGCGTGTCACTCCCGGCTTTTTTATCTTCAGTGTATAGTACAAAGGCTCTCTTTTCAAAAATTATAGAAAATTCTTTGGGTAATGTGCAGGTTTATTCTATGTCTGAAGCTACAGACGCGTGGACCTCCATCTGTCCTGATGACAATCTCCCTGCTAAGCCACACTTGCAGAAGCTTTGGGATGAGCCAATAACTAAAAAAATTCAACATGATCTTTTAAATGACTCATCTTCTCCATTAGATCGTGCTCGACTTCTAGCCTCTGCTGCAAAGGAATCAGGGTTCTGGCTTCAAGCGTTACCCTCATCTAATATTGGGACGCTCTTAGACAACAATACTTTTGCTCTCTCTATCAGCTTGCGTATTGGAGCAAAGACAAATGAGCCCCATCAATGCCGCTGCGGAACATCAGTAGACCGCCAAGGACATCACGGTCTTTCCTGCCGCCGAAGCGCGGGCCGACAGTCCCGCCACGCTTCCTTGAATGATGTCATTCGTAGGGCTCTTGCCACCGTCAACGTGCCGGCCATACTTGAGCCGAACGGTATCGCTCGTGACGATGGTAAGAGACCCGATGGAATGACATTAATTCCATGGAGCCGTGGAAGGCCTCTAGTTTGGGATGCCACTTGCGTTGACACGCTAGCGGCGTCCCACATAACCTCTACTTGCAAGGTTGCAGGAGCGGCGGCGGCAACTGCTGAATCCAACAAAAGGCGGAAATATGAATCTCTTGGCGATGGTTACATATTTCTGCCTTTTGGTGTGGAAACTTTAGGTCCATGGGGTCCAAGTGCGTGGCAGCTTTATAATGAAATTGCTATGCGACTGATAGAGAGAACAAATGACCAAAGGGCTGGCGCTTACCTCGGTCAGCGGATTAGCATTGCTATCCAACGAGGCAATGTCGCCAGCCTTTTGGGAACGTTGCCTTGGGACTGTGACCTGAGTTCTGTTTTTTATCTGTAATATGTTTTTTTATTTATAATAATATCTTTAGTTATTTAGGTCATTTATAATATAAATATTTTTTCATTTAATATCAAAATAATTATCAAAGCTTTCAAACTCAATATAATAATTACTTTAACATACAAGATATATTTATACATAATGATAAAAAAAATTTCCATCATAAATCGAAAAATATACATCGTATTTACATGTTTCATCTAATTTTCACATGTCTTCAATATAGCAAACCGTAGGTACTTACCTACGGTTATACTTATATGGGTAGTATACTTACCCACATGGGTATCTACTATAATTTAATATATAAGTATAAAACTATCGGTGGACCTACATTGATGCTCACCTGTTGAATTTATTTTTATGTGGGAACTAAGTAGGTTTATTCCTTTCTAACTAGTTTCAAACGAAAAAATAAATCGTTATATTTTAATATGTCTAATTATTACCTACTTACCGTTTTATTCATAAACTACCTAACTTTTTTTTTAACCCACTAAAACCCCTCCGGTGGCCAGCCTAAGTGCTAAAATGGAGGACTCCGGGTTCTCGTTTAACGAACTCTTACCAGAGCCCTCAGCACTGTGACGTATTGCCTTCTCTGCCTACTAGGCCTTCGAACCGCAAGAGCCACTCCTCGCATTCATCCCTAGCCTGTTTGGGTAGTAGGTCAGGGTCCCGATCCTGACCAGCCCCGGGCCTAGAAGTCCCCTTTTAGTAGCCTCTTACTACAGGCAGGGGATACCGATGCCGTATTCTAGTGCCCCGGCACCAGGGCGGATCATAAACTACCTACCTAATAAGCGCATTTTTGTTAAAGTTTTGTTAGTGTTTTGTTCCGTTTTCGCGCATGACGGTTCTTGTGTGAGAAAAGTTAACAAAGGGCATTTTAGCTAAAATAGATATATATGACGTTTATAAATAAGTCGATTAGTATATAAACTGCCATTTAACGAACTAATAACGCAAATTATAATTTTATTGTATCTATAGAGGCTATCAGCAATCATGCGATAAAAAACTAAAAGTGTAGGTAAAATAAATAACTTTAAATTAAAACAAAGCAATTCTATAGTATTTATAGTGTTATTATGCAAATCATAGTTTCACGAGATCTTTGGTTGTGTTCGTATCAGTTTGTGTATGTGTGAGTGGCGCCCGTTCACTCTTTTGGGCACTCACACCAATGCAATATGCATGTACTCGCTCGTAAAATGCAGGTACTTATAGCTATTTATAGTACACAATTCACATGCCGATATAACCTCATTACTTATTCGGACATCAAAACTAGTTGCCGATTATTACCACACAATCGAATCTAAACAACATACCCACCTGCCGGTTCAATTAGAAATGGCTATCGATGTATCGATTAAATGTTGCCTCGGGGTGTGTGCTTAGTATTTTGCAACATGGTGTGGAATGGCAGACTGCGGAATCAAGGTAATAAAAAAATTGTTAATCATAGATCAGAGTAATACGCACCACGCACACTACTCAACGCTCTGACTATCCGCCAACCAGACATTGATTTATTTTCTACAAATAATAAAATGTTAATTCAAAATTAATGCACAAAAATATACAAACTCTCATTTGCCTACCTTATATTTCAAAATATAAGGCAGAAATGAGCGTTTGTATATTTTATCACACCAGTATATCAGAACCTATCTATTGCTCTACATTCAAGAAATGTGTCAAGAAGCCTTTTTTTGCATGATAGATCTACGATTGACCACCAACTCGCCTGATCTTAAGCGACGGTGTGGCCGAGGATGGAGCTCGTCGATTTAGAAGATATCTATGTACTCTAAGTCTTGAAAATTCCAAGATTGTAGGTCTCGGGAAACAGATATGGCGGCAAAAATTCCATCTTTTTAAAATAAAAATAAGTAAAAAAGAAACATCTTTAATAACATGAAAAAATTGGTGCGGAATTTAAAGCAAGATAATAATAAAGTTCAAATGAGTAAGTATCAACGTTTACGTGATTGTACGTTAGTAGAAACGTACTTGCAGGTGACTCTTTTATTTGGTCAGCTGATGAAAGATGCGACACACTTATAGCGAGAGGCTCTATTAATACAATCATACATAGAGGTGTGGCGACTTCGCAACTTCTGTAGCATTTCTGTTAGTTGTTTTAGACTTGTAGACACAGTGTGTAATTATCATTTACTAGCTATAACCCGCGATTTCATCTGTGTAAATAATGACGAATCATTTGTATTCCCTGGATTAAAAGTATCTTAGTAATTAACTGTAACTAGAAGAGTCATGCGAAATAACTATGACAGCAAATACTTCGTCAGAGTTACCAATTTGATGTATTTTAGAACACTATTATATAATTATAATAACAATTATATAATAAAAACTATATAACAATATTATAATATTAGTTACTTATTGCTACTTGTTTACTTTTTTAGCTATTTTTGAAATTTTTGTGTATTTTTAGGATTCTGTAGGTACCTAAAAGGAAAATAAGCGGCCATGTTATGTTAGTTTAACAACTTATGTTATTATAAATTATGTTAGTTTATTAAATTTAATTAAATTTGCGCGAAATTTTAATTTTTTCTTCTCTAAATACATTTTTAAGTTGATCGACAATTACTCGTAACTTGTAAAGTCTAACTAAAACTAACATGGCTAAGTAGCCATGTTAGTTTTCCTTTTAATTTCAAATTCATCTCCAAAGTTAACCGGGCGGGCACACTTGACTCTAACAAAAATTATCAGTTCAAAGCTTAATAATTAGTAAACAGATCTCTTGTAAACGACGCAAGAGTGGGCAAGACGAAACGAAATCTTATATGGACATTAGGTGAAGCGGCAAAACGTGAAGGTCCGATCAATATTAACGACGAGTCGACGTTTTTTAACTTTCTTTTGTTTCCTACATTAAAGAACATATTTTTGCTTGTATTAAAAAAAAACACGAAATTACTCTAGTTATTTCCATACAGTTCAAAATTAATTAAATACTTAAAATGTATTACTTTACTAGTTTGCAAGACGTGCAAACTGTGCGTGCAAATAAACACTATTTCGCATTTTTTACCTATTTTAGAGGTTATTTATTTCCTAGGTTATCAAAATTGTTATTCATTAAAATTAAACATACCTAAACGGATATATGGGTATGTTATAACTACAAAATGTTAAGAGCCGACGCTTAAAATACATACTACTAAATGTCGACTCTTAATTCTAGTGTCCGAATCTGATATAAATTACTTAAATATTAATAAGTATTTTTAAGATATAGGTACGCCGACTTACATCACTTCGCTCGGTCCAGAGTGACGAACTTCCACATTAGCAATATTTCACAAAGTCTTACGGTTGACTTGCTTAATTAGAACCACCCACATAAGTTCAGTGCATTGTCCTACACAAAAAACTAACGCTAACACTAACGATATAATTAATCGACACACATAAACAATAGGTGTTAAACACTTCCCGTTGTTTTATTGGAACTAAACGTCATTATTACTCACTGGTATATAATAGCTGTATCCAAATCTATCAATACACGTTTAATCTGACATTAAGAACCTACATGACTTGAAAAATGTGGAGGTGGATTAACTTGCTGACGCATGGTCTTCTGCGGTTGTGGAAAAAAAGCTGATTTATACATAAGCTGCATTACATTTCTAATGACACGGACTTTTTCACGATTTCAGGAATATTTCTAAAGAATAAGTTATTTGTTTTGATGCATAGATTCATTCAAATGATACTAAAAGTAAGTAAGTAAGTTCGTATAGACTGAGTGGCTAGCTCTAGTGTCAGAGTTATTAAGCCGGCGTAAGGCCTCTGACCTGGCTTGACGATTGACAAACAACCGGTAGCTACAATTTAACGTGTCATCCGACCCACGGTAGCACTCAGAAAGAATTGCCACTCACGGTCACCCATCCGAAGACTGACCGGTCCGTGCGTTGCTTGACATTAGTGATCGTTAGAGAACATCTAGTCAAGCTACAAATGATACTTAATACACCGCTGTATAGAATATAAAATTCAGTCTTGGTTGACTGACATATCAAACGCACATTTATTACAAATTTTATTGGCGTTTTTTTTTTTTAATTGACGATTTCCTATTCCTTTTGACGCATAGGTATCGGCTTAGAATGAATTTCTCTATTGTAAGTAAAACTGCTAGACATTACAATTTAAACTCTATTAGTACGTTTTTCTACACACCTTGATCATTCCTGATTTCGACTCTTGTCAAAAGTATCATGGTTACGCATTGCTTATTTGCTCACCTATTTCACCATATTGCTGCCGCAGCTTCTAATTTGCTATAGCCTATAAAATATATACGCAATACGCCTAAATAGGAGCGAGCAAAATGCCAATCGTCCTACTTCAGCCGCTGTCGAGGTTTGCCCGCCCACTCAGGGCGTATTGCCGATTTTAAAACAATAACCATATTCAATGTGAAAAATGTGACATTTTCTTTCACTGCCTATTACTTGAGCTTGATCTCAATTGTCTGGGCTTTATAACGCATGGATGATTGAAATTTCAATTTTATTATTGGTCTTGCCCTATAGTGATGAGTGATGTACGGTGTATGTATAGGACTTAGTTGATGATAGTTTAGCGCCTAACACCGACCTCATAAAATAGTTGGTGTACGTACCTACTTAAGTAGACGCACAGTTTTGATTGTTTTCGTGTTATTTTTCCCTTTTTTGTTAATTAGATTGTTTTGAAGGTGATTTAATTTTTGTAAATTACTTTTATTCATTATTAACTAAAACAATATTTACCAATTACATTATATTATTCATCCTTACTAAGTATCATAAACCTCACACAAATTACAGTAGGATATATTTCTTTCAATAATTTACTTGTTACTTCCGTCGTTATAATATAACTTGTTTAACCTTTTGACCGTCATTAAAAGCTATCTTCGAAAGATTTACTGCACAATAAAAGTGTACAGTTGGCTTAACGTGTTAATATGTAACTAGGTCTGCATCACATGTAAGCATGTCAGTATTTTTTTTTATTAGTAAACGCTTTGCTAACGATCAATAACTGCAATAGTTTATTCGGTTATACCCTAATTTTTGTTTGATTGATAGGCTAACTGCTAAAACTTGACCAAAAGCCATCATCATTCACAACCATATCAAACCGACATTAGTTGGTATGAAACCTATGCCTACCCTAATGGGTAGGCATAGGTTTCATACTTATTATACTATCTGCCTGGGTACAGAGACAAACGCCACTTATCATTAAGGACTCGTTCAACGCGCGCAGCTATCTCTCTCGCGCATCACAACATTAAAAAAATTATAAAATCATTTAATAGGGTTACTAGAAAAGTGAGAGGCGAATTTGTTTATTTAGATAGGAGAAATTTAAAAAAAAACTTCGATATCTTTTAAATTGGCTGAGGAATTAAAAAATATATGTTTTTTCTTATTCCGTCGCCAGTATAAACGATATATAATTAAAACTTTTTTTTAATGTTTCTCCTATATAAATAATCAAATTCACCTCTAACTTTTCTAATATCCCTACTCAGTGATTTTAAATATGTTTAAAACTGTTGTGATGCGCGAGAGAGATAGCTGCGCGCTCTAATCTTGACCTATATTAATCTAAAACATCTGGTTAGTCTTCACAAAAACAATGTTAAGTAATATTGTTATGAGAGCGCAATAAAAAAAAGCGTAATGTAGGGAAACCAACGGTAATATGAATCTGATGTCCCTCTCCAATCAAACTCGATCAAACGGATTGAATCCTGCAAGAGTAATCTGAGGTTATACAGAAGGTAATATAAAATCTTACGTTGAGATAATACGTTTATCTTAAAAGTAATTACCCTCCTTGTACAAAAAAGAACAGGTTTTCGAATATTGTACACATAATTATAATCTCACTATAAGATAATTTCAAACAATACATTGTTAACGACACTTACATCTAAAATTTAATAAGAAGTAACGTGGCCAAGTATACAACAGTGATCTCATTGCATCCCACACAGGCATTGTTTGTTGTCACCGGTTATTACATTCCTCAGACCTGCTGATCACAAAGGCGATCAAAGCTCGCGAGCATGGATTATGATTTGATTCACTAAACATAATAACTACCTACAGGTGAGACCAACTGCTTGACATACATAAAGGTTACTTCAAGGTATTGCCAGGTTCATGCTGTGAACGTAGACACTAACCTGCACCATTATGTCCTATTTAGCTAACGCACTACAACTTTTTGTAAATATTATTATTTTTAAACAATGGAAAATTGACATAATATTATAAAATTTTAGGGATGCGTAGTAAATAACGAACCTCTTCTAATTTCGCCAAGTCTTTGTCTTTCCGTTCACTACTTTGCTCAAAGAGTTTTAGTACTGTAAAGCTCAAATTGACATGAGTAATTGTATACTCATACAGTATACAGTCACGCCGAGAAAATTGTAAAATTATTTTGTCCTCTAAAAAAAATTTGGGATCCGTTTGCTAAATATAATTTTCGTGCGTCATGCTTTCTCCAAGAGTTTTAGCTGGTTTTAGCTCAGGCACACATAATCAAATATTTTCCAATGCAACTGCATATCTTTCAAAATTTCCCCGTCAATAAAAATGGGGATAATTATACTGTATGGAGATAGTGTACTACTGTGTGTACTGCATTATGTGGTCTACATAATTTTGTGTTCTAATAATACATTTACAATAAGTGGTAAGTGTTTCAATCCACTCTATGTCACTGCTTATAACAAGATCAAAAGAAGCCTATGATGCTACACAATAAAAACAAGTATAAGTTTAGCAAACTCAAAAGCCCCCGACAAAGAAACGGCTGAACCGATTTTGAGGAAACATAGCAAAGAACACTCGAAGAAATCCTCTTTCAGACAAAAAACTAGATCAAAATCAGACCATCTGTTTGAGAACTACGATGCAACAGACATACAGATAAACAGATACACACGTCAAACTTATAACACCCCTCTTTTTGGATCTGGGGTTAATAACAAATAGCACACTTGAGTATAAGCTAGGAATATTTAAGCGAACAAGTTTAAAAAAGACTCCTTTTAGGGATTCAGCAACCTTTAAAATTCAATGTCAAAAACATAAAAAACAAAACACTTATATTTGTGAACGCTTACCCACATCCTTACGCCTCATTCATATTTGTAACAGCTCAAAGACGTTTCTAATCTGTTACAAATCTTGAAGTTTGCCTAGCGAGCCTTATATGGGGCTCGCAGAGGCCGCATTAAATAATAATGCTACGTCCTCGGTCTTATAATAACTGGCGTGCGTACGAACTGATTCCCTAAAAGGAGAACGATTAGTGGATTGTTTCAGAATGACTAGAATTTTAGAAAAGAAGATTTTATAAGGTTCATATTTATCGCTCGGGATTACTCTCACCTCTTATAGCGGTGCAAAGTTGGCTCGCGCCAGTTTCTGATTTTAAATGAGAAGGGGGTTACCAATGCGGTTCTTTTTTTTTTCTGTGTTACTAATTATCTCCGTCATTTAAAAACTGATTTGGAATTTTTTTATTTTTTTATTTGAAAGGATATATTTTAAAATTAGTCTCATAAAAATTAAATGTCATCCAAGCAATCGAAATTGCGTATTTAAGAGTCGAATACTTCAGTTTTTTAAGCTATAAATTATTTTCCAAATTGATTCATTAATGACGGAGTTAACTGATAATAAACATAAAACATCTCCTTTTTTGAAGTCGGTTGAAAATTTAAGTAAAATTATTCAGCAAAATGGCATAAAAGTTTAAACAGAAATATTACCTAATTGCTATCAACTGTCTTTAAACTAAAGAGGCATAAGTATCTAATCATTCTAGAAATCTTACCTGCGTGGGTAGAGTTGTTTGTGAGTGTACATGATGGCAAAAAACTAGAATTTTCGTATCATTAGTCATCTTATTAAAATATGTATGCCTTTAATAGTTTACTCAAGGCGTACATAATTATCTGCTTTGTTTGTTTAATGTCACGTAAGTTTTATGTAAAATAGTTGTTGTGATCAAGTGTATTATGCCACTATAAATAAAACATGACACAATAAGTAATTAAAGCTCCATTAGGGATGTACGAGTATGTTTATACCAATAGGGGAGACCGGGTACGAACGTAACATTTTGTACTTTTACCTTGGTTTCTGGTTCGGTGTTATTATTTTTAATGAAATTAATATAGGCATATAGAAATTCCGTTTATGTTCTTTACATTAATATCTTAATTTACCTTATTATTGTGTATTTTATACGAATCACAGAGACTTAAAAAAAACGTAAGTTGTTACTTATGACCTCGTAGGTAGGCCGAAAGTAACACGTTGTGGGTCGAAAGTAACAGGACAAAGGGGTTTGTAATGAGTATAATATGACATATTAAATCAGCAAATTATTTCTAAGACTTTGTATTAATAACAGAAATAGACATTTACATTATACATGCTCAACAATTATATATTTTATTTTAAGAAAACAAATCAATACAAATTATTCTTAGTTTAAATAATGAGATCAAATGATAATATTTTTTAACAATGACTATTCAGTATTAATCTTTTATTCAGACTCGCAGTTATGGCACACATCATTTGCATCATCGTTAACGCTGAATGCGTTAATTGCATGTGACCACATTTTACACTCGATACATTTTAGTACAAAAGTAACATTTTACTTGTGTACCCGACCATATTTTTGTTAAAACATGAAAGATAACCTTAAAATGGAACGTGCTAGACAAAAACAAATTAAAACACTGTAAAGCCAATCTAATCAAGAATTAATATACAAATATTCAGATTAGTATCATGCTTTTAATACTACGTAAACAGTAAATAACAAAACGCCAAAAAACTAACTTTTGATTTGTGAAATCACTTATTGTCCTCTCACACAACCTAATGACGCTCGACGCGTGCGGCGACTGAATACAGGTGAGGGGGGCGCCGCCGGCTATCACCTGACGGGCAGCGGGCCGGTTTTTGGCTATTGGATAAACCTACAGAGCATTTGTTACTTTCGACCCGCCGTTACGTTTGTACCCGGTCTCCCCTACATAGTTTCCTGGGGGCTTACTCTCATCTCTTATAGCTAAGCAAAGTTGGGTCCTCCTCGTTTTTAACCTCTGACCCAAAAGAGGGTTTTTATAAGTTTAACGTGTGTGTCTGTTTGTGTTACCGTACGAATATGGTATGGCGAGAAATGTGTGCACAATTCAGAAATTTATCCATATGAAATATGGCAGGCGCAACGACTCATGTTAATAACATTTCTGTTTATGAGACTTCATAATATACTTTATCCTATCTCCTTCAGGCAGGCAGGCAGCTTGCGCCGTCGCCGTCAAAGGAGCGGCAGGATGTTCTGCGTCATACGTCACCGTTATGGTAGTAAAGGTTCTGTAATTATGGTATCACCGTCACGACGTCGTCGCTCAAACGCACAGAGACATAAATGCTACGAACTGATGAACTTCAATTAAGTACAATATTTATTATTAAATACTTACCGTATTTGGTTTGAATTAATTAAATAAAATAATAAATAATAAAATAATAAATAAAATAATAATAAATAATTATAAAAATGTATGAATAAAAGAGGTGATTTTTTTTTGAAAGTTAGAATTTTTTGTGGTGTGATGGGTTGTTGCTAAAATCTAAATCAGGAGGGTGCTCGTTCTTATCTGTTAAAGTGGTGCAAAGTTGGATCGCGCCCTCTTTGACGTGATAACGTCTAATAAATCGATGAACGCCGGCTGCACGCACGAAAAAGTGTCACGTTCCGCCTGAGCCGAGCATGCAAGCGAGAGCGCGGAACAAGCGATAGAGAGGCACGATCGGCCTAAGCGTTCGGCTTGTGACGCATCGTTCACACCGTTATCACGTAAAATTATTGTCCGTAAACCGACTTTACAGACAACCATTTTTTATTTATTTTTTTGCTTTAGAGAGTGATACAAAAGTTGAAGTGATTATTAAAAATATCACCGACCAAAGTAGGCTCATATTAACTTTTGTCTCACTCCCAACTACCTAACTACTACTAACTTGTTTTCATCTTCATTTCTCTGCAATTAAGATTGCAGAGAAATCAAGATGAAAACAAGGGCAAGCCAACTTTGTATCGCTTTATAAGATGAGAGTTAAATTTATCTAAGCCATAAAAAAACATAAAATAATTCTTTTAATTATTAGCAGAAAAAAAAGTATATTGTTCATTTGCTGAAAACATACTTTTTTGTCTACTAAAATGGAATGAAAGGAATTCTAAACCATATTCGGAAAGTATAAAATATTAGTTCGTTTAAATGCTACTCGCCGCTAGATAGCGCTCGAACTGTTTATTTTAGCGCCATCTATGAATACTTAAAGAACCAATTAAATCCAACAGATGTCAGAAAATCGGATTCTTTAAGTTCTACGATTTTTTGTGAGATGGCGTTAATAGTGTATTTAAGACAATAATTTGAAAATAAAGCTGTTCAATCATTGAATATATTTTTTATAAATACTCATTTTAATTTATTTGTTCTTCGCATTGAGTAAGTTCTTCTTTCTATAAATTAAGGCCACTAAACATGCGTTGACGACGTATGTGGAAACGCAGACGATGCAAAAGTCATGGAGAACGAAAGCCAACAGGTAGCCCAGGTATACGCATGAAGCCACAGATGCCACCGCTAAGTAGAACTGCAATCGCACCACGAGTGGGTTATCAAACGTTGCTGAAAAACAAACAAAGTAGGTACATAATTAAAAATCTTAAATTAGCATGTTGTAGCACTTTGTATACATGAATATTCAACATTGGTTGCTTAGTTGGTAATCATAAAAGTAAACAATAAATAATACATACATAAAATCACGCATGTTTTCCCTTTACAGGGTAGGCAGAACATCAAAGACTAATAAGGCCATTTAATACCATATTTGACAGTGATTAAAGGGTTAGATGGAGGGGAGAGGGTATTAAAAGAAATGAGAGAGTAGGATGGAATGTTGGCCTGCAATGATATGAGGTCAGTCCATCACCTAGGTACATAAGCCCCAATTTCACTCAAGTCCCTTAACTGGCTTAAAGTATGACCGGGAGCTGGTACATTCCATGTTTTTTTCTCCCAGACCAGCATGTAAGATAACTATAAATAGTGGTAAATAATTAAGAAAAAGTACTATGAAATCTAATTTAGAATCAGTGATGGTTCGCTTTGAACTCTTTCTGTTGTGAAAATGAGACAAATTTGAATAATAATACGAACGTATTGATATTAATATTACGCCTAAGAATTTATGATTATTTTAAGTTATAAGTTTTTCTAGTTGTTAGACTATAAAGATATATTGATTACAGTAGAGTGTGGACGAGATGTTAGACACACCTAGATTGGAATGGAACTGGCGCTCAAGTTAGCTCATTTGGAGTTTTTTCAGTGTTAAAGGTTACGCGGATTATTATAATTTTAGGCAGGCTATATTATGTAATCATTTCATCATCGTCGCCGTTTTTCCGCCACCACGCTGCTGAAACCTATTTATTAATAGACTTAAAAAAAAGGAGATTATCAATTTGATGTGTATGTATGTAATATTGTTAGAATTGCACAATTTTCACATATCTTAATCTATACCAGCTTCTAAGGATGTATGCCAAATTTCATAAGTATATTTGTATGTTTGTCTACGCATATCTCAAAAAGTATAAACCGGATTGCTTTATATAATATATTAATATACTCGTATATTGTAGGTACCTAAATAGACTCTTATATAAATATATTTATATGCAAGAATTACTCGTTTAATGCATAATATATATTACATATTCTAATCTAAATATAACATCTAGGATTTACTTAATTTCTAAACGACAATTTTATTATGGCCACAATTGGGACCAATTGAGAAATTTCGAAAAATTCTTTTGAATATTCCATAACCTGTTTTTCTGTTTCTGGTCGTCTTTTTACTGATCGTATCGGCCCTAAAAGAGGAGTGTCAAATAAGTTTTTTTAATACAAGATAGATCTATGATTGACCACTAACTCGCCTGATGTTAAGCGACGGTATGGCCTAGGATGGAGCTGAAGCTTAACGTGTGTATCTGTGTATTTGTGTGTCTATCTGTGCATCCTAGCTCTCAAACCGATTTTAATTTTGTTTTACCAAGTATTGTTACAATAATTTTCTGCTAGCGAGGTCTGCTGTTCGTAGAATTATAATACTGGTAGAATTTTTTGAAGATTCGACCTGGGGAGGATACTCATCAAACCTTTACCAGTCATTGAATGATCAAGACGTAGGTGTGTGTATTAATAATACTAATAATGTATCCCTAATAGAATAATGTATCCCTAAAATAATGTATCCCTAATAGAATAATGTATCCCTAATAGAAGAGCACAAGGTTTCCAACGATATTTCAGGATAACATACGTAACAAGATAATTAACATCTAGTACACTGAAACCTGCTTAAGTGGGCCCTGGATATACGAGAAATCTCGCCTACTGATAATTACAATTAGATCCCGATACTTTTGTATTGAAGTACTTACTTAATCTTTTACTGGGAATTTACAAACCTATTTACACAGAGATATGGTTTCATAGATTTTTTCAATGATAATAGACGATATATTCACAGTTCACGACAAATACAAACATTTGAAGTGATTTCATGCGTGCTTTGTTTGCCAGTACTGAAATCTCTAAACAAATGATAAAGTTTTGTATATAGAGGGTCCCTCTATATACAAAATTTTGTCATTTCAAACCTGCTTATAAACTGCGTAAATGAAATGCTTCTAAAATGATAAAAAAAACTACGTCCCTCAAGATTCAAGTTAAACAGGTTTCACTGTAGATAAGTTATTTATTTAATAAATTCACCTACACTGTTTACAACCATATATTGGAAAAAAATCTTATGAAATAAAATTGACAATAATTATAGATGAAGTGAGCATGCATTAATATTGACTGAAAAAAATAAAAACAGTCATTTAAAAATTTTAAAAATGACGAGCATATTGCATTGCCACACTAGGTTTAAAACTATTTTTTTTTAATAAAGTTCACAGTTCTGGATGGTGTTGGGCTGGTACGGGCAAACGTTATGCTACATATCTAGGGAACGCTTGCGCTTGCTGGCCTCGTCACTGAGCAGTAAAAACAAACAACTACAGTTCCACAGATTAAATAACAATAAAATAATACTGGCTAAAGATAGGCGCCAATCCATAATAGAGGACCAATATTGTTCTCAGCTAATTACACAAATTGGCACAGACACAAAGCTCCAACCACGAATATTCACAAACATTCACAGCAGCACAAATAAATAATCATTCAACGTTCATAAACCAGCTTTAGAGATCAAACAAAGCAATTCCGGCTTATTTTCAATACGGTTTCAATAACATACGAAACAATGGCCACTACGAATCCAGCCATTTACGACCGTGTTCCACTGAATTAACATTTTAGCAGAGCTATAAAAGCTCATGCGAGCTCACTAAATATTCAATAGAGATATTTTACTGATATAATAGAATGTTGTATTGTAGTAATGCTTGCGGTAATATGCCTGTGGTAGTAATTTATTCAGAGATTTACTAATGTTCTTAAGGGGTTGTTTCCGAAAAATGTTTGAGGAGTAACGAAATGGATAGAGTATTTTATAAAGTATGTAGAGTAGCGTACCGAATTGAAAATATGTAGCAACTTATTGAGGAGTTCTACACACATTTTATTTCGAAGTTTTTAGGTAATTTTATTCTAACTGTGCTTGCGGTTTAATCTGCTTAGTGATGAAAAACGTTTAATGTACCTAGAGATCAAATTTATGTTTCCAGCTTCTCGGCTATGGCTATATCTTTCATAACGATCAGTTCGCTAATCGGGAAAAGTTACCAAACCACTACTTTACAAAGTAAATTTATCTTTTATAATTATTTATCTATTAGTTAGGAGTACCTATCTGTGGGCACGGCCGTGCCCCCGCCATGTGAGCAAGCGTACTAATTTACTTAATTTGATTGTTTAGTTAAATTGAAAATAACTTTTCGTTATCAGAGTTATATATGTTATATATATTACTTTAAGTAATAATTATGAGCTTAATAAGCTCTCATCCCTAAAATAAAATAATAACTAATCAAGTTAAAATAAAAGCAATAAAATTAATTGAAACCCCAACAAATAGAAACAAAATATGAAATCTTAGTACTTATTGTTTATGAACCATTATGTTCACAAGACTTTCCAATGTCTGTCTACATAATCTCAGAGGTACCGACCTAATATCAAAACCACTAAAACCCACTAGATAAGCTTCCAAATTCAAACTAAACAGTTTACCAAATAGCGGCAAGCTTTCCAAACTTCACGATACAAGTTCTGGTCCCAGACAATAACGATTTGCAATCTCTGAAGGAAAGTTCGAAACCGCAACAATCATAAAGACGGAGGGAGCTAACCGACCGCGTAAACAACACTCGCCACTTCTCCAGAACATTACGATAACAGTTATTCACAGCTCGTGAGCTACCAAATAGGCGGCTACGAGGTTTCGCAATATTTTTCTCGTGGTAAAGTCACGAAGTCTTAGAGCCTTGTTGGGGCGAAATTAGGTAGACAGGAACGTGGGCGGACGCAGACCGCCGCTTTGAGATTAGACTTAGGTAAGTGCATTCAACTAAGATACTATCTACAGAATTCTATGCCTGCCTACATAGTGTCTATTTGGCATTCCAGTTGCGCGTTTCTTTTGTAAAATGTTTATCAAAAACATTCCAAAGGAACAGCTAAATACATACACATTATGTAAAGGAGATAAAAACAGAAGGTCAATTAAAAGTTTAAGAAGAGTCGATAAACATACAGCAAGAAATTGTGCTAGTCCACAAAAAATACATACTTAAAGTTAAAAAAGAAATATAGAGAGAAATAATAATAAAAATAAATATGTTTTAGAATAAACTTATCTAAGTTAAATATTTCATATTGAACGCAGACGTGTTGAACAAGTTAACATTCATTAACCCTATCTAGAGTGCTGTAACACCTTGCCCTTATAAGAAAGCTGATTACGTTGCTATATGCCTAATAGATAGATTCTCATGCCTATTAAATACTGGCAAAACATTTGTATTAATAGATAAGTAATCGTTTAAAAACTAACAAAAAAAACGCAATTCGTTTACTTGGATGACATTTATTAACCGACTTCCAAAACGGAAGATATTCTCAATTCATCGGAATCTTTATTTTTTTTACGTATGTTCCCCAATTACTCGAAACCGCCTGGACCGATATAAAAAAATATTTTTTTGTTTGAAAGTGTATAAGTCCCATAGAAATTTTATCAAAATCGGTTTAGTATTTTAGTTTATATAACAAAACATTTAAAAAAAAATTTGACATCCCAGTAAACGAATCGTGTAATTAGAAGTCTGTTTTTTATAGTTTTTTAAACAATTACGAAATCATCACTACCAAAGGATGGGATGGCAAAAAGGACAGCGAAATCTTAGGTACAGGTACAGATATAATTGAGCGCTAGTGCTGGTCTGGTTCCAGGACTTCCAGCATAAGCGGCACATGCTGGATCCAGCCCACGTCTCTTTGAAAACTCACCCAATTCTTACCCTCGTTACCAATGACACCAATAATGTTGATACTTTATCAATGCTAATAATAATAAATAAATAAATAAATAATTTGCACATTACGCAAATGAGCGCTGCGCGCTGGCGCTCGACTTACATTGGTACCGCTAGTTGGTACACACCTTTACTAAAAATATAATTTCTGAAAACTCAAGACACATTTTGTGTCTGCATATTCAGAATCAGAAATTATATAAGTATTTCAATATTGTTGCTAAAATAACATTTCATGCAATACCTTTAAGAACTGATTTTCTTCTATTGTATTATACTGAATTTGCTATGCACAATATTTACCGACAAGAATCTTTGAATGCAAATATGGACGCAACTTTATTTTAAATCTGCGATGGATAATACATATTTGCATTGAATACCTTTCGATCTGTTAGCAGCTATCAAAGTTTGTTGGTGGTCTATTTGCTACGAAAAATATATCGACAGCAGTACATAAAGATTTGGACTTTATTCGAATTTTGTTTGTTACATTTTTAAGACTTTAACTAGAACAGACATAGCATTTTCCTATAAAACCATCTTGATTGTAGCATCACTTACGACTTTAACATACGCTAAATCGGACCTCTGTTTAACTTATCAGACTTTATGAAAATGTAAAATCCCAGAATGTCTAGATGAATGCTTTCTCTGATTTCTGATAGCTATAATCTTGTGATTTTCAAGACTAGAGACTTATGAGTTACATCATATATTATTATTATGAACTTGTCGAACATCATTGAGTTAGACAATGGAGAGATTGAGCTATTAGTAGTAATAGAACCGATACTCCCTGTTCTATTTCAAAGCTTGATAGAGCGCTTTTGGATTACTCGCACTCCACTACATCAGTAACATAATGTGTTCCGTGCTTTACACTTAGTCGCATACATGTAGTATGTGCTTAGAAAATTTTAAACCTCCGTTTAAAAAAACGGCTGAGTAGATTTTAAATAAAAACTACGGGTCACTCTACGGTTGAGCCGAAAAATCCGACTATAGTATCAACCGCATTCGGCGGTCTTTTTCAAAGGAGCAGCGCAAACGTCACTCTCGGTCGGTGATGCGCCTCGCACTGCAGTATAGTCGGATTTTTCGGCTCAAAACAGACGTGAGTGACCTTTAGTTTTTATTTAAATATGTGAAAACCACGTTAATTTCCATAGTCAAAAGGCTGAACAGATTCTGTTTAAATATAGCTAAGATGACTCTTGATCAAATCATTTCAAACAAAAAAAACTAGTTCTACATCGGGTCGTTCATTTGGGAACTAAGCGATGCCACAGACAAACTCAGATACACATGTCTAACTTATAAAACCCCTCGTTTTGCGTCGGGAGTTAAAAACAAGGAGAGCTACTTTCAACGATGGTTTTTTTTTCTAAGATTATCTTATCAGAAATGTAATGTAAATAAACAAAAATACCAACAGGTGCCACTATCAATATACGAGTATGGTATGTACACCTTTGTCTTCTCGAATTCGAAATGTGTCCTCAGAAAATATTACACACCTTACGGTTTTTATAAAGGTGGGGTAATTACTACGATCATAAATTGAGACATGTGCATAGTAATGATTAACTTAAATTGCAGGCAATACATCTGGCACTATACATACATATATCTGTCGGCCGTGAATGTAGGAAGTCTCTTTTTACATCGATGGAATTTAAACGGTCGTAATTGCCAGTATAAAAATGTAATTGCAATGCATTGGTTATTGTAATATTGTATTGAAGGACAAATAATATCTTAAAAATACGTATAATATAAAAATAAGGGATTGTGAAGCTCGATTGCACCCAGTAAGTGTTCCGTAATATTTTTAATCGACTTTAAAAAAAGGAGATTATAAATTTGATATGTATGTATGTAATATAGTTAGAACTGCACAATTTTCACATATGTTACTCTATACCAACTTCTAAACACGTGTGACAAATTTTGTAAGTGTATGTATGTATGTTTGTCCACGCATAACACGGAAACTAGAAGTTGTATTGCCAAAATTCTTTTTTATTAAGCAAGGTTTCTCCCGGATTAGGGAACAGTGCAAGTTTTATAAAAATCGGTTTTGTAATTTTCCAGACATGTATTTTTTAAATTTTAAGATATAAACTACTACCTTTCAACGACGCAATTTAATCTACCGGGCGGTAAAAATTTGGTAGTTTTATTACTCATACTGTGTAAAAGAATCTGGCATACTTAAACACAGACACACACACGAATACACAAATATACACACGTCAAACTTATAACACCCCTCTTTTTGGATCGGGGTTAAAAGCGCTTCGAATGATAGTCAACATAATAATACTGAAAATAATAAACATTGTTTTATATTAAAGCTGCATGTTATCGTTAAATGTAAACGCATATACGTACCTAGTTAACATGTAGAGGAAAATCGATAACATTGTAAACGTGGTTTGTAAACAATTTAAATCGATTCGATAGCTATTACAACAAATCCTTATCGTGACACGAGTCAAACCCGCCATGACTTCCAACTCTACTAGCTTTCTTTATGTTTTCTATGATTTATTTAGCATTTAATTTTATTTAAATAAGTTTCGTACTATTTTTTATGCTATTTTATGGACTCTATATATTTAAGCACATAGCTTAAATATATGGATATATTAAGGGGTTCATGTCATTTGGAAACGAAATCGTGTATTTTTAACTTTCACTTTTAACTTTTGCCTAATCATAAAACTGTTTAGCTGCTTAACTGCTAGTTGACTGCTATCGCGCACAAATAGGTAGAGATCGACCATTCTAAAATTGAACGCCCCTCCAATACCTATAATTCGCGCACATGCAAATCTTGTGCACAGACGCAATACACACACATTATCTCATTAGTTCTTCAATTACCGGTTAGACTGGAATACGCAAGGATTTAAATAAATATTTCCAGTTAACTTTTTCCAGTTGGTTATTAGTTACTCTGTCTGGATGTATAATAAAGTTATTTTATTCTATTCTATTTCCTCTCACACATAGAAATAATTTCACACGTAGAAATACTTTATTTTAATGAAAGGGCGTTCAATTTAAAATTCTTAGAACCATTCTGAAAGTACGAGGAGCAATATAAATAATAATGTTTCTATTTAGATTAATACTATATAACTAATTAAAGGACCAAGTAGCTAGAAACTTTTCAAACTTGTCCATCTGAATGTTCAGAATCAGAACTGTGTAGAAGAAACAACTCAAGAAAATAAATTATTAAAATGTTCTACAGGTAATTCTACGAACAGCAGACCTCACGGGCACACACTTTTTCAAAATTACTTGTCTTACTTACTCTTGTACTTCAAAAAGTCTATTCGAAATTCTTGTTCAGAATGCACTATCGAATGTTTCTGTCAAATATTATCAAAATCGGCAAATATGTTGTCTCGTAACAAACTTTCAGTGTGTCAGCAGTACATTTTTTAATTATCACTAGAGTTATGTTATTATTATTTAAAAAAATGTAGTTTGTAACATATGGGAAGAAACGACGAATCGAACGATACCTTGTTCATTTAAATCCAGCCGTTAAGGCTACAGCAGAAGGACAAACAAACGTAGGTACATACATACTTAAACACATACATCTGAAAAAGTAACACTCTCTCATGCATAGCCGGGTAAAAAGAATTACGTCAAAATAATTCAGTCGTTAAAAGTAAATAGGTATTTTTATACAGTTGAGTAAATTATTCCGTCCCCTTTATCCCATACAGAGTATATTTCTTTTGTTACTTACACATGAATATTATGAGACAGTAAAAAACTATCCCGTAAATACAGTTGGGCACGGCGAGCGGAGATTCTTCTGGCACGAGACCAAATCCTTTGGAATATCTGCGGAAGAAATATTACAAAGTTAAAATGATTATCGTATTAAAATTAGTACCTACTGTGTAGGTTAATTTAATGATTTTCTAATTTATAAAAATAAATGGGAAAGTGAAAACGGTAGTGGATATGACAAACATAAAAATTTAACACCTTAAATAGGTAATTAACCATAATAGTATTAAAAAGTAAAAATGTAGGTATACTTGAGCCTAATCTCACCCATAAATAAATGACCCTTTGAAGTATAGCAAAACGAGTAACTCAAATTATGTCACTTCACGCAAGTTGCATTTTGAATTTGAACTTTTCGAACCAAAAATGTTCATATTGACAATCATAAAAAGAATAAAAACAATGATCACTTACTTTAATTTTTCGTATATTCCACAGACATGGCGAAATTTTATAGATTCACGTAAGCAACTACGAACCCTTTACAGTTTCGCTGTCTGTCTGTCCGTCCGTCCGTTCGTCTGTCCGCGGCTTAGTTCAGACTCTATAGAAACTAAGCTGTAACTAATAAGTACTAGATCGCTGTAATTTGGCATAGATATACTTATTAATCACGCCAAGAAAATGGTAAAATAAAATATATGATTTTATTTGTTTTCTTTCAATTTAGAGATTCATATGCGAAATATTAAAGTTTAAAGTGATATTATTTCTTAGAGTCAAATGACAAATGTCTACTCGTCGTAATAACACGCCTAACACGTTATAGCAAGAGAAACAACAATAACTCACTCGGTGCGTATCTGGCCCAACATTGCCTTTCAATGCAGCCAGCATGCAATGCAAACGTGAGATTCTCAATTCGACTGTATGTTTGTTCAGCGATTACTTCGCCAATTATAAATTAATGTTGATGATTCTTTTTTAGGGTTCCGTACCTCAATAGGAAAAAACGGAACCCTTATAGGATCACTTTGTTGTCCGTCTGTCCGTCCGTCCGGTTGTCAAGACCTTTATCTTGGGAATGCGTGAAGGTATCGAGTTGAAATTAAAACCATAAACGCAGATCCATAGTATCTTGCTGCAGAAAGAAAAATAAAATTTCTCAGTTTTCGTAAAAGAAGTTACAGCCGAATATGTCGTAAAAACGCACATTTCGACACTCACAGAGAAATCAAAACCTATGGGGTACTTCCCATTGACCTGGAACTATGAAATTTGGCAAGGAGCATGTGTTAGAGTACACATATAGGAAAAAATCCGAAAACTGGATATTTTTAATTGAATCACAAAAAATAGTGTCGCTATGCAAGGAATGAGGGTCGAAATTTTAAAGTGAATTAACCGTATCATGTGGGGTATCATATGAAAGAGCTTAATTAGCATTAGTTAAAACAGGTTTTTAAATATTTTTACGATGTATATTTTTCGGTATAAGAAGGAAAAAAAAAAGATTTCCCCCTTTTATTAACTAGTTTGTACGGAACCCTCGGTGGGCGAGTCTGACTCGCACTTGTCCGGTTTTTTTATTTGTTTGGTAGGTAATACTTCAGAAATGGTCTCGTATAAATTTCATCAAAATCGGTTTAGTACTTTGGTACAAAATAACTGGAAAAATAAGTCCAAGTAAACGAATTGCGTAGGTATTTTGAAGTCGGATTTTTTCAGTTTTTAAACTGTAATTATTGGTAGTAGTTTAGTTAGCTATGTATGTGTAGTTTGTATATTGTTTTGCTGGAGTTAATAAAGGTACTTGCCCGTTTAAAAAATAAAACTCACTCGGAAGTCAAGACCCGTGAGCAGCTCGCGTACTCACTGATGTCACACATCGCCTCATAGCCTGGGTGAGCCTCGGTGGACAGTTCCACATATAGGGCGTATGTAGAGACGAAAACGCCTATCACGCCGGCCAGAACGATTGCGCGGTCCAGGGCTTTGGACTTCATGTTGAAGGTCCTGAAAGAGTAGGGCTATAAAGTTGTCTTGCTCCAGCTGTGTCAAATTGGCGATACGTACACGTAGGACTGGATAAGACAAATAAAAGATAAGAGAAATCTAGGTTTTAAAAAATCGCGGAAAAATCGCGAAAATTCGCGATGCGCAGTTAATAAAAAAATGGCGGACCCCCGGTGCGCATATGAGCGGCTAACAGTCTTTGAGTTAAGCAGACATACGGACAAACATTGCGAAAGTATAATGGCACAGAACATGAAACGTAAACAAATACGAAAACAACTTACGATTACGTTACGCTTGATACGTTGTTGAGTGCACGTTTTTGTGAGAAAGTATGCATAAAATCGCTGTGAAAGATTATAAATGCGCATTCTTTACAATAATTCTAGTAAAATCACTTGTTTATTATAATAAAGTTCGTTGGAAGTTACGAAAAACGTATTTATTTTTATATTTGTGAGAAATATTATTATAATAGTATTACAAAAAATATGGCCTATGACATTGAGGGAGTCAAGACGAATTAAGCGACACCTCGCACATCAAAATCGGTCAAGCCATTTAGGCTGTAGGCGCTCATATAGAAACATGCATACATATATGTATACATATCTACATACATATGTACGTACATACATATGGATGTAGATACATACCTACACTTGAAAAACATAACCCTCTTTCTTACGCAACGCAATAATGCAACATTGTACTTATGTAGATAACGCTAGAAAACAACTAAATAAGCATAGCAACTATGTAAAATATATATAATTATTTCATTAGTACTGGACAATTTATTTTGTCTAAACTATACATTACTATCTACACATTAAGACTATTAAAAAAAACAATTTTTAAATATATATATACAGAAAACAAATAAAATAAAAACTTACTCATAAAGTCCACTGGTAGTGGGAAAAGTGGCAAGTATACTGGCAGCATTGCCACATTGGATGGCAATGCTTACTTTAAATTAAACAAATAAATTAATTGTAATATCTTCTTATTATTATTTATTATCAGAAGAGCGAACGATAAGATTATGCCTGTGAATTAATCTTTCTCTAATTATTTTGAGCTCGATAAAATTTTGTAAAGGTACATTGCGAAACTAGGGTTCACTTATCAGTTCTATGTGCTTCATCTGAATTTTTTGTATAATTTTGTATATCTTGAAAGGAGAACGCAGAGATTCAAATTAGATCAAGCAATCTAATTAGTAGGATATTTCGGCTCAAAACAGACGTGAGTGACAACCACGTTAATTTCCATAGTATAATTAGTTAATAAAGATATTATAGGTACCTAGATTTAGTAACTTCTAATAAATACCCAATAAAAAATGAGTATTGTGAATAATAATTGCAATCGATACTTTCGAAGCAGATGGTGCTCATAAATTAAACTCCACAGCCTTACTCAAAATACCTGAATAAAAATCTCAACAACTAATAATCTCGAAATCAATTCACACGCACTTCAATCAATTTTATTTCCGAGGAGAGTCGGGGAGTACCTTAAGCGAGAAAAAAACTACAAAAAAACTCCATAATAACCCGGTGGTCGCCGGTTCTTCGTTCTTTTTGCCACCCCTCGAAAGCAACGCGTTTGCTGGCAGTATAAAATTTAAAAAGAAAATAAACAAAGCACGTTCGGTTGGCGGTCTAACTTTTATTACCATAAACAAGTAAGATCGTAATCGTATTAGCTCTGGGGCAATATACTTTTTAATATACATATTATGCGTGGAATAAGTAGAGCAAATAGACTGCGTTTTCTGCTTTAAAGTTGGCACTTACACGGCAATGAGTGAGCAATACAAAGCTTTATCAGTTGTCTATATAAAATACGCTTCCTAAGTCTATGATTAATGCCATAACATAAACAAGGAAGTTTTAAAATTGCGCGTGAATCAGTTTCTTCTAATAAACAGTAACAGTAAAATCAGGTGAATTTGAAGTCAAGCCAGGGCCATCGCAAATTTAAAAAAAAAACTACTTTGAATCTCAATTCAACCGTGGGAATAATGTTTTCTAAGGGTATTTTAACGGATTTATCGCGTATTTATTTTACATAATTATCACCTGACGTTTCGAATACTGCAACGTCGTTTTGTTTCATTTCAATCAACCGTGGGAATTTTAAAACTACTAGCGAGCGATATCTATTGCTGGCATAGAAACTAATTGCTAAAATGTTTTCTAAGGATTTCGCGATTATTACTCATTTAATTTAATTAAATTATGTAAAATATACGTCATAAATAAATTAAAATTTGTTTAAAATAAAAATTAAAAAAATCTGCATGTTCTTTGGTACCTACTTGTTGATAATGTGTTCATCTGGGTACCATTTTTTTTTTAATTTGTAAATTTACGTTAGGCTGCCTCGCTCGATATTTAAATAGCGATCGACTGACATTGCCTAGAAGAAACATGTTTACTTTCGATTTGGAGACACCCATTGAGTCAGTAACTCAATACACAATAACTCTGACAATAGGGCTGGCCACTCAGTCTATACGAACTTACTTAATACACAATATGGTCACAATCATCTCAATCTCTGATATTCTGTGTGGAAATGACAGAGATTGAAATATATTTTCCGACCCGATTCAGAAATTCTCGATTTGTTTCCATAGCCGACAAGTTGTAAATAGCCTTACTGATCTACCGAATAAAAGTAAAACTTACTCAGGCAATAATCAACATATTCCAGTTTAAAATATATAAATAAAATGGAATCAAGCTTCTAGTTGTCTTATAAATAAAAACCGGCCAAGAGCGAGTCGGACTCGCGCACGAAGGGTTCCGTACCATTATCTATAAAAACGGCAAAAAAAAAAATACGTTTGTTGTATGGGAGCCCCCTTTAAATATTAATTTTGTTTTAATTATTTATTTTTAAAGTGAATAATATAACTCAATATTCTGTGAATATTTCAAACGTCTACTTGTTGCCGATATCAATATCGAGCAAAAAAATCACGTTTGTTGCATGCTAAATATTTATTTTATTCTGTTTTTAATATTTGTTGTTATAGCGGCAACAGAAATAGGTACATTATCTGTGAAAATTTCAACTGTCTAAATATCACGGCTCATGAAATACAGCCTGGTGACAGACGGACGGACAGACAGACAGCGAAGTCTTAGTAATAGGGTCCCGTTTTTACCCTTTGGGTACGGAACCCTAAAAAAGAACAAATATAGAATAAGACTATCAAGTTTGTGACGTAGTAGGTAAACAACAAGGCTACTTATTTCACTACACTTCCTATCTGTGCGGCCGGTTTTTTGTGCCGAAACGAAATCAATGGCTAATGAAAATGTACATACCTATATCCCGACAAGTTTTAAATTTAACTCCGAGTACAACAAATTTATCAATATACAAGTCAATAAGTACATTAATTAATAAACTAGGTACTCACGCAATCAGTAATTATTAATGTATTAAGTAGCGATGAGCACGATAACACAACCACAGGCTACGATCTCTCACAGCTGACTGATTGATGAATGTTGTTTAAATAATAATGTTATTACGACCCCATTATCAATGCTGTTGTCTTGTCTCTTAACGCAGGTTGACTTAATGTTTATTCAAATATACTTATGAATTATGTATTAGATTCAGGGAGCTCTGAAAACATGAATAATTACAATATGTTTAGATGTTTAAAAAAAAAACAAAAGTTATTTCATGTCCCCGGTTTCGCCCGTGTAGTGAAATGAATTGCCAAATGCTTGTCGTGCCATGTGCTAAGTAGGGTTCCTAGTACATACTGTTGTGATCTGAATTTGAATATACTAGCAAAATCTTTATTGTTGTGACAATGTATCTAAACTAAAATTTAAAATTCCGTATGTGTCCTAACCGGTGGGAAAATCAACATAAAATTCATAATAGGGTCAATGTGCTAGTTCTCGTCCAGTTAGTGGAGTTGTCAAGTTCGGAAAACAATATAAAATATTTAGACTATGCAATTTGTATAAGAAATTATTGCAATATACTCGTCATATACTCTATTTTGATAAAATGTATTTTTTGTGGTTGTAAGTTTACTGGTGTTTTTAATAATTCATAAAATGCTCAAAATTGCTGTTTTGCTAGTTTTCGTCCACAAAATTCAGTTCTTGTCCACCTATTAGCTAGTTTTCGACCACTCACTTGGAAACTTTGGAATTCAATAGGAAAATATATACTTAGGTACATTTAAAGAAAGTCAGTGATTAACATTTTATTATCTTACATTTTAAACATCTGTAATTATTGAAACATCTTTAATACCTTCAATCTTTAACATATTTTTTTTACTGAAACTATAAAATTTAGGAAAATGTAATCGTATTTTACATGTACACTATATGTACACTATATTTTTACTTTAATTATGAGTGTATCTATTACAGTAATTAGTTATTTTATATTATAGTTATATTAAAAAAAAATATGATCTTATTTTCCTTAATATCCTTAATAACACTATATTCATAGATTAATACTTTTATAGTATCACTGGGTAACACTGATTCTTCTGTAACATTGACTCTGTCTTTATTTATTACCTTCTGCAAAGCAAAAATAATTTCATATTAGTATATTTAAAATTTTCATGAAATTTCTGCTCTAAACCAAATACCGGTCGTAAGCTGACATGTTCCCCTAAGCATTTTTAGTTTCCGACCGCATGATTTTCTAATGCGTATTTTATTACGTAATAAAAAAAAAGTGGACGAGAACTGGTAATTAAATAGTATCCGCACATAAGGTTTAAATTTCTAAATTTCATTTACTTGATTTTCACACATTATTAAATATCGGAAACAACCTTATTGGATGGAGCCAAGCTAGTCTCCGACCACGCGGTCTAAAACTAAATGTTCTAAGAAAATGGTATTTCAGTTCTTGACCACTTAATTTTGTTTCTTTAATAGTGACATTCAAAATAAAAACGATGTTTCCGACATTCTATAGATCATAAACAAGGTCTACAAACAGTAAAAAAACCCAAAATATAAAAAAATCAATAAAATACTTACTGTGAAAGTCGCGGTGTGCCACTATTTGTTTTGTAATATTCACGTATCCACACTGGGTCGATACCAACCGCCAACTGTTGTTTTTTTTTACAAGTTACACATACACATTAGGCTTTGTGTGCTTGTGTGTATATGTGGTTTAAGTCTTCAGTCTTGCAAAGAAATATTTTTTTTTGTTTTAAGATTGTCAGTATTGATATTTTTAAACGATTTGTAAGAACGATCCGTCCGATGGACGAGATCTGGCTGTGGACGGCGAACTGGCACATTGACCCTATAACTCTGGTGAAGTGCGTGTCGGGCCAAACACAGTGTAGAGTTAATATTCCCCGTTTTGTGGATAATATATTGTACCTATCTCGTTATAGGGTGCCACAGACAACAAGGAAGGAACCCATAGAATTTGCTATGTGCCTGCGCATGAGTTAATTTTGTACAATAAAATAAAATAAAACACAATCAATTAAGATTCATAACGTAGGTAATTGTTTAAAAAAGTCACGGAAATTAGATAATGATTTGATATAAAAATTAATTTTCTTCTGGTTTTAACCCTCACACACAAAAAGAGGGGTGTTATAAGTTTGACGTGTGTATCTGTCCATCTGTGTATTTGTATATCAGTATATTTGTGCCTGTCTGTGGCATCGTAGCTCTCAAACGGATGGACCGATTTTGATATAATTTTTTGTCTGAAAAAGGATTTTATCGAGAGTGTGTTTAGCTATGTTTCATTAAATCGATTCAGCCGTTACGTTGTCAGGGGTTTTCAGAACTTATACTACAAATCTTATTGTATCTACAAATGTGAACCGCAGAATTCTCTTAACTTACAATGACACATTAATGTCCTTGGGTACTAAGCACAACGCATTGCCACGAAGGGTTCTGAACTGATTGTTTAAAAATTACTCTATAGATCTACTGCTTAACTGAGTCTGTTCCTGGGGTATGGGAGCGGTACGGGAGGGGTTATATTACGTCAGTCTGGCGTCAGCATTGCTGTTACATGTGAACCCCCCCCCCCGGTGCCGCTCCCATACCTCGAACAGACTCAGTTAAGCGGTTTATAGTAGTTTTTTTAAATAAAGTTTCACTCATTTCCCTCTAGGATTCCCTGTATCAGAGATGCTATGACACACAATGTAAGTGTTTCATAGCATTTAATGCACCCTGATCTAAAGCAGATATTAACACCGATTATCAGTGCGTTTGGGAATCGAATTGGCACCTTTCATTTATAAAGCAGAAGCTCCATCTCTAAACTAAACAATCTTTATTGAACAGTTCAGAGAGGTTACGCTCATTATTTATAGCGTTGCAAAGTTAGCTCACGTCACGTCCGTTTTTATCTTGCTTTTTCTGCATTAACAGATTGACACAAAAGTTGAAGCGACTGTATAACAATTCAAAGTAGACTTGTTTGAACTTTTGTCTCACTCTTAGCGAAAAAGAAAGATAAAAACGTATGTAAGCCAACTTTGCATCACTATAAGAGTTGAGCGTAATTCTGCAGGGCAAGCGTGACGCTTAACATCAGGCAAGCAATTGCTCGTCTCGTTTTCAATTATATACAAAACACCCACCTATTTATGTGTTTTAAACCTACTTACTATGAAACTTGGAAAAATAAGAAAAATGAAGGAACACGAAAATATTTTAAAAGAACTTCACAATTTTTTAAATCAGCTGGTTAAGTGAAATGACCCTCAATATTGAGGTCAAAAGGTGGGTCAAGTGAAGTGTCATTGACCTAATAAGTAAGTGTCAAAAAGTCATTTTTAAAACAACCAAAAAACTATAGAATAGATTATTGTGAACGCATCTTTACATATAAACGTCAAACAAACCATGCTATAACTTCAAATTATTACTTTGAATTTAACTTTAGCATTTTGTAAACTCAGTAAATTTTGTGAACATTTTCTCATACTTTACGGTACAAAAAAGAACACAGTGTTTGTTGTAGGAATACCCTTTTGACATTTCTTACCAACATACGCAACTTAATTCACATATCCTGACGTTTCTTCAGTTGCATACCTTTTTAAATAATTCACATCATTGTTCTACATAAACACCATTCAGACTAATGGAAATTTCTTTTAATAAATGTTTTATTATTTTCAGAACGTTATTAGTTAAATAAGTTTATTATTTAACATTGTAAAAGTTTACGTGTGTACGAGACAAACCTATACGCCAAAAGAGCATAGCCGAGCGCCACATTGCCAATGACGCCTGTATCGCGGAATGTCGTTTTGTTATGTTGGTAGCGCTGCTTTAGTTCACCATCGCGACCGCAACGTAGCGTTGGCGTCGTACAACACCTTTCATTGTATTGACTATTGACTGATTCTGAACACAGAGAATAATGTGTATAGTTAATTTATTGTATTATACTTTTAGTTCTTAATAAAATATATCATAGGATGTGTTAGTTTAAGTAGAATAATGCCTCCGTTCACGTGAATGTGAAACAAGACAGCCCGTGGAGTGCTACGCGGCCATTTTCAATGCGGCAACGGTGTACGATCCGCCATTGGAAACGGTCTGTCTTTTTCTGTGTGCAAGATTTTGTTTATCTTCCATTAGAAACGTCGGATAGCCATGTGTGATAAATGTGTAGTGCGGACTTTAGTGTAGTGAAACGCGGTGGTCGAGTGATTTCCGAATAATGTGCGAACGATGGAAAACGAAGTGAAGCAGCGCAATCAGAGAAACAGGCGAAGGGAGCGGGCACAGCGCATGCAAGCACAGCGAGAGAGCAAAGTTAAGGATGGGGACAGCGGCGAGGACGAGTCTCCGGCGAGAGAGAAGCCGCCTCGCCCTCCAGCCAGGAGAAAAAAGTCGAAAGAGCCGCTTGGAGAGGAGGACATCATCGATGGATTCGCCATAATGGCATTTCGCACCTATGAAGACCTCGAGGTAAGTCGCTTTTGATTACACGCATCTCGAATCGCTAGTTGAAAAACATCAGATTATGATAACAAAAGCTCGCTCACTGTTACCAAGACAGATATATATACTTAATTGGTTTACTATACCTACTTACTTGAAAGTACGTGCATGTCATACCGATGTTGTTTACATTTCCATAATGACCTACAGACCATGCAATTATCGTTTTCATGATGAAGACGATTGAGTAACAAAATAAACGTTTTACGAAGTAACATCTACGTAAGACTTCAATAACGAAAATAATAAAACACCTTTGTATGCAAATCGTTTCGTTACGCAAATGCTGTATAAGTAACTAATCGATTTAGTACAGCAAGATGCTAAGTTTCTTCTTTATTTCTATCCCATTATAAAAACGGCGCTCGGTAATCGCTTTGGTCGTCGCCTCGGAAGTGCATTGACCCATCGTTTGAACCCTACGTGTAAAAAGAAAGAGGCAGTGAGCTAATAAACTTTTTAGTGATTAGTTGTTCAATGAACGTAGGCGTCGGTATCAGGTTTAAGTATTTGATTACGTGTGTGATAATAGCCGCAGTCAGTGCATTGTTATCCGAGATCGAGTAGCTATGTGTGTGTGGAGCAGCTGACTGCCCGAGCGCGCGCGGTCTCGCCACTCCGCCGACGAGCAAGTCGTGCTCTCCCACAAAGTGTAAATTTGGTCTAAGTGGCTTTCGCTCGTTTGAACTCATTTATCGCGCCATCCCAAATGGCAATATGTCGAGCACGTTGAAGTCTCATATGTGCACAATAAAACTACATTCCTCGCTATCGTTTTAAATTATGGCGACAGGCGTACCGTTCGGGGCTCGTTGGAGCGGCGCGCGTACAATTTCAGCTGGAACTGGTTTCTTTGCTCCTATTAATTCGCCACATGTGCTGTTCAATGCTTATGCAATTTCTGCTTACAATGGTTGTAAGTTGATTTCGAAGTCAAAACATGCAATGTATAAAATGTACAAAAGGTTTTTATTTGCTAACATATGCAGACATTGTTTTAAACTCAAGTCGAGTGAAGAGAATGATTTTCAAGAGCACAATACTTAATAAGAGTAAAAAGAAATAATAATATCAATTTTATGTTGGTTAATGTGTCTGAGCTCTATGATCATATCATAAATTCATATACAATTATACTCATATTGAATTGAGTCTTTGATAATTTCTTATATATAAATTGTTTATAAGCACAGATGGTGAACCTGTACCATGACAAAATTAATGGTTTTTTGGTACAACTTAGATTTAAGCTAATGTATAAAGATTGATGATAAGTAAGTTCAAATAGACTGAGTGGCCAGCCCTGTTGTCAGAGTTATTAAGCCGCCGAAAGGCCTGTGACTTGGCTGGACGATTGCTGAACAACCGGGACCTACAATTTAACGTGTCATCCGACCCACGGTAGCGCTCACAAAGAAATGTCACTCACGGTCACCCATCCGAAGACTGACTGGTCCGTCCGTTGCTTATCTTTGGTGATCGTTCGGGAACACCTAGTCAAGCTACGCCACGAGCGCTACAGATTGATGATGAATAAAAAAAAAAGATTGATGATGAATAAAACAAAAGAAAGAAGAAATCTCCCTTTGCCTATGTCACTTTCAATTCATGTAGGTTATTCCAAAACCACAAACCAAATGCTCTAATTCTATTTTTACTGCAAAAATGTGAAATACACTTTCTGATCTTTGCCGATAGTCATAAATAGTATCCAAGTATCTTTAAATTGCGAGCAAATCAGTGTCATTTAAACTCAGCTTCAAGTTCAATTATTAGGTTACATCTCTAACTCATAGATTTGTATAGAAAACTCACACATTCACTCTCCCTTGACACAGTCTATTCATACTAAAATTAAAACAGAAACCAGCTTACACTGCATATTAGTTTAATTTGTAAGCCTCTGCATCACCATTGAGTAAGCTTAACCTTGAATTCAATCAGAAGGGCCTCTTTACATCTAACTTAATAGCAAAAGTGATAGTGATTCTGCAATAAAGCTCTTGTACTAACTTGTACATTACATTAGTGATATGCTTGTTTCAACTATTATGGATACCTGAGCATATTTATAAAAGTTAAATTGTGCTTTTAAATCTTTATAATTTCATGGTGGATATCCCAAAAACCCATAAGAAATGCTTTAATTGTTCTTTCATTGTGAGGACTGCTAAATAGTGGAATATGATTTCTGAGTGGGTCTACCTGACAATATAGCAATGGACTGTGGCAGTCTTCAACACAGGGTATCCTAGTGAGGACAGTTATACAAATATTATAGATTTAAATAGTTTCTGAAATATGAACCTGTTCTTATAGACTGAAATCTGCTTTTATTCTAAGATACTGGGATTAGCCGTGCATCTGCTTTTATTCTAAGATACTGGGATTAGCCGTGCTCTGCATTATTACTGTAAAAAGCTCTTTATATATTATAGAAACTTTTCATATAATTTTTCTATGTAATGTAATTGTTTAGATTAGGCTTCATATGTATACAAACAAGGAAAGTGAACTATGTATTTTGGTAATAATAAGGCCAGCATGATCATGGGCTTTTGGCACCATACTTTATTATGCACCTTAGGATGTTTTTATGTGAAATCTAATCTTAAAAGTAATATTTTTATTACTAACATACTTGTAGCATTTATTAATATGATATAAATGTATCTCCAACTTGACGGCACCTTCATTTGCTGCTGAGGTGTTCCAAAGATTTTTTATGTTGCCTTGTGTTTATTTTTAAATGGTTCTATTTAGCTTGCACTGTTTGTTGTTGTTTCGGTTTAATTTGACCCCCTTCCTGTTGTCAGATTGATCTTATATTTGGTTCATGCCTTTAGTTTAGATGACAATACAATGAAATATATTTAGTATCATTCTAAATTAAATATTTCCACCGCCACAAAATAACAGATTTCATATTTTTTCACAACCCCCACAATATGGGTATCAAATGAAAGGGCTTTTCTAGTAGAATACAATAAATACACTACCTACATCATTTTCTTTCTTTTCAATAAAACCATTTACTTAACTTAGTTTTTATTTTAGTACTGAGACTCGTATTTACATAATATACTATATGAAAAGTGCTTAAATATACTATGTGTATGTACATACTACAATATATACTTAAGAATATATACTCTACTAGTCTATAGTCTAAACTTGTTCTGCCAAATATTAAGTTACCTAACTTTGGCAACTCCTTTGTTACAAATTGTATTACTTGTTATTACCTGCTACCAGGCTTTGCTAACAAACAAATATAATAAATAGTACATCTGAAAGGATATTAAAGAACTTAATAAATAAGGCATACTACAAAATTGTTGACTTTGTATGACAAGGCCTTTTTATAGATATTGTATCCGAATGTAATAGCCCCTAACTCACATTTAATTTTAGTACATTATTATTATTGTATTTTCCAATTATCTCATTTTAAAATTTAAAATTAAGTAAATGAATATATAAATATTTATTTTCTTAATTATAAATTGTATTCTTTTATTATTTTTATTTTTGTGACCTACGACATTATATACAATGATGTTATTTATATTTTGATTGTATCTTGTACTTATGTATCTAAACTGACATGAATGTAGGTGTACTTTTAGGTACATATTTGAATAAATGAATTGAACTGAATTACTTGAAAAGAAATTACTTGGTATTTTCAAGGCTAGACTAAATATATATTTTCTAGATAAATATGATCCGAGTTCGGTCACACCATTGCTTAACATGAGCTTGCTTACATCTTGCTTTTTTTGTATGGGGGTTAAAATATATAATTATATACTGTATTAAAGATATGTATATATAGTAAGTAGTAGTAGTAGTAGTAGTAGTTATACAGTAAGGAGTAGTCACATCACAGATAAAATCATTCAGATGTCAACTCAAATTTTTACAACCATCAAATAAAAATTAACATTTATATCTTAATTATTAAGATTTCTTTTATTTGGGAACAAACTGACAAACAAGAATAAGACTAAGTATTACTTCTAAAAAATCTCTACAAAAGATTAGAAAATTTTATAGTGCTGTTGAAAACTAAACAACTTTCTATAGACTTGGTGCATTCTCATATTGTTAAAAAAAATTAAGAACTTAAATAGTTCTTCTAATATATATATTATATCTTTAAAATTTCACGTAACTGAACGATGTGCTAGCTTGCCTATTCAAAATTTCACTCATGACACTTGTCAGAAAAATCCAGTGTCAACCAGAACTTAAAAATAAAACAATAATCATCAGATATCATAAGAAATAAAAATCACAGGCTTTCATTATAACACATAAATAATCATCAGATATTTTAAAGAAATAAAATTCAGATACTTTAATTGTATCACATAAAACTAAGAAATCGTTAAATCTCATCATGTTGGTAACTAAGACAGATAGGTCTATATGGTTGTATTACAAAAGTCATGTTGTACATTTCAATTGTAACACATTTCGTGCATAAAATAACTTACCTAATTTATGTCACATAAAGAATTTGGCAAGTTTAAACACTTGGAAAATATCTTGGAAAATATTGTCTAGACAACAGTTATTCGTAGTAACTGAAACAATGCCATTACGCTAAAAGTTTGCTAAAAGTTTTGTTTAATTTTCTGTTGCTTAAATAGAATATTAATTGTAAGTGTATTTTATTTTAAGATACATCCAATTAACTGCGTGGGTTTTATAATTAGAGCAACCTCAAAGTAGATCATTTGCAACCAAAAATATTATCAATATCTGTCGACAGATTGTCTGGTAGATATATTGTTATTGACTCACCTTTTAGCATTGGAATTTACTGAGAATGTGTAGTTGGCATAGGCTGATATATTAATTTAAGAGTCCATAGTTCAACCATCGTTTGTACTGATCGTGCATACGCATATTTTGAAAGATATAAAACGACTGAATAAACTTAAATAAAAATCGTCATTTGTAAAACTAGAAAACATCACAAATATTCGACAAAAATTTCAATATGATCCAAGTTAATTTTCATACATAAAAAAGTTTATTCAGTCATTTTATATCATCAAAAATGTGAATGTGAATGTGATGCATGAGTGAGATGGACGATGGTCACACTACGGATTCTTAAAAGTTTTGATATTATTATCCCATACATAGTAGAGATTGTAATGCATCTTTGTTAATAGCTTGTTGTGTGATTTTATGTCACAAATTTTCTGTAGAACAGCTGAACCTCATCAAAATCATATACCTAGTGATGTTTTGTATTTCAAAAATTATAATTGTATTTCAGGATTTATTGAACTAATTGGTTTTAGCCACCTTATCATTTAAAAATAATCCCATAAAAAAGCATATGTGCATATGTGGGTATAGTTTACATGAAAAATAGTACAAACTTATTACTTCCATGGTATTGTCCGGGTTCTTATTTCCATAGAAACATTAACATTGTAAATGTTAAAAATTACCACAAATATTTTATTATGTCGCCTATTTGTTCTCTTCCGCAGGTTATTCATAATTAAGCATCAAGGTAATTTTCCCACGCTCTGTTGGTATTTTGCTTAGAAAATAGAACTGTAATGTTAACTTAAAAAATCCAGCAGAGTACGAGTTTCACTTCGAGACTTCTGTACTCCCATGCAACATTTTTGATCATAGAAAATAGGACAAATTAGCAAAATGTGCTATAAATCTATGAATATATGTAATTGCACATATTTTCTATACAGTAGAAATATTCTGAAATGGTAAATGCATATCTAAAGAAAATATAGATAAAAGCGCCATGTAGCGTGATTTTGATAAAACACTTGACTATGACTGTACGGCATGCGCCATTACATACCAACCTAAAGCAAGAATGCTATATCGACGTAAGCGCCATCTAGCGTCACTCGTTTATGTCTTACGATAACGTGAATTAATTTGTTTCATTTTTTTAATGACAAAAAAACTGATAAAATCTATTGTTGTTATGCAATTATTATTTGTTGATTTACATCAAAGTGAACCCTATGATCTTGCCAGTGTTGATTGAGACTTGCATTTATTACTGTTCGAAAGATACAGCCGTTTAAGTGTAGGACAGACAGACAGATAGACACCGTAACCTCACGCACCCTTTGTACGGAAGCCTCAAAAATCAACTATTCAATTAAAAAGTATCATTCACGTTTAGCAAAATGTATGAAACAGCTGATTTTTCCCTCCAAATGCGTAAGGAGGGCTGCGCTATGTTTTTCTAGTGTATGTATGTCTCTTTACGAGCGCCTACAGTCTAAACGGCTGGACATATTTTGATGTGCGGGGTGTACTTAGATACGTCTTCACTCCCTAAGTGTTATAGGCTATAATGGCTATTTTTTTGTTATATCTAGCAAAAATAAAATATTTTTTCGTAAAGTCCTAAGAACGTTTTCGTACTAAACAAGTAATTTTACGAGAATTATTCTAAAGGACACGTATTTAAAATCTTTTACATCTATTTTACGCATAATTTCTTTACTGTTGCCTAACACCAGACGATCAAGCTTAGGCCTATTTATCGAATAAATAAAAAACCCACAAAAACAAAAGGAACATTCAATATCATATTATTATCAAGCGTAACGAAATCGTAAGTTAGAATGCAGAAACGTCTTTTCTGCAGTCGGGTACTTTTTTTTTTTATATACTTACATAATGTAGATACTTGTTTGTTTTTTATAATAACTAAGAATAAATAATCATTAATAACAAAATTGAATATTTAGTTTTATAATAAAAAAAGGTAGGTAAATGATAATGACTGAACCCTAATAGAGCGTGACCCGCACTCGCAATTAACCAGTTTATCACGTTTAGGCAGGTCAAAGTTGAGTAAAAATTTATTAAGTCAAGTCAAGAGTCAAGACTATACAAATTACCTTTTTTATTTTTTTTATTGCTTACTTTAATTCTGTTTAACACGAATTTGATACAAAACCAAACAATTTCGTAGACCAAACAAATGACGGCGTTTCTTTTATGTAAAAAGACGCCAGCAATGAATGAGTCAATCGTGACCATGTCATTTGACGCCTGTGGTGCGCCGAAAGACTACTTCAATATTAACAATTACCCACCGTGGTGCTTAGTTACCGTTTTCCCACGGATACAAAAATACCTACTTATAAAACAGTTATGCCGTTGTGACAACTGATTTAGATTTTTGAATAACTTAGTCGAAACGATGTGACCTCTGAGCGCATCTGTCGCTTATATCTAATTTTGTTACGTCTACTTCTCGTATAACTTACCATTTTAATTTTTAGTTCAGTTTTGTGCGATGAACATGTATTTCAGCGCGGGTTTGATTTCCATACAATGGAGTTCAGCTTGAAGAGGAAAACAACGTAAGGCAACCTTATCATGGGGTTAGGGTTCGCCCTGGTGCCGGGGCAATAGCCCACTAATAGGGTACTTAAGCGTCGGGAGTGCGACCCTGACCTCCCGAAACGGGCTCGAGCTGGACCTGGATTGACTCACACGATCATAGGCCGAACGAGAAAACTATCCCGGGAGGAGGTTGTATTGCAGTGTTGTGGGCTCTTTGTCATCAGGAGAACCCAGAGTCCTCCGTTTAGCACTAAAGCTGGGGGGTTTTGATGGGTACAACCCCATATAACCCAGCCGCATCACCAGCGCAACCGGGTATCTTTCGAAAATATCTCCCTCTTAAAAACCATGGGGGTAGAGTACTTTCTAGTAACCAGCTGGCTAACTACCGCCCTCAACAACTCATCTAAATTCCAATACCCATTACAGGTTAGGTTTGCTATTACTATTATGTTTCACAAAATTTTTTCGTCAGATCGAAATAGAATACCTATAAAAAACTCGACTGTCTGTGGATCCAATGAATCATTATTTAGTATAATAATAAGTTTACAAAATTTTACCTACGAAAAGGCGAATAAAAAATCGCACCGCCAAAACTTTGTTTATAAAAAATTAGCCATGTTGAAAAATAATTTGAAAAGTTTGACAAGGCCCCGTCTACCTGATAAGCGGTCGGGAAAGATTGGATATGGCACGAAGAAGTTGGCTGGCGGGCGTGAAATATTGTACACGGATTTGGCGAGGCGATCTCTATTCAATTTTTGCGACGTTTTATCTTGTTTGAGTTGGGAATTTGGGATGGTATTTTCTTTGCAAATGTAGGCGTTATAGTAAAATGTTTTTGTGTAAATATTGTTAAAAGAAAAACAAAATACTGGACTGCAAAATGTATGTATTCTTTTTTACCGACTTCCAAAAAGAAGGAGGTTCAATAATCAATTGGTGTGTATGTTTGTTCACCGATTTGCCAATCGTGTATTGATTTTGATGATTCTTTTTGTATTTGGTAGGGATCCCATATAAATTTTATCAAAATCGGTGCTTTGTTTTTTATAACAAAATAACTAGTAAAATATCATCCAAGTGCCTGTAGAAAAATGAACAGCAAGCCATATAATTATCACCAAGTAAACAAATTGCGTATTTTGAAGTCGGTTTTTTCAGTTTTTTAAACTATAATTATTAACTATTTACTAAGAAATAAAATAAAAAAATTAAATTAAAACTATACCTTATATTTCATTGAAAAATCCATGTCAACATGTCTGTTGCAATGTATAAGTCGAATTTCCAGATTTCATTGTCAAATGCGAATCTGATAGATAGAATGTGTCGGAAAGACAATAGAATAAACGCTAAAAATGAAACAAGAGCTCCTATATTCGGAATTATAAACTCTATTTGGTCGCCAGAGGACCACAGTTGCTTACATTATAAGATAGGCAAAGACGTCTAGATGTTACACCATAATACGTACTTATATTTGAAGTATGTAATATGTTACATTGAATATTACAGACATTGTAATCGTCAAACTACCAGCTGCTTTAATACATAACCCTATTTGAAATCTAATCTTAGTTATAAACACAATCTATTTGTAATGAACGTGTACAAAATAAACTGTTCACACTGATACAAAATACGCGATACTCCAATAAACCGGGCCAGTGTCCAGGGAACGATAAAGCTTCAATAAGTTAGTAGCAGCAGTAATTGACCTGAGCTAGTGAGAGCACGTCTGGGGTAAGTAATAGGGTTGATACACGTGTCGAATGCACTACTATTGGGCTCTAGTGTGTGCTTATACAAAATCAATATCGGTGGCCTTAGAGGGCAAGCCGCAATGTTCGAGATCACCGACCGAGTGTCTCGGTACGCCGCGCCGTGCGGTGGTACGACAACGCCGTGACACCCCTAACCACCCCCCTTGTACCAGCCCCAGATGTTAGCACGTTGTGACATAAATACTTACCTGGGTAAAGTTTAAACCGCTTCGTTTCGCTTTTATTACCTCTCCCAATGGCCGTTTGGATTTTTACTCTAACCCACTTAGATTTTCCAACGTAAACTTATGTTCGAACTTGCGGAATATTTAGGTGGATTGTTGGGCGTGTTATTGTTAATACATATATATAAAAATTGTTTTTCGCTGCAAAACAGCATGTATGAGGTTTCTATGGTAAGCCCTACGGCCTAAACCGTTTCATGGATTTCAACATAGAGGCGTCATTAAATTCGTCTGTTATGACAGTGACATCAAAATGGCGGGTTTTTTGCGCCAAAAAAATTAATATAATATATATGTTTTAAAGTCATCTCTCAAAACTATCGAGCGGAGTATAAAATAAAGTTATAAAAGGCGATTACAAAAATATAATATAAGTCAATAAGAGATTTGCAGTACGGTATTTTTATTTTAATAACCATATGTACTTATTTATTACACAAAAATACATTATTACCTTTTTTGGTTTGCAATTTGTTATTTAATGTATTCCTGACAAATGAAGGTTGGATAGTAGGGATTCCAATAAATAGGAATCATTTCACTGTTATAAGGTAAACAAAATTTAGAAAAATAAATATAAAAAGATTCAATCGCAAAATATTAAAATTAGTCAAAGTTTCAATTCAATTTAAAAAAAATACAATTACAAACCCAAACGCTCCTCTTAACACTTTGCAAACTTGGAACTTCTTTACATAAAGATTCTATTGAATCGCTATCCATTGTATTGTCTCCAATTCCAATCTTCTAACTAAAACGTAAATGTTTTTGGCCTGATTCTATTGTTGTTCTAACATTTCACTGAATCATTTTTATTTCGCCCATTTTACTCGTTTCGTTATACAAAGAGAATGTGTTCAGTTCTTTGAAGTCTATAAATATTTATGCCTTTACGTAGAGCCGTGGATTGAAGATGTACAAGATAATAAAATGCCTTACCAACGCATTAGATAAGGTTGATTGATTGGTAATAGCAATAGCGTAATCTGAATCATACGATATTGAAGGCTTAATATTGGCAGAAATTGTATCTTAAGCGTCTAGGTATTTGTGATTATGTATTGTATTAATGTGATAATGTCATTAGAATTTCCTAATAACATTGCTGTATTTAATCCTGTCTTAATTATTATTTATCCTTATTGATATTTTATAAGCGAAAGTAATTCTGTCTTTCTCTCTGTCTGTTTGTTACCTATTCACGATCGAACGACTAAGCCGATTCTTATGAAATTTGGGACAGAGACAGCTGTAAATCTGGAGAGGCAACTTTCATCATTATCATCACTACCTGTTTTCATCTCCACGCAGGTGAAACCGCGGGGCGCAGCTAGTTATCGACTCTAGTATAATAATATTATAAAAGCGAAATTAATTCTGTCTCTCTGCTTGTTTGTTACTTTTTCACGGTCAAAGGGCTGAACTGATTGTTATAAAATTTGGTACAGAGAAAGCTAAGAATTTGGATACGAACATAGGCTACGTTTTATCATCATAATCATTACTGTCCACCATTATCATCGTTTTTCATCATTACGCGGGGCACAACTAGTCTAAAATAAAGCTATGATAGCTCGGACAGTTGTCCAATGGATTTCGGTGTCGAAGCGTGTGTGATCGAGGAGGATCAGGAGGGAAGCAAAGTAGTAATTTTTTCTAGGGCTCCGCTCGCCTTTACCTTACCATCTTTAAATTGAAAATCTGTCGCCAAGTACTTATCTGTGGTGAAATGTCTGCCTGCTAATTATAAAATATAATGTTTTCTCGACCGAAATGAATATTTCAATCTATCTATTGAACACAAAAAAACATTACAAATATCGGTCTGGGGTGATCGATGTGCTTTTTGTGTAGTAGTTTAGTTAGTTGAGTCTGTATACTGTTGTGTTTACAAATATTACAATAATTAATTTACAGAATGCTATGTCATACAATTCACATATAAAACAACAATGTAAAAATAAATTGAGATATATAAATTTATATTTGCCGTCAGACAGTTTTCTACCGGTTTATCTTCAGATTTGCATTGAGGATACACGATGCGCTATTAGTGCAATTTGTTTGAAAACCTTTAAAATCGTGACAAAAACTCGATAGAGCCGGTCTGTGAGGATGATTAAGGCCACTAAAACCAGTGGGTTGGAGGTGGGTTGAAATTGCACAAATTGCTGGTGTGACTGGCCGCACCAGACGCGGGCCGCCGCCGTCGTCGTCGCGCCGGGACGCCCTTGATCGAGCTACACCATTTTAACTATTTTATTATGCGTATCGACACATCAAACACTATTACAAAACTAAGCATTCGCTTCAGACTAGAGAAAAAAATACAGACGGAGCGCACGGAACTTAAAAAATGATTCACGGCTTTTTAACCGACTTCCAAACTATAATAAAATTATTCAGATAATATTGGTACTGCAGTAAATAGTAAAGTCAATCTGGAAACTATTTGAATTCAGTTTATTCTATATGCACACTGAATGTTTGTTTAGGATACAAAATTGTGTTTAGCTCAAAGTAGAGAATGGTTAGTTATTAAATAGATTTATTTTTTATATTTTATTTTTATTTCATTGTTCTATGTCGTTAACATGTTTAAAAGCGATATATTAACATCCAAATATTTTCTAGTTTACAAGGTCAGCGTGGTAAATTAGAGGAATCGAATTTTACCCATTTGTATGTCATTCAATTGTCAAAGTATTTTCACATTTTTCATATGAAGCTAAAATTCCATAGCGGCGTACTTAGGACGTGCACGGAGAGGCTAACACTGTTTTTAAACACCCACACCTAGCATAGCCGTGGGCCACAAAGGATTGGTTTGCCTACATTTTCACACAAAGTAATGTTAGCATATCAATGGATTCGCGCGATATAACATTGGAAAAATAATAATTAGGTCTATACTTTCCAGGCTAGGCCCAATGAGATATACATCATTGACTAGGCCTTCTGATTTTCATACGATTTCGTACCCGTTATTTGTTTTTTTTTTATTAAAGTTGGGTTCTTGCGTGTTACGTGCGCTCCATCTGTTTATTTCTCTGTTCTAAGGCACTCACATAAAAATCTTTTATCGTTTATCTCCAGCCGTTGAAATAACAATTTGATGCTCTTGAACGGCATCCATACACTTTTTGCCTGAGCTATCGTTTGAAGAATTTATTACATAAATAATGTATCGACGAGACATGTTTATATACGATACCAATCGGGCTACTCGTTTCGCAAGAGAATATTTATCGCAAAGTCCCCCACTTACAATACATCGAGGTATTTCGCGTAAAGCCTTTTAAGTATGCAAGCGTGTTTCTGGGTTGAGGTGATCGACTTAATATTTTTTTCAGTTGTTTATATACAACCGTGCGTAAAGTTATAAAGCTCTCAGCACTTCACTTAAAATTTTATTACTTCGGGTCTTTTACTGTTTATTCTCCCATCTCGGCGGCGGCGTCTTCCTCGATTCGTCTCCCCTTTATCCCCCCCATCGTAACTGAGAGTAGTTCTGCTGCATCTGACGGTAATATTTGCTTGGTGCTAGATCTTTAACGGTTCTCTTAAACCTGGAGAAGGACATAGGCTATATTTTGTCATCATTACTGTTTTTCATCACTACGCGGGTGAAATCGTGAGGACTGATTAGTATATGATAAATAATATTACAAAATTTATTTTTACGATTAACTTCGTGATTTTACCCGCAAATTATCTCACAGACAGGAACTGTATTTTATAAGCTATTGACTGACCTTGTGTCTCAGTTGGTAATATGTCTACCTGCTAAGCTATAGGTCGTGGGTTCGATCCCCACCCAGGGCAAACATTTGTGTGATGAGCATGGATGTTTCTTCTGTCTTTGGGTGTTTCTATGTATCATATGTATATATTTACAAAAACAAAATATGTATTTTATCAACCATCTAGTTCCATAGTACAAGCTTTGCTTAGTTTAGGCTAGATGGTGTTGTGTGAAAATGTTCACCAATATTTATTTATTTATATGCATTACAAGTTTAAGTCAAATCGTTAAGCTGTTTTAGCGTAGTTGAGTGCTAAACGAATATCCTCAGAAACTTTTGCATTTATAATAACAATACTAAGCTCTGTAAGGACAGAGGTTTTATTCCCATGGAGATTTATTACTCGTCAGTTAGACCATGTCCAGGTCTCTCGGGTTGTGGTTTTCAGACTGTATGTTTGTTTCTACAGCTCAAATGGCTTGACCGACTTTGATTTGTTATGTGTCGTTGTAGGTATAGCTTCACAGACGGGTTTATTTCTTTTTCTTTTAATATAGATTTTATAAATTCACGTTCTTAAAGTTTAACCAGGTATAATAAGTAATAATAAACTCCAATTAAATCCGTCCGCATCCGCATAATTTCAAATATACATACGTATATATGTATATATATAATATTTCCTCATTATGCTGTTATTATCACGTTTGACATTTATGACATCTATATTACATACCTGCTGTGAGTATTTCATATAAATTATAGCTAAATGAAATGATAGCATTAGCATTTAAAATACGCCGGAGAATAATGAAGCAATGAAAACAGTAGCACAAGAGACGATGACAGCTATAAGCGAAAAGGCTTTTAAGCAGGAGATCAAAGGAAATAAAACTTCTCTCAATGCTGATCTTAATGGCAAACGTTACCTCGCACTCCAGGGGCTCGTTATGAGGAGTGCCAAGTGCCTCGAGTGGAGGGAATTGCGATTTCGTCGCTCAAGTGCGCCGACGTGAGAGCTACAGAAAAATGTTCTTTATTTATTGGAAAATTATGTGATTATGAAGCTAATTTCCGTCGGGGCGCTTTTGGCAACGTTGCCGAAAGGGTACGGTAGCCGAGCGCGGCTCGCGACGTATCTCGGCGATCTGCCACGATCGAGCGGGCACCACTCGTGCCCACTCGCGCCCATCGCGATCTCGAGAGACAGAGTTGCTACTTGTACGCTGCTACTACTCTTTGTGAACACCCTCCAATACTCGAGAACACTCCCTCCTATGTCACTTCACAACTCTGTTTCGTGGTAGGCTAGTGTATCGCAAAATTACGTATTATAAATGCACGGTTGGCTGGTTATCCTGTTGTTACGACTGATTGATTGACATTGTTATGATTGATAGCTTCATTGTAATACTAGCTGTGCACCGCGGTTTCACCAGCGTAGTGATGTAAATGGCGAAGATAAATTAATTATAATGATGAAATGTAGAATATGTCCATCTCTAGTTTCTTTGCTATACCTGTACCAAATTTCACAAACATCGGTTCAGCCGTTTGATTGTGAAAAGGTTACAAATAGGCAGAGAAACTGTGTTAATTTTCTTTTTAGGGTCCATAGTTCCTCCCTCTGTATTTCTAAATTACTGTGCCTAGAAATTCATGATTAACCATGATAATAGACCATATTATATACGTTCCATGAAAATTATTTTGAATAACTGTGTGAGTACAACTTTTCGAGATATAGCGATAAATATATAAAAACCTTAAGTCATTATAGTACTGAGGTAATCGACCTTTTTGGAAAGAAATCTAAATTAAAATACTCGCCAAGTAGTTTTCTTTTAAATTACAGCATTACCTACGGAATCCTACTATACACCTGTCTCGACACGGTCTTGGCTAATCACATTAAATTAAATTCTATAAGAGCGTTACCTACTCGCGTGTTTTTTAAATGAATATCTAAAGTAATGACTCAGTTTTGATCAATTCATACAGGCCTTCTTCAAGATGCGCGCAGCATATACATAATTTATAACTACGTAGATCTTTATCATAGGTATAGTACATGTTTATAGTGTGTATCATAAGGTGTATCATGAGCATGTAAGACACATTATTGTACAGAAAATACAAGAAAACAAAGGCAAATAAAGCAATAGACGATTGACTCATAAACCGACTTTCGTCAGTCATGTTCAAGCCAAGACCGCTTGTAACAGAAACTACAATCGAGTGGCTACTACAAATCGAACATACTCTAAAACTACTCGTTCTCAAGTGTATGTATTAGTTCTTACGAGTCTATCGCGCTGCTAACAAATCGTACTTGAAGACGGTTGACATCATACTCGCTGCCACAGATTACGTTGTAGTACGTTCACCGGTTCACATGTTCACACTAAAAGGAAATAAGTTTGCTCAGCGTAATAAAACGCCTGCTGACATTTGCTAGACGCTGTTACGTTACTTTACGGTTTGCTTTCATTTATTATTTGGAAAGTGGCAGTGAGCGCTCGGTTACCCCACATTAGCCTTCGCTAATGGATATGTACGAGCTTTACTGCCTAATAGTTTAATTTGGGAATGGTGCACACTGAATCGCTGATTTCATTTATCATGAGGTTTTTTATGGTTCCGACCTTTGTTAAGGAATTTTATTTATTAAGCATATCCGTATGTTTATATTCACAGCCATATAGTTAGAGACTATTAGCTTTTAAGTAATTTATTTGTAATTTTCAAGCAGCAATTGCTTGAAAATTACAAATAAATTTGTTCAATTTATTTATCTCTCAATTTATAAGTAAATTATAAGAAAAAATAAAACAATGATTAGAGACACTACTCCATTAAGAACAGCATTATCTTATACTCGTTGAAAAAATATGGTTTCTTACATAATTTCCAAGTCAGATCACTCAGACTCAGAACTCGGCTTGCTATTAGGGTAACAAAATATTACAACACATTATTATTGTTTGTATGTAGTTTATTATCACATTGAACTAAGAAAAGCGTATTCATGATAACGGAATAAGTAATCGAGAACGAACAACAATTTTTATCTTTAGTACTTTCATTCCAGTTTTATCTACCGTGAACTGTGTATTAGCATTAATTTCACGACGTAACATAAACATTTGTAACATATTACCCATTATCGGTGAATCACAGACTACGCAATAGTTAGTGGCTAAACACACGTCAGGCTAGAGTAAATGTTTACGGTGAAGTCAGAGTTAGAGCGCCTTCACATTAGGCGACTTTAGCAGTGCGACTGTCGTGCTGCTCTGTCCAGTTACCAGTTGTTAAAAGACCGCGCTTTAGTGGCGCTGCAGCGGCTTCCACACCGCTGTGAATAATCAAAGCACAGTCTAACGACTTGCGGCTAGTCAATTGCGCATAAGTACCGCATGTAAATAGAGTCACGAATAGAGTCCGCTCGGTGAAAATAGCGCGATATTCGGGACCGACAAAAACAACTGATTTTATCATATAACTCTACGGCGCGTCGCTCTGTCTCCACTAAATAGACCTGAAAATTTACATCTGCATTTTCAAGGTTAGCTCATTTATTCGTGCCAAGACCTGTAGTGTTTTCCATCGAAATGCATATATTTAAAATGACAACAACAGACGATGACGACTTTGCCTCGCAGTCGTTTTGAGACGAGTCGTGCTGCTATAGCAAGAATATGGAAGCATCTGGTGAATGCTGCTGTCGCACGGCAGAATCGCTAAATGTGAAAGCGCTATTAGCTGAACTGCGACTATGTAGACAAAGAGCACATGTACATACCAGCGATTGTCTCGAGAGTGGTAACTAAACAAACTAAATCATTGCTCATTACTCACTATCTATATCTATTCAGTGAGTTGGTAATTAATTCGGATGTTTTATCTGATATTCGTAGATACGTGTGTAGCGTCTATCGAAAGAAAATCAAACGTGTAGAGACAGACGCAATTAATAACGCCCTCCGGCGACTTAGATGGACGATTTATCGACACAAACTGACTGTTGTTTAGTCTGTGATCGAACGAATACGGTGTTAATTAACGCTAAACGGTCATCTGATTATGTAAACACAAATCTTACAGCGCAATACTTATTTCATTTGGCCAATGTAGTCTTTTTTATTATGCAACTGAGTGACGAAACAAGCATGTCAAATCCTTGCTGTCCGGGAGTTTATACTTCAATAGTTCGAAACTCATATTATGACAGTGCTCTGCGCTCTTCACTCCGAAATAATCCCAGACAATTTGTCACAATTTTGTTCCAGTGCTTAGTTAAATTGGATGTAGTGTACATTATAGTAGATTCCGATGCCAAATGATAACCTAAGAGATCCAAATTTAATTCCACTTTGATGTTTAATTACTTCGAAATGGAGAACCCTTCAGAGATTTCGCACGGTAACCATTTATTTATATATCATACGACCTTTAAGATATTGTAAACGACCGCTTGTTAGAGTTAAACAAGACAGAATCGAAATATCGAAATAGCTTCATTTGTTCTGATATTCCGGTTTCTTTTTACCACAAACACAGTTAATCATGTAGGTATGTTCTACATCGAAGTTAGTTAACGAACAAATTATTTCTGCATTCGTAATTAAAAATTATTTCCACTATTGTTATCTTGTTTAGTTCATTGGATTACGAACTAAACCTAAAATGGTCTTATATCGATTTTGTGATAAGAAAATGCACCTGCCTTTATGTCAATATTTAAAGCTTTCAACTGTAAAAAAATCACAAGAAACGTCTGACTGATTTTGAAATCATAGCAACTGAACTTAATAAACTACATATAATGCATAATATGTAACAAGTAATATAATTCAATAAACTATTATAACAACTCCTTGCCAGAAAGGATCTGTATAAAAAATCCTCTGTAGGTAATATGTGTGTATCAATTTATTATTTAAGAAAAAAAAATAAGACTGATATCAAAATAATGAACAGTAATAAATTCATTTGAGTGTAATAATATTGTTTTCTGATTGGCTTCTTAGCAAATAGCTTCGCAGCTCAGTTGGTAGTATGTCTGCCTACTAAGCTGTAGGTCGTAGGTTCGATCCCTACCCAGGACAACATTTGTGTGATGAACATAAACGTTTGTTCTGTGTCTGGGTGTTTCTATGTTTCATTAGTATGTAAAATATTACAAAAAAAATGCAGATCCATAGTCTCTTATTGCTGAGAGAAAAACCAAACTTCTCAGTTTTCAAAAAAAAGGTTACAGCCGAATTTTCCGCAAAAACGCATATTTCGACACTCGCAAGGGAATCAAACCTATGGGGTACTTCCCGTTGACCTGTAACTGTGAAAAATATAAAATTTCCCCCTTTTATCAACTAGTTTGTACGGAATCGTCGGTGGGCGAGTCTAACTCGCACTTGTCCGGTTCTTTTTAGGGTTCCGTACCTCAATAGGAAAAAACGGAAACCCTTATAGGATCAATTTGTTGTCCGTCCGTCCGGGTGTCAAGACCTTTATCTCGTGAAGGTATCGAGTTGAAATTAAAACCATATACGCAGATCCATAGTATCTTGCTGCAGAAAGAAAAAAAAAGTTACAGCCGAATATATCGTAAAAAAACGCACATTTCGACACTCACAAGGGAATCAAAACCTATGGGTACTTTCCGTTGACTTAGAACAATGAAATTTGGCAATAATCATTGTGTTACACATACAGGAAAAAATCGGAAAACTGGACACTTTTAATTTAATCACAAAAAAATGTCTCTTTATGCAAGGAATGAAGGTCCAAATTTTAAAGTGAATTAACCGTATCATGTGGGGTATCATATGAAAGAGCTTCAGTAGCATAAGCTAAAACAGGTTTTTTAAATATTTTTACGATGTATATTTTTCGGTTTATGAAGGAAAATAGAAAAAAATATATGATTTCCCCCTTTTATCTACTAGTTTGTACGGAACCCTCGGTGGGCGAGTCTGACTCGCACTTGTTCGGTTTTTTAACTAAACTACACTCCTGCAAACTACGTTTTTTCTGTTTGGATACTACACGTAGCAGCAGTCCAAATATTTAAGTGTATTCTAGGAAATAAATTATTTGATTTAAAAACCTCGTATTACACTTTGCTTCCTGTCATCACATGGGTATTAATTTAATCTACTTGTAGTGGAATATAAAGTTAACTCTCTCGTGAAACGTAGTGTTTATTCCCCATGGGTGTAGAGTAGTGAGGGTGGCTAGGCTGCCAGGTAGGTAATAGCCCAGTGACACGCGACAGCCGGCTTACAAACATTTCGATAACATCCCTCATATTTGTTTGCACGCTCTATCTCCCCAGTCCCCACTCAATTACATTTTATAAGTCTTCGAGAAGAAATGAAACTCTTACTGATCGGTGATTTACTTTTATCGGCTCTATCGTCCGCGTGTGTTTTAGTTACGATTGTTTTTTTTGATATTTCTATGTCATTTGATATTTTTAAGTCAGCTGTTAATTTGCTAACATACCTACAACTCCTTTGTGTGTGATTGCCTCTACGAATCACAGCAATCTTGACGCAGCTTAAGTTACAGATGCTGCCACTATTTCATTCGCATACAAGCCGAATGGTCTTGTATGCGAATGAAATAGTTTCTAAAAACATAAACCTCCTTCTTACGCAGTCTGGTAAAAATATTAAATTATTGAATGCACTACTGGTAAAATATACAAACTTCAGCCCCATCAGAACAGCATAACAAAATATTCTGAACTATTTTTCTTTTGAAACTATGATGGACATATATGTATATATAGAAACGTCAAAAAGTGGAAATGTTCACTTATGGACGTTTATTTCGGTAAAAACTACATCTATAAAAATAAAAATTACAATTAGTACATTGCAGTAATACTTCTGAGGCTGACGTTCGAGTTCGTTATTTATCGAAAGTACAATATTTCTATATCTATAAGAGTATCGCGTGCAAACGAGACAGCTGCGCTACCGAACTCTTTGGCCATTAATTGGGGGTATTTCGATTAAAATACCTACTCGAGCAATTAGTTAAGAATAGATTTGTTTAATTATATAGCACCACAATTCTTTTTATATTTTTATATCTTTTCTTGATTATATCTTTTTCTGGTGATTTATTCTCACACTGACATAGAACTTTGCCATGATTGCCTCTACTTATAGCATACTATTTACGGAGCTTGAACCGCTACTATCGCAATCAATTCGATTAAAATACCTACTCGATTTGTTGGCGCTGGAATCGAATTGATTTGTTAATTGAGCACCTCGATTAAATCTTTATTTTACTACTTTACGATCGATACATTGTAAACCCTAATAAAACGTTGGCCTAATCTCGATCAATAAAAAGTAGAGTAAAAAAGTAAAAAATCTTATAGATTACTATAAGTTTTTTTATTGTACAAATAAATAATGACCTATTCATCCATCCATGGCATTTACCTTTAGTTAAAGATCAATTTTTTTATGTCTTTCCTCAACAGCAGTTAACCACTATAGAAATGTTTCTTTTGTATAGTTAGGTTTTTTGCGAATGTTTTTGTGCGTGTCGCTCTGCCTTCGTTTTTTTTTCTTTATGGCGATTGTTGGGTGTTCGGTATCATTGACAATAATTGTTTACACAATAGCTGCATCCGGAGTATATTGTGGTTTCTTTTGTATATTAAAATTTGCTTCTTTTCCAATGAAAGTGACAGATGTTCCTTTTAAAGGAGTTTTTACATCAGTTTTAAAAGTGCCTTGTTGGTTTTCGAAAAGACAAAAACTTGTACCGTTTAGTAACCATCTAATATATTATTTGTTAACTGGGTTACACTTAAACGACATCATTATGAAAAGAACAATAAGACGAACTATCTGTCGGAACTTTTGTGTCCGAGTAATGAATGTGTATTCAACGATATATTTTAGAAGTATGTAATTAAGCATTATTTTCTTAACGGGCAAGTGTCTTTATAACCTGATATGTAGCGCCCGTGGCGTAACTTGACTAGGTAGATGTTCTCAAACGTTCACCGATTGTTACAAAGTGCAAGTCATTATAAGATGTGAAACGGAACGTACTTTACTTTTTAATATCATAGAGAAAATTTTAAGAAAAAGAATAATACAGTTTTAAATATGGCGAACTGAGTGGTTTCATTTTATGGCGCCGGTAAATAATTAGTTAATTAGAAAAATATTGCAAAATCCACTACGATCACAAATGGTCCTTCAATCCCGCATACGGTAACGCTTGCAACTTGTATAACTTCGCTAGACGGAATTTGCGAAAGAGTATTGGTACAAAGCTTTAGCTTGGGCTAGATGGTGTTTTATATAATGCCCCAACCAATATTTATTTATTTTTTATTATTTACCAATTATTTAAATATATATTTATTTAATATTATTTATTTACCAAATCTACAGTAGAACACCAATCACTTGACAAATACTTTTGAAACATTATTCGAGCCAATTAAATTGGTATGATGTTAGTGCGCTGTAAGTAGATTTAATGTGGTGTCATTAACTACACTATTCGCCAATAAGGTGGTGTAATGAGCCATTCTTATTGTATAGCAAGCACCTATCAGTATCGGATAATTGCAGCTGGTGCGTTTTTTGCCTATTATTAATTGTACTTCTTTAGTAGATTTCTTGTTACGAGTAAAAAACATAAAACAAATGGCGCGTAACGACCACCGCTAAAGCTGGTTTACTTGTTTTGTGAAGAAAAAAAACCTAGCCTGATTTAATCTTATTAACTTCATAATTCATTTATTCCTTGCAAAAAACAGGTCGAATAATAAGTTGTGATCTTAAATCCTTATATATAAACTATCTCTGTTTTTGCTAAAATAGCAATGCAAGTATTTAATCTTAGTAAAGGGAGTTAGTATATACACAGACACACAGAGACATACACTTATTTAGCATCATGACAAAATGGACACACAGAAACCAACAAACGAAACAATAAAATTAAATATCAATAGTATAATTAATTTATATCTACACAAACGCAAATTAGTTATTATTAGATCCTAACATGTCAACATATGAGCACAGAAATGGATAAAAGTATGAAATGTCATTTTATCCAGTATTAATGTCAGAGGGATAGAAGGGATAGAAATGTTACAATCAAGCTTATGTCAATAAATTAAAATAATAATTATATAATGCCAAATTAATTACAATCAATAAAAAAAATGTAATATAATGTTCAAATCAAGATACAGAAATTGAATGTCAAGAGTTATTAATAATGACAATATAATATTAATTAAAATAGTAAATAATAATTCTACTTGAAATGTCTGATAAATTAAGATTTAATTATTCACATTACACTCATTCAAATATTACAAAATAATACATACATTTTATGATTTTTCTGCTTTAAGATCTTTGTCATTCAGGAAATCATCAATAGTATATATACCTTTTCCACTAGAAGATTCGTTAAAGCTAATTTAAAAATATTGATGTCATTCTCAGTTCTTATTCCAGGGATATTGTTAAAAATCATTGGCAATATACAAAAGACGCTTGTGTGTAAAAGGTGAGTTTTAGAGTTATGAAGACATTACTTATTTTATTTATTTCTACCGGGTATTACTAAATTGATATAATAAAAAGATATAAAGTATAACACGAGTTTGCCACGAATAATACAAATATTTAATATGCTTTCTAGAAAGCCTTGCCTGGATGAGATTATATCCATGAACATCAAAATAAAATTTTGTTATACAAGTGTCTTTGTTTTTTTTTTATTATACATCGTTGCGTCGTTTTAACTATAATGATTTATCAATTATCTTGAACAAATCAATGGACAGTCAGTAATCTATAGATAGAAAGTTTGTAAATAGAGATAACAGATTTTTTTTCTAGCAGACATGAAATTAAATCATTTTATATTCTAGATATATTCGACTATTGACTAATCATTAGTAGGCAAAGTAACATCACCCTATAAAACTAACATTCATAGTGTCATGCTGTTTGTGTTAACTCATGGATTGGGCAACATTAACTCATGGATATTGTTTAGAAAAACATCGTCTCGTTCAAGCAAACACAATATCATCTAAATTATACTCAGATTTGTATAATTACTGTATAACATCAATTAAAAGCGTTTAATTGTTTGTAATTTGATTGTTAGCTGCTACAGTTAATTAAACAATTCTGAACATAATAATTAAGCCCCGATAGGAGTGAGGTATGTAGGCAGGTCTGGCAGCGCAAGTTCGCTCCACAGCCTGCTGTAGCCTGTAGGTACCTTGTGTTGCCCCGTATAAGATTATCATTAATTATCGCGGTATCTAATCCTCGGCGAGTTAAGCCGCAGTAGCTTGTCTGATGACTTAATTAATGACCCGCCGTGTCGCTGTTAATTACAACAGCTCAGGCAAATTAAACAGCTCGGGCAAATTGAAGTTCGCGCCCGCGCGCCGGCGACCGGCTGATGCCAGATTAAAAACAAAATGCAATTTGGTGTGAGCCGCCGCCGACCCGGATGAGAAGTGATTATGACAGCAAGGTCGTGTCGTGCAGCGCCTGAGGCTTCTTCTTGATAGCATATTTTCTTGACTGCAGCTATAAAGTTGTAAACGTGTTTCCTTGTCAAAAAATAAGGAGAGGACTTCATGTGGACCCGTCCTACAGCTGTTGTACAGGCGTTAATTTAGGTTCATGCGGGAGGGGGGCGTTGAACGTCAAAATCTTGGAAACTATGTCCTAGAAGTTTAAACGAGATTAAATGTTAATTTGATTTAAATATGTTATTAACCTATTTTATAGATACCTTGATAACACTATAATGAGATTTCGTCGGAACCTAAAATAGCTTATTTGTGTACTTATCAATATTGGTTGTGTAATCCGTCCTACTAATTACTTGCTGCATTATTTCCGAGTAACATTATTATGTTTATCCAATGCACCGGAAAGGTAGTATAATTGCACTAATGCTAAAGCAAAGGCATTAAGCGCTCAGATCCTGTAATCCATATATTGGCTTAGTAAATGTGGTGAGGTATCGGCAACCGCCCGACCGTCTGCTTAGCGGAGGTAATTGAGCATGTAATGAGCATTTACTCTTCAAGTTAATCCCAAAACAACGTGCGCGAACCTAACTGAAACTGTGTAGTTCATTCATGTATTAAATTATGATGTCGTGCAGATGACAATGTTGACAAATTACCTGCCCATTTACAACCTTGAATAACAGGTTGGCAACACAAATAAGCTGAATTATTAAACAGTTTCCCTCGCTAACCGCTCATTTAATTAATTGAAGTGCTAATTAATTTTATGAGCTATGATTGCCATATCATAATTCATAACATCACATTCGAAAGTTTACATACGATAAACATTTACCATTCGCGGTCATAAAGGGTATTAATTTACATAGCGATGTCGTAAACCCACAAAATTATTGGTCCGTCGATTTAATGAAATAATCATGAGCCGGACATAACAAATTACTACACCGGGGGCATTATAATGTTATTATTTTTTAATTGCGGTATCGGGTGCTGTCACATTAGTGACTAATTCGTTGTTGGTATAAAGCAATTACCGGTAAATGAGCGTCGTGGAGAGTCGGCGAGGTGTGACCGCTCCACCACGCGGCGCAATTAGGTACAAAAGTTACCTACATTCTCATACGGTGGACGATTACCATGCGACCCACTGTGTTATTGACCGATGCTAATTATTTGACGGCGTCTTGTAAACACAGTTTGAAAGGTACGGAGCGTCAACACGCTAATTAGACATACACGGTATTGACTGGTCGTTTCGTCATCTCGTTATGCATGATTTTACTCCGTAAAAACCTCCACGGTACGTAACGTAATTCTTAAGTGTATTGAGTTCACAATGAAGCTGAAATTATGTTATGGTCGAGAGCATCTACGTGGAATTAGGCTGCCATTCCCACGGGGCGTACCGCCGCCGGCAGAAAAATAGCTCGCCCGATTTCTGTGAATTCGTGATAACTTTTTTATGAGACTGAAATGAATTGTATAAAATCTTTTGTGGAAGTCACATAAAGTTCTCGAGAGAATTTTGCTTTCGTCGCAGTCTTGCTGAGATTTATACGATGTAGAATTAAGTTTACTCTCCGCGATTCCCTTTTATGCGCTATTTGTGTTGTCGTTTTAATTTCGGCGATTCTCTTGGAACAATAAAAATAAAATTTCGTTTAAGTCGATTGCTCTTAGAATAATTTATACAGTTTTGTGAGCGTAAAGCCTATTGTTATACTGTTATTTTAATTGTACGCCAGCCCTACTATTACGCTAACTACTAACTAGCTGATTCTACTTATTACTGGTATGTAGTTCACCATAATTCTACAGATATGTCCATGAACAGTGGTATATTTTTAGGGTTCCGTTGTCAATAGGGAACTTTCCATCTGTCCGCGGCTTAGGCAAGACTTTTAGTCAACGAATTATAGTTTTGTTAATTCGTTGCTCTAAGTACTACAACTTTCTAGTACTTTAATTTGTTATAGGTTTATGTACACCTATAACAAATTCAAGTACTAGAAAGTATATAATGAGTATATGTACGTAAAATAAAATCTTGACAAACAAATGTTTTATTTGTGTTGGAGCGTCGTTGAATAGGTAGTTCAAAAATATTGCGGGTGTGTGAAAAACATTTTTCAATTCAGGGGTCCGTTTGCTCGAAATATTAAGCTCCATCATAACATCAGGTGAGTTGGGTGTCAACCGTAGATCTGTCTAATCAATGTAATGTAATAAGTATAAGTTTAGAAAATTCAAGACAAAAAAACGGTTGAACCCATTTTGATGAAACATCTAAGAACACGAAAAAGCGTCACCGTTTCATGGTGGATATCCCAAAAACCCGAACGAAACGCTTTAGTTCCACTTTCATCGTGCGGACTGCTAGAATGTGGAATACGTTTCCTGAGTGGGTCTTTTCCGATAGATATAATAGAATAAATTATTGGATCTGTTTTGTTGAGGAAAGTAACTCGTTATGGAGTTTTATGGTAAACATCAGTTAGTTGCCCTCCCTCGCCCCGTTGCGCGAATATTCCCACCAATTTCCGTCACCTGCATCAAGAAAAAAGCATTTTTCTAAGTCTGCTTATTGAGACGGGACAGTAAACCGTGCGCTGCCCAACACGCACTTAGCCAGTTTTTATTTGTATTATTTATTCACATTAACATTGGCAGCGGTGAAGGCAGCACGTGCCGCGGACGCGTGCCGCTCGAGATGATGCCACTGGATATTATGTTTCGTGAGTTGTTCTATCCCTCGTTCCCAGCCCTCGATAAACACTCTCACGCCAATTAACCGCAAACACAGGCGCTATTTAATTAAAGGGCGAGGGTTGCCGCCGCTGTAATACATTACATTTCGTAATTTTCTACACAGTAATCCCCGAGATTTGATAATAGTTGTTATTTTAACGATACATATATGGTGGGAAATTAAAATTTCAAACGGTTTTTTTTTTCATTGTAGCCGAGTCGGGTATCTTTAGTAGTTGATTAATAATATTTGCTACAATTCAAGATTTTCTGTCTTATGCAACACAGTTACTTACGAGTACCTAACGCAAAAGGCAGTGCCATATTTTTTTGTTCTTAATGTTTGTGTTATAATAAAGTACATATGTTTATTCTTTATAATTAACAAGTAATTTTGTTTACCAATAATACATCGTGTTACTTATAGCTAGAAATCCATTTTTACTAATACAAGAAACTTATTGGGATATATAAGCACGAGGCGCATTATTGATAGTTAAATTGACATGATAATATAAGCAATAATCTAGATTGTCAACCATTATGATTACTTACAATAGTAAACCGAGCTAGCTACAAGGACAAAAAAAAACTGTTTGAAATTCCCGCCGCATGCGTATCGTACCACCTTTACGATTCATTCGAAATGTTTAACAACGTTTTACATGAAACATTGTAAAAATATACAAGATAGAAAACAAGGAAAACGACACCTACGAGAAACATAAATGCTATCTTTCATCGTTAAAGCCAGTTGTTATACGAGTCTACATGTCGCGGCATATGCAAGCAGCTCAGCGCGGGGCGGTTGTCAGCGACTGTGATCGCATATAATAGTTATGGTAATATCCCTTTTATGCCACCCATCGGCCGCCCCCCTTCGGAACCGGTCGGGAGGGACCAGCATTGCCCGAAGGCCCTCGGTGCACCCTGCCTACGTGTCGCGGCAACCCCCGACGGACCTGATCACTTTTTTTGTTGTGCCCATTCAAAAATGTGTCACTGGGGACCCTCGTTTGTGCTACTCCCGTGACGCTCGTACGTCACCCTTATGAATACAAAACAAATTGACGGATTCGTGTGATCATCTTATGTGATTTGATGACAGAAGCTTTTTTGCTCATGTTATGTTTCGTGTCAAATCTTTTATTTTACTAGCAGTATGTTTTTAATCTACGTTTTCATTGATCGACGGTTTTTTAAAACTGTTACACTGCTGGGCGCGTATGCCTTTTCTCTTGATAATAAGGATTGCTTTAACACATAGATTGTCTACCAACCGGTACTTGGTCAGCCTGGTATACTTAAGAGGTGACCAGGCTGACCAAGTGCGGATTGGTAGATTTCACATAACTTCGAGAATGTTAAGAATTTCCAAACTTGGAATGTATGTGTACTAAAAATACAGGATAGGATCCAATGTTTTTCCTAGTGGCAATTAATGTGTACTTACCCTGGGTTTCAACGGTTTTCCACTAGACTGCCTGTCGAAGCTTTATGTTTATCTTCAATCCCTAATGGCTGAATAATAGGTTTGCGTGATATTTGGTCGGAAATTTTTATACCATGAATTAATAAGCAATACATTATATATGACACATATTAATGATGCATACGTTAATAAGGCTTTTTATTCCGAGATGATGTTGTATAGGGAGATGCTATACGGTTTAGTAACCGATAAGAAGGGAAAACTACATAACGAAGATAACAATTAATTTGTTTATTACTTCTATTTATGTAACAAATAAAATTCATTTTCAAGATTCCATTCCTCTCTAATGAAAATTCATAACCACTCAAAGCTAATGTTCATCTCCTGTCCTCCCCTCAACGTAAACAAGAGATCAGCTACGGTCACAACAACGTTTTTATTTGCTTTGTCAACCACTTCCTTTCGCTCCTTACCTTTGTCCGGCATTTATTTTATCTCGTTGCGGGTATCATCGGTCTCCACAATGGGGAAGTCGATATTGTGCTCGTGTGGCTCGATCCTTGCCATTATTGACGATGACCGACCACCGATTCCGTGTGATTCGGACCCACTCGATACTTGATCCGATTGCCGATCGTTCAGCTCGTAATTTGACGTGCGCCAGGTTCGATGTAATCGCTCTTTTATTCTTCGATGCTCTGCGATTTAATTCATTGTCTATTCAATGAATTTTAAATTATGTGGCTGTTAATCGAGCGAGCGAAGTGGCTTTATTTATAAAATAGCCGTTTTTGCTTTCATCTGTATGATTGTTCTCTTCTGAAGGTCGTAGTTTCTCGGCCACACCATCGGTTACCATTAGGCGAGTTAATAGTCAAACATAGGTCTATTTCGTTTTTAAAAAAAACTTGGCGTTTGAGTTTTATGATTTATTTGAATTATTTAGTCGTATACTATTTTTTTTTAAATTAAAATAGATTAGTTGCTGCAGCGCTATTTACTATGCGATTTTAATTATATCTGTAAGAAACTATAATATTTCAGTTCTAAGTAAAATCCAATGAAATGTTGAAAAGATGAAAGTTGGAAGGGTAAAAATATGAAGTTTGATGCAAGTCCATTGAGCGTCGAATTCTCAGAATATTTTAGATGTATAAATCAAGAAACGATAAATATTTAAAAAGACTTCGAAAAATAATTTGAAAAATTGGGAAAGGGGTAAAAAGGGGAATTATATTTAGGATAAACAATAGAACCTTTCAAAATGTATTATAAATTTTTGGAAACGTATTAATTGCTGGGTGCGAACTACTAGTTAATTTCCGGTTTACATCTCTCAGCTTAGACGAGAACTGACAGTTGCCAAGTTGTATGAACTCCTAGAGAAATCCTTTAACACATTCACGAGTTCGTCCTAAGTGGTCTCACTAGACTACCATGTCAAAAGCTTAGCACGTTCTCGTACCGAGCATAAAACACGCTCGTCTGACGTAAACGACGAGCTGAATTCTTGGGCACTTACTCGACACATACTCGACTCTTGCTCGAGCATAGACTAGCCAAGCGGAGCGGAGCAGAGCAAATGGGACTGAGTAGAGTATAATTAAGTGAGGGCCATATCACTAACTCGAATTCGTACTCCATTACATACGTTTCCTGCAGTTTAATTTGTGATGTAACTTTTGTCTTGTAACGTATAAACGTTTGAATTATGAATCTCTTTTAGTATTTTCGTTTTTAACTCCTGTAGGAAAAAGATAGGTTGGTATAAAATTTACGTTTGTATCTGTTGTCTATTTAGTGGCTTCGTAATTCCTAAACAGATGAACCAATCTTGATTTAGTTTTTATTCATGATGCTACGATATCTGTCTGTCTGCCCTACTCTTTTAAAGCTGTATCTTTTATTTGAACGGTAATAGATACAACTTTGATGTAAACCTACAAATACTAAAAACTGGTCAAGAGCGAGCTAAGCGCTAAGAGCTAAAAGCTTGCGTTACTTTTTTTTTTTTTTAAATGGGATATTATTATGCGAGTCTTGTTGATGTCACAAAAGAAAAAGAAACGAAAAATGACAAGTGGACGTTTGTCGACAGTTGTCGACAAAACGTTCACTTGTGAACGTTTTGTCGACAACTGTTTTTCGTTGAAGTTTATGTCGTATGACATAAACTTAAAATAGAGTACTTAAACGGTAGTGTTAAAATCTCTTTTGATAAAGATAATAGGTCTATACCATTTCCTTATTTGAACTTGGTACCTATGTGAATACCTAGCATTTGAAGCTATTCCTATTGTGTAGAAAACATGTGAAGATACAAATATTCTTAGTTATAAAGCACATTTTGTTGAGTACTTAGCCCTTGTGTCAATGCTCACGTTAATATGTCATGCATAGGAGTACGGAAGCCTCGGTGTGCGAGTGAACTCTTATTTAGTCGCGATTTATTTTTTAAAAGTTACTTGTTCGAAAGTGTTCTTTGTCGTATTTTTTTTTCTTTTTAAAGTAAGCACGGAATTTACGTAACACCTGTGTTTGTTGTACTGTGTGTAGAATTTCACCATACACGCAAATAATATGTTCTCTGTAGTCAGTGATAAAAGGTAGAATGTAGGTAACATTCTACGCCTTGTAAATGCTTAATAGGTACCTACGATGCTATTACCTAACTAGTTACTGGTTTTCAACAAATAATACTGTCGGTGACTAGGTAAGTAAGGCGTATAATTGTGTTACTTATGTATGAAAGGGCAGATTGCTTGGAGCGGTTGGCGTTTAAATCGAATTTTCGCCATGTCAGAAAGTTCGCTAATCCATTCAGTGGATTCCGTTTCGGATGGTCAACATTCATGCAAATTAGTCTGGTTTATACGCACGCTGTACGTTTACACTAACGGCGGAACACAATGTTCTATGAATTTCAGACTAAACAAACATCTAAACATAATTTATTCAATCAATCAATCAATCAAATAATTTATTTGTTACAAAGTTAAAAAGAGAATACATGATAAACTTGAAGCCTCTGGTTCCCAAACTAGTTTAACACTGTATTTCGGGAACCAGCGTCTTCTCCCTTAATATATATTAATAATGATTATTTATATAAAATTTTGACAATAGTCTATTAGAAGTAGTTGTAAAAAAGTAGGGTAAATTTAATTAAATCAGTATAAATATATGCCAAAATATAACAAGTTAATTTGAAATCATTCCGTTGGCTACCTCTACCATTTCTCGCAATAACATTGGCGTATCGTATTCGCATGCATATATCATATCTCATTTCGTGCAATCAGTGGTAGGTGTAAACTGAATTTAACAGAATGTTTGGTTCCGCTTTAAACGATAAAGCTAAAGAAGCAATGAACATCAAAAGTCTTTATTTCCTGGCTGATACGAGCACTCGTTCATCTAAACTTCTAAAAATAGATTGCCCAGAGAGCGCAGTTGGCGGTAACACCAAATCTGTACCCAGTTAAATTGATAGAATGATCCTTCGTGCAATCCGATTCCGGCCGACTGAAATGGTAGGAGATTACTCGCGGTTGGTTTATCTTTCACTGATTTCATCACATTAACCCGAATTTATACTGTCTCTCCCTCTCTGTAATAACTATAGATTTCAAGTAAAACTTTCACAATTTGACAATACCATTTCATCAAAATCCGAAGTGAAACCTAATTTTGGCTTCGGTAAAGTTGGATGGACTAAACGCAATCTCCGTCCTAAGTTACACAAACTCAGATAACGTTTGGATAAGATAAGCTATGCCGCTTAGGCTTTACATAATAAGTAGATAGCATCTGGATTACTTTGAATATTTTTTGTTTCATTCGATTATAGGCTTGCGTTTGACTGCCAACTCGCCTGATGTTATATCTAGATGTCCTCTGTCCGTTTTATTTCGAAATTATTTGTCCAATTTTTCAATTTTTATTTGTGTATTTACTCTAAATCGTGTATAAATTAACTGGCTACCTTGCAGGTCTGCATAAATAAGTTACATAAATAAAAATATTTTATAATTGGTTTATAATTGTATGCTTTAAAAGCTATTCTTAATGTTTGTCATGTTTTTTTGGTCTAAATAATAATCAAAAATAATTCTAACATGTATACCTATCGCGCCGTTTTTTCTTAACATAGTATAGCCCACATGTTGGGCTCTCGACATGTCTTAATTTGAAGAGATGACCCCGGCTTCCGGAGTGCCCGGTCAGAGCTCCCATTATGGTTCTTGTCTGTGCTCTATAGATCATTTTACTCACTTACTAAGCTTACAGCTTGCTAAGCATTAGTAAATATATAATAAATCTTATGCATTTGTTTCCAGGCTGCTGTGAAATGCGCTTCTTCACCCCGAACCAACGCGCTGTCGACGAAGCCGCGGCTACCACTGGTCGCCCTGGCGTCAGACGCGGCGCGAAACCACCCGCCTAATAATGTCAACTCTCATGTGAGTCATTATAATAATTTAATTACAATACATGCGAAAGCAATTATTTTATCTTTGTCAGCATGTTTGTTGATAAACGACTGAACTGATGTGAAAAAAAATCAAGTCAGTTCCTTTAGAAAGCCACTGGCAATATGAAAAGTCAAGATAGAAATCTAGACGTTGATATAATTAATTATGCTTTGTGCTCGGAATTTATGTTGCTTACTTTAGGGCCCAAACTTTGGGTATCCCAAACTTAAAGACGACATCGAAACCTTTTTGAACGAAGGCTACAATAACAACTACAGACATAGACTACGATTTATTGATTATAATGAGAGCTGCAAGCATCACCATAAGCTCCCTCTGTCTCTGCGCCGTGATCAGATCTAACATGCATTATCTTATAAGCACCAAGATTGATTGCAGTGACCTTCTCTCTCTGATTAAGTTACAAGTGACGACACGTACTACTCGACGCAATTTCTTAAAAATTCATACTGAGTCATGCGCGACAAATTATAGACAGAATTCCTTCTTTATTAGAGCGCGTATCACCTTTAACTGTACATTTTCAGAGGATGTCGACTTGTTTTCAATGAGACAAAATTATTTTAAACATCGTGCAATATCAAACTTTTTCAAAATTAATTAAAATCACACACATGTATAAATATTTCACATTTTTTTAATTTCAATTTCATATTATCACTGATCGATATGGCTTAGTAACTTTTAATTATGTATTACTACTATTTATTATTTTAAAAAGTATTTTATTACCAGATGTTTATTAGCCTGTAAACATAAATTCTATTGGTGAAAACTGTAAGGCTTATTCTGTAATATTAATTTATACTACATATATGTTCAAAGCTGTTTGTTTTCCAAAAATAAATAAATATTTCCCAAGTCTAAATTCAAATTATTGAGCGTTTCGTAATATTATGTCATATCCGTCGCTTTGGTGTATTTCGAGTCTATCTACTCTCATACGTACAAAGGAATCAGTCGCAGCTGAATTCCAAGTAATAACGGAACAAACAGCGAAACAGTTTTACGGCAGTAAAAATTATATCATCTTTGATCCCAACGCGATCCTCTCAACTCTCAATGCAATAAATATTTAGCACAGAATAAAAGGAGGCACCGGAAAACGATTCTTATCCAGACAGCTGGTTCGGTATTTAGGTTTATTTGATTTCGCTATTCGCACCTCCGAAATAACTCCCTCGGTTTATTTTACAACGTGTATATTATTTATGCATGTCAACACGTAACAAACAGTTGCGTGCGCTTTTCGACATCGTTTACCGAAGTAAATGCGCGCCGGGTGATCTCACACGTCTAAATGCAGCGAGTCTAAATCTGTAAGGCATCGCCATACGCCGCGCCGTACCTCTTCCGGGATCCGCTTTCTCGCCGAAAGCATAAAACGTACGCAAACTGCCAATCGCGTTGTCAACGCGATGGTGGCGCGATCCGCCATCGCCTCGAGACTGCTACTGAATCAACACACGCGAAATGCGAACCTTGTTTACTTAGCTTAAACAGTTTGCCAAACCATTAACCATTGAACGAGGCACGAACAAATACCTAGAGTCCTTTAACGCAAACAAACTGAAGTTTATCCTGTCTAAACTGAAAACAAAGAATGATAAATCAAATAGGGTAACGTCAGCTTCTCTATTATGCATCTTCAAGTGGAGTGCCTTTGTCTACGCGGCACTTGTGCCCGTACCATAGCGGGCCTGAGTAGAAATCACGTATTATTTACAAAACATTAATATTATGTCATTGCATATTATGATATCATCATGGGACTACAAAAAGCTAATTGCATTATAATCACAGTTTGAGATGTGTATGCAGGTAGTCGTGCCATTTTTTATACCCTTATAATCTCTCTACCTGCGATGAACAACAATGCAACAATAGAAGCAACTTGTTAGTTGTTCCATTGAATAAAATAGTAATTTAATAGCAATAGAAATTCAGTCAAAGTTATATGTAATAGCCGATTTAAAGCTTTAACGTTCATCACAGAGAGATGTGGTTAAAATATTGGACACGATATTAAGTAACTTAACATGAATACGCTGAGATTTAGCTAAAGTTTTCAATGTTAATATAATAATTTAGTACCATGGAACTGGTATAGAACGATGACGAGTTCTGATGAGGGAGCTGTAAAATGGACATGGGAACTCCCAAATGACGAACGAACCCATTATGACCCATCCATGTTTAAACATATGTTTTAGTCATCGTAAGTACTATTGAATACTCATAATAAAAGGATATTTTAAATGTTACAAAAGCTCCTGTTCCAAAGAAAGGATTTTATGCTTTGCTTTAAACGAAAACGAAACGAAAAATAAAGTCTTATACAACTTTATTTTCGTTCGCTTGGTTGCTGAATAAAATGTTAGCAATGAGCGCTGCAGTTGTTTTTGTGCTTAGTCCTTGATTACAGCGAAAGCACTAAGTCGGAAGTGAATTGCAAGCGGCATTCCGCCGCTCACATAAGATAAGAGAGATAAAGAGAATCCGTAGTGTAGCCGACACAGTATTTAAATAAAATATAAGAGATACTCTCTCTCTCTCTATCAACTATATTGGCAGCGGTGCGCGGCAGCGCCGTTTATTATGGTATCCATAATTTATCAAAACTTGGCATCTTTTGCTTAGTTTGCTCCTTGAATACGTTTAAAGCAAAACAAACGCTATTTATGTCAATTAAGATGTCAAATGAATGGAAACGCTTTAATATTAAAACCTTGAAATGGCGGAGCTTAGGCATGGCGAGATTTGTATCGAATAGCGGAATTATTTATTCAGATGTTGGCCGTCAGCCGCCGCCGCCGGTCCGACGGGCAGCGGCTCGACCGTTTAATTGGCCGCATGAAAGCTTTATTTGCTTAAAAGACCATCGGTTACCGCCGTTATTCTATCTCTGACGCTTGAAAACTTTATAACGTAATAAACTCCGATGCTAAAGTAATAAACACTATACGGAGTAGTGTCTTAATCCATAAGTGAATGTAAACTGTAAAACGCGCCGGTATCTCCTGTTTAGCTCTCCTAGACCTTTTTCCGCGCGAGCGTGTGCTCTCGCTCTAAATAGGTGCACATTTCCGATTCGAAAGGAGCACTCCAGGCAGAATACGAGCAGTTTACCCCGTATGCTCCCTCGTGCATTTCGACAGCTAGCCGCCGCCAGCCAAGATATGTCGCAATCCCATCCAATTTGCCTCCGCCGCCGTTCGTGCTAAGGTAAACGTCCCAATAATCGAACGATTTTGAACTTTGCTGACTTTGTTGCTCTACCATACTGAAACTAGTTAAAATACGAATATGAAATTTTAATTGCTAGATAGGGTATACATTCTAGTTTATCTCAAAATAAGTTGTTTAGGATACATTTGAGGTTTAATAGTAATTAATAAGCAAATAGTAAAAAAGGACCCTAAAGTACCAATGCTCGAACGATTTGCACTAGAAATCGGAATGTTGTCCCAAAAGTCGAACGCCTTACAAATATGAACTGTATCTGCTTGAATTTAGAGTTTAAAATCCCGTCATTGCTCAAAAATTTTTTAGGCATAGCTGAAAAAATCATGCGTAAACTACGAATAAAATAGTATTTCAGTTCAAAGTGCGTAAAGAACTTCACGTGAAAGAAAAATACGTTTTAATAATTATCGAAATAATTTATATATCATACAACTTAAAAACGAAAAGCATTTACTAATTTTGCAGTCTTTGCAAGAGAGGCCCGTGACCAGCAACGGGCAGATTTAGGGCCATAATTATTTATTGAATATTTGGTGGATACCTATCCTACCTACAGACCTATTTGGAACATCTTTTGAAAAAATATAGACGAAACTACCTAGTTTCAGAATCAGTTCAATAATAAATTTTGTTTAATAAATTCTAGTGAAATTAGGATTTTTTGTGATTGTTTTACAGATAATCAACCAATATAAACAAACTTTACTTTGTTCTTCAAATGATACATTACAATAGATACATCGAAACGTTATTTCACTAGGCAAAACTTCTGCGCAAACAGTATGATAACAAGTCTTACAAAGTACGCACTGTATCACCACCTTTTTTAATGGATCAGCCAAGTATCAGCTGGAAGCTTTAGAATCAGTGGACCGGCGAGCTGTGAGGTTAATCGGCGACGATTAGCCAAGAAGCTACTTAGTATCGAGCACCGCCGTAAAGTAGAATGTCTGTCTATTTTCTACAGGATTCATTTCGGGGAATCTGCGCAAGAGCTTCACGACCTAATTCCACCCTCCCCATTTCACTACAAGACTAGCAGAAAGTTGGCAAATTACCACCCATTTCTCGTTGAAATACCAAAAATCCGTACTCAGCGATACCGATCCACATTCCTGTTGCGTACTGCACAAGAATGGAATTCTTTGCCGCCATCTCTGTTTCCTGAGACCTACAATCTTGGAATTTTCAAGGCTAGAGTGAATAGATATCTTCTGGATCGACGAGCTCCATCCTCGGCCACACCGTCGCTTAACATCAGGCCAGTTGGTGGTCAATCGTGGATCTATCTTGTATAAAAAAATATAGTCTAATAAAATTAAATCCATTTGTACAGACCAAATCATATTAAATGAACCTAGAGGGATTCTTTTAAATTATGAAATAAAAAAAATACCTAAAAACATAGATTAACAATAATTTGATACTACTAACTTTGAACTACCTGCACGTGCGGTTTCACCCGCGTAATTATATGTCCCTATGCCCGTCTTCAGTTTCACAGTTATTTTCACACTGAATTTCATATCGATCGGTTCAGCCATTTCATCTTATAAAGGTAAAAAATTTCGCTTGAAATATTATTATGAAATTGTGTTAAATGTATTTAAAATTGGTTTCTTGGGCAATTGCCGATTGATTCAAGCATGTTGTAGATGTGCTAGACGATACAACTTTCACCAGATAGTGATCGGATCCACCAAGTGGTGCTGACGATATGGAATATCTGTCGGGATCATTCGTCAATAAAAGGTCCAAGCAGTTGGCAGCGTGGCTGTCAACTTTGGGTACTCTCATAGCTTCCTTGACCAGTTGGGTGAGATTTAATGACATTGCTAGGTTATACGCCTCTCTCCCTGGGTGGTCTGTCTTTGGGAATAGCCACTCCGGTGGTAACCATTAAAACCCCCAGAAGAACAAGCTGAACTGTGGGATATCGCCGTTTAACCACATCTGCCTTCTCACTGAGCTGCTGAAACAGCAGAGTTGTCTCTTCGTTCCCGGTGTGCGAGGGATAGACGCCGGCGTAGGGTCTTTTCTAAGCCGGTGTCAAACAAAATCCACAGAATATAGAATCTGGAACTTTCAAGGTCACGGAGACGCCTATAGAAGATGTCATCGCGTGCGTAGACGCATGTACCAGCGCGTGTTTTACCAGACCACCTGTGCTTCAGTACATAGCCTGTGAAAGAGAGATAGGCTGTGTCAGTAGGACATCTGATTTGCGTTTCCGTGACGGATAGCAAGTGCGGGTTCTCAGTCTCAAGATGGTATCGTACTGGTTCGATATTTGCGTGCAGATCTCGCACGCCAATGTCGAATATATTGCAGAAGTGCACGCAGCGAAAGGGGGTGCTTCTGCTGATTGCACAGCTTACTATTGTAGAAAGAATAGATGTGTTGAGAACGGGAGTTGGGTGATGCACCAGTCACATAGTCCAGGGTACAAACACGAGATGACATCGCACTATAAGGAGGCTAGTTTAGAGACTGCGGGGACGCCCATAATCCCCAAAAATCCTTGAGGTCTTCTCGTCCGGTCGCCAACCGGCATCAAGGAGCAGTCCCAGGATTTTTCGCTATATGGTGAGGCAGCCTTTCATGTGTGACTAGTGTACTTGGGCCCCCAACTCTCTGCGGTCGGCCAGCGGAAAGCCGTGCTACAAATCCCGCACAAAACTGTCGGCGGTCCCACTACACGGCGGCTTACGACAGAAGAGAATCCGCGTTGTTTGTCGTGTATAAAAAATCTAGACTTTGGTACATCGTACTGTCTTGCAGTAGCTGAAACCGTGGCTCCTTTATTGACTGCCTCTAAGACTCAAACATTGCTTCTTGTTTATGATGGACTATAATAGAAATAAAGTAAAATAATATAGATAAAAAAATTGTTTAGGTTAAACTACTAGATATAACATTTCATAAACTGAACATAGATAATTATCATTGCAAAAAAAAATACACGTAGATCAAAAATCATAATATGATTTTTGACATAACATTGATAATATCATAAAATGTACCAAATGTTATCAAAATCGATCGATAAGTACCTAAATTCTTAGGAAACTTTTCAACTTTGTCACTGAGACCTAGTTTTGAGTAAAAACTACAAGCCACAAAAACAAAGAAAAAATACAAAGTAAATTTATACGAAATTAATATAATTGCATTTTTATTTTATAAATTTTGCTCGATGGAAAGAGGGAAGAGAGGCCTTTGCCCTGCAGTGGGACAGTAATGGCTGAGAAAAAAAAATTGCTCGACTTTGAAAGTATCAAATCAAATCAAAATTAATTTGTTTCAGACTCAGTGACATCTATATATTTTATAGTATAAATTGTATTAAATTCTTATTATATGTCAATTAAATCGAATTAACTATATATTATCTCATCTACTCGTACTAAGCCAAACAAAAATGTAACTAAACTCAACGTAATAAGATACATAATTGCACCCATCGATGTACATCCTAACATTCGGAAGATATTTACCACAGGTTTAAGGGAAATTGAAACTAATTTCAAGGCAATAAAGATGTATTACGGACTTAGGTACAAGGAATACCAAAAGCTAAAGTGTGTCCTAGTGTTCGGACGAAAAATATGTATTTTGTCCGAGTATTGGATCAACTAGAGGTTAAGCGTGTACTAGTAGGCGAACGCACAAATATAACAATCAATCAATTAAAATCTTCTCAATTTATAGGTTATATCGCTAGATAATTTTCTTAAGTATCTTAGTAAACTAACACACTTACCGTATCATTACGCAGAACTGGGAAACAAAATAAACTAAATGACGTGGTGGCAACGAAGTGTAGCAACTAAACTTGTCAACTTTTTAATAGTTTCGGATACCGCACTTTTGTTATAATGTAGACTGGTCGCCAATAGACCAATTTTTCAGTGTTGCTACTATATTGGTTTAGAATATAACCACATTTTTTTTGCCATTCACAAAATCTTATTAAGTATTAGTAGAAAAGTTTAAAAAACAAAAAACCGCAAAGCGTTCGAGCTCTAGGACATGTTCGAACTTGTGTACATTTACCTTATTGCTCGAATAAAGCGGAAAATCCTTGCTCTGCACACGAGAGAATAAATTATGCCAGCTCCAAATCATTCAGGTCAAAGCGAAGAGCGCTCGCTTACTCGCTTTATCTTACGTCTTGCGTTTTATTATTGCGAGCGATCCATGTGGTCTAGAGTCTAGACAGCTGCTTGATAAGCTCAAATAAATTCTCTTTATAATGGGCGCGTAGCATCGCCCCCCAGACGGCTTCCCATAACGTTCAGCATGAGATGCCGTTATAGCCATCTCTAACATTTCCAAAGCCAAAAGCCCTTATCAAACCCACGGCTTAGCAATGTCGTATAGTTTTATACTCGGTTAGTTGGGTGCAGTTTACAGACTATCTCACGGTTAAACAATATCCAGCGAGTGAGCCGGGAATGAGCACGATCGTTTGGCACGAGCCGAGAACGCGCTGCGGTGTCGGCTAATAGCTCTTCGCAGATTCAATTTGCCGTCGAATAGAATATAGCCTCCCGGTGCGCCGTAGCCGTACGCGATCATTAAGTTACGCTCTCGTCTCCTCTGAACTTCGAGCCAGTTCCAGCTGAATTTCGCTTCAAACACCTACCCCGCCACTCCCGACCCGGCGCGCTTGAGCCAACCGGCTTCTAATGTGAATTAATTCAATTCGTTCCCCAATTACTTGGTAATTATGTTACTGTTGCTATACACTTACTTTAAAAGTTAACTAACTGTGGTTTCTCGTTTGTGCTGCTATATGAAAAGACAGATTGGGGATATTTCTTCTTGAATATACGAGATTCTTTCGTATTACGATAAGAGAAAACAGATTAAGCCGAGTCGATACTTGTTTGGCGAGATCGAAGCAGCATTTACCTGACTTCGTGTTATTATGTTGGTACAGATCGTTTGTGGCGAACACGGATTGGTTTCGATAGAGGGTGGTCTCCTTATTGTGTTGTCTCTAGAGAAGTTGGCGCTCGGCCACAGGACACACGCCCGCCACTGCCAAATGTTTTTTTCCTTCACGCCACCCGGTTCCGGTCGATATTGCCGTTTGCTCGTGATGCTCTTCACTTCGTTTAATCTTGCAAATGACTGGAACGAATTGCAATTCGCAACAGTGAATTGCGAATTTATTTTAATATTACACTTATCTACTTTTAGAATGCTATTTACAAAGCTGATAAATTAATTTTATTTTATTCGAAAATATGTTTGCTTTATTGTTAATTGTCTATTATTCTAGAACTAGAACTACTCAGAAGCAACATAGTCTAGAGCACGAACGACGTGAAGTGACATGTCTACATTATATCGGATTGATTTTGGCGAATTTGTACAAGAGCTTCACTATCTTATTCCATCCTTTGCCATACCACTACAGGACAAGCCTAAATAAGCACAGTAAAATACCCATTTTTTATTCAAATGCAAATAAAAAAACAAGCTAAATAATTTTGGTTCACATTCTTAATGCCGTACTACACAGAAATGCGTCCTGCCGCCTTCCCTGTTTCCTGAGAACTACAATTTTGGAATTTTCAAGGCTAGATAAATAGATATATTCTAGCTCAACATGCTCCAACCTCGGTCATACCGTCCTTACTAACGAGCGAGTTGGTGATCAATCGGTTCATTTAAATCTCTATTTTATGTACCTAAATAAAATCGCAGCTAGTTTGAAGGTGTCCTTTTATTAGTCAAAGTGACGACATTATAAGAATTGGACAGCAACCGCAAACAGTTTATTTAAAATGTATATTACTGATGTATTTTATTTGCATGCGTCGGTGTATTGTGTTCACTTATTTAAACCGAACGTTTGGCATTATTGTTTCAACTGCGATATAACTCAATTTAACGTTAACATACCTATTTATTCATTCTCCCGCACATAAATCCGTTCACATAATGCTCAATAATGTTGGATATTTAATTGATTTATTGGTAAATTACTTCTTCATTGGACTTAAATTGGATACCGCCGACGGTATACAATTTTAGCAACGCTTCTCATTGTCCAGCGAGCCGTATGAACGAAATTCAATAATATCGTACGAATGAATGTCATGTTCGGGCAATGTTTCTCCACTCTGATGCTTTTATTAATTAAAATCCGCCGATTAATTTGCTTGTTATTTTTAACCGACTTCGAAAAAGGAGGAGGTTATCAATTCGTACCGTATAATTTTTTTTAAGTAAATACACGAATTACTCCGGCATTCGAGAACAATTTTTGTGTTTCCTGAATGAGTGTATAGATAAAGTTCCCATGTTGGTCCCATAATTATTTTATAAACATCGCTTTATTAATTTTTGAATAATCTCTAAAAAAGAAAATATTTTCATTGTATTTGAGTAAGTGCGTCAGATTATAGAATCGCAGAGTTCCACCTACAAATTTTTCTTTGCAAGAGTGTCAAATGTTAAGGATTATCGTATAAACATCTGCACATTTTCTAATCTTCGAAGACGAGCATTTGACATTCAATGACAAATCGACAAAAGAAAAAAGAGTGACTGAAGAGAGGTCTCTTTAAAAATTTTACAATCGTGAAGGATTTAATAAGTTGCGTTTGAAGTCGGTTTTTTAATAGAAAAATTATCTTATAACGTGCTGTGTCTGAAATTGAATTGCCTGCGGTGGCGAGGCATTACATGCGGTCTTTCTGTTCATGCAAATTACATGTCTAGTGCGCAAACTCGTGGCTAGATGGCGATACGTGTGTCTAAATTAACTAAATCTGATAAAGCAAGAATGCTTATGTAAGCACTATTAATATTTTATGTATTTAGTAATTTATAGTGTTTAAGTGTAATTAAAAACCAGCTAATAACTTGAGATTTCAATGAGTATTTTGTATAATTGAAGGTAATGAAACAACTTCTAGACTAGACCTAAATTAATGAAACTTGTGCTACCTCTGAGGTACCTTTTTAATAAATAGGAAACAATCTTCGATTTCTAGTTAATTCTCTTTTTCGGCGAACATAAAAAATCTAATTAAGTACCTATACCTCCTTTTTTTGATATCTATAATAAAACAGTAGGAAGGTTGATTTGAGAAGGTTATGTACTCTCTGTTCAATCAATACTATTAAACACCACAATAAACCATTATAACAATATTTTATACAGGTTTTCCTTATCGACACATGTTTTACACACACACAAAATGAAAAGTAACCGATATCTTCATTGTCTACAAAATAAGCCAACAATGTTCAATATTTACATGCAAAGTCGTGACTATGACACTGGTAATAAACAAGTTACGATCCGTGCATAAACTGGAGGCGATTCTGTTTTTATAGCCGTTCAAAACATAACTAAACCAACGCAAGTGCCAATTGCACACTGTTAGTGATAACTTGGCCTCAGGTTTCACGTAAAAAGCCAATTTGAATTTTAGTGCCACTACACTGTTGCAAGTTTACCATATAAATAACGGGTGTTATTCTAACCTTCAAGAAAGGAATAATAAAATTATTCTTAGTAAATAGTTTGTTTTTCCGGAACAGTTTTTTAATTAATTAATTTATTAATTAACCTATACTGTTCTACTGCTAGGCAAGGGTTTCCTCTAATTACTTTCATTCTTATCGGTCCCCGGCAAGGACTTCCCAATCCTTCTTAATCTTGATGTTAAGCTACGAAACCGTGTTGAATCTTATTAATAAAATAAAAACTGCAAACAATGAGTATTAAAATCAGATGATTCTAATTTTCATTGTTCACTTTGTTGTTGGTTTGTTCTTTAAAAAAAAAAAACAATCGTCAAGCCAGGTCAGAGGCCTTTCGGCGGCTTCATAACTCTGACGTTAGGGCTGGCCAATCAGTATATACGAACTTACTTTAGTTGTACTTTAAAAATTTGACATTACTAAACATATGAGTATAACTAAGGCCAGAAATAAATTAATAGAAATGCTTAAATAGTGCGCGTTAAGTAATTCGTTGCGTTTTACGCCAGTAAACAAATCGTTAGATATCTATCAAGTGTAAAATTGTATCCGCCAACAGACAATCAGTTCCGCCGTACGACATTCCCGCAATATTTTAATCCGAGGGCGGCCTGTTTTGTCGCAAAATCCATTTGGGAATACCGCGCGCGGCCGCTTCATGTCAACGACGGATCAATTCGAGCCGAGTTAAGCCGACTACGACGTGATATCGCGTTCAACGGGAAAAACAGATTGTTTTCTTTATTTATAGCCACCAGAGTTTTGGATTTGGAAAGTTCATTTCGGCAACTATTAGGCTAAATTAAATCAAGAGTTCGCGGCAGACTAGTCAGGAGACCGTCTGACTTGCGATCAGCAGGTCCTGGGTTTGAATCCCCCGGCACGCACCTCTGTCTTTTCGAAGTTATGTGCGTATCGTTGATTGCCGCCAACTTCAAACGGTGAAGAAAACATCGTGAGGAAACCTACATGTCTGAGAGTTCTCAATGATCTTGAAAGATGTGTGAAGTCTGCCAACCCGCACTTGGCCAGCGTAGTAGACTATGGCCTTACCCTTCTCACAGTGAGAAGATGGCTCGCGCCCAGCAGTGGGACAGTTTGTGCAAACAGGGCTGATAAAAAAAACAAGAGTAATGAACACAAACTAAACCCCGTCACGGGCCGGGATTCACGTTTGCTTGTTTCCTCCCACTTTGCTTAACGACCCTCAGTTAATAAACTGTCGGAATTTGTAATTAACGACACGGGAGGGTATGATCAAAAAGTTTTAAAGCTAGTGTAAATAATGCGTCGAAATTAAATATTTAGCGCGGTTGTTAACGATAGTCTGGGCTCGTCGTAATTAGAACACGGTAACTTCCAGCCGACGAGAGGAGCTGAGCGTGCCGGCACATAAATAAATTATGCAACGCGTCACTTAACGACACCGCACCCCGCCTCGAAACACCGCCCGCCTCTTACACTCGATAAATAAATAACTAACATTACGCACTTATCTAGTTTGCACCTAATTTATTGTTATTATCCGCCTGTTTCGAATAAAATCAGCTATCTGAACCCTGATCGCTCGCCGCTAACGTAAACTAGACAAACCGGGCGAGCGCAGTGAAATGCGACGCCCTTATAAAGCTTTATCACGTGTGAATTATCACCGCTAAAGTCGATCGGCGTATAATACGGACCTATCTTTTTCATGAAAAAATGTAATTGAATGATTTATACGTTCGGTCACGTTCCGCCGCCATATGGAGTACTCATGAATAAGTAATGGTTGGAAGCGGTCGTTGTTTCAATTAGCGGTTGTCTCGCTGGCCTGCCACGACCGCCACTCTCGACCGACGACACATACGACCCCACAGTTCTCATAAATAATCATTGAGCTAGAATACCCACAGAATCATAATCGTGTAAAAATAAATGTTAGAGCCAAGTCTGCGCACGATACTCATTGACTCATTGTGCCGACTTTTTTTGCGTTAGTTGCAAATTGCAAAGCATCCGCGAACAGAATGCCTCACAATACCAAAGTGTTCGATAAGAAACTACCCGCGACGTTATACACTATTCATATAGTTCCCGTCACGTAAAAAGAACGCTGCCTTGTTCGCGCTTACGAACAAACCAGCGTTCTTCTTACGTGACGGGAACAAGATATCTAAATTCAATAAAATAATTAATTACTGTATAATTTACATAATAAGTACATAAACGCCGTTCAAATATTTTTCTTTTGTTTTTACTTAGAAATTGTGACTCTTTAAGTATTCTAAGTCAATGTAAAGAACAGATTCACTCGTCTCACCAATTGACCGGATTCACAGAAGCACGCCAAGGAATTTCGATACCGCACGAACATCGGTTTACCGAGTAAATTGCCTTACATACACGCTTGTAATCTCCGTACAACTTTCACGCCATTATCTCGCCGGTTCGCTCTAAGTCGATGTGTTTTTGTTTGTTACAACTTATGTGTCAAAATATCCATAATTAGTTCCACACAAACGTTTTAATTCTAACAATATGCGAACGTTTATCTCTAATCGTTTCGAGTTAAACATAATTGCAGTTTTATTTTTCTCATTTTACACATAATTTTAACAATAAAAACATAAGAATAATAATGACAGCAATTAGGTACAAGAACAAAACGAGGTATAATGGGTTGAACACCTTTTTATATTGAGTCACAGTGTAAATTACAGTACTAGATCTGAGGACGAAATGCTCAAATCCTAATATTATAAAAGCGAGAATAATTCTGTTTCTCTTTCTGTTTCTTACTTTTTCACGATGAACGATGTTATGAAATTTGGTACATATAGCAGAGAACTCGGAGACGGACATATGGTAGTACATTTCAACATCATCATCGCCATTTTTAGGGGTTCCGTATCTCAAAATAAACCGTTTTTTCTTTTATTATATCAATCACTTTGTTGTCCGGCCGTTTGTCCGTCTGTCAAGACATTATAATTTTTTTTCATCACCGTTCGGTCAAAACCGCGGCACACAGTCAATATATAAAATCCCCGGGTGCGAAACGACGCCGAGTATACAAATCGGTTTTGTTTGGGTCGGGGCATAATGAGAAAAGTAATTATGTGGCAACATTCGCCATTAGATCCCCGTAAGCACGACCCATCTACGGATTATAGGGATCTCGCATACGCGTTCCGGATTAAATTGATATGTGCGACTCCACTCCACTCGTTTATCTATGTAAAGGCTCCCTTTTATTACAATTGGGGGCATAATCGCGCGCGTATGTCTTATTGTTGTCTATTATACTAAGGGGAGACGAAACGTATTCAACTTTTATTGTTTTCTTCCAGTTGACAACTTGAGATGCTTCTCGAGTCGGAGCTCTCCGTTATTATGCGCGCGTTTATTGTTGTGATTGTATCTTTATGGGATATCAAGTGCTTTACATAATGCTGTGTTCGCTGCTCTACAAATCAGGTTCTGGTTGAATTATTCCGGTGTCTGGCTGGTACGCGATTCATGGAATACGATGCCGTTTGTTTAGACCTAAACCAGCCGCCGTGTAATGGTCGGTACATGTTCCGTGCGATTTTCCTGATTGTACCAGAAATTTAGTCCGATTTTAAAGTTAAGGTCTGGCTCACAATTTATTTTTACTCGTCTGCCTAACAAGGACGGTAATGTTTGTATATATATATCGAGCGTATGTATATAATTATTATATGTTTTACCTTCTATTCTTTCTTTTGTGTTCTAGGACCGGTGATTTATGATGTACGTTTATATATTTCTGTTAATTAGAACTGATTATTTATATAAAATTAATCAGAGAATTGTACTAAAAATTAAACAATACCTAATTGCATTATTGACGTGGTTTCTATTCAATTATTGCCGTATGATTGCCTCATGTTTCATTTTCCTTACAAACACTTATCAAATAAATTGTTAGTAATGAGATCTCATCCCATAATCCCGTGCTCAGAAAAGTTCCTTTGACATAAAACATATTAACGTGGAAGTTCATTGAGGAAGGGCGGTCGGGGAAGTTATCCATTTACAGAAAGTTACACTCGTTTTATTTTCTTTTGGGGGTCCCGGAGAGCGTCGTCGCTGAGCATCACGGTCCCTTGCTCGAGCACGCCTTCGAACCCTACCGTAAAATAGACGCGAAATGTGATAAATGGAAAACTCTTTTTACTGTCGGGCCCCGGGCACGTTACGTTATGGGTCGGCTCCTCTCGTACCGTCGCGCCCTCTCTCCCTGCCCGTCTTATCAAGTTTTCTTATATCCTAGTTACCGCTCAATTTTGCCATCCTTATATAAAAAGCTTTCCCTCTGTGCCGTCCCAGTATACGAGAGAATCGCTTTTAAAATATCGCCGTACGGGCTGCCGGCGCTTTGTAAAAGATTTAGGAGTAAGTGAAACTATCTCGTGTCGGATTTATGAAGTGTTTCTTATTTTCACGCTGTAAATCGTTGATTTTTTTTTCACGCTGTAAATCCTTGTCCTAGGGCATTACGCTGCTTCAAGACGCTGGCACGTCGGATGACAGCGGACGGGCGTCGGAAAGGCTCACGGGTAGTTCGGTGGCGCCGCGCGATCCCGATTCTTCGCGCGACCGACTTAGTGACGTAAGTACTCCGTCACCATCACTTGACCGTCATCCCTTCTATGAATCTGTCCGCTACGCATATCATACATAAAAACACGTGGTAATTTGAAATGGGAGTAAGTTCAAAACTCTTTGAGACCATAACGGATTACTTATGCGAGAAAAATTCACTAACAAAAGATTTCAACGAACTCCACTTTCATTGTGCTCTCTTCTGGCTTAAACGGAACGTGTCAAGTGTTTCTTAATTAAATGAAAATGTGTCTGTTAGTTTTTTTTTTAAGTATAATTTATTTCCTCTACCTTGAATACTTTGGCTGTATTTTTTTTGTTTTCGTTGTTTAATAATTCAAAATAACTACAGAATGCATGTAAAATGATAACTTATGTTGTGTTTCTCCCTATAAGATCTTAATACCAATGTAATTTTTAATGTACTTAAGTATACATTAGTCTGATTCTCGTCTCTCCCATCTATTCACGCATGTTTTAGGAAGCGTTATCGAATTGAAAGTAAACGGCATACATGAAAACAGCCTTTTGCTAAGCATCGAATCAAAAAAAGCGACAAAACATTTCGTATTCTCAGACGACGTGAAAGCAATTTAAATCCGATCTGTATCACTTCGGTTTCCGCGATCAAAGAATAACGCGAGTGTAGGGAGAGACGGGAGAACCACCACCCCAGTCACTCCACTCATATGTTCGCTTTCTCTCTCCTGCCTACAGGCCAGTAGCCGCTGTAGTTCCGGAAAAGGCTATATCGTGAGTACACTCATTGTCCTTATTTAACGTTCAGTTTCTCTGGTTCTGGTATGCGCCTCGCACGGCCACGTTTGCGCTACGCTTGCTGTTTGTTCCGGTTCAAATTACGTAACCGAATCGTGCATGACTCTGATGTTTTACTCGAACTACCACGCTTACTTCCTTCCAAATCTGACCGTGCCCCGATCCATGCGGTCGTGCTTTCATTGAAAATATTTTCGCCATATTAGCATTCATTGCGACGACGATAAATTAGCGATGATAGCCCGTTGGCTTTACAGATGAGATACAATAGTACATGTAATGGCCATAATTCTTTATTACTGCGTGCAAATGTACCCAGCTCACGCAACACACATAGAAGCTATTCGATATTCGGCTCGTATCGCAGCTAAATCACGAGATTTGTCGGGGCGGTGCCGAGCCGTACTACATAACATTACCTGCGCCCGCCCTGAATACTTCATGCTCTGTATTTATTTGAAATTGTAATATCTCCGGCTGATCCCTTGTTGTTTCCCTCGGCGCGAACTTACCTCGTAAATAACGCGTAACGTATTCGTCGATTTATGTTACGATAATAGTGTCTTCTCCCACGAGTGTTATACACCTTTTTTTTTTTTCAATTTCGTATTTCCATAAACTTAAACGTTATTCGTAAGGATTATGTTATACGAGATTAACTCGATTTTATAACGTGAAGTCGCCATTAAAGTTTACGATTGGCTTGTTAAGTATCTGCGAAACATTGTAGGCCACACGTATCATATAACAGATTTACAGATGGTTACATCATTAAATATTTATTGCATTGCCTTATTAACTTTTCCCACCGATAAGATTTTAAAGCTATTGCATAGCTTCTATCGCGGGCCTTGAGCGTGGAGACCGAATCCAGAAATTCCGTAACGAAAATAACCTAACACACCGCGCGTAAAGCTATTATGCAATAGCTTTACCGCGGCAGTCTCCGAGTGCCACACGTCTTTTTTTTATATTCAGCTTTATATATATATATATATATATATATATATATATTAGCACTCACTTTCATACATTAGTCTAATCGATGATGGAATATATGTTTACAGACATACATGATTTATACCAAATAGATTGTCTTATGATTGGATTTCGTATGCGATATCCATTTGATTTGGTAAATTATCTTATGTAGATGCAAAACAGCTATTGAACAGTTTCTGAATGATTAATTAGCGTACCGTATCTAATTAGTTTGATTGGGAGTTGTAGATTTTGTATGGTATTTACACATTTATTTGCATGTTCTAAGTACATCATTAAGCTATTATCAATTATGTTTCAATAGAAACACAAGCATAATTAACCGTTGTTTTTCTTGTTACAGTGTGATAGTGAAGGCGACGACGATAAGGCAAGTAGTTTCCATTATTCCACCGCTGCGAACTCGGCAGCTGATGCTCTCCGGCGATATTTATGAATCGCGTAAATTAATTAAAACAGACCCCCGGCTCTTTGAGACTTGGAAAAGTTGAAACAGAGCGTTGGAAATAAATGTCCGTGTAATGTAAGTGGCGAAGTTGCTCGTTCCCGGTTTATTACCCGGCTGACTCGGCCCGCCCGCGCCCGGTGATTAATCTAACGGGCCGAGTGTCCTTCACACCTGTTCGCTAATTGTTTACTCAGGATACTTACTCGATTTAATTGAAACGTTTCAAATCGACCGAAATTTTAACATCCGGAATGCGTTTCCCCCTAACCAAATATTATTCGAAACAGTTTCGAGCGGGGGTTGGGTTAAATGGCGAGTTTCGCTTTGTGCCCGCGGACGGTATAGTATGCGCTCTAGGGGCTTAACTAACTCGTCAACAGGTTGCGAAATGCGAGTCAAAGAGAGCTGAGTAAGGGTTACCATGTGTCTGATTATGTCCTGACAATTCAGGATTTAGTTTCATGACAGCATTGTGGCTGTTTATTAACAAGTCAAGGTTCGAAAAATTACGAGTATATTTGTGTGTGTATTTACATAGCTTCCGCATTTTTTCCTGTGCTTTTGTTTAAAGTTTTTTTATTTTGTATTTTGTTTAGTGACCGCTGACCGCTGAAGAAAAAATAATAATTAATTTGTGTACTTACTACCAATAACCTATTGGTTTTTCCATAATAAACTTCTTATTATACTCAAGATTATTATATGGAAATCAGGCATTGTCAGGATCTAAGTATAACTACCCAACTTTTTATTATTCGAATAAGTTTGCGCTTGACCGCTAACTCGGCGGCCTTTCCGGTCTACAATGAAACGCGCTTACCTAGAAGAAACCTATTCAATCGCGATCGGAATACACGTATATTATCCCTATCCGAAAAAAACCCATTCAGGAAGCTAATTCCACATTATCTGGTAACCCTAGCTGAGTAGTACGCCGACCTGGAGCGCCCTCTGACGCGTGTCGACGTGGCAAAGGGTGCTGATTACGCGTCGGTGCTCTGTTCCTTAATTACTAGATTGGCGCAGACTGCAAGTGCCCGTAATTAAATACATTACACTGCGTCTTTACCACAGGCACCGGTGGCAGTACCACCGTCGCCGCCTCGCCATATTGTGTGCGCGAGCCCGAATAACATAATAAAATTAACTTTTATTTTTACAACTTGCACAGCTTTTATAATGTTGTTTTAGTGAGGTCTTTTGTGTAAACATTTTGCTACATTTACTGTTTACATAATTTTTCAGTTTGTCGGTTGTTAAAATTGTGTACTCTTATTTTAATTTGCCACGGTAAAATATATCGTTTCGTGGTTGATATTACATTAACTCGATCAAAACGCTTTCACCGCGCGTACAGCTAAAATGGAAATAGGTGTGTGAACTTTCCAAATGGGTCTTTCTCGATAGATACAAATAATATGAATGTTTAAATCACGAGGGAATCAGTTTCTTCTGAGTAAGCGCGTTCCCTAGTTGGTCAATTGAAAATGTATTCTTGAATAAAAAATAATCATTGTAATATTTGGAAGGAAATTAGCTGAAAATTAACAAGTAGAATTAATTAAACAAAATGTCCACCTGCAAAATATAAAATTAGCCAGACTATTCACTGAATTTGTGATACCACTTCTATTTTTAACCGACTTAAAAAAATGAGGTTACATATTATTACTATAACACATATCCATATGTCACTCCCGCAACAAGAGACGAATGTAACTACACCTCGTATATTGTAATCCGTTAAACGGTTTAAACTACAGAGCTTGCCAAAAAGTTAGGCATGCCGAATGCGTACATACGCTTTAAAAATGTTACCTGTTTCGACAGTCGAATAAAAAATATCTCTAATATTTGTAAGGAAAATAGCTGGAAATGAAATAGTTTTGTAGACAGAAAACAGAAAGCTGTGTGCGGACGCGACGGGCGTCGGTCCAGGCAGTAGCAGCCGTGCAAATCCAGCGCTTCAGTGTGATAGCATTGTTCGGGTGGCCGCAACCCCGGCCGGTCCGCGCTCCCCTTAATCTAATTATCTGGCCGCTTCGCTGCCGTCTCGCGCCGAAACACCCTCCCTCAATTTCTCTCAATTTTCTCCAACGAGAAAGCTAAGCATAAAAGTATTTTATTAAGCGATCCATCCCTTAGCGTTGAATAGAATCTCGGAATTTAAATGAGTTTCAGATGTCAAGCTTTCGCAGTGTTAAAACTTTTTAATAAGCAATTATATTTAAATAGATGCATGGAAAATTGCGTGTTTTGCATATTACGAAATTCTAATAAAGCTTATTATGTTTTTCTTCTAACATGCCGTTTTCAAAAACGACGATTATAAGAAAAATATTTTTATTTGTTAAATAAAGTTATATTCTATTCATCTTCTTAAACATTCATATATACTGTAATAAATTATACTAAAACTAATAAATAAATAATAAATATTTTTAAAACTGAGTAATTGGAAATTATTTTAAATATCCATAGGCATCAAAAGCCTATGGAAAGTTCAAACAATCTCCAGTTTCAGGCAAAGTGTTCATTAATTTCATTTTTATTTTATGTTTACATTTTAATAACAAAATCAAATCCGGGCTAGCTTGAATCTGAAGTTTCTATCGTCTTGTCCGAATGTTTATAAAAAGTCAACTTTAGTTACTCACCCAAACAAACTAACAACTCTGCCTTGGGCCTCTCTAATGGACTAAGATCATGAGTTTATACAATAATCACATTAAAAACTTTTGCAATTTTCGTAATAATAATTTGAACCACATATTATACTTAAATCGGTCTCAAGTGATATACTTATCAACCAATCAGGATTTCATTTTTGTACGATTGTCGGATATTGTCTTGTCTCTTGTCTGTACAAATACCCCATATCCATAAAAAAGGTCTTGACAGAAAAAATTAATAAATAAAAACCTAGAATCCGTCGACCCAGAATTTTGAACGAAGTGTTACAGACAAGAGACAAGACAATATCCGACAATCGTACTAAAATGAAATCCTGATTGGTTGATAAGCATATCACTTGAGAACGGCAGGACCGATTTAGCTATAATATGTGGTTCGAATTAGGTAAAGTACTTAAGTACGGAATCTACCTAGATAAACGATTAATTTAAGCCATCTACACTTTAATAATAACATTATTAACTTATCTTCGAATTGATATTGTATTAACAATTCATGTTTTAATTTGTCCCCGAGTTAGCATAATCTAATATGAAGTTGAGTGGCAGAATAATGGCGGTAAATGGTTATCTGAGGAGGAAATCAGTCTGAGCTCCGGCGCCGGTGTTGTACCGTAGTCGATTAATTTAATTATTAGAAGTTGGCGGCAAAGAGCGAATCTCGGAGCGGAGCGGCGCAACCGATAGCCGAGTGCAATGTTACCAACCCTAACTTAGATAAAAACTGTAAGTTAACAACTTAAAGAAAAACCCGAAGAAAACTGTGAAAAATGTATAGTTTTTGCTTAAATAGGTTTTTTGATCAGAAATTGATGCAAAACATAACAATAAAATTATGCATTGTTAGTTTTATTTATATATGCATGCTTAATGTAATATTATAGACCCGTCTTAATGTTTTTAATTTTCAATAAAAAGAAAAATTTTGAAACAGACTTGGCTTTAAAAAAACTAGATTTATAACTATAGAATTGGCCACACTAGCGATCGTCGCTGAGCCCCGGCATGCCAGCCAGTGTTCGCTACACTTACCCGTACAGCTCCACTAACTCGATCCGATTCCACTTGGGCTATTTGCGCTCCGAGTTCAATTATGCCTCCACTTTGATATGCAAATCCGGTCGCTTCGGCTAATTACGTAGACGCTTCCGTACTATCGTTTCAAATGTCATTTCTTACACAATTTACCTGCTACGAGGAGCATACAAGTATTATATACTCGTGTTCCCGCCAGATTAAACCGAAACGTTTGTTGCTCATTACATACGCGAAAATGTAAAATCAATTACAAACTTTACACGTATTGTACACGTGCAATGTGCAATTTCGTAATATGCACACTGCACCCGAGTTGAAACAATGAAACGGTGTGGCTGTATGATGTTTATACGGGACAAAGTTATGATTTTGCGAGCATAAAATAAATTGACCCACCATCTGTCTTGAAGTTTGAAGGCTGAGTTATACGATAAGCTTGAGCGTAGAATCTGTGCAAACTCTGTTGTAAACTTAGCTTAGTAACGTGAATTCCAACATTGCGTTTTAGTAGATAGATGGTACTATTCTACAGGGAATCTATCCGGGTTAATTGTTTTTATTTCCCGTTTGAAATATCGGGGATGCGGAATATAGTGCTCGTTCAAATATCAATAGCGTACCGTTTTACAGTTATTTTAAATACCAAAAATGCATTTTGTTCAGAAATATTTAAATGTTCCCTATAAACAAATAACAGGTTTTTTAACGTTTATACCCGACTGCCCAAGAAGGGGGCTAATGTTTTTCGATATATTCTGTATTAACATTCCTGTAGCCTAAACGACGTGACCAATTTTGAGCTGCGAAGGTTCTTTTAATTGTCTGTAACTCCGAAATGTCATAGCCTACATAGTTTTTTTATTACATCGCTTGCATATAAGAAAATCTTGTTTACCGAACCCTTTATTGTACTAACGATCAATACATATTCGTTTTTAGGGTTCCGTACCCAAAGGGTAAAAACGGGACCCTATTACTAAGACTTCGCTGTCTGTCTGTCTGTCTGTCTGTCTGTCTGTCTGTCTGTCTGTCTGTCTGTCTGTCTGTCTGTCTGTCTGTCTGTCTCCAGGCTGTATCTCATAAACCGTGATAGCTAGAAAGCTGAAATTTTCACAAATGACGTATTTCCGTTGCCGCTATAACAACAAATACTAAAAATTAAAAAAATTAAAATATTAAGGGGGGGTCCCCATACAATAAACGTGTTTTTTTCGTATTTTTTTGCTCAATATTAAAAACGGTAACAGGTAGACGCTTCAAATTTTCACAGAATATTTACTTGTATATTACCTTTCAAAATAAATAATTAAATAACAATAAAGTAAATATTAGAGGGGGGCTCCCATACAACAAACGTAATTTTTAAGCAATTTTTACTCGATCTTAATTAACAGGTAGAAACTTGAATATTTGTAAGTAAATATTTAGAAATATTACTAACTATAAAAATAAATACCTAATCTAATACATAAAAACTCACAAAATGAAAATAATCCGTGCATCTAAACGCGGTGCGAGCGCCGCGCCGCGCGGGTAGCGGGGGAGGGGAGGTAACATCACGGAGCGAGCCATAGCCGCGCGTATTCGCGCGAGCGTCGTCATGCTGCCCGGATGTGTATCGAAAACCTACCTATAAGTTGGAATTTACTACTTGGAATTTCGTTGATTTCTCGTTATTTTATAAACAGAACTAAACTTTGTAGTATTATAAGATGATAGTACGGAACCCTTCGTGCGCGAGTCCGACTCGCACTTGGCCGATTATTATATTAAATACCACGCAGTATGTAACAAAAATAATAACTGTATTAGCTGAAAAGCCAATCAAAGCAAAACAGGACAATAATCAAATATGTATAAACAGATGCTCACACAATTTATCCTAATGAAGTATGCGCGACATATTAATATGGTCATTATTATTCTCATTCATACTACATCACGGAGGCAATATAAATTGTCATTCGCGCCCATTTCAATTTAACGCGAGTAATTTAAATTGCGGTCACAAATTAAAGCGCGATCCGGCTTAATAATGGTTATATCGAGGATTATTACTATTTAATGCTGTTTAATTTATGATGCGAGCTTCGGGTAGTAGGCAGAGGTGGGACGGATCGCTTCTACTCGATTTCAGCATACTCGTCGAAAGTGGGAGGCATTGTGGCGATAGTAAAGATTAAAATATTTGATACTCAGTGTATGTGTACCTATTTGTATTGTCTAATACATATTTCTATTTGTAATTGTATAGGAAAGTAAGTACTCTCTAAATCTATATAATTGTAGTAAAAAGCCGTTACGTTAAATACCGTTACGTATGTTAGATGAAATGAGGGGAAATGATGCGTTTTGGATAAATTACCTACAATTTTTTTGGATTCCGGATAATTTATAAATACCGTTATTTATATACAGTCACTTTATTGTACACGTAAGTATCGCTTCGTTGTTCACTGATATAGAAGAGCAGAGAGAAAACTGTAATATAACCATTATCCAAGTAGAACCACTATCCGGTTGTGGGATATCCTAACGTAAAAAAATAATGTAATATGAGCTAATATTGTAGGTGTCCCTTCTCACAATGAGAAGATGGCCCGTTCCCAGCAGTGGGACAGTTTGTACAAACTGGGCTGATAAAAAAAAAAACATTGTAGGTATATCTAGAAATTATCGAAAGAAAGTTTGTATTTGTGATAAGAATAAATTTTCCAATATTTTCTTCTAAAATGTCATTACAGCTATGTACCCATAAAAATAAAACACATTATTCTACCTAAATATGCTGATGAAAATCGTATAGTGTCGTAAATTTTAACTGGCTGAAGGGTATGTTTACTAAAGATAATGTTGTACCTGTTTATCGATATGTATGCCCGTGGAGGCACAATCTGTGGGCGCCGAGATCCGCCGGGGAGCCTCCGTGCCACATTAATAAGCTCATGAATACTGATCGTACGCCGCGCCACGCAGATTCTATCAACACCGCCGTACTACCACCACCGTCGGCCTGACCTAACTTTAAATTACAATATTATCTATTGTCCTGTTAACTGAACATGTCTACTTCGGTACAGGATTCCGTGTTATATTCAAAATGACAAAACTGATATTTGGTTTTAAGTCAATAAATGGAAAATGGAATGGAATGCAGCCTAGTCGGGAGACCGTCTGACTTGCGATCCGCAGGTCCTGGGTTCGAATCCCACGGCACGCACCTCTGTCTTTTCGAAGTTATGTGCGTATTGTTGAATAAAGCATCTATTTACCATGATCTTACTTTAAGATAAATAAACGAGTAAAGCGTTTTTTTTTTTAATTAACCACTAGCTCACCTCGCCTGCGGGAAGTAAAAGAAATGAATAAAATATTTTCGAGTGTGCAGTGAAGCGCTCGCCACTTGGCGGAATTTACCTTACGCAAACCTACCTTCGTTAATTGAAAGAGCTTCTTTCGTTTGGTGTAATATTTCATGGCACGAAGTCGCCTGCGCGCTTCGAATGGAAACGACCCTACTCAGACGCTCACAAGATCTCTTTAGCTCTCTCACGACTCCGGGCCGCTTACGACTTTTCATAAATACCACTCGAAGAAGCAACAAGAAAATAATTTAATCTACTCCACGGAATCGGAATATAAATTTGTTTTCAACATTATCTTAATCGCTACTCCTATTTTATCATCTTTCATCGTTGGCTTATTTCTAAGAATTCTTTTCGCTTTCATTTCCTTTGAATGAAAAATACCTTTAGGAAAGCGTTTTATAAATCAGCAATTACCGCTGAAGTTTCCCCAGATTGCCTTTTTATTAAAATTCTTTTGTAACCTTCAGTTTTGGAAATAACATTTTTATGAATGTTCCAAGTATGTACGGGGTATAATCGTGCGATAAACGTTTCAACATTAGCGGAATAGCCGGTAAGAGGCTGTTATAATTAGCGTTAAGTCAGGGGAGGGGGGGGGGTTAGGTTCGGGTTCGAGGCTCGAGCTGGTGCGAGTCTCGTGCGCGGGTACTCGTTGCTCGAGCAATAAATCGTCCTCACCCACGACGCGGCGCTGCGGCGCGCGAGATAAGCCACCGCAACACCATTAACTAACTACAATGTCACACCAGCACCGATCAGCTGCATAAACCCACACGCCCACAACATGCTTTATGACACCAGCCACCGCATAACTTTTAATCCATCAGCGGCATTGTCTATCTTGCTACTCCACCGTCGTTCACTCCACCGAACGTTATTAAGTGCCACCGAATTCATAATATGCAACATAACTACGAGATTAACATAATGCCCCTAGAATGTTCTACTTTTGTCTTGTAAACGAGCATAAAGTGAAAGAACAAATTGCGAGTTTCCCCAGTATTTTCCTCGCTCGGAAAAATATATGTTTTATTAAAGCTCGGCATTTCCGAGAGCGAAGCAACCCTCCGGCGGGGTGGCGGGTGGCCTGGTGGTGCGGCGGCGCGCCAGTGTATAACAGACAGTAGAGGGATATAAAACATATTTACGCGCCTATAAAGTACTCTCGTACGCTCGCTCTCCACCATTTTCTTTTGTTCCTCGCTCGCAGCCAATGATAATGCTTTCTCCCGTTCGGTTAAACTTATTTCTCTGCCGTCTTATCTGGCTTTTCTTCGGCACTTTTATTTATAACCGGAGTGGTGAAACGTGAAGTAAACGATTCTCGTATCGGCTTGCCTTTTGACATACGTTGTATTGTGTGGTGTGGTTGGGATCTCGCTACCTTTTTGCTCGTAAAATTGAATCGAGCTCATAATAAATATGTTTTATCAACCGTGATTTTTTTCTAATAACAAACATGTGATGCGTGGTTCGTGTTTTACCTATTCCGGCAAAAAACTTCAATCACGTATCTATTTTTATAGTGTAAATGAGGTCTTAACATTTACATATTTTTACGATGGGCCTGTATTCTTCTGCAATTTCCTGTTGCCTGAAATAAATTATGTTTATTAATTACGATTTAGTTCAGTTCCGGACAGATCTACAATGCTTTATTTAACTCTGATGCTAGAGCATCCAGCATATTTTCCCTCAAGTTACACCCCTAACAGCATAATGAAAAAGCAACCCTTATTCTCTCAGTTCTATAAAAAAAGATTTAGTCATCGTTGCGTTAAAGTAAGTATCTGCATACTTCGGATCGCATTCTATTAAAGTCAACAGAAAGTGGAGGACGTACTCGACGCTATTCAGAACGAGTAGAACGGAAGCCAGAGCGTTAACAGCAAAGCGAGTAGCGTCTTAATCTTGCGCGACAGTACGGCTCAGAGCAAAAACCCCTTGCGTAGGTGAGAGGGTGTAATAACAAGAGTCTTCCCTCCTCGCTCGCCGGCGGGCTTAGCCGGTCGGAAACTTCTACAGAGATTCGCATTACTCCGACGTACTCGACTCGGCAACTGGTATAAGACCTAACTGGAATGGTGTAAACTGAACCTTAAGCGCGCCGCTTACGACTACCACAATTCAAGCTTTTGTTACCGAAACGGAACGGTTATTTGTATCGTTATATAAATGTTTACTATCTGTTATTGGCCTCGATGCGAATTCTTTCAATTACTTCGAAATAGTTACTGTTATTTTGTCGCGGAAAATGTTTCTTTATTTCTCTCTTTCGGCTTTTTTTCGTGCGCGTAAAGGAAAAAAGCCGGGTAAGTGAAAACATTGTTGCCACTTTCGGGAGCCGTGTGTGACGTCGAGGCGCCGTCAAAGGGCCGTAATTATCTGTAGGCAGGCGTGTTAGCACTAGCTGGCGAGGTCGAGATATCTCTCGACGGATCAGCAGCTCACTCGGGATGCACTCTAGGATTCCGTTTGTCACTGCACCCAACTGCGGTGCGGCCGGAGCTCTCGCTCTGATAAACGCATGTCAACGTGCTTTGAATGCGGACCGCATTTAACCACTGTAAGCTGCCGAGTGCCGACAACCAAACTGCCACACTCCTGTATTATTAGCAACCCTGTTTGTAATTCTGCGATATATATGAATCAAACATCTGTCACTAGCAAACTTTAGATGGTGAGTTTAGGTACCTATGTACGTTTTATTGTTCATATCTATATTAAATTACCGTACCGATAAGGTAATCATCAACATCAATACATAATTTGTCACTATCGGGTATCAATATATATTAATTATTATAATCCTTTATTTCAATATTACATCTTATCTCGCCTTTATCGCATTCATCAACATTTTGGACAATCATTTGAGAGTTTAGTAAATATTTTTACAACAGCAACAACGATGTTGATAAAGTTCACAAAAACAATGGTATAGAAACTACGAAAGTACCCACTACAGTGATTCATGCTAGTAATTTTTATACGATAGATACCACAACTCCTAATAAATTAATACAATTTAACATTTTGAACATGTGTATAATTAAGTAACTTATATTTAATACTAACAGATCAGGGTACCACAACGACTGGAAAAATATGAACATTCCATACATCAAATAAAATCAAAAAGTTATATTAGATCTTTCAACGTTTTTAGCTGCTTTAAAGCTTTATGTTAACTTCGTAAGTAAGATGTACGTAATATAACTCTTTGCTGCTTTGCTTTTATACACGGTCGACAGGTTTCGTAAAAAGACTAAAAGTCTTCGATGGCAACTGGTTTCGTTTATGAACAAAATAGTTTTTGATCGCAATTCAACGCCAACATGACTCAAGCCTGCCTTTTCTCCGCCAAAAAGAGTGAGTTTCTTTTGTCTCCTACTTTCCGAAACGTACCCATATCATTGGCAGACCGTCTTGACCTGCTGGGACTCACATTAACCCCAACAATGAACTTTAAGGGCTACCTTGAATCTAAGGCTAAACTGGCTAGTAAAAAGCTTGGCATCATTAATAAGCTTAGGCGATACTTCTCACCGGGACAACTGCTACATCTATATCAAGCACAGGTCCGATCGTGTATGGAGTACTGCTGCCACCTTTTTGATGGATCAGCCAAGAATCAGCTGGAAGCTTTAGAATCAGTGGACCGGCGAGCTGTGAGATTAATCGGTGACGATAAACTAGCTGCCAAGAAGCTACTTAGTCTCGAGCACCGCCGTAATGTAGCATGTCTGTCTATTTTCTACAGGATTCATTTCGGGGAATGTGCGCAAGAGCTTCACGACCTAATTCCACCCTCCCCATTTCACTACAGGACTAGCAGAAAGTCGGCGAATTACCACCCATTTCTCGTTGAAATGCCAAAAATCCGTACTCAGCGATATCCATCCACATTCCTGTTGCGTACTGCACAAGAATGGAATTCGTTGCCGCCATCTCTGTTTCCTGAGACCTACAATCTTGTTAAATCTTGGTAAAAAATTTCAAGGCTAGAGTGAATAGATATCTTCTAGATCGACCAGCTCCATCCTCGGCTTACATAAGGTGACACACCGTCGCTTAACATCAGGTGAGTTGGTGGTCAATCGTAGATCTATCTTCTATTGAAAAAACTGGTTTCGTACAAAGACGAAAAATATTACGGTTACGTACGCGGCCGAGGGGGTGCTCACTACTTATGTCATCGTCACGTTGCACAAAACACCGATACCACAAGGTATAACAGAAATGTTTGACACCTCCAGCGTGTAGCGGTAGCCGGTGTGTGTCCACCCAGCCGTGACAGGACACGATGCAGATAAGCCCGCCGCCTGTTTACACGTCGTGTGACCCGGCGCGCGGCGTGCCCACCGTAATTAGTACGCCGCAAAGTTCGTCCCGCCTCGCCTGCACCGATCGCACCCCTACACAACCTGCCGTTGACCCTCGAACAACAAACACCGTGTTTAGTATTAACACGCGTTTAACTCTATTTAACTATGACGTCTATGATCATTAATTTTTAGGGTTCCGTACCTCAATAGTAAAAAACGGAACCCTTATAGGATCACTTTGTTGTCCGTCTGTCCGTCTGTCCGTCCGTCCGGGTGTCAAGGCCTTTATATCGGGAACGCGTGAAGGTATCGAGTTGAAATTAAAACCATATACGCAGATCCATAGTATCTTGCTGCAGAAAGAAAAATAAAATATGCAAGGAATGAGGGCCCAAATTTTATTTTATTTTTATTTATTTGGACAACCAAACAGCTTTTTACACAATATCATGAAAAAATAATAATTAACTAGGCACAATTAAGCGAAATTTAGGTTATCACTAGTAATTCCTGAGACTGATGTTACACTGCTAATGTGCAGCAACAGCATTAATTTTAAAGTGAATTAACCGTATCATGTGGGGTATCATATGAAAGAGCCTCATTAGCATAAGCTAAAACAGGTTTTTAACACATTCTTCGCCCCTTGCAGACCCTTCACTTCAGCTGGGAACTAAAACTTTTTAGGCGAATTTTGATTAAGTACAGAGTGGCCGCGCAAAGCAGCGTTGACTGCCTCAAACGCCCCGGCGGTTTACTGACTACTATAAAATGAACGGGACGCTCGCTCGGATCCGAGTGGGAGGCGCCGCTACTATAGTCCCGCTCCACTCGGATTCGAGGGATGAGCAAGGAATGTGTTAAATATTTTTACGATGTATATTTTTCGGTTTATGAAGGAAAATATAAAAAAAAAATATGATTTCCCCCTTTTATTTTGTTTCTACGGAACCCTCGGTGGGCGAGTCTGACTCGCATTTGTCCGGTTTTTTGTATTAATAGTTATAGTTTTAAAAAATACTGAAAAAATCGATTTCAGCTTTTCAATTCAAATATTTAAATTGAAAGAAAAATACGCATTATCGTTAACTCCTTTTTTTCGTTTATTTTGGTTTAAAAACAAAAATACGGAACCGATTTTATGAAATTTCTTTGGGTGCAAACTGAATGTATGTAGGTATATGCATTCATTTAAATAAAAACATAGTTTCTAGAGCAAAAAATATTCATTATCTGAACTGAAATAAAGAAATCGACGGTGCTCCACATTTTCTAATCTTAAGTTTGACAGGCTTAGAAAACCCAGAGGTAAACTAAAATAAAAGTTTCATTATTGATCAAAATCTCATGTCTTAGTTATATAACACATGAACAAACGCTCCTGTCTAGCTAGATACTCTATCTAGTTGATAAACCAGGTGTAAGTGCAAAGTTACGGGGCGTGCCATCCCTCCTTGCTGATTAGTCCGCGTCTTCCTAATGACTTTTAGTTCTGATCGCTATCACATACACATAAGTAACACCCCACCTTGTCTCTTACAAACGAGCTTTAATTTAAACTTTCTTCTATCCACTACGTACGTTACTTTACACGTTTTTCCTTACCGTTGCTTTTATTTATTCACTACTAGATGATATGTATCACCTATCAATGAATGGACCCGATATTTTCTCAACGTTTAAATCTTCCCTGGACTACGACAAACATTTCAAAACCAAAATCAGCTAAATCGGCCCAGCCGTTCTCCAATTTTAGCGAGACGAAACGAACAGCAATTGATTTTTATACATATAGATTAGAAACATTCATTAAAGCTAAAGAATATACGAGCCTTATCGTCACTTTATTTACCATAAACTTACAAAGTATAAAAGTAATGCGGTTTCGTTGTTTTAAAGTCATATTATATCAAGTATCACGGCCATAGAGGAGCATCCGCTCGAGAAAGATAAGACTTTTAACGGTTCAAGTTTCAGTGGTTGTTATTTCTGTCGTAAATTGACGTAGATCGTTAGTGCCGTATGGCGCTAGAGAATGAGGAAAAACAAACATGCGACGACAATGTGTTAAAGCGGCAGAATCCACCGGCGCACTCCATCGTGACTCCGACCATTAATAATTCGCCAAGTTCGCGACAACAGCCAATTTATACATTCCGTCTGGAGCGGAATTCAGGGGAATTATTATAAAGTAATCTAAGTTAGACGACCCGAACGGCGACGAGGGAGTTGACAGGTGTTTAAATATACCTTAACCGCTTCCCTGCTCCTTTTAGATATACTCCGTGGTTTGGACGCAAATTGTCCCATTCTCAAATTGTCCCACGCTCGCAAAATGTCGCATTTATCAGAAGGAATGTCTCATTCTCGATATGTACCAGTAGTATCTGTTTTTTAAGTTAACTTACTTTGCCAAAAAATAATAGAGGAAATCAATGTAATAGTTTTTGTATGAGTACCAATCAGCTGATCCATTTTGTATGGAAACTTTTTCTCTAATTGGTCAATTTTGAATTAAAAACGTTAACTTTAAAAATATATTATTTTTACCTTACCTCTTACCTCACATAGCACTTCATCTGATTTGGACGCGGTATCGTTTTTTCTTACACAAGTTGCATGACATGTTGATAAAATGGGACGTATGAAAATTAGACGTTTTGCGAACGTAGGACAATTGGAGAATGGCACGATTTGCGACCAAACCTACTTCATTTACGGTACACATAAGGCGAAGTTATCCGAGCGTGCGGTTGCAAGTGCTTTCCGAGTTTACCTATTAATTTGTAACTTGTTATGGGGATACGTAATTTGAATAGATATTTGCAACTACATATTATATATCTCGGTCGTTTCTCCTCCATGTCGTAAGAAAGTAGCGCCATTGATGCCGTGTCACGCTAAAATAAACGTGTGTAATAAACAGCTAATGCAATTTTGTACTTGATTTGATTTGTTTGAACAACAATTTAGTTACTTGTTCCCCGCGGTTTCAGTGATGATAAATGGTGATTAGCTATATTTTCCGTATTTTTTTTTTGGAAACCAAGTCCTGACTCACATTCACTAACAATAAAAAATCGTTTGCCGATTGGGTGCTCCAATGTCATTCATCGATTCTCATATCCAATACCTTATCGCAAGTACTTAATGCAAACTACTAAACTAGGTAAAATATGCCTTCAGAAAGTTCCACTGCTGGCTTTGCGGCCCTATCATCAGACCAGCTGGTCTGGTCATGATACCATACCTGTTAGCATTGTCACAAAAGTTACATACGTATTACGTATATAAATTTTCAGAGCGTAATAGGACCGGTGACGTTCGCTTTTACAAACAATGTGTTAACCTAAATAAAAGGCTTCGATGAATTTTATCATTGAAACATCTCATCGATAAGTTATTCATCAGTTTTATTGATTCATTATATTCAATTAGAAGTCATTGATGTAGCTTTTAATAATAGCTCGCATAATGAATAATGAACAAACCATAAATATAAGCACGTAAAAGCAATTCAATTCTATTTGAATTCAAAACATATAAAGCGATTAAAATGGTCTTTTAATGTGTTTGAGAGCAAGCGGAACCGGTCGTGACGTCGTCGGTCCGCAGGCACTCATGTAACATCGCCGGTGAACATTCTCGCGAGCTCATTTGAGGTTTTTGTCCTGTCCTCGGTCCTCGTGTTTATCTTTTTACGGGCCTGTTAGTGAACCGGACCCCTATCGTTTACATCGCCACCGACTATGTCGAATTATCATAGTGCCGCTTTCTTCTACACCTCTACTCGACTAATCTTAATTAATCGGATACGACGACCAGATACCGTCTCGGCGCTTGCCCATTTATCTCTCGGTGTTATCTCGTGATAGAATTGTAGCACTAACTCAATCCGAACTCGAAACAATATGGAAATAGCGTCGAACTTATCTGTGAATTAACATTGTATCGGTAAGTCGATTCGTGAGCTGCGCCCACGAAACTCGACACCGCTAATTGCCTCGATAAGCCGCAAATATGTTACAAATCGTGCCTCTAAAAAAGTATTAACCACCTTCAATTTAGTTACAAAGAAGGCGCTAAGTTATATTGAGCATTTTACACGGTGCCAGGTCATAAATAACTTTCCTTATCGACGCCGACACGCCGCTATCTTCCCCATCTAATACGGCGCCCACGCCTTCGGCCACGACCACCGTTTAAAGTAATTTGTCCACAGAAAAAACATTAATCCGCCACTTCATTACCGAATCTTGATTGATATCTCTTTTCTATTAAAACACAATTAGCCCGTGAGCATTTCGTTCGTAAACCGCTTATAAATAAATTTACGACACAATAACGTGTAAGAAAAGAGATCGTTATTATTTATATGGATCCTAAAGTAGTGCTCGACGGCACTTTAGCGTTCTTGTCGGATTATTTCCCTCTTTATGCTAGCGAGCGCGATGCGTCGACCACTTTGTTGTTTTATACTTCGTCTCGGAGCGACTTTATGCATCGCCTCATTGCTCTTCGCCGTTTCGCTTAGTTTCCCCTCTCTATTTTCAACTCACGTTACTATGTAAATTTATTTTGAAACTGGCTATCCGCTGGCAGCTTTATATGTCGCTGCTTTACTTGTTTGCTCCTATGTTTTACCAACGTTTTGCTGTATAAAAGTTACTTGTGGTGGTTGATGACAAAACTAAGTCTTGCATTGCAAAAACTTTGGAAAAGGCTCTTTTACTGGTAGAGCAACTTCGCCGCTTATATTTATCCACATTTACTTTTCGACAAAACTTGAATAGGGATTTTCATATGGTAAAGAGTTCAAAAAACAAATTGTTCTAAATCGTAAATAATTTACCAATTAAGATTAAATTCAGATAAGCGCATCATCTATAGCTATGACTATGCCCTAACCCTTCTTACAATGAGAAGATGGCCCGTTCCCAGTAGTGGGACAGTTTGTACAAACAGGGCTGATTAAAAAAAGCGCATCATAAATCATGTAAGCTACACAATTTGTTTGAGTATTCGAGTACAAAGAGCGGGCATTGCTAAAAACGTAATAATACAATCCGCCCACAAACTAGGCGCGCCGCCCGCCCGTCCGCGCCGTCGACAAACGCTCAGAAACAAACTACATTTTTATACGAAGAGCAAACAAAATGAGTTAGCAGTGCCGGTTCCGAGCTTTTCCTCGTATCCCTGGCGAGCTTGAAAATTCGCTTTAATACCTTTGTTTTACAGCGCTTTACAGCTCTGGTGTTGCGCGGAAACATTTTCAAAGTTTACTCAACGTGCGAATATTCCACACTCCACCTCGGAAGCTTTTCAGCGATTTTTGCTTCAATATATTAAATCTGTGTTGTTTCCGCATCGAATCCCTCTTTAATGCTCGAGGGGGATCGCAGTATTATGCAAAACGGTCGTTACGATAACTCAAATCTCAAAAGCTTTATTTTCATATCATCCCTCCGGTCACGGCACGCTGTCACGAGCTTAAGTTTTTTTTATGCCATCGGCTTAAGCATTATACTGTATTTCATTCAAAGGGACACAAAATAAATGCGCGTTGTTTACATTTTCTTATACAGAAAATTTTAACTGACAGCCGCTATGGACACGCGGCACTGCTTTCACAGACGCTTATTGAAAAGTAGAAAAAATGATTGTCCTTGTTCAGCTTTAATTTTATTAAATAGGCGAGCAGTTTTAATTAATTAAACGGCATTATAACTTTTAAGCTATTCGCTAGCATTAAAGCTCGTTTAATCAGTTTGGCGAGTGTTGAAGGTATGATCACTCTTTGTGGAATTAAATAAAATGATAGAATCTCCCGGTTGAGTTTATTCATTACAACCCGCCGGCGGCGGCGGTGGGGTGTGCCCCACCCTCCGCTCCACTCGCTTTATGGATATAACCTCGACAAAATACCCCTAAAATTGCACTGTTTTTATTACGTTCTCTCTTTATCTCTTTGGTTTGTTGCTCCTTTTTACTGAGTTATTATTTTATTAGCGAATAGGGCAAGTAATAGACACGAAAGCTTAAACACTTTTGATTTATCAATAAAATAGTTTTTTCAGTGTTTCAGTCTCAGACTGAAGTGAATAATAAATTATATTTAAAACTAGTATCAGAAAGAGCACTGAATAAGATTTTAAAAGTTGTAGACGATATCATGCCAGTTTGGCTAATCGCCATTGCCGGCCCACGGTCTTGTTAAAATACTAATATCATAAAAAAAAACCTTATAAAAAAACAACAATTTACTCGAACCTTATTCTGACTATATGTAATTGCACATTTAAAAAAAAATGTCAAATCGGTTCAGCCGCTCTGAAGTGATAAACTTACAAACAACGGCAGCGTTTGTATTGTTTGTTTTGTATGAAACTGACCATCCCCGTGGATACTTAGGAAATCATCATCTCATCCACGAAAAGTGGACAACTAAACGTATTCCTTGCCATAGATATCCAAAACAATCGATTGGATTGGAAACCGAAAATAATAGTTTTTTTTTTTTTATACAGCGGTAAATAGGTCAGTGAAGATTAAAAGCAGTACCAAGAGAGTATCTGAACTGGGGAGGGGGTGAAATTGAAAATTCGATGTAGATAAATTAGTAGGTACCGGCAAGTCTCGTCTGCGGTAGCGCCCGCGCACTGCTCTTCAGTAATTACTAGCTTATTATGACGACTCGCCGGGCTTCGTTTCAATGAGTGAGATAATGTGATTGTTTAAGATTAACATGTTTTTTTTTTTAAACTTGTAACTGAGTGAGGAGACTTCGAAGCCGTTTGCCTAAGCTTAAGATAACAGGGGTTTCAGTGTCGTTATATATATATATATATATATAAAAATAGTGAACAGTAGAAATATTAAATAAATAATATTGTCTATAAATAGCATTAGTTGCATAGTCCACTGAAGGTCACCAGCCTAATAAGAATTGAAGAAAACTCGTTATTGCCCAAAACACTAAACATTTTAAAGTGTATGAAATGTTTTTTTTTAATGTATTTATTCATAATTATGTCTAATACAAAGTGAAACATATAATTAATAATAGACGATCCAACCGATCTGACCATTGATGACACATTGAAATGTCTGTGTGATTTTTCTGTATCATTAAATGAAAACATTGTTTAGATGCCAAATAGTTGGCGAGAGCGATAAAACAAAGCGGCTGGCAAAGAACCAACTCGACACGAATGGATGAGCGTGCGATTTGGTACAGGAACTCTACGTGTACTCTAAATATTAAAAAGACAACAGTGTAGTGTTAACTACACTACACTGTTGCCTTTTTAATATTTTTTTAGCTAGATCTGGCATGATTTTATAACCATAGCCAAAAAAAAAAAACAATTAGTAACTAAAAAAATCTAGCTACGATTTCTGACAACTTTTACTTTAATTAACGGAATATAGACTAAATAAAATTTTATTGAAATTCCTTAGAAAATAAAATTTATATTTTTATACTACTTGCATAAATTATTCTTAAGCTATATTCTTCCAATCAAGTCACTTTCAAAACCGATATTTATAGTTTACAGATAAGACATAATAAATATTTAATCTAGTGGGTAAAAAAGGTTAAAGAATAAAAGAACTGACAAATTATGGCTATAAATCACAATGTACAATTTAGCTTTGGACTGCAAACTATTATGAATTCTGTGCCTTGGGTTCTGTCTAGCAACTTCTGAAAGTAAGAAAACGCAAACTTGGAAAACGTAACTTTTCGTTAAAGTTAAGCTACTAAACTTGATACAAAAGTGGTAACACTGCGAACGATACCCACTGGTTAAAATACTCCCAGCACACAATCCCAAGCGTAATGCCTGCGTTGCGATGGCGCGTCAGTGCTGTCGACAGGTCTACCGTCTACCCCGAGCTAAGCGCAGATTTGCACGGGTACATTTTAAATGGAGCTGCCAGATCGCAATTACACTCTCCCTTTGAGCTAGCGGAATGCGTTATGTATGACATTCAATTCAATTTAACGCACAAAGCCAGCGTCGAAATTCTCTTTCTCTTTGGCCGGAGTCTCTTATGCAACAATGCTTTGTTGGCTAAACAACAAATTACATTGCAGGTCTGTTCGTTAGAACTTATAAGCGACATCATCTTCATCGACATCGATCGGTGACAACCCAAGTGATTGGCATAGGTCTCAGTTGTTCCTTGCCAATCGCATCAATTATCCTGTTGTTTTATTATGTCATGAAAACATCTCTTCGATCGGCTCTGATACCACCAACCTATATAGTCTGGATTATCCACATTCATCGTCCATATTTTATCATACGTCCTGTCTCTCCGTTTTGGAGTCTAACGTATGACCGAATAATCTTTAAATCCTCTTTACACGATGATCACACATATTACGATTCATCATTAATTTTTTACTTATCTAACTAAGCTTTTATCTTCTCTTACTTTTACACTTCACTATTTTTCATTGTCATGCTCTTCATTAATAAACACATTCAAACCCGCAATAATACTCCCTATTATATTATTCACCAAATGAAATAGAATCGAGTAAAATATTCAAAGCTTTTATCGACTTCCGTGATACTCGTTGACACAACATTTTAATAATATTGCTGAGTAACATTTTGATGGTTGCGATAAAGCCATTGTAATGTGCGCCAGATGATCGCGTGCCGGCGAATTATTGCGATCGAAGTGGAGTGGTATCAAACGTTGGGTCGAGCGACGGCCGAGTGCGTCGGAATGTTGGACGTGTCCACCTGGACTGCGTTCAATGCGCACGCATCACCATCTCTCCTTTGAAGTCCCACCAGCGACGGGCGAGTCCGAACCAGCCGCATACCTACACTGTCCGCTACTTCGGAACGCAATTAACCCACATAATTAAACAGTGCCGCTAATTGTTTTTGTCTCATCTCCATCTTATTCTCATTATAAATCGATATTTAATTGGAGACGCATTAATGCTTAATATTGATCTCTTGAACCATTTATAAACGCCCTATTGTAGCGCATAAATCAAGCCCGTCATGTCTGCGTGTTTGTTTTGTAAATTAATCGTGCCCGTTGTAATATTGAGATTAACTCCAACCGAGAGCAAAATTTTATGATTAATTGAAATCGGTCCGCCGGTTTTATCGAACTTATTGCCAATAAATTTAAATTGTTGGACAACATTTGTATTGTAAATGTATTGGCTAATCGTGTCGCAATCTATGAATATTAATTTATTATAGTCTCTTGATGTAGGACGCCGTTAAAGGTTATAATGACGATGAATTAATTATTTTCTGTTGATCGATCGATAATTTTAACGGCATTAAATTCTCACAAAAAAAAAACAGTCGGATTAGTGGTATATTTGTTATTTATAATCGTTGTAACTTTGCTTTTATAGATGATATTTTAAAAATCCCGTTAGCATTTAGCAATGTTATTAATTAAGTAGTGGAAGGAAAGGGTCTTTTGTAGAACCCGCCTGAGAAGTATGTACGTACGTACCACACCTTTGCCAGTTATTATTAATCAAATCATCAAGGAGTAGTTTCTTTGTCCCGGTTTGAAAAGCAATATTTGAAGTGAAATTATGGGCATAACGAAATTGACATATATTCGCAATACATTCCCTACAAGAAGTCTGAAATTCTGGGGGGATCATTATGAGCAATCGTCAATATTAATATTATCAAGCAAGTAACTTGCTTGTTTTCATTAAAAAATTATAACGCAGCGCAAGACGAATTTATAACTTTATTATAATGTATTTAAAACGTTTCCCACTAATAATGCAGGGTTTAAGTTAATCCCCATTAATATACGTATCGTTTGTAAATTTTATATGTTGGGTTAAGTCGTTGTTAATTAATGTAAGCCGAGCGAGGTGAGGCTCGATTAGCGGAATAAATTGTGCTTGCGGGTAGCGCAATCCCCGCGCAGTAAACAGTGCCGACAACAAAGGCACTCCGGCGGCCCGGAGCGTGCGCCTTGCCGCCCTTAATGCTTACTCATTATTTATTCACATCTATAACGAGATTGTCAGTGCTCCCCGTGTCTACCTCTCGGCCGCCTGTCCGCTTTATTTGTCTCTACTTGTACCGTCGGCGTCGTCGCGTCGACGCCGTATTATTTACCCCCGGCTCGCTCTTTTTTTTTTTCTCTTGCTCAGATTATTTTCTTTTCCGCCGAGTTATAAAGCTATTACCGTCCTCCTTTTAAGTTATCCGGCTTGAAATTTACTCGTTTCGCGAACGCAAAGTAACTCTCTGTACCGATATGGTTTTATTGAAATACATTTTCCCCGTCGAACGGCTGTTTTATTTGCATACATACATTGATACGAGTATCTTCTGAATACTCGATTCGATATGCGACCGCGCTCAAACAATATAGGGTACTTTCAGATATAACGTTCAATATTTGTGAAATATGTTTTGCATATTGAATAGCGCATGTGTTATTCTCATTATTCAAGTGTCAATATTAACACAGGTACAACTATGTTAGTTTATTCAAACTGAGGCGACATCCATTATTAGGACATCTGTTATTATCAAACTCCAAAATGAAACAATAATAAATTACGCCATTGTCTGTTTATATTTTAGCATAAGAATTTCTCTAAAAGAAATGTAAGCCACCGAAGTATAATATATGTAAATGTTCTTTTAAGCATATAAAAATTAATAAATAAACTAAGATTTATAGCAACACGCGATTTATTATTCCTTACTTTCATTTACGACTTCAACACCCACAGTCCTAAATATGTACATTCACAGGAAATTGTAAATCAAAACACGGCTTCATAAGTAAGCATAAAAGAAAAAAAGCACTTAAAATTATAATAACACAGCCGTACGGAAAGTTGCGGTAATATGACTGTAGTAAAGAAATTTTATTCAAAAGATATGAAAACTGTGGAGCACTTGCAAACGGCTAGATAATGCCATCAGATACTCGGCGTGCTCGTTGAAAATTTTATGTCGCCTCTCGGTGCATTCTCAGCTGCATTTCAGCCCCGCATTTGTGATTCCGCGCCCCTGTAGTGTTCTCACTGCTGCAGTACTTTACTTTGTAATACCTATATATTAAGTTACATTATACTACTACAGGTATTATTTAAACAGCAAGCGTCATATTTATCTGTACTAAGTATTTGTATCTTGACGTAAATCATTTTGTACTATTTGTTTCTCTTCTTCCGGGTGCTAATACTTCTTTATATATGATTTTATTCTTGATCAATAATCATATTTTCATATGTGTACTGGCCAGTCATATTTTATTGTTTGGATAGAATCAGTTATACTATAATAATTATGGTCATTTCAACCTTTAGTATTTGCAAATAGACGTTAGAAGTGGTTATTTTCACTATATTTTTTCACATACTTACCTAATCTACATTCAAATGTACTATTTTTTCCACCTACTTGCTTGTATGGTTAATATAATGAATATTAATCCCCTTACTAACATAATGTAATTATGTAATACAAAAACACTTTATTGATACCATAATAAAATAACATAGATTTGGGTGTAAAACAACATGTGACATTATCGCTAATAGAGTTCTCTTCCAGACAGCCTTTATTAATTTATTTTGTAAGAAAGCTTTTTGGCAAACGACTCTACTCTTGTTTCCCTCTTTTATTTCTTATTTGTTAATATTATTAACTCTATCTGTAAATAGAGAACCTTTTATATATGTTATGATCTAACAAGCTTTATATTTCTTTACTTTTCAATATCAATATAAGTATTTTCCTCGTCTATTCAATTAAATAAGCAAACAAAGCTTCAATAACATGTAAAGCTAAAGCTACCACCTGCGCTCCAATACCGGGGGTTGCACAAAATAAGAGGGTAGTATCTATTCTAACAGAGTTTTTATTGTAGTCTGTACCACACGTTGTGCGAGATTACTCCGGCTTTAGAGAAATCCGGAGCACCGAGCAACCCTTTGTGCTTTCGACGCTCTCCTACGTTTTTCCGCCTTCCCTCGTTTCGCTTTCACAAATACAGATTGCGAATCCTACACCGCGAAACGACACCGCAATTTTAAATCTCCGGCCTCAGAGAAGATCTTTAAATGTAGACTTGACTGTTCTTTTATGTATCTCAATTGCTTGCCGATATTAAATCAATACTTACTTTTTATTTTTGACAAACAGCAGCTGATGATTCTCGTTTAATATTATACAAACAGTAAAACTTGGGTAATTCCGTCTGCTTTTACCGATTGTTTCGTTAGTCTTTGTGCTTGATTCGAGTGTAATGTGTCTTGCAGTGTGGCGAGACAAGTTTCGCTTGTCCTCATTAGAATTCCGGCTATGCAGTCTCCAGTCGTATGCGCATTTGTATGTGTAGTGTAGCTCGCCGTCTCGCTTTGTTATGCATGTCCTCGACCGTTATCTAGCAACACTTTCAAATTTTTACGCTTTCTCTTTCAAGACATTTAACAACCATTCTTCTAACGCGGCCATTAAGAATTCACATTTTACAACGGAACTAATAAATCTTCTAAAAAAAATTGCTTCTAACAGAACCGTACAACGTTTTTATTTGCATACACGCGCGGAGAATAAAAACCAATTTACACAAAAAAAATACAGTTTATACAAAAATGTACGATACAAAAACGCAATCCAACAATACATTTACCGCAAATTGAATGAGGCTCGAAATAAATCCTGCGGTCGTTGTCTGACTCCCAATACCGCCCGGCCGTATCTCTCACCCCTGTTTGTCTTTGTTCCCGTTTCATTGGACCAAAAAATACCCACATGTTCATACCGTGCGTACATAACTTATTTTACTGCCTTAATCCCGACTCCCACGAGGATACACAGTTTTTACAAGAAAAATATCCTTTGCGAATCCCCATTTCGGGTAGAGGCCGAACTCTTCGTATTACTTTGTGCGTTCCGCGTATAAAATGAACCGCACAATTTTAATCGTCGACCGATGGTTATCGAGGGTTGTTTCCCCTCCCTCATTAGAGAACAGGGATAAACCTCGGGTTCCGTGGGTCGAGCGTCGTAAACCGAGCACTCTAGTGTATCGTAAGTGTTAATTACTTTTGTCACTCCGCCGGCGGGCGGTTAACAAATCTCGTCGTTACATAATTTCGCCGCTGAGTACTGTAATTTACGTCGACTGACGCAACATTGTTTGTACAATAAATTATTATGCCTTGGAGCGTTCTTAACGGGCGGCTAAATCGATAAGCGTCGTTTTTATAGCACCATTAACAGGCTGCGCGGAGGGGCGAGCAATTTCAATCTGCGTAATCAACACCGTATCGCCAACAAAACCTTATTGCTGGTAATGTTGTAAAAAAAAGCTTCGAGATCCGTGCTTCGTGCGACTCGCGCCCGCGTCTTTACTACAATACTACCTTTATTATGTTGTTATAAAACAATTATTACGAATAATACGAGTTAATATTTAAACATAGTTGTCGGTATCAATTCAAAATGGAATTTAATGTTGACGGGCGGAAAGTAACAATTTCATTAATGTTACTGAGCTATGAATTTGCGCCATTATCGCTAGAATATTTTTTTAATAATCTACCGAATAGTTTTATAGAAATATCTCGTTTTATTGCTATTGAAAGTAGGGGGGCCGAGGGGGGAGAAAATAAACACCGCGTTGGTGTCACGACTCGCGAGCGAGCGAATTTCCGGCTCAATGCCGTTTCGGAACATTTCAATTTTACAAAATACAAAGTTTTGCCTTATGGCAACGCTTCTAACAATCGGTTGACGTCGATTTATGAACGATTATAATCATTCTCGATAAAGCATGAATAATTGCTCCGATGAAGAGGGCAATTTAAAACTGAGTCTGTTGTGGTGTGGTTTAAACATCTCGTGTTTATAAGTGATGAAAATTGCAAATACATTCAATACATTCAGTTCAAACAACCATAAAGCTTATAAATGTCAGTAACAAATTTAACAGTGTAACGATTAACGACCAATCGTGAGCATAAAAAACAACTTTATTTGCACATCCTTACTTAGATACGTATGCAACAACTTATTCTCTCATTCGTGATTTGAAAGGAGCAGTTTGTTCGTGACTATGCAAAAAGGATAGTTTTGTTGTAAGAGTCTAAGTATGTCATTTTGTTCCCTCGTAATCTTCTAAACTAAACTACCTATTAAGTTGGTGTCGATCGACAGACGCGTCTTCAATTTTAATCCACTATATAAACAAACAAAAAATAAGGAAAAAACGCGTCGCATCTAATTCATATGTAAAACTTTCTTACGTAAATAAATGTGTAATAAATACAATCACTATTAAAAATAATTTGCGAAAAAAGATGTAGCGTAGTATGGTTTCATACATTCGATTTAGTTTTTTTTAACATGTAGAAATAAATTGATTTTAGAATAGGGTTAAATCATTGTTTATTAACGTAAATACATTATAAAATTAATGTATAATTCATAAAATGTTATAAGTAAAAAGATTATAGGTAGTGGATGCAGGAAATGAATGGCTTAGCATATAAAATTATTCAAATAGATTTTTCCATGCACTGTTGTCATTCTGTCGTGTAGATTAAACGTGATATATGTTTTAACACTAATATTTTACAACCTCGTAAATTGTCCACGTCTCTGAATATTTTCGAAACTCATATCGTTACAAAAAAAATGTGACTAGTTTTTATGTGTTCCACAGCAATAACAAGAAGTCGCACAGTTAACGTAAATCCCTAACATGCCAACGCTATTTATTATTTTAATTTTTTGAATTCGTAGTAATAAATTTAATAAAGTATATACTTATTATATTTTCCGAAGAGAAAAACAAAACGAAACGGAGCCGTTGAACTTACTTTGATCCGAGCTTTTTGTCTGTGTTTATACAAAGAGATTCATATCGTTTTAATTTCCCCTCGGTATTATACCTACGCTAATATTTTACGTGAAATCACAATTCCGCACAAAAAAATAATCTGTTCCTCCCGTTAGGGAAAACTCTCATAAAACGCGCTTATATTTATAGATATTTTTATAGAGACAGTTACCGAAGACAAGTCGAGATTTATCTCGCTTATCCCGGCCGCTTCACCGTCCCGCTCTCAGTCGGGGAGTCTTTTACTTTTTTATTCCCGTATAAATGGTTTCAAATTAGTATTTTCGTGGGGGTGCTTTTATTACATTCTTTTGTGATTCTTCATTTAGCGGGACGAAGGGAGAGCTTCACTTTGGGTATGACTTGTTTAAGACGCTTTTTATTAATTAAAACATGTTGTTAAGTGCTGAAAGTTAGTGATAATTTGACTTTAAAATGATATTCATCAAGCAAATAAAAATAAAAAACTAAACAAAAGAAAAATACTTATTCAGTAGGTGCCTCGACAATAGTGTTTAATAGCTAGTTAAAAAAGCTACAGAACAGAAGTTGATGATTGTTTTTCATGATAGGGGTAGAGTTTTATTCTTTGAAGTATTCTGTTCTAATAACCACAAGGTATAGTCGAAGACATTGCCGAATATATATATACACAAAGTTTAGCAGTCATGAGGACTTCGTTTTTGAAGTCTATTGAAAAATTATATAAAATGACTAAATTGCAAAAATTCTACATTTCCTTGGCATAATACTTGAAAGAAACTGCTCTCAATTCTCACCACTCTTGTATGGTTACCCTACTGCATTAATCGCAGTCGTAAAGCAATAAGTTATAAAACGAATATAAATAAATCGGTTTATCGCTGTTTTACTGCTTTTCGCGAATGTGTTATTGCTAGGAACGGACGCAATGCGCTCGTTATATACGTGTATGTCTATCGGCGACATAGATTAATGTTGGAACGTTGGACGACGGTGACATCCGCTGATGCTGCGACGACCGCTGGCAGGCTGGCATCACTTCATAAACTGACAGACGCCCAACACCTGCCATCAAATTTTACAATGCACCATTCTATTCGGCACTCAAGTTTATTTTCGCTAAAGACAAACCATAAAACAAACATATGTTTATTTTCAATCATTCTTTTTAATAAATTTTAGCTAGTTGAAAAAATCGTAATAGTTATGTTGGTACTGTATTGTTGTCTCCGACATATTCCAGGCGCCTATAGAAAGTTGTGTAGTGTCCTAAACCAAGTTAAATCCGATAAGTTAGCTTCCCCCCCATGAAACATTTTTGTCAGCTTGTATTTAGCTTCCGAAAGCAGTTAACATGTGTAACCTCCAAGATACTCGGCTAGGCGGTTATGTTGGGCGGGCGGGCGGCAGCGGCGGCGCGTGCGCGCGGCGCGGGGCGCGGGCCCGGCGCGGTGCCGACGACCGCGCCACTCTTGCCACGACTGCTGGCCGGATCGTGCGCTCCGCTCGCTCGCGCTCAATTTCTTTGTCTCGCGATCTCGGCCGACTCGCGCTCCATCGTTATTTTCGATCTGTGACGGACTAATTAACCGAACTCATTGGATGCCACACGATTTGGATTACAGTGCACGAGGATTGCAGTGATTTTTCAATTGGATTTTACATTTTGATGTTACTTTAAAAAGTGTTGTCACGAACTCGCAGTGTTTTTTTTTTACTTGATAAACAAGTGCTTGTTGATCTTCACTATAAATGTTGGTACTTGAATGTGGAAATACGATGATATGGTGTTTTTTTGAGCTATTGAATGTAATTTAGATAGACGTAAACAATTCAACTAGTAAGGCGTCACACAGTTACCATAGTGCGGATCAAAGATAACCCCAAAAGCAATGCCGACGGCGGTGTCAAAAAAGAAAGCAAGAGAAAAACAAACAAACAAAAGACAGTGGCCAACCATACGGTGACGAGCAACAAGAACGAGAAAGCAGCTGTGAACCTCGTCAAGGAAAAGGAGGGTCGAAAAAAAACGCCACCCAAAGATGTGCAAGAGAAACAGGTAAATCAACCTCAACACTATGCCGCCGTCTCCGTCGTGTAAAACGGAACCCGTTTTCATTTATCGCGAGCTGATGAACATAATAATGATACTAAAATGGGGAAAAACATTAACAAGATACTTACTCGTACAAATCCGTGGAATAACACCAGCTCATCGAGTCACACCGGTCAGCGTTACGTGACTGTAATATTTAACGTTGCATTTGTTAGATTAGTCCGAACAATGAAATAGCACGTTGTTATAGAATAGCCATTGTAATTTACACTTATTTGCTATTAAAAACTAATAGCTACGTTATTGCCGTCAGTCACGAATGCTACTGAAACGCAAACATGCGTTATTTCATTACAACCGGTGTTGCCAAACCTATCTTCGGTAAAAACTGCAGGCTAGCTCTAAGAAACTGTACAAACTGCAAATATCTACAGTTAAATAGGTTTTTTGATTGAAAATTGCTGAAACATAAAACAATTACGCATTAAAAGTTACATGTACTAGGTACCTATTGTCTTAAACAGTACTTATTTTGCTTATCGTATGAAACTATTGAATTATTCATGTATACATAACTACATAGTTTTAATATAGAAAAATATGTCCTTCAAAATAAACAACTTACGTTCACCTCGCAAATGTTTACAAAAAAAAATGCACAACATTTAGCAACAAAGCCATTGGTTTGAATTTTGTTTCGGGTAAAACTGAAAATGATGCGGGCCGCTTCCAATCGGTCTTCTTAGAAGTCCATGCGGCCAATGTCCAGCAGTGGACTTCTTGTGGCTGAAATAATGATGATGAAAACTGAAAATTTTATATAACTCTAAGACTGCTCTCAGAAAACGGTAGATCTATAGCTGAGACAGTAGATGATTGGCAACACGGATTATAACTACTATTAGGTACTCGTAACAATTAAGGCCCCAGTTGAACGCTCAGAACGTCCACTCTAGTAAAGGCGGTAATTACGGACTATTACCGCTATTACAAACAACCACTGTGTTGGTTTTGTGTTTTTATTACCCGCTATTTGAATGTAGGTTAATAAGCACCTTCGGCTCTCGTCTACGATTTACGAGTATAATAGCATTGTTTCGATTGTCTTGTCTACGGTATTAAATAATGCTTCCGTTTCAAACTTTTTTTATTGCTTTGTTATTGATGATTTTCGTTTACTGTTTTCTCTATAAAGTTTTTATTGTTTGGCCTTCGGGTTGTTCAGTTGTATGTTAAGAACGTACCTACCTATGTTGGATGGTTTATGATTGTGTCAATAAATTATTTTATAATGAATCTTTTATATTGGGTGTTTATTATTTAAATGCAATATCTTTGCTACCAGTAATAACTCTATAAAATATATACGGCAGTAATTGTAACATTTATAACCAGATTTCAACATAACAGCCTTACGCACAGTAACAAAAAAATAATCGTTAACTTTCTTGTTCTCTTTCATCATACTAACATAAATAATCAATAACAATGGTACCAAATGAAACAATTATAAGTCAAAGGACTCCTCTACTGAAATCCTTATCACGATATCTAATACTGATAAATACAAATACAAATACAAAAATCTTTATTTGACCCAATTTACATACATTATTGTGCAAGTCCCTGACCCCTATACTAGGTTATTTACCTGTATTATAGGAGCCAGTGCCTTCCAAATGTCACATTTTCTAATGAATGTATATATATATATATTTTACACTCAAATTTAATTTAATTTCTAAACATTAAATGAGATCTGTATGTGTATGCGGTGAGAGAGAAAGATAATTTGTGGGGGTGTATTAGTGCGTGCATGTGTGTGTGTGTGTGTGTGTGTGTGTGTGTGTGTGAATCAATACAAATTTTTGAGACGTTTAAAAGTTTTTCTTTCAATGTCCGTTTATGCTTGTGGAATACAATGGAAAACGACGCGTAGTAATAATACAGTTATATCGACACGTAAACTGCACACAATAAACTGTGATTTTATTATTTTTCTAGTTTGATATGTTAGTATTCTAATATTTTTCAATGCCATTTTAAATTTTTTTTAAAATTACCATTGCATGTCCAATGCATTGCCCTGCAATTTTATCAATAAACTAATCCAATAGTATTTTGTAACTACATGTATAAAGTCAGACGGTTTTAATTGGTCAGGTGAGAAAACAAGTAAACCTCATTCGATAGCACAAATATAACGAAACCGTTAAGTACCACCGATCGAGTACTTAATTTAACTAAATTACAGACCAATTTACTAGGTAGTTAAAAACAACGGCGAATACAGTAAACGGTAAATTATACGTAATTGCCTGTTATTATTTGTGATAATAATTTACATTTATATAGAGAGACTAATAATTATTCCGTAGAGGGAAAATATGAAGCTTTAATTAAATGCAAAAGTAAGATAACGACGTTTATTCAATTTGTTATTAAAGATCCGGTCGTGGGAAACGCTCGAATAAAGACATTGAGATAGAATACCTACAGTCACAATCTTTGTTTAAAAACAAGAAATAAAATAAATAATAAATATTTGTGGACATTTCACACAACACCATCTAGCCCAAACTAAGCAAAGCTTGTACTATGGAACTAGATGGCTGATAGAATACATATATATATATATATATATATATATATATATATATATATATATATATATATATATATATATATTTTTATATATATAAGTACATATAATACATAGAAACACCCAGACGCAGAACAAACATCCATGCTCATCACACAAATGTTTGCCCTGGGTGGGGATCAAACCCACGACCTTTCAGTTCAGCAGGTAGACGTAAACACACTACCAACTGAGCCACAAGGCTAGTCATCAATAGAAAATCATCCGAGCGGCGCTACATACATACCTATTTATATAACGATCGTGTAGCCAATGACACATTAACTCCAAATTAGGATTTATAACTCTTCAATTAGACCAGTGTTTCATGTTGCGGGCAGTTTCTTACCGAACACTTAGTGCGTCGTTGTAGCCAGCTCGCCAGGCCATGCCCTGAGCTCTGAGTACGGCTTAAAGTTGGTTCGCTGCGACTTTTGTCTCGCTTTCTTCACTGTAGAGTGAACAAGACAATTAGCTGAAACGAGCCAACTTTGAATCGCAATTAGACCTCAAGGTACGCTTGTAAAAATCCTCTGGAAGTAACTTTTTAAAGTCTCAACACAATAGTGTGACTTTTGGCTCAGTTATTTTTATATAATTGTGACTCCAAAGATGTTTTAGCTCAATGAATGTAGTTTTATAAAAACAATTTGCTCTTATAAAGTTGTCACATTTTCCGTGTAGTGTTTTATTTATGACACAAGTCGCTCGCTTACTGGATTATTGGTTTTGAAACCGGCCGCTCGCTAAATTATTACTCTGCACTCGTTTATCAGGCGCGTACATTATGGATATGTACCTAATTGTAAACCATTATGATTTATTTACTGCACCAACAGGTGGTTGGTTATAAACTCGGTTTATTACTTACGTACCGTATTATTGCACGTCATTGCCACGAGATTAATATTAAACTGATACAAATAATTACAATGCCGGTAACAGTTCTGTTCTGTTATCTGTTGACTTAATTTAAATATTCTTTATAAATTGTATTCAAAACATCTGTAATCTTTATGTTCTATCTTCATACATAATACAGTGAGATACTCTACTCACTTATGCATTCATTCGCTTAAGCTCAGACCACACGGTGCAACTTTAAAATGATGTAACTACAATTCGAGATACTTTTGAGTTCCATTATGAAACTCAAAAACAACTCGAGTTGTGTTTTCATCACTTTCGAGTTGAATTTGTATGTTCTCGAAACTATTTGATCTGTGAATCTGAAATTAACAAGTCTTTGTTAGAGACAGTAAAAAAAAATAAGCAGAATTTTAGGATAGGAATTAATTAAAGGATCCAAAATAAATATTGTTGAAAGGTGACATGAAATGTTTGTATTCTTAATATTAGGGCGGTTAGGGGCATGGAATATAAATAACTTCAATCAGTCTGAAACGTGGTCTCTAACTATGGACTACTACTTCCGATTTGTGTCCATGTGACAATAGTTCAATCCAAACAATAAAACATTTAATGGAACAATACCCCACCTTTAGTATACCCAGAAACGCCCATGAATCCGCATGCCTCTACTTAAACATAAATCCTTATAATCTCGAAGAACTCATTAAAAAGAAATTCTGCAATAAACTCCCTATTAGAACTTATACATTGCATATTCAGTAGATTTAAAAAGTTTAACGGAACATGATTCACCAATTCAATTCAATTAATTTATTTCAGATATTAATTAACCCATAGATAAAACATAAATAAGAATGAAAATAAATTAAAGTAAAATTAGTAGTAGTGTAGTTTGTAGTTTAATCAATTTTAAACTACAAACTGAGTGCAAAGGAATTCCGTATCAAATCGCGAGTTGACCTTTGCACTACAGTTGATGGGATCAATTAACTTTGCAAAATAATCACTAAATAATAATAAAAAAGCATACAAAATAAATTTTGTGAACAAATAAAGGGGAAAAAACTATGGCTCTTATAAGAAGCTTAAGATCACGCAACGAGCTATGGTGAGACCTAGAACGCGAAGAGAGCGAGAGGGCTATGTGGCAAGAGTATTCGATATTGAATTCAGAACAAGAATTTCTAATACGAGCAGTACACCTCGCGTGTACAGATTTTGCAACAAATAACTTTACAAAATTTGTGTTCGCGAGTCTACCGTTCGTAGAACTTACAGTTAGTAAAAATAAATTAATACGTCAGTAAAAATAAAACCGGACAAGTGCGAGTCAGACTCGCCCACCGAGGGTTCCGTACAAACTAGTAGATAAAAGGGTGAAATCATATATTTTTTTATATTTTCCTTCTTATACCGAAAAATATACAGCGTAAAAATATTTAAAACCCTGTTTTAACTTATGCTAATTAAGCTCTTTCATATGATAACCCACATGATACGGTTAATTCACTTTAAAATTTGGACCCTCATTCCTTGCATAAAGACACAATTTTTTTGTGATTAAATTAAAAATGACCGGTTTTCGGTTTTTTTCCTATATGTGTACTCTAACACAATGCTTCTTGCCAAATTTCATAGTTCTAGGTCAACGGGAAGTACCCCATAGGTTTTGATTCCCTTGGGAGTGTCGACATGTGCATTTTTTACGACATATTTGGCTGTAACTTTTTTTTACGAAAACTGAGAAGTTTGATTTTTCTTTCTGCAGCAAGGCACTATGGATCTGCGTATATGGTTTTAATTTCAACACGATACCGTTACGCGTTCCCGAGATACAGGTCTTGACACCCGGACGGACGGACGAACGGACAGACAGACGGACAACAAAGTGATCCTATAAGGGTTCCGTTTTTTTCTTTTGACGTACGGAACCCTAAAAATGGAAATGTCAGCACAATCAATTAATTAAGTCAATGTATGTCAGCAGTTTAGCTGATATGTTTATTTTTCTTATGATATATGCATATATTAATATGACATACATTTGCATTATTTTACGATATGAAATGACCTCTCTGCGTCTAAACTAAAGAGTTATATTGAAGCCATTGTATTGCAAATTCGGCACGGTGCATGATCGAATAAGCAAACAAGCTATAAATTGAAAAACTAAAACCCCAGCACCTCCTAATGATCTGTATCTTTTCTTGATCAAATCAAATATATTTGTTCTTTCGACATATTATATGCACTTAGGATCTTATAGTCATTAGATACAGAACATTTCATAAAAGTTAAATTCTACAGAAAACAGAACATAATTACACTACCCTTAATCACCTATCAAAATGATCATATATACATTTTAATTGTCAGTTAATTACCATTCAATGTAAATAAGCTCCAAAAATAATAATAATAATAATGCTATTAACTAAGGCTATTAAATTATCCATAATATTATATAAGTGTAAGACAATGGTAAAAGAGAAAAAAAAAGTGTAAATTAATAATTGAAATTTCCTCAAATACCTACGAAAATTGCTCAAATAAATTTATCGAATACTACATGTACAATATAAATAATTGAAAACACGAAATATATTTCTTTTTTTTTCAAAAAAGTTATAAGTGAAATTAGGATACCAAATCTGTGTTTTTGTATTTTTAGCCTACTGCGTAAGGAGGGTTATTTTTGCAATTCAATTAAAAAATAGATACTTGTTTTCTGTAACTTCGTATAGCCTAAGTCACCAGGACCATAATAACGAATCGATTGACACCTCATTCATTAATAAATTACAGTTTAAAAAACTAAAAAACACGCTACGAATTATTGTGGTCAAAGTTCATTACAAGACTTTTCTAACAAATCTAAACACAGCTATAATACGATGTTCCATCATGAAGTTCTAGTTCATATCTTCCGGCTCCATAATCAGATCAGTTCGACAGTACCATATTATTTATTGTCATCAGAACTACATACAGCTGCCAATTTTCATGACGCTACGATCCTTGGAAGATGGTTAAATTAGTTATCTTAGATTTCATTACATAGTTACATACAGGTCGACCTAATAAAAGCGTGTTAAAATCGGATTAGTAGCATAGGAGGTACAGTGATGGAACAAACGTTATGACAAACTTACATGGACTGATTGAAATTAAACATTAACTTTTAACGAATTTCTCGCCTAAATTTTACATAACTTTAAGACCGTGGTCACAGGTGATACATGCGTCAACCTGTCTCACCTGTGACCACGGACACTGACCTCTACAGTGTTCGATACGTCTGGTCTTAAAATTATGTAAAATATATTTAGTCATATTATTTCAATTTAAAAAAAAAACGTAAGAAACCACACCCTAAACAAGTGGCAAACGTTTCTATTTCTACAAACGCTTATGCTTCGAAATGTTAAGAAAGACGTGCCGTCACGTGACATTTCGTTAGCTAATGTCAATTCCATACATTTTCACGATATTAGAATGAAAACCCCTGGAAGGATTGCTACAATCATAACTCTGCCTCCTTTAAGGTTTACCGTGGTCGGGTAACTAGCCGGTCGGCGCGCTTCGCTCCCGACTTGTCTCTATGTATTTGTAATCTCGACGCATCCTCAATACATGTCGCATACAGTTTATTTATGCATGGACTGTTGCTGCGCACAAATTTAGTATGCAGCATTAAATTCAGGTCATGAACAAACAACTTTTTAACTAAATATTCACAACGAGTGTCTTGTGTGTCTTTCGCGTTAAGAGGTAAACGAGGCTTACGTATGTATGCACTGAGATTAAACGCTGCATAATAAATAACTTTTTTTAATATAATATGATTACCTTGTTAAACAATACGTCGATCGATAAAATATATCTACAATTATGCTGATGTATGTACCTATATGAATAATGGCTTGTCATTTCAAGAGGGCAGATTGCCAAATCTATCGCTGGTCTGATTCTAATTGTAAATTCTATATTAAATTACAGACGTTGATTGTAATAGTTATGAATTATTCATATAAATTAATCTCCACACAAGTCGGACCTTCAGACATAAACTTTTTACTGCGGGAGATTTTATAATTTATTTGATTGGAATGGCTGCAGTCGTATTTTAATTATAACAGCTCTTTTTGCTTTTATAGAGTCGTTTGCGCAGATGTAACACATATTAATTTCATGTTTTTGTTGTTTACGGGTATCCTGTCGGCTTTAATTTTGGCTTAGATCATCGACTTTTTGTGTAAACTTTGCGAAGATGATTTTCTCCCTGAATTTTCAAGTCCCATCCTATTAAAAGTTTGTAAAAGTATTATAATTTCGAATGAGGGGCGAAAAGCTATCACGCCATTTTTTTTTTCTTTCGTCTCCCCCCCCATTTCGCTACCGAACAGCGGAGATGCGGGGAATCGACCTCGGCCAGAGTCGTCCATTGAGATTTGTTTCTCAGACATTTTCAATTCGGAATATTTTAATGAAGCGACTCATTTTGAATATAGATGCCATAATAATGTAATTTAAAAACTAATAGACATTGTAAACCAGTCTATTATATATACATAATAATATTTGCTCGAATGTCAAGATGAATCACAACATCGACTATAAAAATAAAAACTAAAAGGAAAAAAAATCTATTTTAAAGAACAAATTACAAAACATAAGACGAGCGCTCTACAAAAGAATACCTTCAAAATGTAGACCGTGTAAATATTTTTAGTTTATTTTGACATGGTTGACTAATGCGCTCGTTTATTTTTATAGCTGGTTTATTTGAGAGTCGCGTGTGTTACTGCCTCGGAGGTGGGCTCAAGCGGCTATTATTACTTGCCGACACGACATCACTCATCGCGCTAATACCTCGCTGAATTATTATCTATTTTATGTCACGTAGTCTTGACGGGCGGCCAACTTTCCTCCACGTTGACAGACAACCCCTAAATAATCGCGCGCAATCATTATTGACATCGGAGAATGCACGCTTGCAGCTCATAATTAACGTTGACGGAGACTTGGCGCAATATCCTGTTCTATCCGTCGACGATCGATGCGCAGACTCTTAATGTTGATTGTATCCGTGTACATAGCGGCGCGAGCAATTCGTCTCAATAACATCCTGGAAACCTTTGTAAATTTCATTTGGAGCACGTACTATGAATAATTTAACAGTAAACGATCAACATACTTGGCCGTCCCCTGCGGCATGGCAAGTGGACTTAATTAAAATTAGCGGTCGGGCCAGTAACGAGTTATTATGTCTGAGCGGCGCGCTCTTAGTGAGAAATGCGACGGAAACAAAAAGGGGTGGTGTATTACGCGCGGCACCTTTGAATATCCTCAGTTTGGTGAGACGCGGCGGCCACGTTCGCCGGCAGGCGGCTGGCACGCGCGACCCATACTTGATTTATCACTCCATTGTTGCGGAGCGACGACCCACCCCCGCCGGATAAGGCTAAACATTCAATTGCCGGAACGCTCCTGAAACGATTTGTTCTCTCCCCCTTCACTCAATACGATCGATTGACTATTTTCTTCCGGCCCTCTCCCGACGTTTAAGTGTGAATCTGCTATGAGTTTCTTACCGCTTTGATCTCAGATTGTGTATGAACAGGCTTTTTTCTCGGTACACTTTTATGTTAGGCAATGGATGTTTGAAGTTTGAATGCCGTCTGCGCAAAAGTTGAGTGGAATTCTTTATATTTTTGTAGTTCTACTTGGGAACAAAATAATGATAATGAAAATAAAGCTAGCAATATTTTTAGTATTTGTAGTAGATTTTTTTAGTTTTATGGTGTATATTAAGAAAACTTGAATGAAAGCTTTGAAATAACTTTTATTGAATGTAGTGATAATTGTAAGAAAATATGAAATATGGTTCCTAAATCATTTTTTTCTCCATGAATATGATCTGGATGTCTTTAAATTGTCAGTGAATTGGTTTTTCGACCCATCGTAAACTCTAATATCTCTTAATATAATAAAAAAAAAACAGGCGAGATGATCAAGTATCTGCCTATATTTATAGAAAAAATAGAAAATAGCTTGCTTATCATAAATTAAAAAACTATCTTGATAAAAAAAAAAATACAATTCGTTTCTTATAAAATTAATGGGAGCAGCTTCTATCTCTTCATTTACACAATCACAAAAAGCTAATAAAACTCGACAATACAATAATTCCACTTTAAAGCTATCAATCGATGCGAAACTATCGTATCTGCAGATTGTACAACTAATAAAGGAGAAGGTTTCAGAGACAATGGTAGTTAAAGTGCGGGCGTCGTAAACGGCGCGGTCGGCCAACTAGTTTTATTGAGTCGTTCGCGCGCCCGCTCGTAAATATCCCCGTTCCCCGCGTAATTACTCCCCATTCCCTTTAAACTCCGGCACGGTCGCGGTGAGGCGATAAAATAAAATGGAAATATTCGCCGGACAAGATGCGGATTCACTAACATTTCTCCAATAAATCTTTGACATAATGCCCCTCTACTCTGACCTGCTCCGGTCTAGCTTAACAAAGTTATTTTATCACTTCGCGTCCATTCATCTTTGTTATATCATATTACAGCTCTCTTGTGAGGATGGGAACGGTGTCTGAGATTTTCCACTAGTAGGTATCATAAAAATGAAAGTTTTGTTATTCAATCATAATGGAATGTTTGAACAAGAAATATAAGATGAGGTGGTTGTGCTTATTTATGTCCTGTCGTGATTTTACGAATGCACGAGAACTTTTTTACTTGTAAATATAGTTTGTATACACTTAAGTATACTCTAAAAATTAGAACAATGTGGTACTGGATTTGGTCCAAAAGTTACAAAAAAAAATTAGCTTATGTCGAATTTCATAAGGATCGATTCAGCCGTTTGATGGAGAAAAGTTAATAGATGGAGATGTAAATTACTTTCGCTTTTGTAATACCTAGTAGTTAGAATTAAGATAAAAGGGTATCATGTAAAATAGAATACAGGAAATTCATACATTTGCAATAAATAAATAATAACAGCACTGTAATATGTAAATAAAATAAGCGAGGTAAATTTGTAAATGTAAGTAGTATAAAAGTAAGAGAAAAGGTATATGTATGTAAATATTAATTATGTAATTGTAACAAAATACCTAGTGCCCCTGTTCTTGACACTGTTAGGGAAAATAGCTCGTGAATTAATAAAAAAATAAGGCTATCATGAAACACAAACGCCCACCATATATCTGTCTGAGGGATTTTTCCTAAGTGCTAAGTTCAGAATATAGTAATTTATTAAAATAAACAGCTTTGTGACATATAGCTAAGATTATGATAACAGAAAGCTAGTTATAGATTTTCACGGATAGGGGGGGGGGGGGGGGGGGGGCGTGACATAAATTCAATGCAATAATACAAGATGGATAATATCAGTGCTATTTACAATTCAGTTCTCAGTCAACATTTTCTTGCTAATCCAATGAGATATCATCAATAGAGAGATCATACTCATTGAATATGAAGTAAAAGCAAATCTGGTTCAGCAAAACGCATTCAAGCGTTTTAGTATCTTGGCATTATACATATATCTTGCTAAACACACAGGATTGCATTTTCACTGTTTCACAACTGACTGAAGACGAGTTGGGCGATTACCTTACTTGAGACTTACCACACAGAGCCGGGGAAAGCCTATATACGTATATACATCATTGTCCTAATTACTATTTTCAATCGACATCTGATTGATATCTCTAACAAAAAAGAAGCAAATCACTGAAATTATATTACTACTGGCGGCATCTCCTTACCTACAATCGAGAAATCCTTTCTTAATAGGTACCCACACTTCTTTATAAAGGCACCCTACAAATTTTATATCTCTAGGACCAGAGGTTATGTCTGTTGTCTGTCTGTCTTGCATAGGTAAGATTTACTGTGTCTTGTAGTTTTATTAAGAGTCCGATATTTCGGCGCAGTTGCATTCACCATAGTCGCAAGGTGCAGTCTTAACAAGCCCTTCGTTTTTATTTTACCACAAAAAAAATGTTATCGCCGTCACTCGAATTCAATAGAAAACCTAGACAGAAACACCTTCGTGATATCACTTGAACATGGTATTTTTGTCATTTTACAATTTTTTGGCACGCAAATGTAATTGATAATATAATAAAATAAAATAAAAAATAATTTTAGTAAACCCTAACAGTTTACATTATAAGCAAATTCATCCTTGAGACAAATAGTGATTTTTATTATAAATTTCCTTAAGAAAATTTATAATCAAAATGAAATAAACATGTAAATTAAAATAGAGTTGTTAAAAATTAATAAAGATTAAATTGACTCTGACTCTAATTATATACTATTAAAAAATAATGAAATAACGATTTAAAGCTTTAGTCCTCATTAATCATAAATTCATAAGTAGATTGGCCGCATTAAAGTCTAGAGCTCCGCGAATTATAAATTTAGATTAATGTAGAATCAACATTCCGTCAGATTTCTAACAGGCTAACAAGTTCTCACGGCCGTCCACATTGATCGTTATGCAACGCTCATAACAGTAAATTGTTTTTTAAACTCGTCGCTTTTGGTTATATTTCTCATTAACATGTCTTTATGTGTCAGACGTGAATTCATCTTCATCCGATGAATACAAAAAGCTCGCGGCCGGGTATTGTGTTAGGTTTGAACAATAGTCGTATGTAGTTAGAATATTAATGGCACATAATACGTACCGACCGTACATGTCGTCATCACCTCGTGTGTTCTCGTGTCTATTTACGCATTACCACTTCCACATAAACCGAGCAAAAAATACTAAATGAATACTAACAAAAACATGAAGCATTTAATACAATAACAATAAAATTGTTACCACAATATTACTTGTTGTGCTTACGAAATAGTTAATTCATAATATTGTGTAATTTTTTTTTTAATCGAAATTAAAAATGTTTATAATCTTAAATTTTATTTTGTTACAGGCGAGTCCCGAAAATAGCAGAAATGCTTCACCAAGATATCACGATGCGTCTATGGATGATGTAAGTTATCGGAAACAAATTTTGGTTTTGGAACTTGTAGCTTTGTGTTGTAACTCAAATCTCAGCTTTGTTTTGCATTGTAAAAAAAATATCGTCAATTGGCATTATGTGGAACTCCAAATATCAATTGGGACATAACTGCTTACAGGCATCGGACGCAGGCTCTCTGTTCCGGGTGACGGGTGCGGCGGCGGGCGGCGGCGCGGGGGGCGGAGGCACAAAGAACGAGCTGGTGGCGCGGGGCGGCAGCGGCGGCGCGCTGGCTCTGTCACGCGCGCCCGTCGGCGGCAGTGCGAGCCCCGCGCCCGCGCCGCTGCCGCAACCCGCGCCGTCGCCCGCGCCTGCCGCGCTGCCGCCGCCCGCGCTGCCGCCGCCGCCCTTCCGCGCCGACACGCCACACAGACCCAACGGCGCACACATTCCCGCCATCGAAGGGCACGCCGCGACGCAGATACCCGCGCGCCCGGTGGGCGCTGCCGGACCCGACACGCCCGAGCGGCCCGCCGCCAACACCAACAAGCTGCAACCGGGCGCGCGCGCTGCCGCCGACAGCCCGACGCCGGCACCGCCCGCGCCGCCCGCACCCTCGCCGCTCTTCCCTACGCACACCGCCTACCAGTCGCAGTCGCAGTCGCACGCGGCCGCCGCACTACCCGACTACCGGCACACGAACCACGAGACGCGGACCGAGCCGCCTGGGGAGCCGGCGCCGGGCGCGCCGCTCGACCTCCACGCGCACCACGCGCCGCGGCCGCCGGCTCCGCGCGCCGCCCCGCCCCTTCCCGCGCACGCCTCCGTTCCTACCTCGTTCCCGAGCCGGGTGTCCGCCGCGCCGCCTGCCGCCGCGCCGCACTCCACGCCTTCAGCCATCCCGACTTGTCTTCCGAGCCGGCCACACTCCCCGGCCGCGCCCGTCTCCCGCCCCTCCTACCCTCCTCCCGCATTCGGGTCTAGTCACGTGAACTCGAGCACGAGTTCCAGTATTCACAGTCACACGATACCCTACCAGAGTCAAGCGAGTCTACAGAAACATTCCGTTCAGTCGGTGTACGCGAGCAGACCGTCGCACCTCGCGCCGTTCAGCGTCGCGTCCCACCTCACGTCGGGGCTCGCGCCCGCGACGACGGCGAGCCAGCCGCTCGCGCCCCATCCCCTCTCCAGCCATTCCATCGCAAGTCACGCGACGAGCCATCGGCCTCCGAGTGCGCCCGGCGCGCCGGCGGCATCCACGCCGACGACGCCCGCCTCCACGCCCAATCACGTGGGGCTCCCGTCGCCGGCGACCACCGCCTCGGCCACGATACCCAACTATGTGTCGAGCCTGAAACATCCCGGGTTGAGCTCATTGGCGCCACCGGCGAGCGCGTTGCTGCCGCCGCCGCACGCAGAGTCGACGAGTGCTACGGCACCGAGCTCTGCGGCGGCCATAGTGACATCGGCAGCGACGGGCGCGCCTCACCCCGTCGTGCCCGCTGCGGCCGGCGCGGACACGCGGTCCGAGCTTCCGGCCCGCACCGATAGCCCGGCGGTGGTGTCGTCGGGTCTCGCCTCCAACGGGTTCCCGCCGCCCGCCGTATACTCGGCAGCCGCCTACCCGCCGCTCTACGCGCCATATGCCACTACGCTCCAGCACAGCCCCTACCTGCCCCCGGCGGCAGCTTCACCGAGAAATATCACAGATACGGTAATATTCTTTGAACTTCAGTCTAGCATCTCTTTAAACTACCAGTATAATTCAATTTCTCCGATACTAAGAGTCGTCCCGTTTTGCTGTCACTGCGTTGAAATAATGAATATCATGGTAAATTGATTGCTGACATATGTTTGGTCCATGCGTATTTCAGCGAACGAGTTTATCCGCGTCGCCGCTGGTGGCGCCTAAAACTCCAAAGGGCGTGCGACCCCATACACCTGGCTCGACGGGCGCGGCCGGCGCTGCGCTCACCTCCTACTCTCCGCGGGGACCCAGCCCCACCAGGGAACGGGAAAGCTTCAGGTAATTTAAAAAAGAATTGAATTAAATCGATATTTTTAAAGTACTAATACATGTTAGAATGTGTTAAGTGCGCCACACCAACGAGTGAGAAAGAGAAAAAAAACACTTATTCCAGTATTTATTTATATTACATTAAAACACATTTAATGTACAGGGACGAGTCGACTTCCTCTATGTATGTGTTTTCGACTATTAACTTAAGAATCATCGATTGTGCGCTCTTTATAAAAATTTGCATTAACAATTTGATAGAATTTTAAATTCGAATATGAAACAATTTTATTCAGGAGTTGTAAGGTAATAGCCCGACACGCTTATCATTTACAGGTACCATTAGCTTACTGTAGCTGGTGATACAAGCTTCTTGGCATTTATGTTAATACACGTCAATGTCTAAATTTATATAGTATTAGGGTTGTACACTTATCGTATTTTTTTTTCTTTAGACTCAATCGGATCTGAATAAATTTATTCAATTGTTGACATTTTGTATATTTATTTAACTTTACATTGTTATAACTTTTACTCATCAGTTATTCAGGATGTCGATTTACCTTGATAAATAAATAAAAACAAGTGTTATGTTTCATTATGATCTTAGCGACAACTGCTAGAAAGTCCACTGCTAGATATAGATAGGCCTTTTTCAATAACATTGGTTAGAAGTGGCTTGCATCCAGCCTTTTCCTGTCACTTGTATGAGGTCTTCTGTCCACCTTGTGACTGGTATTATTACGCTGCGCTGGCCGTTAAGTATTATTTTTAACCGACTTCCAAAAATAAGAAGGTTATCAATTCGACTATGTTTTTTTTGTATGTTTGTTCAGCGATTACTCCGCCAATTATATTATAGACATACTTTTATTTGCGACAAAAACAATCACAACATACAAACACTAAAATTAAACGATAAATTCAGTCGTTTTTGTCACAAACCGGTTATTACCGGGTTATTGTTATATGAACTGGTGATTGTTATTGATATAAACAATTAAATGTAAGTTAGGTACACTATGAAGGTTTTGTATATTATAAGTGTTAGTTTACGAAGGCTATTTGTAAGTGCTGTGCAACAACACTCTGTGAACTTCAACAAAAAAAAGATTCAGTTTATTAAATCGTTGACTGTGTGGTTTTGTTTACACAGTAATATCAGCAGTTTGTCCCGCGGCACGGCGCCGCCACCCGTCTCAAGCGCGCCGCACGCGCCGCCGCTGGTCGCGCCGCTCGCCGCGCCGCTGCCCGCTCCCATACCGGTATGACGTCCCCATTGTTTATATTCTAACTTGGTGAGTTTCTTGCTCCTATAACTTACTGAAACTACCAAAGACTACTGGCTATAAATGAACGTTGAAGGTTTTCTAAAATAGGGGTCTATATTATTTTCATTGCGCAAACAGAATATTTTCGTCTCTCGCTGACCCTGAAGAAAAAAAATACTGAAATAACAATGGTGGATATTTTTGTTATAAGCATTTTATGCGTCATTACACATTAATATTGATTATTTACGTCATTATTTTTCACATCGCAAAAGTTCGACGGTTTGGAGTGGATTTAATTAGGATTTTTCGAAATCTTTTTCTCATAGGAACTAGGAATAATTCAAACATCCGCTCGATTGGTAATCGAACCTGGAACTTCTGCTCCTAAAGAATACTTACCATAACTTCATGGATCCATAACAGCCTGTAGTAAAGCGACGATGTAGTCGAAGGTGAAGCATGCAGACCCAGAAGATACCTATTCACTCTGACCTTAAAAAGACCTAAATTGTATCTACCAGGGAACAAAGAAGCCGGCAATTTATTCCATTTCTCAGCTGTACGGATTCAAAACGTAGAATTAAACCGTGTAAAATGTGTGTGTGAATACATTTCAGGGTCCTCTGACTGGCGGTCTGGGCTCCGGCCTGGTCCCGCTGGGCGGCGCGCTGCCCGCTCCGCTCGCGCCGACGGCGACAGCGGCCGGCTCGCTCGCGCCTCACCTCTCGCACTCGTTGGCGCCCGTGCCTACCGTGCCTAGTATCAGCTCCAGTGCCAAACCGCCCGCGCACTGGGGGGTAACGTGAGTACAAACATACACATCATATTACATTATATTAATATGCTGATGACCGATGGGGTCGAGACCAAGACCTGGCAAACGCAATGTTCTCACTTATATGAGGTCTTCTGTACAGTCACGAGGTGTACAGAAGACCTCATATAAGTGGCAGGAAGACGTTGGGTGCAGGCCGCTTTCAAACGGTCTTTTCGGAAATCCATGGATGAGGGTCCAGCAGTGGACTTCTTGTGACTGAGTTGATGATGATGTGTTTAAAAAAAATCGACGCTCTAAATACCAAAGCATGACAAAGATTTAGGATAAGATTTTTTGTGAATGACATAGGACAGGTGACAGAATGACTCTAACAGATCGTTTACATCTGATGATAATTACACTGACAAACTAGGCTAGTACATTGAATTACATGTGTCTAAAACTAATAACCGGCAAGTGCAGCGTAGGAAGACCAGCCACAAGGTGGACAGAAGATATACAAGTGGCAGGAAGACGCTGGATGCAAGCCGCTTCCAACCGGTCTAACTGAAAATCCATGGGGGAGGCCTATTCCCAGCAGTGGACTTCTTGTGGCTGAGATGATGATGATGATGAAAACTAATAATAGCAAAAAATGTGCAGTCGTTCGTTGGAATGGCGTAGCCTATAAATATGTACATGTAAACATGATGATCGTCCGACGTTCGTTAGAATGTATCGCGATCACATTTGTCAACGGGCAGCTAATTGACCGTTGATCGAAACTTTTTGTTCAACTACTCAGTCACTGTACTGTTCAACTACGACAAACAATGTGCCTTCTAAGCTGGTAAGGCTGGCTGAGGTCGTGGGTTCGATCCCCACCCAGGGTCCACCTACCTACTTCCATTAAATAAATTAATTTAAAAAAAGTAAGCAGTAGTGTAAAGTATTCGGTGTGTGTTTGCAGCAGGCCGACAGCGCCGGAGCGAGCTGGCGGGTTCGCGCCGGCACCACTGTTTGGTGCGCCCCTCCCGCCACCTAACCCCAATCCCTTCTCGGCGGAGTCGCTATTCCAAACCAGTAAGTTATTGTTTTTATTGTAACAATATCATATACCTATGTGTTTTATTTGAGACTGGCAGCAAACAAAATATATGACTACATTTTGAGTAAGGAAACAAGAAAGGACTCTATAACAAAGAAAAGACTCCTTCAATTACATGACACTGGAAGTAATAAACACATATAAATTGGATGCGTTCTGTACCTCAAAACACAAACCTGAACCAACCTGAACACAAGCATATATGTACACATGGACTTCCATGTGTACTATAATTAGAAGCGTGTAAACTGTTAAACTCTTCTTGGAGATGAGATTGTATCCATAGAGAGGTACTCGTTGAATATAAAGTAAAAGAATGGCACATTTCAGTTCTCAGCACTTTTGAGAATAAGGCATATCCTTAAGGCCTTTTAGTATCTTGGCCTTATACATATATCTTGGTGTTGCACTTTCTAATCACAGGATGGCATAGTCACTGATCACAAGTCACGACACTTAGACGCTTCTAACAGTGTTGCCCGACGTGTCGCGACTGAAGACAAGTCAGGTGATCGCCCTACTTGAGGCTTGCCACACAGTGCCAGACAAAACCTATCTACATATCATTTTTCTTTATTCTTTTATTTATTTATTTAATAATCAAATTAATACCGCGTTAACCTACGAGTTACACTAATGCTAACTAAACATGCAACATTAACTTTCTTTATTAAATATGTTTTAAAAAAAAGTAAGTTTCAAGAGGTCAATAACAATAGTCATGATAATAAAATAACAAACAGCAAATATGAATAACAATAGTATGTACGTATATTTACAAAAGAAAAAGTATTTATGTATTCTATCAATCATCTAGTTTCCATAGTACTATCCTTGCTTAGGTTGGGCTAGATGGTGTTGTATGAAATGTCCACTAATATGATATAATCAGAGCATCATCATAATTAGTTCTTGTAGTGTTAGGTTGCGTTTTCACTAAATATGTGTGTTGCGTGTTCCAGGCCCGGGCGCGGACCTGCTCCGGCGCGAGCTGGACAACCGGTTCCTGGCGGCGGCGGGCGCGGGGGTGGCGGGTGCGGGCGCGGGCGCGGGTGCCGGCGTGCGCGAGATGCACCACCACCAGCACCAGCACACCCACGTGCACCAGCATCCGCCGCCGCCCGCGCCGCACCCACACCACCCGCATCATCCGCACCATCTGCTCATGCCGCACCATCCGCCCCTGGTATGTACACAACGCACACCTGTAGGGGTATTCAGAAATCTTTCGGAATCTATATCTCCGTCTCTGTCGTTTCCATGGCGAATGACAGAGACTGAGATATAGATTACGAGTTTTTTAAACTTATATTTGTTAACTCTCAGGTTAACTTCATTTAGGTTATAGTATTATTAAAACACTTTATTTATAAATATATATAAAAAAAAAAAAAAAAAAAAAACTGTAAAACTCAACAGTTGTTAGTAACAACTCATAGGCTCAAGCCCTGCATATTTAATAGTAGGTGTAGTAAATAAGGCTAGCTAAGCTGGCAATAAAAAAAAAAAAAAAAAAAAAAAAACCTCTCAGGTTAAATGGGCTGTTGGGTGTGTTTATGTTATTTCTATATGACAGGAATATTTAACTGGATGCGCTGCTAACTTTACACGCTCAAACGGCTGAACCGATCGTTATGAAAATTAGTATAGAGATAGCTTTGGACCTGGAGACGGATATAAGCTACTTATCATCATCATAATCATCACCGTTTTTCATAACTATGCGAGTGAAACCGCGGAACGCAGCTAGTCTATAAATCGGGGATTATTGTTGATCTATGATTTTTGTTATTTTCCTATCATAATTTCAAAGAATCCTCCCAGTTGCAAATACTGCGATCTGCTCCATACAAACGGATTTATTTTTACTAGACTATAGTCCTCTCTCAAGTGATTAGTAGATATATCTTATGATATCACATTTTTACATTTACGCCCATCGACTACAAAGTCGCTTTTAAATTGAATAAGCAGTTTTTTTTTATTTTTCAATGTTTACAATTATTAATTTCAGTTCAAAGACATGAGCAAAATGTCATCCCTGTACCGGTCCGGCATCGGGCTCGGCTACCCTTACCCTTCGAGTTTACTCCACCCGGCCAACCCCTACGTGCCGCCTGCGCCGCTCTCATACGCACCCACTAAGGTAATATATCGCTATTAATAAACATTATTTTTATCTAAGTTTACTTACATCATTTCAATTGTGAATTCATCTTCTCGCTTATTCGTTTTTTCTATTTTGTTCCTTCATCAGTAGAAGAACTTTAAATTATCTTACTAACGTTTCTTTGTAAACGCTTTGATAGCGCTTATGATTTGTATTTATGTTGCAATATACGTACATTAACCCTGCCTCGCGTGGTGTTAACAGCCCGTAGTGTCGGCCGCGAGCGACTCCGCCCCTAAACCACCACCACGCCCCGCCGCTGCGGTAGGTCACCTTCGAGCACTTCATTATCTAACCTCATGCATGCACTCTGGTTTACTTTCACTCTATTGTCAGATTAAAATCATATGTTACTAATAAAATTTAATGATACCTCACTTCTAACGTAACAATTTTAATAACCACGGTAATTGTCTATTTAACAGAAATCTGGCAAATGGAATGCGATGCACGTGCGGATCGCGTGGGAGATTTACAACCACCAGCAGAAAGAGAAGAGCGGCGGTGCCGGTGCCGGCTCGGGCGCGATCTCAGCGGCTCCTTCCGCGGAGAAGGATAAGCTGCGCGCATTTCCGAGCGGCGCAGGAGCGAGTGCGCCGCCGCCGCCGCCCGCCGCCTACCGGTCGCCGTACGAGTTGCCGGGCGCGCCCTACCTGCCGCACCACCCGCACCTAGGTACCGGCCCCGCCTCCGGCCGCTACGAAGAGCGCGCCGCGTACGCAGCCGCCGCCGCCGCCGCCGAATTCGCGCACCACACTGACCGCGGTTTGCGCGTTGCAGGGGTGTCGCCGTTCGCGCGGTACGGCCCTGGCGCGTACGGCGGCGCGCCACCCGGGTTCCCGCTGGCCGCGTACGGGCGCGAATTGGCGCTCTCCTCGACCCTGCACGGAGTGCACCACGCGCCGCTCGCGCAGCTGCACGACCCGTGGCGTGCGCCGCCTGCGCCGCGCCCACTGCACCCACCGCCGCCGCACCCGCCCGCCGCGCTCGCCGCCGCCGCCGACGCCGCGCGCCGTGACCACGAGGAGCGCGAGCGCGAGCGCGCGCGCCGCGACCGGGAGGAACGCGAGCGGCGTGACCGAGAAGAGCGCGAGCGTCGCAAGCAGCGCGAGCAGCGTGACCGGGAGATGGAGCGCGCGCGAGTGCGCTCGCCGCTCCGGAACGGCGCCATCGAACCCAAGGAGGAGCGCAAGGAGGCACCGCGGCCGCTGTATGCGCCGCCTCCGCCGCACCCAGCGGGCGGCGTGGGCGTGCCACCCGCGTGGGACCCCTACCGCGCGTTCGACCCGCTACAGCACATGCGGTTCGCGCCGCTCGTGGAGGCCGCCATCCGCGCCGAGGAGGACCGCGCCAAGATGCTCTCGGCGTACGCACACCACCAGCAGCTGAAGGCGAGCCCGCTGGCGCGCGCGCTGCCGCCGCTCTCCGCGCACGGCATGCCGCTGCCGCCGCTCGCGCCGCCCCTAGCGCCGCTCGCGCCGCTCGACCTGCTCAAGAAGGAAGAGCCGCGATGATAGCGCACGCCGCCCGGCGACCGACCTCCACACTGACACTGATCACGCTCTATTTCGTGTATATCGTTTCTCATTATCGGTTAGAGAATTATTTATTGTTTCGTCGCTTGGGGAGCGGCCGCGAGCCGCCCGACTTGTGCAATATGGACGGAGAGACACGACGCCGCTCGTTTATTTACATGAGAATATCTATAGACTTGTTAACGTGACCACATTATTAGTTAATTATACATCGGATCGCCGATCGTGCGCGGGATAGGATTATCGGAATCCCTATCTATATAGTTATACATATTTATATATACTTATAAATAAAGTGTAAATATTAGGATGTAAATTAGTGTTAAAGTATAGAATCGGTTTATTTAACGACATTATGAAGGAAAAATCCCATAAATTATTATTGTACCGGGAGTTTATTTTACGCTTCCGTTAAAAAAATCTCAATGGTTTTTCAATTGTACCGGTGGAATTTTATTTATTTATTTGTGCTCCTCTAGTGATCGATATATCGGCTCAGGTTCGTAGCCTACAATTTCTTTGAGTACTTTAATTCAAGCCGAGGCGCAATGTGATACAAGTATATGATAAAGAAATCATACATATATGTATCACATTGCGCCTCGCTTCAAATTAATTTTGGTAGTAGACATTCAGATAATCGTATATTTATGTAATTAACATGTGGACAAAAGAAGATAATGAGGAAATTGTGAGTTATGAACTAAATCCGTACAATCTAGTGCCCAAAATCAGTTATATAGAAGTTGATGTTTCTTTTTTTATTGCATTTAAAAGTATGTGATATTATTGTATTGTGAAATACTACATTTTGTCTGACTTCAAAGTAGTGTCTATTCTCAGATAAATTAGATCAATGTATTGCAATAATGTTCCAGATGTTTTTAATTCAATCATGTCATGTTTTAAAAGTCAAATATTTTTCCTATTTTATTGTTTTAGCAGTGTACCATTATACTAATGTACATTTTGTGCCATTGAATCGGAATAAAGGTCATTGAGTCAGACAAAATTGGATTTAGAATCTGTCTCAGTAAGGCACATCTGATGGTTTGTGTTATATCTCATAGAATTGCGAACTCAGAAGTGTAATATAGTTTATACAAGATCATTCTGTATACTAAAAAGTAAATGAAAAAGCTTGGTGCGATTCAGAAAATACCATTAAAACTTTTGATTTTTATACCAATAAGATTTTTTATGTCCTATCCTCCACCTTCCTTAATTTTCAGTTCAAAACCTTTCTTATCTTTTTATTGAGTTACGAGTATTTAGATATCTGTGCAACGCTGGAGCGACACCAGGCGATCGTCGGAGTAATGAGGATAACTATTTGAGAAATTATATTGATTGATATAGAGTAGGGTTTTTTGCTATGCAGAAGACCAACAAAGCATGGAAAAGAGATATCATGATATGAATGCCCTGCGAGATTGAAACCGGCATCAAATAGAATATGTACTTTTATATATTATTTTACATGGAAAACTAACAGCTACAAAAAGCTGTAAATAATTCAATTAATGGGAACAATTTTCTAAGGTTTCTGCGATGGTTACTCGTTGAAATGTTACAAATTTTATTTATTTCGACAACCAAACAGCTTTTTACACAATATCAGAGAAAATAAATTAGGCACAATTAAGCCAAACTTAGTTTAACACTGAAACTGATGTTAAACTAGTAATGTGCAGCAACAGAAACATTTGAGATTTGAAGCATTTAACGGATCTATCGCGTATATTTTACATACTTGTATGACCTGACATTTCGAACACTGCAGCGTTCGTGGTCACAGGTGAGACTCGTATAAATTATGTAAAATTTACGCGATAAATCCGTTAAAATTTGTTTCATTTCAACGTACTTGTATAATCGTTATTTTTAATGTCTATGATGTTAACCCAAGTAATATAAAAGCTTACCTTTTAAGCCTCACGGCTAAGCGGCTGAACCAATCAGTATGAAATTTAGCACAGAGACTTCTCATCTTTAGAAGCTGAACACTATTTTATCATCATCATCATAGTTGTTTTTTATCACGCAGATGATGTGATGGTGATGACTAGCTAGTATTACGATGAAAACTAGAAGCCGATGTAAAAGTAATTTGACGGATGTTTTTGAGTTTCTTAAACTTGTTGCTTAATATAGTTAGTTGTCGCGGAGATTTTCGCCAGTACCTGTATTGCGCGTTTTTTCATACAATAAGAGAAACCGTTTTATACTCCTAAATATAATTAAATTTCGATTTGTTTTTTACCCGATTGCGCAAGGAAGAGGTTTATTTTTCGAGTGTGGGTATGTATATTTCTGTATTACTTCCTACACCCTAAACGCCTTTGATGACCGATTTTGATGTACATGGTGTCATTTGATTCGTCTTTACTCCCAGTCTTACGTCATAGGCTACATGTTTTTGTAATAATAGTAATAAAACCCTCACAAAACTTGGAAATTTCACATTTTCGTAACATTAACGAATTTATTCGTAATAAATGAGTGATTTGCTAGAATTATACTAAATAATGTGCATATAATAACTTTTTACAGCGATTATGCGCATATTTTCTCACACAAAAAACGTACACTCAACAGCGTAGAGAAATCCTAAGGTAGATTGCAAAAATCGCTCTTCTGCATCGGATATTTTCTTTTAAATATAGATAGTTCATCATCATCCACACCCTATTCTATCCCACTGCTGGATATAGGTAGGTAGGCCTCTCTCTTATCATGCCATCTGCCTTGATTCTGTGCCAAGGGTTCGACCAGCGATAGACACAATATCGTCCACCCATCTTGCAACTGGACGACCTACGCTACGCTCTGCTTCCCTCGTCTTGAGCACACTCGGTTACGTAATATTATTATATGTTCTGTGACTCTATCACAACCTTACCCCACCTGTCATCACTGCGTCTAGCAACATGTCCTGGGGCCGTACCACAAGCGTTCAAGTAGTCTTATTCAATATTACTTTGACTTTTGTCTCGGTCTTTCTACAGTTATGAGACCAGCAAGACAATGGTCAAAGTAATATTGAAATAAGATTAGTTTTAGAATTGTGGTAGCCCCTCTGCCCAGTTCCGCTTTAATTTCATTACCGCAATCCCGACATCTCGAATACAAAGATACTTAATATTTAATAAATTGATACTTAGTTTTTTTTGACCGACTGCTTATGGAGGGTTATGGTTTTCGAATGTATGTTTCTTTAAGGGGCAATTAATTTATTACGTAAGACTATTTTTGCTAGTTTTTGACTTGCTCGTAAAATAATAAATAAATAAATATTTGTGGACATTTCACACAACACCATCTAGCCCAAACTAAGCAAAGCTTGTACTATGGAACTAGATGGCTGATAGAATACATATATACTTTTTTTTGTTGTAAATATATATATATGATGCATAGAAACACCCAGACACAGAACAAACATCCATGTTCATCACACAAATGTTTGCCCTGGGTGGGGATCGAACCCACGACCTACGGTACAGCAGGCAGACATACAACCAACTGAGCCACAAGGCCACTCAGTGTTTAGTAGTTTGGTTTTTAAAATAAAATTACGCATTTTGAAGTCTGTTATTTCAGTATTTTAAACTATAATTTTATTATTCAGTAAATGCTAGTTGAGGCTCATTTTCATATCGGTTTATAAATAGCGGAGTGACGAGGTAGGTACCTAACAAACCTAAAGAATACAAATCTACTTTTAAGTCTGTAAAAACTGACAAAAACCATTATTTTTTGCGGTCACTACGCTCGCGCTATAAAAAATGTTATACAGTACTGTACGGACTACTAACGCACTAGTTTGTTTTGGGAAGTTCATTTGCCATCGAAGTAAAAAAGTAAACAGTTAACAATATGAAAAATGAATTGAATTCTAGACGTTTTTGGAAGACGTAAAGCGATCCTGAATCTTAATGCTTGTAAATCATTTTTCCACTTGATGTCTATGATATGGGGGATTGGTCTACGATCCAAGAGGGAGGTTCACGACCGCCCATTAGGAAGGCCCAGAAAGCTGATAAAAAATCGGATTGGAATTTATCTAGCCATTTCAGACAAACGTTTTAGATTTTAAGCCCTCCGGCTATTGGATTTAAATTAGAATTTGTAGACGATTTAAACCTTAGTTTAAATCGTCTGCAAAAGCTGTAAAGGCTATAATATAATGATGATAGTTGCCTACCAGATGCCTAGCCCTAATCCGGATCAAATATCAATGCGAATTATAAAACATCTCATTGAATAGTTAAATGCAACCAATTAATAGTTGTGTTACCATTTTAATAAAACACATTTAAAAACACAGTAAACTAAAAATAAAAATTTGAAGTTATGCTCCACTACACTGTATTTTCACGGTAAGTATATTACATTATTAAATAAATCAACAGTTGATCTAGCTACTTCTGAGGTGTTTATTTCCTGTACCAAATTTGAACAGTTTTCATTCTCTTGACTTTCTTCTGCAACTGAAGAACGCCGTAGAGTAAAGCTTCGGCGGTAGGTGGGCATCCAGGCACGTAGATGTCCACAGGAACAATGCGGTCGCAACCCCTGAAACAAATATAAATATAAGGTGGACATTTTCACACAATGCCATGAGAGTAAATAAAGGGGGGGGGGGGGGGTTATTTGTTATTTAACCTTTATTTAAAATGTTGTTATTAACGCATTTTTATTAACAATTTGATGCATCTGAGGCTTGAAAGTGCTAGAAGCCCACCAACACAAGCCTTACTTTCTAAAAAGAATTGACGAAAAATGTAAAACTTTCGCGTTCGCTACGCTCGCACATTAAAAGTAATTATAATGCATTCCGTGAAGTTTTGTATTGAGACAAGATGAAATAATATAATAGGTTATCTTCAAACAAAACCAAATATTCGAACCCAGGTCGTGGAACCCTTATGAAAGCTTTTGCTACGCCCATGCACAATGTTATATAGAGACCCGAAACTAAATAAAGCTAAAACTGTAGGAACTAGATATTAAGTAGAGTAGAATAAATTTATACTTTTTTTGTAAATACATACCTACTTATGATACATAGAAAAGGGATCGACGTATATGGTCAAAAACGCAAAAGACCAATAGACGCATTTATCCAGTCACACTAATGGCACAAAACATAATTAATACCCAAATACGTGTACGCCCAAATACGCAATTGACCAAAACGGAAATACGCGATTGACCAGTAGTTGTACGCTCAACAATTATAGCGATGCAAAGTTCGCTCAGTGCTGGTTTATTGTAGCTTTTTCTGCAGCTAAGAAAGTGACACAAAAGTTGAAGCAATTATTATTATTTTTTATACAAGATAGACCTACGATTGACGCAGTACTCCATACACGATCGGACCTGTGCCTGATACAGATGAAGCAGTTTGTTGAGAAGTATCGCCTGACCTTATTAATGATGCCAAGCTTTTTACTAGCCAGTTTAGCCTTAGATTCAAGGTAGCCCTTAAGTAAGTTCATTGTTGGGGTTAACGTGAGTCCCAGCAGATCAGGACGGTCTGTCATTGATAAAAATACATTTCGGAAAGTAGGAGACAAAAGAAACTCACTCTTTTTGGCGGAGAAAAGGTAGGCTTGAGTCTTGTTGGCGTTGAATTTGACTAGATTTTCGTCATCCCAGTCGGAAACAGGTCTTAGAGCTTTATTCATACGCACAACCATATCGTCTCTCAACTTCGCCGCCTTGATTTCAGCCTTTTTGGCTCTTGGACCAGAAGTGTATCTTTCCACAACTGTGCTGTCATCTGCATACCCTAAGATACCAGGTTTCAGCAGGTCATTAATATGCAGCAGGAAGAGAATAGCGGAGAGTACAGACCCTTGAGGTACGCCGGCGTTTATTGCCATTTGATCGGACGAGCACCCGCCAACAACCACTCGAATCGATCGTTCTCTCAAGAAGTCTTTTATCCAAGAGCAGAAGGAAGCAGGTAGTCCATAAGATGGGAGCTTGTTAAGGAGACTGTCGTGCTAAACCCTATCAAAGGCCTTCGAAATGTCGAGAGACAGCCAAAGCCTCACTGTTGTTCTCGATGGCCTCGCTCAGAATGTGTGGCATACACGAGAAGATCCCCAGTCGACCGATTTCAGCGAAATCCGTACTGTCGGTTATCACAATTTAAAGTAGGCTCATTTGAACTTTTTCTCACACTCTTAAATACAGAAAAAGCAAGATAAAACGAGCGCTCAGCAAACTTTGAATCATTATAAGAGTTGATAGTAACCCTGCAGAACAGAAATACACCATTGACCAAATCTGAAACTATCAACACTCATATTTGCAGAAATCTACAGCTATGTGAAATATATAGAAATTAAACAAAGTAACTTTATTTACTTTTATAAAAACTGAGAAATTTGATTTTTCTCTCTGCAGCAAGAGACTATGGATCTGCGTATATGGTTTTAATTTCAACTCAATACCTTCACGTGTTCCCGAGATACAGTTCTTGACAAATGGACAATAAAGTGATCCTATAAGGGTTTCGTTTTTTCCTTTTGAGGTACGGAACCCTAAAAAAAAGCATCATGAATAGGCACCCTTAATACTGAAGCCTATAAATATGTGATGTACTGTTTGACCATTGCACACACAAACACAAAGTTCCTATTAAAGATATGATTTACCTTACAACTGAGTAAGAATAGTGGTAATATCCACCACCATTGGCACAGCTGCCCATTGAAATGACCCATCTTGGATCAGGCATTTGATCATATACTTTTCTCAAAGCAGGTGCCATTTTGTTAGTGAGAGTTCCAGCTACAATCATCACATCAGACTGACGTGGAGATGCGCGGAATACAACACCATATCTGGAATACAAGATAAACAAACTTAAAATCATATATTATGACCATTTGTATGAAAGACCATGCCATGCTGCTTTAAATATAGTGTAAACAACTCTATTTTCGGTAATTAACTTTATAAACTCCAATATAACATTTTCATGAGTAAAATAAAGTACGTTTATTTACAAATCTTACCTGTCCATATCGTATCGAGGAGCAGCTATGTGCATCATCTCTACAGCACAGCAAGCCAAACCAAATGTCATGGGCCACATAGAATTTTTCCTCCCCCAGTTTAACAAGTCGTCAAGCCTGGCAACTGCTGTTTCTGCTAAGTTAGTGGCATCTTGAAATGGAGAGTAAGGGCGCTTTTCCGTAGGGCTTGGTGCTGGTAGATGAGTTTGACGTATTTGCTCTACCACAGGCGCGAACGCTCCTTTTTTTATTGCTGAGAGTATGGAGTTGGGAGCAGCAGCTCCCAGAGCCTTGATAGCCTGCATTTTACCTGAAAAATATGATCATACCTATAAAGGGTAATATTCAAGATCAAAATATTGATCGTAGTCGCCAATCAGTTTCCCGGAGGTTATTTATAACAACCACAACCGATGAAAACTTAGTAATACGTACAGGTTTAGCACATATGACTATTAATGATAATAAATAATTTAAAGTTGAATTCACTTAGAACCTAGAAATAAAATAGATACAAATTACAGATTTTACGTAATGTATGAATTACGTTTACGAAGACAGTTCACTTTTTTTAATGTCATTGAGCATTTATTAATATATAAACACGAATAATTCCGGCTCTTTCAAAATATTTAGACATCAAAATAATATCGTAATTATTTGTTTTGCCGTTTGAAAAATAATAAACATTATTAGACAACATGATTAAAAAAACTTTTTGTTCAAGCTACCTTCAAAAATGTTTTTTAAAGTTAGGGCAACTTAAAAAAAAGGGGCGTCAATGTCAGTTAGTGTCAAAAATATGACAATCAATTAAGCAGCTGTTTATTTGCAGTTGTTTTGCAGCAACCTTTGGCAGCAACTTTATTAGATTATTAGTCTGTGCCATAAAGGTCTGTGCATTGCAGTCACAAATTATAAAGTAATATGTCCAAGGAATTGCAATTGTTGTTTATTTCCAAACGCGTTTACAGTTGACGCCTTTATAGTACATTACTCTTTGAGTTGACGTTAATCAGAGTATTGTACTAAACGTTAACAAAAAAGCCTGTCCGCCGAACTAAATTTGAATTGAAAATTATAGTCGTAAATAGGTAGTACAATATTTGAAATCGAATAAAAATAATTTAGGTTACATTCATTACATACTTATCATACGTTTTCTACGTATGTAATGTAACAAAAATTATCTTTCAGTTCAGCCTTGCAATTTTATACAATGTCTGCGGTGAAAAAGGTATGTCGGTTTGATTTATTTATTTATTTATCATCATTAGTACGGCTTATCACCAATTACACTAATTACATAAAATTATAAAATACGAAATATTCATGTTAAATTAGATAACATGACCTAAAATTAATAACAACATTCACCACAATAATACACTATTACAATATTATAATCAAAAGTAACAAACAGTAATAATTATTGAATTATGTCAAATAATAATACTATAAAACAGTCATTAACATTCACACATCTTTCTCGCAAAACTTCAGGCATCCAGATAACATTACCTTCCATTCATCAGCAAACACATCACAGGTTGGTTGTTATATTTACTATAATTCTGTGGTGAACCTTACCTGAGTTTCCAAATTTTTTCAGAGAAGGAAAAATATGTAGTGACCATTCTGTCCTCGTCATCCTCATTACCCCTGCTGTTAGTGCACATGAATCGTTGGCTCCTGCTATTTTTATTTAATATTTCTTTTTAACATGATATTAACACAATTACTTTGAATGTGTGAGTAAGTAAGTATTACTAACTGTGTCTCGCAATTTCAATTAATATCCCTATTAGCAATTGTAGGTATAAGATATTTCGTTTAGAACCACTCAATCCAATCTAAAACAAAAAACCAGAGAGTAGTTTCAACCTGAAAAAATAATACTTAGTGTCTTTTTAATAGGTTATTTTTTTGTTTCATAGGTAAAGAAGTGGTTTAATCCCATGACAGAGTTGGATGATGATGGACCACCAAAAAAACTTAAAAAAGAAGATTTGAAAACCTTGCACCAAACACAATCAAATCAGGTATTAACATGTTTCAATTTATCAGTCTGTGTTTAAGCCAACAATTGGGCAACTATTCTTAAAGCACCACTAAACTAATAAGAATTCTTAAAATAGAGTTATTAAAATCTGAATGAAATTATCATACAACTTTTATTCGTTTTTTGGAGTTGTTTGTTAAAAAAATAATTAATTAGCTTAGTGGTTGCCTAAATAATTGACCATATTGTACATCTTAAAATCATGATTACCAAATGTAGCATCAAACAATATTACTGTACATGGTGCATTGTTTGTCACGCCTATGGCATGAATTTATTGTTTGTATAAATGTAGCCATTTGGCACTATTCAGATCCTTTTATTTATTGTTGTTTCATTAGGTTCAAGTTACAAATAAAAATGGTTACAATGGGAACATTCATAAACTGAATGTTGGCTCCAAAAACTGGATGAAGAACTTTGACCCCACTGGTGTTGAAGACTTAGCTGTCCATGTTAAGAAAATCCAAGAAGTAGAAGAGTGGTTGCACCTCGTAAATAACAGTAATTGCAGTGATATGCTTCTACTGACAGGGCCGGTGGGTTGTGGAAAAACGGCTACAGTACAGATTTTAGCAGCAAAACAGGGCATTAAAGTTACTGAATGGATCACTCCACTTGATATTGATATGCCTACTGAATATGGTAAGTTAAGCTGTCTTGGGTATGCTCATACTAAAGAAAAACAGAATGCACAAAGTTTAATGGGATGACAATTTTTGTAAAGTATGTATACAAAATTTAACTAAAACTAGGAAACAATTATATTATTGTTATGTATTTGGTTCTGTAGCAGTAGTCTGTAGTGTCTTCAGAGTTTGAATAAGAAATTTAAATATCTGCTCAGGGTCTAGATGTTAATTGTTTTTATCACAGACATAGGTTTTTATATATGTATATTCTATGGCATCACTGTCTATGAGGGTGAACCATATTTAATATACTTAACTATTTTTTAGTCTATAAACAGTAACAATTAAAAACACTAATACATATTTACTCTCTAGGTACAGCTAAATCCAAGTACTATTTAGCTTTATCAGAAAACAGCAAAGGATACAAAACTATACTTAGATTTTTAACCCCTGACCCAACAAGAGGGGTGTTATAAGTTTGACATCTGTGTCTGTATGTGGCATTGTAGCTTTCAAAAGGATGTACCGAATTTAATCTGTTTTTTTTTTTGAAAAGTCAAAACATAGGAGCCTAACTACTTGAAATATGTAGAAACTGTTTTTCTCCTTTTGAATGGAAAAATACGAAATGTACCTACTTACTGGCAGAAAATGACAAGTTTCAATGAATCTCGAAACAGAAGTTAAGGCCAAAAAATTAACCATTAACCGTAGTTTCTTAAAGTTATGTAAACATATTTCAATATCTTTTCAGGGGACTTTGAATTCAAAGTAAAGCAATCTAAAACATTCCTGGATTTCATTTTAAATGCTGCAAATTTTACATCACTACTAGATAACAATAACAAGAAGCTTGTATTGGTTGAGGATTTTCCAAACACTTTTATCAGAACTCCTGCTGAATTTACTGAAGTCTTGCAGTAAGTATTATATGGGGATCTTGAGACTATGAAAATTGTGCGTGCAGCACACTGTACACGTGATGGAAGTGAATCACAAGACACACGTAAATAATTACGAAACATGCAAAATTATGAATATTTCATAATTTATAGCGTTTCGTACCAGTTTTTGGAATATATTCCAATCTCGTACGAAACTCCACTTTTACTGTATGTACCGCCAAAAACTAGAATGCACTTCCTGAATGGGTATTTCCGAATATATATAATCTAGGTGTCTTCAAATCGCGAGTGAATAGATTGCTTCAGCCAAGTGCGTACCATCGTAGACCGCGACGGTAGCTTGACAGGCGACCAGGCGAGTTGACAGTCAAGGGCAAGCCTATTTTTGAATAAAATAAACTTACTGTATCTCAGGATACCCTGCTGTACGTCAAAGAAGATGCACTACGTTTGCAGACAAGCTGGTCTGCAGTCTTGAACGCGTCTACCCCAAACAGTTGTCGAATATATTTCGACATACGACCAGCCAATTGCCGCTGTGACACATGAATTAATGATTACTATACATACATATTATTTTACTTTTCAGGCAGTATAAAATAAGAGCAAAATCGCCTATTATATTTATTTGTTCAGAATCTCATACAGATAGTAAGAATACCGCAGCAAATCTGTTCACACCATCCTTAAAAGAACAATTTGGCATTCACCATGTATCGTAAGTATCAAAAAATTAAAAAGTTTATTAGTTTACTTTTTGTAGGTTTTGCGAAAATCTTATCTTTTTACCCGACTCCGTAAGAAGAAGGGTTGTTTTTCGAGTGTTTGTATGTGGGTATGTATGTATGTTTCTACATGACAGCCTACAGGTTAAACGGCTTGACCGATTTTGAGGTGCGAGGTATTATTGGATTCGTCTTCACTTCCTGAAGTATTTAAACAAGTATTTATTGTAATAATAATAATAAAAAAACAAAATAAAAAAATGCGTTTTTTTCGTAACCTCTCTAATTAATAAGTAATTTTACTAGAATTATTGTAAAGAATACGCATCTATAATCTTTTACACAGTTTTTACAGATACTTTCTCACAAAAAACGTATACTCAACATATAGACTGCAAAAACCACTTTTCTGCAGTCGGGTATTTTGGTATTCTTTTAATATACTTAGATACTTGTTTCAGCTTCAACGGTGTCTCCCCCACAGGACTGAAATCAGCACTAAAACGGGTCTCTGATATAATAAGTAAAAATTACACAAGTGTATACAACATTCCTACATCGGATATAGTCGAATGTGTAGTGAATTCGTCCGCTGGTGACGTGAGGTCTGCAGTATTGAATCTGCATTTTGCTTGTTTGAAAGGTAAGAAATGTCGAGTTCATTGTTATTTTAAAGCTATTTTTAATATGAATAAAAATTAGTTTTTGTTTTACTCTTATTCTTGGCGTTTTCTTTCAAAAAATCAACGAATAGTACTAATGTTTAGAAAAAAATAGAAAAATCCCGATACCTGGGGTTTTTTCTGTTTGAAAGACGATTTGATACTCTCGAGTATTCTAAGCTGAAGGAAAAGGATTATGTATTTGATTGGACCCCAAATGGTTGGCCTCTAGTTTTACTTTTTCAAATTTTCGTTACTGCGAATTTAAAATATCTAAAGTTAAAATTAAAAAAAAAAAAAAAAAAAACTAATCAAATCGTAGGCCCCGTAGGCCCTACGACGTAGGGTCACAAATAGTTCCAATCATGTAAAAAAACGAAATTAGATAATATTATCATACATATGGTGACAATGACTTTCCAAATATGTTGTATGAAAAATCGAATGTACTTTCCGGTGAAAATCGCCGCGACTAGCTCCTGAACTGTCTGATACTGTTTTTTTTTCACACACATTATTATTTATGTAATTCCAGGTTCGAATCAATGTCTTGAAACCAGTTTGATAGATAAAGAACCCAAAAGTAAAATTACTACGAAGAAGAAGAAACAATCATCTAGTAAATTCGTGTCACTGGGAAAAGATCAGACTGTCAGCATTTTACATGGTGTTGGGAGAGTGTTGAACCCAAAATGTAAGTATTTACATCAAATTAATTTTCATTAAATTTTACACAAGAATTACTAAGATAAAAAAAATGTGGTCGCTCTCCAGCCTGTTTCTGTATTTATTACCATATAATTATGATATAGAGACAAAAGAATGCATATAGGATTGTGAAGTACAGAGTCAGCAAACTAATTTCTACTCCTATACACTATCAAATAACGATTTTTTTGTAGTAGTTGTCGGCTTGCTTTTCCAAATTTTCAACAAACACAAGCCTATATAGTTATATATAACGTATCATTGAATAATGTTGAGGGGTAAAATTAGTTATCTCATACTGGTTGAACAGATTGGCAGCATAACTTAGCAGCTCTTTTAAATAAGATCACATTTTATTATTTCAGTGGTGGTAAATGAAAAAGGTCAAAACAAATTGTCTCACTCTCCTGAAGATGTTATAGAACAGTTCATCACTCAGCCCACTTCATTTGTGAATTTTCTACAAGAGAATTATCTGCCGAATTTTTCTATCATAGACTACACCGATAAGGCTGCTTCTGCCTTGAGTGATGCTGACTTTATGCTTGCAGAATGGAGAGTAAGTTCAGTTATTTCCAAGCTATTTTATTTTTTATTTTGTAATATGCTTGCGCTTGACCGCCGATTCTCCTGATGACAAGTGACGTTGCGGTCTATGATGGAGCGCGCTTACTTAGAAGAAACACATTCAATCGAGATTTAAAGCCGCCCAGATTATATCTATAGGGGAACATCCACTTAGGAAGCGTGTTTTACTTTTTGTAGTGTGTGCTATAAAAATGGAATTAGAGTTTCGTCCGTGTTCTTGGAATAACCATACTGAATTAATGGCGCTTTTTCTAGCTTCTAGCCTTCCGATAGTAAAACGGAAATAGAATGTTATATGCCTACAAATATAGTTCGCAAGTCTATCTCCGATTGACAGTTAATCTAAAGAAAACACAAATTTGCCCCTTTTTTTAAAAAGGTTTTCACCTTTTCCCTTCTTTTTGGAAGTCTATAGTTAGGTAAGAATCATAAATTTTATATTCATCTGTATATATTATATTTTTCAGGAAAAGATGGTCCAGGAGTATGGGTTGTATATGGCAGTCGCTGGTCTGATGCTTGCAAACAAGGCTCCTGTGTCGGCCTGGAACCCAGTCAGAGGGCCTAAGAACATGAGGATACAATATCCGTAAGTTGTATATATTTTTACCCAACTGCGTAAAGAGAGTTATGTTTGCATGTAGGGTATATGCCTAAAAAGCTTGACCGATTTTGATGTGCAAAGTGTCGTTAGATTCGTCTTCACTGCCAGAGTGCCATAGCCTATATTTTTTTCGTAATAAATAAGCATTTTTACTAGAATTATTTAAAAGAATATCATTTATTTCAATTCAATCTCATTTATAATCATTTAGTGAATTTACGCATACTTTCTCACAAATAATGTATAGGTACTCAACAGCGTACTAAGCGTAAAGAAGTTGTAAGTTATGCGTACCCTATGCGCAATCTGGGTGTTTGTCCACATAGAATTTAAGAAAACAATAGTTTTAAAGTTTTTTGCACATTTTCATATGTATTTAGTAAAATAAAATAAAAACTACATAGTTCAATTTTATTTATTGGTGACCGTTGAGTTATTTTTTTATTTCAAGACCCAACCACCATCAACCGCCACCATGGGGGTCGATGTATCCAAAATTAATAATAATAACGGCCTTCAGTGTGGTGGCACTTTTAGGAGTGGCCGTCGGGAGTAAACCACTCGATAACGTTTACTTGTACAACGATTTGCGTGGAATCAAAACCATGCAATGCGAGTGCCGTCGGATGGCGTGGTTCCGATTTCATACATTTGATAGTTTACGTCAACGCGATCGAATAATTTTAAAATGGTTTTAAAACAAAAGAAAAAATCGCACGTCCTTTGAAATAAGTTTGTGTCTATAAGGGCAAAAACCCACGTATATTCGGAATTAATGTATGTGTTCGCAACGATCATTGCATTGACATAATTCTTCTGACCGTAACTCACCCGAATTTCGACATATTCTAAGGCCTGGATCCCTAATAACAATCAATGTGAAGCAGAGCGACAACTGAAAACGTTGCAAAAAAATTAGCAACTTTCTGTATTGATCCAATTTCCATAAAACATACAATACTACGATATATTATCACTGCGCTTCGTTTGACTCTACATCAGTACGATGGCTAGGAAAGTGTGTTTTACTTAGGGTCCCTTCTCTCTCTCTCTCTCTAGGTGGTTCAGCAACTTACATTGTTAGAAACTTAGAAGCGTGTATTTTCACTGTAAATACTGTAATAATACTTTTGATATGTTGACAGTCCATATTTTTAAGTGTTTTACACACTGTTAACTACAAATTTATAGACACCTCTGTGGCCAAAATGGTAAAGGCTCCCAAGTACAGATCGGGATATGTGTAATTTTTTAACTGTCATGTAGATAACTGGTGTAAAACACTCAAAAATATGTTCATATATGGAGCACAAGACTGTGAACATGTTAAACAAGGTCTATTCATTTAGTTGTTTTATTATCCCAAATTCTTTTTGTTTCAGGTCCCCAAAAGAAATGCCTATGCTCGATCCAGATTACTTGTACAAAGGCAAAATTCTAGTTACTGATTACCAAACATACTGTAAAATAATTGCAAGTAAAACTTAATTCACCGTGTCAATCTCAAATGTGATATAAATGAAACAAACTGTTTTCACATACTTATTTATTTCATACACCAATTCTTAACAATATTCTATTACTTGCTAATTAGGACAGGATCATTGGATCTGGGAATGAAAATAAAAAAAGTAAATTAATACCAATACAATTTATTAGTACAAGTCAAAGTTCCTTTACGGTTACAAATTACAGTTTTTACCATACTCAACCAGGTATATGGTATTACACTTCACTTAAATCAGTACTGTTTGTCCATTTTCACTTCACTCTCACGGTTCAGTTTCCGTTTTGCAAGCTTTTGGTAAGAAAATTCTCGTTTAAGATATCATGTAAGGTCTTTATAAAATGCATTTTATTCTACAAAAATACTTACCTGGACTACTGTTTCTACTGTACATAATTAAGACATACATCTCAGAAGCACAAAATATACTTACCTTGGGAGTAGCTTCAGAAATGTCGCGAGAAGCATGCGGAATTTGTGTATTTTGTGTCAGACAGAGGATTTAAGGATAAACTGTGTAAACAAATATTTTTTTTAACTCCAAATGGAAATAGATCAGTCCCTAAGTTAAAATTGCTACGACGCGATTATGCAATCGTGCAAACAGATGCTAGACAAGCAATTCATATATTATTAAAAAACTTTGTCTACATGTTTCATCCCTGTTGGTGTATAGTGTAACTCAATTATTATAATCAGTCAATCTAACTTCACATTATTCCCCCATATCAATCATCTCTCGTACCAGATACTTATGTCAAGCCAACAGGTCAGTTAACAACTAGCAAAATGGTAATATCACCGCATTATTTATTGACCAAAACAATTAACATCAACAGAGTATTCGTCGCTTGCTCCCAACACTTGAACTGAAAAATCACATACTCTAAGCAGCTATGTAGTATAAAGTCTACTACACTGAATTATCTATTAAGACTGAATATTCTCAAAAGACAGACAGCAGTGATATGGACGTGACTGATCATAACGTTTGAATGGTATGGTAGGTGTGGTGGTGTGAATGTTTGTTTGGTGTGGTGCGGAGGGTTATCGGGAGGAAGAGGAGGAGGACCTGGAGCGGCGGCGGCGCGGCGCGGCGCGCGGCGAGCGCGACCGCGTGCGGCGGCGCCGTGGCGGCGAGCGGCGTCGGGGCGGCGGGCTGCGCCGCCGGTACCTGCAACAATAACACAATAACGTTACTTGACATATGCTTTCACTAAACACAATCACATTACTATCACATGAACGTAAATTCTAAAACAAAATTCACAAAAACATTTTCCTGAGTTGACCGGTACTCATGTATAATATTTTGATTCAACAATGATATTTTGATTCAAACTCGTATTTCGCCGCGCTAAAGCCTAATTTATATTGAGGTTTTTAGACATTTTTTTTTTACACAAGATAGATCTGCGATTGACCACCACCTCGCCTGATGTTAAACTAAGACATCTATTAAGCCGCTGACTGTTGACGTGGCGAGGCGTTGTCACCAGCGCAGCTGGGGCCGGCAAAGTGTTCAAACAGTGTTCTACACCAGAACAAATAAGAAGATATGTACTTTGATAAACCATCCTGTCATGCACATTTTCTATACAATAGTTTCAATATTTCACATCTACCAGGCGACGCACGGCAGCATAGTTGGGAGTCCATGTCACTTACGATCCTAAGTCATGGGTTCAAATTCTAAGGCATACACATATGCCTTTTAGAATGGAATGCACTGGAACTCCCTGCCGTATAATCTTGGGATTTTCAAGGCTACATATGAATAAATGAATCTATTAGATTGACGAACTCCATCTTTCGCTTATTATCAGGCGAGTTGGTGGTCAGATTTTTTTTATTCGACGATAGGCTTGCGCTTGACCGTCAACTCTCCTGTTGTTAAGCGACAGTTACGGTCTTACGGTCTACGATGCAGCGCGCTTGCCTAGAAGAAACCTATTCACTTGCGATTTGAAGATATCTATTCGGAAAGACCCATTCAGGAAGCGCATTCCACATTTTGGCGGTACGCACAATGAAAGTGGAGCCAAAGGGTTTCGTACGTGTTTTCGGAATATCAACCATGTAACGATGTCGCTTTTTCGTGCTTCTTACTGTCCGATAGAAAAATGGGCATGGGGGAATGAGATCATGCAAAGCAGACGCACACTCACCGAAATGTATGCGATAGAAAACCGATAAACTGGCAACTTTGCGACGATGCTCCAGACTTTGGAGTTTAGTCCAAACAAGGGAATCGTCACAAATTAGCCTCCTAGCACGCCTCTCAATGGTCTCGAACGCCTCAAGCTGGTACTTATCAGATCCGTCCCAAAGGTGCGAACAATACTCCATGCACGACCGAACTTGTGCCTGATATAGAGTGTAAGCAACTGTTCCGGCGTGAAGAACGGACGCACCTTCGAAAGGATACCCAGCTTTTTGGCAGCTAATTGAGCTTTTGACTCAATATAGGAAAGTTAAGGGTGGACGTCAAAGTAACGCCTAAGAGCTCGAGGTGATCCTTAATCGGTATCGAAACATCTCGGAAAGTAAGAGCCAGCTGTAATTGGCTTCTTTCAGCAGAGAATAGACACGCCTGTGTTTTAGCAGCATTGAATTTGACTAGGTTAGCATCGCCCCACTCGGAGACTGCCTTAATAGATCTATCTCATGTAAAGAAAAGTTATATGAGTATTGTTAATTGCCGCCAACTTCAAACTGTGATAACATAACGTATCGCAATCTGAATATCTGTAGGTTCTAAATATTGATGGTGTTCGGTTCGTGCTATTGATTGTTGATTGTAACTTGTGACGGTGTCATGTGTACCTGGGCGGTGAGTGTCGTCGAGGCGGCGCGTGTCGCGGCGGCAGCGGCCGCGGCGAGGGCCGGCGCGCGCGCGTCGGAATCAGCACAGGCGCCGCCGTGATCTCTTGACCGTCGATTTGACCTACGCACATGCGTAACAAGCGACTAGTGTTTAAAAGCTCTGCCTTCACTTATTTATTACAAGTAGTTCTAAGGACAATAGACCTCGCGAGAGCACACTTTTTGCAACAATACTTGAAACAAGTCAGTACACGCGAGGTCTGCTGCTCGTATTCGAATTCCTAAAAAAATAGTTAGTTTCTGTCAAATTTTACCAAAATCGGGCGATAAATAGTATTGTAGCAAACTTTCTTCTAATAATTAAGAGTCTTACAGTTCGAAATAGTCCGTCTCACTGACACATTATTAAAAATATAAAATGACAAACTAATAAAAAATTCGTCACACCAAACAATAGAAACTAACATAACAATTTTCGTCAAAAATTCATTTTGTTCTAATTGAATTCAATTTTCATACATAAAAATGACTTTTATGTATAAACATTAACTTGGACTAATCTAGTCTGAAATAGTAACTAGATTAAAAATATTACAGATTTTTTCTAGGTAAATATAATCCTAACAAATATTATAAAAGTGAAAATAACTCTCTCTCTCTCTCTCTCTCATTACTATACAGCTGAACCAATTGTTATGAAACTTGGTACTTAGAGCTGGAAACAGGTTATATTGTATCATCATCATCATCACCATCTTTCATCATTACTCTGGTGAAACCGCAGAACAAAGGTATTGTATTATAAAATGGGCTCCTAAATCTACATTCAAGCCTGAAGTTGTGTATTTTATACAAAAATAAAAATAATTACCTCCATCCATATGCTTCATGGCATTTTCTGCTTCATCTGCATTACTGAACTCCACATAGGCGTATCCCCTGCCGTTGTGTGGGTGCAGCCTGTCCATAGGGAACTCGATGTTTTTGATGACTCCGTACGTGGAGAAGATCTCCTGGACGTGATCGCGGGACACGTTCAGAGACAGACGCCCGATGTGGATGCGAGTGGGGCGCGGTGGGGGCGAGCGCTCCCGCTTCTTGCGTCCCGGCGATCTGAAACCAGTAGACTGTTAAAAACTGTCATCTAGCCTGATTGAGTAGTGAAAAAAAAAAGTTTTTTCATTGATAGGGTGGAAGAGTTGTTTTCTTTTCTAAATTTGATCAAGAATCTTAGACTTTTGCTTTTCTACATACAAAAGCTAAAATAGATCAGAAACAGTCACAATCCCTACCTGTCAAGCTTTTCCTTGCTCTTGAGTCGGTCACCAGAAGGGACAGATTTTTTTTTGTCTCCGAGGGGTGACCTGTCTCGCCCTTTGTCTCTGTCTGGTTCACGTCTATCTTTATTAGGGCTCTTGATGGGTGAAGTTCTGAAAAAAAGTTAAAATGACGTTTATTTACATCTATACAGTATACATGTAATAAGACTTTCTCTCTCTCTTCCATGCTATTAGTCCCACATGGTGGTGGGGTCAGCCTTCCTGCTTTTGCTTCTCCACTTCGTTCGATCTTCGACGTCGTCGTCAGTCAGCTCGGCTTCTCTCATGTCCTTTAGCACGACAGCTTTCCACGTGGTTTTGGGCCTACCTCTAGATCTTCGACCGGGGTTGGAAAGTTGTAGTGCTAAATTCCCTACGTAATCAGGTGGCCTCCTCTCGACATGCCCATACCATCGCAGCCTACTCTCCTGCGTCTTCTCGGCGATGTCGCGCACACCCAAGCTACCTCGCACATACTCGTTGCGGATTTTGTCGAGCCTGGTTACGCCACACATCCACCTCAGCGTTATACATGTAATAAGACTAAGGGGTACATTAAATTTGAAAAAATTTGATTGGAGGGCTACTGATACAGAAGCCAAAACAGCAATTTTTAACATTTTTGTCTGTCTGTCTGTACGGTGTGTTGGATGGACGCTGAAACGAAATTTGGCAGATTATTACTTATACTCAAATAGAAAGATCTGGTAAATTTTTTATCCTGAAAATTTTGAGTTCCAGTGGGATACACTAAACAATAACAACAATCGAATAATCGCATTTTACGCTGAAAGTACTGGATTGTTATGAGGTTTTTAAAAGATATTATTAATTAACATCATAAATACATATAATTACGAAAATCAATTAGAATAGAAAATAAAAATATGAATGTTTCATTGAAGGTTAAATGAAATTACCAAGTTGTGTAATGAGGCTTATTCTGTGCGGTTTGTGTACATGTAGTTGCAGTCAGGCCTTCACTATAATGAGTAAGTCTGTCTGTCTGTTTGTTAGCTTTTCACTGCTGAATGACTGAACCAATAGATATGAAATTTGGCACAGTCATTATCATCATCGTAACCGCTTCTCATCACCACGCCGGTGAAACTGCGGGCGCAGCTAGTTATTTCATAATTAGATTGATTCACATATCAACACCCATTCAAAATGCATGTGATCGTTCTAATAAAACGTTAACTTACTTCTTCTTTGGTCTCGCACGGTCATTGTTACTGCTGCTGCTGCTAGAAGAGCTGGAACTGGAGGAGGAGCGTGAGGAGCTGCCTGAACTGCTCGACGACGACCTCGATGATGAATGGGATGAACTGCTGTCTGATGAACTAGAATTATTAACAAAAAATGTGATATACAGTGTAAACTCTTTACTGTTTTTTTAAAATACTTGTTTCAATACAGGTAGATGGAATTAGCTCCAAACATCATCCAACATCACTTTTCTATCAAACACACTTCTTCAACATGTTTTTTTTACTGGTCAAGTGGTCATGTTAAGTTTAAAACTTAGTGTATGAATGACATTCTAATACGAGAAGTGCCTATTTGGGGGCCAATATTCCAAAAGGTACTGTAGCAACTACAATGCTACATAACATGCATCAGGCGGCGTGTGCGCACGGGCCGGCGCACCGCCGAGTACTGAGGTCGGCCACACTCACACGGCGTGAAGCGAACATGTGTGCGGCGCGAAGCTCTCATGTGACAGGACCGGTCGATGCAGCGTTCTATTGAAAACTTGCGCGGCGGACCGCGTATCTGTTTATTTATATGAACGCCTACTAGCACCGAGCCAACACCTCTTCCATACCACGCGTGCATTTTGAATACTGCGTATCTACCATATGTAATGTACAACAATGAAATAGTACCTATTTAAGCAATTGTTTTATCACAATAAATCATGGTTTTCCAGTTACCACTGTTTCATTTATAGAATACAGACCTAGCACCTCTCAGGAACTACGGCCCCACTCGTATGCACAGGTGCCTGCCTATCATACTGTAATCACAAGGCAGGCAACCTGGTCCTGTAGTTACATTGGTAATCACTGTGTATGAGTGTGAGGTATTGAAATAAGGCTAGCCTCCCAAAGGAGGCTACATTGGTGACCCCGACTTGATTTGAACACGCAACCTTCTGATCTGGCTACAGGCTACAGTACTGTAACCTAAGAATCATAGATAGGTAACTCTTTATTAAAAGACCACACATACAGAAAAAGAAATACAGATAAAACATAAATATAACTAGGCTTTTAATTGGCGGCCTTATCGCTTAGAGCGATCTCTTCCAGGCAACCATGCATGGTCATGTCATACAAGTTCTAAGTGATTAACAATAACAAAACAAAGTGGCTGTTTATGACCTCAGGGGTCTTTCTTATAAATATTGTTAAGTTTCTAATTGTAGACAGAGCCTTTTAAAAACTCGTAACATACTGAACAGAATAGTCGTTACACAGTAAAAAAAACTAACTTTAATAAAATGTATTAACTGATGTTTAAATATTAACTTATTTCTTCATAGAGAATGGCTGTTGCACTATAGATTCAAGATGCATTTTAAATTAAAGCAAACCAACCAAAGAATTAATTTCTTTATATATTAAATATAGGAAGTTTTACGTTATATATTATATTTTAAAGTGTATGTAAACAAAACTTGGCTCTTCCTCAAAGGGAAACCATACATATTAGTATCCATAAAAATAAAATAGTGATTACAAACTTTCTAAAGCTCATAATGGTGTCTAACGCTAACTCGTAAGGCGAGCATGTCTTTGAATAACTAAGCCCGCTTCAGTTCAGTCCTCATACTAAACAAAATCTATTCGGTCATCAAGGAGGCTTTAATCCTAACCTCATTTTGTTATGGTGTCAAATAATTTGATAAAAATGTTAATTTTCTGTGTGCTTACCTTCCACTGGTATCACTGCTACTGGAACCAGAATCTCCTTTCTTCTTTTTACTTTCTTTTGGCTTCTTTTTCTCCTTTTCAGCAACAGCCGATGGCGATTTGTTCCGCGCCCTAAAACATAGTCAATTAAATGAAACCCGGTTAGCATAAGACATTTTGGAATGAACATTACATTTTGTTGAATTTAAATTGATATTACATACATAGTTACAATATTTTGTAGTAGAATTTGCAACTAAATCACTAAACAAACTTTAGCGTCCACATCAGTTTTCCGCCATTGTGAACGAATGAAAATGAATGAATGAAGGAATAAACAAGTCTTCATGAACCATTGCCTTTTTTTTTGGTAAATTTTCCCTACCGCCTACCGGGAGACGCAAAGAGTGTCAAGCCCATACAGCCATCAACACACCATAGACAACCCATGACACAAATCCCAGTCTATGACACAAATATACTTTTTGGCGGGAACGTCATCGAAACATGTTGTTGCTTTGTTTTATTTTCCTAAATTTGTGTTATTTTGAATATTAATGCGATAAAAATGAATGTATAATGAATAAAACACCACGTTTTATTCATTAAGTGTTCGATCAAGTACATGAGTGTAAAAGAGGGCAAGTAAAATGAAGCAGTGAAACGTGTCATTTTACGTTGTCGACAAAACTCCATAGAAGCTTCTAGTAAAGTCGCCACCACTTTACTGAAGCAGGACTCGGCTTATAAATTGACTGTATACGTGTTACACGTATACTTAGATTGTGACTAGAACATTTACAACTTGTTTTATTCAAGAAACTTGAAAAAATTCTAATACTTGAGACACTGGCAAATGCTTTAATGCGGGTCCAATACAAAAAAGAAGAAGAAGACACAATACACTTGTGTCATAGACTCTGGGACTTGTGTCTTTTTTGAACAGAAGAAAATAGTACGCTTAAACACGCGTACAGCGGGAAATTCAAATTTCAACTATTTTTTTTGTTTTCGTAGCCAAGATTTTTGCGACAATCTAACATTATTCTTTAAAATAAAATATCATGTCATTTGTTATTGTATCCTCAGGGTCGACTATTTAATCATTCTGTTTAAGGATGAATATATAGATATTAAAAAAAGAAACTTTATTTTAAGACACAAAAATTGTATTTTTTTATTAAAGCGCGCACAAAAAGCTTTTGTGAATAATGGACATAGGATTTGGTAAAAAGTAATAAAAAAATCTTTTGTTGAAATTCCTAAGAAAATTGTCTTTTTATTGCAAAGTAGAAATTAGCATTTTTTTATATTTGTAGTAAGTAAAAGTATTTTTGTAGGCACAAAGTGAATGTAAAAGAAGAAAACAAATAATTTTTGTAATTTTTTTGACTTTTTATTGATAGGATCTAAACTAGATTAATATAGTAGGTATAGGGACATTTTGCTATAGAATACACGTTGATAATCTCGAGCTACTCTACGCTGCAGTGGGTGGACAATGGTTGTTTATAATGATCATGATGAATGTCTCAAGTTAAGACATTCAAAAATAATTAGAAAATCAGTTATTTAGTTAAGGCTCTTAACTAAATAACTGATTTTCTAATTATTTTTTTATTTGATCAAACATTATATTGATACAAATTTTGATTTGTGTCATTTTGCAATTACTTTTTATTCCATTTTTGACCCTGCAGAAGTGACTGATATAGTTTGACAGCAAATGGTCTTAATTTAGCGTTTTTGGCTGGACGCCGATTTTATATAATGTAGGTCAATGATTTTTAAATAAGTAAAAAGCCTTTTGTGTATTTGGACATGTTAATATAAATAAAATAATCTTAGATTATCACAAACGTTGTGATCACTGATCACTTACAATAGCTAGGTACCCGAGCTACAAAGCTACCCGTTTATGCTGTAGGTTCTCATATTATATCATATTATAGAAACATACATACATACATACACTCGAAAAACATAACCCTCTCTTACGCAGTCGGGTAAAAATCAAGATAAAAATGAGCACGACCCAACTCTATATATGAGTACCCTATATAGAGATATTTATGAATTTAGGCACACAAGTTATATAGAACATGCATCAACTAGCAAGATTTTCGTACTTCTGTCTGGATGTTTGTTGGTAGGTACTCGCGTGCTGGGCGTGTCGAGATTTCCAGTCTCGACGAAACTATTTTTCACATCGACTTTTCATATCGACCAAACTCGGTATGAAAAGTCGATGTGAAAAATAGTTTAGTCGAGACTGGACTTTTCATATCGACCAAACTCGGTTGATAAGTTGATTCATATGAAGTAAAAATTTTTAGTCCAGGGTGTATTTTTTCAACCAATTATGATGAAACTTGATATTAAATATTTCACACAGATAAGACACAGGTTCTTCAATTGTATAGAACCTTTTTTATCACCAGGATTTTTTGTTAAGTGGGGTATTTCTCCTAAAAAGAGGGAAAATTGACTGCAGCGCCATTTACTGACCGATTGTAATAATATTTACTAATAAAACCGGCCAAGTGAGAGTCGGATTCGCGCACGAAGGGTTCCGTACCATTATCTATAAAAACGTAAATGAACTTGCCTCCCCAGTAAGCATGAAGGGGAAATGGGGTCACTAATTACTTATTAATTACCATTTGAACAAATATAATCACGCGCCAAAACGTTTTAGAGGACTCCTTATGGCCTGAAGGCATAACGGTTAGAAAATTTATTGAATTTAAACATAAAGATTATGGATTGCAGTCAAACCCAAATAATAAATAAAACAAAATTTGTGAGTTTTAATTGTTATTCACTTAAGAATTCTGTCGATTACGTTAGAAAATTGTGTCAGACGGCGGACTTTCTGGCGCTGCAGGAAACTTGGCTTCTACCAGATGAAATACCATACCTAGGAAATATCGATCCGGATTTTGCATTTACTGGGAAATCAGCTGTAGACCCGACGACATGGATTCAGGGCAGGGCACATGGCGGATTGGGGATACTTTGGCGTAAGAATGTTTTTCAGTCAGTGTCGGTTGTCGAGTGTACAAGTGCACGTATAGCGGCAGTTAAAGTGAAACTTGAAAATCGCGAGTTTCTCGTGATGTCTGTGTACATGCCCACAGACAAACTACAACATTTGGATATGTTTATAAGTTGCCTTGGAGAAATTAATGCTGTTATTGAAAGCTGTAATATAGATTCTGTGTATATTTTAGGAGATTTTAACGCAAAACCAGGTGCATTGTTTGGTACGGAGCTTTTAAACTTTTGTGTGGAGCAGAAGTGGTCATGCGCAGATATAGATATATTGGGTTTGCATTCAAACTCTTATACATATTTAAGTAATGCTTGTGGGGCTACATCATGGCTAGATCACATAATCACTACAGAAGTCGCTAGAAAAACAGTTGTAAGCGCTAATATAAGGTATGAAGTTTCAACGTCTGACCATTTCGCTATTGAGGTTAACTGTGACTTAAATTTTATAGTACCTAAAGTCAAACCACTAACTTCCGTACTAGATAGTGTTGCCTGGGGGGAACGAGATAAACAGCAGATTGATAGATATTATCAAATATGTTCTGAAAAGTTGCGCGACGTCGATTTTCCGGATGAATTTCGAAAATGTAGTGATATATTATGTAATAATTTAGAGCATAGAATGGTAATTGATAAAATGTATGACAAAATAGTTAAAATTCTCAGAGATGCATCTTCAGAGTGTTAAAATAAGTAAACGTAGTTTTAAGAAGAAACGGTTCATTATAGGATGGAATAAGCATTGTAAAGAGGCGCATGGGGAGGCTCGGCTTCGTTTTCATGATTGGGTTACGCACGGGAAGCCCAAATCTGGTCTCATATTTAACAAAATGCGAGAATCGCGCCAGATATTTAAAAATAAAATGAAGTGGTGTAAAAACAACGAAACCCAAATAAAAATGGGTATACTCGCGACACAGCATTCTGCTAAAAAATTTAATCAATTCTGGAAAGAGACCAATAAACTGAATCCAAAGCCGAGTGTTCCGGTGAGCGTGGAGGGCATTAGTGACCCTAGCCAGAAAGCTAATTTGTTTAAAAATCATTTTAGAGTGCAGTCTCCTTTAGAACCTGCAAACCTTGGGACACAGGTGGGTATAGCACAGTCGGAGCAACCAGTCTTTCGTATTACGGCTAAGCGCATTGCGCAGGTATTGAAGGACATGAAGCGAGGAAAATCCCCCGGCCACGATTCACTTAGTATTGAACACCTGCAACATGCTGGAGTTCATTTGCCGAGGGTGCTCGCAATGTTCTTCACTTTCTGTATTGGACATTCATACCTACCAGAGGCCGTGATGAAGACGGTGGTTGTTCCAATTGTGAAAAATAAAACGGGAGATGTGTCAAGTGTAAGTAATTACAGACCCATATCTCTCGCGACAATAATTGCCAAAGTGTTGGACGGTGTGATTGAGACTCAGTTGCGACATCATTTAAAGTTGCATGACGCTCAATTCGGTTTTAGACCTGGGCATTCAACTGAGGTAGCGATACTGAGTCTCAAGCATACCGTTCAGTACTACACAGATAGAAACACGCCTGTCTATGCCTGTTTTCTAGATCTGTCAAAAGCGTTTGACCTTGTGGCTTATGACAGGTTGTGGCGGAAGTTGTCGGATGAGACAGAGTTGCCTCCTCAGTTTATATCGCTTCTAAAATATTGGTATAGCAATCAAAGTAATTATGTGAGGTGGGCGGGGTCACTATCGGATGTGTACAGGCTGGAATGTGGTGTGAGACAGGGTGGCTTATCTTCACCCTGCCTTTTCAACCTGTACATTGACCGCCTGATCCGTGAGCTCAGCAGCACTCGCGTCGGTTGCTCGATTGATGGTGTGTCTGTGAATAACATTAGTTACGCGGACGACATGGTGCTGCTGAGCCCCTCTATCAGTGCTCTCAGACAGCTAATCGTGATCTGCGAGCGTTATGCGGAGGCTCATGGGCTTAGATATAATGCGAACAAAAGTGAACTTATGGTGTTTAAAGCAGGCTCGAAAACCTACAATACAGTCCCACCAGTCACTTTAAACGGGAGCACTTTAACAAAAGTTTCGCACTTTAAATACCTGGGACATTGGGTCACTGAGACGCTTGAGGATGATATGGACATTGAGAGAGAGCGCAGAGCATTGTCAGTTCGGGCTAATATGCTGGCTCGTAGGTTTGCACGGTGTACTGAACAAGTTAAGGTTACACTTTTTAGAGCGTATTGTCAGTCCTTTTACACGTGCAGTCTATGGGTCAAGCACACCAAAAAGTCGTATAACGCTCTGCGTGTTCTTTACAATAACGCGTTCAGGGCGGTGATGAAGCTGCCTCGCTGGTGCAGCGCATCGGGGATGTTTACGGATGCGCGGATAGACGGCTTCCCAGCCATTATGCGCAAACGAGTTGCGTCCCTGATGCGGCGCGTGCGGGCCAGCTCCAATACCTACCTGCAAGTGTTCGCCTCCCGGATGGATTTGGAGTGTCCAATAATGCAACACTGGACAAAGATGCATATTGAGCATTCCGGATCCAAGCCGAAGTTTAGGTTAAAATGATTTATTTTTTGTTGTGACTATGTGTATTCTAATATGACATTCAAAATATTTATTGACATTAATTTTTCATCATTTGACATATTTTAATTTTTAACTAATTTATTGTAATTATTGTTGTTATTGTAATTCTTGACTCTTATATTTTTGAATGACATATTGGTATTTTTATTTTTTATTTTGTAATCAAACTACGACGTAATCAAATTTTATAATTTTGTAATCTCAATGTATATGGACACAATGTCTGAAATAAATGAATAATAAAAAAAAAAAAAACAATTAAATGAAACTGGCCAAATGCGAGTTGGAATCGCGCACGAAGGGTTCCGTACCATTATCTATAAAAACGGCAAAAAAATAATGTCTGTTGTAGGGAAGTTAAATATGTATTAATTTTATTTTAATTTAATTATTTATTTTCAAGTGAATAATATAATTCAATATTCTGTGAATATTTCAAGCGTTTACCTGTTGCCATTAGCAATATCGAGCAAAAACGAGCAAAAAAAAAAACATGTTTATTGTATGGGAGCCCCCTTACATATTTTTTTTATTCTGTATTTTAGTATTATTTGTTATAGCGGCAACAGAAATACACCATCTGTGAAAATTTCAACTCTCTAACTATCACGGTTCATGAGATACAGCCTGGTGACAGACGGACGGACAGACAGACAGACAGACAGACAGACAGACAGACAGACAGCGAAGTCTCAGTAATAGGGTCCCGTTTTAACCTTTGGGTACGGAACCCTAAAATATGCTTTATATTCAATATTAGACATTTTCATAAAATAATTTTGCAAAAGTGTGTGCTTGCGAGGTCTATTCGGAACCCTCGGTGTAAGAAAACAATTCATACCTGGCAGGTTTTTTTTAAATTTTTCAAAATAAAAGCCGTAAAACATTTGTTCCCTACGTTCTATACCTTCATCATTCTCATAATCTCCGATTCAAAATACATACGTTGCTTAGAGATAGGTAGGTATAATTGCACACAGTATTATTACCCTCTTTGATAGTTATGTTATGGTCAGACCTAAATAAAAAGCAATAAATACAAGCTATATTCCAAGCAATCACTCTCCGCTACAACGGCCGTTAAGTGGCCGAAATGATCCTCCATAGCCCCCATGGAGCGTGACATGACCCGCACTTTACCCACAGGGACGGCTTGTTGCACTTACGATGGCTCATTGTACAATGAACTTTTCTTATAATATCTCGTATGAAATAATGCACTTCATTTATCTGAGAAGTAAAGTGGAGTATTACTATGACGTTTTGAGTGGGTATTATTTAAACGTGCTTTTCATATATAATATGCAATGAGATCTTATCTATAAAGAGGTTATACTCATTGAATATGAAGTAAAAGCATGGTTAATCTCAGTTCTCAGCACTTTCGAGCATAAGACAACATCCATAGGGTATTTTAAGTATCTTGGCCTCATAATATATCTTGGTGTTGCACTTTCCAAACACACAAGATGGCATTGTCACTGCTTACAAGTCACGCTCACGACAGCCTGACGTGTCGCGACTGAAGACGAGTCAGGTGATTACCTTACTTGAGGCTTGGCACGCAAAACCTATCTACGTATAATTCATCACTAAAATAATATGCATGAAAAGAACACCGTTTTCTTTAGAAAACGGTGTTCTTTTCATGCATATTATTATGAGCAGTCCTTTAGGACTGCTCAATTGTTTCCCATCAGTTATTATTGTTACACAAGTGTGACTCATTGTGGGACGTATTCTGAAAAAATTAGTAGCAACATGCAACAGTGTAACTCGATGGGAAAAGATCCCAAAAGTCAGAGTGGATGTAGGTTATAGGGGAGAAAATCTTTTTTAATAATACCAATAAACAGTTTCAGATTTCGATTTTTTTTTTAATTCAAATCATTAATGTGTTAGTATTTTCCTTGAAATTATTTTTCGAATTAAAAAAATGTAAATAACAAAAAGGTTAGGTTTCCGATCATATAAAAAATCATCATAAAATATTTAGTTATAGAAAACTATAGACTTACTTTTACTTGCTGATATAATGAATGATATGAAAAAAAAGATATATCTTCTTTTTCATATCTAAATAAACTTAAATATAACACGTTATAGAAAATAGGAACTTTAGGAAATTTTCACTTAAACTGCCTGGAATAAATGTAACGACGTATGTACTAAGTGACGCGGCTGCGGCAGATACAATCTTTTTTTACCCAACTACCCAAGAAGGAGATTAATTGCGAGTGTATCTATATTTGTGGGTATGTAATTTGTATTTATATATATTTCTATATTACCTCCTACTGCCTAAACGCCTAACGTTAAAACGTTACTAGATACACCTTAAGTTATATACACCTTTAGCAAAAATACAAAAAAAAAACGTTTTTTCATAAACCGCTACAAATTTTCTTGTAAAAAATAAAAATAAAAATTATCGTTAAGATTTAAGAATGTTCATTAAGATAAGTACAATTTATTCATACAAATAATAAAAAATGACAATATGAAAACAATATATAAAATACCTACACATACTAAATATATTAACATAATATAATATAATAAAACAAATAGTCTAATTCTTAACCAATGTTAATGTAAGGCTGCAAGTCCCTCGCATGCACACCCTAATCTGAGAGTCCGCATCACGCTCGCAGCGTTACCGCGCTGAATGGCCAAGGAAATTTGTTGCACTAGGTACCACCCAGATATTCATTTGAATAAATTATAAAGTAGCTTTGTGCATACTTTCTCGCAAAAAATGTACACTCGAGTCACACGACGTCGACGTCATATCAAGCGAAACGTAAGTTACACTACGAATGCGACATTCGTGCTTGTTTCGGATTCAAATATTCTGTCAAATCAAATCCATACTTTACTCACCATATCACGAACAATTGAAATAACATTAACTCGGGTATCTGTAGCCACCTGGTGTACATCTACCTAATAAGGTTAACTCTAATCAGCTCATAGCGAAATTTACGGCGATATATTATTTCCTTGAGACAGATTATGCAGATTTACTTATCTTGGAGCTACAATATTTGCCTACATATTTTACTTTAACACCTACGTCAGACCACCCAAGAATATAAAGCTTCTTTCTTTCTTTACCCAACTACAACAAGAGCATTTAGTAAGAATATGTGTGTATGTTCATAATTTATGTTTTACTATGGAAATTAACGTGGTTTTCAAACATTTTTAAATAAAAACTACGGGTCACTCACGTCTGTTTTGAGCCGAAATATCCGACTATAGTTTCAACCGCATTCGGCGGTCTTTTTTAAAGGAGCAGCACACACGTCACTCTCGGTCGGTGACGCGCCTTGCACTTTTATTTAAAAATTATTTATGTTCTTCTAAACTGCTGATTTGAGACACACTTACCTACCTACTTATAAGAAACCGATGCACTTGCTATTAGATTATGCCTGTTGGGAAAGACCGAATAGATTTTTTAGGCAAAATTGTCATCAAAGTTCACTGGGAGAGTTTGTTTGATTTTTAAAATTATGATCATCAAAATCATGGGTAACAGTAACTAAATAAAGACAAACTTCATATATTTTCAATACTTATCCAATTTTTGGACAAAATTGACATCACCAAAGATATTTTAATATATTTGAGTGACACAAACAATTAAATTCAAGTGACTATCAGATGTCATTTTTTTATATTAGATCGACCTACGATTGACCACCAACTCGCCTGATGTACGTCAAGTGACGGTGTGGAGCTTATTGATTTAGAAGATATACACATACATACAATCACGCCTGTTTTCCCTTGCGGGGTAGGCAGAGCGTCAAAGACCATAAGGCCGCATAACGCCACATTATTAGAGGATTAGAAGGGAGGGAGGGTAAGATGTAATATTGCCTTGGAGTGACAGGAGGTCAGCCTATTGCCAATTTCCCTCAAGTCCCTGAACTGACGTTTACAGTATGCCGGGGAAGAGAAGCAGCTGGTACATTCTATGTTTTTCTTTTTCTCCCGGTCCAGCATGGAAGAGGATTTAGATATCTCACTCTAGTGATTGTTTGTTTATTTTGTACTCCTTAAGTAATTTCCCAGTAGTGCTGCACCTTACTGCAGTATCACGCGTAGTATTGAAACGCCTTGCTTTGTGATGGTGTTTTTCCACTGTAATAAAACCTACATTTCGTTAGTATCCGTTATAACATCCGTCTGATTGTCAATGTGTATTTTCTCACGGCTATGACGTGGATCGGCATCAGTCCCGATAGCGGCTCGTGTGGTTTTACTAACCACTTGACAATTTTATTTTACTATTAATGTCTACTGTGCCCCGATTGCGAGAGCTAGGAGTAGTTATTAGTAGTAGCTAGTAGTATTCTATTTAAGTCAGGCTAGACTTGTAGAGTCTAGACCTAGCTATTACATTAATTTTATTCTAACAAATTTCAGCTATTTAACTGTTTCCTAAGATATGTTCTATCGTCAAAAAGACAAATGAGATTTTTTATTTTTTTATTATAAAAATACTTAGATGAAATTTTAAACTTTGAAATTTGGACCCTCATTCCTTGCATAATGACCCTATTTTTTGTGAATAAAAAAAAATGTACAGGTTTAGTATTTTTTCCCTTAATATGTGTACTATATGACAATGCTTCTTGCCAAATTTCACAGTTATAGGTCAACGGGAAGTCACGCCACATTATCGCTTTCCAACTGGCGAGTTGGTGGTCAAACGCGGACTTATTCGCGTTAAAAAAGAAAGAAGTACCCCATAGGTTTTGATTCCCTTGTGAGTGTCGAAATATGCGTTATTTGCGACATATTCGACTGTAACTTTTTTTAACGAAACTCAGTTTTCGTTTCGTAAGTTTTTTTTTCTTCTCTCTTCAACTAGACACTATGGATCTGCGTATATGGTTTTAATTTCAACTCGATACCTTCACGCGTTCCTGAGATACAGGTCTTGACAGAGAGACGGACGGACAGACGGACAACAAAGTGATCCTATAAGGGTTCCGTTTTTTTCCTTTTGAGGTACGGAACCCTAATAACATGTAGCTATGGTGTATTTATGTCTCTTGTTGGCAATAACATGTAATGTAGTTTCCCGTAATCCCGGGATTTGATATGGGAAATTACGTCCCAGTAGGCATTATTTCTGAAGTGTGAAGTAGACACAGAGACGAACGGCCTTACCGAAAAACGTTGCTTAACTTTAAGCAATGATTAACGTATTTTGTCAACTTCTGGCTGACACGTAATGACACTTACGGAAAGAAGACAGAGAATTTAAGACGATGGTTAAAGTTAAGTAACGTTTTTATAATGAAATGCGTTTACCTAAAAGCAACCGATCTTATCTATTGAGAAATACCCACTTATTCAGGAAGTCTATTTCACAATTTAGCAGTCCGCAAAATAAAAGTCGAATTAAATCATTTCGTTCGGGTCTTTCAAATATCCACCATAAACTTCGACGCTTTTTTTGTTTACAACCATCCCTTAGTAAAAAGGGCAAGGGGGAATAAGATCATGTAAATCAGATGCACACTCGCGCAAATTAATTCAATAAAAGCCTTTGAAAACGAATTAAGCCAGTCATTTTGAGGCGATGTTCCAAGTTCTGGAGCTTAGTTCTAACAAGTCAGTCTAAGTGCAGATTAGAGAATTTATAGCGGTGCAATATTGGCTCGCGCTCGGTTTTAACTCGCCTTTTCTGCAATTAAGAGAGTGTGACAAAATGAGCTTACTTTGAATTGTGATATTTTTAATAATAGCTTCAACTTTTGTGTTATATGTAGTACTAATCAAGTCGTCTACGGTTGTAGGATACGAAAACGTGTAATTGTTGTTTTTTGTGAGAGTATTAATACTCCTATAACAAAAATATGTATCTTAAGACACTTAGGGAATAAAGACGAATCTAACAATACCTCGATCAAAATCGGTCAATTTGTCTGTAAGAGGTAAAACATACATTGGTACATTAGAAAAACATAACTCTTCAACCTTCTTGCGCAGTCATGTGAAATTATACAAGTTATACATATGTGCAAAGAAATTCTCACAATGATTGCAAACCATCACACACAATGATAACAGTCCATCCCTTATATTGGTTGGATTTGATATTCATTCAGAAGATTGATGTGTTTATAATCACATCAAATTCCGTGGGAGCCACTTTATTACATGCATTTGAAATTGGACATTTTACTGATACGTGAAAATTAATATCTATTGATACTTCATCGTATGTGTAATCCCAGGTACAGGTCGGAATAATTCGGGTTCAACCGTCGGATGTGTGTAGTTTTTGAACAGTCTTTAAATTTATTGTATGTATGTTGTAAATCTGGAACTACTGAATGAATTTTAAAAGAATATTGTCGAAAATTTCTACGAAAAAAATACGCGTAGTAACAACCCCAGATAATTTTGCTTTCTAACATATAAATATACTTATAAATACATAAAATTAATATGGTATGATAATTACGATTTCCACGCTGTTTGTCCTCTATGGAATTTACGTAACTTCTAAATATGTAAGTATATGTAATATTAGGTAAGTCAATTGCAAATTAATATGAACAGTACAAAAATGCCAAAAACATGAATTTACAAGTCGCGTGTACGTAATCATCGAAACTTCAATTACGCAATAAAAAAAAACGTGTGGGTAACACCAAGAATACAAAAATGTAGGTACTCGATAGTGTTTATCTTGAATATAGATGTTTTCAGATGGTTTCAAACTGTTGTTTATTTTCTCTTTATCCTATTTCTTGTAACAAGATAACTACATCTTTTTGATGTTCTGTGTTACCGATAACAGTGTGCCTAGTTTGTAGGGAACACTTTATAAGATTTTTTATAGAATCACATTAGCAATTCATGATATTTCGTACAAATTCGTGAAATTTACTTCGAATCCGTTTCTTAAAACACAATATAAAATACAAATACTAATAACACTTGAATATGACATTCTAGTGTTATTTTAAGAAGTATCAACTTATGATTCTGGGTATTTACTTTCATAATTTAAATACATAATAACTAGATCGTAGTAAAAACAGTAGAAAATAGTAGAACCGTCTCTTACCATCAGACGAGCTGGTGATCACACGTTTATTATGATGATACAAAAAAAACACCAGTATGCATTATCAGTACCAGTAAACATTATCCAGTTTGGATTGATTTTGGATAGTAAAACAAGAGGTTTCAGTTATTTTCTTAGAAAAAACAATGTATATTTTTTAATTACATTATAGTTAATTGTATGAATATACATAAAGACAATTCGTTTTTACTTAGAAATGACAAAATATAATTCAATTACTTTAGTAATTCGAATCAAATGGTTATTTACACTTCCTGAGTTTAGTTGTTGATCTTTGCCAGATAATACTGTTAGTTTAATTCATTACATGTTTTAGCTAAAACTAAAGCTATTAATATACTTTATATTTGCCAATTTATATAAATCGCTAGAATAGTTTTAAAAAAAACGCATTTCTATAAAATCACGGTTTTGCATCAAATACTTTTTTCTCGTTACTAAGATCAAGGGATCTCGGCATCGTTCCGGTTGTGTGATTGGAATAAGTTATAAATCGGTGATTATGGAAGACTCAGCCTTCCGTAGCGGCGTAGCACGTCTACGATCGTAGCAATCAGCTACAAAGGGTACTGTCATCATAGATAAATTAAGGTAAGTAGAAAATATATCCTATTTAAAAAGGTTGTGAGAAAAGGAGATTGTATCCTTATTTTAAATTTTATACATAACTATTTATGATTTTATACATAATGCCACTCAAAACTTTAAGTTTCAATAACTCAAAACCCTGTATAGCAATGCACTGATCTCGTCACTTTACATTACTTGCCACTCGATATTATGTTAAAATACTGCAACGTTGTCAGTTATTACCAAATGCGTTTTTATAAAGGAGTGTCAAAACTACAGAATATATTTTATACAAATAATTACAGTTTAAAAGAAACTAAAAATAATGACTTCAAAATACGCAATTCGTTTACTTGGATGTGATTTTTTCAGCTATTTTGTTATAAAAACCAAAATGCCAAGCCGAAATTGATAAAATTTTCAAACAAAAAGAATCATCATAAACAATTCATAATTGTCGTAGTAATCGCGTAACAACAATAAAAAAAACATACAGTTGAATTTTATATCTATATATGTCGATATAGCACAGCGGATTAGCAAGTTGAAGTGGCAGTGGGCAGGGCAAATAGCACGTAGAACTGATGGCCGCTGGGGCCGAAACGTTCTCGAGTGGAGACCACGTACCGGCAAGCGCAGCGTAGGAAGACCAGCCACGAGATGGACAGATGACCTCATACAAGTGGCGGGAAGACGCTGGATGCAAGCCGCTTCCAATCGGTCTTTTTGGAAATCCATGGGGGAGGCCTATGTCCAGCAGTGGACTTCTTATGGCTGAGATGATGATAATGACAGTTGAATTTAGAACCTCCTTTTCTTTCAACGAGAAATGGGTAGTAATTCGCCGACTTTCTGCTAGTCCTGTAGTGAAATGGGGAAATGGGAATTTACAATAACTGTACGAAAAAATAGGCAAAAAAAGATTTTATATTATTGTTATAGAAAACAACTAGTTTTTTAATTAAAATTAAACAAATTTAAACAGATTCTTCGCGTATAGTTTACATAACAAGTTTTTTGTTAAAACACTATTATTATTAACGGGATATTTACCGTTGAGCTCCCGATATTTCGGCACAGTTACATGCACCATGTTCACGAGCGACTGAAAAATAAATAAAATAAAAATCCCGTTAATAATAATAGTGTTTTAATGAATGACTGTGATAGTTTAAAAAGTTTTTTGTTGTTTTAAAACGAAATGATTCTGGAAAAAAAAATTAGTAATAAACGTTACCGCGCTTTTATGAGAATTCAGCTAGGAATGTACAGAACCATTATTTTATAGTTAATATTATTTTAATACTATGCGATTTAATCTCTTTATCAGTTTTATCAAGATAATAGTAATTTACATAAACCATATTTTCTACGTAGCATCTGTTTTCAATAATAAACACCGAACGTGTAGGAGTATTAGGGCGGACATATAAAGGCTTGGGCGGCGCCGTTCAAGCTATTTAACTTGGCGAGCTTACTGCGACTGGCCGCTCGGACCGGATGTTATAACGATAACGGTTAAGTTACGAAATAACGTCCGTAACAAAGTATATCGAGGCGGTGATATCAACAGGTTGCGTTCGTGTTAGCCAAAAGTGTTGCTGATTAACTGTTTCTATATAATTGTGAGTAGAAGTTTATTTTATTTTATCATCATCATCATATCAGCCACAAGAAGTCCACTGGTGGACATAGGCCTCCCAGTAATTCCATGTATTTCCAGAAAGACCGGTTGGAAGCGGCCTGCATCCAGCGTCTTCCTACCACTTGTATGATATCTTCTGTCCACTTTGTAGCCGCTCTTCCTACGCTTCCTCCCTATTCTATTTAATCTGATCAAATTATAAACTAAAGTCTGATTTAGAGTTAATCTACTGCATTTACTCTGGAGCGACGATAGCTTTGTCGGTTGTGCGATAGACTTCCGTTCCGCAGAGCGTAAGATCGAATTCAAACAATGAGTTTGAACTTTCGGTGAAGGAAATGATCGTGAAACCATGGCATGATAGTATGCTATTTGCTATTGTCCAGCAGGCAAGTTACCACCCTCAAGCTTAAAATCTGGCCCCAAACACCTAACTATCGCTTTTAGCGATAAGGCCGCCTTTTGTTGCACTAGTCTATTTAAGTTCCTTGTTATTACTTTTAAGGTGTGTACAATAAAGAGTTCATCTGTCTATCTCTATGTTCCACCAGCCTACATTGTGAACCAGTAACATTTACAAGCTGAATACACCTACAGTGGCTTACGCGAGTTGTAGTCAAATTAGCCCGTTGATTATGATTATAACAAAAAAAAAAGTTTCCTGATCACTTATTAATTAACAATACATTTTGTGTATTTCGTTTATTACGTCTATATTTTGTAGTAAACAAGATAAAGTTTTTCAAGACAATATTAATTCTGTAAAATAAAATTATATCGAAAATTTTCTAAAATATCGTAAGCTTTACTCATAAACAAATAATAATAGATAGCCCGTTAAATAGTATGAGTGTATTTTTTCTTCCAATATTTTGATTTTGGAGTTATAAGTAAGCAATGCGTGCTCAACAATCCTTTTAACTATAAAAATTATGAATCGTTTAAATATAAATAAATAAATAAATATTAGCGGATATTATATCACACAGCTAAATATACCCCTTGATATTGTGTGAAATGTCAACAAATATTTATTTATACAATACATCATGTTCATGGCCATAGTTCGGAAAATGGTGTTTAATATTTGTACGAAACTCTTTGGCCTTACTCAACTTCCAAACATGTATAAACCGTTTGGTAAATTTTATAAAATATTCCAAAAAGTTGATGTTATAACATCAACTTTTTGGAACTTTGACATGCCATATTCGTAATAAAGAATGCCTTGAAAAAAAATTATTTATGAAGCTTTCGGTATCTTTGTTTTAAAATACCCATTCAATGATTACCCACAGATGCAGCGGACGCAGCGAAAAAAACATTATATCTTTTCATGAGTCATGTAAACTATGGGATGACATATTTACATGACGATGAGTCTACGCTACGAATATACTATTTTATTATTCGTAGCGATGAGTAATGAATTTCATTGTTACAACCCTGTAATTCCCCTGTAATTCTATTATAGCATCTTTTGAGTTTTTTTTTTTGGAGCAAATTCAGTATCAATATATTTTGTAACAAAATAATGTTATATAATCACGGATACTGAAAATGGGTACGGTTATAACATGCATATGTTACTGTAAAATCCTGAACTACGGTTAATTCTAAGATTTACCAACAAGTTATGGTAAAAGTCTGAATTCCAAGAATTTAGCACCATTCACTTGGTAAATCTAAATAACAACCTAGGCTAGTATGTACCAGTTTCTAAAAACTTTAAAAAAAGTTAGTTTATTAAGATAAGGGCTTTTACAGTAATATTTAATATATTTTTTAAATCTTTTTATATTTAGAATTAGTCCATTTATACCAAATATATTTTAGGTTAAATTGTTAGAATAAACTAACTGCGAGGGCGGAATTGGAAAGCCCTTTCGTAGAAGTTATTTACTAACGAGACTTTGCATAGAGTAATGTATTTTTAACACGCTTTTATTAGGTCGACCTGTATGTAATGAAATCTAAGGTAACTAATTTAACCATCTTCCAAGGATCGTAGCGTCATGAACATTGGCAGCTGTGTGTAGTTCTGATGACAATATAATAATATGGTACTGTCGAACTGATCTGATGATGGAGCCTGAAGATATGAACTAGAACTTCATGATGGAACATCGTATTATAGCTGTGTTTGGATTTGTTAGAAAAGTCTTGTAATGAACTTTGACCACAATAATTTGTAGCGTGTTTTTAGTTTTTTAAACTGTAATTTATTGTTAGTAAACTCGGTACCTACTTTACGAACTTACGAAATGCTACAAGCTGAATTCTTCTTAACGTATTTTTAAATAATTTTTACGTCCACTCTTTTTATTTTTGCATATTTCCAACCAATAAGAAGGTTGACCTACAAGCTTAGGTTACACCCTACCCTCCCATCTTGATGTTTTATTTGTACTACGGATTCGATGTACCTTCATAAAAGTTAGTTTTTTAATGGAACAAAAGGTAGAAGAGAGGCAAAACAGTAGTATAACAGAAGCCTCATAGCTCAGTCGGTAGTATGCCTGCCTGCTAAGCTATAGGTCGTGGGTTCAATCCCCAAGCAGGACAAGAATTTGTGTGCTGAGCTTGGATGTTTGTTCTATGTCTGGATGTTCCTATTTACCATAAATATGTATTTACAAAAAAGTATATTTGTATTTTATCAGCCATCTAGTTTCTATAGTACAAGATTTGCTTAGTTTAGGCTAGATGTTTTGTCTGAAATGTTCACAAATGCTTGTTTATATTGTCTACAAGTGGCAGGAAGATGCTGGATGCAGGCCGCTTGCAATCGGTGTTTTTGGAAATCCATGGGGGAGGCCTATGTCCAGCAGTGAACTTCTTGTGGGTGAGATGATAATAATGATGATTATTGTCTACATGAAGGTCACATCGTTTGTGTGTATATTTTTTATTCTCTGTTTATGTGTTTTGTAACAATAAATTTATCTATGTCCAAAATAGTTTTGTAAGCAACATATACATCATATTATAATGTTTTCTTGACAAGGCCGCAAACTAACCAGCGCACCCAAGTAACAACAAGCCCTTCAAGCCAGCAAGTAGCCTTGTCCAGCAAGCTTCTGAAGACATGTCATTGCCAAAACGATTACGTTGTCCCGATATATATACTAAAGAACACCCATAACTGGATCAAAAGGGATCATCCTTTCTAAAGTATTGAGTAGTCTGTCATTACGTAGCACGATATAAAACCACACAAGATCTAACTTGGATATGTATAAGCCGCTACGAAATAACATTTCGTAGATAAGCTCAACTACGAGTAGATTCTCCGTCACGACCTTCCAAATTGTTGATATTTTTCCTACGAACTGAAAATTTCAGGATAAAGTTGGGATATAAATAAATACTATTTTTTTTAGGAGGGCACGTGCCTTTATTAACTGTAAGAAAACAATATACAAACTACAGGACTAAATTACTACACAAAAAGTAAATCGATTACCCCCAGACCGATAAAAGTCTAATGACAATCCAAATGTTAAAATCCACTACCAGTTGGCAGCGTACCCAGCATGCTGCCTGCATTGGCAATAAATACATAGTTACAAAAAATATTTAAATGGAAGTTGAAAATAAAATTGAGCAGTGGATGGCTGACATATGTGAAATATCGATATTATTTTATATAGAAAGGACATACGTCTTTCTAATGCTTTTGTAGAGCACTTTCCCTGTCTTTCATGGTCATGCCATCAGCCGGTCTTACCATTAGCTTAGTCTTACCATCTAAACACCAACCATCGCTTCCAATCGGTCATTTTGGAAATTCTTGGGGAAGGCATATGACCAGCAGTGGACTTCTTATAGCTGAGAGGATGTTGATGATGGAACAGCAACACTATTAACTAAACAAGCTTTAGGGTTTATATAATAAAGTTAAAAATTAAACTTTGTCTCAAGAGATGTTATGGTTAATAAATCCAGAAAAGTACGAGTTTCATTCGCACACCGAGGCTTCCGTACTCCTATGTATGAAAAATTAATATCAACACTGACACCAGAGTTGATTACTCAACAAAATGAGCTTTATATCTAAGAATATTTGTAACTGGACATATTTTTTACAGTAGGAATAGCCTTAAATGCTAAGTGTTCACATAAAATATCAAGTTCAAATAAGTAAGTGTTACAGATCAATTTTTTTTATCCAAAGAGATTTTAACACTATCGTTTACTCTGTTTTAACTATTTCTTATGACACTAATTGTTAATGGAACGTTCTCTTGTCACTTTTCGTTTATTTTTTGTGGAATCATCAAGGTTTTATCTTGCACAATTATTTTAATTTTTTTAAATCATTTACGCCAGCTTGCCTCGCACTTGACCAGTTTTTAGTATTCGTTGATTTACATCAAAATAAATAAATAAATAATAAATAATAAGGCTATAATGAGGCTTGTATTTATTACCATTCAAAAGATACAGCCGTTTAAGTATAGACCAGACAGACAGACATCGTATCCTCACGAATAAGCTCCCGTACCCTTCATACGAAAGCCTAAAACCGTACTACGTAAGTGAGTGCAGTATCATTTTTCAAAATTTGTATCTAGACAATATCAAAGCATCTATAGATAAACCGCTTAGCTGAGTCTGTTCCTGAGGTATGGGAGCGGCACGGGAGGGTTCACATATAATAGCAATGCTGACGCCCGACTGACGTAATATAGTGACGTATATATCCTGTACCGCTCCCATACCCCAGGAACAGACTCAGTTAAGTGGTTTATCTATAGATACACATAGTAACCAAACTTTCCGTAGATTTTCTTTTGTCACGTTTATAAAAATAAGATAATACCACATAGAAACAATAATTGCGTTTGTTTGTACAGTGTATTGAGGAGTAAGTCACAATGAAGGCTATAAGTTAATTAATTACTATCTGGCAGTGGCATTGGCACCAAGGACGACAATTTATATACCATATATACTATAACCCTGAGGGGAGCTTAATTAAATCAAATACGTTGCCAGGTGCAATTTAATTTATGAAACAAGCATTTGTTGGTTCATTTATTTCACTTATCTTATTTATAGTGATTAACTTGCATATTTTATATTTATTATCAATCCAACATATTTTTTTTCGAGATTCTAGCCAGGCGTAATTCTAATCCATATTAATTATTAGAAAATATAAAGTGTCATTTGGTCTAATTCTGTTAGGCGCTCATTAAAACTTAAACTAAATCTAACTTAATTAATCTAATCTAACATACTGATTTGGACTAATCGTAATAGTAAGAATAAGTAGTTTTTAATTTTGTCATTTTAGTTTAGTGATCGTATTGGTAGTCAGAGTAAAATAAATTTTGTAAATAAATAAATAAATATTTGTGGACATTTCACACAACACCATCTAGCCCAAACTAAGCAAAGCTTGTACTATGGAACTAGATGGCTGATAGAATATATATATACTTTTTTTTGTAAATATATACATATGATACATACATACATACATATACAAATGAAGGCAATGTTTTCGTCAACCTAATATTACTGTTAACTCGTATATTATAATGTTAATTTATTTATCAAAAATACACCAAATTTTACGCAATGAACGTAATTTAACGTTATATACTCGTATAAGTATATTCATCCATTTTACTCATTCAACCGGTTTTAAGACGTAATCAATGAAAAATATTGATAGCTAGATGGACTTTAATAAAGTATCAATGGGATGTAGTGTCAGTCCTGAAAACTGACCGAGCTCAATGAGATCTAATTAGAACCCTTACACGATAAAAATGATTTCGATTTTCAAAATAATTCGAAGCAGAAAAATAGACATCTCTAGACTTCTCAATCTAAATAAGGCTTTAGCGCGGCGATATAGTCTTTATATCAAAATCTTTAAGTTCGTCATTATTGGTATATGAGTACCGGTCAACCCAGAACACTATAGGTATATACGTTAATTTTGTTTAAGACTTTACGTCTACGTGATGGAAAGTCATTGTAGATTGACGTGATAATATTAATCTTAGATTGTCGCAAACATAGTGATAACTTACAAACATTAGCTAAGTACAAAAAACAGTTCAAAATTTGAATTTCCTGCCTTGCGTGTGATACACGTCACACGAAATTTTGAACTGGTAGTATTTACAACTGAACGTAATTGTGGGTGGTTCAGATGACCCTTTCAATTATAGCTTCCGGTTATACGTTTGAATCGTCATTAAACTTTGTCACCCTTGTACGGCTTCAAACTTTAACTTTAGGGCGAATCACAGAGTCCAGATTGAAGTTTACCACTGGAAAGTTCCGAGTGAAATTACCCCTGCTTAATAGGTCGAACCCAAAGAGTTCTCCGGTCATGCTTTTGAGCAGTGTGACCATTTGCATCCGATTTTTATCATTTAAGCAGATTAGACTCTTTAATCTTTGCTAGGGTTTGCTTGGTCATGTAAAAAAAATTAAACGTGTGTTTGTCGTTTCTTTAGAAATGTATCATTTGAATTTATTTTTCAAAACAACATTTATTTGTGGTATCAGTGAAAAAGGTTTTTTTTTTTATATTTGAGAAAGTTTTATTATTATTATTTTACAAAAAAAAAATTAGCCAATGACACTCAGGGAGTGAAAACGAATCTAACGACACATTGCACAAGCAGTTTAGGCTGTAGGTGATCATATAGAAACATATACACATACCCACATTTAAACATACATACACTCGAAAAACATAATCCTCCTTCTTGCGCAGTCGAGTAAAAAATATTATGTTGTGTGGTCGCAGGTGCGATGTGTGATGGTCACCCTAAGATGATGAGCTCGATGCCACTCCTGGTTCTAGCGCTTACCTCTGCCTTTGCCGCCCCCGCAACCATCTACGATGACGTCGCCGTGAGTACCTTTGCCATTTAAAAATGGTTTGAAAAATTAGTTTGCATGGTCATTGATAGTTTTCAAGGCTACAGTGAATATCTTCTAGAACGACGAACTTCAGCCTTGGCAACAGTTTTGCTTAACATAAAGCGAGTTGGTGGTTAATTACGTAGAGCTATTGAATCTACAAATATCCTATTTATTTATTGAGTAAAAATGTCTACCTACAGAAGCTATCCAGCGTATGTGCCTAATATTCTATTTTTGTCTTTTAAAATTCACTAAATTCAATTCTTTTAATTTTCATTCTTTGAAAAGTTTGATGTTTCCTATATTTTCCATACAGCAATAACATACATACATAGACTAACATTATAATTTTGTTAACAAATCAGTCTGGCCCTGAATAATCAGCTTTATTCTAGTTGCGACGTTTTGACATTTTCAGTGGATATTTTGTTGTTTTGGGATTTTACGATATAGGACTAGTTGTTTTAAAGTTCATTGCGTTATTGTTCTGTGTGGATGAGGTGTAATTTAATTTGTTCAGTTGTATGTAATTTGTACGTTTTTTTCTACTGATTTTGATTTTATGTATAACAATGTATAAATGAAAAGGTGTAATGCAGACACGAATGTACATGTCAGTGCCCGACTACGTTACTGTTAATCCTGTAGTGGCTCATGGCTATAGTTTATTTTAATTTGCATACCGAAAAATAGAATATGGAGAACCACAAAAAGAATGTTACTATACCTACCCATATACGCAATAAATAATCATATATTAAGACAATAAAATACAATTAATGAAATATGTACTTTAAAATTGATTATTTTGGCGCTTTAACCAACATATTTCGTAAAGAATATTCCTGCTAAAAAGCGATGGATCTTACCTTCTAAAAGACTTATTTTTCAAACGGAGAAGTACTAGCAGCAAGGCTTTATTTATTGCTACCGTTAGGATTTATTTTTAGTTATTTTCCGAATCGTGCCATTGCAATCTTTGAAGGTAAATATATAAAAAATGTGTCGATAGATTTTCATTGAAAATATTTACTAACTTCCAAAGAGGATTCCAGCTACAAAGTTTACTCAATATATTAGGGAGGAATACTTTGCGAAATTCTTATTTGATCCTACGGATGTTTATGGCAATAAAGGTTCTTTTATTACTGTGATACTTGTTGCAATTCACAAGCACGCTCCGGTTTTTAAATGTAGTATTCTTGTTTATGCACATTACGTTAGCGTGTGTGCTCGACAGAGCGAACGGCGCCACTCACACTTACACAAAAACGACTCGAACACAACCAAAGGCCGCAAGCAATCATGATTTGAAACAACTCTACGATAAATTGCAGGTAAAAAATTACTATACTTATTGTGTTAGAATGTAATAAAAAGATTGAAATAACGTTTTCTTTTATGGGATGCCTTTATTATAGCCATGAGTTGTTTAGCAGTTGTGTAGCGATAGCCTTGATCCATTTTAAGCGTTTTTACGCGACTGTTTAAATGAGAGGGTAATTTTTTTATTTTATTTTATGTATCTATGTGTATGGTTCTATATTATACTTCATATAGATTTTTAAGTATATACATTTTATCGCAGATATAAAATCTTCCTTTTTAGCTATATTTACTTTTTAACATTACAGACGCCTGTATCCGTACTCTTTATTTCATAAAAAAAATACACAAATGAAGTGACATGTATTGGAATTGGAATTTGTATTGGAAAAATAAATAAATCAATATGTTTTATCAATGTTTTTGCATATGAATTTTAAGCCGAACAAGCTCTTAGGTGTATTATTTGTTACAAAACTTGTGAAACCCAATTTTCCTACTTCCTCAAGGGGAAAAGGGAAATTATGTGGAAGTTACACAATATACCTATACTGTGCACGCTTCCAATTATTTAGGGCGTTACTCGCGAGACATTTACGGTGTCTTGGTATTTCACCCACGCTGTCCGAAACGATGATTTTTTTTTACAACTTAACGACGTGGAAAATCGTCAATTATACGTAAATACCGTACAAGCAACTTAATTATAAGTTAGTATTTTTATTACATTTATTTGACTGGTCTGGACATGGTAATTATTTGACTCTTAAATAGTAACTTTAAATCTTAATATATGTACATAATCTGGCAATAAAGAATAGAATTGGAATAATAGACATATGGATGGAATGATCGCGAGCCGCCGCGACTTACGTTCGAAGCAGTCGTGTCGGCTGAACGGAATGCTACTCATAATATATTTGATTTTCAATATAGTAGGTACGTCTCACATATTGGCTGTGAATTTAACAAATACAAATTAGAAGCCTACTTTTCGGGTAGGTAATAAGAAATACAAGTTCGTTGCTGAAGTAATAATGTTTTCGACTCGTGTACCTTTGCTTTAGTAACAAAAAAATTTAGTTAAAAAAACTGGAAAACTGACTTCAAAACACTCAAGTTTGTCTCAAATCAATACTGAAAAACCAAACTACTGAACTGATTTTACTAGTTAGTGCTTTTACTACACTGCAAAAATAACCTAAAAAATATACACTCACTGCATTAACTTATTATGTAGAGTTATTGTTTGCTACTTTATTTTTTTTCCTCCTACAATTTTATTTATTTTTTCATTGCAAAAAGCTGTGATAACCCTATCACAGCTTTTTGCACATATTACTACAATTACATTTATAGCTCTACGTAACAAAAATTTATGCTACACCACTATGAGATGTTCGATGTCACCTCCCTTTTGCCCGGCAATTTTACGCTATATATATTCCCAAGCTTATTTCAAACACAGTAATACTCTGCTGTTTGTCAGTTGAATGAATGGCAATGATTGTGAGGTACTCTCCCATGCAGAGTTTGCAATGAATATACGACTGCAGAATATTAATCTATTTTTGTAACAAAATGATATCATTTTTTATAGGAACAAGTACCCCAAAAGCGAGCGGCCTTAGTCCTGGACCGACTGCTAATTGCCTTACAGAAGGCCCTCCACGAAGATAACGAGGCCCCTTACGAGACGGAGAGGGACGGGCCCAGGACCGCGCCACTGCGGATTGCTGACCACGATATCACCGACATGGTAAGACGACCCCACAAGCGGCCCGCCTTGGTGATAGACCAGCTGTTAATGGCAATTCGGAAAGCCTTGAGAGATCGTAATGCCCCCGTTGAGGCCCCGGTAATGGAGGAGCCTCGCGCCGCCCCTGTTGTGGCTGATATGGATTTTGACATGGTAAGAATTTACCTGTCATTTGTTAATAGCATTTAATAATATTAAGTTACTAAAGCCTTTGAGTTTATATTGGTGAACTTTTGTTATAAGAAATATCTTATGGGGACGCTCTTTAACAAGCGAGCAGTTCACTAATATAACAGAGAAGACAGCGTAGCCTAGTTTATGTATACATATATTTATGTTTGCCTGGAAGAGATCGATATTGGCGATAAGGCCGCCACTTATTAAACTCTTTTTAAAATAAATTTCTGTTTATTATAAATTCTAAGACGTCTATAATAAAGAGCTTATATATATATCTATATTTTATATGTATATATAATTTTATATATTTTTTATAACAATCTAACATGTGAAACCCATTATGTGAATTTAGATTTTCTAGATTTTCTTGTCAATCAACTTACGACAGTTAAATCACTTTTTGAAATTTTATAAAATCGCATCTAAATTTAATGTTACAATAAGCATTTTATTTATTCTAGTACAAAATTCGATACTTCAAATATGTATATAATAATATGGAATTTAGCAGCCATGCCTAACACATGATAGATTGTTTAATAACTGTAAAAATCACGAAAACAGGTAGAAGAACAAAGCTTTAGAGGGATGCCATTAGTCATTACGTATATATAAAAACATATCGTAGCAAAATTTGTTCTTTCAGGAGTGTTATGCTTTACTTTTATGGCAATACAAAGTTGGCTCGCGCTCGTTTTTATCGTGTTTTTTCTGTGATTAAGAGTGTATGACAAAAGTTCAAATGAGCAACTTTGAATTGTGATATTTTTAATAGTCTCTTTAATTTTTGTGTCACTCTCTTAATTGCAGAAAAAGCAAGATAAAAACGGGCGCGAGCCAACTTTGCATCGCTTTAGAACCCAGCAGATACAATTACGTTATAATCATAACAGTCTCGTAGCATGTGCTACGAAACTGATACGATTCAGTTGAACTATGATCAGATGCTACGAATATCGTTTATGGTTAAATTAAATTAACATTGGTCATTGGTCCATGTATATGTTGTATGACCAATGGACATTGGTCATACAACATAACTCTTTTTAAAGAAAATAAAACTACTACACAACAATACTGCTTAAACATGATACTATACGAATATAACCAATAAGTACACCGAACCAATATCAATAGGTACCAATAGGTACGGTTTCTTATCGGTACAGCGAAAGAGTGGAACAAATTGCCAGCTTCTTTGTTCCTTGAGAATTACAACATTGGTCTTTTCAATGTCAGAGTGAATAGGTATCTTCTAAATCTGCGTGCTTCATCTCCGACCACATCTTCGCTTTCCAACAGGCGAGTTGGTGGTCAAACGTGGACTTATTCGTGTTAAAAAAAAAAATAAAAAAAAAGGATAACTCGTAAAAATATGAAGGTCTACAAATAATCGAAATGTCACTACCAGCGACACTTTTAGCATCATAGCCAGCATGTGACCGTACAGTATTAAACCCTTAAAAATTGAGTATTATAATAATGTTTATGTTATTGACACAAAAAACTTTTTACCAGGAAAAGTGCTTTTTTTCATCTACGGGAAAACAATTACCTGACTGTTACCTGACTACCTGAACTATTAAAAATATCAGATTATTCTAGATTAATGAAGACCACTGTTTTGGCTATGCACCGTATTAATTAACGGCTCTACGAAGTACGTAGCAGATACTACGAAATCGGTTACGATTTCGTAGCATCTGCTACGAGACTGTTCGAGCCGTGAATTAATGCGGTGCGTAACCAAAACAGTGGTCTTCGTTAATACATTTCGATTATCTTTAGACCTACATCTTTTTTCGAGTGACCAGTAGTTATACTTCTACGATACTTCGTAGCATATTATGTATGAAACAGTACCAATATCGTAGCATATGCACGAAATCGTACCACCATGTGCTAAAAATCGATACCTAATTAATAAAATAATTTGTCAAGTTGTTCAGGTTTATGTGGTTCTAGACAGTAAAAAATCCCATGGTCATTAGTATATAACTAGTATATATGTGTATAAGATGTTTATATTTTTTTTCCAGAGTTCCCTGGAACGTCGTGGTCAACCCACTCCCGGTCGGGGCCGCGTACTCCGCTGCTATTTCAACGCAGTTACGTGCTTCTAATACTTCCTATACATACAAATTATATCAAAATGTTGTTCTTACCTAAATTAATGGCAGCTACCTTCACACATAATACTTCTAGTTAAAATTCGTTTGTGAGTTCTTTATTACGGGAAAATTTCTAGAGAACTTATTTATATATAAATACATTTTTTATGTACTCGGACATGTACCCAGCCCTACTGTCGGAGTACCTACATTGTTTATGTAATGTTTCGTTTCTTCTAAATATACTTAATCCAAGCATAATTACATTATTGAAATAGAATTATGTCATCTATAATTAGTTATTAACTGAGTTGGCCATTGCGAGTGCGCACAGTAATTTGCGCAAGTACTATAAGGTACTTAATACCTAAAATTTCATAGTAAAATAGATTTTACTTGGTTAAATTGTGAGTATTGTATTTACTAGATTACATAAGTTTACTTAGAATGCCTCAGCACCTGACCACTACCACTTAAAGTCTAAGTCTATGTCTTAGACTCTTATGAGCCTAAAAAGCCTCGAATAAAAGAAAAATAAGATAAACTGCATAACATAAAGCTTTACATTGATTTTTAATTTACTCGCCATCTAGCTAGCACGCATAAATAGCAGATGCGAAGCACGTGTGGCCCACCCGTTGGCGTCTTACGATGAGAGCCCATTTGTGAGTACGTCCTCTCAAAATTTAGTTTGTTAGAACACCCACCTGTGGTTTTCACATTCAAACTAAATTTTGAGTGTGAACACCACAGGTGAGAACTGGTTTGGCCGTTGGTTTGACGCTGAGGCTCTCTAAGGTCAGATATCTTGTATACGTATAATGTTATTTACCCAAGTTATGAGAATTCCTGTGACTACAATTTTCACTAATACTTTATGCATTTTCCCATACAATTTAAGAATACTGTTCTATCTTCCACCCATTAATATTATCTTATTTCTATGAAATTCTTTTCTAATATGATTAGAAACATAAATGGCTATAAGTTTACCGCGTTTTTGTTATTTTATTTTATAACGAAAAGATAACGATTTTTTAAAATATCAAAACATAGAAGTATAGCTATTTATGATCCCATACAAATAGGAAAGAATCATCGAAATAGGATAATGGACTACAATCGATAATTTTCACTAGTACTTTTAATGGTACTAAGGATACAAAGTTGTGTCAATGGTACAAATCAATGGTAATGATGGTACTACTGATCCTAAATAATTGTCACTAGTACCATTAATAGTACTAAGGGTACAACGTTGTGTCAATTGTACCATCAATGGTACAAATCAATGGTACTACTGACAATAAGGCAATCGGTTGGAGTGTAAGGGAAATTATTTGTGTGTTTGGGATTTTGCTTTACGTGAACTTCGTAATATTAGCCTAAGCAAATATTAATAAAAATAAGTAGCAATACTTTGAAGTACCTATTAATAATATTGCAATGTTATAATAAAAGGCATAAAAGCTTTTACGCGTTCTTTACGCTCAATTTATGAAAGTACCTCGTATACTAAAATATACATTAAGAAGAAAAACTTAGTTATTGGCACCGGTACAAAAACTGTAATACAATTTCATTTTGTTTACATATAAATTCATTGATTGTTGTAACCATTTATATTATACATGACTTTGACTTATTCTGATATATTGCTGTCATTGCGTGCAGGTCTTACGCAACGCGACATACTTTTTCTCGACGACATTCACTACTATTGCTCACAGCGTGCATCTATCTCTCTCGCGCTTCACAACATTATTAAACATATAAATGCACTGAGAGGGGATATTAGAAACGACAAACAGTTTTGAAAATAAATAGGAGAAATGTTAAAAAAAAATTACTTCAATATCTTTTAAATTGGCTGAGGAGTTCCTAGATATATAAATATAGTTGTTTCAAGAATCCGTCCCCAATATAAATTTATCTGAATAAAACTTTTTTTAATATTTATCCTATCTAAATAAACAAATCTGTCTCCCACCTTTCTAATATACCCACTCCATGTTTTTATATGTTTAAAAATGCTATGATACGTGAGTCAGCTAGCTAGCTGTTCGCTTTGAGCCAATACTTAAATTAAAAAGAAAAGTATGTGTCTTTGTAACCTTTGCTAGTTTTTGCACGACAAAAAAGTGGGCAGAGAAAATTTAGCAGCACCGTGCAAATTGGTGTGATGAATTTAGTTGAAGTTACCAAGACAAGATACCAGTATTAGCAAGATCAGCAAGCAGTAGACAGTATAGACAAAGTATAACAGACCTAAGTAGTGTTCTAATAGTGCAATGTAAGCTTAGACTTCTGTTAACTCACACACAAATTGCAAATTCATGCCGTTGTCCGTGTCACTCGCATTCTTATAGATAACTCGCTCGCTTCGCTCACTCGGTTAGTAAAAATCTGTGTTTGGATAAGCATATCATGTGCCAAGCATTCTTTTATCTAAGTATTCTTCCACCAATTTAAATACTACTAGTTTATAAGTACTTATGTATGTATATCTATGAATAAAAGTTGTAAATATACATTTTATTGCAATATTTTGTGTTATAATTTTGTCCCACTTATTCAGTCGTAAGTTATACAAAAATATTAGATAGGTACATAGTATAAAACAAGTATAAGTTTAGAAAACTCAAAAATCCTCGACAAAATAACTGAACCGAATTTGATGAAATCCAAGAACACTATCGATAAAATCATTTTTCAAACAATACAAAAAAACTAGATCAAAATCGGCCCATCCGTTTGAGAGCTACGATGTCGCAGACAGATACACACATACATACGTCAAACATTTTTTCAGGTCGGGGCTTTAAAAGCAAAGAAAAAGTAATATTTATGGTTGTTATTATGGTGTTAATATTTATGTTATTTTTTTTGTTGTTGTTGTTATTTTCAAAAACTTACACGCATAGCTTCGTTTCTATTACGCAAACCTCTAGATATATTTAAATTAATCTATTTATCCTCTATTTAAATCAGTGTTTGAGTAGATATTTCCCCTATTGATAAACCATGTACCTATAGATATGTGATTTAAGTATTCAAGTAAATCAGTCAGGTCAGTTGAGTTTCTTCAAAATCAGGCAAACATATGTTGAAAAATACAAAGAAAACCCTAATCGCATATAAAAAGTAGTTTATTATCTAAAGATAGTCATTAAAAAACTAATGTGACTTAATGGACACGGAGTGTTTATTTTCCAAATTTACATACCCCTTAAATATTTAGACAAGTCAGTAAGTAAGTTTACCAAACAAAACTTAGTATTACAGAACAGTAGCCTAGTTTTAAAATTATATTCTTTAGATTTTAATTTAATGGTGTATTGTATACAATAAAGAGTTTATCTAAGTATTTATTTATGCATCAATCTAGTCTCCTGAGAGGCAGTCGGTTAAGAAATAACCAGTAACCACCTCGTGTACGCGTAATAAGCGTCTAAGTCTAGGATTACAGTCTTCTTCATAGAGGGGCGCTTAAGAGTAAATTATGGCTGACATTAACGATCCCATTATGATACAGGTAATGTAACTAGATATACCTACATTTACCGTTTTCTATAATAAATATTCAATAGATACTGCAAAATGAAGGTGTTTTTAGGATTCCGTAACCATCATTATAGGAACTCCTATTTTTTTCAACTTGGTGTTTTGTCATATATAATTTTAACCACGTTGTTACGTCAATTGTGATTATGTTAGTACAAAGTTTATTTCCTCTGAAATGTAGATAAAACGGTGGAAAGACTATTTGTCTACATTCCATGCTAGGCCTGCTGTCCTTCTGTCCATCTGAGACATAGATCAGTCTCTTAGTACTATAGTACTAGAAAACTGTAACTTCATTCATTCATTCAATGACGACAATAAAGAGAAAAAATAAATATTTAAAAAAATAGAGCTTGTTCCCTACACATAGAACGTGGATGATATTTTGTGTCGCTGTGTAATTTCAATTTCAATTCAATTTATTACTGTATAAAAATACAATTCATTAAATAATCCTACTAACAACAAATAACAATTTAACTTATATAATAATAATTATATCAGAATTAATTTGTGAAGGTAGTAGGTGTCTCGTTGACCACTGTTCTAGGAAACCCTGTGTTACAGCGGTCAACGATTCCAACCTCTACTCATTTTCCAATTATAATATAATTTTCGGGAAGGTCGGCCTTCCCGAAAAACGCTACGCAACTTCGATCAACATCTCAAATTCATGTTTTCCTTTCGCAAGTGCTATTTATTACGTGTCAGCGAGAAATTAACAAAACATGTTGCATATTGCTCGAATCAGAACGCCTTCTGGCAATACTCAATCTATTTATTTTACAATTATTACTAAGGAAATTTCAATAGCATACATACTTAGTCCAATACGTTACTTATCTTAATTTTTGAAGTTACAAAATACTACATACGAATATATCAATACAATTTTATTTTAATATTAATTCTAATGTTTTTGAATTGAATTTTAATATATGCTTTTATTGTATTTGAGGAATGACTTATTTTATCTTATTGTTCATTAATTATATTAATAATATTACTTTATTGAGGGTAGTTTTAAAAATTAAAATAGTAGTTAGACCATGCTGATGTGAAGAAGTGGTGTGTGGTGTAAGTGATGAGAGTAATGGCAAAAAGGATAAATTTGTAAAAATAGTATTGATAAACATGAAGATGCATGAGTGTTAGTGTTGTGTGGTGTAGGTGAGGAGAGATTGTCATTTGTTTTCTTATTTTAGAAGGTATTTTAATTTGGTTTTTGTAGAATGTATCTATTCATGCTCGTTAGCTTTATGGCCAAAAAATATAAAAATAATGAATATTCTCTATTATTGATAGAGTCTGTATTACATCTCCCTGCCAACTAAATCTTTTTAGATATGTGAGAAAATTAATAGCAGTGACAATATTACGAAATTAGAAGGAAAACTATTACAGGTTTTAAGTTAAAGAGTAAAAGTCTAACAGAGAGGGCTTGGGGCCTAACATTCGACTTGAGGCACTGAGGTTCCTATATTGCATGAAAAGAGGCTTTTGTTTTCAACGAACGTTTGAGTTTTTTGAGTTGCCCAGCCGAGTTGGATTAAACGATTGACCTTCCTCGCAAAGTTAGACTGGCCTAGTACTTTAAATATTATCTTTTAATTATTCCTTAATCCTCTAATATTCTGTTCAAACATTTTATACCTGTTGTTCCACAAGGAACGTTTTCACGCAATAATACGATAGTGTGATGATACTGCTGTGCCAATTTTTGTTGTAGATAATCGTGTTCTTTCTACCATAAACTGAAATAACCAACAACTCAATACCAAAAACAAAGTAAGTTCGTAGGTATAGGCTGAGTGACCAGCTCTAGTGTCAAAGTTATTAAGCCGCCGAAAGGCCTCTGATCTGGCTTGACAATTGTTGTTTGTAACAATAAACAACCGGGACTTATTATTTAACGTGTCATCCAACCCATGGTAGCGCTTAGAAAGAAATACCACTCACAGTCACACATCCGAAGACTGACCGGTCTGTCCGTTGCTTAACATTGATGATCGTTAGAGAACACCTAGTTAAGCAACACGAACGCTACAAAAGTAAAAAAATTTGCTAAAAATAGCTACTCTCTTTCTGGGGCACTTGGTGGAATAGTGGAAAGTACATATAGCATAAATTAAAAAAATGACATATTTATTACTCTTCGTAATAAATATGGTCTCAATTAAAATGTACATACATAAGTAGTAGGTAATGAAAATAATTCAGACTTATTTTCTGAAAAAAAAGGCAATGCTAGAACAGGTAATTAGGACGTCCGAAGGTAGACTATTTGTTGCTTTTGATTAAAGAAAATAGGTAAGGTGCTTGTAAGCACACACTCTAGTGAAGTTAGCCGTAGTAGGTACCTACATATACTAGTAGTTCTACGAACAGTAGACCTCGCAAGAGAGCTTATTTGTAGCTCACCTTGGATCATCTATACATAATACCTACCTCCATAAATTTGGCTTAGGAGGCCGCATGTAAAATTTTGGCCTATTTCGCAATTTTAAGTGATTTTACAGACATTATTTCACGGTCAAAAATCATTTTTTCTAAAAGTTTAAGCACCTTGAAAGATCAATTTAATTGGAATACACAATTAATACAAAAATAGGATATGTTTAGATGCCCTTAGTTAAAAAAAAAAAACAATATATATTCTTATAAAAACAAATAATAATTGTATAAATGAAGAAAACGTAAAATTATGAAAATTATTCAGCGCTAAAATGCATCAATCACATCCACGCACCCTCACTGTTACATGGAATCTGAAGTTTCTTGTCATATCTCGACAACCACTTGACCAATTCTGTTCATTTTTACTACAAGTTGAATAATTGTGTACTTTATCTAGCAACCAAATATCATTATAATCGTTTGGTAATTAACGCCGCAATAAACTTCCCCCCTTCTTATGGAAACCACCCCTCTTATCAAAAATCGCCGACGACAAAAAAATAATTAAGTAATTCATAGAACCTATACACCAAGTTTCATCAAAATTGGTTCAAAATTACGCCCTTTACGCGAGTACGAACATACAAACAAATCACAAACTCATATACAAACTGATAGACGAAAGAAAATTTGGCTAGTTGATGCAGAGCCGCTTCGCTCGCTCGGTCAATTATACAGGGAACTGTCACACCGGAAATGTCACGCGCGAAAACGGAGCAAAACACTGTTTATGCGCTTATTCAGCGTTTATAAGTAAGACCATAAATGTCCAGATAGGAGGTAATTTAAAAACATAAACACACGCACATAATTATATACATATCCACAAACATGCAAGTATATACATACATACACCCGAAAAACATAACTCTCCTCTTTCTGGCAAAGACGTCTAAAAATACATTCTAAATGATCTCATATCAAGGTTTTGAAACGAGCAGTCTAACGTAACACCCTGTTTATTTTCTGCCGCAGCATAAATTCTAAGAATGTTTATTATAAGACAGTTATTTTTAGGTACTGTTATTATTATTATTATTAATTTAAAGTAGAGAGAATTGTTAAATTATTTTTAGGAAAATTACTTTATTGCGTTGAGTAAATAAACAATGACATCTAGCGATTTTACTATAAACTACTTTGTTAATAGTAGCCACACTTTCATGACCTATTGAAGAGCTCCCTTCACTCGTTTTTCCGTCAGTTTTACATGCACATACACTTATTTTCCAGGAAGCTTTTTGATTTTCTTGTGTTGCGTTAGAGGGCGCTACTAGTTTAATAGAACGTTTTATTTTATTCCTTCTAATAAGTATAGTTCCCGTCACGTAAAAAGTACGCTGGTTTGTTCGCGCTTACGAACAAACCAGCGTTATTTTTACGTGACGGGAACTATACAGCACAGAACAGATAATTTTATCATAGTGCAGAAAGAAGCCGAGGCAGCCTAATTAGTAAACGGTCACTAATTAGGCTGCCTAATTAATTAACTAATTATTAGACTTTCAATTCACAGTACTATAATTTGTTCTATAAAAATTTCAAATTTTCTTTTCCAGTACAAAGTTACTACATGGACACACATATACCGTCAAAGATATTATTGTATATCGTAGTTAGTTTTCGATACGTAAGCGTAAGGGTAGGTAAGCGTAAAAAACTGGGTACTAGGTAAGTATAATGATAGACTTATCACTTATTAACGTCATGAAAGAGAGTTTTGGCGGGAACGTCATCGAAACATGTTGTTGCTTTGTTTTATTTTCCTAAACTTGTGTTATTTTGAATATTAATGCGATAAAAATGGTGGTGTTTTATTCATTAAGTGTTCGATCAAGTACGTGAGTGTGGGCAAGTGAAATAAAGCAGTGAAACGTGTGATTTTACGTTGTCGGCAAAACTCCTTAGAAGCTTCTAGTAAAGTCGCCACCACTTTACTGAAGCAGGACTCGACTTAATAAATTGACTGTATACGTGACTTAGATTGTGACTAAGTGTAAGTGTGACTTGTGTTTACGACTTGAGAGTTTATCTATATAGCTATCTTGTTTTACTCAATAAACTTGAAAAAATCCTAATACTTGACACTGGCAAATGCTTTAATGCGGGTCCAATACAAAAAAGAAGAAGAACGTCATGAAATAATAACTAACTAGAACACTCATTGATTTTATTATCATCTATGTAATTTCCACCACTTCATCAAGATATCATATTATTGCTATAGACTATAGATTACAGTCTATCGTATACTATGAACAGTTGATAACATATTTCTCGCTTGGAAACATGAAAATAGATTGTCCAACTTTTAACACATGCGTAAACGGGTAAGTAGGGACACATTCGTAATCGTAAAATGAATAGGGGTAGGTTACTACCATCTCGGGAGTTGAAAGCAGAAGTAGAGACAATTTAGTCATGCTCCTAATAATTTTTTTATATCCTAACTAACAGTATAAAGCGAAAGTGATGCTGTTTCTCTGTCTATTTGTTACATTTCACGATTCAGCTGAACCAATTGTTATTAAATTTGATTCAGCTATAGCTTTGAACCGTTTACTCTATGGGTATGGTCGCGCATAGAACACGTACATCTAGATAATGCCTATTTACGTCTTGAACGTGACGTCTTTTAGTCTCATAAATTAATAAAATAATAGTTAAAAAAACACGCTTAATCCTATCAAATTATTGTATTTCATCGGTCCTCGATAAGTCTACAAAGTTTGAATGAAATCTGATCGTTTGAAGTGGGTCAAAATCAAGTCCAAAGGAGTCGGTTACAAACAAACAAACAAACATGCATACAGGTGAAGCTAATAAAAGCGTATTAAAAAAAGATGTCGGATCTCTTTATTTATCTACTGCTTTTTTTCGGGAAAGGCTCGGAAAAGCTTAATGATCTCATTCCTGCTTCGGAGTTCTACCATCGCATTTCAGGACACCGCCAAAAGCTCATCTCCACATTTACAGTACTTAAAAACCTTCTCCTAAAATAGGTTCTTTAATATCTGCGGAAACCGAATTTGATACGTCTAGCGGTTGAGATGGTTGTATGGTTTTATATGTAAAAAAACCGGAGAAGTGCGAGTCAGACTCGCCCACCGAGGGTTCCGTACAAACAGGTAGATTAAAGGGGGAAATCATATATTTTCCTTCATCAACCGAAAAATATACATCGTAAAAATATTTTAAAAACCTGTTTTAGCTTATGCTAATGAAGCTCTTTCATACGATACCCCACATGATACGATAAAAGAACTTTAAAATTTGGACCCTCATTCTTGCCTTCATGCACTACATACACAATTTTTTTGTGATTAAATAAAAAAAACAGTTTTCGAATTTTTTCCTATATGTGAACTATAACACAATGCTTCTTGCCAAATTTCATAGTTCTAGGTCAACGGGAAGTACCCCATAGGTTTTGATACCCTTGTGAGTGTCGAAATGAGCGTTTTTTACGACATAATCGGCTGTAACTTTTTTTTTACGAAAACTGAGAAACTTAATTTTTTTCTGCAGCAAGAGACTATAGATCTGCGTATATGGTTTTAATTTCAACTCGATACCATCACGCGCTCGCGATCTTGACACCCGGACGGACGGACAGACGGACAACAAAGTGATAAGGGTTCCGTTTTTTCCTTTGAGGTACGGAACCCTAAAAATGAGTTTGAATTTGTTTTACATATAAATAATTTGTAGCGATGAATACAAACAATTATAACGACGAATTTTTGTAAAACTGGTAGTCTATATTATTTATAATTTATATTTGCCGAAATAACGTTTGACACGGCATGTGCATGATGCTGTCTACCTGACATTTGTACGCCTAATCGGCACAACATGATTTTAAGCGACTAAATTTAGTGTAACATTTTTTATGCACTTGTTGTATAAAATTCTCGTGCTGTATGCATAAATTATCTTTATCTTTTTATCTTTATCTTTACCTTTTATCTCACAATTATGAGTACCACAGAGAGTTGCCACAGAGGATTACGATCTGATGAGGTCCAAAGTTCGGCGTGACATTGAACATAGACTTTTATGAGCCAGTGTGAAAATTTAATATTCACTTCTTGATGTTAATCCAGTTACAAAATTACTTTTCGATATTATTCAGGTGAGCGATTTGTTTCTTTCGTCATTCAGTTGCAAAAAAAGGGGAAATGGAAAAAATTCGTTGTCGTAGATAAGTCCATTTTCATTAAGGCGTCGTGCATCGAAATGTCGGATGCTGTCTACATTCATTCTTGCGGCACTTTGTTTGCACATAAAGAAACGAGAGCCCGTCGATCGCGTTGCAAAGGCCTTTTGTCGGGACGTGCCCGTGAGATTTCATTTACTTATTTGGCTTGACACTTTTGCACTTTACTATAGATACCCAGTGCGCAAACACATTTCATTAAAGTATTACAACGCTATAAAGCACAAGTCGTCTTGAACAAGCGCGAAGAGCCTACTCTTATATTAACCTATAGACAGTGTATTTTATTTTCTATTGCGTAGCTCTTATCTCTTCTGGCGCGTGGTAAATTACTGACGTAACCACCTATCCGGTTGAGGCAAGTCACATAAATATATATTTATAGCTTTAAATTTCGTTTTTACATCAGATTGATCTACGATTGATAACCAACTCGCATGATAGTAAGCGACGGTGTGATCGAATATGGAGCTCATTTATCTAGAAGTTTTATTCAGCCTAATCTTGCAAATTCCAAGATTCTTAGGAATCGTTTGGCCTTACTGTATTTAAACTGGGTGCATTGCAAAAAGCTTACCTCATCAATTACGGATGATTCCGTGATGAGCTACCTAAATATATTGGGTTGCCTGCGCAAATCCTGGAGAGTTTCTTGTGGAACCCAATTTTCATGTTGATTTTTTGTCCAATAATAAAGATACCTTTAAATGATCAACTGCCAGGATGGCTACACCATGAAATAGTTTAAACAATCTACACGTATATCTTGAAAAATAGTTTCCTGACTTCATTTTGTATCTTGTTATGTAGTTTTCATTTTTATCGATTGTCATTTAAGAGTACCTGCCATACAACTAAAAATTAAACAGTAAAAATACAAAATCAAAATATTTCAACTTATTTTGATGAACCTTTATTTATACAAGTTAAGCAACTTTAACGTAGCCTTAAGTGAAATATACCAAACTGTGATCAGGCATACCTAGTTTTCAACCGACTTCAAAATAGGAGGAGGTTCTAAATCGACTGTATTTTTTTATATGTTTGTTACCTCATAACTTTCGACTGAGTGAACCGATTTTGATGTTTTTTTTTTATTTGAGGGCTGGTGCTTTCCGTGTGGTTTCATTTCAATTTGGTCCAGTTCTGACAATGGCTACCATGAGAAGTCGGTTGCTTCAGTTTCTTAAACTATATTTTTTTAAATAAATATTATTTAAACTATCTTATGGTTTAGCTTTCATATTGGTGGGTGGTCATTAAAGAGTAGCTCTCACAGGTAAAAAAAAACAACACGAAAACTGAGTCCCATAGGAAACGCTCCAGGATTTGCGCAGACAACCTTATATATTCAGGAAGCCCATCAATCATGGAATCATCTGAAATAGCTCTCATCGTGATAGGGATGAAGTATAATATATCTATTAAGTATGAATATATTTGCAGTGCACTCTCGCACTTTAAGTTAGTCATAAAAAATCCGTTAACACACACGCACGTACACACTTTTATTTACCAGCAAACCCACTAAAATCTTTAATATTAATTATCATTGTTCAAACTGTAGACACAATTTCTTAAAATAGAGAATAAATATGATTCACGTAATCGCTGACTCATTTAATTTTACGAAATCTCGTACAAGACGTATGAGACTGAAATTTGTCATTCGTGTATTCTGTGTCGATGCGCAGCAAATAAAAGATTTCCCGAAATTCCCACGGGCTAAATCTTGAAGCAACTCGCTAGTTCTTATTACACAACAAAGACTTTATTTCCTATTTATCTAAAGAAAGGTAATGTAAAACTTTTTACTGAAGCACTCATCAGACAAAACGTACGTATTACGCAGTATGTGACAAGAATTGTCACCGATTCGGATACAGGCACATTGTTGATTACAGTTTCTCATACCACATATTATGCTCTTTAATTAAACTTAATGCACAGAACATATAATAATACTCTTAAGAAAAGTGTTGTCGTGCGACAACTCTTAAGAGTATTATTTGTATGGGGATACAAATAGGAGAAAACTGTTTTCTACCCTTAAACATTACCCAATTTTGATGATTATTTTATTATCTGATTTAAATCATAAATGTGTATGCCTCTACAGTCTGCTTTTTTTAGAATTTTGTTATAATTCCGAAGTTAAAAATAAAATTTTTAAATTTTGAAAAAAAAAGTAAACGGTAGAGGCATAGCCATTAATGGTACCAACCATATAAAAATAATTATTGAAATCGGATAACATTTAAGGTTAGAAAACAGTTTTCTCATCTGATTTTAATGAATGTTTGGATAACGTTCATTGAAAATCAGATGAGCCGCGATCAAACGTTGAACTGGTGAACCACATATACAGTTTATTTTCTAACAGCACATGAAATAAATTACAGTTTAAAAAACTAAAAAACACGCTACAAATTATTGTGGTCAAAGTTCATTACAAGACTTTTCTAACAAATCCAAACACAGCTATGATACGATGTTCCATCATGAAGTTCTAGTTCATATCTTCCGGCTCCATCATCAGATCAGTTCGACAGTACCATATTATTGTATTGTCATCAGAACTACATACAGCTGCCAATTTTCATGACGCTACGATCCTTGGAAGATGGTTAAATTAGTTACCTTAGATTTAATTACATAGTTACATACAGGTCGACCTAATAAAAGCGTGTTAAAAATTAGTCAAGTTGATTAACAAACGGGATTTTATGTGACTTCTAAAGGCGGTTAATTATAGTACATCTCGTCTACAACCATCTTTAAGGTGACGTTCCAACACACCGTTTTCTTTAGGGGTTTCTGTCCCATCAAATGTATTTAAATCATATATTGACCTTGTCACAAAATTGCTATGCTAGTTAAGTTTTTTTTTAACATAACTTTTTAAACACTAATACTAATATTACATTATGTATAAGCATAATTGTAAAGATCAAATCTGGACAAGATTGGTGGAGGATCAAGATGAGCGGAATACAAGAAAAGAGGCTCAAGCCTCTTTTCTTGTGTTATCGTCCACTGTTGAGAACGAGCTCAACAGTGGACGATAACAAGCTATTAATGGTGATGATGAATTGATGACAAACAAAAACTAAATATTGCAAAATTAATTAAAATAGTCCTTTATTAAATACAACACAACAATATACAGACTCAACTAACTAAACTACTACACAAAAAGCACATCGATCACCCCAGACCGATAAAGGTCTAAAGATAATCCAAATGCTCAAACCCACTACCAGAACCCACTACCAGTTGGCAGCGTACCCAGCATGCTGACCGCATTACCACGTTGAATGGCAATGCTTATGCGTTGGGCCAGATAAAATTAAAATTAACTTTACAAAAGTTATTATTGCTCCTGATGTAGACGAATTTATACCTGTGAGTGTGAGTTGTGTTCTGTTTGGTGGCTTGTGTGTTATACCGGGTGGATACTTGTGCGCGTCAGATACGACCTCGCACCGCGTCAGCTTCGTGACCCTTAAAACTCTACCTTAAGCGAAATTGCAGTTAGTTTCAGTTTACAGTAAATTTAACTTGTACAGAAAATTACAGAATAGCTGTTCGGTTGGCTGTCGTGTTACTCAGAAGAACGAGTGTATCAAACAGGTGCTGGAATTTGAATTCCCTTGTAATTAGTTCACGAGATATTTGTACATGAATTAGTACGAATTTGGCTATTTTCAACCGACTTCAAACAAGGAGGAGGTCTCAATTCAACTGTATTTTTTATGTTTGTTACCTCATAACTTTCGACTGAGTGAACCGATTTTGATGATTCTTTTTTTATTTGAAAGCTGGTGCTTCTGTGTGGTCCCATTTCAATTGGATCCCCCATTGGTTCTGACAATGGAATCCATGAGAAGTCGGTTGCTTCAGTTTTTTAAACTATAATTAAAGACATTCGGCCACATTTTGAGGGTTATTACCCTAAATCGGGTCCTCTTCATTGTTCATTTTATTTTATATTGTACTTTTAGGATGGAATCAACGAAGTTGTGATATTAATCTGCTGACATAAAAAATTTACTTGCTTTAAAATAATTAGAATTACTGATTTTAGCGATTTCAGGATTGGCTCGTTGTCAAAATTGTTTTTGATGTTGTCCTGTTAAGGTGATCTGATTTCGATACAAAAGCATTTTTACCAATATTGATCGGAAAAGAGTATAGTTTTACAATAACGTTATTTTGGTTAGTTTTAATGTCGGTCATTATTCATAATAAATTAATCAAATAACACAAAACCAGTGCGGCAAATCACATTTGTTGAAAAAGTAATAGCAAAAATGTCAATAAATATTGCTGCGCTACCAGCTAGCGCAGCGCAATGTATGAAAAAAGACGGTATCCGATTATTCAATGTATTTCACCGTGAACCAGCTAATTAAAAATAGATTCCACAAGCAATCAATTTTTAATAATCTAACTTAAGCCCAAGTCGCTATATCTGTATAGACAATGGAAAATGTGTTTGTTCGAAACATTGTTTGTGTGGAAATTGATGTTGGCAAATAACGGTTTGATTATTATGAGATAATCAAGCCGTTTTTTATTTTATTTATTTTCAAATCACATAACAAAAATGTATAATGACACAGTTCTGCCAAACTGCATACCAGTTTGTAGGCAGATAATAAACTCTCATTAACATTAGTTAAGAATTGGACTTTATTTTATTATATTGTGTTAATATATTTAGTTGTAGGTATTTTATATATTGTTTCCATATTTTTTTTGTACTCTCTTATAATTTAACTCTCATTTAGAATATCAATACTTTAGTTTGTAGGTGATTTACAGTTTTATGGCAGATGGAATGTATTTTTAGGGTTCCGTACCTCAATAGGAAAAAATTGAACCCTTATAGGATCACTTTGTTCTCCGTCTGTCTGTCTGTCTGTCCGTGTGTCAACCTTTATCTTGGGAACGCGTGAAGGTATCGAGTTGAAATTAAAACCATATACGCAGATCCATAGTATCTTGCTGCAGAAAGAAAAATAAAGTTTCAATGTGTTCGTAAAAAAAAGTTACAGCCGAATATATTGTAAAAAAACGCACATTTCGACACTCACAAGGGAATCAAAACCTATGGGTACTACCCGTTGACCTAGAACAATGAAATTTGGCAATAAGCATTGTGTTAGAGTACACATATAGGAAAAAATCCGAAAACTGGTCATTTTTAATTTAATCACAAAAAATAGTGTCTTTATGCAAGGAATGAAGGACCAAATTTTAAAGTGAATTAACCATATCATATGGGGTATCATATGAAATAGCTTCAGTAGCCTATGCTAGAACAGGATTTTAAATATTTTTACGATGTATATTTTTCGGTTTATGAAGGAAAATAGAAAAAAATATATGATTTTCCTTCTTACCTACTACTAACGGTTTGTACGGAACCCTCGGTGAGCGAGTCTGACTCGCACTTGTCCGGTTTTTTTATTTTTATCAGCCCTGTTTGTACAAACTGTCCCACTGCTGGGAACGGGCCATTTTCTCATTGTGAGAAGGGTTAGGCCACAGTCTGCCACGCTGGCCAAGTGCGGGTCTGTCCGGTTTTATTTTATATAAATAAGATAATCTAAGTAGATAGCATTAAAAAGACTTACATACGTATTAACTTAGCTACTGTGGTATTTTATCTAGCAACAATCTTTTTAATGCTACCTTATACCTAAATCCTAGTTACTAAATTGTGTTTCGTATCCTTCCGGTAATTCGTTGCATAGCCTAGGTATTAGCCATTTTAGCGTACGTTTACCCCTAATAATTCTTACATTTATGATGTATTTCTAACTGTGACTTAATGGTTTGCTTGTGGAAAAGTTTCACTGTTTTAAATGTATTATCTTGGAATTGGTCTAATAATAGTACATAATTAACTTTAAATATAATTATTAGTTATTTTAATTATTATTTATCTGCTGATTTCAATCTTTTTACACGTATGATTTTTTTTTATCTATCTAACAACTTCCTGTTAGTTGTCGATTTTGTGGCCGAAGTTAAGGAACGTAAGCTTGAAAGGTAAGGTAATCTATTTTCTCTTATCAGTCCAAAAAGAATTCAATTTGGATTACATCTGTTCAGTTAGCTCTTGGTAGTTTGATAGATAGATAGATAGATAAACTCTTTATTGTACACACCTTAAAAGTAATAACAAAGTACTTAAATAGACTAGTGCAACAACAGGCGGCCTTATCGCTAAAAGAGATCTCTTCCAGGCAACCATAACCAGGCTGTAGTTTGAGTCCTAACTGAATAAAAAAAAATGAAAAACATTAATGTTAGTCTATCAGTCGGAAAGATGAAACGAATTTGTATTTAGCTCATACTTATTCGTATAGCCCTCAAAGTTTTAAGATTTTATTGTTCTCAGTAAAGAGGGAAGACGGCAAAGATACACATAAAAATGAGAACTGAAATCGTTGTGTACGAATTTTTGGCATTGCAATGAGAAATAGGTATCACCTACACATGTGCTGATCTGATCTAAGTGTGTGAGATGCGTCTTCTTTACCTCCGAGTTACGTGTCCCGTCTATCTACCGCCCTAAAAACATTACTTACTGTCAGTATTCCACAGTTTACTGTCAGTCAGTCCTTAGCTCGTTTGCTCTACAGTATTTCTACGAATTTGTAACAGAGATTAGTTGCTCTCATCAGGACCGGATTTAGAGCAGGGCAGGCGGGTACGAGGCCTCTCATGAGGAGGCCCCGGGGACAAATCAACAACTTTTACATTTTTTACGAGCTAATAATAAAATCAGTCAATAATCATCTTTTCGGCGATCGACGAAAACCTCCCCCCCCCCCCCCGGCTGGTTTGAAATATTTATTCGGAAAATAATTAGGGGCCTCCACACCTCCAAATCCGGCCCTGGCTCTCATACATTCACGTTAAGTAAGCAGCCAAAGAATTCACTGAAAATATCTTGTTCTCTTTTTACTAAAGGCTTTTTCAAGAGGGATCAGTTAATGTCTGACCAACAACTAGAAAATTGGTGTTATTTACGTAGGAGTGAAATGGTATTAATTACATTTTGATTGAAAATACTTATAAAGGTAAAATGTTGACGTAGCTACCCGACTATCTAGGTTACGGTCAGTACATTTTGAAAATTGTATTTTTATATTATTATTCCATAATAAATTACCTCTTGTTAAGCGACAGTTGCGGTCTGCGATGGAGCGCGCTTTTCTAGAAAAAAACCTATTCACTCGTTATTGGTAGACATCCAGATTATACGGAAAGACTTATTCAGGAAGTGTATTTCACAAATTATGTTAATTGCCTTAAATTTCCACATCTAGGTAAATAATGGTTACATAATGGTTATGGTACATGTGAGTTATTAGCTATAAATTTGTATGGATTGACAGAATTTATGGTATTTAAGGTCTCCACAAACCAAACGCGTACAAGTCGTTGCACAAGCAACTACATACGAATGCCCAACGTCGCATCGCAGCTGCCATCTCAATGAGTTTCCATCACGTGGACGTAAAGTCTACTACAAAATTAACGACTAAAGTGTTCTGGGTTGACCGATACTCATATACCAACAATGATAAACTTAAAGATTTTGATATAAAGATTCTATATCGCTGCGCTAAAGACTAATCAACCGAGTTCAAAAAAGTAGGAGGTTCTCAATTCGACTGTATTTTTTTGTTTGTTACCTCATAACTTTCGACTGGTTGAACCGATTTTGATGATTATTTTTTTATTTGAAAGCTGGTGCTTACGATGTGGGTTCAATTTGGTCCAGTTCTGACAATGGCATACATGAGAAGTCAATTGCTTCAGTTTTTTAAACTATATTATTTAGATTGAGTAGTCTAGAAACATCTATTTTGTCGCTTCGAATTATTTTGAAAATCGAAATTATTTTAATCATGTAAGGGGTCTAATTAGATCTCATTGAGATAACGTTTTTGAGGACTGACGCTAAATCCCGTCGATACTTTATCAAAGTACCATCTACTTATATGTTCTTGATTCCAATAACTTTTTATCGGATTCACGCCCTATTCCTAGGAACTATTACAACTTTATTTAAATATATCTAACAACATACGGGTTTACGCACATAACAAAAAATCAAATTATTTTAGTTTCGTACGAGTATATACAGAAACCGATTTTTTATTCAGGGTACATGTCCCATCACGAATAAAAAGCTCTAATGTTGTATGATAAAATTAGTCACTTTCAACCGAAGCTTCTTTTATTTTTCTTTACTTATCTACAATTTTTATGTCACTCTGACAGAACCTGTAATATATTGAGACAATTAACATAGGTTAAATATAGAAATAGACATAGACAGATTTTTTTTGTAACAAAAAACATACAACAGAGAATAAAAATCATACACAAAATAGATAAAATGTTTTTGTCACAATCCAGCCCCAGTTCACCATAATGCTAGTTGTAAATACCAGCGCTGGTTGCATCTATTTTGCGGTGTGCATACTGCAGCTGTAATGCGCTGAGCGGCGTGAAAATACAATATCTTCAGGGAAGCTAAATGAATACAACGATGTGAACCAACACACTGCTGTGAGTGCTGTTTGCAGAGGGCTTTACTCGTCCCTAGTAAACAATAACACAAATCCAACACCGCCAAGTCTTGTTAGACGCTATTCTCCAATTATCCAGATGACGAGGTAAGTCGGTGTCACTTGATAGCATGGCTGATTAAGTGAACCGATATCTCGCGCTGCCACCCTGCACAACGTGACAACAGGCCTGTACTTATATATTCTGAGACAAATAGGGCCAACGATACATGCACCGGAAATTTATATTATCAAAAGTTTTTATATGTAGTATCAAAGAATAATAATGTTTAATAAAAATAATAATTGATGAAAAAAGTAATGATGATTAAATAAATTTTATTGCAAGTACTTACATGTGTGACAGTTTACTTTCGTCCTAAATCATAGCCCCGCCTATTAAATAATTAGAATTAAAGTAATTTTCAGTTTGTAAGTCGGTCCGTAATTTTGGAGACCTTAGGGGTCTCAACTTATATTGCTTGGCGAATTTAAATTAGGTCGGTGTGACCTTTCCTTTCTTGATTACTACTGTCGAAGCAAATTCCCATACGCCAGGGTGTTTCTTGGTCTACTGCGTAGCGTAGTCCTTAATATCGTCCGAATGTAATTAAAAGTATTCGCCATTAAGTTCAAGAATTTTGTAGGGCGTGCATAAATAACGTTCAACTTCGCACAACTATCTTTAAATAGGTACAATTTACGTGCGTAAGTAAGTATCATAAACATGAACACATATTTTCAAAAGAAATATATAATAAAAGTAAGTCTAAAAACTCTTTGAAAATGTTATTAACGTTTAATCATACATACAAATATACTTAATACCAAAAAAACATTACCCTTCTTTTCGCAGTCAGACAAAACTGTTCGAGAAAATTATTTCAAAGGAAAGACAAATTTAAATTTATTTTCAAATAACAGTAAATACTGTAAAAATATTGATTAAATAAATACGGGGTCGATAATATAAATATAATATATTTATATTTTGAAAGTTAGTATTTTTTTTTTATTCCAACGAGCAATTGTTTCCGAAAAAACAGAAAATTACATTTACAAAAGTTTATTTTATGAGGTTTTCATGAAGCCATGAGAACAGTTCTTTGTCTTCTAAAACACGTTTTATTTTGCGTTTTCAAATACTTACACAACAGCACGTTGGGTGTTTTTTTACATTGTTCCAAGTAAAAAGGGAAAAAAATTATGTATATGTACTTATAAACTGACTAGCTGCATTCCACGGCTTTATATCAGGGTGCTTTTCTACCGAAGCTAGTAGTTATAAATATGCGTCTGAAGTCGATAAATAAGATCACTCGAATTTCGTAATTATATATTTAAGTTGTTAAAATAAATTTATTCTAAAAGCAAATTTCTTTGTCTCTTACTCTCCGAGATGTATGTTTACCATTGACGAGCTCATTGAAATACCAAAGATCCGTATCAGCTATATCGGTTCAACTTCTTGATGCACCTGCACAGGAATTTAATTTTTTGCCGCCATCTCTTTTTCATGAGAACTTTTATCTTGAAATTTTCAAGACTAGACTGAATAGATATCTTCTATATCGACGAGGTCCATCCTCGGCCACACCGTCGGCGAGTTGGTGTTTAATTGTAGATCTATCCAAAATAAAAATAAATGACCAAGTGCGTGTCATGCCACGCGCTATGTAAGGTTCCGTAGTTACATATATCATAATTTATGTGATCTTAAAACACTCTCTTGTTTGATACTATGTAAGTACGAACATATGAGTTAACTTATGTTAATTTATATGAAATATTCAAGTTGATCGATTATAACTCGATAACTTGTAAAGCCTATTTAGCCGTGATAGTTTTCCTTTTAATTTAATCATATGATCTACTAGCATGATTTTTTTATATCTCCAAAGTCAACCGTTTAGCTTGTAGAGGGGGGAAATGTGACTAACAAAAATTATCACTTCAAAGCCTATTGTTCGCAAACGGATCCCTAAAGTGAAAAATAGTATTCACACGCCCACAATGTTTTTTGATTACCTATCCAACGATACCCCACACGATGAGGTAGATGAGAAAAAATAATTCATCCTTACAACGTGTAGGGGCGGTATTTTTTTTTTATTCTATGACTTTTTTGGAATTATTAATATGCATATCATTACAAAATTACAGCTTTCTAGTACTTATAGCTTTTGAGCAAAGTCGCGGACAGACAGACAGACGGACATGGCGAAACTATAAGAGTACCTTGTTTACTACGGAACCCTAAAAAATGGGGTGGTATTTTCGGTACACTACCGTATTTTTTCATGAAAACGTTTCTCGTAGAACAATAGTAAAATAATATTATGACAATTTATTTATTTATATTAATAAGAAAAACACAACCCATTTTCAGCAATTGGGTAAAAATTACATTAAATCTCTATGGTCCATTCAAAGGTGTTTCAAATGAGCTCCTCTTCCTTCTGCGTGGCTATAGGAAAGAGCGTTCAAGGTTACAATGATCAATCGTCAATAGTATATAATAGTCAATAGATCCGTAGATGTACGTGATCGGATTCGTGATTAGGATGTTTCTGTAGAGTCCTGTCCATGCCATAATTGAATCACAGTTCTCGCTAACAATATATTTGGAACGATAAAAAAAAGAAGCAGCATTCAATTTTCGAGCAACTAAACAAATAATACGTACATTAATTTCAGAGGTCTATATGATTATATTTTGCTAAGATTATCCTTCTTAATCTTAAGTGAAAGTATCAAGGATTATTAAGTCTGCGGTCCCTTGGCACTTTAAAAATACGATTTATATTTTGATACTCAACGCAACGCAGCCAAATTAAAACAAACAGAGTACTTTATTGGCCTTGTGGCTCAGTTGGTAGTATGTCTGCCTGCTGCGCAGTAGGTCGTGGGTTCGATCCCCACCCAGGGCAAACATTTGTGTGATGAGCATGGATGTTTGTCCTGTGTCTGGGTGTTTCTATATATCTTATGTATATATTTACAACAAAAAAAAGTATATATAAATTCTATCAGCCATCTAGTTCCATAGTACAAGCTTTGCTTAGTTTGGGCTAGATGGTGTTGTGTGAAATGTCCACATTTATATTTATTTATTTATTTATTTGCCCTTGAAACTTAGCAAAAAGCAAGATCTCATAGCACAAAATACATAACAAAAACTAAGTTTCATGTAATGTAAAACGTCTCGAAAACTCGTTTATTTTTAGTAATACCATATGTTAAAATATTTTTATGACTACAGTCAGATTCATACTTCGAAGTTCCATGACCATAATTATTATGTTTGTATCAAGTTAAGTACTACAGCAAGATTAATCCATTTAATATACAGAGGAAAGGGAAATATAATAACGGAAATGTAGTTAATATGATCAGGAAAACGTTTCAACAGTTCGTTAATCATAAGCACTGTAATTATTGTCATCATATATTAATATAACAGTTAAGTACAAAAATTGGATTCGACCTAAATATAACCCAACTAATCCTTTCGGGCATCCATGAAACCAGAGTTTTGAGACTATGACGTAACAAAGTATACAATTTACAGTAGGAGACAAAAGTTCAAATGAGCCTACTTTGAATGGTGATATTTTTAATAGTTCTCAACTTTCGTGTCACTCTCTTAAGGTGGGACGTCACGCATGCGGCGGGAAATTCAAATTTCAAACAGTTTTATGTCCTTGTAGCTAAGTCAGGTATTTTTTGTAATTGATCATAATGCCTGCGACAATCTAAAGTTGTTTTTTATACTATCATATCATTCTGTTTACCAATAATACATCATGTAATATATTTTAACCTAGTAACCCATTTTCAGTAAATCAAGCAACTTTTCGGGATATGTAAGCAACGAGGTGCATTATTGATAGTTAATTTGACGTGACAATAATTGACGTGAAAATATAAATAATAATCTTAAATTGTCGTAAACATTGTGAATACTTACAATAATTAACCGAGCTGGGTACACCACACACACCACCACACACCACACCACACCCACACCACACAAACCACCACACACACAAACTACCACATAAACTACAACCCACACATACACACACCACACAAACTATTGCCACATAAACTATTTGAAAACTGATTTCGATTCGATTTTACTCCTGATCGTGGTATCCCAGTAAACTTCACAAGGAATACACTTCCTAAAATTTCATGTTTAGGCTGTACGTTTTCTATCAGTCAGTTACTCAAAACAAAGATAAGCTAAACCTATCTAGTATCCGATCTTTGAAATATCGAATATCATTTCTCTGAAAGCGAAATATATGTTTTTCAAAAGACTCATTTAACAACTCGACTGTTAACCGAATCTTCATAGTACGAAAGTTTCTGTACATGATAAAAAGAAACATAACCTGATAATTGCTATAATATCTAAAAACCAAACCTTCATGAATAACTGGATACAGTTTTTGAATACAATAAAACAGATACCAAATGAACCTAACTCTTAATGGGGGTAAATAACTCTTAATGGCTAACCAACTTATGGAAACAAACGTCGTGTCGAGTTAAACATCTGATCTGATTAGGTCATAAAATTATGTAAACTATAAGAGATAAATCCGTTATAATTTATTTCATTTCAATGAAAAACATCTATAATTAAATATTTATATGAAACAGATTCGGACAAGTTAGATTCAGACAGATGTATTTCGGATTATAGAAAAGTTACCCATATAGGTAAGTTTACCTTGATACACACAAAAATATTTACAAAATTTTTTTATGAAGCCGTTGATAGATACCGCCCATCGTTCAGCCTTTTAAAGCACTCAGGATCCATTATAAATGATGACCACGGCCGGGTTTAGCAGTTAACGATAGGTTTTATTACCACCATGGCCGCACTGTGGTTTCCTTGCCGAGTACATTTTGTTGAACTTTTTAAACGTATCACTTGGCATCCTGCTGCGACGTTAAAAGCGCTGCTTTTAACGTCGCTGCGGCGTTTTTAAATAGGAGATTATTATGAACTAGATATAAATAACAGCTACACCCGATTTCTAATTTTTCTAGGATAAAAAAATTGGCTATGTTATTTTTAAGGCAATCTATATTATATAAGCTCTATTAAATTGAATTCAGATCTTTTCAATGTGAAAGAATTATTCATCCTAAAAACTATTGTTGTGTTAAATATTAGTATGATGTGATTATTAAAAGTTATTTAAGTAGATCTATGGAATAACTAGTATGATATTATATAATCTTCGGTCCTAAAAATACTTTGGTATAATACACTTAAAATAAAGTGACCAAGACCGTATTGAGACACGCATATGGTAGAGTTCCGTAGCGAATGCTGTATAATACCTCTCAAGCGCTACCGCTATTTATAAATTTACTGAAAATATTGTTACAGCATTTGTAGTGGCTTATTGAGTACAACTACATACCAAATTTTGTTTATAAACTTAGTACTATTAATCTATGAAAAATCTCTAAATTAGGAGAATGTGTAAAAAAATGTCTAAAAACCACGTTAGTTTCGATAGTAAAATCTATGGAAAACAAAGGTGGTTTTTACGCATTTTTAAATAAAAACTACGGGTCACTCACGTCTGTTTTGAAAAAGACCGCCGAATGCAGACCGCCGACTATAGTCAGATTTTTCGACTCAAAACAGACGTGAGTTTTTGTTAAAAAGTAGGAGAAAGTAAGACTAGATATACGTCTAGTCTTACACGCCGCGTTCTTCTGAGAAATACTTTCTCCTACTTTTTAGTAAAAACCACGGGTTACACACGTCTGTTTTGAGTCGAAAAATCCGACTATAGTTTATTTCCACAAATTAGTAACTATATTACATTTCGACGTCCGAATTCAAACAAAATATCTAATGCATAGGAAATTGGCCAGGTTGTAAGCCTATTTGATCTTATTTCTTCGTATCTGATTCATATTTGCTGTAAATATTAATGCGTTCCGGCGATACCTTCCATAGAAAAGCAACTAAAAACATTTCAAAGATCTGTATCAATATTTTATACGATCCAACCTTTTGACGATATTAAGACACAAATATCACAGTATTTCTACATCTGATCTACAGATATACTCAGTTTTTTTAAATATTATTAAAATACTAAAGATTTTCAATAAAAGTCTGAGAAAATTCTTCGCGAGATGTTAGTAACACCTAGCGAAATTTATTGTAATTTAGTTAACCAATTTTTCGTTATTGGCAAAATTAATGTTTTGTGTGTATAATGTATCTTAAAATAATACTTTGGGGCAATATCTACTTTTTAAACGACTTTCAAAAAGATTACTCAGCCTATTGTGCATTGATTTTGATGATTCTTTTTGCATTTAGTAGATCATACTTCATAGATGGCCCCATATAAATTTTATCAAAATCGATACAGAATTTTGGTTTTTATAACAAAATATATGATACAATACCATCCAAGCGCTTGTAGAAAAGTAGAAAAGTGAATAGCAAGTCGCGTATGTGCGTATATTGCGTATTTTAAAGTCGTTTTTTTTCAGTTTTTTAAACTATAATTATCTTGCAACTAAACGGTAAAAACATTTGGAACGTGCTTATTGTGCACTTATTGGATCAAACTGGAATATTATGTTTAGTTAGGTAACAAAGCTTTACAATTATTTTATACGTGATAAGTTTGTTTTTGATCGCCATCTTACCTAATGTTGGGTGACGTTGCGGTTTACGATGGAGAGCACGCGCCCAGAAGAAAGAGATTCACTCACTATTTAAAAACACCCAGATTGATATGCGATGCACACAACTACGAAACAACGAAAAATTGATGTTTTTCAAAACTTATTTACATCAGCTTGTCTTGCACTTGACTAGTTTTCAATATTTGTCGATTTACATCAAAGTAAATATACCCTTATACCCATAGTCTTGCCAATATTGAAACGTGTATCTTTTACCGTTCAAAAGATACAGCCTATGAAGTGTAGGACCATAGAAAAGTGAAAGTGTAGGACAGACATACTCGTACAGACATCGTAACCTCACGAATAGGCACCCTTAGAACGGAAGCCTAGCAAGCAAAATCTGATTGCATCGAATCAAAATATTTTGAGCGATCGGGCGTTATCTTCCCGGGATTCAACGTATTAAAACGTAGGTTTTTTACGAGCTTCTTTAAATCAATACGTTAACTATAGCTTCTTTAGAGGTTATTTAGAACTCCTAGTTGTTTGCTTACAAAGTTTATTATGTCGCATAACATTGCAGGGTTAGACAACTGGCTTTCTAAATTCGTACACCTGTAGAATAGAAAAGGAAATGTAATATGATTTATATAATTCAGCGAAACCTTAACAAACTCGAAGCGCTAGCGTTTTTAGGAATAGAAACACCTCGAAACTGTCGCCCTACTTACCACTTGTATAGGTCCGCAGGCAAGTAAGTGGTTAAGCGAAAACCCAACACAAATTATATAAATATTTAAAAAAAACAAGTGAAGCGCGATAATAAGGAAACGTTAAAAATATCGTAAAAAACCTTCACGGAAACGTTTTAGATTTTCAGTTACCAGTCTGATTATGCGCAGTTATAAGGATTTTACAAAAAAAGGTTGTTTATTCAGTTTCTTTGATGAAACATGCTGACAACGCTGCCAAAGAAAATCAGTTTACAAGAAAATAAATCTGTAAAATGAAGAGTTTCAGATCAAAACAGAGTTATGTGTGAGTTTATGAGCAAACACTTTTTTTTTTATAATGAAATGAAATATTAAAAATTAATACTAGTTAAAGTAATAGTTATAATACTTTGTTATAGCTATTATGTGTATATTTATTAGTCTTATTTTTTAAGTTTTTTACAAAAAAAAACTATAAAATCTTATAAACTAGAGTGCCGCCGTTAGCGGGGCAGGGCCTAAGCTGCTGACGGTAGGGGAGCTCATATGTGTATATTTATTTGTCTTAATTTTTAAGTTTTTTTACAAAAAAAAACTATAAAAATCTAATAAACTAGAGTGCCGCCGTCAGCGGGGCAGGGCCTAAGCTGCTGACGGCTACAGACTTAGAAACCTCCTGACAATGCATGCAATGTCTAAGACGACTGCCTTCTGTATCCGTTGAGATGTTGGTCAAGGCTCTTCGCTATAAGATCGTTCACCGATACAACTATCGGAATAATGATCATCGAGTCAACATCCAACATGGCGGTTATCTCGTGAGCCTAATCAAGGTTCTTGTTATTATAGCTATTTATTGTTAAAAACTAAGACATATCACGAATAATCTAAGACATATCACGAATAATCTGAGTGTTTTCCAATCACGAGTATTTATTTCTTCTTATATATTTGATTCTTCTAGACAAGTGCGCTCCTTCGTATTATACCTACTGTTAAAACAGATTAACGCGAATGTGAAAATGATTTTATATGTTTAAAAATGTTGTGATGCGCGAGAAAGATAGTTGCGCGCGTTGAGCGCACCCTTAAGTCACAAGTTTGCTCCTTGCATGCTGATAAAGCGAGAATGTCCCAATTTTATTTGAGCAACTGTTACTCTTGTCCGAGGAATATCTTGTTATAAATGGTTCAAATCATAATTACAAACACATCGATTAGTGGTAGAGTTAAGGTTAGTATTTGTTTTCAAGGACATATTTATTAATATTCGTACCTACATAGTTTTATATTTTTGTTTTAACGTTTTTTTAATAATTTTTTTTGTTTTTACGTAATATTATCAACGCAGCTGTTGAAACTTTAAGCGATTCTAATAGGTCAGCGGAAGTGAAACTATTTGTGCGAATTAAGCATTCATCTGGCCACAGAATGTCCTGAAGGGCAGTTAATAAAGCGAGAACATCTATATAGGTAAAATACTGAGAATTACAACTACAGCTCGTATGAACTACAACAATTATACATTATACAATAACGGTTCAGTTCAGTTAAAGGTATCAAGGGTATCCAATCAAGCTTCTGGCATTGTTTTAGTATCAATGTCTGAAAGTTGAATTAGTTATGAAATTAGACATAATTCCCGAAATGACTCGGCTAACTTAATTTATTAATTACGAGATTGCGACCGTAATCTGTTCTGAAATTTAGGTAACAAAATTTTGACGCAATCGTATGCAGCTGTTTAAGGTCAGACTGAAAAATGTGAGTGATTTAAATTGAGGCACAACATAGGGGTGCCACAACATTAGCACTTTGCTGAGCCCCAGCTCAGCTATTGCATATTGCAAGCAATTAGAGCTGGTCTTCCGCCAGGATCGGCAGGTGACGTCACGCACAGGTTTACAGACAAGGCAAGTGCTAGGTTACTTAAGTAGGTATAATTTACAAGCTTTTATTTAACTTGCAATGTTTGTATGAATGTATGTATGTGTGAACAGTTAAACATTGTAAAATTGCTACTTAGCACTTTTGATTACCTGTAGGTTACCTATAGGAATCTATTTTTATGTTATAAACAATTTTAAATATATAATTAACGACAACTTTTTTGTGGACAATAGACAAATACTATCATATATGTGTATACTTTATTGTGACAATAAAACATATATATGTAAAACAAAACGAAAAACGAACAAACAAAATTGTTTTTATCAGCTACGTTTATTTTAAATATCACCACCTACCATTCAGAGAATAAAAATAGTGAAAAATGATTCACAAACAGGAAAGAAGTTTCGGGAAAAACAAACTGATAATCATGAATATTCAAAGAGTGGACGCACTCACCTCACAAAATTTTACTGCGAAAAATATTTTGTCAATTTGTCCTTCTTTCATGTCAAAATAGGACAACGAATTGACGTGACTTCTAAGACACCGACAAGAAAATAGTAAATTATGTTTTATCACAACAATAATATTTTTGCACAGTTCAGTTATAGTATTTTTTTATTCCATCATAATCTAGCCTGGGGGAAACGTACGTTGCAGCCAAAGAAAACAAAAACAATAGGAAAACAATTTAGAACCATGGCATGGGTATGGTTCTACCTGTTTTATTGTAAGGCAAAAAATCTATTCCATGGGCAAGGGGGTCAAAAAATCCTATGCTGTCTCGAAAATTCAATAATAACACGCGTGTAACTATTACTATTTATACAATGATGTGTATGTAATGAAATGTATCAGTTCTTGAGTCGTGCTTATTTCCAATTAAAACCATTAAAATAGGATTAGAAGTGCGCAAAGATGCCTACAATGTTATACAATGCGATGACTGCTGCACGTACGGCTCCTACGGCGCATCTTTAAAATGTGCGTTGACTTAGGTGAAACATTGAAACAGTCGATAATAATCAGCCATTGGTTGAAACTGCAGTCAGAGATTTTGACTCAAAATAGGCGTGAGAAAAACGTAATTTTACTTACACATGTATACCCACATTGGTTTCCATAAAAAAGAGTAGAAATGCATTATTTATTCAATTTGGCAAAGGTGTTCTGATTTAAAAGCAGCAAATAAGTATCTATATTATAAGAAAAACAAAATACCCGGCTGTAGAAAAGCAGTTTTTGCAATCTAACTTACAATTTCGTTACGCTTCATACGCTTTTCTTTGTGAGAACATACGCGTAAAATCGGTATAAAAGATAATAAATGCTCATTTATCAGAACAAATCTAATAAAATCACTTGTTTATTAAGAAAAAGTTCGTTGGAGGTTACGAAAAAACGCATTTTTTCTTTTTGCGAAAGTTCATAATTATTATAACAAAAAAATATAGCCTATGACACTTAGGAAGTGAAGACGTATCTAACGACATCTCGCACATCAAAATCGGTCAAGCCGTTTAGGCTGTAGGCTATCAAATAGAAACATACAAACATACGTACATACACTCGAAAACCATAACCATCCTTCTTACGCAGTCGGGTAAAAAGAAGCGACGTGTGTCATACCCTGTCACTTACTATGAGAAGAACAATTTATTATTTTTAACAAAGTAATCCCTTCTAGAGTAACCGCGTGTCTGGTATGGAGAATACCGTAGGATTCTACTAGTTTTAGCCTAAAGCCTACTCGTACAATACAGGCGTATTGTACGTGATTCAGTAGAAGAGATTAAACCTTAATCCAAAGCAATAATATCAGAATATTTGTCATTCTTATCGCATCTGTTTGAACAAGCATAATCGGTGACAGCCATGGGAGAGATTGTTAATAAACCCTATCTTGTCAATGGAGAGATAATGGAACGTGAATCTTGATGGATGTTAGCTATGCTTTTACAGGGTGGGTGGCTATTAATTTGTGTTTATAATGGACTACGAGTAAATGCACTGCTTGTTGTTTCTATGTGCTGGGCCCTTATTCCGTATGACCATCGGCTGCGTTCGCGTACGTGACGTGCGTGCATTGACAATGAAAATTAGCCTTTGAGTTTAAAAAGTCAAAGTCTAATTTTCATTGTAGACGCACAACGTCAAATTCGCGTTATACGGCCGATGGTCATACGGAATAAGGGCCCTGATCGAAAATAGGGGTTGACAGATTTATTTTTGTTAACAGACTTCAAAATAGGAGGTGGTTACCAATTTGCATTTTTTATGTTAGTTATTACATAACTCTGCCATTTATAAACCGATTTGGAAAATTCTTTGTTTTTTTTTACTAGGAAATAATTTCAGATTAGTTTCATAGAAATTTCATCAAAATCGGTTCGGTGGTTTGATTTTAAAATAAAGTAACTGAAAAGGTAAGTCATCCAAGAAAAAGAAATTGCGTATTTTGAAGTTAGTTATTGCAGTTTTTTAAACTATAATAATTATAGTTGACAAATATTTGACGACATATCATCAAGGTTTATTTTATTATGATCATTGAGTGCGTGACCTGTACAAGTTAGCATTAAAAATAGACTTTCAGGTATTAAATTTAAAGTCTGTTTTTTCTAATCCAAGTCAAAAATATTTATAAAGCAATTTAGCGATTAGGACGGAATATACAGAATCATCTATTATGAGGACGAGTGTGTGTGTCCCCCCCCCCCCCCCCCTTTCAGTGGTCACGGCCACCGTAACTTTAAAAAAGCATCAATCGTTCACGTACCGGTCTCTGTCAACTCAATTCTTTTGCTGCAGTAATACTCCCAAGTTATTATATACTCGTCATGCTATGTTATTTTCTTTAAACGGGCAAGTTTATTTATTAACTACAACAACACAATATACAAACTACACATACTTAACTAACTACTACACAAAAAGCAAATCGATTACCCCAGACCGATAATAGTCTAGTAAAAATAAATCCATTTGTATGGAGCAGATCACAGTATTTACAAATGGGGGGTACAGTACACACACAGTATTTACAATTCTTTGAAATAATGATAGGAAAATAGCTAAAAATCATAGATTAACAATAATCCCCGATTTATAGACTAGCTGCGTTCCGCGGTTTCACTCGCAAAGTTCTGGTAAACGGTGATGTTTATGATGATGTTAAGTAGCTTATGTCCGTCTCCAGGTCCAAATCTATCTCTATACTAATTTTCATAACGATCGGTTCAGCCGTTTGAGCGTGTAAAGGTAACAAAATTATCTTTTATACTAGCATTATGAAATTGTGTCAAATGTATTTCAAAACACCAGTACATTCATTTAAATAACAATGTACTTAGGTGTCTTTTATGTTGTCACAAATCTTATTTTACTAGACTATAAAGGTCTAAGGAAAATCCAATTGCTGAAACCCACTACACGTTGGTAGCGTGCCCAGTATGCTGCAGCGTTGCCGCGTTGAATGGCAATGCTTTGGGCCAGATACGCATCAGCGTTTATGTTACAGGTCACATCGAGACACAGAAATATATTTTTTACAATATGTATATCATATCTAGTACCATAACAATTAGTTTCCTTTCATCACTCGTTTATTTTGTTATTCAATTTATTTATGTAAAATTAGCTATGTTAGTGTTTTGAGTTTCAGTCTATAAAGACTGAGACTCAAAACATTATAGCATTGGTCAGTAATTTGTCACATGTTTCACACTCTGTTGAAGTATATTTTGATAAATAATGAATCCGTGGTCAACGTTGTTGGTACATCATCGAACTATATTTCTTAACGATTACTGTATTAACCCTAAACTTTGTTGTGTACTGTTTGTTGATCTTAATAAACAATTTAAAAAAAACATATTTTTTATCGCTCCCTCCTGCTGACTATCTTTGACGTGTCACTACCACCTACTAGTTGAAAAGCCTCTTTTGAACCTTACGATAGGCAGAAGAAAATACCGGATACCATATTCTAAGACCCCGGTTTCAGAGTTAAGAATAGACTCGACTTATACGAACTTATGCCTGAATTCGTACGGTTAAACTCCACGATAAACCCCAAACTAATCCTACGAGTAATCTTGCTAAGTAACCAACAAATCTTCGTTTACTGGCCATACTGAAATAGTGGAATTTTCAATCAAAAATCGGCCAAGTGCGAGTCGGACTCGCGCACGAAGGGTTCCGTACTATCATCTATAATACTACAAAGTTTAGTTCTGTTTATAAAATAACGAGAAATCAACGAAATTCCAAGTAGTAAATTGCAAACTTATAGGTAGGTTTTCGATACACATCCGGGCAGCATGACGACGCTCGCGCGAATACGCGCGGTTATGGCTCGCTCCGTGATGTTACCTCCCCCGCTACCCCGCTAAACCGGCGCTCGCACCGCGTTTAGATGCACGGATTATTTTCATTTTGTGAGTTTTTATGTATTAGATTAGGTATTTATTTTTATAGTTAATATATTTCTAAATATTTACTTCCAAATATTCAAGTTTCTACCTGTTAATTGAGATCGAGTAAAAATTGCTTAAAAATTACGTTTGTTGTATGGGAGCCCCCCTTTAATATTTACTTTATTATTATTTAATTATTTATTTTGAAAGGTAATATACAAGTAAATATTCTGTGAAAATTTGAAGCGTCTACCTGTTACCGTTTTTAATATTGAGCAAAAAAATACGAAAAAAAACACGTTTATTGTATGGGGACCCCCCTTAATATCTTATTTTGTTTAATTTTTAGTATTTGTTGTTATAGCGGCAACGGAAATACATCATTTGTGAAAATTTCAGCTTTCTAGCTATCACGGTTTATGAGATACAGCCTGGAGACAGACAGACAGACAGACAGACAGACAGACAGACAGACAGACAGACAGACAGACAGACAGACAGACAGACAGACAGACAGACAGCGAAGTCTTAGTAATAGGGTCCCGTTTTTACCCTTTGGGTACGGAACCCTAAAAAGCAGCATGTAATGAAAAATGTAAAACTCCTTTACACCTTGTAATTTGGATCTCAACAGAAAGTATAGAGAGTAGAAATTGTGTTTAATCAAGCTTATTACATTTTATACACCAATTAATCTTTGTACAGTTGTTGTAACCGTCCACCTGAATATCAATATTTATGAACCTAATTCAAATCTCAACTTCAACGAATAAAAACAAATTATTTGCGTTTTTTTAAATTTTCATTGTAGCTCCCATGCAAATACGTTTTATTTCGCTTCGCCCATATCCCGTGTATAATTTCGTTTTAGATTTTTTATTAGCTTGTATAGTAGTAGTATAATTAAGTTTAAAAAACTGAAGTAACTGACTTCAAAATACGCAATTTCGTTTACTTGGATGACATGTTTTTTCCAGTTATTTTGTTTTAAAAACCAAAGTACTTAACCGATTTGATAACGTATATACCTCAAAATTATTTCCTAACAAACAAAAAAAACATGAAAATCAATTCATAATTGGTGGAGAAATCACGTAACAAGCATCGATAAGATAATCTCCTCCTTTTTGGAAGTCGGTTAAAAATCACAATTATTTTCTTTATTTCTCCCACATAATAATAATAATAATAGAGTAACTCAATGACATTCCCATTATTAAAGGAGTAACGGTTTAATTACATTAAACTTCTTAATGTATTGTATATAAGTGAGAAAATACACATGCTATGTGTACTTGCTTGGCACATGTCATTTTCTTTCAATAAAAACCACGAAAGTATACTGAAAAAAAAACCTAAGAGAAAGGTAACCTTAAATATTATTTAATTTTAGAAAGTTTGGTGTTACTGAAAGCTACATGTACTACCTACCTGTGTTACCTACGCCGTAGCCCCGTAGACGAGTGAAGCAACCCCACGCGCTACGGCGGTGACTACGCGAGGACAACAGAAGCACCCGCATCTGTATATAAGCGCGGGTCCACACCTCTCGAGGCTCATTTGCTAGCTCTCTGCCATCCGACGTGACACAGGAAGCACAAGCCTTTATCGTCTATTTTTACGTACTGTGTCCTCGACGTTAGCGTTCGCTGATTCGTTTTGGAGTCCAGACAAAAAGTGTGAGTATTTTCTCTACATTTATTTAAGATTTTTTTTATATATTTTGTTTTGTTTTTTTTTATATGTTTTTTCTATAATATGGTATTTTTTTTATAATTTACGGAAAGCGTTTCGAAATATATTTTCATTTTTGCTTTTCGGTTTCAAATGCTTACATTTCCTGTTTCGCTTACTACAAATTCATTAATTTACGAATATTACAGTTTTTTTTAGTTTATAAAAAAAACTGTAATAATAATTGTTTGCCAAGTTATGTTCCTGTTTTTAATTTTAACTATTTGAAGCCTCTTTTTGTAAATGTTTATAAAGATTGTGTTTACGAATATTACAGATATTTTTTAGTTTGCAGGATAATTGTTTGCCAAGTTATGTTCCTGTTTTTAATTTTAACTATTTTGAAGCCTCTTTTTGTAAATGTTTATAAAGATTGTGTTTACGAATATTACAGATTTTTTTTAGTTTGCAGGATAATTGTTTACCAAGTTATGTTCCTGTTTTTAATTTTAACTACTTTTAAGCCTCTTTTTGTAAATGTTTATAAAGATTGTGGTTACCTTGCTTTAGCAGTGACGTGCCGAGGCTGCTATAGCCCGTTTGGCCTCCTAGGTTTTAAATAAATAATACCTTGCTTTAAAACAAATTTTACGCAATGTGTTAAATTAAAAAAGGATAAAAAATGTATTTGAATTTTGTTTGTAAAATTAACGAATATATACAAAATTATATTAATTCTGTCATTCTATCCTGGCATTAGGTTATATAGATTATTCTATATTTCAGTCTATTTAAAAAATATACACCTAATTAAGAAATGTCAACGCTCTGGGTTACTTAAATTAATCTATTTATTATTAAGTGTAGAGTTTCAGAAAAATATAGGCAAAAATAAATCCACTTACGGAAAATTGACTACAGAAAATAATCTATTCTTTCTTATTTTGACCGAACATTGCCCATAAATTTGATTATATCGCGGAATTGTACATTTATTGAATCAACGATGGCTCGTACAAATTATTTGGACATATCTAGTAACCATTAATAATTACAATTTTATATATTATTAACCGACTTCAAAAAATTGAGGTTTTCAGTGTCTTTAAATCTACTTTGGGTACTACAGAAATAATCTCCTAAAAATGTCTTCAACTTAAACTATATAAAATAAAAAAAATTGATCTAGTGCATATTACGTTTATTCTCCTATATGTTGAAGTCAGGTTTTCTATTTAAAACCATAAGTATTTGTTTAAAATTCTAACTCTGTCAGATATCTGAAATCAATAATTTTCATTTGTATGTTTAAGTTTTATATTCTAGGAACACCTACATATTTCTTAGATGTTTATATTACTCACGAAATGTAATATATTGAACTGAAAAAGTATTTCGCCTGTTCCCAAAATCACGCTAGAATTTTATGTGATACCTGGACACGTTTCCAATATTAAATATTTACCTTTATCTCACATAAAAATGACTAGTTTCATTTCGCTGTTTTATTCGCGATAAAATAATATACAGTGAAAGCTCCTTATTCGCGCTTCCTTCATTCGCGTTTTCACTATTCGCTGGTAAAAAAATGTGACCCAATTCGTATATTCGCGGCTAAAGATTTCTTTTCGCTGATCTAAATGGTATATCGGTACATACATATTAATAAAAAGCATTCGGTATCCTTTGTAAAAGCGTCGGCTAAATAAAAACCAATAAAAAAGTAAAATAGACCTTATGACAACTATACCTTATGTTGTTAAATGCTATCGCCGTTGTATTGGTTTGGCTTTTCCTTTGACATAAGCCACCTTCGCCGTGGTTGGTGTTTTTGAGAATGGAAACAAACAGAATATTTAATTAAAGCAACCTTATTACTCAATGCATATAGTATGTCGTTAAATGCTGCCACATATTAGACGATCCGTCCACAAAATTAATCAATATGGTCAAAAATTTCAATGAAATTGATTGGTTTTTATATATATTTTTGTTTTTTATTTTGTCACCTATGAACGTATCTCCTATAATCCCATATAAATTACCATTCCACTTTCACGGTTTCTGTATTCGCGGCATATTTACGGAACGTATACGAGTACTCCGCGAATAAAGAGCTTTTACTGTATAAGATATTTCTTAGTGGACAATCAAACACACACCTTCCAAGTTTTATATTTCTAAGACCAGTGATTGTGTGGCAGGCCTCACCAGGCGCTCAATTTTTGAATAGCTTGAAAGAAATTCACATTTTGCTTGACATTACAACAATATGAACAAAAAAATTATAGATTTTTCTGTTAATAGAATTAAATTCCGAATGGTTGATAGCATTTCTTCCGTTAGCGAATGATAATGCAATACTTTAATCCCACTTTTATTTTCTGTATTGGCAAAATGTGAAATTTTGTTCCTGCGTAGATGTTTCTCATAGTTATTTTTTACATGTTTTAAAACACAATAGACTCTTTACGCTTTGATCAGGTCTTTTGATGAACAAGCACAAGCCTATGAATGAATAAAAAATGTAGGACTTCTAGTTTAAGTATCACTTTCTTATATGTCAGTCAGGAATTTTAAACTTTAGAGGTCTTTAAAGCGAAAAAAATGTATGTTACCGAAAAACTTTACTCAAATTTGATTAATGCTCAACAAGTTTTATCAACTTCTCGGTGACAAGGCCGTAGATGTATAGTTACTATTTGTTGTGTTAATTTTATCACATACATACATAAATTCACAACTATTTTAGCTTACGGGGTAGGCAGAGAATCATAATCATGATACTGAGTTCGTTTGACGGTGCTTAGAGGATTACAAGATATAAATAATCGGCCAAATTCGTATCGTGCCACACGCAAAGTAGGGTTCCGTAGTTGCACATCATAATTATCGTTACGGGAAATAATTTTATTTTAATTTAAGTACTTATTACTAAGTTGCGTGCATACCACGAGCAAACCAGCGACCCGCAAGCAGCACCCGATCACGAGTATGACGCAAGTGCCAGCCATCGCCCTCCTCAACCATATGTTAGGGAAGAGGGCGACCCGCCACACGACGCGGCCGCAAGAAGGAGCCTTCGATGGTGAGCAAGAATGCTCAAGGTGTGCACACAACTCTTATTTCTAACTACTGAAATACTAGTATTTCTGTGAATGCAGTCACTGGAAGAGCCCGGTTTTAGACGGGGTTTCCAGATTATCTGTTTGCCCTCGGTTGATCGGACTCTATCAGCAACTGCACTCACATTTCTTACTTCTTTAAGTACATTTTCTTAAGTTGATTGACTATCCGTGATAATGTTCCTTTTAATTTCATTATTTATATGCTACTAGCATGATTTTTTTCATATCTCCAAAGGCCCCTCCCCTCACCAAACGGCTGGCTGGTAGAGACCAGCCAGCCCCTATTACTAAATATTAATATTTGCTAAATATTAATATTTAGCAAATGGATCCCCAAATTGAAAAATGTTTTCTGCGCACTCCCATTTTTTTTTATTATCTATCCAACGATAAACGAACACGATGGGGTAGATGACAAAAAAATAATTAATTTATTCTACGAATTTTTTGGCATGATCAATCAAATAAAATCAAAATTAGTTTGACATAATAAAACACCAATTTCCCTCAAATCACTTAACTGACTTATTTAACAACAATTCTAAAAAGAGCGTAGATTATACAACAGGAGAAAAATATTTTCTAGCCTAAAATATTGTTTGATTTTGGTAATGTTTCTATTTTTCAAATGATTGGAACCATTAATGGCTATGCCTCTACGGTTTTTTTTTAATTTTAGCATTGAATTTGAGGTCATTTAAAAAAAAATGAAAAAAGTATAATTAAAGCTTTCTGTGAAAGTAATCATGAGAAAAACATACTATTGTGGTTGCCGCACGTATACTTCCTATCAGTATCCAGTAATTACGGATCACTCCAAAATTATAAATTTGCCGCCAAGCATCTTACGCTGTTCCAATAACTTCATTTAAGAGCTAGTTCCCATTCTAAGCTAAATGGGCATACATAAAGCACATCGCCACTTAACATTACGTGATGTTTGGTAAAATATTTAGCTAGTCGAACATAAAAAAGTAAACGTCTGCTCATTATTTTTGAACGCATAAAATGTCTATTTTTGAAACGGAAATTGTTGTAAACAGCCTTTGTAGTAAACATTTTGAATATTTATGGTTGAATGAAAGAAAATGTGGTTTTTATATCTAAGAACATTATCTTTTCCTCGAGATGAAAAATGTTTCATGTCTTATCTCACCATAAAAACCTTGTATTTCATAAATATCAAAGTAAAATGCAGGTTAAAAGTATTATACCATAGAGTATTTGATTATTTAAATCGAAATAAGTCAAAAAAGTTAAAAATATACCTATTCCGAATTTTTGAAAAGTTGCCAAAGCAAGATATAATTTTAGGGAATAGACAAGTTAGGATTATATCAGAAAGAAAGGATTAAATTTGGATATAATATTATTATGACATTATTTATTACTTGACTTTACTATTTAATTATTTAGTTTATATGTATGTATGTATGTTTCTATATTACCTCCTACAGCCTAAACGGCTTGACCAATTTTGATGTGTGAGGTGTTATTAGATTTATCTTCACTCCTTGAGTGTCATAAGCTATATATTTTTAGTAATAATAAAACTTAAGCTTAATTTAAAATTAGCTAACTGTAGCTTAATTTAAAATTTACCTTTCTGTAACTTTTAAATTTTTCGTAATAAATAAGTAATCTGACTAGAATTATTTTAAAAAAATGCGCATTTATAACGTTTCACAGCAATTTTGCGCTTATTTTCTCACAAAAAATGTAAACTGCATATTAGATATGTTTTAAGTGGGTCTAATTAAAAAAAAAATGTAGTGAGAGATTTTAACGTTAACATTTTCTATTTTGAGATAGTTCAAGTCGAGGGTTTTCAGTTATAATATGGAATACGTGGGTAAATGTAAAAGTAAATTATCCGTAGCACCTACTGCGATTTCGCACGTGTTCTGCACAAAGAGTTACCAACGAGGTCGTAACTCGAAACGTGACAATTATAGAACCACGGCATTTTAAATTTAATATCAATTTATAAGTACTTAACCTTAAAAATAGAGTAGGTTGATAAGATATTTTTACGTGGTATTTTACAATTTTTACATAGTAAATAAATTTAGAAAACTTAAAAATCTAGCATGATACCTAAAAAACTGAAGACCTGGAAAATATCTAAGAAAACATTTGATCTAATCCGGGCTCCTTCCAAAATAAAAAGAAACTAGATCAAAATAGATTCATAAACTAACTTGAATTTGAAGTGAAATATATATAAGTATATTATATAAAAATATTACATACATTCAAAAGCTGTAGTACTAAAGGGCATGACGAAATGTGAGCTGACCGATGATAACATTAAGATCGTATGAAGTGGAGAAGCAAAAGCAAGAAGGCTGACCCCACCATGTGGGATGAATAGCATGCAAAAGAGAGATATGAATGTTAAATTTTCAATAAATACCATTTTCGCTTAATTTTTTTAGACCCTAAATGTATATGTGTTGAGTAGGACCACTATCTATATGAACTCTGAGTGAGTTCATATTATAATAAACGTGGCTATATAATTATAGTTTAAAAAACGGCAGTTAGGTAAAAATATTACAATTTCTATAGCAAGTCAAACCGTAAACCTATTGCTAATCGTTTATATTCTCAGACTTGCTATTTTATACATATACACTCTGTAAACTGATATCAACGATAATGGATTCATAAGTAGCCCTGTAGACGAGCCTTTTACCAAATTAAGAATTAGTATCGGCTGGTTACTATGCACGATGCAAACATCATTAGCCATTCTCACCTACAGTTAAAAACATATAGTAACTTTCGTAATATTGAGTTAGCGGCACTAGCATACGCGTAACTTACTCGTATACTTATACGTATTTATTACTTAATAGTTTGCAACACGTATAATGGTATAATGGTGGGTACAGACTGGTGAAACGTAACATGAAATGTATCAGAATTTGCCGTACACATTGCTGCAATGTATCACTTTGCAACAATTTCTCATAGTTTGAACGTCTTGTGCGCGCGAAATGTGCATTTCATGCGCACGCTACGAACATTACAAGCCGCGCGCGGAGCGACCCATGATTTGTCGGCTTTTCGAACACAAAGAGGCACGCAGACGTCGCGGGAGGTTCGGAGTGAATGCGCGGTGAGAGCGCTCTATGCGTCCACCGAACATGCAATGAAAGGTAGACTGATACATTTCATGTTACGTTTCACCAGTGAACCCACCTTGAAATGAGTGCAAACTTACAGGCACTTAAATATTGAGATACATAACGTGAGTATAATCAAACTTGTAGTCAATTTTGAAAGTTCCATAGTAATTACGAGAAACCCTTATAGATTGACTATGTCTGTCAGTCTGTCTGTCCGAATGTCGCAGCTATTTTACAATGAGAATTTACGTAAAGGGGGTATCACTTTACGTGATAAATATGCGAAACACATATGTAAGTACATATACTCGAGGTAACACTGACCTCTAACAGAGGTTATTGACGTTTTCTCGAAGTGGACTAAACAAACTATATTCGCCACAATGACATTTCCAACTCGCCAAGAAGTTTCGTTTTAGATTATTATAGCATTAATTAGCTACGGAACACGGACACAATCTTTCCAATTATTTGATAACTTTCGTTACAGGTCAGATCATATATTCGAAATTCCCGAAATTGGTTTAAATTAAACAGCAGGTATGTAAAGTAATACGAATAAGGACATGTCGGTTTGGTTTATCAAGGGGTAGTACCTACCTACGAGCATGTGCGGAGCTATATGTATGTAGGTAGGTATAAGGAAAGTTTCTAGGTGTGTGTAAATAATTACTACGCAAAAAGTTTGGCATCAAAAAGGATTTATGGGCTTTTGTTACCGAAGTTTGATATTGGATGATATGAAACCTATCCAATAGAAATGTGTAACAATATGATATTGTTTTTGTTTTAGATATTTAGCACTCTAAAACTGTCGAAGGTAATGTCGGTAAAATATCAATGGTTTAGGAAAATGTCTATGAAAATACCTTCATAATTATTTTTTAGTGATGTTTTTGAACACAATACACGTGTGTCCAAAGCGGTAAGCGCATCTAGTCTGGAATAGGATTTGTAATTTGTTTGTGGGAATTTCGGGTAACATTGTTTATAGTAAATCTTATCGGTCTTATTTAAATTTTTATATTACATTTTAAGAAAAAAATCTAAATATATAATATGTACACATATGAATTAAAAAAAAACTCTAAAAAACCGTTAGCTCGGGAATTGCTCCCAGGATGCTGTCCTCATTACCGGTCTTATTAAATATTAACAATATCAAAATAAATTATTGATGAACGTGGAAATAAATAATTATTTATTTACACTTTAATCGTGCGTACTTACTGCTAAATTGTGCCTTCGCCAAGAGATATCGTGTATGATCGTGAGTGAATTGTTTTTTTCTAGGTAAGCGCTCCATAGTGGACTGCAACATTTTACGCTTTACATCAAGTGTTTCAGGATAAAATGGCTTTGTGGTAATAATAAGTCATACATAAATAAAAACATAAGAAAGAAAAGACAAGACAGTTAGACAGACATTGCGAAATTATAAGAGTTCCTCGTAGTTACTACGGAACCCTAAAAACAGCGCCATATCAATACCTTTTATTCAAAAGTCGACTGAAACACATTTAACGCATTATTTCATTGCCAACTGTAGAAAATTCAGGAGATTTTCTATTAATTTGTCCAGTAATTTACGACTTATTTTGGTTACAGATTTCATCTGTAACCAAAAAGATGAAAGATAAATTCACGAACTTAAGGCTTACTGAAAAAAACTTGTTAATAATTACCAATTTTTGTAGAGAAATAAGCATAGTCATGCACCACACACAATTTTAATAACCTAACTAGAACGAAGTGTCAAATTGTTTTATTGAAAGAACTAATTAACGTCTAACTGCTTGATCGTTTCATTTAAATACCTAATAAATAATAAATGAATTGAAATAAGTCCATTTCAATAACATTTACAGTGATTGTAGCGAGTTCCGATTGCAGAAGTAGCTGCTCGTTAAAGAAGTAAAACGAGAATGCAGGGAGTCGACAATAATCATATGCGCCATTGTGCAATGTCGCTCCTACGACGCTATAAATGTATCTACTTAACGTATTTTTCCTCTGCTATTGAAATTGCCAATGTATTTTTCTAGATATGTCATAGCTATTTTTGAAATCGTTAAACAAGTTTCAATTTAAAACGAATAGTATTTGTGATACGTAGCTTTAGGCAAGTATTGAAATAGAACAACACAAGAGAAAAACGATGATTATTTTATACCTGAAATTGCAAAGAAGATTTTTGGACCACGAAGTTAATTCACAACGCTAAGACTTCTTTCTGTAATAATGTATTTCCATGCTCTGATCCACATTCTTTTTGGCCTTTTAAAAACCAGACAAGTGTGAGTTGAACCTATAAAATGAGAATCGAATATTAAATATTTATTACATAAATTATAATTTACTCACAAACTTGCGCGCAGTGTTTTATAATATTTTTTTTAAACTTACCGCCCAAAAATACCTAAAACTTTAAATTAAGCTGACAAGACTGGATAGAAGTTTCTGCTAATTGATATTAAGAGATACACTAAGTTATTTTAAAACCATAGATAAATTAACTATTCCATAGAAATAGAAGTTGGTAGTTGGGAAGTTGTATAAGGTACATACTTAAAATGTATGAATCTGATAAATTTTTCATGAATTTTGAGTGGAGTTTGATGAGTACAATCAATTTTTTGTTCTTGCCATGTAAGTACTAAAGCTTATATTAAAGACTTGTTTCAACTATTGCATAAAGTTGTAACATAAATAGCTATAAGCTCAAAGGGGAGAAGGCGTATGATTCTGAGTATTATCATGATATTATTATAATTATAATTACCTTTTATCGGCAAAGTATGTGAGCATACTTTTACCTTTACCTTTGGCCTTTTTACAGCTGTTACTTATAGGCAGGGCTTTTTCGAAAAAGGAAATTTAAAATAACCGAAAAACTGCCATAAAAACTGAAAAAATTAAAGAATTAAAAAAAAAAAACAATTTTGGTAACCTTTACAAAAAAAATGGATTTTTTTAATAGGTCAAAATTATCCAAATACAAAATCTACTCTATTTTTCCTCTTTAAGTGACAAAAAAGGCTTGCTTATAGGTACAAAATAATAAACTTTTGTTGTGATGAAGAAAATATAACACTCCACTACCTATTAAGAGTACGTGAAGGAGATTGCCGCGCCGTAGTCATTTCTACTTAATTGCATGCAAGGATCGACGATCCCTTTTATGCATCATATTTTGTTCGGCTTGATCGCTTCTGCATATTAATATATCGCTGGGTACAATCCGTCTCCAGTTACCATGGTTGAGCCTTTGAAAATGTTTTATGGAAATGATTTGAGATTGCTTTTGCGAAGCATAGGTTTTTGAATGGATTACTACACATTATGAGTAATGTACATTATGAATTGAGTTTTATTTGGGTGGAAAACGTTAAAGAAAAAGATTTGTGGTATGTATGCCTGAGTTTGGTTAGTATTTTTGGTAGAGTCCGCCTGGGAATGTAAAGTAAGTTCATATGTAATAATGAAAGTAATGTAAGTGTATAATGTAAGTTCATAATTCATAATAACTTTAATGCAAAAATGGGTACACAGATGGTTAAAAAGTAAACCATGAGTAAGAACTCCATATTCCGCCTAAAGGCATGCAAAAATATATAAAAATGGGATAGTGTATATTAAAATCTGCTAAATTGTAACACATTTGATCTGTCTGCTAATATAACATTGCATTACAAATGTAATAAATACTAGCTGTCACCCGCGACTTCATACGTGTAATACGCGTAAGAAAACACACCCGCTGCCCTTCAACTTAACTGCCGACCCAATCTGTTTGTGTCGAGTATGTGGTCAAACATAGATCTATTTAAATGAAAAATAAACTCCTGTCCTTTTTTCGCCCCGCTCTTAACCTGCTCCCGTTCAGCTCCTGTCCCGAACCCACCTCGCTTCTACTCCACTCCCACCCTGCACTTACTCCGCTCCTACCTCACATCTATCCTACGTCCATCTTGCTCCCGTCGCACTCCCGTTTTGCTATCACCTACTCCCACTCCAGTCCTGTCACGGTTCTGTCCTATTCCCACCTCACTCCCACTTTACTACCTCACTTTCACTTCTCTTCCTCTTCGCACTCATAGCGTTTGCACCTAGCTCTTCTCCCACTCCAACTTCGCTCCCACCGCACTTTCGTCTCGATCCCATCAAACTCCCATTCCGATCCACCTCTCTACCACCACACACGTCCCCCACCCACCTAGATTCTTTGCCGTACTCCCATCTCAATCCATCCCCGCTCCATTCCGTTCATGCTCCACACTCATTCTGCACCTGCCGTACTTCTATTGCGCTGCCACCTTGTTTTCACTCCACTCCCCTCCCATCCTATATTCACTGCATTTCTGCTTTATGTGCCCTATTACCTCCCACCTTGCTCCCGTCGCACGTTCGTTCCCAACCCAAGTCCCATTCCGCTCTGGATACTTTTCACCTCATTCCCACTCCACTACCGTCTCGCACTCACAGGGTTCAAATCTAGCTTCTGTCTCACTCCTACCTCGCACACGACACACTCTCATCTCGCTCTCCCACCTTACTTTCGTTCCGCTCCTGCTTCATTCCCGCCCTGTCACACCTCGATCCCTCGTCGCATTTTCTTTTCGCTCCTGCCCTACTTCCATTCTATTCACGCCCGCGCACTTATTCGACACATTCCGCTCCCAGATCACACCTATTAACACTTACAAATCTCGCTCACGACTCGTTTCCGTTCCGTCCCACTAACGTGAAAATCGTGCGTAATCTTCAATCATTTCTTAGAATACTTCGACCCTAATTTAACCACCTTAATTCATCTCTGCCGTAAAATATTATAGAATATTTGTTGATTTATATTATTCATTAAAAATCGTGGTACTTTCGTGGAAAATTTCAATCGCCTGCAAACTTCCTTAATTCATCCCTGTTGCAAAAATTTTGTTACAGTTGTAATTTGTGTTTATTTTATTTTTATTTTTACATTCAAGGAAAACCAACGGCATACAAATCAATATAGCAGAAAATAAAGAATTCACAAATGCCCAGAACTATTTTCACCTACAAGAACACACAAGTACAAGTGCCTACTTAAAAACTAATAACAATAACAAATATAAAATAAAGTACCACGAATAAAATATAAAATTAAATAATTAGTTTTGTTTTTATGTCTTCTCGACAATCCAGCCAGCCTCTTTTTAGTACATTCATATTTAATTTTAGCAGAATCAAAGAAGTCTTTCGAGAATCCAAATACTTAATTTCAAGGTCCTAACATTAAAATCAAGGATGTTTCATACAAATTTCAACCCCCTTTTGACCTCCTTAATTTATCCCTGTTACTAAAATATAATAGCAGTATTCATATATTATGGCTAACCCAAATACCAAATTGCATGCCTCTAACATCAAAACCCAGGAACTCTCATACAAATGCTTACCCCCCCCCCCCCCCTTATTTCGGCCCTTTTGCAAAATCCGTTCTCAACTGACATATTTACCCCATAAAGAACATGCATGCCAAATTTCAGCTTCGTAGCTTATGTAGTTTTTGAGATTTCGTGATTAATCAGTGAGTGGTATTTCGCTTTTATATATATAGATTACAGTACAAAACATCAAAAACATGTCCTTTTTCTCCATAGTAAACAATTCTTAAATAATCATGCATTCAAAAAATTAATTTAACAAATGTGATTTACCAAAACATGGTCAAAAAATCAGAGTTAAAGTTTGTATGTAAGCATTTATGTCGTTGTTGTCGATAAAATTTTCGTACTATCTTTCATCCTGAACCGAGAGATTATTAAAAAGTTAAAAAGTGGAAACCGAATCCACTTTTTCTTCGAAAATCCCGTTGATCGTTTCCTCTACCTTACTTTGAAGCAAGATTTAAGTTAGGTTCGTTATTAAACTTAAAAAACTTTGTTTATAAATTTTTCGTATCATAATTAGTGATAGATATATAATAAACGTACACGTGATATAGATACACGTGCATCTATTGACTTGTAACTATGGAGCTATAATTAAATATTTGTATTTAGATTTAAAATAATACAATAAATAAATATAAAAAAAACAACTAAAACTACCGATTTTAAAATGCGCATTTTTTAAACTAAGTATATTGATTAACTTTCTATGGGGCCTATCTGAAAATAATATATCCCTTCAAACAACAATTAATTTTCCAAATCTGTTTTCAAGTGACGGGGTTATGGGGTAGTAAACATGAGAATCTCCTTTTTTGAAGTCGGTAAAAATGTTATATTATGTATCTTTAAGTATACCTAATATCTGTCACAGCAATAAAGTACCAGATAACCTTCAATGCTTAACTAATTTCTTATTTTTATACACGCTAGACCACTAAAAGCTTTTCGGAATCCTTTTCTAACTTTTCGATTCTCTTTGCATAAATAAAACATGTTAGCATGTGACAAGCTCGTCTTATTTGAGATAAAAACGAAGCTGAGACTTGACCGCGAACGAAACAAACTTTTAATTTTCTAACACTCGGTGAAACTGTCCAGTGAAACAAAATTACCTAAATTCTGTTTGGCAAATTTGTTTTGGTTTCGTCAAAGAGACTTGTTCGATTTCTTTTACGCTTCCGCTATTTTATTACTTTGGATTTCGGGCCAGTTATGGCTAAGGTCAAGGTTTACAAGGCACAAGGTTTTAAAGGATGTCATAGCTAACGTAATGAGTGCAATGATTCCTTATTATGAATTAGCAGTCATTATTATGAATCATTTTGAATAAGAGACCAAATTTGAAACCGCAATTTGTTTTTCTTTTTATAGAATAGACATAATAAACAGGAGCGATAAACAATGCATGAATTATATATAATAATAATAAAGCTTTTTTAATTCCTTACAAATTAACAATACATATAAACAAGTTTAAAGACGAGTTGAAGTGAGTATGTGTCCAGTAGAACGTTGAAGTTTTAAAGATAAATAAAATAAATATCGGGATCTATAACTGTTGTTATTATTAATAGTATGTACAATGTAAGAACCCCTTTCGGGTTAAAGCATCCTCCAAGGAGCTTCACTCATTTCTATCACTGGCGAGACTTAGTCGTCGTAGCCAAATGGTCTGCTCACCTAGTACGTTGTAGGTTCCGCCCTGCCTGGTGCCGGGCACTCCGCCCTGGTGCCGGGGCACTTATTTTTCCCCTTCGTCCTCCACCAATAAACCCTCGAACTTAATCAAGGCCTTTTTAATTTGTTAATGCTTTGCCTGATTGTAATGTATGTGTTGTCGTTTCTTCGTCGTTCTGTCGTTTCTTTAGAAAATAATACTTAGTTTACGGTCAACAGCTTTCGCCCGTCTAATCAACTGCATGTCACAACTACTAGTTGTCCAAAAGGGATTTTACTTTTTTCTTAGCAACTGGTTGCAATATTTTAACCACAGTGTACTCGATGTTATGTGACTGTGAGACCAAAGATGGTAATAACACGAAGAACACTTATTTCAAAATAGAAGCTAGCTTTCAAGAGTGACTACCGGAACTCGCCGTTCAAATCAACCAGAAAATACTGTGATAAAGGACTATTTATCTTCAAAATTCCTGCTCAATCCAATTATATGTCAAGGATCCAATCCTTTGGGTGAATGAAATGTCATCATTCTTTATGATATTGAACCAGGAAGAGTATATAAGCGTAGCCAGTGAGAAAAGTTTAATATAATGGATTTAAGCATTGTTAAGTGTGCATTGAAATTGAAATCATGGAATTGGCCGATTTCTACCCCGTAATATATTGATGATTTTTCTTTGTCCATTGGAACCGTTAATTCGGTTGTACAATATTTATCTTTCTTTTTCTGGTGTAGGTATGTATTTTTGTATTTTCAATGTTGTTGTATCTTCGTAGTTTTTTTTAAATTTGAATCTGTGTAACTTCTTCAAAATTGCATAGCCCTATAAAGATCTTTATTCTCAAAATATTTTCTCTACCCTGCATGTATATTAGCGAAATTGCCACATTTACATGTAAAATCAAATCCTAATAATCAAGGCCGTAGACATGAAGGTAAACTACGCCACCTAAGGTAAACTATGTCTTCAAGTTCATTTTTAGGATAAATTTAAAATTGGCTGTTTGGATTCAAAACTATTCAATGTCATACCAGCTTTAAAGAGGACATAAATGTTTTAAAAAATATGCTGAACAACCATTGAACAACTTATTGATTAAAAAAGCTTATTAGACAGTAAACATGTTTTTGACAGATAAGAATGTAAATGACATATAACTACATATACCGATTTAAAAAAATACGTTAATTGACATTTATTGTATTAAATTATTATTAAATTTACTTTGGTGCTATTTCGAAATATTAAGTATTAATAATGTATATAAACCTTTTATGGTAGAAACTAGTTGACCATTTCTCTGAAATATGTATATCATCTACCTATTTAACCTAGATATAGACAAATAAAATCATTGTATCATGATACAAAATTAATTTTAACATACTACTGATGTATCCATAACTTTATACCAAAAAATTATAAAAAGGTCAATCCCAAAATCTCGTTTTAACAAACTGTATGTATCATATGCTTTATGAAGAAATCGATAAAGGTTTTTTTGTAAGGAGATTTACCATTTTATTACAAACTCCTACTAAGATTTAGGTCAATTTCGGCCTGATTCTGGATGTGCGGCACAATCACAATGTGACATGTCGATTTATGGAGGCGGCGCAATCAATTTATTTTCTGAGCTGATAACGCCTTGACCAAGAGTCTCTATTGACGATAACTACGTTACTTTGCTAGGACACTTTTTAATTATTTTTTTTTCGCAAGTAAGCGGAGATGGAGCGTTTTTTTATATTATTTTTAATTCATTTTAGTCAAGCGTACTCATAACAAACAACCTCAATTTGTTTATTAAAAACGACACAAAAGATGGCTTATGCCATTGTCTGTGGGAAGATTGTCAGTGGTTTGCTGTTTAAAAAGTACTGTACTTATGATACGAAACAAAAATGTGTTTCGAATCGTGAAATAAAGAAATGGGGTTGTATTTGTTACGTTTTCAATACTTACCGTTTTACCTTTTTTAAACCTTTCAGTCACAAATATGTCTAATGTTAATAAAATATATATTTTAGTTGTTTTATTTTATTTACATTATACAAAAGGTGAGGTTTTGATATTACAAAGACAAGTTTAAAAACAAAACATACAAAAAGGCTGAATCGCCTATGATGACACATAGCTTTTTTTAAATAAACTAAAATAATATAATAACTATAAAATAGTTTACAATATAATTAATTGCAACGATTCTCTTACTTTTTCTCCGTTCTAGCTGCTTGATGCTCGAAAATTACGTCTTTCCAATTTATAAGGATTTGTAGGTTGAATGTTTTCAAAAGAAAGATAATTAAACGAGGATTCTATTGTTAAGTACGCCTGCTGTGACGTTGCTTATTTCAAAATTTTGAACGGGATTATTATTTAATATTTCTGTATAAATAATAAGGTAATTTAAAATGTCAGTGTGTTTGTTTTACGTAACGTGGGAAATATGTTAAATTCTGTAACTGACATATTGGCACCTGAGAAAGAAGCAATAAAACAAATAAAAACGGTGTATCGAGTGGCAGGGAACTGTCTGCACCAGGAAACCTTATACCTCCGCTTTTAAAATTTGTGTGGGCAGTTTGGATTCGTCATATATTTATATAGAATGGACGATAAACTAACTAAAAAAATTAAAAAGTAGTTTCATAAATTTAATCTACATTAAAAAAATTATAATTGAATATTGATCAAATAACAAATATGTAGGTATATTATATTTGGATATTTAATATGATTCCGATTCAGTACATTATTATCATCTAGGAGTTTCTTTTTTAACTGACTTCGACAAAGGAGGAGATTCTCAATTAGGTTTTTATTGTTACAGCATTCCAAATAAAGTTATTTTGATAAAGATTTTACATGAAATAGTATTATTTTAATTAGATAGGTATTCGTTGTTGAGACCAGCCACAAAATGGACAGACGACCGCATACAAGTGGCGGGAAGACGCAGAGGCAAGCCGCTACTATCAGATCTTTTTGGAAATGCATGGCAGAGGCCTTTGTCCAGCAGTGAACTTTTTTGCCTGAGATGATGATTAGTTATATCTGAAAAAGAGAATTTACATTGTCAATAATCGTCAACAACCTGAAAATTTAGATATTAAATCGATACAATTAACTATTTATAGACATACAATTAAAACGGTCACATCTACGATACTATGTATTTTCATTAAAACGGGTAACAATTGGCTTCGAACCTTTTCAATGCTCACACATATTAAATTTGTTACGGGTCCGTTGTCCCATTAACGAAACATTCGAATGCGTTTTACTAATATTGCCTTTGAAATGGACGTTTCGCCTGACCAACTCTTTACATTTCATTTATATTTTAATAGTAACTTAGTTACACTTAATACCATTTAATGCGAAAGGTGTGTTAGAGCTAAAAGTCGATAAAGGTCACAAGTTAAAGGATTTATCTCAAATTGAATCCAATTCCCAAGTTTGCGTTTTCTTTGACTCGTTTCGTAAGAGTCAACAAACACGTTTCTGTTAATTCTTTTGACACTCATTCGATTTTTTACCCTAAAAGGTTTTTTTTACAGATTAGATTCGTGTATGACATGTATTAAGATCATAGTCATTTCATTAATAAACTAGGTATATAGGTATTGTTGAAATTACTGCATACATATGATTTTAATTAAAACTAACTATTGGCACCTGTACAAAATAATCTGATAAAATTATAATTAATAAACTAAATCAATTAAACAAAACATATTAAAAAAGCTGAATCGCCTATGATGACACATAACTTTTTTTTTTCGTTTGGACGCCAACTTGCCTGTTGGAAAACGAAGATATGGTCGAAAAACAATAACGATCAAATCAATAAAAAAAAGTAGATGACAATCGATTGAGAGCTACCATGCCACAGACATCAACAAAAAACATCAAACATTATTGGTTTATATCCTTTTTTTACAAAAACAAATATCTAATGATCTAACATAATCACGCTCCTTCTTGCAGGCGGTTTATGAACCGCACTAAATTTGACCATTAAAATACCATCGTCTTGCAACTGAAATTTTCATACAAGGTGTCATTATTTTTAATGGTCCCCAGAAACCGAAATTTTGAATTTAGATAAAAAAATTAGATAGATGAACCACTTACCAAATCCCACAGACGTGGTTAGTGGTCCATGTCTAACTGTACCTAAACTATGTTGAACTAACGGTATTATCGATAGAATAGCTATTTTTTCCTATCGCTTTATCGACTATAATTTTAGTATCACAGAATATGTTTGTGTACAGTTGAAAGCATCACAATGAAGATTTCAGCAAGCAACACAAGCATCGCTGCTCTGGTCTGCACATTCGCTTTGCTGCTCATGACAGTACGCGCTAGTCCTTTGGTAAGTTTATGCCACGTATTGAACTCTCATGTTACAACTTATAAGATAACATTTCGACATTTATAACTATAATTATTAGTTTAAAAAACAGAAACAACTTCAAAGAATGACATATTTTTTCAGTTATTTTGTTTTAAAAACCAAACTACAGTACCGATTTTGCTTTTTTTTTAATGAGATTACCTCTGAAGTATGGCCCACTAAACAAAGAATCATCAAAATCAATTAATAATTGGCAAAAATAATCGCATAACAAAAATACAAAAAAGATTTGGAAGCCTGTTAAAATAAAATAATAATATGCCAAACTATGGTGCATTTTGATAATTTCTGTCCGTTTTGTAAATAACTTTGCAATAATTTAAACCAGTTCAAGTTTTTTTTCATTGAGCTGATGTCCCACACAATAGTAAATTGCGATACAATTATTAACGATAGTTGTTTAATTTAAATTAATAACAATTGTGGATATCTAAAAACCATTATTAAATCAATCATATTCAAGAAACATCATCTTTTCAAAATAAGATATCCTTCGAGGCAATATGAAACTCATTAAGGAAGTCTTGCCTCTGTTACGACGAGATAATCTCATGAATAAACAATTGTGCGTAACTTATACCGACACAAAAGTTTGGATTATTGTTTACTTATCCCCAGATGTAATATCCGTTTTGATTAGACTTTTCTACTTTCTAACAAGGGCAATGTTACTTGGTAATAGGGGACAGACCCAGCTGTTAGCGTCAATTTACCTAACGAAGTTTGTAAATCACGCCAATATTGCTAATGCGATAATTTATGTTCTCGCATCTGTAGGGGGGATAAACGGATTTGAATGGGGAAACATGTGCATATAGATATATAATGTAATTTTTAGCATAAACTATTATCTGTTGGAAACAACGGCTGAAAAGACTTTAAAAATGCTTAAAATTTTATTCTTTATAATTTAATATTTTTAATCACTTATGTATTTACTAGTTTTTTATTTTATTTAATTGAAATTGTAAGTAAATACAACACATAAACTTAAAAGCTAAGGTGCCGCTGATATCATAGCAGGGTTCGAAAACCCTGTGGAAATGGCCACAAACTCAAAAACTAAATTACGCGCCGTGCATACAACCCAACCATCAAACCATCAAGCGAGAGCCTCAGAAATATTGGGCGAAGGTCCTTGCAATAGGTCCGTTAATATAGGCGATGGGTCTGTGTATAGTAGCAAATTTTTATTAGCTTTAATATAAAAATGCAACATCAATATAACACGAAGCTGATCTGATGATGGAACGTCTTCGTCCACTACACATGTCATGAGAACGAGAGTCTGGAGCCGGTGTCGGGAGTTTGTCACTAAATTTCTCTGACAGAAAGTGTTAAGGTAGTAGAGTTTGTGTTAATTTTTAACGCACTTCCAAAAAGAAGGCGGTTCTCAATTCGACTGCATATTTTTTATGTCTGTTCAGCAATTAATCCGCCAATTTTATTATACATTGTTTTTGATGATTCTTGAATAACTGAAAAAATGTCTTCCGAGAAAAAAAAAAGCGTATTTTGAAGTGGGTTTTTTCAGTATTTTGAACTATAATTATTATTACTCAACTAAAGCACTTTTGACTGTAATAATAAAAGCTAATACCTAAAAAATATTTATGTAGATTATCTTGTTGTTAATCAATTTATAATCTCATGAACCAGCTACAACCCTCAGCTACACATGAATTTATTTTTTATGGATACTCGTACTCGTACCTAGATTCCACCTGTGGGTAGAAAAATACCTTGTCTTTAGTATCTGCAGTTTAGTCTGTATAAAAGCATAATCCTAACTATTCACAGTAACAGTCCTGTTCCGATCTCATAAAAAAGTTTAAATCAGAAAACGTGAAGAAAAGAAAAGTGAAGAAAAGATATAATAAAATTGAATTCCAAAATCCAAAATTTTATAAAGTAGCTCATTGGGACAAACGCATTTTCTTAAATTTGTAGTGAGCCACCCAGCCCCATCAATTACCGATATCAGTTTTATATTCATGTCTAAAAACAGAGTCCTGATCATCTTAATTGCACTATACTAACTTTTTAAGACGCAATAATATTTTACAGCGCGTTCAGAGTTGTAACGGCTACAATATAATTTTATGCCGTTTTATTTTATCACTGTTACCATCCGATGTAAGTTTGAATTATCTGATACTGTGCTACAGTTTTATATCACACTGTGTACTTACACTTGACACGTGACCGACTTAAATTTTTTATTTATTTATTCTATTATAAAGTTCACCTACAAGGTGTACATGTATACAATTATACTTTGACAATAAAAAATCATACAAAGAAAATACAGCTTAATGTCACAATAATTACAGGTGTACAAGTCAGCATACATTTTTTTATCTGTATTTATTTTGGGGATTAAGTCGCTATGCAATTATTTCAGTCCCGTTTTACACGAAAGTATGTACATCTCAACATTTCAACTACTGGTACATTTTAACTACTGTAGTAACTACAATATCAAGGGAAGAAGCCGTTTACGCTCCAAAAGTACCTCAATAATAAGCGAAATATAAAAATAGCTATTTAAAAATAAAAGATATACTATTAAAACACATGTCAAATTAATTACAAATAATCATAACAAGCTATTGAATTACATGTCCATCAATTATGTGAAAATAAATAGAAAAATCATACAAGTGGCGGGAAGACGCTGGATGCAAGCCGCTTAAAGCCGGTCTTTTTGGAAATCCATGGGGGAGGCCTATGTCCAGCAGTGGACTTCTTATGGCTGAAATGATAATGATGATGATGAAATAGAAAAATATATAATAAATTTTCACCATATCAACTTTGAAACCCCAACCAAAAAAAATTACTGAATCGATTTAGATGAAACATGCTAAGAACACTGTCGTTAAATCTTCTTTCAAACAAAAAAATAGATTAAAATTGGTAAATCTGTTTGAGGGCTACAATGCCTCAGAGAGATGTGCACAGATACACAAGTCAAACTTATAACAATCCTCTATATGGGTCGCGGATTAAAATCTGTGTATAATATATGTACGTGATAAATCCGCTAAAATTTGTTTAATATGAAGAATCTATTATTTATACAGGCTCCAGAAGATGAAGAAGTAGAGAACGGGTTAGCAGCGCACCCGGACAGCGTGGGAGACATGTCGGGACAATGGGACGCCGTGAACACCGAAGGACTTCGAAAGCTGCTTATGCAACTCGACGAGGAGAGGTTTGAACCAAACAATTTTTAGCTACTGCGTCACGAAACGATCAAGCTCGTCTGATACCAAACTAAGTGCTTTCCAAGAACAGTCCGATGCCTCCAAGATCTTTAGATTTAAACATCTCAAACATCGTATATCAATTAACTGTGCTCATCATGATTAGATACTTGTTAAATTTCGCTATGACACTATAGTAGATTCTGTGAGTAGATTGTTATACAAGGGGCTAAAACGACCCATTGTAACGAGGTAGATTTTTACTCCCAAGCTTTAGCGAGGCAGTAAATAGAAACCGAGTTACAATGGGTTTTTAGCGCCGTGTGTTACACTCTACTTTTCACTACGAGTGCAAGAAATAAAAATAATCCAATACAATAATTCAAAGTTTATTTTATTAAAAATGATATGTACAATTTGTACAATTCTGGATATTTAACGAGATGTTTGCAAAGAGAATGTAAATATATTCCAAAGAGATTATTCTACTTTTGAATAAAGACTGTTTCGTGTATGTAGGTCTTGGTAACAGATAAAAATTAAAAAAATAAATACTTTATCCCGTAGTCTCTTTGTCAGGCCTGTTTGTACAAACTGGGACAGTTTGTACAAACAGTTGTTCTGCTGGGAACGGGCCATCTTCTCATTGTGAGAAGGGTTAGGCCATAGTCTGCCACGCTTTACTACGCTACAATGACGGACTTTTAGAGCAAGAGTAGTGAAAAATATCTTTTGCTATTTCATCTTTTTGTTTAGTGCAGAAGCAGTGAATAACTTCATTCATAATGATAATGATGACATATGAATATACAGAATTAGTCAATAATTTCTAATCAATTGTTATGTATGTTGTTAGTTTGCATTTGGATTCTTTGATTTTCTTCTTTTTTTTCATTCACTATTCACTTTTTAGTTTTCTTTTGTATATTTACCTGTGGAGCTTAAAAAACTGAATTGTCAAAATAAAATGTTTTGCAAAATTAGAGCGACTTAAAAACGTCCGGTTATCACGTATTTCAAACAGGTAACGTGAATTTTAAGTTTTAATTACTGTGTCTAAATAAAAAGAACCAAAGAAATGTAAGTCATAAATCCACTTTTACTTTACCGCACCCTTTATAAATGGACGCCCACTGCTACGTAATTACCATGACCGTGCTACGAACGTAGCAAGCACGGCGCTACGCCGCCGCCCCCAGTAGAACGTGCAACAACGCTTGTTTTCGTTGCCGGACCGCGCACGGCACGCTACGATCTTGGTCTGCTGGAACGTTCTAGTGGGCATTGTCTTATTCTAATTCATACGAACGACATTTGAGGTGAAAATTTCTTTAGCGGCGTTGTGCATTTTTGAGATGGGTAAAAAATGTTAAACTCGCGTGAGATCGTCAAATCGTCAGATCGTAAGACGGACAGTCAGAAACCTATTCTAACGTTCTGCATTTAAAGTTCATTATTGTATGTACAAGTTTGTTCTTCTAGCATGACGTCATTTCGTTGCGCCGAATGCTTATTTTCGATACATGCACGTAAGACTCGCTCAATAGGTTAGAGCACCGATATAAATTTCAATTTGTCAATCGGAGGGCGGAGGTTCAAATCCTTCACGCGTCAGTCTTTTTGCTATTTAATTTTTTAGTTTTCACTTCTGCCGGCACTCCCGGAGTGCAACCCGTTGTTTTTTTTGCATGTGTCGGTCCAATTACGGTCATGGTATGCGTCGCTCCAGTCATATCATGATTTATTCCTGGAATACATTTTTTATGATGTTAAAGTAATAAATTTTCTGTATGCAACATACTCCAGATTATCTGAACACAAAAATAAACATAATGAACACTGGAAAAGTTGAACACCCTGTCAGAAACATTCACTCACTCTCAGCGCTCACTTGGGTTGGATACCTCTACATACAAAGTCTATGAACGCCACGTTCATACCTGTGATCAGAATACGATTTCAACCCAACAAGTTTTACTTTCATTAACCGTCTAGTTCGATACTAATGTGTTTATAATATGTACTGATCGCTCTTCTGTATGAGGCAGACAGATTCAAGGTTTGCGACTTCGTGTAATCCGCTATTTACTTAGGACCTAGTATTTATTTTAAAAGTTTTTACCAACTGTATCTATACGCAAAAACGAGAAAAAAGAGATGGTAATTGTACGCAAAAACGAGAAAAAAGTGACGGTAATCATATGGTTTGTGACGTAGTCGGAAATCCTCTCGCTCGCTCGCCTGTATATACTGATAATGTATTCTGTGCCTATACACATACCTACTTACGTAGTAACTGAGTGTGCTATCATATTCTGACATCATTGACCATAATCGCAAAGAGGTCGCGTATTAAACGAGGCAAAAAGAAAACTTAAATAACTACGTTATTTTTAACGGATTACACTTCTACAAAGAATAAAATAGTCTAAAAATCCAGTGCACAGCGTGCGTGAGCCTCATTCGCGCTTAAAATGTCACATACCTACTTAACGCGTAACGCGTATTTGTTGTTTCAGCATACCTGATAGGACTAGGTACTAGTGTTTATATTGTCACGTATGCAGTTTGTCGTAGTTTGCAAGCAGACCGCTAGACGGTTTAATCACAGAGAGCCGGAGGGTTAAATCACTTTGTGATTAGCTCAGCCACCTGTTTGAAATGGCTCGAACTACAGTGACGTCACTAGATACGTGGGCGGAACACATTTGAAGTATCCTACTATATACATCAAGTGACATCGTTTCATGGTGGATACTTAAAAAAACTCGAATGTAACTACTTTAAAAAAGTAGTAAAATCTTTGTTTCACTCATGCATACTTAAATTTTTGAAGATATACAATTACTAAATAGACTTACTGAAAATCGGGATTGATTAAACCTAAAGATTAGCGTTACAAACCTTTAGCAAAAAAATAATTTGAATATACTAATTTTTATACATGCAAATATGGATTTGAAATTAAAACGCACTCGAATCCATTTTCTATGTGAATACATGTTCGAATCAAAATTAATTTTTAGTAAGTGTTTCTAATACGTTTTATCTAAATTTTGCATACCAGATTTTTTTGTATGTCATTTTAGTTGTTTTATATTACCAAAATTGTCGGTAGTAAGTGCTTTGTGAGCGATACAAAAGAGTTACTACCGACCAAGTCTTCATTCAATTTTTATCGTGTGTATTATGCAGGAGTACCACAACAATTTCATTATACTAAATTATGTTGATTTAAATAAAATATTCGCAGCCCAGATTGGCATAAACAGCAATTCATTTTAAAACTTTTTTATTTCTAAAAGCCAGAAACGAAAAAGTGTTCATGGACAGTTTAATAAATTCCAAACCTTAAACTCTTATGTTTAAGCCAGTGCAAATATGTATCTATATATGTAAATATATAATTTTTAAATGTAAAATTTTTTGGAAACAAAATAAACAATTATTATTATTATAACTTCCTCTGAGTAAACACATGAAGATAACATGTAAGCACCTTACCCTGTAAGGTAGTGCTGTTCAAAACTTCAAAAAGGTTTTACAAGCTTTGAGCAGTGTTAAGCAACTTTTTGTGTACGTAAATGGATACACACCTAAGCTATTCTAAATCTTTAAAAAAGTTAAGCATCAGGTGTAACTAAAAAGCTTTTAAGCGATTTGTGGAAGTCATGAATAGAAACTTTTATAGCACCCGCATATAGATGTAATAAAACCAGCCAAGTGCGAGTCGGACTCGCGCATGTAGGGTTCCGTACCATTATCTATAAAAAACGGCAAAAAAAAACGTTTGTTGTATGGGAGCCCACTTAAATATTTATTTTATTCAGTTTTTTAGTATTTGAGGTTATAGCGGCAACAGAAATACATCATCTGTGAAATTTTTAACTGTCTAACTATCACGGTTCATGAGATACAGCCTGGTGACAGACGGACGGATAGACAGATTCACAGACACAGGAATCTCAGTAATAGGGTCCTGTTTTATCCTTTGGGTACGGAACCCTAAAATGAATGTTTTTATATAGGGCTCTGCAATTAAGTAAGTCTCGTTCGCTAGTAATTCAATGCATGTTCACTAGTTGGTGTTGGTATGAATCGATGATAACAGGCACCCATCCGCATTCTTGAATAGCAAATTATTTAATTTCTTTTTTTTCCTTTTTTTTGTCAGCCATGTTTGTACAACTGTCACACTGCTGCTGCCATCTTCTGATTGTGAGAAGGGTTAGGCCATAGTCTGCCACGCTGGCCAAGTGCGGGTTGGCAGACTTCACACATCTTCAAGATCATTGAGAACTCTCAGACATGTAGGTTTCCTCACGATGTTTTCCTTCACCGTTTGAAGTTGGCGGCAATCAATAATACGCACATAACTTCGAAAAGACAGAGGTGCGTGCCGTGGGATTCGAACCCAGGTCCTGCGGATCGCAAGTCAGACGGTCTCACCACTACACTGCCGGAAACTTCTTATTCTTTTTTCTTATTCGCTCATTTATGTGATGTTTGAACGTTTCTTATAGAATAGGTAATGGAAAATTCATCAAAATCATCATCTCTGGCATAAGAAATCCACTGCTTATCACTGAAATCACTTACACTCATAGGTTTTCGGCTGGATTTCCAAAAATATCGGAACGGGAAAATACTGACAAAATTTTTATAAAACTTTACAACGTTACAGTTTATACTAAATTTACCTAGCATCCTCATAAGAACGATTTTTGTATCAGAAATTAACAAAAGCAACATACTTATGTTATAATAATGAAACTTTATGAAATCAAGAAAATCTATGGATGCAGAGTAAAATCACGGAGCTCAGCCACTACTTTTTTGTCATAAGACAAAAAAATATAGAGCTCGATCAAAAAAATCTCTTTTAATATTTTACTAATGAACAACCTAAACAAATCAGTGTCTACGATGTATGAAACCTAAGCGGAAAAGAATAAACCATTATCATAAGTGTGTCTGTTACTGTGTGTGTTTGTAGAAAACCAAGCTTAACATGGACGCTGGTATTGGGTCATCATCATTGGGTATAAATGTAACTGTTTGAAAATCAAAAGACCACCTATTATACCTATTGACCTATTGTACATGCGACGGCTTTTGTCAAACTAGTCCAATCTAAAGTTGATATAGTTGCTGCTAACAAATTAAATATGCACAGAATTCGTGGCCCTATTTCAAATAGGTAATTGGGCTTGTATTAAGTTTCATTAAAGGTTGGAAACGGGGCAATACAAAGTTACGTCACATTTCTTCAAACGCCCACGCCCAAATGTTTCACCTTATTTCTAACAATATTTATTTGAAATAAGGTGAAACATTTGTGAAACATATTAGGTATATACCAGTATGCTGTAGGGACCTAGCTACAGCATACTCACATTTTGTTTATGAATTGCATTTCAACATTCTTTGATGAACTACGGCTTCATAGAGTTAATTATAACTAAATGCAAGTCCGCGAAACTTCAACATTTGATTCTAATTTTATATGTTTCCGAGTAAAAGGTAAAGTGTACTAAAATTGGTATCAAAACGAGGCTAGAAAAATGCATGTCACGCTTAATAAGTCTGAACTTTTTGTGGTAGAGGTTAGTATTGTAACGGTCGTATTAATTATTTACCTATATATAGCATAGCTGATAAAATCATAACAATAAATAGTTAACTTTATCAACTGGGTGTACTTTTTAAAAGGTTAAACCTGATATATATTTCGCTCGTCGAACTGAATGTGGAAAAATAACTGAGTGTTGATAAAGTAAATAAACTCTAGTTAGGATTTCAGATCATGACATGTACCTTAGAAAGACACTTGTCAACTGTCATCTATATTAAGATTCGGGTATTTTTTTACTCCAAAAAAAACCTCGCATAATTTGAGCACCTAATCTCTGTTAGCCCTAGATGCCCTGTGGACACCGTAACTTCTCACTGCACATATGTAATGTGTTCTGTATAAAATAATAGAAAATAGACAATCTTACAATCTAATCTAATTTCAATATTTTTTTTACTTTTCTATTTTTAACTGTCTATACATTAGTATTAAATATTGATATTTTCATTAAAAAGTATGAAATACTTGTCATAAAGCCTTACTTGTGGTCAGCTTGTAGTATTTTTTTTAAATGTCTTGTCAAAGACTTAACGATAGATTCGTTAAATTATAAGTTAACCGTTTTATATTATTGATTGCATCGAGAAATTTCAATTATACGGCCAATTCCACCCTCCCCATTTCACTACAGGACTAGCAGAAAGTCGGCGAATTACCACCCATTTCTCTTTAAAATGCCAAAAAATTTTACTCAGCGATATCGATCCACATTCCTGTTGTGTACTACACAAGAATGGAATTCGTTGCCGCCATCTCTGTTTCCTGAGACCTACAATCTTGGAATTTTCAAGGCTAGAGTGAATAGATATCTTCTGGGTCGACGAGCTCCATCCTCGGCCACACCGTCGCTTAAGACACATAGATAGACACAGATGTGTATAGATGTACACAGTGTAGGTGAACTTTATAAATAAATAAATAACATCAGGCGAGTTGGTGGTCAATCATAGATTCTATAATGTAATAAAAAAAAATTATTTATTGCCGTGCAAATGTATCAAATATCTCAAGGTATTGAAGAAACTTATGTAGAAATTCGAAACAAAATTCCCTTTTTTCACCCCAGGGATCATGATTAGGGTGGATCTCGGTAATAACCCATTTAAACATAATAAACGTTAATATTATGTTTAGCTCTTATGCCATCGGCAAAATCCTAAGTGATCAAATGGCTAACTCAATGAAGCGTGGTTTTTCGAGATCAAAATGCAAAAACTTGATAACACGATTCGAAACTTAATGGTGCATAAAATGAATATTGCAAATTACGTATCAATTTCGTTTGGAAAAGAACGATTACGAGGCAGATAAATATCATATTGCATACGATATAAGTATAACATTGTAACAGTATCAGACGTTCCTATGTACATAATAGGTATCGAAAGATACAATCATGAGCGTCCGTCCCGAAATGAAACTGACGATTTATAACACCCCATTTATTTGAATTTGATATTGCTGAAATTGTAACAAGAATAACATTGACAGACTGATGGTGTGCGCGTTTGTATGAATATTACATCGTAACTCGAAAACAGGATTTCGTATGTAACAATTGGATAAGTTTTTGAAGAGCATCCTTTTTTGTAGCGCGATTAGTTTTTGTATACTTCCTGGATTGAAATAAACTTAGATTGGTTCCTCCATTTTGTAAAAAAATATATACATCAATAATTGCATTCACATGAAATATCTTTATACTGAAGTGTGCAGTCAAAACTAATAAACTAGAAAACTTTTAAATGTTAAGAAGCCATTCGTGGATGTCATTCAGATATGAACGTTTTAAATGTTTAACAAAGGTAGTTTCAGATATCAGAAAATGATCGTGAATGCCTTGCATGAGATGCCTGCATCCAACTTTTTTTTTAACACGATTAAGTCCGCGTTTGATTAACTTAAAGAAAGTTTATCAAGAATATCCAAGCCAAAACTAGAATTATATCTAAATATCTGTTTTTTTTTCTTTCTTTTTTAGTATCTGTTGATATGATACGAAAACCGTAATATCATATAATTTGTGAAAAAAATAGTTGAAAAATTGTCGAGTACAACAGACAATCACGATTGACATTAGACTGATGATTTTTTATTTTTAAATAAATAGCATGTAATAGTTCGGCCAAAATTGGTATGTCAATCCCATCATAACCAAAATAAGTAAGTAAATAAATGATATGTTATTTACTTGTCTCATCAGTCGGTGACATAAAAAGTTCTAGGTTTTTCTTTCTACATTACATAATTTTTATGTAACAAGGTGGAAAACTTTCGTAATTCGTAGCCCTACTCGAGATTATTTTGTTAGTGTGTTGTCCACCTACTCGAGTCACGTCATTGATTTGTAGGCTACATTTATTTTATTACATTTCGTGGTGAGAAGCTACATTAGGAGCTCGCACCTGTATGTATGTGAAATGTCTAATGCCAACGTGACTTCGGGATTGAAATTTTTGGGTACCAAAAACTAAATAAACTAAGATATTAAAAGAAAAAAGGGTTCTATTTAGGATTACTAACTTACATATTTTGTTCTTTTGGAAGTGCTTGGGCCGCACAGCTTGCCCGTTTAGAATAATATGTTTAAAGATTTTACTAATCTCTTAATCGAATCAAATCAAATATATTTTATTGCTCATAACTGTGTACAGAGTTCTTAAAAAATATTAGTTTCAACAGTTTACCCATTGCGGGCGTGCAACATTAAGTTCTTATGTACTATATAATAATTTCTTATCTACTAATGTAAGTTAATAATAATATTTACATATGAAAAATCTTTGGTTACATAAGACTAAGAAAGAATAAAATATTTATTGTCACCATTTATTAATGTTAATAGTATTACGCTATGAATTTTCTTTGGCTATTTGTATATTAAAATTTATAAATCTATTATTGTTACTACCTACAGCTAACATAAGTGGTATAAGTATTATAAGCAGAAAGCAGAAATCTGGTATTTAGCAAATCTGTCTAATAGATATATTATTATAGATTTCTGTTCATTCAGGAACACGGTAATATTGCATACAACTACACTTGACTTGAATAATCGACAAAGATGATACTTTCCCAGGAAGATTCTGCAACAGTCTTACCACTATAATTTCATGTTACCATAACAGCTTTTCATTTCCGCTACAGAACACCCTGTAAATCTTTCTTGTAACTAAGATTGTAGGATATATTATACAGAAAAGAGATTCAATCTTAATTATCGTTATCTTATTTTTCTTAGAACTAATTTAAGGATAACAACATACATATATAGGATAACAACATTTTCATCGCAAGTTTTAGAAGGGTACAATAACATCTTCATGAAATTCACATTAGAGCTTATCCACGCGTTATAAAAGGGTTGGGTAGAGCGGACGGACAAATATTAACATTTACAATACATTAACAAACCATACGGTAACGTAACAATAACAGCTAGATTTTATTTATCCGTTAAATTAACATCTAACAGAAACAAACACGTAAAAGTTATTTCAAACAATATGCCAAATAAATAAAGCATCGTCCGAACAATTAATTATTTAGAATAAAGAATATGTTTAAAAGAAAAAAAAAAAAAAACCCGTAAAGAGGATAACAAATTGGCAATTTATAACAACTTTTATTTCTAATTTATGTAAATACTCTCGTTGGCCTATTGGCCTCTAGTTGGACTATCATTATTGTTTACAATATAGGACGTGTTATTTAGTTTTGGACGCGTTCATGGACATAGACGGGGCGTTGTACAGGGCGTTTACGGCGTATCGCGCGGTCGAATCAAACTCGACTCAAACTTTGTTAATATGATATGGAGAAGATAATTCACGCTTTATTGCCACGCGACGCCCCGCGTATCTCTGAAAGGAGACTTTAAGTTAATAAAGTCGTCTACACTTAGCTAGTCTTGGGTTCACATTTTAGACTAAGTCTTAGAAATGCTAGAACGATTGTACGAGTATTACTAGTACTTTATACTATTAGTACTTTTTATTATTCCAAGTTCCCATGCAACATTGAGTTTATTTATTGTTATTATTTCCATTTTATACGGCAAGTTCCTGAACTTCTCCGCATAACAGGTTATGATTGTTATAACGAGGTAAGGTAAACAGATTTAACTATCAATATTTCGTACAAAGATAATAAACAGAGTAAAATATCAGCCTAAAGGCGTTTAGTACCCTATGCTACTAGAGACTATTGGCAAAATATAATTAGTAACTACAACAAAACAATATACAAACTAAACACACTTAACTAACTACTATACAAAAAGCAAATCGAATACCAATAATCGATAAAGGTCTATAGACAATCCAAATGCTCAAACCCACTACCAGTTGGCAGCGTATCCAGCATGCTGTCCGAATTGCCACGTTGAATGCCTATGCTTATGCGTTGGGCTAGATATGCACTAGCATTTTGGTCAAGCGACTCATCGATCAGGCGTTCAAATTTTTGAAAATGAGATGGAAATCGATTACAAATCAATAAAATCGCGATATTTTTACTAAATCAGACTTTCCTTCGCCTAGGGTTATTTTCTGATAATTATCGGGAAAACTTCACAAAATGTGAAACCATGCTAATCAAAAGCTTATCATATGTGACATACTAGACCTGATGCGGTGAGGTCAAAAATAAACATTCCTTTGGTACATAATATTACATCGAATTCATCATTTAAGCTAGTACTGAAGTACGAATGGAGCTCTGATTGAATCCAACCGTTATGAAATTTGATACAGACATAGTTGAGAATCCGAAGATGGACATAGGTTACATTCATCATCGTAGTTTTCATCACCACCTAGTAATTGAAATTTTACCCCCTTGCAGGTGACGGATCGATGTGAAATTTGGTATATACCTTTAGTCCTGATGACAATACAATTTAGTATATTCTGTATTATTGTAAATCCAAGATGGCCGCCGCCACAAAATGGCGGATTTCATATTTTAACACAACCCCCACAATATGGGTATCAAATGAAAGGGCTTTTCTAGTAAAATACAGTAGAATTACCTACATCATCATCTTTCTTTTTAATAAAACGTTTAATTAAAAAAAAAAAAATTAAGTATATACTTGTTTCACTTATTTACACAAAAAAAACATTACTTACTTTCACTTCATACTCTTACATTTCACATAATAAGCCTAGAATAGGTCTTGTATATGGACTGAGAAGACATAGAAGCTAATTTTGGTCTATTCCAGATTGGCCCGTGCGTCCCGCTCATGGCCGGGCGGCGAGCCCCGCGGCTGGGGACTGCGGACCGTGGACGGGCGCATCGCCCGCCAGTGGCGCGCCGATAAACGCCAGGTGCGCTTCCGGCAGTGCTACTTCAACCCTATCTCCTGCTTCCGGAAGTAAACGACGACCCACGACAACATCTAGCTGTAACCTGTGTTACCTAACTATGTAATAATAATAATTTAGCAGTATTATATTGGCTCTATTAACAGGCATAGTTTTCAAATAAGGACCAGGCATTTTGATTGTAATATAAGGTAGCTGTTAGATCGACAGTTGAGGGTTTGATTGAATGTGGAATTTCTTTAAACTCGCCTGGTTTCCACATACCACATACATTGTAAGGACAATTTTAACATATTCATGAAAATCAAAAACAATGACAACTTTATAAAACGTGTTCATAATGTCCATATCGTACGGATCGTCCGTACGATATGGACAACGATTTTGAAAAAATAATTCCTACATAACTACATATGTGAGAAATTATGAACTTGTTAAGATAAATATTTAGCGCGCATTAATCCACATAAAAAGAGAGTATTATTGTATCGACCCTTGGATATTATTCAATTTTGATGATTCCTTTTTAAATATTATTAAAATGATCGACGGCTAACTTTATTATTATTCTTGTTTACAAATAGTAAAAAATATAAGAAAATACTAGCCTAGTGTTTCAATTACGTAATCAAAGAAATATTATCATAATTTGATAATGTTTAGGAGTAAAATAAGTTTTCTTATATAATATGCGTTTAACGCATATTATATTATAAAACATTACACGAAACTTGAGGGATTGTGGAATTTTCATTGACCTCGCCAGGTTTCCACATTCCACCTAAATGTCGTAAGATATCAAATACCAAATGCGCTCACCTTATTACTACACACCTGCTTTGTAACAATTTCGTGTTTTACTGTACAAGAAAATCGTATCAGATTTAGAAACAACTCTATAAATTTTACTGAGGAACGTTTGGTTCTAAGTAATAAATTTTACGTCGTTAAGCTATTGACTAAGCATCTATTAGCCAATTATTCTATAACGATAAATAAATGATGTAAATAAAATTAAAATGTATTTATAATTTTAAAAACGTTTCTTCTCGGAATTTAAAAGTAAATTTTATTCACTATTTTTTATCTATTTGCACTACTTGAAACCTACATGAAAAAGTAGGTGGAGATATTTAGTAAAACCAAAGACAGACCCAACGTTTTTCATCCCAGGCAAGGTTTTCCAAATTGCACTATAATGTAAGTGAAAAAGGGTATGTATTAGTTCCGTACTGTTAGTAAAAAGGATGAGTTTCCAAGGTTCCCTTTTGTTATTCGATGCCCTTCATTCAATTAGACACAGCTGTCTCCACATTTCGTTTGAACATTTTTGTCGAAAGTTTTCACTCTATGCTTTTGACCCTGACAAACTATTCTTAAGAACTGAAAACGATCGATAGCAACAACTTATTTGAATGTAAAATTGTTAAATATACTTTTGAGTTGAGAAATCTGGTAATTTGTTCCTTTGTTTGGTCCACCTAAATGTTGGTCATCAAACGTCAATGAAGAAAATGAGAAGAAAAACATTTTTCGTGAATGCCGAGCATGTACGCATGTATGCATGTGTAATGAGCATGCCGAGTGGCAAACTTATCAAATAAAAAATATCATAATGCCATTTTATCAGAAGTAATTCACGAGTTTTTTTTAAATATTGTATTTAAAAGTTAAAAATTGCATGCTAAATAGACGGCTATCGACTATTTATGGACTCTTAAAATATTTTATATTTCTTATTTGAAGATACTTATTATCTAAGTTATCTTCAAAGTGCCACAAACATGTGCCATAGGAAATGCAATAATTATGTCAAGCGAACTGCAGTCTCTTATTTACTCTTTTAACCGACTTGAAAAAAGGAGGATGTTATCAATTCGTAGTATATATATATATATATATATATATTTGTGTTACCTAAACAAAGATCCATACAAAATAGTGATGAAACCGAAGTAGCCAAAAGATTATTTAATTTATAGATTTACGTATATTATGTCATTAACTTAGACGTAGATAATGTTATAGTATTAAGGTTAAAACATCTAGTCAATGAAATAAAATTAATGTTTGTCTAATCATTGGTTTTTTATTTGACTTATCCACATGAAATACATAATTGTAATTGATCGAACGAGCGAAGGGAGCTAAGGGTCTAACTAAACTAGGAGTAAACTGACGTAACAGCCCAATAATAAGGAACTTCTGTGCTCGGGGATGGTCGGGAGTACTCGGGAGTGGGACGGAACCCTGATGTTCCATCCAAACGGTCCCGTCGTGGACGAACTCATGGAGTAAATTACACGGTCGCAGAAGGCTGATGACGACAAGCCAGACGGAGTAATCCATTTAGCACTATAATTATAGTTAAAAAAACTGAAAATACCGACTTCAATATATGCAATTTGTTTACTTGGATAATATTTTACCTATTATTTTGTTATAAAAACCAAAATACTGAACCGATTTTGATAAAATTTACATGGAATCACTTCTAAGTGTGTCCTATCAAACAAAGAAAGAATCGTCAAAATCAAAGTACAATTGACGGAATAAACGGGGAACAAACATAAAAAAAAACATTAAATCGAATTGATCCTTTTTTTGAAAGTCGGTTAAAAACTGGCTACTTTTGGGCTGGCTTTGGGATGCAACCAGATTATGTGGGATTATACTAATTAAAACTCCCCGAAATGAATCTTTCGAAGAATCCCTCGACAAAAAGGAACTCGGCTGTCTAGCAAATACGTCTGCGTCCTCAATAAGATTAGATGTTGCTTACTTGTCACCGAACCAATTGCTAACAATATTATATACAACCTTCTTTTGAACGAGTGAGAGAGAGTTATAAGTGACCAAGACCGAGTCGAGGTACAAAGCATCTAATTACAGTAATAAAACATAAAATATATCTCAAAATCTGCTCATTAAGTAAAATAAGGGTAACTTCAAGTAAATTCCGTATTTTTCCATTATAATTTAACGGTCAGAGGTCGCTTTCAGTTAAAAATTAGGCCCCGTCTGGTTACATTTCAAATTAAAATGAATACCAGTCGAGAAGTAAAACGTTTGTGTTTTATTTTTCGGTCAGTACACAAAGCTACTAAATTATAATATGAATGAGTGACTTTTGGCCGAAACAAGACAAGCATGGAATTCTTTGCCGCCATCTCTGTTTCCTGAGACCTACAATCTTGGAATTTTCAAGGCTAGAGTGAATAGATATCTTCTAGATCGACGAGCTCCATCCTCGGCCACACCGTCGCTTAACATCATGCGAGTTGGTGGACAATCGTAGATCTATAAAGTATTAAAAAAAACTGATGTGTTAATAATTCCTCTTAATCTGAGTTTTCTCTGGTTTTATAATTGTTATCCTGAATTCAGCAGCCTGTTCAAACACTTCCGGCCGTACTGTCATCGTATCGTCAGAAAAAAATCGTATTTTTTTAAAATGAAATGCAAGAGGTATTTGAAACTTTTTACTCATTAATATGAGTAAAAAGTTTTAAATACAAAAATACTAGAAATTTATTTATTTTACGTATTTATAAATCAACAGCGTAAAAAAAATCTGCTATAAGTCTCATAATAATCAAAATGGTTTCCTTATTGCGACGTAGCATGTCAAGTGCTGCTACGGCGTAGCTTAAAGCTACAGTGTAACTTGAAAAAACCTCATAGCATGACGCCTCTTTATGTAGTATATTTTATGTAGTACCTGAGCGACCGAACTTCACTCGGATTTTTTATGACTGAAAATATGAGCAAACCCGAGTTCACTAAAAATGAAACCTAGCAAGATCGATTCATTGTCCCCTAATCTACCTACAAACCAAATTTCATTAAAATCATTGGAGCCGTTTCCGAGATTCAGATTATATATATATATATATATACTTACAAGAATTGCTCGTTTAAAGGTATTAGATAATTTGTCTTGTTTATGGCTGTATCGTAATAGGTCAAAAATAGTGTGAATAATCATTATGATAAGCGCTATACCTACTGAAGGAGAAGACGTAGGTAATAGTGTCACTGTCACATTAGAATAACAAAATCCTAAAATCTCTTAGTCTTAGGTATAATATAATGTAGTAATTCCGCTAACCTATTTGTTTTTCTATGAAACACATTAGCGTTTCGAGTACCCACAGCTTGGAAAAAGAACAATCTAGTATACGTAGTGGGTACACCCACTAAACGCAAATCTACAATAATGTTATTAACAATAAACACAAGTCGTTACGCCTGCCAAGTTCCGTATGTGTTTCATGCATTTTTTTCGTGATTGTTAATATTAACCAATGAATTTTAAAAGGTACACTCTTTGAATATGAAGTAAAAGCATGACAAATCTCAGTTCTCAGCACTTCCGAAGATAAGACACATCTTTATGGACTTTTAGTATCTCGGCCTTATAAATGTTGGTCTTGGAATTTTTAAACACACGATGGCATTGTCACTGTTCACAAGTCACGACACGCGTCTAACAGCGTTGCCAGACAATTCGGGCGATTACCTACCTTGAGGCGTGCTACGCAGAGCCGGAGAAAACCTATCTACGTATAATCATTGATATTAACATAAAAAGTTACAGTAAGTAAGTTCGTATAGACTGAGTGGCCAGCCCTATTGTCAGAGCTATTAAGCCGCCGAAAGGCCTCTGACATGGCTTGACGATTGCTGAACAACCGGGACCTACCTAAAAGTAACAGTTAAATAGAGACTATTTTGACTGGCGTTGTGGCTCAGTTGGTAGTGTGTTTACGTCTACCTGCTGAACTGAAAGGTCGTGGGTTCGATCCCCACCCAGGGCAAACATTTGTATGATGAGCATGGATGTTTGTTCTGTGTCTGGGTGTTTCTATGTATCATATGTATATATTTACAACAAAAAAAGTATATATGTATTCTATCAGCCATCTAGTTCCATAGTACAAGCTTTGCTTAGTTTGGGCTAGATGGTGTTGTGTGAAATGTCCACAAATATTTATTATTATTTATTTATTTATTTCAGTACAAAAATCAGAATAAAAAAAACAAAGGCAATTTGATAGCGCAACAAGTATAAAAACAGGTAGTTATATACTTGGCTTTACAGATTCTCGTTAAAACATTGAAAGTGATAAATATTAATCGAAAATAATGAATAGGCTGTGTGTAACGTAAATTCTTGAATATCTTTTCTCACAGTCATGCATAACCAATCGTTTCAAATGTTCGCGATCGTTAGAATTTCGCCGTTTCTAAGCTATCTCGGAGGTATTTGTGTTGCTAATGCCATCCCGGTAGACCTCGATTAGACGAACCTCCTTCAAAATGAAGACTGAAAAAGATTTACGTGAATTTGCAATGAGAAAATTGCCTCACTCCGTCCCCGGCCGAACGATTGTTTCATTAAACGAATTCGCAATTTTGATATGGTTCGTATTATCTTGGCAAATTTTTCAGGTATAAAGCAAGCAAGCTTAGGATGTAAGAATTATAACCCGATTACCCAATGTTGGTGTTATCTTATCTTGTATAGTCACAGCGGGGGCCAACAAGCTGGTCGGCGACACTTCGACCCATGGGGATCTTTTGGACCCTACCACACCCTTAGCGGAAAATGTACTCGATTAAGTCGAATACACCGTGCAAAGGAGCATGTCTGTATATAAATGAATTGAATGTTGGTGTTAGAGATATTAGATTCATTATTAGTACATATGAATCGTTGTTACTACCCTTAAACGTCATAACCTGCATCTCTTTTCAATGGGAGTATAAGTTTAGATCGAGTCAGCGATAAGAATATAACATTTACAGATTAAGTTGTTGTTATGTAAATTGGATTGTACCTACTTTAGAAGCCTGACGTATCAAAAGTGTATATATATTGTACCTAATTGAAATAAAATGAACTGAAACTGAAACTGAAAAAAGTACATAACATTAACTTACGTTTTACTTACAAATATTTGACGTTAACTTTCAACAAAAGTTCAACTGTCACAACTATCCATCGAGGTCCTTGTAACTATCCGCCAAAAAATTAACACGCGATAAGAGACGAAAAATGATAAGCTATATGTGGTTTTTTTTTTGTTGCAAATATGTACTGTATCATGCAGGTTGAAAAGAGAAGTAGTTTTGCTTCTATATTCTTCTCTTTCTACATGTTGTCATGATTTACAAAATAAATACTTATGTCATAATGATCGGCATTTTAATTAAAATGCTACTGGAATTCTCTTGTGCAAGTTGCGGTTTCACCCGCGTTGCCCCGCGGTTTCACCCGCGTGGTGATCGATTATGTTGTTATTGTTTAGTGTATCCCAAAGGGACTGTAAAATTTTTAGAGATAAAAAGTATGTCAGATCCTTCTACATAGTATAAGTAGTAATCTTGCCAAATTTCGTCAAAATCCATCCAGTAGTTTCGGCGTCCATCGGACACACCATACAGACAGACAAACAAAAATTTTTTCAAATATGTACAGATTTTGACCCGTTACAGTCTTATTATATGTATAGATAGACATCTTCTTCTTCTTATTTGTATTAGACCCCGCGATTAGCGATTTGCCAGAATCAAGTATTTCAATATATTTTCAAGTTTCTTGAATAATACAAGTTATATAGTGTTCTAGTCACAGTCTAAGTCACGTAAACAGTCATTTTCAAATTTAAGTCTTGCCTCAGTACAGTGATGGCGACTTTACTAGAAGCTTCTACGGAGTTTTGCCGACAACGTAAAATCACACGTTTCACTACTTTATTTCACATAATGAATAAAACACCACCATTTTTATAGCATTAATGTTCAAAATTCCATAAGCTTAGGAAAATAAAACAAAGCAACAACACAACATGTTTCAATGACGTTCCCGCCAAAAAACCCCATAGATAGATAGAAGATAGGTACTTTATAACCTTACACAAAAGACATATAAATGGCTTGGACCTTTTTAGTTGCTATTTAAACTTGTTTAAGCGGGCTGTCCTGTCCACAACATCGATTTCAATTTACATTGACGTATTTATTTCATTTTTGTAATCCTTCTTCTGTATTCTTATATCCATGAAGAGCAGCATACAGTCATAGAGCATGCAAAATGTTTCTTATATGCGGATGACTTGAAACTATATACGGAAATAAACACTATAGAGGATTGCCTTAAGCTACAGAGAGACATCGACAAGATATATGAGTGGAGCATACAAAACAAGATGGACTTCAATCCTTCTAAATGCTTTGTTATGTCTTTCGGCCGAGGGCGGCGCCCAATTCAATTTAATTACAGATTAGGGCAGGCCGTGATATCACGTGCTATATCTATGAAAGATTTGGGTGTCGCGTTCGACCGAGAGCTAACCTTTAATGAGCATATCATTGAAGTTGCTAAGCAGTCATATCAACGACTTGGCTTTGTGCTCCGTAACGCTCAGGGTTTCCAAAGCGATGAGGTCGTGAGGCTTATCTTCAGTGCATTGGTTCGAAGCAAACTAGAGGCCAGTGCATGTGTGTGGCACCCGCATGAGAACAAATACACCTTGTTATTAGAGAAGGTTCAGAAGGCTTTCCTCAGATATCTTTATAAACGCAGATATGGGTACTACCCTCATATGTACCCAACGGATTTTTTGCACGGTGCTCTAGGGTACAACTCGTTGCAAGTAAGAAGAAACCACGACCAACTGGGGATGATGTGCAAAATATTGCACAGCAAAGTGGATGCTCCAGATCTTGCTGAAAAACTGTGCAATCTTTTCGTCCCTGATAATTATCTTCGGAGCCGGAAACATAAACTGTTTTCTGTTCCGAAGTGCAGAACTGTTGCCCACCGGACATCACCGATACCGCGATCCCTTGCGGCGCTGAACTCTCTTCTTGACTCTAATCCAGAGTGCGCAGATATTGGCGGGCGAATGGAGAGACATCATGTCACAGTGCTTGTCTTATTGTGAGGTGATGTCACATAAGCAGTCGAGCATTTCTTAAAATATTGAAATTTTCCATTTGACATTTTATTTTTTATCATTTTATATTGACATTCTATTTTTATTATATTGTAAATATTTTCTGACATTTTAAACTAATTGACTATATTACTGTTTAAATTTTTAGCTATAAATTTTTCTGTATTTTTTTAATATTGACATATGTAATTTAATTTTAATGATTTATTATTAACTGTATTGACTTTGTTTTCGTAAATATCATTAGTGTAATTCGCGACAACGCGGTACTAATTTGATTAAATAAATAAATAAATAAATAATAAATAAATGAAATGAAATTAAAATTTGACACAAATCTTATTCAATACAAGTATCTATTTTAAAATAAAAACAAAATATCCGATTGCAGAAAAGCAATTTTTGCAGTATAACTTATGATTTTGTTACGCTTGATACGCTGTTGAGTGTTTTTTGTGATAAAGTATGCGTATAGTCGCTGTAAAAGATTACAAATTATTTTATTCTTTAGAATAATTTTAGTAAAATCACTTGTTTATTACGAAAAAGTTCTCTCGATGTTAGGAAAAAACGCATTTCTTATTTTTGCGAGAGATATTATTATTACTATTACAAAAAATACATATGACACTCAGGTAGAGAAAACAAATCTATCGACACCTCACACATCAAATAGGTCAAGCCGTTTAGACTGTAGTTGGTCATATAGAAACATACATACATACATACCCACATACATGTATTACCCACATATATACATAAAAATTAAACTACTGAAATTCTGCTTAAGAAGTCACGCATGAAACACGGCATTTAATATCCATTTTTTTCTATTCCGTGGCTTACGGACAAAGGATTATTTGGAAGAATCATTAGTAACTGAGATTTATATTAGTATATATTTGAGATCAAATCTAAATCCGAAATCATATATTATTACTTTCAAACACACCATTACATTAGCAACTTCCCATAAAAAATAACTTATACTATAACTTTAAAAAACTAAGCAAATTCAAATTATGTACAGTACGTATTTTTATTATGTGAAATATATATTTAAATACACAGAAAATTCGATTTTTATATTATTTTTGAAGTATTTTTCCAGAATTAAGAGAAGTATTTCTACCCCCAATCATCAAACAATTAAGTTCAGTTTTTTTTCTAGTCTGAATCATCTAATAGCCCCTTGCCCATCGGACCTCAGAAACTTGAAAAATCATCACCGTTTCATGGTGGATATTCCAAAACATCGAAAGAAACGCTTTTGGTTCCACTTTCATCGTGCGGAGTGCTAGATTGTGGAATAAGCTTCGTGAGTGTCTTTTCTGATAGTTATGTATAATCAGTTATTATTCTATTAGACGAAAAAGGAGCAATGATTCAGAGTAATTTATAAAATTACAAGTATAAAAAAAAATAACATGAAATTATATCGAGAAAAGTTTTTATGAATAGAGATAATCACTAATTTGCTCTGCGGGAGGTTCCTGATGAAGTTATACAACTGCTTCTATATAAAAAGTTAATCGCATGATTCTAGATATAATTAGGTAACATTGAATCTGATTCAATGTGTACCTTTTTAGTATCAATAATTGTTAGTGGGTAGATTGAATACCTATGTATTTGGTTACTAATTTCAGTAAATAAATGGACATACCTATACTCGTAATATTACTCGCAGACTCGCTTGTTCCCAGCGCAATTTTATATTTATTTTTGTTCTCGCAAAAATATTGTTTAGTGTTGTTATTGTGTAATATTACAAAAAATATAGCCTATGACAGACAGGACGTGAAGACGAATCTAACGACATCTCGCACGAGTTGATATAGAAACATACAAACATACATATGCTCGAACCTATCTAAAATATAAAAGAAGGTATTAATACACGCTTGAATACGGTGCAGCCGGACTACCATGTGGATTTTCGTAAAAAAAATATTAACTGATATTAAAGAAAAGTACTTGCCCAAATAAATCTTTTGTAAATTCGAATATCCAAGAATGTGTCACAACTTCACCCACCTACAACAGCAGCGAAGGAAATTACTTCGCAAGTCGCTAATCTTAAAATCATTATCTACGATGACATGACGTTTTATAAGAATTTCAGACGAAATTCATAACGACTTTACTCACTTTTCCTGATCTTTTAGTACTTTATTTAAAACTTTATGACTTTGGCTATTAGTTATTTTTTAATTCAATCAACACAATCATCTTCTCAGGCATAAGGAGTCCACTGCTGGACATAGGCCTCCCCCATGGATTACCCTGCAACCCACCGCGTCCGCTATTGTGTCCCCGATCTGAGTCGTGGAGGATAAGGAAAGCACGGCACGTTATCAGCGGCAAACCTCTTCCGCCATGACTCCACTCCTTCGGCCGCGATGCCTCCCATACGACATCGCTGCCCGCCTCAGTTGCGATGCCGCCCATATACGAGTATACAGCACCGCAACCTACTTGTGGCCGCTTCCGTTGGGCTTGGACCCGAAAGCCTTAAAAACAGCCCCATCTCGACAGTCGTTTCGCCACTGCCAATCCGCCATCCGAGTTCGGTCGATTTTTTTTATTTTAGATAGATCTACGATTGATCATGAACTGCGACGGTGTTGCCGAGGATAAAACTCGTCGATTTAGAAGGTATATATTCACTCTAGCCTTGAAAATTCCAAGATTATAGTTCTCAGGACACAGACTTCTTGCGCACACTCCCCGAAAAAGAACCAGAATATAGACAGACAAGCTACTCTACGGCGGCGGTGCTCGAGATGTAACTATGTAGCTTCTTGGCAATCAGTTTATCGTCACCGATTAACCTCACACCTCTCTCGTCAACCGACTCTAACTGCCTCTAACTGCCTGTTCTAATCTATAAATTGCTATAGTATCATAGAGGTATTATATATATACATAAATATATATATTTATTAAAAGATATTTATTATATATACATATATGTACTAAGGCTACGGCATAGTACCTTAAACGTCTAAAATGTAAAAAAGGTTATTATTGTCATTATAACGGATCTACCATAAACTTTTGGAGGTGAATCCAAACTTTTAATGAACATTCTGATTTAGGGGAATTGAAGTCACGTGTCCGCTAGCTCTGGAGCCACGAGTCTATTAATGTCGGCTACCATTCCGGTAGAAAGGAAATTGAGCTTCATTAATTTCAATCATATTGTATTAAGTATTTTGGTCATCTAAAAATACAATTAGGTATTTTAGTTGGGTAGAAACATACTTATAGTCCTTCTCTCCCCTTTACGTAACTTGAAAGTTGCAATGATTAAGACTGCAATATTTATATTATACTGCCTTCTAATTAATACTAGTAAAATCAATGTAAGAACCAATGGAATTGTAGAATACCTACAAAAGTTATTACTGCATTTTAGGGTTCCGTAAAACATTCCGTAAACATGGAACCCTTATAGTTTCGGCATGTCAGACTATCTAGAGAGATCCGATACACACAGACAGAGGTTCGTGGATTTACCCAAAGACTAATAGTTCTAGAAAGCTGAAATTTGGTACAGGTAAATTGATGACAGGCCTCATGGCTCAGTGGTAGTATGACTGCCTTCTGAGCTGTAGGTCGTGGGTTCGATCTAGAGATTGCAACCCGGTATGTTTCTCAACCCGGCCGAGCCCGCCGGGCCCGGCCGGGTTGGCTGGTTGATGTGTTAGCGATGAAACCGTTAAAGTATTTTATGAAAATTTGCTATATAAGAATGGAAAAGGACAATGATTCAAGGTTACGAATTAATATTTATTTCAAACTAGCAAATCAACAATAATCAGTCTCACTCAAAGTCTCAAAATCTCTGATTTAATACAGAATTGATTACTTTTACTTATGGACAGAATAGTAACATTAGTATAAGTAATTATTATATTTTATAACTTTAAGCAAACAGGTATTTCTCATTACTCGTTATAGTGTCCATTTGAAACATAGTATTAGAATAAGAAACCAATAAAGCTTAAAGCACTAAACTTGTCATAACAACTTAGATTAGATAGATAGATAAACTTTGGTAGCTTTGTTATTTGGTAATATTTGGTATTTAAACAAAACAAATTCTTATTGGCGCGTCAGAATGGCAACGTGGCAGCTCGCAGCGGTTGTCATGCAAATTTTCTATGATTTTGCGCTCCCTCCCGCGCCGCAGTTTTCATACCTACCGGGCCCGGTTTGCAATCTCTAGTTCGATCCCCACCCAGGGCAAACACTACACTTTTCACACTTTTCTCGTCTACCCCAACGTGTAGGTGTTTTTGAATTGATACCTAATTTAACAATATTGTGGGTATGCGAAAATCATTATTCAATTTAGGGATCCGTTTGTGAAATATTAAGCTTTTATGTAATATTTGTTGTTAGATTCTAGGTCCCCACCCCCTGCCGGCTAAATGGTTGGTCTTGAACTTATAAAAAAAAACATAGCAGTTGCATATAGTGGAGATCAAGTGGAGATTAAAACGCGCAGCTACCTCTCTCACCCATAACAACATTATTAAACATAGGTATATTAAAAATCATTGAGAAGGGATATTAGAAAAATAAGAGGCCAATTTGTTTATTTAGACAGGAGAAACATTAAAAACAAAGTTTTAATCAGATATCATTTATACTAGCGACGGAATTGTGAAAAAACATATATTTTCAATTTCCTCAGCCAATTTAAAAGATATCGAAGAAAAACTTGTTTTTAAATATTTCTCCTATCTAAACAAACAAATTCGCTTCTCACATTTCTAATATTGAATGATTTGATGATCCAATGATTTTATATGCTTAAAAAGGTTGTGATGCGCGAAAGAGATAGCTTCGTGCGTGGAGCGAATCCTTGGGGTGGAGATCAACGTACTCAGCTATTTCTCTCGCGCATCACGACCTTTTTCTATCCTCTGTTTAAAATAATCTGTAAGTAACCGCGCTAAAAACTTTCCCCTTATTAGAGTACTCCACCAAAAATAATTTGAAAATAGCGTTCGTTATATGCTATGTAAATAGAGCCACGAATTCTATGTCAATAATTTATAAGTAGTTTAAAAAACTGAAACAACCGACTTCAAAGTACGCTACTTCGTTACTTGTAATATTAGAAAGGATTAGAATACATAAAATTCATACTCGTATCATAATGCTCAGTCGGGTAATAATTAAACAAAACGCTCAATCGCGCAAGTAATGGTGGGTACAGACTGGTGAAACGTAACATGAAATGAATCATGCAATGAAAGAATTTACCGTACACATTGCTGCAGTGTATCATGAAACACACTTTGCAACAATTTCTCATAGTTTGGACATCTTGTGCGCGCGGAGCGACCCATGATTTGTCGGTTTTTTTTCGAACGAACACAAAGGGGCACGCAAACGTACGCGGGAGGTTCGTAGTGAATGCGCGGTAAGAGCGCGCTATCCGTCCATGCTTGCACCGAGCATGCAATGAAAGGTAGACTGATACATTTCATGTTACGTTTCACCAGTCTGTACCCACCTTAACTCTTTTTTGTTTATCCCGCGATTAGCGATTTGCCAGTGTCAAGTATTGAAATATTTTCAAGTTTCTTGAATATAAGTTATATAATGTTCTAGTCACTGTAGATATACAGTTACGTAAATAGTCATTTTCAAATTTAAGTCTTGCCTCAGTAAAGTGATGGCGACTTTACTAGAAGCTTTTATGGAGTTTTGCCGACAACGTAAAATCACACGTTTCACTGCTTTATTTCACTTGCCCACACTCATGCACTTGATCGAACACTTAATGAATATTAGGAAAATAAAACAAAGCAACAACATGTTACTAAGATGTTCCCGCCAAAACTCTTTTTTCACCTTCTTCTTTTTTGTATTGGACCCCGCTATTAGCGATTTGCCAGTGTCAAGTATTAAAATATTTTCAAGATTCTTGAATAATACAAGTTATATAATGTTCTAGTCACAGTCTAAGTCACGTAAACAGTCATTTTCAAATTTAAGTCTTGCCTCAGTAAAGTGATGGCGACTGTACTGGAAGCTTCTATGGAGTTTTGCCGACAACGTAAAATCACACGTTTCACTGCTTTATTTCACTTGCCCACACTCACGCACTTGATCACAAAGTCGCCACCACTTTACTGAAGCAAGACTCGAATTTGGAAATGACTGTATACGTGACTTGAAGATTTATAACTGGTTTTATTCAAGAAACTTGAAAAAATATGAAAACTTGACACTAGCAAATGCTCTATACGGGTCTAAATCCAATTCAAAAAAAATAAATTAAACTGCAGTGTCTAAGCGTAGCTTATAGGAGTTTTGGCGGGAACGTCTAAGTAACGTGTTGTTGCTTTGTTTTATTTTCTTAAACTTGTGTTATTTTGAACATTAATGCTATAAAAATGGTGGTGTTTTATTCATTAAGTGTTCGATAAGGTGCGTGAGTGTGGGCAAGTGAAATAAAGCAGTAAAACGTGTGATTTTTCGTTGTCGGTAAAACTCCATAGAAGCTTCTAGTAAAGTCGCCACCACTTTACTAAAGAAGGACTCGACTTATAAAATGACTGTATACGTGATTTAGATTGTGACTAGAACATTTACAACTTGTTTTATTCAAGAAACTTGAAAAAATCCTAATACTTGACACTGGCAAATGCTTTAATGCGGGTCCAATACAAAAAAGAAGAAGAAGCGTAGCTTATAGCGCTCTCAATAACAGTCTGTGGCTCGGTCTGGTTCGGTCTCTGGCGATTGGCGAAGAATATTGTATTGTACCTTGTTTGTACTCACTCAGGATTCGTTTACAGACTTCGGTTGGAAAGATGTAAAATTGTAAATTGTAATCCTATCCTTCATAGTTTTCCTTTACTGTTTTTTAAATTTAGCAACTTTAGCAAGTTTTTCTAAAGATTTTATTAATACTTGTGACGTGAAATATAAATGTACAATGGGGGAAGATACTCAAAAAACCCAAACGCAGCAATCACAGCTGGATTTTTCTCAAAGCCAAACCGTCACTCCAACTTCCATCCCCAATATTTGGGGAAGATTGTATCTAACTAAGTCATGTAACGGAGGAAAACATTGTTGGAAAGCTGCAAATAATCCAGTATATCTTGGTTCGTATCTATTAAAGCATGTCATTTACTAATCTCAAAAAACTACCTTCAAATATAACTACTATCACTAATCAAGAAAATGCACGTTTTTTTGCACCCACATCAGTTAGGCTTGAAATACCTATTTGTACTAGAATTTATACCAATAAATAGCACCATTTGCAACTGATCAAGGTTGGTGAAGATTATTTCCTCTTTTATCAATATTATATGTTGTCTTGATGAAGGAAAGGAAAATGAAGAATACTTAATCTTAAATCCTGGTGCAGTAGGTGCAAGACTAGAAAGTTGTGAGTAAAACTCAAAATCTGCAATTTGAAAATTACAGATTTGCTCATTGCCCCTGCCCCAGATAATATTTAATGTACAGAAGACTCACCCACACACACATATAATATATACACAAAAAAAAATACAGATTTTCAGTACCTATATTTTCATAAGAAAAAAAATATTTACTTATAAAAAAATCTCTTTTAAGAACAACATTGAGTGATAGAAATCTAGATAACACAATTTTTATAAATATTGCCAATATATCAGCCAATATTGTATGTATATACTTTAAGAATTATACTTTAACTGTGGAGTGTGGCTGTATTGCCTGCAGTCAAAAACGTCAAAAACTTCCTAAACATCCTGTATTACAGATGTTTCATAGACTTCATCTACAGAATATTATTCATTTTTATATCTAACTTTTTGCACCAATAAAAACCACCAAGTTAACAGTAAAATGATACTGTTAGCTAATAATAATAATGGTATGCTGTAATGTAATGTATGTAATGGTGTTGATAATGGTATGGCTGTCTGTTACCAAATGTAGAACCATGTTTTATTATGATGTAAAAATACCAGAATTGGTCCTATCCTGCATGACCTGCATCTATTATGGTATAATCATCATATTGGCTTTTTAACAAAATTCTTGGTAGAGAAGTTGGATAAAGAAATTTTCACATTTGAAAAAGAAACACAATAAGACGCCTGTATTGCACTACTTAAAATAATATTGAAAATGTTTTTTTTTGTGTTTTTCTAGATCTAATTCAACCTGAATTCACCCTTGGCCGAACACTGAACTGCACTTATGCTATGAGGAGAGAATTTATAAAGGAGATTATAATAAAAAATGTCAGCAAACTTCATTTCACCATAAAGCGAGATCTTTCGTAAGTAACTGTAGTAACTGTTATGTTAAATTGTTATTTTCTAACATTGAATTTGTATTAGTAATATACAATATGAAAGTATTTATTGTAACTTAAATTATTATTAATTTTCATATGCCACAATTTTTGTTGTTGTTTTGGGATTCTTTGATATACATATATTATCTTGATCAACTTTTATATTAACTTTTAAATTCCTAAAAGTTTGAGATATTTTGCAAAATATTAGAGAATGTGTGATATCTTGCTTTAATGGCCTCTGTGACTTAGTTTACAATTCTATCAATTCCTATTGTATACCAGTTTCTCTTAAAGCATACATGACAGGTAATTGGAAACTGAATTAGCAAATACATGTAGTAATGAAGTAATGGTAATAATGGAGGTCATTTCCATACACAAACATAGTCTGAACATGAAGAATTTATGATGCACTACCCACATAAATAGATTTTTTGTATTAGAGCTGTTTCCTTAAACTACTTAATTAATTGCTAACCCTCTTCTTATTGTTTGTAGAGTATGACTGTAGTCCACCATGCTATCTAGCATTTAACTAGTAATATTTTACATATGTTCGAAAATGTTAAGAACTCTTTTTACTGCTACATATTTTATTGTCTGCAGTGAACCACTGTGCCCTGCAATTATAATGGACTCATCACATAATGGTACATTTGTGAATGGTCACAAAATAGGCAAAGGAAACAGCAGAGTTTTGGATGATAATGATGTGATATCTGTCACACATCCCATTGTAAAGAGTAAGTCAAGGTTTTTTATGTGATACATATTACACGAACATGCCTTATTCATGTAACATGTAAAAATTTATGAATTACAGTGCCAGAAACAAAATGTAATTACATTTTGTTTCTGGCACTGTAATTCATAAATTTTTAGTAAAACTGACTTTGTATCACTCTAGAAAAATTAATCTAAAATTTTAAAGCTATTGATTATTTTTAAAGCTAAAATTGTCTTTTTTACATAATCTTACTTTTGAGCCAAGTATTTCAATTTTGTTAATTTATTTTACAATTTATATTTTTTAACATTTGTTCAAACAGACTAACAAAGCAAAGGAGGACTGAAATATTTTTGTCATTTTTAGAATTTTCATTGTATTAATTTTTACTGGTTTGTTTTTATTTACTTTACAGTTTTTGTTTTCAAAGATTTGCTTAAAAATGAGCAGGACCAAGTGCCCCAAGAAGTTTCACAGATGTATTACATATCCAGGGTACTAGGACAGGGAGCCTGTGGTCTCGTGAAATTAGTATACCACAAAGTATGTTTCTATTTTCTTTATTATTTTTCTTTATTTAACTTTTTTCATGGGACACCACTTTTTAACAATTTTATGGTTTAAATTGGTGCCATCCAGTTGTTATATCGGAAGATTTTCTTATCTCTCTCTAGAACAATAAATGATTTGGACATATCCTTTTGACCCATATTATTTTCATACAAATCAGTGCAGCTATTTACTTCCTAACAAAGAATTTGGCATCATGTTTTAAAGTTATGTAAAATATACATCTGTTAAAAGTTGTATAATATCAAAGTAATTTGTTGATATTTTCTCTTAGGAATGTTATAAATGCGAAAGTTTGGGAGTAAGTAATTATTCCCATTCAAATCTGTAAAGGGAAGGCAAGGTTGGATGAAAGTCATAAATTAACCTTGAATTTGTGTATAAAGTATTTCATACCATGATTTAACCCTATGAAGGTCATTGGCACCTAATCAATCTTTCTAATTTTGCTCTGTCTCCCTTTCTTTTTTTCTTTCTGTTTTCTTCCATATCCTCTTTAAGTGTTCCTCAATTTCGTTCTGTAGTATAGATATTAGATCTTTAATCTGCAATAGATTCTTTATAATAGTTGGTTAGACATCTGTAAGACTATTTACAACTATTCGGAATCAGGTCGGAAATTATATCTCTATGTCTATCGTTTCCATACAGAATGAGTGTATGTATATTTCCAAACGGAGATGGAAATATACATAGTTTCCAACCCAATTCTGAATGATTGTGCATGTGGGTTGGGTTCTGCTAGCTTTGTAAACCTATAAAACTATATTTAAACGCTATTTCATATTTATATTCTTTAATTTAAATCATTGAAATTAATGCTAATAAAAATATTGCATTAGTTTTACCAGAATATGCACTTTATTATTTATACATGTTTTCAGACAAATTGCACCAAGCACGCCATGAAAATAATTAAGAAGAACAGACTGACAAATGGCCAAGTTAATCATTTGACTGATCCTGGAAAAATAATGAATGAAATCAACATTATGTTAGCTCTCCAGCATGTAAGTGTCTTAAAAATTATAACTTATATATTTTTTCTAGTGGCAGCCTGAATCTTAAAGTTTTTAACCCTGTGTGTCAGGGTGTTGTGGTTGTCATTTTAAAACATTAGATGTTTGATCTCAATATGGTACTTCCAACTAAGCTGTTATAACTACATACTCATATGTGGTTACTAGGAATAATTTACTCGTAATTTCCAATTATAAGCTTATTCATATCTTTATTTTTCTTTATTTGTTTTGTATGTATGCAAGTCATTTCTAACTTGTCATTTTGGAAATACATGGGCGGCCTGTGTCCAAATGAGAGTTTCAGGTAGCTGAGAGGACTATGACGATAATGACGACAATTTCCTTATGCGAAAAAGCACATTACATAAAATAAAAAAAGAGGGATATAGGCTATATTTCATCATCATCAATCATAATTCATCATCTTCTCACGGGTAGTATATAATTATGTATTTATTTATCGTTCCAGCCTTGCATAATCTCAACAGAAGAAGTATTTGACTCGCACAATGCCGTGTACATAATCCTAGAGCTGATGGAAGGTGGGGAGCTGTTCGACCGCATAACGAGGCACGGCCACCTCACCGAGTCGCTGACCAGATTCCTGTTCAGGCAGATGGTGCTCGCTGTCAAGTATCTGCACTCTCAGGGCATCACTCACAGAGACCTTAAGGTGCCAGTATATCTGCAGTACAAATATGCTATTTATGCATCATTTTATTGACCGACTTCCAAAAAGGATGAGGTTCTCACTTCGTCGGAATCTTTTTTTTATGTATGTTCCCTGATTACTTGAAGACTCCTGAACCAATTTGAAAAAAATCTTTTTTTGTTTGAAAGATGGTTCCTTAGAAGTTTTATCAAAATCGGTTCAGTATTTTGGTTTTATAACAAAATAACTGGAAAAAAATATGTCATCCAAGGAAACAAATTGCGTATTTTGAAGTCAGTTTTTTTATATTTTTTAAACAATTACTTTTATAAAAAGATTATTTGTTACGTACACGTATTCACGTACAACACACGGCCATGTCCATTACACAGTCACACCCCATTTTTTTTAATTGAAAACTTTTTTAGGCACTGAGCACTTCATTTTGTGGGTATAGAATTAGACTGAGCCGTTACGCTCGGCTATGTAACGCTTGGTAGGGTAAAGTCGGCTCGAATCGGGGGGATGATTCACACCCGAGAAGTGTGGGAGAGTTAATACGTTTATAATTCACTGTGCAATAAATATATTCCACAAGTCATTTATTTAAATTTGTTAATAACATTTTTTTTATTCTATCATGAAGACACAGGTCTAGGTTGTATATATGGAATAGCACATCGGGTAAATGGCGTCCAGGGCATAGCTGGCACAAATTCAATCATTGAATGCGAACTTTGGATTGGAAGCATTATTGGACTATTCTCCAAAAATATGTCTGGTCAGACAGTGACTGTTACTAGTGCTCGATACCGCGACTTGATGACTCTGTAGAGTCTTTCTGCTTATATTGGTCGACATGTCGGAAGTCATCATCAGGTCAGTCAAATTACTCTAGCAGCCACATCTCATCGCGACTGAAATAACAAGATCAGACTCATATCTGGCTGTCTCCATCTCTGTCTGGGTTCCAACAAGACTACATTAAAAAGATTTGCGTTTAGTGTACTCTCTGAATTTCATGTCTAGGGTTTACACTGTAGGCGTTGTATTCGTTAATCACATAGTCCATCGGAACAAATCCTTATATAAAGATAATCATCATAATCCTATTATTATAAAAGCTAACGAAATCTCTGTCTCTTTCAGTTTTTGATACAGAGAAAGCTAGAGAACCCGGAGATAGGTCATCATCACAGACATAGGTCATTATCAGCATCATCGTGACCGTTATATATTACTACGCGGGTGGAACCGCGGGGCACGGCTAGCAGATTAATATTTTTCTGATATCTATGTTTCTCTTTCAGCCTGAGAATGTGCTATTGGAGAGTACAGATGAAGAGACTCTGGTGAAGATCAGCGACTTCGGCCTGAGCAAATTCGTAGGCGAGGACAGCTTCATGAAGACCGTGTGTGGCACGCCGTTGTACTTAGCACCTGAGGTCATTCAGTCCAACGGTCTCAAGTGCTACGGACCCGAGGTTGATGTGTGGAGCCTCGGGGTCATTTTCTTTGTATGGTAATTATTATGTGTTGTTAATTGAAATAAAATATTTAAAAATAAAAACCGGCCCAGTGCGAGTCGAACTCGCGCACGAAGGGTTCCGTACCATTATCTATAAAAACGGCAAAAAAATCACGTTTGTTGTATGGGAGCCCCCTTAAATATTTATTTTATTCAATTTTTTAGTATTTGTTGTTATAGCGTCAACAGAAATGCACCATCTGTGAAAATTTCAACTGTCTAACTATCACGGTTCATGAGATACAGCCTGGTGACAGACGGAAGGATGGACAGACAGCGAAGTCTTAGTAATAGGGTCCCGTTTTTACCCTTTGGGTACGGAACCCTAAAACGGAACTTAGAAATTTATGAAACTAATTAAAACTTACAAAAGAGTTAATGAATATAGTTTTTAATAGAATACTATGTCATAAGTGTAAAATAATAAAATCAATACACAAATTGCTTTTACTTCGATTTCAATTTATGTTCAACATGGAGTTTTGCTGAATGTTTGTGATCTAATATAAATAAAAATATAGTCCAAACTAAGCAAAGCTTGTACTATAGGACTACATAATGTGATGATGTTTTCTCAAGCCTATTAATTATATAGCTTTTTAAAAAAAGTTGAGCATTTTGATTGCTGGTCCATGCATTTTTTTAACTAAAAAAGCTTTAGAGCGTGAAGAGTGGAAAGGAGGAAAGAGAGGCCTTTGCATAGCATTAGGTTGGATCAGACTAAATATAAATAATAATAATAACTAAATGTTATATCTTCAAAACATGTTGGTGTGCGTAGACAGACGATTTTAACTTGTACGATTATTTTGGTGCAGCCTGGTGGGGTACCTTCCGTTCTCCCCCGACTACAAAGACATGTCGCTGACGGAACAGATCCTGAAGGGCCGGTACCGGTTCTCCCGCGACCACTGGCAGAAGATCAGCCCGCCGGCCAGACAGCTAATGATGAAGATGCTCACCGTACCTGTACACAGGAGGATCACACTTGACCAGATACTCAACCATCCTTGGATGCAGGTTTGTGCTCATATTTGTGTTCCTCTCACTGACGACTCGTTAATAGGGAATATTCATGATTTATTTTTATTTGGTCGTGAAAACGCTAACCATGAATGCGAATTTTGTGCAAGGGAGATCCCTTGCACAAAATTCGCATTCATATACAGACGTTATCTTGCTTATGTCACTGATGAGCGCCTTTATATGGAGAGCACGACGTGCGAGTCCAATTCAAAATTAGCATGGTAGTTGGATGTCTGTCTTAATACCGAAAGCTGAGAAAAGTATGGCCATATCACACTGAAATTCCAACTAAGCATTTACTTACTGCACTTTTATAACTAGTAACTCTACGAACAGTAGACCTGGCGATGCTCTCGAAAATCTGCCAATGTGCACTCATATCTTTCTCACAATTACTAGATGCATGCTCAAAAATGAGACAATAAATATACAAACAGAGCTGATCCTAATCCGAATATTCATATTCCGTATATAAATGTGGGTGAAATATTATTACATATAGGTGTGTAATCTATCTAGTTCCCATAGTACAAGCTTTGCTTAGTTTGGGGCTAGATGGTGTTATGTGAAAAATATCCGCCTCCTTCTCCTCCAATCTAAAATAATGCATCGACGTTCATCAATAAAAAACACACCCATCACTTCCATTCTCTGTAAGACAATGGAACGTATCCTTAACAACAGGCTCTTGGCGTACCTAGAATCGAATGACCTCCTCAGTGACCGGCAATATGGCTTCCGCCGGAACCGGTCTACTGGAGATCTTCTAGCGTACGTCACTCACATCTGGAGTGAAGTCATCGAGAAGCATGGGGAGGCGCTTGCTGTCTCTCTCGACATCTCGAAGGCTTTCGACAGGGTCTGGCATGACAGCCTTATTGCCAAGCTTTCTGCGTTCGGTTTGCCAACCGGATTCGTTGCCTGGATAGCGGACTTCTTGAGGGAACGTTCGATACAAGTAGTCATTGATGGCTGCTCGTCTGTTCGAATGGGTATAAATGCCGGTGTTCCCCAGGGATCTGTGCTCTCTGCGACACTTTTCTTGCTGCACATCAACGGACTGCTGAAGCCCGGTATCTTTGGGTACGCAGATGACAGCACTGCTATAGAGAGCTACGTGTCCGGTCCACGGGCTAGTGGACCTGAAATCCAGTCTTTAAGAGAGGCTATGGTCGAGCGCTTGAATCTGTCACTTAAGGCAGTCTCCGATTGGGGTGATGCCAATCTTGTCAGATTCAATGCAGCTAAGACCCAGGCGTGTCTATTCTCCGCCAAAAGGAGCCCCTTCAAACTGGCTCCTACTTTCCGAGATGAGTCGGTGCCGGTAACAGACCGCCTTGAGCTCTTGGGTGTTTCTCTAACATCAACCCTCAATTTTGGCTCCTATATTGAGTCTAAAGCTCAACTAGCTGCCAAAAAGCTGAGTATCATTTCGAAGGTGCGCCGGTACTTCACGCCGGAACAGTTGCTCACACTTTACCAAGCACAAGTTCGGTCGTGCATGGAGTATTGTTCGCATCTTTGGGATGGATCGGCGAAATACCAACTCCAGGCGTTGGAATCTATAGAGAAACGTGCCCGGAAGCTAATTGGCGACGAATCCCTCGTAAAAGCTAGGCTTCAAAGCTTGGAACATCGTCGCGAGGTTGCTAGCTTGTCGGTTTTTTACCGGATCCATTTCGGTGAGTGTGCATCTGATCTGCATGATCTAATTCCTTCTAGCCCTTTTTTCTATAGGACGGTTAGAAACACGAAAAAGCGTCACCGTTTCATGGTGGATATCCCAAAAACGCGAACGAAACGCTTTAGTTCCACTTTCATCGTGCGGACTGCTAGAATGTGGAATGCGCTTCCTGAGTGGGTCTTTCCCGATAGATATAATCTGGGTGTCTTTAAATCGCGAGTGAATTGGTTTCTTCTAGGTAAGCGCGCTCCATCGTAGACCGCAACGTCGCTTAACATCAGGCGAGTTGGCGGTCAAGCGCGAACCTATTTCTACATAAAAAAAATAAAAAAAAAAACAATATCGATTAAGGCGTTTCTTTTCGTATCCCGTATTTAAACTAGCGACGAGGATAGGACTTAGGGTGTAGAGATTTCCCTGAAGTGACGTCAAATTGACTTCTATTCCAGCACACAGACACCATCAACAAGGTGCAAAAGCTTCTCTCTCGCCACATCCAGACGGTCAGCGCCCAGCAGACTCCCTCCCTGACCTGCACAGAAGACGAGAAGACCAGCGACTGTGATACGTTCACTGAAATACGGCTCGTGGCGACAACCAAGCGCGCACTAAGTGAATTGAGCTTCAATTCCTCTTGTGAACCCGTCGCAAAGAGGCTGAGGATCGCTCTTGACAAGGACGACACTAATTCGACCAACAGCTTTTGTTCGGAAGATTAAGAGAATTATGAAGTTTGCCTTTGTCTGTTACAACAACGAAAACTGTTTCTATCCGTAAACATTATTCGATTTTGAAGATTCATTTTTTGTAAAATGATTGGAGGCATGTATTAGTAGGATTTTGAATTGATTTTTTTTATATCTGCAGGGCTGAGGAACAAAACCGTGCGTGACAATGCGTGTCGCGTTGATTGCCTTTTGTATTTGACCCTTTTTTATGCGGTAACAGGTTTGCGCTTGACTGCCTCACCTGTTAAGCGAGGTTGCGGTCTACGATGGAGCGCGCACCTAGAAGAAACCAATTCACTCGCGATTTAAAGACACCCAAATTATATATTTCGGTAAAGACCCTCGGCTCAACAAAGTAGCAAAGGTCTCTTTAGATGTTGGTTGAGTTTCTTCACTACAACGACGTCATTCTAATTTAAGGGGCCTAATTATAATGTTATTTTGGTAAATTATAAAAAATTACCGAGTAATTCATATTTCCAAACATATAAAAATGGTAAAATCTCTGAATAAACATCGGAATTTCAAAAAACGTAATCGTTTAGACAAAGACGAACTTCATGAACACAAATACTCTTATTAGATTTAACTAGAAACCCCAATACCTTTTATCTGTACTATTAAGTATTATGTGCCCCAGTGTCGATTACCTCGAATCTAGTTTATGACTGAACCGCTCTTAGAGAGCGTGTAATTATAATAATTTAAGAATAAGCTATATTGATCCGCCTTATCGATTACTGATAAGTAAATATAATTTGTATCTTTGTTTGGGACAGGGTGCTCGCTTGTCGAGCGCATCAGGACATGTGGAGACAGTGATGATAATTTTTAAGGCCATATCAATGACAGGAGGAAAAACTAAAATACATTCCTTCTTATTTGTTCAAAGATGTAAACATTGCATGAAACTACCACAGCTCGTAATTACTAAAAAAAATAGAGCTTTCGTTGATTGCTAGTCCGCCATAGTTGTTTACATTATTAGGCATGTGAAGAAACACAGACTGTCTAGCTTTAACTAGATCAGTGCCGAACCTAATTTTTTTTCTCCTAGGGGTAATGATTGGTAGGTGTTTATTAGTTTGACGCGAGCAGTATGCCTGAATGGTGACTTAAAAATACACTTTAAAGTTGACGTTTTAAAGCCAAATTTTCCGATTTCGTTTTTGCGTTTTAATAACCATTCACATTATACTTTACCATTTTTACTATGCATACAGTCAATTTTCAGAAAATCTCAAGTTGTCTGTTCGGGCAAACTGCTCCCGACCAATACAGACTAATCTGAACTTGTTGTTGAACCGTAAACCATACTTGCTGTTCCTGAAAGAGACAGCTATATTCAGTTGTCAATTGATTTTAATTTCGTACTTTAATGAAACTGTTTTACCTCAAATATGATGTGATTTTATGTATTTTTTGATTATGAATGTGTTCATAAACGACTGCCTTAGTGCTATAAGAATTAATGTAAATGGGTACTAGTTAACTCGTAGATTACAGCTATACCTACTATTTCGTTCTCACAAAGTGGGAAAGGGACAAAGATACTCCAGTTTTGAAGTTATCAGGCAAACTGTTTTTAACGTGTATTTTCTTTACTAAGCTCAACCATTTCAGTTTCCATTCAGTGGTGTACTGGTAGCTTTATTTGAAACCCATGCAGTCCTCATCCTAGTTACAATAATCAACACACTTAACATTGCCAAAAACGCATTCGTTGCGTGATATCTTGTTTTACGATCGGGCTAAAATAACCCCCACGTGAAAGTCGTGATTTCAGGTAGATCCTAAAATCGTGTGATTTGTATTACATGATGTGTGGTACATTCACATATCCTTAGCAGCCAATGTCTGACTATCACAAATATACTCCTACTACGAGTTAACAATCACCCAGTCTAATTTTAATACAATGTCTGATGAATAATTTAAAAAAAAACTCAATTTTAATGAATGTTATGTTTGAATTGTTAGTATCGCTATTATAAATGATTAGATACTCAAGAAAGAAAATGTGCCATTCCTATCTAGTTGTGTATTGTAGTGTTTTTATTTTATTGTTCCTGTGTTTTAGTATTTTAAGACTTTGAAAGAGAAGATTGATGACAAAATGTGTTAGACATTTTGTGTTTTTGACACTTCGCGTCGAAACCAAATAATTAAGAGAACTAGATGAAAATGTCACGATCTGTGATTCGAATACCTTATAGATAGAGGTGAATATTGTTGATTTTAATTGTTTCATTTGAATTTTGTTGATATTGATTTATTAACAATGTTGAGTTTCGCCTTAGTTTAAAAAAAACTAGGGAAAGTAAACTGGCTTTGCGTTGGTTGAAATTTTTAAAAGATTTCGAATTAAAAGCAATTGAAACCCACCACTAGTTTTGTAAGATTATATTAAGTTAATGCTTCTTTGATTTTGAATTGATTTTTTTCATATGATTAGTATGTTTTATTCTCAATAAAACTGCTGTTATTAAAAATAAATTATTTTTCATTTATTTCAATTCCATGCTCTGTACACGATAGTGTGTACAAAACAAATAATTAGAAATTAGACATTATTAAATTAATTCAGTCTTTGCATTATATTATGAACAGTTTAACTTGATTTCATTGTTGACATATATGTACTATATCAACATACATACGTATATAGGACCTATACGAAACTACTATTTAAAGTTAAAGTATTGTGAAAGTTCCGACGGTCACGGCTGTTGCGACAAACGCGTGCGTTAAACGTCGCGTCCAAGGACGTCGCTTTCTTCGTAGAATGCTTCATTTTCGTATGATCTACCGTGAACACGCGCGTCAGTTGCGTCTGCTATCATCGGTATGATATCCATATACAATTATTATGTTGTACTCTTCAAGTTCTACTCAAAACATCAAGTATAAACTGTACAAATTTTTCTAAACAGAAATATAGCAAATTAAGTAGTAAATACAAAATACGATTGCAAATTCTCAAACAATAAATTAAAATATACAAACTGAATATAAAATATTTCGAATGGTTATAACAAAATATACATCGGCTACAGCTGGCTTATTCAACTTCTTTTAAATGCTATGTACTTATTATCAATAATTTTATACAAGGTGTACTTTATAACATTGGACTGACGAAACTAACTCTTCTATAGGCACGATTCCTTAACATTGTAACATTTGCAGAACTCTGCCTTATCAATAAGTTCTTACATAAATTTTTCACACCATTAAACTACACACTTCAACACGTCGCACTATTATAGTCAGTCTTCTACAATAGCTCTACCAATTCTTCCATCTTCAGTACAAGAAGTAGAGGGTTCCACAACATTTGTCTGCAAATGTTGAGTGAAATAACAGTCCTTGTACTAACATAAGATGTGACACAGCTCCAGATCTCAACGAGGTAATTCCACAATCACGAACTTCTAAGTATATTTATTCGCCGCTAGCGATCTCTTCTTGGGCTGAACTGTGCGATGGTTCCGCGCTTTGTGCTTCGGCTTCTGCGAAAACAAAATTCAGTTTTAACTACATCATTATAAGATCTAAACCACCTCAGCATGTGTTCAATATTGATTAGGCATATGCGTGAAAATCAGTTCATGAATTTCCCAGATAGATGCGACATTGAGAGCCAGTCACCCGTGCACGGACAGTAAGCTTACGTATGACTCACCTAAACGCTAACTAGAAGACTAAATAACTTTTGAAGTAACTGAAACAATGTGAAGTTTTGCATGGAAATAAAAACATTCACAAGATAACAGAGATAGGTTTTTAAAAAATGATGTGTTATAGACTAATAAAATAAGAGCCCAAAAATACTTATATAATATTTAGTTAAATTTGTAACATAAATGTATTATGATAGCATACAGTGAGCCCTAAGATACATACAATACCGCCTTTTTCCCATTATGATAGGCCGAAATCATATTTTTTCTACTTGCTACGATCCTAACATACATACTTGGTTTCTGCCACTTTCGTGGTTTTTTAACGAACAAGATCGTCGGTTGACTTTAGATTGACATTTCTTTCTATCATTTACACTTGTTTATACGTAAGGACCAACTTTCCCATTTACAATCGCCACCCAAAAATTATTTAAAAATAATAAATGAATATTTACTATACAGTAGTCTCCGATTAGTTATACTCATTCTAAACTGCCCTTGCTATAACGATTGCCAAGTCCTAACTGTTAATAAAAATCTGAGAAACAGTGTGGTCGAAAAAATAAATCTTAATAAAAACACACAAAGACGATGAACAACACTTACCAGCGATAGCTCTGTCAACTTTAAGCTTGTCCCTGATGATGTAAACCGCCGTGAGCAAGAAGAACACGCCTCCGATGACCTCCACGAAGCACGTGACGAAGAGCGCGAACTGGAGCGACCTGAACGTCACCAGGTCGTTGGCCTTCTCCATCGGAGACATGCTGTGTTTCAACGTCTCGGATATCTGTCAAAATAACATGAGGTCTCAGTCAAACAAGTCTACTGCTGTAGCTGTATCACAAGCGTTCAAGCAGTCTTATATCAATATCACTTTGACTGTTATCTCGCTCTTTCTACAGTGGAGAGAGCAAGACAAAGGTCAAAGTAATATTGAAATAAGCCTCCCCTGTTTAGAGCATAGTTTTTTTTCTAATCGCAGTTATGTATATCGAAACTCGAAAAACCAAACCGTAGATCATTTATAATTGTAATCAAATAAAAAACAGTAAACGAAATGGAATATATTTAACCGAAAATAGGTTTTGCGCTTGACCGCTTAATCGCCTAATATTAACTTTAAGCAAGTGTTGCAGTCTACAGTAGAGCGCGCTTGCGTAGATGCCTACTGTTTTGATACTCGTACCTAGATAATTTTTGCTTCATCTTCAGCTTCATCTCTACTTGAGTACTTTTTGCTCCATCAGCCATCAGTTCTGCGTGCTATGCCCTTACTCACTGCCACTTCAACTTGCTAATCCGCTGTGCTATGTCAATGATTTTATAGAAAGACACCTATAATAGCTCTCTTCATAACCTGTTGCGTGACTTTGAGCTCCCTTTGTAAGGGGTGACGCTCGCAGAGGAAAGGGGGAGGGCCAGAGTTGATCATTTTTATCTTTGCTCTACAAAGAATATATTCCAGTTGAAAAGTGATTCCATAAATTTGCGATCTATAATGACTTGACTCTATATGAGATCCATAGAGAGTGACCACGTTATTTACCATATATTATGTCATCATTGATAAAACTTATGAATTTCTAGTTATTTTAGTCCTAGTAGTTTATATTTAGTAATAAACTATAGTTATATACATACCACTCCGACTAAGTATGGGCTGCCGGCATCTCCGAACATGTGCGATATTAATATCTGGAAAGCTTCCGCTGTCGATCGACGCGGTGGCACCACGACGTACTAAAACACAAACATAAACTGCAATTAAAAATTAATCATAGTATCAAAAATAATTATAGTTTGAAAAAAAAATAGACTCGCGCTTCGAGAACATAGCGCTGCAGTCGCATGATTCTACAAAAAAATCTTTGGTTTTCAAAAATTCCGCGGAAGGGACGGGATAATTAAAACAAACCTTGGCGACGTCCTTGCCCCTGCTAGCATGGAACATGGACAAATAGTCTTTCCCCCGTTATATCCACTCTTCAGAGGTTATAAAATATGTACTGACATTGACAACTGACATAACAACGTGGACAAAAACGTTTAATCTACCTTCTATGCTAGCAGGGCAACGCTAGAAGGTAGATAAAACGAGGCGTTGGGATAACTACAAAACAAACTAGGACGCAATTAAACATGCTTATGGAATTTACTAATATATTTAAATCTATTTAATGAGTCAAAAAATATATTATTTTGAATAATAAAAGATCAAAGATAATAAATAAATACTTATCAGCCATTAAAAACAATAATGCAATAAATTGTGAAAAAGCGCCATCTACTCATTTCCTTGCGTACTAAAATCAATGCGAACATTAAATTTGCAAAAATACAACGTAATATCAAAGCATGTCAGTAGATGGCGCTTTTCGCAAACTAATTGAAAACAGTCCACTCTATTCAAACGTTATTATAATATTCCAATGAGACAACACAACCCCGAGATTATTACTTATCACAACCAGGCAAGTGTGAACCATATGAGCTAATGAGTGACTGATAACAATTCGCAAGCAACCATAAAAAGCCATCAACAAATAAAATCTAAATGACAATAATCATGCTAAGATCACATGCACCGAGATCCTTACTCGACCACCTCAACAGAACTAAACTACGCAACAAAACAATAAAATACTTCGTAGGATCGCCTCTTGATGCAGTTGCGTTAAGGAGGAACGTTTTCCATACGAAAAATAAATTATAATTATTTATTGATTGAATATACATTTTAAGCAACATTTTTGGTTGTATTTATATGTACACAAATAAAACAGACTGTATTGTTTTTTTCAACTGTAAAAAAAAACAAAAACAGACGCCTTATTGTTCATGGTCATAAAATATTCAATAGACAAATTCGCACTAAACAATTATTTTGAAAAAAAGTGAAAGCAATTTTACGATAAATTTGTATAGAAAACGCAACGGCATCAGTATCCGTATTCACAATTATTCGGATTCAGAATGGGGTCGGAAACTATATCTCCATCTCTATCATTTCCATACAGAATGACAGAGCTGGAGATATAGTTTCCGAACCGATTCCCAATCCGAATTATTGTGAATATGGATAGTGAGCAGCGATCGCGAAGGCGGTCTCTTACCAGCGACATATCGGCCACTATTGCCCAGTTGAGATTCAAAGCTAGCTCCCCAATGAACATGAGGACGAAGGGCGCGTAGAAATACGTCTCAGCGAGGAGCATGCCGGCCGCCATGGCAGGGGCGGACACTAGGAGGCCGACGCCGCAGATCACGGGGTGAGCTCGAGGGAACCTCTTCACCATGGCGGCGCCGAGCCACGCGCCCGCAGGTACGCCCACCAGACCAGATAACATCGTGATCGCGCCGAATATTAGGGACACCCTTCGTGCAATACATACGGACGCGTCAATACATGCATTTATTGCCAATTTTAATACATATTATGGGGATGAGTGCTACGACGTTAATTTGGACTTGTAATGACAGAAGTGTTTTAGAATCGAACATTTTAGATTCTTTTTGGGGTTTCATTCTGAAGACACATTATTGCAGGCCAGATAGCTTGATGTCTATAGTTTGCGTGAAACTAGATGGCCGTGCCTTGGGCATGTAAGGGTAGGGAGGAAGGCTCTCTCGGCTCTTTAGCCCTCCGTCCCTCTCACACATAACGGTAAGCTCACTAACGTATTGTAACATATTTTTGAAAACAAACATAAATGTAAAATTAAATGAATATCTACTACAAAAAAAAATATACTCTTATAAACAAAAAAAAAACTCCTGCAAAAGGCTATATTAAATAAATAAAAAATATTATCAAACAGTCTAAATTAATGTCGTAGCTTAAAATGTAATTTAAGGGAGGAAATTTTGCCTGGAATATATTTACCATTCCAAGATGCTTAGCTTATATATTTAGAAATAATAATATATTGTATTATACGGAATTGCAAGATGACAGCAGCGGTAGATACAATCGATATTTCATGTATAAAATACTTTTTAGAGGGTATTTATTTATTATTACGAAAGCAGTACGTTGTGGTGATGTTATAAAGTGGTAACACTGACACTTTTACTACCGCCACCGCCACAATGGTGTGTTTATAACCCATAAATGTGGACAGAATATTTTCATGCTCATTTTTATGCTTTAATAAATATTGATGACTATATAAATATTTTGAAGCTTTTGGAAGCATCATTCGTTTATAGCATGATGGATGGCAGTTAGGTACATGAAAAGGAGTTGTGAGTCTCATTGGAGTACACTGTTTTCTATTTCGATTTATTAACTGTATTGTAACGTTCGAATTAGTGGACGATTTCTGATTATAACCTGCTTTTACGCAAAGTTTATGGGCTTTGGTAACTATCTGTCACTTTCACTTCAATATACTAATTCGTGAGTTATATTAGCATTTTACGACAAAAAATTGATTGGAAAGTGACGGATATTCACAGCGGCTAATATATGCAGTTCTGTAAATCGAAGAATCGAAGAAAATTTACTTAAATTATCTCTAAGTGACGTGTTACCCAGAATAAACCCAGAGACCAAAATATGCACCGTATAATAACATTTACAGCAGAATTTCCAATGAGTGCCTATATTTATTTCACCTACAAAACGAATGGAAAACAAGTAATAATAGTTTTTCGTCGTATGCTTCACTTGTCACTATTCAGGACACAAATTTCAGTCTCAAAGTGCATTCATCACGGTACCTAATACAAATCGAAATATTTCAATAAAACCAAATCTTCATTTACTCGAACTGCATACCAACCGCAGCCCCTAAATCAGAAAACGCTCACCAGTATAATGTCGGCGACAATCGACCAGGTCAGATTGAGCGTGACCATGCCGAGAAAGATGAGCAGATAGGAAAGTGCGACGTATGTCTCGACGGCTACTAGCGCCAAGTAGACTAGAGGCGCCGAGACCAGGAGTGCGAACCCGCAGATGAGAGGATCGCAGTCGGCGATACGAGGCCGGAGCTTCGTGGCCATCAGGGAGCCCAGGGGCACCCCGATAGCACCAGCGAACATGCCCACCAGGCCGAACTTGTATGATACACTGTCACGTACGGATAGTGTTAAGGCGCAGTCGGTGGTAACTCCGTCTCACTCGCTCATAGCAACTTTTTAGAAAAAATTAAATTACTAAAATAACTTACGAAACATGTGCAATGAAAAAAAACTATATAAAATTGTTATAAATACTTATGTGTTTATTGTTATGAAAACACTCAGAAAATGTACAAGTACTTTTTTATTCTCAACTTATATAAGTATACACTTGCTTGGATAATAATTAAGTGATCAAAATGTTTTTTTTGATGAAGGTTCATAATGCTAGTCTAAGCTTATAATGTTTTAAGTATACCCTATTTTCCGTAAGTCTATTAAGTAATTTTATATCTTCAATAAAGTCGATATGCGTGAGCGAGACAGAGGAATTTATTACCGACAGCGGCTTAAATTTAATGTACATAATATTATTTATTACACAGGAGTTATGTTCGACTTGCTTTATGCAGTTGATAAAGTTAGTTTACGGTTGTTTGTGTATAATTATTCTGACGGATTATTACTTATTAATTTCATGCTCTGACGTGATGTCGTGTAACATCCTGACACATAGATAGCTATTTAAAGAAATTCATTTATTTTTTTCAAAAGTGATATGCTGATTTTATATTTGTTAAGACATGTGTATTATTTTAAAAAATTCAGTAATTTAGTTGTAATTTCATATAAGCTTTCTAACGACCGATATGAAAATTATATTTAAATCTATTTTTCTTCTACTGAGAGATACCTATTTCAATCCATTTAACACAAAATTCGTTTATCAATTAAAGAATGCAAATGTGGTATGCAAATTTACATACTTAAGTGGGGTACTTAAGTATGTGTAATGGAAATTATTAGAAAAAAATCACAATGTTTGAAATATTTTTAACAAAATAATCTCCTTTTTTTTGAAGTCGATTAATAAAATATGTAGATATCAATCGCTATAGCACTGAAATTAATTTCTTAAAAATTTTTATAGTTTAAAAAACTGAAACAAGAGACTCCAAATACGCAACTTCGTTTACTTGGACGTAAATTTTCCAGTTTTTTTTTTATCAAACTGCTGCACCCATTTTCAATAAAAATTTATAGGACAAATCCGAATTTTTCAAGTAAATGATAATTTTTGAAGTCAGTTTATAAATAAAGAGGTAAATACGAGGTAACCAAACATTTAAAAAAAAACACAACCGAATTGATAACCTCCTCCTGCTTCTTTGAAATTGGTGAAAAAATGTAAATAATTTAAATAAACGATTAAAATCAAAATGTTTAAAAAAATTAATACCCTCATTGCGATATCATACGATATGTCAGACTACAGAGATTGACACACCTATTCTTACGGTAGGTTTTAATAATCTGCCAAACCCAGACTAAACCAGTGACCGTGCGATGTCAGTTGATGTTCAATAATTATATCAATGTGGTGAATTCTTAATCCATCACTAAACTAATTAAAAAAAAGCAAGAGCAAGTCGCGTCACCGACCGAGAGTGACGTGTGTGCTGTTCCTTTGAAAAAGACCGCCGAATGCGGTTGAAACTATAGTCGGATATTTCGGCTCAAAACAGACGTGAGTGACCCGTAGTTTTTATTTAAAAATGTAAAATTAATTTATAATTATATTTTAATTTAAATTATATTTTAATTAATTTCCATAGTAAAACTAATTAAAATTCTATTTATGAATGTAATTCACTTTTAAAAAAAGGAAAGAATACTGCATGAGAGTTTCGTTCGTTTTTTTCTTTTCGTTCTTTTAAGAATTTTAGTAAGTTCAGTGGTGCCTTGACAACATACTTTCAATGTTCCATTGTAGGTTAGTAAAAAAAAAACATTTAATCTGCGTTTGACAGAATATTGGCATCCGATAGTAAAAATAGATTCAAATATAACACAGATTTAGTAACCAGTGGTTTTTATAATATAATATACGTATTTTAAACACTGCATAAGCTGAAAGTATCGAGTATATAATACGTCAAGCCAGGTGACCATGACCCGATGCGTCGCAGTCAGCTCTAAAGTCAATATCGATTTTGAAATCGAGCTGTATTAGCATTCGACATAAAATGTTCGTAGAAAAAGCTCTATACTGCCCTCTTTCTTGTCGTGCGATCGTTATATAATGTATTATTATTATAATTTAATTATTTACATAAATTAAGGTCGATTTGAATTTGTATGAAAACCAGTTATTGTTATAACTTTTTATTTAGCCAGTGTGCAGACTTTTTTTTAAATCTTATTTTAAAATGTCCATGTAAATATAATCAATACAATGAACACTATAATAACTCAACTTTAATATTCAGTTTATTTTGTTTATTGTTTGATTGTTTTCGTATCTATTAACCAATCAATATTTCTATTGTTTAGCATTTATTATTCTCTTAGACTACGTTTTACTTTTATTTTATTGTTTATCTTAACCTACTTCAATGTATTATTTTATTGTGTCTTCGGGAATAATTACAAAGCATTTGTAAATGCATGTAGCGCCACGACTTTATAGCGCTCTGATCTTGAATACGGAGTATAACCGTTGCAATTTTGGGTCTGTTTGGCCGTTCTGGTCCTCTGGCTATGAATCTCCTAAACACTTTTGAAGTACACTATGTGTGTATAATGTAAAAAAAAAACGAAAAAAAGTCATACAACAAAATACAATAGCGCATTAGATGTAACATAAAAAAAATACGCTCATAAAATGTACGTAACACCTTCTTTGAGCTCCTTAAATAAAATGGGATGTGTATATGTTTAGAAAGTTCTCTGTATGCTCACCTTTCCTGGGTGGTGTTGACTCCTGGTTGCATGATGAGACCCTGGTAGATGAAAAGCGGCCCCCACCACGCGAGGGCGCCAGTTACGAACGCCACGCAAGTAAACGCCAGACTCGATAGCATGAACGATGGACTATAATGTGGAAAAAATCACAATTAATTACTAAAGTAACAGTAAATAGCTCAAAGAAAATTGAAGAAAAGAGTGGACAGAAAAGCGTGACGTTTAACATACCAGCGGCCCAAGACCAGTGGCAACAGTTTCGAAGCGTTTCTATTTCTAAATATGCTAGATATTTGAGTTCGTTACGTGACATTTCGTTAGCTATAATGATGAATTCGTGTTGTCATTCAATTACAAAAAATATATATTAACCTTTGAATTTTGAGCATTTCAATTTTATGTCAGTCAGAGAGCTAACTACACCATGTGGAGTCAATTTTAAGTCCGCCATAAGCCTCAGTGTACTCTTTTTACTAGAAAGGGAAAGGAACAGAAGCATCCCCTGCCTATTCCCCACCCAATCCCAACTAGCAAAAGTAACTATGTCTCTGTATTTTCATACATCTTATCATACGATATTTTTGAGTGCTTTACACACTTATGGACAGCACAAAAATTACCCACATCCATAATTAATTACACAGATCGGGATATGCGAGTTCCAAATCCCGTCGGTTGTATGTAATTTTTGAACTGTCAATAAATTTGGATCATCATACGGTTGAAACGGTTGTAGTAAATTTGGCATAGAGATACCTAGCAAAGAATCTCCAGGTTACATTCATCATGTCAATATCATCATCACCGTTTCTCATCATTACGTGGGTAAAATGAAGGGGCACAGCTAAATTACTACAATATACATAGATTATAAGACTGTAAATATATAAATAAAACATGCAATATACCTATCATGAAGTGTATAGTATAATTTATGATATAAAAGTTTACTGTCGTTAACTAGCCCTCATGATCGTTAGTTAGCGGAACGCCATACATCAAACATGTCGTGTAAACAGTTTCAGTAAATATTAACTGCTTGTACAGTGTGTTATTTAGTTTAAGGACATATTTCTAAGGTAACAAGCGGTTAAATATTCCATGATAAACATATACACACATAATAAGTGTACAAAAAATAAGTCTTCGAATTCACATCATATGTTTATATTTCATAACATTCTTCAGTTAGGTTTTTGTATTGTGTCTTGAATTGTTGAAATCTTGAAAGGTTTTTATATTCAAATTCAGTTTTTTTTTTTTATGTTAAGCGACGTTACGGTCCACGATGGAGCGCACTTACATAAAAGAAACCAATTCACTCGCATTTTAAATACACCCAGACTAAATCTACGTAAGTTTTGTGTGCGCAAATTCGAAGCTTAGGTACATCAGGCGAGTGTCTCTCAAATAATAAATACAAAATCAGTTAATTTCCTTTTTTTAACAAACTTCAAAGAAGAAGGTTCTCAGTTCGATTGTATTTTTTTTTTTTTTGTTTGTTATCTCACAACTCCGACATTTATAAACCGATTTGTTTTTTTATTTTATTTGAATGAACACACTTCAGATTGGTTCCACAGATTCAATGCATCAATTTTAATTCCAATAACATCATTATCGGTGTTAGTTGTTTAGTTTCAAACAAAAAATTTACTTAATTATGACAAATTGAGATATATCATGACGTTTATAATCATCTCAGATATAGGAAGGCTATTATTTTTATCATTGTTATTTTAATCCGTACTAATGGAATAAAAAAATAAATAGAAAAAATATCTTAGTAAACGAATCGCGTGTTTCAGTTTTAACTATGATACGAGTAATAATAATTGTATTAGAACATTAACAGTTTGAATATAAATTTTATACATGTATTGAAATTTAGAAAAAAAATGTCTTTAAATGAGATATCAAAAGTAAATCAGACATAACAATTAACAAAAACAGCCTAAATAGAAGATGCGAACACAGTTTTCCACATAATTTACTAAACAATACGCGAATGACGTCATTCACCGGGTCATCAACAGACTTGTCAGACACGAAATTAAAAGTAACCTCTATTCAAGACTTTAGGACATAACAATCACAGTACAGTGTAAAAAATTGCATTAAGGTGGTACAATTTTCATACAAAAGTATCAAATTTGGTCTAAATGAGTAAAAAAGTTTATAATAAAGTAATTGTGGTTAGTTCTAACATCGGTCATTTTGGCGAAAAATCACATTTGTTGAAGAAAAAGTTGAGATTAATAGTAAAAATGTCAATTACTTCTTAATCCACAATTTTCGATAAAAAAGTTATTCGAATAAAATTCGCTATTAATCTCATATCAACTTTAGCAGATAATTATGATTAGCCGCCAACATATACCGATATTAAAGCCAACCACAATTACTTCATTGTAAAACTCCTAACTACCATAATATTTGGTAAAAATACTTTTGTATGGTTACCGTACCACCTTAAACGACCTCTTCATTGCAATCGATTTAAGAAAATAAAGACTATTAATAAAGCATCAATGAATCGTCGTATTTTAACAATATTTATTGGAAGATATATTGATTACTTTTTATTGAAATGTCTACTACTTGATTGTTATAAAATGGTACAAATAAAATATCTATTTAACAGTTTCACTGCACTTGAGGAAATAATAGTAGAACTCTGTTAGAGTTTGGACTCTCTTGATTGTCTGTCTGTCCACTTTGTGTCTGGTCCAAGTCTCTTGAACAGCCACAAACTGGACAGACGACCTGTGACAAGTGGCAGAAAGACGATGGATTCAGGTCGATTCATTAACCAGGTCCTTTAGCAAATCTCTGGGGGAAGCCTATGTCCAACAGTGGACTTCTTGTGGTTGAGGTGACGATTATGAAAAATAACTCTTTTTATTAGATTTTCACGTCTAAATGACTAACCAGAGCACTATGAAATCTGGTGTAGAGATAACAGAGTATAGGCTTCGTCTCTCCCAATATCATCATTTAATCTGTGATTTGATTTGATTTGATTTGATCCATCACAACTCGGGCACCACCACCATACTTCATACTACTAAGTGAGTGTAACAAGATAATGTTATCGTCACACAATCGTATTAATTTTATCTGATACAATTTAATTGTGACTTGTGACGCATTTACGCATTGTTTATTTTAAAACACATTTCAGTATACGTCACGCGACATCACGCGACTTTTTCCATAACGCAACACTAGCATACTATTGATAACATGCTTTGTACACCAGTTCACAATCACACTAATTTGACTATAATTAACAAACAATACGAAATCCTACTACATTTCATAATATACTACAATGAACAGGTTCAATATTCGTGTGTGCACTGTAACCAACCTGATTTGTGTCGAATGAATTTAAAGCATGTATTCATTGAGCTAGAATAGATAGAAAAACAACGACTAAGTAAAAACAATAAAAACATTGAGCCATCGCGGGGCACCTGGCGAAAGTGAAACATCGAAAAATATTACTGAAAGGATAGTTTTTTAAAGCATATATCTAAGTTTGTCTGGAAGAGATCGCTGTTAGCGATAAGACCGCCCTTTGTGCCATTGTGTTATGTGTGTATTTTGTTATTTTATTACATTTGTGATGTCAATGTTTTATTGATTGATTAATATCTTTCTAATTATTTCTCTATTTTAACAATCCTGATGGATGACTTTCGTGCATTACCATTCCAACAGCTGGTCTGACCGCTGTGGGTCAGATACATCACAGCAAAAACACGGCAGGGCTGTATTAGTTGTTTCACAACAAAATATTCAAGTGGCGTTATACATACTTATACATACATATATCAATTTTATCGTAATCGTTGACACATTTACTCGAATTTAGACAATGTAAACCTACAATAATATTGAAAGTCGCAAGCAGTTTCTTAACTTAAACAGCACTTAGGTATCGCGCCGCATTATAGTAGAAATCAAAAAGTCGGTATACTGCGCAGTGTGCGCTGTCTTTTGACTCGAAGAATGTTTTTTTAATGATTGCGACTCTGTACGCCTTTTAGCTCAATGGATGGTCGGTACACTGCGCAGTGTGCGCTGTCTTTTGACTCGAAGAATGTTTTTTTAATGATTGCGACTCTGTACGCCTTTTAGCTCAATGGATGTAGCATATTTATGTCAATTCATGCTTGACTTCATGATCGCATGTTGAATGTACTTTACACGCGGGCGCGGCTTTAAATCAAAGGAATATCATTTGAATAAAATGTCCTTGATTCTTTAATGTGTAAAAATATGAATATTCTAAGAAATAACCTAGAAATAAGGCTAACTGCAGTTCAACCCTGAAATGTTCAATTAAATACTTATGTTCGAATGTACTAAAACCATTAGGTTTTCAATGTCAACCCTAACGTGTTACATGTCTAATGGTCATAAGGAACAATACACTAGTTTTATTATGGAAACTAAAATGGTTCTTACACATTTCGATAAGAAATTAAGGATTACTCACGTTTATTTTCAGTCGAAATCTCCGACTATAGATTTAACCGCATTCGACGGTCTTTTTCAAAAAGATCAACGCAAAGATGAGTTACGCTCATTTTTATATCAAATTAATGTAAATTCAAATTGAGGATATATAAAAAAATATTTAAAGCTGAAAGGTTGTGACTTGTGAGCGATTAAAAAACGACGACTCTAAATTTATTCTAGATTATCTTTCTCAATGTATATAAAACCTTAACCGACTGGGGATCTGCTAACTAGTTCTCGGATTTTCATTTAAAAAAAAATACCTGAACCTCTTGCCATCACACTGGAATAGACTCGGCATTTGTATTCGCCCGACAAAAAAAAATACAACTAGATGACAAAAAAATTGAGTCACTTAAATACTGACGGCCTTACCGAAAAACGTTACTTAACTTTAAGCATTGCTTAACAGATTTTGTCAACTTCTCACTGACACGTACCTAATGACACTTGCGGAAAGAAGACAGAGAATTTAAGACGATGGTTAAAGTTAAGTAACGTTTTTCGGTAAGGCCCTGAGTGGTTAATAATTTTTTTGTCATCTAAGTTATTGTTTTTATTTCGATCGATTAATAAATATGCCGCTCTAATTAGCTTGACAGACGATTTAGCGCCACGCGCAGCACAAATCTCAGTATCAGAGTAAGTACTCACTTTCTGAGCAGGGAGCGTATGTCGTCCATATAGGAGGTGGGTTTCATCTGGCTATCCTCCGCGTGACCCCGTTGCGGGTCTTGCATGACCCAGCTGATGAGGCACACGGCTATACCGCCGAGAAAGGGGGTCACCCGTAGCCCCCAACGCCAGTCCCCGGCCGCTGCGCCGGTCACTGAGCCCACTATGTAACCGAGACCGCTGGAAAAGGTAAATATGAATTTAGAACGATAACTTATGATGAGATCCTACAAGCTTTCTTATAAAAATGTATCCTTATAGGAAGAAGAGTGAAACCTAAAATCTTATTAGAACCTTCCATTTTGTTAATACCAGGCTTCTTTAGTGAATTGAGCATGTTTATTTTTTTTTTGTTCACACTGCCTCGTTGGCGTTGATTGAAGACGCATTTAACATTTCCAAAATTTAGTTAAAAACGTATGTAGACTCAGAAAAAAAGCGCACCTACAAATATATTTTTTATCAATTTGTACTCTCTATTGCAGTAACATAACAAAACATGTATTTGTAGAGTAGTGACCGTACAAAAAATAATTTCTATTATGGAAAAATTTTAGATGCTTCTTTTCAACTAAAGGTTTTTTTGCTAGCTATGCGACAAACGGGCGCCGGGCGGCTTGCCTAATCTGATGGTAGCTATTCATCAGATTAGAATATTTATATTATATATATGAATATACTATATAGTATAAACATATATCTAGTCTGCCATACCACAGTTACCAGTAACACCAATATGTAGCGACATTTAAATACCCTATAAAAGTCCTTTAAAGTAGCTCACGTATATAAAACGTACGAGTATATTACCTCCCGACCGGTATGGCGAAGTAGAAGAAGGCCAGCATCTTGGAGCGCACGTTCCCGACGAACAGATCACTGATGATGGTCGGCGCTATGGTGGAGTACGACGCTTCGCCGATACCCACCAGCCCACGGAACACCATGAACCACCAGAAGTTCTGCAAATTGTACGTACCTTTTAAATGTTTCCTGTAAACGAGTAAATGACATTTTTAACCCCGACGCAAAAACGACGGGGTGTTATAAGTTTGACGTGTCTGTGGCACCGTAGGTCCCGAACGGATGAACCGATTTTTTTAAATATTTTTTTTGTTTGAAAGATGAATTAGTCGGGAATGTTCTTGGCTAAGTTTCATCAAAATCGGTTCAGCCGTTTTTTTTTGTCGGGGGTTTTTGAGTTTTCTAAACTTATACTTGTCTCAAAGAGAGTTTGAATAGGCGCATAAATGCGTAACAGGAAAATTAGTTTTCTGAGATCGGTGAAAGTAGGTATTATTAAAATGCCATTTATACATTTCGTTCTTGCTAATGTGTGTATTAAACGCTTTTATTCTATTTTTCTAATCCATACAACCAAAAAGTGGTACCGGCTTCCGTCTTATTTGTTTCCTGAGAGATGTGAAAGTAGCCGCGGATTTGTTCGTGAAAAAAAATATGGAAATGGTGACTAGAATTCGATAGTTTATTTGATGATGAAAACACTAGAATAAAATATGGTAGACGTGCGAAACCAAGAAGTGAAATGGCGTCTATGTGGCGTGGGTATCTATCTTCCGAGCTTTGTGGGTTGGCCATGTAGCTATCATACGTTGAAGTACTAGTGATCGAGATACACTTGCTCGCAGACTCGATAGTTTAAAATAAGCACGATAGGGTAACCATCAATGACTTGTTTACTTAAAACGCTGCATATAGAAATAATAAGACCGGCCCTCTCATTAGAGCGGCCCTCTCATTCAAAATCACAAATAAATAAATAGCATTTTAGAATATTAAAATATGTAGATTAATAAAACTCTGTTTGAAATTAATTGAGGGAATAAAGGCTTTATTATTATTATTATATATAAATAAATTATACATCTAAAAAAAATATGGAAACAAAATTTCAGTCACAATGGCGTGCCTAAGATCGGAATGTCAGTTAAACGAATATAAACGTATAATTGGATAAACTCATCATGTGAGCATGAACTTTACCACACGAGTTCAACTTTTTTTTCATAACCTTTCGAAGTAAACAGGCCAATTATGCTCACGATTTATTTAATTACCGGCGTGATAAAATGTGGTAACACTGGGTAATACCAATCATAAGCAATCTTGTCTTACCACTCGTATATGAGCAGTATTGCTTAGCGTCTGAAAATAAAACCGAGAAGTTCCGGGTTTTACACGAATAGGTAGTTTGAAAAGGGCAAGTGCCTTTATTAACTACAACAAAGCAATATAATAGTATACAGAATACACATTACATGAAATTAAATAAAAACTACAACACAAGAATACAAATACAAACCAATGAAGGTCTAAAAATAATCGAAAAGCTCTAAAATCACAACACGGTAGATAACGTACCCAACATGCTACCAACATTGACACCTGGTAGGTCAGATACGCACCATCATTTTGGCCACGCATCGCGTAGATGTCATTATGTCGCGTTGTTTTTTTTTTTTTTAATAATATGAATTCCCGGTCTCCACAGAATTTCGTACATCATAATAATTTATAACTCCACTACTGGTAAGCATAAGCCTACTTTCCATCAAGCTATTCAACTCGATCCCTTACTAAACCCGTCCATTCGTATGAGTTTATGAAGTATGTAATGGGTTCAACACATGTCTCGGTTGACCTGACCCATTGAGAGCGCTTTCACATTAAGCGAATACTTACGCCCGCGGTAGCAGCACGGCAGCAGCAGGTAACACATTACTTACTGCAATTACAACGCGACTAGTCATTTTGGCATGGTCTCTACTGTAAAGCGTATGTAGTATGCCAACGTTGCGAACGTATGCGTGAAAGTTTATGACTATTATGTGTTTCACACTATTGAAATGGCCAAACGGATTTAAATTAAATTTGCTGGACTAACACATAAGTCTTTGTTTCATGAGAACTACAACCTTAAAATTTTCAAGACTAGAGTGAATAGATATCTTAAAAGTTGACATGTTTCATTCGCGGCCGCTACGTCTTTTACCATTATACGAGTCGGAGGTCTATTTCTTATAAAAAAAAAGGTACATTTAATCCTGCAAAACTTAAGTCTCTATATGATAGTGTGCGAAACCGCGGGGCGCAGCTTGTTTTTAACATAGATTTCAGTGAAGAATCACGATCGCATCTGTTACGTCTGATACTTCTCCAAAGCCCGCTGGCAGCGACTATTCGCACCGGGGCGTGCTCTAGCGCGGTTAGTTGGAAGCGCGACAGCCGCGCTTTTGAGTCGCTTAATGTGAAAGTGCCCTAAATAATTTTTCTTATTTACCGTCAAGAAGGATCCCAAGAAGGTGGTGATACTCCATAGAGCGACGCCGAACGCCATGATGTAGCGCCTCGAGTACCTGTCGCCCATGTATCCGAACATGGGCGCGAACACCATGTACGCTATAACGAACACCGTCTGCAGCAGCCCCGCACGGTCGTCGCCGATATGAAACGTATCCTTCACGTCCGTTAGTACACCTGAAACAACGAAACATTTGCGTTTATTAAACAGGACTCGCTGTCAGAGTGAACCTTCCAACGCGCAACGATAGCTTGATACAGATAAATACATATGTAAATCTGGATGTCTTTATGTCATAATTTAAGGATTTTAAGACTTTTTTACGTATGCTCCATCCTAGATGGTAATGTCGCGTAAGCAAGTTGTTCATAGATACTATTACGGAATACAAAAAATATATTAAAAGAAAAGCAAAATACCGGACTGCATAAGAGTGATTTTCGTAGTATAACTTACGCTTGCGTTACGTTCGATATGACGTTGAGTGTACGTTTGCTATTGTAAATGCGCAAAGCCTACGTAAAATATATTGAAAAGAGCATTGCTTCAGATTCTGAAGCAATGCTCATTTCAATATATTTTCTGAAGTTCAGAATAATTCTTGCAAAATCACTTACTTGATACGAAAGAATCCGTTGAAGGTTACAAAAAGTACATATTTTGATCTGTGCGAAAGTTGAATTCAAAATTATTAAAATGTCCTGTAATCCTCAGTAAATAAAGACGAAAATATCATCAGCTCGCTCATCAACTACATATACCCGAAAAAACATAACCCTCCTTCTTTCGCGGTCGGTTAAAAACTAGTTCAGTTGTACGTACGATTCAATAACATTATGTTTACTTCAACATCGGTCAAGCCATTTATTTATCTGTTTGAAAAATAAAATGGCCAAAGAGTACCTATAGTCGTCACCATCTTAGCGAGACATGACTTGACCGTGACTTTTACTAGAACTTGTATTGAAATTACATGAAACATCTCAATATTTCGTAATAACATTATACCTTAACCGCACAACTACAAAATCCCCGATAGGCAAAGAAAAATAAAAAAAACAGCTGCGTTATTACTTCATAACATAATCACAGTCTTCCGGATATTGTATTTGTTACCTGCCGAGAGTTTCCTTGACTAATTGTTGACCTACAAGGTTTGAGTTTTAAATTCGTGAAAGAACTATTACATAGGAACTACAAAATAAATTACCAGTTGCGTAAATAATAATAGTGAGGACCAGAGGAATCAGAAATCTGATAATTATTTAATCACGATCCCGCCGAAATCTTCGCAATATCAGGTGAAATCGCACGCAAGACTGCTAATTTCACATACCACGCGAGTTAGTTAACTATTTCAGGTGTATAACAAGCAGTTTGTGGAGTATCGAAATTGTGTTAAATATAATACCCATCGACATTCACATAAAATTGTGAATTTTGAGTTATAGACGCGTGTGTCGTCGTGCCGAAACCAAGGTTGATAAAGATTGTGATTTCTTTATTCTCGTCTATATATTTTTCCTTTTTTACTCGACTGCGTAAGAATGAGGGTTGTGTTTTTCGAGTGTATGTATGTTGGTATGTATGTACATACGTATGTATGTATTTCTATATGAACACCTACAGCCTAAACGGCTTGACCAATTTTGATGTGCGAGGTGTCATTAGATACGTCTTCGCTATCTGAGTGTCATAGGCTATATTTTTGTGTAATAATAATAATACATCTCTCGCAAAAATAAAAAATGTGTATTTTCGTAACCTCCAACGAACTTTTTCGTAATAAATAAGTGATTTTACTAGAATTATTCTAAAGAATGCGCATTTGTAATCTGTCACAGCGATTTTATGCATTCTTTTTCACAGTAAAACGTACACCCAACAGCGTATCAAGCTTAACGAAATTGTAAGTTAGACTGCAAAAACCTCTTTTCTGCAGTCGGGTATTTTGTTTTTCTTTTAATATACATAGATACTTGTTAGGTATAATACCTAATTGAACTTTTATGAATTATAAGAAGCAAGCGATTATTTTAGCGATTTCATAAACTGCTTGATAAGCTACTAATTTAAATCAAACAACCTTTACTAAAACTAGTTTACGAATTTAAATAAATCTTAGAATGGAGATAGTTTATAGCGTGAATTTAAACAGGATATTTTTTATTAAAAAAATATTAGTCCTTGTAAGACAGCGTCTAAGTTCAAACGTACTATTTCGTGCACGTATAAGCAAGAAATATGTAAGTATGGAATAGATCAAATAAAATTAACAATAAAATTTAATAAATTATTTAAACTTCTCTATTTCTCACAACTGTAAAATTGACGGTCATCTATTTATTCATACATACTCAACAGACACGGTCGTAATTTACCTCTACTTACATAATATGTCATACTAAGTCAATATATTGTTGATTCAGGTATTAAAGGAAATCCGTTAAAATCTTTAAACACTTTGTCACCATCAAATTTTTATCGATCTTTAACTAGGCCTTGAAGTTTTTCTAAGTCTAGGATTCTCAGAATGAAATCGGATGCTGAGGAACATTCTAGTACAAGTTCTGAAGCAGTCGTGACAGCTCGAATATAAATTGGCCTTGTGAAGGTGAGTGGCCCCACAATTTGCCGGAGCGACGAAGTGTAACCGGTAATGGGCCCACACACAATTTTTATTTGCAGCACCGAAAGTTTCTTGGTTGCATTGCAAACATTATGAACCTATCAGACTACGCTAAAAGAGCCAGAATCATTGCATTCCTAAAGGGGTACTGTCGCCGACATACGCTCTATGAATTAATTAATGTGTGAATGTATTATATTTTATTTTTTTATCCCGGACTTATTCCCGTTAATAAAAGCTGTGATAAAAGCATTAATATGGATACATAATTTATAGAGCGGGAGAAGCCAGCGTCTAATATATCGTGCGTAATTGAAAACTAGCCCCTTGGAAATGGCTGGCCTTTGGAAAGTTAAAACAATAAATATTATTGGATATTTTTACATATCGTCATCTAGTCCCAAACTAAGCAAACTTTAACTTTTGTGAACTAGATAGATCAATACTTTTTTGTTGTTGTAAAAACATGTTTATGACATGACATAGAAACACCCAGGCATAGAATAAGAATGCATGCTTATGCACAAATGTCTGTTTTGAGTGGGAATAAAACCTTATCCTATAGCTTAGAAGGCAGACGTACCTTACTATTACCCAACTAAGTTATAAGGCTAATCTAGTATTATGTTTGTTGTAAGAAAAAATCGTAAGCACAGACATAGTAGATCGCGCATGCGACTTCATTTATATGAAAACCTTGCGTGCCAAATGCGCATTTTTTGGTACCGACTTTGACGTCACATAAACGATTTTGTGAAGGAATGTACGATCCACGCGAAATCTATTCAACCCAATGCATCCGCGCGCTTGTACGCTAGTAACTAGTTGACAAAATATCGAATAGGAAGTATACTTATATATCACCTTAAATTTAATAAATCTTGGTCGTCAACTGCGATTTTTTATCGTACTTGACATGCTCGTTTTGACACGCTAGGTATATACACTTGGGGTATCTATAGAAGTCTATGATCGTAAGCTATCTAGCTTTTCTGTCAGTTAATTTTTCAACGAAAGGGCTAATCAACCAACGATTAGCCCTCTCATTAAACGTACTTTTCAACAATGCCGATATACATATAGATAATTAAGCAGCAATCTGCTATTATAATAAGATTAGGTGTCTGTCGTCATTGATTCGTTCCAGCGACTTCCCAATAATCATGCACCGAACTACTACTAGCAAACGTGATCTACTTCCTCTCAAAACCACCAGTATTTTGTATGGACACGTGTATACAAAATGCGCTATGCAATCAAAAGGAAGGCAGTGCGGAGAAAGCTACGATGAGATACAATGTAGAACGTAGTCTGAAAGCTACTTACAAACGATTTCCGAATAAATACAGTTCGTTTACTCTCAATATAGATATTGCGTGATATTGCAAAGTGTTGATATTGGGATCGGAGGAAGGGTGTGGTTCGCGAGCATCACGCCACTTGGCACACTCTGATAAAGTTGAACAAACATCCTCAGGGCCAAAAAGTGAACGACTTCACTGTTTTAGGACAGTAAATATCCCTCCCTATGGGATTTTAAACTGATACCATGACATGTTCCTACTTACAATGTGTAACTGAAATATTTTACCGGTCGATTTATTTAACTCCACGGAATAAATAAAACCAGACAAGAGCGAGTCAGACTCGCCCACCGAGGGTTCTACAAACTAGTAGATAAAAGGGGGAATTTATATATATATTTATATTTTCCTTCATAAATCGAAAAATATACATCGCAAAAATATTCAAAAACCTGTTTTAGCTTATGGTAATTAAGCTCTTTCATGTGATAGCCCACATGATACGGTTAAAGCCATTTAAAATTTGGACTTTCCTTCCTTGCATAAAGATCCAAGTTTTTGTGAATAAATTTAAAATGTCCAGTTTTCGTTTTTTTCCTATATGTGTATTCTAACACAATGCTTCTTGCCAAATTTTATAGTTCTAGGTCAACGGGAAGTACCCTATAGGTTTTGAATCCCTTGTGAGTGTCGAAATGTGAGTTTTTTACGACATATTCGGCTATAACTTTTTTTTTACGAAAACTGAGAAATTTGATTTTTCTTTCTGCAGCAAGAGACTATGGATTTGCGTATATGGTTTTAATTTCAACCCGATACCTTAACGCGTTCCCGAGATACAGGTCTTGACACCCGGACAGACGGACAACAAAGTGATCCTTTAAGGGTTCCGTTTTTTTTTCCTTTTGAGGTACAAAACCCTAAAAACGGACTGTGATAGTTGGCATCTAAAATGCTTTACAGACGTACTTCTGTAATTCATAAGTTTGAATTGCAGAAATATATTTCATGCATTTTCTTTAGGTAAACTAAACGTGTCTAGCCTTAGCGGCCATTTTTTTTTTTTAAGTGACTTTAAATGTAGTCGAATCTGACCATATTTTGAAATTACAGATCGGCCAAGGCGATGAGCCAAAATAAGTAATACTACTCTTACCTTTGTTACACACAAAGGTAAAAGTAGGTATATATTTCAATCAATATAAAAGTGGCAACTGATGATGACCTAAAAAAATATCGATCTCATTGTGTCATGGCCTCACCGATTCACACGATTTACCCATTTTGTTACATGGCAATATTTTTCAACTTGAAAAAATCTCCCCCTATAAAACATGGTCGTATCATTTTGACACCGCAATAAATCATCTCTTTTATTACTGGAACTCTATTGTTTGCGTCATTTTATTTGCTTCCCTCCTTTTATTCTGTCTTAAGTGTTTTTTTTTTACGTCTGGACGTTTTATAAATAATCTCGGCGCCGTATAGATGAATCCACCTTTCAGTTGCACAGCTGGGCTGTTAATGAGCTCGTGTCCTATTAAACGCGTCAACATTTAACAAGTCGGCTGATTAAAAACTAGCCTCTTAGACATAACAACCCCAACTATTTTTTTCTGTCACTGATATTTCTTTAAATATTTTATTAATTGATAGACTAAACGTTAATTCTATAACAAGTAGATTTTATGTTCGTCCAACAACCTGCCTAGGCGGACAATTAAATGCTTGCTAGCAGAGCCATTCTATTAACTACAGACAAATTCACTTATTCCGCGTCGAAATGTCTAGTCTACACTTTACATATACGCAGCCCCTATTAGATGTATATACCTTATCATAAAAACGATTGTGATGTATCGTAGATAACAATAAGTAAATCAATTCAAAAGGTGCAGCATTTGCGTGTTTTTACACACGTGTTTTCTGACCTTGTAATTTAGCAATAATTGCTTTCATAGTATCTCAGATATCAATGTAATTGGCAAATGTTGCAATAAACCGTGACCGGATATGTTTCTACTCGTAAATTCATAAATAAAATATTAATTAAAAAAAAAACAAGCTTTTATTTAAATGCACTAAAACGAAGAAAATAATTTTTTAATGCAATCAAAGCCACCAATTTATTAAATTATAAAATTTATATTGACATAAATAAAAGCTTGTTACTTGGCCAGCATTACTTGATTAATCATTGTAATTTATTTGGTCTTTGCCATTCATATTTACCGGTGAGTCGCTGAAGCTGAGCTGAGCTAGAATCTAAAAATAAAGCTGATTAAACATATAAATTGTATAATTGTATCAGATACGGCCAATGCAAACCGTTCGTTTATATTAAAAAATAATCACGCTAGGTTGAATCATGTTTTTCCAAGGTGCACAAGAAAGGGGGAAATACGTAACATAATAGATACATAATAATATAGTTACGCGTTTTTCCCGTTGGAATAGGCAGACTATAGTTATTTATTGAACTAGGCTGGAAAGTTATATCTTACCGTCGAGTGTCTTACAGTTGAATCCAGAGCAAGCGAAGGATTCTAGGTTTGAACCACGAGTGCAGCGAGTGGTTCTAGTGTAGAAGACACGAGATAAAATAACTTTACAGCCGAGTGCAATACAAAAATTTTCATCTTAACGTAGCAAGGAAATTTTTAGTTCCCCTATTTTCTCGAGTAGAAAAATCTACTTAGCATTTATGCAACTTTACTGGTCCTAAAGTTACATTATAATCACGTGAGTTCACTCACATGTACACATTTAATTAATTTTGAACATGATATTATTTACAACAAAATTACGTAGTACAAAGTTTTTTTTAACTCTATTTTTTTCTTCTATTAGGCTCTTGACACAACTTGCATAGGTAATATTCTTCTTTACTCATCCAAACATTTTACGTGTAAATGGTTCTAAAAATTCAAAACACTGCTAAGAGAAAGTTAATTGTACATTTTTATTTACATTTTACATAAATATACAAAATTTCAAAGTTATTTTAATATAATATATAGTGTTTGTTTAAGCTAAGATAGCAACCTCCTTGAATCGAACTATTTTTCTTCATTTTGTGAAAGTATTATACAAAGAGGTTGAAAATATTTTGTATTGAAAATTTAGAGATCCGTCGTGATCGAATTTTGAAATTACTTTTCACCCTAGGGAGCAAAATGAACTTTTCCACGCCAGTATTAGCCTTGGAAATCTAACTTTAGGAGCTAGTCAGATGAAAATTATATTTCCACTTGCTACGATGATCCTGACACACGTCTTTCGCATGCGTACTTTTGATCAGACCAAAAGTTTGATTTGGTCGTGATAGCATTACACACATTCACCCGTAGTGGAACGGAATGTAATTACATACCTATTTTGTGTAGATGATTAATTTCCCACTTTATCAATTAATGAACATATTTTCCCATTATCGGAAACATTTACACCACATACCTAATGACCAGACATCAGACCAGTGGCGTGATGTGAACTCATCATTACACAAACAATTGTTCACGGTCAGTTCACGGTCGGTTGATCGGAATGATAATTTTAAACCCATGCCAAAAGACGGATCGTAAGGAATTTCAATGTATGCTATTCCTTAACCATTCTTTTCACGCATTCTATGCAATTAGCCTATACAATAGCCAATTGAATTCCGCTCAATACGACACTATCTTCATCTGAGTTGAAACCTTTTAACGGTGAAGTGAAAGCGGTAATCGCCAATAAGAACATGGCATTATTAGCCTAATACCTACTGTCTATGAAGTGCCATTCTGTGCCATCTCTACGCCTAATGGATATCATGTATCTCTAATGCAGTCATTATGCTATGTTGAAACGCATGATTGCCTTTAGTCATGGTCTTATGGTTAACTTAACATATTATCTCCGTATACACATGAGGCATATTTTACTCTTTCCTGAGTACGTTGACTTTCACAATTAATTATTCATTTCCTTCGACATTATCTTGTTCTTGATGACTGCCGGTAGATGGATAAAGTCAATTTAGTCGTAGGTTGCGCCTATTAGTCTGTTCTTAATCTGTGCTATTAGTATACTTAATCTTCGCTGATATGGGTATACTTAATGAGTCACATCATTAATCATTACGTCAATCAGCTGTTTTTCGTTCATTAAATTCCTCAATTCACGCTGTTTGTCTAAAATGAACATTTGCAATTCTACGTTGACTCATCAATCTGACGATCATACGATATTGTTTACGGTTATCATCGACTTTGTCTCCATTATCGAGATTAGCACTGTGACCTTCAAAGCGAGTGGGCGTTTGACAGCGCGTGGCATGACCGAAAAGAACCGTTCGGTCGACGTCATCATGCGGCGCGAGCAGGTGGCAGCACTATCGTCGTCCGCCACACCACGCGCACGCGCCTCCGTGTCGTAACATCACGCCACGTTCGTAGACCAATCGGCGGCAGCGGACTCGTGGCGCGAAACGTAGCTCGTGACGAAAACGCCTGGCTGTTGCCCGTACCTACCACCGCTCACCAGTCTATTTTTCTCGGTCATGATATGACATCGAACTATGACGAAACTATACTTGTTTATAGCCACAAAAATTATTTGCTAAAAATGTAGCTGACCTACGAAAATTGGCATTATCATATCGAACATAGAATCGTAAAAGACGTATAGTTCCCGTCACGTAAAAAGAACGCTGGTTTGTTCGCGCTTACGAACAAACCAGCGTTCTTTTTAGGTGACGGGAACTATACTTATAGATGCATGAAAAGAAGCACATACAGAGTTACGTTCCGTTGGTAAAAATATTACTTATGTAGGTACAAAGTGGAAGCGACAGGCGAAAATAACATTGTAATCAACGAACAACGCGGGTGGTTAACGAGATTTTCTATTCACTCTCCCGTTAGTTGTAATAGTCTACATCAATGAAAAATCGACCAAATGCGTTTCCTTTCATTTCCGGAACCATCAGGGGACTGTTTGCTGAATCTGACATATCAGGCTATAAATCTGAGTTAAAAAATATTTCAAACGACCAAGCAAAAAGTGTTTTAGATAGAGTCAGTGTAAAATTTGATACATAAAACGAAACTAACGTTAATAAAAATATGATCGTTGCAATTATACAAGCTTCAATGATCGACATAACCTTGGACTTGTTGACCCTCTAAATTTTAGTAATGATTTTACAGATGAAGTAATAGAAACAAAAAATGCCTTTGAGAGTACAGAGTTGTTACTGTTAAGTAGAATAGAACAAAAATAAAACAACTCTATTGTTTTCTTTTAATTTAGTTATAGCAAATTGAATAAAAGTAGAGAAGCCATCAATGTCAGTTTGACTATTGTACGTGGTAAAATATGATTTGTTAAGTCATTTCATAATTAAAACTTAGCAACACACAAAACTACCTGCTCTTTAGTTTTCATAATAATATATGTAATATCGAGATTCAGGGAATTCGCAATTGTATAATCTTCAAGTACAATACTTGAAGGTTTCACAATACCGAACCTACTTGAAGTGTGTACATCATTAATCATTAATTAACCATAATAAGCTTTTTTTTTAACATTATAGATCTACGATTGACCACCAACTCGCCTGATGTTAAGCGACGGTGTGGCCGAGGATGGAGCTCGTCGATCTAGAAGATATCTATTCACTCTAGCCTTGAATACACAGTTTGTAAAGATTTAATAGTTTACTTGTGAGATAAAAATATTCCTTTAGACGAAAGCAACGAGTAATGTATCTATGTAACGCACAGACGAAGGAATTCGCAGAAAATAAACATTTGTTGCAGACACAGACAAATGACACGAATACAATGTAAAAATTGTCGGTAAGACAAGAATGTATTTATAGTTCGTTGATATTTTCAGTGCAAACTCGTCTGCCAACCATGTGGAGTACCTTCAGCGTGCCCGACAATAAGTATGTCAATACTTCATTACGTAAACTGGACAAACACACACACTACAGGCTGCCGATTATTATGATACGAGTATAGAGCTCTTGACAGTAATTGAGGCCAATGATAATCTTGTAAAGATTATTTATAAAGATTGCAATAAGAGTTACAAATTACCATGTCATTGCCCGTCAAGATTCAGTAGGTCTATGAATATGTAGTATAGTTGCGTACTTTGAGTGCAATGTTAATACCTAGGCAGTTAGGCCATCTAAGAAGATTAATTTATTGGAAACCAACAAAAAAAAACTCCCAGAATTGTTAAGAACTAAGTAAAACGAATGAAATAATCGCTAACTAAACATTTATTCAGCTCGAATACGATATCTCATATAAACAAGTATCTATACAAAATACACTTGATTGTTACACTTGATAAGCTGTGGAGTGTACGTGCATACGTATTTTGTGAGAAAGTATGCGTAAAATCGCTGTAACAGAATATAAATGCGAATTATTTACAATAATTCTAGTAAAATCACTTATTTATTACGAAAAAGTTCGTTGGAGGTTAAGAAAAACTCATTTTTTTTTGCGAGAGAAACATCATTATTATTACAAAAAATATATCCTATGACACTCAGGAAGTGAAGAGGAATCTAACGACACCTCACACATCAAAATCGTTCTAGCCGTTTAGGCTGTACGATCATATAGAAACATACATACATACCCAAATACAAAGTAACAAATAACATACATACACTCGAAAAGCATAACCCACCTTCTTGCGCAGTCAGGTAAAAATGTACACCTTTTCAGATGTTATCATTGAATACTTGACATTGGCTACTTCTATTGCCAGCTAACTAAATTAACAGGACTAAAACACATGCAGACCTTTTCTAACTGTAATAGTAATAAAAAGATTTGTAGTCCTATCAATTTAGTCTGAATTTTTAATTAGTGTAACACGATTAGCCCCAATGATATGTAAATGTGACAGTACTTAATGTACCAATTTTAACGAGAATTAGAAAATTATGAAACGAATGACGAACCAGATTTAGGTGAAGGCATTACAGACACTATCTATTGTTCGAAAGCAAGTTACTTGTAGAGTTCAAGACAATCATCTACTTAACCCTTACACATCAGTAAGTAGTGGGTATAATGTAGTTTCACGTACTTACATCATGAATGACATCGATATTGTGTAACACGACGCATCGAATAAACTTCCTACCTCTTATACCTGGAACATGGTGTAAAGCGATCTAGCTTGACAGATCCACTTTCACAAACCTCAAGTACATCGAATAACTGGAATTAGTCCATACTAAACACACTGACGAAGCACAAATGTGTGAAGTGGTTAAAGAATGCCATAAAATTCAAGGAAGTCACAGAGTTCAAGGCACCCCGGGTTACGCTGGTTGAATAAATATCACGAACATAGATTAGACTTAGTAGTCCATAAGCTTGGTAATGTTAATGTAATAAAAGTAAGAAGTATAATTGTTTTACTGTTACTCAACAGTAATTATGGTTAAAAGCACAAGGCGGCAGCTGAACCTTGCTCAAATAAAGGGTGTTGGATGAAAGATAGGGGACTATTGTTCAACGTTCATTGTACTTCATGATTAGAATGATGTAACATTTTACGTTTTCTGGTTTTCGTTTTATTTAACGTGACTTGCATGATATCAAATTTTCTGATAAATGTATAATAATAAAATGTTTATGACAGGTACCAAACAAACTAATTCGAATGTTACGAGTACAAGATATAATTTAGAAAATCTATATCAGATTGGCGAGATTTTATTTCACACAGTATTGGGCCCCACTTTAGCTAAATAAAGAAAATCACGAGCCACTAAACAAATATTTTATACCTATGATAAAATTACTTTATATGAATTTAGAAAAACAGAATGTTTGATTTTTACGGCCTTCTTAACAAAGTGCTTCCGGAGGCTGAATAGTCAAGACGTTATAAAAAAGTAGGTAGCAATAAAAAGCTCAGATTTACAAAGAGACATGTTGAATCTATTTCGGTGGATCCGGTGCACATGCTTGAATCTCTACCACTGTAAGAGATAGTGTAAACGTGGTGTGAACTAAAATGTTTGGCGTCGTCTAGGCGACCGACGACGTGTGTTATCAAAAGCCGTCGCCGGTTCACGCAAAAAATGCCCGAAGTGACTCTACACTTCGGGCATTTTTGGTTAAGATTCTCTAATCATAGGGTCATCTATTAATCACGTGATGGACAGTAGGAGGGGATGACAAAAACATCACGATTAATCACGATGTGGGAGAGGATAATATGATAACCAACTAAGATTCGTGTGATGAAATAATTACTATTTTACTTATTTATTTGTTTTATAGGCATTTTTTCAAAACTGGTAAAAATGGCCTAGCTAAATCTAATCTAAACGATAAGTTTTAAGACAAATTTTAACACGTTTTGTAACATGTGTACAGGAAACGTCATTGCCCTTAAAACGTTTTTTTTTTTTCAAAAGATACTTTATTATCATTACGGAAGATCATTTGACAACTCATCTGATAAATGAATCTTTGTGACATGAAAGTTATGAACTTTCATGTCACAAAGATTCATGATGAAAAGAAACCTAACGAACCTAACTTAATAATATATCTCATAACCGAACCTTTGTAAATAAGGTTCCTGGATATAATAAAATATAAACCTAAAGAATCTAACCAAATAGCTGTTCGAGCAAATGAAACTGATGGCTAACAAACTTGGAATCATAAACTTGTGTCAAATTCCGATTCGGGCTAGTAATATTCAAACAAATGTAATTAGAATTATAAGTTGTATTAAATTTAAAAAAAATAGAACGATCCAATTTCTTTTTACCGATACCTAAATGAATTAAATTGTTGAACCATGTAAAAACGCGAGCGAGCTAAAAAGCAACTGAGCTGCAAGATGTCTGTCTCATATCACCATGTTGCCATTTACTGAGGGGTTAGGGGGATGAGGGCTGTGTAATAACCTCGCGTGATTAAAGGACGGCCCTTTATTCGAAAGGGCGATTGCCACCGTGTCAACTAAAGAGTTCCCACAGCATTTCTAACACCGTTACTGTTACTTTCACTGTTATTCAATGGTCGAATGACACTGTTCTGACAGCACGAACGTTTGATACAATCAAGTCTGCATTCGCATTTGGTGCTATAGGCATTTCATTCAATTGGGATTCAGATAATGGCTGAATTGCAGCGTGCATTTCCTCTGTAGCACCACGTAATACTTCATGGTGCAGAGGAACAGAGGCTCGCTCCGCAAACTTTTTCCGATTAGTTTCCACAGCAAAAGTTGTTTACAATTATATCAAGTACAATGACCTCCTTTCGGGTTACTACACGGTACCGTAATCCAATACTTTAAAGCTGAATAGCTCGGAAACACGTAGAATAACCACAGCTATAACTTGACGAAGCTTATATCAACATCTCATTTTATGGTAAGTAATATATGCAAGATAAATCTTAGTTTTATCATCAGAAGTGGGATAAAATAAACACACTGATGGCGCTACGGTGGTAATCATTATTTACTTAGGACTTAGGAATTGTTTATCCTTGCGTTCAAGCTGCTTGTAATAAGGAGGAAGAAGGAATATTATTTCTACCAGAAGCAAGTACCGAATTAGCTAATATTGGTTGTGTCAAAATGTTATCCAACATGTATGGTTAAAACATTTGAGTATAACATAATGAACTCAAATATTATAACAGCGTAAATCTGCCTATTTATTACCTTATTACAATCACTATCAAACAGCTGGACAGATTGTATGAAATTCAGTACAGAGATAATTGAAAACCTGAAGACGGACATAGGCGGATCATCAGTTTTTAACAAGCACATATTTTATAGACATAGAAACAGTTAGATGATTTTTTTTTAAGTAAAAAACGCTGTTTTTATACTAAGTTATGAATATACCTCCGTTTGGCTCAATACATGACGCCATATGACAAATAATAACCCTGTACTTATTTAGAATATTTGACAAAATTTTTGCACGCAAATCAACTCAAATACTACATTTTATTAATACTATATGGCTAGAAAAATAACAACATACGTACAGATAATTATTTATTCCTAATTTGTTATTTTCTGTTTAAAATCTTTTGTTGAAAACCCCAGCACCACAATAAAGAGATGCGGATCTACAGTTTTATCTCAAAGCGAAATAAACTACTTGCTCATGCAACTTGGGAGCAGTATTGTGCCAACACAAGCCATTTATTTTGATAGCGATCATAAATATGACGTCACACACTGCATACAACGAGCAAAGACATTGTTGCAGCACAATAACTTTAAATGGAACGAAAAGGAATCTCGGGAGAAATTAACGCAGAAAATAGCGAGCGAACGAGTTGCATTGCCGAGTGTAACATATTTACTTTCTCCGCACTTTTCCTTTCGATCATGTGTGTTTTCCTTTAACTTTGTATCAAAATGAAGTATGATTAATTGTGCCCGAGACTTTGCTGTGGTGATGAAAATGGTGATAATGATGATAAAATCAAGACAAACAAATAATAATAATATAGAATCTCCGTCTCCAGGGCCAAGGTGCCAATTCCAACTACATGTCTTTATATTTATCAAACAAAACAAACCCGTTCAATAGAGAAATAAATAAACATTATTACAATTAATATGGGCCGTATTGATACTACTTAAATAGATTAGATATTCCGGTCAATTTAGACCAAAAAAGTAGAGTGAAGTTACATAAATTCCCAACAAGCTGAAAATTAGTAAAATTGTTCAAAACATGATTATAAATCAATGGTGTAAATGGGTAAATAACTACCTATGAGGTAGTGTACTTAGCGCGTTTTTTTTAGGGTTCCGTACCTCAAAAGGAAAAAACGGAACCCTTATAGAATCACTTTGTTGTCCGTCTGTCCGTCTGTCCGTCCGTCCGTCCGTCCGTCCGTCGGGGTGTCAAGACCTGTATCTCGGGAACGCGTGAAGGTATCGTGTTGAAATTAAAACCATATACGCAAATCTATAATATCTTGCTGCAGAAAGAAAAATAAAATTTCTCGGTTTTCGTAAAAAAAAGTTACAGCCGATTATGTCGTAAAAATCGCACATTTCGACACTCACAAAGGAATCAAAACCTATGGGGTACTTCCCGTTGACCTAGAACTATAACATTTGGCAAGAAGCATTGTGTTAGAGTACACATATAGGAAAAAATCCGAAAACTGGTCATTTTTAATTTAATCACAAAAAAATAGGGTCATTGTGCAAGGAATGAGGGTCCAAATTTTAAAGTGAATTAACCATGATATCATGTGGGGTGTCATATGAAAGAACTTCATTAGCATAAGCTAAAATAGGTTTTTAAATGTGTATGTTTTTCGGTTTATGAAGGAAAATATATGATTTCCCCCTTTTATATACTAGTTTGTACGGAACCCTCGGTGGGTGAGTCTGACTCGTACTTGTCCGGTTTTATTTTTTTAACGTGGTTTCCCCAGTAGGTCTACTCCACGGGTCAGTTGTGATCCTGTTTAATTTAAAACTATTGCAAAATAACAGAAATTTTCAAAGATTGGAAAAGATAAAAGCGATGTAAATTAAAAAAAAAGTCGTGTAGTTCATTCGTCAGATTCGTAACCTTCAAATTCTTCTTCTTGTTATTATTCTTAATCTTATTCTTGGTCTTGTTCTTCTTCTTCATCTTCATTTTGGGTGTAAGTAAATTGCGTCAATAGCGATGTATCGCATGACACTTCGTTGGAATCAAACGAATCCTCCACTGTTGGTGATTCAACATTAGAGCACGACCAGCCTTGACAATTTGTACATGCCAGAGAATAAAGCAGTCCGACTTTTTTGCAACCACATTTAGCACTGCATCCCTTTTTGCAGTTGCAAAAAATTGTGTTCAGCTGTTTTTCCGGCGCAGATGGGAGTAAAGTTTGAACTGGCTCTAATGTATTGTTGGTAACCAAGCCACACATGAACTTGGTAATATACCCGAAAAAGGTGTTGATGTGCAGCAACTGAGGTTGGAGGAAGACAAGCTAATTGAACTTGTTTTTTATTTTTAGTATTTTTAACGAAACATGCATATCGATGCTTATCCAAACAGGTAGTTTTTTAGGAACTCCGTACATAGAAAGAAGAAAGCGGATGCCGTTGGTGATAACTTCTTGTTGAGTTGAATTACTCTTTTTAAAAACTTCAGCACATTGAACTAAATCTTCGTACTCATGCATATTATGACGATAACAACTTTTACAACTTTTTGAAGCGTTATATCTCAGAAACGGTGGCTCGTAGGAAAAAAATATTAATAAATTTTTAATTTTTCATACATCGTAAAAACATTTAAAAACCTGTTTTAGCTTATGCTAATGAAGCTCTTTCATATGACACCCCACATGATATGGTTAATTCACTTTAATATTTGGACCCTCATTCCTTGCATAATGACCCAATTTTTTTGTGATTAAATTAATAATGTCCAGTTTTCGGATTGTTTCCTATATGTGTACTCGAACACCATTGCTTCTTGCCAAATTTCATAGTTCTAGGTCAACGGGAAGTACCCCATAGGTTTTGATTCCCTTGTGAGTGTCGAAATGTGCGATTTTTACGAAATATTCGCCTGTAACTTTTTTTTACGAAAACTGGGAAATTTTATTTTTATTTCTGCAGCAAGATAATATAGATTTGCGTATATGGTTTTAATTTCAACACGATACCTTCACGCGTTCCCGAGATACAGGTCTTGACACCCCGACGGGACGGACAGACGGACAACAAAGTGATTCTATAAGGGTTCCAATTTTTCTTTTTGAGGTACGGAACCCTAAAAAAAATGCGCTAAATACACTACCTCATAGGTAGCGTGGAAACGTGTGCATGAATGAATGAATCGTTATAGCTCAGAAACGGTGGCTCGTAGGAAAAAAATTATTAATACATTTTTTATAGATGATTTTATGATCTACACTTTTCGTCTGGGGTACTTTTATGATAAAACTTATCATTTTGCTGAAAATCGCGAAAAACATTTTTTTTTGACCTTTGACTTTGAATTAAAAAAAAACATACACGGGAATGATGGGGAACTTAATTTTTTTATTTATAATGATGTTTTGAACAATTTTACTGATTTTCAGCTTGTTGGGAATTTATGCAACTTCGAATGTCTAAATTGACCGGACTAAGACAAGGAGAAATATAAATTATGCCGCTATATCAAATCGAAATTCTGAAATAATAGTCCAAATTTCGACGATACGTCAGAAGTACATCATCCCGTGAAGGCAGCAACAGCGCGGCGCTCGATAAGGATAACTTATTTTAAACAACATAATGGAAACCCCGGGTTTGGGCTATCTGATACTACTGTAAGAAATAGGCGCGACCAAGACAAACGGCGCGTACATGAAGAAAAGACAGCACTGATGCAAAATAGCATCGTATGTATGGGTCCTAAAATCTACAATAAGATTCCTAAGTCAATAAGAGACCAGAATAGTAATTTATTTAGAAAAAAGTTAAAGGCATTGTTAGTGCAAAAGTGTTATTATTCTATCAATGATTTTTTAAATGACAAATTTTAATTTTATTGACATTATGTGTATCTTTTATTGCTTCTGCTTTGTCATATTTTATATATATTTTTGGTTTGTGTTATAATCTAATAACAAATAATAATAATCATTATTTTTTAATTTTTCGCATGAGCATGATGCTGTCTACCTGACATTTGTACGCCTAATCGGCACAACATGATTTTAAGCGACTAAATTTAGTGTAACATCTTTTATGCACTTGTTGTATAAAATTCTCGTGTTGTATGCAAATAAATTATCTTTATCTTTATCTTCACATAATACTGATACAACGACATTTAATTTTGTAACATGAATCACCTGTATAACCTTAAAAGGTGTTCACAAAACCCATAGTTTAACATGACTAATCAGCACATTAGACAATATTAGACAGTCACATGTTATTGTCAAGTGTTTAACGACCGCCTTTACCTTCGCTTTTGAAGTTGTTCATGGGAAAACAGACATTGTGTAACTGGGTTAACACCTGTATTTAATTCTTCTAAAACAAACGTAACTCTATTCTAGAGTCATTTAGCTAAGCATTAGTCAGACGCGGCGGTGATACAATAATGTTGAGTGGAATTTTTAATCTTGTTTTTTAAGACTGTGATAATCGCGAGAGATAGCAGCGCATCACATTTTTAAACTTATTAAATCAATGTCCGGTAATATTATAAAAGTAAGAACAGACTTTGTTTATTTAGATATAAATAAAATAAAAAAAATTGAGAAATATTTTAAAGAAAGTTTTATTCCGATATCAATTATTTTGGCGATGACGTTTTGAAAAAAACATATCGTTCGGAACTGCTCAGCCAATTTAAAGATATCTAAGTTTTTTTTAATTACTCAAAACCGGCTCTCACTTTAATTATATTTCCACTCAGTGGTTTTATATGTTTGAAAATGTTGTGATGCGCGAGAGAGATAGATGTACGCTTTGAGCAGAGTCTTATGAAGAGCAAATAAAAATAATAAATAAATATTTGTGGACATTTCACACAACACCATCTAGCCCAAACTAAGCAAAGCTTGTACTATGGAACTAGATGACGATAAGACGGTTCGCCTGATGGTATATGTGATAACCCAACATCGACAACTACAACACTGATGATATCACTGATACTTCGCTAGTCTGGAGAGATGTTTTAAAATCGTTCTTTGTAAACTCGGCGGGAAAATATTCGAAGGAAGGACATTTCACATCTGGCTGTCCAAGAGAGGAAAAACAAAATCTAACAATTTGGAATTTCTAAATAAATAATTATGCAAAATACAAGGATAAGCGTATGCAAGCGGAAAATCAATAAATTGGCAAACTACATTAGTAAAGGTAAAGGTAAAGGTCACTGCATAGTTGCATACTCTACTTGTTTCCAAAAAATATTGTCCAGAACAGAACACAGCACAGTAAATACACAGAGCAACCAAATATTGAAACGGAAAATCGTTAAAAGTCGGCATAAACGTAACTCAAGTAAGGTTTGAGGTTAATGCCAACTATTATCGATTTTTTGCCTGTGTGGGTGTCGGGACGGGGGATAGTGCAACTTGAACTTGGAACGAATGCCAAAAAGCTCTTTGATGCTTACCCCCGAAAATTAACAATACATCCACCCTTAATGGGAACCCACGTCATCTTCCTGATAGATCTATCTTTACCAGGACCTTAATTAGCTTGTGCTGTCGAAAAAATTATATGTAAGCTACCTTTTTTTTTTTTATGACAAACTAGGCCTGCGTTTGACCACAATCTCACCTGATGGGAAGCGATGATGAGGTCGAAGATGTAGCACGCCTGCCTAGGAGATACCTATTCACTTTTTTCTTAAACAACCCCGGGTTGTATTTCATAGGGAACACCGACTCTGGAAGAGCATTCCACACCTCTGCCGTTCTCTACAAGAAATTGGATCGGAAACGCTTGGTGCGACTGAACGGAATCTCTACAGTGAGAGGGTGCCTCTTGTATGAGCGTCTGGTGGTTACATTATAGAACGGCGATGGTTTAATCAGGTCGTGCAGCTCCTGTGCACACTCGCCATAATGTATTCTGTAGAATACCGACAGGCTGGCCACTTCTCGTCGGTGAGACAAGCTCTGCAGCTTCAAATCAACCAACGAGTCATCATTGATCTCTTGGCGCGTCTTTCTATTGAATTCAGAGCTTCTAACTGATATTGAGCAGAACCATGCCAAAGATGGGAGCAATACTCCATACACGAACGAACCTGTGCTTGATAAAGTGTAAGAAGCTGTTCCGGAGTAAAGTACCGCCTCACCCTAGACAAAACGCCCAATTTTTTTGTTCATGTTGGCCGAGAGCTGGATACCTAAGAGGTTAAGGTGATCGCCCGTCGGTATTGACACTCCGTGAAAAGTAGGAGACAGCAGAAAAGGACTTTTTTTCGCGGAAAACAGACACGCCTGAGTTTTGGTAGCATTAAAATTCACCAGATTAGCTTCACCCCATGTGGAGACTGCTTCCAAGGATGAATCAATACGACTTACCATAGCCTCTCTCTGTAATCGGGTGTCTTCACAACTGGCACGCGCACCGGACACGTATCTCTCAACAACAGTGCTGTCATCCGCATACCCATAGATTCCGGGCTTGAGCAGATCATTTTACCTTATAACAACCTTTAAGCTCAGAAAGCAGAAGTACTCCCACTTAAGCAGCTATAAGACCAGTCATGTGGTAAATGCCCTGTGTAGACTTTCCATTTAAAAAAAAAATCAAATTGATAGGAATATTTATTCAGATCAGTTTCCTATCCACTTGACAACGTGATACGCTAAGTGCATTTATTTTGCAACAATCCCTCACCGCTTATCGCGGGCTGATTTGCAAACTTTCCTATATCGAGTGTATGGCAAAGTTTGCCGATAAGCCTGATAGGTAAATGTCAGTTCAATGTAGTCATGAAGTGTATGAGTATGATGTAACTTATGGTATAGGTAGCGATATCGCACACTGTGACTAGAATATCCATAAAATCCATATACGTTTTTTTTTTACCTAAATATGTAAAATACTAGTAAAGCATTCTTATTCTGATAGGTACAAGTAAAATTATTTTAAAATCCAAAAACCCAACTGCGTATATAAGAACAAAAATATATGAGCTAGAAAGAAATATATAAAAATACGCTCGAGACATATTATTCCCTTCTTCGAAAAGTCGGATAAAACAGTCGAACTACTTATTAAAATTTTACACGTATCTCAACATAAATACACTTTTATTCTATTGACTAACACTGACAATACCACTGATCACTGATACTCAGTGGAGTACAAAAGTAAGCGATTAGTCTAGTAAAAATAAATCCGTTTGTATGGAGCAGATCGCAGTATTTGCAACTGGGGGGATTCTTTGAAATTATGATAGGAAAATAACAAAAAGTCATAGATCAACAATAATCCCCGATTTATACCGCGTTGCGCGGTTTCACTCGCGTAGTTATGAAAAACGGTAATGATTATGATGATAATAAGTAGCTTATGTCCGTATCCAGGTCCAAAGCTATCTCTATACAAATTTTCACAACGATCGGTTCAGCCGTTTGAGCGTGTAAAGGTAACAAAATTAGCTTTTATAATATCATTATGAAATTGTGTCAAATGTATTTCAAAACACCAGTACATTCATTTAAATAACAATATACTTAGTTGTATTTTATGTTTGTCACAAATCTTATTTTTACTAGACTAGATGCCATACCCAAAGAACTTCAGGATTATCCTTTAAGTCTTCCACATCAAAAGCGCACTCATCTTTATTAATCCAGCGTAGTAAGTAGTTAGTATCTACTATGCTGGATTAATAAAATAATCCGCTCATACAAAGCTGCATTGCTCACGGACAGAGCCCACAGAGCTGCACTAATTGGAAGCAAGTGGAGTCTCGATGGGCACTCGAGTTCACCGTGCGGCATCATCATTCGAAATGGCTTTCAGATAGCATAATTATGCAGCTGCATCGTATCAAGGTACAACCACCACTGTCTACATTTACAAGTTTATTATAGACTATACCCGCGACTTCGGTCGCGTATTGACGCGATCGATTAGGGAATATCTTCCGTTTCTTTTTTCATTTACCGGTGGAAATAAAGTATTTGGATTTAACGACGTAGATAATAACTGTTGTTTTGTACTTTCTGTGTTAGGCCTACTGTGGAAATAAAAACCAAACCTCACATTCATTGACCCAGCGAGTAAACGACAACGTATGAAAACCAGCTACTCTGCCAACAAATTATTACAATTTGCTAGAAACTGTAGGCTCTTTTTTTGGATAAACGCTTTACTTTTTTTACCCGACTGCGTAATTTAATTAATAATAATTTAACCCGAGTTATGTTTTTCGAATGTATGTACTATGTATGTATGTATGTTTCTATATGACAGCCTGCAGCCTAAACGGCTGGACGGATTTTGATGTGCGAGGTGTCGTTAGATTAGTCTTCAATTCCTGAGTGTCATAGTCTATATTTTTTGTAATAATAATAATAAATCTCTTGCAAATGAGTTTTTTCGTAACCTCCAAAGAACTTTTTCGTAATAAACAAGTGATTTTACTAGAATTATTCTAAATAATGCGCATTTATAATCTTTTACAGCGATTTTACGCTTCTTTTACACTCAAAAGCGTATTAAGCGTAACGAACTCGTAAGACTACAAAAATTGCTTTTCTGCAGTTGGGTATTTTATTAACCGACTTCGTTTTTCTTTTAATATAGTTTCGATTTTGATATCTGTGTATGTGAATTGGGCTCTTAGATAGCGTAACAATTTTGAAAATTTCATCTTAGAACTTGCACTGCAATATACTACATATACAATATCACTCAAATATACTACATATAATATGTAGTTACCCGCAGAACACAATACCCTTGTTTTGGCATGGTCGATTATTTTATCGTCATCGATAGTGTTCGATTCGTCGTTGATGTTTGTGAATACAATTTCTTACATAAAGAAAGAATTGAAAAATACTTCTGTTTTTGTTTTCCAAGTTTTATTTAAATTTATCATCATCATCATCATTATCTCAGCGATAAGAAATCCACTGCTGGACATAGGCCTCCCTATGGATTTCCAAAAAGACCGATTGGAAGCGGAATTAATTTTATACCCCTTTTATTTTTTTATTACATAGGAAACGTTATGACCGACAACTCACCTGATGATGAGTTGGTGGCCAAGCGCGAAGCTATGGTGGTGGAAAAAGACAGAAAAAAATGAAAAAGGATAGAGAATTCTTATAACAAGTCTATTTAGGATTCGAGACACATTCTATAAATTAAGCTAATTAGTCTAGTAAAAATAAATCCGTTTGTATGGAGCAGATCGCAGTATTTGCAACTGGGGGGATTCTTTGAAATTATGATAGGAAAATAACTAAAAATCATAGATCAATAATAATCCCCGATTTATGGACTAGCTGCGTTCCGCAGTTTCACTCGCGTAGTTATGATAAACGGTGATAATTATGATGATGATAAGTAGCTTATGTCCGTCTCCAGGTCCAAAGCTATCTCTATACTAATTTTCATAACGATCGGTTCAGCCGTTTGAGCGTGTAAAGGTAACAAAATTATCTTTTATAATATAATTATGAAATTGTGTCAAATGTATTTCAAAACACCAGTACATTCATTTAAATAACAATATACTTAGTTGTCTTTTATGTTGCCACAAATCTTATTTTTACTAGACTAAAAGGAATCTCCATTTATCTTGCATTGTATCACGTATTCTGGAATCTCTGGTCAATACTGAACACGGAACATGAACTATAACACGACTAAAACCAACTTCGAATAGGGTAAAGAATTCCTATTTATTTTCTAACTGGAAGACAGTTGGAAAAGTAACCCACGGACCACCCGCACGAGAAAAATGCGTTATTTATCTCCAAAGTTACATCATTAATGTTGAGAGACAGTGTATAAACAGAGCCGGCCGGGACGCTGCAGCCGTGGCGGCATTATCCGAAACATGGCCTAATACGAAGAGATAACGTCTTCAAGTGCTTTGAGAAATCAATACCGGAATATTTTAAGTACCATACGGTGCGGTCGGTAAGGATAATAGATACAATACGTTACAAAATAAATATTTTTGACTGATTTATTTAGTGACCTCACGGCTAAGTTGGTAGTAGGTCTGCCTTCTGAGCTGTTGGTTATGGGTTCGATTCCGACCAAACCGACAAACATTTGCGTGATAAGCATAAATGTTTGTTCAATATCTAGTTCTTTCTGTGCAACATAAATTTTACCATGCTATCTTTTATAAAACTTATAATTATGGTTTCCTTAATTATAAGCTTGATGGACTCGAATATCGTGCATAATAAATTATATATACTACAGTTAATACAGTTTAAAAACTAAAAAACACGCTACAAATTATTGTGGTCAAAGTTCATTACAAGACTTTTCTAACAAATCCAAACACAGCTATGATACGATGTTCCATCATGAAGTTCTAGTTCATATCTTCCGGCTCCATCATCACGTCAGTTCGACAGTACCATATTATTGTATTGTCATCAGAACTACATACAGCTGCCAATTTTCATGACGCTACGATCTTTGGAAGATGGTTAAATTAGTTACCTTAGATTTCATTACATTGTTAGTTACATACAGGTCGACCCAATAAAAGCGTGTTAAAAAGCGGATTACACAGCTAAATTTGTCAAACTAAAATTAATTAGATAAGTTTGATAACATACATTTGCAATGAAATCAATCAAAATTATGTTCATAACATGCACCGAACTACATATTCCATCGCATTACATAACAGGTCCATTTCTAAATGATTCCATGGACTTCGAAAAAACTTAACAGTAAAAAAATCACGAGACGCAACTGAAATTAAATGGAATAATAATTAGGTACTTAGCTAAGAAATATATACAACTGAATGGATAACCAGTCAAAAAGATACTAAAAATACCGAACCAAGTTGTGTCCAAAATCCAGGAAGTTCCAGATGCGTGGATTTTAAATGATTCCATTAACTTCTTGTGAAAATTGAAACATTATTGAAATGATTATCAGAAAGATTATTTTACGATCCACATTACCACACCCGTCGTTTTAAAGACACCTGATGCGGGGAAGCTTAGTAATAATCCTGGCTTTGAATACAAATTTAAAATGATCCCCATTTCATTTGCCGTCGAAATGATGTGTCACGTTCGTATGCAGTTTAATCCTTTCGACTAATATGACAAATTGAAGGAGCGTACTGAAGGGGATCATCAGCTTAACTTGTCGTAAGGGTGTGTCATACACTAAATGTTATTTTATTATTATTTATGAACTGACGTTTCCAAAGGGCACGCAACGCACGTGTTCGAAGCTTTACTTTGTATGTAAATGTAAGCGATCAATGCATTGTAACCCATGTCTACGGTAATCGCTTGTACTATGCGGGTGTGTAAAATAGTAAAGCATAGTATTTACTATCTGAGTACACATCTACGCCGCTTTGAATACTAAGAGGTTAGCACCAACACGTATTCACCATCCGACGGTTTGGATTCGTAATCTAAATCTTTCTCTCTATCATTTACATTCAGAATGACAAAGACGAAGATATAGTATACAAATACATTATAGATCCGAATCCAATATATAGTGAATGCGAGTACAGGACGCACGACACTCTCTCTCTCTCTCTCTCTCTCTCTCATATCATAACAACATTTATAAAGAAGTAAAATAACTATAAATAACTGAAAGCAAATTTTAAGAAGTTAAAAATAATTTTGGTGTTTTGGACATGAGAAATATTATAAACAAACAGTTATTCGAACATTTTTATAATAATATGATTAATTAGTGGTTTTAATTCTATAAAAAATTAGATATGCAAGAACCAGATTCCTGTAAGCCACTAACAGTCCCTTAATTATTATTTCTTTAACTACAACAGCGGCATTCGAATTTACGATTTCTCACGAAACCCCTTAGTTCTGTGACTTTGTGAGGATCGTGAGAAATGGTGTAACAGGCTCTCGCTCGTCGCGTTTACGATTTCAAGTAAATAGCCATTTAACTAAAAGCCATAAAATTGATCGTACAGAACCATAAGCGTCTAGGTCTCTTCAATTTTTAGCGTATAGCCATCGAATACTTAACAGTACCAAAGTCGTATGAAAATAGTTTAAATGCGCGATGGTGCCTAAAAAGCAAACGATTTTATTTCCGACAAGATTACTCGGAGAAATAGCTTTTCGAATAAATTCCTTGTAATAAAGGTGAAGGTATTCACATAAAATGGAGGACAAAAGTAATAAAAAGTTGGTTCGAAAGCCCATAACCACAGGCACCCTCGAATGTTCAACCACATTTTTAACCCCTCACTGCGCTAAGCCAATGTCACACATGAGCTTTCCCATATTTTATTCATTACGATGTCTGTGCACACTGGCCTGAATCATGACACAAATAGGTTAAAGGGAACCCTTTTTAATCAAAGTATGTTTTTAAAAAGGGTTTCAATGTAGGTTTGGGCTGACGATGTTGTGCCATTTTATGATATTTTTGCTGGGTCTTCTGTTTAAACAAATAATGTAACAAGTATTAGCTTTTTACTACAAAATAAAACCTTTTAATTTAACGACACCTTTGACTTTATCTAGGGTTAGAATGACTTGTATTTTATAAACCGGCGCTGCTTATTTATCACCTGCGGCTGAGTGGATAAAATTGATGTCGCTCCGATGATATAAGTATTTGGATTAGTCAGTCAGTCAACGACTGGGCTAGTCATTGAATTAATAATAATAAATAAATAAGTTGAATGCCTAGGCCGGTCGTTAGGGATACGATAAAGTAACGTCCAATAAGACGGATAAACCTTGTTCTAACCCTTTCAATAACAAAAAGTTTTTTTTTTTTTAAAAGAAATGCAGTAAGATAGGATTATTTTTATGACGAAGACTAATAAAATACTAAGTAATCGCAATGCGCGTACTTTTATGCACATTCTACAATTTTCTCTAGATAGACAATGCTGACAAAAATATTGACATAGGTATGATATGTATCAAAGTGCGTGACGGAGTTAAAAGCTAAAGAATTCGTAATCAGTGATACGTAATGTTCGACCTATGTCAAACAACTCTAAGTAGACAAAACATCCACTATGACTGTACCGTTGTAAAGGAAATAATACCAACGTAAAATTGGAGACGAAACGATGACATAATACCGATTATTGCTGATAAAGAACTGTACAAACGTGTTTATTATCGGTAGCTTGGTTTCCGGGCAGGGAAACTATCACAGAAATGCATCGTTTTTGTCCCCAATATCGGCAATCGACAGTTGATATTACCGCAAAGACAGATCACGCTGCTGCACCACTTCCCGCAAAACAGTACGTTTGCAAAATAGTGGGGCATTAGCCTGATGGATGAGGGATGGATGATGATTAGGGCAAGGCAACACACGTGCGAAACTTTTTTTATACGAGATACATCGAGAATGTTGACCGAAATCGTGTACGGATTATGGGCATTACAATAAAAAATATTCTTAGAGCATTTGCATGGGAAATTGATGTTGCTTGTATCGGAAACTGACAACTTTTAGTGTAATTATAACCATTTTATTTTTTTATTTTTTTGGTTAAAAGCAACTGGTCACGAAAAGTGTCTACAAAGCTGCAGGATTTCATATTGATCGCATAAAAATAAAATATTAATTAGTTGCCTGATTTCCTATTTCGCAAAAGTGTTTCGTTTGTGCTGAGCCTACTCGTTATTACATTACTATCATCATTGTAAAAAAAAACCGGACAAGGCGAGTCAGACTCGCCCACCGAGGGTTCCGTACAAACTAGTAGATAAATATATATTTATTTTTCTATATATAGTATATTTTCCTTCATAAATCGAAAAATATACATCATAAAAATATTTAAAAACCTGTTTTAGCTTGTCCTAATTAAGCTCTTTCATATGATACCCCACATAATACGGTTAAAGTACTTTAAAATTTGGACCCTCTTTCCTTGCTTAAAGACCCTATATTTTGTGATTAAATTAAAAATGACCAAATTTCGGATTGTTTCCTATATGTGTACTATAACACAATGCTTCTTGCCAAATTTCATAGTTCTAGGTCAACGGGAAGTAGGTTAGATAGGTAGGGTAGATAGCACCCGCACCGATTGCATGCCGTCACGCACCGACTCGCGAAGACGTCGAAACTGATCCATGTGACAGCGCCAGAGGTTTATAACCGCCTGCCGCATCACGTCAGAGATGCTCCCTCACGAGCATCATTCAAGCATAGATTGAAGAACTGGCTTGTCGAACAGGCGTTCTACAAGTTCGACGATATACAAAATATTAAAGAAACAATCTGACTAAACATCAGCTTTCTATCTGACGTATTGAATTATGCACCAATATAATTATTTTATTAGTGTGATATTGCTATTATTTGTTATTTAGTTAATTTTGAACTTGACATTTTGTAATTAAGTTATTATTATTTATTGAAATCACCAGATTATTATTATTATTATTATTTTTTACATTTCTTTTTTGTTGTGTTTTATGTTGAATTTTTTTTTTGCATGACACATTTAATTATGTGTAATATTGCTTGATGAAGCAAAGAATGAAATATTTAATTATTATTATTTTTAATACTTCCTTTTATTATTTGACATGTAACATAATATTTGTTATGAATAAAGAATATGAATATGAATAGGTTGTGATTCCCTTCTGAGTGTCGAAATGTGCGTTTTTTTTCGACTTATTCGGCTGTTACCGAATTTATTTTTTTTATGAAAACTGAGAAGTTTGATTCTTCTCTCTGCAGCAAGATACTATAGATCTACGTATATGGTTTTAATTTCAACTCGATACCTTCACGCGTTCCCGAATAAAAGGTCTTGACACCCGGACGGACGGACAGACAGACAGTCAGACGGACAACAAAGTGATCCTATAAGGGTTCCGTTTTTTTTCTTTTGAGGTACGGAACACTAAAAACGTAAACGGTGACGTAACGTCGATAAGTGGCCGCACACTACTCGGGAACGAGATAATGAATAGTAATTAGCGGACAATAGAGAGATAAGAGATAATTATGTTAACTATCAGTTAGTCAACTGCACCTGTTAATGTTAATGCAATGAGTAATATTTTAAGAAATTGATAAAAAAAGACATGGAGTTCAAAGTCAGCAACATCAAAGATAATATCTTTGATGTGGCTGACTTTGAACTCAGTTTTACTAGCTTTAATTGAATATGCTTAATTGCATCTTTTAAAAAAAATATTTACTAGAAAGAACAATCATTTTTGGTTTAACCATAGCCGCCAAACTACATTACACAGGAAAACACCTGCATTTTGGCGGGTAGACTTAGATTTTTGGAATGTGCTCATTGAACTGTTGCTTTTGTTATCAATCACGATAAAAAAAATAAAACATTGCGCCAGATGAAGGGTATCTTTCGAGTCTAAAAATGCGCGCCTCACTACAAACTAGAAATACAGCGCCAGAACCGTCCGAAAGACAGACAGACAAATAGTTTTGGATGCATATTGCTCTATCTACGTATGTTTGTATGTATGTATATTGTATACATCTCATAGCCGAGTTTTGTGTGCGAGGTGTCGTCATAACCGTCTTTAGTAACCCGGGTGTCATGGGTTACATTTCTTGGAATAATATTATAGAAATCTCATAATAATAATTATAAGATATATAAAAAAACACTCTCAAGCTATACTGCTTACCTACGCTCTCTCTACTAAGAAATAATGATTTTATAAATACACATTTATCTGGGGGCACGGCCGTGCCGGCCATGTGAGCGAGTACGGCCGGGACTATCTTTTCTCGAAGAGATTCGTCGGATAATATTATATACCTCTGTGCATAACTTCTCGCTAAAATCTACACTCAACATCGTAACAAGCGCAACAATTGCACTTGTTACGAAAATCTCTCTTATAATTCGGGTGTTTTGTTACAAGTAATAACATCAATGCAATTACATACAACCATACTCTTTTAAATTATATCTTTAATTAATTGTGGGAAATTTACAAAATTAACATACTATTAAAGGCATTATTAACACAACTATATGTTAAAATGCCGGGGACTGTCTGAAGTCAGACAGATGCAAAAGATTTTATAACAGGTTCCGAAGTTCCAACCAAGGTCAGCCGCCACTTAAAAATATACCATTTCTGGCAGGTAAATAGCGTTCTTATCAGATTCTAACCTTCAAGCTCTTAAGCAAATAATTTATTTATCTAAATAAAATATTACAATTCACAAAAAATCACTGAATTATTTGTTACTAACTGAAAAGAAATATTATTAAAAGAAAAACAAAATATCCGACTGCAAGATTTCACAATTAGAAGGTTAAAGGTACTCTCCTTTCGTTACAATCAGGTAAATCATGACGTAAAAGGAAACATACATGCTCTCTCTCTGACTCTCTCTCTCTCTCTTGGACAGGCGAGTAAGTGTAATAGGAAACCGAAATCTGAATGTTTTGATAGGTCCATACTTCTAGAGGTCTATTTATATTAGCCTTGACTGAAAAATAGTATTTCTGATTTGAAGGCGTATGCGTTTGAAAATGTATACGTTTTTATTAAATAAACTACGTATCAAACGACATCACGTACATCAAGTCCTATAAAAACTCCATTCTACCGAGCAGTATAATATTGCGGTACATTAAGATATCTGTGGCAGTATTCTCGATAAAATCCACCTGCATCCACATCCTTATATCAACATCATATCACACCGCAGCTTTAGCAAATCGTGTATCTGATTACTTTCACTTACTTGGCCGTTGCTTAGCAACCGCCTCGCGCTCGCGCCACCACCACACCGCGGCGCGGCGCTCGCACCGCGTTTAGATGCACGGATTATTTTCATTTTGTGAGTTTTTATGTATTAGATTAGGTATTTATTTTTATAGTTAATATATTTCTAAATATTTACTTACAAATATTCAAGTTTCTACCTCTTAATTGAGATCGAGTAAAAATTGCTTAAAAATTACGTTTGTTGTATGGGAGCCCCCCTTTAATATTTACTTTATTGTTATTTAATTATTTATTTTGAAAGGTAATATACAAGTAAATATTCTGTGAAAATTTGAAGAGTCTACCTGTTACCGTTTTTAATATTGAGCAAAAAAATACGAAAAAAACACGTTTATTGTATGGGGACCCCCCTTAATATTTTATTTTTTTTAATTTTTAGTATTTGTTGTTATAGCGGCAACGGAAATACATCATTTGTGAAAATTTCAGCTTTCTAGCTATCACGGTTTATGAGATACAGCCTGGAGACAGACAGACAGACAGACAGACAGACAGACAGACAGCGAAGTCTTAGTAATAGGGTCCCGTTTTTACCCTTTGGGTACGGAACCCTAAAAAAACACAGTCGAATTTAGAACCTCCTTCTTTTTGTCGGTTAAAAATGTAAAAAAAATTGTTTTGGCTTCTGTATCTATAGCAACGATATGCGATAGTACGAGTAACATAACTTCTATATCGATAGTAGGTAACTAAACAAAAGCAAAAACAGCAATTTTTAAAATGTTTGTCTGTCTGTACAGTGTACTCGATACTGTTGGACGGATTTGGATATATAGACTGATCTGGCATACATTTCGTCCCAAAAATTAGGTGTTAAAAATATTAATAAAGTTCACTTGAAAATCAAACGAACTTACTATGTGAAGTTCGATAAATCAGATACTTAGGTTCACGCGAGAGGCGCAAACATAGTCGCGAGTGCTGGTAATCAGTAAATATTGCTTTTGCATGTGTGCTTTTTACCGTGAAGTAACATTATAAGCGTGGTTTATTGTACTTTCTCCACCTCTCACGAACGTGCCAAGTCCAATAACGAACAATCATCGTAGGCTGCTTAGGGGCTTGCTAGACCATCTATGAAACCGTTAGGGAATTCTACAGACTCCAAGTCTACTAAGAAACGAGATTTAGTTAAATAATTACATTTTAAAAAAAACGACCGACCGACTTCAAAATACGTCTTAGTATAGTGGTCCTTTATTTGGATGACACATTTTTTCCAGTTATTTTATTTTAAAAACTAAACTAGCGACTAGGTACTAGCTACTGAACCGATTGTGAAATTTTTGGAAATTTCCATCTGTTTCCATACGGAACTGAGCAATCTGAAAGTTTAAACTTACTTACAAATTAAAAAAATATACATAACTATTTCGGAGTTATGAGGTAATATTTTATTTAAATACAATAAATACAGTCAATTTGATAACCTACATCTTTTTAAAAGTCGGTTGTATAATAAATTCTTAATCTGGTCTCAGTGTGAACGTTTACAATTTGTTTATTGTCTAGTGTACTCGCTCGACCTTAGTCGAACGAGCGTTACACAGCCGAGCGTGACGGCTCAGTCTCAATCAGAAGTTTTCACTTCAAATATTGACCAGCTCAAGCGGACTTCACGTTGAGCTGTGTGTTCACACCCTTACAAACATTCCACACCTCTTGCTTCTATTATTAGGTACCGAAACAATCGTCACTGCACCTCTTACATATTAAAAGGGCGACGATGCCGAGACGATTGTGTTCATTGAACGGGCCAGAACGTGGGCAGACACAGGAGATTAGCTCTCAGATTACGTGACGCGTCCTCGCCCAGGGAGTTCACTATTCATTACAAAAATTTATGTTGATGTCTACACAAGTTATTATGTCACAGGAATAATAGAGGGCTCGACTCCAACAAGGGTAAAGTTACAGAGTATATCGTTTTTATTTCAACAAAATGACAACAAGTAAAATACCCGTCTGCGTAAAAGCGATTTTTTTCGTAATGTAAGTTACGCTTAAATTTTTTTTTTTTTTTATAGAAGATAGATCTACGATTGACCACCAACTCGCCTGATGTTAACCGACGGTGTGGCCGAGGATGGAGCTCGTCGATCTAGAAGATATCTATTCACTCTAGCCTTGAAAATTCCAAGATTGTAGGTCTCAGGAAACAGAGATGGCGGCAACGAATTCCATTCTTGTGCAGTACGCAACAGGAATATGGATCGGTATCGCTGAGTACGGATTTTTGGCATTTCAACGAGAAATGGGTGGTAATTCGCAGACTTTCTGCTAGTCCTGTAGTGAAATGGGGATACATTACACTTGATATAATGGTGTTGAATGTATACAATGCGCCTGTAGGAAAAGAGGAATTAGACGGAATGTATTTTTTGATACAAAGATAAACCTTCGTTGTCCAACAGACACACGACACTTTTTACATCATCTTTTGCTAAGAGAAACTATATCAAGGGCACTTTTCTTCACAGAACCACATCGTCGATTAACAAATACTTATCAAAATTTGATATTCATTTATATATTCCCATAGTGTGAATTTAATACGTTCACAATTAACTTCCGAATTCTTTGATTCACAAACTTAATTAATTTACAAATTACTTCAAACTGGTCTTTATTTTTTCCGCTCAGTATCTTTTCACCTGCAAGTATTGTAATTATGATTAGTAGATGGGCGCGTACAGCGACAAGCTTTATTTCATATTTTTCCAAACTATAGGCGAAAACTTGTAATTAGCCTCGTAATTTATATAAATGTATAGTTTATTTAAGTATTAAGGATGTAGTTTTGCTAAAAATATAAAATAAAATAAATAAATAAAAACTTTTTATTGTAGGTACACCAGACAAACAATAATATAATTACAAAAACAACTCTTCTCTTCTTCTTGTTTCTATGACTTCCGATATCTGCGCTGGTTGCCTACCGATTTCAACATATATATATATATATATATTCCTATCCGGAAGAAAATACTTCAGAGGTGGCCCCATAAAATGTTCATTTAATTCAGTATTTTAATCATTTCAAATTATATGAATACTAGCTGTGCTTCGCAATTTGTATTCATGTGCACACGAACGGAAATATACAAGAATATACACATTTTCGTCAGCACACGTGTGGTAACGAAATATTGTATATTTTTGTTCTAGTTTTGTCATGTATGTACACATTGCCTTCCACAAATAAATTTAACAATTCAATTTATTTATATCCATGTCTAAAAAGTTCATGGCACTTAATCATAAGTCCTTCAAAAAGATTTTCGCTCTCTTTATACTCAATTTTATCATAATCGGTTCAACCGTTTAATCGCAAACAAGTACCTAACAAACACAGGAGATAAGAGTTACTTTCGATTTATAATATTAGCACAGACTGAGACATGCTACTACTTTAATTCTGTTCGGGAACATACTGATTGAAGTCGATATTACAGTTTTTTCTAAACCTTAATTATACTTTTTACTTTCCCTCAATTTCAATGGCTAACCGTGACAAATCAAAATGTATTGGGTTTAACTGGCTGGGTCTCAGTTGGTTACACGTCGTCACGTAACACCGGTTGAAAAGGTGGACTGACCATAGAAATACCTTTCTTTATTTACATTTGAGGTCCTTTAGAGCTTTTACAGAGTCAATGACACGGTCCAAGGCTTAACTTGAACTGTAAACACGCCGTGATTTAAACGCTTTGTACATTACGTGTTTTTTCATACAATAAGAGAAAACATTTTTCCATCCCTAAATATTATGCTATTTCGGTATTTGAATTAAAATCAAATTTTAACGGAATTTTCGGGTATAGTTTACATACCTTTATGACCTGACGTTTCGAACACTTTGCAGCGTTAAAATTTGTTTCAATTCAATGAGAAACAATCGCGAAAACCGAGATTTACCGAGATTTCGGTAATTGTATTTTACAAGGTTGGAACCACTAATTCACGATACGAAAATTTCAAAATTATAACTTTTAATTTGAAGTTATAACGAAACTAGAAAAAGAAAACCATAGTGGCATTAGAGGCATAACCATTCATAATCCCAATGAGATGAGTGCGAGTCGGACTCGCGCACGAAGGGTTCCGTACCAATATCTATAAAAACGGCAAGAAAATCATGTCTGTTGTATGTTTTTTTTTTTATATATAAATTAACTAAATGTACTTACGAAAAATCTGTATGTAAGGAATCTCGACATATATTATATAGCAATTCCAATTCGATTCAAACAAATTATCGTACATAAAATATCAATTCTAGGAGAAAAAATAAAATATTACAAACTTATTAACTTTTTTGTAATTATCGCAACATCTAAGAAACAATAAACAGATTATATTAATGTCATTCAAGTAAACGAATTGCGTATTTTGAAGTGTCAGTTTTTCAGTTTTTTTAAGTATAATTATTCTCTATGAAATCTTGTTTGAATGAAAATGGAATTTGGTGTGATAAATATGTAATATTATTGTCAAGATTCCTTAGTACAGTTTTGTCATAAGTATATTCAGTCAATGTATATCATCAAAAATATGATAATGCGTGAATGAGACGGCGAACTTTATTCATATATAGCCCCTTAACACAGTAGTTTCTGTGTCGTAACAGGCTTTCTTTAGTTACGTATTAGCTAGCAGGAGATAAAAGATTACAGGATGATTACAGGTTTACAGGCATATTACAAGGTAATCTGATTTAAGCTTGGTTGTTAATGTATGATGAAGGCTGGAAGACTCCGTTGCGTCACCAAAATATTTACGATCTAAAAATATAGGTGAGTAATATAATAAGACTACGTCAACGGAAGCGCACGCGCACTAAAATTGCTGAGCTTTTATACTTTTGCTCAAAAATAGGATCGACAAGGGATATCCATAAGTAAGCAAAAATCATACCTACAAGTAGTAGAAAGATATTGGATATATGATGCTGTTTCCTATAGGTTCTTTTGGAATTGTATGCGAGAGGCCCATATCTAGAAAAGTACAGCTTGTGGCTGAGATGATAATGAAGTAATGAAAAGAAAAAAAATATTTCTGACAGATTGACAGATTTCGATTATTTTATGTGATTGTTAGAGGTACAAAAAAGTAAAAAAGTACAAAAAACACATTGTCGAAACCGGAATATGAATATTTAAGGGTCAAAAATAGTTTTTTCTATAGTAGGCATGCATAGGAAAACGCGCAATGTAGGTACTTACGATAATTTGGTATGCTCAAAGTTATTTTAAGCAATTTTTGGTTCAAACGTAATCCTGAAATAATTGTGCGACCTGTCTGTTACAGAACTAAAAAAAACACTCAATGATTGGTAATAAATCACCCGTTTCGGCAGACGCGGAGCGGACGCGGAGTCGTATCGTCGCGGTGAAATGTTATTAGCCGAATAGTTATTTTTAAGACATGTAGTATGGTTAAAACTAATAATATTGTAAAGATGTTTGAACTTTGAGTCTGCTCGCAAGACAGAGCCAAAAAAGACGTGTGGCACTCGGAGACTGCCCCGGTAAAGCTATTGCATAATAGCTTTACGCGCAGTGTGTTAGGTTATTTTCGTTACGGAATTTCTGGATTCGGTCTCCACGCTCAAGGCCCGCGATAGAAGCTATGCAATAGCTTAAAAAGAAATTTATGATTTATCTGGGACGAAGCCATGAAGTTTGGGCGTGCGTTCTAATGCAACAATAAGCTACAAAAAAGTAGCTAAGCTCTCGGTGAAGGACACGGGACACAGCAATTAAGTTAAATTCTAACTAGAATACTATTTAGAAGGTATCCTACATAAGTACCCAATAGGAGACAAGATTTCAATTCATAGGAGTTCACTTTATTAGCCAATGCCAAAAGGAGGAGATCATTAATTTGTTCTTATTTATGCGGGATGCTGTAGTGTGGGAATGTTAATGTATAATGTCAAATCAGAAACTAGTACTCAATCTAAGATTATATTGTTCTACATACTTGCTTGCAATATTAATTTGTGTATAATAAATTAGTGATATTATATTGATATATATATATATATTTTTTAGTTTCACTTACAGTGCCGTATATAGCCTTTTCTGCGCCCTGTGCAAGCTTCTATAACTGCGCCCTTGTTTTTTTTTTTTTTTTGAAATATTATAGGTACCCTAGCTAGAGCAATGCTATGTATAGACCTACTTTATTTTATTCAAGGTTTAGGGTGATAAAATAAAGCACAAGAACCTTGGTGTTGGTGGACCAAATATCTAATATTTTGGAAGTAAAATCTATTTATTTAAAGAACTAGAACAAACTAAACTCAAATATGCTCGTGCGCTGCCAAAAAAACAAGCGCGATGTTTTGTCTAATTTAACAGACGTTTTTGATGATACTGGCATGTAGGTGTTGGAATCGAGCACTAGGGCCGCAGCGGGAACTTATCAGGAGCAAACCGAAAACATAATAGTCCTGCCTGGTCTGGCCATTCTTGCGCCCTCCAGAGTCTACGCCCTGTGGCACCGCTCTATTTTCACCGTACTGTTTACTTAATATAGTTTATGTTAGTTATTTGTAAGAAATAAAATTATTAAATATATATAATAAGTGTTTTTACATAGTAAATTATACATATTTGGAAAGTGCTAATCAAGCCGTTTCATTTGATGCCCAAACATCACATTACATATTCTTGTGATGTTTACACATGGTACGACAAGAAGTTCAGAACTAATGCAAGTAAAGAAAGGATACAAATGAACAGACATCAAATAAATACAATACATAGGCTGAAATCATCACCTCTTTTTGGCTTTGTCATAGTCAGGTAAAATAGATTTACAACACAATGACTTTTTAGTTAATTCTTTGGCCTTTGTAACTAATATCTGACCTTTACGAAAATTTACCTATAGATAATGACGGTAAATCAGTAATTATCTGGGTTCAACAGTCACAGTTAATTTGATTACTTCTCATTTTATCTCATTTATAATAAACACACAGTAAACAAGATGTGTTTATAAATACAGGCAATGCAGATTCAAACAATCCTTGTCTTGTCATTTTACTAGTAAGAAAAAGATAAAATATCTTTTTAAATAAAAACTACGGGTCACTCATGTCCGTTTTGAGCCGATTTATCCGACTGCGGTTGAAACTATAGTCGGATATTTCGGCTCAAAACAGATGTGAGTGACGTGTAGTTTTTAAGTTAAAATGAGTGAAAACCACGTTAATTTCCATAGTAATAAAATATCTTGTCTAAAGACAAGCATTACAGATCTTGTTCTTGTATCTATAGCAGTTATTGCATAAAATAAATCTTAAAGATTTATAAATAAAGCCGCGTCATATTTAGGAAACTTTACTATAAAAAAATCAGTATTTCCTCAGATATTTTGAATATTTTGGATACAAAATCTTTGTTATACGACCATTATGTCAACTGTTAATGAAGGAACATTTTTTTTAACTATATGTAGATGATACATGGGCGTAGCTATAGCTTTCTCATGGGGGGGGTCCGCGGGTACAAAAATTTATAAAAATATACTACTATTTGCCTCTTTATTTGCGCAGACTATACTCAGACGAGTACTAGTTTCTAAACGTCAATGTTTATATAATTATAATCTTTATATAATATAATAAGTTGTAAACATTTAAATACACGAAAATTAAATTACGGACAAACGTATACCTGTAAATAAAGTGTATAAGTAACGTTGGAACAATATTAATTCATATTAAACTAGAGGTACCCTATGACTTCACCCGTTTTAACGAGCGCTCAGCATTTGCATGACTCAAGTAAACAAAAACATATATAATAAGCATACGCGAGCGAAGCGAGCGCGAATATTTTAGTAGTGTTTTTTATAGTAATATGATTTATTTCTCGTATTAGTGAGCCCGCAGTATTTCCATGAACAAATAGTATCTAATAATGCGCGAGCGAAGCGAGCGCGAAAATTTTTAAGGTTTTTAAAATTAAATCTTGGAAATAATTTAATTCATTGATCGTGTTAGAAAGTGGCCCAGATGAACCAAACAAGTACAAAAGTGTTTAAAAAAATGAAGTATCCGACTGGATGAGTAAGACTGACTTACGCAATCAAAAAATATAAATATAACCATTTGAATGCATTGATTTCAAATTTAAGCATGGCACTTTAAGAGTCTTGTTCGATCTTCTCGAAATTATTAACGCAAAAATATTTTTTTTATGTAAAATAGGCTTGGATCGAATTGAATTTTTCATGGAATATTTGTGTTTTTTTTTACGTAAGATAGATCTAACTGATCTCCAACTCGCCTGATATTTAGCGATGTTATTTTCTAGTTTTACGAACGAAGATCTTTTTATAAGTTCATTCAGTCGTTTTATATGTATATCTTCAAAAATATGGGCATGCACGAGCGATCGCTTCGCTTTGGCACGCGAAAAATGTTGAAGCAAATTAAGTAAACTTTAAAAAAGAGCAGGGATTTTTCATAATTGCCAGGATATTTTGGGGGAGGTTGAACCCCTAAGCCCCTGCTTAATTTCCGCCCGATTAGGAATCGGCCTGGAAACTATATCTCCATCTCTCTCAATTTGTATAGATATGACAGAGATGAAGTTAGGGTTTCTTAAAAAGTATGTATATTAAAAAAAAAAACGACAGCAGAAAAACAGTTTTTTGCAGTCTAACTTACGATTTCGATACTTTTAATACGCTGTTGAGTGTACGTTTTTTGTGAGAAAGTATGCGTAAAATTGCTGTAAAAGATTATAAACGCGCATTCTTTAGAATAATTCTAAAAAACGCTTGTTTATTACGAAATAGTGCGTTAGTGATTACGAAAAAACGTTTTATTTTTATTTTTGAAAGAGATGTATTATGATTACAAAAAATATGGCCTACTTATGACACTTTGGAAACGAAGACGACTGTTTTGACACATCAACCTCGCACATCAAATCCGTCAAACCATTCAGGCTGTCATATAGAAACATACATAGGTATGTATGTATGTTACATACATACATACACTCGAAAAACATTACCCTCCTTCTTACGCAATCTGGTAAAAATATATAGTTTCCATTTGATATACGCGTTTGTAGTATGCGCGGGCGAAAGACGAACATGGGTCATACTGCATCTCTTAAGCTAAGCTGTAGTTTTTTTTTTCGGCCAATGCTATGGGGGGGGTCCGGACCCCCTGGACCCCCCCCTTATATACGCCCATGAGATGATATAAACATAAAATTACAATTTGGGTTTATCTAGGTAAAAAAAAGATTGGTGGGCTGTGAGCACAGTTAGCTATATATATAGATTAAATTCCTAGATAGAGGCTTATTAAAAAACTTTTTTCCATACAAGTTAAAACTAATTGTTCTCAAGAATCTCAGTAAGTAAGTACATTTTTTTACAATAATTTTATTTACTTAATACTTTTTTACTGAGCTAATAGAACATCATGCCTACAAAGCATGGCAAACAATTATTATTTTAAATGGTCTATCGAGTCATGTCTAATAGATAAATGATATTAATTAAGGACATATTATCAGCACTGTTGATAAATATGAAAATGATAAAGATACCTGATATCTTTGTTTTCATTTTGCAATACCTTTTCTATGCATTATGATCTTTTAGCTATCAAACATCAAGATTAACCAGAGATTATAGTAAAAGGATCACAGGCAAAACTAAAAATAAGCTAATTTCAAGTTAACTTTAGAAATAAATTACACTTATTTGTATTTCACTTGTCCTTTACTGGGCTTCATACAACATTTTAAATTGTAAGTTCTGGTTGTTTGTTTAATACAATAGGTGTTAAGCCATTTCAATTAGTCCAATGATATAAAAAAAAGAAAATCTGCCCATTCAATAAGAAAATCAGATAAATCTATAAAACATAAGTTGTTGTATTATAAGTAATATTTAGTGACAAATCATTTCATATTTTAGGTCAGAATGTAGATCAGGTTTGTAACTGTCTTTTAAAAAAGTTAGCCAAGGCTATGCTGTAATCTGTATTACCTCAGGAAACTATGCAGATCTTAACTGCATAAAACATAACACTGAGAAAGTTTTAGTACATACAATCCTAAACATCTACTTTGTCATATAACACACGAAAAAACCGGCCAAGTGCGAGTCGTACTCGCGCTCAACGGGTCCGTACCATTATCTATAAAAACGGCAAAAATAAACACGTTAGTTGTATGAGAGCCCCCTTAAATATTAATTTAATTTTTAAAGTGAATAATATAACTAAATATTCTGTGAATATTTCAAGCGTCTACCTGTTGCCGTTATCAATATCAAGCAAAAACGAGCAAAAAAAATCACGTTTGTTGAATGGGAGCTCCCTTAAATATTTATTTTCTGTTTTTTAGTATTTGTTGCTATAGTGGCAACAGAAATACATCATCTGTGAAAATTTCAACTGTCTAACTATAACGGTTCATGAGATAAAGCCTGGTGACAGACGGACGGGCGGACAGACAGATAGCGGAGTCTTAGTAATAGGGTCCCGTTTTTACCCTTTGGGTACGGAACACTAAAAACTAAAAAAGTTAGATATGTGGGCAAATAAAAGTGCCCGCTACCTTGATCATGATAAGATGACCGTCCAATAAAATAGCTAAGTATTCCACTCACCTGCAAGGGTAAATCTGTCCATATAATTGATGAGGTTGACGAAACACAGTATTCCCACGGTCATGAATTCTTGGATGGTCACATCCCTTAGAGTATCTCGTCTTCTCGCCTGCTTCTCTTGCAGTAACGCCGTCGCCGAATCATTGTCACTGTTTACCACTAACTGTTGATTCGAAGTGTTCGGAGTTATACCACTCTTGTCCATCGTGAAAACACACAACACCTAGTCTTTCGCTGTACCACCGCCGGTCGACTTTCAAAACTTTGGACGCTAATTTCCAATCTTAGTAAAGGTTATATATATTCGTAACTGTTTGTATTTTTAAATAACAAACCTATGTGATAAATAAACGAAATAATAACAAAAATATAGTATTTATGTAACTAAATAAATACCAAAGAAAATTTAACTTTGATTTAACTACAACCCGTCATCCCAATTCGAAGTTTGTGACGTGAGTGAACAATACAAAGATAATTGTTGAGTTGAGTGATTTGAGAGAATGAATTTTTTCTATTTTTGACGTTTAACGTTGACAAACCTGACGTTCTACTTCTTCTTCTTTATTGAACTCGCGCGATTAACACACTTGCCAGAGTCAATCTACATGTTTCGTAAAATAAGAAGTTTTAATTTGTATATATATACAAATTATAAGACGTCTTACCGGAAAAAACCTCTCTAACCGAAGCTTAAAGCCTTGAGCAGTCGTAAACTTTTTTTTTTCATCGAAAAAAACGATACAAATTCATAGAGGCCATAAACATAAAATAGATTTTTGGGGGTTTTGGCGGGAACGTCTTAGTAACGTGTTGTTGTTTTGTTTTATTTTCCTAAACTTGTGTTATTTTGAACATTAATGCTATAAAAATGGTGGTGTTTTATTCATTAAGTTTTCGATAAAGTGCGTGAGTGTAGGCAAGTAAAATAAAGCAGTAAAACGTGTGATTTTACGTTGTCGGCAAAACTCTATAGAAGTTTCTAGTAAAGTCGCCACCACTTTACTGAAGCAGGACTCGACTTAAATTAACTTGACTGTATACATGACTTAGATTGTGACTAGGACATTTACAACTTGTTTTATTAAAGAAACTTGAAAATATCTTAATACTTGACACTGGCAAATGCTTAAATGCGGGTCCAATACAAAAAAGAAGAAGAACATAAAATACGCACAGAGAAACAAAATACGTCAAATGTGCGACGCCAAATTCCTCATCATGAGGAGAAGAAAAAATAATAAAAAAATACGTCAATAAAGAATAGGGTTAAAACACAGAATTCGCCCTATTACATAGGACCCAGAAGGATAATCTCCATACAAACCGCCTTTTAAATTCGGGCCAATTTTATTTTTTCAATTTGACACTTCATTTTTTTATAAATTTATTTTTAACCGTAGATACACGTCCATTTGCCAAATTTATCTACAAAGTTGCCTTTGAAAAGGATATCTCCCGATTTGATCGGGTAATTATGATTAATGATCCATGGGAGATTCATACAATCATATAACTGAAATAATAGTAACTTTGAAGTCTGTTGTTTCAGTTTTTTAAACTATAAAATTATTATATTTGTTATTTTGAGCGAAATTTAGGTATAAACGTGAAAATTTTGTCGGTACACGTTTATCACGGTCAAAATATCACATATAAAATAACAGCTACTGTTAATACATTGTAATAGTGTTCTTATGACTCTAAAAGAAAATCTGAAATCAAAAATGAAATCAGTAATTTAAATAATGTTATATCTATGGGTGCCGCGTGCGAGCGAAACAGGCAGCGGCGCCACTTTCATCACTTTTTAGAAGAATCTAATGTATTTTTATTTTGTAAATAAAAAATACAGTTCATGATGATAGTATTTACTAAATAAGTTTATACATGCAATTTACAAATTGTGACGTCATATAACTGATGTCACAGCGGCAATGAATCGACTAATACCTCATTCATAAAAAAACTAACTCAGTAGCTCAGTAGAAGTTATTCACAATTATTTTTTCCAATAAACTTCATTTCATTTCTATTTGACTCTGATATGTCATATTTTATTTTAGTAAACTTTAAGCCGGCCTTAACACGGACTTTGAGTTGCACGATCTGTTGAGAGGAATAAGAGTCAAAGTAATTGTGACTGGAAAGACTATATTTTTATGCTACGGCGAAACATACGCGTGTGTGTATGTGTGTGTGTGTGCGTGATAAATGTGTACATAATGTAGGTTAAGATCACGAAGGTTCTTTTTGCTTTCGCATCAGTTGACAGTCAGGTAAACATATATTACGTTTTTTTTGTTGGAGTGCAACGGTCCACGCCCAGCTATTTCATTCGGAACTTCATTTTTGAAAATAGGATAAAACAGCAAATGTTTATTTTACTATAGCAGAGTTCCTACATTGTGGTTAACGTAGCACTATTTTTTGTCCTCCGTATTCATTAACACATTACTGCCTCTCGAAATCTAATGGATTTATCACAATACTTAGATAAGTATGTCAATGGTTAATTCGTAGCACCAGTAATGGACCAAATTAATTTGATTAAATTCTACTGAATAAATAAATTTTCACACCTATTTACAAACAATATAGTATAGGTAAATACAAATGATACAGGGAAATTGAGAAAACATATACTGGCAATACAGAAATAAATAAAAAAAAACCTAATTTTTTTTTTTTTTTTTTGTAATGTTTCAAGAAACATCGTTTTATTAGGGTTCCGTAGTAACTACGGGGAACCCGTATAATTCCGTTATGTCCGTCTGTCTGTCTGTCCGTATGTCACAGTCATTTTACTCTGAGACTATTAACCCTATAAAAACAAATTTTTATACATAATTGTGTTTTGTGAGCCGCTACAAAATGTGAACGTACGAACGTAGTAAAATTAAAAAAAAAAAAAAAAATAGAGATTGGGTTTTTCATATACACAATAAAGACTGGATCATTTTTTAACCCCCACCCTATCGTGTCTCAGATGTGATATGTGCGAGATGTAGCTAGCTAAAGTTAAAAAGTTGTCTCCCCCCCCCCCCCCCCCCCTACATTTCTCAACTAAGACCTAAAAATTCATTATTAACCATAATAGTAGACGATATTAAATACTTTCAATGAAAATTATTTTGAACATTCTGTGATTCCAACTTCTCTATGGGACTATAAATTTAAATTTGAATAAATGTTATTAATGTCATGATTTTATAATTTAAAGTAACCTTTGAAGGTATTGCTCAATGTTGTAAACGCTGGCGCACTGTTTTTGTTATGTATTTACATTTATTGTGGAAATTCACTGAACAAATTGTTAAGCGAGAATTCGGTTTCCACCAAGGATCATTTTGACTTCGCCTTACTATATCTGCCCAATGTTCTGCTTGTACAGCATCAACTAGAAAATCTAAACAGAATAATTAGCATGGTGCTGTGTTAGTTTGAGAATTAAAAATTATCGTAAAATCAAATACCATGTATCACGTACAAAGGTCACCGACATAGCACAGCTGATTAGCAAGTTGAAGTGGCAGTGAATGTAGAACTGATGGCCAATGGGGCTGAAAGTTCTCGAGTGGACACCACGCCCCGGCAAGCGTAGCGTAGGAAGACCAGCCATGAAATGGACAGATGAACTTATACAAGTGGCAGTAAGATGCTGGATTTAAGCCGCTTCCAATCGGCTTTTATAGAAATCCATGGGGGAGACCTATGTCCAGCAGTGGACTTCTTATGACTGAGATGATGATGATGATTCACATATCATAATTATTATAGTTTACAAAACTAGCAAAACCGACTTCAAAATTCGCAATTTTGTTTTAAAAACCAAACTACTGACCGATTTTGAGATTTGAAAGGAATTTTAAATCAATTTAAATGACGAAATCATGCGAGTAACATATAAGAAAAATATAAGCTAACTGATAATCTCGTTTTTGAAGTCCGTAAAAATGATAATTGTTATCGATAACTTATATTACATCGACCCATCTCTAATTCTTTGCAGTAATTTGTACAAATAATAAAATCAATTCATGAAATGAAATGCATATATGCTTTTTATACTAATATTCGCGAATGTTATTTATTAAAATGAAATAAATTTCACCAATTTCATCGCGTATATTTCACATAATTTAAGACCCGATTTTTCAAACACTGGAGCATCCGTGGTCATAAGTGAGACACGAACATACGCTACAAATACGTAAAAATTTGTTTCATTTCGCTTTGTAGACTGTTAGAAATATATTTTTGCTACTTAGAGATGGAAGGTGATAATGTTTTCCATAGTTTTTTAAAGAAGTTTGTAATTTTTACAAGATAGTTTAACACAGTTCACCATCTTGGCACCGTATGAATTGAGAAGTGATTGCGATGAGATGACGTTTAAGATTAAATGACGTTTGTGATGTGTCATTAGCAAACACCTGATTTTGGTGTTAAGTTTTTGGAACAATATTTTGTATCGCATTAGGAGTCTTGTAAGTCTTTGGGTTAAAACTTAAAAATCATAAAATAAAAACACCCGTTGTGTTCTTTGAATTAAAGTGATAATTATACTTCACTTCTTCATCATTACAATTGTACTCAAAAATTAATATTGGTACCATGAATAAACTCTGGTTCGTTATCTTTCTTTTAAGTTGTTCTGACATTTTTGCAAAGAAATCTAAAGATGAAGACAAGCCGTCTTGGGCGAAGAAAGATATAAGAGACTTCTCAGATGCCGATTTGGAAAGGTTTGTACAGGAATACAGTTATATACAAAGAATTACAGTACGTTAGTAGGTACTTATAGATCACTGGCTATACACATAATTTACTCATCAACACAGACCAGTAAGATACTACGTATCTCATCAATCTCTAATCGTAAAGCCCACAGTCCACAGCCCAAAGCCCTCAGTGTTCCAGCTTAATTTTTCCTTCACTTTTTCCTGTTTACTATATTTGCAAAATTATTCCACATAACTAAAACTTATTTGGTAGGTTTCTGTGAAACTTCATTTATTGCTCAGTAAGTTCTAAATCCGTCTATGGTATCTTTTAGGTGGGCTAAAATGTTGAAGCTACTAAACCATTTTTAGGGTTCCGTACCTCGAAAGGAAAAAACGGAACCCTTATAGGATATATAAGTACTGCCGAAGCAAATCCCTTATAGGATCACTTTGTTGTCCATCTGTCTGTCCGGGTGTCAAGACCTTTATCTCGGGAACGCGTAAAGGTATCGTGTTGAAATTAAAACCATTTACACAGATCCATAGTATCTTGCTTCAGAAAGAAAAATAAAATTTCTGTTTTTGTAAAAAAAAGTTACAGCCGAATATGACGTAAAAAATGCACATTTCGACACTCACAAGGGAGTCAAAACCTATAGGGTACTTCCCGTTAACCTAGAACTATGAAATTTGGCAAGAAGCATTATTTTATAGAAAAAAAAACGAAAACATTTTTAATTTGATCAAAAAAAATAGGGTCTGTATGCAAGGAATGAGGGGTCCAAATTTTGAAGTGAATTAACCATATCATGTGGGGTATCGTATGAAAGATCTTAATTATCATAAGTTAAAACAGGTTTTTAAATATTTTTATGATGTACCTATATTTATCAGTTTATGAAGGAAAATATAAAAAAATATGATTTACCCCTTTTATCTACTAGTTTGTATGGTGGGCGAGTCTGACTCACACTTGTCCGGTTTTTTCTTTATTGTGAAAGATATTTTAGTAATGATCCTTTTTTTTCTTAGATTATTTGACCAATGGGAGGAAGATGAGGAACCTCTACCTGAAGATGAGTTACCAGAACATCTTCGGAAACCACCACCGTTAGATATGACCAAATTAGACATGTCTAATCCAGAGTCAGTGCTACAAGCTACTAAGAAAGGACAAACACTCATGATGTTTGTATCTGTTGCAAACAAGCCAAGTAGAGCACGAACAGAGGAGCTAACTAAAATATGGCAAACAGGACTTTGGAGCAATCATATTCAAGCAGAGAGGTATTATTTTACTAGCAATATTGTCATTTGTAGGTGAAAAACATTATTAAGTTCATAGATTTACTGCTATTATACATACTGGATATTATACATAAGATCGGGATGCTTTACACAATAACTCCTGAGGTATTTTTTAAATGCATGATAATAGTGCATGTTTTTTCACATTGTTGTAAAGAAACTTGGGCCCAACAAGCCTGGTGTGTGTAGCCGCACTGTGGGAGTAGAAAAAATACAAAGTGTGTGTTATCAGCAGTATTTCAGTTCAATACAAAATATACTGTAAACTTCAATAACAACATTCAAAGGACCAGGCATATTTGTATGTTATGAAGAGTTTTCGTTTTATAGAGTAAAAAAAGAAATACTACCAAACATCTTGTCTTAGCCACCACTCGGTCACAACCTCACTTCACCTGTCATCACTGCGTCTAGCAACATTCCTGCCCATTCCATTTTAATTTCATTAAAAGAGAGCATAGACCTCTCCAAGGCTCTCTGCGTCACTCTAATTTTCTGCACAGCCTCATGTGTGAACGTCCATATTTCGGCATCATATGTCATGGTAGGCAGAACACAAGTTTATCAATTAACAGGAGTTTATAAAAAAAATTTAGTGTATGTACACCAATTACTCTGTCATTCATGAACTAATTTTTGTGTTTCTTGAATCTGTGTACAGAGAATGCTCTCAAGATGGCACTATATAAATTTTTATAAACATTGCCATATTACTTTTTATTCCAACAGGTACCTCATTGATGATGACCGAGCTATATTCATGTTCAAAGATGGATCACAAGCTTGGACTGCAATGGAATATCTTTTAGAACAAGATGAGCTGAAGGAAGTTCAGTTAGAAAGCCAAACATATCCAGGCAAGAATCCTGATGTTAGAAATAAAGCTGTTAGAGATGAGTTGTAAGAGATCTGAAACATTCCTCAATAATTTAAGATTTGTGTCATCAAAAATGATACAAACACTACATGCACATACACTATATAAGGGGAATAACTCTTATATTTATGATTCAAATGGCAATACTTATCCAGCCCTTCCTACAGTTAATTCATTTATTTCACCCTATTACTGCCCCTTTTTTATATGGGGAAATGCCTTCGCATAACGCACTGCCACGGGGTTATGTGGGACTTGAACCCACTAAAACCCCATGATGTTCCCTCTCATCCGTGGTGGTCGTGGGTACCTTTTAGGACTCCATCACACGACCACACGACCCGCCGCGGCCGTCCGGCACCAGACCCTCCTCTGAGGGTTACGGGTGAAACACCTTCCCCCCCACGTCGCGACGCGCCAGAACAGTGTAACGCGTAGCGACCTCCTTGTCTGGAACCGAGGCAAGCTCGGTCATCCAGGTACTATATATATGTATAAACACCTCAATATCAACTGATTTTCTAAAAGCATTTGTTTTGTACATAACTTGATCAAGCTAGTATGCTAATGGTTGTAAGCTTAGGGTGTAAGTAATGAAATAAATTTTCTTTTTTAATTGCCTTTTTTTATTTATAAAAATAGGAATGTTACCAGAGCCTGCTAATACAATCTTATAAACTTAAAATGCAGGTATAGCTTTGACAATTGTCATACTTTGAGAACCATTCAGTATTGATGTTATCTTTATGATTTAATTTAGATTACATTTTTTTTATGATCAATGTATATTCTGTTTTCCCATATAGAAGAGTATTCATCGAAAGTGAAAAAAATACTACATAATTTACTAGATTCTAACTGAAACAATGAAAAAAAGAAAAAGCATCCACAATATATTGTATTTTTGATGAGATAATTTGCAGATATGTATTAGTCTACACTTAAAGAGAAATATTTCACTACAATTAGGTATAATGTTTTTTTACATGATTGGAACCAGTATGACATGGCTTGTTTTTCTTTTCCTTTTAATGCATCTTCAAAACAATTTAGTTGAAACTTGTAGTTTGAATAGAAAATAAACTACCAGTGATATAAATGAATAAAATGCTTGCTACATGATCTGGTTAACCAGTAAATATGACAATTGTAAACTTAAGTTTATTTTGTTCAAATATGTCCATGGTCTGTTTAAACACTATAAAGCATCAGTGGCTCTGAAATGTTCTTCATTAATAGTTGAGTAGATGTGGCCTTCTCCACACATCCATTCTAGAATACTCCTGAAATAAAAGAATATGTGATTAGTTTATATCATGTATAGCATATCTAAAAATCGCTAAATTTTACAATTTAATGTGATATGTGACAAATTAATATTAATCATGAATACAGTATATTAGGAAAATGATTGGAGTAGCACTTTTGTCAAAACTTATAGGACATTAGCTACTAGAAATTCTGGTAGACATAAACAATCCATACATTATATCAGCACACATTATAAAACAAGTGCAAAGCAACATGAGAACTACCTAGTAGCTAGGTAGTGGTTAGGTATGATTTTAGGCAAATTAAAAAATATTATTGGGTAAATTTGAATTAAGAAATATGTATGTTGCTTGACTGTAATTTGTATTATAGTTATTTATTCAATTAAATCAAATCTAAAATATAAATTATATATAAAAATAAACATATAATTATACAAAAATAAACAAAATAAAATACTAACTCAAACTCCATTTCTGACATCTTATCTTTTAATGTTGCATACATATCTTGCTTGCTGATCCCTTGTTCCAGGGTAGCGGCCTTGATAAGATTTAGGACCAACATTTGGCGTGGATTAAGGCCATTTACAGAGCCTCCATTACCCATGCCTACCATGGAATTGGCTGGCATTGCATTATTATTGAATGCAAGATTTTCATTTGGTACTTTTTCCTGAAATGATTAAGTTTATATTTAATGTTTTTTTTACACATTCAAGATAAACTATTATGATTGTAGATAAAAATAGTCAACTAAGGGCCAACATATCATAACTGTCATAAGCAGCTGATAAAATACTTAATTTGTGAGCCTGCTGCATATATTGCAAGGTACATATACATGTTTCACATATATCCATGTCAGCTGCATTAACTATAACCCTATTGTTAGTTACAAAATAGGCATTTCATGATCCCGACATGTTAATTATTCATATTTTTTTTTCATATAACATTTTGGTAATGTATTAGAATGGGAATTGAATCCCAAATGATATAGATTTATATAAGATTTAGGTGATTGGTGAAACTTTTTCTTAAGGGTGGGATTTTAACTAGGATATTGGCCCTAAAAATTACTGCAATGTTTTTTTAAATTGTATTCCATCACCTATATCTCAAGCTTAGTTGGGATGTAAACCTACCCTGTAAATGTAATTTTGAACTACTAAGCTACAAAGGCATACCTTCTTTGATTCAGCTTCCATTTTAACTTTATTGTTGACACACTGTAGGTAGTGGAATGTAATAGCATTGGCATCAGTAACAGGTATTATTTTGAATGCCATCAGGACTCTCTTTCCTTTACTTGTTTTCACACTGCCATAAATTTGAATGTAGTCATTAACTTGAACTTTTGGTGTGGATTTATCCTGAAACATAACCATTAGAAAGTAATAACACTATGTTTTTAAATGACAGGCAAAACCCATAAACTTATAATGAAAACTATACAGAATAACTTTTCTGTTTTATAAAGCAGCTGCAGCTAGTAGTCAGTGGTAAAATTGTAGGAAAAGGTAGAAAATATCAAAACGTTAAACAACATGTCCCATAAAAATATTTTGCAAATAAATTCAACTATCCATGTCTTAAAATTAATTAATGTTGAACAAACTGGTAATCAATGAAAGCTCAGATTTTCTAAATTATGAGTTGTCATTCATAACCAGTCTATTAATTATACAGTAATTTTAAAACAAAAAATTGATCTGACTATGATCTAATACCTTTAAACGAACAATTCTTGTATGTATATATATGTTACGGGTAGAACCCGAAGCGCGTTACCTCTACTTTTAGCCGGTTAGAACTAGGTGTGGCCTCTTGGTTAAATCTAGTATATGAAAATCTAGTAAGTATATAAATCTATATACAAAAAATAATTAAAAATCAGTCTAGTTTACAAAGAGACTTTACCAGTTTGTTTTTAAAAACATATAGTGTATCATTGAAGATGTCGAGATCATCCAATGATACGTTAAATTCATTATAAGTGCGACATAATCTTTGTGTAGGTGAGTTGACGGCCAAATTGGTTCTATCAGTTTGCCGCCATCCCATTATTCGTGTAATCCTGTATCTAGGATAGCGACAAGGTACATGTAAAGATAATTCTTCCAAGATAGATGGACAGTTGGAAAATCCATAGATAGCTTTATGAAGAAATGTCAGAACACAGATCTTTCGTCTATCGCGCAAAGTGTGCATCTTTAAAAAACTCAAAACGATTCTCATAAGGACTTCTGTGGGAAATGCCTTGGCTTGATAAAGCCAATGATTTTGTAAAGCACATTGGATGCCTTCGATACGCTGAGAATGCACCACATAAAATGGATTCCCATACTCCAGACAGCTGCGTACCATCAAATAATACAGTATAATTTTTGTAAGAGGAAATCTGAAGCTTTTAGTGTATGCCTGATAAAACCTGGCAACTGTGCAGCTTTTTTCATGATTAGATCAATGTGAGATTTAAAGGACAGTTTGCTATCAATAATTACTCCTAAGTCCTTTTTTTCTTATGAGTGTATTTAATATAAAAACATTTTTGAGCATTGAGATGCATCCTATTTTCATTTCATATATATAATCTGAATATCAGAAACAGCCCCACGATTCTAATAAAATTTGGTTTGAAGGAGGTTTCATTTTTAGTGAACCTGGGTTTGCATTTTCAGTCATAAAAAATCCGAGTGGAGCTCAGTCGCCCAGGTACTGAACTATTATATCCCCAAAATGTGGATAGCAATGAAACTCTTCAGGCTTAAATAACTGAGCTTAATTATGCTATCGTTATAGCATAATTAAGTTAAATCAGTTACAGAATTTCATTTAGTCCACTGGCAAGTATAAGTCATTCAAAGGCAAATGTTGGAGAGGAGAAAATGATATGTTCAATATCTGCTATTAAAGTATTACATTATTCACATGTGTCTTTTGATATTATCCCCAGTCTTGACAAATGTAAAGGTGTAGTGGAATGTCCAAAACTGAGTCTGTAAATTGTTGTGATAAACTTTCAACTGGCAGACTTAACTATACATTGTATCACAGCACACTAGGTAAGTCTTCTTAAATAGTTCCATACCATTTTCCTTTAATATTTTGGTATTTTTTCCACACCTCTTCAAAATCCAACATTTTCACATTTATAGAGCAATGAACTAGTAATAACAATAACTATTCTGTTATCTAACTACAATTCTACATCAAGTCAATTCCCTCATATGCAGTTTTGTCTGTTATTTTAATACCAGAATCAGAATCAGAAAATATTTATTGTATAAACTGCCAGAAAAGCCACATGTAATGTTATCTAAATGATTCTATCCCTTTACGATATACATTACAATTAAAGAGTTACAAAACCTTGTTTCTAATTACAACCTTTTTTAACTACCTACACAATTATTTTACTGTTTGAAATCAGAATGTTAAAACTTACATCATCATCCATGGTTTCTGAATCAAGCCACAGCGAAGCTCGCATTCTTCCTGTGATGTCTTGTATGGTGTAGGTGATTTTACTGCTTTGCATACGTATGTTTCGTACACGCGCTACAATACACACGATCTGAATTTCCGTACCCCATATTTTGACACCGTCATCACCACTATGCAGTGCTTGCTTTATTACGATGGGTGCTGTCCTGGATGCTCTTCTTCCCTACAAGTTTAAGGTTAGTTGGACAATATGAATCATATTAGGTTAATAACATTTACGCACTTTAGGCCATTAGAAGTACGATTAGATACTTACTGTTTTCTGTGGTTGATTAGGTGTATTTACATTACCGAATTGGTTACCGGAATTGAGAAATCCTCCACCAAACGCCGATTGATCTGCAAGTAAAAATATAATTTTAATCGTACTTTTAAATAAAGAAATCATTACATAAATCGACAGTATATTTACCATTCCACATTTTGTGAGGAAATTAGATGAAGTAGCTAGTGAAAATATGAGAAAGTATAAGTTTGAAAAATTGTTTATTGTCTTCGATTTGACTGACTGACATTGACATGACATTTAAAAGCGCGCCAGTGCCAGCAGCCAACAACGGAGTATTTTTTTTGGTTGCGTTTTTCCTTTGAGGGAAATGCAAAGGGTACAGAGCCCATAAAGCCAACGTCCAACCTTAAAGTAACAGCTAACCGCTAATTTTAATTTAGCAGGAAAAAAAAACATTATAATTTTTGCTCACGTAGGTGTAGTATCTTTTTAGGGTTCCGTACCCAAAGGGTAAAAACGGGACCCTATTACTAAGACTTCGCTGTGTGTCTGTCTGTCTGTCTGTCTCCAGGCTGTATCTCATAAACCGTGATAGCTAGAAAGCTGAAATTTTCACAAATGATGTATTTCCGTTGCCGCTATAACAACAAATACTAAAAATTAAAAAAAAATTAAGGGGGATCCCGATACAATAAACTTATATAAGATACAATTTTTTTGCTCAATATTAAAAACGGTAACAGGTAGACGCTTCAAATTTTCACAGAATATTTACTTGTATATTACCTTTCAAAATAAATAATTAAATAACAATAAAGTAAATATTAAAGGGGGGCTCACATACAACAAACGTGTTTTTTTTCCATTTTTATATATAATGGTACGGAACCCTTCGTGCGCGAGTCCAACTCGCACTTGGCCGGTTTTTTACATCTATAGATAATAATTTTCCGAGAGCCAGAATCCTACCCAGACCACACGATAAAAAAAGAGCAAAACCAGCAATGTATGCTGATCTTTTGATAAATGAAAATAAATCAGTTTTATCTATGGTTTTTTTACAAGTTTTGTTTACAATTATCGTTTAATTTGAATGCAAAACATGAATGCCAAATAGATTAGTATTCATTTATTTATGTGCGAAATCTATTATTATGGCTTCCAAAACTTTCCATATAGGAAAGTATTATGTTACCTTTAAACGTGGCTTCGAGGACTCGAAGAAAGATATTACTGTTACAGTGGATAAAGTTTTTGAAAGTGATAGTCTGGTAAGCGTCCTAAAATTTAAATCCTTACTGCAATTTTGTGATAAATTGATGCTAAATATTTTCATAACGCTTTCACTTTCCAGAAAATATCACTATCTGATGAAGACAACGCGCAGTTTTTGTGTGTGCTAATTATAACCCGATTAGATTATGAAGACTTAAAGAAACAGCAGGGTTTGCTTGTAGATTTTGACAATTTCCCTTCACAGCTTGTAAGGCTTTTACAACAATGCGCTTCTAACAATATGTGAGTGAACCTATAAACCGTTTTCAAACTCTTACACTAACTTGCTTGAACAACTTTCTATAGTGTCCAGACTGCATATTTTGAAGACTGAAGTCTGTAAGATCTATCGTGATCTTTAGAATATACATATTACCTATATCTCTAAAAAAAAATATGATGTAATCAATCTGGGTTTTTGTAGTACCTACCTTTGTTTTTGCCCGACTGCGTAAGAAGGAGGGTTATATTTATTGAGTGTATATATGTATCTGGGTATGTATGTTTCTATAAGATCGCCTACAGCCAGAACGGCTTGACTGATTTTGATGTGTGAGGTATTAGATTTTTCTTCACTACCTGGGTGTCATGGGCTATATAACCACATTAGGGGGCGTCCATAAATTACGTGAGGTGTTTAAGGGGGGGAGGGGGTCGAGTCAAATCTCATCTAATCTTACGTTGGAGAGAGGGGGGGTCTCGGCAAATATCACGCAATTTTTTTTTCTGATTGAAACAAAAAAAAATTATTCTATTTTGGTCTATTTAATCCAGATTGTACATGCTTAAGATTAAATCTTAAGCGTAATCGTAGTACGATTAAGATCGTTTACGTAAGAAACTCACATTTTGAAAAATCTCACGTGAGATTCGGGGATGGGGGAGGGGGTTGAATAAAATCTCACGACATCTCACCAGGGGGGGAGGGAGGGGCAGAAAATTTAAAAAAACACCTCACGTAATTTATGGACGCCCCCTTATTTTATAAAAACAATGGTATAAGAATCATGCAGATGAAATGCATATTGAGCTCTCAGTAGTAAAATTGACGTAATATCCACAGGTTTCTTATAATGCAGCAAACAAATCCAGCACAATATTACTTAGAAGTAGTAGAACATAATGAATTCAAACGACTAGTGCATCTATCACTGAGGACGGGCCCTGCTACTGATGCTGATATTAAACAGCATATGGCTGACAGCATTAATCATTTAAAAGTGAGTATCTAACAATAAATTTTAACAAAAATATTCTCGCAGTACAGTGCGGCAATGCAGCGATTGTGCAGGGGACTTTGGGCCTAGGATTTGTGAGGGAAACCGGTAACTAGGCTGCACACCTTTAAAACTGTTAGTAAAGATAATTTCAATTAATCAAATCCTCCTTGTTTCATAGTTTAAATAACAAGCTACATATGTGTAGAAAAAAATTAAAACTGGAATATCATGTACAATATATTAACTATAAATAGTTTCTGCCTTTTAACCAATGAATTAAGAATATTATGGAAATGTAACAATGGGCCAAAATTTATGAAACATACCTAACACCGCGGTGGGCAGTGCTTCAATGTGACACCACATGAGTTTCCACTCGTACTGTATGTGCCGCCTCGAGAATTTGTCCAAAGCGCTTTATATTCATAGCCAAGACATGGCATTGTATATGCTCAAGTGGTTCCACAACCGCTCTGACATGAACATACAAGAACGAATATCTTTATATCGACAATAATTTCATTATTTTATCTGCAAAGTTTGTGTTGCTCGAAAGAGTGAGGTAACACTATTAGGTAACCGATACTGTTGCTGCCGATATTCCCAGTTATCATAACGTCATTAGTAATTATAATCATATGTTAAAATGACTTAGTTGAGATGAGGTAAGATTTTTATTTTACTGTATAAATATGTATAGGTTGTGTAAGCAAATTTTGGTGTGGATATATTTCAAGCCTATGTGTGTATGTTTGAAATTTTATATATCCATAATAATAATAATTTGTTACTTTTAGTTACTTGATATTAGTTATATTATAAAAGCTAAAGTAAACCTGTCTCTTTGTTAATTTTCACTATCAAATGTTGAATTAATTGCTATGAAGTTTGGTACAGAGATACCTGATACCTGAAGATGGACATAGCCTGCACAGGTTTCATCATCATCTTTTGATGAAATCTCTTTTTTTTATCAATATGATGGTGTGACCATCAGTTTCCTATAGTAAAGATACTGAAATAAAATTTATAGGGAAATAGCTGCTAAATCTTTAGACAAATAAGCTTTTGTTTTACTTATCTATAGAGATAGGTATACTTTACTTCCTCATTTCCATTTTTTATAGAAAATGGTATCATCAATAAAAAGCTCATCGTCTAGTACTGAAGCTCACCTCAATGACAAGTGCATCAATTTAGAAAGAAAAGTGCATGATTTATCACACTTGATAACCAAAATGGAAGAAGACAAAACGAGGCGAGAGAGGGAGTTTCAAGAATCATTAAAACTGGAGAAGGAGAGACTAGAAATAGTAAGATAATTTTATATAATTATTTTTTTTACCTAACTACCCAAGGAATAATTGTCTGTGAGTATATTTCTATGTATTGTCTAAACAAACAACTTTGATGTGTAAAATTATTATGAATTATGAATAATCATTAGGTTTGTCTTTACCTCCTCTATTTCATATCCTATGTTTTTTATGTATGTATAGTAATTTATTTAATTATGATGATGATCATCTGCTTAATAAATCTGTGTTATTAAATTAGTGTGATCTGAAGAAAAATGTACTCACCACTTTACTTTCCTTCATCATCATCATTATCTCAGCCACAAGAAGTCCACTGCTGAACATAGGCCTCCCCCCATGGATTTCCAGAAATACTGGTTGGAAGCGACCTGCATCCACTGTCTTCCTGCCACTTGTATGATATCTTCTGTCCACCTTGTGGCTGGTCTTCCTATGCTGCTTCCTTAGCTACAGAATATTAAAATATAGAATATTTAATATAGATATATTTAATATTAAAATATATAATAGGCCTCTAATTTTATCATTTAATGAGGCACTGATTTTTGTATAATAATTTTATACACAGGAAAGAGAACAATGGAAAAAGAATGCAGACACGAATATGAAGGCTCAAATAGGAGAATTTCAAGAGAATCTGAATAGGAAAGATAGACACATAGAAGAAATGAATTCGATGTGTAAACAGTTGAAAGAGAATATTATGCAACTTGAAAACCAGATAAGGTAACACACTATACAATTATAAATATTGCAGCATTTGCAAAGCTACCATGCCTAGCAATGAGTATAACATAATATATTACGCAGAATTCACTGTGCCCACAAACCTTAATTCACTAATGCTTTGTTAAAATTATCAAAACTAACTAAGCACAGTTTCATGCTGTGGATATACCTTTGCACATTATTACAGCCATAGATTTCTATTAAATCTATGATTACAAGATATCTGGGAAGAGTCGTGCCACTTGCGCTTCGCCGATTATCAGGTAGACGTGACCATATCCTTTTTTAGGCATCCATACTGAGGGTGCGGGAGCCTATTGACTGAGTGTGACGTGATTGACTATGTATATGGTGTGACGTTACGGTGTCTGTCTGTCTGTCCTACAATTGAATGGCTGTATCTTTCGAACGGTAATAGACACAAGTCTCAAAATTGGTAAGATTATAGGGTTCACTTTGGTATAAATAAACAAATAATGTTATCAGTTTTTTTTTGCCATTTAAAAAATAAAGATATTAATTAACGTCGGAAACCATGAACGAGTAACGCTAGATGGTGCTTCGTCGATATAATATTTTTACCTTAGGTAGGTATCTAACGACGCACGTCGCACAGTCATTTTCTTCTATTAAAGTTCGCTAGATGGCGATTTAATCAATATTTTCTTTAGATATGCCTACCCTTTCAGAATATTTCAATTGTTTTTTTTTTTTTTTTGTGAAATTTCAAATATTCATAGATTTATAGCACATTTTGCTAATTAGTCCTGTTTACTGTGTCCATATGTATGTTGCATGGGAGTACGGAAGCCTCGGTGTGCGAGTGAAACTTATACTTCGCCGGATTTGCTTAAGCTGGGTGGCCCATCTTCATTTTTCATTTCACTTTAAATTTAATATTCTACAGTAGTAATACAGATGTAATTAATTCAGTATTATGTGTATATATTATATAGTAATATCTACAAAATGTAAAGGCTCCCAAGTGAACAGATCGGGATATGCAGTTATATACAGTTAAAAAAATTGTAATCTTACTAAGCTACATTTTGTATATTTTCAGTGAGAAATCTCAACGACTAATTTGTTTAGAAAAAGAAGTTCAAAAAACGCATATAGAGGTGGCAACACTGAAGGCTAAAAACGCAACACTAGAGCGAGATATTTCAGAGAAAGACAAGCAGTACACTCTACAGAGCTCAAGATGTACTTATTTAGAAAAGGTATTTCATCATCATTTCCTCTTCAACCATTTAAGAGTATGGACTTGATGGCGCTATGTGGCAACACACCAATATCTATTTATTTTTAATCGATTTCCAAAAAGTTCTCAATTTGACACTTTGTTCAACGATTACTCTGCCACATATGAATTGTTTTTAATGATTATTTTTTGTTTGGTAGGTAATACCTCAGAGGTGGCCCCATATAAATTTTATCAATATATATATTTTATAATAAGTACTTTGGTTTTTATAACAAAATTATTAAAAAATGTCATCCAAGTAAGCGAATTGCGTATTTCGAAGTCGTTTTTTTTTGTCTTTTTAGTTTTTAAATTTGTAATTATTATCGGCCTTTTACTGAAAAACGTTACTTACCGTTAAGCGTCGTCTTAAATTCTCTGTCTTCTTTCCGCAAGTGTCATTACGTGTCAGCGCGAAGTTGAAAAAATATGTTAAGCAATGCTTAAAGTTAAGTAACGTTTATCGGTAAGGCCGTATATGTATTAATATTCTTTCTACTCATCCTCTGCTGGAGTATAGTCTCCTGTTTAGAGCGCCGCCGTTTCAGTTCCTGTGCCAATCTCCTCTGTTGTTTTCTACTTCTTTGTTAAAATCATTTTAAGTGTAAAAAGATTTTATAATATGAAAATAAAAACTGTTTTCGTATTGTTAAAGTTACGATTGTTTTATATTCGATTCGAAGACGAAGTCAAGGAAAAATAAAGAAGTTACGTGTACTAAGAAATACTTTTTTTCGCAGGTCGTGAAGGAACATTCTAACACTATAAATGAATTGAATAATAACTTATCGATAGTACGAAAAGAAAAGGTATGTTTCCTAGGTGCCCTATCTGAAATAGGTTTTTTTTAAAATATCTTTTGCCTGAATCTATTTCATAGATCTGTCTGATTCTAGTAGGTCTAAGATGCGCGCTGCGACATTTTCTCTACCCTTTTTACAGACTTATAGAATTATAGATCTTCGCACTCTCGTCACATTCTTGCACGGCAAAAAGAGTAGAGAAAATTTTGTGACGGCACGCATCTTTGGCCTGCAAATGTTCATTTGATACGAGTTTCTGATTCCATAAATTTGTTATCCATAAATTTCATGCCCTCCATCTTACGTAGTTAGGTAATAACCTAGTGTCGGACTTTGTATGTCCAAATACTCAAAGAATCTTTTACAAATCTGCAATTATTCTACTCCCAGACAACCCTAGAAGAAAGACTGGCTCTTAGTGAGTCTTTATCAAAGAAAAACAATGACGCAGTTCAGTCTACGTCGGAGCAGCTGCTGAAAGCCAATCAGATAATTTCGAAGCAAAATTCCGATTTAATTGAAATGAAAGAAAAGGTATGTTATAACTTGATTACGTTTTAGTTTTATGTACTGTATAATAAAGGCGAGCGAGAGCGAGAGAGGTTTTTCTCTCTCTCTCTCACTCACTAGTATGCAAAATATAATTATACTACTTGAAACTGCTATTTTGTTTATCACGTAGGAAAAGTAGCAATTTTTTATATGACTGTGTAACAAGGTGGATTTTTTTGGAGTGTATGTATATTTTTATATATGTATGTATAGGGTGCCTTTAATTTTCGACTTTTGCAAAATTGCCATGTCAACCCATAATTCGTCCTTCGCTAAACTCAGAATTCAATGTTTGCTCGCCGGTTAAATACTTTTACTTTTGCAGCTCCTGTGTAGAACAGCAATAGCACTTGAACAAGAAAAGGTTATCGAAAAGAACGGCAATGAAATCGACGAACTCAAAAAGCAAATAAGTTCGACAAATGAACAAATGGAGAAATTGATGCAAGAAATGAGCAGCATCAAGGAAAAGTATGAGAACAATGAAATGGCCCTTAAGGAGCGAGATGAAACTATTAAAAATAATAACATGGGTAAGGACAAGAGATAATACTGTTATAATGTGAATTACGCTTCCTGAGTGGGATTGTGCGATAAATACAATCTGGGTATCTTTAAATCGAGATGATTGTTAGGGTTCCGTAGCAACTTCGAGGAACCCTTATAAATTCGCCATGTCCGTCTGTCCATATATCACCACCATTTTATATGAAATAAAACGAATTCCCAGTAATCCAGTGGCTGCATAAGAAGTTCGAAGACACGTGCGGCCCAAGCGACTTGTTGGCCGGCAGGAGCAAGGCCGGCGTGCCGTCTGCTGTCAGCTCTACTCCATACTTCCTCTCCAAGAATCACACGACGTCATCTCGAGGGGTCTCTGATGAATCTATCGATTTCTATGACACTTCTAAATTGTAAGTTACATATCTCTAGTGGGTATCTCTCTCGCAGATCACAACATTTTTAAACATGAAAATCACAGAGTGGCGATATGAGAAAGTGAGAGACCGATTTTTTTTATTTAGATAGGAGAACTGTTTAAAAAAAAGTTTTTCTTCGATCTTTTAAATTGGCTGAGAAGATAGAAAATATATGTTTTTTCCCTACTTCTTCGCCAATATAAATGATATCTGAATAAACCTTTTTGTAAAATATTTTCCTATCTAGGTAAATAAACAATTCTGGCTTTCACTTTTCTAATATCGCTACTCACTGATTTTATATGTTTAATAATGCAGTGATGCGCGAGAGGGATAGCTGCGCGCTTTGAGCCCAACCTTAAAACTGTATGTCTTTTTAACCCCCGACGCAAAAACGACGGGGTGTTATAAGTTTGTGTCTGTTTGTGGCATCGTAGCTCCCAAACGGATGAACCGATTTAGATTATTTTTTTTGTTTGATAGGTGATTTAGTCGGGAGTGTTCTTAGCTATGTTTCATCAAAATCGGTTCAGCCGTTTTTTTTTTTGTCGGGGTTTTTTAAGTTTTCTACAGTTATACTTGTTTAAATACCGTACCATAGCATCATTTAAATTATTTGTTAGTGATGTGTCCCAGACGAAAATCATCAAGGTCAACGATGAGGCTTGTTCTTGAACTCTTCCTTTGAAGTACGCCATTGACAACCTTAATAGTGTTTGTTAACACGGAATTGAAACGTTCAAATCATTCGTTGGTTAGTCAAGTCATCATTTTTTAATTTTATTTTATTTTAGATAAATCGGCGAGTGACCACTAATTCGCCTGATGTTAAGCGACGGTGTGGCCGAGAATGGAGCCCGTTAATCGAAGGATAGATCAACAATTTGAATTTCCTAAACTTTGCTGGCGATAAGCTAAACGCCATGTGTATAAATTATTTAAAAAAAAAAACAAGAATATGCGCTAAATTATTAACTCTACTACGTACGTGCAGTGCAGTGCTCAATCAACCGATGCGACGGCTATCAAATGTCACCTCTAACATTAACCCCCGCTAACATTAATTATGAATATAAATATTAGAGGACATTTTCACACAACACCATCTAGGCCCAAACTAAGCAAAGTTTGTACTATGGGAACTAGATGGCTGATGTAATTCATATATACTTTTTTTTGTAAAAACATACATATAGTATATATAAACACCCAGACAGACAAACATCCTTGCTCAGCAGAAAATGTTTGTCCTGGGTGGGGAACGAACCCACGATCTAATAGCTCAGAAGGCAGACTACTACCACTGAGCCATGAGACCTGGCGATTAGATTAGAGTACCTACCTATTTCTTTCTTGGTGTATATATTATAACTATACTAACACGATAATTAATACCACGCTATTACTGATTGAAATTTTATAACTCCTATTAGTCAATGTGGGCTTCTAAATCGTATCTTGGTTTCTTGTCGGAGCATATTTTAGAAAAAACGTATTAATTGGAAAATAAAGATGACCTATTGCCTTATAAAAATAGCCACCTATAATTGTGATTCCGACAGACAAGTTTTCAGAATTTCGTATCGCACGTTATTGTCCCATTTCATTTTCAATTAACCCAAACATTTCTCTTACAATCCCATGTCAGCGTTATGTTGAATGTTTTCAGGTGTAACGCTGAAGACAGTCCAAGTGTTGAAATAGAAGACAATCCTGCCCGAGTTGGCCTAGATCCTAAGTATTTACGTCCAGCGCCCAGTGGCAACCAACTGACACTTATTAAAGGTCTGTTAATTTAGAAACTTCCTATATTATCGGGAACGTCGTAGAAAAAAGTTGCCGCTTTATTTGACTTTCCTAAACTTATGTTATTTCGAATGTTAATGGCAAAGAGCATGTAAATACTTCGTAACGGTTAATTGGATAGAAATGGTGGTATTTTATTCATTAGATAAGTGTTCGATCAAGTGCATGAGTGTGGGCAAGTGAAATAAAGCGGTGCAGAGTGGCGCTTAACAAACTGGATAATATTACTCGTTAGCAACATTGTTACCTACATTAATGAAGGTATAGGGTTGGGTAGCGCAGCTGTCTCGCTCCTACGCTGCACTTTCTACATTTAGAATAGTAGCGAGTATTTGTGATATATATGAGAATAAAGCCACACACAAACATTGTTACCACTGTCTAAAGCTAATGAACTTACAGTCCTATCACGAGTTTCTGCGGGTTACCACAATCTTAACAGCAATCTTATTTCAATATTACTTTCATCTTCGTCTTGCTCTCTCAACTGTAAAAAGAGCGAGACAAATGTCAAAGTAACATTGAAATAAAACTACCTTAACGCTTGTGGTACGGATCCTGTAGATTGCTCTACGTTGCGTATCTCTAACGGCAAGTCTGTCTGGGTAGCGGACGATGTTAGACTAGTATAATAGTGACGATAGACAGAGATGCTAAGATTAAGAAGATTTGAGGGAAGAATTACACGAAGCTAAGTAAATTTTAACACTAGTAGTTCTATGTACAATATATCATACAAGTATCTATATTAAAAGAAAAACAAAATACCCGTCTGCAAAAAAGTAGTGTTTGTAGTCTAACTTATGATTTCGTTACGCTTGATGTGCTGTTGAGTGTACGTTTTTTGTCAGAAAGTATGCGTTAAATCGCTGTAAAATATTATGAATCCGCATTCTTTTGAATTTTTCTAGTAAAATCACTTGTTTATTATGAAAAAGTTCATTGGGGGTTACGAAAATACTCAATTTTTTATTTTTGCGATAAATGTATTATTATTATTACAAAAAAATATAGCCTATGACACTCAGAAAGTGAATACAAATCGCTGTAAACGATTATGAATCCGCATTCTTTACAATAATTCTAGTAAAATCACTTGTTTATTATGAAAAAGTTCATTGGGGGTTACGAAAATACTATTAATATTAATTTTTGCGATAAATGTATTATTATTATTGCAAAAAATATAGCCTATGACACTCAGAAAGTGAATACGAATCTAACGACACCTCGCACATCAAAATTGGTCAAGCCGCTTAGGCTGTAGGCGATCATTAGTAATATACATACGTACATACATACATACACACACTCGAAAAACATAACCCTCCTTCTTACGCAGTCTGGTAAAAAGAATCGTTGACTAGTCGACTGAATAAAATGATATATGTATAGTTCCCGTCACGTAAAAAGAACGCTGGCCGTTTACCTGCGCACTAGCGTTTTATTAACCAAATTTGGTGGCATGAAGGGGGCGCGACGGGGGAACGCTCAGCTGGCCGCACGCTAATTGGTACGTCAATCGATCTTTGACTTTTAATTTTGTATAGGAATTTTCCGATTTTTTTTCTTATCTTTAAGCTTAGCTAGGGTAAAGACCTATCTATGAAAAAAAAATGAAGTTTCAACTCGATTGGTTCATAACTAAAGTTATACCGTAAATCTTGCTATAAACTATTTTATATTTTAAGATCGAAACAAAAAATAATGGTCAAGTAAATTATCCTATTTTTAATTATTGCATATTCCAAAGTACTAAGTAGCTAATAATGTACCTAATGTTACACTGAAATTATAAAACAATAGCCTAGTACCTACCAAGAGGCTAGAACTTTAGGACGTGATTATACCTTTGCGCAGACACATCCCCTCCGCTGTCGCTCAGCGTTCTTTTTACCTGAAAGTAACTATACCTATGCCACAAAACAAATGTAAAATTGTGTTATTCCTGAGAAATCTTTGCATGACCTGAGGTCTGGGCGTCGAGCCTACTATTAGTGATTTTCCAATGGTTATTCAATCTTTGCTCGCTGGCAAACGTTGTACAATAGCAATTTCTACAAACGTTTCTATTTCTACAAAAGTTTACAGTTTGGAATGTAAGAAAATATGACGAGACGTCTCGTGACATTTCGTTAGTTAATGTCAATCCCATACATTTAATTTTCTATTCTAGTAGAGTTCACGAAATTGGAAGCCACTTGTCTAACCTCTATGCCTAGATGCTAGGCACTGTCTAAAGTCCTTTTAACATAAAAAAAGTCGTGTCTTTTTATTAAATTCTGGAACTTTTCAGGTGGGAGGTCAAAACCAGCTAATGAAATTCAAGGATTAAAAGGCAAAGAAAATATAAAGGCTAATCTTCCTGAAGTTGTTTATTCAAAGAAAAAATCGGCGAGGAGTTCTACATACAGAACTACGCCTGTTTCAGCTTATTTTCCCTAGTTTTTAAGTTGTTTTTACCTATGGCTATGTATTAAGTTGTTCTGTATATTTGTGGTAAATAGTGCAATATTGAACTATAATTGTTTATTTTTAAATTGTTGTTTAATAGGAGTGTTGTATAAAAGTTAAGTATGCGAGTTTATTTATGTTTCAATAGTAAACCCATGATCGAAACCTGTACCACCGCACCTAAGTGGATTTAAGAGCATAGTTGTGGCCTCTGACAAACTATCTTTCTTAATTGCTCTGAGGTTGTGGCGCCAACTTTCGACAATAAAATACGCGTAGACTCACTATAACTGCATGAGACAAGAGTTTGCGCCATCACTGTAGTTCAATAGCGAAATTTTGGAACTGCTAGGGGAGTTACACTCAACTATTATAGCAATGTAAAGTTGGCTCGCGCTCGTTTATAGCTTGCTTTTTCTATAATTAAAAGTGTAAGATAAAATTTACAAGTATAAGTTTAGAAAACTTAAAAATCCCCGACAAAAAAACGGCTGAACCGATTTTGATGAAATAGCTAAGAATACTCCAGATTAAAACACCTTTCAAATAAAAAAATCTAAATTTCAGTCAAATGTTCATCCGTTTGGGAGCTACGATGCCACAGACTGACACACGCACATCGCCCCGACCTTTTTGGGTCGGGGATTAAAAATGAGATTACTTTTAATCATGATATTGACATTTTAACAGTCTCTTCAACTTTTGTCTCAGTCTCGTAATTGTAGAAAAACCAAAGATAAAAACGAGCGCGAGCTAACTTTGCATCGCTATAATAGTTGAGCGTAACCCTACAGGCCCACCATTGCCCGCCTGCCAGCACACTTTATTTTATCAATCGTCCGTCTCGCTCGTGTATACCTACCTACATTTTTGAAGATATAAAATGACTGAATTAACTTTTATAAAAATAGTCGCACTAGAAAGTAACATCACAATTCATTCCCACAAAAAAAACATTTTTTCTCAGACGTTACTGTCCCACTTCTGTTGTTTATTCTTGTAGCTAGCTCCTAATACATCATTTTTATGTAGCTACAAGAACAAAATAAAAACTGCCATTTGAATTAGCCGGTAAGGCCAGAATGCGTTTGAAGCTCCGCGTTTATCGGATGGGACTTGAGCAAGGACTTTGTATAGTAAGGTATATACAGTTTATAGCGTCCTTGGACTTGAGTGGTGGCGCGGGCTCATGACTTTGTTTGTGGCTTTTATGAAGAAGTATTCGCAAACATAGAACATCAAATAGAATTGGTACGGTTCTTTGTTGTGATCAGTTGTGATCGGTGCTAATGTGAAAAGGGCGACTAAATAAGTTCTACTACACACTACTAGTTCTAATACACAAATGTAACACCCATTCCATTACACTTAGTAGTAATAAAGAATATGAGAATGAGTTGAGAGTTGAGAATGAATATGAGAGCTACAATTTTTACCATTAAGTGTGAAATCAGTCTCAAAACTTCCTGCGATGCTGCAGCATTCCCTGACATAATTCAACTTTTGCACGAGCAGCAATGTATAATGAATATAATATTTTTATTATCTGTATTTTTATAATCTGTGGTTTATTTTTGACTTTTTAAAGTTGGTGGAATTGTTCTTATGTTTCTGAAGCTGCCTGCTTCCAGAAGCTGCCGTTGTAAAACAGTTCTTATGCATGAGCAGCAAAAGTGATTTTTGCTTGATATTCTTTTCATTTTTATCAGCAGCTGTCAAAAAATTGAGAAAAAAATAACAAAATGACGGGAATCCGATGGGATTGGGTGGGGAAGTTTAACAATAGTTTGTTTGAGTGATTCATTACTAAGTAATTTGTATTTTATTTAAGTTTTATCTCAGTTTTGTGAATTGTTTCATCATGAATAATAAAAATAGTACAAACACCATATCGTGACTGACACATCGTTAGAATATTGGTGCATGATTGATGGCTTATTGAGACAAAAATCTAAGATTTCTCATGTGTGGTTGTATCTATCAACACCATGCCATTCGATTTCTTGTGTTGTGTGAGGCCCGGGGTGGAAGATGTAGTGGAGCTGGATTACTCGCACCAGTCGCTCGTAGATTTTCCAACAGAAGTATTTGTTTACGAACGGACGCTGGAAGTACTGCATACGCAAAGTAATCGCATCAGTGAGTTGCCAAGACAGTTGTTCATGTGCCATGGACTCAAATATTTGGATCTCAGTGACAACGAGGTTGGAACCATACCCACAGCCATATCCTCGCTCTCCAATCTACAACACCTCAACATTAGTAGAAATACATTAACATCTATACCAGAAACTATGAAAGCCTTGAAGTACCTGAAATTCTTAGACTTGAGTGTCAACCCATTGGAAAAGCTTCCTGATGCCATTACTAACCTCATAGCATTACAAGATCTTTACCTGAATGATACATACCTTGAATACCTCCCTGGAAACTTTGGGCGTCTGGCTAGTCTACGAATTCTCGAGCTGAGAGATAATTACTTAATGATTTTGCCAAAATCACTGTCTCGTTCAACTGAATTAGTGAGATTGGATATCGGCCAAAATGACTTTCAACAGTTTCCTGAAGTCATTGGAAGATTCACAAAATTAAAAGAATTGTGGGTTGACAGCAATAGTTTGACGAATATTACTGGTGTTATAAAACCTTTAGAATACCTAATACATTTAGAAGCCAGCAATAACATGATTGAAGAACTAGCACCAGAGATTGGATATTGTACACGATTGGAAGCGATAAGTTTATCATTAAATAATCTTACTCAGCTTCCAGATTCCATTGGCCAGTTGAGCAATTTAACAACACTTAAATTAGATAATAATAAGCTATATTGCTTACCTGAAAGCATAGGTCAACTTGTAAACCTTGAGGAGTTGATGCTCATGAGTAACTATTTGGATAAAATACCTTCATCTATTGGACTCCTCAGGAAACTCCAATATCTCAATGTGGATGAGAATATGCTAAGATCAGTTCCTCCAGAGATTGGTAGCTGTACCAAATTATCAGTTTTGTCTCTTCGAGCCAACAAACTGATGAAAATCCCTCCAGAAATTGGTCATCTAAGTTCATTAAAAGTTTTAAACTTAGTGAGAAACTCATTAAGCTACCTCCCACAGTCTTTATTAAACTGTGAAAATTTAGTGGCACTCTGGTTATCTGAAAATCAAAGTAAACCTCTTGTGCCTATGCATTCTGAAGTAGATCCCCACACCTATGAACAAGTCCTCACTTGTTTCCTCTTCCCCCAAGTGCCTTTGAACCCAATTGAATCAAAACTTGAAAATAATAATAAGCCTGAACATAATGACAGTCAACCTACACCCCGCCATATCAGTTTTGTTGACATGAAAGCAGCACCAAAAGTACCTGAAAAAGGTGGCCAATTACGAAGAGCCCCTACACCTTATCCAAAAGAGTTACGAGCATTGGCTAAACATGCTAGAAATATACACAAAGATGGAGCACAAGATGTTACACCAATGCAAAATGCAATACACATAAAAGCTGCTAAAATAACACCCACATTACAACAACGATTTGCTTCTGATAACAAAAAAGAGCTAGAAATAAGTAAAGATGCACCTGATGATGTAAACCAAGATCCAATGAAAGTATCAGTTTATGACAATCTACCAACAGAAAACACTTATGATAAACCTTTAGACCTTACTTACGAGCCAAATAAAACCTACAGAAGTGTAGATCATGCTCTTTATACAGAAAGCAATGAGGGTCCAGAAGAAACCACTGATGATTTTTGTCCTCCTCAGAGAACAGTCACTATTAAACCAAATGATAAGATATATTCATCAAGACAAGATGTTGACAGAATGACTCCAATACAACAGATGCCTCAAAATGTCTACAACACTCACATTGAGCCAAATTATCCAGTTGAGAACAACTTTAGAAGTAGTCTTGAGGAGACGCGGAATCGTTTACAAAGGCTGAGCTTGAGTTCTCAAGATAGACACATTAATAATGACACAATCTTAACACCACATTTTAGTGAAAATTCATATAATGCTAGACCAGTTATTGATAATGTTCCTACGTTTGAACCAATTTATCCGAGAAAAGATCATGTGTGTCATTCAGCGTCTGACAACAGTTATCATGAAAGTGGGTATGGAAGTGAAACTTATGCCCGGGCCAAAGAGAAAATGTATGGACAACGTAATTATGATGCCTATGGATATCATGCACATGCAAGTAGAGATGTACCCAGTCCAAGACTACACACAGTGAGTCAAGTGGTCAGTTCTACCACAATGCCAAACTTAAGTAACTATAACAATTTGTATGGGAAAAATGCAGATGGACATAATCATGATTATGGACCAATTCACCCAACTGGTACACCAAATGCCAACATTTATGGTATGACAGCTTCAGCTTCCAGTCCAACATATGTGGCTAATCAGTCACCAGATTTGTATTCTCCAACTGGCCATACTAATACCACAAATCCATATCGTATGACAAACACGCCTCTTATATCGGATGACGGAAGTTATAGCCATATACATGTGCACTCCCCCACTAGTCAGAATATGTATGATCTATATGAAGCCATTCCAGCATCGTCGAATTCTCCGAGTGTGATAAGTCACCGTCACAGTCCGAATGGCTTACCAGAACCAGTGTACAATCGTGGACAGCCTCCACCATATCACATTGCTGCTCCTTACACAAAACATGCTCAATATTTTAATGGGACAGGTGGATAGTATTGCCCTGTACATGGGAGACCTCAGTGTTGCCATATACACAGAAAGCCCCAGTGTTTTCTTAAAAAAATGCATTCATATGAACATTTTTAGTGTTTTGTAAATCATGTGGTTTTTTTTTTCAAACTATAATCCAATCCAGAACACTGGATGTGCAATTTAAATGTGATAAAGATATAACTTGTTAGGTAGCTATGTGACATTTATCTTAAAATTGTTAAGGTGCTAATTTTAAGGGGGTTAATATTGTTGGAACTTTTTTAACATTTATGAGAGGGAGAATGAAATGAGAATGTTTTAGATGAGAATGATGTAATATGCAATCTGGCACATAGAAGAAAGTGTAGGTACTTATTTAGTACAACTTGTAACAACTGTGTTGTTTCTAAAACAATATTAAAGTATATTTAAAAAAAATGAACAAATTACGTAATAAAATTAATGTTTAATGAAGTTATAAGATGAATAACTATCTTATGTACATAAGTACTGCATAAGTTATCAGAATCTGTACAGGAATCATAGACTTAATAATAAATTAGGTAATTTATGTACTTACAAATTATGAATAGTTATAGCTCTTTAGTGAATTAACATCACATTTCAGAGCCTAATTTGAGAATATGGGCTTTAAATAAATTTGAACAAAAGCCCCATGTACTTGATAAAGTTATGTATTTAAAGGGATAGCAGATGGGAGCTGCTTTCTTTTAGTAATGCCTAATTTTCATACAACTTCAACCAATTTCTTTATTGTTTCTATAAGCTTTTAGCTATGCAAAAATCTATGTTTTTATTATCAGTTTCTTTGTTTAATATACAATTATACATTCATATGTACCCTTTAATATCCCTTAACTTTAACGAGATTCCAGTAAATCTCATTATACAGTATCCAATCTATTGATCTGACTTCATAATCCATGTGGCAGATGCTACATCACAGTAAATCAAGTATAATAATTAGTAGATTAGATAATATAATTTCTGTCCAAAAGTGATCTAATTAATTTCTAGAAAAACGCGTCTTAATTAATAAAGGGTATAATGAGAATATTCCACAAATAAGTGTATTTATCCTTGTGTAAATAAATATAGATATTTATGTAATATATTTATGAACACTAGAAAACAGAATTTTCCTAGATAGGTATTATGTTCAGCAACATAGGGATTGGTGTGGGTTTTAATTATTGAACATAGTCCTTGAAAATAAGTCTTTATTTTGATAGTTTCACAAAACCAAGATAAGTGGCCAGTTAAAGAAAAAAATCTTTATTATCAGTTTTAGTATATTACATTTATTTTAAATGCTTGTTTTTTTTTTGTTTATTATTTTCAGTTTGCAGGATGCCTATGATATGGCATGGTAATGCGTAACATTATATATAAATAAAAACAAAGAAAGGAATAGCTTCCAAGGTTTTCTTAATTAATGATTGTATGAAAATTAAGCACTGCCTTATATAACAATTTATTATATGGACCGTGCATTCTTCTTACTGTTAAATATTCTATGACTGACGATGAGCGTTTATATTTCTTACAAATAGTAAGTCAGTATTATTTTATATGACGATGTCAAAGTTCTTGAATAACTAGATTCAACATCGGCCCCCTAATAAGAGTGTAAACTGATGTTTATTATGTTTTAGTAAAGGATATGGTAAAACAGTTAATATTCTGAAAAAAATTATATAAAACAATTATTTCGGGATACATGGTTTTTAGAGGGGGCGGGGTGTGCTCTGTCTCTTATTCGCAAAACTAGTATTTATTTGGTGCGTATTATTTATTCAGTGCACTATCCAAAACATGCAACTTTGACTTGACTTGAATACATTATAATTCTTCCTTTGTTTTCGCTATTTGTGGTTAACTTTTTTAACAGAATAAGCTAAATATTGCAATTAGTTTTGTCATGACTAGTGACGTACTTACCAATTGGATTCTTATTACATATCCTGGCTGTGCCGGTATAATGACAAAATGTTGCTAAATTTTGTTAAGTCTTTGTCAAGTTTCAGTTATCTTTACACTAAATAAAGATTGGTTCAGCTATATAACCGTGAAACGGTAATAAAATGGCAGGGACAGAGTTACTTTCCCTTTTGTAATATGACATGTTGAATCTTTGGTTTTTTTAAATCGTTTGACTTTTTCAGACAATTTTTTTATATTAGCTCGAAGCTATTAATTAACATAACTATCTTTGTTTAAAATTGCTTGCAATTTCTATACTCTCCTATCTATGTGATACTATGTACGTAAATGTGTGCATTATTTTAATAATTATATGTATTGAATATTACTGATCACTTTTACGGGGTATGTAAAGTAATTTTTGTAAGTAATCATTTTCGGCCTTACTGAAAAACGTTACTTAACTTTAAGCAATGCTTAACATATTTTGTCAACTTCTCGCTGACACGTAATGACACTTGCGGAAAGAAGACAGAGAATTTAAGACGTTGGTTCAAGTTAAGTAACGTTTTTCGGTAAGGCCCTTTATGTTTTTATTCGAAACTTTGAACTAAAATACAAACCCATTTTATTATTTTCGAGATTATTGCCGTTATTATCATCATCAACCATTGTCCACTTACTGCTGAGTATAGGTCTCTCTCCCCTTTAGCGCGCCACTCTTTCTGGTCCTATGCCAGTCTCGTCCACTGTCTTCTGGTCCTATCCCAGTCTCATCCACTGTCTTCCCACTGCCTTGTCAATATCGACTGATCAGCGAGCTGGGGCCGTACCACAAGCGTCCAAGCTGTCTTATTTCAATATTACTTTGACTTTTGCCTCGCTCTTTCTACAGTTGAGAGTGCAAGACAAAGAGGTCAAAGTAATATTGAAATAAGATTGTGGTACCCCCTCGAGGTTTGCCATATGCTCGCTGTCAGTCTTTCCGAATGGTGGCCATAATTACATAATATGTAATTAATTTTAAAGTATTTGATGGGAAACACTGATTTCAAAACATTGCTACTTACTTACTAGTTGTTTTGACTTATATATCTCATTTCCTTAGTGTGTAAAAAAAACATTCTGGCGCATTTAACCTACATACGAGTACATAGGAATAGGAACCATTTCAAGTTAGGTATGCTTGCTTACCATCTTAGTACATACTCTGAGCTGTAATCAAGTACCTAGCCTAACAACATAATAAAATCAATAAAACCTCGCATGTCAAAAAGGATTAGCTTCTAATAGCATTTTAGTCACACAAAACTTGAGATTAAAAAAAAGTATGAATGCAAAAATAAGCAAATTAGTTTCATAAAATAGTTCAACTTCAACTCGCGCCGGTTTTTCACGTCACCACTCCGCTAATGTCGCGTTTCAGATAGACTATCTTAAGATCAATATAGTTTTCGAAAAATGGCCGGGCAATTATTATTACAGTTTTTGCTATTCCACTAAACCTGAAATCAATGTAAAGTCTAACTACAACATAACACTCTTAAAATCATAGATACGATGCATAATAGCATAAAATTTATACCTAAATTAATACTTTACACACCCCCCATTATGACGATGATAAAGCAAAATAATATCATAGAAATAAAATGATGAATGAAATTACATCACAATTTTTAACAGTAAATTATACATTCTTGGATGCACTTGAAGTAACAGTGCATTTATTTTTAAATTTTTTATTTATTGAATACAATTTATTTAAAAATAATAAAATTGCACATTATATATTTTTCTATAATGTTATTGATAAGATGAAGAGAATTATGTTTATTTCTTGACTGCAGTCAAAGCGAAATTTTGCGCATAAACGTTTTTATAATTTCAATTTTGTAATTTAAGTCATGTATCTATTCAATGTAAATTTTAGTTTAATATTACCTGTCGCTGAGTTGCTGGTAACACTACATGCTGCAGTTGCAGGCGACTGAATTATTTCAAGCAACATTGTCGTTGTTCATTAACAAAAGTTTACAGTGAATATGTGGCTTTACATTATTTTAAATAATTTTCGTTGTGTATGTAGTTGTGATTAGGACTTCAATATTTGAAAACGTATAGTTGATACATGATGTTCTCTCTCTCTCACGAAGTCCTTTTGTGATTGTAAATACACACGCATTGCATTACAATCTAGTCATCATCATCATCATCTCAGCCATAAGAAGTCCACTGCTGGACATAGGCCTCCCCCATGGATTTCCAAAAAGACCGATTGCACGCGGCTTGCATCCAGCGTCTTCCCGCCACTTGTATGAGGTCATCTGTCCATCTTGTGGCTGGACAATCACAACTCGCTGGTACAATCTAGTATCCTTTATGAAATGTTGTATTTACATCTCAGGATGTTACACTGCATGTGCATTTACAGCCACAAACTGTCGTAACGGACTGTGTGACATCTTTGCGCGTAAAATTAAATTCAAAATGTAAAATCACAGTGTCTAATTTTATTTTTTAGGCATTGATATATAAAACTAGTAAACATTAACATTGAAAATTGGACTTCAATGTGTTGTAATTAACGTTTAATATTATGTGCATTTGCTCAAACAGACAAATGGACTTTGTAGAAAAAATATCCGTAGATAGTAAATAATTATGTATAATATATATAGTTGTTGTATTCAGTAACAATTTCAATGCAATAATTTCGCTTTGATTGCTATGAATATAGATATATTTTAATTTTTAATGTTTATAAATACAAAAATGCCAATTCAACTGAAACCTATCATAATTTTAAAAGTTATAATACAGGTGCTAATTTACTCACATGTACGCTATGTATTTGTACTTACATATAAACTATACTTATTTATGTATTTTTGGTTGTCGAGACAAAAAAAATCCTATTGGTTAACTTTGGTAATTTATCAAAATAAAAGTAGAAGAACATTTTATATAGTTTCATATACATTTAGAAATGTAATTAAATTATTGCCCTGTAGTTTTTTCACTAAGATGCCATTGCTCTCTACTTATCGTATATGAAATAGTAACATAGCTAGACAGAATATTTTCACTCGTCAGTACGCAGAACTTACAATTGCCATTGCTCATTAGACCCACACAAAACCAAGGCGAAAAGAAAGCATTTAAATGTAAGCTATATTATTATGTTAAAAAAACATTGTACCTAATTCGCGTCAATCTTGAAGTTAGTCTTGAAGTCGTCACTTCAAGACTAACTTCAAGATTGACGCGTGGATCACGCGTTGATGGATTTTTTTTTTTTTTTTTTTTTTTTTTATATATCCTACCGTCCGGGCGCAGAGGCCCGGCCCATGAGCTACGTTTCCCTAACATGGTCAAGGCTGGGGGAACTGGGTACTTTATTTACCTTATTTAAATTATTTTATAATTTTTACAGTTTCTTAGTTGCTATTTCTTATTTAATGTCATCCCGTTACGTGCCCCACTGGCCTGGAGTGTGTCTTCTGGACGATGGGGCCCATCCGGGTGTTTAGTGTACACGTTTTCTTATTTCTATTTACATTTTATTTTTATTTAATCTATATAGTGTCCTAGTCCTAGTTTCCAATGGCTTAATGCCAGTATTGCATTAACTCTAATACTGTATTTTGTCGGTGTCCCGACCACAATTTCAGGTTTCAGAACTGCCAGACAGCAGTCTTTGCCAGTTTGGTCTGTTTACAATGTACGGATTTGCGTGGCTCTTTTACATTTTGTTTCTATTTAACCTATTTAATCTGCTTATTTGAGCTTTGTTTCTTATTTTACCATGTTGGACGTTTCTATTTTCTTTTCGTTTCTATTATTATTTCTGTGCTTAGTTATGTTGATTGTTTTAATTTATATATTAAAATATACTTAGAACAATTCATTTATATATCTTTATGACGCTTATTTACTACTTTTACAATGTATTGGCAGAAATTTAGAAAAATCATTCTTTTATTTTTATCTTTCATGATTTCTGCTAGGTTATTTGTATCTACTTTAATGTTGATCATTTGTTCCAAATCATAACGATCCCTATCAAAAACTGGGCAGCTTGTCAGCAGGTGTGTTACATTTTCTTCAGTTCCCGGTTCGCAGATGCACGACGGATCATTTAAGAGCTTAAACCGATGCAGGTAAGCTGCAAAACCGCCGTGTCCGGTCAAAATCTGCGTTGTAACTCCGTTCACTTCAATGTTGCACATTGTTTTGTATGCCTGGATTGCGTTTGGCAGAAACATTTTAGTAACGGCTGCGGTGTCACCACTTATGTATCTTTGGTTCCATTTGTTAAGAGTATCCGTCCGGATTAACCTCTTAACGAATGATACCGGACATTTGTCATAAAGTGGTTTGGTCTTAAGTTTTTGTGCGGCTTCTTTTGCCAAAAAGTCGGCTCTCTCATTCCCCTCCAGTCCAGCATGTGCCTTAATCCAGTATAAGTTAACACTTTTGTTATGTTTACGGCTTTCGTTTAAAAGTTTCCTTGTCTGGACTGCGAGGGGATGGAGACAACCGACGTTGATAATGGCATCCAGCGAGGATCTAGAATCTGTTAGGATTCCTATTGAGATCGCGTTACTTTTGAGTGCCTCTTTCGTTGCTTCACATATTGCTAGCAATTCTGCCTGGAAAACCGTACAGTAAGACGGTAGCTTTAATTTTCGGGTTTTAGTTTCAGCGGCATTGGTCCATAGAGACAATGCCGCACCCACTTTTCCGTCAATCTTGCTACCGTCTGTATATATTTTGACTGTTTCTGTCGAATGTGTGTCCACTTGATTTTGGTTTTCCAGGCATTCATATTGCTGTTCTATGTGTTCTGCTGGGTGAGGTGTCTCTTCGAACGCCGTTTTCCGCTCTATCTCCCTATCTCCTAGTTCTGGCCGTGATACCCCCTTCTTAGCCTCGTACAGCGCTGCTGTCTCCTGGATTCTCAGGTCAAGAGGCAGTATCCCAGCCAGTACCAGTCCCGAGTTAAGGGAGACAGTGCGGTATGCTTTGCACATCTTTTGTGCGAAGCCTCTCTGAACGGCGTTAAGACGCTTCTGTAGTCCCAGTTTCTTTGTCGCCGGTGCCCATACGCTGGCTGCGTATGTAACCGTGGGCTCTATTACCGCAGTGTAAATAAGGCGAATCACTTCAGGGTGCAACCCCCAACTGATCCTTGCCGCTCGTGACAGTTTCTTGTACAAGTCCACCGCTTTGGTACATATAAAGCTGGTGTGCTTATTGAAGGTGAGTTTGCTGTCGAGCCATACTCCAAGGATCTTCATCTCGTTGGAGATTGCGATGTCGGTCCCGCCCATGCGTAAGTGTGGTGTGTCGTATTTGAGCTTCCGTGTCATCACCATCGCGCTTGTTTTGTGAGGTGCAAATTTCAGCTTGTTACGACTACCCCACTCATGCACTTGGGCGAGAGCGGCATTTGCCTGTGTCTGAACCTCGAGCGCCCCATCCCCGTCAAATACTAGGACGACGTCATCTGCGAAGGCCTGGCAATACACACCTTGTTGATGAAGGCTACGCAACAGAGGATCGAGAAGGAGATTCCACAGAATCGGTCCTCCTATTGATCCCTGTACGCAGCCTTTGGTGGTAGCCAGTTCGACCTCTTCTCTCATGTATTTGACGGTGACGCTTCTGCCTTCCAGGTAGCTGTCCATTACTCGTCTGAGATTTATAGGGCATTCCTCCTCTGCCAGTCTCACCCGTATGGCCGGCCACCATGCGCTGTCGAAGGCCCCCTCTATGTCTAACGATACTAAGGTTACAATTTTCTTTTCTGCAATTTTCCTTTTTATGTGGTTCGTTAAGACATATAGGGAGTCCTCCGTACTTCGCTGCGGCATAAAACCATATTGTCGGGGACTGAGTTTGGGTACTAAGTGCCATCTCAGGCGTGTAATGAGCAGCTTTTCCAAAATCTTTCCTAGCACTGGCAGGAGTCCTATCGGTCTGTATGACTTTGGTTCGGTGTAGCTTTCCTTCCCCGGTTTCCGCAAAATAACGACTGTTGCCTTTTTCCATGGGGAAGGGAAGTGACCAAGTTCCAGGCACTTATTTGCCAGCGCTAAGAAAGTTTCCGGTGCCCGGTATATGGCATTTTTGCAGATATCTGCAGTGAAACCGTCAGATCCTGGGGCCTTTTTTGGGTTGAAGCTGTCCACTGTGTGTTTTAATTCTGCATGTGTAAATGGTGGGTCATGGGTACCAGCATGGCTCATCGTATTTACTGCATCAGCTTCTTCCCTAGTGCGCTCGTGTTCACTTGTATCTTCGGTCCTTATGTCCTGTTGATAAAATGTTTCTGCCAAAAGTCTAGCCGATTCTTTGGGGTTGAGCGTTTTACCGTTTTTGATCAGTGGAATTTCTTCACTGCGTTTACAAGTTCTTCCAATTACCCGGTAAATCCCGTCCCAGACGCTTTCCCTGTCTTGCTTTCGGCAGAATTCCTTCCAGCTGTCAACCTGCGCCCTTTTGGCTTCCTTTTCATACTCTTCCTTCAACTCTAGGTATTCCCTGACGACTTTTTCTCTGCGGTCATGCGCTGCCCAGCGGATCCTTCTCTTCCTGGTGGCGGTCTGCCTTTTCAGTGTCTCGAGTTCTTCTGACCACCATGGTAATTTAATCGTGTTGTTGGGTTTAATTTTTGGGATGTTATTTTCACTTGCCGATTTAACTATTTCTATATATTTAATTATTTTACTTTCTAATTCTTGTACTGTATTAATTTGATTTATTTCTTGTGCTATTAATTTATTCTCTATTGTTTGTTGTTCCAAAAAGTCCCTAAAATTTACCCAGTTCGCTTTTTTAGTGTTATACATTCTCGTAGTTCTATTAATTCTAATTCCTTGTGTTTTCTCCATTCTAATTTTGAAAAAGATGGTGTTGTGGTCAGAACTCGTCACTTCTTCGTCTATTTCCCAGTCCTCCACCAGGTCCAGAAGATCCACTGAGCACGCTGTGATGTCCACATAGCTGCTGTAAATCCTTCCTCCTCTAATAGTGAAGAAGGTCGGTACTGTGCTGTCGTTCAATACCTGTAGTCCCATCTCGTTTAGTATGCTTGACAAATCCTCTCCTCTTTGGTCAACTTTGGGGCTCCCCCACCATGGACTTTTGGCGTTTACGTCTCCCCCAATTATAAGTCTCTTTTTGAAGGCCTTACCTATTTTACTGAGGTGCGCCAAGTATGGCTCTATCGGGTGCGGGTCGGGCTCGAAATACAGGGAAACAACGAGAATCCTCCACTTTCCCGTCTTTACTTCTATCGCGACCATATTAGGTGTAGTAAAGTTAGGGTGTTGGACCACATCAAGATTGTCGTCAAAGACTGCAATGGCTGCCTTGACTGGTCCGTCATTTGGTCTTGTGTTTTGGTAGATTCTCGCGCCCCTATAGTCCTTAACCCTTCCCGCAGCACCGACGTAAGGCTCTTGGAGCAACGCGATGGAAACTTTTCTTTTTGCCGATTCCATCATAATCTCATTTGTAGCTAGTTCCATTCTTCGTAAGTTGGCCTGGGTGACGCTATACTTCTTTATGGTGGTCGGGTTTGGATTTGTTCGTACCACGCCCTCAGCAATACGCAACAGAAGCTCGGGCCAGTGCATCCCATCGTTTCCTCACTGGGCAATCTGTGCTAAAGGCGTTGTGTTCCGATTTTTCCTCACTCGCTCTATTGCAATTGCTGCACGTTGGCGGAACTCCGGCCAACCAGTCCTCGCAATTATTCCTCATGTGAGGACCAGCACAGTGGCTGCACTTTTCTATTGTTTCTTTGCATAGTCGCCTACTGTGACCGTAGCAAAGACAGAGTGAGCATTGTACTAAGGGTGACTGATCTGCCACCCTTATGCGCTGCAGGTCGATATGCACTGCCTCTGCTCGGACTAGGCGCTGCCACAATATTGGTGAAACTCTCACCACTATGCTGGTTGTATGTGGGTTTCTTGCTGGCTTGTGGTATGCTATTGTGACTCGATTGTCACTGTCCTGCGTTGATGGATTGCGATGAATCGCTTACTTGCATTCAGAGACCTTAAAAAGATTTGCGCGACTCTACCTCGTTTTAAGGTGGAGCTCAAAGGGCGCAGGAATCTCTCTCGCACATCACAACATTTTGAAACATTACAATCTGAGATTACAATGTCCGATGTAATGAAACAATATTAGGTATATTTTCTAACTCCTTGCAACCAACTAAAAATATCGAAGATTTAAAAAAAAAAAAAATCTTATCTAAATAAAGAAATCTGTTTCTCACTTTTGTAATAGTGATTCAGTGATTTTTAACGTTTAAAAGTGTTTTGATGCGCGACAGAGATAGCTGCGTGCTTTAAGCTCCACCTTAAAGCATGTGAAAGTAAGAGATAGAATAAGGTGTTTGATCAATGCGCCATGTAGCTTGGCCTTTATTTATATCTGGTGACTTCACCCGTGATTTTAATTCACGTCACCTCAAATTAATCACGGGCTTTTTGAATGCTTTACTTTAGCTGGGTCAGTAGCTCTAACTTACGAAAACAGGGCCTAATTTTTCAAGAACGTATTCATTTTTTATTATCACGTAATGAAGTGCTTGCTATTCCCAAGATAAAAAAAATTGTTTAGTATGGTTCTTGATAATGTGAAATAAACGGATAAAACCCAACTTACCCTTGTACCCAGGCCCACAAGCTAAATAAATTTTGTTTTTTTTTTTGAAAAATATTAAGACGAAACAGGTTGAATAAAAATTAGGCGCTGTAATTATGTGAGTGAAGTAAAAGTATTATATTATATCACAATAGAAAATCATTATTAAGTATTTATTGCACCGGTAATTACATGCTTCATTAGTGACTTAGACGCTCACCGAGGTTAATTTGGTAAAATGCGACGGTTGAGGCTAGACTAGAAAATATATTATTCGCGCACAATGCACTAGAAAGAATTGGTTTCATGGTGTTAAAAATGTCACTAATTAGGGCACATAGCAAATATTATGTATTGTCGTATAAATTATATAGGCATTGTTTGTTTATCATGCATTTGATATAGATAATAAAAATCGGGTACTTAATAAATACATGAATTTATTTTAATGCTTTAGGAACCAATTAATAATTAATTGTATAAATTTAATTTATTTATTCACGACGACTGCTATAATGAGATTGCAGTAAATCACATCCAATTTGACTTAAAATTTTATCTGTTCATAATATGTAGGTATAGGTAATGATTCGAAATAATATGTATTATTTACCATAAACTTTTTAATCTTCTCACGTAAGATTTTATCGTGTCATTTACCTGATGTTAGAGACAAGAGTAGTTTGATTAATTAAGTAGCTAAGTATAATTTTAATACGTACTTATTTTTCTAAGGATTCGATTAACGCACGCAGCTGTCTCTCTCGCGCAGCACAACATTTTTAAACATATAAAATCATTGAGTAGGGATATTAGAAATGTGAGAAATTAATTTGTTTATTTATTAGATAGGATATTTATAAAAAAAAGTTTACTTTGCTATCTCTTAAAATGACTGCGGAGTAGGAAAATATTATGTTTTTTCACTACTCCGTCACCAATGAAAGTGATATCTGAATAAAACTTTTTTAAAAATATTTCTCCTATCTAAATAAACAAATTCGTTTCTCACTTTTCTAATATCCTTAACCAATTATTTTATATGTTTAAAAAGGTTGTGATGCGCGAGAGAGATAGCTACGCGCGTTGATCTCCACCTTAACTTACTAACTACTAAGGTTATACGCCTTCTAAGAGACTACTTAGAGCTCGCATCTATCTCATTCTAACTTTTTAAAACATGTAAAATCACTGAGTAGTGAATGTGATATATCATAAAAATGATAGTTAATTTGATAAATAACCATTAGAAATATTACAAATAAAGTTTAAAAAAAAATATCACTTATATTTTAATTTATTATAAGGCACAAATTATATTTATTTAATTTTTATTTTTAAAAATTACAATATACGAGAAAGGGATAGCCGCGAGCCCCGGATAGCCGCTTGTTTAGACGTTTCAGTGTCATCATATACTATAAGTTTTACTCGAATGCTCAAAAAGTAGGTACAATACCAGTGATTAACAACTAAGCTACTCAGCAAAAAAATAAAACGTGTGAGAAACTTAAATTTATCTTTATCAGTTTAAAGGTTATATTAGACAATGTTCAGTTAGTTTGTTATTCGATAATTTAAGGTTCACTAGCTCTCTTGTCTCTCTCTGTTGCGTGCAGATCTATATCTATATTTTATCTTATATCTTGGATCTATATTTTGACGATATTTTCCCATAATTATTGCCACCATTGCAGGTATGCTGCCATTATTGTTAATTCATAAGACATTATAAACACAAAATGTAATAATGAAATGTATCTATTATAATTTAAAAAAATATGAATACCAGACCCATTGTTGTCTTGATACTAAAAACTTATATTAAATTTTGAAATAAAATATTTTTTCTAATTTAAACAACTATTTTATTTATATTTCTATATTACAATAAAGTATAGGTAACTGAGGAAATTACCAACTCGATTGTTATACATCATATGTTTATTACAACCTTAACAACTTTATGTAATCAATTTTAGCACTATCTTAGTACCTACTTATTACCGTTCTTAAAGTACTTTGTACTTGACTGCGTAAGAAGGAGGGTTATGTTCTCCGAGTGTATGTAGTATGTACGTATTGTATTTCTGTGTGTATGTATGTCGTAAGTACACACAGAAATACATCGTACTCGTATGTTTCTATATGAGCGCCTATAACCTAAACAGCTTTTGGTGTGCGAGGTGTCGTTAGACTCTTCTTAACCTCCAACGAACTTTTCCTAATAGACAAGCGATTTTACAAGTATTATTCAAAAGTATGCCCACTTATAATTTATTACAACGATTTTACGCATACTTTCTTACAAAAAACGTAGTTACTCTTAACTCTCAACGGCGTATCAAGCGTAATGAAATCGTAAGTTAGACTGCAAAAACTGCTTTTCTGTAGTCGGGTATTTTGTTTTTCTTTTAATCTATTCTTATTATAATATACTCTTTTTATATAGCGTGGTTTCGCCCGTACCACAGTATAGTACTATGCCCGTACTGTCCGCATGCGTATCGTCCAAGCGGTGGCGATAATTATAAACATGGAGCGTTACAACAGCGGGGCTACCTCAAACATAATAACAATATTATTTCAATATTACTTTGACTTTTGTCTTGCTCTCTCAACTGTAGAAAGAGCGAGACAAAAGTCAAAGTAATATTGAAATAAGACTGCTTAAACGCTTGTGGTACGGCCCCAGTGATCCTGTTTGGTCGGTACGAATACGCTCAGCATGATCGTCCGCAAGTATTTGATCCCAGAACGCAGAGGCGTTACCACTCTAGGATGTTGTTCTGTGCAACCACTACTAGTTTCATAGCGCTGCAGACCTGAAACATGAACCTGAACTGAAACATCAGCCTACGGAAGATTTAAGGTATATATGCGAATAGAATATATTATCTCGTTATCACATTTACCACATTTTTAAAGAACAAAGTGATAGTATATATTTATGATAAATATACGTAAGGAATAATTAGGTATGTTTTATGGAAGCAGGGTTCAGATTATCTTCTAACAAATGTGCCGTAACACATATCCTAATCATGACTACGTAATATTATAAATCGAAAGTAACTGTCTCTCTCTCTCTCTTTGCCTGTTTGTAGCATTTTCACGCACAAACGGCTGAACCGATTCTTATGTTTGGCAGAGAGTTGAGAACCATCATTACTACGCGGTAAGGGTGGATCCGCGGGATACAGCTAGTATAATACCTGTTTGATTCGGACATATTACCAAAATGTATGTTTTGTTATATAAGTACATTAGATCTACGATTGACCACCAACTCGCCTGATGTTAAGCGACGGTGTGGCCGAGGATGGAGCTCGTCGATCTAGAAGATCTATTCACTCTAGCCTTGAAAATTCCAAGATTGTAGGTCTCAGGAAACAGAGATGGCGGCAAAGAATTCCATTCTTGTGCAGTACGCAATAGGAATGTGGATCGAGAACGCTGAGTGCGGATTTTTGGCATTTCAACGAGAAATGGGTGGTAATTCGCCGACTTTCTGCTAGTCCTGTAGTGAAGTGGGGAGGGTGGAATTAGGTCGTGAAGCTCTTGCGCACATTCCCTGAAATGGATTCTGTAGAAAATAGACAGACATGCTACTTTACGCCTTTTTTGTATATTTGTATATGCATAAGGGCCTATGTGAATAGTTATAATTTTATAATATTTCTATTTTACAGGCGAGGTAGGTACTGTCGTGTCGTAAACAATTATTTTTGTACCTAACCTAATACATAGCTCAAGAAAAACACTCGGTAACTTTCAACAAACTTTTACGTAAGAAATAGGTGATTTTACAAGAATCCTAATGAGTTTCCTGTTTATAAGAATTATCAGCGGCTTAATGCATACTTTCTCGCGAAAGAGTACAATCAACATAGTATCAAATCAAGGTTACATAATGAAAATGAAAAATGAAAAAATAAAAAGTAGTTATACTATTATGCAGTTGGGTATATTATTTTTCTTTTAATTTATATTCATGTTATTATCTACAAGTCATATATCTGTTCCTCATCTCCAGAAGCAATATAACTCTAATATTAGGTAGTATTTAGTGTCACTACAGCTACATAAATGCACCTTGTTTATACAAGGGCAAAGAACTGTTTCGATAGAAACTGTTAGATCATCTGTGGTCATATCAAGAAATCGATTAGATGCGCGCGCCTCTACTTTCCACCTCAAACAGGGCTTCAGCTATCTCAAATACTGTCACCTGAGGCTTGTAAGATCCAGCCACCACAATAAGAACAATACGCCTGAATATTATCAAAAAACCTGGTGTCTGTGCAATTTTCAACAAAAAAGCTCCTGTGTTTCTTCAACATCTGCATGTAAGTTACATGTGAGCGAATAGTAGGAGTTACGTTACTTACATATCTTAGAAAACAACAACGGAGAATTTTAACAGGCCAGTAGGTAGACCTTAAAATAGATATTCCACGTATTTGCTAATTATGTTCTTAATGAATTTTAACAATTTGCTTTTTGGAAGTTAAGATATGATAAATAAACCAAAATGCAAAGAGGCTCTAAGAAATGGGTAGAAATCTATGATTGGGATAGATATTGGATTTTAGGTGTTTAGTGTATTTCTTGTTAACTTTTGATCATAAAATATATCCTCAATTTCTCATAAATCATCGTTATTTTAACCTATATGCTTCATTATTTGTCCATTATGTACCGATAAAAATGGACAGGGATTAGAGATACAAGCTCGGTGATAACAGTTTGACAGAGGGTGTTTGTTATTAATACATGCATAAAAGCTATAATTACCTGTGTTACAATGAATACAGTTCCCATAAGATATTATGACTTAAGATATTATTCGTGCATGACACAGGATTCAGAATTTATAGAATTCCTATTTATATTTTTGTCAATATTTTATTTTTAAGCCGACCATGCCTGGAGCTAGGCACAAAATTTTGGGGCATGTCCTCTCCGGGTTTTGCCATAAAATGAATCGCCGTAAAGCAATCTACGGGGATATCATGGACGGATCCTTGAATAGATGCCTAACCACTTTGGATATCACTCTTCTTGGTGAGTTAACTGCTATATTGCTTTATTCTTGGAAGACCTGACTAAAGCTTGCATGTTTGGAGCCTACATTTTCAACTTCATTGTCATAAGGAAAACTAAAAGGAATCTTGTTTTTCTAGGTGTGGGTCATATGGTTGGCGCGGGCATTTATGTCCTTACTGGCATAGTCGCGCGTCATATGGCAGGTCCTGCGACTGCTTTGAGTTTTCTTTTGGCTGGGGTAGCTTCTACCCTAGCAGCACTTTGCTACGCGGAATTCGGGACTAGAATACCGAGGGCTGGCAGCGCCTATGCTTATACGTATGTCAGCATTGGCGAGTTCTGGGCTTTTATAATCGGATGGAATATCATCTTGGAGTACATGATAGGTAAGGAGTGTTAAGTTATTTTTTTGGTAATGTTTAAGTTAGTTTTTGAGCCAGTGCCAGTGCTCATTGATCCGGGTTCTTAGTTCAGTGGTCAAATTCCTAACATGTCCCCATTATAATAAAAAAAGTTAACTATAAAATGTAATTTTCAGGAGCCGCGTCAGTAGCAAGAGCATGGTCGGGATATTTAGATGCACTACTGGATGGGGTCATCAGTAATGCTACAATCGCCATTACAGGAGAAGTTCATGAAACTCTTTTAAGCGCGTATCCAGATGTGCTCGCGTTTCTCATATGCATCATAGCTTCTTTGATTCTCGCAGTTGGAGTTAAAACTTCCGCCTACATCAACAATGGCCTCACTGTCCTGAACCTTTTGGTTATTTCTCTCGTCATAGCCTTAGGTTTCTACTACGCTGACATTAATAACTGGTCTGAAAAGAACGGAGGGTTTGCACCGTTTGGCTACCAGGGGATCATAACCGGAGCAGCGACATGTTTCTATGCATTCGTAGGGTTTGACAGTATTTCGGCGTCGAGTGAAGAGGCTAAAGATCCTTCGCGATCTATTCCTTTAGCGACGATTTTATCAATGTCATTGGTTGCTGTCCTATATATTTTAGTAGCTTTAGCTTTAACACTGATGGTTCCATATCAAACTATCAACCCCGACGCTGCATTGCCAGCCGCTTTGGGTGCAGTGCACGCAGGCTGGGCGAAATATGCCGTTGCTGTTGGAGCAGTATGCGGCATGACTACCACTCTCTTAGGATCTTTGTTCTCTCTTCCCCGATGTCTTTATGCTATGTCCGCAGACGGTCTTCTCTTTGGTTTCCTTAGCGACGTGAATAATAAGTCTCTTCCGATCGCCAATCTCGTCGTGTCTGGTTTCTATTCGGCAATAATAGCTCTGTTATTCGATTTGGAGAAGCTTGTCGAATTTATGTCTATTGGAACGTTGTTGGCGTACAGTATCGTGAGTGCTGCTGTGATCATACTGCGTTATAGGCCAATGCCTCCGATGGATGACAAGAGCTTCACACCGCAACTTGATTCGCCTGGTGATCGCGAAGATAGCTCGGCGACTGGGACACCAGCTACTGATGGAGGGTCTTCATCTTCTGAGGTATCTACTAATATTCCTTAAAACTCATAACACGTAAGCAAATGACATATTTTATTAGATTATGCTTCTATCTAAACTTACCAATTAATTCCAGATGTTCGAAGCCCTGACGGTAGGTCGTCTTCGCGCCAAATATGCCTGGCTTGAGCCGCTAGTCGGGGGAAGAGCGCCCGGGGCTGTAGTGACAACTTGCGTGTACATTTTCATCATATGCATGGGAGCACTTTGCATCCACGGAAATTTCTTCGTGATTCCAACCGGTCTTTGGGGATTGCTACCTGTTACCGTACTGGGATTGATAATGATAGCGAGTAAGTACTTATATATTTATTATCTGTAAATAAATAAGTGTCTAAGACGTACGTACAATCTGTATTACTGAAGAAAATTACATGGCAACTAATGTATTTTTTTGTTTACACTACTTTGCAAAAAAAGGTCAATGACTACAGTACTAAGTGTTTTATATATTTATCGATATATCTTGAAAAGTAAACACAAAATGTGCAAAACCGTTTTCATTGAAAATAAATATGGTATGGTAAAGTATTATATGATCAACTATTATAGTTAACCATGCCATGTTAACCATGTTAACCTTGGTCCAATAGTTTAGATTTAGAAACACAAGGACACACAATTTCGTTTTAGTAGGGCTGATAGTCTCTTAATAAAATGATTGACAAATGGACATGGCGAAATTATAAGGGTTACCTACTCGTAGTCAACGGAACCCTAAAAACCAGGCGAAAAGAGAAAATTATCTGAAATCTAGAAAGTTCATCAGCTAGCTAGGTACAAAGAATGTCGTATTTCACAGGTATCTTCATAATATCGGCGCACCAGCAAAGTCCGGCGCGCCTGCCGTTCAGGGTGCCTTTGGTGCCTCTCCTACCAGCTTGCAGCGTAATGCTGAACGTGGCTCTCATGGCTAACCTGGGAGCCCTAACCTGGGCGCGTTTCGCTATTTGGATGACCATTGGTAGGTGGATATTTTTATTGGCTAACTTACATAGGTTACTTGCCTGATGTAATGAAATGCTCTATGATAGCACAGAAGATTTCGATTGACTCGCGACAGATTATTGGAATAAACTCAATCAGTTAGAATATTTGATAGTAAATATCAAATATTTGATTGACTGTAATAGTTAAAGCCGTAATAATAACAAATAAGTTTAAAACTCCCGACAAATGGCTGAACCGACATTGATGAAACAAAGCTAAGAACACGCTCGATGTAATTAAAAACACAAAACTCTTTCAAAGAAACAACTAGAGCAAAATCGGTCCACCAATTTGAGCTCCGATGCCAGACACACAGATACACGCATTAATCATATAACACCTCTCTTTTTGGATCGGGGGTTAAAAATGGAATCAAAACGATGTCGCTTTTTGTGCGCATTATCTGCTCGTATTTACTTACGTAGGTGTTTTTATTTAGAATAACAACGTAAATTAATTCATAAAATTTACGTATATCCTGTAAAAAAATATTTATTAATAAATTTAGTAGTAGGCATAAATACTCGGTCTTGATATGTTGTAAGTTTCAGACTTGATCGTTAACTAGTTTTCTTAACAATAGGAAATAAATGACAGTTACATAATTACTTAGTCTGGCCATAAATACTGTTACAGTTAAAAATAAGAAAGATATTACATTTGAATTTGGAATCTGTCATTTTTATACGATTGTTCATTGAGTTTTCTAATTTTGGCGCCAATACATTGTACAATATTTTGCGATATTAAAATGGAGTGGGGTGATAAAGAGAACCGAATCGCTGTGATTGCATTACACAAAGTTGGTATGGAGCCAAATGCAATTTTTAAAACTCTCCATACGCTTGGTATTAGTCAAATGTTTGTGTACCGGGCTATTAATAGGTACAATGAGACCTCCTCTGTTTGTGACAGAAAAAGATCTGGCCGTCCACGTAGTGTTCGTACGAAAAAGGTGGTCAAAGCAGTAAGGGAAAGAATTCGAAGAAATCCTGTCCGAAAGCAAAAGATTTTATCTCGGGAGATGAAGATAGCACCCAGAACCATGTCGCGTATTTTAAAAGATGACTTAGGACTTGCAGCCTATAAGAGACGCACTGGTCATTTTTTGACTGATAATTTAAAAAAGAATAGGGTGGTAAAATCGAAACAACTACTGAAGCGGTACGCAAAGGGAGGTCACAGAAAAAAATTGTTTACGGATGAGAAAATCTTTACAATTGAGCAACATTTTAACAAACAAAATGACCGTATTTATGCTCAAAGCTCTAAGGAAGCTTCCCAATTAGCCGACAGAGTGCAACGTGGGCATTATCCGACTTCAGTGATGGTTTGGTGGGGTGCTAGCTATGAAGGAGTGACTGAGCCATATTTTTGTGAAAAAGGTATCAAAACATCGGCATAAGTGTATCAAAATACCATTCTTGAGAAGGTAGTTAAGCCCCTTAACAACACCATGTTCAATAACCAAGTATGGTCCTTCCAACAAGACTCGGCGCCAGGTCATAAAGCTCGGTCCACGCAGTCTTGGTTGGAAGTGAACGTTTCGGACTTCATCAGAGCTGAAGACTGGCCGTCGTCTAGTCCTGCCCCCGTATTCTGAACCCATTCGGTTTCGGAATCGATTCGATTTGTATATGTCCGTCTCTGTCATTTCCATAGAGAACGACAAAGACGGAGATATACAAATCGAATCGATTCCGAAACCGAATGGGTTCAGAATACGGGGCCTGATCTTAATCCGCTGGATTATGATTTATGGTCAGTTTTAGAGAGTATGGCTTGCTCTAAACGCCATGATAATTTGGAGTCCCTAAAACAATCCATACGATTGGCAGTGAAGAATTTTCCCATGGAAAGAGTGCGTGCTTCTATTGATAACTGTCCTCAACGTTTAAAGGACTGTATTGCAGCCAATGGAGACCACTTCGAATAAGCTTTTATATTTTAAATTGTTTTATATTTATGTATTAAACTAACACACTGTAAAAGTAATAAATATTATTTGCAATAAAAAAATAATTTTTTTCTTCGTGACAATATTTATGGCAAGACTAGGTATATACCTTGTTAGTAACAAGTTGTTACATTGTTTACATATAACATAATACTTCTTTCTTCTTTACCTAAGCGTTTAGTGGCTGTGTGTGAGTGTATCTTCTTAGGTAGGGATTTTCTCACCTTTCCACTGTTTATTCACGTGAAAGAATGATATCGTACCTACCTACCTACCAAAACCTAAAATCACGTGGTAATATTTGCGTGCTAAGTAATTATCTGATACAGTCGGTTCTTAAGTGTTTGGTCACGACCGTCGGGGATATCTCGCTTGTCACTACTTTAACTTTATATTATTTGGAACGATTCATTTACAAGTTTTCTTACAATAACATGAGACCTTTAAACAACAGATTGCATCTCCTACTTTCCTCCACTGGTTAAGTGTTTGACCTTAGTTCACCTAATATTAAGGTTTCCCATAAGAAAGAAGAGCCTCAAGCCTCCTCCTTGTAACGAGTTAAACATTAACGATTTAAAGCAACTACCTAAGTATACAGAGAAAAAGTAGTAAATGAGAAAGGATCATCCTTACCGATTCGTTTAAATTTCCAGGGCTGCTCCTCTATTTCCTGTACGGAATCCACCACAGCAAGCTCGGCGAGGGAGTAACGGGACTGCTGTCCCGGTCCGCGAGCGGTGGCGGAGGCGGCGGCGGCGGCTGGGGAGCCGTTGAAAAAACGAGCAGCGCTATCGCTCGCCGTGTTGGACGCTTCGCGCGCGGCAGCAAAGGAGACGACCGCAAACCTATTATTTGTGACGACGAGCTCTCGAGGAGGGAACAGTGATTTAATCCTACCGGTTTGCTTGCATGACGATTGGGTTACAAAACTTTTATCAGTTTTCTCACGCTTTATTGAGTGGGTATTCTCCAGCGTCGGGATATCGATTTCGGTAGTTATATGGCCACCTAAGTGAAGTGAGGCACCAAGTGGACTCGCATTTTTAATGGATTTAATTTAGTTAGTCATATAAAAGTTTGTTGTTACTATGTTTGTTTCAAACCTTGTAATTGATCTTTTTATAAATGCAACCGATTCTCATGATACATGGCATGGGTATCAAACCCTCGTGACAATGTATATTTATGGCAATGTTGACTTTCAACTCGTCAGTTCTGATCCTGCATACTCAAAGCCTGCGAGGGCTACTTATATCAATTATGTCGACTTCCAAACCAAATCAGCCAGAAAAATGTGAGCTCATTTAGTGCCACACTTAACTTGTGCGGTCATTTAGCTATCAGAATCTACGCTGTGTAAAGTTGTAAACCTCGTTCATTTAGACTACCTCATTCGCCTAGACAGTGTTTTTTTATTCGAAAATAGGCTTGCGCTTGACCGTTGTTTAGTTCAACTTGTTTCTGTGATACACATGTCTTCGCAGAAACTACTTACTGTTTTTAAGGGTTTACCATCATACATATAGTACAACAGGCTCTTGCATCTATTTATATATATTGTCTAATTATATATTTTGACGCAATGTCCATTTAATAAGTTCACAAGTAAAAATATGTGAAGATATTGTAAACGACATCGTGTTAGGATATTAACGTAACTTGCTTACAAATATCAATTACTATAGGAGTAATCTGCTTGGCAGCTGTCCAAAGCAAATGCCTATTTTTTCAATGAATAAAGCTTTGGACAAATTAATTTAAGTTCTATGTAGATTTTATAGTGGTTCTTGCGTCTAATTTCCACGTTAGTTTGTAACTAAACGAGGGCGCGAAGTGAGCGAGTACCGACAACCTAGTGAATAGTATAAAGAACTGTACCTATAGTCCGGGCCATCATACTATACCTGTCGTAGTACCGTACTGCTGCCTTATCGGCTAACTCCTATGACACTAGACATAGTCTTCATGACCATATATGACTATTTGGCCAGTCATTCTGTTTATGAACTTGAACAACGGACTAGTGACTAGAAAAAGCTCATAATTTTGATGGCCCGACATTGTTTATTTATAATAATGGTGCGTACAGACTGGTGAAACGTAACATGAAATATATTATGCAATGAAATAATTTGCCGTACACATTGCTGCAATGTATCATGAAAGGTAACACACTTTGCAACAATTTCTCATAGTTTGGACGTCTTGTGCGCGCGAAATGTGCATTTCACGCGCACGCTACGAGCATTACAAGCCGCGCGCGGAGCGACCCATGATTTATCGGTTTTTCGAACGAACACAAAGGGGCTCGCAGACGTAATGCGCGGTAAGAGCGCGCTATGCGTCCACGCTTGCACCGAACATGCAATGAAAGGTACAGGTAGGTTATACATTTCATGTTACGTTTCACCAGTCTGTACCCACCTTAAGACAGATATTATGGTAGCTCAAGTCTTTATATCAGTTGTAGGCTTGTAGGTATGCCTGAGCTTGGCGCGCCGTTTCGCCAGCTTACATTGAATAATTTGAACATAACGTACTTATTGGTGTGCTTGCAAGGTCTACTGATGGTAGAGCCACGTTAATTTTATTGTATATCATTGATGAATAGTCACTTTTGTACCTAATAGATTGATATTTGATACATATGCAGCTATAACACTGACACAGTACACAGTTTCATCTACAACTTTGGATAGCATGCTACGACAATGAGCATTTTATTAGGTATATTTTTAAACTATTTATGAAACTTATTTCAATATTTTTGGATTTTAAAATTAAAATTGTTTGTTTTTATTTTTAATACTTTTTAAAAGTTTTGTGAGACTAATAATGATTGATGCTAGGAGAGATTTTGACGTCACACACGAGAACACTCTCTTCTACAAAACTGAAAACTGCAAGCAGAAAACATAATGAAATTGGTTAGTCTTAAATAGTTTAAAGTTTCGAATAAAACAAAATCGATACCTAATTTAAAGTACTCTACTCGCGACCCTTATAGAGAATCCCATGCATTATATGCAGTTCATTAATACACAATATGTGTATCTTTTAAAAAGTAACATAATTTTCATATTATTTTTTATGATCGACAAGCTAGACTGTTGACCTTAGCTCACAGTCTACTATATCGATTTCTGAGTGTGTTAGGTGCACAAAATTATTATAAGAATCTCAAGTAATTAAGTGTTATAATTATTACATCAAAATGTAATCCCAAATTCCATGACAAAATGTCTATAAACTTTTATACTCGTTTATGAGCATAATATGTTGAAATTATACCGCCAAAGATATAGTTATTTCAACACTTATATTTTAAATAATGATATAGAGTTGTGTCAAACAGAATGCTTCAGAAATATTGCACAAATTGTACTATAAATGTTAAAATACATTCAACGTATAATGATAATCTTATCTTAGTATACTTTGAGTAAACTATAATAAATTTATATTAGTTTATTTTTTTTTATTCTTTGCCTAAAAATAATGTTTTAGAAGCATTATGTCAATGTCAGTGATATTTATTGTAAAGCACAATATTAAGCAAAACATAGGAAATGTGAAATAAAATACAATTTTATAATTCAATAAATGTATTTATTACGTCATTTATTTACAACATGGAATATATTAAATTGGAGCATATTATTGTTGAACTATATTGTATATTCTAAGTGTTGATGTGTTGTAAATAAAATAAATAGAAATCAGTATAATACATTTTCCCTGTATTTCATTTTCTAAATACATATATATATATATATATATTTAGATATACATACGTAAATAAATGATATCATGTTTATTATACAGGTGTTCGGAATTACGACGGTCATGCTCGCGGATATAATGACGACGACGTAAAACTTTATAGCACAAAGAGATCGACTGAAAAAACGCCACGAATGTTGTGCATGTCTTATAAAACGTGAACACCAGTGCTTAAACATAGGTAGGTGTATGTAACAGTCGCTAACATATCGACTACTGATTGTCTGATTTTTCATTGGAAATTCCATCTGTATATGACAACTAAACGGATAGTTTAAACATAAAAATCATGTGAGGCTTGAAAACTCTTGCTATTTGATAAAGAAACCGAATAAACTATTTTTCTCATACAAATAGATATTCCATAAACGTAAGACCTAAGAAGATATATGGTGAATCGGAATTTGCTATCAACGTCGCACGATTGTGCCGATATTGCTTATACGAGTAAGTGTATGTATTCTATCAGCCATCTAGTTCCATAGTACAAGGTTTGCTTAGCTTGGGCTAGATGGTGTTGTGTGTAATATCCACAAATATTTATTATTATTAAGTAGAATTTGTCGGTAAGATGAAACGCGTCACGTCATGAGTAAGCGCCCAAACTGCGCTTAGCTTAGGAAGAGGATTGTGGCTTCCGTCACTACCACGTACGTCTACTATCTTATCGAACACCTTGTATGTATTCAACAACTGAATTAACTCCAAGACATAAATAGGACTAAATAACACACATTTTAATCATAAAAATCATTAAATTAAACAATAGTATTCTAAAATGTTTGACTATTAGTCAAATAATAACAACAGTTTTAATGAATGGACGGATTTTAAATTAGTTTAATTTTGCAGTTGACCTTTTTATACTATAAATCTTGATTAATTCTCCAAATCAAAACATAAAATGCAATAATTCAATGCAAGTAACACTTGTTTGGTGAAATTTAATAGTAGTAGAATATGTAACTCGTGCATTTTAAAACTGAAATTGTTTTTTACTATCCGTCCGTCATTCCAATCTAACAATAACGTTTTTGTTTTTCAAACAATTAAACTATCACGCAGCACTTTCACTAATTACACCCATCATGCATATCATACTAAATCGAATACAGTCGTGCAGTGTAACATAATTGGTTGCGCACGCAACCTTACCGAAAAACGTTACTTAACTTTGATCAACGTCTCAAATTGAGATCCTCAAACTGGCGTCGCAGCTCAGTTGGCGTGTCTGCTTGACGTGGGTTCGATTCACGTCCAGGGCAAATATTTGTGTTATGAGCATGAATGTTTGTTCTGTCTGGGTGTTTCTATGTATCATAAGTATATAAAAAAGAACAACAAAATCCATCGACACGAAGAATGAATGAATAAGTATAATAGTTTCCATAATACAAGCTTTACTTATTTTGGGCTAGATTGTATTGTGTGAAATGTCCACCATCTTCTTTCCGCAAGTGTCATTACGTGTCAGCCAGAAGTTGACAAAATATGTTGAGCATTGCTCAAACTTGAGAAACGTTATTCGCAAAGACCCTAAATTATTAATTACACACACATCAACACAACATCTTTCAATGTTATAGCAGGATGAGCTAAACTAGGATTACCAGACATCAAAATGAGTTTTCCTGACAAAATCTGCACATTTTTATATTTTTCGTGTTCTTATTATTTTTCAGTTTAAAATTCCTGATTACTTCAAATTATCTGTTTTACTGACAATGAGTTAAAATTTCTGACATCTGGTAACTCTCAACAAAACATTGAAATTCCACTGCTCTTAGCTAGGTTCTAGATCTAGACTCTTTACATGTCTGGTAACTCTCAACAAAACATTGAAATTCCACTGCTCTTAGCTAGGTTCTAGATCTAGACTCTTTACATGTCTAAGTATCCGTCCATTCAGTGGCATAGCGTATTTTTTCTCACTCGTGACCACATAAAAATATACAAATTTTAGAGGAGACTTTTATAAGCAGCAAACAATGTTATTATAAAAAAAATGCGCGAGCGTAGCGAACGTGAATTTTTCTAGCTTCCTTTTTGTATTATGCTGTATAAGTAATATAAGTTTACACTTATATAAGCTCACAACCCTAGAGCTGAGTTGTCTCCCTTCTCCCTGCACCACTGAGTCTATCATAAGAATATTATTACACACTTTTTCTATGACTAAGTACTTAAAGTACTCATTTTAAAACATCTATCACAAATCACCTAAATATACAACGTCAAGTTTTCAATTATATACAATCCAAAGCGCTATTTTATTTCTTTTTTTCTTAAACATCATTCTAAAGTTATTATTTTTCAGATCTCCTCTTTCCATAATTGTGCGGTATCGTACCCTTGCGCCGTGCGCAATTCACTTACATAAATTAAAAGGTTCATAAAAAGTGAACAATTATTATAAAATATTAATAAAAATATTCAGTTATGTTATCCCTTCATTCACAAAGTGGATTGGATAAGGAAGTTTAAAAGTAAGAAAAAATGGTTGTCTGTAAAGTCTGTTTACGGACGATAATTTTACGTGATAGCGATACGTCACAAGCCAAACGCTTAGGCCGATCGTGCCTATCTATCGTTTGTTCCGCGCTCTCGCTTGCACGCTCGGCTCAGGCGGAACGTGACAATGAGTAATGCTTTTTCGTGCGTGCAGCCGGCGTACATCGATTTATAAGACGTTATCACGTCAAAAATATTGTGCGTGCTTAAGACCATACGACATATATAACTGAAAGCTTTACTAATAATACTAAATAGCAGTATAGAGACGCGTTGACTATATATATATATCTCTCTCGCTCTCTTAGTCGACTCGAGCCGACTTTACCCGAACGAGCGTTACATAACCGAACGTGACAGCTCAGTGTCATTCAATACCTGCCCACAAAATAAAATGCTCAGTGCGCCTATAGAAGTTTTCACTTCAAAAGATAATATGTAACGCAACCGAGTAACAGATGCAACCAAAATAAACGTTGGTGGTTGACCTTAGATCCTCCTGTCAGGAAGAACCAATAAAATCACCCCTTTAAACAAAATCTCACTGCATATAGTTATCATGGAAAGACGAGATCTGAGATATTGTGATCGAACTTCATCTGGACAACATTCATGACATACAAAATTGTGTTTTTCAAAAGTACTAAATCAGAATGATGTTTTCAGGTTTAAATGTAGATTAATAAGCATTTTTGTGCATAGTATAATGTTAATAAAAATACAAAGTACATACGAATGTAAAAATGGTTTTAAAAAGAACACGTTTTGGATTGCTATTGAAGGATTGCTGGTACGTGTATTTAGAATACATTTATGTAATTTTTTTTAGTATCTTGCTTATTAACGTTTCATACATCTAATTAAATTCGAAAATACGCATGGGCGCATTTATTTCGTCTACTAAATCAAATAAAAATTGTCTTTCATACAAATGTACAAAATGTACAAATGTAAATGACAAATTGATGTGGAATGAGAAAAGTATTGAGTCTATTAAGTATAGCTATTTCTAAGTTTTGAGCATAAATATAATTGGCTAAATAAATAATAGAACGCTGATCAAAATAAGTAGGTACAAACACGGTAAATATGGATCACTAATGTCAATGTTACTATAGTTTGACCAAAACAGCTATATCGCGTCAGGGGTATGGGAGCGGTGGGATGGAAGGCGTCAGAATCGAGGTGGAACTAGGGACCGTCTCCCTTCTTGTTGCGCACATACCCAAAGCGCGGTACAGCGGTTTGGATAAAACTATAAACATATCGCACACCTAGGTCAACGCTGCATTAAGTCAAAATATCAATTATTTCTGAATGGCCGAATAACCTGTTATTAGATCTATCAGAATAACTGAAACCCGTTTTTCGGTTTTTCTGAAATAGGTAATTGTTATTTTGTACCGATTTCCAAAAAGGAGGATGGTCTCAATTCGAATATATGTTCGTTCAGCTATTACTTTGTCAATTATGAATTGATTTTGATGATTATTTTCTGAGCCCACGGGTTGATTGAACTGTGGGCTCATTTGACCACTACGGCCTTATTTTGTATATATAAATTAACTAAAATATAGAGAAAACGCATCCTTTTGAACTTGGGGCCAGGCCAATAATTATACAAGTACTTATTTATGGTAAGTTCTGTGTAATTAATTTTTAATGGTACTCCCCCATTAAAAATTAATTAGTCCGAGTATATTTCGGCAAAAACCAAAGCTCAACAGACAAGTGAGCAAAAAAGTAAAATCATTTACAAAGAGCACTTTCCTTCTTTTTTAGTAGAATAAAAAAAAACTTTTGATTTCAATAGGCTATACTAGAAAATGGCATTGGAACCTAGTCTCCCGGGCATTCAGACTAGAGATGTAAACCGGTTTGAAGAAAACCGGTGAAAAACCGGTTTTTCTAGATATCGATAAAAACCGGTTGTTTTTCACGAAAACCAGTTTTTACTTTTCGTATCTATCAAGTATCACCTATAGCAGAAGAATAATTTTTAAACTCAACGAACGGCAAATGTGCAAATCGCATATTGTCACATCATGAAAAAATATAGAATAATATTAATATTATTTTATACATCATATTATTATATTACACTAAAAGCTTAATAAAAATGTTTGTCCTCGCATGAATCCTACAAAAAATTCGTAATATTGTTGTAAACCTATTTGGCAATGGCATCGGAGGCCTTTGGATCAGGTTTTTAATTGAAATTAGCTTTATTTTGCATTCTTTTTAAAACCTAAAAAAACGGTTTTTTCCAAGGTAATCGGTTTAAAACCTGTGCTGAAAATTGTAATCGGTTCACATCTCTAATTCAGACATCCTAACAACATTATTTTCTTACTAGTCCAAAATTGTAAACAAATATGTACAATTACTAACTCGTAGTAATAATTTTACTATGGAAAAAGACAAAAATAAGAGTTTTCATTGGTTATCACTCTGCCAATGTCGTATACATCTAGGCATGTAAGAGAAAATGCATTTTATAGGGGTCCCCCACACAGAGAGGTCGACGGTTAGAGTTCCATAGTGAAAGTCAAAAAATCCCAAAATGGGGCAGAAATCTGCCGTTCTATATATCAGTCTCAAAACAGACGTAAGTGCGAGGCGCGTCACCGACCGAGAGTGACGTTTGCGCGGCTCCTTTGAAGAAGACCGCCGAATGCGATTGAAACTATAGTCGGATATATCGACTCAAAACAGACATGGGTGATCAATAGTTTTTATTTTAAAATGTGTGAGAACCACGTTAGTTGCCATATTAAAAAAGTGTATATCCACTTGTAATGTCAATGTTAGTACATATAATAAATACTTTATTTCCACTGATAGATGGACAAATTAGTGGGAAAATAATCTATATCCCTTACTAAGCCTGAAAAGCCTGCTGAGAACCACATGTTTCGGTATGATATTAAAGATATTTAACGTTAAAATAAATAAAAAACTTCGATCGTCGATTTCTCTGCATAAGCGGCCCCATAGACTTGGGGCTTAGGTCGAAATTTGAATACTTCACAAATTAACTAAGTGTGTAAAAGAGATTCAGTCTTATCTGTTGTGTCGTGCTATCTGCCAGGCGGAAGATGGTAACCGCTGGAGCCTGTTGATGTTGGGCCGACCCCACTGCAGCCAGAGGAAACCGAGCACCACACATAGTGCTGTCTCTATGTAGTACCCGTCGAATCGAGTCACACATACACCGCCTTGGGATTTGCAGAGCTGTGGATAGTGAAAGCTTTGTCAATAATAGATATCATAATCACATTTAGATCTCTAAAGATAGTAAACTCCCGATATTCGATTACATAGTTGTCAGCGCCACCTTTCAACATCCATACATACTATTAATGTATTCTGTATTCCAGCGCGCATGTTGGGCCTGTCAAATTTAGTTCCAAATTTCCCCGTCGGAATTCAGTGGTGGATTATTGGTATTTTTAACCGACTTCAAAAAAGTAGGTTATCAATTCGTAGCGTATATTGTTTATTAGTTAGGTTGGTATAATACTTTAACGTTCAGATATTGTTGTTTTTCTATCTAAGATCTACTCACAAACAAGAAAGAACAGTTCGGGATCGAACCCGCAACTTTCAGTTTGGAATATTGACATACTACTTAATGAGCTGTAATAGTTTTATAAACGAAATAGTTTCAATAATTGTAATGTATTTCACATGCCTCTATTAAGATTTTCTCATGATCTAGCCTTAAAAATATTATCCCTGTATCTCATTGGGAATTATATTTTTAATGGCATATTTAAGAGGTATATAACTAAGGTTATCTATGGAAAAAATAAAGTAGACCCGATTTTAAAATAAAATAAAATATTTTTTATTTGGAGCTACTTATACCAATATTTTAGTTACGAGTATGTATGTTAGTAAGTAATAAGGGTTATGATGCTATCAGTAGTAGTTTAGAAAAACTGTATCATGAGTAACATCGGCCACCTCCAAAGTAATATTTCATTATAATTACAAGTAAACACTCAAGTACATACTGATCCTTGTAATTTCTTTTGACAACCAGAACTAAGAACAAGCATCAGATTTGACTTCTAAGTTTTCACAATTGTTACTCATTGAAATTAAACTGCTTTTAACGGATTTATCGCATATATTTTACATAAAACAAAAAAATAATTAAAAATATTAAATAAAGAAGAAGAATTAGGTAAAATATACGGGATATATCCGTTAAAAGTTGTTTAATTTCAATAAGCATTAGAATTAAAATTTATAAGAGTAAATAATTACAGAAAATCTTTTTATAAGGAGATTATCCCTCTGTTGTTTTATAATTATAATAAGGGTCTCGAATTCTGTGATAATAAAATTAAAAAGTTTTACTATATTTCAAAATACCATCCGCAAACAAGTATCTATATTAAAAGAAAAACAAAATACCCGACTGTACAAAAGCGATTTTTGCAGTCTAACTTATGATTTCGTTACACTTGATACACTGTTGAGTATACTTTTTTTGTGAGAAAGTATGGGTAAAATCGCTGTAAAAGATTATAAATGTATATTATTTAGGATAATTCCGGTAAAATCACTTGTTTATTATGAAAAAGTTCATTGTTTATTGGAAAAAAGGCATTTGTAATTTTTTTGCGAGTTATGTATTATTTATTACAAAATATATAGCCTAAACACTCAGGGAGTGAAGACGAACTTATGACACCTCGCACATCAAAATCGGTCAAACCGTTGCTGTAGGTAGGCGAACTTATAGAAAATAGAAACATACATACCCACATATGTACATGTATACATACAAACACACATACACTCGAAAAACATAACCCTCTTTCTTACGCAGTCGGATAAAAAAGTGGAGTGCTATTCAGTGAGCGTTAAGTGTACATTTTGCAGTCAGATATTTTTATTTTCTTTTAATATGTCTTATTCTTACCTCGCTTTCTAACGCCGACGAGCACGTGTTATCAGCCAACTCTGGCAACGAGCAGCTCTTATACGTGAGATGATCGATCGCCCATAGCGCCAACGTATTGGGCCAGTTGGTACCAAGGTTGGACACGGTGTTGAGGAGCGTCATATACGTGCCGCCGACGGCTGGGTCAGATACTTTGGCGAAGAACGCCATAACGGCGACGAACATGCAGTATAGACATGTCTGGAAGTAAGAAACAAGTTCGTTACTGCACTGCTACTACATTTTATTGGTCAAAAAGTTTTGACCAATAAAGGCACATCCAGATTTGCATGGGGTATGTAGTTTTTTTCAGTATTTTTTAATATTTTTATTTAGTTAATTGGATCATTTAAAAGAACTAATTACAGTATTTTTTTATCCTGTTCAGTAGTTATTTCTTGATAATTTTTTAAAGATAAAACCGTGATGACTTCAGGTGTCCTGGTCAATAAGATGTTGTGATAGCCTACTTGAACTAAAAAAATAAATAAATAAATGTATGTCTAGCTTATGTAAGTTGACAGTGACATTTATATTCGTTTTTGTCTCTGACTGGTACAAGAGTTCAAATGTATTTACCTTTACTTAAAGGAATATTATATACAGGTACCTTTAGCATCCTCACCTCTCAGATAATACTGAAAAATATTTTTGACAATTCCAAAAAATTATCGTTAACTACCCGTAATTGGCCCACAATATCACATAATTAGCTGCGTCATATTTCCAAAGTTATAGTTTGGTTTTATAGAGGACTCTGTCGATAACATCTGTTCAGAAATCCTCACCACTCAAACGTGAAAACAGTTCGAGCTATCGAAATAGTCACAATTCCAACAATTAGCCGTTAATTTCCCGAGACGACGTGTCAAATCTAGAAAGTCAAGCTATGTCACGAGCGCCTTTTTACTTTTTTTTTAACACGCATAAGTCCGCTTTTTACCACCAACTCGCCTGTTGGAAAGCGACGATGTAGTTGGAGATGAAACACGCAGTGATTTATTTTACTTTTGTCGAAGGAAATTATTTTTAGGAAGGAGGTTATTTTTAGGATAACATACCTGGTGGAACACATAGAGCATCATCAGTGCAAAGAGATAAAAGTAAGAAGGTCCCGAGTCGCCCAGGAGAGAAGGTGTAAGCGCGACTAGCGCCGCGGCCAGCGGTCCTACCAGCAGGCGTAACGGGAAGGCGCGCAGCCATAGCGATAGTGGCGCCGGGCCCGTTGTGTGTTTTGCTAGAATCTGGAACCATAACGACAATTGAAGTTTAAAAACTATAATAAAGCAGGAGTAGGCTTTCCAACTTCATTAAGAGTTCGTAGTTCGTCCATCGCGCATCGTCCGTCTCGTTCGCGCATACCCATATTTTCGAAGATATAAAAAAACGACTGCATTAATTTATAATAGAATCGTCGTTTGTAAAACTAGAAAACAACATCACAAATATTCATTTAATTCATGCAGTCATTTTATAACTTTAAAAATGTGGGTATGCGCGAGAGAGACGGACGATGGTCGAACTACGGACTAAATTGCTTAAAGATAATATTCTCATTGACAGCTTACCAGAGGCATAATAATTTGTACTGGCACTAACGGGATCGCTAGTAATGCCAGATCTTCACGCGGCACTCCAGCCTCAACTAACTTCAACCCTGATACTGCATCACTAGCACAGAATCCTATCTGAAAAACCAGAAGTATTTTAAATATTTACAAATAACTGAGTACATTTCATGAAGAAGTTCTATAATATGGTTTTTGTTTCGATGGCCGTCGCTAAAACTGGAGCCAGTAGTGGAAACTAGAGTGGGGCCAATTGAGCTTTAAAGTATATATTCCAGGTATTTCTGTATGCAATTCAGACTTTCCTAGTTTGGATTTAGACTCATTTTTGTGTAAAAATAAGTTTTTTAAATTTGTATATTGTACTTATTTTTTACAATGAAACAAACCCTATAGCTTTGTAATAAACTGATTACATAACATACATTTTCATAGACTTCTGCAATCATAATAGAAGATTAATGAATAATTCGTACCTTAGCAGTAAATAAAACCAATGCCAATGTCCGAACAGATGGCAACTTCACAATAGTGTACAGTTGTTTGTATGCATTCACAATATCTTTCATTCCTTTCACATTGTTCTCTCTTGTGTTTGTTGTATCATTGGCTTCATGCTTGAATATTGCTATGAGAGTCGTCGATATTATGAAAATCCAACCCCAAAAGAGCAAAAAGCTAGACAATGTGACAAGGCCTGTTTCCTCAGGTTCATAGCGGAGATATTTGTTGCAGAAGTATGGAGATTCTAGTGCAAGGAACAAGACATATCCAAGGAAGAAGCCAGCTGTTTGTCCAACACTATTGCATGTTGAAGCATGGCCTACATTACATCTGTAATTAAGTATGTATTGAAGTCACAATAAAATTTGAAGAAAAAAATTCATATAAAGCCTCGGCATAGGCCTAGGCCCTAGGCTCATTAGCATGATTTTTTTTCCTCATTGATTGCAACCACATAATTAGATAATTGATGATGATGATTGCAATCACATAACAAAAGGAGTCACTGAAATTGGATCATGTTTAGTGTTAGAAATCAATTTTCTCTTTGTTTATGGAATAGGGCATGGTCTATGTGTCTCTTAAGAGTTTGGAGATCATTGCTTAGTGACAGTGCAATGAGTGTATTACATTATGTGTATTACAATTATGATTTAGTAAATAAGTCAAAACAAAATGTAATGTTATCAATTTTAAGGAAGGCAGAAGAACAGGTAACAATAATAAAATTAATAGCCAAAGCTGGACAGAGGACAAAGTAATTAGTGTAATAAATCCAGCTTATGAAACACCCATATATTAAACCTCTATCAAATATATATAGCCAATTACAAATTTTCACAGGATAGTCATTCTTCGTGTCAATGGTTTTAGTTTGTTTATTTTTTACTTTTTTCTATTTACAAGTTTTTTGACCAGAATTCAACGATGGTTACGCCTAAAGGAGAGGCCTCCAACAGGTCAGTCTGTGTGCCACAGAATAGTATTTTTGTATTTATAATGTTAGAGTATTACAGATGTTCTTACAGATGCAGTTGGGATGGTTTTAATTGTGTGTAGATGGAAGTGAATATTTTTTCCTTCTGTGTTAGATAATTAGTCAATAATAGAATGATACAAATGCAATAGTTCTTCTTCTTTTTTGTATTGGACCCGCATTAAAGCATTTGACAGTGTTAAGTATTAGGATTTTTTCAAGTTTCTTGAATAAAACAAGTTGTAAATGTTCTACTCACAATCTAAGTTATGTATACAGCCATATTATAAGTCGAGTCCTGCTTCAGTAAAGTGGTGGCGACTTTACTAGGAAGCTTCCATGGAGTTTTGCCGACAACATAAAATCACATGTTTTACTGCTTTATTTCACTTGCCCACACTCACACACTTTATCGAACACTTAATGAATAAAACACCACAATTTTTATAGCATTAACGTTCAAAATAACACAAGTTTAGGAAAATAAAACAAAGCAACAACACGTTACTAAGACGTTCCCGCAAAAAATCAATGCAATAGTTACCTTTTTAACATGCTAAGTGCCCAACCATCAACGGCAATGTCTTGTGTTGCCGCCAAGAAATTTAAAAACATAAATGAAACTGTCAGAATCATCATTGATGGAGGTGTATCTTTTGAACCGAGCCAGTCTGTTATGCCACTGGACATAATGATCATCATGACACCAAGTAAATACTGCACGGGCACCAGCCATGTCTTTCTTCGTCCGAACTCTGGCCAGAAGACAGCATCCACAATAGGAGCCCATAGCAACTTGATGCTGAATGGCCAGTTTACAAAACTGAACTCTGCCTGTAATTAAATGAATTCATATTTATTTAATAAATAAATAAATAATAAATATTTGTGGACATTTCACACAACACCATCTAGCCCAAACTAAGCAAAGCTTGTACTATGGAACTAGATGGCTGATAGAATACAAATACTTTATTTATTTATTATAATACCTATATATATTTGTCAAATAATTTTACTAAGAAACATGAATAGGAAGCATTCTTGCAAAATGAAGAAATTTAAAATAATGCTAACTTAAAAGAACAAATTTCTGGAGAAGCATATGGTGTTGTCAATTGAAAACAATTATTGGCAGTATGTAGATAAGGCAAATTGAATTGTAATTAAAAGCACAGGCACCTAATCTACTTGATAAAACGTAAATGTGACTTCTATTGTCGTAAATTTTCCAAGGCCATGAAACCATGAATTATATTTACCTGTTGAGTGTATGTAATACCACGATTTTGCAGCAACATAGGCACAGCTCCAGCTAGCCCTAACGGAATCCCTTGCAACGTGTACAGAAACAGCAAAACTGCAATGTTCAGCTCATCTCCTTTAATATTGCTGCGTCCTTCAGTTGATGTTGTCTCACCATTTTCAATCAATTCCTCTTTCTCAGCAGATTGTTTACGTTTCGTTAATGTCATGATTATTGCATTGAGGGACTGTAAAGCAACGCAAATTACAGTTAGACAAATATAATCTTAGACTCCTCCACATCCAATCTAACAAATACACGTCAGAGCAGCTATTAGTTAATTTATTAGATTTTGTGAGGCATACCTTAATTTTCACAGATTTTTATAAATGTGTTAACTGAAAGCTTGAAGACAAAGTTGACTATTGTGGAATTTTCACGTTTTTAAGTTAAGAAAATAGGGCAAATACGTCAATAAACCAAAGTAAACTGTGAAAAAAAATGCAATTTTGTAACCGTGGACATCGCTATCGCTCCATTGGCCGGAACAAGACCGGCCGGAAACACAGACTAAAGGTCATAAAGTAACTTTTAGATACGGAGACTAAAGGTGAGGCGTATTTGTTGCCACACAGATTTAGATTTGAGGCAAGGCGTTTTTGTATCAAGTCTTTGATCAGCGTACGAACGCGTTACAAGTATTTAGAAGAATTGATTCCTATTCGAATCAAAATCAAAGCAGCTCGCAGCAATATATAATAGGTCTTACCGAAATAAACCTGTCTGACAATTGCTTAGCATCATCTTAAAGCTAACCGATGATGTAATATAAATGTAAATGAATGTCATTCATATTCTCAGGAGTTATAAAAATATTAGTACCTATTAGTGTAGAGTGATTGGTATAAAATGGATTGGTCGCTCGTTATATCAAGATGAACTACGAAATAATATAACATTTTTTCAAGCAAAAAAAACTGAAATGGCAATTGCATTAGATTTAGACGTACGTAGCCAATATACAAATTATAAAGCTACTGTGTAGCAACTCTCTTACTAGTCTGTGGTGCTGTGTAGTAACTCTCTTATTTTATTAGTCTGTGCTGTGTAGAAATTGGCGCCAGTGCTCGAGTAACGAGTTTTTGATGGTTTTTGATATTTCTATTTACAAAAACAAAAACTAAATAAAGTATAGATGAAGTGTTTCTCGAAGTCACGAATGACAGGGTACGATTATTAGTTCTGTAAGATCATCTTTCAATGGCGTGAACAACGATAGCTGGATTAGCTGGTGTGAATTATCATAGGCGGCTCAAGATGTCTCGCCAATGTTTTTTTCGATGTCTTCTAGATTCGCATGCACCTATAAAGTTGTTACACAATGTAGAAACAGTCGTGGGACGTAATAAAATTACGAAAATCAGAGACCAGGCTTGTTCTCGTCAGCAAAGTAAGTTTACCAAAAATATAACCTCAAACTTAGACAATATTCCTAACAGGTAGTATTGCAAAGTGTAATAATGAGTGGAAGACTTTAGTAACCACCCTTACTATAAAAAGGCTATATTAGCTGCATCCGTCACGCTCACATATCACATTTTTTACCTAAAATTATTGAACACAAAAATCTGGCGAATTACGTTATAGTGACAAAATATTACTAAAGCATTACAAAAGATGGAATATTTTTTAATTTTGATATCATATCTTATCCCATAATCTGACAGATTTTTCACAGTATATTAATTAATTTTAAAAGTCGTTATATCTTGGTTGATAGCTCCCCTTGTATTTAAGTGAGTAAACTATACACTTATTTTTAGTTACTTTAAAAGCAGATTGTGAAGAATGCATAGTTGAAGTCAAACAGTTGGGAGTAAATCCTTCTGGCTTAGATGGATTCGCATTGAAAAAGGATGGAGTTTATAAAGTGAAGCATGGTTCTAAGATTGAAGTTTTGGTGAACAATTATTTTCATGTTATTGAATTTGACCCTCCACCTGATTGTTTGGACAAACAAATACCTACCAAGAGAAAATTCGAGGAAGAGAGTACTTTATCTAGAAAAAGAATATTACAGAAACCAAACATGGGAAAAGCTTCTAATATTATCACAGAGGCAGCTCAAAATGTATGGGAAAATATAGATAAAGGTGAAGTATATGTGTTTACTGCTAAGGGTGTTAAGTCTAGCACTAAAATAGCTGCATTTGACATGGATGGTACACTAATAAAGACAAAATCTGGCAAAGTACATGCTGTAGACACTAATGATTGGCAGATTATTTTTCCTCAAGTAGCTCCAAAATTGAAAGAATATCTAGATAATGGCTTCAAACTTGTTATTCTCAGTAATCAGGCCCCTATTGGAAATGGTAGAGTCAAAATAGAAGATTTTAAGATGAAAATTGAAAGTATTGTGGAAAAATTAAATGTTCCCATCCAAGTTTACATTGCTACTGGTAAATCATTTTATAGAAAACCAACAACAGGGATGTGGAAAGTGTTAACAGAACAGGTGATTACAAGTCTTATAGTATTGTTTGTACAAGAACCTATTGATGGCATGATATTATTTTTCTTAAATAAATATTTGTGGACATTTCACACAACACCATCTAGCCTCATGCCTCATCATGTTTGCTCTGGGTGGGGATCGAACCCATGACCTACAGCACAGCAGGCAGACATACTACCAACTGAACCACAAGGCCAGCCCTTATTTAGTATTTAGTCACTTATTTACTTTAATTATGTTGATCTCATGTCAAAATCATCTTGTACTGATTTTATGCAGATATTTCTTATATTTCTAGCATGCAACTATGTGAGTTGCAGGTGTAGCCCTTAAGTAATTTGTTTGCATATAAATCCTAACTTCTTTGCATGTTAATTACTTTTATTTATTTAATAAACACTTTTATTTATCTATTTAATAATCTTAGGGGTTTTTGTACTCAACTGATAAAGAAAAGTATGTAGTACTTAGATTTACATATATCTAAATTTTTGGTACACACATTATTCATAAATTTTAACATTATTTAGTAAATAGTTATTAGATACTTCTCAGCAATGGGAGTGACATATTATTTACTTAACTGACCAGGCATAGTAATTTTTTTTTTTACTATATTACTTGTTACATTTTCAAAAATAATTTTAAAATTTGCCCTATAAATTTACGCATTTATGTTATATTATATGCATATATATATATTAAAACATTCCTATCAGGGGTGTACAACAATAATACTTCTTTCTATAACCCTATAGTAAGAATGTGTCACCAATACAATGAAATATCCAAAGACCACTATGATTCCATTGATGTCTTCAATCAAAAATTTTACAAATTTAAACGAGACGTTAAAAATATTGTGTTTGCTGCATACGATGATAAAGTTTAACTAATTTAATCAATTAATGTTAGCAATTTTATTTTTACTTCTTTTACTTTTGAAATTGAAAATCTAACTATTGTAATTATAACATGTTCTGTATACATTTAAGGAATATAGTTTAGGTCAAAATTAACATTTTGTTCATTCTATATTAATTGTATAGTGTATTCTGTTCTGTGTACCTTATATACCTTTATAAACTACATAAATAAATATTTTCCTTACAGAATAATGATGGTCTTGAAGTAGATATGGATGAAAGTTTCTATTGTGGTGATGCTGCAGGCCGGGTTGCCAACTGGGCTCCAGGGAAGAAGAAAGACCATTCCTTTGCTGACAGACTCATGGCTGAGAATCTCGGACTGAAGTTTTACACACCAGAACAATTTTTCTTAGGACATTCCATTTCTAACATACCAATGGCCCAACCAGAATTTATTCCTAAAGATATAAAGGCAGAGCCATTTAATGATAGCTTGATAGGTGGAGAAAAAGAGGTTGGTTATAATTTATATAGAATAGAGGTTACCTAACACAGTACAGTCAGCTGCAATTGATCACTGTCACATCAGTATGACATATCAAACAGCAATGCTTTAGCATTGTGACATGTCAAACAACAATTATTTTTTTACCGACTTAAAAAAAGGAGGTTATCAATTCAACCTGTATGTATGTATGTAATATTGTCAGAACTGCATAGTTTTTGTATATGTTAGCCTATGGTCCTATACCAGCTGATGATTTTTCGTGTTATTTGCCCCTTTTCAGTTAATTAGATTGTATCGAAGTCGGTTTAAATTTTTAACATTACTTTTATTATACAAGAAGGACTATGATTGACCATCAATTCGTCTAATGTTAAGTGACAGTGTGGCCAAGGATGGAGCTCATCGACCTAAAAGATATTACTTATGTATTCACTCTAGCCTTGAAAATTCCATGATTGTAGTTCTCAGGAAACAGAGATAGCGATGGCGGCAAAGAATTCCGTTCTTGTGCAGTAATCATCAAGAACATGAACCAATATCACTGAGTACGGATTTTTGTCATTTCATTTAGAAATGGGTGTTAATGCGCTGTCTTTCTGCTAGTTCTGTAGTAGAATGGAGAGGGCGGAATTAGGTCGTGAAGCTCTTGCACACTCCTCAAAATGAATCCTATAGAATTATCGTCACCAATTAACCTTACAGCTTGCAGGTCCACCGACTCTAAAGCTTCCAGCTGATACTTGGCTGATCATATTAAGTCAAGATCGAGTTGTACTCTCGCCAACGTTAAGGCTGATTGGTTTTTTGTTCATTTTGCTATGATTTTATTAGGCATTGTAGATATTTGATATACTAATGCTGTAATACTGTAATAAATGTGCTGGTTCTGAGGCAAATAGGTATTTAGCAATAAATGTACTTTAGGTGTATTTAAATTGTGAGGTAATTGATTTGTTCTACGTAAAAAAGCGCCATTGTAATTAGTAAAACGAAGAAATAGACATGTTGTTTTTTTTTTAAATATTTTCTCCTCAAAGAAATTATCAGAACAGAACCCTAATCAAAAATAGCAGTCTGTATCATGAGCGTCATTATGTAATAGTTAAATAAATAGCAATTTGTTATTTCAGATTCTTGTTCTGGTTGGATATCCTGGGAGTGGCAAATCATTTATTGCGAACCAAATTGAGAAAAAGTCTGGATACCGTTACAGGACTGTTTGCAGAGATGTTTTGGGTTCCTGGCAGAAATGTGCAGCTGAAGCCAAAAAGCTTCTAGAGGTTAGTAATGCTAACTAAAACTTACCTACTACCTTATTATTATTATTATCTACTCCCTTCCTATTACCTACTACCTAACTACATATTGTAAAAGCGAAAGTTAATTTCTCAATTCGTCAAAAAGAACATGGCTACATTTTAACATCATCATCTTAGTTTTCCGTCACTAACGTGGCTAACTAACATGAAACCACCAGGCAAGGCTGATTCCATAGTAAACAATAAACCCTTTTAGTTTCGCTAAGTCCGCCTGTGTCTGTCCGCCACTTTGCTCAAACACTAGTATTACATGAAAGCTCTAATTTGGCATAGATATGCATATTTATTATTCCGAGAAAGTCGTATAAAATAAAATCTTGAAAAATATTTTTTTAGTGTATCCCATGTAAAAAACGGGGGATAAATTAATTTTTCATCTACCCTATCCAGAATGTTTTTTGATTACTTAGCCAACGATAATCGATAATATCGTAATCAAAAACATTGTAGGTGTGCGAAAACCATTTATTTAGGGATCTGTTTGCAAAATATTAAGCTTTGAAGAGTTTGTTTTGTTACGAGTTAAGTGTGCCCTCCCCCCTCTACCCGCTAAACGGTTGACTTTGGAGATAGGAAATAATCATGCTAGTAGCATATATGATGGAATTAAAAGAAAAACTATTATGGCTAAGTAGTAGTAGAAAATTTCGTGCATATTTCATTTAAATCAACACAAATTATCTTGTATATTCATAGTATTTCCATTTTATTTTCGCATTTGGCCGCTTATTGAAATATACTTACAAAGAATAAATACACTATCTTTTTTTTTTTGTTAAAAGTCAAAGTAATATTGAAATAAAACTGTTTCAAAGCAGTCTTATTTCAATATTGTGTTGATTTTGTCAAAACAAAAATATACACTTGTGGTACGGACCCTGTTTTCAGCTGTTGTATGAAAATGTGCAGGTGTAAATTACGATATGTAAGTTGAGTAAGAGCTAGCTATCAAATCCCTTATCAAAGCTTACCCCGTTCTCATCCTCAGCAAGGCAAAAGCGTTATAGTGGACAGCACCAATCCCGATAAAGAATCTCGCGGCCGCTGGGTGTCCCTCGCTGGAGAGATGAGGGTGACGAGCCGATGCGCCAAGATGACCACGACCAAGGCACACGCTCATCACAACAACAAGTTCAGGGAGCTGATGAAGTTTAAACATGTGCCTGTCAATGATATCGTATTTCACACCTTCAAGTCAGTATTTTAGTTTAATGATATCGCTTTTCACACTGTCAGAGTATTTGAGAGTTAATGATATCGTTTTTAGGGTTCCGTAGTAAACAAGGAACCCTTATAGTTTCGTCATGTCCGTCTGTCTGTCCGTCCGTCCGCAGCTTTGCTCAAAATATATGAGTACTAGAAAGATGTAATTTGGTATTGATATGCATATTAATAAAGCCGAGAAAATCGTAGAATAAAAAAAAATGGGATACCTCCCCTGAACGTAAAGTGGAGATGAATTATTTTTTCACATCTACCCCAACGTGTAAGGTATCTTTAGATAGGTAATAAAAAACATTGGGGGTGTGCGAAAACCATTTTTCAATTTAGGGATCGAGTTTAATCGAGTTTAAGTGATCAACTTAAAATAATTACTTAGACAAGTCAAAAATGAATATTTCATTTAAATTAACAAAAGTTAACTCATATTATGTTCGTAGTATCAAACAAGAGACCCTGTTTTAAGGTCACACAAATTATATGTCACTACGGAACCCTACATTGTGCGTGGCACGACACGCACTTGGCCAATTATTCACACTTTCAAGTGGTATTAGAGTTTTAAAGTCAGTTTGTGAAGTTTCACTGGTGAATCTTATGGTCAGACTTCTTTAGTAACTAAAGGCCGGGGTTGTAATTGTAAAGGGTCCAAGTGCCGAAAAAAACATAAATAATATTATTACAAAAATACGATCTATGTGCCATGCCTAATAATATGCATATGAAAAAAAAAAGACGTGTGGCACTCGGAGACTGCCGCGCTAAAGCTATTGCATAGCATTTTTTATCAACTTATGTAATTATAATTATTTATTTATTTTATTTATGCAGTATTCCTAACACCCCCCACTACGACCGGCACAGCGGTGATACTTTTTAGTTTTGCCATCTATCGATGAATAGCAGAACTTTTAATGACTTTTTGAAATATCACGCTTGTCTCTTTAGTTCTGCAAATCGCCTCTAGGTGGCATTGGTTGTATCGGCGTTACTGCGTTAGGTTATTTTCGTTACGGAATTTCTGGATTCGGTCTCCACGCTCAAGGCCCGCGATAGAAGCTATGGAATAGCTTAAAAATTGCACTTAGACCCTTTAGATTAGACTTACAATCATTCAATTATAGTAGTCCAATACGCGCCTCGAAAGAAGAGACCGGTCACTTGGAAGCGGCACAGAAACGTACAGCGGCTACCAGTAAAACTAAAACTGAGACATGAAATAAATAAATAAATGGTTTACCTTTGAGAGAACTTATGAATTCTTCTCGATAACACTGTTTGAGCGCCGGTGTATCGCGAAATCACCTACGTTTCCGTTTACCTGCGTTTGACTCTTTTTTCGTGGCGCGTACTGTACTCGTAGTTAGCATAGCAGCTAACGTAGTTAGCATAATGGTCGTGATTTACCCAAATATTATGTTTACAACTGATGTGTGAAAGTCGTATTGTCAGTGTTATTCCGCCTAAATGCTTAAATTATGCAGACAGACAATGCACAATTACAAACTATGTTGACAAAAATGTATACATATCTCGGAAGATGTTATGCTTAGACAGATTGAAAACATCCTTGGCATCTGTGCAGTTGTTGTTGTGGCGTACCCGAGTAAATTAGCTGTGTATGATTGCAAAATTAAATTATTTATACACATTTAAATATCGGCTCCTGCTATGACGCAATCAAGCGCAAGGCAGCTTTACACAATTTGCATCATATTCAATCGTAAAGTTCTTATCTCTTCTGGCACGCGGCAAAGTACTGAACGAAGTGTCTAGTCGAGCCGAGGTCGTATGTATAGTTCCCGTCACCTAAAAAGAACGCTGATTTGTTAAGCGCGAACAAACCAGAGTTCTTTTTACGTGACGGGAACTATACTTGCAGCATATTAGAATTATAGGCGAAAACTTGTAATTAGCCTCGTCATTTATATAAATGTATAGTTTATTTAAGTATTTAGGCTGTAAGTTTTCCTAAAAATATAAAATAAAATAAAATAAAGCATTATACCAAAATGAGGTATTATGTACTGAATATGGTATTAGAAAAGTGAGAAACAGATTTCTTTATTTAGTTAGGTGAAATGTTTTAAAAAAGTTTTGAGCCCTACCGTCTATGCCCCCTCCTCCCTTATGCTAGCGTTTTAAGCTCTTTCGTGCAGCAACGAAATTTTCCTTATCTTTTTTGCCTGAGAGCCTGACAAGATTACTAAGATCTATGTCAATGATTACAAAGATATAATTATGTCAGTCTCTTTTTAACTCGACAAAAATAGTGGGGAAAATTTTGTTGCGGAGCTCATCATAGGGATTTAGTTTTAGGTTACGTTGGATTTGGACATTATTTTAATATGTCCTTGTTTATTTCAGAAACAAATTCACGGAGCCAACTACTGCTGAGGGTTTCGCAGAAGTGATACAAGTCAAATTCAGTCCCGTATTCGAAGACATAGAAGCAGAGGCCGTTTACAGAATGTATTTGTTAGAAAAATAAGGTATGTTGGGTATTTATTAAAACATGATTTAATTCAGCAACGTTTTTTATTGTAAACAGAACCTTGAGGATATAGATATAGTGTTTATTATTGTAGGCCTAGATTTATTGCGTAGGGTGAGTTTTCATTTGCGTTTTACGAAATTTTCATAAAACCATTACAAATTGCATTTATTAGAAAAAAAGAAAAAGAACAGAAATCATTATGGTGATGTTGAAACTAACAAGTACAATTAATTTAAAAACTGGTATGTGTTAGACGCTTCTTTCGGCACCAGTACGAAAATGGGTTCATATCTCTTTAGGTACTTAACAAATCTTATAATTTACCATAGACAATAGTGTCTATGCTCTATAAATTTGTATTACGCATTAGATCATACCGTTACCTATCTATGATTCGAAACATGAAATATCAAATATCAATTCCCCGAAAACTATTTTTTCAAGACAATATCAAAATTCCGAAAGCTCATGTGACGACTCGTCTGATAAAAACTTTATGAAGCTGAACCTTTATGAATAATAAAGATTCTGGCTGTATTATGCTAGAAACTAAACGAACCTAGCTAAGAATTGTTCGGGCAAAATGAAACATATGGAATTAGGAACGCAAGTAAAGTAAAATATCTTGAATCAGACAGTTCTGTTAAACGGATTCGGGAAAGTAAGATTCGAACAAATGTATTTCGTATTATATGTATCTACATTATAAAGGTCACGTACAATTGCTTTTATACGTTCATTATAATTGTCGTTTCCTGAACACATTTATTTTTAACGAACCAAAATTACTCGGTAATTAATTTGTATTGTTGAACTTCAGGCTGGAAAATTTAAATTTCAGTTTTAATTGTTTTACAAGGCTAGATGACAATGTTAAGTGAAGATACTATTTTTGTACCCTAAATTATCATAATTTAGTTTAAAAATGGAATACTTAGTTATTTTTCATTCTTTAGTCATCGTCAGCCTCTTTTGGATATCATTATTATTTCAGCCTTTATCGTTTCAGTGTGGAAACCATGCGCTGTCAGTACCGCTAGTAGTAAATAAACGGTAACTTACGATATTTATCACATATGATTTAATCGAATGATCGACTATTTTTGTTAAATATATATATACAATTCCATGATTTGGGCACGATTACATGACAAAAAGGTTATTCCTGAAAAGGTTTTTTCTTAATTAAAAGTATTTTAAATAATATGTACCTACTTGACGGTTTTATGAAAATTTCATAACACCAAATTAATTCTGGTAAGGGTTACTACAAGTAGAATGTTGCAAAGCAAGTATTTTTTGAAAAATATATAATTTTTCTTAACACTAGTCTACAATGTTAAGCAGTATAAGGCAAAGCGTGTCCGATGGAGATGACAGAATGGACGGATGTATTCAACACTATTTGTATTTTACAATGCCCATGGCCTGTACTGTGAGGTTATTTTGCTATTTCAAGTTAGCTTGCAATCAGACCTGATAGTACAAACCTCGGGGGGCGACCATGATCGCTTATTATTGTTCAAAGTTGCCTTTTGTTCGCTTTTATTTTGCTTTTTGAGCCAACTTTGGATTGAGATTTTATAATAACCATTTCGACTTTCACCTCGCTGTCTTAACTGCAGAAAAAATGAAGAAAAAGCGAACGTGGTCAACTTTGTATGGTAATAAGAGACCATGGTTCAGGCCCTGCACGTATGAAAGGTGAATCAACACTTAGAAATGGACGTCGCTTGTAATCTACCATTTTTATAACATTTTAAATATTGCGTTACGCCGTCGGCATCGTTCCATTACTGCGTAGGATGTGTACGCAGGGACTACGCATATATCGAGCCACTGAAATTTAAATCATATTTAGGATGTTTCAAAGATTTTCGCGATTGTCACTCATTGAAATGAAATAAGCTATAAATCCGTTAAAATTTGTTTCATTTCATATTTAGACTTCTTTGCGTGGCACATAGCGTGGCCGTGGGTCGCATTCGTATGATTACTTATAAAGTAGAGCTAATTACAAGTGCGCATCGTACCCGTGCGTAGTAATGGAACCGCGGCTTAAAGCAAATAACTTGAAGCATGTACCTCTCTCAAAAGAGCTTGGCCAGGCAACATAAAAATAAAGATATATTTTACAATATTTAAGCTCAAATCGTTTACATACTAAATCCATACTTTAAATTTTCTGTTTTAAAATATTACACAAAAATGGTTGTTCTATTATAAATTAAATAGCTATAACTTTTCAAAATTAGTTTAATAAAGTCCATACAATAGGGGGGGGGGGGGGGGGGGGGGGGGGTTAGGAGGTTCAAAGTATAACTATATATGCTCTGTATAATAATGCAAATGAAAGAACCTCAGTGGTTTAATTTGAACTATAATTTTAGGTTAAAATGGTTTAGGTTGCAATTAAACCACTTTTTCGAAGCTATCGGTATATTTTACATAATTTTAAACCTGAACAATCCTTATCCGCATGAAACACACACAATTTTTAACCAAAGACAAGCGTTATGTGCCACGACTATTACGTAGTATTGAAATGTGTAGTGTGTAGGTGCACGGGACCCGGTCATCAAAAAAATATGTAATAAAATTGTAACCTATCTACGGTCCGATACATTTTAACCGAATCATAATTATCCGAATCAGTTTCATAGAACTGTCTGGTTTTAGACGATTTATTTGACACTAGTTTCTTCACGTTTTGACATAACTTACATAAATTGCTTTAACAATTATTGGGTTAGGTTTTTTTAATTTATAACCCAGAAATGGTTTTATTTGCAAAAATATTAAGTTATCAGTTCGGTAACGAGTTATCAAATGAGCTTTCGGAATTTTGAAAAAAAAACTTATTCGGAATAATGATGTCCGATGTTTGATATTTTGTATCATGTACCTATCATAGATGATCCGAAAGATATTGACATTTTTGTAACAAAATGAGCTATCTTATATCTAGGCTTATCCGTGACCATGAATGATGCATATTATGTGCAACGTCGGATTTCCAAATTATGGAAATTAATACGTGATAGATTCGCTGAAAGTTGTTTTATTTCAATGAATAACAAACGCGAAAACTAGTTCAAGTTGAATGGAAAAAGTCAAGGCGGAATGACATCAAATATTTGCAGAATAATGTATTTATATAATTAATGATGCAATGCCTACAAATATCTTTGAAATCTGACCCCTCGTTCTGACCGCTGCTGCTAGGATACCCGTATAGAGGAAATACCCATTCATCCAAGAGTGAAACCAGTACAATCAGCATTAACCACATTGACACCCCCTCAATTCGAAACACGATCTCCAATCTCCACTTCATATAATTATGTACCACTATAGTCCGCTTAATTCATTTAAATTATGAATACACAATGAATATGGTATGGTCTGACAACCATCTGATAAACAAGAGAAAAGGTACTTAAATATATTTCTTCTTTTTCACTCTCATTAGTTCAATGATGCTACGGGCGTACTTATATATAGGCAATTCGTGAAAGTTTTTTTAAAACACATTAAATAAAAATATGTGTATTTTTTTTTACCTTTAGTGTTATTTCAAGCAAACGAATATTTTGCTAACTAAAAAAATGTATTAATTAAAACTCAAAAAATACTGCATGCATATGCATGATTTAGATTTTCAACAGTCTTAAAAAAAGGATGAGGTTCTCGTATCATAAGATAATATCTATTCGTATTCCTGTGTGCAGATCTTATTAAAATATTCTTTTTTTAGGGTTCCGTACCCAAAGGGTAAAAACGGGACCCTATTACTAAGACTTCGCTGTCTGTCTGTCTGTCTGTCTGTCTGTCTGTCTGTCTGTCTGTCTGTCTGTCTGTCTGTCTGTCTGTCTCCAGGCTGTATCTCATAAACCGTGATAGCTAGAAAGCTGAAATTTTCACAAATGATGTATTTCCGTTGCCGCTATAACAACAAATACTAAAAATTAAAAAAAAAAAAAATATTAAGGGGGGTCCCCATACAATAAACGTGTTTTTTTCGTATTTTTTTGCTCAATATTAAAAACGGTAACAGGTAGACGCTTCAAATTTTCACAGAATATTTACTTGTATGTTACCTTTCAAAATAAATAATTAAATAACAATAAAGTAAATATTAAAGGGGGGCTCCCATACAACAAACGTAATTTTTAAGCAATTTTTACTCGATCTTAATTAACAGGTAGAAACTTGAATATTTGTAAGTAAATATTTAGAAATATATTAACTATAAAAATAAATACCTAATCTAATGAAAATAATCCGTGCATCTAAACGCGGTGCGAGCGCCGCGCCGCGCGGGTAGCGGGGGAGGTAACATCACGGAGCGAGCCATAGCCGCGCGTATTCGCGCGAGCGTTGTCATGCTGCCCGGATGTGTATCGAAAACCTACCTATAAGTTTGCAATTTACTACTTGGAATTTCGTTGATTTCTCGTTATTTTATAAACAGAACTAAACTTTGTAGTATTATAGATGATAGTACGGAACCCTTCGTGCGCGAGTCCGACTCGCACTTGGCCGATTATTTTTATATCTTCTCTAAATTATATGAAGGCGGTAAGCTAGCATTTTAGTTGAAAACATGTCTATTACGAATACATCTTAACCACCTGAAGTATTAACAATATTAATTGATTAGGTACAATTTTAATCATCTATATAAGATTTTAGGACCGGTATTCACAATATATTGCATTCGCATTCTATTTGTAATTTACATTTCCCTCTCTATCATTTACATTCAAAATGATAGAGAAAATGTTAATTCCGATTCAAACACCGGTTCCTGTGAGTCCCGGTGGAGTAGAATTAACTCTATATAGTTATTTTTTCCACTTTTCCCCTTATAAAATCTCCCTACCCAAGTACTGTCCCTTGAGATTTCGAGCTGACTCGCTGTGACGTCATTACTATTTTAATTTAAGAGACTACCATATACTACATAAAATTATTTGAAATGAAATAGAGAAAAATAAATAGAGTCTATTTTTCCCGATGTTGAACTTTGTATGTATTTAAATAATGACTGAATGAACTTCTAAAGACCATTAAAGACCGCACTAGAAAGAAACATCATAATTCAATGATTTTTGTCATTTTCGACAAAAATCATTGATCCTAGTTAACAAATCAATTTTCATACATAAAAATATTTTTATGGATGAAAAATAACTAGGATGAAAATTATTTTTTGGTCGAAAATTAGTGATGTTGCTTTCTATTGTTTTCAAATTTATTTCAGTCATTTTATATCTTCAAAAATGTATGTATGCGCGACCTAGACAGACGACGACGGTTGAAGGACAGATTCATAAAAATACACGAATATCAATAAAATGTAAAGTATAAAAGCTAGACAAATAAATCATTGATATTAATTTAGTAATACAATAACTGAGTAGGTACACGGTATCAAGAAAATGTGAGCTCTTTGGTATAATTCAGATCAAAGCTATGAAAGGTTAAAATCCGACGAAACGTTTCGAGAAAACGTGGTTGTTGGCTCGCCACGGTAGTGCCTCCGACTACCGTACCTCCAGATTCTTCAATAGTTTTATAAACAAGATAGTATAGCCATATTTTAAATAAAAATTACGGGCCACTTACGTATGTTTTATAGCCGACTAAATATATATATTTACTGTATATATATTTTAACCGCATTCGGTGGTCTTTTTCAAAGGAGCAGCGCTAACGTTACTCTCAGTTTCAGGAGGCGCGTCACCGACCGAGAGTGACGTTAGCGCTGCTCCTTTGAAAAAGACCGCCGAATGCGGTTGAAACTATAGTCGGATTTTTCGGCTTAAAACAGACGTGAGTGACCCGTAATTTTTATTTAAAATGTGTGAAAACCACGTTAGTTTCTATAGGCATATTATTTAGTTTAACATGCGAAACAGGGTAACTACGTCCCGCGTCATAGCCGGTCTTTCATATCTCAGAGGCGTATTAGGTAAGCGTTTATTTACAGTGAAAAATTTACTCTAGCCAAAGTTCTTGCTTAGCAATTTTTTCAAAATTTACATTTTTTTTCTTTAATTTAAAATAAGTAGCAAGAAGCGAGGAATCACTTGCCGGCAAAGTGGTTACTGCTGTCTATGGCTAATGTGACACCTACAATACCCTGGATATTGCCGGTGTCTTGCCTAATATTATTCGAAGCGTCACATTTACTACTCTTAAATTTAAATTGCATTTTAACCGACTTCAAAAATAGAAAGTTCTTAATTCGACAGTTTTTTGCGTGTATGTGACAGTTATTGTATTAGAAAAGGAGGTAGAAAACTCTAGCTGAGATTTTTAAAATCAGGTCTAATTATTTGACTATTTTGTCCAGCCGCTTGTTGTTCGAAGTCAAGTTTCCAGTTTTTTTACGAATTTTTCGTACTTAGGGGGCGTCCATAAATTACGTGAGGTGTTTTTTTAAATTTTCTGCCCCTCCCTCCCCCCCTGGTGAGATGTCGTGAGATTTTATTCAACCCCCTCCCCCATCCCCGAATCTCACGTGAGATTTTTCAAAATGTGAGTTTCTTACGTAAACGCGTTGGATTGTTATTGTAAAAAGAAAAAAACAAATTTGCATCGTCCTTTTATTTACGACTAGTTAAGACTAGTAATCAATATTGCTGAGAGTTTAATTATAAGTGTAATAAAAATTTAACAATAGAATACTTAAATCGTAAATACTGTAATTAAAAAAAGAATATCTACTCTAATTCAGTCCATGGAGAATCATGCACGGTCTCAAGAGAGACTATTGGAACCAACATTTCCATATGATTTTCAGTAAAATCATCTGCTCCTTCAACTTCGTTCTGATCTAGCCACTCTAAGCCATTGGCACTTGTACAAAGTAACTCATTAGCTCGTCTTGTGACAATCCGTGAGGGTCGCACTTTGCGGAACATACGCGCTTGCTTAGCTGGTGCAATGTGGGCTGATCGCCTGTGCTCTGCAGCTCTCGTGCTAGATGCAAAGTAAATACCGCATGTACTGCAGCATCTTTTCTCTAAATCATCACGTACACTTGGGCAATAGAGATCATAAGGCGTGCTGATGAAACCATTCAGCGGTTGAATCGGTAGGCAGTGGCGTCGTGAAGAATCATATGCAGATCACTCCGGCGTGGGCTGCAGCACTTCTGGTCATCGCATTTTACAACCTAAAAAAAAATTATTAACAATTTCCCTTTGTAACTCTTAATAAAAATTTGTTGATATCCGTGCTCGTTAAAAAAAAAAAAAAAAAAAAATAGGCACGCATAAAAATTTGATATAAACCAAATAGACCAAAATAGAATATTTTTTTTTTGTTTCAATCAGAAAAAAAAATTGCGTGATATTTGCCGAGACCCCCCCTCTCTCCAACGTAAGATTAGATGAGATTTGACTCGACCCCCTCCCCCCCTTAAACACCTCACGTAATTTATGGACGCCCCCTTACATCTATATTGACTTTTCCAATTTATCATAATATTGATAGGATTCTAATTAGTCTCTTTATGCCATTTAATCGCTTAATACACAATTTTGTCCATCGTCATCTCATCGCCATTGTATAGGTATGAAGTTTTAAAACTAACAAAGCACCTGTTGTTAGTTTGAACTACAGTCTGAAATCAATAAGCCATTACATAGCTTAATTACTAGTTTTGATTCTAAATTACATCAACCTTATAGTCAAAAAAAATAATATATGTTAGCAAAATATTCAAACTGTAGTATCACACGATTCTTAACTACCTATCTTATTTTGTTGGGAGACCCCCGTATTTTTAAACGTAATTTTTACTTTAACTCGTCCATTGTCGGTCAATAGTTTTTCTTGTTGTAACATCATTTCGTGTGAAGTTTGAGTCGAGGATTTTCTGAGCCAAGTTCTGAAATACGGAGACTAGAAAGTTATGTTGCCCTAAGGATTCTGGGGGGTGATGATGACAATGGCGTCTGCTTGCTGTCATTCCTCATCAGGGTCTTGCTCTTCATCATCGAGGAGATTATCCAGACTCGAATCCGAGTCATCCTCCTGTCATCTGGAATTAAAAAAATAAGCTTATTTATAATTCGGCCATGGAAAAATAAAAGAGATAAACGTTTACTATTTGAACAGAGTCAAAATCATACAAAGATGAAAATCACCATAAGGTCAGGAAAGTTGGAAGTTTTAAGCACAGCTTGCGTTTTTCGAGCACTCTTGAGTATTTAGCACTTGTGAGGTGCAGCATCGGCGCTTGTTAATCACATAACTTGGAGTATTTGTACTAACCTAGTGATGTACACAGTATCTATGTGAGCCAGACGGGCCCCAGTCAGAGGCACGGCAGCAGTCACGGGTCTCAGCTTGCGTTTCTCGAGCGCGCTGCGAGCTTGTTGCACTGCGAGATCGCCACACCAGCGCTCGCAGCGAGCGTAGATCACAACACCTGGAAAATAAAAAATAAAAATTATAAGAAACCTGAACCTGATACTTATAATGAAGTAAGTAATTATACCAGACGCATCCCATCCAGCCAGTGGAATTAGAACTTACAACCATCTCCATACCGAATATGAAAAGACTTAATACCTAACATCTATGAGGTGACGAGCACGACGGCTTTTGTGGCATTGCATTGATAACAGTTAGTAATAGAACAAAAGAAGCATAACTATAGTACCAAATATACATATCCTTTTAGCTCGTGTTCATAATGCAATTTGTTTGCCAAAAGTTCTTACACCACAGAAATGCTGGATTTAATTTAAGAAGCATTTAAAAAACACGTGGTCTTACCAGCGCCAGCAAATAGCGTAATAGCAGGCCAAGAGTCCAGCATCAGTGGTGTTAGAAACAGTAATGCTGCTAGTAGCACAAAGGGACCTTCAACTCCTTGGGCTTTTCTCATTGAAAGGTTATGTGCGGGCTGCCACGAAGTTGTGAACGTTCCAATTAGCCATACTGAAGAAAAAAACATAATTTTTGTCAAGCTTTTCAATAAAGTTGTATTTTTTCTGTCCATTTTAAAAAAGTTGTAGCAATTTAGGTAAAAACTCAATAAAAATTAATGAAACTTACAAGGTATCCCTGTGGCAAACATAGGCACTCTAATGGCTTCATTGCAGAAGGCTGCGGCGATGAAACAGTTTGCCAGAACCTGCACAGCCGCGCCTGCAGCTGCCCACCGCGCGCCTCTCAAGCTGGGTGGGGCTGGAGCACTAGCTTCAGGAGTTGACGTTACCACCTGGATAAGTAAAGCGCAATTTCCTATAAGCATCTTCTCCTTTAAGTTTCCCTGTATCGAAGATACCAAGATTCAATCGAACGTAAGTTCACTTTGTCTGCTCTTGTTTTCTTTCCTTTTAAATTAATACTGTTATTTTTGGCGTCTGCTATTTTGATTTCCTCTTACTTTCTTACAAAACCCTTAGAATGTACGCATGCTCGAAGATTTAGTAGTTGTTCATAATTTATGGGTCATAAATTTGAGTTTTTTTTTTTATTTGAACTATGAGCCTTTTCTTTGTCGTCGTTACCTTAATTTGTTTAGCATTAGCATAGCATTTCACTATCCTTTTCTTATTTACATGTGTTAGTGCTGGATTCAATACACTAAAGGTGTCAGACAAGGGTCTTAAGCTCCAGTACATTTATTGGATTACGTGTTTACTTTAATCGGATAATCTACACTGTACCTTGGATTAAGTTACTGTCTGGCATCGCTTGACTTGTGTCTATATTCGTCGCTGACCTAGATTTTTGGAAATTTCTTAGTCATATACCAACAAATTATGTAACGAAGTCTCATCTAGAAATATTTTCAAATATGAGATATTTTAATGCCAATGCATTGAAGTTTACGAGCACTAAAACGTGAGTCTACACGCAACGGGTTCATGATTAGTCTTTCGGAAGTTGCATTCTCTGGGTCTGTTTTTAGGCTCCCTCAGATTCAACAAAACATTCTTTGTCATCGCATGGACCTGATTAAAAGTGCTTACGATATCTAAATAAATGAATTTTACTTCGATGGCTCTATTCGACCCCTGCAGACCTGCTCCATGATATCATATTATAGTCATCCAAGTTACATACCTATGTATGTATTTCTGCGTGATCGGAACAGAGGGAGATATCCTAATATAGTTTCTAAGACTGTAATCGATCATATCTGTAATAAACGCAAATAACAGATTGTTGTAACGGTTCGAGTTTTACCTGTATTCTATCCCTATATTCTTTCACAACGGCGTCGATATCAGTCGAGTCGTCACCGGAAGACAGTTCCCCATCGCTGGCTTCCACATCTGATACCACTTCTCCAACTTCTGCAGTGGTTACTTCGCGAGCGCCACTGCTGCAACTGGGATCCATTTCTTCTGCTGGACATCCTCCGTACTCATCCAAGAGAAGGCATTCACGTTCTTCTGTTTCTGAGAAAATCCGTAATTCAAGATAGTTGTTGTCTCGTTTAATTTTAAGTAAATGTAGAAGTTTTTACCTTTAGGAGCAACTTTCGACTTAATACTTTCAAGAGTTTTGGTATGACGTATTGCAGAAGGTATGAACCAGAGTCCTCGCTTAATTTTGCTTCCTGAACATTTAGACCCTCTTGCTGGTGCGTCTTTACCTAAGCGCTTGTATTCTACATCTGAAAAGAAAAAAGCGATAAAAAAAAACTTGTCACGTCATATCTTGATGTTAGATATTATTAAATCTTGTCCAGTTTGCATCCAAATATACCTTCAGGTAATTATTGGGAAATATCAGTATTAGTAAATACGTACGTAACGTTAATATGCATTATTTACTAACCACCAGCTTCTTTTTGCTCGAGTGTTGGCACGCATCTCATGACGATGAAGTGGAACGCTTGTATGGATATACCAAGGAGGTGGCTGGCGTTCATCAGAGTTATCATGTGAGATAGAGGGCAAGCGAATGCTAGGATTGCAGCCAGACTTCCTGAAATTGGAGATATACTTTGGTTCATTAATGTTTAATATACTTCTCGATGTGCTACGAACTCATCAATTTTACGTGTTTTAGAAACTTTTATAAAAAAAGGGATTACTGAGATTTGAGACCGTGATTGGACAGAAATAGATGAGAGTAAAATTGACAAGTGAAACAAGTATCTATATTAAAGGAAAAACAAAATACCCGACTGCAGATAGCAGTTTTCCAGTCTTACTTACGATTTCGTTACGCTTGATACTCTGTTGAGTGTAGTGTGTGTACTGTTGCTTAGTGTAGGTTCTGTGGAACCACTTTCAAGTAACCGCAAGCTGACAAAAGAAACTTTAATAATTGTTACTCACTGATTTGAAATGGCTTATGTATTTTTATCAATAAAGTTTATTATTATTATTATAGTGTACGCTTTTTGTGAGAAAAATATGCGTAAAATCGCTGCCTTAGAAAAATTATAGTATAATCCCTTGTTTATTACGAAAAAGTTCGTTAGAGGTTACGAAAAAACGCATTTTTTTATTTTTGAGAGAGTCGTATTTTTATTATTATTACAAAAAGACGAATCTAACGACATCAAAATCGGTCAAGCCTAAACGGCTCTAGGAGATCATTATAGAAACATACAAACTCGAAAAACAACCCTCCTTCTTACGCTGTAGGGTAAAGAGGGGTGCATGTAGGATACTGTTGACATTTATTCCCTACCCGAGCGAATTCAGTACATTATCTAAATTAATGTAACTAACCCGCTGTAAATACCGCCAATACAGGACTTCCAGTAGTTGTGCTTTCATAAGTCATAGACCTCGTTAAGACCTTCCACTCTGGTGAAGCTAACGCCACCAGTACTGTGAACAGTAGAGGGCATAATTCTGTCAACGCCAGGGAAACCCCGGCGACAGTGACAGCAGCCAGCAGTGGGGAGATCCAGCCGACATCTCTGGCTTCGAGCAGAGTTGTAACTGGTAGTGCTGCATCTATCCTGCTTCTGGATTTTATAAAAAATATCATCATCATAATTACAAAGATACGACAGTGGCGTTGTAATATTAAATTGTTATGTAGTCGGCACAGCTTATGTACTGATTATGCTGCAATGACAAAAATGTTATGTCAAATGATATATAGATTTTGACAAGTACTTACCCTTTTAGCATATTTGTGTACAGGAAGCACAGTCCCGACAAAATAATTGTCGGCAGTCCGATCATTAGAAAGAGATTTTTTTTCAGTGAGCCACCATCTTTTGGTAGATTGACACTAAAAGCATAAGAAATTGGCGCGCCGGCGGCAAAAAGCTGTAAAACCAAAATTAATTACTTATATAGGAAGTTGGTAAAGATTAGCAATTTATATGCAAATAATAATATGATAACGTTACCTCGTATATAGTAATTGGTATTGGCATTTGAATGTTTGCAATATCTAAATTTATAAGGCCTATAATGGCGAAAAATTGACTGAAAATATACAGCAGGATCAGAAGCAGGAACGTGAACATCATACTTTCCTAAAAAAACAAACGGAAATGAGTCAAACATTCACAAAAGTAATTATGCGTGATCAACGAATCAGGTAGACTTAATATTGCTTATCTAAGTAGGTCCGAGATGATCACGAGATGTGATCATGATTTTTCTCCACTGAGCTTGATTCTATTACCTAATCAAGTTTAATTGGTGGCATTCGCAGACTATTATTCTGATCGCAGAAGTGGTCTGTTAACGACGAGCAAAATTTCGTTTGGATTACAAATTGAATTTCGCACTACAAAACTGTTAGCAAATTTTGAATAGGTATATGAATTTTGTTGTGGAATAAGGATATGTGTATAAGAGAGTGAATTATTATATATTCAGGTATGTCGAATTGGACATAAACCGGATATACTGTACCGGTTATACTTAAGTATTTCAAGAATTTTTGTTTACCTCTAATCCACACATGAACATCGCACAAACAACCATCACGACCGTAACACCTAGTACATCAGGCCAGGGTTCCCCTAGAGCCCTCGTCTCATATCCGAACAACCACTTCCTGGTCTTTCCTTCTGTGACATGATCAGCTGTAGCACTCAGTATTCTAGCGCATATCGCTACAGCCACTAGATGTGAGAGGAAGGTCATCCACATGGCCATGAAGTCGGCGAATGATCTTAAGTTTCTTTCGCGACGTCCTCTCGACGTCTTTGGTGGTGGGAGTATCTCGGATATTTTCTTGAGGTCTTTGCATGTGAACGCTGTAGACAAAAAAATTAAGTAAGTACTGGCCATGCGAGCGATAGACCTCGCTCACTAATCCCTACAAAAATATCGAATTGAGTTTGGATTCTCGCTATTTTGGTTTTTCACATAGTTATACCTATAACTTTTTTGTCGTCAACATCATTATATTGCAGTAATTCATCAGTTCATACAATCACCAACATTATCATATAACCATCAATAACCAACTGTTGGGCAGAAACTTTTCTTTAGTTAGATAAGTATGCCATATACTTTGATTCGCATTTGCTTTTTTTTTTTTGCTGATTTTTGTCTTTGTCACCTGCTTCTGCGGAATGTCTATGTTATCTCTTGCGTACCATGTGTCGCAACATGTTTTGTCACATATGTATACACACACAGAGTGATGACAGTTACTTCTATGTATATAAAAATGATTTGTCCTGACCAGTGAAGAGTGCCTTCCTTGTGAAGTGGACTTACACTACACAAGAGAATGATTTTTCGAGGGATGCTGAACTATAGTCGGAGATTTAGGCTCAAAAACATACGTGAGTAACTCCGTAATTTTTCATATTAAAATATGTGACAACGTGACAACCACGTTACTTTTCGTAATAAAAAACTGTTAGCTTGTTTGTTGTTCTTTAGGATGAAATTCTAAAACTCACTGGCAACAGTGATGAAGGCAGCGAGCAGGATAATAGCTGGCACGGCGCAGTAACTGGAGTTGGCAGCAGTCAGCGGTGCCAGCAGCAAAGCACCCAGCGTCCATCTCGCGCCGCGGGCTTCACTGCCGCCGAAAGCACTCAATGTGCTGCTCATCGCTCCTCGCTCTCGTTGATCTGACATTCTAACTCTACAACAAACGTACCTCCGTCAGATTCGACGCACTATGCAGTTTAATGCTACAAGTGCATACGACCTACTGTCCCAGTCGCGAACTTTAATATTTTGCCTCGCTGAGATGTAAGAGCTACACGATAGAACGAGATGCACTCTGTAGATGTCTTTATGTTAACATTGAGGCATTTAACGTCTATGCAAGCTGACTAGCACTTTATTGCGTCTTAACAAGATTTACGATTTAATAAAATGGGTTTGTGGCGCGAGTCTTCTGTGCCTCCATCAATGTCAAGTTTTCATACAATTTAGATTTGGCAAACCTTTTCAAGTTTCACTTTTTTGTATTATATGTATCTATGTATTTACAAAAAAAAAGTATATATATATCAGCTATCTAGTTCCCATAGTACAAGCATTGTTTAGTTTGGTTGGGGCCGAATTGTGTTCTGTGAAAAATGTCCTCCAATATTTAAAAGAAAATGTCTTTATGATTCGGAAGTGGTATAAAAAACACCGAGTGACGTAGATGCAATTAACTTCTAAAGTGAGTTGTACCTAAAATAAATAAGCCAAGGACATATTTCTAAAGCATCATCATCATCTCACCTACAAGAAATCTGGCAAGAACATGGCTTTCCAATAAGACCGGTTGGAAGCGGATTGCATCCAGCGTTTTCGTGCCACTTGTATGAGTTCTTCCGTCCACCTTGAAGCTATAGTCCAAATTTTATTTAGCTTTATACCTATTTTTAGTTAGGTATCCTTTTCGACCTCATTGTACTCAGTGGAGTGATTACAAGCGCATCCTAAGTTATTTTCGTGAGGCTTATATTTATGCCGTTACGCTAAGAAGGTGAATTCTATACTCATATTTTATTCACCAGATTTACTCGCTAATAATATATGGAACACATTAGTTTTAGTAAAAGAAGATTACTGCTCCCAGAGCGGTAAATATAGTCTGTACCAAAGTAGTATATCTAATGCGGGGAAGCGAGAAAATTATAGTGATCTTCACAAATACAAAGTTACGGTAAAGTCAGTAAAAGATTACGTACCTAGTGTTTCATGATAAACTGGAACGTGATAGTGCGTAGGTAGTTGTTTTTAAACACAACATTATTAATGTTACTTGTAATAATATGTGGCTATGGCCATTTTAATTAATAAATTAAATTATACAATATTTTTTTGTTAAATTTTCTCATATTTTTTTTCTAATCCTTGAATTTGTTGCTAGGTATATCATTATTCTATAGTCTCTATAGGTAGCGATATGTCTGAACCGAAATTTCATCTGTAATTTCTTTCTGCGTATTGATCACAATAAAAACAAAGAATGTATTAGATAACTTACCATTATCATCGATTGCTGAAATTGAGGGTGTCAACAGTCAAAATATTTCTATTTTACATTTTTCACTATATTTCTGCACTACACCATGAAGTCTAAGCACTTTTGCCCAATTTATTGGCGAATTTTGGTATTATCGGTGTATCGGTGGGATCGCTTACTGATTGCCGTAAATAAGGTCGTGTTTTCATGTTTCATGCGGCAAAGGAGCAGTGCGGATGTATAGCTACGTCTCTCTTGTACTCTCTGGATCGATACGTGCGTGCTGGTGGGGTGACCATCACTCTACTAAAATTTGAGAGGTTTTCCCGAGGGAAATTGTATAAAGAAACTTGAAAATTTCGGCCCCCTACAAGGAAAACTCGAGTGCGGCAACACTGAAATGAAAATTACTCACCTGCATGTTTTTGGCGAAGTATTTTTAGTCAGCGCATAGTTACGAAAGCTGGTCTTTCTATTGATTCAATCTAATAAATGTCCAAGTGCGCGTTATAATTTATGTGAACCTAGATTAGGGATACCTATAGTTTAAATGAAATTTGCAAGAAATTTTCATTTCTTACTTCTTTCTCTAAGTACATATATTTTAAATTGATCGACTATTACTCGTTAACTTTTAAATCCTACTTATCCGTTATAGTTTTTCTTTCAATTTAATTATGTATATGCTACTAGTATGATTTTTTTATATCCCCAAAGTCAACCATTTAGCCAGTAGAAAAAAGTCTAAATTTTATTCTACGACTATCTATATATCGGTATAACTAATATACATATAATAAGTCAATGAGCAAAGCCGCGGACAGACAGACACACGGACATGGCGAAACTATAAGGATTCCTTGCTAACTACGGAACCCTAAAAGTGCACGCCCCTCCATATCTTAACAACTTTCTCTCTCGTTCTGTCTTTTGGAACTATGAAAGCGTTATCTCTTATCTCTTTCCAATTTGTGGTGAGGCGTGCATTGTTGTCTTTGTTATATAAATACTTATACTTTTTAAAAAATACCTACATTTATTTTGTGTTTCTAAATGTTTTGTTTTTTTTTATCACGAAACCATATCAGATTTTTAAAAGAGCAATCAATAATTTTATGACGAAATATTTTGCGGTATTTAAATATTGTAAGAGAAATTATAACCTATTTATTAACTTATTATCTTTCGAAGAAGTTTAGAATCCCACTAACATAATAATAAACCTACGCATCACGCCACCAACAACTTTTCATAAAAAAAAACCCATATTCGTATGGTAACCGTACACTCTAGGTAGATGCAAGTCACTAATTTGCTAAGGCTTCTCACTAAACGGTTTGCTTTATTTTTCTTACCTTGTAGTACGATTCTTTTCTAATCTAATATCCCTCTTTAATTTATAACTTCGCTGTATTATGTAAACTTTTCGTAATTGATATGGCCTGGTGGGCGATTAAGCGATTGAGCAAACTGATTTATCGATATGCTTAGATTGTTTTGTATGTGACGAAGTAAGTGGTAGGTTTCGTTTTCATTAATATTCCATCATGTTAAATGTCATTAAAGCTGGATATCCTTTCGAAGATGCGTCGATATTTCACGCCGGAATAGTATCATATGAAAGAGCTTCATTAGCACAAACTAAAACAGGTATTAAAATATTTTTACGATGTATATTTTTCGGTTTATGAAGGAAAAAAATATATAATTTCCCTTTTTTATCTACTAGTTTGTACGGAACCCTCGGTGGTCCGGTTCAGTCCTTGTCCGGTTTTTTTATTCGATAAAAGGCTTGCGCTTGACCGCTAACTCGCCTGATGTTAAGCGACAGGTACGGTCTACGATGAAGTGCGCTTGCCTAGAAGGAACCTATTCACTCGCAATTTGAAGACACCCAAATTATATACATCCGGAAAGACCGATTCCAAGAGCCAAAGCGTTTCGGAGCCTTCGTTCCGGAGCCAAAGCGTTTCGTACGGGTTTTCGGAATGTCAACCATGTAACGATGTCGCTTTTTCGTGCTTATTGCTATCTAATAGAAAAATGGGCATGGGGGAATGAGATCATGCAAATCAGACGCACACTCACCGAAATGTATGCGATAAAAAACCGATAAACTAGCAACTTTGCGACGATGCTCCAGACTTTGGAGTTTAGTCCGAACAAGGGATATTTTGTCACAAATGAGCCTCGTAGCACTCCTCTCAGTGGTCTCTAACGCCTCGAGCTGGTACTTAGCATATCCGTCCCAAAGGTGGGAACAGTACCTACTCCATGCACGACCGCACTTGTGCTTGGTTGGTATAGTGTCAGCAACTGTTTCAACCATTCCAACCAAAAAAAGAATCATTGAAATTGGGTGGGGTAGAAAACATTTTCTTTTGATGTATGGAAAATGCGTAATGTGGCGAAGCATGCCGCGATAACGGGTATTATTCTAGAAACAGTCAAAGGACACTCGGCAGTTCTTATGACACGTTTAGGAAATAGCCTCGTTAAACGGTTAAATCCAATTATTATCTGACTCAATGGTGTAAATGTAACTACATCTTGGCAGTTCGCGGAAGAATTACACGAACTCGCTCGAGATCGTAATCTGACCAATATGGTATCGAGTTTCAGACAAATGGCATCATTGAAACAGTAGGTAAATGTAGGGATTATGATAAAATAGACCAACATTTCATCCCGAACGCAGACCTCGCGATACACAACTCGGATAGATAATATTCTTCTTTACTCATTCAAACCTTTTTCGTGTAAATGATTCTAAAAATTCAAAACACTGCTAAGAGAAAGTAAATTGTACATTTTTATTTACATTTTACGTAAATATACAAAATGTCTAAGTGTTTTTAATATAATATTTAGTGTTTCTTTAAGCTAAGATAGCAACCTCCTTGAATCGAACTATTTTTCTTCATTTTGTGAAGGTATTATACAAAGAGGTTGGAAATATTTTGTATTGAAAATGTAGAGCTCTGTCTTGTTCGAATTTTGAAATTACTTTCCACCCTAGGGAGTAAAATGAACTTTTCCACGCCAATATTAGCCTTGGAAACTTAACTTTACGAGCTAGTAAGATGAAAATGTATATACATACCTACTAGAATAACATTGTAAAAAAAACTTTATCTATATAAATAAATAAAATATCACCTAATCCTTTCTGTTAATCCTAAATAATATAAACGCGAAATTAACTCTCTCTGTTTGTTACCTTTTCACGTACGAACGGCTGAACCGATTGTAATGAAATTTGGTACAGAGATAGCTGAGACGGATAAATTTTATGCATATCATCGTCATCATCAACACCGTTTCCCATCGTCATACGGGTGAACTGCGGGGCGTATCTAGTGTATATCTTTATGTTAGCTATTGTAAATTCTATAAACCGATCGACAGAATTTTCCATCTAGCTTTCTGTCTGTCCTATTATCAACAACTCGGATTATCTCTAAGATAGCAATTCCTTTGAAGATTTATAAAGATAGTCTAGATTTAAAGACAAAACCTGTCCATTTGTATCTCAGACCGACAACGAGTCTGTATTCTCATTAAATAAAGGTAACAAATAAAAAGAAAGAACAAGTATAAGTTTAGAAACCTCAAAAAACAAAAAAAATGAACAATTTTGATGAAACATAGCTACGAATACCTACTCTCTGTAAAATCCTCTTCAAACAAAAAAAAAGATCAAAATCGATCCATCCGTTTGATAGCTATGATGCCACAGACAGACACACAGATATACAGATACATACGTTAAACTTATAACACCCCTCTTCTTGGATAAGGTAAAACTTCATATAGGTAGCACATGAAAATGCCTTTTGCAGGTCATTTCCGTTTTTTAACCCCCAACTCAAGAAGAGGGATGCTATAAGGTTGACGTGTGTATCTGTGTGTCTGTTTGTGGCATCGTAGCTCTCAAACGGGTCGACCGATTTTGATTTAGCTTTTTTTTTTTTGCTTGAATGAGGTTTTCATTTAGAGTGTTCTTAGCAATATTTAATCAAAATAGGTTTAGCCATTTTTTTGCCGGTAGTTTTTGAATTTTCTAAACTTATACTTGTTGACCGAACGAGCGAAGCGTCAACTGGCCAAATTTTCTTTCGTCTGTCAGTTTGTTTTTGAGTTTGTGGACCCGTAGGACATGCAAGTACGATCATAACAATGTGCGGCGACTGCTAGGCAGACGCTGCACATTGTTATTTGGGGCTAGATGGTTCTGTGTGAAAATGTTCCCAGTTGCACCCCAGTTCAAATGTACCCCAGTTTATAGCGTAGCTCAGAATAGCGCCAGTAGGACATGCTAGTATAACTACAGAAAAACGCCCCTTAATTGGTGCTATTTCTATATGCAAGTACCTAATACAATCCTATTCTTTTGTTTTTCGTACAAAAATGGTTCAATTTAATTCCTCCAAAATAAAAAAAAACCCCTTTTCAATTTCAATCATAAACCAGCGGTTTTGTTTGTTGTAATCTCACCATTCGTCTTTGTCAGAAGCAGCGGTGTTAAACAAATCTTAAGGCTGTTTTGTTCTATTTTTGGAATTTTGCGGTAGACTTACAGTAAACAATAGCGATATTACGAAAGTTTTGTAGATTTATGTTTTAATTATACTATTAAAGCTTCCGAGATAATGTCGAGTCTGGTGGCAATGCTGTAAAGTTAAAGATTTTACTTTTTGGATAGCATATTACATATTAACTTAATCAATAATTTTTCTATTAAAAAACCGACTTCAAACGCAACTTACTAAATCCTTCACAATTATAAACTTTTTAAAGAGACTTCACTTGCTCTTTTTTCTTTTGTCAAGAATGCGAATTGTCATTGAATGTCAAATGCTCGTCTTCGAAGATTAGAAAATGTGCAGATGTTTATACGATAATCCTTAATATTTGACACTCTTGCAAAGAAAACCGTGTAGGTGGAACTCTGCGATTCTATAATCTGACGCACTTACTCAGGAATACAATGAAAATATTTTCATATTTAGAGATTATTCAAAAACGAATAAAGCGATGTTTATAAAATAATTATGGGACCAACTTGGGAGCTTTCTCAACACCAATTCAGGAAACACAAAAATTGGTTTTCGAATGACGGAGTAATTTGTTAGATTTATAATATTATGTGGAAGGAAGTAAATCAAATGCTATTAATATTCTTCAATACTTCTTATTTTACGTAATATACCAAGTTACAGAGTTATTAATTTTAGTTTATAATTTTACACTTTAGAGCTAGCTAAGGTTATATTATTTTTTAATTGTGAGCATAGACTATACATTCATAAAAATGCATGACAATGGGTGTCGAGTTATTATTCCAACACACCCCCTTAATTCGACAACTATTGTTACATAGAAATACATATTTAAATTTACATATTAATGCAATAAAGTTTACAAACATTTCTTGGTATTTTAATTTAACACATTATCAAAAAATCTATAGAATCCTTCCCTAGGCAAACTTTTTGTCATTACATCAGCTTCATTATATTTAGAATTAACATGTTCAATTGAGATGAGCTTTTTATCAATCAGGTCTTTGATGAAGTGGAATTTTATATCAATATGCTTAGTTCTTCTTGAATTTTCAAAGCTTTTTGCCATAGCAATTGCACTTTTATTGTCAACTAGAAGAGTACTTCTAGATCCTAGGCAGCCTAAGTTTTTTGCAACTCCTTTGATATTTAGCAGTTCCTGAGCAGTTATAGCAGCAGCAACATATTCTGCTTCAGCAGTCGATAAGGCTACACATGGCTGTTTTTTAGATGACCATACTATAGGGTTTTTGCCATGATATATCATTGTTCCACTCACACTCTTTCTATCTTTTTCATCACTAGCCCAGTCGGCATCAGAGTATGCATATAAGTTGTTATCTTCAGTTTTTCTAAATATTAATCCTTTATCTTTAGTGCCTTTTATATATCTTAATATTCTTTTTCCAGCCTTCCATGCAGATTCATTTACTTTATCAAGATATCTACTTAGGTAAGATACTGAATATGTCAAGTCTGGTCTTGTTATCATTGTCAGTTATAGTAAACTTCCAATCATTTCTCGATATAGCTCTTCTTTTTCTGTGTTCTTTTCTTCTTGTATATTTACTTTAAAATTAACTTCCATAGGTGTTTTTATATAGTTGCATTCTTGCATACTAAATTTTGTGAGTATCTTTTCTATTAGTTTAGTTTGTCTCATTATTATTGTATCTTTTGTTCTCTCAATTTCTGTTCCTAAAAATAATTTTGCTTCTCCTAAATCTTTAGCGTTGAATTCTATTTTTAAATCATTTATTATCTGTTCACAATTTTTTCCAATCAACCATATGTCATCGACATAGATTATCATCCAACAGCCGTCTTTGTAATACAAGCAGGTGTCATATTCAGATCGTTTGAAACCTTTTTCTATGATGAAATTATTTATTGTTTCGTTCCAACATCTCGGTGATTCTGTCAAACCATAGAGTGCTCGTTTTAGTTTTAAAGTTTTTATTTTGTTCATTGTTTGATACCCTTCTGGTGGTTTAATATAAATTTCTGATTTAACTTTTCCATTTAAGAAAGCAGTTGGAATGTCCAATTGTCTTATTGGTAAGTCTTAATTTATTGCTTTTGATATTAGCAGTCTAATGCTTGACATTCTGGCTACAGGAGAGTACATGTTGTCAGGTTGCTCGTCCTTTTTTAACTGAAAGCCCCTAGCCACGAGTCTAGCTTTCTTTGTACCATCTTCTTTTTCTTTAAATATCCATTTGCTATCAATAGCCTTTTTATTTAGAGGCAAATCTTCTTCAGTCCATGTTTCTAGTTTGATTAATGCTTTAAGTTCTTTGTCTATCGCTTCTTTCCATTTTTTGTCTTTTATTGCTTCATTGTATGTGTTAGGTATTTTTGTTTTGATTATTTTATTAGCTATATTGGTTTCATAATCTTTGAGGTAATGAGGTTTATTTATTATACGTCCTGATCTTGTTGTTACTGTGGGTAATTCAGTGTTTTCCATTTCATTTTCCGAGTTACTACTTTCTTCATTTTCTGTCTCTTCTAAATTTTCCATTTCATTTTCCGAGTTACTATTTTCTTCATTTTCTGTCTCTTCTAAGTTTTCTATTCTGTTTTCTTCTATAGTGTTTCTCAATATCTGTAAATCGTAGTAAAGTTCATCTCCATTGTTGGTAAGTGTATATTCTGTGTCTTCTTCTTTTTTATTTTCTGTTTTATTTATATTTTCTTCATTGTAGTAATTTCTTTCAAATACAACATCTCTTCTAATTGTAATTTTTCTTTTTTCAGGTATCCAGAGCCGGTATCCTGTTGGAGCATATCCAACCATTATCATTTTTTCACATCTCTCATCAAGTTTCTTCATAGGAGTGAGGGTTTTAGTATATACTTTTGAGCCAAAAGTTTGTATGTTTTTTACATTAGGTTTGTTTTCTGTCCATTTTTCTACAGGTGTTTTTATTTGTCCATCTTTAGGTGTTCTGTTCAGTAGGTATGTAGCTGATAAAACTGCTTCACCCCACATTTCTTTTTCTAGCTTTGACTCAATCATCATAGCTCGTGTTTTCTCCATCAAGGTACGGTTGAAACGTTCAGCTTTTCCATTTTGTTGAGGAGTAAAAGCGACAGTGTAGTCTAGCCTTATGCCTTGACTCCTACACCAGTTTTTTAGTTGGGCACTGGTATATTCACCACCATTGTCACAACGGATCATACTAACTTGCTGATTGGTATCTCGTTCGATTTCTTGTATATATTCTTTTAAATGGGTAAATACCTCACTTTTGTTGGTAATCAGGTAAGTATGAGCATAGTCGGTGAAGTCATCAATAAATGTTAAGACATATCTTTTTCTATCCCATGTATCAGGTGAGACTGGTCCACAGACATCAGTATGTATTGTGTGTAATTTTCTTTCAGATTTATGGCGAGTATAGAATGGCAATCTGGTCTGTTTAGCTTTTAGGCAGACATCACATGTGGAGGTTAGCGAGTCTACTTCTTCTTTTGATATATTTATACCATCTACAGATTTTATTATATTTTTTAATGTTTCTTTTCCAGGATGACCATATTTTATATGCCAGTCTTCTGCCGTTTCTTTCTTCGATGATAATAAAACATCTTCAATGTCCATTTTTAAATTTATATTGTAAAGTCCATTTTCATTTTTGTTTCCTCTGAGTATTATCTCATTATCTTTTCTTATTATTACTTCTTTTTTAGTGAAAATAACTTCTCCATTTTTTTCAGTAATGGCATTTACAGACAGGAGATTCTTTTTCAAGTTCGGCACAAATAATACATCTTCAAAATTCACATGTTCGGTTTGTATTGAACCCATTTTATTTGAATTTAGTATGTGGTCTTTTTTAGCTGTTTGAATAATAATAGAGCAATTTTTCTGTTGTATTAATATATCTCTTCCGGAGATATATTAATACAACAATCCAAGCTTCCAATCGGTCTTTTTGGAAATCCATGGGGGAGGCCTATGTCCAGCAGTGGACTTCTTATGGCTGAGATGATGATGATGATGATGATTAATATATCTTGATTTTTAGTCATATGTTTTGAGCACCCTGAGTCTATAATAAAATTTTCGGTTTGTGTGAAGAACACTGCCTGGTTTTTCTTTTTGTCTATATTTTTATTTTTATTCCAGAAGCAGTCAATTTCTTTATGATTAAATTTTTTACATATCTGACATTGTTGTTTTCCTTTGAAATAGCAATCTTTTAGGTTATGATTATCCTTTTTGCATACAGAGCAATATTTTTTTATTTTGTTGTATTTCTTGTATGTGGAATATGAAGCTTTATATGCCACTGTATTATCTGTTTCTTGTGCGTTATTCCTTTGATTTTCAGTCAATAAGCGAGCTGTTAAATTTGTTAAACTTTGTTCTGAAGTAGGTGCCGACTCCCAGGCGGTTTGGAAGTTTCTGAAGTTGTCAGGCAACATGGAAAGTATTTTAGATATGACCATTTTTTCAGTGATCTTTTCATCCAAGCTGTTTAGTTGATGTGCAAGATTTTCTAGGACGCTTATGTTATGTGTAATATCTTGGCTTACATCATATTTGTATTGAAAGAATTGTTGGAGTAATTGACATTTCTTTTGTTCTGTGTGCTTTTCGAAAATCGCAGACAGTTTCAAGTACATTGCTTTTGCATCTTGACACGACAATAGTGTTGAAAGAAGTTTTTTGTCAATGGTGCTTGTTAGGATGCGTTTTAGCTTGTGCGTCTTCTTGTAAATTTTTTTCGTCTTTTTCGTCTGCCAGAACTCCATTTTTTATAATGTTTTGCAATCCTTCACTTCTTAAAAGTATATTTATTTAAAATTTCCATATTGGAAATGTTTTTTCATCACTGAGTCTTTCGATGTGTTGTAGATTTATATTAGACATTTTCGTAGAAGCCATTTTGTTGCACTGATGTTTGCTTCGTTACAGGAACCACGGAGCACTGCTACCATGTTAGATTTATAATATTATGTGGAAGGAAGTAAATCAAATGCTATTAATATTCTTCAATACTTCTTATTTTACGTAATATACCAAGTTACAGAGTTATTAATTTTAGTTTATAATTTTACACTTTAGAGCTAGCTAAGGTTATATTATATTATTTTTTAATTGTGAGCATAGACTATACATTCATAAAAATGCATGACAATGGGTGTCGAGTTATTATTCCAACATAATTCGTGTACATACATAAAAAAATATACGGTACGAATTGATAACCTCCTCCTTTTTCGAAGTTGGTTAAAAACAGGCTTAGATTCCACATCAAATAGTTTTTATATGTGAATATCAAAATGTGAATAAAAATTGAAAATGCGCCACGCAACTATTTTTTTTACTGGATTTCTATGAATTTAGCAAAGATTTGTAATAGAGCGAATTCTGTGGAATTTTGTATTTAATATACTAATAGAATATTAATATTTTATTTTTTTTAGAAGTAATTTAATAGAATTTATGTAGAAAATAGCGTCTCTCTAAACGTTGTAAACGTCGTAGTCGTCGTCTGAAAACGCCTCTAAATCTCACACGCCATATGTGTTCGTGTCACACTACTGGGTTTTTCTAGCCTCCCTCCATAATTATGCGACCATGGAGACCAGTATTGATTTATTTTTACATCTCGTCTAAATAACACATACATTATCAAAACACCATAGTACTTACCGATATACTTAAGAGGTATATATTCTATATAGAAGATCGCTACCCGCTCCGCTTTGCTCCCTACTCTCAGTTTGTTCTTTAGTCTGGATGCAAGTCGGGAAGAAAGTGCGTGGGCGGTTGTATTCCTTTATAAAGCACGGGTTCGCTCCACTATCCCGACATAGCTCGGGACTTACTCGCGGCTGCACGTCACTGGAGTGCATTTCACGTGTGAAACAGTTCGTGTTTCAGTTAGTTACAGTTGGCGCGACAATGAAGTTCTCACATATTTGTTTGTTAATTGGACTGGTTTTATGTTTGGTGATTGTGAGCGAGACGAAGCCGCTTCGAGGTGGGACTATAGATTATGTGAGTATTAGATTTTTTACTAAATTTTGAATTTTTAACCGACTTTAAAAAAGGAGCAGGTGTTCAATTCGGTTATATATTTTCTTTTGTTTGATAACTCCGTCATTTAAAAATCGATTTGTTTTTTTTTCTTGTTTGAAAAGATATTACTTTCGGATTGGATCCTATATTTATAAATTTCATAAAAATCGGTTTGGTAGTTTGATTACGAAACAAAATTACTAGAAAAATGATATAAATGAAACTGCGCATTTGGAAGTCGGTTATTTCAGTTTTTTTAACTATAATACCTAGTTCTAAAATGTCCGGTAAAATTTAAAGATGATTAACTAATAAGTATATAGACTTAGTTATCCTTAGGTAGGGGAAAACAGTCGAAGACTGATTTTGATTAAAATACCGGAAAAAAACCTGTGGCTAAGCTTTAAATTTCAAGCGATAAAATTTGAAACATATTTTTTCGAGAAATTTACCTCTCCTACATGTAAAGTGGGGATGAATTATTTTATTTTTATCTACCCCATCGTGTGGGATATCGTTGAATAGGTAATATCCAATAGTATCCAATTTAGGGATCCGTTTGCGAAATATTAAGCTTGGAAGTGATAATTTTTGTTAATCTGTGTTCCCCCCCCTCTACCGGTTAAACGGTATGAGAGGTTGGAGGTATGAAAAAAAATCAAGCTAGCAGCTCAGAGCAATTAAGAAAGATAGCAAAATATATTATGAAATTAAAAGAGGAAAATTATCACGGCTAAGTAGGCTTTACAAGTTATCGGGTTATAGTCGATTAACTTAAAATTATTATTTAGACAAGTCAAAAATGAATATTTTATTTAAATTAAAATAAGTTAACTCATATGTTCGGAGTATCAAACAACAGACCCTGTTAACGAGGTCACATAAATTATGTTGGACGGAACCCTACATTGCATGTGATACGACACGCACTTGGCCAATTTTATCTAATTTCATAGCATTTTATGTAAAACGAGTTAGACCCAGTTAAACTAACCAATAATGTTGGTACATACATGAACAAATATTTCAAAAGAACAATGCTCAACCATGATAAATCCGGGGTACTTTACTGATGACAATAGCTTTGTCTGGAAATATAGGACCTGAGTAAATATAAAGTAGTTCGGGTCGATAACAATTAGAGACATGCAATGTAATGAACAACCCAACCGCTCCAGTTAGAGTGCCTACCTACATTACTTTTTTGCCCGACTGTGCTAGTAGCATTTTTATCTGATCTACGAGTATGTATGATATGATATGTAGGTATGTCATACATCAAAATCGTATTTACGATTTACAATTTTGATGTATGAAATGTCGCCATACTCTTCTTTACTTTCTGAGTTTCATAGGTATATACCTATATTTATTAGAATAATAACAACATCAGATTGTCGTATAAATAAAAATAAGTAAGTTAAAATAATAGTTTAAAAAACAAAAAAAAAACACGCTTAATCTTATTAAATTATTGTATTGTCACGTTTTGAAGGGGGTCAAAATCATGTTTAGTTTCCGTTACATACATACTAAATATACGTATGAAGCCAATAAAAGCGTGTAAAAATACATTGTTTCTTAGTTTCATCACAAAGGCAAGTTCTCGGCATTAGTATGCCGACAAATTCGTGGAATAAAATCATTAAAAAAAAAATGGGGGTATTTCTCGTACACGTAAAGTGGGGATGAGTTGTTTTTTGTCATCTAGCCATCGTGTGGGGTACTGTTGAATGGGTAATTAAAAAGCATTGGGGGTGAGCGAAAACTATTTTTCAATTCAGGGATCCGTTTGCGAAATAGATAAATATATAGATAGATAAACTCTTTATTGACACACCATTAAAATTAACAAAAACAAGTATAAAAAGGAAATAATTTTACACAAGTGTAACAACGGGCGGCCTTATCGCTAAAAGCGAGCTCTTCCAGGCAACCAAGGAATGAAAATATTAAGGAAATATTAAGCCTTGAATTGATAATTGTTGTTAGAGTCAAATATCCCCCCCTCTACCGTCTAAACGGTTGAATTTAGATATATAAAAAAAAAACATGCTAGTAGCATATATGATGAAATTAATAGAAAAATTATCACGGCAAAGTAGGCTTTACAAGTTAACGAGTAATAGTCGATCAACTTAAAAATGTATAAATTTAGGAGGTAAGAAGTGAAATATTCGTGCAAAATTCAGTTAAACTCGAGTATCCCCATTTTAAGTTCACATAAATTATTATGTGCAATTACGGAACCATACCTTGCGCATGGCATGACACGCACTTGCCCGCTTTTTTTGGTAGTTAAGTATAGGCATGGAGTATTCATAATTTATACTATATAATCTATACCTTGCCTTGGTATAGATGTGTACCTAGTTTGTACACTGTTTTGTATCTGGTCAATAAACGTGTTGTAATATCTTGGGATTTACTTTATAAACTCGATACTATGAGGATAGATACGTGGTATTGAGAACTTAAATTTCTGCCCACCGTCCACTTAGATTCCTCGGATGGCTCCTGAGTCTGAAGGCACTAACCCACAACACTCTGCAGTCTGTCTTGAGCTATCTTCAGATATAATGGTTTATAAGTGCCGTTTATTTCCACAGCTGGAAGCCCTACGTCGCATGCAACAGATCCCCCAGTGGCACTGCATGCGGTACCGCAAGCTGCAGCTTCACGGCCACTGCAACCGCTGGCTGCTGATGCGCAGGACCTGATATTTGAGGACGATCCCTTGGAAATACTGAATGATGCAAGCTGCAAGTTTTACCAGGCCTTTATGGATTTTTCGTACCGACCAAACTCGGTTGATAAGTTTTTTCAAACAATCAGTATGGATAGTGTCTGTACAAAGTTATTATCGATTTATCTCTTTGTGCACTCCATATTATGTTGATTTGACGTGTAGCAGATAGATAAACAAAAGATAAATCGATAATAAGAGTAATCTTTTTTTAGCTCCACAGATATCGGGGTCCGTGACCTTTGTCAATTTCACTAACTATTGTTAAATACATTTTTTTACGGGAAGACAAGATTTTTCTTTTTAACTTACCACTATATAAGAATAAGCTTAGAACGTTAAAAAATAACGGCTAAACAGAGTTTGATGAAGCACAACTAAGAACACTCGATTAAATCAGTTTAGGAGCTACGATGCTACATATATACACATAGATACGTATACAGCACGTCAAACTTATAATACGAGTATAGACGTAAACATAACTCCATCGTATACCGCAACCACCAGGTGAGTTGGCGGTCATGCGCATAACTATCTTGTATAAAAAAAATAACACCCCTGTTTTTGGTTCGGGGGTTAATAACTTACGCTGTACTTACCTGATTGTGTCCATACTAACTGTATTTATCGATTTATCAACGGAATTCGGTCGATACGAAAAGTCGAAAATTGCAATCCTGAAGTTTCCACTTCCTAAGTGTATTTTATATTAGGTAATTTTGTATATGAGTAGGTTTTTAATTAAAAGATAAATAATGTAAGTATTTTAAATAATATTCATTATCTTCTTAACATTATTTAATATGAACTTTCGGGTCAACTAATAGCAATTTAGTAGCTCAGGGATCGCGAGTAGCGCGTCTTATTACATTTTTTTAAACATTAAAAGATGGCTCTGTGATTTGTTAAGATTAAATAACTAACTCAAAGTTACTTTATTTGAGAGTAACTATCTTTCGGGTTTACAAAAGTAGCCCTAATTTTTATAAACATGAAAGTCACTCACTGTATGTTACACGGTGCAACGACTCAACAGATTTGAAAAGGACTTGGAATGGAGACCTTACCTACATCACAGTACTACGTAATATAAATACTCCGCCTATATCTTGAATGAAAATATTTTTTTAAGGCGCTGGGGCAGGTTTTTTTTAAATTTCGTTATATAAATCCTAAAATTAAAAAAATCCTTATGTTAATCGATAATATCCTTATCATCAAACCACCGCAGTTATTGATACCATCGCCATCGACATTACAAAAAGAAATGCCATTGGCGATAGCGATATTTTACTCTATAAGTAAAATATTGCAATCGCATATCGCCATATATCATATTGTAATTCAATTTAATTGTAATGCAAATCAAAAATCTTCTTTACAATTTCTTTGTTTATTTAAATTAAGGATAAGTCACATGGGTGAAATTCGTGCACCCGATTCCTTTCAAATTGAGGCGGGAAGTTTTAGGCACATTAAAGTGAGTGGCGCATGGTGCATGGCGCTTGGCGGTGCGAAAAATAGCGTAGCTTCTGAGTTGTGTCTTGTGTAAATAATACATAAATATTGAAGGACATTTTCACACAACACCTAGATGGTGATGGCTTGTGGCACACCACATATCGATGTAATTTCTTAGTTGTGTCTCTCGTCGTCAAACTGCACAAATGTTTCCGTAGAGATGTAAGAGATTCTTATCGTTATGTATTCGTTATTGTTTCATAACGACTTGACTTGACTACGTTTGACTTCATAAACAAAATATTTTATTCTATTTATTTTTTAAGATTATCGTTGAGCGCACAATTAGCGTCTGTACATCGTGCATATTGTCACACAATAGGAGAAAACTGTTTTCTATCTGTATTTTTTAATCTGAAATTTTATATACCTAAACAATAGAAAGATTCATTTTTTATTGTTTGTTAATTTCGATGTTATAACGAAATTTGAAAAAAAAGGAAACATGCCTAGCCATCATCGAAATCGGATATTGCTTTAGGGGTTGAACTCAGATTTTCCTTTTGTATGGACAAGTGGCGGTAAAGGATTCGCTCAACGCGCGCAGCTAAGTATCTCTCTCGCGCATCACAACCTTTTTATCATTGAATAGGGATATTAGAAAAGTGAGAGGCGAATTTGTTTATTTATATAGGATAAATATTTAAAATTAAAAACAAGTTTTTCTTCGATATCTTTTAAATTGGCTGAGGGGGCTGTCCTATGTAATAGGGCGAATTCTGTGGCTGAGGGATTAGAAAATATGTATGTGTTTGAATAATTCCGTCCCCAGTATAAATGATATCTGATTAAAACTCTTTTTTTAAATGTTTCTCTTATCAAAATAAACAAATTCGCCTCTAGCTTTTCTAATATCCCTACTCAATGATTTTATATGTTTAAAAATGTTGTGATGCGCGAGAGAGATATAGCTGCGCGCTTTAATCTCGACTTTAAAGCTTAAATATATGTTAGGTGTATTGTTTAGTCATAATTATTGTACCTGTTGTGTTTACCAAATATTTTACCTAGCTCTAAAAATAAGTTGTTATAGTAATTGGACTGAAAATTCGATCTATATTATACCAACGCATCTTTTTAAATGGTAGAAATATTTAATGTTTTCTAAGATTTTCGCAATTATTACTCATTTAAATGGAACAAATTTATCGGATTTATTGCGTATGTTTTGCATAATTTTATAACCTAACGTTTGGAACACTTTGCAGCGTCTGCGTGATTTGATTTGTTTTGTCGCTATTTGTATACTGTCATCTAGTCTTACCTGTGACCACGGACGCTGCAAAGTATTGGAAACGTCAGGTCGTAAAATTATGTAAAATATAACCTTATCGCGTATATTTATATCCGTTAAAATTTGTTCAATTTCAATGGGTAGAAATATTTTCAATTAACGTCGTACTTATGTAAATGAATTTCAGTAAATGTATCGATGTACCTAAATCTATAATTAAGAGTAGCATTAAAAATTAAATAAACAAAGTATGATGGATATTAGTTGTTTTATTTTAACCCGACTAGGCAAGAAGGAGGGTTATGTTTTTCGTGTGTAAGTAAGCATATACTATATGAAAATTTATTGAATCAGGCGTTACTTTGCGGAAATTCATATATAAAAACTTAAATCTAACTTAGTGTGTTTCCGCTTCGAGGTCTTCAAGCTGGTACTCTTGCCTACTTCGAAGTCTTAAAGCTGGTACTCTTCTGTTTCGGTGTCTTCTAGCTGGTACTCTTGACGGCTTCGATGTCTTCAAGCTGGTACTCTTGTCAAGATAAAATGTATCTGTCAGATACATTATATCTTTGCCCTTTACTTTCATATGTCATAAGAGAAAGAAATCAATATTTTAACAGCAAATAGTTTTTAATCGGGGAATTGAAAAATTTGCCCTTAATTACAAAATATTTATTATAATATTATTCCTGTCTATGTATGTATTAGTATGTAATTATTACTACTATATAGGTCTATGTCGTTATCTATAGTTTACAATGTTACTTATTGCACACCCCGTCTAATTTATATTTTAAATTTATCTCCATCCCATGTTTTCCTGGAAGAGATCGCTTTTAGCGATAAGGCCGCCTGTTGTTGCGCTAGTTTTTTTAAGTCCTTTGTTATTACTATTAAGCTAAGTACAATAAAGAGTTTAACTATTTATCTAGAGAGATACTAAGCGACACTTTATAATACTTTCTAGTGATTCACTGGTTTGTTAACTCCGAATTCTGGAAAATCCACATCAATTTCGCATATATATAAGTAGTAAGTGACATAAAACGGAGTTTCTGGAAGCACTAATCTAATCAAGGTAAGACGTAATCATTGGCTTCCTGTTTGTATTAGTAGGTAGTAACTGGTAGCCACATCCAGACAGACCAGGCTTGTATCGGTGAATGCCCCATTGCGTAAGTGACTCACGTCTTCCTTATGTATGATCTTACGTATGGTCTTACGTTACGATATGCTATAATAGGCTTCCACATGCTGACGTTAAAATAGTGATAGTGGGAAATTGAGAAGTTGAAGACTGAAGTTTTTTTTTGTTATAATAACGCTTTATTGACCGATTAAGCGAAGCGAACGAGAATCAGAAACAACGTGTGTTAAAGTAGGTAATAAGAATAAAGCAAGTAGAAATAAACTAATTGCAAGTGCTAATCAATTGAGAAAAGTTTTATCGTAAGGGACACTGGCTTTCGCCAAAATTAAATTATTTTTCATATCCCGTGGTGTCATTAAGAAAGTGTCATTATTTCTGATCTCCACTTCTTCTATATTCGGTATTCTGTTGATGGGGCATTCAGCAGCAGTTACTCTTTGGGTCTTCTGCTGTTTGTGACGTCGCTCCATCCGAATGTTGCTGATGTACCGCACCGTGAAGTAGAATATAAGTTCGACGAAGCTCAGTAAGCTCGCGCCAACGAAAAGTCCTGTAGTACCTCCAACTGACACTACAAATATTGAAAGATATATCATGTAAGGCTTGGAACCATTAAAAACCAATACCGTTAGACATTTTAGATATGTTGTTATGGAGTCTCTTCCATGCTGGACTGGGAGAAAAATAAAAACATACTTAGAATGTGCCAGTTCCTTCTCTTCCCGAGCATACTGTGGAAGTCAGGGACTTGAGGGAAATTGTTGCTTATGTGGATGTGGCTGACCCTTCTGTCAGTGCAGGCCGACATTACTTCTTAACCTCCAATACCTCGTAACCCTTTCCCTACCTCCTAACCGTCTCACCACGGTCAAATTTAGTATCATACGGCCTAATGGTCATTGATACTCTGCCTATCCCGTAAACAAAAATAAGCATGATTATGTTATGGAGTGGTGAATATATCTTATGGACTCGTCCTACATTTTTGACTATTTCAATGAAGTGAAAATAATAAATGATGTTCATGATCATTTCTATCTCAAGTTTTTCGTTATATATTACTTACCCACTAGATCCATTCGACTTCTGACGACATTCCTTTTGAATCGCTCTGTTGGTAAGTAAGCTAATATTATTTCGACGTTGGCTTTCTTTTTGCTAGCTTTGGACGTTTTGCTTTTGGCTCTGAAATCAAAATACGAACCTCCTACGTAAGTAAGATCATTGCATTATGTGTCATTCGGTTTAGCTTACATCCAAAACCTAATGTTACCTGCATTAATCTAATACCTTTAAACGAGCAATTCCTTTATATACCTAGTCTTGCTATAAATATTGTCACGAAGAAAAAAATTATTTTTTTATTGCAAATAATATTTATTACTTTTACAGCGTGTTAGTTTAATACATAAATATAAAACAATTTAAAATATTAAAGCTTATTCGAAGTGGTCTCCATTGGCTGCAATACAGTCCTTTATACGTTGAGGCCAGTTATCAATAGAAGCACGCACTCTTTCCATAGGAAAATTCTTCACTGCCAATCGTATGGATTGTTTTAGGGACTCCAAATTATCATGGCGTTTAGAGCAAGCCATACTCTCTAAAACTGACCATAAATCATAATCCAGCGGATTAAGATCAGGACTAGACGACGGCCAGTCTTCAGCTCTGATGAAGTCCGAATCGTTCACTTCCAACCAAGACTGCGTGGACCGAGCTTTATGACCTGGCGCCGAGTCTTGTTGGAAGGACCATACTTGGTTATTGAACATGGTGTTGTTAAGGGGCTTAACTACCTTCTCAAGAATGGTATTTTGATACACTTGTGCCGATGTTTTGATACCTTTTTCACAAAAATGTGGCTCAGTCACTCCTTCATAGCTAACACCCCACCAAACCATCACTGAAGTCAGATAATGCCCACGTTGCACTCTGTCGACTAATTGGGAAGCTTCCTTAGAGCTTTGAGCATAAATACGGTAATTTTGTTTGTTAAAATGTTGCTCAATTGTAAAGATTTTCTCATCCGTAAACAAAATTTTTCTGTGACCTCCCTTTGCGTACCGCTTGAGTAGTTGTTTCGATTTTACCACCCTATTCTTTTTTAAATTATCAGTTTAAAATGACCAGTGCGTCTCTCATAGGCTGCAAGTCCTAAGTCATCTTTTAAAATACGCGACATGGTTCTGGGTGCTATCTTCATCTCCCGAGATAAAATCTTTTGCTTTCGGACAGGATTTCTTCGATTTCTTTCCCTTACTGCTTTGACCACCTTTTTCGTACGAACACTACATGGACGGCCAGATCTTTTTCTGTCACAAACAGAGGAGGTCTCATTGTACCTATTAATAGCCCGGTACACAAACATTTGACTAATACCAAGCGTATGGAGAGTTTTAAAAATTGCATTTGGCTCCATACCAACTTTGTGTAATGCAATCACAGCGATTCGGTTCTCTTTATCACCCCACTCCATTTTAATATCGCAAAATATTGTACAATGTATTGGCGCCAAAATTAGAAAACTAAATGAACAATCGTATAAAAATGACAGATTCCAAATTCAAATGTAATATCTTTCTTATTTTTAACTGTAACAGTATTTATGGCCAGACTAAGTATATAATATGAATGTCGGAAACGGTTTCAACGATATTAATGAAATTTGGATTGTAGGTAGATTAGGGGACGATAAATCGATCTTGCTAGGTTTAATTTTTAGTGAACCCGAGCTTGCTCGTATTTTCATTTTTCAGTCATAAAAAATCCGAGTGGAGCTCGGTCGCCCAGGTACTTATTATATAATACATCGCTTGCAAAAAACATTTATTTTTAGCATAGTCTTTCATTGAACCCTGGAAAGCACAGTCGAGCAACTTTCATAACGAAGCTCAAAACATTTTCGTTCTTCTATATCCAGTTAGAATTTTATCTCTATTCCACTAAGTTGGAATCCAGACATAATCTTACTTACGTAGTATCAATATCCTTGATAACAGTAATCTCGGTCTCGTCACAAGAAGGCATGCAGTCACAAGCTAGACCCGGTGTCAAGGCCCATGAAGGCTTCAGTGTGGTCAAATGCTGATAATACTGGTGCAAGCAGGCCAACCCAGACAGATTGCAGCGCTGAGATTCAGCTGAAAGGTATAGGCTTAGTTTGGTATTTATATATCAGAAAATATTTGTTGCTTGTCAGCCTATGACATTGATATAAGTTTTTTTTTAACACGAATAAGTCCGCGTTTGACCACCAATTCGCCTGTTGGAAAGTGACGATGTGGTCAGAGATGAAGCACGCAGACTTAGAAGATACCTATTGACTCTGACCTTGAAAACAACGTTGTAACTCTCAGGAAACAAATAAGCCGGCAATTTGTTCCACTCTTTGGTTGTTCCGATTACAAACGTAGAGTTAAACCGTTGAGTACGAATAAAATCCACAATCCACAATACAGGTGGTTGTGTCCTGATTTTCTACTTGATCTGTGGTAGAAAGTAGATGGTAAAATAAGGTTACTTATGCATCTCAGATGCTCTTTCTCCGAAATGTACCTATCCTGTAAAAATTGACAGACTTGCTACCATGCGACGGTGTTCCAAACTAAGTACTCGTAGCGTGATATTGTAGTACATTGATATTGTTTTCATCATCATCATCATCATCTCAGCCATAGAAAGTCCACTGCTGGAAATAGGCCTCCCCCATGGATTTCCAGAAAGACCAGTTGAAAGCGGCTTGCATCCAGCGTCTTCCTGCCACTTGTATCATACAAGTATCATCATCTTCTGTCCACCTTGTGGCTGGTCTTCCTACGCTTGCCGGTTCGTGGTCTCCATTCGATATTGTTTTGTTATAGACCACGACAACGATGACAAAGGTCACTTCACCAAGACGATCTAAGGCTTTTAAGGTCCTCCTGGCAGCTGGAGTTAATGCCGTATATGCTGTTATTAACCGGCTTCCAAAAAGAAGGACTAGGTTCTCAATTCGACTTTTTTGTATGTTTGTTCAGCGTTTACTCCTCCAATTATGATTTGTTTTTGATGATTCTTTTATTCTTTGGTAGGTGTTCCTTTGAGGTGTTCCCATATAAATTTTATCAAAATTAGTTTAGTAATTTGGTTTTCATAGCAAAATAACTGAGATCATCCAAGTAAACGAATTACGTATTTTGAGGTCGTTTTTTCAGTTTTTCTTAAACTACTATTATTTATTTACCTATACTTCTTTATATTGAAGTCCTTGCGATTCTTGACGTCATGACTTAAAACTTCAACCGTAAATGTTAAATTAAATAATCTAGTTATAGGAGAGCTTGTATCTGACAAGCTTCCCTATAACCAGACATACAATTCTGGGAATTTAATTAATTGTAAGACTTGTTGATATCATACATAAGTACATAAAATCACGCCTTTTCGTACTACAATAATTATTGTTTAGAAAAACTGAAACAACCGACTCTCTAAAACGTAAATACATTGTACTTGAAAGAATTTCTTCCAGTAATTTTATTTTAAAAACCTTATTTATTTTAATAAAATTTATATGGGACCACCTCAGAAGTATGATCTAATAAACAAAAAAAAAAAGAATCATGAAAATTAATTCATAAGTAATATTTAAATAAAATAAAAGTAAAATTAAAGAAGAAGTAAGCATAAGGCGAAGTAAAATTTTAAATACAAGAATTAAAAAAAATCATACAGTTGAATTTTTTAAAAACATACCTTTGATTTGAAAACCTCCTTTCTGGAAGTCTGTTAAAAACCATAACTATTTTGACTTACTAACCTGCTCCTACCATAAAATGGTCGTTACACCCGCACTTGTCCATCTGACCCTTCCTTCGACATTTGACGGTGCAGGCGCTGTAGGAGTAGTACGGATACACGCCACCTTCGTTCTCCTCGTGGAAACGACACGCGCGTTGTTCTATCGTATTGTGGATGATGAGGGGGTCGTTCTCAATGTTACGTACTGTTAAAAATCGCCTAAAGAAAAAGTTAATCCGACAATACAATAAACTACATGACCGTTAAAAGACGATATGATAAAATTCTTAAACCAGTTGCGCGTTGGGAGATAATCACTTTTATGCCACGCATAGCGTCAATCAGGCGCTTAAGGCATCATGGTCTTATTACCGGTCAAAGATTACTTGAACTCCATACTCCAGACTCTATAGAGTAAATTTGTAAATAAATAATAAGTTGACTTGATTTCGTTTTTATCTTCCCTTTTCTGAAGTTAAGCGAGCGAGACAAAACTCTAAAATACAAGCGATTTAGTAATAATAAAGACAGGTATCATACTACAAGTAAGTAATCTCTTTGTCAACTTCATTGGGTCACTATCGAAAAGTGAAAGATAAATTCTGGGTTATGAGCAAAAGGGCCCATCGCTTTTGCTCTAGTTATTAGGGGTTCTTACGCAATATGTGACTTGTTCGTATTACCCATAAACTGCAATAAGATTAATGTTGCATCTGTCTAGCCACTTGAGATTTAGAACGAGATCGTGCCCTAAATCAATGGTTCTTAACCTTTTTATGGCGAGACTGAGTGGTGAGGGATTTGTCGAATGTGTTTCTTTTCTTTGGACCACCGAATATGAAGTAAGCATGTTTAATTTTTGACAAAAACAAGTAGGTATCTATATTAAAAGAAAAACCAAATATCCGATTGCAGAAAAGCGGATTTCTCAGTCTAACTTAATACTTCGTTACGCTTAGTACGCTGTTGAGTACATGTTTTTTGTGAGAAAGTGTCAGTAAAATCGCTGTAAAGAACTATATAAATGCGTATCTATTATTTTGAATAATTCTAGTAAAATTACTTATTTATTAGAAACAAGTTCGTTGGAGGTTACGAAAAACCCATTTTTTTTATTTTTGCGAAAATTGTATTATTATTTTTATAAAAAAAGTATAAGGCTTATGACACTCAGGGAGTGAGGCCGATTCTAACGACACCTTGCATATCAGAATGGCCCGGGTCTAGCCGTTTAGGCTGTAGGCCATTATATAGAAATATGTATACATATATATCTACATACATGTCCTACATACATACCCACATTCATTCATACATACATACGTATATTAATTCACTATAGCGCGAGTATAGCTCGAAAACTTTAAGCAATACATATGCACATTTTTTTTTAAATTTTAATACAGCATTATAACTTTAGATGCTCTAGTGGTTCATAAACACAGGTTAAGGGCCACTGGCCTAATGATGCCACCGGAATCATAAACTGACATCCGCTACTTGACCCAATTTGTCACTTCGAAATCGCGTGCTCATACCTCATTACATCAAGATTATCAGCAAAATCAAAACACTCGATCGCATTCAAGAATTAGGTCTAGGACTTTCGTAATTGAACTTAGTTTACCAACCGGTGATGTTTTCCTAATTGGATCTTCATAGTGGATGATTGCAGTGATGTGATGCTGGGTACTTCATCCTCTCCCAGAGTATATAACTGAATTAAAATATACAATATACTTAATAAGATAACCAAAAGGTTGAAAATTGATATTTCTCTATGATTGCGATGAATCGGCATCTTTTGATACATCGCAGCTACTTTTTAGGGTTCCGTACCTCAAAAGGAAAAAACGGAACCCTTATAGGATCACTTTGTTGTCCGTCTGTCTGTCAAGACCTTTTTTCTCGGGAACACGTGAGGGTATCAAGCTGAAATTCATATGAAATACTCAGGTCTACTGTCCCTTGGAGATGTGAAAAAATCAAACTTCTCAGTTTTCATTAAAAAAAAGTTACAGCCGAATATGCAAGGGAATCAAGACCTACGAGGTACAGGGTACTTTCCGTTGACCTATAACTGTGAAATTTGGCAAGAAGCGCATTGTCATATAGTACACATAAAGGAAAAATTCCGAAAACTACTTTTAAATTTAATCTCTAAAATGGGGTCTTTATGCAAGGAAGGAGGGTCCTAATTTTATAGTGCTTTAACCGTATCTAGTGAGGTATCATATGAAAAGCATATGTATATTTTTTGGTTTATGAAGGAAAATATAAAAATATATCTAATTTCCCCCTTTTATCTACTAGTTTGTATGGAGCCCTCAGTGAGCGAGTCAGACTCGCACTTGTCCGTTTTTTGTGTAATGAATATGGCGCCATATGTTTATTATTCAATGAACGTTTCAAAGGTTGTTCAAACAAAATTTTGACTGTAGCTGCATAATATCGTTGGTAGCAGCTGAACTAATTTTAAGCGACTAATTCCAAAGGTAGGGTAATTCGAGTTTAATTTCAGGGATGTGTAATGACAGCCTAGAAGATTGCGTAACCCTTTCTTTACTGATCCCTAGAGGATCGTTTATCTACCTACATACATACTGTATATTGATGAAATCACTTACCCATGCTGCGATCCATACCTCAAATTTTAGAAGACCTCGTTTGTTTTCCAAATTGCTAATCATCGGGTAAGGTTTAGGATTTCTAAAAAGCGATTAAAGTTATTTCTGTATTTCAACATGTAAAACATCATCATCATCTCAGCGATAAGAAGTTCACTGCTAGATACATATGTGGGAATTCAAAAACATCGGTTAGAATTCGCCTGTAACTAGTATTTTCCTGCCACTTTGCTTTAACTCTGACTTTGAAAATACCTATATTATGTATTTATTGAACACTTGATTGCACACAAGTACAAAGTAACAAAATGTGAAATAGGAGGATTTAATGCTAATGTAGCATTTTCTGCCAGTCATCTTCATTGTGAAAAAAGACAGGATGTAGGCGTGCATCAAAACTTAGGTAATTAAAAATAATGATAATACACACTATATAATAAACAAAATAATAATAGTATTTAATACATACTACATATATACTTAATACATACGAAATATATACCTACATGCACGAACATACATAAATATGTATCTAAATGATACAAATGAATAATGATGATATGATTAAGGAGGTAATAAAAGAGCTTTCAAATAATGCTCACGTACTAATATTTTAAATATTTTTTGATGATATATCGCTTAGGGAACAAGGAAGCTGGTAAATTATTCCATTCAATGGTTGTTTTGGTTGGAAATTGGAAACGAACAAACCTTTTGGTACAAATCTTTGGAAAATCTACAACGTAACACCACAGGTCGCCTAATGTTAAATGCCGGATTAAATATATTGGTATTGTTATAATTTCCCCACGATGTTGTCCTTCATAGAAACCTTAAGCTTGTCGTGATTTCAAACCTCGTATCTGGCATGGAAGTGACTACTACCACTACTGATTGACTGAGCTATTGTCTCTTTAAAATACAATACGATACAAAAACACTTTATTGACACCATAATAAAATAACATTAGGTACATAATTAAGGCGTTAGAAAGGTACAAAAGGCGGCCTTATTGCTAATAATGTTAAAAGAGAAGAAAAAGTAAACGCTGACGGTGGTGAATCACATATGAAACAAGACTACACTACTAAGACTGTACTATACACATATTGACAATACTTCAATATGTGTATAGTATAGCGTATATTCTTACTTGGTTTGTATAGAATTTATAATGAAGCAGGTGCCGAAGTCGGTATCAATTGGCTGAAAATATTCACAGCATGGGAACTCCACATCATTGTAGGAGCAGTTTTTCAATATTTTTTCACAGTCGCTGCGGATCAAATCTGCGTAGTAGCGAAAGTTACCCATAGGACATAGAGGATCAGGGTCCTTAGCCGCATAACACACATCGACGAAGCTATAGCTTACACCACGAAAATAAGCAATGTCTTTGAGGCAGTCTTCCAGGTCTAGAAGATGGCCTGGGGGCCAGATCCTAAAAACAATTAGACATTTCTAGTTGTTTCTAGGCATGAATACGGGTTAAAAGCAAACACAAATAGTAGGGTTAAATGCAAAGCGGGAGAAGGCATATTGATTTTGCCATTCAAAGCCACTGCTATGTCAATAATGCCGACAATTAACTTCGGCATATTTAAGGTCAGCCATGACTATGAATCCCTGGGTTTCGAAATTGTTTTGCTCAATTTGCATATTTGTAAAAAAGTGCTTCTAAAGTAATATATCTAAATACTTCAATTAGATTTATATTGTTTCAAAATCATTAACTCAAAAGCCAGGTCAAAGGTCTCACTCACTCGTCAGATACGGCGTACACCTTCTCATCGTTGGAAGTTTCGCAAACGGCCACGGATGGCATTTTAGTTTCCCAATTAAGATACGTGGTTTCCACTCCGAAGTTGATTGGGCTTGTGACGAAGGCATCCCATGCTGCTATGACGAGCAGAGCTGAACCATACCAAGAGAGAATTACCAGAGCTAGCCAGAGTAACCTGAAAATATAGACGCATTTGCGGACGTAATCATATAATTATGTATGTACTGGTGCACCCCGTGGTTTCACCCGCGTGATGATGATTATATATGGTATATATCCTTTTCGGGTCCTAAAAAAATCTTTGTGCCAAATTTCATATCGATTGGTTTAGTCGTTCAGCCGTGAGAAGGTAACAATCAGACAGAGTTACTTTAGCTTTTATAATATTAGCTAGGATGTCTAAAACATACTACAAGCCTGATCGCAACTACATGTAGTTGCGGCCAGGTTGTTTATATGTAAGTAATAACTCTTGTTGCACAATTGTAGTCAAACTTCACTTGGTAAGCTCGTTTAACCTTCAATGAAACAACATTTTTATTACCTATTTTAATCGATTTTAGCAATTATATATAAGTTGTTAATTAATAATGTTTCTTGAAAACTCCAAATCGATATAGTACATTCAACGTATAACGCGATTAATCAGTAATGTTGTTTGTTAAAATTGTTTAGTGTATCTCACAGGAACTGTAAAAATGTTAGGGTTAAAAGTATGTCAGATCCTTCTACATAATAAGTAATAATCCTACCAAATTTCGTCTAAATCCGTCCAGTATCGGCGTCCAACGGACACACTATACAGACATACTTCATACAGTCAGAAAAAAAGACACAGAAAAAAATTGAAAATTGCCGTCTTCCTCTTCTGTATCGATAGTAACGCATCCTCCAAACAAAATTTGTTCATCCACTTGTGGTACCTTCTGTATATTTCGCACCATAATAGCCAGTACATAAAATGTATCAATAATTTACGAGGTTCCACTCGCTTTTAGCTGGTTTCATTTTTGAAATGAAAACTTCTTTAGCGGCGTTGTGCATTTTTGGGATGGGTAAAAAATGTTAAACTCCCGTCAGATCGTCAGATCGTAAGACGGACACTCAGAAACCTATTCTAACTTTCTGCATTTAAAGTTCATTATTGTATGTACAAGTTTGTCCTTCTAGTGACATCATTTCGTTGCGCCGAATGCTTATTTTCAACACATGCACGTAAGACTTGTTAGCTCTATAGGTTAGAGCACCGATATACATTTTAGTTTGTCAATCGGAGGGCAGAGGTTCAAATCCTTCACGAGTCAGTCTTTTTGCTATTTTATTTTTTAGGTTTCACTTCTGCCGGCACTCCCGAGTGCAACCCGTTGTTTTTTATTCCAATAGATAGTGGATTGTAAGATAAGAAATAGGAAAACAGTTGAACACCCCAAGGTGTTGATGACCTTGTAGAGAGATTAGTAAACATAATGCAATAAGTAGGTAGGTATAATGGGTACGTACATATGTATAAGCAAAGGTAAGTAAGCATACCTTTTATCAATCTAGTTGCGCGAGAGACGTGCTGAGAAGGTGCTGGCTTTTATTTATGTTACAATCTTTTTTTTAAATAATGTCGAATCATCAAAGCACATTCTTGTGAGTTTAACCGCTAAGGAAGGCTTTAAACAGAATACATAGTACCTACATTACTAATATACAGTTTAAAGCTTTGCTAATGCACGTTTTTTAATAAATAAATAAAAAAAAAATGAATTAAGTTTTCACAATCTCTATAGCGGGAGACGCGAGTAGCCAACTAGCAAAGACTTAGATCACGTAAGCTGCTTCTTTGAAAGGATATCTGAATGTGGTTGAAACTATAGTTTAAGATTTATATAGATTGATAAGCTCTTTATTGTTTACACCTTAATTAAAAGATAAATTAATAAGAAAGAGCTTAGAAGCTAGTGAAACAACTGACGATCTTATCTTTAAAGGCGATCTTTATGGCATCCGCTTGTTTTTAGATTAAAGACTAGAGATTTGGATGTTCTTGATGACTCTTAATTATACTCAAAAATGTGTTACAACCGCAATGACAAAAAAAAACATACCAAGTGATAGTATTTATAGGTTTGGCTTACCTTTCAATCCAATGTTTTGTCTCATCAGCGATGAAATGTACACCAGCAAATGTGCAATTTGCACAATAATCTTTGATTAGAGCTCTACAAGTGCTGGAGGTTGTCATAACTCTAAAGTCGGGTCTACAGCAATCTTACGAACAGTAAAACGTGCTGTTACACCTGCCAAATACCATATGTACGATATCACTATTTTTCCCCGACACTATGAAACTTTGCTAAATCCGATTTAATTTGTAGCTAATAAACGAAATAAATAGTAATTTATCTGCTTAGATTAGTAATTTTACGCATAAATAGGTAATTTTAGTACCTACAAAATTTAAACAATGCAAAATTAGAATTTAACCAATGCACATATAGAATTTAGCAAGTGCAATCCTATATGTCAACTGCTAATGACATAAAATCAGTAACTGACGTCACGACTTATTTTATTCATATTATGTCTTGATCAAACACGTTATATAGAAAGAACCGGAATGTGGCTCAATGGAAATTGAACATAATTCTTTTGAATTATAATGTTGTGCAAATGTTGTGAATAATTTATACGATAATTGCACAAAATTGTGCAATGACGTGATTATGAAGGGTTAGCGAGCTAACGTTCAAGGTTCAAATATTTTGAAATGAAAACACGGGCGCTGGCGTAATTACATGTTTATTTTAGATGACTGATTCGTTACAGTATAATTTTTATAAGTTAGACCAAGATACCTGACCTGGTTGGATAGAACTATCGTGGCAAAAAATGGGGACTAATGTTTCGCTTGAACAAACTACATATAAGTACAGCAGCGTCCTCTATGCCACATTAGTTCTTTAACTAAATAGACTCTTTCATACATATGTTACAGAATAGATTGTGTCTTGACTTCCTTTTTTCAACGGTGGTCCGAGCAACGTTAAGTTTGTTGGTTGTAGGTATACGTCGCAGCCAACTAGCATAATTAGCCGTTCAATTAACAGCCGAGCCTTTTTACTAAACGGCGGTGCCGTTGAACTAGATTTCTGTATGATATTCAGTCATTAAATCAAATCGCTAGGTAAATGACTTGTATCGATAACGTTTAACTAAGTATTTGCCTAAAGTTATTTAAATTATATGGTTATTAAAATTTATTTGCACTTTCTACCACTTGAAATCTACATACTGTCATAAAGCAACAATATTATTGATCATCATCATCATCATCATCTCAGCCATAAGAAGTCCACGGCTGGACATAGGTCTCCCCCATGGATTTCCAAAAAGACCGATTGGAAGCGGCTTGCATCCAGTATATATTTAGCAATATTATTGATACGTCACAAAAAAGCTCAGGAGTTCTGAGCAGCGAAGGATGGGCATAGATTATTACTGGATGAGTGTGTTTCGCTTGTTAAATTAAAACTAACATAACTTACTTTTGAGACGAATGGATTTTGCTAACACCATGGTCTATTATATGAAAATAGCCTAAGTATCGGCCAGCCAGTTCATTATAATGTTGTATTAGACTGTGTGTACGCATGTAGGTTTGTTTCTATATTATTATCTCTTGGAGCCTAACCGACTTGACTGATTCTGATTTTTTTGTTGTTTTAAGTAGGTACTTGTCTTTATCTTCCTAGTTGTCACATACACCACGTTATACAATCGTTTTTCTTTATAAAAAGTGCCGTAAAAAGATGATGTTAAGCGGCAACCTTCGCCTATGGACAATTGCAACATTAGATAACTTGCTTTTAATTATGTATTTGTATGGCCGCTATTAGGTACTTACTTATTATTTATTGACAATAAAACTAACATTCATCATCATCATCATCTCAGCCATAAGAAGTCCACTGCTGGACATAGGCCTCCCCCATGGATTTCCAAAAAGACCGATTGGAAGCGGCTTGCATCCAGCGTCTTCCCGCCACTTGTATGAGGTCATCTGTCCATCTCGTGGCTGGTCTTCCTACGCTGCGCTTGCCGGTACGTGGTCTCCACTCGAGAACCTTTCGGCCCCATCGGCCATCAGTTCTGCGTGCTATGTGCCCTGCCCACTGCCACTTCAACTTGCTAATCCGCTGTGCTATATCGGTGACTCCTGTACGTCTACGTATCTCTTCATTTCTGATTCGATCTCGTAGAGAGACTCCGAGCATAGCCCTCTCCATAGCTCGTTGCGCGACCTTGAGCTTCCTTATGAGGCCCATAGTTAGGGACCACGTTTCAGTGCCGTATGTCATCACTGGTAACACACACTGGTACACACACAAACTAACATTCGTCGTATTATTATTATTATTCGTTCATCCAATTAAAGTTTTACGAAAACTGTAACAGTACATAACTAAATACTGTAATATAAGAAAAGAAAAAAAATAAGTAGGTACCTATAACACAATGACATTCTTAAAAAAATATATGCCTATTATACATGATTATTATTAATTTACCTATACTATTTTATAGTTCTATCTAAAGTTGGTTTTGAACACCTCTAAAAGGTAACAAGTGACTTCATGTACTAGGGGAAACCTCTCTGGCATATCGACTCGCCGTAATTTTGATAATTTTTACCAAAGTTCTCGCGCATGATGAAAGTGATGACGCATGATGCACATGTGTTGGAGACATGCCATTTGAGATGAAAATATTTATCTCCTCCAAATAGGTATAACAGGAACGTACCCTGAAGTGTGACATTCTGATATACCTATATCAGACAACTTCACACACTATCAGACACTTGACAATTTCTTTTGCGTAACCTTGTGTCCTACCCAATACTATTTTCATCGGGTGCAGAAGCTTTGGAAAAGGGGGGGAGAGGGGGTGGATACCCACAAAGGTTTTATCTCCTTGATGAGCTAGCTCCGTCCACCTAAACTACGTTCCTAATTATAAATATTGCAATAGATCCTGTGTCTGTAAGAAGGGGGGGCTCCAGACGTCTGCCTCAGACTGCTGGACTGCAGGCTGATGTAGATCTCCGCGCGCGTGGGGGTGTCTCCTCGGGATGAAGCCGGCGTGAGTGAGGATGTTGTAGATCTCCTTGCGGGAGACGTCGTGAGCTTCGCGTTCGAACACCTGGAGGAAAATTACTGTTGTAGATATGATAGTCGTTTGTCTGTTCAAAACTGTAGAGGACCATTCCACGTTCATTACTAGCAATCCATAACCAGTTACGAAAAAATATATTTCTTCGCTTTTCCATAACCAAGTTATTAATTAGGTTTATTTTAATTCGCGGTTTCACCATAATGAGCTCGAGCTTTTAGTGAAGGAAAACATTATGAGGAAACCAAAGCATATTAAGTAGGTACCTAATTTTTAGCCTATACCTACACACTCAAGTTGAAAACCTATCGCCAAGCACCAAATAGTGCCTTCCGGCAATCTCATTTGAGAACAAATTTTCATTCATCACGAGGGAGAGGGTGTTTACCATTTTACCCTATAATATATAATGTGTGGCGAAATGATTTTCATATCGTAAGTATTCGGAGATACAACTTAACATGCTCATAAATAAACACACACACACACCCCTCCCCCACTCATACTCCACATTCACACACTCAAACACACACAACTATCCTACATCCCCACACATAAACTCATATCTCTGTACTCCTTCTTTTTGGTTGTTGATTATACATATATTTTGGTTTGATATGTGAAATGTTCCTAATTTCAGGGGAACGCAAGGCACTGATTACAACACAGCTCACGCTAAAGTATTCAAATTGTTTTAGTTGTATATTTTTAATCAATAAACTATTTTGTGTAAAAAGATTGTGACGACTACCTTAGCTATTATTATTATTTTTTATGAAGTAATAGGTTTGAGCCTGACCGCCAACTCGCCTGATGTTGCGATTTAAAGACACCCATTATATTGTTAGTGAGAGTTTTTTTTTTGAAAATAGCTAATACAGTAGGTATTAGCTATTTTCTAAAAAAAACTCTCACGGTACGAGCATACTAGATTATCAATTGTGGATTAAACTTTGCTCTCACCAATTTCTCCCCCTTATGCAGCAGGCTGGATAAAGGCAGGACTTCTTGCAGGTGTGGGTTGTGCAGCGCCGGGCTGCGCAGGTGTGGAGGCAGCTGAGACTCTTCATGCCGGACCGCCAGCACGTCTGGGTGTGGCGGGGGGAGAGCTGTCGCCATGTAGGCGCATGCCAGAACTGCTAGGGCGCACTTCATTGTAGATAGCTGGGGTGTGAGTCAAGGATGGAGCGGTGCATTAATATACTGAAGGAAAGGTAATAAAACGTTCCTGAAGACATATTTGTATGTGGTGACTGAAGCTCAGAGATAATTATTTTTATAGGGGTCATGTAACATAAGATAAACTTTTGTATAGAAGTTGCACCTATCGGATTGTTGACGCATAAGCATTGTTTTTTAGTTGCTATTCTGTGCGTATTACTATCATGACGTTCAAAGAAAGTTTATGGCCATATTTTATTTTCGAATGTTTACTTCACTGTTTCTCTTTCTGTTTGTTACCTATTCATGACCAATCGGCTGAACCGATTATTATGAAATTTGGTACAGAGATAGCTGAGAACCTGGGGGGCAATTCAGTTATTCAAAACCGATCCGTAGCTGAACCTTTTGCGAAGCATTTCCTGTCGGCTGCTATCATTTTTTGATTTAGTAACGAGCAAAGGACGTGTTACGTTTCATCAAATGTGTCAATTGTATGACATAAAAGTGACTGAATCAAAAAAACTATGGCGGCCGACGGGAAACGCTCCACATATGGTTCGGCTATGGAGCGGTCTTGAATAACTGAATTGGGCCCGGAGACGGACGTGTGTTATATTTTTCAATCATCATCACCGTTCACTATCACCATTGTTTCTCAGCAATGTGCGAGTGAAACCGAGGGCCACATCTGGTTATTAATATAAACCTTTGCAAATATCCCGAAAATAGTAAAATTGTGAATAAAAAATTACGAGAATACCTAGTCATCGTACATAAAAATCTGTGACATGACATAAGGTAATGTCAGTACAATAGAGACAATATATTCTAGAAACGTTGCTTGTTTTTGAACAGTTGGGTATAACAATTTCATCAACAATACTATTGTAATAGGATAATAATCATATAAACTGTAGTCTAATCTTCAATGTAATTTATTAATTTCACTTTGAATGGCAATGATCGTAGAAAATAATGCTTCTTACTTTACCTACGGCTCTACATAACGTTTAAAGTTCATTCACTGGTAATCCGTTACACTGCGCTACTATCTCGAGCGATGACTTCCCGTCAAGGTCGCTGCCATCTCATACCTACTATACAAACAAAATTCACTTTCGACCTCGTGCGGCGTGCCGTTGGTCAATGTTCTAGAATAGGCAGCCACAGGCAGTCGCGAACACAAGTCATTCTCGAATTGAACGTTGAAAGACTTGCTGATTTTGCGTTCATGAACTTTGTGGAAAATTTAATTATGATATTTAGAAAAATATTTTATACGTATTTAACTTAAATATCTTATATTTTACTTATATAATTTTGACTTATCGCGGGAGATCTTTTTCAAGGTTAAAAAATTAACGACTTAAATGTGTATTTTTATACACATATAATAATATATTTATGGTTGTTTTACAACAGAGGTGCACGGTGCTACAAAAATTTCATTAACTTCAGTTCAATAACTTTTCAACCAGCTCTAATTTTATCTGAAAATTATCACATCGGTTTTCTATTTTGTAAGCATTACATACGGCTAGTAATTAATTTTCAGTCATTTCATTTCTTCGAAAACGTTCGGAGCTTAAAATTCTGACCTTGTTAGTAGCTTTAATTTAATTGCTATTTTAAATAAGTACATGTAGTACTAGTAGGCCGATGAAAATATAATGAACATTCGAGTTTTCGTCTGGAAAAAGAAAAAACATTTCTCTAAAGATTTAGGTTGCTCCAAAACATCTAAAACAATTAAATACTTTGACTTAAGAATTTTAATAATACGATATAACTTTTTGTACATATTTGAACAAATGAATTATTGAACTGATTTTAAAATCCGCAGAGCAGACAAACGTTTTGCATTAAAATTTGAGAACACAACATAGGATTTTTCATGACTGAAAATAAGAGCAAACCTGGGTTCACTAACCTAGCAAGGTCGATTTATCGTCCCCTAATCTACCTACAAACCAAATTTCATTAAAATCGTTGGAGCCGTATCCGAGATTCAGATTATATAGGTATTTACAACAATACAAGAATTGCTCGTTTAAATTTAAAGGTATTAGATAAGCGTTTTGTAAATTTTGGACTAATGCATAATTAAGTATCTATTGATTTGACTATAAAATCCGCAGAACATATAACTTGGAGTTCTGAAGATGACAATGCATTTTTGTACTTTTATCACAAGTTAAAAACCTCCGACATTATCAACCTACCTGTACAGCCAGTAGCTCTTCATACAAAGAACCTCGTTGCATATATGGACCAACTAGAAGAGTATACGGACAACTTATATTGCGAAGTTTTTACATACATAATGTTAAATGAACTGGAGTGGTGTTATCTACGACATTCTATTGTACTTCACTTGCAAGTGACTGCATGCAGTTTATTTATATTATGCCATGCTTCTGTATTAAATATCTAGTACATCTTATTAGCGCGATATGTTTAATAATAACATATACATAATATATATATATATATATATATATATATATATATATACCAACCATACCAACAGAAACAATACACAAACCAGTGGTGGAGTTACATTTTTGCCGCCCCAGGGGCGGCAAAAATTAAATTATCTAAAATCTGCCGCCCCCCCTATTACGCTGCCGCTCTAAGGTCGTGGCCTATACGGCCTATTGACAAATGCAGGACTGACACAAACAATAAAAATACAGAAACAATATAATATACATATCATATTGAGCGAGGCTAGTGATGGTATATTTTCTCGAGAAAATTGCAAAAGGTACTACATATAAACAGTAGAATAGACGTTCTCAAACAGTTTATATAAGTTCGATGTGTTTATCTGTGTGTATTTGTGTAGTATCGTAGCTCTCAAATGGATGGACCGATTTTGATCTAGTTTTTTTTATTTGATTGAAAGTGTTCTTAGCTATGTTTCATCAAAATCAGTACAGTCGTTTTTCAAAAGTCGGGGGGTTTTAAGTTTTCTAAGCTTACTTGCGTATTTTGTGATTAGACGTATTATTTTAGTTATTAGTTTATATTTTTATGTAAGAGTCAAGAAAAAAATAGTATTAATTACCTACAGCTTAATAAACTGAAAAACCGAATTCTGTCAGCAGGCACCTAGACAAAATACTTAATTACAGGAGCTAGTTAAAATACTATTGCACTAAAGTTACTGTTATTTTTTTTGGACCACCCTTAACATACCTACTACTTTTTTAAAAGGGATCAAATAGGATAATCCAATAAATATATGTAAGTAATATAATTTAAGTAATATTATAGGCACTATTATAGCTACAATATTATAGCCACCGAGGATAGCCGTCAGTCCAGGCATAGCTTCTCCAGAGAGACACTCGTCAAATGTTCGTTCTTTGTGCCCCACGCCGATGCCTAATGCTCCTCTGCCTCAACGCTCAAATGGGATCATCTCTAAAGCTCTAGACTACGTCTTAGGATGGTGACGAATTCAATGGAATAAATGTCCGATTATTCCATCATAGTGCTGACATTGCGGGTAACCCTATACAAGTTCTAAAATGCTACTTCCTTAAATAAAATCTACATAATTTCATTCCAATTAAAAAAAAGTTTTGCCATAGACATAAAAATTCACTTCAGTCTTTGGGTGTAACTGAATAATGTTATTATTATAATAGCTTGGCCTCGCGGTATCAACTGCGTAGTGATGAAAAACGGTGGTGATGATCATAACATGTAGCCCTATGTCAGGTTCACAGCTATATCTGTACCAAATTTCGTAACAAACGGTTCAGCCGTTAAGTCGTAAAAGGTAATAAACAGACAGGTAAACAGAGTTACTTCCTGGTTTAGTATAATATGAGTAAGAAAGGATTACCATTGGGATTTTATACAATATTTGCTCTAAGACCAAATCAGAAATTGTAGAACAAGCAGTTCTGTCTACAGTGTTTATTGACCTTAAAGAAAATATAAGGAACACTTTACACTACATATTTTAGATTTGGAGCCATAGAAAGATAAGACAAGAATGGTTCATAATATGCTCAACCTTTGTGTATAGTTCCCGTCATCTAAAAAGAACGCCGAAGAAGTTTCCGGCAGCCTAGTGTTGAGACCGTCTGACTTGCGATCCGCAGGTCCTGGGTTCGAATCCCACGGCACGCACCTCTGTCTTTTCGAAGTTATGTGCGTATTGTTGATTGCCGGCAACTTCAAACGGTGAAGGAAAACATCGTGAGGAAACCTACATGTCTTAGAGTTCTCAATGATCTTGAAGATGTGTGAAGTCTGCCAACCCGCACTTGGCCAGCGTGGCAGACTATGGCCTAACCCTTCTCATAATGAGAAGATGGCCCGCGCCCAGCAGTGGGACAGTTTGTATAAACAGGGCTGACAAAAAAAAAAAAAAAAAAAATATTATAGGATTATGTTCGAAATGAGCAATACCCAAAATGAGCATTTTTTTAAATTTACACTTTCCAAATAAGCTATAACCAGATTGCCCTTCCGAAAACGGAGATTCCCAAGATTAGTAGCTAGTTATAGTTTTTTTAAGTGAATGTTCTAAACAAATCTGAAAAATTGACCTTTTATTGTATTAAATAATATAGAAAAGTAAATAAATGTCTACTTATATTATAAGCCTAAACCAAACATACAAGTAGCTAGTTTGTCGGTTTTTTTATCGTATACATTTCGGTGAGTGTGCGTCTGCTTTTTGCATGATCTCATTCCCCCATGCCCATTTTTCTATCGGACTGCAAGAAGCATGAAAAAGTGACATCGTTATATGGTTGATATTCCGAAAACACGTACGAAACGCTTTGGCTCCACTTTCATTATACGTACTGCCAAACTGTGGAATGCGCTTCCTGAATGGGTCTTTCCGACTGGATATAATCTAGGTGTCTTCAAATCGCGAGTGAATAGGTTTCTTCTAGGCAAGCGCGCTCCATCGTAGACCGTAACTGTCACTTAACATCAGGTGAGTTGACGGTCAAGCGCAAGCCTATCTTCGAATAAAAAAAATAAAAAAATACAAGTAGATATTATATTATTTGTCAAACCCTAGTTATAATTATAATTACTGTATAGTCTTTATGAAAACAGCTGTTGTTACCATTTATTTTTACCTCTCATCATCATCATCATCATCTCAGACATAAGAAGTCCACTGCTGGACATAGGCCTCCCCCATGGATATCCAAAAAGACCGATTGGAAGCGGCTTGCATCCATCGTCTTCCCGCCATTTGTATGAGGTCATCTGTCCATCTCGTGGCAGGTTTTCCTACGCTGCGCTTGCCGGTACGTGGTCTCCACTCGAGAACCTTTCGACCCCATCGGCCATCAGTTCTACGTGCTATGTTCCCTGCCCACTGCCACTTCAACTTGCTAATCCGCTGTGCTATATCGGTGACTCCTGTACGTCTACGTATTTTTACCTCTAAGACCTATGTACTCAATTGAACAATAATTTTTATTCTATTTTACTACGAAAATAATGTATAATATTGTCGGTAAACATTTTGGGCAATATCTACTCATTTTGAACCCAACCAACTAAACACGTAAATATAACGCTCTTAACTTGATAAAAACTCGAAGTTTCAAAAAGCTTACAGTTTCTAAGAATACGAATCAATCTTTCTTTTAAAGACATCAGTCTATTTTCGCTCGTGATTGATCACACATATTTGTTAAATCGATTTACCTTTATTCCAAAGTTCCTAGTTTGAAAAGTAAACATACCCAATCAATTCCAACACAGACACTTCAATCGGAGAATGATTTATGACCAGCCAATCACAATCACTTAACACCGTTCTTTTTTTTTAGACACAAGTAATCACAGATTGTTAGCAAATTACTATGAATCTGTCACAGACTAATACAACGTTGCTATAGGTGTTGTCACGCACTTTAGTCCTTTCCCAGTGGCTAGTATATCGGAGAGAGGTTGGTCATTATTTGTGCATCGGGTGGGCGCTCGAGAACGGTCAGAAATATCCACCACCACTCGATTGTCGCAACGTCTTCTCGCAGACTCTAATTATACATATTAGTTTAAAAGTTGCTTTGTTTCAAGTTGTTTTGATCGAATATGAAGAGAATGCTCGTCCAAGGTTATTTGTTGTCTGGGTATCTAGGTAAGTTCTATAGGTTCGTGATGATTTATTTATAAGAAACGTCTATAATGTAGCAAAAATGATAATCCTTAAGTCTTTAGATATGTTTGCGAGATACATAAAAGCGTAGAATGTAGACCAGTCTTTGTCAAGATGAGTTATTACGTACCCTAATCACTCACATTTGTAATATTTTCTCCACAGGTTTTCTCATTGTGGGAAATGCCATAGGAACACTGACAAAAGAAATCTGGGTCAGTGCATGGAACAGTGTACTTACAATATTTGTATACGGTAATGCACATGTTTTGTAGACTGTTTCCAAATCCACACGATCTTGCAAAGAGTCCAAAGTTTCCATGGATTGCATACGTGAGTGGACCATTACAACAGGGGGGTTACCACAATCTTAATAGCAATCTTATTTCAATGTTACTTTGAATTTTGTCTTGCTCTCTCAACTGAGAGCGAGAAAGAGAAAGAAAGAAAAAGAAGCTAGAAAGAGCGAAATAAACGTAAATCCAATATTGAATCAAGACTGCTTGTACGCTTGTGGTACGGCGACGGCGAGATCGGAAGGGCAATGTACTTATTGTTCCAACATCACCATATTTTATTAACATTTTTCTTTAGCGTTGTTTGAGAGGACAAATAACTTTAGGAATAAGTTAAGTTTGGAAAATAAATTAAATATATCCGACGACAAAATCTATTTTATGGTTAAGTCGTTTAGGATACAGTAGGCAGTATAGAAACATACTTACATAGGTATTTACACCCCAAAAACATTTAATTTACTTGATTATTTTACTATTATGCTAAGCAATTGTTTAAAAAACTGAAACAAATGACTTCAGAACGTGCAATTTTGTTCTAAAAACCATTATATTAAAATTTCTATGAGACTAATTCAAAAGTATATCCTTTCCAGCCTTAGTTTCCAGCAAAGAAGAATTTTTCAAATCGGTTCACAAATGCAGGAGCTAATCGTTATGAAACAAAAAATAATACAATCGCATTGTTAACCTCCTTTTTGTAGTCGGTAAAAATAAAATCGTTGCGAATTAGTTCCTGTGGTCTGTTCTGACATCCTAATTAAAATTACATTCAAACTTTTGAATAAGTAATACCTAAATAAACACTAATATTAAACACTAACACTATTGTTTTGTTGAAATATAATTAATACTTGGTTAAAAAAAAAAAAAAAAAACACTACTAACAGCCTCACTAAAACGTACAGAGTAGGTACCTATATACCATCGACCGGCTCGACCGGACACTAGTACTTTGCCGCGCACCATGATGAATAAGAGCTACAGGATGTACGTGACTATAAGTTCACATGGCATAATTGCGTCGTAACAAGAGTAGATTATTATTATTTAAATGTGTTTGCTGATACCGAGTCTTCAGTGCATGTACTGTTAAGTACGAGTATTCTGTGATAAATATAAGCTACAGTGTGGCAGGGGATGGAACACGTCAACAGAAGAAACCTAATCTTAAAATTATCTTGTTCTCAAGAGAGAATGAAAGTCCATTCTTAGTTAGCATTGATTACGAATTTGGATCCAAATCATTGCGTATAAGCTAGGTATAAATTGGTATAGGTGTGGTATTACGTAAAGATCTAGAAACCTTTATACAAGTAGGTACAGTTTTAAAAGAACCTGTCACATGAATCATGTGGCAATCATCTAGAGCTGAGAAATATCTCGGAATCAGGCATATTACAACTGTTTTATTGTTATCGTATGCAGATTATCTTGCGCAAAAGCACAAGATGGGCCCGTCTTCAAACGACGTGTGGAAATGGTTTTTTTTGCCAGTGATCAGTCGGGTTTAATCATCATCATCATCATCATCTCAGCCATAAGAAGTCCACTGTTGGACATAGGCCTCCCCCATGGATTTCCAAAAAGACCGATTGGAAGCGGCTTGCATCCAGCGTCTTCCCGCCACTTGTATGAGGTCGTCTGTCCATCTCGTGGCTGGTCTTCCTACGCTGCGCTTGCCGGTACGTGGTCTCCACTCGAGAACCTTTCGGCCCCATCGGCCATCAGTTCTGCGTGCTATGTGCCCTGCCCACTGCCACTTCAACTTGCTAATCCGCTGTGCTATATCGGTGACTTTTGTACGTCTACGTATCTCTTCATTTCTGATTCGATCTCGTAGAGAGACTCCGAGCATAGCCCTCTCCATAGCTCGTTGCGTGACCTTGAGCTTCCGTATAAGGCCCATAGTTAGGGACCACGTTTCAGTGCCGTATGTCATCACTGGTAACACACACTGGTTGTAAACTTTCGACTTGAGGGACTGGGGAATATTGGACGAGAAGACGCTTTTAAGTTTCCCGAACGCTGCCCAGCCGAGTTGGATACGACGATTGACCTCCCTCGTAAAGTTGGACCTGCCTAATCGGACCGTCTGTCCTAAGTAGACGTATTCGTCAACAACTTCAAGAGTGAAGTTCCCCACAGATATTGGGGTGGGCACTACATGGGCGTTCGACATAACCTTCGTTTTGTCCATGTTCATTTTGAGGCCCACCCGTTGGGAAACTCTATTGAGGTCTTCGAGCATCGTACTTAGCTCTTCCATCGACTTTGCCATGACTACTATATCGTCGGCAAACCGAAGGTGAGTGATGTACTCGCCGTTAATATTAATGCCGAGCCCTTTCCATTCCAGAAGCTTAAAGGCATCTTCCAAACCGGCGGTAAACAGTTTCGGAGAGACAACGTCTCCCTGCCTCACGCCTCTTTTCAATGAAATTGCCTCTGAGTTCTGGTCTTGTACTCGGACTGACATGGTGGCGTTGTTGTACAAGCACTTCAGCACTTCGACATACCGATAGTCAATACGGCATCGCTGGAGAGCCTCAAGCACCGCCCAGGTCTCGATCGAATCAAAGGCTTTCTCATAGTCCACAAACGCTAAGCAAAGGGGCAAGTTATACTCTTCGGTCTTCTGTATCACTTGCCGCAGCGTATGGATGTGGTCTATGGTACTATAGCCTTTTCGGAAACCGGCTTGTTCGGGAGGCTGGAAGTCATCAAACCTGCGTTCAAGACGATTCGTGATGACCCTTGAAAACAGCTTATAGACATGGCTCAGAAGCGAGATGGGTCTGTAGTTCTTCAGCAAAGTGTTGTCTCCTTTTTTGAAGAACAGCGCCACCACGCTTCTGTTCCATGCTTCTGGCGTTGTACCTTCAAGCACGACGGAATTGAAGAGCCTCTGAAGGACTTTCAGTACCGGTGTTCCACCCGCTTTCAGTAGCTCTGATGTAATTCCGTCGTCGCCCGGTGCCTTGTTGTTCTTGAGCTGTTTCAAGGCCATCCTAATCTCGTACAGGCTGATGTCCGGGATATCTTCGGTATAATGTCGAGTCAGTTTGGCTCTTGGATCTTTGCCCAAACTGCTAACAGGTTTTGCGACCGATGTGTATAACTGTCCATAGAACCTCTCGATTTCCCTCAAGACTTCTGCTTTGGTCGACGCTATACTGCCATCTTCCATCTTCAGCTTCGTCAACTGGCTCTGCCCAATAGACATGTCTCTTGCGAACACTTTGGAGCCTTTATTCCGCTCTATCGTCTCTTTAATACGATTAGTATTAAAGGTACGGATGTCGTGTCGCATAGACTTTGATATGAGTCTATTGAGCCGCCTATATGACTCGGCGTCACCGGAAGACTGCAGTTGCAATGAGCGTCGTTCAGCCATGAGGTCGAGGGTATGGCTCGAGAGCTTTTGCGGTCTATTTGTACGGTGGGGTTTATAAAACTTCGCGCCCACCGTACGGACGGTTTCCACAAACCTGTTATTGATCTCATCCACCGATGCGCAGCTCTCCAGGCACTCGAAGCGATTTGATAGTTCGAGCTGAAAGCTCTCGGGGTTTTGGATATGGGCGCGAGTGGGTCGGAGTGTAGACTTCATCATACGGGACCTCTCCAGTTTAACATTAATATTCAAAGTGCCTCGTACTATTCGGTGATCACTTCCGGTTTTAACCATGTTGATCACAGAGACATCATTGAATATTTGTTTCTTGGTGGTCAGGATGAAGTCTATCTCATTTCTCGTAGAACCATCGGGACTCAACCAGGTCCATTTCCTATGAGGTGGCTTCTGGAAGAAAGAGTTCATCATGAAGAGTCCCTCTTTCTCCAGAAAGTCGGCCAACCTCTGTCCCCTGGGGTTCCGTTGTCCATATCCAAATTGCCCCACTCTCAACTCACTTTCGCATTTCCTGCCCAGCTTCGCATTGAAGTCCCCCATAACAACATTAAAATAGGTCTCAGAAGTGTGTATGGCCCTACTAATGTCCTCATACATCACCTCCACCTCATCATCCGAGTGTGCCGAGGTCGGTGCGTATACCTGGATGACCTTCAACGAATATCTCTTGGATACTCTGAGTATCAGGTACGCAACCCTGCTCGATACACTATCGATGGTAAGAATGTTGTTAACAAGGGACTTGTGGACGAGAAACCCGACACCACCTTGGGACTGTTGGTCGCCCTCCCGGTAGTATAGTAGGTTACCGGATTTCAGGGTTATCGTGTCCTCACCCTCTCGTCGGACTTCCGATAACCCCAGGATATCCCAATGTAACCTACTCATTTCTTCTTCCAGCTCAGCTAGCTTCTCGTCTGTCCTCATCGTGCGAATATTGTGTGTTACCAGGGCCAGTCGTCGTTTATGCAGGGGGTGGTAGCCGGATCTCTTCCGGAGATTCTTAGCACCCCTTGCTCCGCCGTGACCGGGACCGCTACCGTAGTCCGGAATAGCGGAGCTGCCGGGGACTGGGGGCCTGGTATTTTTGTCGTCTGTCATAGGGGGGGTTTTGCCATTACTCGCCACGCTTGGCATGCGGGTTGGCGAGCGCAGTGGGTAGCGTTTTCCGCAGAGGATGCTGCTGCCCATCTCTGGTAGTATTTCCCTTAGCCGGTTCTTACGGCACCCACGGGAAGAGAGGGGGAGGTACTATTCTAAGCCGGTACCCCACGGCCAGGGCACGGGTTTAATAGCTTATTTTATTTTTTGTTGGCGTGCACAGTAGGTTGCGTTTTTCTTATGGCGCTGCTGCCCACTTGGGGATGTTTCCCTTAGCTTATCCGGTTTTTATGGCACCCACGGGAAACGGGAAGAGAAGGACAGGAGTATCTCTTACGAGACCAATAGTTAAGCCGGTACCCCACGGCGTAAAATGCATTTGTATTTGAGTAATAGTATCTCCAGACCTTCATCGGTCTTGGGTAATTGATTAATATTTTTTTATTTAACTAATTAATTATAATAATCTGTAATTATTATAAAAACTACTGTCTCTGAGTATCAATTAGAAAATTAATTTGTTTGAAGACATACTGAATTCCCAGACCGTTGGGCAATGGGTATTGCACCGCGAGGGCAATCTGCGCTATTACGATACATGGCTATCTCTGCGATCGTGTGACTATCTACTTCGTCTAGTGTTCCTCATTTCTAGATCAATGTAAATTATGCGTGTTGTATAACCACGAAAGTTTTTTTTTATTTGAGTTTATCGTGCCAAGGATACTTATGAAAAATCTGCTCTGTATATGTAACGTAGTCTTCATCGAAACTATGCCCTTAAATGTGGAATAATTACGACCACAGATTACGACAATAATTTTTCGTCTTAAAGCCATGTAGTCTTTATATTACACCGTGTCACTCACTCGAGTATACGCATTTTTGAAAATTCTTTACATATTAGACATTAGACCTTTTTTAAATTTATATTTTTTTTGATTCATACTATAAATGTATATTTTAAAATTTATTGTATTAGGTATTTATTATGATATTTTATTATTATTATTATTTATTTATTACTCATCATCCTGTAATTTAAAGCGATACAAAAATAATAAAATTGAACACGCTAAAAAACGGAACAAAATATTCAAATGTTTCTATTTTATTAACCGACTCCGAAAAAGGAGGATGTTATCAATTCGTACCGTATATATATTTTTTTTATGTATGAACACGAAAAATGTTTTTTGGGTGAGGACCACTTATTAAAACATGAATGAATAATTTTTAACACGCTTCTATTAGCTTCATACGTATCGTAATCCTAAGAAAATTTAGAAGCTCTATGGATAATATATATTTTTTATGCACGGATGCCTATAATTAAAAGAAAACTATATATCATGTCATCGATAAAAAAACCTATCGATAAAAACCAACGCACGAGAAGAAACAATCAATCATAGCAATTAACCACACATCAATGCGATGCTATCTGGAATAGAATCGAATAGAATATTTAACTACAGCTATTTACTTGGATTTTTACTGTCAAACAGTTAGAACTGTATTTATTGCACTCAAAGTGGTTCATATTTAAACTCATTATATTAATTTAACTACCATAAAAAACGTAGTTAAATAGTAAAAATTGTAGTCAAACTATCAAACTCTTTATAAAAATTCCTCACCTATCTTCCAAAGTAGAGAGAGATAGAGGGAAATATTGTTTGCCATAAACTCTCTCTTACTTCATTGAAATTCATGAATTTCTAATTCACTTCATTCAGCCACGTTCATGTCAAAGAAATTACTATGTTAAAAATTCAGGATAATAATATACACGTTAAATCTCCTCGTAGATTTTCTTATGCATATCGTAGAAAGCCACGTAAACCATCGAAGTTAAAGATCGTGAAAGAAGGTATTAAAACTGTCACCAGGGAATATTGTGCAGAGTCTTCAATTGGTGGACTGAAGCATCTGGTCGATGATCATACGCCGTATCTAGAAAGGTAAGCACTCAGTACCAAACTTTTTTTAGGCTTCCATACTAAGGATGCAGGAGCATATTCGTAAGGCTACGGTGTTTGTATTTAGATGTATACAGATGTATGCCTATACTTAAACGGCTGTACCTTTTGAACGGTAATAGTTATGTCTCAAAATTGATTGTAGATTGTAGGGTTTACTCTAATGTGAATCTACAATACTAAAAACTAGTCAAGAGAGAGACAAGCTAGCGTAAATAATTTTTGAAAAAATTTGAAATTATTGTGCGAGATAAAACCTGCTTGTTGATTCCACAAAAAAAGAAACGTAAACTTATTTAACAGTTGAAAATAAAAGTAGATACATTCTAACTCTTATTATAAAAGAGAAAGTATCTCTCTCTCCCTCTCTCTCTCTCTCTCTCTCTCTATCTTTTGTTATCTTTTCACAATAAAAACGGCTAAAGCAATCGATATCAAATTTTGCCACAGATAATTTACAGGACTTGGAGCTGGATATATTAAGCTATATTTCATCATCATCATCACCATTGTTACCGCTTTTCACCACTACACGAGTGAAACTGCGGGGCGCAGCTAGTATACTCATATTATTATGTGGCCCACTGTCATTTAATTTGTGTTTAACTCAAACAAATAAACCCTCTGTTCGTGCAAACAGCCCTATGTTTCTCTGCTTACTTTGCATCGGTATGGACCAAGGGCATAATCTAGTACATGAAACTATTTTAGAAGTGCATTATGGCCGCTTCCAATCGGTCGTTTTGGAAATCTATATGGGAGGCCTATATGTCCAGCAGTGGACTCCTTATGACTGAGTTGATGATGATTATGGCATATTCACCTTGCGGTGCAGTAATAGGTGATGTATGGTTAACAATTTGTGACGAAGTTCATCGGAATGGTACCTACCTATACCTAGGTAGGTACAGCGTTGGTCGTGCTAATGCAGCTACGAGATCAGTATCAGTATTTATATTATTCGAGATAAGTCGACGGTGACATCTGTCATGGATTGAACCCTGGACTTGATTAGCACAAGACCGAAGCAAGTAGACAGATATATAAATAACACTATTAATAACCACATGATAACAAAATAGCAGATAGATAACAATAAATAGTTAGGGCTAGGTTTTAGGGGTAGTATCAAGGAAGAGAGATTCAAACTGAGCACTAAGATAAAGACAGTTACAAAGATGACGACGATGATAATATCCTGACTTACCTACGTTATTTCAAATTACGTGAAATCGGATTCATAATCCGTATTTTTTTATACTGATTTTGATTGAAATTCATGCCAATCAGTACTAGATAACTGACCAAATTGAGATCAGGTGAGTTGGCGGTTAAGCGCAACTTTATCACAATTTTGAAACATGATGATTAATTGATGAAAGGAGTTTTAGATTTTGCTAAGCAGTATTGACAGTTGCATGTTATTAACAGTCAAAGGACCTTTGAAATGCATCAGTGGGGCTGGAACCAACACTGAGAGGCCTTTTTACAAATGTATAGTAAAAAATACAGATTGGGTATATGGCTGGACTATGGTACTGTACAATATGGAGTTAAAAATCTTGGCTATTTTGATAAAATGTTAGTGACTTAAAAACTGATGATGCTCTCACACAGCAGGTAAGATGAAGTACCTCTGTGTGAGAGCACCAGGATGAGAAAACGGCACCTGCCAATTCCGTCTCATCATACAGCATACATTATTTTTATTATTATTTACTTAATTGGAATAATAATTTTAATTAATAAGTAACTAAATAAAATAATTTCGATTGTTCAATAATCAGCTGAGATATAAATATTTACGGCCTTACCGAAAAACGTTACTTAACTTTAAACATTGCTTGACGTATTTTGACCGTATTTTCTTCTTTCCGCAAGTGTAACAACGTATTTTGTCAACTTCTCGCTGCTCGTGTCAGCGAGAAGTTGATAAAATACGTTGTTACACTTACGAAAAGAACACAGAATTTAAGACGATGGTTAAAGTTAAGTAACGTTTTTCGATAAAGCCGGTCAAAGTTTAGGTGGTTTTAGGGAAGGGATGCTCTGTCCCTCTTGCGCGAAACAACAGTTTGTATTGAATTTGTACAGCGAACATGATGTATGTCAGCTTACGCGATCGTGTTCTTTCTGACTTGAAATAAAAATTCTTGTTATTGCCTTATTTTTGAAGATATTTTGATTAGAATACTCGTGATCGAGTGCTGCTTGTGGGTCGCTGGTCTACTCATGGTATACACATAATATAGTAATAAGTTTTAAAAAAATTGTCTTCCCGTTACAATGTATTTAACAATAGTAAATTTGACAAATACATGGACCAAATAAATTGGTCACGGACCCTGGTGTCTGTGGAGCTAAAACAAAAACAAGTATATGTATTTAATAAAAAATTTAAAACAAGCTTTAGTTATGTTCTTCTTAATAAGCTACTCGTCAAGATGATTCAAATGAGCCCAAACTCGATGAGGTTGTGTCGTTTCATTGCGAAGTTCCTTTGGCCACCGTCCAGTTCCATCATCAGATCAGCACCATGTCATCATAATATTGCATTGTCATGCGATCTACACATATATGCAAAATTAAAGCTCAATCGGTAACCGGGAAGTAGGTAGATCAAATTTAATTTGCAAGATTTGTTGACAAACATCGGGACAGGTGAAACTAAATAAAAGCTTGTAAAAAAAGCTATTTTGTTTTTGTGGAATGGATCTAGGTGTGGTTTTTGTTGTAAAATAAATCATGCATATTCCCTTTTCTACAAATGCCTACCATGTACAATTTTCAATTAGGGCGGGTTGAACTCAACTACTCAAGGTCACTATGCTATGATTTTGATTATATACAAACTAGCGAGCGTTCGTATATTATTTTTTATCAAAGATTAATCTGATATATATTTTTCTGAGTAGATAATCGAGTAGGCCTATACTTTAGTTGATTATTTATAGATATTGCTAAAGTATTGCACATTCGTTTTGGACTCGTTTAGGCAAGCGGCGTGTTTGTTGCAAGGCAGTGTTTCAAGTGGTCGTGCTTGCGTTACGTCACTTATATGACCACTGGCCACTTTATCGATTATGTCATGGTAGTTATACAGGTGCAAATGCAAAGCTTTATGTGCAACGTTGTTTGCTGAAGCAAGTTGAGATGACGATATAATATGTAAAATGGATAGAAGCGGTTTTTGAAGTGAAAAATCACAGATCAGGCTAATCCGGACTAAAATTTATTTGGTACAAATTTTCTTTCAAACGCAGATTTATTGTGTCTATTAGGTAGGGATTGTCAATAAAATTCGAAGACCGATGGCGCCGAAAAGTTCTCAAGTAGAGACCACGCAACGGCAAGCGCAGTGTATATAACAAGTTCTCAAGTAGAGACCACGCACCGGCAAGCGCAGTTTATATAACAAGTTCTCAAGTAGAGACCACGCACCGGCAAGCGCAGTGTTTATAGCAAGTTCTCAAGTAGAGACCACGCACCGGCAAGCGCAGTGTATATAACAAGTTCTCAAGTAGAGACCACGCACCGGCAAGCGCAGTGTATTTAACAAGTTCTCAAGTAGAGACCACGCACCGGCAAGCGCAGTTGTATATAACAAGTTCTCAAGTAGAGACCACGCACCGGCAAGCGCAGTGTATATACCAGCCACTATATTATATAGCCATATGGATAGTCGACCCATAAAAAGTACTTAGCAAGAAGACGCTGGATACAAGCCGCTACCAACAGGTTTTTTGAAAATCCATAGGGGAGGGTTATGTACAGCTGTGGCCTTCTTGTGACTGAGATAATGACATCGACATAAAATTATTCGTGGAAGACACAACAGCAAAAATACATAAAACATAACAAAAATAATAATAAAAAACGGACAAGTGCCAGTTAGACTCGCCCACCGAGGGTTCCGTACAAACTAGTAGATAAATGGGGGAAATCATATATATTTTTTATATTTTCCTTCATAACCCGAAAAATATACGTCGTAAAAATATTTAAAAATCTATTTTAGCTAATGCTAATGAAGTTCTTTCATATTATGATACACCACATGATACGGTTAATTCACTTTAAAATTTGGACTCTCATTCCTTGCATAATGACACTATTTTTTGTGATTAAATTAAAAATGACCAGTTTTCGGATTTTTTCCTACTTAGATATATATGTGTACTCTAACACAATGCTTCTTGCCAAATTTCATAGTTCTAGGTCAACGGGAAGTTGTACCCCATAGGTTTTGATTCCCTTGTGAGTGTCGAAATGTGCGTTTTTACGACATATTCGGCTGTAACTTTTCTTTGTACGAAAACTGAGAAATTTGATTTTTCTTTCTGCAGCAAGAGACTGGATCTGCGTATATGGTTTTAATTTCAACACGATACCATCACGCGTTCCTGAGATTAAAGGTCTTGACACCCGGACGGACGGACAGACGGACAGGCGGAGAGACGGACAACAAAGTTATCCTATAAGGGTTCCATTTTTTCCTTTTGAGGTACGGAACCCTAAAAATAACTGTGTCTGCCACAAACCGGCTCCAGGTCAGCAAACTGGCTGCGAACAGCCGGCGCTGGTCTTCCGTGTTAATAGCGTAACGACATCGACATTAGATAACTTAGCTATCGTCACCGCTATGGATTCGCTCAACGCACGCAGTTATCTCTCTCGCGCATCCCAACCTTTTTAAACGTAAAACATCATTGAATAGGGATATTAGAAAAGTGAGAGCTAAATTTGTTTATTTAGACACGAGAAATATTTAAAAATAAGTTTTTCTTCGATAGCTTTTATATTGGCTGAGAAATAAAAAATATATACTTATATATATGTACAAAAAAATATATAAATTTTATCTGATTAAAACATTTTTAATGGTTATCCTCTCTAAATAAACAAATTTAGCTCTAGCTTTCATAATATCCCTACTCAATGATTTTATATGTTTAAAAATGTTGTGATGCGCGAGAGACGAGAGAGATAGCTGCGCGCTTTAATCTCGACCTTAAGCTAATCTAGCCTTATCGTTAGCGATTAATGATGATAATAATTAATGAGATCGTAAATTAGAATGGTCTCTCTAAATTCTCGCTTCGACTTTTGTCTTGCTCCTAACTGCAGAAAAATCAAAATAAAAGCGAACGTAATCAAACTATGAATAGTACCTAATAAGAATCTGTAGTCGTAGTAAATCGTAGAGACAACTCTACGATTTACTACGACTTGAATATGATACGATATGATACTTGAATATGGGTGAAGGTTCACGTGATAAACAGTTATTTTTATAGTTACTCTAGTAAATATTATTTCTAAAAAGTAATAATAAAAAAGTTTTTCACCTCACAAGCTCGGAAAGATTCTGTTTGTCATTAGAAATCTGAGTGGAAAAGTGCATTTTGTCCGCTAGCGTGGAAAGAGTTTTTAAAATTCGAACCTTTCTATTCCATACTTTTCTATACCGCAAGTCCACTGAAAATGCATTAAATACTTATTTCATGTCAGTGCGCCAACCTCATTTCTTTGAATAATCGCACTGACCAGGTGGCAGCACTGGACTAGCGTTTTCCTCGCTGTAGTGAGGTGAAAAATTTTGTGTTTCACTCGGCAGCAAAGTTATTTTGCATCTCGTACTTTTGAAACCCTCGCTTCGCTCAGGATTCTATATTTGAACCACTCGCTTCGCTCGTGGTTCAATCCTAAGATCCTTCGCTTGCTCAGGTTTCAATACAAGTACTCGCCCCAAAAATCAACTTTGCAGCCTTGCATAACAAATAACTATTATTTATTTACTAGCTGCACCCCGCGGCTTCACCCGCGTGGTGATCGATTATGTTGTTATTGTTTAGTTTAGACGTGTATGCCACAGGGATTGTCAAAATTTTTTTGGAATACAAAGCATGCCAGATTCTTCTACATAGAATAAGTAGTAATTCTGTTAAATTTCGTACAAATCCATCCAGTAGTTTCGGCGTCCATCGGTCACACCGTACATACAGACAGACAGACAGACAAAAATGTTCAAATTTGCTGTTTTGGCTTCTGTATCGATAGTAAAGCATCCTGCTTCAAAATTTTTCAAAAATATTTAATGTACAGATATTGACCCGTTACAGTCTTATTAGAATAAATAAATACTGATTTGGTAAGAGTTAGCAACCATTTAATACCGTTAGAGAGATTTATAAAGTTTTGAGACTTGTTCACTATTTGTTAACAGGATACTTTGGGTTTTTATCCTTATCTTCGGGCTGGTCTGCTCGGTGCTGCTGGTCTGGTCTACCTTCGAAAAGTACTACAGCGCTCCACTGGTCACGACCAAAATGCCACAGGGTCTTTCAGTCAGCAACATTATATTCCCTGCTGTGGGCATCTGTACCAACAACAGGATTAGCAAACGAGCTGTCACGGAATTGGCTAAAGAATTGTAAGACTTCTTTTTACCCGACAGTACAAATATGAGGGTTATGTTTGTATGTATGTGGGTATGTTTGTACATATGTTTTTATATTACCTCCTACGACCTAAACGGCTTGACCGGTTTTGATGTATGAAAATCGACTGTATCTCCAGATTCTTGCTATCTCCGTTTCAAATTTCATAACAAATGGTTCAGATCTTAGATCGTGAAGCGGTAATAAATAGATAAATAGATGATCGATCTCGGCCGACGTCACGCTAATACTTAATTAGGACAATGCTAACTCACTCAATAAATAAGTACTTATACCATACTCAAACTGATTAAATAAAAAATACAGCTATTCCCCATTAGAGTTTTAAGGGGCGTCGCGTTATGCGTCGAACGGCGCGTTAGATGTTTCATTCTTTATAATAAGAGGCATCGCGCAGTGCGTCAAACGTTTTTCCACAGAGAGACGGTAAATAGTGGTCACGCCGTTTATCACGTCATCTCACACACAAAGACAAGACATATAAAAATGTGGGATTGTTTAGGAAGGCGGTCTTGTTTACGAAGAAGTCTCCGCATCAATCGTCGCAACGTCGCAGTTGCGGTCAAGCTCAAACCTATTTCTACATTTAAAAAAAACTGGACAAGTGCGAGTCAGACTCGCCCACCGAGGGTTCCGTACAAACTAAATAAAAGGGGGAAATCACATATTTTTTTATATTTTCCTTCATAAACCGAAAAATATACATCGTAAAAATATTTAACAGATTCCTTGCTCACCACACGGATCCGAGTAGGGCGGGGCTATAGTAGTAGGCGCCTCCCACTCGGATCCCAGCGAGCGTCCCGTTCATTTTGTAGTAGTCAGTAAACCGCCGGCGTTTGAGGCATTCAACGTTGCTTTGCGCGGCCACTATGTACTTAATCAAAATTCACCTAAAAAGTTTTGGTTCCCAGCTGAAGTGAAGGGACTGCAGGGGGCGAAGAATGTGTTAAAAACCTGTTTTAGCTTATGCTAATGAGGCTCTTTCATATGATACCCCACATGATACGGTTAATTCACTTAAAAATTTGGGCCCTCATTCCTTGCATAGAGACACAATTTTTTTGTGATTAAATTAAAAATGTCCAGTTTTCGGATTTTTTCCTATATGTGTACTCTAACACAATGCTTCTTGCCAAATTTCATTGTTCTAGGTCAACGGGAAGTACCCCATAGGTTTTGATTCCTCTGTGAGTGTCGAAATGTGCGTTTTTTACGACATATTCGGCTATAACTTTTTTTTACGAAAACTGAGAAATTTTATTTTTCGTTCTGCAGCAAGAGACTATGGATCTGCGTATATGGTTCAACACAATACCTTCACGCGTTTCCGAGATAAAGGTCTTGACACCCGGACGGACGGACAGACGGACAGAAGACAGACGAACAGACAGACGGACAGACGGACAACAAAGTGATCCTATAAGGGTTCCGTTTTTTTCTTTTGAGGTACGGAACCCTACGTAGACGTACGAAAGTCACCAATATAGCTCAGAGGATTAGCAAGTTGAAGTGGCAGTGGGCAGGCCACATATCACGTAGAACTGATGGCCGATGGGGCCGAAAGGTTCTCGAGTGGAGACCACGCACCGGCAAGCGCAGCGTAGGAAGACCAGCCACGAGATGGGCAGATGACCTCATACAAGTGGCAGGAAGACGCTGGATGCAAGCCGCTTCCAATCGGTCTTTTTGGAAATCCATAGGGGAGGCCTATGTCCAGCAGTGGACTTTTTATGGCTGAGATGATGATGATGATGATGATGACGGAACCCTAAAAATGGTTGTCTGTAAAGTCGGTTTACGGACAATCATTTTACGTAATAACGTCATGATAGATGCGTCACAAGCCGTACGCTTAAGCCGATCGTACCTCTCTATCGCTTGCACGCTCAGCTCAGGTGGAATGTGACAATGAGTTACTAGCTTTAGCCTGGCTTTTTCGTGCGTGCAGCCGGCGTTTATAGATTTATAGGACGTAATCACGTCAAAAAAGCTGCAAGTCCAGCAACCCTCGACTCGTGACGAACGACGCGCCGCACGACGCCCCGCGTATCGTTTAACGATCTCTTAAAATCATAACGGCTCATGATGACAAACTTTACAGGTTAAAAGCTGAGCGAAACAAGAACTATACCGAAGAAGCAATGCTGGCTTTGCTATTTGAGCTGGGACAGATGTACGAACTAGAACCTCTCAAAGAAAATGAAATAGAAAGCATAGAGAAATCTACGAGGCTTCACTGTCTTGGGGGATTACAACGTCGTTGAATTAATAAAAAGTGTATGTTTACTTCAATAATAGACGGAGATTTTTGTATAATGTCGCTCAGAGGTTTATTGTACATATCTACTTATCACTATGAATAACTTTTCCTACGGAATCAAGAGACGAAATATAAAATTCAGCTGTTCCATCAATGACGGCTTCCAACAGCGACAGCGTTCCGTACGTTTTATCGAGAGTCTTATGGAACAGTAATTGATTTTAAGATTTCGTACCAAAAAAGGATCTGAGCGGAGCCCTGTTGATTTCCTCATTCGTCCGTCTGTCTGTTCCTCTGTCATAAGGATTCTAGTGGTAAAGCTGTTGAATTAATACATAGTCTTCATGTTTGGCTTTAGGTCAGATACATTTTGCACGTAATATATGTAAAAGCCAAACAATGGTTACTTTTTTTGTGAAGGATTTCACATACAATAGAAGTAAGATTTTTTCAGTAATAGGCTTGCGGTTGACGCCAACTCACCTGATGTTGAGGACATTGCAGTCTACGATGGAGCGCGCTTACCTACAAGAAACCGGCTCAGTGAATTAAAAGTCACTCAAATTATTTATTATTTTAATGCTTATCTCGGTAGGGGCGGCGTGAAAAAAATATTCCAAGTTAAACTATAAAAAACCCAAGTTTGCTAATGCTTATACTTTGTAATTTTGTATGTTTTTAGTTGACACCTCGATGCGAAGACGTCCTCGTCAGCTGTGCGTGGAACAACGAATATAAACATTGCCTTGAGTTGTTTGATTTTCGCCTCACTGTTAATGGATACTGCTGCACCTTCAACTATTTACGTTCTTCGGATATTAGCTTTCAAAAGTAAGCTTGATTTAGAAAGAAAGAAATAAATTCCTGCCACTTGTATTACCTACGTCATTTGTTCACCTTGTGGCTGGTCTGTGTTTCGTTATATATATATATAATATTGCTTCATTAATTAAATATTTGACATTGTTACTATTTTAATTTTGGAGTTCCTATTGCAATGATATTTTTTGTTGTGCTAAGAAACCAATTGTGTTATAGATTTAATTAATTAATGTTATTTACTGTACATACTAAGGTATCTACATCAGAATTTTTATATTTGGTTAAGATGACGTGTAAATGACTTCTATACGAATGATTTTTTTATTTATTTACATGTCAACATGTGTTTATAACAAAATGAAATTAATTAATTATTTACAACTTAAAAATAAAATAATAATAAACATATAGTACATAAAAATAAAATAACAATAATAATCTACAAAACACTATAATGCGAAAATTACATCTAAAACTCCGCCGTTAAGCAAGGTTCCCAGGACGCAGGCCGCGTTTCCCCGTTGAATAATTAAACTCAACCTTTGCTTGAAAAACGCGCCAGCCCTGGGATCCCCCGAGGCGAGGACCAATCTCTTGCCGAGGTCTTTGCAAAAAAAAAATATATAATACGTGTAAATAATATTGTTTTACGAATCAAATGAATATGTATGATTTGAGCAATTGGATTATATTTTATGATTTTAGGATTATATTTAATTATATATAGCCCTTTATCGATTTGGGACAACCTATTTACTTTTAATGTAGTAGTTTAGTTAAGTAGGAAGGTGTAGTTTGTATATTTTGGTTGTAATAAAGCATTTTGCTTATTGAAAAAAAGCTGTAGCTGTACTCAAGTAAATATTTTGTTTCTTTCAGCAAAGATGGAAAAGTTTTTAATATGGACATGTACAATTACGGCAACAAATCCACTTTTGATTATGATCAAGGATTGAAAGTTTTACTAAGATTGAATGAAACCGATGATTTCTTTTACAACCAACCAGTTCAAGGCGCACAGGTTAGTAAAAAGAAGAAGGTTCAATATCAAGTACAAGATCATTCCCTTTTTAGGGTTCCGTAGCCAAGAAAGAACCCATATAGTTTCGCGATATCTGTCTCTCTGTCTTGTCGCGGCTTATCTCAAAGACTCTTTCTTACCAAAAATTAATAATTTGGTATACATACTATTCAAAGAGGTAAAATAAAGTCTTTAAAAATGGCGAACCCTACACGTAAAGTGGGGACGAATTATCTTTCTCGTCTGCCCCTCGTCTGCCCCCAAAATGTTATAAAATGTGTCCAGTACTTACTTTGGTTTTTATAACTAAACAACTGGAAAAAGATATCATCCAAGGAAACGAATACGAATTTTAAAATCGGGTTTTCCAGTTTTAAATTATAATTTATGCCAGTAGATTTTTCCCTTCTTTGATATTTTCTTTCTTTGTTATCTCTTCTTCTATACCTATATTTTCAGTTACAATTCTCTGACGCCTACGATTTCCCAGACGCACCGAGTGGTAGCTTCGCGATGCAAATAATAAGTCCAGGCGTACAAGTAAGTCAAAAAATTCTAAGAAGCATGTTTATTAAGCCGCGAGCGACAACTTTCCAGAAGAATGGAACTCACTCTCGCATGACTGCCTGGATTACTCAGTAAAACACGTGTGTTTCACAGCCACTATGCAGATCAATGACTCTCAGGTACCCCTTAACGCAAATCCACATTTTGAAAGAATAAACAATTGACTGCCTTTTCTAACAATAAATCTCCAGTTTCGGTGCGTATATGGAATTTATACCTTCACACAACGCTCATGACGTCAGAGACCGTGTTGCTGTCGAGTATATTTTCAAATCCAGAAAGCGAAAATCTATTCATTAAAGCCTACCTTTACCTAACATTTGTGACGTCACTGGTGCATGTTGACTTCGGGTATACTTTCAGCTTGGAAACGCCCGCGTAGTTATTTTAAAACATACCCGGCCGCAACGAAACGAAAAAAAAACCTAACCTAACCCTAGATTAGGTTAAGTTTTTTTTTTATAAAACCTGACCTAACCTTACCTAACTTAACGTACAATCCTAACAAATATAAAAATAACCATCCCTTTGTCTGTCTCTGTATTCGTTGAAAGGCACTAAAACGGGTATAGATTATACAGTATAGCAAAATGAAATGTCCTACATGAAAGTATACCTCAAAAAACTTTGCAGTCGGGTATACTTTGAAATCCTTATTACGGCTATTTATATTTTTATTGTATATCCGAACTCAACACTATGGAGCGTTGTGTAAAGTATAAATTCCAAATACGCAGTTTCGGTACAAGAATCTGGATATGCTTACCAAATGTTACACAAAAAAAGTAATTAATTTTGATTCAAACAAGGTTTCATATACATAGCAAGTATTTTACTAAAATTTTGAAGATAGAAATTATTTTAAAGTAATTTATATCTTCAAAAATGTCGTGATTTGCGTATAGGTTTAAAAAAACTTTATTCATACAGGCCATATAGTATGCCTTCATGGTTTATTTTACAGATGACGGTAATGGTATCAGCGAGCTTTACTGAAGCTTCTCGGGACATACAACATGTGCCTATAAAGTTGAGAAAGTGTCGTTTCTATGACGAGTCTGATTACCTACCTTTTTATACGTACAGCGATTGTATGTTGAAGTGCAGGATGCACTTTCTGCTTCAATGCTGTAATTGCACGCCTTTCAATATGCCCAAGATGGAGAACGCTAGGACATGTAATATGAAGGATGTGCCTTGTCTAAGGAAACTTTACGGTAAGCTGAATTAATCACTTTACATAAATAGCCGGTGCGTATTTGGAATGTATACCTTTACACAGCGCTCCATAGTGTTGAGTTCGGATATATAATAAAAATATATATTTTCAAAGTATACCCGACTGCAACATTTTTTTGGGGTCTACTTTCATGTAGGACATTCCATTTTGCTATACTGTAATCTATACCCGTTTTAGTGCCTTTCAACGAATACAGAGACAGACAAAGGGATGGTTATTTTTATATGTTAGGATTATACGTTTTTTTTTTTTTTTTTTTTTTTCCTGTCCGGGCGCATAGGCCCGGCTCGCGAGCTAACCTACAGTCGTGCCTCCAACTCATGTTTGGTCAGAGTCCTTTCTTATCACTTTCGGTCGTCTCACTTTCTTTCTTCATACTATGTTCTTTCTTATATTCTTCGTCTTTCATTATATTTATATCATTCTTTTCTATCTAACTAAGGAAGGTATTTTCTTTATTTATTAATAAACGAGTTCTATATTTATTTACATTTTTATTACTTAGGTATAACTGTTTTCTTATATACTAATAATATATAGTACAATGGTGGCGTTACTGGAGGTTACATATTAAAAAATATGTTGCTCAGTTAACTTACATGCTATTTATTTCTATTAATTACTTTTATACAAATTTCTACAGCATACTCCACAAATTTTTCTCTTAAGTTTTTATCTCTCATTAATACACACAAATTTTCCTGGTTTATTACAAGTCCTGTTATACACTCTATATTATATCTTTGAGTCATGTACACTGGGCATTCCGTCAGGATGTGTATGGGGGTTTCCTGTTTTTCTGGGTCACAGATGCACGATGGGTTGTCCCTTAACTTGAACCTGTGCAAGTACTGGGAGAACCCACCGTGCCCCGTATAGATCTGTGTAAGTGTGCTTTGCGGTTTTAAGATTCTAACGGTTTTGTAGGCTCCTATGGCATCGGGCAAGAATATTTTGGTAGTAGACCCAGTTTGACCATCTTTAGGATTATACGTTAGGTTAGGTTAGGTTTTATTAAAAAAAAAAAAAAAAAAAAACTAACCTAGGGTTAGGTTAGCTTTTTTATTAACTCGTTTCGTTGCGGCCGGGTATGTTTTAAAATAACTGCGCGGGCGTTACCAAACTGAAAGTATACCCGAAGTCAACACGCACCAGTGACGTCACAAAGGTTTGAAAATATACCCGACAGCAACACGGTGTCTGATAAAATAAATATTTAAGGGGGCTCCCATACAACAAACGTGATTTTTTTGCCGTTTTTATAGATAATGGTACGGAACCTTTCGTGCGCGGGGTTCCAACTCGCACTTGGCCTGTTTTATTATTTTTGATTCCAATTTGCGTGGTATGATTTATTTAGTAATTTATTACTTAATAAACTATCTATAATTAGCATCTATCGCAATAAATAACATGAACATAATTATTATCCCTTTTTCCCACTGCTGAACTGTGAGTGGACGGTGTGCCCAACTACGAATAGTTGAGCAGTGGAGACCCCCCAATGTGCCTTACTGCTCAACTATGTTTAATTGAAAAGCCGGACATTACCCCTTTTTCCTACTGCTCAATGTGAAAATGACTTATTTACTCTGACCTTTCTCTTAGGAAAAAAGGATAGGGACAAGGTAGGTATATGTTTCTTCTAGGCAAGCGCCCTCCATCGTAGACCGTAACTGTCGCTTAACACCAGGTAAGTTGACGGTCAAGCGCAACCCTATTTTCGAATAAAAAAACAACGGGTTGCACTCCGGGAGTGCCGGCAGAAGTGAAAACTAAAAAATAAAATAGCAAAAAGACTGACTCGTGAAGGATTTGAACCTCCGCCCTCCGATTGACAAATTTAAATTTATATCAGTGCTCTAACCTATTGAGCTAACGAGTCTTACGTGCATGTGTCGAAAATAAGCATTCTTCGCAACGAAATGACGTCATGCTAGAAGGACAAATTTGTACATACAATAATGAACTTTAAATGCAGAACGTTAGAATAGGTTTCTGACTGTCCGTCTTACGATCTGACGATCTGACGCGAGTTTAACATTTTTACCCATCCCAAAAATGCACAACGCCGCTAAAAAAGTTTTCACTTCAAAAAAGGAAAGGAATAAAAGGAAGGAAAGGAAAAGAAGAAAAAAAGGAAAGGAATCGTCAGTTCGCTCCACTCCTTGGCTGTAAGGAGCAACAAAATCATAATACCTATCTAACAAAACAAACTGAACAAAACCATCCCTTTGACACTCTCTAACATTTCCGCCATTTACTCGGCTACATTTTAAAACATCGTTCGTGTTCAAGTTCAAACCATAACACCGCGTCCGGACGTAAATCCCGTCCCGCCCGAATTGGAGCTGGACAGCGAGCCTGCCAACGGTGGCCTCTACTGCCCCATGTGCTGCCCCACCTGCTCCAAAACCGCTTACAGCTACGACTTCTACAACGTCGTTTTATACCCGGAGTTCATGAACGAGACGCCCGATGACGATAGGGATGCTTGGCTGTAAGTGATTGTACCTACCACAATATTTTTGACGTGACAACGTCTAATAAATCGATGAACGCCGGCTGCATGCACGAAAAAGGATGCCTCATTGTCCCGTTACGTTGCGGTCCTTGTCCCGTTACAACCGCGCGCGGTGGCCGAGGAAGCGGGCGGGTGTGCGCCGCGCCCGACCGTCGCTTCATCTCACTCTAGCTCATTACGGCAACATTCCTCGGAGCTCGCGCGCGGACGATATGTTGTTATGACGTTGTCACGTTAAACTATCGTCAGTAAACCGACTTTACAGACAACCAATTTTTTTACGACAAACTAGGCTTGAGTTTGTTTGTTTGCTTCAAATTTGATTTTATACGTGTATACGTCGGTTTCGTCGCGTTTTGCCTACTATCGCATTTGCTTTTATAGTGGGAGGCAAATAGTGGAGGCAAAAACAAAAATGCTCATAACAAATCGGCAATGGATTTCGTTATAGCCATTTTTCGCAGTATATATATCATGTATATCTAGTCTTAAATGATTATAGTTAAGAAACTGAAATAACAGACTTTAAAACACACAATTTCGTTTACTTGACATATTTTTCCCAGTTACCAACATATGCACATACACTCGAAAAACCATAATCCTTCTACTTGTGCAGTCGGGTAAAAAGTGCTTTTCCCACTGGTACATTTACTGTAATTCACCATAATTACGCCTTTATAGGTACCAAACAAAGTAATCGAAACGTAACCCGTAAAAAATACTTTATAATATAAAGACATATTTTGGATAACCGTACATATGTACTACCACAGAATATTATTATTGTGTGTAAATAGAGCCATGAATTCTGTGTATTTAAACTAAAAAACCGGACAAGTGCGATTCAGACTCGCCCACCGAAGGTTCCGTTCAAACTAGTAGATAAAAGGGGGAAATCATATATATTTTTTATATATTGCTTCTTGTATCGAAAAATATACAGTAGAATCCGTTTATTATGACTCCGCCTATATTGACCAACCGCCTAATATGACGTAATTACACAACGAAGTTTGGATTTCATATAAAAAAAATTATAACAAAGTCGGATAAATGACTTCGCTTACAGTGACATGTCGCTTATTATGACCCATTTTTAATAAATTATGTCCGGTTATAATAAATTGCATGATTCTTTACACCTTCGGCAATGTTCGGGAGGGCATTTGACGCCCGACGACGCGACGTTCGGCACGTGGTTTGTTTTTCTTTTGAATCTCAGTGAGTAATTGATAAGTAAAGATCACCCATCGTTTCTTAGTGATATGTGAAAAAAAAAATCGTCTCAACGTCGTAAAGCATTTACTATTGAAGAGAATGGTGCAATAATACGCAGATTAGAAAATGGAGAATCAAAAAGCAATTAAAATAAATAATAGCTACCTAAAATACAGGAGGTTGTTTATTTTCTCAAAATGCTTTGTATGACGTCCGCTTAATATGACGTGTTTGTCATTTCCCTTCGATGTCATTATAAACGGATTCCATTGTACTTACATCGTAAAAATATTTAAAAACCTGTTTTAACTTATGCTAATTAAGCTTTTTGAGGAAGATCTAAACGAAATAAAATCAAAACAAGAAGAACAGGAAAAGAGATTGGATGAATACGAGAAGAAGCAACGAAGTAGAAACCTGATTTTCTTTGGAATCGCAGAGGAGGAGCATAACTATACGGAACTAGAAGATATAATGATCCAAATAATAAATCACAAGATGGACGTTGAATGCGATAAGAGTGAAATAGAATTCGTAGGTAGAATGGGCAAAAAAAGTACAAAAACAAGGCCTATAAGAATAACTCTATCAACATATGGTAAGAAAATAGCTATTTTACAACAAAAACCAAGAGATAATACGCAATGGTACATAAAAGAAGATTTTCCTCCAAAAATTTTACAAAAAAGAAAGGAACTGCAAGAAGAAGTAAATGAACTAAGAGGAAAGGATATAAAAGCGGTAAAAAGATATGATAAGATAATTACACTTAAAGAAAATCACTCATCCAAATCTACTAATAGTCAAACAAACAATAAGAGGAAATTTTCTACATCACAAGAAGGAGTAAAAACCTCTAAAAGCAAAGACCAGGCTGTTAAACAAGTACCAAAAAAAACAAAATCACTTAGCATCACTTCCTTCATACATAATACCAGCAACCAAAAAACAAAACAGACACCCCCACATACATCTAAAACAAACAAGCAAGATGATAGCACAGGAATAATTACAAAAAACTAAATAAAAGACGTCCTCCAAGCCGGTTGGTCACCGTGGAGGAAAATGACCAAAATCCCCCCATTTCTAAGAAAACGAAAAAAGTACTTCACATTGCAAGTCTTAATGTTCGAACCCTGCTATCAGAAGGTAGACTGGCAGAGTTAAAACAAAGCTTAGAGAATATCAAATGGGACATACTTGGATTATGTGAAGTTAGAAGAGAAAAAGAAATAATAGAAGAATATGATGATTGTATATTATTTCATACCCATGCTACAAAGGGAAGGAACGGTGTAGGTTTTCTCATTAAAAAACACTTCAAAGAACAAATAATCAAATTCGAGATCTTTTCGGATAGAGTAGCCTTAATTGAATTATGCATCCAAAAACGTACGTGGACTATAGTACAAATTTACGCTCCCACAGAAAAATGCGAGAATGAAGCACTAAAACAATTTTATGAGTCTCTAGAAAAAGCATTAGCTTTATCAAGATCTTCAAATCTGTTAGTCATGGGAGATTTCAATGCTCAAATTGGAATAATGCAACCAGGAGAAGAAGTAGCATTTGGGAAATTCTCTCACGGCACAAGGAGTATCCACGGGAAAACTCTAGTACAGTTTGCTTTAGAAAATAACTTAAAATTCACTAATACAATGTACAAGAGAATAAAACATAGGAAATGGACATGGAGATCGCCAAATGAAAAATACCACAATGAAATTGATTTCATTCTTACAAACAAACCGAATCAAATTAAACACTTTGATGTTATCCAACCAAACTTCTATACTGACCACAGGATGGTTCGCTGCCAATTGTTCATTAATTTTGAAAGAAAATATAAACAAAAGATAAGAAAACTGAGTAATATCGCAGAGCTTTCGAAAGAAGATAAAAAGAATCTAGAAATAAAATTTCAACTAGCTGTAGAAAGAAATACAGACATTCAAAGTAAATATACACATCTTCATAGAGAATTAACTAACGCACTTAGCAAAATAACATTAACAACAATAAAGAAAAATAATGAAATAAGTGAAACAACAAAAATACTCATGCAGAAACGAAAATTACTCTACAAGGAGAAACGTACCAAAGAAGTTAGAAAAGAGATCTCGAACATAAGCAAAGAAATAAATAAAAACATAAACAAAGATAAAAGACAACATCGGCAGAAAACTTTTGAGAAATTGGTCAAAAATACAGGAGCATTGAAAAAAGCATACCGGGAGCTTAGAAATAAAAAGGAATGGACAGCAAACTTAAGAAACAAAACAAAAAATATTGTCACAAGAAGACCTGATATACTAAAAGAAGCCACGAAATTTTACGAAGATTTATATGCCTCGAAACTAACATCAAATTTTGAAAATCACGAAAGCAATTTCGTTAAAGACTCATCATTACCAACTATCTTGAAATCTGAGATAGAACATTCCATAAAAACGCAGAAAAATTAAAAGGCTCCTGGCGATGATCACATCACTAACGAAATGTTAAAATCGTTAATGGACTCACTACTAAAGCCACTGCAAACAATCTTTGATGACGTACTAAAGAATAGGCAGTCGCCAGAGGAATGGAGCAAGTCGACTACAATACTTTTACATAAAAAAGGAGACAGAAGCGAATTAAGTAATTATAGACCAATAAGTCTGATGTCCAATATTTATAAGGTATTCTCAAAAATTATCCTTAACAGAATTACTGTAACCTTGGATGAAAGCCAACCACCTGAGCAGGCGGGGTTCCGAAAACATTTTTCAACAGTCGACCATATTCAAGTCGTAACTCAGATTATCAGTAAGTGTAAAGAATATAATAAAATCATATACATTAGTTTTATAGACTTTACAAAGGCGTTTGATTCGTTAGAACATAACGCAATCTGGCAAGCGTTACGACAACAAGGAATAGAGGAAGGTTATATAAAAATACTCTACAATATATACTCGAAGAGCTCTGCAAAAATTCGTCTAGAGAAGGATGGTCAAGAATTTCCAGTCAAGAAAGGTGTCCGCCAAGGAGATCCGATATCACCCAAAATTTTCTGTTCAGTATTAGAAATGATAATCAGAAACGTGAATTGGGAAACCAAGGGGATAAAAATAAACGGAGAATCCTTGAGCCATCTGAGGTTTGCTGACGACATCGTAATCTTTGCAGACTCTCCACAAAATTTAGAAAACATGCTGGAAGATCTTGCAACAGAAAGTAAGAAAGTAGGACTGGCACTTAATGCATCGAAGACAAAAATTATAACCAACGGACCTGAGGACAAGATTATTGTAGATGGAAAACAGATCGAATACATAAAAGAATATACTTACCTTGGGCAATCCATATCGTTTGATGATCACACGGAGAAGGAAATAAACAGGAGGATAGGGATAGCGTGGAAAAAGTACTGGAGTGTAAAAGAAATAATGAAGAATAAAAACGTAGACATAGAGATTAAAAGGAAAGTGTATGAGGTAGCCATATTGCCTTGTCTTATATACGGCTGTCAGACCTGGGCCCTAAGGAAAGAAGACGAAATCAAATTAGCGGTGTGCCAAAGGAAGATGGAAAGGAGTATGCTAGGTATAAAGTTATCTGATCAAATAAATAACAATACAATAAGACAAAGAACCAAACTAAGAGACATAATTGAAACAATTAGAACATTGAAGTGGAGTTGGGCTGGACATATTTGTAGAATGAGAAATGATAGATGGACTAAGAAAGCTATTGAGTGGATACCAAGAGGAGAAAAAAGGAAGAAAGGGAGACCAAGTAGAAGGTGGGAAGATGTGTTCAGGCAAAGACATGGAATAGAGTGGATGAGACTAGCAAGAGACAGAAAACTATGGTCAAAACTGGGGGAGGCCTACGCCAAAGAGGCGACATCTACACCAAACTGAAAAAAAAAAGCTACATATGGACTTATTTGACGAAACTCATAAAAATACAATTCATACAATTATTTGACGACGAAAGGAGAACTATATTGACATGAAGTAAAAATTTTACAATTGACATAAATAATTGACGACGAACGGATTTAGTGTATAATGTATGGAAAATTTATATAACAATAATAGCATGACAATTGTAAATGTTTGATAAATGTAAAAACTATGTAGATGAATAAAGGCTAATAATAATTAAGCTCTTTCTTATGATACCCCACATGATACGGTTAAAGAACTTTAAAATTTGGACCCTCATTCCTTGCGTATAGACACTATTTTTTGTGATTAAATTAAAAATGTCCAGTTTTCGGATTTCTTCCTACTTAGATATATATGTGTACTATAACACAATGCTTCTTGCCAAATTCCATAGTTCTAGGTCAACGGGAAGTACCCCATAAGATTTGATTCCCTTGTGTGTCGAAATGTGCATTTTGTACGACATATTCGGCTGTAACTTTTTTTTACGAAAACTGAGAAATTTGATTTTTCTTTCTGCGTCAAGAGACTATGGATCTGCGTATATGGTTTTAAATTCAACACAATACTTTCACGTGTTCCCGAGATAAAGGTCAATACCTTTACACCCGGACGGACAGACAACAAAATGATCCTATAAGGGTTCCGTTTTTTCATTTTGAGGTACGGAACTCTAAAAAATAAGAAATATCCCTTGAAACAAAGAATTCAATGTAAACAATCTATAAATACGTTAGTAGGTACATATAGATACTAGAAAATTTTGAACCCTGCTTTGAAAGTACTTAATGCCTGCATAAGGTCAGAAAAAGCAAAAACGCTTGGTTATAAGTTTCACATATTTATCTAAAGGTTTCACATTACTGCATACTTAATTTTATCGGCGTATTTCGAAGGCTCTAAAGGCGCAGCTATTGATGGGGCTTTCGTTCCTGAAAGCCGCCTTCTCAACTCTCGACTTAGGGCTTCCGACTTTTTGCAGCCATACTTTCATGTCTTCTATGGCACCTGCAGATCCTTGCAGTTGACCAATAACCGTACCTTGAGCGGTGTTCATGACCCATCCTTTCAAGCCCAAGTCCGTGGCTTTCTTTTGTGTGTGCTTCCTAAAGTAAACACCTTGCACCTTCCCAAATACTTCGAAATCTGTAGTAGAGAGACCAGCTTTCTTATTCACGGCCATGATGGAGATTTTGACTGTAAGTTTCACCTTATGATTTTTATATTAAAAAAGCGAAATCGATGTTACAAATTCCCATTTCGACAAATGTCTATTATAGTTGTTGTTTTGTTTACTGGTTGTTCGGGAAACGAAAGCATATGTTTCTTGGTGGCCTGTTGCATGGCTCCACCGGGAAGGTTATTATGGAAATAAACAGAATGACAAACGAAATTCCTTGTACTACTTAGCATGTTCAGACAAAGAATTAATGGGGCACTGAGGAGGGCGTTGCTGTCCTTATTTTGTTATTATTTTTTATACAAGATAGGTCCACGATTGACCACCAACTCGCCTGTGGCCGACCATGGAGCTCGTCGATCTAGACGATATCTATTCACTCTAGCCTTGAAAATTCCAAGATTGTAGGTCTAAGGAAACTGAGATGGCGGCAAAGAATTTCGTTGTTATGTTCGTCAATCGAGACGTCAGTTTCTATTTTTTGCCACGATAGTTCGCTATTCAAACAGACTGTAATCACAGAAGACTTTATTAGCTGTAATAGTTAATAATATAACTGTAACCAATGACATTCTATTCTGTATCAAATACTATAAGTATAGGCTACATCTTATCAACATTGCCATCATGATCGTTTTTCATTACTACGAGGATAAAACCGCGGGGCACAGCTAGTACTACAATTATAGTAAAAAAAAACTGAAAAATCCGCCTTCAAAATACGCAATACAATACATAATTATGTACGCGACTTGCTGTTAAATTTTCTGCAGGCGCTTGGATGATATTTTACCAGTTATTTTGTTAAAAAAACCAAAATACTGCATCGATTTTAATTAAATTTCAATGGGACTACCTCTGAATTTAAACCTACCAATTAAAAAAAGAATCATCAAAATCAATTAGCTGAGTAATCGGTGAACAAACATACATGATAACCTCCTTTTCGGAAGTCGGTTAAAAATAGGTTCAGAAAGAAAACTCATTCCGCAAACAGAGCATATTTGTCGCGCTAACTATTGCCAATAAATTAGGCGTTTTTCATACAGTAGGAAAAAAATGTTTTCTACGCATAAATATTATCTGATTTCGATGTCACAGTTATTTTACTCAGAGACTACCCTCTCTACCCCTACATGAATGAAATTTGGCATGTAGAAATTTTCTGTGAACCGCTATAAAATGTAGTAGGGATCACTTTGTTGTCCGTCTGTCTGTCTGTCTGTCCGTCTGTCCGGGTGTCTTTATCTCGGGAACGCGTGAAGGTATCGCGTTGAAATTAAAATCATATACGCAAATATATATTATCTTGCTACAGAAAGAAAAATCAAATTTCTCAGTTTTCGTAAAAAAGTTACAGACGAATATGTCGTAAAAAACTTACGTTTCGACACTCACAAGGGAATCAAATCCTATGGGGTACTTCCCGTTGACCTAGAACTATGAAATTTGGCAAGAAGCATTGTGTTAGAGTACACATATTAGGAAAAATCCGAAAACTGGACATTTTTAATTTAATCACAAAAAATAGTGTCTACGCAAGGAATGAGGGTCCAAATTTTAAAGTTCTTTAACCGTATCATGTGGGGTATCATATGAAAGAGCTTTATTAGCATAAGTTAAAACAGGTTTTTAAATATTTTTACGATGTATATTTTTCGGCATAAGAAGCAAAATATGAAAAAAAAACGATATCCCCCTTTTATCTACTAGTTTATACGGAACCCTCGGTGGGCGAGTCTGACTCGCACTTGTCCGGTTTTTATTTTAATAAATATACTTGTTTCTGTTTTAGGAAAGGGGTGAATTTCACTGGAGCTTCTATCGTCCACGTGAAGTATGCGAAAGAAGTGGCGGAATGTTATGGACAGAATGTTATCATGAAATGGTTCGATCTAATCAGTAAGTTGTCACTCATCTCAACACCTCTCAGGCTGAGCTTAAAATGCTTAAATCAATAGTAAACAAGACCATTTACTTGGAGTTTAGGCGGGAACGTCAGGTGCGCTTACACGAGGGCAATAATTGCTCGGCGACACGAATGGACCGATCTGGAGCAATTAATGGAGCAATTTCAATAAGTTGCGGCAATTATTTCGGCGATATTGCTTCTAATTGCTCCAGATATTTCATATCGCTCAATGTCGCAGATACGAATTGACGAATATCCAATGGGCTTGGAAATTCCTAGCAATTTTTGTATATATCTCATTCGCACTTGTTTGTTTTGCGGCTTGCCGTCTTGCTTCCGCTGGGAGAGCGAGAGGTCGTCTGTTTCGTAATTAATGGGCTAACTTTATTCAAAAGTAATTCAAAGTCTGTTCGTGACATTCTAGTAAAGTTTTTGAATAATATATCATCTAATTCTTTACACAATAAAAATTGCGGCCTCTTTGCCAAAAACGATCGCATCCAGATACGCCTATTCCTTTTCTTTCTTTTTTGTTTTTGATGAATAATAAAAAAAGCGCTACAAGCCGCCGCAGCAAGAACAATGTCGTCCATAGCGAGCGAATACTGAAATGCTCGTGTAGGACAGTATTGCCTAGTTGATAAAGTTGCGCCATATCGCTCAATATTGTATTGCGCAGTATTGATGCTTGTTGCCGTTGCCGTAAATTGCTTGATGTAGTCGTGACGTCATAGTTGATGAGTATTGACTGGAATTGAGCAATTTTAGTTGCCCGTTTAAGCGCACCTTGGTGTTTCATTCATTAATTGTTCGATCAAGTGCGTGAGTGTGGGGAAGTGAAATAAAGCAGTAAAACGTGTGATTTTAAGTTGTCGGCAAAACTCCATAGAAGCTTCTAGTAAAGTAGCCATCACTTTACTGAGGCAAGACTAAAAGAAAATGACTGTTTACGTTACTTAGACTAGAACACTATATAACTTGTATTATTCAAGAAACTTAAAAATATTTCAAGACCCCGATGTTGATTAAAAAGAAAAGATTATAACTTGTACTCGATTTTATGTAACTTTTCACAAATAATATGATTTCAGGTAACATCGGCTCAACGTGTGGATTCGTCACCGGCTTTAGTTTCGTGTCCGTCCTGGAATTTATCTACTTCTACTCTGTGAAGCTGTTCCGCGAGATCTCATCCAGAAAGAGGAAGAAGATTGAAGCACAGTTCACTACCGCAGAACACATTTCAAGATATAGGCCAATTTACTGGAATGAACTGACTAGATCTACAAATTATGTTCACAATTATTCAGACACTCTACAACGTAGGCTAAAATATTAAACAATGGCACACATCGGACACTCCTTAAATGTATTCTTATGTATGCTAACTTAGCTATTATTTGTTTTTTATGTTATATTTGTGTTTAACTGAATTACTGTACTTTGACATGTATCTTCTTAGATATAAATAAACTACTATGAACTACTATATAACGGCGCGCTAATAAGCGACACATTCGCAAGATGACGTCTGTAGGTATATAAGTATAATAAAATAACACACATGTTATGGTCTTCGTTAGAATGCCGCTCAATCATGACATCAATTAGGATTCGAGCCCACAAAATGCTTGACCAGACTAGTAAGAGAACGCTACGCGTTCGTTCGACTGACGAATGGCGCCGTACCATCAAACTCCGACAAACGACAGGGTGAGCGCGGGGAGTGGGTGAGGAACCTGAGATTGGCGGGAGACGGAGAGTATCCGTTCTGTATGTAATACTGTTAATGTCTTCTTTCACAATTGTATCCTTAACTCAAGTCATTCAAAATTATAAAAACATTGATGTAGGAAAAAATATAAACTGCCTATGTATACAAGTCTATTATGCAGTTAAACATAACATATTAACTACATCTTACCCTCTAATCCCTCTAACCCTTTAATGCCCTCCTCCCTTCCAACTAAGCCCCCTATAATAATAATAATAAATAATAATGGTTATTGGCGGGAACGTCTTAGTAACATGTTGTTGCTGTGTTTTATTTTCCTAAACTTGTGTTATTTTGAACATTAATGCTTTATAAACGGTGTTGTTTTATTCATTAATTGTTCGATCAAGTGCGTGAGTGTGGGCAAGTGAAATAAAGCAGTGAAACGTGTGATTTTACGTTGGCGGCAAAACTCCATAGAAGCTTCTAGTAAAGTCGACATCACTTTACTGAGGCAAGACTTAAATTTGAAAATGACTGTTTACGTGACTTAGACTGTAACTAGAACACTTTATAACTTGTATTATTCTAGAAACTTGAAAATATTTCAATACTTGTCACTGGCAAATCGCTAATCGCGGGGTCCAATACAAAAAAGATGAAGAAGAATAAATAAATATAGCTTTATTTTTATAACACATTTATAATTAAATATATTTTACTGTGTGAGAGTTAATTATTCTGTGATAGAACCGCATTCCTCGGTAAAAGCCTCCTTCAATTGTTTCTATTTGTCTCTGTCTCTAGCTGCTCTGCTCTGCTCCATGTCATGCCTGCCAGTTTAGTGATATCGTCGCTTCATCTCTTATGTGGTCTACCTTGTCTACGTTTTTTGCCCAGTGGGTACCAGTTAGTTACTGTTTTAGATCATCTGTCATCTGCTGCTCTTTGTAAGTCTAAGGAACTAAGCCCTGACCATGGTCAAATGTGTGTGCGTGAAATAGGTAGTCTCAAGGTCTTTGATGCCCTATCTCGTAAGAAAAAATAGACATGATTTTATAATAGGTACCTTTGTACCTCTATCATCAACAGGCCAGGTTCACCGGTCATTAGGATAATTGTTACAAAAAATCAAACAAATCTGATAAGTAGGAAACTATTACACAACATGAACCCATCTGTGCTTTTCACACCGTGATTACAATCTGTTAGATTTAGGTGCTATTATATTTTACTTAGTAAAATATTCAGCCACTAATGTTGTTGCGCACGAAGAATCATATAAAACTGTTGTTCCAAAACCTGAAGTTTCATTTCACATCTCACGCTGTATGTAACCAATATGGAAAATGGATTCCAAAGAGAATGTGAAAAGATATTTCGAAATATGGTGGAATGGCATCAAAAGTCTACCCGAGACGACCTCCATCCATGGCTTTAGATTTATCGCTGATACTAATCGACACTGGACAGAAAGGTATGATCGTCATCTGATGCCTCTTTACTTCTGGAGGTTAGCCGTCTTATCAGACGGCCGTCTTAGCAAACTCATTTTTTATGCATACCTAGGTGCTGCTCATACAGAGGAGTGGAACTGCCTGCCTCTGCTACCTTCTCTGTTGCCTTAGAATTACATTGTTTACGTCTTCATCCTCGGTCACAACGTTGCTTGCCAGCAGGGCAGTTGTTTGTCGGACTTAGATATTTTTTGTATTAAAAAAAAACTCTCTTCTCAGACTAAATCAGCAAACAACACATAAGTTAAGGGCAAACTTTAATCTGTAACAACAATTCAATAGCCTACATCCTACACGTATCTAGAGAAAGATGGCTGTGTCTGTGACCTTATGATTATGACCCTACCAATATATTCATTGTTATCATTTTGGATTGCAAAGTTGAAAATCAAGTTCATTTATTATTTTATCTATCTGACTTTTACAGAATATTCTGGCTGATATTCGTCGCGTTCTCTTGGTATGGTTCGTCTTTGCTCATTGCGGCCCAATACGACGCCTTCCAGAACAATCCTATATCCTTTGTGGTGGAAACCACGTATAAAGATTGGAATACTTTGTTTCCGTCGATTGTCGTTTGCGAAAGCGATAACACTAATCGTATCGAGGCAATATCGGATGGGTAAGCAGAGAACAAGTATCAACGTTGAAACCATAAAAACCTGCAAAATAAATCCAGTATTTTTTTCTAACCAGTTCAAAATCTCTATACTTATATCTCTATATATATAAAAATTAATTGCTGTTCGTTTGTCTCGCTAAAACTCGAGAACGGCTGGGCCGATTTAGCTGCTTTTGATTTTGAAATGTTTGTCGTAGTCCAGGGAAGGTTTAAACGTTGAGAAAATATCGGGTCCACTCATTGATAGGTGATACATAATATATAAGTACGCAGGTCAGCTAGTTGTAAATAAATATGGTGTAAGTATGTATACTTAACAACCACAGCACGTCATTTTGAAAATAAGAGTTCTCCACAAATTTTTCTTGAGTATTTTCTATGGAATCCATTATAATGTAAACAATATTATCATACCTACATGTTAAAATAGACAGATTTAATTTAAATTTCAGTTTATGGGGAGAAGATCATGATTTTAATATGGAAGAAGTTCTGAAGGAAATATCTTATTTCAAAGGTATTACATATTATATTTCCGAGTTTTGTAGCTTGGAAGATCCTTTACCTGAATGTGTCAAGACAAACTTTACATATTACGCGAACCTAGTAAGTTTATTTATATGACCTCGTCTCGTCATTATAATTAGCTCAATTTTCTCTAGAAAACCGCTCTTATGATTAGAAGATTACATACTATGTCTTAGAAGATCTAAACCAGTAGTATACTATCTTACTTCTCCTTGTATGTGTACATATAGTTCCCGTCACGTAAAAAGAGCGATGGTTTGTTCGTAAACAGCGTTCGTTTTGCGTGATGGTAACTATAATACTCAATTAACTGCAACATATCCTTCAAATACAAACCAAAGTTATCGACGTGACGATATACGGCAGGCAGTTGGCAGTGACTGGAAATGGAAAGCTAAGGATCCGGCTGAGTGGCGTTCAATAGGAGAGGCCTATGTCCAACAGTGGACTAAAATGGACTGATGATAAATGATGATGATGAAACCTTTAAATAAAAGCGCATAGCGCGGTCTTCAGATTACTGCTTCCAAATACTAGGTGCAATTAATTACCTTGACGGTATAAGGCGATTAACTTCATTAACTCGCCTGTTATAATATATATTGTAACCAACTATTTACAAGGAATGTACTTTTATTGGTCCCTTATTTTCATTTTCGTCTTTTAGGTTCGTAGTACTTGCGAAGAGAGTCTTTCTGATTGCTCTTGGAATGGCAACGTCTTTGATTGTTGCACTTATTTTAGACCTTTAGATACCGAACTTGGAACATGCTACGCTATCAATAGTATTCAAGGCAGGTAAGTCTAGATTTGTAAAAATTTTAAGGAGGACTCACAATCCACCTACTCTCCTGCTCTTAATACTACTAATAACAGATTATGAAACCCATGATAAAATTGTACAAGGTTTTACATAATATACAATAATTTAATCAGAAAATACGTATTATCTTACTCTTGCAGAGAAAATAATCCACCAAAATATCCAATGATAAGCAACAGAACTACAGGTCCCGGATCAATAAAATTCAAAGTGAAAGTATCAGCCAATGTATATGTGTTGAATGAGGAAGAAGTGCCAGCATTGACCACTATCGGATCTGATGTGTTGAACGTTGGACCAGAGTTAAATTTTAAGTAAGTTTTAGTTTATATTTACTTCATATAAGTAAGAGACGTTTAACAATAACTAAAAAAGTTCACAATAAAACTGCTTACAGACGTTACATATCAATACGTAACATTGAAAACGACGCAGGCGCACGTGTGATCGCTCCCCAGAAACGCAAATGTCGGTACACCGACGAAAATTTTCTGGAAGTCTATGACCACTATTCTTACACGGCTTGCACTGTGCAATGCAGGAAAAACGCGCAGTTAAAGCTTTGCAATTGCACTAACTACTTTATGCCCAAAGTCCCGGAGGAAATAAAGTGCAACGTCAGCGGCATAATATGTCTCAACAACAACGTGAATATTCTTTCTGTAAGTATATCAAGCTTTTAATTAATTGAGGTTTAGGAGTCCATTGAGCGTAGATGGGGCTCCCCATGTAAGCAATACCTAACAAAAACAAACTGCGATATTAATTCATGGTACGATATGGAAGATTGGTATGACAATACAGTCATAAACAATACATCAGTTCACACTAGGTATTTGACTGACGAAAAAAAATATTATCAGGATAAAAGAGACTACAATTGGAGAAACTAAGTTACTAAGACCACTAGAGCTTTTGGCGTCGAAATTTCCAGATGTTTGTATGTTGGTACTCGAGTACAGTCGTTTTTTACCAGACTGCGTAAGAAAGAGGCTTATGTTTTTCGAGTGTATGTATGTTTGTATGTATTATGGATATGGGTATGTATATATGTTTCTATATGACACACGCCTACAGCTTTCACTTCCTCGTTTTGTCTTCACTTCCTGAAAGTGCGAAAAGCGTTTTTCGTAAGCGATTAATTGTTAGAGGAGAATTTCCCTCAAAAAGGGGTAAAGTTTGTTGCGGCGCTATTGCCGGCAAATTTTTATAATAGGTATTTTTCATAAACATTCGGTATCTACTAAATTGTAGACAAAAATTTAGACATGACAAAAAAATAGTGCTCGAAATCAACTCGTTAAACTTGCAGAAGATAAATTAAGCGGTTACAAAGAAAGACTACTAAATATTATCATTTTAACAGGTCCTAAAAGCCCCGTGGTCACCACGCGATGGACTGTATTGCAACTGTCTACCGTCTTGCACCGAAGCTGAAATATCTATTGTAAAGGACTTCAAAGAAGCGACAACGAATAGCTTCGCTAATGTCGAAATTGAATTGGCCATGTTACCCACTGAAAGATATAGGAGAAATGTCGTTAGAGGCGTACTGGATTTAGTAGGTAAGATTATAAATGTCAATTTGAAACTATGTCAAGAAATTCGGTGTCAATGAAAAAAAAATACAATGGAATTCTTTGCCGCCATCTCAGTATCCTGATACCTACAATCCTGGAATTTTCAAGGCTAGAGTGAACAGATATCTTCTAAATCGACGAACTCCATCCTCGGCCACACCGTCGCTTAACATCAGGCGAGTTGGTGGTCAATCGTAGATCTATCTTGTATAAAAAAAAATACAATTTACAGAGAATAGTAGAACAGAAAAGATTGACACTGGTACTAATAATGTTCATAACATTGTTTAACTTACAGTATCAACGGGTGGAACAGGTGGACTTTTCCTCGGAGCCAGCATTCTTAGCTTCGTTGAGTTATTCTACATTCTCCTTATACGTCCCTTCTGTGACATCTATAGTCAGAGAGATGATGACCCATGGCATCGGAGATTTGGAACTCGTCTGCTTACAGACAACAAATTTGTCAGGAATTGGGACTGGACCTACTATAAAACTACTCGTAGCCCTGGCAACTTAAAAAATCTTGATAACAAAAATAATCCAATAAAATTTAAAATGTAGAATAATTCTGCGCTTCCTGTGCAAAAACAGTATAACTCGACTTATGTCAAAATCTCGTTTTTTGAGGTTCCGTACTACGAACCCTTATAGTTTCGCCATGTCCGTCCACAAGTACCTACATACTAGAAAGTTGTAATTTAGTACGGATATACATATTTATCACGCCAACAAAATGGTAGAATAATAAAAAAAAAATTGCTTGATGATTTTTTTTTTGGAGTGCCTCTCTTACATTTAAAGTGGGGATAAATTATTTTTTTCTCATCTATCCCATCGTGTGGGGTATCATTGGATAGGTAATCAAATATTGGAGGTAAAAAACATTAGAGGTGTGCGATAACCACTTTGCAATTTGGGGATGCGTTTGGTAATACTAAGTTTTAAAGTGAGCCGGCCAAACGGTTGACTTTGGAGATATGAAAAAGCGTTCCTTCTTTTTGGAAGTCGGTTAAAAATATACTAAGGCATCAAAGTTTGGTCATGTTACCGTCTGTTTTCGTTAAGGAACAACTACGACGCGTAATTCAATCGATGATTTTCCATTAAAAAAATGTTATTGTAGATAAAATATTGTTTATCTGCATAAATCATTCCATTTAAAAATTTGTTAACTTTAAAATCAAAATTATTTTTTTCTGTGTATATCTGTTTGTTGTCTTTTTATGCTGCTGGATCTAAGCATCTTCTAACCAGGAAAATTTAAATACATATTTACGAAATTACAAACAATATCTCTCAGCGATTTCTTCGAACACATTCATGACTTTTTCTTTGTAATCAGGATTAGATTGCATCATTTTTATAACAAATGCCGATTTATTCTTATTAAGTATTTCGTCAAACTGAGCAGGGTCACAGAAAATGTTAGTCATAAGATCTTCATCAATTAAAAACTGTGGCATCAAACAAGCGCTGACGACCAGAGCCCACTGCCTTTGTTTTTCAGCAGACTCATAGAACTTTTCCCTTTTTATGAAATTTCTAATCTGTACTCCGTTATCATTGAGAACTTTATCTAACTCATCATAATAGAAATCCAAAAACGTGTCCATATTATGCTCCCTAAATTTTGGATCTAAGTTACAATAAAGTAGAAGCATGACATCACCAGAGGGCGGTTGATATTTTGCTGCTTGAAAATCAATCAGAATGCAATCATCTGGCACCATGATGCCACTTTCGTTTTTGTAATGAAACATAATATTATTATTCCAGAGGTCGCGGTGACATATCACGTTTCTATATTCCATAGAAGCATTTGAAAGACTCAAACCCGATGACCAAATATCAAACCAGCGGCTTTCAATTAACTCTATTTCTTCTTGCTTGTAGTTTGAGAACTGCTTAATAGCATCTAAACCTGCTTTCGAGCACAGAATGAACCATTGAGACGTATCTATGTATCCAGACTCGTGTAATTGCTCAGAAAACTCTTCATTTAACGAGAAACTGCGTCCTAATTCTTTTGATTTCTTTTCCTCGTAAACTATTGAAGATGCGTGAAATCTGGTAAGGGTTTTCAAGGCTTCTAAAGTATGCGCCATATCGAACCGTTTCAATTTATCTCTTAATCTGTATTGAAGAGCGTTCATGTCTTCAAATATTATTGCATTTCTCAAACCCGTTACAAATTCTGCGCTCCATGGTTTTAAAACTGTAAATGATAAACAATGATTGATCGATTGAATATTATTTTACTTTGATAATATTATACTTATATTACTCGTACTTGTGTAAATATTCCTTACTCACCTGGTATTTCAATACTTTCTTTTATAATTGTGTAGAAATACAACTCTTTCTCAAACACTCTCATTTCTTTTATCATTTCTTCTTTAGCTGCATTCGTTAGCGATATCATTTTTACAAAATATCGTAGCACTTTATTTTGAGGTCCTAAATTCACTTGTACTTTCCAATAATCACACAGAAACCCTAACATTTTGTCACTAGCATTTCTAATATCATAATGTTCAATTACATCTTCTTCCTTTGCAGTTCTGTGTTTAGATACAATAAATTTTATATCTTCTTCGGTTATATATTTATATTTTATGTCATTATTATGTTCCACTGTTACAGTTTCCATGATAGATGCAAAAAAATGCTGGAAGTACCTAAACTCCGACGCGTCGAATGGAGACCTGAAGTATTTGGTTTAAAATATGAGCATAATTTATACGAACGGTTTGTAAATAGTGAATTTCAACATTTTATCTGTACTTAATACTGCATAAGACTCTGTAAACAAACAGTAAGTTTTGCAATACGTTTAATGCCTTAGTCAATGTGAACTTTATATACATAGGTACAAATGTAAACTGATAACTCTTATTTATATTTGTTTGGACAAACCACGATACAATTGCGTGTTTAAGCATGTCTCTATGAACATTAGGTAATAAGAACAAAGGGGTGTTAGTAATAGTCACTAGCAATTTTGCTATTGTGCTTATAAAATATTTACTTAAGTAATATCCTTCTGAGAACCTTTTAGAATGGAGAGACCATGTCAAGGTAATTTTGCGATGAAGAGAATTTTGTCATTCTTCTTTTTTACATATAATTTCTAATGCTAACGATAAAGGATTTAGTTACTTAACTTACTAGAAATGCATTCACTTAGATATTTCCCATGTTTCTATTTCGACATTTAGTTCATTGGGATAAATATATCTTTCAACGATTTCATCTAACAATTCACTTACTCTATATTTGTAAACTGAATCTTTGTTAGCTATATCTATAAATTCTTCGCTTCGGGATACTACATTTACTTTTACACTTCTAACTGGATCACAAAAAATGTCTTCTTTCCTGGCACTACTCATACAAATTATAGGTACGATTATTGAAGCTTGTGTCATCCCGAAAACTAAACTCTCATCGTAAGCTTTCATTAGGATATCTTTTGGGAAAACTGAGTCTATATCAATATTCGATTTTTCAAGTATGTATGAAAGAGTATTATAATAAGTGTCAATAAGCCTATCGCTATACTTGTCTCTACACGCTTTCAAAGTGTTGAAATATATCAAAGAAGATAAATCAAGCATTGGCGAACAATAAATAACGGTCTGAAAGTCTACTATGAGCGCATGAGGCTCAGAATTTCCATCGTCCTTAACAAATATATTGTTACTCCAAAGATCTCTGTGTACAACTACATTGCGGTATTTGTCACTAGGCTTCATTAATTCTATTGCTTTCTCATAAAGCTTTGGCATGGTTCCGTCAATTTTTTTGACAAAATCCGGTTTCGATTTGTGTTGAGAAAATTCTTTTAGATAGTCCATAGCTGCATTTCTTCCTGTATCACGCCAGGTGTTTCCCGCAGTCGGCTCTTGTAAATACTTACTAAACTCGTCCCAAATCCTATACGGTTTCCCAAGTTCTTTACTCTTGTCTTCCTCGTAAATAAAAGATTGGGCGTGAAATTTGGCCAAAGTTTTTACAGTAGCTTTTAGAGCATCAAACGACATTGTCTCTTTGAAGTGAGGCATCATGTAGCCATACTTGGTTACATCTTCAAAAATAAATAAATCTTCTCGTATGTAATGCAATTTTGGGCGCCATTTTTCTGTATCTGCAAGAGTAACTGTTACAAACAATATCTGCTTATTGAGTAGACAGTTAAAAATAAAATCAAGATACTAGGTTCAAAATTTCCAAATTAACGAGTAATTTTTATCGGCTAAATGAAGGAAAGTATATGAAGCCTATATATACTTAACCTATAACTATACGGCAAGGAAACGGATTTTAGTTTTTTAGAGAATCTTTAGCAAAAAGACGAGCAAAGATAATAAATGTATAAACGAATGAAAACCCTGTTCGGGGTTGTCTACTATTTACAAGTATAAGGATTTTTGAGAATAGTACTTTGTGTAAATGACGAACCTTTTCCGTTCTGGAATTGATTAAACAGTTTGCTCAACATGATGTACTCTTTTTTGAAAAATCGTAACTCTTTTATATAGTCCGATTTCCACTTGTCAAATCTCGGCATGCACTTTACAAACAACTGTAACTCCGATTGCACTCCATTCTCTTCTGTTTCAATAATTAATTTCAAATGATCTCCTAGATATCCAATCATTTTTTCTTCGAAGTTTTCCAAGCTCCATTTCAGTATTTTTGTCAATCCAAGCTGTTTCACGACTAAATTTATCTCAGCATCATTTAAAATTTCCATTTTATAAAAAATACTTCCTGTTGATTAGTATGTCTTATATTTATATATATAGAGGCATTAGGGATAATACATTAAAATTGTACTTTAATGATATTGCGTATAATATAACTGTTATTGATTTAAATTAAAATTTAACTGATATAAACGATTTTATCGCATCTACAGTGTACAGAGAGCGAAGACTTGAAAGCATTCCTGAATTTCTTGACTTATATACTCCCATAACCTAAACCTGACAAATACCGCATATGTTTGTTTGTAGATAATATAATCATGTTATACGTAAACATTTGAATACTTCAACTTACACAAGGTGATAACAATGTACTCAAAAACAAATTATATAAGCAATTCAATTTTATCTTTGTAAGAAAACAACATTCAATATAAATGGAGGTGCGTCCTGCTCTTTACCTACTGTTTAAAACATCCGACTAAAAAAATATTACTCAATGATTTTCCGAAAATAAAAGTACATAATTTAAAAATTATGTACTTTTATATTAAACTGACCTCAAAAATAGTTGGTTTAAGTACCTGCTTAGGTAGACGCCCTGTTTTGATTTTGACGTGATAACGTCTTATAAATCGATGAACGCCGGCTGCACGCACGAAAAAGCATGACTCACGTTCCGCCTGCGGCGAGCGTATAAGTGGAAGCGCTGAACAAGCGATAGAGAGGCACGATTGGCCTAAGCGTTCGGCTTGTGACGCATCGTTATCCCGTAAAATTATCGTCCGTAAAAATATTTGCTTATTTAAGTATGAAAGAAAAGAAGTTTGAAAGTGTGTTGTAATAAATTCCAATAAGCTTATTAGCACAAGTATCTCTACATTCATTCAAAGTGTTGAAATATATTGAAGAAGATAAATCGAGCATTGGCGAACCATAAATAACGGTCTGACAACCTACGATGAGCGCATGAGGCTCTGGAAGTCCTTCTTCCTTAACAAATATATTATCACTCCAAAGATTTCTATGCACAACCACATTTATAATAACCATTTATATAACCATTAATAAGGTTAGGCGATACTTCTCACCGGGACGACTGCTTCATCTGTATCAAGCACAGGTCCGATCGTGTATGGAGTACTGCTGCCACCTTTTTGATGGATCAACCAAGTATCAGCTAGAAGCTTTAGAATCAGTGGACCGGCGAGCTGTGAGGTTAATAGGTGACGATAAACTAGCTGCCAAGAAGCTACTTAGTCTCGAGCACCGCCGTAAAGTCTGTCTATTTTCTACAGGATTCATTTCGGGGAATACAAGAGCTTCACGACCTAATTCCACCCTCCCCATTTCACTACAGGACTAGCAGAAAGTCGGCGAATTTCTCACCCATTTCTCGTTGAAAAGCCAAAAATCCGTACTCAGCGATATCGATCCACATTCCTGTTGCGTTCTGCACAAGAATTGAATTCATTTCCGCCGTACAATCTTGGAATTTTCAAGGCTAGAGTGAATAGATATCTTCTAGATCGACGAGCTCTATCCTCGGCCACACAGATCCATAGTCTCTTGCTGCAGAAAGAAAAATCAAATTTCTCAGTTTCCGTAAAAAACCACCACCACTACATTCTTTGGAATCAATGGAATTTTTCAATGGAATTCTTTGCCGCCATCTCTGTTTCCTGAGACCTACAATCTTGTAATTTTCAAGGCTAGAGTAAATAGATATCTTCTAGATCGACGAGCTCCATCCTCGGCCACACCGTCGCTTAACATCAAGCGAGTTGGTGGTCAATCGTAGATCTATCTTCCATAAAAAAAAAAATTACAGCCGAATATGTCGTAAAAACTAACATTTCGACACTCACAATGGAATCAAAACCTATGGGGTACTTCCCGTTGACCTAGAACTATGAAATTTGGCAAGAAGCAAGAGTACACACATACGAAAAAATCCGAAAATTGGACATTTTTAATTTAATCACAAAGATTTGGGTCTTTATGCAAGGAAGGAAGGTCCAAATTTTAAATGGCTTTAACCGTACCAGTAATTAATTATTATTTTATCAATTTCCACAATATTTCAAAACCTACCTAACTGAGTGGCGGGCGTGGGGCAACTGGCGTCTGGCGAGCGCTGAACTCAAACCGCCGAATTGGCATTATCGCTACGCCAGTGGCCGCTACACATAATTATAGAGTTTATACATAAACTTACACAAATTAAATATACAATAAATAAAAGTAGTATTTATAACGATTGCATACATATGAATTTACTAAATCTTGGATAGATAATAGCTCCTGACCTGAGCCTTGAATGATTCCAGGCTCTGCGCACGCCTGATGGCTACCGGAAGTTCATTCCAGAGGGATCTAAGTTACTAGTTTTTTTTAAATAAAAGATAGATCTATGATTGACCACCAACTCGCCTGATGTTTAGCGACAGTGTGGCCGAGGATGGAGTTCGTCGATCTAGAAGATATCTATTAACTGTATGAAAATTCCAACACAAAACAAAACTAGTTGCACAAAATCCGTTTCCTGACTTCCATAATTATATTGAGCCTGACCTGAGCGAATCCATTAAAACTATGAGATTCTGACAGCGAAAACTTTGTGCAATATATAACTTGAGTAGCTTCGATTGTCGAAATAATCAGTTAACGGGTTTAATTGATTGAAGACTTTTAAATTCGTATTAATACCAAGTTTTCTTAATTTCTGTTTTGTTGCTGAAAAATAACAACACCTAACTGGTGTCCAATTGTTATTATTATACGTGTATACTTGTGTCGTGGTTCGAGCTGATGGTATATCTACTATGAAGGAATGGTATTGGTGCGTTTTGGCGTTGACTTGTGCTGTTATGGAAGGGTGAAGAAGAGATTAGGTCGTGTAATTCGAGTAATTCTTCTAAAAATATTTTACATGCCCCACGGAAAAACCTTCATACATACACGAATTCTAACAAACAAATGAGTACTACCAAAACAAACCAAATCGAAAATCATTATTGCGATCGATAAAATATTTTGGTAAGAAGTATAGACAAAGTAACAATTATTAATTCTGTGCCAGAGCATTGCATTCTCACTTGAAAGACCGGTATTATGATGGTATTCAAAATAAAATTAAATTGTATACTAATTATCAACATTTATTGAAAAATATATGTACTAACTTAATTATATGTAATTATCACTGTAAAAATATTCACATTCCGATTAAAAAGCTGGTCGATTCAGCATCTAAGAAAGATTCTTTCATGATTTTTGCTAACCTTTTCTGCTTGACAGCTTCATAATTTGGCGTCCAGAGATCCATAACTCTGGGAGAGGGTCCATTTATAGGTTTTTCCCCTTCATCATCGCTTGACTGAGTCTCGTCTACGTCCATCTTCTCTTGTTGTTTCTCTTCTTCGTTTTCTTCAGACTCTTTGTTACTGTGAGTGCCAGCTATTTGTTCTAGGAAGGTGGTGCTTAGGAGACTTACTGGCGGCATCATGTGTGGTGCAGCTGACAATATCTGTAAGAGAGATGGATTCAAACTCACAAAATAGGTTAGGATAGATATAGATTCAATTTGAATACTTTTACAGTTGGACTTCACAGGGATAGGACTAAGATCTCGGATAAATAAAAATATCATAAACAATTAGGTATGGGGCATAGAGTAATAGAAGTAATGAACTTAAATGCGAGTCGCCTCTAGGTTTAGTGAAACTTTAAAAAGGCTTGTATTGCCACTGTCTATCGTTACACAAGGCAGGTAAGCAAAATTTGGCACAATTTCACTTATTAACTCTATGACTAATATGTCTACTCGCTAAAATATTATTCACTCGAGTGTCGGACAAAGACAGTAAATACGCAATAGTCAATATTTCATGCACGCATTTTGAAATTTTGACGTGACGTCTAATAAAACGATGAACGCCGGCTGCACGCACGAAAAAGTATGACTCATTGTCCCGTTACATCATCATCAATTCATCAATGTTTTGTTATGACGTTGTCACATTAAACTATCGTCCGTAAACCGACTTTACAGACAACCATTTTTTTAAGGAATTTTGAATAAAACTGTCACTCTTAAATGTAATTCTTCTAAGGTAGGTAAAATAAATTTTTAAGTAGTGTAGTTCGACCAACATCTGTCTCGCTCGAGCTTAAAATCATTTTTGAAAATATAAAATCACTGAAAGAACTCGCAAAAAATCGTCGTTTAGGAAACTAGAAAACAACATAACAAATTTTCGACAAAAAATTAAATTTGATCCAAGTTAATTTTCATACATAAAATTATTTTTTAAAATTATTAACATAAAAATATTTTTTATGTTAATTTTTGAAAATTATTTTTATGTATGAAAATTAACTTGGATCAAATTGAAATTTTTGACGAAAATTTGTGATGTTGTTTTCTAGTTTCTTAATAAATGTTTTTTTTATAAATTCATTCAGTCATTTTATATCTTCAGAAATGTTAGTATGCGCGAGCGAGACAGACGATGATCGAACTATAGACTGTACTAATATAACTAACCTGTGCAGCGGCACCGCTGGCCGCCTTGCCAGCGTCCCAAGCAACCACATCTCCCATCTTCGCCTCTCGCACCGAAGAGGTTTGTTGAGCCGCCAACATCGCACTGAACTTGGATTGGGGCTGGTGTTGCCAGGACATCGCCTCCAGGCGCGACTTATCTGTCTTCTCCGGCTCTATCGTGTAGATCTCCTGGAATTACACAACTACTTCATATAAGCCGATAAAATTTAAGTTTGATGGTTTCGTACTTCAAAAGGACTTGAAAGCGGCCAAGTGCATGTCGTGCCACGCGCAAGGTAGGGTTCCATAGTTGCACATCATAATTTATGTGAACTTAAAATAGGGATACTATAAACGTACAAGTTAAGAAGATATGTCAGTTTAATTGAAATTAGCACGAAATCTTTATTTCTTACTTCTCTAACTACAGTTTTTAAGTTGATCGATTTTATTACTCATCATCTTGTAAAGCCTACTTAGCCGTTATAGTTTTCCTTTTAATTTCATCATATATTCTACTATAGCATACTCTAGCAACTCAGTCTGTCCTCATAATATAATGAATGACAGAGATCGAATCAATCGAATTTACAGCATATTTTTTGTAATAATGCGATATCGATTGTGAATATGAGTAATAAAAATATTGTGTGTCAAATGTGACCTATTAAATTTTAGCCCTACTGTAATAGGTCCACTTACAGAGTTATTCCTCATGAGGAATAGCCTGATATCATCTCCAGAAGCAGCTCCAAAGGTGATCTGTTTGAACACGCCGGTCTCCGGGTTCAAGAGACGCTTTCGAGTGAGAATTGGCGTTGGGCTGCGGGGTGTGAACACAAATACTGAAATAAAAGAGAAGTGGCTTAAGAAAATCGTCGAAACCGCAATTTTCGCCAGTGCTTTACAGTATTTTCCATAAAAAAAAGGCAAAAACTGTTTTATAAACGTTACATCCGATTTCGATGATACTTTCTTAATTGATTGGAATCATACGCATACAAACATACTTTTCGGATTCGATTCTGAATTATTACCTTCCTCTCTTTCATTTACATTCAGAATAGCAGAGAGGAAGATAGATTCGGGATCGAATCCATTCATGAATTAATCCAATCATGAACAGGGGTTTAGGTAATGTAGTAGTCTGATGGAATACAACTCTATTTCATTTTTTTACGCGAAGACATATTAATTGGAATTTTGTAAAAAACTTATATCTAACTTATATATCTAGTGTGTTTCCGTTTCGAGGTCTTTATGCTGGTACTCTTGCCTACTTCGAAGTCTTCAAGCTGGTTCTGATTTAAGTTTTGAATGTGAATTTCCACAAAGTAACGCCTGATTCAATAAATGTTCAAGGAACTTTGTAATTAATAAATTTGATTATTTGAAAACAAATTAGAACTAGCAAAGACTAATTTCTTAAAAATGTCTTGTGTTAAAATCTCACAGTCATTTTCCTGGGTGACGACGGCCATTCTGTTAGAGTGTCTGTCGGCGGCGAGGCACGAGGGCCGGATCTGCACCATCCACTTTATGGTAAGCGACAGCAAGCTCCACACGGCGAGGCAGTTCTCCGTTGTGCACACCAACTGGATGCACAAAACAACATGTAGGGTACGCGCTAACCTCAAGAGTCCGTACTTCAACCATCGTTCGTCTCGCTTACCCAAATTTTTTATGACTGCATGAACTTATAAAAAGTTGGTAGTTTGTAAAACTAGAAAACAACATCACAAATATTGGACAAAAATTTCAATATGACCTAAGTTAGTTTTTACATAAAAATATTTTTAGAACTTATTAACGCAAAAATGTTTTTATGTATGAAAATTAACTTGGATCAGATTGAAATTTTTGTCGAATATTTGTGATGTTGTTTTTAGTTTTACAAACGACGATTTTTTTTAAGTTCATTCGGTCATTTTTATCTTTAAAAATGTGCAATACGGACGATGGTCGAACTTCGTACTCTTAATGAGGTCTCGGAGGTTAGCTACGAATATTTTAGGTATACATAGGAAGAAGCACGATACAAAATGTGCCTGGAATGTGATATTCAATCCAATTGTTCGGTCCTGAGTTCTGAGTCCTAACCATTGGATTGAATTTCACAAGCCGAAAATTGTGTCCACTGAACGCCACTACATACCCATTACATATTCTGGTAAAGGAAGCCATTGAGATCTCAAAACGCTAGAACTTCAACTGGCCAGTGCGTGGAATCCAGTATTCTCAAAAACAAACACGCGCGAGAAAAATGTGTCCGGAATACAATATGCAGTGGTCTTAGCTGTCTAATAACCCGCATTCTTCGGTCATGAACTACTACGGTCATGAAATAAATACAAACCACAGTATGATTATAATGTAGTTAATAACCAGTTTTTTTTTTTTTAATCGTAAATAGGCTTCAGCTTGACCGCCAAAAAGCTTACCCCCACATTTTGCATAACTGGAAATCACATAGTCATGTTCTCACGCTCCTTCCTCCCGCGATCAAGCAAAATGTGCAAAAGGAATGTCCTTCCTCGGAAGGTTTTCCCGCCGAGCTCCAACATATAGCGTTATAAAAAGGGTATCTACAAGCACCTTTCCAGGCTAGCAAAGCAACAGTAATGTCACTTATGTTGCAGTTATAGGCATAGTTATAGTCGACGGGTTTTCGCTTACCATCAGGCGAGCCGTCTGCCTTTTTGCTGCACCTTTTTATAAAAAAAAAAGCTTGACCGTCAACTCGCCTGTTTTTGAGAGAAAAGGAAATAAAAACATATGGAAAGTCGAGAAAAAAGTATCTACAGTTATTTCGGCTTTGTTTTTACATGATATATGAGAGATATACATTTATTTAGTTAGTAATATAATTAGACTATTATTTGTTTTTAAAATTTTAACTAGACGATAGCAAATGACAAGCTTTACTTGTAGAGATAAATTGAATTTGACAGAATATTAGAATCAGTCTGCTCGGAGTATACTCACATAATGAGAAGCGTCATGACTCCCAAACTTGACTTGGATTCCTTTAGGTCTCAGCGCGGGATGCGCCAACGTCGTTCTGATGTTACACAAATGGGAGTCCCACAAGGTAAGCTTACACCCGAACCAGGCCGCAATCAACGACCCATCTTCAGACATTGCCACCCCACCCATATCAACATCATCATCCCTCTTCAACCCACTATTCAACACGGTCGCATCAACCAACGAATTCTCCTTATGTATATTTTTCAATTTCATTATAACATCATCCTTTTCAAAATCCCTTAAATACGGATACTTATCTCTACCATACGTATTGACATTATGATGTTTTAAATTATTTAATATGTCGTGAGACATAGAATTCCCGATACCGGAAGAATAATAACAGGCGGTTATGCACGTGAAGTATTGCACGTTCTTTTTTTCTGCTTCTCTTTTCCAGATACGGAATTTTTGATCTAGGCCGGCTGATACGCAATAGTTGCCTTGATTGTCGAAAGCCAATGCGACAACAGCTAAACCGCTATGGGAAAGATTCACGCATGTTGTTAGATGAAATGGTGTTGCTTGTTTCTGTACTGCGAGCCAGAATTTGAGTTTTTCCTCGGGGTAGTTGATGCCGTCGTTTCTGTATTCGGATGTGGCGAGCCATGTACCATTGGCGCTGAGTGCGGCGCAGGTTACTTCCGTGTCTATAGGTATGAGGTTGTATCGTTCCGCGGGTATTTCGTTTTTTTGTGTTATGTCGATCTGAAAGTATAGTGAGGAACAATAAATTAAATACTTGATAGCAATTATGTGAAATTACGTTATTGAATTTTGCGTTAGCTACGTTACTCTTATAGTTCTCTTGTACAATCCACATCAGTGACTATTTTCACATGAAACATTTTTAACATTCTTGTTAACAAAATGTTGCAATTATGCTTTGATACTGTTGCACGTTTTGTTTTTTGTGACTTTTGTTTGAGAGTTTGCCGATTGAAGTCGGTTTTATCAGTTTTTTAAACTATATAAATTATTATTAGCAAAGAATATGTTTTATGAAAACAAGAAGAAGCATAACACGTAAACAGCACTATAGATCACTTTATTGTGAAAAATTCAAAAAAGAAACTGAAAATATTGAGAGCTGTATAAGTAATAATATAACTGAATCAAAAAGTACCTTTTTATGCATGATAGATCTACGATTGACCACCAACTCGCCTGATGTTAAACGACAGTGTAGCCTAAGAGGAAGCTCGTCGATCTAGAAAATATCTATTCACTCTAGCCTTGAAAATTCCAAGATTATAGGTTTCAGGAAACAGAGATGGCGGCAAAGAATTCCTTTCCGGTGCAGTACGCATCAAGAATGTGGCTCGATATCACTGAGTACAGATGTTTGGCATTTTAACGAGAAATGGGAGGTAATTCGCCGACTTTCTGCTGGTCCTGAGATAAATGGGGAGGGTGGAATTAGGTCGTGAAGCTCTTGCGCACATCCCTTATAATAGAAATAAAGATTATATAACTTACATTGTAAAGTACTTTGTCCGTAGAAGTGGAATAGAGCTGCAAGTGTCCCGTCCGGCCAGGTATCAAAAGGCCTCCCAACCGCTGGTGGTAGATGAGTGTTCCACCGATTGCCCGCATAACTGGCGACAAGCCTCCACACTCCAATATGGTACATTTTGCTTGCAGTTGGGCATTGGCTATGACTATAGCTGAAAAAGGAATCCTTGAATGCACACTTCGGTTCTGTAATAATCTATTGCAAACTGTATACAGTGAAAATGTTGACCAGTACAATACTCTTTGATGTTGACTTACTACTAATTTCTATCGCATATTTGGTGCGCAGCGGTGGCTTGACCAACTCAACATGAAGTTGCGTTAGGTAATTTTCGACTTTAACACTAAGAACTTAAGAACTTTATCAGTTAAAATTAATTTAGACGACATCTAGCGTGCAATGCAGAACTAGTTTGTGTCATGTTGATTTGCAATGAATTAAGATAAATGTATATAGAGATCTAATGCCAAAATGAAGTCTAACGTTTAGAATATAAGGTGTATTTTTAAATGAGCTGTTTTTGACTATTGTGCTTAGTAAACTGAACTATAAAATGCCAATGTGATAATTACATTTGTAGTGCAAAATACGATAGATATCGATAGATACTTGTGTGAGTTTGCCGACAGTGGTTCTGCGTAATACTGTGTTTAAGCCCTTTCTATTTACTTCTGTCTTCTGTGTGTAAAATAGTGTGAGTGTGCAGATGGTATCTAATTTATCTAGTACGAGTAGGTACCCTGTATCGCATAACAATACAATTAGGGGTACTTACAATTGTTACTGAGAGTGACAGCGACATGCGTGTTGTTGTTTGTGATGAATCTGATCTGTCCTGGAAGCCGAGGCATCATTATTTTTTCTCTTTCACCTAATGTCCATTTGACTAGAACTTTCTCCAATCCGCCGGTGTAGAGGTACCTTCCTGGAAACAAGATTTGATATTGGTCAAATGATGGCTTATTTTATTACCTGAAAAGCGAAGCAAATGACTGTCGAATAACATAATGTATAAATCTTATCATATACCTGTTGTACCAATTAATATGCTCGCGAGATCTAGAGCTCGTAGCAAGACTATTTGTAAAGGTACGATTCCGCGGAACGCGGCAGACGGCAAACGACAGCGGCAGACGGCAAACGACAGCGGCAGATGGCGACGGCATGTGCCGCAACGGCAGACATATTTTACTTTGCAGTATTCATTTGTATGAGACTGCCGCTGCCGTTTGCCGTCTGCCGCGTTCCGCGGAATCGTACCTTAAAAATACAGAGTAGCTTATTAATCTAAATATATAAAACATATTCTTTAAGTGTTATAGAGGAGGGAGCGACTTAAGAAGAGTGTGAATGTAGTGATGGCGCCTGACGTAAAGAGATGAGAAAGAAAATGTGCTGTACCAATCCCATGTAATGGGATAAAAATAAGAAGATCATGTTTTATTGCAATTTCAACTTACCCTGCAAGGAAAACGAACAACACATCGCCGGTAAGAAGTGCCAATGCAGTACTTCTCTACCCTTATTTTCCCAGCTGCGGAACAAGTGTCCGCGGAAAACAACCGCGCGCCCGAGGGCATCTGTCGCCGCTACCATGCCGTTGTGAACTGCCACTGAGAGGAGTCGGACTAATGCGGCGTTTTGTAAACTGAAATACAGGAATACAGTAAAACAAAATGCTCCAGTTGAAGATGTTTGCGTAGCTGACAGCAACGACAACGATATGGTCACTACACTAATGTTAATACAAATATGCTCTTGTGTTGTGACTACAAATTACGCTAGGATTAATATGAAACTACACTACCGGGTGGTGACTACGTTAGGTTACAATTAATACAAAATTATGCTACTGTGTGGTGATGACTATGCTAGGGCTAATACAAAACTATGCCACCGCGTGGTTACTACGCTAGGATTAATAAAAAATTACGCTAATGCCTTTGCTAAAAGTGAAAAATAAAAGTGCACAAAACAGTTAATGGCACCTACACTGTCGCCTTAAGCATACAAACACAAAAAACTTACTTGTCTCTAATATGTGGTTGTGCCAAGTTTTGGATGAACAACATTTTAGTTCCATTTGTCAGCGCAGCAAATCTATCCCCATCATACCATCCCAACCCCACTGACACCATATTATGGTATTCAGGCTGCGTGTTTCTGTAGATTATTTCCATTTCCCCTGATCTCATTGAGAATGAGACCAGCTGGATGTGCTTTTGTGATGGAGCTCCGAGAGCAAGCAAACATGATCGACAGTTTATAAGATTGAAGTGGAGAATATCCAGATGATCTAAATTTTTTGGAAATTGTAGTTTCTGGAAATAAACAGGTATAGGTCCCGTCACGTAAAAAGAACGCTGGTTTGTCCGCGCTTACGAACAAACCAGCGTTCTTTTTACGTGACGGGAACTATATTATGTTATTATCTGCCTGTTGTTTCACTAGTTGTTACACAAACTTGGCAGTTTTTTTTTTTATAAAATAGGTGAAGCAAAAAGGCAGACGGCTCGCCTGATGGTAAGCGATAACTGTCGCCTATGGACAACTGCAACATCACTGACATTACTGTTGCTTTGCTAACCCGGAAAGGTGACATTGCCACCCCATTACCAGCTCATTAGTCTCTCTTAGACTTAGGCGCGTCGCTCACAGGTAAGTCGAGGCGCGGGCGGCTATGCTTCCTTCACACATTACAGTGTAAACACGTCTACGCACGAAACAAAATAACAAAATGGCGGTGGAGTCGCGGCGCGGACGCGCACTGCACCCCTGCCGCGACGCCGCGCCGCCGCGACCGCGTCTCGACTCCACGTCGCCTGCGACGCGACTCTAGTGTGTGGGCGCACTGCCATTTGAACCTGAAGGAAACGTAGAAGCGGCGCGCCGCTTGTGCGCCCGTGTCTCGACGCCGCCTCAACTCCAGCTCGTGTGGGCGACGCGCCTTAGTCTCTCTTACTCATCTGACTAATCAATAATAGATGACATTGATTAGTCAGATGAGTAAGAAGATAGTGGATGAGATTGGCACAGGACTAGAAATGGTGATGTGCTACAGAACAGACCTATACTCAGCAGTGGGTAGATAATGGTTGATGATGACGACGATGATGATTACAAGCTGAGGCCCAAATAGTCACTTTTTTAATAAATTATAACAATATATAATATAATAGAGGGAACTTTTAAAACCAATTAATATTTTGACCATGCCAAGCCAGTATGTATATCTATGAAAATATAGTGTATGTTAGGAGAAATTACAATAAATAATTGAAACAAAGTGATAGGCACAGTTATAATATAAAATACAAAACTAAACTCATAATTCCAAGGACCCGGCTAACTTTTAAGATAAACAAATCGTTCAAAAATAACTGTGTGCAATTCTATAATACTTTAGCAGATTATTTGACAAACTTACATGATAGATGTTTTAAGGAAACTATTAAGAAAATGTTGCTTAAAATTATTCGATTGTCAATTTTATACAGGATAAACGGGCTTGGCAAAATGTAACATTAGTTGGTAATAATGAGTTTAATAATGACAACTTTTTTTTCATCATCTCATTTTTTTTCTCACTAGTTATTTTATGAATTGATAAATGCACAAATTATATATGTAGTTGTATGCTAATTTAAATCTCATGTAAAATATAAATAAATTCATATTTACTTCATTAATATATATAGGTATATGTATATTATTATTATAAATTTATGACATTCAAAAGTGTACCAAAATGCATGTACCAAATAGAAATAAGTTAATTGAAATTGAAAAAAATTAAAAATGACACACAAAACACACATGATGACACACAAACTTTAAAAATCACCCTGATTTTATCAAAATGAATAAATATTATTGGATATTTTTCATACAACACCATCTAGCTCCAAAATAAGCAAATTATGTAATAAGGGAACCAGGCAGTTGATAGGTACTTTTGTATAAATACATCTATAAGTATCCAAACACAGAAAAAACATAATTAAATCTTTATCACACAAATATTTGTCCTGGAGGTTAAACAAGTGGCATTCTAATTTCTTGAATGGCAGTAGAATAGAAAAGTAAATTTATGGAATTGACTTTAGCTAGTGAAAAGTCACGTGATGGAACATCAAAGTTTCTTAGCATTTCGAAGCATAAGTATTTGTAGTAATAGAAAAGTTTGCCACTTGTCTAAGCTTGCTGAGTGGGGATCGAACCCTTAAATTAAACATCAGGCAAGTTAATGGTCAATCATAGATCTAACATGAAAATATATAATTATATATACAAAAAAGAGTAGTACTCTACCTACCCTTTCTCTAAGTACTGCTCCATTCTCCCATGTCCATACAGTGATGTGTCCTCTGATAGAGCACCCATATAGATTGTGTGGATCATCAAATGGAAACTCAATGGCAGTGAGGTCATCTGTATGGCCTTCTGTTTCAAGTATCCTCACGCACTCACCAGTATCAGCACTATACACTCGAACAGTATTCTCTACTATTACTGCCAATAATCTAAAAGTTTTTTCAGAATTGAGGTTATGAACAGAGGTTGATGGATATATAAATATACAATACTTAGTGAAAATCTATTAAGCACTTAAATAATTCTAGCACCTAAATTCGACATGAAACTTACTGTCCGTCAGGTGAAAACACTGGGCGACGTTCAATGATACTTTTTCCACCTTTCCTGTTAAAAATGTACTTTGTTTCTGTTTTGTGATCATTATCAGTAATGGAATTATAATTTTTCGGTATAATGACTACCATTTTCTTATCTTTCTAAACTATTTTCTTAATTAAAGATATTCCCAAAACTCAAAACATAGCCACAAGATAGGTATAACCTCAAAAAATTGTCATCACAACAAAACCAAGACCAAAGAGTATTGTACTAAACAGACCAAGACAAAAGTAATAGAGGCATGTAATTTAAATGGTGCTTCGGGATTCTGCATGACTTCACCTACAGATGGCTCTCAAACTTTAAGATGGGGGTTATTGAATTATATCTTTGTTATTTATAACTTTGCCATATGTATTATCCATCATCTTTTATGAAGTCGATACGTAACTAAACTTTACCAATATTTTAAAGAATAATAAGATAAAAATGAAAGTTCTCTGTCTGGTTATTTTCAACCGACTTCAAAAAAGGAGCAGGCTCTCAATTAGACTGTATTTTTTTAATGTTTTTTTTTTTTTATACAAGATAGATCTACGATTGACCATGAACTCGCCTGATGTTAAGCGACGTTGTGCCCAAGGTTGGAACTCGTCAATCTAGAAGATATCTATTCACTCTAGCCTTGAAAATTCCAAGATTGTAGCTCTCAGGAAACAGAGATGGCGGCAAAGATTTCCATTCTTGTGTAGTACGCAACAAGAATGTGGATCGATTCGCTGAGTACGGATTTTTGGCATTTCAACGAGAAATGGGCGGTAATTCGCCGACTTTCTGCTAGTCCTGTAGTGAAATAGGGAGGGTGGAATTAGGTCCTGAAGCTCTTGCGCACATTCCCTGAAATGAATTCTATAGAAAATAGACAGACATGCTACTTTACGGTGGTGCTCGAGACTAAGTGGCTTCTTGGCAGCTAGTTTATCGTCACTGATTAACCCCACAGCTCCCCAGTCTACTGATTCTAAAGCTTCCAGCTGATACTTGGGTGAAACGATTTTGATGATTCTTTTTTATTTGAAAGCTGGTGCTTTCCGTGTGGTCCCATTTCAATTTGATTCAGTTCTGACAATGGTATCCATATGAAGTCGGTTGCTTCAGTTTTTAAAGTATAATTTTTTTGTTCCTCTTTTGCAACTACAACCATAACTGAGATTATTTTAAAAGGTTCATAGGTAGTTAACAATTACTTGGAAAAGGATATAGGCTTTAATTTATTACTATCGTTAGTTTTTCATTCTAACTCTTGGCGCGAACGTCATAAAAACATGTTGTTGTTTTATTTTATTTTCCTAAACTGGTGTTACTTTGAACTTTAATGCTATAAAAATGGTAATGTTTTGTTCATTGTGTATTTGATCAAGTGCGTGAGTGTGGGGATTAGAAGTAAAACGATCAAACGTGTCTTTTCACGTAGTCGGTAAAACTCCTTAGAAGCTTCCAGTAAAGTCACCACCACTTTACTGCAGCACGAATTGAACTTGGAAAATGACTGTATACGTGACTTAGATAAGGACTAGACATTTATGACTTCCAAGAAACTTGAAGAAATCTTAGTACTTGTTACTGGCAAATGCTTTAAGCGGGCCCAAATCTAATTTAAAAAAAAAAACTGCTAGCACTAAACAAGTATGGCCTTACCGGGAGTTTTTGGCGGGAACGTCTTAGTAACGTGTTGTTGCTTTGTTTTATTTTCCTTAACTTGTGTTATTTTGAACATTAATGCCATAAAAATGGTGGTGTTTTATTCATTAAGTGTTCGATAAAGTGCGTGAGTGTGGGCAAGTGAAATAAAGGAGTAAAACGTGTGATTTTACGTTGTCGGCAAAACTCCATAGAAGCTTCTAGTAAAGTCTCCACCACTTTACTGAACCAGGACTCGACTTATAAATTGACTGTATACGTGACTTAGATTGTGACTAGAACATTTACAATGCAATTTACAATTTGTTTTATTCAAGAAACTTGAAAAATCCTAATACTTGACACTGGCAAATGCTTTAATGCGGGGCCAATACAAAAAAGAAGAAGATGGCCTTACCGAAAATATTACTTAACTTTAGCAATGCTTAACATATTTTGTCAACTGCTAGCTAACACGTAATGACCCTTGCGGAAAGGAGACAGACAATTTAAGACGTTGGTTAAAGTTAAGTAGCGTTTTTCGGTAAGGTCTGTATTTGCTATCCGAGATTAAACTTAAAAAAACGTTGGCCGTCACGGACGCACCGCGCTGTATTAAGATTTCTTAACTTCTATTTCGTTGCTAAAAAGTAGCAACACCTATCTAGTGTCCAATTATTTTAATACTATGCCTTTGTACAGTTTAAAAAAGTTTGGAAAGTTTTGTTCGCGTTCTTATCACAAGTGTGCGAACAAAACTTTTTTTTTTAAATTATTATTTATAATGTAAAACACGACATGTATAATGAGGAAATAATTCTTGCCCTATGTTTCCAATTATCAGGACACCCATTCAAACATTTATTTTTTATTACAATATTTTATATTTCATCATTATGTACATGTATGTATTCGGTGTTATAGTACATAGTTATCACATTCTGCAATGTCGTTATTGACTTATTGTTCTCTGAAAGCAAGGCTATTGTCAGGCTTATTGTCTTTTTGACGTCATAACGTCTTATAAATCGATGAACGCCGGCTGCACGCATGAATCACGAAAAAGCATGACTCATTGTCACGTGCCGCCTGAGCCAAGCGTGCAAGCGAGAGCGCGGAACAAGCGATAGAGAAGCACGATCAGCCTAAGCGTTCGGCTTGTGACGCATTGTTATCACGTAAAATTATCGTCCGTAAACCGACTTTACAGACAAGGCTGCATTTCTTTTTAACGCAGGAACTATGTGTAAACCAAATACTAATTATCGTGGTGTGTAATATCGTGTCGAGTCATACCATAAAATGCTATTCGTACATTATTGATTGTTTGCTTGCCATCAAGTTTTCTTTTAATTTCTCTGAATCTTTCCGAGAGTAATATTATTCATTTTATTTAGCATTTTGGATTGTTTTCGCGTAAATTTAATATATATTCTCTAGAGTCTTCTTTAAGATTAGAAAATAAGTAATTAACAGATTACAAGTTGATGTTTCTGTGAAATGGCTGGACCTATACAAGACGTTATTGAGGAAGATGCTGCAGATTTGCAGTTTCCAAAAGGTATGCCACTACCATTCTCAGTTTTAGAAGGAGCCATCATTTCAATGTTAGTTTTCGTTATTGCATTTTAAAATTGTACCCAATTGGCTATAAGAAGTCCACTGCTGGATATAGCCCTCCATGGACCTCCACAAAAAGACCGTTTGGAAGAGGCATGCATCCAGTGTTTTTCCGCCTCTTGTATGTTGACCATGGAGTACCGGCTTAGAATAGTACCTCCCCCTTTCTACCGTCGGTGCCGTAAGGACCGACCAAGGGAAATATCACTAGAACTGGGCAGCAACACATTCTACGTAAAACGCCATTACTACACTCGCCAACCCGCTTGCAAAGTGTGGCAAGTGTGTAAAAACCCCCTATGAGAGTAACCAAATTGAATACCTTCAGTTAAATTCAAACCCTTTAAATTGTACCGGACAAATAGGACTAGGATATTTTATAACAATATTCTGTCTTCATATCATGTAAAATGCTTTGTTTTGTCTTTTCAGAATTTGAAAATGCTGAAACTTTGTTAATATCAGAAGTCGACATGTTGTTAGAGCACCGGAAAGCTCAAAATGAGTCTGCTGAAGAGGAGCAAGAATTTTCAGAAGTTTTCATGAAAACCCTTACATATACTAATATGTTCAAGAAATTTAAAAATAAAGAGACTATAGCAGCTGTAAGAAAGTGAGTAATGACTTTTACAAAGACCAAGCTGCTTGTTCTTTTTCAACCACGCTCCTAAAGATACCATCTGTTTGTTTCTGATAATATAAAAAGTAAACTTTATGCCAAGCATGCAATGCAGAGGCAAACTCATGTAAGAGCCTGTTCCTATTGTAGGCTAGGTGTGTTTATCATCTTACACAATATACAAAATCAGGTGCACTGTAGTTATATATCTAGCTTGTTAACAACATACTGGCAAAGATCAGACTGTAGATAAACATACAGAAGGAAGGGAGAGGGTGCTAAAGGATTAGAACGGAATAGACTTCCCATGCTTTTTGTTTTTGATTTTCCATTCCATGCTGGACTGGGAGAGAACCAACCACGGGATATGAGTAAATTGTTGTTTGTTGTTAGCAGGATTATTTAGTAAAAATGTATTTTTAAACAGTAATAAAATTGAATTGAAAATACTATTAGCTTTATTTATTTTTTTAGCTTTAGCACTGGTTTGCTGTGCAAATACTACTAAGGTTTAAAAACCCACTTTACAAAAAAAAAGTGAGATGTCAATAGATTGTGTGTATATCTCTTGAATAATTTTTATCTAATAATTACAATAAATGAACTTCAATGTGAACTTTGCCAAACATTTTTATTTCAGTCTTCTACAAAGTAAGAAACTACACAAGTTTGAAGTTGCCAGTTTAGCCAATCTATGTCCAGAAACACCTGAAGAAGCTAAGGCACTCATTCCCTCTTTAGAAGGAAGGTTTGAAGATGAAGAACTTCGGATACTGTTAGATGATATTCAGACAAAACGCAGCTTACAATACTAGTTAAGCCTAATTTTCTCTTAGAACAAATAAATAATAAAAAAAAAAAAATTTTAAATTGTATAAACAATTAAATGTGTCATTTTAATACTAATAGGTACTATATATCTGAAGAAAATGCTCTATGAAGATGACATAGTACCATGGTGCACTCAAGGCCATACATATAGATTATCAAGCTTCTTTTAACGCGAATCGTACTTTATGGACACCCAAAGGCATTGGCAAAATCGTAGCAGACTGTATGAAGAAGTACAGTAGGTAAAGTTAAATATGAACATTTTTATTATATTAAAGTGTTAAAAAGTTAAGAAATAAGAAAGTGTCTTCATAATAAAACTTGAAAATATCACTATTTATTTTATTCTAGGTCTATGCTATTTATACATGCAATGCCTCTATCCTTATTTAGAAGATAGTTGTACTGCCTAGGGACTTGTTACTACAGCCGATGCCTTTATAAACGCTAAATAAGCGCATTTTAGTGAAAATGTTTTGTCCTGTTTTCGTGCGTGATAATTCCTGTCTGACAGAAAGTGACAAGTCCAAAATGACATTAATCAGTGAATAATGACATTAACATGAGTGTACTAAGTGTAATAGGAGAATGATATGCGTTATGTTACGGTGAGTATTCGAGCAAGTGTGTAAGTGTGAGAAAGTCAAAGAGGTGAAATGTTTCATTTCATTCACGTCCTCGGCAAAACTCATTAAAAGTTTCCAGTAAAGTCATCATCATTTTATTGAAACGTGACGAGGATTTGACTTTGACTATGACTCTGTTGACGAAAATTAACAGAATAACTTTTTACAAAAAAAAATAAACTCCGATAAAACTGAAAAGCATAAAATAATAAACATTTTTTATTAATAACTGAGTCCTTAAAGTAATGTAAGTATACTTAAGCAATTTTGAGTCTGCGCCAAATAAGCAAATTAATTAATTACATAGAGCGTGTTGCGTTGCGTTGCGAGTGCTCGTATGGAGTGTGGAGAGCGCATTTTTTGTAATGTCAATGATTATTGCTGGAGATTTCACGTTGCATTGTTAATTTGATTTGGTTATTTCTCTTTTGGCGCCGACTCAAAATTACTAAGGTATACTTACATTACTTTAAGGACTCATAAATTAAAGTTAAATAAAAAAGGTTTATTATTTTATGATGCTTTTCAGTTTTTTTCGGAGGTAAATTTTTTTTGTAAACAGTTATTATTTTATATTTTTTTGTGGCTTTAGTCTACTAATTACTACATGCTTAATGTTTTATTACTTATAAAATAGCTACCTACCAATACACAACTCAGCATTAAAATCTGTGAGTGAACAATTAATCGCCACTATTTTCGCACCCTTAGGGCAGGATTTATTTCCAAATTTATACGGGACCAACTTCGAGGTATACCCTATCCAATAAAAAAAGAATTATCAAAATCGGACTGCTCTGTCATGTGTGGTCATACATTACAATCAGTGAGTGAAAAATCAATCATCCCCTGTTTTCCTACCAAGGAACATTATTTTCCTACCCTTAGGGTTGGATTTTTTTCGAAATTTATATGGGACCAACTTCGATGTATACCCTCTCCAATAAAAAAATAATGATCAAAATCTGACAACTCTGTAAAAAGTTATGCGTGATCATACATAAATATATATATATATATATATTATATACGCGTCGACTTGAGAACCTCCTCCGTTTTTTCGTCGGTTAAAAAGAAGGAAATAACAACAACAAATTAACGATGCCTCTGTGGGCTCCGTTCCATTTGCCTATCCATAAAAGGAAAGAAAAAAACGACCTTATTATTATTTATTCTCGGTCTATGTTTTTTATGGACTTATCGCTATATGTGTATTCATTCATTCTCTGTCCCTTTGACTTTCCAATCCAAGTGGACGTTCCATGGAAAAAAACAACAAAAAAAACTTTATGGATTTGATTATGACCATAGACAATTTAGTTGACATGGCGGAGTTATCAGCTGTTAATTGCAATGCTACGTAAAATTGTAAATCTTAAGTTCACTTAAGCTTAGTAAAATTATTTTAAACCGTAGAAATTATTACGGGTTCATTATTTTCTATATTTTGCTATCATTATGTTTGTTTAACAACGTTAAACAAAGAGTTATAGAATGGCGCGACTGTGTTCCTTGTCATCTGCTGTCAGCTTCATTCATCCATTGTGCGGAAAAAATGTGACTCGTTCGCTTTGTAATTTTGTTTTTATATAATAAGTGCTTAGTTGAACGTTAAAATATATTCTTAGTGTTTCTATACGTCCCGCCCAACCTCCGGTATCATATTGTATTATTAATAATCGCGGTAGTCTCGTAAAAAAGGTTTATCTGCGACATAAATGAAGTCTACAAAGAGAATGTACGGCGTCGGCAAATAACGTTTCGTATTTTTCTCTAGCAGTGAGTTGACTGTTAAAGAATTAAGGATTTATGTTAGTGGGGTCCTGTAGATTGGGAAGATGTCTGGTCGAGTGCGGAAGCAGACGGATTGTCCTGCGGGCAAGCAAGGCCCGATGAGGGCCACCCTGCCGGTTTCATCGGTGATGAAGGCCAGCGGAGGACTGAAAAAGAACGCTAGCAATAGCCCTACGCTGTCACCCACCAACGTGTGGCGGATATCTCCGGATCACGCCCTCTCAGGCCAGAGAAGCCCAGGAGCTCTAAATTACAAAGGTGACTGTTAAACTCTTGAAATTTTCATATAATTATGGTCTTAATGTTTCTTTTTTTTATATGAATCATGTTATGATGTTATATGTCTGGCTGTTGTGCTCATTTGAAGGTCAGCGGGCAACTGGGCACTGTTATAGGTGTTGGCTTGATTTTTTTATTTGAGTATTTCATCTAATACATATAATTTTAGTTTTAATTTCGATAATTATATTCATCATTTATACATCAACAATCCATTGAATACTAAAATATAAAATCAAGGAATGATACTGTAATTTCTCAAGTTCAAGGTCACCACTGCCACTGAGTTCATTTATTTTTGCCTAATGCTTCTTTGAAATCATTCATTTACATATTTACTTTATTAATTAAATAAATGAAAAAAATATTGGCCTCTCTGATAATGTTACTTTAGTTATAAAATATGTAGTATCTCTGAAGGTATTTTACATATAGTTGTTTAGAGTTCATAAACATCATAAGCTTCCATATGATTTAATCCTCAATGAAGATATTTGTTTTGGAACATAGGTAATAAAAATTATTATTACATAGGTTCCAAAAATAAAAAAAAATGCATAAAGTAAAAAAAATTATACAAATAGAAACAAAACAAAAGTATACAAAATTTAAAAAACCGGACAAGAGCGAGTCAGGCTCGCCCACTGAGGGTTCCGTACAAACTAGTAGATAAAAGGCGGAAATTATATATTTTTAAATTTCCTTTCATAAATCGAAAAATATACATCGTAAAAATATTTAAAAACCTGTTTTAGCTTGTGCTAATTAAGCTCTTTCATATAATACCCCACATGATATGGTTAAAGCACTTTAAAATTTGGACCTACTTTCCTTGCATAAAGACCCTATTTTATGTGATTAATTTAATAATGTAGTTTTCTGATATTTTGTTTTTCTTTTAATATATGTAGATACTTGTTTTTGTAAATACATACTTATGACTGAGTGGGTATTGATCCCACTACCTACAGCTTAGCAGGCAGACATACTGCTAAATGAGCTGTAAAGCTTTTCAGATTAAAAAAAAAATGTCATATGAAGAATGAAAGAAATGTGGAAATTCTTTCATAGATAAGAGATTAGTTTTGAATACAGAACGAATGAACCAATGAATAGTAAATACAATTTCTCATAGTCATACCTACCCTCAATTTTAATTGCCAAACTGACAAAAATTCATACAAAATATTTTTGGTCCACATTTTTGAAGTGCACAGAAAAGTAAAACTACCATCTTCCCTGTTTCCTGAGATTATAAGTTTGGAATTTCTATGAATGTACATAATTCTTCTTGATTGATATGTTTCATCCTTGGCCACGCTATCTAAGTGACAGTCAGCCATCAGGTCTGTTGTCAGTGGCATCTGGCTTACTTAATAAAAAAAAAAAAATTATCATTTTCAATTCAATTAATTCGAATTCTAATCATGTAATTGGTAATATTTCAGGTAAAGGCCGTTTCGGCGCGAGTATCCGGCGCACTGCTTCTCTCGACACGTTGTATCACAAGGGGCAATGGCCCAGGGACTACTATCTGCATGCCGGACAGCTGCAAGTTGATAAATCTACACAAGTACGTTTCTCCCTGTTTCCTGTTTTGTAACTTTGTCACTGAATTGTTATATACCAGAATACTGATTAAGGTACTGTAATATTAGCATATTTTCATATAACTTCTATTAGGGTGAAGTTGTAGTTGTAGCGCTAGTTGGAAACAATCTGCACCATGCACGTGAGCTGGAGCCAACTTGTGGCGATAACTTAGTTTAAGTAAATTATATTTTAGGTATCTAATTATGTAAATATTATATAAGAAGTTTTGTTACTATAAAATCTATTGTCTATTGTACAGAAATATGTAGATTCTGGACATGTTTCTGTATATGGTACAGATGTATGTTTGTTTTTAAATAATCTCCTATGTTATTTAACAGATTTTTGATATGTGATGTTTTGTTAGATTCGGTTTTGTTTTCTTTATAACAAATATTCTATTTCTGGTAAGGTAGTACATAAAAAATTCTGAATATGTGTGACATAAGAAATAACCAAACAGCCATCAACAGTCAGCAATGATCCAATTAATCTCTAATAAATATTATTTCTCTTTTTATTATTCTTTACATTTCATTTTTATTTGTGTCTTAGAAGGTAACTTGATTGGAAGGAATGGAAGATGATTTACCTATGTATTCTATTCCTATATATTTTTTTTTTAATTTTGCTAAGGCATTTTACAGTAGTTACCTGTAAACCTGTCAAAAGCTGTGACATATGGGGAGACAAACAGACATGGCGAATTTATTGGGTCTATCTTAGATACTACGAAATGTTAACAATACACCATTCTACATCTCTATGTGGGTGAAGCAGGGGAGTAGGTAGTCCCATTAAAAATTGAGGAATTAGTATGTAACTTATATCCTATTACTAAGCCTCTCTTGACCAATGGCGGATCCAGCTTTGGCGCCGGGGGGGGATCTTGTTATCGTGTCTTAGGTTTTTGTGGCCCACATGAATCAAACAAGTATCTGTGTTAAGAGAAAAATGAAAATAGCCTACAGGATAAGAACGATTTTTTACGTTATCAATTAGTTATTTCTGCAACAAGAGAGCAAAGTAGTTTTTTGCTGCGAGTGCTGATTTTGAATTCTAAGGCCTCATTTACGGAGACGCGGGACGTCGCGCGTCGCGTTGTGCGGCGCGGCCCGCATTGAATTCAAACGTATGGCGTTGTATGAGTGCGTTTACGGAGAAGCGATTTTACACATATTTGTTTGAAATGAAGCGTTTTTTGTGGCGGAGCCCGCGGCTGGCACCGCATCGTCGCACGCGGCGTGCACCGCCACGGCGCACGTAGCGTCAATTCTCGATGAAGCGATGCCCGCGGCGGAACCTAGTTAAACTAAAACTAGTCGGAGTCGGTATCGGTTTGAACCCCGCCCCGCGTGCGCCGCAGCGGTGCCCGCCGCGTGCTTCCCTACACGCGTAGGATTCGCCGCGGGCACAGCGGCGGGCACCGCCACGCGTCCCGTCTCGCGTCTCTATAAACAAGATCGAATATTGCTATATGTTTGTGTTTACGCGTGCGATGTAGCGTGCCGCTGCACGCGCCGCCGCTCCGTAAACAGAAAAAACGTCTGACGCGCCGCGAGACGCCACGCCACACGCGACGCGCGACGCCCCGCGTCTACGTAAATGAGGCCTGAGTGTGGCGAGGGATTCAAAGGCACGAGATGCAAAAAAACTTTGCTCTCGTGTAACACACATAACTTTTCACTTCAGCAGCGAGAACACTTTAGGAGATAATAAATATTTACAGGTTAAATATCAGTTTTATTTGCAGTAAATACTTATTTTCGTTTAAATACAACAATTAGTTAAAAATTCAATAAATTACATTAAAAGTAGTAGTTTTTTAGTTAGTACGAAGTCTTTGAGTCTTTGAGGTCGAATTCAAAATCGGAACTTCGAAAGGGCTGGTCTTTGTCTCTGTCTCTTTCTAATGGCGAGGAAGAGATAGAGTGTGAATGTTTCGAATTGTATGACTAACCCAAGGCTGAATAAGATATTCGCGGCTTTCTGAAAAAAATATTAAAAAGTTACTTTGTCTCACTCAGTGAGCAAAATGCTCACTGATTTCAGGCAGCAAAACCTACATGTTTGAGCTACTGAAGTGAAAAATTATAAACCGCTGTAAAAGTCTATAGATGCGCATTATTTATCTAGTGAAACATTTATTACGAAAAACCTCGTTGGAGTTCTAACAAATCTAATGACACCTCGCACATCAAGATCAGTCAAGCTGTTTAGGCTTGTAGACGATCATATAGAAACATACATACATACCTATATACATATACTCGAAAACCATAACCGTCCTTTTTATGCAGTCGGGTCAAAACTATAGGAAATCATCAGAAGCGAGCGCGATTTTTTTTTAATTTTTTAATAAAATTTTAGGTATTATATACAGTTATAGTTCAGTTCAGGTATTATATTACAGTACTGATATGGCTCAAAAATTCAAAGGACATTAAATAACTTAAAGGAGAGGAAGGATTTTTGATAATGGCCAGGATATTTTGGGGAGGTTAACCGACTTCCAGAAAAAGGAGGTTATCAATTCGACCTGTATGTTTGTAATATTGTCAGAATTGCACAATTTTTGTATATGTTAGTCTATACCAGCTTCTAATACATGTGTGCCAAATTTCATAAGTGTATGTATGTTTGTCCACGCATTACGCAGAAACTAGAAGTCAAATTTCTAAGAAGAAAACTAACTATTTTTGAGGTCGGTGTCAGGCCCTAAGCTATTATCAACCAAGTCCTATACAGACACCGACCTCAAAAATAGTTGGTTTTATTCGATTTATTTCGTTCTTTTCAGTTTGAAGTCGGTTTAATTTGTTTTAAATTACTTTTATGTAAACTCTGTTGTATAGAAATTCCACAATAAACATTCAAATATTCGTCAATAGAACTATGATATCAGATGAAAGGTGGCGGTGGCGCGGTAAAATTAAAATTTTCGATGCGTTTGTTCGAATAATGCGTTTGCCATTATACAAAGCATTATATTAAATTAATTAAATATTGAATGAAAACAGATATTGAAGGCACTTATTGTGACAAAAAAATATATAAACACATTATGTTTATCAATTTTAATTAGTGGTCCACCTAGGTTCTGGTCCCAGCCCAGTTCAGAGAGTTCAGTTCAGCCCAGGCAGATCCCCCTGGATCTGCCCTTACTCTTGACATGCCATCTGCTTCCTGTATGATAGAGAAGGCTATGGATGATAATGATGTACGTAATTTCAGACGGACGAGGGCGGCGGCACGTCGGGGCGCTCGTCCCGTGGCTCCGACGACGACAAGCTGGACCGCTTCCTCCGCAGTCGTTTACAGCGGCCACACAAACCATCCGCCTCGGGAGATTACTCCACGCATAGCTTGAGCTCTAACATGTGTAAGTAGTACACTCTGTTCGGATATAGAACTAATTTGGCATTGAGGGCGCAACTGTCCTTGTTTCATTATTTCATCCGAGAACAAGGGCACTACCCATTTTATTATTTTGTTTAATCAAGAGGTTAGCTCCAATTTTTTGCAACATTTTTTATAAGTATCCAAACACGTGGTAAAATAAAATCTTAAAAACCAATTTTTGAGATACTTCCCCTACATGTAAAGTAGGGATGGATTAATTTTTATTATAATGATAAAAAAACATATCAGGAATAAGTAAATACCCGACTGCAATGACCATGTGATCAAGAAAAATATTGTAGTGTGATAATTTCATCAAACTAGCAAGTGAATGAAAAGGAAGAGGTCTTAAATTATATAAATACACGCGATAAATCCGTTAAAAATTGTTTAATTTCAAGAGAACGAAAGTTTACATCATTCAAACTGTGGGACCATGTGGCAATAAAAAATAGTTTTTAGGGTGTCTGCGTAAGAAGGAGAGTTATATAGAGATATTTTTTACGTGTATGTATATAAGTATGTTTATATATGACATTCTACAGCCTAAATGGCTTGACCGATTTTTATGTGCGAGGTGTCGTTAGATTCGTCTTCACTTCCTGAATGTCATCGATTATATTTTTTTGGAATAATAATAATATATCTCGGGCAAAAAAAAAAAAAAATGCGTTTATTTGTAACTTCCAATGAAATGTTTTCGTAATAAACAAGTTATTTTACTAGAATTATACGAAATAATGCGCATTTATAATATTGTACGCCGATTTTATGCACACTTTCTCACAAAAAACGTACACTCAACAGCGAATCAAGCGTAACGACACCATTATATGTATTTAATAAATAAAAGACAAACCTTTTTTATCACAAGTCAACTCCTACCAGCATTATGCTGAGTTGGATGAAACATCCAACTCAGCATAATGCTGGTAGGAGTACAAGCGCTGATTGTCCGTTGGGTGTGGCAGGTGACAGTGACAGGTATTGGATGGATATTGATGTTGACTTGTCCTGCTTTCAGCTGGTTTCCGGTTCAGCAGCGGCACGGTTCCGCTACGGGCGGCGCGCTCCTCCGTCGAGGGGCTGAACCAAGAGATCGAGCGACTGGTGCTGTACCCAGCCAGCGGAACGCACACGCCGCAGGCGGACCGCCGGGGAGACAAAGTATGATATTACCCGTTTCAATAAAGAATGCCACATTTTTTGTGATGTACTTATACTAGTATCATGCTGAGCTGGGGCTGGGTTGTGACAAAAAACCTCTTATTTTTTATTTAATGTGTTGTACTAGCTGTTTTTTCTGTTGTATGTTTTTTGTCACAATAAAATACATGTTAATGTCTGCAAATCTTTTTGGGTTTTCAGAGGTTAGGTTAGTGCTTTAAGCAGTACGCATATTTTAAGTATATTAAGGACGCGGAATGTGGCAGAGAGGGCAGCTTATTCTACTCCGGAACACTCCTACGCGCGCTTTTGTCAACACCGCGTGTAAATGCAAACATACATAAACCTCAAAAACATTACCCTCTTTCTTGCGTACTTGTGTAAAAATAAAATACTTATTTTATGAACTTTATTTTACAGGAAATATTCTGAAGAATTTTCGAATTAATCTTATGTCTGAATTTTGCTACGTAACTTATCAACCATCAAACAGGTTCCTACTCATTGCATAACTAAAAATTCAGCTCTATGAGGCTCCCTTTTTGATAAGGAATGTTTTTCTTCTGCCGAGCTGCAAGAAGGAGCGTTTTAAAACATATTTACAAATATTGAACGTAGCACTGGTATGACCACTGATGTTGCATTTGTCCATAGGCGGCTGTCATGCCATACTATCGGTCGAACCCATAGATGAAGAATTTTTCGCTTCGCTCAATAGATGGAGGGTATAGTATAGTGTTTCATACAGTGTCCACTATTTATTGCCAAAATTTAGGGAAATATAAAAATTGCTGACAGCGGTTATATAAAATATCTATATTTTTTACGTGCGTTTTAGTCCATCACTAGTTAAGTGGCAATAACTAATGCATTAAATTATCACGTATTTTAGCAATTAATTTTTCTTCAGATGACGCCCACTTGACGTAATATATGACTGAAGAGTAGGAATGAAGCGGACACATTTTATACAGCTAAATAGCGACGAGCGAAGTTTATGTTTTCTTCCATTGTGATTCAACTTCTTTGGGCGAACCGTTAACATTTTTAAATGAAAAAAAAAACTAATAACAGTCATACTTTATTACTTTAGAAGTTTTGTCATACCATGGTATACCATGGTATGACAAAACTTCTATATAACCATGGTAAATTTGTTGCTTTTTGATAATCTCTGGAATTATTGAACCGATTTTGTAAATTCAATAGACAATATTATTTAATAATATTATAAATTCTTTCTCTAATAGCAAGCTACAAGATCTTTGTAAAGTTTTAAAGTTTGAAAGTTTTTAGATTTATTTAAATTCTTTCATAAACGTAATGAAAAGATGTACTGAGAGTGAATAGTAACTAAGTTTATTATGTTTATGTAAATAAATATATTTTTTATTTTCATTTAATTTTTATTTGTGTAACATACGCTTTCGTTGAAATTAAGTGTAGTGTTAAAATTTCTTTGGATAAAGAGAATAGGTCTGTAACACTTACTTATTTGAACTTGATATTGTCTATTTCAGGTTATTCCTACTGTAGAAAATGTGAAGTTACAAATATTCTTAGATATAAATCACATTTTGTTGAGTAATTAGCCCTGGTGTCAGTGTTCATGTGTCTGTCATGCATAGGAGTACAGACGCCTTGGTGTGCGAATGAAACGTATTGCGTATTTACTGTTAAAGACATTACTACGCGTTGCTTTTATTTACCGTAGAAGCATAGCCATTTATGATTCCAATCGGATTTTTATTTTTTTACTGTACTAAACTGTTGTAACTCTTTTAAGTGCGCGTTAACGTTTTTCTGAAACTTGTGTTATTGGTTTTTTTTTATTTGTATTGCAGATAACGCCCGAAGGTCACCGCGCGCCGCTACCAGAGTTGCTCCGGCGTTCCGTCAACACACAAACCCCTCACGACTACTGCCACACAGCACACTCTTCAGGTACTTTTTACACTTTTAAAGTGCAACTATTCAAAAGTTTTTTTTTAATTCTTCTCTTGAATAACATTTTCTGTTATCGTATTTTAATGATACTGATAATTTTCTCCACTTTCTTATGGAGCTGTCTATACATTGTTAAGTTTTAATTACTATCTATACTTAATTGGTAATTGTGCTCATCATTATTAACAGCTTTTACTATTGGACCAACCCTGAAATCACAAGAAAATAGTCAGCTGTTCTATACAACAAGTATCTATATTAAAATAAAAACAAAATACCCAACTGTAAAAAAAGCAGTTTTGCAGTCTAACTTAAGATTTCGTTACACTCGATACGCTGTTGAGTGTACGTTTTTAGTGACAAAATATGCGTAAAATGGCTGTAAAATATTATAAATGCGCATTCTTTAGAATAATTCCAGTAAAATTACTTATTTATTATGTAAAAGTTCATAGGAGGTAACGAAAAAAACGAGAGTCATTAATTGTGACCAAATGTAGGACAGCGGATATATTTTATGCCATTTCAGGGTTAGTCCCGGTAGTAAATGCTATTGAAAATTACCAGTGCAATTACCTCTGAAACTATTGCTTGTAATTAAAATTTTACGGTGTATATAACATTAAATATTTTTTTTCTTAAACTAACATTCTTCACATCTGTGGGGTCAGTTTCCAGTAATATTTTAAAACTGAAACGTGACTATGTTCTTATGCTCTGCATCTTTTATTATAAAAATATTATTGAAAGGTATAATAAATTATTACTTATTAATGTGTACTTATGTATGCAATACGAAAATTATTTAACATCCACATTTATTTGCTCATAAAGTCCATTTATATGGCACTCAAATAAAAATAAAAATTACTATGTCCTCTAGGGAGCACTATATTGAATATAGTACCTATTTTGTTGAATTATGCTTAGAAGTTTACGGAAATAGAAGAACATCCATACGAGTTATAAATATAACCCTCCTTTTAGCTTCGCCATTGGGTAACAACTAGATTGTAACAACTTTTGGAGTTGTCTAGTCAACCCCACTAATTTTATTTAGCGAGAAATGCAAATGCTTCATAGCTTCAGGACCATCGACACGAAAAGTTTTATGATATATCGAAGTGTTGGAGTCTAGCCCTTGATGTGTACTGAGTATTGAATTGCTTTGCGAAGTTGTAGCCATTATGAATATATGTCTAAATCAGTGATTATGGGAATAGATCCGCCGTCGCGAGGGTCCCTCTCCAGCATTGGGTCTTCAGAGCTGCTGGTCGCAGGTCCATACCTACTTACAGCTTGTAGGGCCACTTGCATTATTACGGAGAGTTGTTACGTGACTACCCACTACTAATAGGAACATGTTTTAGGATTTATTTTTTTTCCAAAATATAATTTGACTTGTACATCAACATAAATTACCATACACTACCATAAAAATCGCAATGCGGTGGTGGTTACAATTCTACTGAAGCAGAGCGGAGCTTAGCGGTGCATAAATTGACCAATCTCAATGCTCGAATTTTTTCGAGTGAAGATTTCGAGCATTGCGATTGGTCGATTCATGCACCGTTAAGGTCCGCTTCGTTTTAGTGGAAACGCAGCTTTATAGTATGCGTTATGTTCGTATATGCGACTGACGATGTCCCCATCACAAACAAGTCTCAGAACTGATTGTGGAAAAATTGTCAAGCACATTCAACTCGCATACAAATGTTAAGTCGCTGGGGTGAGTGTCGCATTGCGTCGCTGACGCACCCTTTTGTTTCGATATAAAATAATTTAATTTACTTTTAATAAAATCTGAAAGTCAACGTCAATGAAACATTCTAAAAATGTATTCAATATAATTAAGATTTATTTTACCATCGGTTATTTTGACCGAAATAAAAGTCAGACGTAATTTTTTTTAAGTGTATTTATATTGTTACGGGAAGTGGGTATAGGGATTGGAAGGAAACAACGATGTTATTCAAGCCCGTATAATTCGTTGACACGTGGTGCCTTCCACAGAGCACTCACAGTCTATAACACAAACACCGACAATAGTTACAGAATCGACGAGCTACAAACACACAGAGTATGTGTTCCGACCAACACACTACTACTATAACGTCTCTTCACTATACTGTTCACTTCAACACTTCACTTTCACTTGTAACTTTTCTTCTTTCCTGTATGCTACTCGTATCTGAACTGCCCTCTGTCCGCGACTGAAGCTCCTTATATACCCCGCAGAACCTTCTAGAAGCTTTTATTTCGATAGTCATTTCGTTCGTCATTTGTTTCGTTCCAGAATGTTCAATTTCGATCGTCTTTTCGCTCGTCTTTTGTTTTTATCATTTGTTTCGAACTTTCTAGAATGTTGACGAGATTCTTTATTTAAATAGTCGAGGAGCATTTCCTTCTAGAAATATCACCATCATCATCATCATCGTTACACTACCCCCTCCTTAGACATGCTCGTCTCGAGCATCATTAGAGCCGTAGTATTGTGCTAACCTATCCACATGCACAACTTTCGCAGGACTTCGTGACGTTTTCCGAATTCTGTAAGTTACGTCGTTGAGCTTTGTAATAACTTGATACGGTCCCTCCCAGCTTGGCTGTAACTTCGGTGATTTACCTAGCTTTCGCACAGGGTTGTGTAGCCAAACTAAAGAACCTTCTTCAAATCCTCTTGAGTTAACATTTCTGTCATATCGCGTTTTCATCCGATCGCTGGCACGCAAATTGGCTTCCCTCATGTGTTGATGTACGTCTTCCATACGCTTTCTTAGTTCATCTGCATATTCTGTGACATATCTTGGTGCATCCGGAGGACACCCTGCCAAAAGCGTTGCTGGAAGTCGAAGCTCTCTGCCAAAGTTCGCTCGAGCTGGCGTAGTACAAGTACTTTCATGAACAGCCGTTCTATATGACAAAAGAAACAGAGGAATATACTCGTCCCAATTTCTCTGATGTGAATCAACCACTTTTGCCAGATGCTGCTCCAAAGTTCGATTAAAACGCTCCACCATTCCATCGGATTGTGGGTGATATGGTGTAGTTCGCGTTTTATGTATCCCCATTAACTTACAGATTTCCTGGAACACATGCGATTCGAAATTTCTTCCCTGGTCACTATGAATTTCAAGTGGTAACCCAAATCGACAGAAGACCTCGTTCACCAATCTTCTCGCTACAGTGACAGCTTCCTGATTAGGTAACGCAAACGCTTCAGGCCATTTCGTGAAATAGTCCATAACCACGAGAATATAACGATTTCCATTATTGGACAAGGGAAATGGACCGGCAACGTCTATTGCTATCCGTTCCCAAGGAGCTCCGACGTTATACAACCGTAACGCCCCTCGACTCCGTGTATGGGGTCCGTTAACCGAAGAACATCGTTCACATTTCCTGCACCAGTCCTCGATATCTTCCTTGCAATGTAACCAATAATAACGTTGCCGTATTTTCATAAGTGTCCTTTTTACTCCGAGATGCCCACCCGATGTTCCGTCATGGTAAACTCTTAGTACTTCCGAAATTTTTGCTTTCGGTACAATAGTTTGTAGATGGGTGTCGTTTCCAGACACATTTTCCCATTTTCGATGCAAAACTCCATCACAGAGGACCAAACTATTCCACTGTGCCCAATAACTTTTAGTGATTGCGCTCATACCAGATATCTCACTCCACCCGGGACGAGGAGTTCCACTTGTCATCCAATCCAGAATTGGTTTCAAATTTTCATCCTCATTTTGAGCTCTACGCATAGCATCGTTGCTAAAGTCATCATCAAGGGCATCTGTTCTAATCAGTCGGACTGTAACTTCATCTCTTGCTTCCTGTCTTCCACAATGCTTACAATTCTCAGAGCAGGGCCGTCTTGACAAAGCATCAGCGTTTCTATGGGAACTTCCACTACGATGCTCTACCTCAAAATCGAATTCTTGTAGTTGCTCAATCCAACGTGCAACCTGATCTTCCGGATTTTTGAACTGCAGTAACCACTTCAACGCCGCGTGGTCTGTTCTGACATGAAACTTCCGCCCTAGCAAATACTTCTTGAAGTGTTGTAACGTTTTTACTACAGCTAGTAGTTCTCTTCTCGTCACACAATAGTTCCTTTCAGGTTTGGACAACGATTTACTGAAGTAGGCTATGACCACTTCCCCGTCCTGTGTCTTCTGCGACAATGTTCCTCCGATGCCTACATTGCTCGCATCGGTGTCAACTATAAAATCACCATTCGCATCAGGATATCCGAGAATTGGAGTTTCACATAGCCGATCTTTCAATTCATTAAAAGCTGCCTCACATTCTTGGTCCCAAACAAATGGCCGTTTTTCTTCTGTGAGTCTATGCAGTGGTTTGGCAATATCGGAAAAATTCTTTACGAAACGACGATAATACGAGCATAGTCCCATAAATGCTCTTACTTGAGTTTTATCGGTTGGAGTAGGCCAATCTTTCACTGCGGAAATCTTTGCTGGATCAGTTTCCACGCCCTCTTCAAATATAACATGCCCCAGATATTCAACTTGGCGTTTGAAGAAAGAGCACTTCTTTAAGTTTAATTTCAAGCCTGCTCCTCTTATTTTGTTGAACACGCTCTCCAACTTCTTCAGATGGTCGTCGAAGTTCCGTCCGATTATTATTATGTCATCGAGGTACACCAGACAAGCTTCCCCTAACAGACCGGCTAGTATACGCTCCATTAATCTCTCAAAAGTGGCTGGAGCATTACATAATCCAAATGGCATCACCTTGAACTGCCAAAGTCCTTTCCCTGTGGAAAATGCCGTCTTTTCCTTGTCACTGGTATCCATTTCCACCTGCCAGTAGCCACTTTTGAGATCAAGCGTGGAGAACCATCTCATGTCATTTAAAGTGTCCAGCGTGTCGTCTATCCTTGGTAGTGGGTAGCTATCTTTCTTTGTCACATTATTTAATCGCCGATAATCGATGCAGAACCTGGTAGACCCGTCTTTCTTCTTAACTAGGACAACTGGAGAACACCAAGGGCTAGAAGATGGTTCAATGACTCCATTACCTTCCATCTCCTTTAGCATGTCCTCAACTTCCTTTTCTCTAGCGAACGGTATCCGCCGAGGCCGTTGGCGGATTGGTTGCTCGTTCCCGGTGTTGATCCGATGTCGAAATAGCCCTGTTCTTCCAATGTCCGCGTCCCCTCTGGAGAAAATGTCGCCGAAGTGTCGAAGTAAATTTTTCGCTTTTGTCAGCTCCACTGTGCTTAAATCCCCCTTGCAGTTATCTAGGACGTTACTAAAATCAACCGCATTTGAGTGAGTTTTCTTCACTTCGTCGCAATTTCGAAGCCAGACTATTTCTTCGCTCTCACCGATCAGACACCCCTTCTTCAGTATTTGAGGATCATCACTCAAATTCAAGACCGGTACCGCCATCTTTTGTGTCGTTCCAACAACCGTTCTAGCCGGTAACCATGCGTTTTCTCCTTTGACTCTCTCTATAACCAAACAATTTTGTCGATCAGTGCTTACATTTTCGGCTAACTTTATCGGTACCAAAGTCTGAGTTCGTGGTGGTAGCTTAGTGTCCTTAAGGCAGTAGACTTTACCTCCCCTGGCTCCCTTCATTGGAACCTCAATCGATCCACACTTAAGGATTCCGGATTCAATATCAAGTTTGCACTGATGTTCTTTCAGAAAATCCAAACCGATGATGCAGTCATCCACAATTTCAGCTATCACCGCCCAATGCCAGTAAAGCTTGTCACCAACCTTAATCGCCACCTTCTGCTCCCCTCTTACAGGTATGCGCTGGCCGGTAGCCGTTTTCAACTGCACAGTCTCTCTGCAGGAATATAATTTTCTACTATTCCGTGTCATCTGAACCCCCACTACCGTACGCGAAGCTCCTGTGTCCAAAGTCAGTTGGCATGCAGTTCCATTTATTCTTCCATCGACGGTTAAGCTGTTCCCATCTGAGCTTTGATAGATCATAAAATTTGGGGTTCCCTGATTACCGGCCAGCGCCCACCCCGTAGCTCTGGCCTGTTTTAGTTTTCCGAATTCTCCGACGCTTGTGTTCCAGCGTCGGTTCGCCTTACCGAGCTACGATTGGGGCAACCATATCTCAAATGCCCACGCTCTCCACACCGGTAACAACGCGGAGCAAAGGTCCGCCGTGGTATTTCCCGCTCTTCTGTTGAAACAACTTTACGCACAGAGCCGCTCTTGGGATCCCGACGTACCGCCTCCACCTCGAGAGCGTGTGCCACCGCTTCTTTGATGTTTTCATGGTGTGCTAAGCGTACTGTTGCCCTCACTTCTTTGTCGTTGATTCCATCGACAAACGTCTGCAACAGCATACTGTCGACTAGGTTCGCTGGTGAAGATTGATATGCCTTTCTCACCAGTTTCTCCACTTCTAGAGACCACTGTTGCAGATTTTCGTTGGATTTCTGGGATCGATCACGAAGCTGGGCCCGGTAGGCATGTTCTAGATGCGAGTCGCCATACCGGGACTCCAAAGCATCCACCAACTCCTGGTACGAGGCATTAGGTTCTACAGCCTCAAGTACCGACGTGGCTTGTTCACGCAATGCCAAAGTGAGAGCTGTCTTTGCTTTTTCCTCGCTCCAGTTGTTTAGTTCCACAACAGCCAAAAGTATGTGTAATGTAATGTGTGTGTAATGTATGTGTTCCGACCAACACACTACTACTATAACGTCTCTTCACTATACTGTTCACTTCAACACTTCACTTTCACTTGTAACTTTTCTTCTTTCCTGTATGCTACTCGTATCTGAACTGCCCTCTGTCCGCGACTGAAGCTCCTTATATACCCCGCAGAACCTTCTAGAAGCTTTTATTTCGATAGTCATTTCGTTCGTCATTTGTTTCGTTCCAGAATGTTCAATTTCGATCGTCTTTTCGCTCGTCTTTTGTTTTTATCATTTGTTTCGAACTTTCTAGAATGTTGACGAGATTCTTTATTTAAATAGTCGAGGAGCATTTCCTTCTAGAAATATCACCATCATCATCATCATCGTTACACTATCATAGCTTTCAAAATGAAAATTGTTCTGATAATTTTGAAAGAATGTTTCATACAGCTGACGTTCACTTCTGATTGATGATGACATTCTCATCAATATCAAAAATACATTCAATACTAAAATACATTTAAAAGAGTATAGCTCAAAGAAGATAGCTGCGGCCCCTATCCCGGGCCTCAAAGAAGTGGAATGGAGATTAGTGGTTCATGAATTGACCAATCACAACGCTAACGCTAAATCTCCACTCAAAAATTATCCAGGGTTGTGATTGGTTAATTCATGCACCGCTTAGCTACACTCCGCTTCGCTTCAGTGGAAAGTAACTAACACCTCGAGTGTAAAAGAAAAAGTTGTATTGATGAGTGAAAGTTGTATTGTTATAGGTCATGCAAATATATATATATATATATAAATGTGGGTATCCGTAACAACCAATGCAAGTCTGCCTCTAGTGCCAACCCTTCGCAAAATGGGTAGTTAATGCACTTGACCACATTTATGGTGCTGGTCAATTTGAACATTCGCTGTTTGTTGTTTTAATTTGTTTGACCAAAGCGTGCAGAGATGATTTGGAAAGATTATTCGTCAAAAATTAACTTGAACCCAATGAAAATTCGCTTGAACTAAATGAAGATTTAATAAAATCTTCATATTTCAATAGATTTTCAATTGATTCAAAAGAACCAAATTAATATTCGCGTGAACCAAATGTTACATCTGGTACACGCGAATTTTCGACGAAGCGGTTCTCGGGATTCGTTAATTCAAACATACGCTATGAGTTTTTTACTCATACTAATTATGTACATTGATATATTTACTAATAATTTATATATAAAATTACATGTCATTTTGGCGAGTGATCAGGTTTATCGGCGCTTTTAGGGATATATCATATTTATCAGAATCAATTTGCAATAAGCCACATCATGCTTCTAATACTATATCCAAAGCCAAAGAGCTTATTTAAACGATAAATGAATACGTGTGTATATAAAAATTTTATGTGAGAAAAAAATGTTATTTTTTTATGATTAATGGGTAAGGTATTTGAATAGAGCTCACCTATTAAGTAATAATATGACAATAAACACAGTTTGGAATGACAATTGGCTTCCAAATTAGGGTGCTGGAATACACCATTGATAAAAAAACTGATTGATTGAAACCAATTCAAAATGTGACTTTGGCTTTGTATAATCAAAAATGAAATTACAGGATTACGAATTGGCTTATTACGAATCGATAGATCAGGTATTTAGTGACTAGAAATGAATCAGTCCCCAGCATGAAAGGTTTCTTTCATTTTGTTTGGCTTTGTTTTTTATGTAGAATTATTGGGAATTTAGAATCCGATGTAGGTAATTCTAGCCTGTTCTGATTTGTCGTAGTTACAGGGTTTCTGTTGGGTTTTCATTAGAGGAATACCCGATATAGTCTAGTGTAGAAAACAGCGCTAGTAGTAAAAGGTAAAACAAGAATTTTGTTATTGCAAGTAAGAATAAATGATTTTGCGCCCCTTTGCCTGTACTAAAAGATAAATTTGATTTCTATCTCAAGACATAACGAGAAAAGATATTAACAGAGACATGGCACATTGTTACACTCGTGACAAATAACATTTAACAGAGAACAACCCGAAAATTAAACAAACTATGATGGTAATTGTAGGATTTTTGTCAAAAGCTTTTGGAAAATGATTTTTTGACTTCCATACACAAATTGCCTATTACTGAACTTCCGTCTGTTTGTTTGATTTATCCATAAGTGGATGTGCCTTTTGAACCGTAATATATAGGAAGCTTAAATGTTCACATATACATATATTGCAGTGCTAAAGCGGATTTGTCAGCAAATGATAATGCTTAGAAAAAAAAATCAATGCGCTAACCATTATAACAAACGCAATAAAAAATTAGAATCTGAAACGTGTTTTTTCAGTGATTTTGTTCTATAATAAAAATAGTAATAGTTACATTATCAGAATTGGTACGATAAGATGTAGTCGAACAGCTAACATTTTTTTTTATAATAAATACACGAAATTTGTTTATGTGCATTTATTCCGAAATCCCAGGTATTTCCGAATAGATATAATAGTAATAAATAAATAAATATTTGTGGACATTTCACACAACACCATCTAGCCCAAACTAAGCAAAGCTTGTACTATGGAACTAGATGGCTGATAGAATACATATATACTTTTTTTTTGTAAATAAATAAATAAATATTTGAAGACATTTCACACAACACTATCTAGCCCAAACTAAGCAAAGCTTGTACTATGGAACTAGGTGGCTGATAGAATACATATATACTTTTTTTTTTTTTTGTAAATATATACATATGATACATAGAAACACCCAGACACAGAACAAACATCCATGCTCATCACACAAATGTTAGCCCTCGGTGGGGATACCCACGACCTTTCAGTTCAGCAGGTAGACGTAGACACTACCAACTGAGCCACAAGGCCACTCTAGTGAGCCACAAGTATAATCTGAGTGTTTTTAAATCACGAATAGGTACCTTCTAGGTAAGTGCGCTACATCGTAGACCGTAACGATCGCTTAACATCAGGTGAGTCAGCGGTCAAGCGTAAACCTTTTATCAATAAAAAAAATGAGTCTTCATTGTTTACCTTGTTTGCAAGTAAGTTGTTTGCAAGTCATAGTCATACTTCACCTGTTTTGTTTTCGTATTGGAATCACGAATGGCTAGGATTGTTAGCAATAAATACTATTCATATTATTTTCCAAAGAAACCAAAGATCTTTGGAAAATATTTTTATTATAAATTTCAAACCTGAAGTCATATATCAGGTACGTAATAGGAAAAAAACCTAGTGTTTCATAATTTTATTCACGATAAATAAAATAAAAATCGGCTGACGTTAGCTTACTTAGGAATCATTTTTCTCTTTTGGAATGCGCGCCGCATAATTCTCTTAAAGCTGTTTTCTTTTCACAAATGACATTATCGATAAGAATCTTTAGTTATCATTTGCCACAAATATATGAAAATACTAAAACATTCCTGACACTTTCCAGGCGGTAGCGTATGTTCATCCCCAGATCTCGACGGCTCCAAGCTGGGTACATCGCCACAAATAAACCGCTTCTTGGCGCGCGAGCCTCCTGATGGCTGTGAAAAGGTATAGTCAATAAATTTTATAAACCGTAAACTTACAATATGCAGAGTTGCACACGTTAGTTCCCTGTGTCGGATGCCGTATCATCCCTAACTAGCGCGTTTGTGAAAATGACGATGCGACATAGGATTGATCTAGGAAACTAGGTTTTTTCTGTGAAAATTTTCCATGTCTGATACCAAAGAAGCCTAGTTGCCTGGAAGAGATCGCTCTAAGCGATAAGTACTTAATATTATCTTTGTTTTTTGTTATCATGTGGTTTTTAATAAAGTGTTATCTATCTATCTATCTATATCTGTGATAGTTTCCCATCAGACAGGAAACACCAAAGAATTATTTGTGACATTTTTCCCATATCTGAAACCAAAGAGGTTTTTGTGATAGTTTACCATTTCTGAAACGAAAGTGTTCTATGTGATAGTTTTCCCATGTTTGAAAACAAAATGTTTATTGTGATAGTTTCCCATGTCTGGAACCATTGTTCCTTGTGATAGATTCTCAGTCCGACCCAAAAAAACGTTAGCATAAGTTTTACTACGAAAATAGCTCTTGTGCAGTGAATTATTTTATGTTAATTTTATAGTATACTAGTTGCGCCCCGCGGCGTTACCCGCCGTTTTACATAAATTATATCAAAGGAGATATTATTTTTCGGGATAAAATGTAGCCTATGTTTTAATTCATGGTGTCAGCTACCTCCATACCAAATTACATCAAAATCGGTTTAGCCGTTTGAGCGTAAAGAAGTAACAAACATACAAACACACTCACAAACTTTCGTCTTTATAATGTTAGTGTGATAATATTTTATTTATTCAGAAAAATCTACAGCTCTTAGTAACTTAAATATAGCTTATAATACATATTAGCTCAAAGTTATGATTATTGAATGTGTGTGGTTGTTTCAGGTGAGTTTGAAGGCGGGCGAGGGCGCGTACATGGAGCCGCCGGCGATGAAGGCGGTCCCCGGGTTCACGCTGCGGCCGTCGCTCGGCTCCGCCTTCCAGCCGCTGCAGCCCGCCTCGCCGCCGCACCTGCACGCGGACCACCACTGACCGCACACTACTACCAACTACTCGTAACACACTAAACAAAAAAACGGCTCTTCATTTGACTGCGTCGTGAACGTTTTTACTTTTATTTTTGCTAACTCGTTTCGTAATGGTAAATGATGATGAAATGTTCTTTTCACTTCAGTAGCTCAAACATGTAGGTTTTGCTGCCTGAAATCAGTGAGCAAAATGCGATTTTGCTCACTGAGTGAGACAAAGTAACTTTTTAATTATTTTTTTCAGAAAGCCGCGAATATCTTATTTAGCCTTGGGTTAATCATACAATTCGAAACATTCACACTCTATCTCTTTCCCGCCATTAGAAAGAGAGAGAGAGACAAAGACCAGCCCTTTCGAAGTTTCGATTTTGAATTCGACCTCAAAGACAAACACGTTCGGAATTTCGTACTAACTAAAGAAATTTTGCAAAAAGATAATTATGTCTTTTAATGTAATTTATTGAATTTTTAACTTATTGTTGTATTTGAACGAAAATAAGTATTTACTGCAAATAAAACTGATATTTAACCTGCAAATATTTATTATCTCCTAAAGTGTTCTCGCTGCTGAAGTGAAAAGTTATGTGTGTTACACGAGAGCAAAGTTTTTTGCATCTCATGCCTTTGTATCCCTCGCCACACTCAGGATTCAAAATCAGCACTCTCAGCAAAAAACGAGTTTGCTCTCTTGTTGCACAAATAACTATTGTACTGTCAGTACCGGACTTCATAAGATTCGTTTCAGACAGTTAATAAAATTGTGAAAAGTAACATACAAAGGGATGTGTTCATTTTAGGTCAATGTACATTTTAGACATTAACATGTCTGACTCTTTACGCATTTCCAAACTGGCACATCTGAAGAGCACGGCTTGTTTACAATACCGTGTTTTTTTTTTTTTTTGTTCCATTAATACCATCGGTGTTTCAACAAAAATGATATAACGATCACGATCACTGTCTATGAAAGTTTCGAGATATCCCAATGTACAATTTATCAGTTCTGAACACCGTGAATTGGAAAGACGCAGTCGAATTGAGAGCCTTTTTTAATTTAGAAGTATTGTATCAAACGAGCGTTTGACCGATGAAATCTGCTCGAAGCCGCGTCGCCGAAATTCGTATCGCTATTATATTCCATCACGACAATACGATACGTTTCTCATAATGATAGTTTCACACAGAGGTAGACTGTTGGGTCACTAATGTTTAGACATATAATCTTGACTAATTGAATTATTCTGCTACAGTGACAGTTAGCAACAAGTAGACGATGGTAGCATTGGCAAAAATAAAAATAAACATGTTTCTGTAACACAGATTAAGAATTTTTCGCTACGCTAATCAATAGATTTATTATCAATATATGGAATCCATGTCCACTATTTATTGCCAAACATATATGGAAATATGAATATTTCTGACAGCGGTTATAATAATATGTCCATATTTTTGTACATGCATTTTAGTACATCACTAGTATGGCGTAAAACAATGCATAAAATTATCACGTATTTTAGCTATTAATTTATCTTCACATCACGCCAACTTGATGCAATGTATGACGGGAAAGTCGGAATAAAGTGGATACGTTTTATATAGACTGAGTACCGAACAGCATGGGCGTGTATAAGGGCGGGGCGGGAGGGCCAGGTCCACCCCAGGTTTTTGGGTTACCCATCTATCTAAGTAATATAGAGATCTTAGTAGCCAGGCCCCCCTAGAAAATATCTATAGATATGTCAATGACGAACACGTAAAATATATGGCTCCTTCCATCGCGATAAAACTTCCATGGTATGCCATGACTAGAGACCGGATTATATGTATTTTCATATGCATTTGCATATTTAACACATTTTCAGCGATCATTGCATATTTTGTCTGAAATTTAGTGATCATGCATATTTTCGCTGTATTTACAACATTTTTCGGTAGGTTACCATATAAGCGTAAAATTATGTCTTACTTCGTTCTTATTATGTCGTACTTCGTTTAATTGTATTGAGTATTAATATTATTATAGACTATAATTTATGGTCTACAAGATTTTTAAATTTTGAACGAATACATAATTTACAGATTTAATGCGGATTTAAAAGTAAAAAAAAAAATATGGCACTTTATCCCTTTTTAACTTTTTTAAAATTCATCATTTATGTTGCGTATTTTAACAATTTTCATGCATATTTCAAGCTTTTTATGTTGCTTGTAATCCGGTCTCAAGTCATGACAAAGATTTATTTCTGCCACGTTGATGACTGACAGCAAGTAGACGAAGGTGGTGCCAACAAAAACATGTTTTCAGTTGTTTATAAGCATTGTCGTGAATGTTCACGACAATGTTGAAAATTTTGCTAAGCGTGAATATGTCCAGCGGACTCAGTACGTGAGATCCAAGTTTAAACTCGCATCAATCTCCTCTGTTAGAAACTTTCATTGGTTTCCCAGCGTTTCTCGTGTCAACGGCGACTCCACTTTAATCTGTTGTGACAATAAATTCATCCTTCGACTTATGTATAGACCATGTATACTGAGAGTTATGTTGTTTGTCAGTTTCCATCTAATTATGAGTCAGATTTATGTCTCAATTATTGGTCCGTCTTAGACGTGTGTATGTTTTTTTGCGGATATCATTGTCTTTTCGGAGTAACCAAAGCGTAGTTTGTTCAAATTATCTCGTTCCGTATGTTTTAGAAAATATTAGTTTTCGAAAGGGGTTTGGGCAAATTTGTATGGATACTCTATATTAATTTTAATGAGCGACGGATATGGTGTGCATGCATCTCAAATTGAAGGTTTTGTTTGTGCTACGTTTTATATTTTGGAAGTAAAGTGATATTCCAGCGCAAAAGTAGATTAGATTTGTAAGAAATCATTTTTTTTAACTAATAATTATTGTGTAATCACAAATACTAGTAGCATTTTCTTTATCTTGTGATAAAATCATGACTATCTACAATAACTGGAATTATCCTATCTATGTCCTCAGTGTGTGAGTGACAGTTTTGTTAAACATATTCAAGAAATTACGAATAGGATTATTTGTTTCTTTTTATAAACCACTTCATATTTTTAGAAAATTCTAAATTCAAAATTGGGTCACAATACCACTCCTACTCGATGCAGATCTAACTTTAATACTATAAAATGCACATTAAGAGTGTAGTTAGGTCATCGCCCGTCTCGCTCGCGCATATCAACGATTTTAAATATATAAAATGACTGAATGAACTATATAAAATCGTCGTTTAGAAAACTAGAAAACAACACAAATGTTCAACTAAAAATTCAATTTGATCCAAGTTAATTTTTATGCATAAACTCATTTTTAGAAATTATCGTAAATATTATTTTTATGTATAAAAATTTGCCAAATTGAAATTTTTGTTGAAAATTTGTGATGTTGTTTTCCAGTTTCCTAAACGACGATATTTTTATAAGTTCATTCAGTCATTCTATATCTACAAAAATATTGGTATGCGCGAGCGAGACGGACGATGGTCGAACTACAAACTTAACACCTATCATTTGATGTAGGTATTAACTGTTGAAGTATTTTTACAAGTTCATACAAGAATGCCCATTCTCCTTTCGCCGGACTAGATAAATTGAACGGACAATCACAACATGCCTTTTTACTGTGTAATATAGCGTATCTAACATGATCATCGGAAGTACTAACATATTCCATATACGTTTGTAAATATACATCCGATTGCTGCACCTAACTTCTCCCATTAATAAATACATTTATATACTCTGTGTTTCCTAACTTGTCTTATGATGTACACAACAACAAGGTGATCGCCAATGAGTGGCAATTTCGTAAACAAGTGCTCTAATTGGTTGCTTCGCCATTGTTGTTTATATTTTAAGAATTGAAACCAGAGTTTAATTAAGTTTACCGGATATTTTGCATGAATGTATAACATTGACTGTATCTAATACACAAATTAGAAGTAGATGGCGGAGACAATCTTGTTATAGTGACTTATTTTTATAATGGACTCTTTAGACATGTTAAGAAACATTACTCCAACTTAATTTTTATTTCATGACTGGATAATTATATATTTGATCTCATTTTATGTATTATTTTGGGTAAAGTTTTGTATTTTGTAATGCTGCCTTTTTCACGTGCTTGCATCACGAGCTTGTGGTGTGAAGTTTATATAAGGTGTAACACTGAACAACATATATTTTTGGTGTTATTGTTACTCTACTTTATAAATATGATTTTACTACGGATTCTATCATGAAATGTCTAGTAAAATTAAATATAATAAAATAAAAAAGGGAATGAAAGGGTCTGAACATTTTTCTATGGAATCTGGTATATCCACCCGCTGTACATATTTTTTTAAAGTTTTCACGTTAAATGAAATTGGGATAATATGGGTCATAGACTTCTATAGATACTCTTAGGTGTATGTTGACAACAGGAATATAATAACACACAGTTGACGCCCTAAGATTTATTTCGTTTCAGGCGATATATAGTTTTGATTCGATATTTTGTCAACTAGTTACTAGCGTGCAAGTTCGCCGATGCATTCAGTTGAATCAATTTCACGCGGATAGAACATTCCATCACTAAATCGTTTCTGTGACGTCAAAATCGATACCAAAAATGTGGCACGCGAGGTTTTTATATAAATGAAGTCGCATGCGTCGTCTAATATGTCTGTGATATGGGTAGAGGACAATTATAGAAATAAAAAATGGCAAGTAATTTCTTGTCCTAAAGTGTCAAGTATAATTATATTTGGTGGTAAATATCGACATATGAGAACAATAGGGTTCTTTAAAAATGTGTGTGTAGATGCATTCCAAAAACATTGATATTTTCATCATACGCGGAAACTTTGAAATAGAATCAAAATGACGGCGGGTATGCCTGAAAGGTTCTTCCATCTCTATTTATCTTTACCAAAATATGGCTTCATCGGCTGTTATTTTTCACGATATCTAGTTTTATTGCATAGATTCATAATGATGAGTACAATAACACCTTAGAGTATGTCCGTAGTTCACTGATACATCATGTATCCGTGTGAAAATGAGCAAAGGTTATGTTTAACTTACAATTTTTGTAACTTGTTTTCGGACCAAATATGTTAACTGGGCCACAGCATCATAGTTCATGGTCATATCGGTTGCTAGAACATTTGTAATACAAAAGCTTTAAATTGTGGAACTTGGTATTGGGATGTGGAGGTAACAGACTGAATTTTTAAACTTTACTCATACTTTGATACAGGTACCGTGAGTTTGTTTTTTATGTAGTGTACTCAGAAGTGCCTCGTATGGCTTACGTTATTATTGCGTATTGTTTGGACTCGAATACCTTTTTGAAACATGTTATTTTTTCGTTCTACAATTGACGTGGCGTCAATATCTGTATCAGGTGTTACGAGTTGTAATTATTAAGTTTTGTGAGCGATTCAGTTTAGTAAGGGAGGACCAGCCGGGTTTACGATCTCTCATTTTGGCCAAAATGCGTTTTTATCATCGAGACTGATAAAATTAAATGTAGTGGTGAACGTTGACAACATGAAATAGTAAGATCTGCTTTTGGACGCGCGATTATTTTTTTAAACCTTTTGATAAATTTCGACGGCAGATAATATATATTTTGGAAGGCTCACCTTTGGACTACATAAAAAATAATATAGTATTTTAAATCTTGACATTGCTCAAATCAATTTTTTTATTAAGAGCCATACTTATGATATACGCCGAATTTGGAAAATTTAACTTAGTATGTTAATGTTTTCAGTTGCTAACGTAAACTAGTGTATTGATTATTCGATAACGAATGTGATAATGTAAGTGAAATAATTGTTCGACGCTGAATGTGGCTGGACAAGTAGGAATACGAGAGCCCGCTCCGGTCGGCGGTCGACTGCGGTCGTTACGCGCCAGTTGTGCGGGACTCGAAGGTGCTGCCTAGTGATCGTAAGTGTACAGATTAACTTGGCTTGTGGCAGAGCAACAGGGTGTTTTGGATGCGAGTATTTTGTATACGCACTGGATGGCATGATCATTGAATTGACCATGAATACAACTAGAGTACGAGGCAAATCTTTTTGAGGTTTCTGATATGAAACATTTCGTGTACGCATGATTCGTGGATCGCAACGCACACAAATGCAGAACTTTTAACTAATACGCGGTTTAGTATATAGAGGTGCGGGACGAATGGGCGGCGGCATATCCCTGTCTCTTTCTGATTCCCTTATACACCTAATAAGTGTATTGCGTTACCATTTGTCCTAATATCCGAGACATCAAAAAAATTTACACGTAGTTATACCCTTAACAAACTTTTTACGTACTAACTTATGTACCTAAAATGTGTGAAAATGGAACAGCGCCCCCGTACGGATCCGATCGGACCATTTATTTTCATACGATACAATTTTCGTAGTATCTTAAAACGTTTGCTAAGGGCACTGTACTGTTCAAAGCCTATCTATCGTATGTTTTTAATTTTTACTCGCGTTTTCCAGCTTGCGTCGCCTTGGCAAATGTTATAGTGATCGGCACAGCTATTTAGTCGTGAAAAAGTAACCAACAGAGGGCCTATAGTGCGACTTTTATTTATAGTGCTCGAGCGCATTTACGTAAACTGTTAAATGTACGAAATAGAACCAAACCATGTCAACTAGCTGTACTCACCTGTATGATTTTGTTTCCATACAAATCGTAATCTATGTAAACGCGCTCGATTATTATAAAACCAGATAAAGGCCAGATATTTCATTGAATTAATAAGGTGAATAATATATGGAATAAAATTTAGTATTTAGATGCAGTGTTTTTATTACTGCGAAAAGGCTTTGGACGGTAGCAGCCCAACAATGCTGATGAGCTAAAATTCATTTTTGATATGTACAAATAATTTTAATCACAGTTTAAAGCATCGAAGCCGATCTAGATCGAGACGAGGCGCCAACGCCACTCCAAAGTTAAATGTTTTTATTAGTAGTAATAAAATATGTATCGTGCGGAACATTAACATGGAAGAGAAGCCGAGCCAGTATTTAAAATCCGGATTTCTGTGTAAAATGTTCAGAATTAAGTGCAATATAAATATAGCAGTAATGTTAAACGAGCGAACTGTTTTTTCGATGTAAACTGTTACTAAGCTCTTCATCGCCTACGATCTTCTCTCCGTTGCTCGACTTGTCACACTAAACACGCAATGTATATTGTATGCTTGGTGGTTCATGTTTGCATAGCTTCCTAATCGCTTCCATGTCGCTTCTAGATTCCCCACACACTTAAATCCAAAACAATATAATGCTTTACTAAAAATATAATTAGACGTATGTCACAGGTCCAGGTTGTATTTTAGGATTTAAATCATTTGGCCCTAGTTCACAGGAATTTAACATGGTCTTTATTTATTTAAGACGCCCGGGTGGGTGACGCAGTCGTTTCAGTAGCGCGTGACATCTGTTTTACTTTTAGATATGATATTGATTACTATAATTAAAGTATACGATCGTTGACCACATAAAACACTATAACAATGTGTTCAGTATTATTTTTATATCTATAGTTTGTCCGAAATAAACGTCCGAAAATAAACATTTTCATATCCTATATATATATTTAAATAACAATCATATATATCAATTGTTCTGGATATTTGGTCATAATGTTCTTATGTGGCTATCGTTCGTATATTTAATTATTTTATATCGATCATAAAGCTGTAGCGCGCAGCGACAGCCAATGCATCTACCAAGGCGCCATAACCAATGGTTTAATGTACGATCATGTTAGTTTCAGTGAAATTGGACCGAAACCTCTCCGTTACGTAATATAAGAGTTTAGTAAGTAAAATGACCTGCAATAGTAGCTGTTGATCAATGTGTGCTATGTAAAATTGTATTGGTCCTCTTACCTACTCTATTAAAAGTAACACCCGACTGCGGAGAGTTTCCTGATCAAAGATGTTTTCCGGAGTAATTTTCTCGAAAAATATTGCCGATTCACCCGCGACACCGCCAAAGCATCTTCGTTCGGGAAAGGGCAACCTTTTTTAAAGTACATAAAGATATTTTTATATGTTCAGGGTAGAACGTGCGAGATGTAACATAAACAGGGCATCAAGACTGCTAAGTGAACATCACTCGCTCGCCGCTCGCTGATACGATTCAAATACAATTTTGACAAATTGTTATTCTATTTATATAGTAATAGACTAGCAATTCGTCTAAATTTACTTTGAATCGTATCGGTGAGCGGCGAACGAGTGATATTCACTTAGCAGCCTTGAGGCCCAGTAACTGCTAGGACCTTAGATTTGATAGTTCTTTTTATAGATGTTTATTTTAATTTCAAGTTTGCTTTTAAATGGACGATGAGTTTGTAATTTTTACTACGAAATTAGATTAAAAAATACTAACATTTAAACTAAACCAAAAGTGCCCATTGAGATAAGTTTATAATTTAAGCAAGCCCTTTTGTTCGGCGTTTTGTTAATAAATAATGTTTAGGCAAAACAAAATTAGAAATTAAGGTAAATTATCGAACGGTTGTTGAATTTTAGTTATCTAAAATTGTTGAGGTTTATTGATAATGAAAAATTCGTTTAGTTTTTTTTACAATTGACGCTTAACAAAGGGCTTGTTTAGTTAGAGGCATTAATTAACATCAATATGAATAATATCTACTTTAAGTAATAAAATAAGAATGGTTTTATTATAGTTTTGTTTCAAAGAAGAAATTCTAATTACTATTTTTGTTTCCAATATTTTATCACTTATCTGTTTTCACTGTAATGTATCTTGCTGTATTGCAGACATATCCAATATACAGACTGATTTAATACAAGCATTTTATTTATCGTAATGATCACAATAGTTAATTGCATTCTGGTACAACGTCCTGGCTAAAAGAGAATATGGAAAAAAATGAATATATAAATACTTTTAGGGTTCCGTACCTCAATAGGAAAAAACGGAACCCTTATAGGATCACTTTGTTGTCCGTCTGTCTGTCTGTCCGTCCTTTATCTCAGGAACGCGTGAAGGTATCGAGTTGAAATTAAAACCATATATGCAGATCCATAGTATCTTGCTTCAGAAAGAAAAATATAGATTGAAGTTTTCGTAAAAAAAGTAACTGCCGAATATATCATAAAAACGCACATTTCGCTACTCACAAGGGAATCAAACCTATGGGTTGACTATACTTCCCGTTGACCTAGAACAATGAAAGGCAAAAAGCATTGTGTTAGCGAAAACTGGACATTTTTAATTTCATCACAAAAAAATAGTGTCTATGCAAGGAATGAAGGTCCAAATTTTAAAGTGAATTGACCGTATCATGTGGGGTGTCATATGAAAGAGCTTCATTAGCAGAAGCTAAAACAGGTTTTTAAATGTTTTTACGATGTATGTTTTTCGGTTTATGAAGGAAAATATAAAAAAAAATATGATTTTCCCATTTTATCTACTAGTTTATACGGAACCCTCGGTGGGCGAGTCTGACTCGCACTTGTCCGGTTTTTTTATTCTATAGTTACACTACGAAACCGATATAATTGTGTATGAGATAGTTCGTTCTCAAACTCCAATCACGCGCTGTGCCTTTGCGCGTTCTACTGAATTGTTGAAAGTATATTTTTAACACTCTTAAAACGGAAGTTCTAAAAGTGGTTGAATGTGTTTTTCTCTTAATTTATTTCGGTGGTTCATACTTTCATATACATAACACCTGTACAAACAGACGCTTTTATTTATTTATATATAGATGTAAAGATATAGGTATATTTATTTATTAAATCTTTGTGCTCAATCGAGTCCACTGTTGTTTCCACCACTGGCGCCAGTTTTAATTCATAATGTCCTTATTGCGCATATGGGTACAGTAGGTGGAACAGGTTTAGTGGCAGCCGTTGAGATTTTTTCATCCTTAAGACCCAATGACTACTGGGGTGGCTGTTAGAACGTATTTTTATAGAAATTAATAGCATATGGCACTCAGGGTAAAGACAAATCTAACGACACCTCATTCATCAAAATCGGTTAAGTCGTTTACACTGTATAGGAAACACATACGCCTGAATATATTATGCCATCTTATCTGCATTTCTGGGGTAGTTTCGTAAAAAAAATACTCGTTAGACATTCTGAGAATATATTACTCATAACATCTAGAATATGATACATATTACATACATATAAAAAAAAAAATAAAAAAAAAATATCACAATGTAAATGGAGTTCCAAGGAAGAATTCCAAAATATACTTGCACCAAGAAACAATACATAACAGTTTGGAAATGAAACTGTTCCAACTAGAATTTAACATTTTAACAAAACACCTATATCCAAAATAATTTTATTCTACCCTTTTGTTAATTTTACATAATTTAGGTGCAAGAATTTAAACATGAAGACACAAAAAGAAGAAAATACATACTTTATTGCTTCAAATAGAGTGAAAAAAATACAAGTTATATTAACGTGCTAGTCTTTAACTACCTTACATAAAGTAGGGTGGGTTCAAACACTATTCTGTTTTAAATAAATAAACAACCTTTCTCGTAATCGCTAAGAGAAACGTGGTCACGTGTTCCTTCTTACAATAAGGAGTAAAACGATTTCTACTCTTAATCTGATTTTGTTAATAATTTTTTTTTATTGCAATCGTAAACTGCTATGCCTCTACAGTTACAATACAGTTCAAATTTCGTTATTGCTCCGAATTAAAAGATATAAAACTATGAAAAAATCAAACCGTACAGGCATAACAATGCTTTCAACCAATAATTGCGTCAAAATATTGATTATTAGTTAAGGTCTTTACGGTCGAACTGGAATTCATATTCATATTTGTTTATTGAGATAAAAACGGAAAAATACTAATTTCAATTATCTCACAATATTCAAAAATTATTCTTAAACAATTCATGTTGTAGCAATGTTTCATTGAACATAATTTGATACGTATACCAATTCAGTTACAGGTTAACGACATTATTATGAGAAAGGTTGATTAAATGATCTATAGAGTCTGAAAAAAGTATATAAATCGTTGGGTACAATAGTCAATAAGAACTTTTTATGTAACAAAATGTCTTTTACCAAAATATAAAATATAGCCACGACGCAACGTGTATCTAGGAAAAACAGCCGGTATGAAATCTACGTACTTATGAGTAAGATCAAAGTCTGTTTTCCTTACATGTCCTGTTATGTAAACTGTAGCGGCGACCAATGAGAGCACTTATTCTTAAATTATGTGATTTCATTGGCAGCTACGGTTGTTTCCAATTTTGGACAAATAAAAAGAATATTTCATCCGATTATTTACCCGTGATCCTACTGGTTGTACCAAGGGCATAGTTTTTTCCTAAGGTATCAGGTATAGAGGTCTTCTATCAGTAAGACTACAGCCAAGGTTTATCCGTAGTTAGATTAGGAGCAATAAAAACACTTTTTCATTGGTTATAATTTATATCATGTAAAATCCATCACAAGCAATGTCAATGTCGCCGATTGTTTTATTTGTGTTGTGATTGTATCGTCGTCTCGATGATTATTGAGAAATAATGAATTGTCCGTTGTTCAGACAAGATAATTTGGCAAAGAGCAAGAAGTTTCTTTTACAAGATATCAAAATAATTCTTGCTAGCATCAATTCATATATAATGCGAACATTGCGGCCCAGTCTCGAGGGATCACAATCTCTGAAACTTGTTTCGATTTCTAGCAAATAAGAGTCCGCGCCACCACTCAGTCTTATAGACGTGGCGCTTCAATCGTATTCCGGACATACATACTATTAAGATAATTATTGTGTTCCAGATCACATTACATCGTGGTTAAATTTAATTCCAAGATTCACCATCAGACTACTTAATTTTTGGCCAGAACCGACACATGACTGACGTGACAGTGACTACTATCCGATCAATAGGTCCAACAGTTAAACAATATAACGATTTTTATATTACAGTCTTACTGATAAAACCACGGGCAAAAAAATACCTTATTACAACCAGTAGATCTACGCAGGTTACCTTCACGCGGATAACTTGAAGGTAACCTTTTAACTAGCTACTCTAGTAATTCTTAAATGCAATAGTTATTCGGTAAGGGAGCTTCTTTGAGCGAACTTCGCCTTCTGTTCAGCGATCCAGGAGTAGATCCTCTCCTTGAGTTCGGTGTTGGATTTGACTTGGTCCATCGAGAGAGGGGAGCGGTTGAACGGGTCCGATTGGTCGCTCAGTAGATGTCTGGAAAAATAACAGTATTAATAAGATATAAATACTCATTCACCGCCATAGCACAGCGGAATAGTAGCCACGATCTCGTGGCTGGCCTTCCTGTCACTTGTATCAGGTCATCTGTCCAGATGGACATATGCTAATACAGGAAGATCCTGGATACAGGCCGCTTCCGACTGGTTTTATTTGGAAATCTATGCGGGAGGCCTATGTCCAGCAGCGGACTTCTTGTGGCTGAGATGATGATGTTGATGAGTCATTATTCCGATAGTCGTATCAACACTCAAAGCATGGAGCCTTGAATAACAGGTGCGGTGAAGGTGCGGTTTTTGGAAGTCTGTAAAAAATTCATTAAAATAGTTTGATTTGAATGCTATATTAGGTACCTAGCGATGGTGGTTCTGTCGACGGTGGTCCGAGAGCTGGGCAGCACCACGGGGTCCATCATGACCGTGCTCATGATGGGGTCGAGGAACTCGTCTGGTGCGTTCGCCAGCATCTCCTCGGTGCGCTGCTTCTGCTCGGCGAAATGCGCGACGCGCGCAGACACCTCCTGCAGGGAGCCGATCAGCGACCCGCCGCCGATACGCACTGGAATACATTATTATTATTATTCCCTTTATTTAACTTCAATCTAGGGTTAAGCCCGGTCTTTTGGTGGGCATCAGTGGGGCCGAAGCTAACACTAAGAGGCCCTTTTTACATGGAATATAAAAAATACAGAAACTAGATATATGGATGGCAAATGAAACGATTGTAAGAACGTAAGGGAGCGATATAGTTGCTATGTTAACATAGACATAATTTTATTGTAACAAAAACAGACAGAAAATAAAAAATTATACACATAAAATAGGTCACAAAATTTATGCCCTGATCACTGTCACTTTTATTATTATTACTTAGCCGTGACTGGCCCACTGCAAGGCAAAGGCGTCTCTTCCCTCTTTCTATTTCTCGCGGTCGAGAGCTTCACTGATCTAGCCACTGCAGTCAAGCTCGTCTCACCATCTTTTATAAAAAAAACTAGAAACATACACTATATGTATGTATATGTCCACTGCTGGACATAGGCTTCCCCCATGGATTTGGAAGACTGTTGGAAGCGGTCTGCATCCAACATCTATGTACTTAATATAGTTTTATTCACTTTTTAACCGACTTCGAAGGGAGGAGATTATCTATTCAGTTGTATTTTTGTTATTTGTTATCTCACATTTCCGTCATTTACTGGAAAAATCTTAATTTGAAAGGAATTACTAGGAGGCAAACCTGATAGTACACTTTCAGGTCCTATAGAAATCATCAAAATCGGTTCAGAAGTTTGGTTTTTAAAACTAAAGTGAGCTTTTACAGTGGCTCTGCGCATACTTTCTTACAAAAACGTATACTAAACACCATATCAAGCGTACTAGCTACATTACTAAAATTGCTTTTATGCAGTATTAAAACAGCATTTTTACGAGCATAAGAATCTGAAACGAAATATGTTAGGCTAAATGTTGTATGAGATGGACAGATGACCTCAGACAAGTGGCGGGAAGACGCTGGGATGCAAGCCGTTTGCAATCGGTCTTTTTGGAAATCCATGGGAGATGCCTATGTCCATCAGTGGATTCCTTATGACTGAAATGATGATGATGAAATGTTGTAAGTATTCACAATCGTTCGATATTTAGTAAGTTTCGAAAAATATAGTTTCCTCTGTCAGTCCTCAATGACAGAGATCCAGTCTATCGAATTTATATCCCAGAGGTTGACAATAGTCCTGACGTCTGACGTCATTTCCTGAGGATCATTCACAACTTGTCTGAAGTAAACTCTATCTCTTTCATTTTTATGAAGCCTGACTGAGGGAAAAGTATAATTTTCGGGTACTCACCGAGCACCGCCTCCGCGAGAGTGAATAGGTGTGGCGAGTAGGAGCGGCCATCGTCGGAGACGGCCTCGCAGAACCGCTCGTTTTTCCCCAGTTCCACGTACATGCGGCAGATGTCGAGCACAGTGCGCGCCGGCTCGAACTCATACTCTTTCATGTCCTTCACCTGACGGTTCAGAAATGGAAATATCAATTTAAGAATCCGTAGTACGACCATCGTCCGTCTTGCTTGCGTATACCCAGATTTTTAAACATATAAAATTACTAAATGAACTTATAAAAAACGTTGTAAGTAAAACTAGAAAACAACATCACAAATATTCGACAAAAATTTCAATTTGATCAAAGTTAATTTTCATACATAAATATCATATTTAGAATTAAATTCTAAAAATAATTCCTACGTATGTAAATTAACATGGATAACCTGCACCTTGTTGATTTTAACTCTAGGATTTTCCTTTACAAAGCACACGCATACCTTGAAGTTTTTCTTGTTAGGTCCGACCAGATGCAGCAGGAAGTAATTGAGCATGGATGCGATCCGCTCGACGAGCGTGGGATGGCAGAACACGTAGGGCGCATGCGCGGAGAGACGCACCAGCGTGCGCACCGTGTCGCGGCCGAGGATGTTGTCGAAGCGCGCCATCATGCCGATGTGCGAGAGGTTCGACAGGTTCTGGGTGCGCTCTTGGGGTGTTAGATTCGCCCATTCACCGTTGTCTCTGTGAAACGGATGACAAACAATCGTTTTTAAGCCTAGATCCAAAAAGAGGGGGTGTTCTAAATTTAAAGTGTGTATCTGTGTGTGGCATTGTAGCTCTCAAACGGATGGACCGATTTTGATAGTTGTTTTGATTGAAAGAGGATTTCACGAGAGTGTTCTTAGCTATGTTTCATCAAAATCGGTTCAGCCGTTTTTTTACTGTTTTTTACAAGTATAAGTTTTAGAGTTTTCTAAAACTTATACTTGTTATATTAAAAATATTCAATGCTTCATCCAGCGGTTTTACATATGAGTATGTTATTGTTTTCAGCCCATAGTGTCCCATAGCTGAACAAAGGCGTCCTCTTTTTTCGTGAAGGGATTTTGTATGTTTTGGCCACGTAAGACATGGTCCAATGAACTCGACATCTCCGACAAAAACTAGTGCAACTATGCATTAAATCGCCAATGTACGAGTATATACAAAGTAATTTTAGGTCGTGGAAAATAAGCAACTTTTAACGGATTTACAGGGTATATTTTACAAAATTTTAAGTCCTGACGTACTTCGCACTGTTCGTGGTTGCAGATGAGACTAGATTTTTTAAAATATTTAATTTACGCTTTTATTTAAAATTTTAACTGATCTTAGGATAGACGCAACATGCCAATCCGCTCCCTTGAACATACACAGGCATGTGTTAGTCACTATGTCGGCAAAAATATTTTTTTTTGTTCAATTATACTTATACAAAGATAATTTTATTAGTGTGTACATACTGCGCGGTCTGCATGGTGCGTATCTGTGCCATGTTGCCGAGAGCCTCGTCCAGTAGGTAGATGGCGTCATTCATGAGCAGGTTCACGAACCGCAGGAATATCGGCGGGCGGACCGCCTCCATGTTGGCCTCCGCTTCACGCGCCAGCACTCTGGAGATAACAAACCAAAGATATACCTGTTACAATTGGTAACGCAGGGTATTCAAATGCCCATTTACAATGAGAAAAAATATCTATAGACATCGCCGTAATATAGCATGTCTGACAATATTCTATCGGATTCATTTCGGCGAATGTGCGAAAAACATCACGATCTTATTCCACCCTCCCCCTTCTATACGACTAGTCAGAAAGTCGGCACACTACCTCCCATACGTCGCTTATCTTGAGACGAGTTGGTGGTGAAACGATGATCCATTTCGTATAAAGTCACAATTATGTAAATAAATGTTACAGTCAAGTCTGCGTGGAATGCATCCACAAATCGACTACATTGCTACACGATAATTAAAAAAAAAACTGCTCACGACATTGAACAAGGTTATAACGTCAAAATTCGAATATATATTATAATGATGTTAAGCGACTTTGCGGTCTACGATGGAGCGCGTATGGACGTGCTAACCTAGAAGAAACCAATTCACTCAAAGATCCAATCAGGAAGTGTATACCACAGTCTAGTAGTCCGCACGATGAAATTGGAATTAAAGCGTTTCGTCCGGGTTTTTGGAATATCCACCATGAAACGGTGACGCTTTTTCGTGTTTCTGACTGTCCAATAGTAAAAAGGGCATGGGGGAATTCAATGATGCAGACCAGCTCACCGAAATGAATCCGATAAAAAACCGATAAGCTAGCAACTTTGCGGCGGCGTTCCAAGCTTTGGAGTTTTGCACGAACAAGAGAATCGTTGCCTATGAGTTTCTTAGCACGCTTCTCGACTGATCTGGAATCAGTTATCAGTTATCGTCTCAAGTTGGTACTTAGCCGTACCATCCCAAAGATATGTCCAAAGGGTGTGAATGATAACTATAAAATCCTACTAACATTATAAAAGCGAAACTAACTGCCCCGACTGTTTATTTGTTACATTTTCATGGTCAAATCGCTAAACCGATCGTTATGAAAGTTCGTACAGAGACAGCTGAGAATCTGCTGACGGATATAAGATACATTTCATCATCAACACCGTTTTTCACCAATACGAGGATGACACGAAGCATAGCTAGATTATGCTCAGTTAGAGAACTAATGCGGCATTAGGGCGCTGTTGTCCTTATTTCTTTTTTTTTTTATCGAAACGTTAGTTCCCATTTTTTGCCACAATACTTCTTTATTCAAACAGACTAATAATGAAGTAAATAGTGTGTCCTCACGTGGTCGCCTCTCGATGCTCCTCAATCGCCCAGAGGAAGTCCATGACGAGGTACATGGGCCGGCGGTAGTTGAACTTCTGCTCGAACTGTACCGTGCTGCCTGTCATCTCGATACCCACGAATACGTCCAGCAAGCAGCGCATCAACTGATACAACACGTATTTTGATATTTTTTTATTTTTAATTGTTCAAAAATGGATCCGAATGAAAAATGGTCCGATTAGGCAGGTCCAACTTTGCGAGGGAGGTCAATCGTCGTATCCAACTCGGCTGGGCAGCGTTCGGGAAACTTAAAAGCGTCTTCTCGTCCAATATACCCCAGTCCCTCAAGTCGAAAGTTTACAACCAGTGTGTGTTACCAGTGATGACATACGGCACTGAAACGTGGTCCCTAACTATGGGCCTTATAAGGAAGCTCAAGGTCGCGCAACGAGCTATAGAGAGGGCTATGCTCGGAGTCTCTCTACGAGATCGAATCAGGAATGAAGAGATACGTAGACGTACAAAAGTCACCGATATAACACAGAGGATTAGCAAGTTGAAATGGCAGTGGGCAGGGCACATAGCACGTAAAACTGATGGCCGATGGGGCCGAAAAATTCTCGAGTGGAGACCCCGCACCGGCAAGCGCAGCGTAGGAAGACCAGCCACGAGATGGACAGATGACCTCATACAAGTGGCGGGAAGACGCTGGATGCAAGCCTCTTCCAATCGGTCTTTTTGGAAATCCATGGAGGAGACCTATGTTCAGCAGTGGACTTCTTATGGCTGAGATGATGATGATGATGAGATGATGAAAAATGGAAGTTCTCAGTTCGGTTGGTTTGTTTTCTATGTTTGTCACCGCATAACTTCGTCATTCTAATAACATTTAAAAAAAACATAGTTTTATTGATAATTACAATGTTATAATAAAAAAAAAAAATTTAAACAAAAAAAGTAATTTATTAACCGATTTGTTTTTTTTTTGTTTGAAACGATATACTTTGAGATTGGTCCCATTAGAGACATCAAAATCGGTGCAGTAGTTTGGTTTTTAAAACGAAATAGCGCATTTTGAAGTTTAATTTATTCGTCTTTAAACTATAGTTATTGTACATAATAGATCTACGTTTGACCATCAACTCAACAATGTTTGACCAACAATAAATAAAATATCACTAATACGTAATCTAACTTGACTGGTGTATTTGCGCATTGAGACTTCTAGCTGGTTCGTTTGTTGACACGTTGCGTTTCACTTCTACGCGCGGCATCTCTATTCGAGCTCTTAGCCGAGAACAGTCAATACGTCCTGATATTCAAGTTAATTTACTTTTTGACGATAAATTTCTACAAAGTGATGCCTAATTCTAAATCACGAACGACTTTATACATTAATATCCAAATAAACACAAGTTTTAGAAAAATAAAACATAGTGGAGTATACAATAGGAAATTTTCTGTTTCCGTTAAAACCCAAAACAAATAACACTGCTGGTTTCTCGCTTCTTAGATAATCACTGGGTCTTATTAAGTGATTTAACTGCCCAAAGGTGCACAATGAGACTTCTTGAAATGGATCAGTAATTTAAATCAACAAAATTTTGCTATTTATGCAAACACTAGTGTTAAGTCTGGGTTTAACCTGCTATTAAGAAATATTTTCTTACCTAGACTTCACCAGAAGGCTCCTTCCATATTTCGTATCAGTACTTATTGTCTTCTAGCTAACCCTCTGTTGTCTGTCAGTCTGTCTTTCCGAACAAAGTTTTTATAAATATTTTTTTTTTTTTTTTAATTACATTTAACACAACACCATCTATCCCAAACTAAGCAAAGCTTGTACTATGGAATTAGATGGCTGATAGAATACATATATACTTTTTTTTTTGTAAATATATACATATGATACATAGAAACACCCAGACACAGAACAAACATCCATGCTCATCACACAAATGTTTGCCCTGGGTGGGGATCGAACCCACGACCTTTCAGTTCAGGAGGTAGACGTAGACACACTACCAACTGAGCCACAAGGCCTCCTAATAAATAATAAATATCGATTAATAAATATCGATTTCTTAATGAGGGTCATATTAATACGATCGTTCATTATGCAATAGAGCAGCACAAGAATTAAAATTATGTACTGATTACGCTCATAAGCATACCAGGAAAATAAAATTGTTTAAGTATATTGTAAGAAAATTGGTAAACTAAAATTTTGTAGGGTTTTTTTTCAACGCAAGGTTTTTTTTACCGAGCGAGTGAAACAAGTTAAGGTTTTTGCACCAACTTGCCAAAGCTATCGTCAATATATTTGTACTCACGGCCAGGTCATATTTTCCAATTAATTTCGACGAAATTTAGTTGATTAGATTGGGACAGAGCTATGTAGTTACTTTCGTAACTTAGTATTGTTTGAGAATCGCGGGTAACAATGCAGCGTGCCGTTGTTTGGAGTGTCCGACCGACGTGGATAGTATAAGATAAGTAGTTAGCATTATAATAACTTTTGCGTTACGATATTTTGTTTAGCAGCCGTTTTTTACATGCCATCGTGTATCTACTTGGATCTTACTTGCAATCTGTGCGGGTGTTCCTTAAACATCTGTTCCCTGTAGAAAGACTCCAAGCTGGTCAGCGGCTGCTGGTCGTCGGCGTGGTTCGGTAACATCGCTTCTAAGCATTCCGCCAGACGAGCTCTAAAATAATATTTATTAGCTTAATTATAGATACGTTTGATTCCTAACTCGCAAGGCGTTAGTGTAACCAAGGACGGAACACATTAAGATGGATTTTTTTTTGTGATACAACCACTAAGACTGTAAAGCAGAAAGGGATGTAATATAATTGGCCAAAGATATGTGCAAGACAAGACTGCAAGGCTGTAGTGTATATATTATAGTTGGCCAAAAATATGCATAAGACAGGACTAAAAGACAGTACATGTTAAGTTGGACTTTTTTTTTGTAGTATATAGATCTACGTTTGACTACTCGTACTAACTCGCCTGATGGTACGACTGTGTGGTCGAGGACGGAACACGTAAATATAAATGTACAAGACTACAAGGCTTTATTGTATAGTTAGTATTATATGCGCCATTGGCCAAACTATGGGTAAAACAAGAATATAGGACTCTATATGTAGTATTGTTAGTCAAAAGTAATAAAAAAACAAAACTGTAAGGATGTTAAGATATAGTAGTTAGAAAATATTAACAAGACAAGATTATAAGGCTGTACTTACTGTATGTAGTATAGGTGGCCGAAAACATGAGCAAGACAACATTATAAGGCTGTACTGTACGTAGCGTAGGTGGATAAAATATGCGTAAGAGAAAGCTACGAGTCTGTCTGTAGTATATACAGTGATATTTATTAAAAATATGCGCAAAACACTATTGTAACTCTGTATTGTTTATAGGTATATAGTATAGGTGGCAAAAAATATACTCAAAACAAGACTGAAGAAAATAAGGCTTTACTATATGTAGTACATATATAATAAGGCAGAACCTGAGGTGCGGGTTATTGGTCCTCTCTGCGTCCCCCATGAAGGTGAGCACGAGAGTGAGGGCGGGCTGCAGGACGCCCCCCGCGCCCTCCGCACCGGAGCGCCCGGCGCCCCCCGCCACGCGCCGCGCCATCAGCATCACCACAACTATGTTCTCCAGGACGAACTCAGGAATGCATCTGTAAATACGCAACAGGAAATTATTATAAGACAATGCAACGGCAATATCTTGTACCGTATTTATCATGATACCGATGAGATACTAGGATCGCGATAATGACCGTGTAGTATAACCCGATGGGTATATATATAAGTATATATTACACGGTCAATATTATTACGATCCTAGTATCGAAGGTACCAGATATTGTCGTGATACGCCTCGATACCTCGATATTGATATTATCGTGATATTTGCGGATCGCGTGATAATACTGATCGTGTAATATAACCCATTAGACATACACCTTATTGTCACAAATAAACAAAACGTATAAAAAACAAAATTAAAAACAAATAATTATAGTTTAAAAAACTGAAACAACTGATTTCAAAAAACGAACTCGAATTAAGAGAAAAACAAGAGATATTTATTTTTACTGGTTTGTTATACTTGCCGCAAGGTGTCAGGCGGCGGGGTGGTGACGGGTAGGTCGACTGGTACGATCTGTCCGGGCGCATAGCTCGCTACCGCCCGCTCCGGGTTGGGACGCACCGCGACTTGCACCAGCCACGTGCAGGTCATCGCTTGCAGCCGGTGGAGGTTTGCTAACATGTCATTTTCTACTAGAGCGCAGCGGAGGCTTACGAATCTGGAAAATTAAACCGTAGATTTATATCAAGGAAATTAAATTAAGAGTCTAACTAATACTATCTTTTCCGAAACGATAATAGAGTAGTTATAAATCAGTTGATTATTGCAATCAAAGCAGTATGATGGATGTCACGTTCGGCAGACACAAATTCTTACTTTTTGAAGTAAAGACTGGCTCTGCAGGTTCCACACAGGTTGGTTCCCCAGTGTATGTAGTACAGAGTCTAAAAACATGGAGTGATGACTTTAAGAGTCCGTAGTTCGACAATCGTCCGTCTAGCTCACGCATACCCATATTTTCGTAGATATAAAATGACTGAATGAACTTATAAAAAATCGTCGCTTGTAAAAAACTAGAAAACAACATCACAAAAATTTCAATTTGGTCCAAGTTCATTTTCATACATAAAAATCATTTTTAGATATTATTAACACAAAAATGATTACTTACTGATTTATAGCGACGATTTTTTTATAACTTCTTCATTCAGCCATTTAATATCTTCACAAGTGTGGGTATGCGTGACCGAGACGGACGATGGTTGAACTACGGACTCTTAATGCACAATGTACCGATCAGGTTCAGGTACTCCCAAAACAAACATGTCCGGTGAGGACCTGGGTTAACCGAAAGGTAATTTTTTACTCGTAAATAGGCTTAATCTAATGTTAAGCGACTCTGATCTACGATGGAGCGCGCTTGTCTACAAGGAATCTATTCAACCGCGATCTAAAGATACCCAGATTATATCCTTTTGCACTGTGAATCACTCCTTTCTTAATAGTCACTCCTTGAAACTCGGCAAACCGCGTTGTCTCGAGTTTTACAGCTCAAAAAGGTGTTGACGCCATTTCTGGAGAGCACAAATCTGAGCTTTCACTCCAGCGAAATACTTATATATTGTCACTAGCGTAATTCAATATACATATTAATTTTGCTCATACTATTAACTTTATTTTTTTAATTTTGACATTGATTTCTAAGCATCATTTCTCAATTCCCAATTGTCACACTAATACATGTAACTCAATTTATAAAAGTCAAACTAGTCATGGGAATATGGACCTTGTGATCCGAATCGGTTAAAACTTAGTAACACAACAATCATGTAACCACCACTAGTAATATAATATAATATATAATACTAGTAATATAATACTTAGAAATTGTATCAGCAGCAGCATCAAATCAAATCAAATAACATTTATTTCCGTAATACAAGCTACATACAGTCGTCAATATAAATTAATTACAGTCACAAGCGTAACCTGTAAATGTACCATAATATTAAGTCGTGTAGCAACTGCTCTAAGATAATACTTGTGCTGCAGTTTGCTACTTGCCTTCAAATAATCCATAGCAGAGGTACAATTTGGTGTCTTTACATTGAAGCAGGTAAGTGCATGTTTTTTTTAATGTTAACGATTTAAATTGCATTTTATATTTACGTTAATTTAAGCCTAAAAGTTATAATAAGTTTTTTCTTAATATGTATGTGTATGTGTGTGTTGTGTATGTTGTGTGTGTGTGTGTGTGTCATCAACACGTTTATTCAAAATTGTGTACGGAATTGTAATTTGGTAAATAAATCAATATTTTATCTCATAGTATGCTTTTTTTACGTGAGGAAATGCATTTACGCCTACATATCCGCCCGGGGGGAGCGGCGGGTTATGTCGGGCTCGACACCACAGTGGTGCCTCTACCGATTGAGTGGTGCCTCACGGTGTTCCTTGGCGTCTTAGCATTGGAGCTGTGGGAACGCTTCCGAACTACACCGCAGCATCTTATAGTATACCTAGTCATAAGATGCAGCGTCCTTTGCTGCAGATGGTCCAGCAGATGTGCGGCGGCGGCCGAGGCGTCTGCGAGCGTGCGCTGCGCCTGGCCCAGCTCCTGTCCACATCGCCACAGCTTCTCCGCACACACACGCACTCCTTGAGTTAACAGGAATGTTACATTAGCGCAGTGGAATCAACTATTTATTTGTTTGGACTATTTGTGGAATTATACGTTTATGCAGACGAGACGGAATATGTGAATCAAATTCGTAGATCCATTTTAACCGACTTCCAAAAAGAAGTATACTATTGTTATTAATTTGTCCGAGTGGAGCTCGGTCGCCCAGGTACTAGTACTTTAAAATCGCGTCGACTGACACACCATTAATAATAATAACGGGTTACTGCTAACCCGATTTTTGACAAAAGGGGTACAATATATTATTTTAATTTTTAACAAATGGGATACAATATGGGACATTCGAGAGATTAGAAGAAAAATACATGACCATGTATATATACATTCATAGACAGCTAAATTGATGACCCTTTTTACATAGTCGGATAAAAATGAATTGTCATTAGAAAACTCACCCAAATCTATGCACTTCTGAGTCATAAAGAAGCACTCGGTGACGAAATTGTAGGGCGCGTCCGCGATAGGCCTCTTTATTGGCTGATCGTCCTCTCCAGTGAGGGCAGGCAACAGACACGTCTCGTTGTGTAGACAGTCTAAATGCACTGACTTGGCTGAACACTCTTCCGGCTGGAATAGTAGTTAAGCACTTTTATAAAACACAGACAAAGCAAAAAACCCAGATGAAACCCAGATGATGAAGGAGAGTGTCCGTTATGTATGTAATGCATTAATATCTTCGGTGCCGCAGCATCAGTTCATGGCAAAGATCATGTTTGGCTATTAAAATTGAGTCTATATGCAAAATTTCATGCCCGTGCTACATATAATTATATATGTTGTAGTTATTTCATATGTTTGAAACTTCAAAAGATTGGTTTAATCTGGACTTCAGAGAATATTGACAACTGCCATTAATCACACTGTCTTTCTATTGGAATTAAGTACTTATTAACAAGATTTCATGAATATTCAAATAACTAAAACATCTATAGTAAAAAAGTTGCGGACATCATGAAGATAGCATATGATTACTTCAGTGATATATGTCAAAACTAAGTAGTTTATATATAATAAGATTCCAGACATACCGGGACAGCACCATAAGTAGGATCAATTTTTAGAGACTTGGGATCTTCTGGTGTAGTACAGAACGGCTGGCACAGCTGTAGCAGGACTGCTCCAAGGTTCAACATGAACCCATCAGAAACGCATGACATTGCATTTGCTTCTGCTACCTGGAATATTAAATGGTTCTTATTAACTGTGGTAGATAGGTTAGGGCATGACGTCACCAGCAGGTGCCATCTTGATTGTTGAAGCAGAAAAAGAGCTACATAAGATAAAATATGGCCTATTTTTGTTTTGAAAAGCTGTTTTATTTTTTTCATCTATTGATGTAACAAATGTGACATAAAGGTTTGCCGCAATCAGTCCACGGCCACAGAATGCAATCATCTGTGCCAAGTAGCGATCAAAGGCGACAACCGTGTACGACGAATTAATGTAAAAGATACGAAAACTACTGTTTGGAACACGGTCGCGCTGTTTTGTGGTTGCAGTGTCCATGTGCACTCTTAAAGTGCAACTCGGAGAGAAGTTGCACCAAATTGACTGGTGAATTAATTACAAGTTTAGAAAATCCTCGCCAAAAAAAAACGGATAAACCGATTTTGATGATACATAGCTAAGGACACTCTCAATGAAATCCTCTTGAACAAAATGAAAATGGGTCAAGCGGTCCTTCCATTTGAAAGTTATGATGCCACAAAGGGACACATACATACAGATACACACATCAAATTTATGATACCCTACTTTCACTCTCTTGGGTCAGGGGCTAAAAATAAAATTAATTTTAAAACTTCTAGCTACAATATTTCATTATATTCAGAGAAATAATTTAGCCTTTAGGCAAAGCATGATGAACCAAGACCAACCAACTGACGGAAATGTGTTCTATATCGATAATATATATTAACAAAACAGGTTTTTCAAAAAGTATACATTTCTGGTACAGTTAGAGAAACTTTTTATTTACAATGAAAATACTTTCTTTATTATCTGCAATTTCAAGAGAGAATAAATATGTACAGTTTCAAAGGTCTCTATACTTTGCACACTCACTTGTACATTCCAAAGTTTCCCTCTAGCCGCGTTAGTCTTCAAACACTTGCCAATCCAAATGAGCAGTCTATTCCTCATCTCAGGCCCAACTTTTAGCAGAGTGAGAAAGATTTTGTGTAGATTATTATTCAAATGCGACACTGCATTCCAAATTGAAGACTCCACTAATGATGTTGATGCCTGTAAAATGTAACATGTAACTTGAAACTACCATAGATAATAATATTGACTAAATTAAATTTCCAGTAACCATTTCTTGCAATAATATTGAGATATGGTATGAGATTGCAATCAATGCAAGTTATGAAAGTTAGTAAAAAAAAGGGTTAGACATAATTATAGTTTAAAAAAACTAAAACAATCAACTTCCAATTAAGCAATTTTGTTTACTTGGATGACATATTTTTCCATTTAATATGTTTTAAAAACCAAACATTTTGATAAAATGTACATGGGACCACCTCAGAAATATTATCTACCAAACAAAAAAATAATCATCAAAATAAATTCATTAATTGGTGAAGTAATTGTGTAACAAACATATAACTGAATTGAGAACCTCCTTTGAAGTCTGTTGAAAATATTGCTTAACTGAAGAATTAATTTAAACTGGCCAGTTAATAGGTCAGTTTAAATTATTTGTTCAGATAAACAATATTTTCAACAGACTTAAAAAAAGGCTTATTATACATATATGCAGCATTAGCTGCATATTTATGTATAATAGTATATAGTATAATTTTAGAGTCTCTCTTTTTCTGGTAAAAGTCAATGTTATTAGATTTTTAGACACAGTAGTAATTTATGTCATTACTACTGTAGTAACATAAGGTAGTTATGCTAGATAATGCTATCTGTCCAACACAACATTTAAAAGCTTATCTTTATCATATTAAATTTTCCTTAACCATTTTATCTCTATTTATAGCAATAAGGTATTGTTTTTAAGAAAATAAAATATTGAATGAAAGTTTTGTATAAAACATCAGAGTGCAAGTAAAAGTAACCTATACCAGGTAATTTTTCCTTGGATCAACTATTTTAGATTTTCCTATATAACAGATCTATTTTTGTGTTAGCCATAATTATGATTGCTAATCTAGATCTAGTCTCATACCTGATCTGTAGGATTGTCAAAGAATTCATGTATTCCCGTTGCTGATTTTGGTAGGACTGAGAGACTGAGCAAAGCACCAAGCACCGTCTCTTGGTATAATCTGCCGTTATTTTCAATTTTGGGCTCACAGGCTTGCATCAATATTGGTGCTAGGTGTGGATTACCTGCAAAAAGTAATGCTTTATATACTTCTATCATAATCATTAAAGCTTATGTTCTCTTAAATTATAGAAATTTATATGCATTTTATGCATTGATGCAGTCAGTCAGTAATTTTATTAAATACTGATTACATGCTTATGCTGCCAAAGTACATCTCTGTTGGTAAGTATGTGCTCTATGATGGTTTACAACATACATCATACATTTGCATGTATATTTCTAGCTAACCTAATCTAAAATATTAGGGAAGTTAGGATAATAAGAATTATGAGTCTCACAAGTATCAAGTATCACAAGGTGGACAGACAACCTCATACAAATGGCTGAAATCTTCTGGATGCAAGCCGCTTCCTACTAGCCATTTTGGAAATCCATGGTCGAGTATAGTTACTATACTAAAATATTTTCTTACCAGCAAAAAGTTGTATGGATGGTAGTATATAGATGGGTAAGCTGATTAAATTTGTCTTGTTGATTTCCATGTGAATGTGTCGTAGAACAGGAATCATGGTGTCCCGTAACTGCTCCTTGTCACCTGGTTGACCTGAAACATTGGAACACAGTTTTATATTAGTGGAGCCTTTTCACAGCGGCTGGTCTCACAGCTCATTTAATAGTACATCTACCTTCTAAGATGTAGATGGTAAGTTCTATTTTCTACCTAACAAAATATTAAATATACACAATAAGCATTTTTCTACAAGAAAAAGTAAACAGTATTCTATAAGTTATCTGGTTCTCATGGATCTCATAGTTTTACTTAGTTTGAGGCTAGATATAACTGTGCAAAAATGTTCAATAATTTATTATATTATCTTAGTATTAACTAACTACAAAAATGAGCATGAAGCTTTTACATTTTGTTTAAATAAGTATAATAAAATGAAATATGTTGTTAAAGAGAGTATTCTTCTTAAGAGAGACTTCATTTGTCAATAAAAAACTGGACAAGAAAAACAAGACTCGTCCACTGAGGGTTCCGTACAAACTATTTATCCTACCTTTACCTTTATCTACAAAGGGGGATTTTTTAAAATATTTTCCTTCATAAATCGAAAAATATATATCGCAAAAATATTTAAAAACCTGTTTTAGCTTGTGCTCATTAAGCTCTTTCATATGATACCCCACAAGATACGGTTAAAGCCATTTAAAATTTGGACCCTCCTTCCTTGCATAAAGACCCAAATTTTTGTGATTAAATTAAAAATGTCCAGTTTTCGGATTTTTTCATTGTTGAAGTTGAAGTAAAGTTCTAGGTCAACTGGTAGTACCCCATAGGTTTTGATTCCCTTGTGAGTGCCGAAATGTGAGTTTTTTTCGACTTATTCGGCTGTAACTTTTTTTTACGAAAACTGAGAAATTTGATTTTTCTTTCTGCAGCAAGAGACTATGGATCTGCGTATATGGTTTTAATTTTAACTCGATACCTTAAAGCATTCCCGAGATACAGGACACCCGGACAGACGGACAACAAAGTGATCCTATAAGGGTTGTTTTTTTTCCTTTTGAGGTACGGAACCCTAAAAATGACATCAATTTGTAGTAGTAACTGAAATAGATTTACTTATTGATTTGATTTGTGTTGATGTTAAATTGTTACCATTTTTTATGTCAATAAATTAATTTGAATTTGTACTTATTCGAACTCCCTTGTTGATCTTTAATATATTGCTAAGACACCAGAAATATTTTTATGTTGTTGCTTAAAAACATAATGTGGAAAATGAACATACATAGTACATTTTTCAGCTCACATAAAAAAGAAATATTATCACACTGGCAGTCACTAAGTTTCTAGTAGCCAATGTTAAAGAACAAATAGAAACAGAAACATGCAATATTTACCATCTGCCATAAATACTCTCACAATATCTGTGAAAAATGTATGACTTTGAGGATCAACATGTTTCAGCAATTCAACTAACTGTATGGTAAAATTCTGGCCTTCAAATAATGCAGGCTGCTTTAATGCTGTTACTGCATTTCTAAATATTAGCCCTCGCATCTGTTCTATAGCTAGCGTTATTGATGAGGCATTCACACTATCATAACTCTGTAGGTTCTGCATTGAACTGAATAAATATGGAAATACTCGTTTCTGGACCACATGATCTTTGAATATTCTTGAAGTTTTAGGTATCACACATGCTTCAGTGTCGACTAGAAGTAATCTTTCAAAGAGTGCTTGTTCTAAAGCCTCCAAATCTATATGTACATGAGGTTTCGTCGCCTCCGCGAGCTCGTCAAGATATATCAGCTGCCTGTCGGTAGAACCTTCGATAGCTCTAGGGTTAATAGTAAAATGAAAAACATTTTTGACTATGTTGTTAATTGTTTCATCTTCATTCTCTTTCGATTTCACAGAGGTATCTTGCACTGGTGAGGTCTGTTCATTACATGGTGCACCAGTTACCTCTGATACACCTAATAACCCTGCGAATGGATTATTTGGTTCTGACATTGCGAAGTTTCTAAAACTCTTCCAGCATCAACTATGAATAAATCTCCAAAGACAAATCATGAATATGCTAATATTGCACAGGTACGTCCCATAACCATGTTCTGCCTTTTACTGCGCGTAATTTATTTCTACATAAAACTAGCTCCCATTCATGAAAACAAATATTCTTTTTTTCTGGTTAACAATTTACAAAATTCTTGCTGAGTGTTCATGACCAAATACCCGTTATATTATAGTACTCTTTGCCAAATACCAATTCATGACACAATGAAATTGTTAGATATCAAAGACAGTTGACTTTGACATTTCAATATTTAATAGTACCTTATGACGGTCTAGCAGTTTGATCAGTCAAGAATGGCTCAGAATCAGAATTAAAATATTTTGTTGCATTGCATATAATGTGTACAGGAAGATGTTCCTAAAATATTTGTTACAAAAGTTTGCCGATTGCGGGCGTGCAACATTTTATATTTTGAATTTATATAAACTATACTCACTATTCTATATACAAATACATATATCCAACTTTTAAGCAATAAGCCGTTTGAATAACCGTTAGATAGTTAGATTCCCACCCTCTCCGACAACAAAGGGAAGGCGAATACCGATAGCGCCGACCCTTTGGATGGATGGATGATTGTTCTATGTCTGGGTATATTATTAGTGTATCATAAGTATGTTATTATTTATTTACTTTACTTTTATTATTTAGAAAAAAAGAAGTCCAGTAATATTTATATATTTTGTTGTCAAAACCAACCAAACTCAAAAAGAGCTCGGTTGATAAGTTGAAACATACAGCCAGTATGAATGGTATCGATTAGCACAAAGTGAGTCAGTGTAAATGTATTTAACGATATGACCAACGAAAGGTGCCAAAAGCCCAGGGCTGAAAGTCTCGACTTCATAATATGAACCGAGTTCAGACGATAAGTTGATTCATACAAGCAGCATGGTCACAGTTGAGTTAGTGCAGATAAGTTAGTGACGATTTATTGTAGTGTTATCGGTTTATGTTTGCCTGTAATATGACGAATCAACATAATATGGAGTGCATATTATAGAGGTAAATTGATATTAACTTCCAGGCCAAGGCTGGAAGTCTCGATTAAACTCGAATTTTCGTATCAAATGAACTCTGTTGATAAGTTGATCCATACAGGCAGTATAGACACAGTCAGGTAAGTACAGAGTAAGTTAGTATCAATTAATATCTGCACTTATATGCACTCCATATTACATTAATTTCTCATATTACAGACCTGCCTGGATTTTTCGTCCGATTCGACCGTATTCGGTTGATAAGTGGATGAATACAGTCAGTATGGCTGGACAATCAGGTAAGTATGGAGTAAGTTAGCATCAATTTATTTCAGTGTTAATGGTTTTTGTGTGTCTATTATACCACAATTCAATATAATATTAATATTATTTTTGTCTCGATATACACTTCGTATATCGAGACAAAAATAATACTAAAACTCACTTTTTATTAATTGACACTAATAGAATCCATACTGGTTGTATGAATAAACGTTTTGTTCATATTGACAGTTTTGTTTTACTTACTATATTATTGAATAATACTTCCATTAGTCATCCATCCATATAACAAAATCAGTGTAATTTTTAAATTTAATGTGTAAAAGGGCCTCTCAATTTTATCATCTGAGCCACTGAATCTCATCAAAGGACCAATCCTGACTCATGAATGTGTTTAAATAATGAGTTATGATTATACAGCCCTCAATAAAAATTAAATTTGCGTAATCTTCTGCTCATTTATAATCATACTTTTTGAAAAGAATGTACTCTTAACATCATCGTAACACAAGCGCAAGTTACATAACGAAAATCTCGAATTCTATCACCGGCGGTAGAATATTTTTGTTTATCTCATTGTGTAGTCTAATAGACATTTGTTCAATATTTAACAGATGAAAATCAACAAGCAACAGAGAAACAAGTCGAATTAACTCACTCTAATTACTACTATTTACAACAGCAACTGTACTGTCTGTAATAGTCTATATGAATCGGCTTATCTTAAAAATCGACCATATCGGCAGGTTCCGTATCGTATGTATCAATTATTTGGGCAAAAGAAAACGAATTATAATTTCAATATACAATCAAGTCTTATATAACTTAAATACAAAAAGTAACAGTGTTCAATAACACAACTAACCAATAAATCTAAAATACATGTTAATGTATTTTAGATTTATTGTTTGTTGTTTTTAATATCTAATCTGTTAGTTAAAGTAAAAAAGGGTTTCGTTTTGTGAAACGAATTAGATTTCCATCAAGCTGTTTAGACTATAGGATATAATTTAGAAACATGCTAGCATTGGTATACCCAAAAAACATTACCCTACTTCTTAAGCAATCGAGCATGAAAATTGATATCAAGCAATTTGTTAGTCTCTGGGACACCTTAATGTGATGCCATTCTATTCCATGTGTTTGTTGTCCATCATATAGCGTAAGGAATAGGAGAAATCAAGGATATGGGATGAAACTCTTTCCGCGCTTATACTGTTTGCTGATTATTTTTAAATAAATCAGATTAATAGATCCGAAATTAGCTTTGTATCATATAATTAACTTTCACAATAATTTTAATTATATTGTAACACTATCAAACATCAAAGTGTGTACTTTTCATAATTCTAATAAAAAACGCATTTAGTTATCGCTATTTCATTATATTGTAATATGAACTGCAATTTTTAGCTTTTAATACTCTCGGTGAAAACATTATAAATAAGATTTAACGTATTAACTGTAATATTATACCGGATTCTAATGACAATATCTCTAACCAGAGGGCGTGCAAACGTGCAATGCTAGCGACATCCGGAACCGTGGTAGAAAATGGAACTAAATGATTTTAGATCCCCATTCTTTTGCAGCAGTCGTCGTTCGAAATCAATATAGCGTACTCGATTCGTTACCTACGCCTACATTTGCAGCAATGCTATGAAAATTTTCCATTTTATATGGCGTAGTCGCACATAGTGAATCGTTCATTAATGTAAGATTGGTAACACTTAATAATATTATTTACTCGCTAGGTCACATGAATGCGTGTCCCCTTTACGTAAAGTGCTTTATCAGCTACTACCTAGAGGTATATTATATTACCATACATACACGTGCAACATCCATTTGCTGCATATTGGGTACCTACATATTGCTACTCGAAGCGTAAACTCAATAATACAAGATAGAAGTAGGTAAATAAACTAAAAATAGTGTCGAGTGAGAACTTGCACTCGATAACCCCAAGTGGCCTCAAAATGGCGGCGGGTATCGGGCGTACATTTTCAATTTTAATTTTTGTGTATGAAGTATAAAAGTGAATTTTGACAATTTGCTATGTCATGATAGGTACTTTTCTAAATTATTCATGCATGTTTTCTAAGAATTTTTATGTATCTACTTTTTTATTTATCTGTACTTTGATATTCCCATTTTTGAACATTGTGTACTGTATAATAATCTGGGATTAGCTATGGTGTCGGTAAAATATTAAGGTCAAGTGATGTTTGTCTATTTACTTTTCATAAATTTGCTTTAAAACTTTATATAAATAAATAATAAATCTTCAGATTTGATACTTAAACTTGATAAATCATACTTGCCTATTTTCGGAAATTTGGTCGGCCATTGTTATAATCCTACCAAGTATAAACGGCCTGTTCTTTGTAATGCCTGGGTAGGTAATTAGTTGTCTATATTTACATTATGTGGTAGTGTGAGTGAGCGTTGTATATTGCGTGACCTCAATGAAGGAAAGGACGTAGATATCAAGCCGTTCTAGAAAGCTGACGTCATTTGAATCGTGGCTTGAGCGCAGCGCACACATCAGCAAGACGTTGTGAAATGTGAACGGCCACCCACAGCCTTTTAGCCCAGCTAAATCATCAAAAATATTTGAAAGTAGTGACTATGTACAGTTACTATACTGACTTCTGACATACATGTTGAATTTCAACTGCGCAATACTTAGTAATTTTGTGTTTATTGGAGAATTTAATCCCAATGCTAATTGATTCGACGAAATTTAGGTACAGTATTATCGAAACAAAAGGCGAGATTTTAATCTCTCCATGTATTTTTTTTACACGTCGCGTGTCACAATCTATTAACTAACATTAAGTAGTATTTTATTTTGATTTTTAACAAAAATACATTAATTTTCCTAATTATTTAGGTACCTACTCAAAAAGAAGCTCTTGAGAGATGGACATGAATGTGTTAGAAAAGTGTGATTTTGATAACTATGAGTCTCTATGTTGTGCCAATACAGTTTGTTTATTTGTTGTGTTTAATCTATTTATAATATTTCATTGTGACATTCCATCATCGTTTTTGTTAAATTTGCAGCAAGCGTGTTATTTTCTACTAGATACCTTTCGAATTTGGCAGGGTTATACCATCATGGCGGCCATACTTTTGTAGAGTTCATTGAATTTCTTTGTGCATGAACATGTCACAAACATGCAACAAAATTGTTCTTACAAATTTTGTGTAGTACCTAAACATTTAATATTATTATTATTAAATTTTCTGTAGTAAAAAGTATCTATCCAAAATAATTTCAATCCACTGGTATGGTACGACGCATGCGTCATGAACACGAATGATGATGTTGACCTATATTTTTTTTTTATATTAGCTACGTCGTACCAAGGGGCGTTATAGGTACGTTGTTGCGCAATAGACACTTCGCGTTATCAACTTTAAAATTTTATTGTTACTTTAAATAGGTAATTTATATACTTAAAGTGTACTTATCCTAAATATCAATTTTGTATATTATTATACAGGCGCTGATTACTTTTGTACACTCTTGATAATATTTTTATGAAATGCAAACAAATATTATTCACCTTAGGGCGTTTCAATGTACAGATACACAAAGTATAATTGGACATAAAATAATAATTTTGAATATTTCGTTAATGTTTAATACGATCGTAAAACATTTATTTTACAAGATAATATTGTAGAAGTTGATAAAACGTCGGCATTCAGCGTACCTATTTATGTATGTCCGTTATCACAAACACACAATCAAAAGATAAACAATGAAGTGGATAAATACCATACAGGTACTATTTGTATATCCTTCTACGAAATACTTCTCTTGAAATACTTATAGCAGTTTTTATTTTTATTTTGTAACATTTCTCAAATTAAGTAGGTAACACATATTTTTCCTTGGATATTTACGTATGAATCAATACGTTAATCGCTAGATTTCTATTTATCACGCGATAGTAGGTAAGCAATTGCAGCCATGATATTTTATCTACATATAATAAATACATCATTGATTGCAGCGATAGATTTTAAAAAACCCGGATAAGTGCGTGTCGTGTGTCGTGCCTCGCGCAAAGTAAGGTTCCGTAGATGCACGTAATAATTTATATGAACTTAATACAGGGTCTCCTGTTTGATACTATGAAATTTTCATTTCTTACGCCTCTAAATATTTTTTTTAAGTTCATCGACTATGACTCGTTAACTTTGAAAGCATACTTAGCCGTGATAGTTTTCCTTTTATATTACGGACACACACACACACCCTAAAGCAAACGAATCCCTAAATTCAATGTTTTTTATTATCTATCTAATGATACCCACCACGATATGAGATATGAGAAAAAAAAATCATCACAACTTTACGTGTAGGGAGGAACCCCATTTTTTTTTCATTATTTTGTTGTACAGTTTTGTTGACGTAATAAATATGTATAACCATCATCATCACCATCTCAGCCATAAGAAGTTTACTGCTGGACGTCCTCCCCATGGATTTCCAAAATATCCATACCAAATTAAAATTTTCTAGTATTTGTATAGTCTTTGAGCTAAGCCGCGGACAGACGGACGGACATGGTTAACTATAATCATAAATTTATTTAATATATTTATTATTCTATAAAACTATAAAAATAAATTTGTGAAAATTTACTTGATCAAGCCTAGTTATATGCTTAGTGTATTTCCGATTGAGGTATTTTATGATTTATACTACTGTGTCATGGGTAATGATGATTCAAACTAAGTTTGTATGGTTTTATACCTATTTTAACTGGTTAGACTTTAAAGAGTGGATATTCTTTTGTCAGTTTTGTGAAGATTAATGATTGTTAAATATGACGTTTATTTTTTCAAATGAAATAATTACTAAATGTACTAAAACTTTTAGAGCTTAGAGATGTTTACTGAATACAAATAATCTGAATAGCCTTGATTTGATAAAGGGTAATTAATTAATTACGACACAACCCTAATATTTTATATTTCTTATTTTAGTGACACTAATATTGATTATTAGAAGTACTATTTACGCGGGTACTGAACAAAAACGTGGATTTATATGTTATACATATTATATTATACTATGTCACTGTGGAGACCCAGTCACTGCGAAGTTTGTCTCAAGTGCGTCGTAAATTGCAATTAAATATTAAAACAAAAGCGTTTTCTTAAAAATTGTGTCATAATTAGGCACCCATAGAAACTTTGTTCTTTGAATGCTTAATGACTTTGTATGTGTGTTTTTCGTTTTACGTTAAAAAAAACTTAGAAGCTAAGGCCAAAGTCTGATAACAGTTACTTCTCTAGATAATGATACAATAGTGGTATATTTCTATTTATTACGCAATATAAAAAGTTGTTTGACGTTGATGATGACAACGATGAAATTTTGTCTCAATATTATGTTGCTCAATACTTTCATAGATAATTTATTTTGTGTTATTTTCAAATTTCAGTGATTCGTTCAAGATGGCAGAACCTGCACCAGATATTGAAGATCTAGAAGACGGAGAAATTGAGAGCGGAGACGAGGAAGTTACTGATAATCAAAATGAAGAGAAGAAAGAAGCAATAATAATAAAATCTGAAGAACCCTTACCGCTTGAGAAGTTAGAAAATCAAGAAATGCACTATCAAAAACCAGGTAAGAAAAAGAAAAAGTCCAAAAAGTCAAAAGAACAAAAATTCAAGGACAAGTATAATAGCAACCGCAAATTTTTAAGTCCTCCCACTGAAGATGATTTCGCAGGAAATATTGAAAAAGCTATCCGTAAAGCGATGAATAAAAATGACAACGGTGATCATTATTATGATGATGAAGTTGATGACCGCCGTAAACATAAAAAAAGGAAGAAGTACGATAGTAAAGATGGTCCCGGAAGGAAAAGAAAGAAACAAGAATACTCCGATGATATGGACGAAAGTGAGATGATGTGCGTGAGAGGTGCGTCTCCGGTCCATAAGCAATCGCCCGAAAATATGTATCCAGATGAAGATAGAGATTCTTATACCTCAGAGAGTAGTGAAGAATCACGTGCAAACCAGAATCATCGCAATCAAAGACAACGTCCACCCCAACGCGAGCGAAACAAAAATAACAATAAAAATGACAGAAGAAGAGGAACTCACTCAATGCAGGATCCTGATGGAGTTTGTTTATATTTCATGCAAGGAAAATGTCACAAAGGTGATGACTGCATTTACTCTCACGATGCAAAACCTCCTCGAAAAATGGAACTGTGTAAGTTTTATTTGATGGATTGTTGTGCTAAAAGAGATAAATGTTTATATATGCACGCAGATTTTCCGTGTAAATATTATCACACTGGGCTTCCCTGTATTTACAAAGACGAATGTAAGTTTGCTCACGGAAAACCATTAACAGACAATTTAAAAAATATTCTTTTAAAACATATAGAATCTGCTCCTAAAGAAATATTAGGAGATTTCCCGAGACTTAACAGAGAAGGTGCAATGAAAATGATACAAACTACCCAAGCAAAGTTATTGCAACAATTCCCTGAATTTTCAGATTATCAAGACAATAACATACCATCCCTTTTTGAAGTTAATGTATCTAATCTTCAAAATTCTGAATCGATGCATAATAATGTATTGAACAATGATAGGCATAATAAAATTTCACCTAAAGTTCGTCAATCACGGTGGCAAAATGATAATCAAAATCAAATCTATAATAATATGAATTTATCGCCAAATAGTAGTAACCAACCAAATGTATTAAGCATTAAAAACCTTACAGGAGTGTTAACTTGTCGTCAAATTTCAGATCTCTCAAAAATGGGAATAGAAAACTTGGATCAGCTGGGTCAATTAACTGTTTTACAGTTAAATAGTATTGGCCTATCACTAAAACAAATTACGGAAATACAGCTAAATACGATGAGTATTCAAAAATTGGGATTAATTAATAGTAGTAATGAACAACATCCACAATCTCAACAATTCCTAGGGCAAGGAACGAAAGATTTGGATTTAAGAGTTCCACCTGCGATTACTGTTAATACCTTGCCAATATCATCCGACTTGCCAGGGCAAGACATTGATATGCGATTCCAGCCTGTAGCTGGACTATCTTCAGAAGATAGTGCGTTTAGTAAACCAATTCATAGGGATCAGCAAACTAATAAAGATTTTATAGATATCGATCAATATACAAAAGACGCGTTAAAATTTGCTTCTAAAGATAAAGAAAATATAGACATTTCTAATGAAAGTTTTGAGAATGAAAAGTCAATAGTTTCAAATGAAATAAAAGACATTGATCACAGAATACTTCCATTTTCAGAAGAGTCTCTTATTCCTACTGAACCAATAAATATTAGTAATATTAAACAAGAATGTGACACTGACATACGTTTTCTCCAACCAGAGCCAATTTTCAAAAATCCCGAAAAAAAACACCGTCGCTCTACAACTGACGACGAAGATAATAATTTACTTATTGATGAAAAATGGTATTCTAGTGATGAAGAAAAGGGAATAAAAATTAAAAAATCGCCAGCATCATCTCCGCATAAAACTTTGCTATCACCTTCAGCCGCTGCACCTCACGTCATCGAACCTTCTGCTGTTCTCAGCAAGCTTGGTGATCTCTCAAAAATTGACATAAGTGAAGAGGTAACAAAATTATTAAATACAATGAAAAATAACTTAAATGAAGTTAAACAAGAAAATACTGCTACTACCGATTCAGAAAAACCTAAAGACCCAAGAAGATTATCTCAGGATAAAATTACTGACAGTCCAAAATCTCATAGTCATAGGAGGCCACCAAAGGTGTCCATTTATGAATGTGTAGATGGGGAGCCTACAGACGGGCGACGAAGGTCGGATGTAGATTTGCGTAAAACTGATTTTAATGTACCTGCTTTTGGCGATACTGATTTACGTACCAATACCAGTGGAGATATAGATTTTAGATTAGGTTTACCTTTCAAAGCCATACCGAATTATACTCCCGCATCAGAAATTGATGGATCTATTAACAGTCATCCACCCATTCCCTATAAGGTAGTACTTATTGATATACCACGTCCTGATTATACAGATATAAGAAATAGTACCGCAAAATCGCAAGCATTAACTGATCCAAGATTAAGAAAAGTATTTCGATTATCTCTCGAAGAATCTAATAGTGATAATGAAAAATCGTCCAAATCCTCGACACCAGCTGGTCCTAGGATAGATCCGAGACGGAAGCCAAAAGATGCGGTTGAAAGTTCAACGCAAGATGTTACAACAAATTCTCTAGATTTACAAACCATCTTACAGAATTCTAATTGGTACAAAGAATTAAGTTCCACTCAGAAAATATTTGTTAGCCAGCATTTAACGCCTGTTACACAGATGATCAAACAGTATCATCAAGATAAAATACCTGGCAAGAAATTCGATCTCGGTTTTGTCCAAAATAATACTATATTGTGTAGCATCTTTACTAATTTAGGAATTTCACTCAACGAAAATGGCGAATTTACTTACTTACCAAAACCCAAGGAAGCCTTACTCAAAACTCCAGTTACTTTTAATCAAAATTCTTTTAATATGGGTGGTCTTCCTGGTCCAATGGATTCTGGTAATGTGAATATGATCAACATGCCACCGATGGGAATGGGGGGAATGAATAATATGAATATGGGTAATATGCACGGCTTTAATTCGCCGATGTCCGACCCTCGCGGTGGACCCACGCCTGGTTTGTTGGGGATAGCTCCAAATATTCCTCATAATTTTAATAATTTTGGAGGTCCAAATAACTTCGGTAACATGCCTTTTAACGGCCCTGGCCCCGGCAATGATTTTAATTTTATGGAAGGAGAACAGAATTTCCCTAGATTTCCGAATCGTGGGGGGCACCGTGGCCGCGGCAACGAGCGGTGGAACCGTGGTGGTGGTAGAGGGAACAGAAATCAAAAGAACTTTAACGATCGAGGGAATTGGAAACATGATAGGAGCTAGGTGTGATTTATTAATTTGATTTTTTGTTATATTACATTAACTCGTAAATTATTTTATTTTTTAAATATTGTATAGAAGTATCCTTCCACATATGTGATTAAGGTGATAATTAAATCAATGACAGACTTATTATAGTGTACGGCCGTTTTTTTATAAATTTTATTATGCTAAACATAGACTAGACTGTACTTGTAATGATTAGTTTCCGTATTAGGTCTCGTCGACAGTAGGTACTGTAAATATTGATTAATTGAGTAGTTATGATCAATTTTAGTATCTTATTTTACTGTAATTAAGTGATTATGTAGCTAAAGTCGTTAGGTGAAAGTACTCATTATAAGAGCCAAATGTTTTAAGACTGAGCGAAAGTTCACGAACATATAGCAATAAAAGTCGGTTAAATATTTCAATACATTAGTTAGTTAGCTTAACTCTTTTAAAATGTGATAGAAAATCTAATACATTTTAAGGATTTCGTATTTATTTAATAAAAAAATATGAAATAATATAATATATTGTTAATCGCGAAATGTCTTGGGGTGATGCAGCGGCTAATTTTATACTACTTTTGATTTCTCTATAATTATTTATTTAATATCTTAAAAACTTATCAACTTTGAATATTACTGTACTTGAAATTATCTCTTTTTATTTTATTTTACCAAATATAAATAAAAAACGAGAGAAAAAGAAAACAGATATTTTTGCACTTTTTATGTCCTTAATCAGACATTAATAAAATGGTAAAATAAAACGAAAGAAGGTAATTTTAAAGTTATTTCCTGGTAAAAAACGCTGCTTTGCCATGTTTAAAACTATTGTATTGAAATGTAGTAACTTGTACCGCGGTCACAATGTATAAGCAATAATTCTTATCATATTGGTTTACTTCGAAATATCAGATTTAAAATGTACATGGAATATTTTGGCTGTATTATATGAATAATCGTTAGTAAACACAACTCAAGCTTAAAAATAAACAAGTTTATATTAATAACACGGTATCCTCTTGATTTCATATCCAATCACTATTTTGGAATATTTTAATCTCATCTCAACCCAGTCAAACATATAAAAACAATTATATTTATTAAGTGCGTATTTTTATTCGTTTTTTTCATATTTTTATTTTTTCAATTTCATTTAAATCAGGATCTTATCTATGGTATTCATTTTACTAAAGATATTCAATGTTAGACATAGACAATAGACATACATTCTATTTCATAATTTATTTTATTGATATTACATAATACATGGTAGGTATAGTAATTAAAGTAGAGTAAGTACTACTTTTATTATTTTATCTGTTGAGTAAGTATCCATCTATTCTTTATTTCAGAGACAAATGATGAATGGATGATTTTCAGATAAATTTATGTTCACGAATGCTACATCGGAAATGGCGATAAGAATACTGTTGGTAAGTTGGATTAGGTAAGTCATACCATTGGTTCGTAAGAAGCCAGATAAAGCCAGTTTCATACAAGGACAGATATCTAGAAGGAGAACTTTTGAAGATATAGGGGTGAAATCTAATCCATGAGCATACTTTAAGCGTAGGTTGGTAATTACTCGTGCTACTGATCATACGGATTTTTTTATGAAATCAAAACAAGTATTTATAATGATACCACAAAATATGGTATTTCACTTAAGGTGGTAAGTTACGCGTGCGGCGGAAAATTCAAATTTCAAACAGTTTTTTAATCCTTGTAGCTAAGTCAGGTATCTGTTTTAATTGGTCATAATATTTGCGACAATTTAAGTTTACTTATTCTTTATATTATTTTATTCTATTTACCAATAATATATACATTTATTAACCTAGAAACCTATTTTTAGCGATTCAAGAAACTTCTCGGGATATGTAAGCAACGAAGCGCCTCATTGATTGTTGAATTGACGTGATAATATAAATAATATTCTTGGATTGTCGCAAACATTGCGATAATATCACTTACAATAATTACCCGAGCTAGGTACAAAGACAAAAAAACAATTTGAAATTTGAATTTTCCGCCGCATGCGTATCGTTTGCCCTTAATGAGTTACTTCTGTGAGTTCAAACAAAGTCAATCTTATTTTATTATAATATACACATGTAATTTAAAAAACTTATTTTGTTTGAATATACACACAGATGTGTATTGATTGAGTGAAATATATATTCCGCTATTATTATAAATACTCTAATCAATTGTTTGAAATACTCTGATCAGTAGTATGAGTATGTAGTTTGGTACAAAGACAAAAAAACAATTTGAAATTTGAATTTTCCGCCGCATGCGTATCGTTTGCCCTTAATGAGTTACTTCTGTGCATATTCAAACAAAGTCAATCTTATTTTATTTTAATATACACATGTAATTAAAAAAACTTATTTTGCTTGAATATACACACAGATGTGTATTGATTGAGTGAAATATATATTCCGCTATTATTATAAATACTCTAATCAATTGTTTGAAATACTCTGATCAGTAGTATGAGTAGGTATGTAGTTTTCACGCCGTAAAATGACTGAATGGACTTAAGGAAAATTTGTTACATAAATTACACCTAGCTAGATAACAACACTATAAATTAATGTTGAACAAAAATTTGATTTAGATCAAAATAAATGTTCAACGTACAAGGCATACGAATCAAACATAATTATACCTTTTTTTCGATTAAATATATGTGTACTTATGATAATTTATTTAGTTCAAAATGAAGTTTTTGTTGAACATTTGTAATCCAGTTGCTTTCTAAATCTAATTTTTTATGAAGTTTTGATCTGTTTTTTTAGTCTTTTCATAACTTTAAAACTATTGGTATATACCTACGAGCGAGACGGACGATTTACGACTTATAGAGCCATATAGGATAAATATATAGATAAATAAAGGAGGTCATTTTCACACAACGCCACCTAGCCCAAACTAAGCAAAGCTAGTATATACACTATATAATATAAATATATATATATGATAAAGTCATAAAGTCATAGTGATTAATTAGTTATTAAACATTAATGACTGGTCATTATATAATTACTAAATTGTTGTTGTAGATAATGTAAAATATCAGGTAAAAGTTAGTTAATACTTTGACTAAATAATACGCTCCGATTCCACTCTCCTCCCTTCCCCTTCCGCTTCTCATTGCCGCGTGGCATGGATATCAGGTTTGCAACTGTACTGGTTATTGTGGATGCAAACTAACAAAAATACTTGGCAACATATGTACTAAACATACAAAATTACTTGACTATACCTACTGTAGAAAATATGTGAAGTTAAATTTTTTTTTACGCAAGATAAATGTACGATTGACTACCAATTCGCCTGATGTAAAGCGCCGATGTGGCCGAGGATGGAGCTCGTCGATCTAGAATATATCTATTCACTCTAATCTTGAAAATACCAACATTGTAGCTCTCAGGAAACAGAGATGGCGGCAAAGAATGCAATTTCTGTGCAGTAGGTACGCATCAAGTACGTGAACCGATATCGCTGAGTACGGATTTTTAGCATTTGAGAAATGTTAATTAAATATTCTTAGATATAAAACACAATTTGCACAATTTGGTTTCGTGTGCCATGCATAGGAGTAGGTACGGAAGCCTTGATATGTGAGTGAAACTCGTATTTTGCTGGATTTAGGTATTACTTTATCCAAGTCTTCCGAGATATTATATAAAATAGCTAGTTACATTCTTTCTCAATTATCATTTCGACTAAATTGAGTAGACTACTCATCATCACCATCTCAGCCATAAGAAGTCCACTGCTGGACATAGGCCTCTCCAATGGTTTTCCAAAAAAATACCGATTGGAAGCGGCTTGCATCCAGCGTCTTCCCGCCACTTGTATGAGATCATCTGTCCATTTCGTGGCTGGTCTTCCTACGCTGCGCTTGCCGGTACGTGGTCTCCACTCGAGAACCTTTCGGCCCCATCGGCCATCAGTTCTACGTGCTATGTGCCCTGCCCACTGCCACTTCAACTTGCTAATCCGTTGTGCTATATCGGTGACTTTTGTACGTCTACGTATCTCTTCATTTCTGATTCGATCTCGTAGAGAGACTCCGAGCATAGCCCTCCCCATAGCTCGTTGCGTGACCTTGAGCTTCCTTATAAGGCCCATAGTTAGGGACCACGTTTCAGTGCCGTATGTCATCACTGGTAACACACACTGGTTGTAAACTTTCGACTTGAGGGACTGGGGAATGTTGGACGAGAAGACGCTTTTAAGTTTCCCGAACGCTGCCCATCCGAGTTGGATACGACGATTGACCTCCCTCGTAAAGTTGGACCTGCCTAATCGGACCGTTTGTCTTAGGTAGACGTATTCGTCAACAACTTCAAGAGTGAAGTTCCCCACATATATTGGGGTGGGCACTATATGGGCGTTCGACACAACCTTCGTTTTGTCCATGTTCATTTTGAGGCCCACCCGTTGGGAAACTCTATTCAGGTCTTCGAGCATCGTACTGAGCTCTTCCATCGACTTTGCCATGACTAGTATATCGTCGGCAAACCGAAGGTGAGTGATGTATCTACTCGCCGTTAATATTGATGCCGAGCCTTGTCCATTCCAGAAGCTTATAGGCATCTTCCAAATCGGCGGTAAACAGTTTCGGAGAGACAACGTCTCCCTGCCTCACGCCTCTCTTCAATGGAATTGCCTCTGAATTCTGGTCTTGTACTCGGACTGACATGGTGGCGTTGTTGTACAAACACTTCAGCACTTCGACATACCGATAGTCAATACGGCATCGCTGGAGAGCCTCAAGCACCGCCCAGGTCTCGATCAAATCAAAGGGTTTCTTATAGTCCACAAACGCTAAGCAAAGGGGCAAGTTATACTCTTCGGTCTTCTGTATCACTTGCCGCAGCGTGTGGATGTGGTCTATGGTACTATAACCTTTTCGGAAACCAGCTTGTTCGGGTGGCTGGAAGTCATCAAACCTGCGTTGAAGACGATAAGTGATAACCCTTGAAAACAGCTTATAGACATGGCTCAGAAGCGAGATGGAGATGGATGAGAGTAGACTACTATGTATAATAGATATTATGTATAATGCCTGGTTGGTGTGGTGGTGTATATATAACTAAAGGTGGGTACAGACTGGTGAAACGTAACATGAAATGTATCAGTCTACCTTTCATTGCATGTTCGGTGCAAGCGTGGACGCATAGCGCGCTCTTACCGCGTATTCACTACGAACCTCCCGCGTACGTCTACGTGCCCCTTTGTGTTCGCAGTTTGTTCGAAAAACCGACAAATCATGGGTCGCTCCGCGCGCGGCTTGTAATGCTTGTAGCGTGCGCGTGAAATGTGCATTTCACGCGCACGCTACAAGCATTACAAGACGTCCAAACTATGAGAAATTGTTGCAAAGTGTGTTACCTTTCATGATACATTGCAGCAATATGTACGGCAAATTCTTTCATTGCATCATACATTTCATGTTACGTTTCACCAGTCTGTACCCACCTTGAGATCCCGGTATAAGACGACCTTAACCGAGCTGGTTAATGGATGAAAAGTATTTTATATTCAATTAAATATGTCAATAAATATATTGCAAATGGGTTGTCTGAAAAATCTCAGTCCAGTCAAACGTTAGGTTGACTATTTTTTCCCGTCACAACTCTTGGGTAGGCAGGTATAAACAGGTAAATGGATACTAGTAACTTGCACCGGTCTGGTTAATGGATTAAAGTTAAATTAAAATAAAGATTATTTCATAACGAACACGGTGGTATAGGGTTGTCTGCGAAAAATCAGTCCTGAATTCCGGTTTTCGAATTTAAAAAAAGTGAATTATTGCTGCGAGTGAATATGTGCGGCTGAGAGGTCCCAACGAACCATCCCATGCGATAGAGTACCTATACAGCATTGCAGCTGTGTGTAGTTCGTCCATTGAAAGAAAGAGAGTTCGCATGCTATTTGTCCTTGAAAATGAAAAGGATAGCGATAGACTCGTACAAGCTAAAATAGCTAAAATGCAAATCAATGATTTGCTATGAAAAATATACCGATTTTTCATCATAGATTTGCATTTTAGCATTCATAGTACGACAGCACACGTTTTATTTATTTTCATTACTCATACTCTGAGAGTAGGTCTGAAGTTGCCTGAGGAGCGGGTTAAAAGTAATACTTTCAGACCTAGGGAGAATCGCTTTCAACTTCCAGCTGTCAAATAAAAAAAAAAAAACTAGTTCTATTTTCACGTTTCTATTGAGCCATGTCCAACTTTCTTTAAAGCCACTCAATTACAGCCCGATGTAAAATTGAAATAACATAAAGATAAGCTTATTGATTAAAGAATATATATTTTAAAACCTTTAAATAAAATTATTTTACCAAAGTTTTTGATCTATGTAAAATAAAATTTACAATTTTTTTCTGTAGCTAATTCGTGTTTTTATTTTTACTTTCCTTGTATTCGTAATGAAAAGCACAGTGTTACCTCGGGTTAAAGACTTATTTAGTCCCTCGAACTATAGGCGCCCTCACTTCGTTCGTGCGCCAAACCCCGTCTCGGGACTAAATAAGTTACTTTCACCCGCTAATTTAATAAAATTCGCTAATAGTACATTGTTACCCTAGTAACAATGTACTATTATGGTAGTTTTATGGTTCATACTTACTAGTACGGGAGCGCACTACATAAAGCTTACCTCATCGGCTACCAGGATAAGATGTATTTCAGGTGATTCGTGATTGATGGGGTTCCTGAATATATTGGGTTGCCTCTGCGCAGACCCTGGACTGATTCTTGTGGGAGCCAATTTTCGTGTTGATTTTTTGCGCTATGATAGCTACCTTTAAATGGCAAGATGAAAACTACACCATGAAATAGGTTATCTAATCTATATATTTAAAAAAAAAAAGTGCCTGACCTCATTTTGTAATAGGCCACGTCTTACGAATAATAAATAAATAAATATTAAATTACGTTAAAACGTAATTTGTTAACGCAACGAAATTTTTAACATGCTCCTGGGAGCTCCACCTCTGCAAAAATGTACATAGTACGTGCCACCCTGCCTTCTTTTATATGATACGGTTAATTCGCTTTAAAATTTGGACCCTCATTCCTTACATAAAGACACAATTTTTTGTGATTAAATTAAAATGTCTAATTTTCGGTTTTTTCCTATATGTGTACTATAACACAATGCTTATTGGCAAATTTCATAGTTCTAGGTCAACGGGAAGTACCCCATAGGTTTTGATTCCCTTGTGAGTGTCGAAATGTGCGTTTTACGACATATTCAGCTGTAACTTTTTTTTACGAAAACTGAGACATTTGTTTTTTCTTTATGCAGCAAGACTATGGCTCTGCGTATATGATTTTAATTTCATCACGCGTTGCCGAGATTACAGGTCTTGACACCCGGACGGACGGACGCACGGACAGATAGACAGACATACGGATGGACAGACGGACAACAAAGTGATCCTGGGTTCCGTTTTTTCCTTTTGAGCTACGGAACCCTAAAAACCCTAATATCTGCTTTCTGAAAAAAAAAACTAAATTAAATAACGCTATGAACAAGAAACTAGAAATGTATATTGAAGTATATTACAAGTATATATTATGTTATCAGTCATCATATATCTAACTTTTTACTATTTTTTTATCGGATGCTAACCCCTCCCTAAAGTAAGTAGTTCATCAATAGTCTGTATGCAGATATGTTTTTTAACTGATAAAAGTGACAGTAAGATTTACTTTTGAACGTATCATTATGAGCTTTGGTACAGAGAAAGCTGAGGTCCTGCAGACGGACATAAGCTACATTTCACCATTTTTTAAGGCGATGCGGGTGGAATCGTGTAGCAAAGGTAGGTACAACTACTGTCTTTCCAATTTGCATATACTGGTATTCAAAGTCTCTAAACTTGGGCATCTGTACTCCCACTGATTCCTAATCCGACAAGTGCGAATAGCCCTATTGGTAAATTATGTAACATTCCTGTGTCAATTCATTGTCAACGAAATGTTATGAAAGAAACACTTTTTTCTTTAATTATCTTTATTTATCGACTGCAGAACAGATGTAATGTAATTAGAAAATTCAATCTTCAAACGGTTGCCTCCAGACTTGAGGTTGATCGCAACTCGAGAGACTTTTGAAAATGTTGGAGCTAAAAATAATAAAATAATGTTTTAATTATTCACATGATATAATTTGTGTTACCTTACCTTGTTAAACAAGATTATGGAGCGTGTAGTTCCCGTCTGAGCTAATACTGTACTATAACTATACTGAATATAGGAAGCTTATAGCATAGCACTCATGGCAAACCTTGAAGACAATTAGTTAGACAGTCTATATATAGCAGAGGTTCCCAAACTTATTTTGTCTACTGCCCACTTTGAAAATAAATTATTTTTAGCGCCCCCCATTTTTTACCTACTTAAAAACTACTATACCTTCAAATGAAATAAATTATTGTGAACTATATCAGCGGAGATTAAGCATTCATTCTAAACGAAACTTTTATTATAACCCGCAAGAGATTAACTAGAGATTAACTTGAGACCTGAGCGCAGTAGGTAGTAGGTACACAAAGGCGCTCAGGTCTCAAGTTAACTTTAGCGGGCTATACCTGTCAATGAGAATGATTATTGAAACGCAACTTTATAGTATTCAGACAGAATATCTTTTATTCAAAATAAAACAATCTAAATACATTAAAAAAAAAAAATTGCGCAGTTTGAATTTTAATGGATTAAAAAAAAATTAAGTACCTACCTACCTACCTAGATAAAATTACAAATCGCCCCCTCAGCCTCTACAACGCCCCCCCCCTCCCCCCCTTTTTCTGGGTCTCTTACCGCCCTTTTTAGGCATGCAGCGCCCACAAGGGGGCGTTATCGCCCACTTTGGGAAAGACTGGTCTATAGGAAAGTAAACTTTTTTAACGTAAGCTAGATACGTATACGATTGACCATCAACTCGCCTGATGGAGCGCGACGGTTGGAGCTCGTCGATTTTATAAGATATCTATTCACACTAATGTGGCATTGAGGGCGCTGATGTCCTTGTTTAACTATTTTGTTCGACTAGTAACACAATCGAGACGGACGATAGTTCTATTTCCAGACAGACTAACCTCCTCAGCAACCGACCAGTACCTAAGGATTTCGGCGAAATCGATCAACTGGAGATCTTCTCGTGTATATACGCCACCCACACATTCTGAGCGAAGCTATCGAAAAACTCAGTGATTTGGCTGTGTCCCTCGACATTTCGAAAGCCTTTTTTTTTTTTTTTTCTTTATTCAATAACATACACGACAGAATGCAATATGAGAAAGTACACAATTCAAATACATATTAATAAGCTGTATCGCATCCTAAAATTACGTATGCCTAGCTAGATAAGGTAAAGTAGGTTAGTACATTGTGGGAAATAAAGTTAATTAAATTGTGTCCTTTGATTGTGTCTGGCATGACAGTATCCATATCAAGCTCTTAGTGTGTTTTTTATATGTTAGGAGAGTAGCTGCCTCCCTTCTCCATGCTGCAAGAGCTCAAAGAATTTGAAGATTCACTTGAAACAGCAGTTAGTAGTTTTTTTACACGAATCCGCGAGGACTCGCAAGGCGTGTCAATGGCTCTGAATGATTGGCCACCGATGAAATTGCGACATTTATTTGTGTATATATTCAAGTTTCTCGTTGGTTGCCAGTCCGCTATTGTATTATTTACATTAGTAAAGCAAGCTAGATACATACACAGCGTCAGAGAGTCCATATCATCATGGTCGTTAGAGTCAGTACAGTTGTAGAAAAGAACACATTGCTTTGCTGATAGCTTCGACTGGGATACGAAATAATTATACAGAAGTTCCATTTCTCTAGTTGCTGCTTGCAATGTATTTGGAGAACACACCAGGATCACCCCTTGAACTCCTACCCTTAGCGCTGGCCAGCAGGATTCAAACCTGTAGGTACATACGTATTCAATTATTAATAATAGAAAAAAAATACCCGACTGCGAAATGTGTGATGATACCTACTAAAGAACTACTACGTACCTCTTACTTACTTACTGACCTTATCTACTGTTAATAAATGTAAGTTATAGTTATATGTCCTTTTTTCGATCGTGTTTGTACTAAAATCTCTGTTATTAATAGTTTAATATACCTACATCAAAGTAATTTATCATACTATTTTATGTTAGGTATAAGTAGGTAATATGAAAGTTGCGATTTTGTGCTAATTTTATCTTTTCATCATTAAATCTTCATTTATTCGATCTCGCAGATACCCCAAGTCGAGCATAGCCCTCTCACAAGTATAAGATAAACAAACAAAAATACTTACCCGACTACACTAGAGCGTTGTTATGTTACGAACGTACTCGTGCTCGCGAAGTCTACTGTTTACAGAACTACTATGTAGTAGGTACTTATCTATACAATACTATAATGCGGCGTTCAAAACCTGAGGTTAAATACAAATAGAATGCCTACATATCTACAAAGATTACAAATACATAGGTTTTGCATATTTTTGAAAAGTATACCTAGGTAGGTATATCTATTGTATTCTTCGTGAGACCTTTAGCAATACTACTATAATATACTACGGCCTCCTCTAGTTAATTCTGCAGTAGTTAAATTTTCGAAGTTGAAGAACATAGGAACGGAACTTATAATTTCGTCTTGTTTTTTTTACAGAATGGTTGACAGTATTTTAAATTTAGTCTAGTAAAAATAAGATTTGTGACAACAAGACAACTAAGTATATTGTTATTTAAATGAATGTAAGTACTGGTGTTTTGAAATACATTTGACACAATTCCTTAATGTTATTATAAAAGCTAATTTTGTTACCTTTACACGCTCAAATGGCTGAACCGATCGTTATGAAAATTAGTATAGAGATAGCTTTGGCCCTGGAGACCGACATAAGCTACTTATCATAATCATAATCATCACCGTTTTTCATAACTACGCGAGTGAAATCGCGGAACGCAGCTAGTCTATAAATCGGGGATTATTGTTGATCTATAATTTTTAGTTATTTTCCTATCATAATTTCAAAGAATCCCCCCAGTTGCAAATACTGTGATCTGCTCCATACAAACGGATTTATTTTTACTAAAATTTACTTTTTAGACTAATTCCATCAACTTCGAAATGAAACCACTTGTCAAATTAATATTAAGTTTTGTTCAGTTTTGAATTGACTATTGACTATTGAATATATGCGGTTGCAGCGCTGTGTATTTGAGAACTAATATCGCACTCGAACTTTGTTGTCCGTGTAGCTGTGGTTGTGTTGGGTTAGGTGATGCTGGTTGGTCAGCGAAGTCTTCGATGACACAGAAGTTTAAGAAAATCTGACTAGATGGCGCCACAATACCTCACAACACAAAGGTCAAAACAGTTTCATAATATTCAAATTATTACAAAATTACAAACTTATGATCTCCACTGCAGTCCCAGAGCTCAATATCTACATTAGTGGTTTTCCCATTAAAATGAATATTGGATAGCTCGAATTCAACAATCCTCACGCCTTGAGTCGGCCTTGGGGCTCCTGTTTCTTCGATGTTCATCGACTCAGATATGAAGTTTGCTATCTGAGTTTTGCCACACTGTAATTATATATAAAAATATATCATACCAGCTTTTCAAGTACATAGGCCAATCGATCACTTGTAGAACTACGTAAGTAAACGTCTAAGTAAATGTAATAAATACAACGCACGTCACTAGGTCCAATCATTAAAATTTTTAACTTGTTTGGATGCATGATGAGTTGCGAATAAAGATTTAATTCAACTAGACTGAAACTATTCAATAAAATCTTCTTTTACTTTACGGAATCTGACAGTTTGACAAATATTTTTGTTTACAAGATTATTTCTATGACAACCATCATTCAACTTGAAAGTTGGAATAATAAAACCTCACAATAGGACCTACCTATAAATATTGGATATCATTAAAAAGGTAACCTATTCTCAAGGCACTACTGAACTAATTAATATACAATAACAAAATTTAAATAAAAAGAATGTAATTGTCATACAGTTTTCATTCCTTTTTGAATTTAGTTATTTTAATTAGTTTAGGTTTCAGACCTTGAGGATGGACTCCATTGTCAAAGTTGTATCATTATTAAATGTTTCATATTTTTATTAAAATAAAAAATTAAATTTCTTAATTAACATTAAAATGCACAAAAATTTAATTAATAAGTGCAAAAAGAACAGGTTCCACCGAGATTTGAACTCGGATCGCTGGATTCAGAGTCCAGAGTGCTAACCATTACACCATGGAACCGTTAATAAGCGTGTTGAAATATACGTACATAATGGACTTGATTACAATAATGTAGAGGAATACAAAAAATTCCATCCCAAAGTCGCGTTGTCGTCATCGTGACACTGTGAAGAATTGAATAGGTACTTACAAAGTCTATTCCACTGTACTTTGAGCACGCCGCAAGGGACATTATGGCGATCTACTTTCTTTCGTATGTTCTACCAATTATAATTGTAAGTACTTACTTATATATCCATAAACGCAAATAAATATATTATTATTACACCCTTTATTTAACTACAATCTCGGGTCAAGCCCAGTCTTTTGGTGGGCATCAGTGGGGCCGAAGCTAACACTGAGAGGCCCTTTTTTATAAGAACTGCTTTTTAGGGTTCCGTACCGCAAAATAAAAAAACGGAACCCTTATAGGATCACTTTGTTGTCCGTATGTCCGGGTGTCAAGCCCTTTATCTCGGGAACGCGTGAAGGTATCACGTTGAAATTAAAACCATATACGCAAATCCATAGTATCTTGCTGCAGAAAGAAAAATCAAATTTCTCAGTTTTCATAAAAAAAGTTACATCCGATTAGGTCGTAAAAAATGCACATTTCGACACTCACAAGGGAATCAAACCCTATTTAGGATACTTCCCGTTGACCTAGAACTATGAAATTTGGCAAGAAGCATTGTGTTAGAGTACAAATATAGGATAAAATCCGAACACTGGACATTTTTAATTTAATCACAAAAAAATAGTGTTTTACGCAAGGAATGAGGGTCCAAATTTTAAAGTTCTTTAACCGTATCATGTGGGGTATCATATGAAAGAGCTTTATTAGCTTAAGTTAAAACAGGTTTTTAAATATTTTTACCGATGTATATTTTTCGGTATAAGAAGGAAAATATGAAAAAAATACGATGTCCTAAATACGTGTAAAATACGTTTTATCTACTAGTTTGCACGGAACCCTCGGTGGGCGAGTCTGACTCGCACTTGTCCGGTTTTATTTTAAAGCGGAACTTCTTTGTGCGTGGAGCGCATTTCCAGCCTTGTTGTTCTCTAGTTAATACAAACTGGGTATGTTCAAGAGAAGAGTGAATAGGCATCTCATGACAAAGACAGGAAAGGAGAACATCTCCGGCCAAGCGTGCTCCATCTTCGACTACTTCATCACTTTCAGGTGACCACCTCAACTCACCTGAAATTCATGAAAACTCACCTCATTTCATCATAAAAAAAGTTTTAAAAGTTTTTTTAAGTTATGTACCTTACTAGCAGATATGCTTAGTTACTTAATGCTTACATAATGAAGTGTTAACGGACACTGTCAAGAATTTACTGTAAGTAAAAAGCAGTTCTCTAGGTATGTGGTTTTACCTTAACGCAGTCCTCGGTTAAGTAACCGTAAGACCTAGACCAGGTTAAGAAGTACCTATCCAGTTAGCATAACGGAGCACGACCTTGCGACTGCCGTCATTTCAGGGAACGCTGGTGCTTTACATAATCCTAGTGTCTGTGGTGTCATTTTTGTTCCGTTATCAATTTGTGTTAAGAATGAGCTCAACGCGCGCAGCTATCTCTCTCGCGCATCATTACATTTTTAAACATTTTAGGGCCTTACCGAAAAACGTTACTTAACTTTGACATATTATGGGCCTTACCGGAAAACGTTACTTAACTTTAACCAACATCTTAAATTAACTCTCTTCTTTCCGCAAGTGTCATTATGCATGAGCGAGAAGTTGACAAAATATGTTAAGCAATGCTTTATGTTAAGTAACGTTTTTCAGTAAGGCCGTATGTGTCAGCGAGAAGTTGACAAAACATGTTAAGTATTTAATTAAATTAAATACTTATGATTTTATATTTAACACATGCTAAAATAGTGACAAACCTAATTACAGTGTCAAATAAATATCAGCGTGAACAAAAAATCCAAATATTTTTATCGAACTGTAACGTCACGTGACCATTGTTTGTGTGAATAAAAATTTGTGTTATTTTTTTAAATAAATTTTCATCAAAACATTTCAAAATGAAAAGTGATATGTGACCCAAATATATCCAGTGATACCAGCCCCGGATCTACGATTTTTCGAACTGGGGCAGAAACTTGACGGTGGCGCCCCTCTCTCCAGCCCTTAAAATAACTTACTTAAAAAAACTTAATATAATTATCTATGTAGCGCCTTTTTCTTAAAAGTTAACGGTGAGTCAACCAAGCTTTCGTATTCTAGGCGCTTTGTGGAGCAAGTTATTTTATTTTTAATCATATTAATTATGATTTTTGCGCCCCTGAAAATGCCGCCCGGGGCGGGTGCCCCGGTTTGCCCCCCCCCCCCCCCCCTAGATCCGGCGCTGAGTGATACGACACAAGTGTTAAAACATCAGTGTAATGTATAAGTACATAATATATACCGTAGGATACCGTAGTCTATTTTTTTACTTAAACAGCTTTGTTTAAAGTTGAAACTCGCATATCACATTTGATGACGATTACGAGTTAGCGCTTGAAATTTTACATTTTGAGAGATTTTATTTTATTAGATAAAAGAAAAAAAATTGCTGGTAATTACATTAAAAAACTAATCTGGTTATTTAATTTGATTTATAAAAATTTGTGTTACCGCTGAGAATTCTGAGCATTCGAATAAAAACGTGTTTTTTGCTAGTTGATTTGTATTTTTATTTTAAAGAAACCTAATTATTTTTTCTAATTTATATTCGGTTATGTCAGTAGTAAAGGTTTTTATCTACTGACATTATTTTTTTGACCTGAACATCTAGTTTAGATTCAACGTACTGAGGGTTTAAAAATGGTTATCGATGATTGTGCGATCATACCGGACCTTAATCGTGAATACTGTCTAAACGCATACATCATCATCATCATCTCAGCCATAAGAAGTACACTGTTGGACATAGGCCTCCCCCATGGATTTCCAAAAAGACCGATTGGAAGCGGCTTGCATCCAGCGTCTTCCCGCCACTTGTATGAGGTCGTCTGTCCATCTCGTGGCTGGTCTTCCTACGCTGCGCTTGCCGGTACGTGGTCTCCACTCGAGAACCTTTCGGCCCCATCTGCCATCAGTTCTACGTGCTATGTGCCCTGCCCACTGCCACTTCAACTTGCTAATCCGCTGTGCTATATCGGTGACTTTTGTACGTCTACGTATCTCTTCATTTCTGATTCGATCTCGTAGAGAGACTCCGAGCATAGCCCTCTCCATAGCTCGTTGCGTGACCTTGAGCTTCCTTATAAGGCCCATAGTTAGGGATCACGTTTCAGTGCCGTATGTCATCACTGGTAACACACACTGGTTGTAAACTTTCGACTTGAGGGACTGGGGAATATTGGACGAGAAGACGCTTTTAAGTTTTCCGAACGCTGCCCAGCCGAGTTGGATACGACGATTGACCTCCCTCGTAAAGTTGGATCTGCCTAATCGGACCGTCATGTATGCGTCGGAACGCATACATGTCGAACGAGAAAATATCTTTGGATCTGCGTGCGCTTGATATTTATTGCCGATTTTGAATAAAATCTTCTAAGATCACTGGTTTTTAAGTAATTTTATTGATAATTTTACCTATAATACGATTACATAAAAATATTTTTAAATAAAGCAACCCATTTTGCTCAATAACACTCTAATTGACTTACCGTATTTTTTTCAAAAATCGTTCATCATCGTCAGCCAAAACGAGGTTTTTTATGGTCTTTAAAAGATAAATAAAACTAATTTTTACGAACTGAAACTTTACTAAAACAAAAGCTCATAAATTATACTATTCATAAACATAAGTTAAAAGCTACTTCAGCTTATAAGATCTAGTGTTTATATTTGTAAACACGACCCTTTTTATGGCCCTTTTTTATTGCCCACTTGAACCGCACTCAAAAAAAATGGCGGCACAGCGGAAGGGAGAACATTTTAAACACATCCAACGAGAACCACTTCTGAATCTAGATATTTCCATAAAAAACAGCGGTTAGGACTTAGGAATCAACACAAGCACTTCGTAATGATCTAAATCATCTTCGTGGATATTAAGATAGATAGGAAACCTTTCTGTATTATGATTTTTGAAAAATCTTGATTTTCAACAACTATCGAGAACATTTGAAATGTTTGCTATACATATAACGTGAAAAATATATGTTATCCTTTTGTAGATGATAATTATTATACCTAATATTATACACACGTGAAACGTCACACAATTTAGAAATTATTATCTTAAGTAATCTCAGCATGTTCAATGTTCATATTCAATGTTACATTATATATTATGAAAGTGGAAGTAACTCTGTCTGTCCATCTATCTCTTCCTGTTAGTTATCTTTCACAATCAAAGTGATGAACGCATCGTAATGTAGTTTGGTACAGAGATAGATTAGATCCTGGAAATGAACTGTAGACGGAAATTATACTAAGTATTTTTCATTACCATCATCTCTATAGTTAGTCAATTGAAGTGGGTAAAATGAAATCGCGATAGCATAGCCAATGTATTACAGGGTTTTGTACTGTTGATTTTTTTGAGTAGCGCCTGCCTCTATCACTTGCTCAATGCTCCAATAATTTGCGTTGCTTACATCTTAATACAAGGCTGTGGTTACCCAGTATCTAATAATAGTTTGTACCTTGTGGACAAAAATTTTTCGTCAATACCAAAATTCTGATACAAGAGGCGGCTCAAAAGCGAGTGACATGCACAGACGGACCTTTGAGACTTAAGTCTCATTAGTGCGGTCAACTGGACGGTACAAATATTCGGTAATTCATAATTATTTGCTTATATTTAAAAACTCATTCAAGTAGCATGGAAGGTTGCAACGCCGGCCGGCACTTCCTATGATTTTATGGTCTAACACAGAATTACCATCATTACATGGATGCCTTCGCCATGAAATATGTTATAGCTGCGCACCTACCGAATGTCGGACATTTTGAAATATTACTTATTTGATACTTATCAGTTTAATGCAATACATCATCATGGATAGGTCGAGAGTAGCGCATTCAATTTGTTCCTTATTTTTTATCAAAGTTGCTACTGGGTTTATGATCTAACTACTAAGTAACTAAAATTATGTTGTCTATAAGAGTGACACTGATAGTACAAACTGAGTCCTATACGAATAGAGTTCAATTTCCCTCACGCAATACCACATTTTAAGCGACTGCGTAAGAAGAAGGGTTATGTTTTTCGAGTGTTTGTATGTATACGAGTATATGTATGTATGTTTCTATATGATCGACTTCAGTCTAAACTGCTTGAGCGACGTGATGTGCGTGGTGTCGTTAGACTCTTCTTCACTTCCTGAGGCTATATTTTTTTGTAATAACATCGCTTGCAAAAAAACGCCTTTTATGCGTTTTTTCGTAACATCAAACGAACTTTTTCGTAATAAACAAGTGATTTTAATAGAATTATTCAGATGAATGCGTATTTATAATCTTTTAAAGCGATTTTACGCATACTTTCTCACAAAAAAGTACACTCAACACCATATCAAGCGTAACGAAATCGTAAGTTAAACTGCAAAAACAGCAGTTTCTGAAGTCGGGTATTGTATTTTCCTTCGATCTTTTTGGAAACCCATGGGGTTGTCCAGCAGTGGACTTCTTGTGGCTGGGATGATGATGTTCATGACGAGGAAAAGAAACACAAAAATCGATTCACAATCTACGTAGTAGTGGACTACACACTCATACATAAAAATACATTCGAATTGAGAACTTCTTTTTTAGAAATCGGTTAAAAACAAGCAGACATAAATGTTGAATCTAAATATTTACAAAATGAGAAAACAATAAAAATTGGTATAGACAATGAGTAAGGTTTTTCTACGCATACCTTCCCGAGAAAGGTGTTAAATCAATTTCAGATTCTAGATACCTACACAATAGCAAAAAATCCTTCATACCGCATTACGACGTCAATGCAAAAACTTATCGATATTCACAAGTCTATCTTTATGGGAATATTATGCAAGAACCTATAATATTCTATGGGAAGATATCTAAATATTACAATAACAAAGTACCTATAATGGATGTAGAAAGCATCCGGGTTCGACGTACTATCCTAGCTGCGCACCTTAAATCTAGGTACAGGGCCTAGGTATCTATGGACCTAGGTACCCTAACGCTGTTCCTAGGTCGTCGACCGCCTCCAGGCGTGGAGGCGGCAGATTTGCGGGATACGATAAATTTCAATAGTGCAATGACTTTGTGCACTAAGTTCCTGAGCAGCGGGAAGTCCGATAGGGAATCTTTTAATATCCTATTTCGATTTCCGTGGGAGGTGCTGAGAAATTATCTAACGTATTTATAGATTCATAGACAATTTCGTAACTGTCGTAATCATAGAGATATATTGCGTAACCTATCTGTCATTTGTTTGAATATTACTTCTCCAAATCCGTTTCATAGAACTGTTGGTTTCGAATGTTTTACTTGACACGTTTCTGATCCCATTAGTTTGTTAGCCATTACTTTTATTTGTGAAATTAAAAGGTAAAATATCACTGTTAAGCAGGCGTTAAATGTTTATGAGTTATAGACAACCAACTCATATAATGTACTTGGTTGGCAAATTTAGTACAAATTTCATTTAAATCGTAAAATCAATCAATATGGTTATAGTATCAAACAAGTAGCTCTATTCTAAGTCCGCATTTAGTGAAGCCCAACTACAGAACCCTAAGGGCGCGTGGCCCGAAACGCACTTGGCCAATTATTTATTGTAGCATTGGTTACGGAACCCTATTACAAATGCGTATCTCGACACTGTCTTGGCCACCAATTCTAGAATAACATAACTCGACTGGGAGAGAAAATAAAGTATGTAATGACATTGCTGGCACCGTTTACCGGGCAATTGTGGTTTTTCTCGTATTTTTGTGAAGACCATTCAATTTCTGTCAGTAATTGGTCAAAACGTTTTCTTGACCCGAGTAGCTATCAATACATGGGTATATCATCCTTGTATCAATATACACTCGTAACTGAACACCTTGTAAAATTAGTTAAAATGCAACTCTGTAGAGGTATGATCGACATTGAGGCATGAATAGCAGCAGAGTAAGTTGGGATGGCAAAAGTTTATCTAGAATCTAAAAAAATATCTGTTTCAATGATTCTTTTTTTATCTGTTTGGAATCATTAAAGTTCAAGCCTACCCGGTTTGAACTTTATATGACTGCCATGGCGCAGTTGAGTGAAATTGACGGGGAGCAAAGATGTAAACAGGCCAAGTGCCTCATAAGATTTAGCTGTGCAGTTTTATGTTTAGGTTACTAGCTGCTAGGACTGTATTGTAATTTGACGTATCTATACTTTTGTTATTTCTAATAACAAAAAAAAAAAAATGAAATAATAGCACAACTAAATATAGTACTAATACTAAATATGAATATGAAGTTTGGAACATTGATTGATTTTTTGGGCTCTGCAGAAGGATAAAGGCTATACTTTATAATCATCATCATCATCACCGCTTTGTATTACTACAGCTATAGCTTTAAGGGTTAGTAACTCGAGCCGTTCTACTCATAAGTTGAAATAAGATAACATAAAGCTCCGTCCTTAGAAGTTTTTAAAGTGTAATTTGCATTTTACCCCCAATGAGGGAAAACATTAGCCCTGCAAGTTCAACAATTGCGTAATAGCGTTGTATAATTAGCGGGACAGAATTAGATAATTCTTAGGCCGAGTATGATAATGTCTCAGAATGGCAGGAACTTGGCAGCGGGAAGCATTCTTCGTAAATGACGGTCGACGCGTCGTGTTGGCTTTACACTACTAATTTACTACTTACTTTTACATCAGCACGCGTATTCTAAGGTTTGAGGTTCTATATTGGTTCTCTTTGCAATTTGTCTTGCTTTTTTATACTTGACAGAGGGAGACGAAAACAAAAGCGAGCTAACATTGAATTGCAATTAAAGCTCATTGTATGATTGGGCTTCAACTATGATCTTTTGAACATTGAATCCAAATATTTTTTTCTTTGGGTTCATAGTTCTGGGCCGTCGCAGGGCGCCTGACAGATGTGAATTGATAGACACGCACATTAGTAAAAGTACGTAGCTGGCTTTTACCATTTTATGTATCTCACATTTGCCAAAATTAATGTATTTTTTTTATTCATCTCAATATTATCATCATCTCAGCCACAAGAAGTCCTAGAGATAGGTGTCCTTAAAAGTTCGGTTGGAAGCGGTGTATTGCAAACGTTTTTAAGCCACTTGTATTGTGGTTGTACTTGTGGTCACTCTGCGCTACCAAAATAAAATACTTATATATACTTTATCTAAGCTTATTTATAAAAATAAATAGCTGTCTGTGTGTTCTCCATAGGTTCGTTTCAAAATAAATATACCTACCTACATATTTACGTCAGTGCACGTCTTATGCTAATCCACCATGGACGTACGCCATTGTAATTGTGTCCGGAGTCCATAACCCGACATGACATGATTTATGGGCCCGACTTCCTCTGCTTTGAAAGCTTCCAATACAAAAGTAACTATTTATCATACGTGTCTGATCTACGAGCGACTATCTTAGCAATAGCGTGGTCAAAATTAGGAACTAACATTTTACGTATGTCTATCATGTTATATTTTGATCGGGAAGATCTATGGTGGTGCCCTCATTGAAATTTCCAGATAGAGTGGCGTATTGCAAGCCTGAGATTGCTGGCAGTCGACTAGAGCTTGTCTCGCATGTCATTTGTTTAATTTAGTGCTTGCTACTTGAATGGATGAAAGTGCATTACTAACAAAACTACAAAAAATCTTTTGAATTATAGATCTTATTTTAGTGACGTTAAGGATGACAAATTCTATTTTATTTTCGCTTTAAAATAGTGCACGTAAGTGGGAAGGATGAGATGACTTAGCAAGACATAAAAGTGTCGATTCTATGAATTATATAACATAAACATGACATAAAAAAACCTATGAGTACCAGTATTTAATTAAAGATAATTGTCCACAGCCGGTCTTAAATAAACAAGTAATATTGCTCTATTTGTTGAAATACAATCGAATTTATCTCGGACCGTATGTAACGAGTGTTTAATTTTCGCGGCGGGTGCAGCAATAAAAATGTATTGCTATTCAATAGGGCCCTAAAAAAAGACCGTGGGTGTAGGGAGGCGGTAGTAATTGATTGCCTGGCGAACACCGTATCAGCTTATCTGCGATCGAGACGAACGCACAATGTCCTATAAACTAAGCGATCGTATCGGACGTTGTAAATGGATCAGTCCTTGTGTCTTGACTATACCATTTAGTAAAAATTCATCATTATTATCATGATATTTTATGGTAGTGTTGCTTGTGGTAGAAATTGTAAATGTGCCTAGACTGAAAAAAAAAACAACTCCCTCAATGATGTTCGTAATACTGTCCTTTAGTACATTCTTCCTAAGTAAATTCTGGGATTTTGTATTTTCTAAAATATTGATGAGCTAAAGAGTGATCTGATTTGGCCCTTTGGTCCATTTTCGTAACTGTTTTTCATAATTAACTACGAAAGAAGAATTTTCTTTCACTGTTTCACAACCAGTTATTAAAAAGGAAAATTGATTCCATATTCGTAACTTAGTGTTAAAGTTTTAAAATTAAATTTTGACAGTAAATTACTTAGATATATTTGTCGAATATAAATTCTAAATTATAATCAGACCAAAAGGCCACAGCTGAATACTCTTTATCTTCCTTATACTTATGTTGTCTTGTAGACACTTGCTGGCTTTGTTTGGTTGGTTAAAATACGCTGGAGTTCGGTACAGCGGTTAATTTTTGGTCTCACAATAATTTGAATATAGTTCTTATGTACAATATTTAAAAAGAATAGGTACGTATGGGTAATAACAAGAAGATTATCTAAGTGAAAAGAAATTGAAAACATGTAAAAATACATATAAACCATTATTGTACAAGTCCCCGATACGCCGCAGATCACATTCGCAGACGACAGTGCGGTCTGTAGCTGCAGTTGACCATATTTATCTCTGCAGTCGCGGCCGTTTCTATTCCGAGATAGACCAAAGTCCGAACTTCCTGCGCCAATCGGTCTTACTCGCTTCTGTACCTTCATGCGAGATAGACAGAACGATGCGCCAATGAGCGCTCTGCAGTCACGTCACTACTGGTGCTACGGACGGCCGCAGCTGTGTGCCGCGGCTGCAGACTTTGATATTTTGCTGACAACTAACCTGAACTGACCTGTCAGACTGCACGCTACGGTTGCAAGCTGCAATGTCTCTGCTCGGAAATAATTTCATAAAAATCCTTAAGAACCAGTAGTGCCGCGTGCGGCGTGCGGCTGTAGTCTACAGTCTGCAGACTTGCAGTCCGTCTCACCTACGCATACGCTTAAAAACTGCAATTTAAAAAGTTATAATCAAAAGCTTCTAACAATAGCAATAAGCTTATTGGCTTATAATAATTGTAACTCCCTATTTAGGTGAAACATAAAACACAAATGCAACAAAATGCAAAATTTTAACTGCAGACACAAATGCGAAAAGAAAATAAGCATTTGTAATGCTGCACTCAGATTCTTTAGGTGACACCTCATAGTATATTTTTAGCCCGAGTCTTTCCTCCTACAAAACTTACTTAGACATACAGAGCTTTTGGCTCTGATGTCCTCCTACGCGTATAATTTATTGTTACGATATTGTTTTGTTTCCAATTTAAATAAAATAATTTAATATAACGGTAAAGTTATTCATATTTGGGTACCTTAATTTCATTTTTGAATAGGTTATATATTTTTACTGAAAAGCAAGTTCAGCATATTATTTTTTATATGCTCTGCGGATGAACATCAGCTCGTCTGATGGAAAGCGACGCGCGATGTCTTCACTCACTCCTATGACAAATTCTTGTTTAGAAATGATTACCGAATGTTTCTGCCAAATATTCAAAACGACAAATAAATGGATTTGTAGCAAATGTCCCTTCTTCATAAACTTTTGTGTGAAGAATTTTGCTTGTATTTAAAAAAAAAACTTGTATAAAATATTGTATCAATGGTTCTGCCAAACATTACCGAAATCGGTCAGTAAATGTCATCGTAGCAAACTTCCCCATTTTTCGGAGAAAATGAACTCTCAATCACTCATCGAAAAAAAAAAACTGTAATATCTGTATACTAAGTATATCTAACAATGGTTGAAAATTAAAAAAAATACGATATATATGCATGTACCAACATCAAAACACAAGCAAACAAACATCCGAACATCCAAAAAGCAAATTTTGTCAGTAAATGCCATAGCGTGTTCAAAAACACAGAATCTGTAAAAGATCAGTTTTGATTCTTACCTCTCGTAAATATGCTAATCAATAAATAATTCTACTTGAGAGTCGGTTTAATAGAAATTCTACCAAGGTCTCGTACTTACAAGGAATTGCTGAGATTTTACTACTTCAAGAAAACAGTATTTGCTATGTGATTGGAGCGCAAACATGGTAATAATATGCCAGTACCTACATTACTTTGAGCAAGCCTATAGAGAGAGGTGTGTAAACTGTAATCATTGAGACAACTACGACCTCATTACTTCTTTGGAGAACTTCGAAACCGACAAAAAGAGCTTTTAGACTTATCTACTTATCTAACGAAAATACGGTGTTTTTCACACCCAATAAGGTACGAGACATTTGGAGATAAAGTGGTGGATTTCACAGAATTCGCCCTATTTACATAGGACCGTGGATTTGATATTTGTGGTTCGTTTTGTGTAGTTTGCTTTGTTTTGTTTTTACATTAATTTTATGCAACTGAGTGAGGAGAGCAAGTTAAGAAAACATAGCAAAGAAAACGTTACAATTACTACCTATTTTTTTATAGCTGAGTAGGTGAAACATTACACAACGGCTTATCTGGTGCGTGGACTAGGATAGTAAACATACTTACGTTGAAATGGTAACTGGCTGTCAAGCAGAATACCAGAACCGGATAAATGAGGAGACAGCGTTTTAGGAGTTTGGTGTAGACTGGAGGGAGGTAGTTAGCGAGGCGAGCACTAGAAAGCGCCATCCGACGCTATTGCATGCAAAACTCTATCTCACTGTCAGGATTCGAAAATGGTTTGGAAAAGTAAGGACCTTTTAGCGCTTAAGTACATCGTATGAACTGGCTGCATCTTAACTTTTTGAACTTTCTACAGTAGTCCATTTATTATAAAACTTAATTGATATTTGTGAAACTAACTAGTAAAGGACAAATGTGACACTAAAGCGAAGTGCGCGATTTACTCGTCACTTAGTTTTATAAAAATTATGCCTATCATCCTAATCACCTTTGCCTATCATCAAAAGATTGAGAGTCTTTATCACTTGCTTACATAATCAATGTAATATATGAGTAACCTTTTTATCATACACATATTTACGAGTAGTAACATGGTTTCCTATGATGATCGAATTTATAATTGGATCTAGTTATGCAGAAAGCAACCAGAAGAGAAAACTATAGAGCTATGCATAACTCTGTTATTTATAAGCCGATTTAGAAAATTGTCGAGATCGAAACACATCACACAGTCACACGTTGAACAGTTGGTTTTACTAATACAGCGGGCATCCGATATTTCACATCAATGTATTAGTTGAAAAGGTTGAAATTCATGGCTCATGAATGTTTTTACAAAATATCTTCGTGTCAAAATTGGTACTTACGGCTGTATTATTTGTAAATCATTTGCATATGATTGCTTTTTGCATAACTAGGTCCAATTCAGCAGGTAAGTAATTCGAGGCGGCGCGGTCGCTTGTATGGAAATGTCGGATGCGTCATTATAATAACCGTACCGATTTATTTTGTTACACACCATTAAGCACAGACTCTTCAAAGGTTGATTTCATAATCAGCCTGTAGAAGGTAATAGGCAAAAAAGTAAACTGGTGATTCATTTTTTTGCCCCGACATTATCTTTTGCTGTATTTTAGGGTTCCGTACCTCAAAAGGAAAAAACGGAACCCTTATAGGATCACTTTGTTGTCCGTCTGTCTGTCTGTCCGTCTGTCCGGGTGTCAAGACCTTTATCTCGGGAAAGAGTGAAGTTATCGAGTTGAAATTAAAACCATATACGCAGATCCATAGTTTCTTGCTGCAGAAAGAAAAATAAAATTTCTCAGTTTTCGTAAAAAAAAGTTACAGCCGAATATGTCGTAAAAAACGCACATTTCGACACTCACAAGGGAATCAAAACCTATAGGGTACTTCCCGTTGACCTAGAACTATGAAATTTGGCTAGAAGCATTGTGTTAGAGTATATATATATATATAGGGAAAAATTCGAAAACTGGATATTTTAATTTAATCACAGAAAAATAATGTCTTTATGCAAGGAATGAGGGCCCAAATTTTAAAGCGAATTAACCGTATCATGTGGGGTATTATATGAAAGAGCTTCATTAGCATAAGCTAAAACAGGGTTTAAAATATTTTTACGATGTATATTTTTCTGTTTATGAAGGAAAATATAAATATATATATATATGAGCTCCCCCTTTTGTTTAGTTTGTACGGAACCCTCGGTGAGCGAGTCTGACTAGCACTTGTCCGGTATTTTTGTATATTTAACTTAAGCAATACTGCCTTTATTTATATTTTTTTCTAGTTTGTTTATGCATGCAATTTGAATCCAGTATAGACAATAGTCAAGCATGAGGAATCAATAGCAATGGTAGGAAAGTTTGGTACCTACTTAGCTGCCATTTTTTAGTTAAAATTTTGTTAGTCTTCTGTGATTTTGTTTAGCACTTACCTAAAAAGCGCAATCAAAGAAAATACCGTGACCAGAAGTCTCGACGTTTGGTGCCGACTGAATCGGAACGATAAATAGATTTATATTTACCTATTAACACAAAATTGCAAATCCCTCACCTATTAACACAAAATTGCAAATCCCTCACACCTATTTTGAGTCGAAATTTCCGACTTTAGTTTTAATCGCATATTTCATTGCCAATTAGCGATGCGCTTAGCACTTATTACCTAAAGTCTGGATATTATGTGGGGCTATTCACACCTTGTCGGATACGAAATAGAGTCGGAATCTATATCTTCATCTCCGTCATTTCCATACAAAATAAGAGAGATGGAGATATAGTTTCCGACCCAAATTCGAACCCGAATGATTGTGAATACAGGTATTGTTGTGATAAAAAAAGAAGGATGACAAGCTCTGAACGAAGGCAGAATCGTTTCACCTCTGTTTTATTTGATGATGTTCGCTTGTTAGAAGAATACATCAGAATTAGGAGATTAGGACCACAATCAGAGAAAACTCGCAGATCTGAGAGAAAATTTAACATTGATGAATGTCCATTCTGTCTATTTGGATCGATTAATCGATCGAATTCATGTGGCATGAAATATCGAGACTTCACCACTTAGTTTAAAACGTAATACCTCCATGGATCGAACACCATTAAAAGTCAATACATTATTTCGCTCCATCCATCACAGTTTGAATGATGATTACGGCTATACGTAACTGCTTTTAATATTATAAATTGTTTCTTGCGTCCACACCGCAATCGCACGTGCCTGTCAAGCGCGTCTCCGCAAAAAATATCATAACCCTTTTATGGAAATTTTCTTATCTCCAATCTGCATCATAATTTTGCATACGAGTTGCCTTTTGTTCTCTGGCTTTATCTTAATACCGATACATACGAGTTTGTAGACGTAATAACATATCTGATCAGATGGATCGTAAAGATTTTTTAGGTAACCTGAACGAGGAGTTCAAGTCTAACGGTTAGTGTAGACAGTGCCTCTTCAGTAGAACTAAGAAGTTAGAAGTCACTATTACCGTAATATTGCATTGCCCCGGGGACTTGAACTTGATACACATGCCACGTGTTCAAAATCCTTTTAGATAAGTAAGGTCTATAACATATCCGTGGTGTATTTTCTGGTGTTGATAATAATAATTATATGAATATCATCGGGCAGGCCATTCACATCATTGAAATCGATGCGCGATGTCATAAAAAGTGGTACCACACTTGCGCCATAAAGATCTAGGCCAGTTAGACACAATGCACGAGCGCTCATAAGATTTTATGAACACTTGAATTTCCCACAGCGTGGTCCTGTAGTCAATATTCACATTTTTTTATCTATTTTTAATACAATGGTTAATTGGTCTTTGTTACTTTATTATAGATGTTTTAATTTTGCACTCGCACGCAAGGGGTTTTTTAGTAAGTACACCTGTGTTTTCGATTTCAGGGTAGATACTGTGACCTCGCAGCCTAGTTGGAAATTGGAAGTTTAGTATGTCTGTAATCTGTAAGTTGTGGTTTCAACCCTCACTCAGGAGAAATATTTGTGAGATATGCATGGATATTTGTTTTGTGTAGTTAAAAACAAAAAATTCGTTTTTTCGTAATCTCCAACGAACTTTTTCTTTATAAACAAAAGATTTTACTAGAATTATTCCAAAGAATGAGCATTTATAATCTGTACAGCTATTTTACGCATACTTTCTCACAAGAACCGTATACTCAACAGTGTATCAAGCGTAAGAAAATCGTAAGTTGGACTGCAAAAACCGTTTTTCAGCAGTCGGATATTTTGTTTTTCTTTTGATATAAATACTTGTACTATAATAAAATTATTTATTCAGTGGTTGGTGCTTGACCACAAATTTGAGTTGATTTTAAGTGACTTTTTTGCCTACAATATGATACTTATTCAATATTCACTCACAAGTTATAGACACCAAGATTGTAAAACTATATAATTGAACAAATAAAACAGCAACTTTAGGCGAGTAACATTTTATTGTTTAGAACAGAGCGTGTCGGCTAGAGCTGATTGTAGACGTTGATGGAAGCGTAAAGCGGAGGTGTCGATGCGAGCCCGCCGGCCGTACCTCGTACACTCTGCCACCACTGTAGCGTTGCACGATTTCTGGTAAACAAAACACACAGCCATTATTGCTAAGCAGAAATTACCTGTCATTGTACGTTTCTTACATCTAGTCTGCAATAACCCAATGAGTGAGACGTAAGCAGGTGTACTGCCTACACTTCAGCGACAAAATCAACGATGTTATCACATAACTATAATAGTTATGTGATAACATCGTTGATTTTGTCCTGCTTACACTTCACTTATTCGGTTATTGCAAATACATTAGATGTAAAAGATGTACAATAACAAATATTATCTGTTAAAAAAATATGTGCAGAAGCAGTAATGTTGTAAACACTTCCGTTCGTTTAATTACGACACGTTGTCGATAGTTAGACGTTTGTTGTCGTATTGCGTATTCGTTTTGTGTTTCACACGATAAAGATGGTTAAAATTTTGAAATGCTTCGCCGCAAATTTCTTCAAGGGGTACAGATAACAGGGATACAGAAGTATAGTTTTGCGCTGTTTTTATTTAATCGCGAATAATTTATAGTAATACCTTATAATGATTAAGCTGCACTTCGTTGAATGGAGCTGGCCATAATGCAAACGCAGCGGTACCGAGGCTGGCCAGTGGGTAGTGGTTGAACGCCGTCAGCACTCTCTTCGTCACCATCAAGCTCTTGGCATACGACCCGACCGGACTCACTAATACAGAACTCACTATATGCCTAGCTAATTTAGGAACAGGCACTTCAGTTCCACAACTAGTTTTATTATACGACTTAATAATATCATTATCTTCTATGACTTCATTTGTGTTATCAGATACTAATTCTATGTCACCTATATCTAAGTTTTCTGATTTCTTTAACCGAACATCGTCTCTTTTGACATATGTTTTGTTTTCAGTTGTGATATTTTTTCTTCTATAGCTATTTATGCCTTGCATGAAATCGAAGAAAAATACGTTTTTTATCATTATCGCCGAATCTTTGGAGGAGTTCCATCCGTGATTTTTGAGACGATCTATTAATTCAGGCAAATTTTCTGCTATTTTAGGTAAAACTATTTCGTCTACATCTAAGGGAATGATAAATTCTGATTCCACTATATTTCTGTACAGACAATCGTTGTATGTTATAATGTGATCTCTCCTCCTTTGCCATAAAGATGTATCTTGCTTAGTCTTAATAGGAACATTGAATAATCTAACAAATCCTTTATATCTGTAGTGTCGCAGTATATCTTCTGTTTCTTTGCTCACTTTGTCAACATACATGTCTATTAAATCTACTCCAAGTATGTTGTTAGTCTCTAGCCACTCTATTAAGTTTTGAGAAATGTCTTCATCGAAATTCATATCTTTAACGCAGATAGTAAAATTTCTTTTCTGTTTATTGTTATGAGTTGGATTTAATAGGAAAGCGTTTGTAGGATCGTTGCAAGGTTGAGTGACAACTGACACTATAGAAGGCTTGAATAAAGGTTCTGTGAGAGGGCAGGAGAGAAGTAGCGGCGTGTCAACATCTAAGGTTGTAGCATCCCATTTATGCCACCATATTTCAAGTGGTTTTGCTGCTACTACTTCCACGGCGTCTTCGTATGGGCTTAATGATCTCGTTTGACAGAACAATGTGTCCTCTGAAGAGAAGTTACGACCTGTAAATGAAAATTGTTCGTAAATATTTCTGTCATTGTAAATAGATATTACTTTTACATTAATTGGTCATTTTCCAGTCGGCCGCCTTTTACAAATGGTTCAGACATATACTAAGATGTCTAAGATATCTTTTGAATTATGTTTTTTATATTATTTTATCCTTTATTAACAACAACAAAACAATATACAAACTACACATACTTAATTAAACTACTAAGTACACAAAAAGCAAATCGATAACCCCAGACCGATAAAGGTCTAAAGACAACAAATTGGCTGAAGTGTTCCAAATATACGTATTTTTCAAAACTCCGTCGCCAAAATAAATGATATGCGAATGTAACTTTTTAAATATTTCTCCTATCCAAATAGACAAAATCAATCTCACTCTTTGAATATTCCCACTCATTTATTTTACGTTTAAAAATGTTCGCTCTATCTCATTCGCTTTGATCACAGTCTTAAAAATAATTTCCCACGTGACTTTCTAATGAAAGTTAATGCAGTGTAATATTTATAAAGATGGATAAACTTAAGTAAAGTGGGTCTATAGTTAAATAAAATACATGCTTTCTATGTGCCGTTTCAACAATCCCCACAACACCGCAACTTCACGTCGAGATTCCATTACTGGAGTTATATAATAGTAATTTTCTAGAGTCATTTTCTGTAGTACCATCGCAGCGGTTCTTCCAAGGAACCATCGTTAAAACGGGTCTTGGATTGCAGACTCGCCGCTCACAGGATGGGAACTTCTTCCTATTAGATACAACTGTTTGAATTACAAATCGATTCCGCATTATGTTTGTGAATAAACTTTACTGCTAGATCTAGAGAAACCGTTTTGAAGAGGGACAATAAATGGAAACGGTTAAATTATAGGAATAATGCAGTCCTGCTGAGTTACTCATTTGGGCTTGTTGAATTTTCTGTGGTTATCAGTTTTGACAGTAATTTAATATTTTTAGTACGTCAAGTCAAAAGTGCTCAAGGTGACAAAAATTGTCTATAAACGATGAACCCATCGAGAGAATTCGCTATTTGGGAGTTCCAATTTTAAGGTTTTCGAAGCCTCACTTCCATCTTGCCATCACATGCTTACAGTTTTCAGTGGTTATGATAAAATTACTCAATGTTCTTGAGTGGAGATCACTCACCGGATCCGGTTGCTAAACTTTAAACTGAGTTTTTCTGTTAGTCAAGTTAAAACAATATATACGTTGATACTTTATCAAAGCTAAGCTACACCCACGTATTGGCACATAATGTAAAATCATGGAAACTGACATAATTCTAACGTTATATTTATTTTGTCCCTATTTTTACCCACCAAAACCAAATAATTCACAAGCACAAAACGTATTTGGCGAGTTAGAGCGTTTTAATCCCCCATTCCTCGCTACAATATAAGAGTTGGGTGGGTTTATCTCGCCGCAAGGAATTTACACGACACGGCGCGCGGCGGCGGCGCTCGCCTCGAGTGACAAATGAGTGCATGGTTATCGGCGCACGAGTGTCGCCGGCCGCGCACTTTCCGCCGCACTTTTGTTTGTACCTGATAAAATATACCTCGTAAATCGACAACTTAAACTATATTTAATGCTGCCTGTCTTTAATGAGACGTGCCACGTGACTTACTGCAACTCGGACCGCAAATAAAAAAGAAATCCGTGATTAAGGCGTAGTCGGGTGGCGCAGTTCTATCGCTCTCGATACCATATTTTTTTTCAAAATATATAATTGTTATTTTGGCCTTATGATGAGTTGTTCGTTTACTCGGTCGCAATACATTCGCCCACGTGGTCGAGTTAGCACCTTCAATTTTAATACTATTTTCTTGTCGGCACAATCTTTTTTTGGATATAAAACTACTGAATGTACTTTTTAACAAATGTTGTTATTTTAGTCGTATGAAAACATTGATACCTGTTATATTTAAATCTGTTTTTTGACAGAAATAAACACCTAAATGTAAAAATGTCTACGTTTGGTTGAATAAATATATATTGAAATAAATATTTCATTTAGGTGGAATAAAAACAGATGTAAAAATTACAGTACTTAATTTTTAATAGGAATTCAACTTTCTGATCCTAAATGATAAATTGTAACTATATGTTCTCTATGAGGCTTAAAACAATATCTGTCAAAAAACATTCAATAATTTTATATCTAAACGTTGATCTTGCGTAAGAGTGAGACAGTGTCGCCACTCAACGCTGGGCCTTAAGTCGCGAGCAGAATACCCGTTTTTTCCAGAGTTGCGGGAAAATACGCAGCGCGATCGGGTATCACGCTCTCGTATAATTATGGTGTTGTCTTTATCAGCGGTCGAGATTTCATGGATGTCTGTATTGGTCGAGATTGTTGTGTTTACTTAAAAAACTTTTATTTATTCTGTACTCCCGGGCATGCAATTACTTGTGTTTGTGTTGATCTTGTAAAGAGAAGTAAGCACTATCATTTGTGTATTTTAAAATTAAGAGTATTTGCGTGTGACTCGACGTGTTATGGTTGAACCGAAGAACGTTTATGTAGGAACTATGATTATGCGGTAGGATTTTATGTACATTAAATATGGATTTATTATTCAGTAATATGCTTGCGCGAGACTGCTATCCCATGTGATGTTAAGCAATTATGAAGAAAACTCCTTGTCTGAACTTTATGACGCTTTATTATTACTTATAACACTGCACTTATTTCACTGCACTGAGCGGTCTGACGCTAAGACCGCCTTTTTACTACCGAGTTACGCCGCGACTACTTTTTCGAAGGGCCGCTCGCGCTTGTCCGCCCGCGATATATCCCCTCCCCGGAATTACAACATCACGCCATCATCCGGGGTAGCGTTCATTCTGTTCGATCACCGTTCTCCAGAGTATATAAATTAAGAAAATAGCAGTGCTGCCACTCCGCAACACTGAAAACACCGCACACCACATACAACAAATATTCAAATCATGACACTCGGCCATCCGCTTTTGTGCAACGTCCCGATGCACAACAACTCTCTAAAAGCAAGTCTGATTAATCATATCGAACCCTTTGGACTCCTTAAAGATTTGCTGCAAAATAAAATAGTTAAACAGTAATTATTATGCTAATTTTATAAAACTACTTATGGCACACTAAACTTTGTAGTATACGTTGTCGTAACTAGTTATTATTGTAGATACAAGTAATCATGACACTCGGATTCGTTTTTAAATATGACAATTATTTTATGTTTATTCTAGCTGGTCTGGGAACCGGAGGCTTCCTATTCGTGTGTACATGTACACTATGCAGATAAATCATTGTTGTACAAATATGTTATACGGATCGAGTATATATTCTGGTATTTCCAGAGGTTTGGTATATAATTAAAAAAAGTACATAAAAACTTATTCAATTCGCATTATTAATTTACTGTCGGTTACTCAATTACTTCCTCCTCTGGCTTAGTGATTGCGAACGGCAGCATCATTATATAAATGTCCCAATGTTGTTGTGGCCACTGAAGTATCATTCAAACTTTGTAGACTCGGACTTGTAGACTTTTTTTTATGAAAAACTCTATAAATACTCCTTTTTGTTCTTCGTCCAAACATTAAAATGACCAACGACAAAGCTTGAATAAAATGAAAGCAAATTTCGTCCAAAAATAATTACACATAAATTCAAATATTTAGATCCAACTCAAACCAGCTCCAGTAATAATTTGGTGACACAAGTACGTTAATTTTGTAAGTGCTCTCATAGGAATCAACATTTTAACCTGTATTTCTGTCATTGTCCTGCCATTACCAAATAGCATTTTAAAATTGTGTAACGTATACTCCCCAAATCCGAGTAATAGAGAGAATAAGAGAACGGAAATAATTTTCCAAACCCCTTTTTTTTTCTTAGCAAGTCGCTACAACCGCATTAATTTCTGTCAAGCTTGTGGATGATCGGCAAAGCACATGAGCAAAATTTTGTCAGTTTAGAATGTCAGAAGTATTATTATTTTCTAATCACTAAATTTCATTATCATAGGGACAAATTAGTCACGATAAACTACAGGTAGCTGATCCATTGTCAGTCCTTCACCAACCGTTATTTGACTGGCGTATACCTGTTGCTGTTTACCATTAAATTGATGTACTATCAAGTTGAATCACTTCACATCACAGATGCCCTGAGTTGACATCTGTCGGATTTTAATCTGTTGTTTGCCAAATTCTTCTTCTTAATCGTACACTCTAGTCAGAGTGGTCGTGGTTGCAATGGCGGTGGCTCCTCGCCGTGTCACCGTCACTCTCCAGGCCAGCTGCTCTTCTCGCGATGCTTCTCCATTTCTGCCGGTCGGTTGCATTGCGAGTACACTCTACTTCGGTGGACTGCGTAGCTTTTCTAATGAGGTCGGTCCAACGTGTTGGTGATCGTCCAGGACTTCGCTTGCCTTCTACACGGCCATGCATATGCTGCGATAGGCTCTCCGTCGAGTGCTCTTTTCTTGAGATCTGCGCAAAGAACTTCAGTATTTGCAATTGCCCAGTCGACGATAATCTATCTCGTATATGAATCTCTTTGAGGATAGAGTTGTTGGTTGTTTGTCAAATACGTCCTCACTATTTTGATGACACGTTAGCTAGAAAAAATACTGTACACATTACATACTAACAGTACTCAAACCGAGAATGTGGACATATTTATTTTCCCATCCAATATTTATAGTACTGATGTAACAGTAGAGCAGAAATTACTTGACTAGGTTTTAATAAACTTAATTGTAGGTAAAGACTGAGAATGTTTATACACAGAAGCATACTTAATTCCTTTTAGTGCACACCTGAACTAATACTAAAGCATCAAAAGAGAAGAAGCAGGTAATCACTTCCATAAATAAAATTAGTCTCAATATTTGTCTTACTAATTTCTGTTGTTTTTTTTTTTTTAAGGTCTATATGATGTCGACTAGTCATATCATAACTGCTCTTGCACTGAGTACAAGCCAGTGGTGATTTTGATAGTTGCCGTTTTATTTCAACTAACAATCATATTTCGGAAACGTTACCAGTCCTATCAAATATTGCTTATTTTTAATGAAGATATTTTTTTATTTATCGATTAATTTTCGTATGCTGGATCCAATACTGTTATATGCTTACCAAAATTATACTAGATTTATCAAAATGTTCATATGCACGAACGATATTTAACGATATTGATCTAGAACCTAGAAATACTTGAACGCTTTGACAGCAAAAATAGAGGGCCAAATGTTATTACTATCATAAGACCACATGTTTGTATACCTATTTTGCAAGAAATAAATTAATTATGAATATTCGGTTTTTATATTTGACTAATTTTTGAACTCATAAACTGTACTTTTACAATAAAACTGCCACCGGTGCAATCTATTTTTGAGGCTACTTTGTTTGAAATATGAAACTGATCAATCAGTTCTCTCTTTGAATTATCTTTAGTTCGTGATAAGAAACTTCGGTCATCGCTTAAATTCAAAGTCAAATTATTTCTTGGGCTTGTAACAAAAGTGTTATATTAGAAAAGCCCTTTTCAAATTAGTATTTTTGTTATGTTTGTACTCCAAGCTTTTTCTGTTATAAAATACGATTTAACGTAGTTTTTATTAATTTAGATATAATATATTCTATTTATTTATGTCATTTTTATATCCAATAACATAATAAATAATAAAAGGATGTCGTCAAACTTATGTCAATATTCATAATAATGTTCAAAAGGCCAAAATAGAATAATAAAAAATATGCTAATCCACTTATGGAAGAAAGTAGAAAATATGATCCGCTGTTCCATTAGAACGAGAATTCAGCAAGATCTATTCTCATCAACTCATTCAAGGCATAAAATGGGTTTCTCTCAAAGAAACGTTTACTACGTACGTTTACTTTCGACTAATAGTTTTGTCATATTATCGAGTGGTTCATTTAACATACAGATTTGTTTATATATATTTTACGATAATTGTCAACGCTCATCACTGCTTACGTCACTGTCCAGCGGACAATTCAACAAAGTGTAGACACTGCTCTGCAGGTGCGAAAAATAACGTGGGTGTTCAAAACATGACATCTAATTACGTTGGCACATACAGATCGCTGACATCTATATATATTTTTATAATAATCCTTAACCGAATAGTATTTTTCGGAAAATGTCTTAGGCTTACTCATTTATCAATTCATGAATCTTATTGATGGAGTAATTTCCATTCTCTCTATAATCTAATAATAATAACCATAATAATTGAGAATCTAATAATTGCAAACAGATTACTCATAAATTTATTCGCTCTAACGCACTATACGCGTTTTATCAAAAGTAAGTGACTTAGTCGATTCTAATTAGTACGTTTCGGAAATTTCAAGCATAATGGCATTTGTCAAAACTCCTCGACACTTCGAGTTGCTATGCTCGTCAAGGTTACTTGCTGCGTGTCCGATCGGTTGATCTCTCATATATGATTTAAATTTTCTCTATGAAACTCGAAACTACATCAAAACTGGAATTATAACGTTATATCATCATTAAAAGTCAGGTGCTCAGGTTCTGGGAAAGTCCGATCAATGATTCTGCTATTCAACGCTTAACATAATCACATTAAAATGATCATTAATCGACTGGATTAATCAAATCCACTAAAATACAAGATCTGTGCACACTCTTGCACACCATATACATATTATACAAAATTTAGTTAATCAAGTTATTTTGGATTAAATACAATTTGGAGCTTCTACTTTCCTTTGAATAGGCTTGACCTGCTGCAGTTTAAAACGTTCATGGCTGGAAGCTAAGTGTTCCGTGACCGGTTAAAATTATCATCCTGAAACCAAACCTTCATGGTTACAGCTAAAACATCATTGAATAATTGAACTTCAATCTTACAGCTCACTTACATGGTTGCAGCGAGAACATCATCAAATCTTCAAACTTCGACATCGTCAAATCTTCAAACTTCAAACATCATCAAAACTTCAAACTTCAAATATCGTCAAATCTTCACACTTCAAACATCGTCAAATCTTCAAACTTCAACCTTACAACGCGCCTATATGGCTGCGGCGAAATCATCATCAAATCTTCGAACTTTCCTTACGGCACACCTACATGGCCATACTTCTTTAGAATATTACCCTGCAGCTCACCTACACGGTTGCAGCGATAACATCATCAAATCTACGAACTTCAACTTTACTGCACACATACATGGCACTCTTTGGAACATTTTCCCTGCAGTTCACCTACATGACTGCAGCTAACAAACTCGTAAACACTAAAAATCCTTGAATTTCAAACTTGCAGTAACACTAAGTGTAGTTGTTAACACTAAGAAATGCACTTTAATTTTTAGCACTGTCGACACTCTGATATCTTAGCGCGGCTTTCAATTTCGCCTCCATGATTACAAGGCGTCAACGGATAAATATTCGCGACAAGTTACCGGTACACAATGGTACTATTTCTGAGGTTATTACATTACATGCCTTCGAAATTCAATTAAGATTTTAAGTCAATCGAACTATGTTATCTCTGTATAATTCAACTTCATAAACAGACTTCTGTATTAAATATTTACGCAGTGATACTCTGGTAAATCCATCAATATTGTAGCTCTACTCATATAAAATTTCGTTTGACACACTTATGTGGTTCAGGATCTTACAATAGTTACGTCACAAAGTAGTTATAGTGTTGCAGGTGGAGATACAATACCAAAATTTCGCTTCATGGTATAGCATACTTACACGACTAAAGACAGTGCTACTAGTTGTAGTAGACTAGTTGTCGTACTAGAATATTTTACTTGCGGTACTTTATTAACCTTACAGAAAAACGAACACAGTACAACTCGCCCTAAATGGCCGTAACCGTAAATACAGGATTCCACCAGTGTGCGGCTCTGTACCGCACAGAGTGCAGCATAAATGTATTTCTTGGTGAACTCTTACGGGCAGCACCAGCAAACTGTGCGCGCACTCTATTGGACAAACCGTGAACTTTTGTCGCGCACTCCTTGGTCTCGCGGTGTACCCGCGACGACGCACTCGCACACATGTTTACACACTAAACTGAAAGTAAAGCACATTTCCGAGGTATAAATGTTCGGGTACAAATGTACCGTACAGCACGCATACTAAAGTTACGCACAACTGAGGTGGTGGACACAGGCAATCTACTATTGTGATCAAGTTCGCGCACTGCAAAAGGTCTGCACCAAATTTTTATCAACAAGTGTTCTGAATCTGAACACAATTTTAGTGGAGCCCAACCTTAACAGCTAGATAATAAGCTGTTAAGTTTACCATAATATTTTATTTGCATTACTGTTAGCAATATTCTAGAAAAACTACATTTAGAAGCTCGCTTAATTGGCTGTATTGATGTAGCCCAGTTACCGAATTAAAATATTTTATTCGCAGCACTTTACTAGTCTTCTAGAAAAATAACACACTGCTGATCGCTGACACGGCCACAGACCGATATGCCATAGCCATTGTACTATTAAAAACACTACTCTCACCATCACACCAAAAAAATATTACCTCGCTATGGTTCCTCTGAATGGCTGCAGCATAATCAAATACAAAAAGTAAAAATGGTTCTCAAACAAGAAAAACATATTTTCGTATACTTGTCTCTCGGGATGTTAACGAAATAATTTACTAATGACTTACTTACAACAGACTTCATTTCGTTTAAATTACGATAAAATTATCGGGGAGTAGCCCCAACCACACTATCAAAATTTCATTAGGTTATAATAAAATCGTCGGATTATAATCTTTAATCGCTGTGCTACAATAAAATAATCTGGGAGTAACCCAGATCACATCTCATTGCAGTATCTTAACAGATTCTGTCTACCCGTATTAAGAATATCCCGTTATAATTATTTTAACAACCTGTTTCAACACTTTTAAGAACCATTTTCTCCAATTCGATATGCGTGACAAATTTTTAACATCAATATTCAATAATCGGAGGGTAAAATATAATCTCGTAGGTGACTCACGATTTTACCGGGCTCGGCTCGCAGGTTGATTGCCACTTCTGATATATGAAGAAAACTCCTTGTCTGAACTTTATGACGCTTTATTATTACTTATAACACTGCACTTATTTCACTGCACTGAGCGGTCTGACGCTAAGACCGCCTTTTTACTACCGAGTTACGCCGCGACTACTTTTTCGAAGGGCCGCTCGCGCTTGTCCGCCCGCGATATATCCCCTCCCCGGAATTACAACATCACGCCATCATCCGGGGTAGCGTTCATTCTGTTCGATCACCGTTCTCCAGAGTATATAAATTAAGAAAATAGCAGTGCTGCCACTCCGCAACACTGAAAACACCGCACACCACATACAACAAATATTCAAATCATGACACAATGTTGCGGTCGACGATGGACGTATTACCTGAAAGAAATCTATGCTCTTTACTTATAAACGTATGTTAAAATCTTATTCACTGAATAAAGACTTGCCAACTTCTGTGAGACGGGAACTGTCACGCGCGCAAACGAATCAAAATAAATGTATACTTATGAGGGCAAATATGAGGGTTTATGATTTAGTCGTGTATCTGTCGAGAAAGACTTACTCAAGTCACATTTTGCAATACGTGCGATAAAAATGATATTTAAACAGTTTCTTTCGGAGTTTTTGGAGCATCCAGCATGAATAGATGTAGCTTTTTCAAGTTTCGAGATTATTTCGAGACGACTAGTTTAATTATAGTGTACTTATATATAAAAATCTACTAAATTTACGACGATGTTCCACAATTTCGAAAATTTATATCTCATTCCGATTTCCTGACAAGGTATTCGTTGCTGATAAGTTTTTTGGAACGTTTTTCTATGGAATCTAAAGCCTGAAATGGGATACTTAGCCCACCTATTCCAAAGGTGCAAACAGCACTTTATGCATAAATGAACTCTTGTTTGGTAGGTATAATAAAGTGAGCAACTATTTTGATGTGAAGTACCGACGTATTGACTAAAAGACACCAGCCAGCATTTTTCGGCAGCCAGTAAAGCTTAATAAAAAATACTTGTAAATAGGGCGAATTCTGTGCTAAGATCCAAAGTTGAGGTTTGACATAAATATTAGAGTACCTAACGTCCAAGAATTCAAGGTGATCAGATGAGGAGCTAGTTGGAATGTTTTTTTTTGTAGAGGATAGATTATGTCGCACCTGCTGGATTAGCATGGAAGGTAGATAAGCCGTTTTTATTCACATTGTTATGTCAGTTGTCAATGTCAGTACATACTTTATTTCCTCTGAAAGGTGGATGAAACGGTGGAATGACAATTCCTTTACGTTACATGCTACAGAAGCTGTATTATAACTTATATTATAAAAGCGAAAGTACCTTTGTCTGTCTGTCTCTGTCTTTTTGTTACTGAAAACAAACAGCTGAATCGACGGTTATGGTACAGATATAGCACCTGAAGACGGACATAAGCTATATTTTATCATTATTCATCACATCACTATCGTTTTTCATCAGTACGCGGGTGAAACCACGGGGCGTAGCTAGTAGTTTAATTATAATTCTTTGCTATCATTAAATTTTACAATTTATAATTATATTATAGCATTGAGTATGTCTAAATTGGAAAACTTAATCATAGCAAAGAATTATATGATCATACATTGCTAATAAAATATGTATTTAGCTGTTTTTATTGTTTTCAGCATGCTGAGAAATCATATTATTTTAACAGATGTGGTCTCGGCGACGCGCGCGTAGGTTTCTACTCATGATTGAGTTACCGTATAAAACTTTATAAAATCTTTTACTGCATTTAAACATTTTATTTCGAGATCGTAAAAACTAAAATCTCGTCAAGCTTTACTATAAAAAGTAAAATGCAGACATTTGCTTGCCATTTTAGACATTGAAAACTATACTTACGTACAGAATTGTGACATATTTAAAAGTAATCTTAATTTATTATTTGATGCATTTTATTTATATTGTAATGCTATTTAAATATATTTTAGGAGGTAATCTTTGAAACTGAATGTGGATTGTGTCATAGGCTATAAAGTTTTGTTCCCATATACGAGTAAACTGCATCATATCTTTGACAATAAAATTGACTGCTCGGCCTACACGACTTTTTTTAGAATTCCGTACGATATATGAAACAGATATAAGTAATATAAGTAAGTATAAATTCAAATAAAATAGCCGACTGCATAAGCTTCATGGTGTAAGTGGTGTAACTGTTATGCTTGATATAATGTTGAATGTACGTTTTCGTGAGAAAGTATGAGCAAAGTGGTTGTCATTTATTTGAAATGAGCATTCTTCAAATAATTATCGTGAAATCTCTTATTTGTTATAGGCGACTACTCTCATATTGTTAATTTATAGGTATTTATCAAATGAAGCAGCGCGAGGGAGTAATGGGAGCATAAGTTTTTCTACGTACGAAGAACCGGCCAACAGCTAATATACAAGTATAAGTTTAGAAAATTTAAAAACCCCCTACAAAAAATGGCTGAACCAATTTTGATGAAACATAGCTAAGAACACTTTCGACAAAATTTTCTTTCAAACAAAAAAAAGCTAGATCAAAATCGGTTTTAGAGCTACGGTGCCATAGACAGACCTTTTTTTTTAATACTTATTACTTGACCAGTTTTACAATACTTATTATTATTAAAGATGTAGATACAGCTATATTTATGCAGTATATTTGGATACTCACAAATATAAGTATAGAAACCAAAAGGTCCTTCGCATTGAACTCGAAATAAAATCTGGTAAGAAGCATAACCTCAGATCAACAACTAAAAATTGTTTAAGTTATTTTTTAGTGAATTATTAAATAACTTACCTACGAGAAGTTTCCGATAAATTTAACAAGTGACAAAATGAATTATTTTATGCAGGCTTCCTGCTATTAATTCCATAGATATTATGCCTATTATTATCCATAGGTATTATGCCGGAACCCTCGGTATACGATTGCAATTCGCACTTTGCTGCTTTTTACTTGTTTGCCATAGGTGCTTATCTTTTAAATGGCAGTCAGTACCTAAATGCGAAACAACTTATGCGCCCACAGGTGACAGGGATCAAGTGCTCGCGTATGTGCAAATGTTAAGGCTGTCAATTAACCCGCTGGTATGTCAAGTTTCTCATTACAATATGCAGAAATGCTATTTGTTTTTAGCACATGTTGGTTTTACGAGTATTCAAAAAAGATAGTAAGTTAAATAGGTACAGTTTAAAAGACGTAAACCTATTTTACTAGCTCTCTTTTGTTTGTCCGGAATAAGGAATGCAGTTTCGGTATTGTAATATCGAAATTATGTAATAAATTTGCAAGATTAATCTGGTATTATTCGCAATCTCAGCTTCATTGAATTATGCAACTCGTATTTGCCCTAACCCACGACAAATCGATTCGATTGTGACATCATCATCATCGGGTATGTATATTCCAGAAATGCGAACGGACCGTTTTGGTTCCACTTTTATTGAGAACTTATAAATTATAGAATATGTTGCCGATGTGGGTCTTTACTAATAGATATCATCTGGGTATATTTAAAATACGGGTTGTCAAACTTTTTCGAGATTTTAATAACTAATGTCAGTGTATATTACAAAATGTTAAATTAATATTGCCCGTTTTTGAAAAATAAAATCAATATCATCTCAGCCATAAGAAGTCTAATACCGGACCAGTAGACATAAGCCTCGTCCATGGATTTCCAAGCCACACCCATTGGAGGTGGTTTGCATCCAATGGCTTCCTGCAACTTGTATTAGGTCAGCTGTCCATCTAGTAAAATATTATTAAATAATATTTAAAAATAAAATATTTTCAGTTTATTTTAATACAATGTAATCAAAATGAATGCTTATTAACCGTCTCAGGCTGTGGTCCCATGTTATCCCATTTTGTGTATACATTTAAGGAATATAGTTTAGGTCTAAATTATAAATTGTACATTGTGAAAATTGTAAAGACTGTATTCTGTTCGTGTACCAATAAACTAAATAAAAGTTAGTTAAAATGTGGTTAGACAGTGTTTTGTTTTGTTTTCGAGCGTAACAGTTCCAGTCTGACAGATGTTGGGGTAACACTGTAATATTATGAAATAATATGCTCGTAATGTAAAAAGAGCATACCATGAAATGTGGCCAGTATCCTGATATAGCGTTGTGGAGTTCGTTCGTCATAATATGCAGCGAATAGAGACACCTTCGTCCCTGCCACGGGCTGCCACGACTGCTGCTCCGCGCCTGGTGACCAGGATCGATCCTGAACAAAAGAGAAAATAAATATATAATATATAACACTTCAAACTCATGTCCTGCAAGCCTAATACCTCAGAGATGATCCCATTTAATATTATCAAAATCGGTCCAGTACTTTGGTTTTTATAGCAAAATAATTGAAAAAATGTCGTCAAAGTAAACGAATTGCGTATTTTGAAGACGGTATTTAAATTTTTTTTAAACTATGATTATCATATTTTAATTTGCTGTGTGGGTAAGCTTTGAAAATGAACTGTGACGTATGCACAACATACATATATAAGTACCTAGCATCTTGACCTTATTTATTCTGTTTCATTTTTTTTATGAACACCCCAAGAGAGCATGGATATAATTTTGATATGAGAAATTTAAAAGTTTCAACTTATGTGCTATTTTTTTTTGTAATGTCTGATTCTGAAATGGCCGTGACTATAGTCAAGTGCGTGGGAAACTCGATCATATCTATTTTGAGACTTAGGTATTAGGAGCAGGTTTAGATAATCGAGCGCTCGCTCGCACAAAAAAAAAATGAAACATAGTACAAACGTAGGTAGTGGTCACATTTGGCATAATTATTGAGCCGGTGACTCAATATGCAACCGGCCTAATGAGTATTGAGTAATTGACCCGAACATCTTATCGACAAATTGGTTCATTTACATTTACTTAGAACACGGTACATCTGGTTGTGAAATGCGCGTCACTTTATAATAATATCAAGCTGGTGCTTTGTCATTTTCTTACGTCTTCGGTAATTTTATAATACGTTAAGCAACTAAATCGATATGATAAAGTTTTAATCGAATTAGATTTTTTGGATAGTATAGAGTTATGGTATTTTTTCCACTGGAATTAAGAAAATCGATTCTTACTAAATATACTTCTGTTCCACCGAAGCGCATTTTTATTTTGTTTCGATGAATAAGATGTGATTCGATTTGTTATTGTGCTTTGGGAGACGTAGTCTGTATGACGTCACTGAAAATTCAATATGTGACTTAGGTAAATCATATGATCACTTTTAAAATTACCAAAACATGGATCTTGCGAGAAGAAGCAGTAGCGCGTTGAAGTCTTTTCAAGGGCCAAAAACATAAGTAGTGGAAGTAATACTAGTAGACTTACACTGACGTTACTTCGAACACTTGTTGCATTAAAAACGTCTAGAAAATCTAAAAAGACACATAAAATCGGCTGAACCAATTTTGGTAAAACTTGAATAGGAACACTCTCGGTCGAGTCTTCTTTCAAACAAAACTAGATAGTCCATTCGTTTGAGAGCTACGATGCCACAGTTATACAGACACACACGTCAAACTTATAACACCCCTCTTTGAGGGTCGGGAGTTAAAATTATTAGCTATGAGTTCGTTCGTTCGTCATATCCAAGTTTTTTTTTAAATGTAGAAATAGGTTTGCGCTTGACCGCCAACTCGCCTGATGTTAAGTTGTGCAATTTATGCTTGCTATATGGCGTCCAAGTTCGGAAGTTTACCAATTCACATAAACAGATAGTAAATTAATTCCGTCATCGATATTGTGCATTATCATATTAGAAATTTTCAGGTCCATTCAATCTAATTCCAGATCAGGTGGGCTTACTATCTGTGACCACATGAAGTGAAGTGTGGTCTAAGGTTTAGGCTGAAAAGCAGAAAAAGTATTATCATCATCTCAGCTAAGAAATAGGTGTATAAAAATACATTTTCCTTGGATTTTCAAAAAGACCGGTTGTCTAGTCTTTCTGCCACTTGTAGGAGAACACTTGCCCACCTTGTGGTTGGGCGTTCTACGCTGCGCTTGCCGGTGCGTAGTTCCCATTCGAAAAAAAAACAAACCCATCGTCCTTCAGTTTTGCGTGCTTTGAGCCCACTGCCACTTCAATTTGCTAATCCGCCAAGTCATGTCGGCGACTTTTGTACGTATGACTTTTGTATGTATTTCTTTACAATTTATAACCTTGTGCTATTCAGGTAAACAGGAGCTGTTAGAATGCAAAATACAGCTCCTAAAATCGTTGTAATGCATTTCTTTAAAAACCTCACTCCCAAAAATTTACTTTACCCAACTTACACTCTGATTTACCTGTTATAATCATTAAAATGACGATAAACATCTGACCAATTATAATAAATATTTCCTAATTGGCGAATTCGTGAAAAGGTATTAAAAGTTACCTTGAATTTCCTCAGAATCCTCGTATTTAATTTTATAATGACTACGACAATTTTTTAGTAACCTTTCATATTACAGTTATAACGATTTCCGTTGAGTGAATTTAAATATGTTTACATAAAATTTATTTGCCAAAACGAATTATAAACGATTTCGTATTTCACGGTTTTAGCACTTATTTTAATCTTTCCCACAGGTTTTCGTATCTTTCTCACGGTGACTTGGTACCTACCAAGTATGTTGTATGGTATGTTTTACCCGAAATTCGTTAGGAGTAGCAGTATGTGTAATAAAATTGCTTATTATTGACAGTGGAAGCAGTGACTTCTATATAGGATTATAATATATTTCCGTTTATTTATTGTTGTAGTTATTAGTAATGTTATTAATTTATATTAATTCTATGTATGTTTTATTGCAATAAATAATATTTCCGTAAGATATTATATTTTAAAAAGTGTTTTGCGTAACAAAAATTTAAAGTTATGTAGGTTTTACTTGGTTTGAAGAGTTTGCTTACGGGCATACCTTGTCATTTAACAACTAAGCAGTATTGTGCAACGATTATTGTGATTTGGGTTGAAAAAGAATATTTGCAGCAAAATCGTGGGATGACATTAACACTAACATGTAACACAATCGCAGTGCCTTGCCGCACGATGTTTTAACTGTCATATGTCGTGGGTGGTAGGTAGGCTGTACTGTGAAGATTATCATCACTCATCACGTGACTTGCACGTTTACAGACACATAAACTGTAATATCGTGTGAAAGATGTGGATAAGTCATAAAGTCGGCACGCTTACTTCACGTGCTGATGACGCTTTAGGAACTAAGGTTCAATCAGGTTTTTGCCACAGCTAATATTATAGTTGTGGAATAAACATGAAAAAGTAGGATTTGATAAAGTCGTTTAGATGTTAGCAAAAAGTTCGATGACATAGTGTAGAGTTTAATGCTTTGTTTCGCTTTATGAGTATAACACTTCTTAAAATCTAATAGGCCACAAAAATTTGGGGTAATTCTGAAAGCACCTCTAATTAAATTGAAGTTCTTAAAATAACCAAATTTAAACAAGTATCTATGTTAAAAGAAAAACAAAATATCCGATAGTAGATAGAAGCAGTTTTTGAAGTCTAGCTTACGATTTCGTTACGCTTGATATGCTGTTGAGTGTACGTTTTTTTGTGAGAAAGTATGCGTAAAATCGCTGTAAAAATTATACATGCGCATTCTTAGAATAAATCTAAAACCACTTGTTTATTACGAAAAAGTTAGAGGTTACGAAAAAAACGCATTTTTAATTTTGCGAGAGGCTTATTATTATTACAAAAAATATAGCTTATGACTCTCTGGAAGTGTCGAATCTAACGACACCTCGCACATTAAAATCGGCCAAGCCTGTAGGCGATCATATAGAAACATACAGTCATACATACGTACAAACATACATATACTCAAAAAAAATAACCCTCCTTACGCAGTCGGGTAAATACAAACGAAGTCTCACATAATTTTGGTTCCATTTTGAATGCAGTGATTTTAAGAATTTTAAGTTTTGTTGTAAGAATTTTAAAGATATACGTCATCAGTACTGTATTGATATGTACCAATGTCCAGATATGCGTCTTTATAAAAACATCGATCTCAGTTCTCACGGATTAATACGTAGTATGTATAGTTAAATACATAGTGCTAGCGATTACTCGGCAATCAGTGTGCGTCATGGTCAGTTAGCCCGCGGGATACAACTCGACGCTTAATTACTACTCTCGAATTAACACCTTCGGTGGTGTTGTACTGTTGTTGCATACATTCTCACACTTTGGAATTTAAGGGCGGTTGCAGACATGTAATTATAGTTTTTACTCTTGAAGGATTCGGAGCAAATGTTTTTGTTTTGTTTTTAAGGTTTCGCCAATGGTTTCGCAGCAAATCACGAGACTTGTCTGTTGATTCAGTAGAATTTCAGACTACTGCCTTTTTGACTACGTACTATCCAGAATACTACGAGTCATCTAGCATACTATGAGTCATCTAGGATGCTACGTATCATCTAACATACTATGTACGCGTCATCTAGCATGCTACGTACCATATAGTATGCTACGTATCATCTTGCATGAACGTACCATCTAGCGTGCTACTTACCATCTAGCAAGATTAGGTACCATCTAGAGAGATTACATTGAACTATTTGACAGCCAAGTCCTTCAAGTAATCTTAGGATATGATATTCGGCTAGATTCCTTAACGTTGGTTTCAGTAAAACTCCATTGAATAGATGTAAGGCTTGATTTTCATATTTAGCTAAAAAAGTTTTTGAACTGGAGTAGCTGAAAACTTCGACTGGCATTGCACTGTTATTCACTAATAAACTTGTCGACAGTTTCCTTTTACAATGAATATGTTATCATTGGATAAATACCTACATATTGTAAAAAACTTTTCATCTTAAAAAATTTAACTCTAACAACAGGCTGGGGGGACTATCGCTATTGAAGATAGAAAATGAGACAGGATGGAAAAAATACTGAAAATATTGCCACATCCTGTTTTGTTGAAGACATTCCATGCTTGATCAGTATCATTTCACTGAAATACACATAAATATTTATGCTCAATAACATAAATTCGATTCAAGTTTCCTATTGTCAGAATTGTACGCTATTCTAACAAGTATTGCCGGTTGCTTCTACATATCCACAGGAAAGTGTAATTGATTTAAAGTCCCGTCAAGTTCAGAGAAGCTTTGCATCGGGCATTCAATTTGCATAAGTCTAAGCTTGTTCTATTCCACGAGAGGGCAGTTTTACTACGCTGATTTATATGCAACCGTGCAACTAGTGATTCCAAACTGTATGCGGAAAATATGGGAATAATAATCAATATTCATCTTTTATCTTAATAGTAATAATATAAGACGTGCGAGCGAGACAGAAGATTTACTACCGACGGCGTCTTAACAGCCCCATGATGATAATGATGGTGATCTTTTGGTTATAACAAGTGATATTATAGGGCTATAGCTGTGAAAATGATAGTTATAATAAAAATGGAAGTGATCGCTTTTAGCGATAAGGCCGCCTGTTGTTTCGCTTGTATACTTCTCTTGTTTATGGTGTAAAAAGAGTTTATCTATCTAGCTATCAATGCATACTTGAGTAAGAAATGCAGATACATAACTATTTATATTATAAAACTATTCATTATAAAAAACAGAGACCAAATTAATGCTCATATCTTGAATACAGTCATTAGCTGGTCGTATAAGGCATCTAATTAAATTTAAATCCCATAAAAACGCATTCAAAGTATGTTCCCCATCAATAATTTTGTCGTTTCTCATTAGACGATACAAGTCAATGGTCAAATAGTTATAAAAAGTGAATTGTGGTGTAAAAACCTCATTTGCAGCTCAGACTAAAGAAACAAATAGACGGAACGTTTTGAAATCGAAAGAGAAAGACTTCTAAAAAGGATACGTATCGTTTAATAAAACAGATACTAAACATTTTTTATACTTACCTTATTGTTCTTTAGTCTGGAACTACATACGTACTCGTATAATAATTAAGTGCAGGTACCTACCCTATTACGATAAAAACCAAAAACAAAACTACGAGTATAAGAAATTATGAATCAAAGTGAGAACTTTCTTTAACCACGCTAATACGTTCATCTTAAACCAAGGTAAAAATAATTACTTTCGAGCGATGTGGTACAATTTATGACATCTGGCATATCAAACTCGGTCAAGCAGTTTTCGTTTTTTCTACATGAAGTAAAATATAGGTTGAATCATTCATACATTCATTATCGAGTGGAGACAACGCATCGGCAAGCGCGACTAGTCACAACACAAGGTGGACTGAAGACAGTTCAAGACAGTTGTTTTTTTGTTATGAATGTACGAGTATTAATTTTATTACTTCCGCCTCTCATCTGTGACCATGGACGCTGCAAAGTGTTCGAAACGTCTAAAGCCTTAAAATTATGTAAAATGTACACAATTGAAAGTTGTTTAATTTCAATAAATAGCAATCGAGAAAACCTAAGAAATTTTACTATGGAAATTAACGTGGTTTTCACACATTTTTAAATAAAAACTACGGGTCACTCACGTCTGTTTTGAGCCGAAATATCCGACCGCCGAATGCGGTTGAAACTATAGTCGGATATTTCGGCTCAAAACAGACGTGGGTGACCCGTAGTTTTTATTTAAAAATACCTAAGAAATTATTAATCGCCTTCATTTCTAGATTTTGTTAATCCGTCTGCCATTTTTCTAGTCTCAGGTTTGCAGCTAAACCTGGCCACAGTACGGGGGCGTCGTACACGATTAGACGTTCGTGCATGGATCGCACCAAAAAAGGCAGTTGCTCTTTTTGCAGCGCGGTGGGCAAGGACAGGACACCGCGTGTAAAAAATAAGATTAATTACGTTTTAAATGAGAGTTAAAGAGGTACACGTGTTGGCAGATAGCGGGCGAAGCGCGACAAACTGTTTACTGGTTTGAAAGAGAGAGTTTAAGAGTACTTAGTTCGACTATCGTCCGTCTCGCTCGCGCATACCTACATTTTTGAAGATATAAAATGATTGCATGAACTTATAAAAAATTGTCATCTGTAGAACTAGAAAACAATATAATATTTTTTTCAATTTGGTCCAAGTTAATTTTCATTCATAAAATTATTTTTTGCGTTAATAATTCTAAAAATGTTTTTCATGTATGAAAATTAAATTAACTTTTATGTATGAAAATATTGTGTATCTTTTCCAATAACCCTAGCACAAAAATAAGATAAAAAACACATTTAAACTTAACTGAGTCACAAAAACTATATTAGTTAAAGTTTATGAGAAGCTTTTTGAATATTATGCCATTATGCCTTGGAATATAACACGGCCTATATAAACCATGGAGTTAGTATTCAGAAAGAAGACATTAAAATTTAATGCACAGTTTAATGTCGCGCTAGATATACATTAGCGTTTATTTAGAACGACATAATGTTTAAAAAACCTTCGTAAGTAATAATCACTTTTTAGGGTTCAGTAGTACTATGAGGAACCCTTATAAACTATCAAACTGTTCGTTTATGTATATGGTACAGGTATTATAATGAAAGAAAAACTTCATCTAACAAGTATCTATATTCAAAGAAAAACAAAATACCCGACTGCAGAAAAGTAGTTTTTTTAATATAAACTAAAGATATAAAAATCACGACAAGCAATGAAAAGCAGTGGTCCCCACGCAATGGAAATAAAGATATTTTGCAAACTACATGAAGACTTAAAAAGAGATGAAAATTATCGTAGCTTTACAATAATTAACTAAAAATAATATTAAATGAAAAGAGTAGTTAATACATTAGACTAGTTCTTACACGATAAATCGTTATAAATAAGACATATCGGGCCGCTCCATACAGATACTTTAAAATGCGATATCCCTAATGGGGTTATTACGTTATTTTCCAAAAAATGTATGTACCATAACAGAATGTTGCAATAAATTATTTGACTTTGAATTTAAAATTAAAAAGAAAACTATTACGGCTAAGTAGGCCATACAAGTTAACGAGTAATAGCCGATCAAGTTTAAAAAAAGTACATGACTAAAATATACTAACATAAGTTAACTCGTATATTTATAGTATTCCCATTTTAAGTTCACATAAATTATGATGTGCAACTACGAAACCCTACTTTGCGCGTGGCATGACACGAACTTGGCCGCTTTTTGGATATAGTATAGGCTACGCCCATCATAATGGGTGTCACTCTTTTGACCAATTAGTTTTTAATTAAAAATATGCACTTAAGCAGTTGAGGGATTGGTTAGGGCCAATAAGTAAATAAATAAATTAGTTTAAATTCATTACATTAATCAAAAGTAGTGCTTCGATTTTCCGCAACTAATCTAAAAGAAAGTTAATGTTTTTTGATTGTACACATATAAGTGCTAATTGTGTTGTTATGGGATCAATTCTGAAATTGCGATAAAAAACAGCTGATCCGTACAAAAAGTTTATTATCCTGCTGTAAAAATGTATGGAACAAATAGTTTCTTTTCGTGATATCAGGATTAATGTTCACAATGATAGGTAGAAAGATAGTGAGCAATCAAAATATTTTTCACAATTACAATAGTGATGTACATAATAAACATGTAAGCATAATTAGTTTTGAAACAAAATACTTAACTACGTCTTTATAATAGCTTAGTTCTTTGATGTATGCGGTCTCGTACTTTCATGTTTCAAATTACATTGGAACTAACGTTTTATAAACTGTTATTCCAATGTCACTATAAAACAAAGTCTATATAGTCTAGACACAGAAGGAGATAAAAATCATTCTAACAAAACCATATATCATAATATGTCAAGTCGTTTAGTTCACAACGTGTAAGTGCATACATCATTAAAAATACCTTGTAGTCAGGAAAAAAATAATAAAGTGGTATCATATTTGGTTCCCCTAATACTCTCTGCTTTTACCCAACAACCCAAGAATGAAGGTAAGGTTTTTCTATGTAAGTATGATTATTTACCTCTTACAACCTTACCGACTTGACCGATTTTAATGTGCGAGCTGTCGAGATTCATCTTTACTTCCCAAGTGTCATAAAATAACCTACATTGTTCTGGAATAATATTAAAAAATGCAATGATTCGTAGTATTCTTTTTTTTTTTAAATAAAACAGTCTTACCACCAATTTACCAGATGGTAAGCGATGGTGTGGCCGAGAATATACATAGGTATATCTATTCACTCTGGCCTGGAAAATTCGTCGATTATAGTTATCAGCAAACAGAGCAGGTAGCAGTGAGTTCCAGTCCAGTTCCAGTGCAGAACGCATAAAAATGTGGACTGAAATCGTTGTGTACTGATTAATAAATAATAATAATATATATCTTTATTGCACACCAACAGAAACAATAAAAAAAATGAGTTCCACAGACTCCACGGTCCGTGCCTTTTATAAGCTAATACATTTTATTTTTTAACTAAGTTATTTTTTTTAAACTAGCATACAAGAAACAATGTTTCGCAGTACAATGACAAATTGAATGCCAATGAATGGCAGATTTTGGGCAATTCAATGACAAAAAGATGTAATAAGCAGAAAGTCGGCATTTTCTGTTTGTCTTGTAGTGGAATGGGGAAGGTAGAAATAAGTCTGTGCAGTTCTTGCGCGCTTCTAAGAAAAAAGCAATTTGAAAAATTATTTTGAAGGAAGTTCATAAATAAATTTGTACAGCGACTTCGCGCATACTTTCTTGTAAAAACTCAACATACGAAAATCGCTCTTATGCAGGCGGATATTTTGTTTTTCTTTCTATATACTTGTTCTGGATCAAAATAGCCTCAGCACATATGTTTTTGTTGGCACAATAATGATTCAAGATCAGATAAAAAGATAATGAGGGCAATAATGGGTAATAATCTTGGTTCGCGAAATACGTGCCCTCATTTCATACGAACCAAAATATATATCACTATGATGAACCAATAATAATGCGATCTATACCAATAAAAACAGCCAATAACATCTTACGTATCTTCACTTCAATTATTTTTTTGCGAATATAACTAAAGGCAAATGTACCAATAAATCACTTTAGCTAAGTCAGTGCTTCTTAAACGTGAGGGAATTAAATCGAAATTTAATCAAACAACCAATATAATGTCATTTTTCTAAGAATTTAAGAATGAATTTGCGGACCTCTTCTAACGCTCTCAGGGTCCGTGTAGTACCACTGGTTTACAACCACTGACCTAAGGTAATGCTTTATAATAACAGTAATCGAAATTTAATGCCATTATAATATTTTTTGCGATATTAAATATGAATTTCGTTTAAAGTCGGTTGGCTAAAACCATAAAGCCATTACTTTGATATTATGGTTATATGGTTTTTATGAATTTGTATAATCATCATTAGAAGAACCTACTTCTAAGTAGAAGATTTGATTTATATTTTATAATTTTGATTGAGATCAGCTTGAATTTATTAAATTTGTGACATAGGTGTCTATATATTGCTAGTAAATAGGTTTCTTATAAACACAGTTTATCGCGGTATGCTTGTATGTATAAGTTTATACTTATATATTACCTACTATAGCCTAAACGGGTTAACTGATTTACTTGTGCGAGGTGTCATTAGATTCGTCTTCACTCCCTGAGTGTCATAATTATCATAGGCAAGTCATAGGTTAGTTAAATTCGTCATACCTATCTGTCTCCCTCCTCTCGACACACACAATAATATAAACTAGGTATTAGACCTAGAAGTGTATGATTCATTATTAACTAGCTGTACCCGCGACTTCGTACGCTAAAGAAAACACATTCGCCGCACTCCAACCTAACTGCCGACTCAATTTATTTGTGTCGAGTATGGTCAAACATAGATGTATTTAAATGAAGAATAAACTGCCGTCCCCTTTTTTAACTCGCTCCAGCTCTGCTCACGTTCAGCTCCTGTCTCGATCCCACCTCGATTCTAATCCACTCCTGCCTCAGATCTTTTCCACGTCCACCTTGCTCTCCTCGCACTCCCGTTTTGCTGTTACCTGCTCCCACTCTACCCCTGTCCAACTTCTGCCATATTTCCGCCTCGCTCCCACTCTACTACCTCACTTTCATTTCATTTCCTCCTCGCACTTATAGCGTTTACACCTTGCTCTTCTCCCTCTCCAACTTTGCTCCCACCGCACTTTTTTCTCTCTCTCATTCTACTCTCATTCCGCTCCCGCCTCGCTCCCATACAACTTACGTCCCGCACCCACCTAGAACCTTTGTTGGACTGCCATCTCACTCCATCCCTCGTTCCGTTTCATTCCTGCCCCACACTAATTCAGCTCCCAGGTCGCACCTGTCCCATTTCCACCTATACTACTACTACTATACTGTCCCATTTCCACCTATAATACTATCACTATATACTACTTGCCGCACTTAAAGCTTACTCACAACTCGTTCCCGTTCCGACCCACTTCCTCACGCTGGGATTCGAACTTTATTATCGCCCTGGTCTAATCTCCCTCCAGCCCCGCTTCCGCCCTTATCAAGCTGAGATTTAAAAAAATCAGCAGTTCGCTCGAATTTCAAGTGACAACCTGAATTCAGCCCTGCCGTAAATATATTATAAAATGTTTGTGATTATTAATTTGAATACTCAAATACTAAATTTGGCATTAAAATCGTGGTATTTTCATGGAATATTTCAATCCTCTGTTGACCTCCTTAATTCATCCCTGTCACAAAAGTTTTATTATAGTTGTAATTTGTATTCATTTTATAGTGCAAATACTAAATTTCAAGATTTTAACATAAAACTTAAGGAAGTTTCATACAAACTTTCAACCTTATTTTGTCTACCTTCATTCATCCTTGTCGCTGAAATATAATAATAGTATTTATTTATATCTATTAGTGTAACCCAAATACCAAATTTCATTCTCCTAACATCAAAACTCAGAAACTTTCATACATTCGTTTACCCCCCAATTTTACCCCTTAATTCAACCCTTTCACAAATTTCGTTCTTAGCTGACCTGTTAACTCTATAAGTATACAAAATTTCAGATTCGTAGCTTATAGTTTTTGAGATTTAGTGATGAGCAACGCAATACTCGTAATGTTGAATGTTGTAATTTAATGCTATATCCCAGAGGAACTACCTAATTTTTCGGGATAAAAAGTATGCAAGATCCTTCTACATAGTATAAGTAATAATCCTGCCAAATTTCGTCCAAATCCGTCCAGTAGTTTCGGTGTCCACCGTACAGATAGACAGACAGACAAAACATTAAAAGTTGTTGTTTTTGCTTCTGTATCGATAGAAAGGTATTCTCCAATCATTTTTTTTCTAAAATATTAATTGTACAGTCTTATTATATGTATTGAAGATAAGTACAACTCTGATATATAGCTGATAATAGTAGATTATGCACCAAGGGGATAAAGTAGTGTTTTATGTCACGGGCGACATATTGAATCCCGAGCGAAGCGAGGGATTTAAGACTAGAATCCGAAGTGTAACGAGGGATTCAAGGTCGCCCAAAACAAAAACACCTTTATCCCCGTGGTACATACTCTACTTTTCACACCTACTGCGTGATAATAGAAAGAAATGGTTTTGAATCTACATTATTTGACAAAACAGAGCGCTTTGTTGTTATTTTTAACGTACGAAAATTACAGCATACGCTAAAAAATTACAGCATACGCTACCTGAACAGATTTTCTTTGATTGACATTATTATACCAATAGGTATCTATCAGGACGTCACAATCGCAAGTAACATAGAATTTTTCTAGACAAGTGCGCTCCATCGTAGACCGTAAACGTCGGTCAAAACTAGCGGGATCGGTGGTCAAGCTAAAGTTTCCAATAATAAAAATATAAAAAACAACCGTAGTACAATATTCAAAAATCAACAGATGTTTCAGTTGTAGCATATTTAATTCTATTTGGTTGCAGTATTCGTGCCTGTTTTATTTCTTTTTACCCGACTGCGTAAGAAGGAGGGTTATGTTTTTCGAGTGTATGTATGTTTGTATGTATGTATGTATGTATATTTCTTTGGCAAGCCCTAGAGCCTAAACGGCTTGACCGATTTTGATGTGAGTGGTGTCAATAGATTCGTCTTAGTCGTGAGAGTGACACTGGGTAGGTATATCAAAATTAAAAAAAAAAAAAAAAGGATTTTTGGTGGCAAAAAGTAATCTGAAAAAAAATATGTTTTCAAAATACATCGTACAGTAAATAGTGTGGTATCAAAATAAAGATATAAGATTTTTAACGGTGATTACGAATATATATATAACTTATATGTTTTACGCATACTTTCTCACAAGAAACTTATATTCAACAGCGCATCAAGCGTAACGAAATCGTAAGTTAGACTGCAAAAACTGCTTTTCTGCAGTCGGGTGTTTTGTTTTTCTTTTAATATAGATACATGTTTATGTTCTTAATTCTCGGTTGTCAGTTCGATTTTCGAGTGAATTCTTTTTGTTATGGGCCTTTATGGTGGAAGTATTTATCTCTGATTGGTCTCTGAGAATCTAGTAGGCTTAGGTTCTAAATTCAATTCACATTATATCACAGTGTGATATTTATAATGAAATCCCATACAACATTACAGCCCATGGGCGTAAATGTAGTACTTTGTAAAAGTACTACATTTACGCTACAGTTTTTTACAGTTTGAGTTTGAGTAGTAAATGTAGTACTATGTTAAACACGTAAGTCGTCAGGATAATCAGGCCATTGACCTTTTTGCAGAGTATTCAACAAATAATATTTGCCAAGTGATTTTGTTTTAGAACATTAGTTACGGAACACTACCACATGCGTGTCTCGACCCGGTTTTAGCCACTTGAAAATATGAGAATATTACATTTACCCGAGACTTTCATCAGATTAGGCTCATGTCGGAGTTGTGGGCCATTTCCATTAGAGTCACGTCTCTAGCAGCTTGCATCTCATAAAGCTGCATAAACCTACCTGGCTGTTCGTAATTTCTACTGAGATTGTTGTGTATGTTTAAAACATGGCAATCCTTATCATGATTGTATTTTACGCATGCTTATGGCAGTTACGTTGGTCTGCAGTGTATGAGTATGAACCAAGCCAAACCACTACATCCATTTGGACAGTCTTGAAATTTTGGCTAGGTAGACGTATTATGTCCCAAGAATATTACGCAATTGACATCAAGAAATGCCCGAACTTTAATAGAGAAAATGGTTGGCAGGTGCAACTTTCATGGGTACTTGGGTACCAGTCGTCAAATTAATACTTATTACTGTAATACGTAATATACTTATATATGTAGAAGTACTATTTGTATGTAGTGTATTTTTATGTATCTATATATTAATCTTACCACACCGTCAGCGTTTACATAAATATTCCTTTTTTATCTTCTAAAGTTTGTCTAGAAGAAATCGCTATTAGCAATAAGGCCGCCTTTTGTGCCTTTCTTGCGCCTTAATCATGTATTTATTGTTATTTTATTAAGGTGTCAATAAAGTAGTATTGTATTAAATAAATAAATATTTGTGGACATTCCACACAACACCATCTAGCCCAAACTAAGCAAAGCTTGTGCTATGGGACTAGATGGCTGATAGAATACATATATACTTTTTTGTAAATATATACATATGATACATAGAAACACCCAGACACAGAACAAACATCGCATGCTCATGCCCATGCTCATCGCATAAATGCTTGCCCCGGGTGGGGATCGAACCCACGACCTGTATATAGCTCGGCAAGCAACATACTGTTAACTGAGCCACAAGGTCAGTCGTATTGTATTGTACGTTTGTGAGACCTGTTGTCAACGTGTCAACTTCTGTGTGCATAATTGTTAAATTTTCAATGTATAGGAAATAATATATGGTAGAAAATTATATAACAAGGAACTGACCTGATAATGGAACCAGAGGCTGAAGGGACAGAAACTAACTGATGGACAATGCTAAGATAGTTGAGTTTGGCATTAGCTTTGTTGTCTTGGATACTTTTCATCACACATGGTGGTTTCTGAAGATAGAGCAGAAAGATTGCCACTGGAACAAAATTTTGACACAAAGTGCTATGATAGCCGAGTTTTTGTAATAAAAGCTAGTCCCAAAAAAAAATATTTTATTGAAATGTCTCGTTTTGTTACTTTTCTTATATTTAGTGCACGTTTTTAAAATGATGGGATACGTATGCGGAAAAATCAAATTCCATACAAATGTATTTATTTTAACTAGACTACAAAGAGACATGCTGACCAATACAGGTTATATACGTTTTAGCATTAGTACCCGCTTTTGTTTATGCATGTATGTCTGTATATGCAGTCACTGGATGCTAGCTTATTAATAGAGTGATGTATCGCTGAGAAAATACTAGGAGTTAGTGCCCTCGGCCGTTTACCGGAAATAGCTATATCTTTATAATGCAAACGCAGTCACTTATAATATCAGATCTTTAGTTATCTAGCTAGACTTGAAACTAGCTGATATGCTGTGGGGCTTGTTTCTAAGGGTGCCTACCAATTGTACCCACCGGTGCTGTGGTGCGTTCGTGTGTAGTGTGTAATTTTACCTGGTATACCAGTGGAAACATCTTTATGTTTCCACTGGTATACCAGGTACCAGTGAAAAACCGGACAAGTGCGACCCAGACTCGCCCACCGAAGGTTCCGTACAAACTAGTAGATAAAAGGGGGAAATTATATATATTTTTTTATATTTTCCTTCATAAACCGAAAAATATTATACATCGTAAAAATATTTAAAAACCTGTTTTAGCTTGTGCTAATAAAGTTCTTTCATTTGATACCCCACATGATACGGTTAAAGCTAGTGCTTTAAAATTTTAACTAGTAGTCTAGTTAAAATTTTTACCCTCCTTCGTTGCATAAAGACCCTTTTTGTGATTTAATAAAAAATGTACAGTTTTCGGATTTTTCCCTTTATGTGTACTATAAGAAAATGCTTCTTGCCAAATTTCAAAGTTATAGGTCAACGGAAAGTACTCAACAGGTTTTGATTCCCTTGCGAGTATCGAAATTTGCGTTTTTTGCGACATATTCGGCTGTATTAAAAAAAAAAAAAAAAACTGAGAAGTTTGATTTTTCTTTCTGCAGCAAGAAACTATGGATCTGCGTATATGGTTTTAATTTCAATTCGATACCTTCACGCGTCCCCGAGATACAGGTCTTGACACCCGGACGGACGGACAAACAGACAGACGGACAGACGGACAGACGGACAGACGGTCAGACGGACAGACGGACAGACGGACAGACGGACAGACGGACAGACGGACAGACGGACAGACAGACAGACGGACAGACGGACAACAAAGTGATCCTATAAGGGTTCCGTTTTTTTCCTTTTGAAGTACGGAACCCTTAAAATAGTGACTAGGTATTATGTTATATTTAATAATAATAAAATTTACGACCATATATCGTTATCTGTGAGATTGTGGTCAAACACAGGCCAAATATTTGTTGTAAACAACAAAGACTTAATTTTTTTTGGAGAAAAAAACAATTAAACATATCAAAAAAAAATAACGAATAAAATTAACAATGAGTAGGTTGCGTTTTTGTCACGAGCTGGTTCCAACTCAACCAAATCCCAACGCAAGACTAGCACTTCTACCAAGAAGTAATCAGCGCTAGTCTTGCGTTGGGACAAGCAGTAAAATCACCGAATTAAGAAAAAACAACCCACCGAAGGGACAAGAAGTAGGCACCTATTTCTACGAGTAGCGTACGGACACCTAGGCCGGTGGCGGGTTTTATTAGAAATGCCCAAGCCCAAGGATATTGATTTCGATTTATTTTCAATTCGTGACTGGCATACAAAGACAAACAAAGCGAGGTGAGGTGAAACTATGCGCGCAAAGCAAGATCGCGTCGAGCTTGTCGCATCCCAGATAGGGCGAGATTCTTATCTGAGTAATTTGTATTCATAGAAGATATTCCTCGTTCCTTAAAATGTATTGAGTAATCGACTTTAATTAACTCTGCGATGTTATGTAAATGAGACGAAAGTGTCTTTTGTATTTTGCCTTCAAAGTTATTTTGTTACGGTTCTTGTAGGTACTTTGCTTCTTTTAAAACTTTCCCTGGCCTGTAATGTACAGGTCTTAAGTTTATAAAAACTTCGTGGGAGAGATAAGTAGTCAGGTTCCAAAAAGTAATTCGACCGCGTACAAGTTTGAAACAAAAAGGGTCTCTGATATTTCAGAAAGAAAAGAAGGAATTATATGTTGCAGCAACAAGTAATATTTTTAAAATAGAAACGTCTAGAAAAGTCTACTTTGATAAAGTATATATAACACTCAGAATAACAAGTTCGATAATACCTAACTTCATACTGTAACTTACGCTTGACTTGCTGTTGAGTGTACGTTTTTTATGATAAAGTATTAGGCGATAGCTTAGCATCATCAAGATCGTTTTTCACCACTGCGCAGGTAAGCCGCAGGATGTAAGTAATACCTACACTTATAAATGTTTTGTCTTGAGTGACTGATATATAAAGGAAAACCGCTGTCTTAGAGACGTAAATTGGAGAGGGTTTCGTCTCTTGAAGTGTAGCTATAAATTATGGAGTTGAGTATTTTAATATAATTAGACCATATATGTATACATTTATAGATGTGTAACTAATTTATGACATAACCATAAACTACATACAAATTGTATCGATCTATATGACGCAGGATTGTGATGAAACTAAGATTTTAACCAAAAGTCGGATTATCCCGTAGACAGTAATATAAATAAGCCGTCTATTCATAAACCCGCAGTGAACGCGTATAATTAAACAGTGTTTAGTTCCGTTCTTGCGCGTGATAGTTACCGTCTGACAGAAGTTGACAAGTCCTTATTCAGTGTTGAAGATTTTAACATGCGTTCATAGGTTAATAGTGAATAAACGTGATAGTTTAAAAAAGATAATTCTGAACATATTGAGAATTTAACCAAATATATAAACCAAAACCAATTAACCAAGAAACCAATTACCAAGATATGTTTAAAAGTACCGCGGTAAATAAGTATTTTATGATATATTGCCGTATGCTAGTTTGACAAATTTGACATTCAATGAGTATATACTTAGTTGTTTTTTTTTTGTAAAAAATATTGGTTGTCTGTAAAGTCGGTTTACGGAGTACGGACGATAGTTTAACGTGTCAACGTCATAACAAACCATTGATGAAATGATGATAATGTTGATGTAACGGGACAATGAGCGTAACGTAACGGGACAATGAGTCATACTTTTTCGTGCGTGCAGCCGGCGTTCATCGATTTATTAGACGTTGTCACGTCAAAAAAGCTTATAAGCTTAATGTGGTTTTGCTGATAAACCTTAGAGTTCATGACATCACACGTGGGCTCAGCTCAGTTGGTATGTTACTAAGTGTGGCTTGGTTCGATTCTCAACCCTAATAAACGTTTGTGTAATGAGCATGGATGTTTGTTCTGTATCTATCATACTTATGTATTTACAAAATAGATTATCAAAATAGACTATCAGATATGTGGTACCCTCAGTATAAGCACTGCTTAGTTTGGGATTAGAACTCTGTACAAATATGTCCAACAATATTTATTTCTATTAAACAAATCCAGATTTAAAATCTTGGATCTGTTAAAGATTATCTAATTATGGAAGTCACTGTCATCGATTCATCATAATCCGGCATTAGATCAAAGTCCTGGTTTTATAACAATTCTGCGACATATAATTATATAATTATAACAGTATACGTGGCCAGGAAGTGTGCCTATGTGTTGTATCGACAATAGGTCGTATTTCACAGAGGGTGCTGCTTTCTCATCGTACTTGTCTGCTGTATTTGCATACTATGTGATTTAAGTGTTCATTGTAAAGTGAGTGTGATTTAAGTGTTAGTTTGCAAATAAATCGTATATTTTGCATTTCTTGCTTAAGATGGGTAGGTACTTTAGCTGTACTTCGCTATATATATATAAGTACAGCTTCACTAATTTTTTTTTAATAACAAACTAGAACTGTGTGTGTTTGTGCTATCACACGATGGAAAGTGATGATGAGATCAAAGGTGTAGCATGTTTGCATAGGACATACCAAAAGAAAAAACATTTTGAGCGATATATTCTTATAAGTACATACTCGTAAATAGCAATCGAAAAAAATCGCAGTGTGCTAAAATTGATTTCTATGCATAAATAAATTATAATTTAAAAAACTGATACAACCGACTTAAAAAAATAAGCAATTCATTTTCTTGGATGCCATATTTTTCTAGTTATTAAAACCAAAACTTACAACACTATGTTCTCTAGCGAAATTGGCTATTTATTTTCATATCTCATATCGATGGCTCCGACATCTGTGTTTATTATAATCTAAGACTGTTGCGCACGCGAGCCCAGTCGACTCTTCCACTGCTTACTCACCAGGGGTTAGGAAGCACTTTCATTTGCATGTTTATAAAAAAAAGTGGTTCGCATTCGCTGCAGTAATAATGTGTATCGATTTTATAGACATGGATTATTAAAAAATACATTAAAAACTGTGTTCTGCACGTTCACCTGCGCAAATTTCACGGACCCGTAGTAATTTGAACGAGGAACCCTTTTAAATTCGCCATGTCTTCTGTTTCTCCGTATTTCACAAGCATTTTAGTCAGATATTATTAATTTGAATGTGTTTTTCTGTGTAACATAACATTATTATTTTAGGTGGGTACATAGTGAAGATAGGAAGTAGATTCATTTGCATGTCGAATGCACTCGCCACAAACTGCGCATAACAATTTGTATGGTAAGGAGACATTGTCTAAAAAAAAGTTTACTGTCAAGTTAATCTCTAGGATCTTCAAACTCATTTCTATTAAAATTAATCTGTCACGTCATACCGCGAAGAAACGAGTTTGCATAATTTATTGAGATAATAAAATTATTAAGCGGATGTTGCCCCCATCGTGAGCGAATAATTTGTTTATAAAATTAATAAAAATAAAACTTGAAGCGTCTATCAGAAGTAAAAAAAAAGTGCTAACGATATGAGGAAGACGCGGGAATGCTGGAAGCGTATCGCAGGCGACTGGTGAGGGTCGCTCCAACTCAGCCTGTTTGCCTTCAGAGTACGCCACAATAGTCCTGATGGTGGCAGGACCCCGACTGCGGTGACCCTCACGGCTCCATCTGATCCCTGGATGCCACTCGCTCACACACGCTATCCAACTTACGCAGAAAACAGTCACACCGGCTAATAGAAACTTTGTAACACGCACGAATTTTCTCGTTTTCCCAGGCATGACTAAGCCATTTGGTTAGAAAATATATCCGAGTGCGCAAGAGGTGATCTTGTTCGAGCGGCAGTCGCTGCGCGCATGCGCCCCGAGCGCGCTACCATGCCGGACTGCGGCGCATCAGCTGATAGCGTATCAACAATGCGAGATAATAATTCTAAACTCTAGCGGACGTGAAAATCTAGTTTTCTATACTTGTTTTTAGTCCTTTCTAGGGGAGGCGCGACGTGAACGCACTTCTAAACGCGACGGGTTCTATATAAAAAGATCATGCAATCTCACACGGAACAAGAAATTTTATAGCATCGCTGCATTGAGCTATACGCATAGAATCACAATCTTTAAGTAAAAACAACAAATGTCCTAGCATTATTAGCATATATAAAATATGGTGATTGTAAGTATACTCGAATTTAGACCAGATTTAGAATTTGATTGGATGTTAAATACCTTATCGGGTTGTTGTGTACTTTGACATTATTGTAAGCACAGAAAACATTTGATAAATAAATAAATAAATAAATATTTGAATGAAAATAAATAAATTTAAACATTTAAAAAGCTTTGTCCTGAATTATATTCGGCGTATTAAAAGCGCGGAAGTATTGGTGTTTTTTTGGGTCAAGCAAGGGTGTCTTTCTTGTGAAGTGTATGTATCGCCTAAGATAGACTAGGATACTACTATTACTATTTACTAGGATTTCTTGACCAAATGTAAAGTTACGGGGTGTGCTTAGTAAATAATAAATAGTGTTCAATGTTTTAATTTTTTTATTTCATACATCAATCGGCGTCATAGTCGGCTCGTGGAAACTGCAACTTACCAAAAAGTCGGCTCATTGAATAGTGTACGCGCACAATTTCGATTCAGACATATTTGTGACTCTGTATGCGTTATAAGTGAATGTTCTAGGACTCGTTCGACTGGCCATTTGTCTAATTGCGTAAGATCGATTATACACGGTCGCTGTGTGATCATTGGGTTAGGTCTACGGCACCGCGGGCTGCAGTTTACACGGATGTGGCGCATTATCTCGGTTCAATCAACTAAATCCCCGCAATCAGCCGCTTCATTGCTACTCATCGGCGATCACTTGAACTCGTTCCCACTGGATAATTAAGGGCAGACTACAATGTGAAAACGTTCCATGGGCTTAAGAAAATCTTTTACCGCGCATTTCTACATGCAAACGGAGAAAACTTGTTTGTACCTGCTGCGCTCGTGGTTCAAACCTCTCCCACTCGACGGTAAAATACAACTTTCCAGCCTAATACAATAAATAACGTTTTTTGTTGAAAAATTGAGCTCAGTAATTTTTTCAGATTTGCCTGGAAAATGCTTAGTCAATTCATTTGCTATGGCAGATTTGTTTTACATAACTATTCCAACTGTGTCCATCAACATGCCTGCGGTCTTGGAGATAAATTGACTCCGCCTTAGGTCACCATTTGCAAACACAGGAACCTCCGTCACCGAAATATCTGTTTTCATTGTAAAAAGATACTACAAAGAGATTGTAAGATTTTAGTAGGTACTGAAAGTGTACCTGGGGGACAATTCAGTTATTCAAAACCGATCCGTAACTGAACCTTGTGCGAAGCGTTTCCTGTCGGCTGCTATCTTTTTTGATTTAGTAACGAGCGAAGGACGTGTTACGTTTCATCAAATGTGTCAATTGTATGACATAAAAGTGACTGAAACAAAACAACTATGGCGGCCGACGGGAAACGCTCCACATATGGTCCGGCTATGGAGCGGTCTTGAATAACAGAATTGGGCCCTTCTACATACGCAAATTTTCTGGTATATGGTGGCAATAGTGTGCTCAACGATCCCCTTAATTCCACTTAAGAAACAAGTATGTATATTAAAAGAATAATGAATAAAAAATAATAATGAATGAAATTGATAGGCTGTTGGTGTTGTGGCATTTTTCTGAGAAAATATGCGTAAAATCGCGGTAAAAATGTTTAAATGTGCATTCTTTAGAATAATACTAGTAAAATTATTTATTTATTATGAAAAAGTGCGTCGAAGGTTAAGAAAACGTGTTTATTTTTATTTTGGGTAAGTTACATTTTTATTATTACAAAAAATATAGCATAACAATCAGGGAGTGAAAACGAATCTAACGACACCTTACACATCAAAATTGGTCAAGTACTTAAAACATAACCATCCTTCTTACGCAGTCAGATAAAAAGAGTTGTAAGCAGTAAGTACTGTATTTCACCAGATTCGATTTTTGCATTGCTAAAGTGATGGATGGTAATGAATGAACGCAGACCGATAAGCAAATTAACAGTCTCCCGCGTCTTGGCAACATTCGCACTCGTTCACTTTTACAAGTTAAGACAAATAAGAGCAAGCGAGCAACCTGTGATTATATAAAATACACGAGTCGTTGTTCCATCGTAAATTACTTAAGACAATTTAATAAACACATCAAGATATAAACGCTTTTTCAATAGCTTCTGATTACATCTTCAGTTTTAATTTGACATGTCGTATGGCTACTGGTCGAGTCATAATTGTATGCTGTAACCATAGACGAGGATTTTTTTCTTTTACATCCTACTGTCTATGGTAGGCACGGAGTTGCTCTGTCGATTGTTCTTCGAGGTGTAATTAACAAACCATTAAGTTTTAAGTAATTGTTATATTAATTTAACTTTTATTAGATTTTTATGGCAGTAAAATTATCAAGGTTGATATGGGTTGAATTGCTTTTTTAACGACTTCAAGACAGAAGGTGCTATCCAACTGTTTTTTGACAATTTAATAAACACATCAAGATATAAACGCTTTTTCAATAGCTTCTGATTACATCTTCAGTTTTAATTTGACATGTTGTATGGCTACTGGTCGAGTCATAATTGTATGCTGTAACCATAGACGAGGATTTTTTTCTTTTACATCCTACTGTCTATGGTAGGCACGGAGTTGCTCTGTCGATTGTTCTTCGAGGTGTAATTAACAAACCATTAAGTTTTAAGTAATTGTTATATTAATTTAACTTTTATTAGATTTTGTATGGCAGTCAAATTATCAAGGTTGATATGGGTTGTATTGCTTTTTAACGACTTCAAGACAGAAGGTGCTATCCAACTGTTTTTTTTGTTTCTTATTTGTGTATTGTATCTTTTTTTTGGTTGAAAATTGGTTCTTTTATTAAGCTGGTTAATTCAAAAAATGGTAGCGCTTCAAGCGTGATGGGGACGTTCAGATCAGGGTCTGCATTTGAGGGACTTACAGTCATAAAATAACATACGTCACGGATATGACTTTGTATTTAGTGCAATAATTTAGTTGATTTGTAATTGATTATATATTATTCTTAACCACTTAATATTATTACGTAATTTACTTGGAAATTTTATGATTTTACTTAAAATAAGTAAATTAAAAAAAAAACAACTTCAATTAAGGTAGTTCTCTATGAGTTAGAGTGAAAGTGAACATTTTCGCGAGAGAGTATGCGTAGAGCATCTCTGTACTCAAAGTGGTCAATTCTGAAGGCACTAATCAAATTAAATAGAATTCTTAAAATCACTAAATTCAAGAAAAAATAAAGATTGTATGAGACATTCGTTCATTTTTTTGAATTTAGTTGTTTAATAAATTTAATTAGTTTAAGTGGTGCCTTCAGGATTTATCACTATATGTATGTAGAAATCTAATTTTGTTTCAATATGCACAGAAGCGATTGATTAATAGAAATATCATATTTTCCGGTGGCATTATAATTAGGTACTTAAATAAATCATTTTTAAGCGACTTCCAATAATAAGGTTATCAATTCGGTCTATTTGTTTGGTGGTCCCATATAAATTTAAATTAATTTCGATGCAGTACTTTGGATTTTATAATAAAATAACTGGTAAAATATCATCCAAGCGCCTAGTGAACAGCAAGTCGCTTAAGAACACGTTGTATTCCGTATTTTGAAGTATATATATTTTTTCAGTTTTTTTAACTATAATTATATTCTATAAATTTACCTGTAGGCTTGAACAAAGTTCATGAATTAGATTTCACCCTGTAGAAATTCTCTTTTAAAGTTTTTTTCGAGAAATCGTACATAATAAAAGATACTTAACGGTGAATTACAACACAACAACATACAGACTCAACTATCTAAACTACTACACAAAAAGCACATCGATCACCCCAGACCGATAAAGGTCTAAAGATAATTCAAATGCTCAAGCCCACTACCAGTTGGCAGCGTACCCAGCATGCTATCCGCATGGCCACGTTGAATGGCAATGCTTATGCGTTGGGCCAGATACGCGTCAGCATTTTGGTCACTCGTCGCATCGATCAGGCGCTCAGATAAATTTTTGAAAATGAGATGAGCTCCCGGTCCCCACGGACCCAAAGTTTCGACACCAAACGGCTCAAATATTGGTGAATTTCATGTGAGTTACTTGAAAAATGTTGATAATACTATAGGCCGCTTTCTTCGTAGGTCTGGTGAAAAGCACTATAAAGCTAACTTTTGGGGAACTAGTGCCGCGAATGGCACTTATTACTTACCTCCCACGAAGAGCAACGCACTATTATTTTAAGTGCATTTTTCCTATCGGCCTAAGAACTGATGAATCAAATTACGTAGTTATAAATGTTAGATGATTTTCTGGAAGCCCCCGGCGTCTGCGCATATAATCAAGTGAAGCATAAAATTATTTCCTGTGTGCTAGCAACCGGTATTCACTCTTCCACAATATTTAGATTTGTTCTCTATTGAACTGCGTAAAAACTTAAACAACAGCTTGTGGTTAACGAGTGATATTATTTCAACCGCAGCAGATGTGTTTGAATGGCTGTTGTTATCCAAAGCTGTGTTGTTTTTATAACCATGGTGATGTAAGTTAAAATGATTTTAGGATTGTGAAACAATCAAAAATAGAGTAAGACCGATGTAAATCTAGATACACCTAAGCTTTATACAGTTTTAATATACTTACTAGGACTTGAACTATTTTATTTTAGGTGCGACTAGATTTTTTTATGGTATCATAAAATTGAATATAATTTTAATTTGCTAATGGCAAATGCGTAATTCACGAGAGTGCATAATATTCCTAACAGAAAAAAATATAAGAATCAAGTTCATTCTAATAATACACAATACCACACAACACTTATTTTACTAAAAACTATCAAGATGGAAGCAATTTTTCATAGTTTCATGGAAAATTTACGGACAAACAGTGAAATAATTACATTTTTATTTGTCCTACTTATACATAGCAGATTTGCTTGTAATTTATGTAAATTCAACCCTTATAAGAATTAATATCTACTTATAGTAATTCCATCTTTGATTGATCATAATTTTGAGCCATAAAACCAATCCTGTGTATAATAAACCAATAAAGTCCGTACATTATGCAGTTTCCGAGTGAAGCAGCATTGAAATGGAGTGTTATCTGCGTCTGCGCATCTGGTTCGTTAGGCGTGCGCTCGCTGGGTATTGAACCCGCTATCGGCGTTAGAGAGCCAATAGCCGGGGTGTTCCTTTTAACTCGGGAGCTGAAGATTGGCTATATCACGGTTAGTTTTTGATTTAGTTATCTGTTGCCGTGAATTCGATGAACGTTTTACCTTTTAGTTTGATAGGCATAAATTACATACATATTTGAAATATGTAGATTAAAATTATAAATACATTAATAAAAATATAGCGTTGTGAAGGTCAATATGTTTCCCTCGACTATATTATAACAATTATATTTATGTAGCTGTTAAATTTTTCAACAAAGTTGTTTATTGCAACAAATACGATAAAGCTATGTTTTTTTGAGAAAATTAAACTTACATACGAAATATAGAAGTAGTGGTAGTTAGTGATTAATTTAGTCATCATCTCCCAACCTATTCATCAATTCTTTTATTTTCTTCGAGTTGCAATAAAAGCACGCTTCAACGCTTCATACAATTTAAAGTGCAATGCGTGAGCCGAACAGCAGTAAAGTATCACCATAAAGGAATAGTAAACTTTGTTATCTGACACCTCTTAGCGCTATTCAGGTTAAATTGCCTATATCGGGGATGCTATAGTAAAGTGTCATTGAACGTATTAAGTTGTCTGAGCTTTCATGTTAACTTACTCGTATTCGTGTGTTACACAAAAAGCGCACTTTTTTGGGGTTTGTTTTTTAACTTGTATTTATCTAGCACGACTCGGATATTTTTAATACCTTTAAGTGGCACTAAAATACTTGAGATTTATTACTGTTTAACCTTCCATTACTTTGAAATTTATTACTCTTCAGAGCTTGAAGATGCCACGTTCGGGTTTTGTGCGAGAAACAATACTTCACTAGACACTATGCGTCCCTTATTTTGTTCATAGTTTTGAGCCCTACGTAAAAATATATTATATAATATTTATTATTCGTAGATAGGTTTCCCCGGCTCTGCGTGGCAAGCCTCAAGTAAGGTAATCGCCCTTTATCGACTAATATAATCTGGTTGCCTTTAAATCGTGAGTGGAATTTTCAGAAAAGCATTTTTGATCAAGAACAAGATCAGTGAACAACGAGCGCAATACATTGCAACATAGAGTTTTGAACTAAAGTCCAAACTTCTGTGGGTAATTTGACTATTATGGACAAGCTTGAAGCATAAAACCAGACAACTGATTTGCTCGTCTCGAAACTTATTTGTATATATTAAAAAGATTACAGTTATTATTATAAAATAATAATAATAAAAAATAACTGTAAAAAATTACAAGGTCTAGCCGTTTCCAAGGAACTATAGCTGTAAACCATCCAATTTCATCAAACGATCCAAATGACAAATCGATTGCTTTGTCATAGAACTAAGACGTCCAAGCTTAGATAATATGGCTCTGTTTAATTATCCGTCTAGTCCTTCAACTAAAAGGCTAGTATAACATCAGGCGCCGGCATCAACATTATTTATAACGTTCATTTATTTAATTTGGCCACCTACACGAATTACGGTTTTACAATCCAAGCCATTAAGACCTCTATTCACAATTTATTTTAATGTACGTCTATTTCTTTCTTTGTAACGAACATGGACAGTAACTAAGTGATACATCGTGTAATTAAAATGTTTCTTGTAGTTAACGTGAGGCAATATTGGTAGCCAGCCTGAGGTTAAAAATAAATAACAAGATAATCTAAAAAAAACTTTTTAGGGCTAAGCGTTAATTATCTTAATGAAACGTGCTTGCGGTGATAAAATATTAGTTTCATTGAAACAATCGACTTTAAATGCGCAATAGTGTTTTAATACCTAAATACTGAACTCATTTTTGATAAAATTTTATAATATATAAATATATCCTTTTTTAAATTATAAATTAAATATTATCTTTATTTCTTTCAATCAAAATGTTTTTAACCGACTTCCAAAAAGAATGAAGTTATCAATTCAGTCTGTAGGCTTTTTTATATATGTTTGTTTACCGATTACTTAGCCAATTGTGCATTGATTTTGACGATTCTTCTTGTATTTGGTAGATCATACTTCATATTTCATGGTGTTGAAATTAAAACCATATACGCAGATCCATAGTCTCTTGCTGCAGAATGAAAAATAATATTTCTCAGTTTTCGTAAAAAAAAGTTACAGCCGAATATGTCGTATAAAATGCACATTTCGACACTAACAAGGGAATCAAAACCTATGGGGTACTTCCCGTTGACCTAGAACTATGAAATTTGGCAAGAAGCATTGTGTTAGAGTACACATATAGGAAAAAATCCGAAAACTGGTAATTTTAAATTTAATCACAAAAAATAGGGTCGTTATGCAAGGAATGAGGGTCCAAATTTTAAAGTTCTAACCGTATCATGTGGGGTATCATATGAAAGAACTTCATTAGTCTAATCTAAAACAGGTTTTTAAATAATTTTACAATGTATATTTTTCGGTTTATGAAAGAAAATATAAAAAAAAATATGATTTCCCCCTTATATCTAATAGTTTGTACGGAACCCTGGGTGGGCGAGTCTGACTCGCACTTGTCCGTTTTTTTTTTGAGTGAGTGGTTTGTTAGGAAAATGTATTTAGAATGGGAGGGTTGGTTGAGAGGAGGTTGTAGAACGGAAGGTGCTAATGGTATACTATATGTACTTATTTTTAAACATTTTTTTTTTGGTTTGGATGTCATTGCATGGTTAGCTGCTAGTGACATCATTCTAAATCCAATTTATAGACTTCCAAAGATAGCGAACCAATTATTTCTTGCATCATTTTGATTCATTATTTGATTTGATTTTATTTATAGTTATTTTCAGCCAGCGTATGATGAAACCAGGATACTTACGTTGATATTATGAATTCGTACTTAATATATATGTATATATATATATTATAATGTAATATTATAGTTTCAAAAACTGAAACAACGAACTTACATTTGCGCAATTTTGTTTTAAAAACCAATCTACAGAATTGATTTTGACGTAATTTCTATGGGACCAATCTGAAAGATTATCTTTTTCTCGGACTTCTCGGAGCAACATTTTAGAGAATTAAAGTTTATTTAAGAGAGTCTAAGCTAAAGCAGGTTAGGTCAAAGAATAGCGTGGCCCGGGTTCGTGGCCAGGGGAAGTGTAAAGGCTTTAATTGGCCGTTGTCGTGGCCGCGAGTACTTGCCGCGGTGCGCCCGCGCCGCTCACGAACTTCTAATTCCACTGATGTTTTATTGTAACTACATTAGGAACGTACTGAGATGTTGCTCCAGGGTTTTATTACACATGCGAAAGACGCATTCCTAACTCTTATTTATATATTTTATGACTGATAGGCCACTAATACTGCGTACATTAACATTATTTTAAGAATTTTTTGGTTGATAAACCAACATCCTTGTTTACCTAGACATCATCTTAATGAAAGCTTCTGTACATAATTACAAACAACTTTTGTTCAAGGATATTTGGAAATTCACAAAAAAAAACGCTGTTATTACTTATGGAACAAGTATAACTTGTCTAAATTACTCGCCTTAGACACGTTAAAGTTAGACTTTAAACTTTTAAGTCTAAACGGACTGAGTTTAAGATATTCTCATGAATATAAGTAATTAAATTGTCAAACGTGGTAAACATGAGAACTAAATCTAACATAATAATTATGTTCTCATTGGCATTTATTAATCATTAATACTTATTCATAAACAGGACATTATTTTTATTCCTTACTTTTTCGCAGTTGTTAACCACCTTACTCAGTCTCATCTTTGACCACGGACGCTGGAAAGTGTTCGAAAGAGAACCCTAGAGTTCTAGCGGTAAAGCCGAGAGGTATATCTAGTAAAAGATGAAAAATAACACAAGCAAGCGGAGTAACATTGTAAGCACAATTATACACAAGTTTTGGTGAACTTGCACAGAGTTGTGAACTTGTGATTACGGCTTGATTATGGTATACAAACATAGAGTATAAAACAGCTGAGTTCTAAGGTTCCTCTCCGAGTTGCAGTCCCAATAAAGCAATTTACGACGGTTCCCGATGCCGCTTGCAGTGATGGTAGTTTATAGTCCTTTGTTCCAGCCCTGGAGACATGGACCCTCGACCTTCTATGGCGGTCGCTTTAAATGACCATTTCGTTTCGTCCGTTGTCAATGCTATATATAAGCTCTTTTTAGAAAAAATAAATGTTAATGTCACTGTAAAAGTATGAAATTTAATTTAATTAAATCTTGGGTATGTAATATATTAAAGTATTAAAGTATTTTATGTCTCGGGTCCAGCCCAGTGCTTTGGGGGCGTTAGAAACGAAACGAACACTGAAATACCTTTTAAACATAAAAATAAATGGACAAGTGCGTGCCGTGTCACGCACGCCACTTCTTAATTTATGTGAACTTACAACAAGGTCTTATATAACAAGGTTCTATTTGATACATGTACATGATGAAATTTGCATAAAATTTTCATTTCTTACTTCTTGAAGTAAGTAACTTGAAGTACATTTTTAAGTTGATCGTTGAGTAAAGCTTTTCTTTTAATTTCATCATAATTTTAGCAAAAATTATCAATTCAAAGCTTAATATTTCACAAACGGTTCTCTAAATTGAAAAATGGCTATTGCGTGCCTTCTTTATTTTTATACCAACCCGTATTGGGGTATATGTGAAAAAAAAAATCATCCCAACTTTATAATATGTAGGTACCCAAAAAAGTTTTTTTTTAAATATTATACGACTTTTTTGGGGTGCTTAATATTTATGTTCATATCAAATTATAGCATATTAGTACTAATGGTATTTGAGCAAAGCCGCGACAGAGAGACAAACTGACAGACTGACAGACAGACATACTTATATATATAGCGAAACTATAAGGGTTCCTTGTTTACAAGTATCTGTATTGAAAGAAACACAAAATACCTGACTGATACCGATTTCACATCAAAATCGACCATGCCGTTTCAGCTGTAATATAAAATAATGTATACATATCCACATACACACACATACTCACATAGAAGGGATTTATTTGACAATTGTAACTAAATAAAGATGATACGTGCTCCACAGTAGACTAGTTCATATAAATAGGACTGATTTGAAGTAATTTGCAAAAGCAGAATAACGTGTAATACATTATACATAAGTTGTAAATACAATTGGTAACTGCTTAATAACTGTTATAATTTCTTTTATTAGAACTTATTCTATTATTATTATTATCTCTTTATTCAAATGTATACACGGGTCTAAGCCCGGACCTTTGAAAGGCATCAGTGGGGCCGGAACCAACACTGAGAGGCCCTTTTACAATGTATAATAAAAAATACAGATTGGGTATATGGTTGGACTATGAATGGATTATTGTACAATATGGAATTTGACAGATTTTGGCTATTGTGATGGAATGTTAGTGACTTAAATAAACAAGGCTATAGGCTGATGCTCTCACACATCAGGTAAGATGAAGTACCTCTGTGTGAGAGCACCAGGATGAGAAAACGGCACCTGCCAATTCCGTCTCACCATACAAATTATTATTATACACTTTATTCATTTTAAATCTTAAATCTAAGTTTTTTACAATAGAGATACAAAAATATAAATATTATAAAAAACTTAAACCTAGGGTGCCGCCGGCAGCGGGGCCATATTATTATTATTTCATTTATTTATATACAATCTTAATTCTAAATTTTTTACAACACATATATAAACTTATAAAAAATAAACATAAATATTGTAAAAAACTTAAAACTAGGGTGCCGCCGGCAGCGGGGCGGGGCTCAAGCTGCCGGTGGTAGGGGCTACAGAGAAAGGAACCTCCTGACAATACGTGCCGTGTCTAGGATGACTGCCTTCTGTATCCGACCCTTGACCCAATCATCGAGCGAGAGCCTCTTGAGATGTTGGTCGAGGCTCTTCGCTATGACACCGTTCACCGAAACGACTATCGGGACAATGATCGTCGAGTCAACATCCCACATGGCGGTTATCTCGTGAGCCAAGTCAAGGTACTTGCTGAGCTTGTCCTTCTCGGCCTTCACGAGATTCTCATCATGTGGGATGGTGATGTCAACGAGCACTGCCCGGCGCTGCGACCGATCTACGATCACGATATCAGGCTTATTGGCAACAATAGTCCTGTCCGTGATGATAGAACGGTCCCAGTAGAGCAGAGCACGGCTATTTTCGAGAACTGGCGCTGGTGCGTACTGATAGTACGGCACCTCTGACTCTACAAGCTCGTATTGAAGGGCAAGTTGCTGGTGGATGATCCTGGCTACTTGGTTGTGTCTGTGCAAATACTCGCCGTTAGCAAGATGTGAACAACCGGAAATATTATTATTATTATTATTATTAGGTTACTTTGGCCAGATTTCCAGCCTTTACGGCAACAGGAATTCGTATTTATTTTTACACTATGAATACTTTCTACGAGTACAGTCGCAGTTGGTGTCATCGTCTCGGTAAACAAAACCTTTTAACATACATATGCGCTTAATTGACTTTCCATGTTTTGTGCAGCTTAAGTCAATATTGGTTTTATTGACAATTGCGTGGGACTGCAACTGTTTCCAATACCTTGTGAATATAGTGAGACAAACATATATGTGGAGTTGGATGAGGGAGCCACAAACAATTGTCTGATCGAAATAGTCTACCATTGGAGGATTTTTTTAGTTCTTTCATTGGACTATCTTTGCAGATTTTGCGTTGGGTAGGTCACGCGTTCAATGTGACATTGTTTAACTATTCACACTTGCAGTGTGTTTGACAAAGTGGAACTTTATCGACGAGGCCAATTCCATGCTTTCAAATGAAGAAATTCTTGGGAGTGCTGTTAGAGAACTATTGATAAGCTTCGGAAACACAGAAGATATATTAAGAGTTCCTAATATAAATATGTTTTTAATTTACTGCTCTCTACCATTTTAGGCAAAAGTCACCTCCATCTCCCACCTCACATTTTGGTCTATAGCCACCTACCCTTCACCTGGCCAAGCATTTGCTTGCCGACGTTCCATGCTTACCCTGCTGATATGTGTTAATATCGTCAAGTTTTTAGGTCTACTCGGGCATGGCCTTCCCTTAGATACCCCTGCCTTGCAATGGATATGTAAACTTGATAAAATATGTTTTTATAGATCTTCATTTGACCACTGGATGGTAAACGACGGTTCGGCCGAGGATAGAGCACATCGATCTGAAAAATATGTATTTATTTACTCTGGGTCCTGATTTCGTATGACCATCCGGTAGATGCACGATGGTCATACGGAATCGGGCCCAGACATAGGGGCGCGTTGACAAAGAAAATTACACTTTAAGTTTAAAACTCAAAAGTTTAATTTTCATTGTCATACAGCCACGTCAATTTCACGTAAGGCGGCCTAATGATCATACGGCCTGGCCTTGAAAATGACAAAATTCATAATTTTTAAGAAACAGGAAAAGCGGCCGAGATATCTACTCCTGTGTGCCTTAAGACGTGGACCGAAATCGACTTTTAATGAGAATCTGGGGGTAGTGCGCCTACTTATAAAATATAGTAGGACTTAGATACTGGTATACCTAGTTATACATCTTGTTGATAACAGATATAATAACTTATTTTTTTACTTTGGTATAATGAATCATCTTTAAATGTTTGCAGTCCTTTATTTGTGTTTATGCTGACAAGGTCTGTATCTCCAAATCTCCATACTACAATACAAACATAACATAGTTTTTTATTCGTTAGTTCTCAGTTTCCAGCCAATTAATCACATGTACCGATACTATTTACAAATGATTGAACATCTCACAAAAAAACTATTGATATACCTTCGTAGTTAAGTGCCAAATATTCAAAAGTTTAAAGCTTTGTCTAATTAAACTTGCTGAATCAAGCCTCTTGGATTGCTTTTGATAGAACGTTGGACAGATAATTTTTTTATTATGAAAAAGTTCTATATTTGACAGCAATTGTAATATGTAATTCAAAATACGTTAACATAATTACATCTGATCTTGATGAATGGTTCAAAGAAATGACTTATTGACTTGTATAAAAAGCTTTTTTGTTGGCATTAGCATAGATTCCAGTGTGATTATATTGGACAGGAAATGTTTATACTGTGAGAGGCATTCTTGAGTGTTTGAGCGATGGGTAAAAAGTGTGATATTTAGATAGCGTAGTGCCGAATCTGTAATATATATTAGGAGCTTGTACATTTTTTTCCTGACAGCACAAGAATAAGGGTTATGTTTTCGAGTGCATGTACAAAAAGTTTACTACTAAAGTTTACTTTGTTTGTATGTATATAGGTATGTACCTATGTATGTTTCTATTATTATCTCCTACAACCTAAATGGATTGAGCAATTTTGAATTTTTGATTTGACTTTACTCCCTGCTTGTATAAGAGGATTTTTTTGTAATAATAATAAAACTCTCAAAAAATAAAAGATTGAACTTTTCAATTATTCTATTATTCTAAAGAATGCTAATTTAAATACACTTTACAAATACTTTGCACATAATTTCTAGTAAAAATTTACATTCAACATCGTACCAAGCGTAACGCAAGTTTACTGCAAAAATCGCACTTATGCATTCGGATACTATGCAAAATATAAATTTTCTTAATGTGATTTTCTTAAATATACACGAAGGAAGTTGTGACTACTAATATTACAATTTTACAAACATTTAATTTTAAATCACGTACTAACGTAATATTAAACATTTATTATTTCAATGAAATTGTTTAGTAACGAAAAAAAAAAGATTTAGTTTTACTAGAAACCTTATTGAAATCAATAATTAATTATGCAAGTTTTATGATTAATAGCACAGAAGACTTTAATAGTACTACATAATAGTATAATAGTCGTTTTTGGAGCTAAATGATATAAAAACACCCTACACACACGCGCACACACACACACACACACACAGTCACACACACACACACAGTCACACAGACACACACACAAACACAAATTCAAATTTTGTAGTAATAATTATACATTATGTTATGTTTATTAATTAATAAAGCCTCTACTATTATGCTAAGCCTCATTAGGAAGGCAGTGAGCCAAATTATCTTTACGATTATTGGATGAAGATGAAAACACTCTAGATAACACTATCTGTTGAGAACTTCCTCTTTCGTTAACGTTCATTTAAATATAATCTTTAGCACATCCTTCATAAAATACAAATATTACTTCATCACTGAGATAAAAATATCTTTTTATGATTTCGAACAATCGAAGACCTATGACAGCCTATTACTAAGCCAACGTCTATCTGTCTCTCTTAACTTTAAGTTCCTGAAACTTTGGTTCTTACTGTTAAATGTTTAATAATTAAGGGTTTGCTTATGATATATTCGTTAAAGTTCGTAAAACTCAATGACCTTTTCAAAAAACAAAATCTTAACAAAAATGCTTTCGACATATTCTTCGTTTTAGCCCTATGTTTTGATGTGATGCACATCTTCGAAATTTGACTAATTCGGAACCCTGTACGTGTTTTGTTTTAACACGCACTTAACCAGTTATTTATTACTCTCCATAATATGCTCGTAATATTATTTCATTCTGTTTCCACCAAATGCAATCAAGCCTCTCATCTAAACACGTTTTTAATGCGTCATTGGTTCTACAGAAGCTCATAAAAGCCAAAATAGCGGGAGTAATGGTTACGAAGAAATGGGCAAAGATAAGTGCCTATCGACATTGCCCTATGTTATGAAACCTAGTGTGCACAACACAAGTAAATTACGTAGGATTTCAATATTCTGTCAAATCCAGATTATGATAGGGTGATGAAAATCAACATTTCATTTCAATTACCATTGCTTGCAATAATTATGTGCAATTTATATGATCTCGCCTTTTCGCGTTGGAGTAAATACACAAAACAATTTCTACTATTCTGTGTATTCTGAAACGTAACTTTCCCTCAACTGAACTCTACCAAAATTTCCTCATTAGTGACGTTTTGTCTAGGAAATAAATATCACTTCGAGTCAAGTTTGAATCGAAGGTCTTCACAGTTATGATCAAGAATGGTAAGGATATTTATTATTTTCCCACTTTACCTTGAATCAAGATTCGTTTCGTTTCTTCTACTTTTTTTTAGAGTTTTCGTACATGCTCGTCTATCGCTGGTACTTTGGCCGACCCTTTTCGTACGACATGGTTGGTTACGGGCATAGACAATTTTATGGTGATGATAGCCTGGATTTAACTGAATAAATGGATTAGACAGAATATTAGGGTTTCTATACACCCTTTTTCTGCACGACTGTTTATGCATCGTGCTCTGAATGTGATTGTAATTGAGTTTATCTGTTCACACGAAGCCATGCTGACGAGGGGTTACTCACTATTTACTTACTTATATTTGATTGACGGTATACTGTTAAACCTGGTTTAAAACGATCATTTCACAAATCATTCCATGAAATGACGTTTTCGTTTCGTTTAGCATTGCATTCTATGCAAGCAATAGTTAGTTAAAAGAACCTGCCAATCCTGGAAGGATTGGTAGAATATTGGCTACCATTTTAAATTAAGATCAGCCAAGCCTAATACTTTAGATATAAGATATCGTACGCCTTTATGGAATAATAACAAAACTTTATTCCTTATCTCGTGACATCTAGGTCTGTATCGAAGTAAAAAATTTAAACTATGAGGCACAAATCCTGGACAAGCCTCCAAAAGTCAGTTTTTTTACACAAATTTACGCCGCTTATAACTAGCTAGGAAATTATTAATGTAAAAAATAGTTCGATACAAACGTAGCAAATATATTGGAAATTCCATATAACTAACATTTTTAGGGTTCCGTACCCAAAGGGTAAAAACGGGACTTTATTACTGTGACTCCGCTGTCTGTCCGTCCATCTGTCACCAGGCTGTATCTCATAAACCGTGATAGTTAGACAATTGAAAATTTCACAGACATCATCTCTGAAAATTTTTCAATCAACAATTTCTGTTGCCGCTATAACAACAAATACTAAAAAACAGAATAAAATAAATATTTAATACAACAAACGTGAGTTTTTTTTGCTTGTTTGTGCTCGATATTGATAACGGCAACAGGTAGACGCTTAAAATATTCACTGAATATTGAGTTATATCTATTCACTTTAAAAATAAATAATTAAATTAAAATAAAATACATATTTAAGGGGGGCTCCCAAATGGTACGGAACCCTTCGTGCGCGAATCCGACTCGCACTTGGCCGGTTTTATTATTATTAAGTTTTCAGGATTTATCAAAAACACGTATTTTTATAAGGTAACGTTCAGCACACCTTGTGCTTTTGTGACTAAGTATATCGAAATTTAGAGAAAGCAGACCGAAGAGTTCTGGCGTTGTCTTTGTTTTTTTTGTACAGTTTTTTATCCAAATATCACACTGGATGAAACAACAAACTTTTAACCACGCGTGCAACGTACTTCTACGCGTCGGGAGAGTTCTTAAATACGCATACTGAGAACCAGGTTTTAAGATTTAGTGTGATACTCCTTTTATCTAACATGCGGGATAGTTACAAAATAATTGCACATATAATTTACGATAGCTTTACTCAGAAATAACTTTATGTTTGTAAACAAGCTGCCATCGAAAGCTGTAAAAATATAGATTTACGAGTATGTTAGATTCTGCATAAGATTTTATGGTGGGATATGAAATCTGTAGTCTGTGTTCTTTGTTTTTATATTGTATATTTTATACATGAGCTTAATCCGATTTCAACCTCCAACCACCTCCAACCTCCATCCATTTGACTAAACATTGCTTGTACAATTAAACTATAGGCATTATAAGGGTTATTATCACTTTATTTCTTAATTTTTTATATTTTTTACAATAAATATATAAAGCACAAATAGCATAAAAAACTTAAAAACTAGGGTGCCGCCGGGGTATTATAATTACATTTATTAAATATCAATGTCAAGTGACAACTGAACTAAACGTCAGAATGTAAAAAGGTGGGAATCTCGCTCTCGCTTGTGAAGGATTGGTAAAAAGCATTTGCAGAAAGAAATACAAGTTACTTTTTAATAAAATTCACTTACAAACTACATTCGTTTTTCATATTGCTGTGATATAGAGTTTAGATCCTTTACTTGATAAAGAAATTTGTTCGTCACGTCACTCAGTTGTGTATTTTTTTTATTTAATTCTCGTTTAACTGCATGTCGAGCCACACACTGTGTAGGGTTCCGCAGTTGCACGTTACAATACGTGGGCCTTTTGTTTCATTCTATCAACATACCTACATAAGTAAGTAAAGTTCAAATGAAACATAAATTCAAAATTGTATGTTTTTATTTTATTCTTTTAATTTCGCCATAAAAGCATACTTTTTTTAACATATCGAAAATCAATAAGTTTAGCCGGTATGGGGATACTTGACTCTAAAAAAATACCACTTATAGCTAACTTTTCGCTACAATATCTCGCTTACGAAAATGGTTGCACACTTAAAATATTTTTCAATTACCTATTCAGCGACGTCCTATATGATGGGGTGAAAGAGAAAAAAACCGGACAAGTGCGAGTTAGACTCGCCCACCGAGGGTTCCGTACAAACTAGTAGATAAAAGGGGGAAATCATATATATTTTTATATTTTCCTTCATAAACTGAAAAATATACATCGTAAAAATATTCAAAAACCTATTTTAGCTTATGCTAATTAAGCTCTTTCATGTGATACCCCACATGATACGGTTAAAGAACTTCAAATTTGGACCTTCATTCTTATTTACGAAAACTGAGAGATTTTATTTTTCTTTCTGCAGCAAGAGACTATGGATCTGCGTATATGGTTTTAATTTAAACACGATACTTACCTTCACGCGTTCCCGAGATAAAGGTCTTGACACCCGGACAGACGGACAGACAGACGGACAACAAAGTGATCCTATAAGGGTTCCGTTTTTTCTTTCGAGGTACGGAACCCTAAAAAACATCCCATTTTACAAATGGGGGAGGTATCTACCCTAAAAATATTTATTTCAAGATTTTATACCACCTTGTCGGCGTAATTAATGTGTTTACACATAGACTAGATTACAGTTTTTTAGCGCTAAAAGTCTTTGAGCTATGCCGCTGACGGCCAGATGGACGGTTATGGCGAAACTATAAGGGTTTTTTCCGACTACGGAACCCTAACAATATAGGTTAAACGTTTCCGTTGTGTGTGGCATTTTCAGTATGTGCTCCATAAATACTACTCGGTACCGCAGCCGCCGGCGCCGGCACCGCGCCGCGCACCGCCGAGGTACAATGGTGCCTTCAAGTGATTTAAATGACACCCAAAGTCAGACTTATTACCGACACTTCAAACGGATCGTATTAAAATTTTAATTGTTTTCAATCCTCGTAATTCAGCGACGAGACTCGCTATTTATAAATTAGTTCTTTTAATTTAAACCTCTTTTAAAACGCAATAACTCTTGCGATTTGCAGATGGGTCATTTCGAATGACTTTAACTTATGTGAAATTATGATAGGAACTTTTATTGTGATTGGTTGCGCTGGACAGTATAAATTGTACCCGACGAAAACAATATGTTTTAAGCACAGAATTCGCCCAATTACATAGGACCCAGAAGGATAATCTCCATACAAACCGCCTTTTAAATTCGGGCCAATTTTATTTTTTCAATTTGACACTTCATTTTTTTATAAATTTATTTTTAACCGTAGATACACGTCCATTTGCCAAATTTATCTACAAAGTTGCCTTTGAAAAGGATATCTCCCGATTTGATCGGGTAATCATGATTAAAGTCAGAATGGTCCATGGGAGATTCATACAATCATATAACTGAAATAATAGTAACTTTGAAGTCTGTTGTTTCAGTTTTTTAAACTATAAAATTATTATATTTGTTATTTTGACCGAAATTTAGGTATAAACGTGAAATTTTTGTCGGTTACACGTTTATCACGGTCAAAATATCACATATAAAATAACAGCTACTGTTAATACATTGTAATAGTGTTCTTATGACTCTGAAAGAAAATATGAAATCAAAAATGAAATCAGTAATTTAAATAATTTTATATCTATGGGTGCCGCGTGCGAGCGAAACAGGCAGCGGCGCCACTTTCACCACCTTATAAAAGAATTTAATGTATTTTTATTTGTAAATAAAAAATACAGTTCATGATGATAGTATTAATTAAATAAATTTATACATGCAATTTACAAATTGTGACGTCATATAACTAATGTCACAACGGCAATGAATCGACTAATACCTCATTCATGAAAAAATTACTCAGTAGCTCAGTAGAAGTCATTCACAGTTATTTTTTCCAATAAACTTCATTTCATTTCAATTTGACTCTGATATGTCATATTATTATTTTAGTAAACTTTAAGCCGGCCTTAACACGGACTTTGAGTTGCACGATCTGTTGAGAAGAATATGAGTCAAAGTAATTGTGACTGGAAAGACTATATTTTTATGCTACGGTGAAACATACGTGTGTGTGTGTGTGTGTGTGTGTGTGCGTGATAAATGTGTACATAATGTAGGTTAAGATCACGAAGGTTCTTTTTGCTTTCGCATCAGTTGACAGTCAGGTAAACACATATTACGTTTTTTTTTGTTGGAGTGCAACGGTCCACGCCCAGCTATTTCATTCGGAACTTCATTTTTGAAAATAGGATAAAACAGCAAATGTTTATTTTATTATAGCAGAGTTCCTACATTGTGGTTAACGAAGCACTATTTTTGTCCTCCGTATTCATTAACACATTACTGCCTCTCGAAATCTAATGGATTTATCACAATACTTAGATAAGTATGTCAATGGTTAATTCGTAACACCAGTAATGGACCAAATTAATTTGATTAAATTCTACTGAATAAATAAATTTTCACACCTATTTACAAACAATATAGTATAGGTATATACAAATGATACAGGGAAATTGAGAAAACATATACTGGCAATACTGAAATAAATAAAAAAAAAACCTAATGACATTAAGCCAGAGATAGACCAAGAGGTATTAAAGTATCGATATCGATAAGTAATTATAGGTACCAATTTTTTATTTTGATTTTTTTTTGTAATGTTTCAAGAAACATCGTTTTATTAGGGTTCCGTAGTAACTACGGGGAACCCTTATAATTCCGTCATGTCCGTCTGTCTGTCTGTCCGTATGTCACAGTCATTTTACTCGGAGACTATTAACCCTATAAAAACAATTTTTTATACATAATTGTGTTTTGTGAGCCGCTACAAAATGCCGTAGTAAAATTTTCAAAAAAATTTAAAATAGAGATTGTGTTTTTCATATATACAATAAAGACTGGATCATTTTTTTAACCCCCACCCTACGTGTCTCAGATGTGATATGTGCGAGATATAGCTCGCTAAAGTTAAAAAGTTGTCCCCCCCCCCCTAAATTTATCAACTAAGACCTAAAAAATCATTATTAACCATAATAGTAGACCATATTAAATACTTTCAATGAAAATTATTTTGAACATTCTGTGATTCCAACTTCTATAAGGGACTATAAATTTAAATTTGAATAAATGTTATTAATGTCATGATTTTATAATTCAAAGTAACCTTTGAAGGTATTGCTCAATGTTGTAAATGCTGGCGCCCTGTTTTTGTTATGTATTTACATTTATTGTGGAAATTCACTGAACAAATTGTTAAGCGAGAATTCGGTTTCCACCAAGGATCATTTTGACTTCGCCTTACTATATCTGCCAAATGTTCTGCTTGTACAGCATCAACTAGAAAATCTAAACAGAATAGTTAGCATGGTGCTGTGTTAGTTAAGAATAAAAAAAATAAACATTTATCGTAAAATCAAATACCATGTTTCACGTACAAAGGTCACCGACATAGCACAGCTGATTAGCAAGTTGAAGTGGCAGTGAACGTAGAACTGATGTCCAATGGGGCTGAAAAGTTCTCGAGTGGACACCACGCCCCGGCAAGCGTAACGTAGGAAGACCAGCCACGAAATGGACAGATGAACTTATACAAGTGGCAGGAAGATGCTTGATGCAAGTCGCTTCCAATCAGCTTTTATAGAAATCCATGGGGGAGGCCTATGTCCAGCAGTGGACTTCTTATGACTGAGATGATGATGATGATTCACATATCATAATTATTATAGTTTACAAAACTAGAATAACCGAAATCAAAATTCGCAATTTTGTTTTAAAAACCAAACTACTGACCGATTTTGAGATTTGAAAGGAATTTTAAATCAATTTAAATGACGAAATCATGCGGGTAACATATAAGAAAAATATAAGCTAACTGATAATCTCGTTTTTGTCCGTAAAAATAATAATTGTTATCGATAACTTATATTACATCAACCCAACCCATCTCTAATTCTTTGCAGTAATTTGTATAAATAATAAAATCAATTTATGAAATGAAATGCATATATGCTTTTTATACTAATATTCGCGAATGTTATTTATTGAAATGAAATAAATTTCAACAATTTCATCGCGTATATTTCACATAATTTAAGACCCGATTTTTCAACCACTGGAGCATCCGTGGTCATAGGTGAGACACGAACATACGCTACAAATACGTAAAAATTTGTTTCATTTCGCTTTTTATACTGTTAGAAATATATTTTTGCTACTTAGAGATGGAAGGTGATAATGTTTTCCATAGGTTTTTAAAGAAGTTTCCATAGGTTTTTTTTACAAGATTGTTTAACACAGTTCACCATCTTGGCACCGTAAGAATTGAGAAGTGATTGCGATGAGATGACGTTTAAGATTAAATGACGTTTATGACCTGTCATTAGCAAACACCTGATTTTGGTGTTAAGTTTTTGGAACAATATTTTGTATCGCATTAGGAGTCTTGTAAGTCTTTGGTTTTAAGCTATAATATTTGAACAATAAATATGGGCCACCAGAACGGGTACTTTATACTGGGATTTTTGCTTTTATTCATTTATAGGTTTGCTCTTGACCATTTGATGTTGAGTGATGCTGCAGTCCACGATGGAGCACACTCGTCTAGTTTTTTTTTATACAAGATAGATCTACGATTGACCACCAACTCGCGCGACGGTGTGGCCGAGGATGGAGCTCGTCGATATAGAAGATATTCACTCTAGCCTTGGAAATTCCAAGATTGTAGGTCTCAGGAAACAGAGATGGCGGCAAAGAATTCCATTATTGTGCAGTACGCAACAAAAGTATGATTTTCCTCTCTATTTACACTACTTTATTTACAGACGATATTTGTCACTACGGAACAAGCAGATATATCCGATCGCTTATTTCTGTGTTCTTAAGATAATTCACCGCGATTTTATGAAATAATTTGTTATTTGTATATTTGCTAAGTGGTTTTGCCATATTGGTACACGTCCAAGCTTTATATGTTATCGTATATTGAACAAGAAATATACTGATTTTGTTCACTTTGGACTTTTTGTGCGTCAGGTTCACAAAGTCCAGACTTTGTGAACCAGACGCACAAAAAGTCCAGTGACCCAAAAATGACTGTATGGATGAAATGAGTTCTATCGTAATTATACTCACAAACATTTTTACATATTATTTATATAGGGTCATGAAACACCATAACATGTAAAATAAATCCTGTAAAGAAGTTCATTCCCGTGTCGCAAAAAAATTGAGAGCTCATGAACTTAATTGGTTATTTTAGCAGCCAGTATCTAGGCACATAATTTTGTCATAAATTATTATCTAATTAGTGACCTACCAACAGTTAGGGTAGTCGTATTAATGTATTAGACTACATAATAATATATACAAACAAACATACACAGACATTTCCACACGTACACGGATTTTAGGCGTAAGTAGCGTAGGTACAACTCCATCAAGCTAAGTTTGCACCTCGCTGGAATGCGGCGCCCCGCCCGCTTCCCCGCTCACCTTCCCGCGATCGCCCTGTCGCGTCAGTACGGTCAGCATTTTTGTCGCCGACACGTGTTATACGACTTTTCGTCTCCCTATCCGTTGAATTTTGAATTTTTGAACTGTTCAATGGCTACGCGTTCATAACGTGGCATTTGAAGAAAATATGACCAAGAGAGAGAGTGAGAGCGAAAGAGAAATGTCGGGCATCGAACCAATAAACAGTAGTGATTCTTCTTAATTATAATTATACCAATTTTGTATATATTTTGTACAATTTTGGGTATATTTTAATGTATAATGTTATGTATAATATAATGTTAAAAACAATAAATGCAAAGAAAATCTAACAAACATATGTTTACTTTTTTAAAGTCATAGCGAATCCTTTTTTGCGGACCGTACCTAAGCGTCAGTGTGACGTTATCGACGCGAGGTGCAAACTAAGCTTGGTCGAGTTGTACCTACTTAAACATCGAATACCGGACTGAAATGAAATACCATTTTAAGCCTGCGGTGGAAACAAAGCCTGTGTTATTATATCAACTCAAAATAAACTATAGTGCCTACCTCACTCAGCTACCAAGATCTCATGAGATTTTTTAAATCTGCAGAGGTTTCTGTCAACCATTATTGAACCGAGAATTTCCGTTGAGTGTATTGTCGCCATTCATACGTCCTAAATGATAAACTGCCGTCTATTAACATATAAAAGGCCCGGTGAAATTAAAAGTCTGCACCAACATCTTTGAACTCCTTTGTGGCGATCGCATATGCAATCTGAGAATGTTTTCAATTGTGATGACATTTAATGTGCAGTCCTGCAGTGCTTTTGACTGGATATTGGAGCTATATTTGCCAATATTTTGATTTATTTTACGATTTTTAGGGTTCCGTAGGCTTAGGTAAGTATCTTGCTGACAGGCCTCATGGCTCAGTGGTAGTACTACTGCCTCCTGAGCTGTAAGTCGTGGGTTCGATCCCCACCCAGGGCAAACATTTATGTGTTGAGCATGCATGTTTGTTCTGTCTATGGGTATTTCTATGTATCATAATGTATATATTTACAAAAAAAGTAAATATGTATATATCAACCATCTAGTTTCCATAGTACAAGCTTTGCTTAGTTTGGGCTAGATGGTGTTGTGTGAAATGTCCACCACCAATATCTTATACTTAGTTTAGTTTTTTCTATTCGTTTGTCTGTCCGGGGCTTGACTCGGAAACTAGAAAGCTGTAATAATTTGTTATGTATATAATTATGTTTAGTTCAACAAGACGAAAAGTTTTTATTTAAATAAGCTTCTTTTTAGGGTTCCGTACCTTAAAAGGAAAAAAACGGAACCCTTATAGGATCACTTTGTTGTCCGTCTGTCCGTCCGTCCGGGTGTCAAGACCTTTATCTCGGGGACGCGTAAATGTATCGTGTTGAAATTAAAACCATATACGCAGATCCATAGTTATGCCGTAAAAAACGCACATTTTGACACACAAGAAAATCAAAACCTATGGGGTACTTCCCGTTGACCTAGAACTATGAAATTTGGCAAGAAGCATTGTGTTAGAGTACACATATAGGAAAAAATCCGAAAACTGGTCATTTTTTATTTGATCACAAAAAAATAGTGTCTTTATGCAAGGAATGAGGGACCAAATTTTAAAGTGAATTAACCGTATCACGTGGGGTATCATATGAAAGGGCTTCATTAGCACAAGCTAAAACAGGTTTTTAAATATTATTACGATGTATATTTTTCGGATTATGAAGGAAAATATAAAAAATATATGATTTCCCCCTTTTATCTACTAGTTTGTACGGAACCCTCGGTGGGCGAGCCTGACTCGCACTTGTCCGGTTTTTATTTGTAATAAGTAATTATAATAAAACTCTCACAAAAATATCCTTTACGTACCCTGAGACAAATGAGTGATTTTGCAAGGTATTTAAAAATAATATGTTTATTTAAACAAGTCGAACAGCAGCTCTGCACATACTTCCACATATTTGTTTTTGTCACGCAATGAGCAGTTATGCTCGGGGTTTTTCTACGGGATCGAATCATAAATGAAGTGATCTGTAGATGTACAAAGCTCACCGATATAGCACAGCGAATTAGCAAATTTAAGTGGCAGTGATCAGGGCACATAGCACTGGGAACTGTTGGTCGATGGAGCTGAAAAATTCTCAAGTAGAGACCAACCACCGTGCAGCGTGCAGCGTACAGTGTGTAGCGTAGGTAGACTAACCACAAAGACCAACTAAAGTGAAAGAAAGACGCTGGATGCAAGCCGCTACTATCCGGTCGTTTTGGGAATCTATAGGAGAGGCCTAAGGTCAGCAGTGCACTTCTTGTGGCCAAGATGATGATGATGATTAGTTAAAACATGCTATTTTAGATATACGAGTATATTATTATCTATTTCAAAAGACAAACATCTTCCAGTTTCTCTAGAAAGTTATTAAACGGACTTCCCTTTTGAAAATATCAACGCTTCGCCCTTGTTACTTGTAGAACCTCCCTTTCCGGTTTCTCCACAAAGGTGTATGAACTTCCTATCCTATGAAAGGGAAAACACTTTTTGCAAGTTACCACTCTTGTGTAACTTGTTATATACAAGATGGTTCCACTTTTTATCCTAATACCTTTATAAGCGAGCTTCTAGTTACATAAATTATGCAAGACTTAGCTTTTGAAAACAGAACCTTAAACTAAAGCCTGAAAAGAATAAAATTGGTTACAAGGCACTGAGAACTTGGTTTTTATTCGTATCATAAATATGCACCCGTCACACAGCCCTAAGTATGTCTCGTAAAAAATAAATGTATAGAAGTAACTTTACTTTGGGTTTAATAGAATACTTGAGATAAATTACTGCGTTAGAACATATTTTATTTTGAGCGAGGGAGAAATCTTTCAAAGATACTGCGTAGCTGCGTTGTACGTTGGGCATGCAACTGGGTTCCCGGAGGACTTATGTGGGATTGTACCCACTAAGCCTCCACAGGTTTAGTGGGTACAATCCCACATAAGTCCTCCGGGATCTTGTGACTAACACATATCGAATCCGTCAGCTCTGTGACACAGTTCTTCCTCAGCCTGTTAGGTCTCCGACCGCTTGAGCCATCCTGCACGTCCGCCTCGGGCCCGTTTGAGTGGTCAGGGTCCCACTTCCAACCAACCCGGGGCCCAGAAGTGCCTTTTATCGGGGGACTGGGACAGGCGATACCGATGCCATATTCTAGTGCCCCAGCTCCAGGAGTAGGTTATGATCCTACTTCACATTTTACTAGTCATTTAGTTGTGTAGTGAGTGAGTTTTCACTTTCACCCTCACTTTTCTAGCAAGCGTTGAATTATAGACATGATCGTGAGGTACCTATCTGTTTACACTGCATCGACACATGGTTTATTTTACTACTATGTACGTTAAATTCCGAGGACAATCTGAACTGGGCTTAAGAGAAGTGTTGCTGCGCGATCTCCCATTCATAATAGAAAACTGTTTTTATTTATAAAAACCCCATTAACCGATTTTGATTATTACACTAAATAATAAAATTGTTTGGGTTAGGGAGATTAACAAGGAAAGGTAGTTGGTTGTAGGTAGTTTTGGTACCTGACTTTTCTCTTAAACGTCTAATAGAATCGTGATAGGTATGATTGTCATCCACCTTAACCGGCTTAGAAAAGAGACCTAATATTCAATTATCAGGTTATCATTTTTCAGGTGGATATAATTTTTTTCGGTGGCCTATAATATTATCTTTATTATAATATTATCCTTTCCCTAGAAAAGCCCCAATGCTTATTCAAGGAATTAAGTGACAGCGTATTCGAGATTAATACCGCTGGCAGCACTCATTAGAGAAATAATTTAACGATATTTTCCATATTATAATATGTTAAGTATCAATACGTTCCGGTTCGAATAGTATATTTGTGCATATCGCAAAAGCATGGCAGTGTGTGGTATGAAGCAACGCTCCAGGCGCTGGTATCGCGCACGCGCTGAAATACGCGACCATTGTGAAGGGATCTCTGAATAAATATTTAATATAAATATCGTACAAAAGTTTGTGTTCTTTCGTACCACCCAGCGCGGTGCTTACAAAGCGAACTTAAGCAACGGACATACTGAAACCAACGTTGCAACTAAGCTTGCCAAATTTTATTCACCTATATGCGGCAGATTTGACGAATATTAATGCGAATCTGAGACAAAAAACTGAGACAAAAGCAGGGCCTGCCTACAAATGTACACAAAAGAAAGAAACACAATTGCATAGTTCCCGTCACGTAAAAAGAACGCTGGTTTGCTCGTAAACGCGAACAAACCAGCGTTCTTTTTACGTGACGGGAACTATAATAGTTTTTATCACTTTTGTTTTAATTTAAAATTTCAGTACGAGTATTATTCAGTTATTCAATTCAATATAAGTAATCAATGAAAAAATAGTTTTTATTTTTGAAAAAGTACTTGTCTTGTGATTTGGGATATTTGAGCAATTTTTACCCGACTGCGTAAGAAGGAGGATTATGTTTTTCATGTGTATATATATAGGTATGTTTCTATATGATCGCCTACAGCTTAAACGGCTTGACCGATTTGTTAGATTCGTCTTCACTTGCTGACTGTCATAGGCAATATTTTTTGGTAATAAGAATAATGCATTTCTCACAAAAATAAAAAAAAATAAAAAGTTTTTCGTAACCTCTAACGATCTTTTTCATAATAAACATGTGATTTTACTAAAATTATTCTAAATGATGCGCATTTATAATATTTTACAGCGATATTACGCATACTTTCTGGACAGTAACCCTAGTTGCAACTGAAGACATTTTCTAACCGCTACTGAGAAACGTAAAATAATTACGTAAATTTTCACAACGTTTGCCAAATCCAAGATTATTTTTAATATCATCACAATAATTAGCCTCGATGCTTACGTATCTCGAGAAGTTGCTTGATTTATAGGTTTATAAGTAACACGATATATTATTGGTAAATAGAACGACCTGATATATAAAAATAATCTTAGATTGTCGCAAACATTATGGTCAATTACAATAGTCACCTGACCTGGCTACAAACAGATAAAATACATAAGGCATAAGGCACATAAAATTCGAAATTTAAATTTCCGACCGCATGCGTGGCGATGGCCCCAATGATATTACTAAATGGCATACGCGGCCCCAAACTCACAAGAGGTCTTATAATATTTTGGTATGGAAATCCTTACATAATTATGTATCGTTGTCGTCGTTCAGGTATGTCCGTAACGGCAGCAGTCGGTCACTCGGACTACATGCCTGATTGATCCATGAAAGGCAGAATAATACCGGAGTTTCTTTCGGACATTTACTTTATTTGCTTTTACAATTCAAGTCTCAGAGGAGATTCCGCATCAGATAATGCACAACTTTGTATTTAATATGAAATGCTTTTAATTGGTACTATTTCACTACTGTGGAGAGCTTTGTAGATAGTATCTCGTCATTTTACTATGTATAGACTTTTTATATAACTATACTATTCTGATAAAATGGTGGTAGTGAATGGTAACCCTTATTTTTCGTAATCTACGAGTATTAAAATGTTTTTTTAGAACCCTTTTTAAAGTGCTGGCGGTAATAACTCCTCTGTCTCGCTCGCGCGAAAAATCTGTCACACAAAACACATTTTACAAAACATTTACTTAATTTTTTTCTATTCTGCTCAAAAGGCAGGAAAGTATTTTTTAAAGATGAAGTAAGACGTAATAATTTCAATAAAAAAATAAAGACAACTTTTAGTTTAATTTCATTTAAATTAGTGTCAACTTTTAGTTTTCTTTCATATCTCTCTCCTATTTATGTTTCTAATGCTATGAAAACCACACAAAGTTAAAAATGAACTCCATTCGATACTTTTTCTGACATACTATCAGAACTCTTGAGGCATACTACTTACCACTTCAGACGGTTCATTTTAATACAAGATTTACTAAGGTAGACATAATAAAACAAACCATCTCGTCACATATCCAACAAATGATAAATAAATACTTTTTGAGTTTCATTATGACGATGCATATGTCTTGGCATCCGAGCATGAAGGCTCAGCTCGTCAATCAAAGGGCACAGACTCAAGACCGGGCAAAAATCACAGGATGGAGTCGTGCTATGGCCTTAATTGCACGTCATACATTCATATCAATGACAAGTCCCCATCATTAATATTCAGTAGGATAAATAATGAGCTGAGATATTTTTTAAATATTGCTGTATTGGTATGTAAAACAAAACTACACATACACTACTACCAGTCCGCAGAATATCCAGCATGCTGTCAGCCTCGCCACGTTGAACGGCAATGCTTATGCGTTGGACTAGGACAGATACGCACAAGCATTTTAGTCACGCGATCTCTCAAATATATTTTACGTAAGACTGCATAAGGAGGGTTATGTTTTTCGAGTGTATGTATATATGTATGTTTCTATATGAACGCCTGCAGCCTAAGCGGCTGAACCGATTTTACAAGCTTTTATTAATTTCACCTATTTTCAGTGTCTGTCCGTAATAAAATATTTCCAGTTTCCGTCCGATTGAGCTGAAAATTTTCATGCATATATGAATCACATGACAATGTAATATTACTATGACATTTAGCGGATCTGATGGTGGGACCGGGATGCAGGGACTAGAACTTCCTGATGGAAAGTGCTAAGCTCGAAAGGCTAAGCCGGTCTAAGTCTAGTTAGTGCTCATTTTTTTCACCGCAACAACGTTGTATTAAAAATAGTTTGTGCCTAAAAAGTTTTTTTAGACTAACTTGCTCCATCTAAACATTCTTGTAATCTATTAGTCTCGCAAGGTCCATAGACAACCGCTAAAATTGTGCAATTCAAATTTTGCACGAATGCAACATAAATTCAAACTACCCTCCTTTTTTTGTCGTTTCTTGAGTGAGGTACAAAACAAGAAGCAAGTATTATTTTCAATGCATATTTTAAGAAATTGTAGAAAAACTGAAGAGTCCATATCAGGAACATTCTTAATATTATTTCATATAAAATGCCTTTATTAACTACAACACAACAATATACAGACTCAACTAACTAAACTACTACACAAAAAGCACATCGATCACCCCAGACCGATAAAGGTCTAAAGATAATCCAAATGCTCAAACTCACTACCAGTTGGCAGCGTACCCATATAAAATTATTAGGAGTGTTACTGTGTGGTAATAAAATATATTCTATTCTATTCATGAAGGAACTGGATAAACAGATTTTTATAGTCAATAGAAACAAGTAAGACCGCAAGGTACCTAAATTGTGACAATACATACTATCAAAGAAAAAAAACTAGTACCACCTCAAGCAGCATTTATTTGTCGCACAGATTTAGCATTACTGCAAAGGTTAAGCGTCTTATGCAGCGTATGACGTTTTGAGGAAGAAATATGAGCATCAAAAGGCAATAAAAATATATTGAATATGACGCGAAAAGCTGATTGATTTAGCTGGCTTGTATGTTAAATTTTATAATACCTACGATCTTGCTCAGCGAAAACGGCTCTACCATCTAACATAATAAGGTTCAGGGACGGATCTAGAATCTGGTGTGATATTAAGGTTCTATGGCCTCAGACACCAATGGGTGCCATAAAGAGCCTTTTGCGATTATTTGTATCGAGTATCGATAGCGAATTATATTATGAGCATATCGATTCAGATTTATGGTCGCAGATAGACTGAAATCGGTGTTGCTGGTTTAGTGTGTCGAATCGGAATAACTATGATCGTTTTTTTTCCATTAAACCGATGAACGCGTCATTTAAATTTTGAAGCGATAATGTGGGTAAATTTACAATAATAAAATCAGCTAAATATGGAAGTGAACTTTATAAGAAACATTTACCGCTCACCTGTCAGAACGAGGTCATGAGAAAACTGATTTCAGTACATTATTCGGTTTCGATGATTTTTTTGTCGTGTTGGAATCATAAATAGGCTTGTACTAATATACTACATATATTACATATTAATAATTTCATTCACATTTTCGATAGGTCAATAAGAAATTAATATCACTAAATAAATAACGTATAATTTAAATTATTGCGGTGAGTATTGAGGGTGAGGACGCAATTTTTTCACCTTTGGATAAATATATCGTACATAATATTCACGTTTACTGAGCACCTAATATGCTTATCAAATTTTGTTTTTAGGGTTCCATACCTCAAAAGAAAAAAAAACGGAACCCTTATAGGATCACTTTGTTGTCCGTCTGTCCGGGTGTCAAGACCTATATCTCGGGAACGCGTGAAGGTATCGAGTTGAAATTAAAACCATATACGCAATTCTATAGTCTCTTGCTGCAGAAAGAAAATCAAATTTCTGAGTTTTCATTAAAAAAAAGTTATAACCAAATATGTCGTAAAAACGCACATTTCGACACTCACAAGGGAATCAAAACCTATGGGGTACTTCCCGTTGACCTGGAACTATGAAATTTGGCAAAAAGCATTGTGTTAGATTACACATATAGGAAAAAATCCGAAAACTGGACATTTTTAATTTAATCACAAAAATAGTGTCTTTACGCAAGGAATGAGGGTCCAAATTTTAAAATTCTTTAATCGTATCATCTGGGGTATTATATGAAAGAGCTTAATTAGCATAAGTTAAAACAGGTTTATAAATGTTTTTACGATGTTTATTTTTCGGTATAAGAAGGAAAATATAAAAAAAAATTATGATATCCCCCTTTTATCTACTAGTTTGTACGGAACCCTCGGTGGGCGAGTCTGATTCGCACTTGTCCGGTTTTTTTGTAGACTTAGTGCAAATAATCTTTGATATAATGAGGGACAGCTGACGGACATAGCAAATTTATAATTAATTTATTCCTCGTAGATAGCGATCGTTCATTAATCATGTGAGGCTTGAAAGGGGGACGGGGGAGGGGGTTTGAAAATAAAAGGTTGTTTATTGAAATTAAACAAGTTAAAACTTGTTTAATTTCAGTGAACAACCTTTTATTCTTTTATTCGCTGTTCCGTTAAAACGGAACGGCGGCAGTAACTAATATTTATTAAGTAAGTAATTAATGAGTACTTAAAAAAACTTTTTAATTAAAGTTTTAAGTTGGGTTCTATTTAAAAGAAAGATAAAGATGTAGGTAATATATTTACAGTATTCTAATAGAAAAGCCCTTTCATTTGATACCCATATTGTGAGGGCTGTGAAAAATATATGAAATCCGCCATTTTGTGGCGGTGGCCATAATGAATTTAGATTTAAAACTACAACTGATGTAATCAATTGGTTAGAAAATAAAGTATATGCCAGATCCTTCTAAATAGTAGGTATGTGTAGTAATACTGCTAAATTTCGTCCAAATCCGTCCAGTGGTTTCGGCGTCCATTGGACACACCGTACAGATAGACAGACAGACAAAAATTTTGAAAGTTACTGTTTCAGCTTCTTTATCGATACGTTAGGCATGCATCCTCCAATCAAAAATTTTCAAAAATATTTAATGTACAGATTTTGACCTGTTACAGTCTTATTACATCTATCTATAGATAAATAAATAAATATTTGTGGACATTTCACACAACACCATCTAGCCCAAACTAAGCAAAGCTTGTTCTATGGAACTAGGTGACTGATAGAATACATATATACTTTTTTTTTGTAAATATATACATATGATACATATAAACACCCAGACACAGATCAAACATCCATGCTCATCACACAAATGTTTGCCCTGGGTGGAGATCGAACCCACGACCTACAGCTTATCAGGTAGACATACTACTGTGCCACAAAGCCAGCCAGATGTATAGATTATACCGTTTAAAAACATTTAAAAATCACTTTTTGGATTGTCGGTAGACCTTTATCGGTCTGGGGTAATCGATATGCTTTTTGTGTAGTAGTTTAGTTAGTCAAGTCTGTATTGTTTTGTTGTAGTTAATAAAGGCACTTGCCCGTTATAAAAATCACGAAATATCACAAAGGTTATGTAGTAAGTTATCACGTGTTTATTTTTTCATTGAACGCAGGATTTCTAAACCGAAAAGTGGCACGAAAGAAAAACCTCGCCAGAAGGTCGCCACTTATCACCGGGAGGGAGGTGTTAAAAAGTTTCTTTAAACATCACGTTATTAATAATCGATCTCTCACAATACCTCCCATACAATGTAATAAAATATCGTATTTCTACATTCGAGTTTTCAAAGCGCTTACTCGAACAATTCACGAACTTAACAAGGTTTATTATCCAAAGCGCATTAGCAGCAAGCCGGGATAATTTGACATGTCCCGACGCCCGGCCCGACACGCCTGTTTATCCGTGAGCCTTGTGACAGCTACAGCAATAGCATTCATCTTGGACGACAGCTCAATTACTACAGCCTTTGAGCCCTTAGGTAATATACGAACGATCTGTGACAGTACCTGTCTAAAGATACATACAGGGTGATTTAAATAGGAACATCTCGAAAAACTGATTATATACGATTCGAGAAATTGATATGTTTTTTTTTCCCATATTTTTAATAGTATTAAATAGATCGACGTTTAACCACTAACTCGTCTGATGCAATAATTAATAACGGTGTTTCGTAACGAATAGGCCTACGCACGTCTAGGCTTATGTTTTTTGAAAGGATTGGTCTTGTCAAATTGTTCCTTTATATAGAAATATCATCAAATCGGCTCAGTATTGTTACGGGAAGTGGGTATAGGGATTGGAAGGAAACAATGATGTTATTCAAGCCCGTTTAATTCACTGACACGTGGTATCTTCTACAGAGCACTCACAGTCTATAACACGAACACCGACAATAATTACAGAATCGACGCGCTGCAAACACACAGAGACCGTGTTCCGATCAACACACTACTACTATAACGTCTCTTCACTATACTGTTCACTTCAACACTTCACTTTCACATGTAACTTTTTCTTCTTTCCTGTATGCTATTTGTATCTGAACTCCCCTCTGTCCGCGACTGAAGATCCTTATATACCCCGCAGAACCTTCTAGAAGCTTTTATTTCGATAGTCATTTCGTTCGTCATTTGTTTCGTTCCAGAATGTTCAATTTCGATCGTCTTTTCGCTCGTCTTTTGTTTTTATCATTTGTTTCGAACTTTCTAGAATGTTGACGAGATTCTTTATTTAAATAGTCGTGGAGCATTTCCTTCTAGAAATTTCACCATCATCATCATCATCGTTACACTACCCCCTCCTTAGACATGCTCGTCTCGAGCATCATTAGAACCGTAGTATTGTGCTAACCTATCCACATGCACAACTTTCGCAGGACTTCGTGACGTTTTCCGAATTCTGTAAGTTACGTCGTTGAGCTTTGTAATAACTTGATACGGTCCCTCCCAGCTTGGCTGTAACTTCGGTGATTTACCTAGCTTTCGCACAGGGTTGTGCAGCCAAACTAAAGAACCTTCCACAAATCCTCTTGAGTTAACATTTCTGTCATATCGCGTTTTCATCCGATCGCTGGCATGCAAATTGGCTTCCCTCATGTGTTGATGTACGTCTTCCATACGCTTTCTTAGTTCATCTGCATATTCTGTGACACATCTCGGTGCATCCGGAGGACACCCTGCCAAAAGCGTTGCTGGAAGTCGAAGCTCTCTGCCAAAGTTCGCTCGAGCTGGCGTAGTACAAGTACTTTCATGAACAGCCGTTCTATATGACAAAAGGAACAGAGGAATATACTCGTCCCAATTTCTCTGATGTGAATCAACCACTTTTGCCAGATGCTGCTCCAAAGTTCGATTAAATCGCTCCACCATTCCGTCGGATTGTGGGTGATATGGTGTAGTTCGCGTTTTATGTATCCCCATTAACTTACAGATTTCCTGGAACACATTCGATTCGAAATTTCTTCCCTGGTCACTATGAATTTCAAGTGGCAACCCAAATCGACAGAAGACCTCGTTCACCAATTTCCTCGCTACAGTGACAGCTTCCTGATTAGGTAACGCAAACGCTTCAGGCCATTTCGTGAAATAATCCATAACCACGAGAATATAACGATTTCCATTATTGGACAAGGGAAATGGACCGGCAACATCTATCGCTATCCGTTCCCAAGGAACTCCGACGTTATACAACCGTAACGCCCCTCGACTCCGTGTATGTGGTCCGTTAACCGAAGAACATCGTTCACATTTCCTGCACCAGTCCTCGATATCTTCCTTGCAATGTAACCAATAATAACGTTGCCGTATTTTCATAAGTGTCCTTTTTACTCCGAGATGCCCACCCGATGTTCCGTCATGGTAAACTCTTAGTACTTCCGAAATTTTTGCTTTCGGTACAATAGCTTGTAGATGGGTGTCGTGTCCAGACACATTTTCCCATTTCCGATGCAAAACTCCATCACAGAGGACCAAACTATTCCACTGTGCCCAATAACTTTTAGTGATTGCGCTCATACCAGATATCTCACTCCACCCGGGACGAGGAGTTCCACTTGTCATCCAATCTAGAATTGGTTTCAAATTTTCATCCTCATTTTGAGCTCTACGCATAGCATCGTTGCTAAAGTCATCATCAAGGGCATCTGTTCTAATCAGTCGGACTGTAACTTCATCTCTTGCTTCCTGTCTTCCACAATGCTTACAATTCTCAGAACAGGGCCGTCTTGACAAAGCATCAGCGTTTCTATGGGAACTTCCGCTTCGATGCTCTACCTCAAAATCGAATTCTTGTAGTTGCTCAATCCAACGTGCAACCTGGCCTTCCGGATTTTTGAACTGCAGTAACCACTTCAACGCCGCGTGGTCTGTTCTGACGTGAAACTTCCGCCCCAGCAAATACTTCTTGAAGTGTTGTAACGTTTTTACTACAGCTAGTAGTTCTCTTCTCGTCACACAATAGTTTCTTTCAGGTTTGGACAACGATTTACTGAAGTAGGCTATGACCACTTCCCCGTCCTGTGTCTTCTGTGACAATGTTCCTCCGATGCCTACATTGCTCGCATCGGTGTCAACTATAAAATCACCATTCGCATCGGGATATCCGAGAATTGGAGTTTCACATAGCCGCCCTTTCAGTTCATTAAAAGCTGCCTTACATTCTTGGTCCCAAACAAATGGCCGTTTTTCTTCTGTGAGTCTATGCAGTGGTTTGGCAATATCGGAAAAATTCTTTACGAAACGACGATAATACGAGCATAGTCCCATAAATGCTCTTACTTGAGTTTTATCGGTTGGAGTAGGCCAATCTTTCACTGCGGAAATCTTTGCTGGATCAGTTTCCACGCCCTCTTCAGATATAACATGCCCCAAATATTCAACTTGGCGTTTGAAGAAAGAGCACTTCTTTAAGTTTAATTTCAAGCCTGCTCCTCTTATTTTGTTGAACACGCTCTCCAACTTCTTTAGATGGTCGTCGAAGTTCCGTCCGATTATTATTATGTCATCGAGGTACACCAGACAAGCTTCCCCTAACAGACCAGCTAGTATACGCTCCATTAATCTCTCAAAAGTGGCTGGAGCATTACATAATCCAAATGGCATCACCTTGAACTGCCAAAGTCCTTTCCCTGTGGAGAATGCCGTCTTTTCCTTGTCACTGGTATCCATTTCCACCTGCCAGTAGCCACTTTTGAGATCAAGCGTAGAGAACCATCTCATGTCATTTAAAGTGTCCAGCGTGTCGTCTATCCTTGGTAGTGGATAGCTATCTTTCTTTGTCACATTATTTAATCGCCGATAATCGACGCAGAACCTGGTTGACCCGTCTTTCTTCTTAACTAGGACAACTGGAGAACACCAAGGGCTAGAAGATGGTTCAATGACTCCATTACCTTCCATCTCTTTTAACATGTCCTCAACTTCCTTTTCTCTGGCGAACGGAATCCGCCGAGGCCGTTGGCGGATTGGTTGCTCGTTCCCGGTATTGATCCGATGTCGAAATAGCCCTGTTCTTCCAATGTCCGCGTCCCCTCTGGAGAAAATGTCACCGAAATGTCGCAGTAAATTTTTCGCTTTTGTCAGCTCCACTGTGCTTAAATCCCCCTTGCAGTTATCTAGGACGTTACTAAAATCAACCGCATTTGAGTGAGTTTTCTTCACTTCGTCGCAATTTCGAAGCCAGACTATTTCTTCGCTCTCACCGATCAGACACCCCTTCTTCAGTATTTGAGGATTATCACTCAAATTCAAGACCGGTACCGCCATTTTTTTTGTCGTTCCAACAACCGTTCTAGCCGGTAACCATGCGTTCTCTCCTTTGACTCTCTCTATAAATAAGCAATGTTGTCGATCAGTGCTTACATTTTCGGCTAACTTTATCGGCACCAAAGTCTGAGTTCGTGGTGGTAGCTTAGTGTCCTTAAGGCAGTAGACTTTACCTCCCCTGGCTCCCTTCATTGGAACCTCTATCGATCCACACTTAAGGATTCCGGATTCAATATCAAGTTTGCACTGATGTTCTTTCAGAAAATCCAAACCGATGATGCAGTCATCCACAATTTCAGCTATCACCGCCCAATGCCAGTAAAGCTTGTCACCAACCTTAATCGCAACCTTCTGCTCCCCTCTTACAGGTATGCGCTGGCCGGTAGCCGTTTTCAACTGCACAGTCTCTCTGCAGGAATATAATTTTCTACTATTCCGTGTCATCTGTACCCCCACTACCGTACGCGAAGCTCCTGTGTCCAAAGTCAGTTGGCATGCAGTTCCATTTATTCTTCCATCGACGGTTAAGCTGTTCCCGTCTGAGCTTTGATAGATCATAAAATTTGGGGTTCCCTGATTACCGGCCAGCGCCCACCCCGTAGCTCTGGCCTGCTTTAGTTTTCCGAATTCTCCGACGCTTGTGTTCCAGCGTCGGTTCGCCTTACCGAGCTACGATTGGGGCAACCATATCTCAAATGCCCACGCTCTCCACACTGGTAACAACGCGGAGCAAAGGTCCGCCGTGGTATTTCCCGCTCTTCTGTTGAAACAACTTTACGCACAGAGCCGCTCTTGGAATCCCGACGTACCGCCTCCACCTCAAGAGCGTGTGCCACCGCTTCTTTGATGTTTTCATGGTGCGCCAAGCGTACTGTTGCCCTCACTTCTTTGTCGTTGATTCCATCGACAAACGTCTGCAACAACATACTGTCGACTAGGTTCGCTGGTGAAGATTGATATGCCTTCCTTACGAGCTTCTCCACTTCTAGTGACCACTGTTGCAGGTTTTCGTTGGCTTTCTGAGATCTATCACGAAGCTGAGCCCGGTAGGCATGTTCCAGATGCGAGTCGCCATATCGGGACTCCAAAGCATCCACCAACTCCTGGTATGAGGCATTAGGTTCTACGGCCTCCAGTACCGACGTGGCTTGTTCACGCAATGCCAAAGTGAGAGCTGTCTTTGCTTTTTCCTCGCTCCAGTTGTTTAGTTCGACAACAGCCAAAAGCTGTCGCTTATATGCAGCCCATGAAGAGGTCCCGTCAAATGTGGGAATTTTGAAACTGCCACCCAAAGTAGCTGTGACTGCAGTTGCTGGACCGCCGGTTCCGCTTACTTCGAGTCTTTGGAGACGTCCTTCCGCTGATTCGAAACGGGCCTGGTACTCGTTTAGACGATCTTCGTGCATCTCTACAGTCTTCTGTATTTCTGTGACTTTTACTGCCCCCTCAGAGATAGCCGTCAGTATACGCTCTTGCATAGCACTTTGGCGATCCTCCTCACGACGCTGGCGTTCCTCCTCACGGCGTACCTGTTCCTCCTGCAAGGCACGCAGCTGTACCTCCTGGTGGCGCTTGCGTTCCTCCTCACAGCGTGCCTGCTCCTCCTGCAAGGCACGCAGCTGTTCCTCTTGGCGGCGTGCCTGCTCCTCCTGCATAGCGCGCATTTGTTGTAGTAGCGCACCAAGGTCCACTGGAGAAACTGGAGCACTCACAGTAGCACTGGCAGAGGTTCCTTCATGAGGGTTCATTGGAGGAACCGGAGCACTCACAGTGTCACCGCCGGAAGTCCCCTCACCGGCTTCCTCACGTGTCCGAGGGTTTCCTGTACTAGCGGCTTCCTGGTCTCCGCCGCTTTGTTGCTGAGCGGCTCCCCTTGAGCGGGTGTTTGGGCCATCTCTAGGCATGATAGGCATCCTTCCTTCCAATCCCACTTCTGACACCAAATGTTACGGGAAGTGGGTATAGGGATTGGAAGGAAACAATGATGTTATTCAAGCCCGTTTAATTCACTGACACGTGGTATCTTCTACAGAGCACTCACAGTCTATAACACGAACACCGACAATAATTACAGAATCGACGCGCTGCAAACACACAGAGACCGTGTTCCGATCAACACACTACTACTATAACGTCTCTTCACTATACTGTTCACTTCAACACTTCACTTTCACATGTAACTTTTTCTTCTTTCCTGTATGCTATTTGTATCTGAACTCCCCTCTGTCCGCGACTGAAGATCCTTATATACCCCGCAGAACCTTCTAGAAGCTTTTATTTCGATAGTCATTTCGTTCGTCATTTGTTTCGTTCCAGAATGTTCAATTTCGATCGTCTTTTCGCTCGTCTTTTGTTTTTATCATTTGTTTCGAACTTTCTAGAATGTTGACGAGATTCTTTATTTAAATAGTCGTGGAGCATTTCCTTCTAGAAATTTCACCATCATCATCATCATCGTTACAGTATTTTCAGTTTTTAGGCCTTCGTGCTAAGGGTGCGAAAGCTTATTCTTGAAGCTACGGTGTCTGTCTGTCTGTCCTATACTTAAACGGCTATATCTTTTGAATGATATATAGACACAAGTCTCAAAATCGGCAAGATTGTAGGGCTTACTTTGATGTAAATCAACAAGTGCTAAAAACTGGTCAAGTGCAAAACAGACTTGTGTAAATAATTTTTGAAAAAAAAAATGGAAAATTATTGTACATGAACTGTGAGATGAAAGATCCTTGTTGATAAAAAAAAAAACGGAAAATGACAATATAACGTTTCGTTGACAGGCTTTTTGGCGGGAACGTCTTAGTAACATGTTGATGCTTTGTTTTATTTTCCTAAACTTGTGATATTTTGAACATTAATGTTATAAAAATGGTGGTGTTTTATTCATTAAGTGTTCGACCAAGTGCGTGAGTATGGGCAAGTGAAATAAAGCAGTGAAACGTGTGATTTTACGTTGTCGGCAAAACTTCATAGAAGCTTCTTGTAAAGTCCCCATCACTTTACAAATTAAAAAACCTAAATAAAATTTGACTTAAATTTGAAAATGACTGTTTACGTGACTTAGACTGTGACTAGAACACTATATAACTTGTATTTTTCCATAAACTTGAAAATATTTCACTTGACACTGGCAAATCGCTAATCGCGGGGTCCAGTACAAAAAAGAAGAAGAAGTTTCGTTGACAGTTAATGCTAAGTGACATAAACTTAAAATACGTAGTAAACGATAGTGTTGAAATCTCTTTGGAAAAATAAAATTGGGCCGTTACACTTCATTCTTGATGTTGTATGTGAATGCCTAGCATTTCAGGCTATTCCCAAGATATTTATAAAACTTCACTTAATTAGAAAATTATGTGAAGTTATATATATATTCTTATATATAAAGCACATTTAGTTGAGTAATTAGCCCTGTGTTAATGTGTTCATGACTGTGTTAATCATAGATTACGGAATCTTCGGTGTGCGAGTGAAACTCGTAGGGTACTTTGTCGGATTTATTTAAACTGTTATTATGAAGTCGGTTGTTTCTATTTTTAAACTATAATTATTTCAATGAAACTACGATTTCTAAACTACAAATCGGCGCGTGACATCGACTCGTTGGTGTCAAGAAAGTTAAACATATTAATGTGTACCAAAAATACCCGTAATTTTTGGATGGACGATGTGATGTCATCGTTTTTTTTACATTATCTATAAAAAATATAATTTTTATGCATACTCCATATTGTGCGCTCAGCACAGACATAGTAGATGCGACTTCATTTATATAAAACCTTGCATGCCACATTTTTGGTACCGACTGTGACGTCACATAAACGATTTTGTGATGGAATGCGCCATCCTCGTGAAATCTATTCAACCCAATGCATCCGCGCGCTTGTATGCTAGTAACTAGTTGACAAAATATCGAATCGGAAGTATATATCACCTGAAATTAAATAAATCTTGGTCGTCAACTGCGATTTTTTATCGTACTTGACACGGTCGTTTGGCACGCTAGGTACATACACTTGGGGTATCTATAGAAGTCTATGGCGCTCAGTAATCTTCTTACCTATATGGTTTAGAAACCATATAAGATGATTACTATTCCTAAGATTAAGAGGAAAGTAATGATTATACGCACATTGGAGTCAAGTATTAAAATTTTCTCTAATTGTTTAGAACATAATATTAATATTTATTTTTTATTTAATGCTTTTCTTATATTACGAAACAATCCTGTATCGTAGTCTTGTCTTCTGACAGGTACCATAAACGTCCGGCCGAGGTTGCCTCCCGCCATGACGCCTGTTTATTGTATGCATAATTGCATTTCTTTGAATGGTTCTGAATTTTTATTAGGTTTACCATTGAGGTAGGAAAGGCTATATTTAATGTAAATTGCCATGGATGTTGTTGTTGGAGCAGAATTGGCATGGCTGTATTTACACTGCGAAATGCACCAATGTTCGTTTTCATTTGTTGTTCGTTCCTGTAAGTATCTTGATTTTTTTTGGAGAAATTTATAAATGATTATTCCCAGATACAAGCCTATACATACATATGTAGTTTTATATGATTTCTTTTAAACCGACTTCCAAAAAGAAGGAGGATAATCAACAAGGAGGCAATCCGACTGTATTTTTTTGTACGTTTGTTCAGCGATTATTCTGCCAATTATGAATTGTTTTTGATGTATTAGACTATAATTTACAAGACTAAATAAATGAGTCTAAACTCAATGAGCTTGTTTATTTTAGGATTTCCTATGATAACCTTCGGACTCTTGAAACTTGACTTGAACCTGGTTCGAAATTTAATTTTCATCACAGAAAAAACATTAATGAGAAGAAATTTTGACGGAATCGATTCGATGCAAATTTGAAAGATTTTTTGGATAGGTATTAGGTATAATTAAATCTTCGACACAACCTTCGAGCATAGATTATAATTATACATTAGGCCATCTAGCGAAATCGAGTGAAACCTTTTTGAGGGTTTCGCTTTTCAAACTAGGGGTTTGCTGATGTTTGCTGTAGTTTCCTTTATGTACCTAGTTTTATTTTAGTTCTTAATGTTTATTACAGATGGTGCTTATCTCAGTTTTTAACTTTATTTAGCTGGAAACGCTGTCACACAAATTTACGTAATACGTAATTGGTTCATTCACACGACTTTCAACATAATTTTAAACAATTGGCCCTTTCCTGATGAGTTATATGTACATATGGCAGGGTTTCGTAGTCAATTTTATAATAAAAAACCTGCCAAGTGCAACGCATTGTGTAGGGTTCCGTAGTTACACAATGCAATCACAATGCTTATTGTTTGATAATAAGAACATTTTTATTACTCAGTATTTATTCCTCTTTAAGGTGTTCAGTGTGAGTGTTAGTGCGGGTCTGCCAACCCGCACTTGGCCAGCGTGGCAGACTCTGACCTAACCCTTCTCACAATGAGAAAATGGCCCGTTCCAAGCAGTGGGACAGTTTGTACAAACAGAACTGATAAAAAAAGGTGTTCTTTCTATCGTTGATTTGTAAAGCCTTGTACTAGTACTTGGGTGTGATAGAAAACTAACTCTATAACTTTATAAAGCTTAATATTTTGTAAACGAATGCTTTGAAAATTGGTCGCCCTGGTTTTTTCTATTTCATAGGCTCACAAATCTCGTCCCCTGAAAATCTAATCTTTTCTACCCCACGTTCTTATTCTAGAGACTGCAAAAACTCTAAGGAATAAAGATTACTTTATTCCCTACCACAGAAACAGAAATAAAAGAATAAATATTATAGGTAGAGAACAAATGATGTTTAATTAAACCTGTTATTACCCAGAGGAACGCCGCGAACCATGCAATCTTTGCTATTTGAAAATTGTAGTAGTTGGAGAGTTGATGTTAAGTTTGTTTACTGTAGCTATAGTATTGAAAAACTAATAGAGGTTGCTATCCCGTATTCGCTTTTCAACATTTATATTTTAATTTGTAGTGACAAAAACTTAAATATTTTCATGACTTACACTTGAACAATAATTACAGTTTAAAAAACATAAAAATTAATTATACATTACTATCTACACATTAAGACTATTAAAAAAAACAATTTTAAATATATATATACAGAAAACAAATAAAATAAAAACTTACTCAAAAAGTCCACTGGTAGTGGGAAAAGTGGCAAGAATACTGGCAGCATTGCCACGTTGGATGGCAATGCTTACTTTTTGAGCAAAGTAAGCATTGCCATTATATTACATTTATATTACATTCAAGATATAAATCGTTTTAGAATTACTTACGTCAAATTGCGGTGGCTGCACCTTCAAGCTATTCAAATAAACGGAATCAGAACTGCTAATGTGATTCCGTTTATTTAAATAGCTTTAACTACGGCAACTGTCATGCCGTAGTTGTCATTTTCTTCCATCCGAAAATCTAACAATGAATAAATTGTGTAGATTGAGTCGTAATTTGAAATATAGTACAAGTAACTAATGGATAACTATTGCTCTATTCGTTGGTACATCACAAGGAGTTTGAACGTTCAAAGATGGATAGTACCTATATCAAGTCAAAACCATAATATGGCTATAATAAGACTTTCAGCTTACTTCGAATAGAAATATGTCAATCTAGGTATCTCAACGATTAGTTTCTCAAGTGTCACCGTAAAACTCATAGAAATTGTCTTACATTTTATTCACTTTATAATTTTTAACTCTATGGATTTTTCATGAAATTATCTTATTTGTTATTCATTAAAGATAAAGATAATTTATTTGCATACAACACGAATCCAAATCGTTTGCGTTTCCAAATCGAATAAAGAAGAAATCTGACTCTTTTCCGTGCTAAAATACATGTCTAATGTGAAAATATTCCACTTTTTCTTATGTTTTGATTATAAATTCTCTTATGATTTAGGTAATAAAATAAACCATTGTCTCCATCCCGGTTGCACCTCACGTACAACGTTCAAAGAACACGCCTTGTTTACGCAAAAAGAGAACACCGAGAAAGCGTGCAAATGAAAATATTTCTATCATATATTTTAACATTTTAGAGAAAACAGCTTGTGCTGAAAACTCTGAAAAGAAATGAAGGAGAACGCTGTTGAATTTTGCGCATTTCATAACCTCATACTTAACGGGAGTTTTGGAGGAACTTGGTAAAAATCATGAGGTCGTTCTGTTTATTTTTTAAACTTATTATTTGTTATTTAAAATAGTGAAAATTAAATTATAATTTTATATGAGTATTTTCAAATGGCGAAACGTGTTATTGACCGAGCGAGCGAAGCGTCTCAGCATCAACTGGCCAAATTTTCTTTCGTCTGTCAGTTTGTGAGTTTGTTTATGAGTTTGTTTGTAAGTTCGTACTCGCATACAGGGCGTAATTTTGATCCGATTTTGATGAAACTTGGCGTATAGGTTTTATGGATTAATAAAAAAAATATCGTCGGCGATTTTTGATAGGAGAGGTATTTCCCATAAATTTCTTTATATTATTCCTATTATTCCTTTCCTTGTTATTGGTTGTTCCTTTTTATTATTCGCGATTTAAAAAACAATGTAAATTCTTGTAAAAACAAATAATAATTTTATAAATGGATGAATTCCTTGCAGGCGTTTCAAAGCTTAAGCGCCTGGTGTCTGTAGGTTGCGAGTGAATAATATCATGTGATGGAATGGTTTAATTTGGATTTGAACCGATATTGAAACGTGCTATCGTAGACCGCCATCGGTCTTATTTGTTGGCAGTCGAGCGTATTACATTTTTAAAAATATTTTTTTTTGTCGTCAGGGATTTTAATTACGGGCAAAGTTTACTGCAGCACTATTTACTGACCGGTTTTGACATTATTTGCTTCAAACGTTTGGTACTCAATTCTCAACTAATAATTATAGTTTTTAAACTGAATCCGACTGCAAAATACGCAATACAATACGCGACACATACGCAATACAATATGTACGCGACTTGCTGTTCATTTTTCTACAGGCGCTTCAATGATATTTTACCATTTATTTTGTTATAAAAATCAAAGTATTTCATCGATTTTGATAAAATTTATATGTTACCACCTACCAAATAAATAAAAAAACATCAAAATCAATACACAATTGGCTGTCGAGTAATCGGTGAATAAACATACGAAAAAAACATACAGACTGAATTGATAACCTCCTTCTTTTTGGAAGTCGCTTAAAAATTTAATGAACTAAATCAAGAAGTTTGCTAGGAGGTCATTTGTCGGCTTATTTTGCTATTATTTGGCAGAAACATTCGATACTCAAGCTGACTAAGAAATTAAAATAAGCAGTAGACCTCACGAACACAGTCTTTTTTGCAACAAGTACCTATTGTTTCAGAAAGTTTATGCTTGCGATACTGTTTGTAGAATTACTTGAATATTCTATGGCAGCTACGCAGTAGCTCCATGTACGGTCAATTTTAATTTGGTCCCCTATGTCCGTGCACTCTTTCATATCTATCGATTTTAGATTACGTTCCTATACTGTATGTCATCACATTATGTTATTTAGTTTCCCTGTAACACGATATTCGGATAGACAAATGGTTCGGTGTCGGTTTTAATACGAGAGCTTCCTGAAACAGAAATGCTGTCCTTTTGGTAGATATTTAGTTGAATTTACAGTGGTATGGTCACTGTTCGTCGATGAATCATTCATTAGCCTTTGAATATATGAGTTTGTATATATAGAATAGCTCTACTTTTGACCATCAGTTGTCCTGAAGGAATGCGAATCTGTGGATGAAGATAAAGCACGTAGGCGTATACAAGTTCTCAGGAATCAAGGACGGTGGTAAGGTATTATTATTAGGAAGGTGGAACTGAACCGATTTTGATAAAATTTCAATGGGACTAATCTAAATGTTATATAAAATCAATGTACTTTCCAAATAATAACAAATCGGTCAATAAATGATAGAGTTAAGTATAAGGTTGTAACAGCCATAAAAAGAAGTAGTTGGTTATTTTTTTTGTAGTTATTTGAAAATTGAAACAATTAACCGATGATATTTTTCTAATTACTTACATTTATAGGGATTTAAAAAAAAATAGGTGAAACAGAGGTAGATGTTCTGATCTACTCTTTGTATAAGTACAAGGCACAATAATTTTCTAACTAAACCGGCTTATAAATGAGATTTGCATAAAGGTTAATTTCCCCAGTGAGGTGGATTGAGAGAAGACTGCGGAAGGGGTACTCCATTTCAGGGGATGTTATGAGAAAATAAATGTTTTTGAATATTTTATAAGACATTACATTTTCTAAGATTGGTTTGGTTTACTTAAGAGGATTTTCGAGTGAGCATTGTCTTTACAAAATTAGAATACTTGTTCCTACCCATCAATACTGTCCAATTCAATGATTTTTTAGGCTTCCGTACTAAGGCAATTTCGAACGTCGATGATTCTTTTTAGGGTTCCGTACCTCATAAGGAAATGAAGTCGGTTAAAAACGGAACCCTTCTAGGATTACTCTGTTGTCCGTCTGCCAAGACCTTCTATCTCGGGAACACGTGGAGGTATCGAATTGAAATTAAAACCGTATACGCAATATCTCTCTCGCTAATATCTGGAATTCCTTGTAGCTGTGAAAAAATCAAACTTCTCAATTTTCGTAAGAAAAGTTACAACCGTAGGTATATGTCGCAAAAACCACATATTTTTGACACTCACAAAGGAATCAAAACCTATACTTCCTGTTGACCCTAGAACTATGAAATTAGGCAAGAAGCATCGTCTTATAGTACACATAAAGGAAAAATCCGAAAACTGTACACTTTTAATTTTATCACAAAAATAGGGTCTTTATACATGGAACGAGGATAAAGTGAGTTTACCATATGGGGTATCATATTATGAAAGAGCTTTAGTAGAAAAAGCTAAAGTTGGTTTTTGATTATTTTTACGATGTGTAATTTTCGGAATATGACCAAAAATTTTAAAAAATAAATAAAAATATTATCAATTACTAGCTTCGCTCGGTAATTCTATTATATAGTTTTTACAGAACCCTCGGTGGGCGAGTCTGACTCGCACTTGTCCGGTTTTATTTTAGGTACGATTCGTGAGGCAACATTCTTTATCTGTTTGTCTGTCCTACCCTTAAACGGTACCTTATAGGTAGAAAGTCGAAATTTTAGACAATCAGACTTTTGCAAATATTGTAAAAAACTTGTACTCTCAAAGTCTACTGTTCGTAGTACTACTAGTTTTTTTTTTTGCTTTTTAACATGCTTTTATTAGCTTCACCTGTATGCATATTTGTTTATTTGTTTGTTTGTAACCGACTTCTTTGGACTTGATTTTGACCCACTTCAAACGGTCAGATTTCATTCAAACTTTGTAGACTAATCGAGGACCGATGACAATACATTAATTTGAAGCGTGTTTTTAGTTGTTTAAACTGTAATTATTATTTTAAAATTGTACTAGTTGTACGCAATTTATTTATACCTTTATCGGTATACACGCAACCTTCATCGCTGTATTAACGCATTTAAATATGTTTAGTAAGATCACAAGGGTAGGCAGTAGGCACATTCATTACTTACTCATACGGTACGGTACGGAACCCTCGGTGGGCGAGTCTGACTCGCTCTTGTGCGGTTTTATTTTTGATTCCATTTCGTTTGTTAGGTGTTTGTTAGATATACATTTCGCCCACTAAAATATTAGGTTAGGTTCGTTAGATTTCTATTATGTTTATGTCCAGAAACATTATTCACTAAAGATTGAATTATCAGATATACTTACGAATATATTTTCTCCGAAAACCTATTTTTTTTTTCCAAATATACTTAATACAACTACATAATACCAATCAGAACAAAGTTTTACGTAAAGAAAAATATAATATGCGAAGAACTATATTTTGTGTTGCTACGAAGCACTCATATTGGTACTTACGCTATGATCATAGGAAAAATATTGTAGCTAGAACAAAATTCAGCGTAAATACGTAATACACGGAAACATACGAGCAAATACGAGGATTGCAAATAAACAGTACGAGTAAGTGGAGACGAGTAGGCGGCAGAAATATATGCTGATTTTATCACCGGCGTGTGTACTGTGTACTGTGTAGTCTCTCGAGGATGCCTACGCATTCCCCTCTCGTAAACATCTACAAACCTCTTCACTTTTACCTATCTTAATCCATGTAACACCTGCTTAGATGTACCTCACTTCCGTATGCAAGCAAATTGTTTAAGAGCTTCTAACCGGAACGCTTTTCGAGTGAAGTTTTAGAGTAATATGTAAATAAAGCGGCGGATATGTAGACAGCGCGAGCGGCTTGTGTCTTAAAGACGCTTTCCGAACAAACTTCAAAAATTAAGAACACAGATATTACTTTAGCCAAATAACGTAGATAAAAGGTTAAACCTTTTGACCTTTTAGGTCAAAAGTTCGCTCTTGTCTAATGCCAACGAGCCTTTGAGCACGGTATCTTAGGAGTCAATCAAACTATCAGATCGAATTAGAAATAGCATGCCTACTGCGCTCCAAAATATAGACCGTTGATGTTGATGACAAATCCTCTGCATAATTATTATGATGACTCGTTGATCATGATTACTACACAGTTAACAACCGATTGGCTCAGGTGTAGATGGTGGGAAGAATTTGACTCGTTTTGCTATAACTGGTTCCAAACAGCAATACATCGGGAATAATGGAAAGATGATATTGGCCTTAATTTAAAAATGTTCTAGGTATACGAAGACAAATTTCTAGTAATTTAGGGATCCATTAGCTAAATATTAAGCTTTAAAATCTTAATTTTTGCAAGTGTCACCCGCTCCTGCCAGCTAACTGGTTAGTGAAACATTTGCGAAAAAATAATGTGTAGTAGCATATATTATGATGAAATTAAAAGGAAAACTATCACAGCTAAGTAGACTTCACAATTGCCGAGAATATGCGTTCAATTAAAAAATGTACTCAGAAAATTAAAAAGATTTGATTACAGACAGATATCGGGACAGGTTAAACTAAATAAAAGCTAGTAAAAATGAAAATTTCGTGCAAATATTTCCGCTAACGCGTTTGTTCATATTATCAGACAAGAAGCCCTGTTTGAGAAAAACATGTTGTGATGTGCAACTCTTGAATACAACTCTGCGCTTGGCCTGTTTGTATTAATACTTGTCATAAAAAACAACTCAGCTTCATTTTCAGTCAGTTGAAAAGCAATGAAAATATTATATGCTTTCATTCAAGGGAGGTGAAACATCAATTTCATTAGGTGCTCCGAACACTACAAAGAAGTTAATTGGTACTTGCAGAGGATTTATAGGTACTCGTGCAAGGAAACCTCCTTTACTAGTAGTGTTAACACAAAAGCGGAAGTACCCGCAATAAGAAGTTTATGTTAGCAGTAATGTGGCTACTTAAACCTAATTAGGCTTGCGAAACTTGCGCATAAGTTTTTGAACAAAGCAAATGCAAGCCCTTACAATGTAAATAAAAACCGAACAAGTGCGAGTTAGACTCGCCCACCGAGGGTTCCGTACAAACTAAATAAAATGGGAAAATCATTTTTTTTTTATATATTCCTTCATAAACCGAAAAATATACATCGTAAAAATATTTAAAAACCTGTTTTAGCTTATTCTAATGAAGATCTTTCATATGATATCCCACATGATACAGTTAATTCACTTTAAAATTTGGGCCCTTATTCCTTGCATAATGACACAATTTTTTTGTGATTTAATAAAAAATTACCAGTTTTCGGATTTTTCCTATATGTGTACTCTGACACAATGCTTCTTGCCAAATTTCATAGTTCTAGGTCAACGGTAAGTTCCCATAGGTTTTGATTCCCTTGTGAGTGTAGAAATGTGCGTTTTTACGATATATTCGTCTGTAACTGTTTTTTACGAAAACTGAGAAATTTTATTTTTCTTTCTGCAGCAAGGCACTGTAGATCTGCGTATATCGTTTTAATTTCAACATGATACCTTCATGCGTTCGGGAGATAAAGGTCTTGACACCCGGACGGACGGACAGACGGACAGACGGACAGACGGACAAACGGACAGACGGACAACAAAGTGATCCTATAAGGGTTCTGTTTTTTCCTATTGAGGTACGGAACCCTAAAAATGCGTACTTAATAAAAAATGCGTTAAAATTACTATCAACGAAACAATCGCGAAAACCGTACCGTACGAATTAACCGTATCATGTGGGGTATCATATGAAAGAGCTTAGTTAGCATAAGTTAAAACAGGTTTTTAAATATTTTTCGGTATAAGAAGGAAAATATAAAAAAAAATATGATGTCACCCTTTTATCTACTAGTTTGTACGGAACCCTCGGTGGGCGAGTCTGACTCGCACTTGTCCGGTTTTATTTTTAAATATGACGCTTGTTTTATTTCACGATTCCGCCGAAACATGTTATTTCGCTGCTTCCATCAAACCGAAGGAAAATCTATATTTTATAAAGCACTCTTCTGTTGTATTAGTTAAAATTCCGGCTAAGTTTACCAGTCCGTTTGACTTTGATCGCGCTCCTTTTGCACAAATAATCGCGGCATAATTCGCGTAGGGAGCGGAAATCAAAGAACCCCCATTTCTCTAAGTTCCTCGGAAGTATCTCAGTAGTGGCGTGGCAGCTGTGACACGGCTCCTGAAACCTCATGAATTATTTAATGGGTAATCGCCTCCTTGAGCCTTCTATATCTATAAACAAAAATAGTCTTGTCTGTCTTGATTGCTGACTGACGGATTAGCTATTTTGAAGAAATTATATTGTTTGGGTAAATTCTTTGTTGCATAACCAAAAAATGAAAAAATGACGATTTTTTGTTAATTTTTTTTTTAATTTCTATATGAAACAAGACGTAATAAAATTGTAGATAGTAGAACAATGGAGTAAAAGGACATTTTTACAGCGATGAATATAATAATTATTATTCATAGATAATAATTAATAATTATTATCTATGAATTCAAAGCGTATAGCGAGGGATGCTCAGATAGAATCCCTAGCTCAGAGTGGTTTATTGGTAAAATCCTGAAACTCAGACACGTTTCTAGATTTTACTAAAAACCGTTTCCTTTTGCAAAATTTCTCCAAAAAAGATTGCAAAATTGCGTGCTTGTTCTTTGCAAAAAAATGTTTCGACTGTAAGAAAAATGAGGCGTGTTGGCATAAAAGAGTTTGCTTTATGTTCCTGAGTGTGCACTAACCAGGATACGATGTGAGAAAAAGTTTGTTTCAAGATATTTTGAAGCTCTCCACTTGTACATAACTAAGTGTGGAGGCATTCCACAGTAGCATTTTTTCACGCAAACCGAATAATTAACTATTTGCTAATTTACGAAGCGAGCCCGGGACCCAGTTAGGAACTGGAATGAATCATGTTTTAGATTTACTGGGTAAATGTTTAATGTGCAAATTAAATAATTTGTTTTATGGATATAGTTTTAGGTTTTAATATCTTGCTTCGATTCTTTGATAAGTTTTAGATGTTAATCACAAAATCATTCACAAATTCAGGGTCACCTTTACGTACCTATGTTGTAGAGAGCGTAATTTTCGCCAGTATTTTGCGCACATTTTTTAAAGAATACTAGAAAATAGATTTCAATCTGTAAATATTTTTCTATTTCAAGGATTCTTGCTTTATGTAGTGAAATTATAAATATCTAGTTTCAAATTAAAACTCAACGAAGTTTGAAAAAAAAGGAAAACTTAGAAATATATGTACCTATTTATAAATCCAATTAGATTAGATTTAACTAAGTGGCCAAATTGTGTTGAATCATACTCATATTTTGTAATATTTTACTTTTACGAATAATCATTTTATAAGAATGATGCTATTCTACGATTTGTGTAAAAGAACATTTACACAAGTCGTAGACAGTGCCATAAATAGGGCGGTGGCACCGGTGCCCAGGCACAGGGCGTAGACTCTGGGGGGCGCAAGAATGGCCAGACCAGGCAGGACTATTATTTGTTCGGTTTGCTCCTGATAAGTTCCCGCTGCGCCCCTAGTGCTCGATTCCAACACATACGTAACTAGACAAAACATCGCGCTCATTTTTTTGGCAGCGCACGAGCGTATTTGTGTTTAGTGTTTATCGGAGTCAAGCGGCCGGCCGGCTACACGGCCGGTCGGACGGAGACTATATTTGAGACTGTATTTTATCATCCTGAATGAAATAAAGTAGGCCTATACATAGCATTGCTTTATCTGGGTACCTATAATATGTAAAAAAAACAAGGGCGCAGTTATAGAAGTTCGCACAGGGCGCAGAAAAGGCTATTTATGGCACTGGTCGTAGAATAGCATAATTCTTGTAAAATGGCATAATTCTTTAGAATGCAGTCACTCTTATTCAGTCGGGTATTTTATTTTTAGTACTTATATACTTATATAAAAAAATCTTAAAACCTTTATTATTGGACAGCATAAAATGGGATACATAATCCCTTGTTAAGCTCTGTAGCACATCTATCCACATATAAGACAAATCCTTTTATGTACGTAGTTGTTAACTGTAATCCCAATAGTTGTTTGCGGCTACAAACCTTCAATCCCACAGCTATCTGGAGCTGTAAATTGGTATCGCATTGAAACAGGCCTGTAGGTAGAACAGGGGAGAATTTAAGACTCAATCTTTGGTGGCAATAGAAGTCACAGGTTTCTTGTGTATGACTAACTACGCCTTGCTGTATCATCTGTGCGTGTGTGAATAATGCACATGATTATGAATTCAAAATCTTTCCTAAAGGAGGGAAGTCTGTTGTGGCACTATTTACAGGCCAGTTTTGATCATATTTGCTAGAGGTCTTTAGTACTTAATTTTAAACAACAAAAAATATATATGAGCAAAGTCGGTCAAGAGGCTGCTCGGTTGAAAAGAAGAAAAGCATGTTATGAGCCCATTTGTCGGCCTATTTTGATATACTTATTATGGGTACTTCGGCGTTTCGCACCGCAAGTGATTCGAACCGCGGTGCGAATCGCCCATTATACTGTTTCTGAATGGGCCCATTCGCACCGCAGTGGTTGGTCCGGTGCGAATGACCCAAGACATATTTTGGAATAGGTCGATTCGGACCATAAAGAAACGCCCGATGCTCTTTTCGTAGGTCCGATTTGAACTCATATAAAAAATTTAAGGATTTCAATTATTTATTTGTATAGATGAGTGGAAAATTTATACAATTTATTGTGATATATATTTAGCAGAAGTATTTGACTCTGAATTCTAAGCAGTAGTCTTCGCGAATACAGACTTTACTCTAAGTAATTTTTACAACGTTACGCTCTTCTGTTTCTAGACTTACTAATGTGCAGACTGCAGGGGCAAAGAACTCAACGTTAGCTGGCAAACACTTAGTGGTTGCCAGCTAACGTTGAGTTCTTTGCCCCTTCTAACTGTTCTGGGATACGGTTCTGTACTCAGTCCAGGGCCCAAATCGCTGACATTCAATCGGAGCGCCAATCGTATCGTGGTCGAATCGATCTCGAATTCCAATCGCGCAATGAATGGAATAATTCCGTATCGAGGTCACACGACAGTTGCCAAGAGCACAGATAATAGTTATAGAGATCGAAGCAGTTATTGCATGTCTTGGTGTGGCGAGGGAGCTGTCTAAGCAGGAAGGGAGGGAGAAACTAGAGAACCCTAAAGAAATGACATAACATCATATGTACCTAGTTTCACAGACGAATAAAGTCAATGTTTCAATGTCTCTAAGAGTACTTTTACACGATCAAGTATGGTACAGGTATAGTACAAGTATGGCCGTTACAGTTACCTTATCAAAATAATGGGAATATTAATGCTGCAGGCTAAGGCTGCAGGACTAGGGAAGGATTTACCATAGAACGCGGTAGCGCATGGCGTGTCACTCGACCCGTCAACAATTAAAATATTTTGCATAACTTTTTTATTCGTGTTGGGACTTATACGGCTGTTTTGTATACTTTGCTTGTGGCACGACACGCACTTGGCCATTTATTTTCTCTTGGTCTGGCTGTGACATAAAATTGATTGTGCAATTGCATAAAATGTTCAGAGATGCGAAGTTCAAGGTAGTCTATATATTGTATATATACCAGATCATATTTTGACCCGTCACAAGAAGATATACAGAAGAAGAATAGCAGTTTGTAATTTTTTGTTTGTCTGTTTATCTTTACGGTGTAGGTACTTGACGCCGAAACTGCTGGACGGGTTTGTTCGTGTTCTCGATTAACGAATTGGTGATTACATATATATATATATATATTCCTTTTTTTAATAGTGCAGCAAAAAGGCAGACGGCTCGACTGATGGTACGCGATAAAAATATTATATGTAATTATAGTATATTATTTGTTCTTAAATATACTTACATATATTTATAATCTCCCTTTAATTTCCTTCATTTTAATACTCTACTCGATAGGTTTGGTTAAAAATTGTTATTGACGATTTACAATTTAAGGCCAAAAATCCTCCATCCTATTTTTAAAATTTTAAACACCTAACTAAAGTCAATCGAAATCGAAAAAGACCTATCGAAATCCTTCTAGCCGCTTGGAAGATACGAGGTAATAAAGAAATTTACAAACATACAAGATACGCACGAAAAATATAATCCTTCCTTGCCAGTTGGGTAAAAAAGATGATATAATGCAATATAAAGACAAGGTCATTGCTTATAACTATGTTGTGCGTGATAAAAACAGGTTAAAGTCGCGTCGTAAAGCTAAATCAGACGTCATTACAGAAATAAGCCATTCTAAAACCCATAAAACTAACCCACGATATAACTACAGCTCACAAAACTTTTATATGATGTAAGAATTTTATGACTAAAGTATAATTTCGTACAAGTACCGTAAAAGAACAAAATAATAGAAGGCAAAAGTACGGGTCACTCGCGACCGCGGCGGAAATGACTCGGGAAGCATACCCACCAATGTTGTCACCCCAAAAATTGTGGCTGTAGTTATAGTTTTTTTAAACAGTCCTAGGTTTGACTATAACATAAATCTTTTAATATTTCTCAAACGCAGTGGCGAATTTACACTTTTGCCGCCAGTAGGCTATTAAATTTTTGCTGCCCCCTACTGTTTTTGAAAATCGATACCCTAGTTCAAACCTAACCTAACCTAACCATAACCTAGTATAACCTAGTTCTAGTTAGTTACATATTAATTATGTATAGTACGGGAGCGCACTGCAAAAAGTACACCGCATCGACAAAATTTTTGAGGCTCGTTAGTTTATGTATGTTTTTTTTATTTATATAAGAAAAATAGTAAGTGAAAAAAAAGTTTTGCACAACGACAGTATTCGCACCCAAAATATAGGGTACACGAGAAAAAAGTTTTTCAAAGTTTTTATTTTAATAATTTGACGGCGTGCTTAATATGTAAACCTATACCAAATTCCAGCTCTCTATTGATAAGAGTCTTTGAGTTAAGTCACGAACAAACAGAGCTATGGCGAAAGTATACGGGTACCTTGTTGGCTACGGAACTCTAAAACGATAAAGAAAATATGCATTTAGAAAGGATGGTTATTAAACATCTTTCTCTTTAGTTTGAAGAATACTTTCTTCTCTTGTCTTTCCGTAAAAAAGTATGTATTTAGCAATATTTAAAAAAAAATACAAATGTCACGGACCCGGTGTCTGTGGAGCTAAAAATTAAATAAAAAAAATACTTTCATTGTTTTAACCTTTGGTTTTAACAAAAGTGTCGGCCCCCGACAGGGGCAATGTGTCACCACACCAACAGCCGGTCTGTCCCGCCGCATTCGATGTTTCCGCATCAATATTTATTGTATGTACATAACAAGTATCTATATTAAAAGTAAGACAAAATATCCGACTGCAGAAAAGCGGTTTTTGCAGTCTTACGATTTCGTTACGCTTGATACGATGTTGAGTGTACGTTTTTTTGTGAGTAGGTATGCGTAAAATCACTGTAAAAGATTATACATGCGCATTCTTTAGCATAATTCTAGTAAAATCACTTGTTTTTTACGAAAAAGTTCGTTGGAGATTACGAAAAACTGCATTTATTATTTTTGTGAGAGATGTATTATTATTATTACAAAAAATATAGCCTATGACACTCAGGAAGTGAGGACGAATCTAACGACACCTCGCGTATCAAAATCGGTAAAGTCGTTTAGGCTGTAGGCGATCATATAGAAACATACAAACATACATACACACATACGTACGTACGTACATACATACATACATACAAACATAAATACACTGGAAAACCATAACCCTCCTTCTTACGCAGTCGGGTAAAAAGTATTGCTTATTTAATAGATGGTAAAGTAAACTTGAAAGCACAAAATGTCCACGGTTGGGCGGACAGCGCGGGTTAGATGTCAGGCATTCCGAACCGGATCGAGGTCGGCGGCAGGCATTCAGTTCCAGATTAGTCCAGATTATTATGAAATGCCCAGCGTGGTACGTGATGCCTTTGTCATCATTTTTGTGGTTGGCCGGATAACCTGGATAGAAATCAAAACATAATCTATTTAAGCTTATTGACCGAATGAACGAAACAATCACAATCATCGAGTCTCATTAAGAAATCGATACTCGATGAAAGTTTCGACTGCTTCAAGCTACTATAAAATAGACGACACCTAGTTCCTAGAAAAACCGTTTCGAACCCATGACTTTCCATCACGTGGACGTAAAGTCTAAAACATAATTCACCAATATACATAGTGTCCTGGGTCGACCGATACTCATATACCAACAATGACGAACTTAAAGATTTTGATATCAAGTTTCTGTGTCGCCGCACTAAATCCTAATTTAGATTGAGAAGTCTAGAGACGTCTATTTTGCCGCATCAAAATACTTTGAAAATTGAAATTATTTTAACCGTGCAAGGAGTCTAATTAGACCTTATTGACCTCGGACGTTTTTTAGCACTAATGCTACATCCCGTTAATACTTTATGAAAGTTTCAAACAATAATTTATTTAAAAAATATTTTCTTTTGCTTAACCAGAAATAACCCAGAACTTAAATAACTTAACTTGGCTCAGAAATTCAGCTCACATTAAATATCGGTTTTCTGATTCTTCTAATACAAAATTATATATCTAATGTCTATTCTAGTGGTATATCCACTTAACTAATGGCACTGTGATCCGTGGTTACCGGGAGAAGATAAAATACAGACAAAAAACAGAGCTACTTTCGCTTTTCTTTTGGCACTCTTCATCCGAACATTGTAGGTACATAATTAGAAAAAAACGACTTCAAAATACACAATTCGTTTACTTGTATTATATTTTCCCAGTTATTTTGTTATAAAAATCAAAGTACAGAACCGATTTTGATAAAATTCATATGGTTAAGTATGACCTAACAAAAAAGAATCATTAAAATCAATTCATAATTGGCGGAGTACTTGGTAAACAAATATATATAAAAAATACATTCAAATTGAGAACCTCCTCTTTTTTGGAAGTCAGTTAAAAAGAAAACTATATATTTGCGGTTATGTGGGTTAGTGTATACATTGTACATTTTAAACTTTTGTATAATAAAAGTGAATCAAAACGATTCCTAATAGTATAAATAACATCTATTTCGAAAATGTCTGATTTTAAAAATTAACTTAGTATAAATAAAGTATAAATTGGGTATCTAATTATGTAATATATAAAGAAGTTTCTGCCACAATAAAATCTATTGTTTATAGTTAAAAAAATGTTTGAATCACAGACATAAAACAAATTTAAACAAATGTTTGAGAGGTCTATCCAATTGGGTCATGTAATTGTATGTCGGTAAAAGCACAAAGCTGGCGAGGCCGCGACCGTTTGCGCCTAATTCTAATTAGTTCCAGGCCGTCGGTACATCAAAGTTGGGATAAGTTCTTTCGTTTAATTGACCGTAAACGCGGACGACACGGATAAATTCACCTGGAAGGGCCCCCAGCTGGAGACCCCGGGACGGAGGGGCCCTGATTAATGCCTTTCATTTTTAGCAGCTTTGTCTTATTTACCGTTTGAAATCTTAATTCGCCGACAGCGAGATATATACTTGTTAAAAGCTTTGAAACATTAAAGAGATAAAATTTATTCTCAATCAATCACGAGGGACTGCAAACTTCTGAATTAATTTTGAAAGCTCGTCATAAAGCTTTGGTAAATATTATGTTCTTATTAATTAAAAGTGTCTATCAAAGTTATAATTATTTTATTTAGGCACATGTTTAAAAATAATACAAAATAAGATTGTGATCAATGTTCTTACATTTAAAATATGTTCATTTCCATTATTTTTAATAATAATAAATAAAAATAAATATAAATAAAAAAGATCTTTGTAAAAATGAATCTTCTCCAACATACCTATTATTAATTATTCTGTGGCAACTTAAAAAATATCAACCACGAAGGAAGTATCACAACTTTCCGGCTCCATCATCAGACTATTTATCAGCATTCTCGTCGAAGTACTTGTCTCTTAAGCTTGTAAATATACTGATTTTAGTGTGATTCGATTTGTTGCATTGTGTATTCGTGTATTTATTGCATCAACTCAATAAATACACGAAAGTGTTATTTTGCAATTAGTTTTTGTTAACTTCAAAACTTAAATCTCACATATATAATATATTTTTGCTTCAAAATCTTCAAGCTGGTCTACGCTTGCCTGCTTCAAAGCCTTTAAGCTTATAGCTTAGGCTCTTGTTGCCTTGGTAGCTTAGCTTCAAGCCGGTACTCTGATGCTAAAAGCACATTTCTTGTGAGAATTCTACTATTATTGTTACCAAAAATATAGCCTAAAACACTCGGGAAGTAAAGGTAAACTACAACTCGCAAATCAAAATCGGTCAAACCTTATAGGCTACAGAAGTTAACATAAAACATTTATACATACATATAAACCTACACAAACGAGAAAAAAGCTAGGTATATGACGTCTTTTGAACGATATATACCTATATATAATCTCCTTTAAAATATATCTAAAAAGTAAAACCCTTCATTATTTCAAAAGACGACGAAAATATGGAGAGTAAAACAAAAGTTCTTCCAGAATTCTTTTCGTTCGCGCTCAATAGTACATGTCCGGGATTGTTCTGCGCGCGGGAGCGAGCCCTTAGCGAATAGTTAAACTTAATGAGGCCACGGCTGTAGCTTCCTCTGGCACGAGTGTACTCCGGGGAAAACGAGTGAGTTGAAAGATTGCTCGAATTGTTGTCCCTCCACCGTTAAATGTGAAGGGTTATGCGGAATGCGTAGCCTTAAGTGTTTTGTTCACACCAGCTGGGAATGGTAGTACCTCTGTAATATAGAGAAAAGGATTTAAAACTGTCGGCCTACCTGTATAAATCACAGGATGCCTAGAAGAAAATAAGCCTATTCACTAGGGAAGAAATGTCCCGAGTCCGCTCGAAGTCTGCGGTAGTCTGGTATCTTCGTTCAACATCGTACAGCAAGCCTAGCAATATCACAGAATGTATTTCTTTTTAAGGTTCCGTGGTAACTACGAGGAACCCTTATAATTTCGCCATGTACGTATATCTGTGTGTCCGTATGTCACAGTTATTTTTATAGGGGTGGCATTCCTTACATATACAAAAGGGCTGATTTTTTTCCACCCCATCCCATCGTGTGGGGTATCGTTTAATAGGTCTCTTAAAATAAGACTAAAATTTAATATATTATTTTCATCTCAGATGTCATGTGTGCGAGATATAATCCGCCAAAATGTGAAAAAATTGTGTGCCCTGCATTCCTAAACTATAGAACCTAGAAATTCAAGATTGACCGTACTAGACCGCATTTAATACTAATGAAAATTGTTTTGAACACTCTGTGATTACAACTTTTCGAGATATACCGAATAATATATAAAACACTAATCAATATAGTGCTGTATCGCTCGTGGCGTAGCTTGACTAGGTGTTCCCGAACGATCACCAAAGTTAAGCAACGGACGGACCGGTCAGTCTTCGGATGGGTGACCGTGAGTGGCATTTCTTTCTGAGCGCTACCGTGGGTCGGATGACACGTTAAATTGTAAGTCCCGGTTGTTTAGCAATCGTCAAGCCAAGTCACAGGCCTTTCGGCGGCTTAATAACTCTGACAATAGGGCTGGCCACTCAGTCTATACGAACTTACTTTTTACTATAGTACTTAGGTCATTGACTTTTGTGCAAAGTAGTCTAAATTTAATTTACAGTATAAGCTTCGAACGCGTGTCACGACATGGTCTTGGCCACTTATTTTTATGATGAAATATACTAATGTTTGACCACAACTCACCTGATGGAAACCTGTCAAAAATGGACCACGCTTACCCGTGAGATGCCTACTCATTCTTGTCTTGAAAATATCCAGGTTGTATTTACTATGGAATACCGAGCCTGGAAGTGCGTTTCACTCTTTAACAGTTCTTATTAAAATGAGTCCCAAAATGTAAAGGATCATTTACATCGTACTATGGAGGAAATCAGATGACGAGATCAGCTCATGCAGTTCCCGTGCCCATTCTCCAAAGTGGAGGCGGTAGAAAATAGGCAAACTACCCGCCCTTTATGTTGGAAATTGTGAGCCATCTTCTTCTTGACCAACGTCTCCTTTGCCTCCTCCTTAACCAACGGTAATTAGCCGAATGATACGTGGCTCTAATGCCTCAAGCTGATATTTGGCAGAGCCATACCAGAATAGACTTGAAATATTTTTTTACTGTTTACAATAAACTTGTAAATTATGAGTTGAAATCCCCGATTAGAGTTTGAAATGAATTTGTCACATACGCAGCATATTTGAATAGTTAAATAAGTTATCTAAAGCATATATTACATCAATAGCTCTTTAAGCGGAATTTTAAGAATGGAGTAAATAAATGTAAGAAACTTCCTCCTTTTTTTGAAGCCGGTTAAAAACAAACGGTCTCGAGAAAATCGTTTTACCGACGACGCGAAACATTTGTTTCTATTGAATACGAGGCTTAATTTTGGATCACACTATAACCTTAATATCTGTCGCCATAAAATTAAACTTCAGAGACGTCTATATATAAATATAACAGTAACCAATATTCTGTGTGTTGTATACGTACCTTTCAGTGCAAAGAAGGGTAAGTGTGCTCTAATTCCACGAAATACTCATTAAAAAAACAAAACACCTACTGACCGATATACATTAGAAAGTGAATTTTATTTACTTTTAGATATTTCGTGTGTGAAAAAAGATTGCCTGAGGATTATGCTTAGGGACCTTTTCTCGACCTGAAATTCATGCAAGGACGAAAAAATTACCTAATATAATCCTTCTTAAACCTTTTGAACCTAAAGATTCGCTTCACCGTTCAACCGCCCGACATACCTGCTTTAACATACAAATGAGGTATTTTCTTTTTACCTATTAAACTGGGCAAAATATTTTATATTTCAAGGGCGTTTTCCGCATACATATGAATATGTACAGTGTTATTATAAATATTGTAACGACTATCGTAATAATGATGAAGGTTTATTGAATGCAATCATTAACTAGTTTAATATACCTAATGTGTATGTTGCAGGATTCTAACAATACCAGAATTTTGATGAAAAGCCTAGAATTATAATCAAAAACCGAAATCCAGGATATTGAATGGATACTTGATTTTTTTTGAGGTGGTAACGCCTTATAAATCGATGAACACCGGCTGCACGCACAAAAAAGTGTTGTCTCGCTTGCACGCTCGGCTCAGGCGGAAGGTGATTCCGCCTGAGCCGAGCGTGCAAGCGAGAGCGCGGATTAAGAGATAGAGAAGCAATTAATGAAAAACATTAGAAAAAGATTTTATTTTAATTATGGAACCAACAACTTCATATTTTATTAACCAGTTTCTAAAAAAGACTGTATTATGTATGTTTGTTACTACGTCATTTATACCCCGATTTGAAAAAAATATATTTGAAAGGCTATTTTCAGGCTGATCCCAAAATAATTCATTGAATTGCATTCGCATCTTGTTTTCCCATTAATCTACAGTATTTTATCATCTGTCTAATTTAGTCCACTGCTTTTCCCATTGAACGCCACTCAATACATTCTCTTGCTTTCCAGTTTCGGCTACCGACAACGCATTCCGCATATAATTTTAGAGCATTTATTTTATACTATGTACATTTGACACTTCCCTCTAGAAAATATTTAGCCCGCGGTTATTCAAGATTATGATTGGGAATGTCAACATATCATGTCATATTTTGTCTTTTGATAAAAATACTAGTTTCAATATAATCCTGCGGCATATGGATGGTGTCATGTATGTATTCGAACTAGGCTACGATTAATATTCGTGGTTTGTCTTGAGATAGACATGTCTGGGTAAAGCATAAATTTGATTGCTCTGACGTAAATTACTATTCTACGAGGAGTAGTGTTAATTTAATTATTCTGCGCAAAATGTGACTCGAATGATCCTGATTTGCTCGAAAAATTTATTACTGACTTTATTTGAATTGGAATTTATTATAATTTGGACTGAACAGACTTATATCTGAAGTTGCTTTTGAAAATAAGAAAGATTTGATTAGATTAATATTTGCTAGTTTGAATAAATATAAAAACTTGTCCGAACACCTAATAATAAAAACTTTAAAATCAGTAAAGAGTTAAGCCATCTATGAATTCATATTTCCCTCATATAGGTAATCGTCAAAATTGGTCATCCTTATCCTTACTGATATTATAAATGCCAAAGTAACTCTTTCTGTGTGTCTCTCTCTGTGTTTGTTAGCTTTAACTAAACTAAACTGGCTACATGTAATGACCGTCAATAGTACCGTTTTTCATAATTACTCAGGTGAAACCGCGGGTCGTAGCTAGTTATAAGTTTAGCAAAGTAATAAAATGCTTACAGTGTACAACAAAAGTATATCAGAATGAAACAATGCCTAGACTCCCACGGTTCTCCGCGCTAACATCTCTCACAAATGAATAAAACAATCTCGGCCCGGAGGAGGTTTCACTCCAAATTCTACTCCGCCATTGGAATTAACCATGAGATCGTGAATTCAAAATATTTACGAGAAACAGCTAAGTATTTACTTAATAATTTTACAAATGGACGTGGGTTTGGTAACAAATCCAGCCAATCAAAGCTACGGATTAAATTAATGACAAATATTGCCTTTAATTAATATGATAAAATGGAAGTAACTCGCTCTTATTTATTTATTAACTGTTTAACTGACTTATGTCGTTCAATACAAATAAGCAGAAGCCTGAAGCCTATTTGTATTGAACGAAATACATCATCGTTGAAAACATAATCAATAATAGTCAAATAAATTACCTAAATGTAAAATAATTTATAAGCCAAGTCGGAGTCAAGTCCTTTATTGGCTTACGCTGGCTAGCGGGTTGGATGTTACAATTAATTGTCGAATCTATAATTGATAATAATTACTCTAAACTATACACATATACTAAATGTATAACGGTTAGAAATTGGTATATAAAAAAATATATAATTGTGAATTCATTACTGTCGATACAGAAGCTAAAACATTAATAACTAAAAAACCGATTTTAAAGTGTGCAATTATGTTTTAAGCTGAAGTACAGAACCGATTTTGATGAAGTTTCTGTGGGATCAATCTGAAAGTACAATCGGTTTATAAATAATGGAGTTATGTGGTAACAAAGAGAAAAAAAACCGGACAAGTGCGAGTCAGACTCGCCCACCGAGGGTTCCGTACAAACTAAATAAAAGGGGGAAATCATATATTTTTTTTATATTTTCCTTCATAAACCGAAAAATATACACCGTAAAAATATTTAACACATGCTCACCACTCGGATCCGAATAGGGGCTATAGTAGCGGCGCCTCCCACTCGGATCCGAGCGAGCGAACGTTTGAGGCAGCCCTCATTCCTTGCATAGAGACACTATTTTTTTGTGATTAAATAAAAAATGACCAGTTTTCGGATTTTTTCCTATATGTCTACTCTAACACGATGCTTCTTGTAAAATTTCAGAGTTCTAGGTCAACGGGAAGTACCCCATGGGTTTTGATTCCTCTGTGAGTGTCGAAATGTGCGTTTTTTACGACATATTCGGCTGTAACTTTTTTTTACGAAACTGAGAAATTTTATTTTTCTTTCTGCAGCAAGATATGCTTATGATATAGATCTGCGTATATGGTTTTAACTTCAACTCGATACCTTCACGCGTTCCCGAGATAAAGGTCTTGACACCCGGACAGACGGATAGACGGACAGACGGACAGACGGACAGACGGACAGACGGACAGACGGACAGACGGACAACAAAGTGATCCTATAAGGGTTCCGTTTTTTCTATTGAGGCACGGAACCCTAAAAAACAACAAAAAAACATACAGCCGAATTGTTAATCACCTTATATTTGAAGACGGTAAATAGCATTTATTCTGCGTGAGCAAAGTCGTCAATGCACAGTATTTACCCAAATAAAGGTGCAAATTCGAAGCCGGCTAGACAGCAGCAACAGACGATGTGTCGATGCCACAGGCGTAGCTAACGACACGTCGTCTTCTGTAGAGCTATTGAAATTAGCTAATGAAATGTCACGTTTCATGAAGCGTAAGCGTTTGTAGAAATAAAAACGTTTGCCACTTGTTTATGCCTGCAGTAGTGCCGCCGAAGCTCAGAACCAATTGGAATACTTTTGATGCTACCAAGTCGAGTCGCTGCGACATAATGCGACGACACGTCGTCTGCCGCTGCTGTGTGCGGTCGGCGACGAATGGCACCTTAATGCAGTCATTACAGCAGATTCACTACACTTCTATGTTGCTGTAGGTACGTATTTTCCAGTAAACAGAGGGCGGGGTACAAATTAAACGGCAAACACCTGGCTTTCCGCTAAGTTTATTACAGGGTGTCTGCCAGACGTGAAATATTTTTCTGTACAAATGACGGGAGACGGGAGGTGTCGTAAACTCCAGACATTTATTACTTTTGATGTCGTCTCTGGGACGTCTTACAGAGGGAGCTCGAGTCTGTTTCACCAAGTTTACATGCTGACTACAAGCCCATGTATTTAATTTTGTCTATATATAAAATTCACTATAGTCTCTTATTAAAAAAGTACCGGACAAGTGCGAGTCAGACTCGCTCACCGAGGGTTCAGTACAAACTAAATAAAAGGGGAAATAATATTTTTTTTTTATATTTTCCTTCATAAACCAAATATATACATCGTAAAAATATTTAAAAACCTGTTTTAGCTTATGCTAATGAAGCTCTTTCATATCATACCCCTCATGATACGGTTAATTCACTTTAAAATTTGGGCCCTCATTCCTTGCATAAAGACACTATTTTTTGTGATTAAATTAAAAATGACCAGTTTTCGGTTTTTTCCTATATGTGTACTCTAACACAATGCTTCTCGCCAAATTTCATAGTTCTAGGTCAACGGGAAATGCCCCATATAGGTTTTGATTCCCTTGTGAGTGTCGAAATGTGTGTTTTTGACGACATATTCGGCTGTAACTTTTTTTACGAAAACCGAGAAATTTAATTTTTCTTTCTGCAGCAAGAGATCATGAATCTGCGTATAAGGTTTTAATTTCAACTTGATATCTGCACGCGTTCCCGAGATAAAGGTCTTGACACCCGGACAGACGAACAGACAGACAGACGGTCAACAAAGTGAACCTATAAGGGTACCGTTTTTCCTTTTGAGGTATGGAACCCTAAAAACACATTGAATTATATTCACTGAAACTCCCTTGTATAGAAATTTTGAAGCCATCACTATTATCTTTACCATTGTCACTCCAGGATACTTAATAGTACAGTTAAAGAAGACTCACTCCGCAAATAAATTTATGTAAATAGGCTTTTGCTACGACGCAATAAAGCGCAAGCCATCTTACACAAGCGCTAAGTGCTTACTCTTACAATACGAACCCACAAATACCTACAGAGAGCATCTCATTTTATCGGATGACTTTTATCTCTTCTAGCGCGCGGCGAAAGTCTACGGTTTAGTCGGCAGGTTTTCTTTTACATGAAATAGATCACAAATAGATCACACGATTGTCGAACAAGTCACCTGATTGTAAGAAAAGGTGTGGCCTAAAAAAGATCAAACTATTGATCTCACTCTAGCCTTGAAAATTTCAAGATTGTAGAAAATAATAGAGAACTAATGTGGAATTGGTGTCACTGCTATCCTTATTTCATTATTTTGTTCAATCGAGACGTTAATTACGTGCAATTTTTTGGCACGTTAGCTCTCTATCTAAATAGACTCTACTTTCGCTTTTATAATATAGGTTAGGATTACATAAAGTCAACAAGCACTGAGACACGTCACTGACGAGGCTTTAGTGGGTACATGTACAATTGTACATTTACTCTTCTTCTCTTCAGTTGTACTGATATCCTCAGGTACTCTTAATTGTATATAAATTACAAAATGATTTTGTAATTTATATACAATTTCTTTTACAGGGCTTGTATTTCCAAAGCACACAACTCTAGCATACAAGGGATGCGAACTCTTCTAGAATATGACGGACGCGGGTGGCAACAAGTTGTCTCACTGGGAATATTGTGGCAGCAAATAAAAATAAATTGGTGGCACGTGGAAACCTTTATGAATAATATTTAGTATAAACTATAATATTTGATGTCGCCGAGTTAGTTTCTACATAGTTGCCGTTCGACTGAACCTTGTTATCTAGTTGGGTTCATAAAGTGCTTTTTCCTCTTATATTTTTGATTTGTACACATGAGTGGTTGTTACGGCTCAGTTGTTTTTTGGCTTGAGCCTATCTTTCTGCATGAACGGTTGACCAGTGACTACAGACATGCCAAACATTACGATTACCTGCTTACTTGATATTCAAATCATTCCATCTTTTAGTTTTGAACACATAAAATACATGCACAGTATTGCCCGCATCAACGAACTCAAGAACATGGATATATCAGGTAGTTGTATTAGTTACTTTTAACCGACTTCAAAAAAAGGAGGAGGTTCTATGTTCGTCTGGTCCTATGATTATTTTTTTTATGTATGTTCACCGATTTTTCTGTCAATTATAAACCGGTTTTGAAAAATCTTTTTACGTGAAAAATCTGTGTATCTGTTTATCTGTGTGTCTGTCTGTGGCATCGTAGCTCTCAAACAGATGGATCGATTTTCATGTGATTTTTTAAAGAAGATTTCAACGAATTTGATCTTAGCTATGTTTCATCAAAATCGGTTCAGTCGTTTTTTTGTCGGGGTTTTTGAATTATCTAAGCTCTTACTTGTTGAATTTTGTTATTTTAATAAATTTAATTAGTAGCTTTTACAATTAACCACATTATACACGTACATACATTATTGAACCGTAGGGCACGCCTACTGACCCCTATAAGAATCCACATAAAAGTATCAGAGCAGAGCGTGACCTGTGATAAAACAAATTAATTCGTTTTTTTTTTTAATTCTGAAAGCTAAAATCTTTACCCAATATCCTTATCAAAGAAAAAAGCCTTGAATACCGTTCTAATGAAATAATCAAAATCAATCTGATTGTAAAATCAACACACATAATCGAACAAAGACATCACAGATTCGAAGCGGAAAGGGAACGTCAAAGCGAACGGCGGCCTTTCAGAAGCGGCTTACATAAAAGAAAACATTTTTTCCGGGATTTCCATGTCAGTCACGTTCCGATTTTTTTGCGTCGTGGCAAAATGAATTCTCTCCGACAAACAAATCATCGCATATCCAATCAACTGGAGCAGTGGCAGCACCAGAATTAATATTTCACTTTGGCAATAATTCTGACACATTTTGTTGATATTCGTTTGGTAACTTAACGATGTTTCGAAATGTTTGAAGTTCGAATTTTAATTGTCAGAAAATGTTTCTTAAATACATCTCATAGGAGTATCATTATCCAGAATTGGTTTAGTCTGTTTTTTGTAATCTAATATATATAGGGTATCTTTTGTCCTATTTTTTGAAGTGATTTTATTTATAATTTGTCTCTGAAATAATAAAAAAATATAATTGTTGTACATAGATGTTAACGTATGATTATGTGAAGTTAATGAAAATAAATTATTTAAGTCAACATAGGCAGGTATTTAAGTTTTTTTTTCTATAGATACATTTGATGCTTGCAAGTTTTTTATATTTGTATCATTTGGAAATTTAAATTAATTTTGTATTATTTTGTATTTATATCAATTGATAATTTATATTTTTGAAAAATAGTATCTGAAAATGATGGGTTCTGGAACAGAAAGTGAAAATTGAAATTTTTGTGTTGATGGTTATTTTAATAACACGATGATATTTCTAATACCGTTGTTTTTATTAAATTTAAAATTATGCATGTGCGAAAGTAATATTCGGGTAATTAAAATTTCGAAAACTCGACATATAACCCTATTTTATTTTCTTCACTTAATAAACCATGAACTTGAACGGGATCTGTTTTAATTAAAACTGCATCAGTGTTATTACAGCAACAATTTTAGATAAATCACAAACTAAAAACTTTGCGAACACAATTTCGCGAAACTCATAACCTGTGTTAAATATTATATGTGTAAAATTCATAGCGGTATAGGTACGAAGTGGCGATACGAATTTAGTGAAAGAACAAACATAACTAATACGCACAACAACAAATACTTACTCACTCTCACTCTACAAAAACAAAATACTTTCCGGTAATTCCCCAGTAAATGAATGAGTAAATGATGCCATGCGAATAGAATGTTGCAAGAATAAAGATAAATAAATGATACCAAATATTGATAATATATTTTGACAAAGAATTCTATTATCCAAACTATTTATGTCCAAAACTATTTACTGTTTAAGCATGCGTCGGCCGGGCCCTTGCATGGACAGCCCTGATATAGTTAATCTCTTGCACTTTACCAAGTCTTACTGACCGAGTGAGCGAAGCGTCTCTGCATCAACTTGCCAAATTTTCTTTCGTATGTCACTGTGTTTGTGAGTTTGTTTGTATGATACTCGCGTACAGAGCGTAAATTTGAACCGATTTTGATGAAACTTGGCGTATAGGTTCTATGGATTATTAAAACTTTTTGTCTTCGGCGATTTTTGATAGGAGAGCTGGTTCCCATAAAAAGAGGGGAAGTTTATTGCGGCACTAATTACCAACCGATTTTAATGATATTTAGTAGGTAGATAAAGTACATAATTATTACAACTTATGGTAAAACTGAACAGAATTGGTCAAGTAGTTGTCGAGATATGACAACCAACTTGAGATTGCGTGTAACAGTGAGGGCGCGTGGATGTGCTAAGCCATCTTTATGTAGGTATTATGTACAGATTACCCAAGGTGAGCTTCAAATAAGCTCCCTCGCGAGGTCTACTGTTCGTAAAACTACTAGTTTTAGATGTTTTTTACTGTCTAGATGTTTTACAAAGTGAATATCAATTCCATTTACTCGTAGCTTATTTATACCGTCAGTATTTCATCCAACGATACGATGTCATCCATTTACGTTCTAAAACGAAAGTAAGATCTTTGAATTTGAAAAAAATATCTTGACCCGTGAGGGATTTGAACCCCCGACCACCACACGACCAAATGTTTAAGTGAGCGTTCTAACCACTGAACTAACGGGCCTTCGTTTCTCATGCTGAAAATATCGCAAATATGTTGAAAAGCCGGTGAAATTACGTAGACACTGAGTCACAGATCCACAGGTCGAATTACTCATTGTTATGTCGGTTGTTATCTGCTACAAATAAGATTAGATTTTACCAAAAGTGCGAGTTCTGAAGCGAATGCAGCTATTCTAATGAGTAAACAAGTATCTATATTAAAAGAAAAACAAAATACCTGACTGCAGAAAAACAGTTATTGCAATCTAACTTATGATTACGTTACGCTTGATACGCTATTGAGTGTACGTTTTCTTGTGAGAAAGCATGCGTAAAGTCGCCGTAAAAGATTATAAATGCGCATTCTTTAGAATAATTCTAGTAAAATCTCTTGTTTATTACGAAAAAGTTCGTTAGAGGTTACGAAAAAACGCATTTTTTAAAAAATTTGTGAGAGATTTGTTTTTATTATTACAAAAAACACCGGACAAGTCCGAGTCAGACTCGCCCACCGAGGGTTCCGTACAAACTAGTTGATAAAAGGGGGAAATCATATATTTTTTATATTTTCCTTCATAAACCGAAAAATGTACATCGTAAAAATATTTAAAAACCTGTTTTAGCTTATGGTAATGAAGCTATTTTATATGATAACCCACATGATACGGTTCATTCAATTTAAAATTTGAACCCAAACCTTGCATAAAGACACTTCTTTTGTGATTAAATTAAAAATGTCCAGTTTTCGGATTTTTCCCTATATGTGTACTTTATCACAATGCTTCTTGCCAAATTTCATAGTTCTAGATTAACGGGAAGTACCGCAAAGATTTTGATTCCTTTGTGAGTGTCGAAATTGCGACATATTCGGCTGTAATTTTTTTTTACGAAAACTGAGAAATTTTATTTTCTTTCTGCAGCAAGAGACTATGGATCTGCGAATATGGTTTTAATTTAAACACAATACCTTCACGCGTTCCCGAGATAAAGGTCTTGACACCCGGATGGACGAACGGACGGACGGACTGACGGACAACAAAGTGATCCTATAAGGGTTCCGTTTTTTCCTTTTGAGGTACGGAACCCTAAAAATATAGCCTATGAAATTCAGGGCGTAAAGACGAATCTAACGACATCTCGCGCATCAAAATCGGTCTAGCCATTTAGGCTGTAGGTGATCATATAGAAACTTACATACATACACTCGAAAAACATAACCGTTCTTAGGCAGTCAGGTAAAAATTACATATAATTAGATAAGGTAAGTGCAATATAAACAACGATAAATCAAAAAGATTAAATGGTTTAGAAGATTTTTTTTAACAATCCTGCTGTCTGTCTCTCGAAAAAGTATAGTGGGAATTTATGTTCCATTATTTCACATAAAAATCGTAGTAACTACTGCAGCTGGCACTTACATTTGGCACTATCATTAGTAAATCTAAATAGAAACATAATCAGGACGAAACAATATTGGAAGGATTTAAAACCAAGTGTCAAAATCTAGATTTGAAAATTTCTGACGCAAGTTAATATAAATCCCCTTACAAAGAGCAGAACTATTAAATTTATTAGTAGTTTCTCCACTATGTCACGAATCTTTAAAGATATGCGTAAGGTCAATTTAAAAAAAAAACAGTTTGACCCGTGAGGGATTTGAACCCCCGACCACCACACGACCAAATGTTTAAGTGAGCGTTCTAACCACTGAACTAACGGGCCTTCATTACTCATGCTAAGACATATAGTAAGCAATGTGGAATACCCAATGAAATGACGTAGATAATTAATTAGTCACAGGTCCTGCATCAGTCGAATTACTCATAGAATTAACTAATAACGCCGGGTCCACATGCTTGCCAAACCTCAGCAAGCTATCACAAATTCAAATGTATAGATAGTGCATTTGCTCTGTCGGTTATTGTTGTCCATATCAAAGGAAGTTTGCGACAAGCGCTTGCGATGAATCCACATGTTTGTGTGTTTTTGATACGGTGATGCTTAAAAAAATGAGTAACTGGTCTTCACAAGAAATCTTGCATTTCATAGAATGCTATCAAGCAAAACCATGCATTTGGAACCCCATGGATAAGGATCATAAAGAAAAAATATATTTATAATACAAATACGCAAACCCGACATGAGCTTGACGTCCGTCATGCTTGCCTGTTTGCAATACACTCTGTTGTTTTCGCTAGCGTGTAAGCTATCACTTGTTAATTAGTGTTTTTGTATAGTGGTGTAAACAATAAAGAGTTTATCTATCTATCTATCTAAATACCGTCAGATCTGGAAATACATATATTTGACACCTATTTATATAGAATCTTGAACAGGCTCACTCAGCAGTGAGTGCACGAATTAAATCTTTGTTGGTCTTCTATCTAATTTAATGGCTGCCTTCACCTATGAATATTGTATTATTGTTCGTTGGCCCTAACTTCTAAACTTGCACTCTAGGTAAATTCTAATTTTATCTAAGTAACAATCGACCTATCGGCTATCAATGAGTAATTCGACTGATGCAGCACCTGTGACTCATTATCTACGTCATTTCATTGCGTTTTCAACATTGCTTACTACATATATATTTTAGCATGAGTAATGAAGGCCCGTTAGTTCAGTGGTTAGAACGCTCACTTAAACAATTGATCGTGTGGTGGTCGGGGGTTCAAATCCCTCACGGGTCAAACTTTTTTTTTAAAATTATTTAAATACTCTAGGTGACTTCTACGTAATTTTATCGGATGTTAATGGTTGTTTACCACATATTTTGGAATAAGTAAAGAAGGCCCGTTAGTTCAGTGGTTTCACTTAAAAATTGAAACAAGTGTGGTGGTCGGGGGTTCAAATCCCTCACGGGTCAGCAGCATTACAGCATTACATTATACTAATTTTATTTACATCGTATATCTTACATATTTATATATATATATAAAAGAAAGTCGTGTTAGTTACACCATTTATAACTCAAGAACGCCTGGACCAATTTTTATGATTTTTGTGTTTTTGGATTTGTCTTCTTCCGGAATAGGATAATAAGTATTACAATTATAATATTCATAAATTTAAAAAAAATATCAATCAAAACATCAGTCTAGCCGTTCATCTACCTACACTAATATAAAGAGGAAAGATTTGTAACTCAAAAACTACTGGACGGATTTCAAAAATTCTTTCACCATTAGAATGCTACATTATTCTTGAGTAACATACTTAGGTTATATTTATTATTAGAAAAAAAAATAGGGATCCCTACTAAAACTTCAATAATGTGACCCAAGGTGTAAAAAATGTCGTTTTAATGTTAGGGACATAAATGTAAGATTTAGGTCAACTAATAGATATAAATGAATATTGCCATTATAGTTTTGCAATAGGGATAAATTAAGGGTTATACACGGGGAGAGGGGAGTGAAAAGATTATACGAAAGTTCCAGGGTTGAATGTTAGGGTGGGAGTGGGGAAGGAGGGAGCAGGAGTGAAGTGGGAATGAAAAGGGAGCAACAAACCTGAGCTGGGAGCAAGGTGGAAGCGAAGCAGAAGTGGAACATGAGTCAGGTGGGAGTGCACTGGGAACGAGGAAAGAGTGGGAGAAAAGCAAGGGGGCATGGGACAAGATGGAACGGAACGGAACGGGGTGGGAGCGAGGTAAAAGCGGAACGAGAACAAAGTGGGAGTGGGACATGTGCGACGCAGAATCACGAGTGAGTGTAGGGTGGAAATGGTGTGAGAGTGATCTGAGATCGGGAAGAGCAAAACAGGAACAGTTTGGGAGCCCAATGGGAGTAGGGTAGGAGTGGGGCAAGAAAGGGATGGGAGTTAGTTTTATTCAAATACATAAATCTACGATTGGGTCAGAAGTTTGGTTGAAGCAGGACGGCAGTGCGGCGAGATTGAGCTAGGAGTGAAATACGAGCAGGGCAGATGTGGTACTGGAGTATTAGCTTGGTGGGGATGCATAGAGTGCGGGTAGGAGCGTGACATAAACGATTCTCTTACGCGTACGAAGTCGCGGCGGGCAGCTAGTAACTGATAAAAACTATACAGAGGGGTTAAAAAACTACTTCCGGTTAATAACTTAATTCGTTTGATGTTTTTCACACTTTCTCCGTTTTATCAATGGCTGATTGTAGTATATTTGAAATTGCTGAATGAAAACTACCTAAAATGCAAAGAACAAAGTTTGCTAAAACTCTAACTCTGTGCTTATAACATTTTATGTTATGCGTGCGTTACGAACATTCTCCTAGAACAATATCATCGCAAAGTATTCCTAAATGTATGTTGCTGTTAGTACTTCCACTTTATTTTTATTGCACGCCAACATGAAAACGATAAATATTTTAGTGGATACCAATTTAATAGATAGTTGGAGGACGTTGTGGAATAGGGTTCCGTGATAAATTTTGGCTATTACTTTGTTTCTGACCATTTCTATTTGATATACACTCTTAGTTTTTATTAACTAGCAATTATATTGAATGGCTCATTGTATTCATCTTTAAAGTTTGTATGCTAGTTAAAAAAATATGAAAACTTAGATAAAGAATAAAATGTATTAGTTTATAAAACCCGGACCCTGGAGTCTGTGGAGTTCAATTTTTCAAATGAAAAAAAATCTTTAAGGTAAACTTTTACTATGGATGACACTTTGAAATTGAAAAAAAAAACAGTTGTTTAAATAAAAGTTCCATTTTTCATTGAAAAAACATTCATTGAAGAGATGAAATAAAATAAAATATTAGAGATTGTCTGTTTGTTTAAGCGCGCTAATCTCTGAAACTACTGGTGCTCGCCTCTTATACGTTGCTGCGCCCGGCAGAATCCATGACATTTATTCGTACGGTATTTATATTTTCCCCGCCTTTGTACTTCTATTCATACATTGTCTGTGGAGTAATTTCGGTTTGTCGGTCCTCTGCTAAAACTTTCACTACCTTGTACGACATGGCATATGTCTTTTTTTTTACTTAAAACCTTAGACTTAAAACATTATTCTCGACCTTCCCGGTCTTCTTCTTTTCTAAATCTTGCTTTCTATTATGGTTTTTATGAATTCATCATGTCATATAAAGTGGCCAAACATCTTGCCTCTTCTAATCTCTATACTCTAAATAAGTGTTATTTCCTTTTTTCTGTCTAAAACCTTCTGATTGCTTTTCCCTTCTGTCTTACTCTATTTTGTACATTTATAAAAAATGAAATAAAATATCTAAATCTGAATAATTTGTGATGCAGCACCGTACTGACTAGCTTCCAGCTTCACAAAGTGGCAAATACCGGCCAGCAACCGGTCTATTTGCGGCCTGCTCTCTGTAAACAGCTCGGAATTGATTTTGAAGCTTATCGAACTGCTGCCGCCTCAGGCCGCTCGCTACATTGATGAAATTTTGTAATTTCGATCTAAGTAGTCTTCGCTGTGTGTGAGGGATTTATCATTCCCTATCAGGTATTAGGAATTTAACTGTGTGGGAACAGGTAAATCTGTAGTAGATCTGAAATTAAGTACAGTATCCATAGGCTTATAGATAATTAATTGGCTTGAGGCTTGGTAATGGTTTTCGAGTACAGATTTCGTTGTTATTGAGCTATGCCTCACGGTTTCAATGAGTAAAGAAACATGACAATGATAATTAATGTCTATCTTCGTCTCCAGGTTCACAGCTAATATCTTGAAAAGTTACTTGACCCTAATAGTAGCACGAAAGCTTCTGTACTAAAACGTAACGATCGGCTTAACCATTTGATCATGTCAAGTTCGGTTTTATAATGTTAGAAGAGAAATAAGTTTTGAAAAGTTTTGAACGAAACCTTAATCGCATTCTATACAATAAACAAGAATAAGTTTAAAACATTCAAAAAGCCCCGACAAAAAAAACGGCTGAACCGATTTTTATGAAACATATAGCTAAGAATACTCCCGACTAAATCACCCTAAAAAAACTGGACAAGTGCGAATCAGACTCGCCCACTGAGGGTTCCGTACAAACTATAGATATAAGGGGGAAATCATATATTTTTTTATATTTTCCTTCATAAGCCGCAAAATATAGGTACATCGTAAAAATATGTAAAAACCTGTTTTAACTTATGCTAACTAAGCTCTTTTATATGATACCCCCACATGATACGGTTAATTCACTTTAAAATTTGGACCCTCATTCCTTGCGTAAAGATACTATTTTTTGTAATTAAATTTAAAATGTCCGGTTTTCGCATTTTTTCCTTTATGTGTAATAAAACACAATGCTTCTTGCCAAATTTTCATAGTTCTAGGTCAACGGAAAGTACCCCATAGGTTTTGATTCCCTTGTGAGTGTCGAAATGTGTATTTTTACGACATATTCTGCTATAACTTTTTTTTACGAAAAATTTGAGAAATTTGATTTTTCTTTTTGCAGCAAGAAACTATGGATCTGCGTATTTTTAATTTCAACAGGATACCTTCACGCGTTCTCGAGATAAGGGTCTTGACACCCGGACAGACGGACAGACGGACAACAAAGTGATCTTATAAGGGTTCTATTTTTTTCTTTTGAGGTACGGAACCCTAAAAATCAAAATCAAAGTCGGTTTATCCGTTCGGGAGCTACGATGCCACAGACAGATACACAGATAGACATGTCAAACTTATACCACCCTGTCGTTTTTGCGTTGGGGGTTAAATAGTCTATGACACTCAGGGTGTAAAGACAAATTTAAAGACACCTCGCACATCAATATCGGTCAAGCCGTTTAGGCTGTAGACGATCATATATACATACACTCGAAAAACAACTCTCTTTGTTTCGCAATCGGGTAAAAATAATTTTTGCCTACTTTTTTCAATCTTGCTTGTCGCGAACTCTGATATAAACACCAGTTTGTCACCTTAAGAAAGCATCGCTTGGTTTCACACATTTTAAACATTTCCCATTCCAAGTCAAAGTGTTTCACGCAGCGCAATCCCTCAAAACGTTAAAAGAAATTGAAAATAAATAAACTTGAATCGCCTCTTGGAAATGAAGTCACAAGTCCCCCGAGACCGTCCAAAAGGTTAAGCCTTTAATTACACCTTCGACTTCAAATTTCCTTCGGAATTGAAGTGTAGACGGTAATTCTTGAGAGAAGTTTTATGGTATGTTCATCAGATGGAGGTTTCCAAATGAATTTGCGCGCCTTAAGGCGCCGGGATATGTACTGTATCTGTCTTTTTAACGTAAAATATTCATTATAAATAAATGAAATGCAAATGAACGGCAAATGCTTAGTCTGGGACGCCACGTGCGTTAGCACTTTCGCCGCCTGTCACTTGAGTCGCTCGGTCCACGCATCGGGGGCGGCTGCTGAGGATGCTGCGAATAAAAAACGCCAGAAGTATGCGACTTTGGAGATGAGGTATGATTTTGTACCCATTTCTGTCGAGACCATGGGTAGCTGAGGCTCTGAAGCCAAAAGTATGATTCACGAGTTAGGGCACCGGATAAGGGAAAAGTGTGGTGACCCCCGCTCCGGCTCCTACCTGGTGCAAAGGTTGTCCATCGCTATTCAACGCGGTAACGCAGCTAGCGTCATGGGTACTTACCCATGACGCTAGCTGCGTACAGCCCTGTACGCAGCTAGCGTCACCTGTACAGTTCGGGGCGGGCTTTTTGATTGAGCTTAACTGAGCTTACACGTTTTTTTTTTTTTTTTTTTATATAGGTATTATTAATTAAATGACGTTGTTGATGACTTGAATTATGTTTAGTGTTTTTATTATGTCAACTAATATATTTAGTATGTATAGATAGTTTATATATTATATTGTATTCACATTGTCATTTTCTATTATCTGTATAAATAAAATTTTATTTTGAAGTTGTAAATACTAAATAAATTAAATATTAATTATATTACAGCAAAATATTCGTATAAAAAAATGAATTGAGAAGAAAATGTTTTATATCTTTTAAAGTTTTTTAATAATTATCTTGTTTTAATAATTGCTAAACTATTAGTCTTAGTTGGATGTAGCGTCGTAATTTCTAAATTTACATAATTTACATTGAGTTCACGGTGAAGTCGGGCAAGGCACCTTAGAAAATTGTCAAGACGGCCGCTCTCTTTCGTTCCCGCTAATATATATGCACGTATGCATTTATGTTCATTAGTTTGTGTTCATCATAACTTCTAAATGACTTATCATAATTAGAGAAAAAAAAGAATAGCCGTGGTCATATGCTACTTTGCAGTATGTATTGTTTTGTTACAATAGGTGACATACGACCACGGTTATTCTCTGAACATCACTATGAATATGTATGAAACACAACAAATTATTTATTAGATTTTCTTGTTTCATAATTTTTAGAGCGTGATTTTTCAGTAGTCAGGTTTTAGTTTTTGAACGTATTTTTTATTTTCTATAATGTATATTATGAGTAATAAACACAATGTGAAGATTGAATTTAATATCTTTAAAAAAGAGGTCATGCAAAGCAGCAATAGCTCTTACCTTGGCGCCTTAAATTAGTCTTAACAACCTTCTCTCTTCGCAGGCCATTAAACAAGGGATTAGTTGCCAGTTTCGGCGAATAAAAAGAGGTGTAATAGTTGCAAGATTGAGGTGAGTTGGCTACGACCACGGCAACTGGTAAGGCTATTTGCGTGAAGTTAGCGCCCCCTCTGCTACACCCTTCGTCACGACTTAATGAACTCCCGGGAACTACTTTGTACTACCCTTCAAATACGTGTTAATACTGTCTTGTTTTATTATGAAAGTAACTTGTAAAGTGGTTTTAGTAAAATTTATAAATAAATAATAGATGAGAAAAAATTATTCATCCTCACTTTACGTGTACCCAAATTTTTTTTCAAGATTTTATTCTACCATTTTGTTGGCGTGATAAATATACACTAAATTACAAATTTCTAGTTTTTCTAGTCATTGAGGTAAGCCGCAGACTGACTGACTGACTGGATGGACATGGCGAATCTATAAAGGTTCGTAGTTGACTAGGGAACTCTAAAAACTAAAAAAAAAACGACTTCAATATACGCAATTAGTTTACTTGGATGGTATTTTTTTCGGTTTTTTGTTATAAAAACCAAAGTAACGAACCGGTTTTGATAAATTTTTGTATGGGACCACCTTTGAGGTATTACCTACCAAACAAAAAAGAATGATCAGAATTTCACAATTGGCGGAGTAATCGCTGAACAAACATAAAAAAACATACAATCGAATTGAGAACCTCTTTCTTTTTGGAAGTCGGTTAAATAATGGATATGACCTAAATCTGTCACGAAACTGACATGATATAAGTTTGTGCTCGCGAGTTATTCTGTTCGCAGATTTTCTGTAAACAAAAATGGGTTAATAAATACTTTAATCCAACTCGGTAGTGTTAGAAAAGCAGCAACGCTGTATCAGATCCAATGAACAATGCAGAGTGTTGGTAGATTGCGATTACATAAATGATCAGGCAATCTTTCCCTAGACGGGTAATTAGAGGCAAATTGCGCCTTGGGTGGTACAAGGCGTCGCCAAGCTACCTACACTAAATGTATATATATTGATGAAATAAAAAAACACACCTCATTTTTAGGGTTCCGTACCCAAAGGGTAAAACGGGACCCTATTACTGAGACTTCGCCGTCTGTCCGTCCGTCCGTCCGTCCGTCTGTCACCAGGCTGTATCTCATGAACCGTGATAGTTAGAAAGTTGAAATTTTCACAGATGATGTATTTCTGTTGCCGCTATAACAACAAATACTAAAAAACAGAATAAAATAAATATTTAAGGGGGCTCCCATACAACAAACGTGTTTTTTTTTTGCTCGTTTTTGGTCGATATTGATAACGGACACAGGCAGACGCTTGAAATATTACAGAATATTATTAACTTTAAAAAAAAAAAAAAAAAAAAAAATTAAGGGGGGCTCCCATACATCATGATTTTTTGCCGTTTTTATAAATAATGGTACGGAACCCTTCGTGCGCGAGTCCAACTCGCACTTGGCCGGTTTTATTATTTTATTTACGAGTATTCATGACCATGGAAATAAGTCCTTTAGTCGAAAACACACCTCAATTAGTAGGTATACCAAGCTTGCCAAAAGTAAGGTAGTAAGTTTTGTATTTAAATGCGTATTTCATTAACAAGGCCTAATATTTTCTAGTTTTATGAAAACTTACTTTTTTTTTATTCGAAAATAGGCTTGATTCTTGATCGTTAACTTGCCTGGTGCTAAACTACAGTTACGGTTTACGATGAAGCGCTACGTATTTTGTCTACCTTAATATAAATATAATAGAAGAACTTGTTAGCATCAGAATCAAATATTTTCACGCTTTCTCTATATTTGTGTTTGCATCGCGCACACGCGAATCTCAATACATAATCTACACAGTAGAGTAAAAGCCTGAACGTAGGTAGAGGTACATCGAACAGCCATGGGCTCTAGAAACAATGTAGAGTTTATAAAACCGACAGAGTCGCTATCAAACTAGCCTCGAACTGCGCTGTAATTCCTTGCTCAGCTCTACGTGTAGGTACTCTATGTAGGTACGTACCTAGCTTATTTATATGTGTATCTTGTACACATACGGGAGTGGTTACAGAGGTAAGGTTTTATTACACTATACCAGTTTAATGAAGCGTTTAAGTGTATTCGTCTGACCACAGGGAAGCATACGCTTTTGACTGGCCTTGTGGCTCAGTTGGTAGTGTGTCTACGTCTACCTGCTGAACTGAAAGGTCGTGGGTTCGATCCCCACCCAGGGCAAACATTTGTGTGATGAGCATGGATGTTTGTTCTGTGTCTGGGTGTTTCTATGTATCATATGTATATATTTACAAAAAAATAAGTATATAAGTATATGTATTCTATCAGCCATCTAGTTCCATAGAACAAACTTTGCTTAGTTTGGGCTAGATGGTGTTGTGTGAAATGTCCACAAATATTTATTTATTTTATTATTATTTATTAAACTCATATTAATTGTTAGACATAAGTAGTGGAACTCAGTGGTACACGGTTTTTCCTATCAAGTTACACTTTTATACATAATTAGTGGGGCTCAGTGTATTAAAAATAACTACAAGGAACAGTGTACCTCGTTGTTTTATTATCTACGATTGACCTCCAATTCACCTGATGTCAAGGCGGTGTGGCTGAGGATGAAGCTCGTCGATCAAGAAGATATCTATTCACTCTAGCGTCGAAGATTCCAAGATTGTAGCTCTAAGGAAACAGAGATGGCTGCAAAGATTTACTTTCCTGTGCATTACGCATCAAGAACGTGGACCGATAACGCTGTGTCATAATATTGACATATTATATAATTTTTTTGTCAAATGCTAGGCATGATCCATCAAAATGAAAAAGAAAATGGTTACCTGTAAAGTCGGTTTACGGACGATAATTTTACGTGATACCGTCATGATAGATGCGTCACAAACCGAACACTTTGGCCGATCGTGCCTCTCTATCGCTTGTTCTGTGCTCTCGCTTGCACGCTCGGCTCAGGCGGAACGTGACAATGAGTCGTGCTGTTTCGTGCGCGCAGCCGGCGTTGATTAATTTAAAAGACGTTATCACTTCAAAAAGTAAGTATCCTCCTGCATTTCTAAACTAATGGACTTCAAATTTCATGAATAACTGTAATTAAATGCAAAATTTCTACTATTACAAAAATAAGTATTCTATGGCATTCGGGAAGTAAACAATAATATAACTTGCATATCAAAAGGCATTAAAACCTTTAGTTTTTAAGTTTTCAGTTTAGTTGAGATTGTTTCTATATTACTATTTTTTTTTTTATTATAGAAATGTACATAGGTACATACACACATATACACATATATACCCGTCCACATATGACACTTACACCCGAAAAAACAAATCTTTTTTCTTGCTCCGACTAAGCAGAAACATTTAAAAATAATGTACAGTTCAGTTTCAGTTCTATGAATAGCTGATTGATGTATGTGAAGGTTCTCCACAAGTAAAGCCGATGGTAAGCCGATAATCTTCAACTAGTAGGTACGCCCGTCACTGTCTCAGCTACTCCAGCGGGGCTAGCATGGAAAGTAGACAAATAACAGTTTTTCCACCATTTTATGTATGGACTGACTACTACTGATCTACCATATGCTACGCCAGCTGCTGGCCTAGCATATGGTAGGTAAACAGATTTTATCCACATTGTTATGTCAGTTGTCAATGTCAGTACATACTTTATTTCCACTGAATGGTGAATAAAACGGTAGAATGACTATTTGTCTACATTCCATGCTCACCCCGCTGATTGGAGGCACTATATCCACTATGTACACCTATTTATTTGAAGTAAACAAGAAATTTCGCGAGAACGTACAAATCCGACTACACTCAAGCTTACGGAGCTTTCGCTTCCGCGATGTTTACACTGTATGGACCCTGTATGAAATCGGTAGAATATTTCCCGGATTCTCTATCAAAATAGCAGTTTCATCTAAACATCGTATGTTCGATGACTTGCTCTTTTCGCCATTGTGAGGTCCGTGGGTTGCGAAAGTCAGCGAGTAATTTTGTTTCTTTGTTGTTCTTTGTGAAACATCTAAAAGGGAACATCTCTTGGTGGCTCTGCGACGCCTTGATGAGATAACAAAATAATGTTTGGTAAATTATTGTGTAATATTAGAAAAAAAAAAATTTTTTGGTGTCAACATGTGTGTGTTTGCTACATTGGCAGTTGATGGGATCTTCGATGGGCATTTGCATAAATTTCACCATATCAGTAACTCTTTATCCGACTTTTCAAAATGTTTGTCTATTTCTATAAAAAATACATTTATTGTTTTTTATTTAATTAACGGTTTTACAGATTTTAATGTATAAAGTATAATTTAGGTACGTCGTATTCGTTCTTCTTGTGCCATGCACGAGTTACATTTTGCGATAAATAAGAACACTAAAATATGTATAAATGTAAGTAGTAAGTAATGTGAGTAGTATGTAAAATACTAATGACTCACTGTAAATTGAACCCTGAGAAGATGGCACATTAATAATTTCGGGGTCGTAGTTAAAAGTTCTAAATACTCGAGTTATATGTTTATATTTTTATTTACAATTTATTTTTTATTTCCACAAGATTTAGTAAGAGATACACTGATCACAATTTCTTTAAAGATTCACCGCTATCAAGACAAGTTACGTTTTGAAGATATTCAGTTTTCAGCTACATTTTTACCGCATCCTATCGCTACAATAGCGCTGTTTTCAACATTGTATTGCAAAAATTGGGTAGAGGAATGGTTTATGAGTATATCGACGAACATATCCCGACATACATATCCCGCCGACAGGGCATTCAACAATTTACTCTCCTTTTGTTTCAATCCACATCATCATAAATAAGTTTTCATGTTTGTTTGAACACCAAGTTTAGTGGAAAGGATCAGCCGCTTCGTGTTAGATTGTAGACGGGAAAGGGTCTGATGGAACGAATATCCATCTTCAAACATCGGATAGACAGCTTTCTAGTGCTTGAATTTGAAATTCTCTCTCTGACTTGAAAATGGTTTTAAAACGTTTATACTGGTTTTAAAAGAGGAGGGCGCCACCAATTCTTCCTAAGTCTTTATTTATGTTTGTTCAGCGATAATTATTTACCTTGTGCGATTAAGATGATTCGATTTTGCTAAAAGATTGATATCTCAGGAACAGTACAATTTTTTTATTTCAATAACTCCACTTATATGAAAGTAAAGATTTATAAAATCATAAAACTTTTTTCAAATAGGAACTAAAATCAAACGATAAATTCTTTACCATTGTCCGATTGCAGCTATTATATGTAATTTTGTTACCAAAATAATGACCTATACTTTAGTTCAGTAGCTTAGTACTTTAGCTCCAATAAATAATATTAATGTTCCAGCTCCGAGTAAAAATACGACTTGCATATTTTATAAAAACATATTATAATATGTACTTTCTTCAATTTTGAAATCGATTTTATTTTGTTATGGGAAATTTGTAAACACAATGATATTTATGTGTTTGCTTAGCGGAAAATTTATGATCATCAGATGATCGCTGGTTCAGCAGTTATATTTTGAATTACCACCAATATTCCCCAGATAATGGGATGTTTTCCCATCGCCTATGAATATTATAATGGAAGGAAGCGAAGGGTCTTTGAGTCGCGATGACCACGCCAGAATTTGTGCTTTTACCACAATCTTATGAATATATTATTTGAAATATGGTCAGGGGTTCTGCAAGGGTAGATACGCGTCGCATAATTGCACTTTTTTGATGTAGAACTGAAATTGTTGTTGCATTAAATCTTTGTAGTCGAGTAGCTTTTGTTATAGGAAAAAAATAAAATTAATTAAAAGTATTTTCTCTCAAAATTAATATTGCCATGATTAAAGTTTGCGCTTACACAGAACACAGATTTATTGACCATTTAAAAATTTCTAAATTGCACATTACGTCTAGATTTCTATCACTACAATTTTGGTGTTCCACAACTTATAGGTTCTTACAATAACATTTATATAAATCCCGTGTAAAGCGTTTTGTTTCAGAAGTTGAATACTAGACAAAACGATGTTATTTTTTAGATTTTTTTGTATTCTAAAATAGGCTTGCGCTTGACCGTCAACTCACCAGGTGTTAAGCGACAGTAACGGTCTACAGTACTTTTTTTATTGTACTCAATTTTTTTTATCAGTCCTGTTTGTACAAACTGTCCCACAGCTGGGAACGGGCCATCTTCTCATTGTGAGAAGGGTTAGGCCATAGTCTGCTACGCTGGCCAAGTGCGGGTTGACAGAGTTCACACGTCTTCAAGATCATTGAGAACTCTGAGACATGTAGGTTTCCTCACGATGTTTTCCTTCACCGTTTGAAGTTGACGGCAATCAAAAATACGCACATAACTTCGAAAAGACAGAGGTGCGTGCCGTGGGATTCGAACCCAGGACCTTCAGTTCGCAAGTTAGACGGTCTCCCGACTAGGCTGCCGGAAACTATATCGACTTTATTAGCTACAACAAACCAATATACAAACTAAACTACAAAAAAAAAAGCAAATGTTTCTTACTGCGCCTATTATGAGCATAATTTATTGCCATATTGAAAAAAAAGTAAGCGTGGTAAAGTTTGCGATGTTAGAGTGTAAAATGTGGGGTAAAACAGGATCATAATCAGATTACCTCACGTTCCCTATCCGGTGCACGATGCAGCGCCGGCAGCACGTAAACTCATTACATTTCGATTCCGCCGAGTTCTCGTTGACAAACATTTGTCTATTCTGTGGTTCGCTGGATGTTCGTTGGCTTCGAATATTTTTTCCATTCGATTGTATTTGGTTTTTATGTGACTTCAAACGTGTAAATTATAGTCATTGGTTTAAACACTAAAATATTAACTACTACTGCTATAAGTATACTATTATAATTGTTTTATTAATTTTCCTTCGGAATATTTATGACTTAAAATTTATATTAAGTTATTAATATACATTTTAAGTTATAAGTAACTTAAACTAGTTACCGCTACTATTTATACCTGAACTTCCGGGATATTAATAAAATTTTATTTGAAAAATAAATTTGGTTTTCGGGGAAATTATGTTCGGTATTTCACAAGTATATATGTATGTACCTACGTATTTATGTGGGTATGTATTTTTGTATGTTTGTGTCTATATAATCGTCTGCAGCCTAAACGGCTTAACCGATTTTGATGTGCGAGGTGTCGTTAGTCTTCACTTTTGAGGGTCACAGGCTATATAGCCTGTGTCCCCAGTATTTTTGCAATAATAATAATACATCTCTCGCAAAAATGTTTTTGTTTTAATATAGATACTTGATAAACTACAGTATGTTTGCATTTAGAACAAACAAGGGAAAAATGAAAAAAAAACTAACGTCTTTATTGAACAAAACAATGAAATAAGGACAGCAGCACCCTTTGTTCTCGCACAAAATAATGAAATAACGATAGCAGCGACCTCAGTATAACATTAGTTCTCTATCCGAACAGAGTATAAAATAAAAACATGAAAAAACTATGGGTCACGTTTGTTTTGAGCCGAAAAATCCGACTATAGTTTCAACCGCATTCGGCGGTCTTTTTCAAAGGAGCAGCGCAAACGTCACTCTCGGTCGGTGACTGCAATACGAGACACGTCACCGACCGAGAGTGACGATAAATGCGGTTAAAACTATAGTCGGATTTTCGGCTCAAAACAGACGTGAGTGACCCGTAGTTTTTATTTAAAATGTGTGAAAACCACTTTAGTTTCTATAGTAAAAGGGTATATCAATATAGTTTTCTTCCTAATCGCTCTCACAACCAGGGTTCGGTCTCATTCCTGTGACATGACATTGGTACCGTGATCTGATGTCGGCACGGCGCAGAAACCAATTACGAATTACCACGTCGGTGACTCTGGCTGGAAAACGGAGAAAGCGTCTGATCGCAGCGTTGTTGGATGCCGGCATCGCGCGTCGGGCCATGGGACAGGGTTCTTATGGGGGCTAGTAACTCCCTTAGTAGTTAGTAGTAAGTAGTTTCCAAAACAAGCACTTTTATACAGAATTAGTCAGTTTCCAGTATCAAACACCAAACTAACACAGCGTCATTTGCTTTAGAAACTACAGTTTTCCGCGATAGTTTCCCGTTTCGGAAACCATGAGTTCACGATAAATTGTTTGCGCAACGCCTAACAGAAAGTTAACTGCAAAAATGAAATCCAACCCCAGCGATCGGAATTAAAAAGTTTCCTATTTTTAGTCAACTTAAATAATCCCGATAACTTTACCACGCCGGGAGAAAGAAGCAATTGTCCGGGAAAGTTTACTCTAGAGTGCCTCACCAGCACCTAAGAAAGCCAATTTCCAGGGGTTTGCAAACTCGTTTTACAAAAAGGGAGCTTAAAAATCAACCAACCAAGATTCTATTCAGGCGCGAGGTGTAAGGCGCCAGTCGTTGAATGCAGCGCCCGCTCATTCCCCACAATTGAAATGGTAATACGGCCCCGGCTTCAGGTCTAATCGCTATGCAAATGCCGGGTCTGTAGGTACCTATTTACTATAGAACCTATGGTATAATTAAGTTCTAAGCTCTTTTTATTAACGGAAAAGTGCATTTATTAACTGCAACAAACCAATATACAAACTACATAACTAAACTACTACACAAAAAGCAAATCGATTACCACAGACCGACAAAGTTCTAAAGACAATTCTGCTCTAACCTACATAATACCAGTTGGCAGCGTATCCTATAAATACAGCTTGGAATCTTCAAGGAAGTGAATAGATATCTTCTAGATCGACGAGCTCCATCCTCGGTCACATATCAGGCGAGTTAGTTATACGCACCAGTACTTTGGTGACGCGTCGCATCATCGTTTTTTTTAAATTAAATGAGTTCTAGGTCACCAAATAGGTACCTAAAGTCTCGACAGCAAACGGCTCAAATATCTAACCTAAGTTCTGGTAGTAGAAACAAATGGGTAATACAGAAGAAGATCGGCAAAGACCTGATAACATTTTAGTCAAATCAAACTATATAGCTCAGAATTATATACCTATTATTAAATGAGCCCCGCCGTGTCATTCGCTATCCTGCCGGAACCTTTAGTTTTTCGGAAAAAGTAGCCTATTATTTATTTAAGGGTATAAGCTCCCTCCATACAAAATTTTATGTAAATTGGTCTAACCGTTTTTGAGTTATAAATGGGCTCACGAACCCGACTTTGTTTTATGTATATACTCGTAGATAGATGAAAGTGAAGAATAGGAAATGAAAGTCTGATTTCGTCGTTCGAGTCGTGTAGTGAGTTTTTTTGGTAAAATAATATGAAATTATTTGGTAAATGATATTAGTTTCTTAAAAAGTTGTTAGAAAACTTTTCAAGATTTTTTTTTCAGCTTTTGATAAATATAATCATAATTTGCGACATTTGTAAAACACACGGGAAGAAGGGAGAGAGAGCAGTTTACCAGTACATAGCAGTGCAATGAACATTTGTATTCCAAAAAAATTATGGATACCAACTTTCTCTCATTCTTTTTTCCCATTAACTAGGTTAGCGGAAATATAATATCTTCAGATCATTAACACCCTGCTAACTTCATCGCTTGTACAAGTTGGACTCTAGCGGGAGTCAAGTTCCCGAGTTTGTTTAGCCGAAGTTGATCGGACGAGATATGCAGCTTACAGCGGACAAGTCAGCACCCGGCTCGTGAGTGGAATTATAATAACACGCTCACTTATGTTAGATTAGATTAGATAACGTAGATTTAATCCTGAACATCATCTCGCTTCTTACTTTCTATATATATAATATTCTAAGGATTATAAAACAAGTGTAACTACGTATGTTTATCTGTCTGTTTGTTACCTTTTCACGACCAAACGGCTAAACTGATATCTGAGAACCTGAGACGAACATTAGCTATATTTTATCATCACTGTTACCATTCACCATCATCATCGTTTTTCATCACCGTGGAGCACAGCTAGTAATATTGTAACTACGAGATACAATAACAGTTATCGCGTTATACAGATATCGCGTTATACAAACTGGGCTAATGGGGCGTCAGAACCATAGATTTCTAGGCCCTTTTTGCTGCAGCACAGAATTCAAGGCCCTATTTGGTGTTGCACAGGATTCGAGGCCCTGTTTGTTGTAATAAAGAATTTGACGCCCTTTTGCTCCGTAGGATAGCGGGTGAAACAGAGTTAGTTTAGTAAATAAAGGGTTAATAACAAGCGGCATGTATGTAAATGCGAGCTGTTTGTGAAACTGAAACATTGAGCATGCAAGGCACGGCTGTATGCAGTGCAAACAATAAACGCAATACAAATAAACTATTCCGAGAGTCGTGCTTATTTTTTAAATCAGTGCGTTCTCAACTTTGTTCAGATTCATAGGTTTGGAAATAATAAAAACAGCGGAATTACTTTACGTCCTACACGTCTACCTTATCAGCCTACAGCTTTGGTTTCCAAAGTTTACATTGTCATAGTTGATGCTGCTGATTACTTTCTCTCTCTGGATGCAGATTTTCACTTGGCTACTACTTTGGATATTGTTAATTTATGAACATTTCATTTTATTATAATTTAATTGACTGTATTATGTGTAAGCAACGACTAAATTATTATTAAATAAATACGTACAAACCATACGATAATATTTTACTTCTCATTGTCCATGTAGTACCATGGTACTAAAGTTAATATTATCGTATGGCCGATATCTGACAACGTGCACGTTGTCAAATTATAATAGAATCGAACAACTTTATTGTACATCCATACAGAGTAACTTAAATATAGATAATAAACGATAGATTTCAAAGTTTTTAAGCTTTTATTTTGCACCTGTCCTGGTAATAATGTGTTGATAAATAAATGTTTGCATGTCAAATACCCTCCCCTTTGCATCATTGAACTGAATAAATACATGGGTAAATCAGAAAACAATCGGAATCTAGTCGGAAAAGCTATTTTTTATGTATTTAATACTGTGAGATCGATCACAAGAGTTAAATACTTCTGTTAGGACAAAATATAAGGCTGCAAAGGATGCCCTATTGCGTTGCGATATGACCTATTTATTGACCAAGTGAGCGAAGGCGTACAAAGACCTCAGCAAATGAACTGGCAAAATTTTCTTTTACCTGTCTGGATGTTTATTGGTACCGCGTACGTACAGGTTGCATTTGTCAACCAATCTTTACGAAACTCAATATATAAGTTTTATATTTTTTTACATTGTTTGATAATATTGGATTGTAAGACTGGTACACAATTAAAAAATAAAGGGTTCCGTACTATCATCTATAATACTACAAGGTTTAGTTCTGTTTATAAAATAACGAGAAATCAACGAAATTCCAAGTAGTAAATTGCAAACTTATAGGTAGGTTTTCGATACACATCCGGGCAGCATGACGACGCTCGCGCGAATACGCGCGGTTATGGCTCGCTCCGTGATGTTACCTCCCCCGCTACCCGCGCGTTCGCGCCACCACCACACCGCGGCGCGGCGCTCACACCGCGTTTAGATGCACGGATTATTTTCATTTTGTGAGTTTTTATGTATTAGATTAGGTATTTATTTTTATAGTTAATATATTTCTAAATATTTACTTACAAATATTCAAGTTTCTACCTGTTAATTAAGATCGAGTAAAAATTGTTTAAAAATTACGTTTGTTGTATGGGAGCCCCCCTTTAATATTTACTTTATAGTTATTTAATTATTTATTTTGAAAGGTAATATACAAGTAAGTATTCTGTAAAAATTTGAAGCGTCTACCTGTTACCGTTTTTAATATTGAGCAAAAAAATACTAAAAAAACACGTTTATTGTATGGGGACCCCCCTTAATATTTTTTTTTTTAATTTTTAGTATTTGTTGTTATAGCGGCAACGGAAATACATCATTTGTGAAAATTTCAGCTTTCTAGCTACCACGGTTTATGAGATACAGCCTGGAGACAGACAGACAGACAGACAGACAGACAGACAGACAGACAGCGAAGTCTTAGTAATAGGGTCCCGTTTTTACCCTTTGGGTACGGAACCCTAAAAAAGAGCAAAATCGGTCAATGTAGGATCTCGGTTAAAATAAGAAGTTTGCTTTAGACCATTAGTTGGCTGATATTGATAATATTTGGCAGAAACATTCGAATATTATATTACTCAATTCTGAACAAAAATTTTGAATAGGTCTCACGAGCACAGACTTATTGTTGGAAAAAGTTGTGCTCGCGAAGTCTACTGTTCGTAGAACTACTAGTATAATAGACACGTACAGGTATAGATTGTATATCGAAACCTTTCGTAGTCAATTAAATGGGCATTTCTTCAAGCTCCAGTTTCCTTTTGATTAATCTGGTAGGTTTCCTTCCATCATACTAAAAATAATATGATTTAAGAAACCTACTACAGGAATCAGTGCTTTCCCGGATTCCTCTGGTTTGTTTTCCTTTAAAAATATTATCACAGTATGATAAAAGAAAACCTTCCAAATGAATCAAAAGGAAACTCGAGCTCGAAGAAATGCCCAAATACGTATAGGAAGTCTAGCTTTATATTCTTCGTGCCTATTTAAAGATACGTGCGTTACATCACAGACACAGACGAAACGTGCTGATATGTGTGTTACATAAATTTCCGCCGCTCGCTGTAATATTTTTGCGTGTTTCCTTTTCCCTGGAGTCGTTTTACTCCCATTGCCTATTGAATTTCGCTGACGGCACAAAACGTGTGGATTCCACTCCAGCGAGATGCTCAGCATTATATTACCTTACTTACATATTTTAACTGTACTCATGAGATATCTAATAGCTTCCTAAGTGCCTCTTTTCTGATAGATGTAGGTAAATGGATGTCTTCATATGTTTTCTAGGTAAACACGCTCCTTCGTGGACCGTACCACTGCTCAACAGCTGGTTAGTGCGCTGACTACCTCTCGGTCTATTTGTTATCTATTCGCGACCAAACGGCTGAACCGATTAGTATAAAATTTGGTACAACAGCAGCTGAGAATACGGAGACGGACATACACATAGACTATAGTTTATAATCATCATCATCACCGTTTTCATCACTACACAGGTGTAACCGCTGGGCCAGGGGCGTTTTTGTTGTTAAGAAACCCAAATTTTACGAAACACGCATTTTTTCATATAAAAAGAGGCTTTCCTTTTGTATGAAAAAAATGCACAATCAACAATCCTCTTAAACGTTGTTACGGTATACGAGCGCTTACATCGAATACATCGCTATATAAAGTATGAAGGCAAGAAGTGTGAGAGAAATAGGTACTAAATTCGGATTTCGATGAATAACTAGTAGAATGGTTGGCTAACTATGACACTCAAGTTTGACAGCTTTGAGTATAGTGGCACTGAAGTGCTGAAACTTTACACCTCAACTTTCTTACCTTGGAGAATTGGATGGCTGCATCGGAGTACCTGTTTAATGTTCATGTTCAAACTTGCAAGTTATGTAACCGTCACGTTATGCAGTAATGTTCTAACATTACACTGTGTCTTTAATTGTAAGCTGTTTGGAAAATTCGCATATTTTTAGGGTCCCATACTAAGGACGCGGGAGTCTATTCGTGAGACTACATCTATCCTAGACTATCTGTCTGTCTGTCTGTCGGCCCTACACTTAAACGGCTGTATCTTTGAACGGTATAATAGATACAAGTCTCAAAATTGGCAAGATTGTGGTTAACTTTGATGTAAATTTATAAATACTAAAAACTGGTTAAGAGCGAGACAAGCCTGAGTAAATAATTTTGAAAAAACGGGATATTATTGTGGGAGAATGTGTGCAATATGTGTCAATTTATTATCACCTCTTTATTGACGCCACAAAAAATAAGTGGCCAAGACAGTGTATAGACACGTGTAGGTATAGTAGAGTTCCGTAGCTAATGCTATAGGTAATTTAAAAAAAAATAAAAAAAATACTACTACATTTTGTAGTGGTTTACATGACACATCTACCTACATGCTAAATTTCGTTTATGTAGGGCTGATAGTCTCTGAGCAAACTGACTGTGACATACGGACAGATATAAATTATAAGGGTTCCTCGTAGTTACAAACGGCACTCTAAAAACCCGTTCATCTCAAGTTCACGACCCGCCTCTATCCCGCTTCTTTGACCAGATGGTCAAAAGAGAGATGTAAGTTTCTACGATAATCCCATAATTTATTGCAATTTATTATTTTGATGATTAAATAAGTTAATTAGGGTTAATTCCCCTCTGATCTAAAGATACAATAAACTACTTGAATTAATATTTATTAGTTTAAATTTTTGTTCGTTTTTAGGGTTCCGTACCTCAAAAGGAAAAAACGGAACCATTATAGGATCACTTTGTTTTCCGTCTGTCCGTCTGTCTGTCTGTTCGTCCGTCCGGGTGTCAAGACCTTTATCTCGGGAACGCATAAAGGTATCGAGTTGAAATTAAAACCATATACGCAGATCCATAGTTTCTTGCTGCAAAAAGAAAAATAAAATTTCTCTGTTTTCGTAAAAAAAAAAATACAGCCGAATATGTCGTAAAAAAGGCACATTTCGACACTCACAAGGGAATTAAACCCTATGGGGTACTTCCTGTTGACCTAGAACTATGAAATTTGGCGAGAATTATTGTGTTATAGTACACATATGGGAAAAAACCCGAAAACTGGACATTTTTAATATAATCACAAAAAAATTGTGCCTTTATGCAAGGAATAAGGGTCCAAATTTTAAAGTGAATTAACCGTATCATGTGGGGTATCATATGAAAGAGCTTCATTAGCATAAGCTAAAATAGGGTTTTAAATATTTTATATTTTTCGGTTTATGAAGGAAAATATAAAAAAATATATGATTTCCCCCTTTTATCTACTAGTGTGTACGGAACCCTCGGTGGGCGAGTCTGACTTGCACTTGTCCGGTTTTATTCTTAGCTGACTATACTCTCCATAACAAACCAACATGATGAGTATCAACTTTATAGCTCTATTTAGCGTGTTAAGTCAAGGAGTGCTAATTAACTTTTTTTTACATATTATGTAGATACATAATTGGGTGGCACAAAGAAGGCAAATATATATCTAACGACACCTTGCACTCAAAATGTTTAGGTCACATAAAGTAATAAGCATAAAGAGATACATAAATAAATAAAAACATATTGGTGGACATTTCACACAACACCATCTAACTATAAGCAGAGCTTGTACTATGGAAATAGAGGGCTGATATAATACATATATACTTTTTTTTTACCCATACTTAAGATACATAGAAACACCCAGACACAGAACAAACATCCATGCTCATTACACAAATGTTTGCCCCGGGTGGGGATCGACTCCACGACCTACAAAGCAGCAGCAACTCAGCAGGCAGACATACTACCAACTGAGCTACGAGGCCAGTGGCCAGTCAAACATACTTACATACATACACGCGAAACCTATCTTCGTAAGCAGTCGGTCAAAACATCTTCAATAAACCAATCATCTCAATTTTCCACGTAAGAATACCCCAAAATAGAGCTACAAATACCCGTAGACACGGTCCTATAAGCAGATATAATAAAAATATCAATATCAGTCGTATTTACGCAGCGGGCTATAAACCAGTAGGATAATGGGCAGTCCGGCTTATCGAGTCGTATCACGCACTTCGCAGGACAATATCGGCCCCCGGCGACGTTATTAGGCGCTGGAATGTGGCCCGATGTGGTTATTTTTCAATATGCGACGTGGGTAGCCGATGCTTGATCTGGAACGTTGGACTTTATCTACTCGATATACTCGTAGAGCAGCTGTGGGTGGATTGTTTAGTTTTTATGAGGCGGAGTTATGAGTCGAGTGGCTTATGGTTAGAGGGGTGTAAAACTGATGTGTTTCCCACTTCAAAAACGGAAGATTTTAATTCTTTTTATCAAGATTTTAATACTTAATGTTTTCGTAGGTTGTGTTGTTTTTCAGAGGTGGTCAAATCACAAGTAGAGTCATACATTTTTCAAAATGCCACTTTTCCTACTAGATGCATCTACTCTATCTTCTTTGTTTAATTTATTACGGTAATTTGGTAAAACATTGACTATTCTATGTATATCGTAAGATCCGAATCGGAAGAGGGCTTAAGAACTTAAGACTTAAGAAAGTGTAGTAGAACTGTGAGAAGTGAAAGAATGTTGAAGTTGAGAAAGGAAACGTACTGTGCTAACTTCATCTAGTAGTATAAGAGCAGGGAGATGGCCCTTATTCTGCCCTGGCAAGAAATTACCAAAAATGTACATAAAGTTTCTAGATTACTTGAACAGACTGACCTCACAAGCTCAGTTGACTTCAGCGTAGAAGGCAAATTAACTAACATCGGTCTTCTAAAGTTAGGTTCGATCCCTCTATAGGAAGAAAAATATCGAGACTAAATCCAATAACTAAATTTCAGTAAAGATGTAATTTTCCAACTAGCAGCCCTAACTAGCAGCGTCTGATGCAGTTTTGCTTCCGCCTCGTCGCTGTGGCCGGCGCGCGCCGGCCGCCACGTCGGAAATGAAATCCTTCGGTTCCACCGCTTTCAACCACTGGCTGCTAGAATTCCAGTCATTAATACTACACAATCTATGTATAGTTATTACTTATTGACTAATCGATTTCATATATTAGGTATTTTTATACAAAACACATCTACGTCTGACCACTGATTGTAAACGACGGTGGCTTCGTTTGGAGCAGGTCGACCTAAACGACATCCGTTCACTCTATATTGTGCTGTCCGTTGTTATTCTTCTTTTGTCTTTTTTTTGTATATATATTTTTCTCAAATATGTTTGAAAGTTCAGAATTATTTTGCAGTTTACAAAATTACGCCACACTTTCTGAGGTCTGGAAATGAACTTTGTTAGGGTAGCCAATGAAGTCGCAGGTCTTCTAAACTAATAAACTAAACCCATTTCTCAGTAACAGTGCTACAATATACCTAGGTCAAAAGCGTAACGAGTCGGCGATCCAGTGAGAACTATAGCTATACTTACTAGATGCAGTCTGCAATTATTCCAGCGAGTGTGAAATTCTTTCTTATTGTCTATCTTTGATAATGTATCAAATATAAGCAATAATGGAAATAATTTCTCGTTCGCTGGAATAATCGAGAATGGCATTGTTGCTTATGCATAGCATCCACATTCCAGGTGGAGGATTTAAAAAAAAAAAAAAAATTGACTTGTTTTCTGTTATTAAGCCACTCTTGCAGCCTACAATGAAGCGCGTTTGCCTAGAATTAATTTAAGTCGCGATTTGAAGACAGCCAGATTTATATCCATTCGAAAACACCGATTCAGAAATCGTATTCCATATTTTCGCAGTACGCACAACAAAAGTGGAGCTAAAATGTTGCGTTCGAGTATTTGGAATTTCATCGTAAGTATAGAATTTCCCAATCGTGTATAAAATTTATGAATAAAAAAACATACTAAGTTAATTTTATTTGCAATTAATATGACTTGTAAATTTATATTTACCAATAAATAACTTTGACTTATGCATAAGTATACAGCAGTGTATACTTATGCATATAATAAAGGAGCCTTATTGTTAAATCAATAACGTGTTCTAACTCAGTGAGCGCTTGTATCGAGAGCTTCCAAATCCATTTGAAATGTTTTTTAGCTCTTTCACAAACTTTGGACAGATACCCCTCGACCCACTTCATATTCACCTCAGGGAAGGATACAACTTTCCACGTTAAAAGCTTAAAAAGTTGAAGTTTTTTTGCTTTTTATTACTGACAACTTTTTGGGGTTTTACTCGTTATCCATATATCCGTTTAGTATACATATTTATTTATATATTTTTATAATATGCCAGTAGCACATTTAAGTAGGTAGGTATATTTATATACTCAAATATTTATTTATTTCGTATAGGTATACCACCAATCCAAACATTTTTATTTTAACCCAGTCCATCCTAAGGTTGTCTGGAAGAAATTGCTTCAGGCGATAAGACCGCCCATTGTACTGACAAACATTGTTTCAGTCTTTTTATTGTTTGTGTATTGTTTTTGTTGGTGTGCAATAAATATATCTATTATGTACCTTTAAACGAGCAATTCTTGTATATATGTTTAAATAATCTGAATCTCGGAAACGGCTCCAACGATTTTAACTAAATTTGGTTTGTAGGTAGATTAGGGGACGATAAATCGATCTTGCTAGGTTTCATTTTAGGAAACCCGGGTTTGCTTGTATTTTCAGTCATAAAAAATCCGAGTGAAGCTCGGTCGCCCAGATACTTATTATTCCAAAATATTTCTAAAATGTTTTAGCTATATCTACAAAGTCTTCGGATAAATCATAACATTTTTTTTGTATTTTTCTGGTTGCTGAAACTGTATTGTGGCAGGTTCATTTAAGAACTAAATCCAGAGTACCTTCTTAGCGCCCTGCACCGTGTTGACAAGAGTCAAGTGACAAGCTAAACATTTTCAAATTATGCCAAAATTGAAACGATATCGCGGCACACTGGGTCCTTCCTATATCATTGAATCATTACATCGTCTTCAATCATGCAATTATTTGATTCTTGCGGCGTGCGGCTGCTGATGCGTCACCGATGACTACCAGATCAAAGCGTGGCAGTGACTATGTCATAGCGATCACTAATAAAGTCTAATCAGCCCGACTACCTTAACTGGCTATCCCCGTCTAAAAAAGGACTCTACGCGACTCTCTAGTGACCGCTTTTACAGATTTTCAGCATTTAGAAATAGGGATTGTGTTGTACACTTGGTATGAACATTCATGCTCACCATCGAAGGCCTATTTTTGCTGCGATTTCGTATGGCGGTTCGTTCTCTTCCCTAACTCATGGTTGAGAAGGTCGATGGCTGGCACTTGCGTCATATTCGTGATTGGCCGCTTGCGGGACGCTGGTCTGCTCGTACTACCTAATGTACCTAATGCTCGTAATACCTATCGTAAAACCTAATACATAATGACTATAAATTAGATATATTATATCTAATTTATAATGTCATTATGTATATTAGGAATAACTTAGAACAAGTTTTAATAACAACAATTTATAAAAATTATAAAAGTCATGGAACACGGTGTCTGTGGAGCGGCAAATTTATATTTAAAGAAAACGATATATCAAGCTTGTTGAGAACAATTGTTAGTTAAATAGAAGCGGTAAACTGGATTACACAGAATGTTGTAATCCGCCTTATACGAGTATAAAGAAATACGATCAATATTATTAAACCAATAAAAAATTCAAAAACATTTTGAGCCCTGTAAAGTTCTGAAGGCTTGCAACAAAGTAAAACATTTATTTTAAAGCGGCATCAAAGGAAATCCTTCCTTTACTCCATTGATATTCTCGAAAAGTTAAAGGGCCAATTTCTTTTATCACGCGCCCTCTCGTAGATCCTTCGAAATGAGCTTTAAAATAAATAGCTAGTGGCCACAACAGATAAAAGAAAACGACCCTTTTCTATCTTGGAGAACGTTTGGAATAAGTACGTAGAGATTGAAAAAAAATTAGACTACTACCTCTTTAGCATTTTTTTTTTTTAATTTTCGCACCCTGCTTGTATTTGTAAGATCTTTGGCGTTTGAAGATTTAGTATGGATGTTATTTACGCTTATAATAGGGTATTTCTGCCTTCTGAGCTGTACGTTGGAAAACATTTGTGTTAATGCGTAACTAACGTAACATGTGTAACTAGTTGTGATGGTAGAATTACTTTTAGGTATATTTTTATTATTGGTACGTTCCCACGTATCTATTAGGTACTTACCTCACGGTAAGTAATAGATTTCAACGAGACTATTGGACTACGCTGCTCGTAGAAGGACAGTATGGCGGTGTTCGTGTTTTTTTATATGGCTGACAATGAATCTAGCTGGCTACGAACCATAAAATTTGCGCTGTAAAGAGGTTCATGAGTTTTTGAATAAATGTAAAAATGGTCATATAATTAAATCGATTTTTAGTCGACTTGCAAAAAGGAGATTCTCAATTCGTCGGAATCTTTTTTTATGTATGTTCTCCTGTTGTATGTTATGTATGTGTTATTAATCGAAGACACCAAGAATTATTTGAAAAATTCTTTTTTTGTTTTAAATGGTATACTTCCCAGGAAAAATATGTCATCCAAGTAAACCAATTGCGTATTTTGAAGTCGGTTTTTTATTTTTGAAACGATTACTTGTGTTATTTTAATAATACTAAGTACTTATATGATTTTTATAAACGTGTTAGTGAACTAAAAAATGTACTTAAAAATACTGCTTTTCAGATAATTTTGTGCAATTCGTGCATATTATACAACATTAAACAAGAGGGCGGTCGGTGACCAAACTGCTTTTCCATTATTCTGACGAATTAGGTACATGTATGTATGTGTTACTTTAAAAATGTTGTAGCAGTAGTTAGATTTCCTCGTAGGTCTGGTGAAAAGCACAAATACAAATACAAATATTTATTTATAACTCCATAGTTACATGTCAAATAAATTCAATAAACAGTGTATAGTACAATATACAACATTAATTCTGAGTCTTCGATAATAATAATAATAAACCCAATCTGTATTTTTTATTATACATTGTAAAAGGGCCTCTCAGTGTTGGTTTCGGCCCCACTGATGCCTTTCAAAGGTCCGGGCTTAGACCCGTGTATACATTTGAATAAAGAGAATAATAATAATAATTACGAACAAACTTCTGGCAATTTCAATATGTCATGATTGCACTTATACTATACTACACTTGAGAGCTAACTCTTACCTTCAACCTATGCCTTCAACGTAGAGTATACCTACACAATCGAGTGTTGAAATATTCAAATTTTGATTTCGACAGCTTGTTGATTTTATTTCAACGCAACATTGCTACTTTTAACCGACTTCGAAAAAGGAGGAGGTTATCAATTCGTACCGTATATTTTTTTTTATGTTACCGTAATGAACTTATTATGACAGTTATCTGAATTATAATTAGATAATTCATTTAAAAAAATACTATGCTCATCCAATATTACGTTATTACGTATAAAATATCATAATAACGCAAACTTTGGTTTATCCCGGAAGGAAAAGGCAAAGGAATCAAATCTCATATATGCAATGTCAGTTACTAAGCAATGTCACTACTATTCTACTATAACAACTACTACAACGGAAGATAGGCTTTATGGGCCAATCCCTAATAAGAATAAGAAAAGCTTTAAAAAATGTTTGCGCTAAACTTTTTCTCCTTGTCGATGATATTATTTTCAAAGTTTACGATTATTAGAGGCGCTCGTTTTTTAAAGCATTTACTACTAATATATCATCCTTGACTATATGCACTAAATACATTACTGTTGTTCTATTTCTTAACGTGGACTTATTCGTGTTAACAAGTATCAATGTTAAAAGAAAAACAAAATACCCGACTGCAGAGGTTTTTGCAGCCTAACTTACGATTTCTTTACGCTTAATACGCTGTTGAGTGTACGTTTTTTGTGAGAAAGTTTGCGTACAATCGCTGTAAAAGATTTTTGCGTATTCTTTAGAAAAAATCTAGTAAAATCTAACTAAAATAATAAAATAAATAATAACTAAAATCAATACACAAAACCGTCAAGATTGGAAATGTCGAGGGGAGGCCTTTGCCCAGCAGTGGGACACTACAGGCTAGCAACAACAACAACAACAACAACTAAAATCTAAATCTAAGTAAACGAATCTAACGACACATCTCACATCAAAATCGGTCAAGCTCTTTAGGCTTTAGGCGATCATATAGAAATATACAGATATACATACATACCCACATACATACATACACTCGAAACACCCCCCCCCCTTCCTCCCTCTCCTCCCTTCTCCCCTCTCCTTAAAACACAATTATAATGGTACATTTATTGGTGATTTTTTTGAGGTAGGAAATAGGTTTAATCCTGTTTTACCCGTTCCCGCAGGAATCCTGGGATAAAAAGTATCTTATGTGTTAATCCAGATTATAAACTACCTGTGTGCAAAATTTCAGCCAAACCCGTCAAGCCGTTTTATCGTGAAGAAGTAACAAACTAACACAAACTTCGCATTTATATTATAAGTGTGAAGTGTGATGTGATTTATTAGCATTTCCTATTCCAAACTCCAATAAAACATATAAGTTATATATATATATATTCGTAATCACCGTTAAAAATTCTTTATTTTGAAACCACACTCGATGTATTTTGAAATCATTTTTTTTTTTAATCCTTAATTTGTTTTTTTAATTTTGATGGACCCAGTGACCCACTCTCACGACTAAGACGAATCTATTGACACCACTCACATAAAAATACGACAAGCCGTTTAGGCTCTAGGGCGTGCCATAGAAATAAATATACATACATACATACACTCGAAAAACATAACCCTCCTTCTTTCGCAGTCGGGTAAAAAAAATACGTACCTTGGTTAAATCCGCACATCAAAAAAAATATTCAAATAGCAGTTTTAAATAAAATCCAGGTGTTGCATAAAAAAGTTTATTCCAGAATGTAAAAAAAAAATGGTAACTCATTAATATCACAAAGTCAAACGAATATAAAATAAAACACAAACAAATGAAACAACAATTATTTCAAAATACAATTATATAGTTAAATCTAGTAAGATATTAAAGAAATTATTTTAGATATACAAGCTCGATGGAATGTTTGTTAGGTAGGACAATTGATTAGTAAGTTTAGTGGATAAATAATCTTAAGATATTGACTTAAGGTAACATTTTGTAAGTTCTTAAATCTTTGGTACTGGTACTGTGACTATATAAAATACTCAGTCAATTATTTTATGAAATGGTCGACTATTATAAGACATATTCATATAATATGTATGAAAAATTATATAGCTAGTACATTAACCGTTTTTCCATGCAAAAGAGAAAATTGATTTCTACCCCTAAACGTTATACAATTTCGATTGATTGGAAATACAAGTGGCAAAGCTCAATTTTTTAGAAATTATAATTAAAATAAGCACGATTTTAATACAAATAATTTATCGAAATAGAGATTTTTAAGGACAGAAAACAGTTTTACCCAATGGAAAGGAAAAATTGATACTTCATAATTGTATTTACAAAGAAATGGGGCCGTATAAAAATTACATTGAATTATGAAACTTTGATGACTATGAATCTTGACAATAAATTGCTTTATCTATAATAGTATTCATGTATCAAAATGAAAGTTCTTGTACTAACGCCAGGGTTTTATAACGGTACCTTGAATCGCAGTAATCTTTATTGCGTCTTTACTGCGCCGTTGTATTTATTGTAAATCCGTAGCCGTCAAACGATTTGCGAAGCGAATAACGTTTGAAGTTTTACAAAAACAAACTATCGCTTTTTTATATCACGAAAACATAATGTACTATCATGGATTTCTCGAAAATTTACCATCGCGCATATTATATTTAACCCGGGAACAGTATATACTATCGCGGATATCCCGAGAATATATGGTACTAATACGGATATCCTAAGAAAAAAATATTGCGCATATTATACTTAGCCTGGGAGCATGATGTACTAACGTGGATATCTCGTGAATATAATTACTATCACATGTATCCGGTAAATACTATCGCGCATATTATATTTAACCCGGTAACATTATATACAATCACGGATATTCTAAAAGAAAATACAATTACGCATTTTATCGCTATAAAATAATAGCAACACCAATGTCAGCGTGAGATTCTATGTATCACAGTGGGGCATGTAAATAAAGCGATAAATGAAACTTCCATAAACTTACAAACATTTTGTTAATTAAATTATTTCCAAAACATTAAGTTAAAAAACTTTCTCGAGTTAAAACGGTTTTACGTAGAACTTATTCGAAAACCTATTAAATTGTTCTAAAATGATGTAAAATGGAATTTAATATCATAGGACAGTTAATTGATATTGAAACCCGTAGAAAACCATCTTTTTCAGTCTGTCAAAGTTATTAATTTTTATTTTTGGAAGTCAAAATATGATATGCTACTTTAAACAGTCAATATGGAAACCTCGATATTTTGTTCCCTATTTTTAATACATTACGTTACATATTATTTTCTACTTATATTTAGTAAATTAATCTTAAGAACATTGTGAAGGGCTCATTTATACACGTACGTCGCGGGCTTTTCCATACAATATAACTCACACAAGAGGAAAAAAACAATTCATTGAGGGTTTTAAGAATCCTTCCTTTTCACATTGTTTACTAGGTGGCGCGTCGATCTTTACATCTGTCAAGTCGAACAATTTATGTAGATTTCGTTCGAAAACATCTACTACAATATGTTGAAAAATGAACAAATCGAACGTATTTTGATAATGCAAATGATAAAAACTTCAGAATAATTTTCGAAGGCAGAACTTTGCAGTAACATATTTTCTATAATGTAATAGTAAAAAAAAATAAAAAAAAAATGCTGCCTAATCTGAAGTCGTTAATTACGCAAATAAGAGTAATTCACGTAGTTATAAAAATTCAGATAATTTTAAGCAGTTTTAATTTAAAAAGCACGAAAACCACTTGGGTAAAAAAAACTCTAAAGCTTAACAATTTTTTTTAATAAGTTTTCACCACAAATTTTTCTGTTTTCTTTATCAAGTGTCATTTTTTTTTTGTTTGTTTGAATATTTGATTGTACTCGCGTATACGTAAGTAATATTTTACAATAAATTTTAACCAAATGTTTTCTAAGGTTTTCATGATTTACGTCATGATTACGTCACGATTACGCGATAAGTCCCAAAATGGTTTAATTTCAATATTTACGAAACTTGGTATAATGGCATTCTATAGGTAATTTAATTTAGTTTCATCGGGAAATTTCGATTATAGGGGTATTTCCCCCCAAAAGAGGGAAAGTTTAATGTGCGCCATTTACTAACGGATTTAATATGAAATGTACTCAATAAAAAAAAATTAAAAGGAGCCAAATCAAGAGGTTGTGAAATCTCGGTTAAAAAGAGAAGTTTACTAAGAGGCCATTTGTTAGCCGATTTTGCTAAAATTTTGCAGATACATTTGAACTGCTCATTTGTCAACTGACCAACAAGTTTATTATGTACTCGTGAGGTCTACTGCCCGGAGAACTACTAGTAACCGTTTACTGTCAGACAGACCACGCGTGAATGCTATCGCAACAAGATAGGTTTCTTCTAGGCAAGCGCGCTCCATCGTAGTGTTTTAATGAATGACCGTCATAGTTTAAACAAAGTGTTTTTTTTTTGTTTTTTGTAGTTCGAAAATCAGACAGAAGTTTTGCTACAAGCGTTGATGTCTCCAATACTTTTGACTCTGCGGTGCCTTTTCTGCTTAATCGCCGTATCATCGACGGATTTGGCCGGCAAAGGCGAACTAACCCTGTGTGAATGGTCTGCTCTGGATCCATACCTGCAAATAATAATACATTAGAACCAAAATAAAGCTGATGTATAAAGTATAGACCAGCTTCTGTCTTCTTGTTCTACTAGAACATAAAATTTAGGTCATTTTGGGGAAGCGGAAGCGGAGAAGATTGCGGGAAGCGGGAAGCGCTTAATCCTAGAATGTTCAATAGTTGGGGTTCAATCCTAGAATCCTTCGCTTGCTCAGGTTTCAATACAAGTACTCGCCCCAAAAACCAACTTTGCAGCCTTGCATAACAAATAACTATTGTGTATGTTAGGATTAGTGTGGGTTGGAAGACATTCGAGTGAAGGCGATTAAATAGTTTGATGTAAAATTGCTAGATAGAGAGGTCTACTAATTATAGAATCACTAGTAGGTAAGTTACAATGCCTACTAGATCTAAGGGTTTCATTTATTAGTTGTTGTTGCTTATAATTTAAATAAACGAGTCAGTGATCGCTACAGAGTTATAAGAGAGGTGAAGACACTTGTTTGTATTTTGTTTAGAAACTATGTAAGCCGACTCAACGCTATCAATTTTTTATCTAACTGCCAAAAGGGGGGGGTAATGTTTTTCGCGTGTATGTGTATAATTCCTTGACACGCTCTATCTACACTCTACTTACAGTCTAAATAGTTTCATAGATGTCGTCAATACATAGTTGTCATTATAATCGTTTCAGTGGTCCGAGTGATGTAGAGTATTTTATTATGGAAACTAACGTGGTTTTCACACATTTCACTTCAAGTGCGGCACGAGCGGCACGTCGCAGTGCAAGGTGAGGCGCGTCATCGACCGGGAGTGACGTGTGCGCTGATCCTTTGAAAAAGACCGCCGAATGCGGTTGAAACTTTAGTCGGATATTTTGGCTCAAAACAGACGTGAGTGACCCGTAGTTTTTATTTAAAGATGTAGAGTATGTTATTTAGTATGTGAGCTCCATCCTGGGACACACCGTCGCTTAACATCAGGCGAGTTGGTGGACAATCGTAGATCTATCTTGTATAAAAAAAAAGATATGACCTCCGTGAAAAATACAAGAGCGTAAATAAATAATTATAGTTTAAAAAACTGAAGCAACTGACTTTGTCCGATGCCATTGTCAGAACTGGACCAAATTAAAATGGGACAACACGGGAAGCACCAGCTTTTAAATAAAAAAATAATCATCAAAATCGGTTCACTCAGTCGAAGTTCTAAGGTAACAAACATAAAAAAAATACAGTCTAATTGAGATTCTCCTCCTTTTTTGAAGTCGATTGAAAATATAATAACATTTTGTAAGCGTTATACAGTGAGTGTTGAAAGTGGCTGTATTTTACAGTATTTTTTTGATAATAGTTATTAATATTTCTTTTAATAATAGATCGCGAGCTCAAAAGATCAAGATAAATGTTTTTTTTTATCAGCCGTGTTTGTACAAACTGTCCCACTGCTGGGAACGGGCCATCTTCTCATTGTGAGAAGGGTAAATGTTTAATGTGTCTTTTTTATTTTCAGTAATTTCTGCGTTATCTCGCTGTTTAAAATAATTAGACATAATGAACAAAAATGTAAATAAATTTTCCGCGTTTACTATGTTAAAGCCCTTGTTTACTTTAAATATAAAACAAAATTAATGAGAAGGCATTTAGAAAACTCCGCACCATTACAATGATGACTCGGCAGATTGATTGTAAACCAGTAATCAACAAGGTAAGGTGATTACTCGAATCGGGTCACGTGTGTCAATAATGCATGACACGATAATGTCGACACGATAATATACAGCATGATAACCTGTGAATCCGGTGATTTGTTGCTTTATTTCAAACTGCTTGTGCCCCGCGTTTACACCCGCGTATTGATAAAAGATTTTGGTGGTAAATGGCGAAGACGATGATGATAAAATGTAACTTATATCCGTCTGCAGGTTATCAGCTAAATCAGTACCAAATTTCGTAAAAAATCGGTTCAGTTGTTTGTTTGTCCCAACAAACAAACAGCTCTGTTAATCTGTTAATCTTGTCTGTATGTGTATCTCTATATAGAGACAGAGTTACTTTCAAGTTAGGCTGAAAAAAATTTGAGTTAAGCGATATTAGTTAGATATGTTTTGAGAAAATATATTAAAAAATGTTGACAGTACCGCAGTGCACGAAGCTAGACTCTGTCACTTATGCATGTCATTTATTATCTGTGGTCTAGCTCGTCGCCCATAATTAAAAAATAAGGTTTTTTCAAAGACAGCTCTAATATCACGTTCAGGAAAGGCATTAGCCGTCAGACTAATAGGAAAAAAATCAGCAAATAAAAGCGGATCTCTAATTATCGTGTTGTATATTATAAACACATGGAATCAACAAATTCCTACCTATTTTATAAATGAGGTTGATTGATTAATTTATCAAGGCTAATGAACATCGCCTTTGTTTGTTCAGCTATTGTGCGGACATTAAAATTTATTCATCAAAACGACCGCATCGAGTTTAATGAAAAGTTTACAATTGTGAAATACTTTAATAGGAAATTGTAATTTGGTTAACCGTCAAGTTAAGGTTTCCATCAAACTTTTCTGAACTAACAAACCCAATTAAAGCAATGAGAGTTTAAATTTCATTACGTAAATAACGATGTTTGTTTTGGAGGGTCGAATTGAATTTCGTAACTGGAGAAGAGATCTCGGAACGGACATCGTGTTTTAGCTTTCGTAATGTTCTCTTATGCAGTAATTTGGAAATCGTTTCAATAAAATCGTTTATCATAATATGAGTGTTACAGTGAACAATAGGATTTTCTTTTTACGCACGGTTTGAATCAACGTACAAATTTAGTTAGTAAAATAAAGTTTAGTGTTTTTTTCCCTCAAATAATACTAAATAGATTCCGTCTCTCATGTGGCAACGTTTGGTCAATATGGGGTGAATTGCTAGTCTCTACTGAGCAGCTAGTACTCAAGCTAATAAGTCTGGGCTCTAGGTTAATAAGTACAATTTCATTCTCAACATTCATCACCTGTTTGATGCCTGTATTTTCCTTGATTTCGTTGAGTCGAGGTATGCTTTTCTAGGTGAAGACGCTGGACTGTGCGTAGAGACAGAGCGCCACGTACTCTAAACTGGTCTACGTTAGTAAATACATATTTATTTTCAATATTTGTCACCTGTGTGTGATGCTTGTGTTCTCCTTTATCTCGTTGAGTCGAGTCATGCTGTCCCGAGTGGAAACGCTGGACTGCGAGTAGAGACTGAGCGGAGTGTAGATCGGCTCGTACTCTTGCAACGTAGGCGGTGGAGCGTATGTCATGCTCAACTGGGATAGAGTTCTGTGGGAGAGGGAACACTGTTATTTACCATCGTGGGAATATTGTTATTTTTATTGCTATATTATGTTGTACGATGCAAACATTTTTTACTTACAAAGTAAGTAACTTGATTGACAGTTATTAAAACTATGCAATTGTCTTTTTTGTTTAGTAGGGAATACTATTATTGTATTCTGCAGTTTAGGTAATTGCACTGAATACAGTAATGGTTAATATAGTTTAGAGGCAACATGATTGAAATACATCGTCACAACTCACGCATTCCTACATTTTCTAAGATGTAAAGACAAATTGCCTGTATGTATATATTTATAACAATTTATATCTATATAAATTTAATGAATCTCGACACTAATATAAACTTTTATTTTCGATAGAGTATGCATGTTTAGTAACAAACAATTCTGAAGACAGGATCAGTGTTCTAAGCAAGGATGCTGTAAATATATGTAAGCCGAGTATCTTTAAATCTCTTGATTTCTCCCGCACCAAAACACAGGAGAAATATCCATTTAGGAAACGAATTTAACATATGATAAAGTATTAAAAACAAATTGGGAAGACTCTTTTTATTCTAGGATACCGTCGTAGTATTTGTAAATTGCACATTTTAAGTAAATGTTCCGGAAGGAAAATTTTAAAACCTCTGTTACATCGTTAATGTTAGTCCGCTTCATTCAACTTCACGTGTCATCGAGCTGAAATCGCCGGAGAATATTGGAGGCACAATTTTTATTATTTCAGATCATTACTGTTATTTTCAATTTCCACGTTTCTCGACAAATATTCTACAAAAACTTAAATTTGATCCAAGTTAATTTTCATATATAAAAATATTTTTTAGAAATTATTAACGGAAAAATGTCTATGTATAAAAATTAACTTGGACCAAATTGAAATTTTTGTCGAATATTTGTGATGTTGTTTTCTAGTTTTAAAAACGACGAATTTTTTACAAATTTATACAGTCATTTTTTATCTTCAAAAATGTGGGTATGCTCGAGCTAGACGGACGATGGTCAAACTACAGATTTACTTCTGTCTTCTGTGGATTCATAAGACAAAGAGTAGGTTGGCACCGCTGTCTCGCTCACACGCGACACCTTTTTTTTAGTTATAAAATTATTGAAATCACTTTTGATAAATATTCTTTCTTTAACTTCATAAGAACACTATTGCTATGTATTAACAATAGTTGTTTTTTTGGCCGAAGTGTAAACGTGGAAATTTTGTCGTTTACACGTTTCTTTCGGTCAAAACCAGATAATTAGTTACATGAATAAAAAAAAAAAGATTAAACAAATACGTGAATTTCCAATGCCAGTTTTCCGGCTCCATCATAATCATCATCATCACTATATTATTGTAATGTTAATTACTTTACGTAAACAGTTATTCCAAATCGTTATCCAATCGTTATCGTGTCATAACATAAAATCATTTTAAAGATTTTGAACATGTGTAAGAAAATAAGATAGAATCTTTTGAACACATGCATTTTCTTACCTGACAGCTATGGGGGGTGAATATGACAACTGGTACGGCGTTGTTAAACTCAACACACTGGAGCTTTCACTAGAGCTTGACGGAGAGGTGCGAGAGTCGTGCTTAGGTTTTAGCACACCCAGAGCCCGCGTTATTGAACCCTGTAAAAAGTAACTTTCATGGATCAGTTCTTTTTGTTATATACTGTTTAGATAGAGAAATATCGTGGCAAAGAAGAGAACCTAACGTCTCGGTTGAATAAAATAATGAAATAAGTACAGCAGCGTCTCAATGATACATTAGATCTCTATCCGAGCAGACTATGACCTAGTTCTCGCAATGTAATATTACTGGGTATGGTGCCTATCTATGGCGTGATTATATCGTTGTTTGCGTGATCTCGCTGACTATCGGTATAAGAAAATAGACCTGGCGGTGTTATAAGTATGTGTACCCTGTATTATGCAAAAAAATAGGTTATTATATTCATTATCATAATTATTTACATGTACATAATTTAGTGTAGTGTAATGCGTTTTTTAATACGTTATAATCGTATATATTCTTACTTATTAATTCTCTCTACGTACATATTTTAGTTTCTTATAATTTGTAACTACCTATTAGTGAATTTGAAAGTCAAGTTGATTAAAAATATGATAGGTATAATATGTACATCATCAATCCGTCTGACTTAGTTTCGATCTAGCTTATAAAATTTAAAAGCCTATTCTTTGGACCTCCATGACGTAAATATCAGCCAACCTTATAGAAATATTATAGCTATAATAGCAAGTTCTTTGTTATTGTGGACATGGTCAATAACAACGATAATGTTTTCAATGGCCAGGTGAATAACAGACTAATACTCTTTGCTATCTACTCAGATTCTTATCGGATTGTAATGTCGGAGTTTAAAGGGAGTTCAGTCACATGAAATGGTTTTCATCACGCAATGCGTTGCAAGGCATGTGGTGAATAAAACAATCTTATAGATAAAACTGATAGATATATGTAGCTGTAGCACATAATTTTTCGTGTGTGGCATTTAATATTTTTAATTATTTTATTACAATTTTGAAGGCACCACGAAACTAATTAAAATAATTAAATTCAATAAAGGAACGAAAATTATACAAGAATTTCGTTCTTGTTTTATTTTTGTTATTTTAGGAATTTCAATTAATTTGGTCGTACCTTCAGAATTGATACCATTGTGATGTACCTACTTTACTTGACGATACAACTTATCAATATTATCATAATTATATTTATCATCATAATTATTTTTCATTTCATTTACGTAGTCAATATTAGTCAAAATATTCTATTCTATATTCGTGAGGAAACCTATATGTCTGAGAGTTCTTAACGTTCTTGATGTGTAAAGTCTACCAACCCGCACTTGGCCAGCGTGGCCTTACCCTTCTCATAATTAGAAGATGACCCGCGTCCAAAAGTGGAAGTTTATACAAATAGGGATGATTTTTTTCATGTGAATGAGATAAAAAACAAAGAAGAGCAGATAGTTTTACTAACCGCAGTTTATACTAAACGCTACGATACTTACTCTCAAACTATGTCGCCTAGAGTCGCCACTGAGGTCAATTCCTGGCAACCCAGTAGCGACAGACCTCGAGAATGGTCTACCCAACATCCTTATTTGGTGACCGAACATATTCCTGAAAATTTACATTGTGTCAATTCCGCTGTGCCGTTATCAAACTGTGAAACCCACGTAAGCCAGGCAGAGCATTTGCTTTTAATTTAATTCATAAATTTTATTCTAGTTAATTTTTTTAATTTATTTTATCTGCTAACACAAAAAGCTCATGCAATTCCTGTATTTTTTTATTGGATTGCTTCATTACGGAGCTCTTAGCATGTTATGCTAGCCTAGATAATATTATTACATATAAAAAGTTTTCGTATCAACACAATTACTTTGATTAAAAGCTACTGAGACAGAAACAAAGTGATTTTTAAATTACATTTGCATAGACATCAAAAGCATGATGCACTTTGCCGGAAACGAGTCATGCTGTGTACGAAATATGATTGTAAACAAAGAGTTAATGAATAAACACTTAAAATCGTTTAGACAAAGAAAAGTACTGATAAAATATTCCATCGTTCCGATTCAACCGATAAACATTTTGGGTCGAGTACTTTTCTCTGCTCGCACGAATAAAAATGACGACAGTAATAAAAATGTTCGAAGTAAATTAACTAGAGAAGCTCTTGATGTGGCGCCTGAAATCATTGTCACAAAATAAAATGTTATGACATACGAAGAATAAGGGTGGGAGAGATCGAGGTGCGAGTTGGTGATGATGACAGAAGGCATTCATGAAGTATCGATGTATAAAATGATCATTACCGTTCTGTCTCGATGCAAGGGTCGCCGAGTTAGGGTGATGGATAGCACAATAAACTGACAAGATGCCGTTCATGTTTCATCGGTTTATCAGGATTTATTCACATTTATAGAATCGATATCGTTACAGGTGAACCTAATATACAATGTATTCAACTTTACAGTATGAATGTATACAAGTCAAAAACATAGTTATCTTACAATATTAATAAACGCTATTATTGTTATAATCCTAAAGCTATTGTGATGGTTCCATTTTTATTACTATTATTATATTAAATTCTTTTGAAATCTGTCACTATTACGATTAAAATTCCTTCGTTAAATCGAAAAGTTTCAAGTGTTAATGAATGCATGTAAATAGGATGAGATTCATCCCCTATGAATTACGAAGCATTTCATGCTTTATCGAATATTCAACTAAGTTGTAGGTATACATACGTTTACTAATCTATCAATTGATCGATCTCGAACGAACGTTAACTAATCTACGGCAAGACCGGGACTCTATGGGGCACGTTTCGACATCCAATCTAACACTGACGAAGGCGAAGGTACAAAAAATATTGTGAATTTCCGATCGCGATAACTTTCGAGATTCTTCCGCTAACAAACCACGACCCCTACGATATCTTATCAGTCTTCACCGCTCGTAAAGTTTTCGATCAAAAAAGTTTCACAAACGAGCGAGCTTTGACAGTAGACAGGTACAAAAGTATATATTAGCAAAGAAAATACTTTCGTAAAAATAGCAACTTTACAAACTTTTTGATACAGGACAAAATTTTACATACAATATACAGGGATTCGGGAATTGGGCTCGAAGCGTTTTACTTTTTGAAGGAGAGTTTTTTAATTTTTGACGATTTATCTTTGTTTTGTGGACAACATGGATGCTCGGGCAGCCTCCACTTGCAGTTCTTCCACCTGGCAAAATATCGTATACCTGCAGGATTGCACCTTATATTATAATCAACTACTGCTTGCTCACTGGTTGGACGTGACTCGGTGGCTACTAGACATGCAGTGCGCCTCTCACTCGCTCACTCCTCACCACTCATTCCACTCACAACCTAACAATACATTTGAGGGAGTTACAAGTGCTCTGGCACTAACATATTCATATAGGTAACATAACATTCAATTTCCATCAATAGATATACGAAGATTTATACTGTTTTTTAAAGAAACATGTGCAAAGCATATGAAATTTTATTTCAGTGAGAATATTGATTCAAAGTAAGAACTCACCTTGCGGGAATGATGAGGGCATCAAATTCAGCAACTAGATGCCTTCTGATAATGCTTTTTGAGGGTGGAATGCCGAGAGCCGTAGCCATTGTCTCGCCAGTGAATGATGGCTCTAACACTACTAGCCCACCGTGCACTCCACTATCTGGTTTATTAAATAGAAACATAGTATTCAATAATGTATCACACTCTTTGATTCAGTCTCATCGGAGATCATCACATATTAAGAGTTAAATAAATTTAGGCTACGTTAAAATCATTACGTACAATTAGCATAAAAACTAAATGTATGAACGAGATTTAAAAGATTTTGAGTCTTTGATCAGCGCTTATAATTACAGTCACAAGAACTTGACTGCTGGACAAAGGCTTCATGGAACCATGAATTCCCAAAGGGAAGGTATAACGGCCGTGCAGTTAGTAGTATTTGAAAGGTAATCACTATTAACAATTTCATACAAAACATCGATCAAGCCGTTTAAGTTACAGGAAGTAATATAGAAATATACGTGGATACACCCGTAAAATATTACCTTCTTTTTAGTTTAAAAACTATAAGCTATCTATATACAACAAAGAAAACGTCACAGCATAAAAAAATAAAGTGTAAAAATCCTCTTACATATTTCATGAAAAAGATGATTCGTTTAATAAAGACAAAAGACGCACCTTTGAGATTCTCCGCAAACTCCCCTAAGTCGATGTTATGAGCCCACCGCATAAATCTCTGGTTGGTCCAGACTAATGGATCGGCGTCGACGTTCTCGCACTGGTGCCGTCTCACGGCCAAAGCCTACAATAAACAAAGCCTTTGTTACACAGTGATTGATCACGAACACAATGTAAATTGTACTAAAATGATCGAGCGGAGAGCCAGCTGTCACCTTGAGTAGGGTGCTTTACACACGACGCTTAGGCACACGTTTTAAGCCTCGTTAATACCCTCGTTGTGAGAGGAATTACAAGAAACTTTCAACTGGTGGCAATAATATACAAGAACGTGCTAAAGTGGACAATAGAAAACTTGAAAATGTATTTATCACTTCATCACTATCATCATCAAGAAGTCTACAGCTGGACATAGGCTTCCTCCATAAAATTCCAAAAAGACCAGTTAGAAGTAGCCTGCAATCAGTTTCTTCCCTGTATGTGGTCGTCCGATCTGCATGTGCTGATGTGTGATCTTCCCTCGAGAACTATTACGAAATATAATTTACGGGATAAACAGAAACTTCTTTTCTTAATTCAATTACAATTTAATTCAATTAAAACTTGTTAAAGATCGACAAAATATTAGTCAACTCTTTATGTATAGGGATACAATAAATAAACGAGGCGTAACAGGTCAAATTCAGCTGTCGGGGAAAGAATGAGAAGAGTACACAAATGATTAATGAGTTTACCTAACTGGGGTCATGGCGGATGAAACACGGGTATCTGCTACTACAGTATATAAAATATAACTGAGAGGGTTGTCTCATTTTACTTTAAATGCGTTGCTTAAATAAAAATGTGAGTCGACAAGACCCAAGACAAATTAGATGTGTGAGCGCACTCCGGTTACAAAATTTGCGCAATACACCGGTTGTCATTGTTGATTCAACAATTATTTGAGGCATTTTCAATATTTTAGATTTAGTTTTTTTTTATATATATAAAATAGGTTAAGCAAAAAGGCAGACGGCTCGCCTGATGGTAAGCGATAATCGTCCCCTATGGATAACTGCAACATCACTGATATTACTGTTGCTTTGCTAACCCGGAAAGGTGCTTGTAGACACTATTTTTAAAACTCTTCTTGTTGAAGCTCGGCGGGAAAATCTTCCGAGGAAGGACATTCCACATTTTGCTTGTTCGCGGGAGGAAGGAGCGTGAGAACCTGACTGTATGGGATTTCCAGTTATGCAAAATGTGGGGGTGAGCTTTTTGGCGGTTTCGTGAAGTACGGTGGTGGAACTCCGAAGCAGGTATTAGTTCAAAAAGCTCTTCAGAGCATTCCCCGAAAACTAAGCGGTAGAAAATACAAAGGGATCCCACATCTCTACGCAGACAAAGTAAGCTTGGGATCGTCAACAATTCTAATGGCTCGGCGTTGTAGTAGGGAGTCAAGAGGCTGAAGTTGATAAGCAGGTGCACCATTCCAGAGGTAGGAGCAGTACTCCATATGGGGCCGCACTTGCGCTTTGTATAGTAGTAGCCGCTTACTAGGTTTGAAGTACCGCTTAGCTCTGTTGAGCACACCAAGCTTCTTGGAAGCAAGTTTCGCTTTCGCCTCTAGGTGACCCCGAAACTGAACCTCACTAGAAATATTGACGCCTAGGATCTCCAAGCTCTTCGAGATCTTGAGAGGAACGTCCTGAAACCGCGGAGCTTGGTCAAAGAGGGTTCATCCATAGGGCCATGAGAGTTCATTTATCGAATAGCCTTGTTCACACACGCAAACTTAGATAAATTTCAGCGAAGGGGCGTTCACGGTACGTTGCAGTTGCGTAGCAATAAAAAGAAAGGCCAACTTATAACGCCATCGCACCGTCTCGTCAAGTCGGAGAAATCCGTATACATCTTAGGGCCTGCTTTATACAATCGCATACCCGCATCTATTCGAGACGCACCTTCCAAAGCATGCTTCAAGACCAACCTGAGAATTTGGTTGCAAGAACACTAAAACATGTGTTATGTGATATTAGCGATTATTTAAAATTAGGAGATTATTGATTATTATTATTATTTTTGACTATTATGATTATTATTCTATATTATTATTATTTTTGACTATTAAGATATTTTTTGTTATATTATTATTAATTTTAGCACTCCAATTAATTAATGAATTATTAATATCAAAATAGTTTTGTCAACCACCCTTTCTCATGATTTATTATGAACTTGACTTGTAAGTTAGGCGTTATGAATAAATTATTTGTATTTGTATTTGTATTTGTGTTTTTCGCAGAGAACTCGCAGACTTGTGTCTTCGTAGGGTTGAACTTGACCTGATTGAGGTCACCCCAGTCCGAGATCTTCTACAGGGAGTTCTCAATATTATACACAAGTTTGTTTCTGTTTTCCTCCATCTCGGACTGTCTGTCAGTCTGATTTCATAGTCTGATTTAAGTTATCTGACGAAATGGTAAGAAATAAGAGCTAGTAATTTCGAAAATCAGAGCTCTCATAAGTTACCAGTTATGTATTTCATCATTCATTATAAGATAGACACAGCTATAAACCAATTACATTTGTAACTTTTAACAAGTAGCTTATTGTATTTGATATCCTGCACATCTTGTTAAATTAATAGGCATGCGTTTCTGTTAAACTTATTTACCCATAATTTTGGTTGAATTGTCGATTAATAACACCTTAGTATCAACCTTTTCACTGAATTCCATTATGTGTATAGAATTCATATTTCTATTCAAAACAGCAAACTTTTCAATGCCTAGCAATTTTAATTATAAAAGTTCAGTTCAATACATCAACCTTTTAAAATTTTAGTTTCCAGCCATAACAATGAATTACGGATGTGAGTACTTTGAGGTCATTGTCTTCATCATGAATAATTTACACACATTTTTAAATAAAAACTACGGGTCACTCACGTCTGTTTTGAAAAAATATCCGACTATAGTTTCAACCGTATTCGGTTGTCTTTTTACACGCTTTTATTAGCTTCATCTGTGTGCATGTTTGTTTGTTTGTTTGTAACCGACTCTTTAGGACTTGATTTTAGTCCACTTTAAGCGGTCAGATTTCATTCAAACTTTGTAGACTTATCGAGGGCCGATGACAATACAATAATTTGAAGCGTGTTTTTTTTAGTTTCTTTAAACTGTTATTATTTTATTCAAAGGAACAGCGCAAACGTCACTCTCGGTCGGTGACGCGCTTCGCACAACAGACGTGACCCGTAGTTTTTAATTAAAAATCATGAATAACGTTCATTTGAACTGTTTTCTGTATTAATGTATATTTAAATTTTTTGGCTAATAAATCGCCTTCTAACATCTTAAACAACTATATAACTGGCGGCCAAAAGGAGTATATGTATCAGCCATGTGAGGACGCATTGAGTAACCTAACATTGAATTCAAAGTAGCCCCTGTGGCCAAAATGGCTAGTAAATTAACATAATTCATTGAAGCCAATACGAATATCAGAATTCACTTTTCTCTCTTTGTATTTATTGTATTTTACGTTTGATACCGGTTCGGTCAATAATCGTTCATTTGCTTGAGCATATCTTGTCCCTTTATCGTAAAGGGACACAGAAAGGATTCCTTCATTACTACGTACATATTTTTTCAGGGAGATGAATGGGAAAATTTCTGATAATTTTGCTTTATCGAAACGTCTGTCGACGTGAAATAAATACAGATTGTTATCTGTTATTGTTTCATTAAAGTCGGGATGGTTCGGTGATTTATCAACGTCTTGTCGAGAATATGACTGGGCTATTAATTGTCCTTTGTGGTGCCGTAAAGTTGGTAGATAAGCTACTGTTTTATCTATAGTTTTAGCTACTGTTTATGTTGTCATTGTGTTCTTCTGAAACAGTGAAATTTTCAGTGTAACAATTGTTTTACTGAACATAAGAAAGCTATAGGAGGGATTTCTATGCTAATTTTAAAACCTTGCAATTGTATCCTACCATTCTCTTATCATTTTGGGTGCCATATTAGCTTAAAAGTTTAAAATGAAGTTTAAATTTTGAAATAGCAAGTACTGTAACTATACCAATTCTACCGTCATCATATCTGACTTTGTATATATCAGTTATTATTATGAGTCTTACTCTCGACGCGTTTCGGGTCAGCTTCCATCCAAATGGGCTGAGAGTCTCATTTTAGCCCCATGGAATCGGTGTAAGTAGTGTTACCAGTTACCACTCACCAGTGACGGCTCGCCACAAAGTAGTAAAAATAAAGTAGCGTTGTAGCAAATAATAAAAACTCGAGATTTTATTATATGACAAAAGAAAAACAAAAATGGGTTATTGTTCCCCGATGATGGGCAACTTTTTTCTGTGAGACCAACCCCGAAAATACCTCTTGTTGGGTTACTACTTTTTATTTTTATGTATGGAACAGCTGATTTTTACTGCGATTTTAGGTTCATATAGTAAACGATGTTCATAATGACGAGTAGGTATAATAAAACCTTAAATTATGTCTAACGTTCACGGTTACCTTTGTGTACCATTATATCCTTACGTACCTACCCACAATTTTACGTAAAGACAAAGAACTAGTTAGCAGAGATGTACTTACTTGTCTATCATACTTCATTATCCTGAGCAAATGTATGCCGTGCACGATGGAAGCCTGGTGGAACTTGCGCGTCACTCCGAGGTATTTCTCCAGCTCTTTCTTACTGATGGTGTCCAGCATCCGGGCGTCTACCAGGTTAGCGAGGAACGACTCTGTGTACTGTTGGGGTAAAATATTTCATTAGTCATTGGACATCAATTGATTTACCTACGTTTTCGTGTAGGTTCGTTGTTTGTACAAAATGGGCATAATTCTATGACAAGTAAGTTTTTTTAACTACTTAATGCTTGCTTGCCCATTATAGGCCAATGCCACTTATGAATATGAGCAATTTCAAATCCTGTATGGTAATGTACTGCGCTCATCATTTTAAATATATTAGATAATAAATTTCGTTATGCTCTACTGATTGTGATGAGAACGTCATTGTTATGCCCAGAATTTTCCCGCTAACATTGCCCTTCAATAAAATCAGAATTTAATAACTACTGTTTAATTGTTGGTAAATGGCAGGCGAACTATGCAGAATAGTCATATCACAACAAATAAAATAAAAATGTCACGTATTAAAACTCTGTGATCTGAAATTATTTGATGAAATCCAATATCAGCTGGTAAGGTGAATGGCCCGATTCTCGGACGTGTACCCTTGAATATTTTGCGTTCCAAAGCAGTTATGAGCATGAATTAAAGTGAGTTACTGACCTGCGAGAGTCCCAAGTCAGGCAACCACTCAGCGGCGACCCACGCGTGCGTAAGGTGACCGATGGCAGGGTTGCGCACGAGGTCGGGCCGGCGGCGCTCCTCGATGGCCAGCCGCAGCTTCTTGCGGTGCATGGGCTGCGTCACACCGAGTCCCACTTCCAGCTCCGCATCGCTCAGCTCGAGCAGAACCTGCCCATTCAAAGCACGGATCTAGAACCAACCAGAACACAATATTTGACGCTTTTATCGCGTCAGTGCTTGCCTACTACGCGTGTTGTGTTGGTGATACAAATGCATGGTTGGTGATCGTGGCAATTTATTCGAATAACATTAAATAACATTTGATATTGAAAAAGATCAAAAAATATTTTAATTCCCTTTATTTTATTCGTAATATCATTGATATTTATTTCAGTTTGCAACAAACACATGCAGGAAATTAAACAAAATATGTGACACAAAGTGGTACCAAAGAAAAACACGAAATCGGTGCGAACAAACAAAGCCAGGGATGAATTTATCAAGGAATTCCGTACCTACTGCGTTCCAATTTCCATACAAACGTAATAAAAAGTCCGAATTCAGTATAATGAATGGATACAAGGGTAATGAAAATGGGCTTTTTATACCATTCGTTAGGTTCAATAAATAATTCTGGCTGTTACGTCCAGAGTTACGATACGATCGAGCCGATATTATAGATTTACACATGTAGGAAATTTTTGTAGGTAGGTATAATTCTGTATTCGCGTCTCGTTGCGCTAGAGACTTCTCGTTAATAATAATTATGAACATGACAGATAGTAATTACGATATATTTTGTGTGAATCATTTACTGCCCGTGATTTTATACGACGGAATAACCCGCCCACGTGCCAATTTTATCCTAAAAGTCTGTAGTGCCGTTAATTTCCACAGTAATAATCTTTGATACTTGGTAATAATATATCTCGATCTTAACCTTTTGTATTTTACATAGAAGCTTTAGAACATTAATCGTTAAAATCGATAATGGGTCTGTCGACAATATCATCGAACATAATTTATGTCTTGGCTCAATATTCCTGCAGAAAGATTTCAAAGACAGACTTAATGACAGACATGGGTTATGTTATTTGAGTATTGGCCGTTACTTTTAGTAATAGATTGCAGTGGGTAATGCCTTTTCGTACCATAACATTAGCATTTCATTATTATTTCAAACACATTATAGTGGATCCGTAAAAGTTTCCGGCAACTTAGTTGGGAGACCGCAATCCGCTAGTTCTAGATTCAAATCCTAAGGTAGTCAAATGCCTCGGCCTTTTTTAAGTTACGCATGCATGTATTTGAGAGAAATTAACGTTGTTGAAAATGTGTGAAGTCTTGTGTGATCTTGGTGGATTGTGGCCTAGTAATCTCACAAAGAGAGCAGATGCATTTACCTAATATACACATGACAGTAAGTATATATGTGAATCCAGACATCGCAAGCATTTATCGGGTACGAGAATGTTCACAGTAAGCACCTCGTCAAAATTTCACAAGACACAACTGGCTAAGCGTTCGTGTAATACGCCTCATAATGTTTGAACGCACCTTAATAAAACAGCTGTTTGTAGAAGGTATGTATAAAATGCAACTATGAAACAGTTATGAACTACATTTAAACGTGCTACATTTAGCTAAGGAAGGCAAGCAAAAGTAGGACGCAGCTACAAAAAAAAGCAGTCACGGAGATCTGTGAAAAGGTTAAAACCCACGCTAGTTCTCAGTAAATCTTGTGATCCAGCAAGCTATACTAATAATATAACAACTAACCTTGCCACTTTTGACGTTGTCAGCGACAGCGGCGGCATACTGTGGCATTCCGAGCGCCAATTCAAGCCACGCAATGATGGCGGGGGCTCGCCACCGTGACAGTGGCAAGGATGCAGCTTCGCGCAACGCAGCCTCGCTGCCGAGAGGAGACCATGCGCGGGCACTACCCGTGCCAGCATATATAGGCTCTGATGGGAGAGGAAATCAAAGTTAAAAATGTAAAACCACCACGTGACTTCCAACAAGGATTTATTATAACGCATGCTACTGTTTAAAAAGATGGTACCTACACACAGCGTACAGAGTATCTTGATCTCATCTGGTTTGATTTTAAGTTTCGAAAAATTGATTATTGTAAGGTATGTTAATCTTGAAGGTTCGCAACAGTTGTGCCAACTCGCGGTCGATCTCTCCATATGTCCATTATTTTATTTTATTTTATTTATTTTATTTTATTTGGGAAACATACAGAGTTAATTTAACTTAATGTACTTATAAATATTAGGGTATCTTATCTCTATTTACATGTCTCCGCATACGTTTTACTAAGCAAACGGTTGTCCCCAAGCAATATCCATCTATCTATCCTTTGAACGAGCAATTCTTGTATATATATATGTATTTATATAATCTGAATATCGGAAACGGCTCCAACGATTTTAATGAAATTTGGTTTTTAGGTAGAATAGGGGATGATAAATTGATTTTACCAGGTTTCATTTTATTATGTCACGATCATCCATGGTCGCCAATGCGTCAGACAAGCGCGTCACCAAATGCAAATGTTCTAGGTAATTTTGCTATAATGTAGGTTATGTGGGGTTTTTCACGATAATTTGAGGACTTTAATCAACGGTGAGTCCTTTTGTTACCTAATAAATAAGTAGTGCATTTGAGTACTTATATACTCACCGCTCTCGTGTCCACTGGCAGTAGCGCTTCCTGACTTGGTGCGGTGCCGGCTGCGCGCGAACACGCGTGATATGGAGCCCCAAGCGGAGCCACGACCACGCGCGCCCTTCCCGCCGGAGCCACCCGCCCGCCCTCTCAAGCCGCCCAGGAGCGCCGCCTCGCACTCGCCCGGACTTGACAGCTGTTCTACTGACCTAGGGCACAACAAAAACTACATAGTAGTATACTTCTTCTTTTTGTATTGGACCCCGCGATTAGCGATTTGCCAGTGTCAAGTATTTAAATATTTTCAAGTTTCTTGAATAATACAAGTTATATTCTAGTCACAGTCTAATAAGTCACGTAAACAGTCATTTTCAAATTTTGTGTCTTGCCTCAGTAAAGTGATGTCGACTTTATTAGAAGCTTCTATGGAGTTTTCGTAAAATGACAAGTTTCAATGCTTTATTTCATTTGCCCTCACGCACTTGATCGAACACTTAATGAATAAAATACCACCATTTTTATCGCATTAATATTCAAAATAACACAAGTTTAGGAAAATAAAACAGAGCAATAACATGTTTATATGACATTCCCGCCAAAACTCCCATAGTAGTATAACAAACTACATTTAGCTCAATTGCCACGTAATACAAAGGCAAGGCCGACTATCGGCTACCATTTTTTTTGTGAAATCGATTACCGTACTTCAAATTATTCTACTTCAAAATTTAAAAGTTTATTCTCTGTGTAGTGATGCACTAAGATGCACTTTGGTAAAAGTGTGATACTTTCAGCGGGTATCAGCAAATTCTGCATAAGGAGTCCTGACGCAACACAAAACAAGCACGAAAATATTCTGGAGGCTTTTTACTCCCGCATCTGCCAGACTGCCACTAGCCACTTTTCGCAAGCCACCAAGTCCACTTGATAGTAGGAGTTGTCTTCGCCCCTGAGACATTTTTCTACACTTGTCACTTCACTTGTTCACTTCCTTTGATAACGCATACTATAAACAAATTGTGAAAAATTAGTTACTCGTACCTTGATAGTGAACCAGCATCTATGGAGCGTGTGAACGGGGAAGCGCTGTTGTGTGGAGATAAGATCGGCGGACTGCAGTCTCGTGGAGTGCTCACTGTTGACAACATGTTTATGAATGAGTATGTGAGGTAATTGATACATTTAAACAGCACCTTAATCCCTACCTGCATAGTTTATATCGCTAGATATTCAATTATTGAATTAATTTGTGATAAATATTTGAACGTCAATCTCAGTCTCATGTTAATTCTAATAGATAAATAAACGTCCAAAAACTTGGGTTTTGGACGTTTATTTTAGTTAAAGTAATAACTATATACGAAAGAAAATACGTTTGATACAAACACACTGATCAAACGCAAATTCCATATATTTGTATCTTTGAAAAGGGTACTATCGCGTGGGAGCGGGAAAATTGCCTCGCTGAACTATGTTTACTATGAGACCAATACATAAAATCATTTTAAAAAAACTGCTATTCTATACAGATTATTATTTAACTTTCCGTAAAATTGTATTGAACTATTGAATTTTCCTAAAAGTCCTCTTTTATAAAGTTAATTATTCCAAAAAATACAAATGAAGTTTTGTATGTTGTAATAAAGAAGATATTTTGTTCATCAAGATCACAACGGTAAATGTTACTACGGTATGATTAGACTTTTCTCTATATAGGATAGAATAGTATAATATAGATAGATAGTTATTTACTTTATTTTTTTATTCAATGATGTTCAGAAAAAAAAACTTTGCACGGTAATAAGAGATCATATTTGAGACCCTGTACCGTAGTTGAGTGTTAAAGTCAGCAAACAAGCACAGTACTCGTGTGGATATTTTATTTATAAGTTCTCCCATGAATCGGACAAATCCGCAATTATTAAGTCCGTCACCAGACGAGCCAATCTCGGCTCTCAGCGAAGCCATTTCCGAGATAAAACGGTGGTCACGTAAACGGACTTAACAGCTGCGGTTTTAGCAATTCTTTATATTTAAGTTTGCAACATAGAGGTTCTACTAATGCTATAAATATTCATTTAGAGCTCTGTATTACACTGTAAGAAGTAATACGTAGTTTCTTTATTACTACTAGATATTTTCATTGGACTTGGTAAATCGTTAAAACGCTAATTTGTTTAGATTACTCAATTATTTATTGGTCTGTTTTTTTTAAACAATTTTTGTGTGTTAGTTTTTTTCACTGTTAAAGGAATTGAAATGTTTTAAGAAAATTAATAAATAATAAGAGTAAAGTCTTACGTAATGTAATTTACTCTAATTCTAAAATCATAAAGACGTAAAACTTTGTAGATGTTTTGTCCGCAGTAGTTTCTGGAACTACTTATCTGATCTAAAAAAAAAGCTTTATCTGATAGGAGCTTATATTCAGATATGATTATTAGTGCAATATTTAGATATTAATAAATCAAGACATATTATTCAACGATTTATTTTATTTTGAATTGTAAATGGAACTAATTAAATAATATGGTAGACTATCAAGTTGCCTTGCACTATCGCAATAGGATACTTGTAAAGATAGTGCATGAATTAATTAAAATAAAAATAAAAATAGTGCAGATGATAGTGAATTAAATAAATAAAATAAAAATGAATAAATTGAAATAAAGATTTATGCTGGCTAATAGATAAGATTACCATTACCGTTATCAGTGAATATAAATGTGTATCAGAGCTCCCAAAATAAAATGAAGAACAGAGCGGGAACGGGTGGGAACATATTTTTCTATTTTAATTAAAAACTACGGGTCACTCACGTCTGTTTTGAGCCGAAATACGTGACAGACGTGAGTGACCCGTAGTTTTTAATTAAAAATGTGTGAAAACCATGTTATTTTTTTCTACGTTAGCAGTTAGTAAGTATAAATCTCATAAGTCGTCAGTAAAACTTAAAAAAGGTTCGAAGGAGCTTACAGGTTCTTTTTGAACTGAGGTTTTAAATGCAAAATTCATGGTCCATTAACCAGCAGAACCCGGCCACCGCATTGAATTCAATTTTTATCGTGCACTGTATAATCCCAACTTAATAAAGTGCAAACTTTGCTTTTACGAAGAATTCGAGTGCTCAAAGTTTATTGGAGCACAAGTAAAAAGATTTTAAGAAGAAGAACGGCGTAAGCCCTTCGTAGCCCAACAAAATATTTTTACGGTAAGTGACAGAAATTTTAAGGGGTCATTGTTTTCATCATTATAAACACCTCGTTAATGGAATCAACCTTCAAAAGTTTATTAGAGAAATATATTGAATACTTCTTTGATAAAGTATCAGAATAGTTGTTTTTTCGCCATTTTAGTTTCATTTTAATTGTTCAAAGAATACAATACTCCATACAGTATGTCTGTCGTTTACTATTAAACCTTACAAGATAACTATTCAACAGAGAAAATTTTTCTTTATCTGGAACATTAAATATAATCGTATTAAACAAAAATAACCACTAAATTAATATATCTGCAATCAAAGCGTCACTTTCCATCAGGCAAGCAAGTCAAAAAGGTACTTAATCACTTTAGACTTTAAGGGCCTTGCCGAAAAACGTTACTTAAAAAGTTAAGTAACGTTTTTCGGTTTCGGTTTTTCGTTTTTTGGTTAAAGAACCAACGTCTTAAATTGTCTGTCTTCTTTCCGCAAGAAGTTGACAAATTATGTTAAGCATTGCTTAAAGTTAAGTAACGTTTTTCGGTAAGGCCGTATGATCGCAACTTATAGTTTTCAGGAAACAGGGCCGGTTGTAAGACATTCCATTTCCGAGCTGTTCGCATTAGAAAAGTGGAAGCGAACCGATTAGTTCGAATTTCATTTATTTATTTAATGTCCAGTTTCAAATTTAATAAACTGAATCCATCTCCATTGTATTAGATTTTTTTTTAATGTAGAAATAGGTTTGCGCTTGACCGCCAACTCGCCTGATGACTTACTAATTCACTTAATAAGCTTATCACGTTGATGTTGTAATTAGATACCTACCACAATAAATGCTCATTAGTTTGCTCATTAGTCCCCAGTTTGCAATAACCGTCTAGACAAAGAGATTCGAAGGGCTCTCAAAGGTTATTCAAACCGTCTAAATACCAGACTGTGATTATATTTACTGTTATAAAATTTTATTGTAAATATTTGATTTGCGTTCGCAACTCTACTTTCATAATACGAGTCATAAAATTATCGATTCAGTAAATAAGTTTTAAAGAAGCTGTCAGAATTGGTAGTTTGTTTAAATTGGTTGTTTGTCACGTAGACTTCCAGCCTCGCTAGAACACACTAGAAGAATTAGATTTGGAGTTCTTACATCCCAATCTTATTATTAAATCCCATTAAAAATCCTGCAGACGCACGGCGACAAAATTTTCTTGACACTTTTTGTCGAGCGAAAAAGAGTTAAGTCTTATAGAACTCTGTAATCTGTCACATTTTTGCACACCAAAGCGAGCACAGAAAAATTTGTCGCAGCGCAAATCTATGACTTGCTGGACTACGAAGTACGAAGAATAAAGGTTAAATTAAGGGAAAGTTTTGGATTTCTCCCGACGACTTAATCTTGTAAGGAAATGAAACATTTTACAGAATTTCCTAATTATCCTGAAAAAAATCTAAACTTTTCCTTAAAACCTTTATTATTCGTAATATGTAGTCAGAATAATATTACGAAAAAGTTCAAATTATTCAAATTATTTTTCTTGTTGAAATGCCGAAAATCCGTACTCAGCGATATCGATCCACATTCTTGTTGCGTAGTGCACAAGAATGGGATTCTTTGCCGCCATCTCTGTTTCCTGAGACCTGTTGGAATTTTCAAGGCTAGAGTGAATAGATATCTTCTAGATCGACGAGCTCCATCCTCGGCCACACCGTCGCTTAACATCAGGCGAGTTGGTGGTCAATCATAGATCTATCTTCTAAAAAAATAAAAATAAAAGCATTTAAAAAAGTATTTCTTTACAAAATATGAACAAGACAAGTTGAGAACATTTGGGTTTTACTGACATAATTATAGTAATACGATTTATATGTTTTATTAAGTTGAGTAGTTTTTTCCCCTATAATAAATTGTTTCGATTTAAGTACATTTTAGACTATCGTAGGCACGTAAGGCTCCAAAGTAACTTAACAGCTGCACTTATTTAGTTCTAGGTCAAACTATGCCAGACCGATAATAATTCAACGCGGCATCACAACACGCTGAAACTGACGCAATCGTCCATCACTTATCTTAATATTGCACGAGTCAGTGCACCAACTAAAGTTGACCTTTAAGGGAAACTTGAATGGATTGTAAATAAAATAAAATTGGGTACCAGGCCAGTAAGATCAGAGCACTACAGAGTTGTATAAAGGACGGGCGGACTCTTGGTCCTCTACGCGACTTAACCTTGGCTTGACTCTATTACTGAAATTTAAAACTTGAATAAAACACGGTGAAATTTCAAGTTATACATTTGTTCAGACTTGAATAAAACCCAGAGTGAAATATGAAGTTGGCTATCGCGTAATTTTAATCAGTGCCCTGAAAAGTGCTCTCTGTGAATAAAAAATGAGTTTCGGATTTGCGAATTCTAATATAAATTTTTAGCTCCCTCATGAAAACCTCTTACCCCAAATGTACCTAATAAGAAGTGCATTATGTTATAAATTCAGGGCCAGCTATAAAATTTTAGCTTTGGCCCAACGATAAGTAATCTGACGTCAATACTTTGGCCCTACAAATATCACGTTAACCTAACTAGAAGTTTCTGATATCAAAGTTTTGCTACGTATTGTTACTTGTATACTAGAAATATATCACTATAGTATGTACTAAGGCTGAGCTATCATATCGTTGTATTCGCTCTTAGTAAAATATATCGTAATCGTACCAACGATACTCGACGCTACTAGTATTCGTAGTACGCTGCAGTCGTAGAAATCTTGGTACGCAGAATTTACAAAACTTCAAATACATCTTACTATCAATTCATGATTATAAATACAAAAAAGGCATACTTATTACGTAAATCTTGGAATTTTCAAGGCTAGAGTGAATAGAAATCTTCTAGATCGACGAGCTCCATTCTCACCACACCGTCGCTTTGCAGGCAAGTTGGTGGTCAATCATAGATCTATCTTGCGTAAAAAAAAATACAGTTTAAAAAACTAAAAAACACGCTACAAATTGTCAAAGTTCATTACAAGACTTTTCTAACAAATCCAAACACAGCTATGATACGATGTTCCATCATGAAGTTCTAGTTCATATCTTCCGGCTCCATCATCAGATCAGTTCGACAGTACCATATTATTGTATTGTCATCAGAACTACATACAGCTGCCAATTTTCATGACGCTACGATCCTTGGAAGATGTTTAAATTAGTTACCTTAGATTTAATTACATAGTTAGTTACATAAATGTCGACCTAATAAAAGCGTGTTAAAGAGCAAATATCTGTTAGTAAAGTGGCTACAGTGTTTATAGGTGATGGCGGCAGAGGTTTAAAAACTCTGTGATAGAATTTATTACACAGTTACTCACATTGATAAATATGATGCGCGGATGACACCAGCGATGTAGCATCAGTGTCGTAAGCATCCATTGTCGGAGGCACGCCTTCTGCCGTCGAGTCGGAGAGATTCCCCCCGCATACCGACGTAGCGCCACCATCGCTACTTCCTATAGGAAAGTCTGATGGTATTACATATTCATTCTAAAGGGTCTGAAAATCGTTTACATTTTTGATGTGTTTAATAAATATGCTGTTGTAGAAACAAAGCTATTTTATTATCATTGACAGTTTCCAGTTTCACGTAAATGTTTCAAGAACTCTTTTTTCGTCTCTTAAGTCTGTTTTCGTAGTATCATATTATGGCGACCACATAACCACGTCAAGCTTAACAAAAATGCATAATTATAGTTTAAAAACTGAAAAAACCGACTTCAAAATGCGCAATTTTGTTTTGAAAACCAAAACGAATCTCTTCGTGTAAAGATAGTCCCGGCCGTACGTACCCGCTCGCTCACATGGCGGGGGCACGGCCGTGACCCCAGATTAATAAACAGATCTGAAATCTGACAGTATATCCATTTTAATAAAATAAAAATAAAAGATTTTTTCCTATTGGTTTATAAATGACGGAGCTACACGGTACGGTAATGAACATAACAAAAAAAAAACGAATTATTATAACCTCCTTCTTTTTGAAGTCGGTAAAAATAGAAAATAATCACAAGATTTATTGTTTTTTTATTTTTTTTTATATAAAACTACTACAGCAATTTATATAAATGTAAATTACCGTTATTTGTAAAATTTGGGTAAAACTACAAAATAATGTAATTTTGATTGCATATTCTGACCTCTAACACCAGAGTCTGCACTGCAACTGCCACGGTCCCCGATGAGGCCTGAAGGTCCCAGACCGAGCATCGGAGGGCCGATGCCGAGTGATGCTACGCTCTCACCTTCTGATAGACATCCCGCTGCTTGGAGTTGCCTTCTTGCCTATTTAAAAAATATTATAATTTTTTTTTGTCAGTCATTACTGTCCCACTGCAGTGCAAAGGCCTCTCTTCCCTCTTTCCATTTTTCTCGGTTAAGAGCTTCCTTAGTCCAGCCGCTACAGTGGGAGTCAAAATGAAATATTATGGGGTAAAATAAAACTTAATATTATTAAATGATGTCTCATGAGATTCGTTAAGAATCATGTTATGAGAATCGTTGAGACCGTAATTTTCGCCAGCATATTGCTCATGTTTTTTTACGACAAACTAGGCCTGCGTTTGACTACAATCTCATCTGATGGGAAGCGATGATGAGGTCGAAGATGCTGATCTGCGGCAGGTGTGCTATACACCTGCCGCAGATGTTGTTAGTCAGATTTGAACTGTACATTTATTCATCGGAATCCGTATCCTCACAAGGGTTAAAAACACTGACACCAGGGTTAGTCACTCGGTATAAACGCATTATACCATATATTATTATTATTATAAACGCATTTATATGCATAATATGAATATCATTAGCCATTTAGTATAAGTAATAGATCAATTGTGTAAAAAAATCTTAAAAACATGTAATAAGTACCTATAAGCTAGAATGACACAAGGTAGATAAATAACACCTTTTCCCTTTTCCTATTTCTGATGAATGAAGTGAAATGGTGTCAATAGACCTTTTCAACGCTGATATTCTTTGTGCTTTTAGTACTGACAGCCAGTTCAATAGTCAGTTCTATTCTATCAACCGTAGGGTATTCATATTATGGTACGAGGTTGTCCAACTGAACGGAAGTGAAAATGGCCAACTAATAGAACCTGAGGTATCAGGTAGAAAGCAAAGAAACAAGTTTGTGAGGTTCTCTAGTAGGATGAAATAAAAATATATTTAAGCGCATCGAGCAAATTCCCAAGAGATGAATTGCTGAGCATTCTGAGTCCGCCACTGATGAGTGATATTTTCATGCATATGAGTCCCAATTAGCCATAATCATCATCTCAGCCACAATTAATCCATCGATGAACATATACCTATATGTACCTCCCCATTGATTAAAAAAAATCCGTTGGAACAGCCATACAACAAACGTCTTTCTGCCACCTAAATAAATCTATATTACCATCTCTGTTAGGCAGTGTTTTTAGGCAATAAGAGCGCATTATATTTAGACTAAACTAGGTAGACGGAATTTATATTTCGAACTGAAGATAGTTGCCAGTCTTGATGTTTGTTGCTCAAAGCCTGTACTTTATTTCTTCCCAAGAATATGACCGCACATGCTACAAACATCACTTAGAGCACCGCTTCCAATTAATGGAGGGTCGGATATACCATTTTCAGTATTTGACAGTTTAGAAGATGAAGGTTTGGCGCTTGATGTGGGACTAAATTGAGAACGTGTTTATGCATAGAACCTTTTGGGCCCTTGAAAAGCTTTTCAAGTTTGGAACTCAATTACAGCTGCCTGCCAATGTATGTATCCTTCAGGATTACCTTGTGATGAATTATTCAGCCGAGCTTTGCCTATGGCTCATGTAATCATAATTTGATTGGGTTCCCTGCGAAGGCTGGATTACGAACCGGTTAAGTGTATTGGTGGCTTTATAAGACCGATTAAGACCCGAACGTGCCAAACGGTTTGCTCTCAAGTAACTACATTTCCGAAAGCGAAAGATAATTTTCGAAGAGTGGATTTGTATTTATATACCATGTTTGATCACACCATAATTTAAAAGCACTGGGTAATAAGCTGTTAACTGGTATACAAATACAAACACAACAAACAATACAAATTTACTGTATTTTGTAATTTACGTATATAGTAGGATTTAGAATTTCGAAACTTTTTTTGAGTTACTTAATTTTTTATTGACTACCAACTCATCTGATGTTAAGCTATTTTATACGTGATACGATAAACTCACGATATTGTTAGATTACGAGTATATCTATTTCGAAAATTTCATTAAGGAAACGTATTACATATTTTTGCGGTACTCCCAATAAAAGTGAATCGGGTTTCGTCCGAGTTTTTGGTACAGTCAAAAAATAAATATATTTTAAAGTACATATTTCTACAAATGGAGAAGAACTCAATTTCATCATCACCATCTTTCGTTACTACGCGGGTGAAACCTTCGGGTGAATCTAGTTATTATAAAAACCACTTGCCTTAAAACTGCGTGAGTTGTGATTAAATATAAACTTCATCCGCCATACACAACTCGTTTTCATCAAATCATGAACGCGATCTTTTTAATCGGCACATTCAGTAAGCTATACGTTATCAAATCTAAAATTCACGTGATCCGAGCCTTTTCCATCGTCAGTAACGAGTCGGAAACCGCCATCTGCCCACTTTCATGGCTCAATTAATTTCGATTGGTGATTTAATTTGAGCAGGGTTTGACCTCTCCGATCGCTCGTTTCAACAGCTACGTGTAATGAGACCGAACGGCTGCAATCCGTTCGGTCATATTCGTGATGTTTGATAGTTGAAATGCAAATCATCATCATTATCTCAGCCATAAGAAGTCCACTGCTGGACATAGGCCTCCCCCATGGATTTCAAAAAAGACCAATTGGAAGGGGCCTGCATCCAGCGTCTTCCCGCCACTTGTATGAGAATTTCATGCAAATCATGGGTGTCCATAATATACGGCATAATATGGTGACCCACCCTAACATGAAACGTCTGCTTTTATGGGTCGGTATGGCTTCAGTGCTTTTCTAAGGTTTCAACCTAGTTTTGGCGGGAACGTCAACTTTGGTCCGGTCCAGAACCTTACTCAATTCTCGTCATGGACATGGATCCATTTGAAATTGTAATTAACAGAGGCATAAGATCGATGCGCTTCGCTGGCCATTAGATCGGTAATTCATCACCTCTTCAGTTCATACACACACATAAACCTTGTTGGGTACGTAGTTTACGCACAGGTTATCAGTAAATGTTCGCTATAATTTGTACTGATCGATGGGTCGGCTGTTTCTTAATCAATCAAGTCTAGTGGAAAGGGGTGGTAATGAATCTAAAATTAAAAAGAGAATTAAATGCCTGGCTTATAAATATAATTATTTTCCTAATATCTATTATATATCACTGTTAGAAAAGTGGGTATGTAATTAATAGTCGTCTACCTATTTAATAGTCGTCGTTACATGGTTACATGGTAGTTGGGACATCGTCATGGACAAAATGAGTGAAATATATAGTTAAAATATTGTAGTATAGCGTATTCTTAATTGATTATTGCTTTACCACCAAACATTAGTGTAAGTCAAAGTTTATAATGTTCAGGTTTAAAATGTCGTCGTCGCGCAAATTAACAAAAACTATAACAAATTTTAGGTAATTAAACTTTATCATCTTTTTTGGACTAAGGCTTCTCTGTAATTTGATGTGGCGTTATACGCCATGCCATTATCGAAAATGTCGCATAGACAGCGCATTATACGACAATAATTACAATAAATTAGACTACGGCAGTATTATTCATTGACTTTACTTGATTGAATTGGGAAAAGAGTAGTTACTTATTTTTTCCCAATGCGTCAACTTTGATGCTTGACTGACATCCTTTACAGCAGTCTTCGTTCTCATTTGTACTCCACTCCCTCCACACTCCATTCCCATTTGCGCTTCGCTCATTCCCGTTTGTGCTTCACTCGCTCCCGTTTGCAATTATATCTCAACGAAAACAACTTTGCGTCGTCAGTACGTACATACATTAAAACAATTTTACCTCAAATAATTGTTCCCTAGCATGCCTCAGTTGTGTGTCACGTGCGCTCAAAGCAGCAGCAAGTTGCAGCGAACGTTCTGCTTCGTCTCGCGCGTGACGGAGCAATGCTGCACGCTCCCTTTCGCGCTCTGCTCGCTCCGCTCCCAACGCAGACGAAGCGCCGCCTCGGGAACGCATCTAAATAAAGACAAGCTAATTTATTATGAAAACATTAATTTATTATGAAAACATTTCTAACACGTCCAGTTAAGGTATGAAACAAACCGCTGGCTTAATTGTTTCGTTAAGAGATATATGTATGACAGAAATTTTTGAGGTCAAAGTGATAGGTATGTTCCGAGTCCTTGTGCTTTATCTTCAACTCACTGTACAATAGGTGAGTGTTGGTGGCCAAACACAGACTACACTAAAAATATGTACTTATAAACTAGTTGTATACGTACATAGAAATCGGAGGATTCAGTCATTAAAAGGCATAAATATTTTTTTTGATAACTAAAACGTAGCTTTCCAGCCTGTTGTTAAATTACTGAAAGAAATATTCTTTGAAAACAAAGTGTTGACTTTGATAAAACTTTTTCTCCAAGCTTCTTAACGTCAAGAAAGAAATTATTATTCTTTGTTCACGCCTCATCTTTCTTCTTTATAAATGACACTGTGTTAAGGATGAAATTAATGTCAAAGATCATAATCAACTTGAAAATTTACTTGATCATATTTTTCTTAGCTTTCCTTTGTGTTTGTTTAGTTTTAACCGACTTCACAAAAAGAAATGTTAGGATTTTAGAAAACTTGAAAGTAACATTGTTATTTTTTTCCATCTCAAAGCTCCTACTGAATATGTTTTGGAAAATAAGGTATCCATCATATAAATATATATTAAATAAATAAGTAAGCAAGTTCGGATAGACTGAGTGGCCAGCCCTATTGTCAGAGATATTAAGCCGCCGAAAGGCCTCTGACTTGGCTTGACGATTGCTGAACAATTAAATAAATAAGTCTGTGTGAGTTTATAATTTAGTATAGCTGTGATAGGTCACAAAAATCCAATATGGAAAATACGAATGTATATTTATAACCTAGTCTCATACTTCCAATGAAATATTATCATTGCATACTTAAAAAAATTATATAGGGCCCAAAAAATAATAATAGCACAGATAAGTAAAATAAAATGGCTCACATGGCGGGGGCACGGCCGTGCCCCCAGATACGCTTATAGAATAAGGATCCTGAGTCGGTTCCACCCAATAGTTAACTGAGAGGTGTTGTCGCACGATCTCCCATACAAATAAAAAAACTGTTTTGTACCCCTAAACATTATTAACTGATTACGACGATTCTTTGTTTTTTTCTGATTTAAATCATAAACGCCTACGCCTCTATAGTTTGTTTATTTTGCAAATTTATCGGCGGTCAAGCACATGCTACATATAAAAAAGTTGGTATTAGTGTTTTTTTTACAAATCATCATAATCATCATATCGGCCATAAGTCTACTGCTGGACATAGGCCTCTCCCATGGAATTCCAAAAAGACGGATTGCATGCGGCTTGCATCCAGCGTCTTCCTGCCACTTGTATGAGGTCATCTGTCCATCTCGTGGCTGGTCTCTTTACAAATAGAAATAGTAAAACTAAACACTACCAACCATTTTTTACAGAATTTACACAATTACAGAATTGAACCGAGCCCTGAAGCTCTTTAAGTACTCAAATTAATTCAAAGAAGCTCGAGTACACTACCAAACTGTGGCATAGGTTCAAAATCACGACTGAGACAAAGGCAGCAGCGTGCTAAGTAATCCAGCGCACGTGACCCACATGCCTAGAGCTTGTTTGGATTCCATTTGAACGGATACAAATTCCAGATTATGTCTCAAAATGGTAACTGGAGAAATGGAGTACATTACCTGTTCGTAATTTCTGATAAAATCTCTCAGCTCCTTCTCTTTGTCTTCGAGTGTGGCGTAGAGTTGTTTCATCTGGCTCAGTAAATCAAATTTCTCAGCTTTCAACCTCTTCTTGTCCGCTTTAAGAGCTGCAACAGAAAGAAATATGAAAATAATATGTTGTTTTTGTTTGTTTTCAAAATTTCTTTATATAAGTATCGAAAACATTAATGGCTTACAAAAAGGACACTAGCTATAACTTGTAACAACATAACAATACAATAACTATCAGACAAGAATCGCCTATAATCGTTTATAAAACTAAACGTTTAAATAATATTTTACATTTTAATACATGTTTGCAAATAAATATTATAGCCAACTTTACAGAGAACTTATAGTATCATTTTTGTGACCATTGCGATTGTAAATCCATTTGTTAACCTATAAACATGTTGTATTTAATATTTTAAATCATAAAAATATAAAACAAAACACACACGACAAAATGGAAACTGTCACACACATATTAATTATACTAAAAATAACGAACGAGATTGTTTGTAAATAATTATGCAGCTACCCGCACTCACACTGTAGCAAATATTAAAGTGACTCAACTGACTTGCATTGCAACATGCTGAAAACAAAATGAATTTCTTACTTCATTTTTAAAGTGACCCAGTTGTCGGTGGATAAAATATTTATGTTCTAGGCAATACCCCGACAACAAACGATTCGTAGTGAATGTATAGAGTATGTCTGCTCAAATCGGAATACTAACGCGAATCGTGTTCTCCTTCTGCGCAATTCAAGCCCCTTTGAGCGTATGTTACTCGATTCAGAGGCCCGTCCTTTGTTGCTCTGTATGCAGATTCTACATTCGGACTAAATTGCACTTGAATCGTTTGATGCTATAGAAAGACAGAACATATACCTATATAGCGCTGTTATAAATATAAAATCTCCTGAGTGTTTTTTTTTATAAATTTTTAAGTGGTTGTTGGACCCGCAAAACCCGTGTGATTGTTATGATATTACACATAGGAGACTTTAAATTTTCAACGACGATATTTCGTTTAGAAACACACTAATTCCCATGAACTGCGTCAATATCTGTAATAACTATTTTATCTAACTACAATGTAGGTTTATTTTTGCTCCAGTGATATTTTAAAACGTGAATCTTATGCAAAGTAGGTACTAAATATACCTATAGATAGGTACTTAGAATGTTACGTGCAGTTAAATATGTGATTTGGTCTACAGTCATTAAAACTGAAAATAATCCAGAATTAAGCGGGCGTACATTTATTTTCAACTGATTTTTTATTTGGGGCGGCAATACTAATAGTCTTCGCACGGGATTTAACGCGCGATCACTCCCTAGAATCTTATGTTACATTCAGGATTCAATGTATCGCCCGTGATATAAAAAAACTATTTTTCATTACTCATACTCTGAAAGTAGGTCTGAAGTTGCCTGAGGAGCGGGTTGAAAGTAATACTTTCAGCCCTAGGGAGATTCGCTTTCAACTGCCAGCTGTCAAATAAAAAAAAAAAACTAGTTCTATTTTCACGTTTCTATTGAGCCATGTCCAACTTTCTTTAAAGCCACTCAATTAAAGCGCGATGTAAAATTGAAATAACATAAAGATTATAGTATTGATTAAAGAATATATATTTTTTAAATAACTATTATAATTTAGTTTCAACAATTTCTTTAAAATAACACAGACTTGGACAAAATGTTTACCATTTTTAATGATGAAATTTACTCATTTTTTCTGTAGCTAATTCGTGTTTTTATTTTTACTTGCCTTGTATTCGTAATGAAAAGCACAGTGTTTACCTCGGGTTAAAGACTTATTTAGTCCCTCGAACTATTGGCGCTCACTTCGTTCGTGCGCCAAACCCCGTCTCGGGACTAAATAAGTTACTTTCACCCCTAGGGTAACAATGTACCTACTATTATCTCCTTGGTGCATAATCTACTATTATGTTATGCATACCAATAACAAAAGCAACAAGTATGTATATTATTAAAAGAAAACAAAATACCTGACTGCAGAAATGTAGTTTTTGCGGTCTCGTTTACGTTTTCGTTAGTAAAATCACTTGTCTATTACGAAAAAGTTCGTTGGAGGTTCCGAGAAAAGGCGTTTTATTTCTTTGTGAACTATGTATTATTATTATTATTATTATTGCAAAAAGTGTAACCTATGATACTCAGGAAGTGAAGACGAATCTAACGACACCTCGCACATCAAAATCGGTCAAGCCGTGTAGGCTGTAGCCGATCACATAGAAACATACATACCCACATACATACATACATACGTGCATACAAGCAAACATCATCATCATCAACTCGAAAAACATAACCCTCTTTCTTACGCAGTCGGGTAAAAAGAATTCTGTTTCATTATTTTCTCTCAGTATATATTTTTAAAAGATAATAATTTAATAATAATAATAGATAATAATTAGACGATTAAACGCTTATTATTAAATTTAGCACAGCTGAGAACTTTGAAATGGATATAGGCAACAATAAATTCTTGCCTATATCCAACAAGTATATAACGGTGATGATGATATTGATAAATCAATATCATCATCACCGTTTTTCGTCACTATTTTATTTTTATCTTTATCATTGGTCACTATGTTTCATGACTTTAAACATTTATTTAAATAATCTGTTGCATGAAAATTAAATCGATGTGAAATGATTCTTATTTAATTACTTACTCTCAATATTTCACAAACACACCGGAGCAGACAGAATCTCTTCAAGCTGTCGAATAAATATTGGTAAAATAATAACAGTTTACCTCACACTGAAATTGTTGATTGTTAATGAATACTAGTCTGCAAGTCGGATACAGGGATTATTGTCTCGTGTGGACGGAACAAGCGACCCTTGATAGATGTTAATAGAGCATGTTTCATGGTAATACGTCTACGTCTATCTGGATACTGTCTATTGGGATCGCAATAGAGTTATTGTTTTAGAACAGATGAGTCGTGTCACCAGAATATAGATGATTTGTTAAACAAATAAATATTTTTTTCCGAATCACTCTCGTTATATTTTGTTTAGTTAAAAATCTCACGTCTTCTTAGCAGACATGACTAAATTAAATAACGTCTTATTTTATTGTTAAAAGAGATAGATCAATCAAAAGTTGCGTTAGTTTACCGTCAGTAAAATTTATGATTAATTTTATTATATTTTAATTTACATAAAAATGTTAGACATAAACATAAATTTCTAATCCTAAGTTACTAATTAGAAATGGGGATCGTGTGTACACCTTGAGCATTCATGCTCACCATAGAAGGCTCCTTATTGCGGCGGCGTCGTGTGGCGGGTAGCCCTCTTCTCTAACATATGGTTGAGGACTGAGGAGGGCGATGACTGGCACATGCGTCATACTCGTGATCGGGTGCTGCTTGCGAGTCGCTCATGGTATACACACAATATAGTAATAAGTTAGGTAAGTTAATCTTGTCTTCCCGTAACAATGTGTATATTAGCAAAATTTTGGAAAATTTACAAAGGTCACGGACCCCGGTGTCTGTGGAGCTAAAAATTAAATAAATAAAAAACTAAGTTACACTTGAAATTAATTATATTATTAAATCTGGTAGTTTCTCTACGAATCATACTGGGTCACAGTTTTACACTTTGCGACCACGTCATAAACCCACATTTTACAAGGTTTTTTGCGAGTAACAGTAATATTTGACTTAAAAGCCTTTGAAACAAACCACACAGTGACTGATTTTGAATCAGAATCAGATTTGGATGAAACTATCGAATAGTTAATAACTAAAAGAGAAATATATAGGACTTGTAAGTCCTCCGTGTAACTTGTAAGTCTTGCAAGTCAGCCAAAATTAGTTACTTTATCAATATAGGTATACCATATGAAATGCCTAAACAACAATGGTCATCAAAATGTGACCACATTATGTACTCAGTTAATGTGCGTGTAAATTGAAGCAATATGTGTTAGAGACACGCACGACTCCAAAGTTCGTCAAGGTAATGACATTAGCCAAAATAGCAAGGAAGTTACGTGTTCCACGCCTCGAGAGAACGTGCCTCGTTTCCTGATGTCGAGCTTCGCAGTCAGTGGGGCAGGTACGCCTGTGTTATGACTATAGTTTATCAAAAAGCTGTATTGCCAGGTGCGATATAAACGCTTATGTTTTCAAAGCGCGAGTTTGGGATGCGAGAATTTGGCATACGAAATGTGATGAGTGTTGTGCAAAAACATGGAATATTATCGGATAGGGTCTACTTTTTTGGACAACTTCAGAAAAAATCCAGTATACGTAAATTATCTTTTTTTTTTTATAGAAGATAGATCTACGATTGACCACCTACTCGCCTGATGTTAAGCGACGGTGTGGCTGAGGATGTAGCTCGTCGATCTAGAAGATATATTCTATTCACTCTAGCCTTGAAAATTCCAAGATTTTAGGTCTCAGGAAACAGAGATGGCGGCAAAGAATTCCATTCTTATGCACTACGCAACAAGAATGTGGATCGATATCGCTGAGTACGGATTTTCGGCATTTCAACGAGAAATGGGTGGTAATTCGCCGACTTTCTACTAGTCCTGTAGTGAAATTGGGATGGTGGAATTAGGTCGTGAAGGTCTTGCGCACACTCCCCGAAATGAGTCCTGTAGAAAATAGATCTGAAATCAGAATCTGGCATATGGATCAGTTATTTAACTAATTGTTTGAGTACGTATTTTGCCGTACCGTATCTAGTGATTAACCGCTTAATCGCTCTATTGTGTGACTTTATAATTGTCATGTTGGATTGTGTGGCGTTCGGTAAAAAAAAAACTTCAATGACGACGGTCCAATGCCAGTCCAAGCCCATTTTCCAACTTTAACTTTCGAACTTCAAAACCTTGTGTAGCGATGATTGCGGTCGTTACTCATTATCAATTTTAAACCTTGTGTTGCATATAAATTGCGCTTTAAACAATGCTGTTCAATACAGCTTGCACATTACTGCTTGGCGCCTAACTGCCACTGACGTGGTACTTTCCAAGGCAGATTGTAGGTACTACAAAAATCAATAACATTCATGAAACAATATTTTATAAGTCTCTTTGTAGATTAGTTCAGTTGTAAATGGGAAGTTACCACGCCTCCAATATATTGGACGGCACTCAACAAATTGACCACTTTCGTGGGATCTTCAGATTATGTGTGAAGAAGCGAGCATAAGTTACAAATTGTGATTCGAGGTAATATTCCCGTCTCGAGGCTAAAGCGGGGTTTGAGGTCAACCTTATTGTGACTTTTTCGATATGAAATATGTGAGCCACTCATATTTTCATGTTTGGTTCGTGTTGTGTATCCAATCGAAAAAGCTAGTTTGAAAAGATAAGTCTGACTATGCACCATTTGCTTCTTTTCAACACTTAACCTTAAGGTCAGGACAAAAAGGGTACCCTATCATTATCTGAAACACATTTGTTTGAATCTTACTTGCCCGAATCCGTTTCATAGAACTGCCAGATTCCAGATATTTTACTTGACACGAGTTTCTGATTCCAGTTTGTTAGCCATCAGTTTCATTTGTCCAAACAGTTATTAGGTTAGGTTTGTTAGGTTTCTGTTTTATTATAGCCAGAAACATATTAACAAATGTTTGGTTATCAGATATAACTAGTAGGTCTTCTTCTTAGTCGTTATCACTCTTGGCAGAGTGGTCGTGGTCATCGTTTCGGGTGGTGGCTCGCTTCATAATCCGTCGCCATTCCTCACGTATTGACGCCTTTCTCGTGCATTCGTTCACGGGACCGTTAAGTGCAGCCTTTATTTGGTCGGTCCAACGTAATGGCGATCTTCCACGTGGTCTTGTCCCATCCATCTTACCCTGCACCACTAGGCGCTCTACAGATGTTTTACCACGGCGCGATACATGCCCAAAGAAAATGAGTATGCGAGCCTGAACGATGGAAGATAGACGCTGCTTGATGCCGAGTTCATGCAGAATAGTAGTAGCATGCAGAGAACTAGTAGGTAGTTGGCTTAGCACATCCACGCGCCCTCACTGTTACACGCAATATCAAGTTAAAGTAAAGTAAAGTAAAGTAAAGTAAAGTAAATGTTTATTTCCGAAATAGAATTACTATTGCTATGCATTGTCAGTGGGCCCCAAACTCGGCTAAGCCGGTATCTTGGAAGCCCAGAGCAGATGTTCCTATTTTACAATTTTTACGCGCGCTAGGAAATTAATTTACTGATAACAATGACAGGAAATTAAATAAATTATAATAATACTATTAATGACAAAAATTAAAATACAATTTGATATTATACACTAGATAGATACGAAATAATATGTTCGAAATATAGGTTATGAAAACAATGAGTTATACATACCTAATGATTAATTTAAACTATTTTGTTTACCGTTGGTTTGGTGAAATTACGTGTATTGGGTGCGTGGTTGTCATATCTCGACAACCACTCAACCAATTCTCTTCATTTTTAGCACAAGTTGTAATAATTGTGTACTTCATATACCTACTAAATATCATTAAAATCGGTTAGTAATTAGCGCCACAATAAGCTTCCCCCCTCTTTATGGGAACTATACCTCCTATCAAAAATCGCCGACGACAAAAAAAAAACATAGAACCTATACGCCAAGTTTCATCAAAATCGGTTCAAAACTACGCCCTTATGTGGGCTTCTTGTATGGGTCGACCACCATACACCACCATCTACGGTGTAACTTTGTTATGCTTTATGAGTGCAGAATCTATTTTGTCACGATCCACAGCAAAAACTACGAAGTACTTACAGTTAACAGCTTCCCTCGCGAGTAACAGCTCCTTCTCTAGTTGTTGTGGGTCGAGCGGTGCGCCGTCTCCGGCGTCTCCCTTGCTGCGCTCTATGAGTGCAGCGCCCGCTTCACCACGCTCAGCTGCTGCCACTAGCAGTCGCCTCACTCGGGTTAACTCCGCCTAGTGGGATGAATGAAATAATAGCATTAGGCATGTATTATGTCCGCCTTGGTGCCGGGTCACTAGAATACGGCATCAGTATACCTGCATATATTAAAAGTCTACTAAAAAGAGACTTCTGAGTTGGTTGGGAGTGGTACCATGACCTGGTATTCAAACGGGCCCGAGATGGACGCGTGGAGTGACAGACAGACAGTCACACGGACATAGGCCATGCAGGCAGGCTGTCTTGGAAGGAACTGTGTCTTCGTGTTGAGGGCTCAAACTCGATGGGCTACGGTACCTCATTTGAATCTTATATTTATTATAATATGTTAGAGCTACTAGAAAGTCCAACTCTTCGGCTCCCTCAATAGACCTACTCCATTGTACTATACCGTAGTTTTGCACTAACAATCTTTCAACTTCTCGTTAGTATAAAATGACCGTTGCCGAAATGAAACAGAGAATTTGAGACGGGTTTGAGACATTGATCAAAGTACAGTTTCCCATAAGGCCGTAAATCTCAGCGTGTTTAGACAAGTATAAAGCGCCCTAAAATCTTTTATAAGATTTTTCGTCCCCCATTCAACACCTAGTGAGTCTAAATAAAAACTTATAATTAAATAACAATTGTTCCAGCAAAGCATCCAAATATCAGCAATAGAGAATTTATTACCATTATTGCTGAACAATTCCTAATCATATCAACCAAAATTGGTTTATTTCCGATTGGCATAATAACCATCCCGGCTATCAAATAAATATTTCTGGGAGCCGCCATACTCGAATGACCCATTAGGTCCCTACAGAAACCAATTTTATATGAACTTAATATTTAGAGATATTTATTGAAGGCAGTAAAGTGAAGCCAAGCGGAAACCCGACTTCGCTACTTACTAGCGGTCTTACCGAAAAACGTTACTTAACTTTAACCATCGTCTTAAATTCTCTGTCTTCTTTTCGCAAGTGTTATCACATGTCAGCGAGAAGTTGACAAAATAAGTTAAGCATTGTTTAAAGTTAAGTAACGTTTTTCGGTAAGGCCTTAGATGTCGATAGAAAGTAATGAACTTAAGTATCTGAGTTACGGGGGTACTAAAATTCTTGAGATAGATCGAACGAAAGACTGTAAGTACATAGAAAACCATTAAGTTTCCAAATTCTGAGAAGTTGAGTAAGCTGATATTTAGTCTGTTTCGCAATAATAAGTTAAAAGTTTCGAACAAATATGGACGCCGCAGGGTTTTGATGAAATCAATATTTTTCTCGAAATCATGAACACAAATAAGTGTACGATTAAATATGTATGATTCAGTTATAACAGTGAACGATTCTTTGACATGGTTCATCGATAATAGTGAACGATTTCACATTCGGTTGGACATAGATTGTGATACATGGTTTAGTTTTAAATTATAAATGAGCTGCTGAGGTACTTCTATATTTTGTTACGTATTTCTAAATAATGTCATGTTTATAAATTCAGCATTTGTAAAGGACTTATAAATGTAGGTTTCCCATTAGAAATGTTTTGTTATGTTATAGATATTGTATAAATATAGAAAGTGGAGTATAGTCGTTAATCTAGGTAATACACTTAACTAAACTTATAGAACCTAGACTACTTATTACTCATAAACCTAATTCATATCCTCAAACAAATATATAGGTATTTCATTAAAATCCTAAACTTGCTTAGGATTGTTTTATTATATTCCGGCTTAGTATGTGTATATTTTACCTAAATAGCATTACAACCTGAAGTTTTGCCTATAACCCATGAACAAGTGTTTGTATCGCAAAATATACATGATCATCAGGTCATGTATCGCAAAATATACATGATAGGACCATTACAATATTTTGACTGGCCTTGTAGCTCAGTTAGTTGTGTGTCTACCTGCTAAGCTGTAAGGTCGTGGGTTCGATGCACCACCCAGGGCAAACATTTGTATGATGAGTATCGATGTTTGTTCTGTATCTGGGTGTTACTATGTATCGTATATATATACAAAAAGTATATATGTATTCTTCAGCCATCTAGTTCCATAGTACAAGCTTTGCTTAGTTTGGCTAGATGGTGTTGTGTGAAATGTCCACCAATATTTAAAATCTGTTTAATTTCAACCAATAACAATCGCAAAAACCTTAAATACTTACCAATACATAGGTACATATGCAGCCCGGAATGTAATGTTTTGATAAATCTTTGTGTAATAGTAAAATCTTGGTTTCGTCAAAATACAGCAACATAGGCAGAAAAAATAAGGCCGTAATTATCTTAAATACAAGTAAAGATTGTTGTTTGAACAATAGTTGGTTAATGTTCGAGTAATTTTATGTCTAGACTCACCGTCATTTCATTAAAGCTAGTTCAGTCATGCAAAACCGCAATTAAAGGTTACCCCGACAATTAATAAAAGTCATTTCGGTTTACAAAAACTGCTAAGTCAATTTCATTAGCACGTTTATTGTAATTAAACGACCTAAATGAACATGTAGAAGGTAATCTTAGTGAAATTAAATTCGTACCTTTAATTAAAACCTGGGTAGACGGCTATTAGAACCTACTCATATTGCATCGCGTTATTTGATTTTATCTTGATTATAATATTTATAATTTAGACTAAGAAATGGAAAATTACTCCTATTTCATGCAAAATATATAAACGAACAGAATTCAAGGCCCCATTTATATATACATATAAACCCACCCATATTATCCTTTAAAAGGTAGTTAGACGTAAACCATCAAACACTATCGACGTGTGACTTTACATTTGACGGCGGTTACAAGGTAATAGAGCTAACAGACGAACGAATTGTTGCCTCCGAACATGCATCGAACCTTCAAAAACCGATCGTGTGTACGCGCCGATCGTGTGTACGCGCCGATCGTGTGTACGCACCGATCGTGTGTACGCACCGATCGTGTGTACGCGTTTTCGCCGAAATAGCTAGTACCATAGACTTCTATAGATACCCGAAATGTATGTACCTAGCGTGTCAACAGTAAGATAAAAAATCACAGTTGACCACCTAAGATTTATTTAATTTCAGGTGATATATACTTTCGATTCGATATTTTGACAACTAGTTAGTAGCGTACAAGCGCGAGGATGCATTGGGTTGAATAGATTTTGCACGGATGGAACATTCCTTCACAAAATTGTTTGTGTGACAACACAGTCTATACCAAAAATGTGGCACGCAAGGTTTTCATATAAATGAAGTCGCATGCTTCATCTACTATGTCTGTGGTTAGTACTTTGAATGCTCGCGGTGACGTCACAACCTGTTGGTTGTGACGTCATTTTAGAGGTTCGGTCCGGACAAATCGGATCGTCTGTCTCTACGTACAACCGTACCGTACATGGCTTATGGCAAAACTAACAAAAAGTGGGTAGTTGAGATGTATAAATAAAATAAAAGCTACTGTTACAGGAAAACACCAACAACAAGTATCTATATTGAAGAAAAATAAAATTCCCGACTACAGAAAAGCAGTTTTTGCAATCAAACTTACGAATTAGTTACGCTTGATACGCTGTTGAGTGTACCTTTTTTTTGTGAGAAAGTATGCGTACAATCGCTGTAAACGATTATAAATGCGCATTATTTTAATAATTATAGTAAAATCACTTCTTTATTAGTAAAAAGTACGTTGGAGGTTACGTTTTTTTTTTATTTTGCGTTAAATGTATTAATATATTATTACAAAAAAATATTGCCATATATAACACTCAGGAAGTGAAGACGAATCTAACGACAACTCGCACATCAAAATCGGTCAAGCCGCTTAGGCTGTAGGCTGTCAGAAACATATATACATACACTCGAAAAACATAACCCTTCTTCTTACGCAGTCGGGTAAAAACTATGAGTTTTATTATAACTAAGCAACTACTAAACTAAAAATAGGTAGGTAAGTGAGCCCGCTGAAAGTGGTCCACACACTTGTTCATGCACTACTGCTTCGCTGGGCATTGCCGGTACATTGTACTTATTATGTAGCTAAGTGCAGGATAGACATAAGTATATGATAGAAAAAAAACATCATTATCTAACATCTATAAACTTGAAATTTAGGAATGACGAGGAAGTTACAGTATGACCTAGCTTAACCCAAAACTAATCACCCGTATTATTTAATACAACCCATGATACCCTCGTTTCAACCTGACTGAAAATGGCACTTTGATGATAGAAAAATGTCAACGAGAGGAAATTTTAACCTAATTCGGTTAGTCGAGGAAAAATACGTTTTAAGAATGCCGGGGATAATCTTTTTTTAGTTACAATCACCAAAAAAGTTTCAACTACCCCAAAATACTGCCTAAATCGTCTGCAACAGACCAAAAGGCCCTGTTTATTAGTTACAATTACAACAAAAAAAAAACCTCACTTCAACAATAAACCAGTTTGCCTTTTAGCATATGACGTTGGTAATATATTATGATGATGATGACGTTGGTAATATAAAGCGAAAGCTTCGTCCCGTTACCTGAAGCCTCTCATTCTCCATACGGAGTCTCCTCGCGAGCTGAGCAGCGCTGAGCATACCAGGAGACGCTGGCACCTCCTCCTGCCGCGACCGGTCTGACCGGCCGCCCGGGGAAGCAGCTTCTGTCGATAAACAAGTTCTGTCAATACAACAACAACTTCTTAAAATTTATAGATTATTCAAATATTTACACCTGGCGGGACTTGAACCCACATATCCCAATCAATACTTGGGAGCCATTATCAATTCGGCTATAGGTGTGTTAATTGAGATGGTCTAAGCATCCAAACAATATTTTTTGCTTAAAAGAATCAAGGGTTAGTGACGCGACAACACGCTTGAAGCATGTAATTATTTAGCCGGACCCTGTACAAGTTCCTTATACTGACGAGAGGAGTTTGATGCACGTGTATAAATGTTCCACATTTTTGCTGATATATCAAATATTTACAGATATGCGGATTTAACGTCCGTCAGACGTGATTTTTTTTGAAACTGTTTATAAATTTGTTTGTAAATATTTAATTGTGGAACATTTTAAAAGTATCGAATATTCTTAAATATTCTATATTGTTAGCTAGAACCAAACAGAAAAAAACAACAGCGTGAAATAGCTTACTCTGCCCGTAAAGTTTCCTTTACACCGATACAATCTACTCCACTCAGTCACTTCAGGAGTTTCTGTGAGTATTGTTGCAAGCAACGTGCTAGAATGATCAATGTAGAATATTCTATATTAATTGGGTTTGCATTAAAATTAGTCCAAAATATTACAAGGACGAAGGTATTCTGATATTTCAGTTTAGTTTGATTCAAACCCCAGCCAGCTACAAACAATATCGGAAAGAGTAACAAAACATACAATTAAAATTATGTATACGGCCACATTTTGGAAGGCATGTGTAGATACTCTATACCAAGATTACCAACATTCTATTTAACCCTCAAATCTTGTAAATAAACTCTACATCGCTAGATAGAGTATACCACGCATTTTTAACAAACCACTAACGCACCATCCACTTAATTTATTAAATCTTAATCTTAATTACTTAATCTATTCAACTGTTGTAAAATACATTAGTATTAAATAATGTTTATTTAATAATACTATATAATATGAGTAATAGTTAAATTGGATAAGGCAGTCACTATAATTGAGTTTTAGAATAACAAAATGCTACCAGACAAAATAAACGCTTTCAATTTAACAAAATGAACCAGGAAATATTCTCGTAAAAGACAAATAATCTCTCAAACAAAATGCAAAGGCACGCCCATAAATTTATTTCAACTCGACTACCTAATTCACAATTTGTTTACTTTTCGGCATTGTCTCGTTAATAGCTTTACTTCGGCGGAGTTTTGTCCTTGTTTAGCATTCAAGGGCTCACGTTAGAACCCTCATTATTAGCTGTCGTGATATAATATGAAAAGTTAAGGAAAGTAAGGCGGCGGCAGTCGTATAAATGGAATCGGTTATAGCGTCATAAACGTTGTAATAACGAAAAAGCTGTGCGGGTCACGAAAGCCACCGTAATCAGTCCAGACAAATCGATTGGAACGCAACACACGTCAAGCTGCCGCAGGTGTGTTTAAGGCCTGCATTATTGTACCATCCATTCGGAGAGACGTATTGACTCCACCAATAATACTCCATTGTTCCGTAATTGTTCCCAGACACGCGTCAATTTCGTAAAGGGAATACGGAGAGAATCTTCCGGAAATCCAATAGCGTTATTAGGGAATAAATCTTGGCCGAAGTCAATGAGTTCCGAAGAAACAATAAACTAAGTTACAAATGAGCTGACAGCAATTTGCTCGGCGCTATTCAGGTTCCATTATTGTGACTGGGGCAACAGTCAGCCAGATAAATTATACGGCGGCAGACAATCGCGTTATGAACCTATTATTTCACTAGCTTTGGTGAATCAGTGGGGTAGAATATAAGAGCTGGCTTTTACTAGATGATATCGCTAAGAAATGCATTTGTGAGAAAATTACAGAGAGACTACCTGCACTGATATAGTATTGTACTAAAGTAGGTATACATTCCTGTGATACAGCTTACAATAATACTCATTAAAGTCATAGACAAATACAGAACGATTGGTCTATAAAGTCGAAATCGCACGTCATCTCGCTTATGACATTTGTATATACATACTTCCTATAACAGCCATCATATAATACATACATGCCTCGTTTCCAGAAATCATTAGCCATCTTTTCAAGGACCATCGAGTTAAACTATATTCAATTATATAATAATAATATGTACATACAATCACGTCTTTTTCCCGTTTCAGAAAGTAAAGTAGTAAAGTAGTTTCAAAGTAGGCAGAGACTATAATATTTTTCCATTTGCTTTGATCATCATACACATCATTCACTTCTTCTACTTTCACCCCAAAGAATCAGAATCAGAATTCTTTATTTGCCTTATAACTTATCTGCTATACTAGGCAAGTAAATTTACAATCAAATTATTCATCTGACAAAAAAAAACACTTGAAAAAAAGCGAGTATAAATAGTTGTTCAAAATGAAAAGAAAATCGTAATCGCGTGCAAAAAGTAACTTTTAAACACTGTGTACTGCTTTTGGAAGTATGCAAGAGCAAATCTATTGAAAAGTTTCTTGCAGCATTATTTCTGTTAGCAGTAAATGAGCTAATTCCCCGCAGGCTGCTAGCTCATTAGCGGTCGGTAAACTGCAGTGAAGCGTGCAATGTTTGTATCATTTTTATCCAACTACCCAAGATGGAGGTGATGCTTACTTTCGTACATATGTTGTGTGAGAATACGTTTACAGAGCCACAATGTTTCAAGGTAAAAAGGAGCCTGTTTTCAACCTGGTTATAAAGCTATGTCTAATTTCACTCTAATCCGTTGAGCCGTTTGACGCATAAACTTTCGCATATTATGAATTTAGTATATAACACCTCCTGTAAGACTGTACAGCTCGAGCGTGTATTATACTATATATATATATCTTGATTTTCTAGCTGTAGTAAAATTTGTGTATTCTTCGGTTTTTTAGGGTTCCGTACCCAAAGGGTTAAAACGGGACTCTATTACTGATACTTCGCTATCTGTCCGTCCGTCCGTCTGTCACCAGGCTGTATCTCATAAACGGTGATAGTTAGAGAGTTGAAATTTTCACAGATGATGTATTTCTGTTGCCGCTATAACAAAAAATACAAAAAAATAGAATAAAATAAATATTTAAGGTTGCTCCCATACAACAAACGTGACTTTTTGCTCGTTTTTGCTCAATATTGATAACGGCAACAAGTAGACGCTTGAAATATTTACAGAACATTGAGTTATATAAATACTTTAAAAATAAATAATTACATTAAAATAAAATTAATATATAGGGGGGCTCCCATACAACAGACATGATTTTTTTGCCGTTTTTACGGTTTAATGGTACGGAACCCTACGTGCGCGAGTCCTACTCGCACTTGGCTGGTTTTTTAAATATATTTTTTTCGGCTTTACTTTTATAAATGTTTCTAATTGGTACAAGGTTTTAGGGAAATAAATGGCCAAGATTGTGTCGAGACACGCTTAACAGGGCTAATGATATATTTAATCTAAAAGAAGATCGTTTGAATGTTTTTTTTTTACGTTCCCAACACTAACCATTTAGCTGGCAGGGACACTCGTCTCTAACAAAAATTACCACTTTAAAATTTAATATTTCCCAAGCGGATCTCTAAATGTTCCTTTAACTCTTGACTCCTTCTTAATAAGTCACTGCTGTGTAGTAAGGAAGATCGTTAAAAGACTGCAAGTTGCAACATCAGTAGAAAAGTTTCTCACAGACTTCGTTGATTGCAACTCATTAGGGGTTGTAGAAGTTCTCAGAAATAGCTGATTCTGAGAAAAAAACTAGCATCAATGGTACTAATGGGTATTAAACTTTTATGTTGAGTAGTTTTTGATTCTCTTCTTCAACGCGACTTTGAGATATATTCGTAAAATCAGCTCTTATTATTTCTACTAGACTGCGGGGTACTTTTTTCGAGCGTAATGATTTTGATGTAGACACGAACTCCTTGGTCACTACATGGTAATTATAGAAACACTAACTGCACATCGCGGTTTAACTCGTGGTAGCTGAATAAATTCTATAAAATTTAGCTTATAATACTAAGTCCAAAATATAACTACCTCCATAGCACATTTCTAGTTTCCCTCAAAATGAAAGAAGTTTGTTGCAGTACTATTTTTCAGAATCGGCCCGTGACTTTGATAATAATTCTAAACAAATATTTCAAATGTGAGAAAAATTGATCAAGCAAGACGTTATCGAAACAAAATGTTGAGAAGTATTTTTTTTAAAGTGGAGAAATTTATTGCGAGGCCATTTATCGGATGATTAAACAAGAATTTTGAACATGAGCAAAATCGGATAAGAAGTTATTATTTTATAAGGTGTTGCTCAGAATATCAGTTTGTGCTCGCGCCGTCACCTGTTCGCAAAAATACTAAGTAGTAAGTATTCGATATTTTTGAGATCGGGATAATGCGGGTTCAAGTCCCGTCGGATGTGTGTAATTTTTGAAATGTCGATAAATGTAGATACTAGTAAATATATTACAAATAATGGCTTTTGGATACAATATACATAGAGACACGTACCGTACAAGCTCTTTAAATATTAATTCTTTTCTCATTACACAACCTAAAGATAATTCTAAGCTCAAATGTGACGTCTAAAGTTTGTCACGTCATAAAACCAACAACATTCTGGAAGTTGTCGTACTTATGTAGAATTTCAAACTAACTATAAAGCTCAGGCTTCATCAGTAATACAAACATACCGTCCGACTAGTTACCAACTATTATCTCGTGGATTACAGCCTCGTAACACAAACCTGAACTAAACAACTTTACTCGTACCTCCGACAGTTTCATTTTTGTTTTAGCTATAGCTACAGTCAGTAAAAAAAATTGTGTGAAAATAATTCTAGCTATTGTATTCGAATACAAAAGCTAGATTTATTCCTGGAATAGTTCAGACATTGTATACGAATTTCTATTGAAGTGTCATGATTGGAATCTTGTTTATTTATAGTGGATTGCTGAGGAGAGAATTGTAATTTTTGTTTTATTTTCTGTTTTGTTTCATTTTTGTTAATAAATGAATAACTTTCCAGAGTTGTGAGAAATAATACTTAGAAATGAGGCGAAAATAAGAATTTGTTTTTATTATACTATGGAAATTAACGTGGTTTTCACACATTTTTAAATAAAAACTACGGGTCACTCACGTCTGTTTTGAGCCGAAATGTGCGACTATAGTTTCAACGCATTCGGCGGTCTTTTTCAAAGGAGCAGCACACACGTCACTCTCGGTCGGTGACGCGCCTTGCATACCTTGCCTTGCCTTGCCTTGTGTGCAAGGCGCGTCACCGACCGAGAGTGACGTGTGTGCTGCTCCTTTGAAAAAGACCGCCGAATGCGTTGAAACTATAGTCGCACATTTCGGCTCAAAACAGACGTGAGTGACCCGTAGTTTTTATTTAAAAATTTGTTTTTATGTTCGCGCAAAATATATTATTTGATCTTCGCATTAATATTTCGAGCTTAGGTATGAATATTGTGACAAGACAAAGACATTTTATAATTTAATGATGAAATACGATTACAAGTATGTATATAAATACCCCACTGCAGAAAAGCATTTTTGACAGTCTATTATATTCATACAAACATACCTATACACGAAAAACATGACTCTCCTTCTTGCGCTTTCGGCTAAAATGTCGGCTTTTAGTTGTAGTAATAAATAAAGTATCATACCGCCATCAAGCGTCGCCGTAATATCTGCTCTAGGTTCAGGTCCGTCACTACTTCTCCCCGGCGACGTGGCGTCTGGCAAAGGTACCTCCTCTTCAGAGCTGTCTTCTGGATCCAGAATGTTCCTTTCACTAGTGTTACTGTTCCCGCCTGTTCCGATCTCAGCGTATGTGCCACTGTCGCTGCCATTTTGATTCCACTTCACCGGGGACTCTAATTTGCCGTTGGCCTGGTTTTCTTTGTTGTCGTCATCTATAGAAAGGGTGCAAAAAATAGGTGAATAATTTTTGTACTGCTAATAAAATAGCTGACTAATTCTATTTGAAATGGTAAACAATTTTAATAAATCAAACAATTCAATATCTTTTGCTGTTGTAGCCGTTTTTATATTTTTTTCATCAAAACTGATAAAACGTCAAACCTAGTATTGTACTTTTGATTAGGTTTTTTTTTGATGAGGGTAGTTGTAAAATATGCCAATCCATGTTCGGCTTACGAATCATGGCGGCTTGAGGTCTTAGCTAGCATGCACACTATCAACGTACTTTTACTCGCTGTTATTTACATCCCAAAATGTGATTGAACGAACATCGGACAATAATGCCATTGGTGACTCTCCTCAATACTTAAAAGTGCTGCAGAGTCGTTATCATTTGTGCTGTTTCGACGTATTAATGTAATAGTTCTTACATCTGCGTATCAGTTTCATAAAAGACGCCGGCGCCCTGGATTGGTATATACCTCTTCCGTATTTTTAAAAACTGTTCCTAAGTCGAGCCGTGTGCCTTTTTGCTTCACCTGTTTTATATAAAAAAAACAGGCCTTCCAAAAATACTCTCAGCCCCGGCGAGAATCACTGATAGAAAAATACCAAAAAAATATCCCAGGAATATACCCATCCCGTCGAAATATACCCATCGTTGTTTGAAAATTTTAGGCTGTTTTTCCCAACTAATTAATAAAATCATGGTTGATCATACGGCATACCATGAGTTATCAGTTAAATATACAATTATCAAACATACTATTATTTCAAGGAGTTTCTTATAATTATAAAATGTTTGCCTAATAAGCTATTTCTTAGACCTTAATTTAAATTAAAAACAAAAGCTCGAACAAGTTCCCACAAATTGTCATTGTATGCTTCGTGTTATAGCTGTGGCACAGTAAGAAATACAAATACAATTACAAATAATTTATTCATAACGCCCAAGTTACAAGTCGAGTTAATTAATTGAAATGATAAAATAATAATAATATAAAAAATAATCATAATAGACACAAATAATAATAATAATCATAATCCCTAATGTCATAAAACATGTCTAAACAAGTTTACTTCTGTAAGTACCTACCTAATATGGCGCAGTAGCTTTGCATCGCTAAAAATAGACAACTATATAGGTATATTATGCACATTTAATGTTACTTGCAGTGAAAAAAGACTAAGTTATAATCAATATTTCAAGTTCGATAAAGAACGGATAGTCTGACTCATCTCTCTTACGGCTTTCTTTTGCAACTTAAATACCCGCATCCAATAGGTATCGCGTCCCAGAACTCTAGATCATACTGAAGTAAAAAGAAGTAGAACACTTGCAAAGTAAGATGCACTGCTTCTTTCGATAAGATCGACGAAATCGACGTTATCGAGATTACGTTTTTGGTATATGTAACATATATTGACGATATATGTTTGTGTTAAGTGTTAAATTGAGTTAGTGTGAACAGATTTGTCATTGGTACATTCCATGTAGAGAAAAAAAAAACTCTATTGTACATTCATTTTGTTCTTTTTTGTTTTGTACTTCTTTTATTTTAGTATATTTATAATGATCACCAGCATCAACAGTAGGAGGGTATTGTTACGCCATACCACAGGACTATTCCTAGCTTGGGTAACAATATGTTTCCTCAACCTTGAATGTCATATGATGTTATACTTCATGTACTTAATGAATGTAAATGTTTGTAGACGACAAATATATTTTTTCTATTTTCTAGTGAATATCTCTAAAAATGTAATAATGCTTGCTCTCTCGTAACTCTTACGGCACAACTCCTTAAAATCGATATTTCAATCATGAGAGGGTTGTTTCCATCGAGTGGTGCAGCTGACCTACATCGTGACGTGAGGTACTATGAACCGTCATCAGATGATTGAAGTCATGCGAAGTGTTTTTACCCCGGACCCAAAAAGAGGGATGTTATAAGTTTGACGTATCTATCTGTATGTCTGTGAATATATGTGTCTGTGTATACGTGTGTCTGTCTATGGCATCGTAGCTCTCAAGACGGACCGGATTTAATCTAGTTTTATTTTTGTGTGAAAGAAGATTTCATCGAGAATATTCTTTGTTATGTATTATCAAAATCAGTTCAGACGTTTATCTTTTATCGGGGTGTTTAGAGTTTTATAAACTTGTTAAAGTATACTTATACCCGTGCGGTATAAGTATACAGGATTATTTGTATTTAACTAGCGACCTTTTAATGACTGTTTTTATAAACACATCACAAAATCTAAAGATTGTAAGATGAGGCTAGTCTGTATGTCTATATGACATTATTAATCGTCACGTACGCCATTTAAATAATGAACAAACAAACAGTCGCTTACCAGGAAAGTGACAGATCTAGATCTGGAGAATGCTGGCATCCTCGACCAAAAACTTTATATTATACTTTCATTTATATCTCAAAAGATTGACATAATGACAGATGATGCTTTTTTATTTAGTTATATGTATTAAGCTTTCGTATAATATCCATTTTAAATTAAATAAAAATAAACATACAATAGTCATACTACATATCCTCTATATTCAGCTATATTTTTGGTATAGAGCAGATAATTTATTTCGTGACCTTTCATAATTCGAACATAAAGAGTAAAATTCCCACTTTAGAGATACCTAAATAACTCCATTATAATCTAAAAAATACATTTTCCTTACGCGTTCGGCTTACGAAAGCAATTTTGCGAAATAACATTCCTCTCTACGGTAGGTAGATATAACAAAATTACAAATTCCATAGATGAAACTCTGTTACCCTTTGCATCACTATTAATATTACGATAGTAATAAAATATTCCAAAGATCCGTCCTTTCAGTAACATCTCATACTCGTGCACATACGTTACTCAAGAATTCGAGCGTCATTGGCCCATTGAGTATCAGGTACGCCATCCAAATAGGAAAATATTTCCCTAAATGAAGATAAATGGGCCGTACTCTACGGAAGGGCCTTCGATTCGATCGGAAATCCATCTACGAGTACGAGTATAGCGTGACCAGAATTGAAAAAATGTCGTAGCGTAGCGTTGCCGCCGCTGCCGGACGGTGGCCTTAATAACTAATGGATTTTATACCTACATAGTTTAGTTTGTAGAAATTATTGTACTTCGTCGCTGCATTCTTTGAGATTTTATATTCACCAGGTAGTCCACTCTTCAATGTGCTGGGCACCGAACACTTTTTTAAAGCTAAAACCTTTAAAAATACAAAATCTAATAGTTTAATACATATCCGGTGGCGAGTAGCGACATCTGCCGCTTGCGCCGGCCGTCCGTCAATTCTTCATTCGCTTTCAGTGTTCGGGCATCGACACATACATTTTCAAAGTATTTTTATATTTTTATAAAGTATTTTACCTAATTATAAGTTTTTTGTACTACTTAAGTGTTATCAAAGTGCATTTGGTGTAGGTTTTAAATATAAGGAAGCGTTAAACGCAGGAAGGAAAGTACGGCAATTGAAACGCTGTTTTTTGGAAAATGTGAGTACTTGCTTATAAACCATGTTAATACCACATTTGTCTATTATATGAATGTGCAAATATGTAGATTGACGAAAATAACAATTGGAATTGTTGCATTTAATTATGGTTCACCTACCCACATTTGTGAACATCAATCAAAGATGTTTAGTTTTCACATTGGGTTATTGAATTTAGTGACCTTTATTTTGCAACTTTTGTCGCAAACTTGTGTTGCAAACTTTATTGATAAATAGTATGTATGACTATTCGAGAAAAAGTAATTTTTACTTTCGATATTGATCTATTAAGAGTATTAAGAATACCTGCTTATTTTTTGACTCAAATAATCTTTTTCTTCGATGAAAAAGAGAATTTAAACTTTATATTTTTGTTACCTGCATGAGAACTTCAATGCAGTTATAAAATTTATTTAATTATTTTTAAATTTCGAGCTGTGATGCGATTACAGCCTGTTTTAATTTTGAGCTGTGATGCGATTACAGCCTGTTTTAATTTTGAGCCGTGATGCGATTACGGCCCGTTTTAATTTTGCCTGTAGTGAATATAGAGTTGTGATGCGATTACAACCATATAACAATAAAATATATTTTTAACTGTAACGCGATTACAGTACGCCTAGATATTTAAAGTACTACTAGTACTAGCTTTTTTGAGTGGTGACGCGACCACCATTGTTGTCGCCATCTTTCTCATCATTCCTCACAGATTGAGAAATTGAACGATAAATTTCGTCTAATCGAGGAATACAGCTTATCGCTTCGATACCACTAATCCTCACGATAAGGTGGTCTTATTATGAACTCCCATCGGCGATATGATGGTTCCACCCTCACAACCAAATTTAGAAATCGGTGTATCACCGGAAGTTCCGGCTTTGGCCGAGGACATTTTAAAAGCCTTGAGAGGTTTCAAAGGCTAAAGTTAATAACTTTGCACCTAAGACTAGGGACGAGATCTCTGAACTTTGGGGCCAAATCATAACAAATTGCCTCAGCAAAGACGCTGTACAAAAATTTGTAGAAAATATATTAATATTACTGAAGGCTCATAGAAATGGTTGATATACTATCGGAATCTACTAAAAGTAAAGATTTGCGTTTGGATAAAACGCAGAACTACCTTAGCTTGGGTATCGTGGCAGTTACAAAATTTATATGGATAACGTTTAATGGCAAAATGGAGAATATTACTAAATCAATAAAGCACTGCCAAAATATTTCTAGGAGAAGAAACCTGATAACGCCTGTATAAATAAATATATATATACTTATATTTTGGTACATACATATGTATACATATATATACCTTTGATAAAAGGGCTCGAGCGAGACGCAGACTCAGATGTGGTGAGCCCATGTCATTGTATCTAATCCAGAACCCAGCACACAAGCGTCCTTGTATAGGGACGGCTGATCACATCAAGGCTCAGAACATCAAGATTAACAATTATTAACATGTTCCCAAGAACTAAATAAGGTATTTCTTTATAGATGGGTACTGACAAACTAAACGATTTTTAGGTGCGTGGAAGTCAATTAAAAACGCCCCACTATACTTGAATACGTACTTAACAGGATATAAGATATCGTTTATTTACCCTGTTATACAGAATTAAGAGCCGACATATTCTGTTGAGTCCTAGCATATTAAAAATAATATATATTTTTATAATATAATCTTTAAATATCCAAATTATTACAATCTGGAGTTATTATATAATTTCAGGCCAACTTATTTTAAATATTTCTTAGTACAAATAAAGATTTAACGTTTTTTAATGTAATTTTAGATTTATAATGAAATCTTAAAGAATTATAAAAAAAAAAAAAAAAAAATATGTACAACCGCACGATTTTAAAATGGAAAACATTCGGCATAAAATCTAGTTTCGAAGAAGTACCTACTTTATAGGCATATATAAAGAGGCTTACCTTATTTTTTTCTTATTCACTCGTCCAGTTGGAAATATTTAAGGTTCTAATTCCAAGAACAAACCTATGAGTTCCAATGCCTACCTTTGTTCCACGCCTTTCGTGTTCACGAAGATCATGACAACCTGTAACAACTTAACTAAGAAATCAGGGCTATCAGCTGGCGATATATGTATTTTATAATACAGACAGCTATTATAAAGGGCTGTTCCACGCAAGATAAGGAACCGGTCACTCTATCCCAAAAGTTAGGTTTTTTTAATAAACCATGCCGGAAGCAATCTTATTCATAGCCAACTGAAAACGGTTTTTTGGGTTCCGAGATAAGTACTGTGGAAATGACCCTCCAATTACCTAACGCCAAGCATAAAGAAGATTTCCGAACTTTTCGAATAGATTTACCAAGGTTATCAGAAAGGTTCTATTCTCATTCGTGCTAAATGCTAAATTTTCAGGTCTGTAGACCTCAAGGTATCCAGTAATAGATTACGGCTGGGTTTATACAAAGCAATTCGACGAAATATCTCTTATTTCCTAGGACGACTTCGATACAGAATTGATACAGCTATGAGTTTAAGCCCTGCCTTAAAACCTAGCTTCGCCTGGGAGGAGAACAATATAATGAACTCCATTTCGTTTCGTAGTAATCGGTTCTTTCTCGGGGGCATATAACCAACAATGGCGAAATGTCAGATGGCTTAATGTCATGCTGGGGTTCATCAGATATTGAAAATTATATTAATTTATTAGAATTACAAGCGGTATTCATAGGAATAAAATACTTTTGCATGTGAGTTGTCTTATATAGCTATTCTCTTGAGAATCGAATAATACGACGGCAATTCCCTTCATCATCAGGATGAGAAGTATCCAATGCGAATATAATATCGAATATCTTCATACGGAAGCGAACGGTTGATCGAAAGAGATCGCTCTTAGCGATAGGGTCGTCAGTTGTCACACTAGTTCGTGATTAATGTCTCTTGATTGTACATTTTATGTTGGATACAATAAAGAGTTTATCTATCTAACAAGATATGTCAATGGTGTAATAAACGCCACCTACTTATTTGTGCATCATACATGAAATCCAAGGATAATGCACAAGACAAGGAATCAAGATGTATTAACGTAAATACTGAATGGAGTCTTTCACTTCATGCATTTCATGAAATTACACTGAAGTTAGAATATATACACAGATATTGACTTTTTGCTTTCTGGCTGAATGTAAATAAAGATTTTTAATGGACGGCATTACCTTGAATTGGAAAAAATACTTTTTTCTAATGATTTTCCCGTTTACACTTACATTAAAATGTTTGCGCAAGGTCCACCAAGCAAGGTTTGGATGACCAGGCGTCTGAAGTTAGTGTGGTTCCCTACTGGTCGAGCCAGCCGTCGTATCCTTTAATTCTCGAACTTCGCCCTCAGAACTAGTTATGGCTTAATAGTCTTACCAGGACCCAATATCCTCTGTTTGGAATCTTATCCTACACATTGCATCTGAGACCTGCTGTTATCAGACGCTTATCAGGGATGCGTTTTCACGCCAGTCTCTCACAATAGAAAGATAGAATTTATCAATATAATATCATGGTACATTGAAACCTTGTGATGCGGCATGTTTAAATTTGTATATTTTTTTTGTCACGGCAATAAGATCGACGATTGTATCTCTATATCCAATTATATCCAATCCAGTAGCATTAAGCTTTATTTCGGAGCAATTTAAATTAGAAGCTAATTAGTCAACTTTAAGCACGCTTCGATTGAGCTGAAAAGCTCTATCACTTATATTGGGGTAAACAGTTTAGTTCAGATTCTAATGTAAGTACATAGTACATTACTAAGAGGTGTTTCCGAAACTGCCATGTTTCCCAAGATACTAATATACTTGGGCCACCAACGTTTTACTAGATTTCGTAAGTCAATTGTATCTCAACCTGGCATTACCATCGACAACTACAATGAAGAAACTTGTAGCTCTGCTTACTTTGTCAACTGCTCATCGTGTACAGATGTTGTCACTAATCACGCAATCGAATGTCAAAAGAAATTATTCCAACATTAAAATATCTATAGGTGAATTAACCAAGAACTAGTCTTCCGGGAGGCATTGACCTCATCTATTCATTTCATTTTATCAGAATAAGAAGGAAATATGTTTGACCAAGTACCTTACAAGAAGTCAACCAACTTATGTAGCGACAATACTAACACGGACAACTCAAATTTGAGAACTAATACAACAATGATAATAATACAACAACGCAATCGCAGCTACGATCAGCTTCTGGATCGAACAAGTGTTGCAACATAGTGGAATCGACACAGATCGGTACTCCGCTCATAATTCTCGGCAGGACTTCAGAAATTCATGTCTACTGTCAGCCGGAGAGGCGCTTCCATTGACGTGATTAAAAAAGCTGCTGATTTGGCAAAAAAAAAAACTGTCGTATTCGATTTTTTTTATAACAAACTAGTATTTCCTAATATTGATAGTATGTAATAACATTGATTCCGCAAATGCGATGATCCTGAAGGAAGTCAAATAATTGATTATTAGTAAATTAAGACAAGTGTTCGTATAATAATCAGCTTAATTGTATTTAGTTTTGCCTTATCTATTGTATATTTACTCTTTAGAAAGTGATTTCTCTAAAGCTCTAAACATCTACCTGGTGAATATAAAATCTCAAAGAATGCAGCGACGAAGTACAATTGAAGGTTAAACAAACTCACCTGTAGTGTAGTTTGACCGTAATTGTACGAGTCGCTGCATTCGAAGAGATTTTCGGTCCCTCCCACCCTTGAGTTTTTTCCTACGGCAACTCTCCCTAGATATTATGGGTGAGAAAAACTTTAGTGAAATCACAATTATTATTAACTCTGAAAAGAATGAAGAATTGACGGACGGCCGGCGCAAGCGGCAGATGTCGCTACTCGCCACCGGATATGTATTAAACTATTAGATTTTGTATTTTTAAAGGTTTTAGCTCTAAAAAAGTGTTCGGTGCCCAGCACATTGAAGAGTGGACTACCTGGTGAATATAAAATCTCTTCGAATGCAGCGACGAAGTACAATTACGGTCAAACTACACTACAGGTGAGTTTGTTTAACCTTCAATTATGCTCATATTATATGTAAAAGGTTTTCCCCGTTCGCCCGTTTTTGCCGTAGTAAGGTAATCGCCCGACTCGTCTCCATTCGCAACACGTCGGGCAACGCTATTTGACGCTAAATGCCGTGACTTGTGAACAGTGACAATGCCATCCTGTGTCTTTAGAAAGTACAACACCAAAATCCAAGATACTAAAATACCTTAAGGATGTGTCTTATCCTTGAAAGTGCTGAAATAGAGATTTGCCAATTTTGCCATGCTTTTACTTCATATTCAATTAGTATAACATCTCTGTAGATAAAATATCATTGACATAGTGACAGTTTAATTCAAATTCCGTTCATAGGTGAAGCCAAAAATCCATCAAAATGTGTAACGACATCACATAATTACCGTCTTTGACATACACATGAGCATTCTAATGATGTTTGAAGTGTTGATGTTACAGTGTACTGCTCTAACTAGGTAACTAACCAATACAACATTATACAGAAAAACATGCAAATGTAAAAAATAATTTTATTATAGTTTAAAAAACCGAAAAAAACCGTTTACTTGAATGGCATATTTTCCAGTTATTTTATTATAAAAACCAAAGTAATGAATCGATTTTGATAAAATTTATATATAACTCTGACTCCAAACAAAACAAGAATCATTAAAATCAATTCATTATTGCCGAAGTAATCGCTGAACAAACATACAGCCGAATTGAGAACCTTCTCATTTTTGTAAGTCGGTTAAAAAGATAATGAAAGTATAACACACCTATAAACGGATTATCCTTTCCATTCCGTATTGTCAACCTGGTAGTTCTGTTAAGCGTGGCTTCCTTGTCCCCATTGAGGGAGCCATTGCGCTTGTCCAGGGTTCCTATGAGGAGCCTCCGCTCGGGAGGCGCGGGCCGCGGGTCGAAGTCCCGCTCCAGAGCCGAGCTGGCCGGCGTGATGAGAGGGTCTGCGGGCTCGGGCTCCATGTCTTCCACCCGGGCGCCGACAGACACCTGCTCGTCCACCATCTTGCGTAGTTTCGCCTGGTTCATTGAAATATGATGATATGAATTTACTTGGATCTAAATGAAATTTTTGTACAAAACATTTGTATGCGTATGTGATTGTAAACAAAATGTAAATCTTAAAAGTTTCTTGTACCTATATACTAAAATTTAACAACTCATTGTTGAAAAAATCCGATATGTTCTGTTCTGAAAAAATTTACCAGAAAGACATTTCTAGTGCGGGGCAAAAAAAAACCTTGCCCTAGCTGTGTTACCAACGCTTTCGTTACTTTTTTATCCTATAAAAAATCAATATTTCTTTATATTTCAATATAAAGGTGTATCTAGACCGGTAACAAGATGAACGATTTATGACCTTACAGCATTAAAAATAATTAAGATTAGAAAACGAAGACAGAATAAAACCGGCCAAGTGCGAGTCGGACTCGCGCACGTAGGGTTCCGTACCATTATAACTAACTACCATGAGCTAGTTAGATATAATGGTTTATTGTATGGGAGCCCCCCCCCCCCCCTTAAATATTAATTTTATTTTAATTTAATTATTTATTTTTAAAGTGAATAATATAACTCAATATTTAGAGAATATTTCAAGCGTTTCAAGCTATTGCCGTTATCAATTACAAGCAAAAACGAGCAAAAAAATCACGTTTGTTGTATGGGAGCCCCCTTAAATATTTATTTTATTCTGTTTTTTAATATTTGTTGTTATAGCGGCAACAGAAATACATCATCTGTGAAAATTTCAACTGTCTAACTATCACGGTTCATGAGATACAGCCTGGTGACAGACGGACGAACGGACGGACGGATGGACGGACGGACGGACAGACAGCGGAGTCTCAGTAATAGGGTCCCGTTTATACCCTTTGGGTACGGAACCCTAAAAATGGTTATAGTTACACACAAAAGTAAGTTTCTGACGCGCTTTATAGCACACTACATCTGAAAAATGAAAAGGCGCTGAAACCTACATAAAACACGAACTAATAAGCTCATCAAAACGTGTTCATGATAACGGCAGTGCTATTTTGGCCATCCGCCGCCATATCTTTGGCCATTAATCTAAAGCTATATACCTTCCACCCATTTAGTTAATTCACCTGCCAGTCCTGCCACCGTTTGATGTAATAGACGTTTAAGCCTGCTCGCTTAATAGCTGCGTTTTAGGGTTCGGAACGATTCCATGGCGACTTTGTAATTAATGATAAAACCACCATTTAACTAAGCGACAAGCACTAAGCAGATGTTAGGAAGGTGCAAGAATAATTTTAGAGTTAAGAATGGGTCCAGTTTTTGTGTGACCAGTACGGAATAACCCATTTTAATTACAGATTTACATACTTATAACACACAAAAATATCTCTCTTTCTTAGGCAGTTGGGTAAAACAATTTTATAATAGAATATACATTTGAAAGTGTGAGTTGAAGCATGCACAATATTCACAGCCGGTATCACTGAGTATTGTATAGAGTTGGTCTCTGAAGCAGAAGTTTTAGATCATTCGTACATAACACGGCAGAAGCTTCAGTTCACAGTATTAAATGTATTATGTAAGTTCTACTACACTATTCAAACATTTACCTTGTCTATACCTATTTTGGGAGCGTAATACCATTTCAATATTATGAAGTAGGTACTATTTTTAAAACCAATGCTAAATCTCTAGCCAGTTTTGGAACTTGTTGCAATAATTACTTTATTATAGCAACAATATAATGATATAATTACTTCATTAAATAGCAAGAATATACTTAGATGATTAAGTTACTGGGAAAGTCAAAAATTCGAAAGCAATGGGGCAGTACTCCTGTGGTTCATAAAATTAAAACTATAATGAGTGGACTAAATTGTAAAAAAAACTGATACCTAACATATGGGCTCTAAGAACGCTGGTTAGTCTTAGACTTCAGCTACAGTAATGATAAATAATTCTTAGTTATAACTCGAGATCGTTTCAATTTCAAATTAAATTAATCAACTTTTATAAGATCTATCTGGTATTTTTAATTAAAAGTCATTATTTCTAGCTGTCATGTTGTTAAAATCAATCTATAATTGTCTGTAATTACAAATAAACGCGCTCCGAGAGTCGCAACGCCGTTTGAGACGACGGAATTCTGATGTTTCTCTCGCTTTTTGTACGAACGGCCTAAATGTAAAGTTCGTGGAAGTGTGGCGCGGTAATCATGCATACAGGGTAGTGGGTGCTCAACTGCTCACCTGGGCGTCGCCTAGTATGCGGCGCACCAGCGCCATCAGGCCGCCGTGGCAGGCGCTGTCATGCTACCCCGCGCCCCCGCTACACCCCATCCTCCCCCTGTCACCTGCCACGCGCTCGTTACACCCCCTATTCACCTCTAAACTTGCGATACAAATTGAAAACTATTCCACTTCGTAACGCTCCCCTTTCGCTAACTAACGAACGATAACGGCGGGGAATGCGGGCGGCGCTTCTTCTAACTGTAACAAAAGAAAACATAATTTAAACAAACAGTCTATCAAACAATTTATCACTAAAATAAATTGGAGTATTATAATAGAGGTAAGAATGAAAGTAGTGTAATATGTTGTTAGATAGTTTCTACACGTGTTTTATGAATATATTACGCTGTTATTTTGTTACAAAACATATTCAGGCTTCCATTGTGAAAACAATGCTGTACCGTACTATATTTATTGACAGTAAACATAACCCTTTATATTCCATTCGCGTTAGTATTCTTTATAGCCGTGTCACATTCGTGTGTAAACATTGCGTGAAATTATTCCATATTTTTCAGTTCATTTCATGATGGCGATCCAATTTTACTAAAAAACACTTGCATGTCATTTAAAGCTGCATAATTAATTACAAAATGTTGATTTAGTATGTATCACTGTGTATAATTATGTATTTATAACACGCAAAAAACATAGCGGGATTTCTTCATACTGTAATAATTAAATAGCAGACTCGAAGTACATTAATGTTTTGTAGGCCACTTGCTGGCCTATAAACATTCATGATTGTACAAATGCATTTTCTATTATGATAAGTTCCGGTAAAGTACGAGTATTGCTATATATTCGTATTCACTTATATCTACTTCTCCTCAGCCCGTCAGTTAATTTATGTTTGTTTTAGGATTTCAGGGAAAGTGTCATTTTTGTAGAAAACGAGCTGACCTCTTGTCACTACAAGTCAATATTATATATCTTGTAACCTATCAAAAATCGTCATAAGGCCTCATGAACTTTAGAAAATGTACGTGAGTATGTATTAATGTGTATAATTATGTATGTATATGTATGTATAAGAATTAGAACACTTCTTTGGTCCACTTAATGAAAAAACTAAAGTAGACATAGAACGTGCTGGCTACTAGGCTTAAATTTGACGTGTTAGCAAGCTCATGGGCTCACTGTCCTGTCACTACTGGACAAAACTGCACTTTCATCTTGAAAACTTTCAACTAGTGACAAAAATATGCTTAGACATAAGGAATTAAGAGAAAATAGGCGTGTGTATACATTGTTATGTATGTAAATATCATCATAACTTACAGAAAAATAAACACTCCTTAAAAAAATAAACACCTTATGAAAATGACACACATTTTTGTCAGCAAATTACGCGTTTTTTCATACAACAGGATAAAACTGTTAATAAAATATTAACAGTTTTCTCCTTAATAATAATTAGGGGTGGACCCCTTTTATATACAATAACATTATAGTATAATAATATTTAGGGGCAAATATAAATGATCGACAAAAAAAGAATTATCGAAATCTGTTAATGTTTAGAGGCAGAAAACAGTTTTCTCCTATTTGTATGGGAGATCGCGCGACAACTGCCCCCGTATTCAGCACTTATTCGAATTCGGAATCGATTCGGAAACTATATCTCCGTCTCTGTTATTCTCTATAGAAATGACAGAGCCGGAGATATAGATTCCGAATCGACAGTTCTTTTAACTACAATACAACCAGCTACTTTTCTTTCGTGCATAATGTAAAAATCTTTTGAGTGACTTAAAGGGGAGCGGAATATAATTTTTATTGAATAACCCCGTCAATATAAACTAACGTCGTTGATATTTTAACCTTTCAACAACCGCAAGATACCAAAAAGCCTCATGGTTTTTTATTTTGTGCTTAATAATGCTGAGTAAACCGGCCAAGTGCGAGTCGGAATCGCGCACGAAGGGTTCCGTACCATTATCTATAAAAACGACAAAAAAATCACGTTTGTTGTATGGGAGCCCCCTCTTCAATATTAATTTTATTTTAATTTAATTGTTTACTTTTAAAGTGAATAATATAACTCGATATTCAGATAATATTTCAAGCGTTTCAAGCTGTTGCCGCTATCAATTACAAGCAAAAACGAGCAAAAAAACAACACGTTTGTTGTATGAGTGCTCCCTTAAATATTTATTTTATTTTGTTTTTTAGTATTTGTTGTTATAGCAGCAACAGAAATACATCAACTAAAAAGTTTCAACTGTCTAACTATCACGGTTCATGACATACAGCCTGGTGACAGACGGACGGACGGACGGACGGACACACAGACAGACAGCGAAGTCTTAGTAATAGGGTCCCGTTTTTCCCTTTGGGTACGGAACCCTAAAATAAGCATATTATTATTATACCTTTCTCATCAAGCAACAACATTTTCATCCAAAACTAATTATCACGTCTTGAAAGAAAAATATAAAAGCACTTAATTGTCTGCTAAGTAGATATTAACCGTAATAAAGTGCCTTCAAAATACTTGTGAAACTCATTATTCTGGCGCCCGAGGCAACTCCTGCCATACAAACGAATCTTGTCTTTGACGTCACGATATTTCCTATGCCCCTTTTGCTGGCGCCTTCACAACGTTGCGGTACAAAACAAAAGGGTTGATGGTGCTCCATCGTAGAAACTGAATATTGTGCAGAAGAAAATACTTTCAGCTGCTATTTTTGGGGAGATAACAAGACTTGTTAAACTAAGACAATTCTTTCTAACATGTATTTTACGCGAATGGGTTGTTTTTTTTTTATTTACAAAATAATAGTAAGTGACTTGTTTCTGTGTTGAAAGTGACAGGAAGACTCAGGAGCCTTTCAACCGATCTTTTTGAAAATCCATGGGCAATGGGGAGACTTAGGTCAAGCAGTGGACTTCTTGTAGCTGAAATGATGATGATGAAGCATGTAAGAAATTCAGAATGAATTCGCTAAACAAACTTGTTATTTTCTTTTAATTTAAGAGGTTTAATCCTGACGAATAAGTATAGTCAGAGGAAACGTTTTAAGGCGGTAATTTGCGAAGTGCGACCCGTTGAGCTCCAGCTCCAGTTATTGGCCACAAAATTGATTAAAATTCCGGCTGCGTAAGGGAGTCTCATCTACTTTTTTATTAGATTGCGTTGCCTGAAGACCGTTTCGTTTCAGTGACTTTCAAGCTTAGCTTCATCTCATCTTGTCTGTTTGATTTCACTGAGAGCCGAATGAGTTTGTGTTGTTCCCAGAACCAATTAATTGTAAATGAAACACTTTAACTGAAATGCTAGCGCAATCTATACATATCTCAGTAAATCCGAATTTACACTTTTCCAATAATAATTTAGTTTCAAACATAAATGGAAAAAGAAGACGCTACAAAAAGTTCCAAACTTATAAAGAAAAAAATATCGAAATGACACATGCACAGAAAATAATTTTCTCTTGTATGAAAAAATGCGCGATATAGCCAGTACTTGATTTCAAATAAAACGACCATCTTATATAAATCAAGACAATAATTAGGTTTTTACTATATTTTGCTCACTTTATTTTGAATTAACGTTAGCATAATATAATATCACCGGAAGAACTAGCCCCCAAAATATGAGTGATTAACTAAGATCATTATTTACTTAACTACTCATTGAGATCATAAACACTCAGTTGTTTTTTTTAATTTGTCTACAGGTATATATTGCTGCTGAAACTTGATTTAACCACCAAACAATTTTAAATATCTCACAATAATAAAACTTTTTAACAAGCCGTGGAAACTGTGAACTTCGACTTTATCTCAGCACCGCGTGTTTCGTAAACTCGAATCAATATACCTGAGGCTTAATTTAGATTAAGCCGCCCTCAAACCTCGCTAAGAGCCCCGCTACGTCGCGAACGCAGTATTCATTAAAGTAATTGCGCAGTTTCATTAAAAATTCCAGCACATCCTTCAAGATTTACATAAAAGGTCTCCGGATTTGTGGAGTGCCACTCTAGTTTGGATTGAACATTTTTTTAAATACTTAACTTTTGATGTAGTCCTTGATAGTAGATTCAGCATGAAACACGAAAATGTAACATCATTCCATGATGAATATTCCAAGGACTCGAACGAAATGCTTTGGCTCCCCTTTTATTGTGCGTACCGCCACAATTTGGTCATAATGTTGAATATGCTTCCTGAATGGGTCATTTCTAACATAATTATATAATGTGTGTGTCTTAAAATTGCGAGTAAATAGCCAAGCGCGCTCCATTTACTGCAACAGGCGAGTTAGCTGTCAAGCGCAAGCCTATTATCTAATAAATAAAAAAATTACCACGTCTACTAGAATTGGTGATTTATTAATATTTTTATAGGATTCCATAGAGATATAGTTGGGAAAAGTAAACAAATAAGACAATAGCTACAGCCTTTACGTCCTTGGTTAGTAAAAAATGTAATAGTGAAGGCAAAGCATACAATATAGGGTCATTGTATTTATCATTATGACAATACTACAATCCACTTACTATTCATCGAAGATAAGTATATATTTTTTTAAACAGACAATTTTTGCGGGATATTAAAAATTGTGTTATGGTAAAACAGGTTCTTATTGAAAAGTACCTACAAATACCCCCTGAACAACATCTTAAATATGTGCTGTACAATGATACTGAAGTGTCGTTCCAATTATTGAACTGCTTAAGTTCAGCTCCTCGAGCTTAATTTACGAGCTTGTGCGGAACCCGCAGAGCACCCAATAGTTTCAGTTTCACATTCGTTATTCATACAACTTGTGTACACTCAACTACACTAATTAGTTTTTTTTTATAGTTATTTTTAAAATTACATCTCAACAAAGTTCAAAGCTGTCAATAAGTCTAACTAAAGAAGAATTACAAAAGAACGTTTAAATAATAATATTCACAAACACCACACTGGGCTAAAATCAACAACAGCAGTTTTATATAGGCGACAGTTATTAATATACTAGGATAAATCCTGTTTGATGAATTACCTCAATCTTCTGTAAAATAATTTTTAATTTACGCTTCATGTGCATTTTTTATGTGGTTTTCTCACATTAGTTTAATTGTCAACACAAAGTGACTATCCACATTTTTTTAGGTTCTCTCTAAAAATCATCACTAACACTCGTCACCAGTTTTTTTCTAAGGTTACTAAATATGATTGCTAAATTATCCTACATTCTACAAGACGAATCTTGAATTTATTTTTGTCATTCGTTGCCTTATTAATGTTAATTATCCTACTTTTAACAGAAATTGTTAAATTGTTCCCTTTCAGCCACACCATCACAATACTCTAAAAATTCTGATGGAGTATCTCAGATAGCGCTACACATTCATATTTAATTTAAGTCCTCATTCTGTAATCATGTCAGGCACTTATGTGGCTGACTGTACCCCGGTCATAATTCACGCAAACTCCTCTTCGCTCGTTATTACAGTCTTTGAATACTTCATGTTTTAATTATAACTGAGTCACAAGGTTTTTATATTACATAGCTGGGTCGCTAGACTTTATAGTAAAACGCTCGTACGAGGTAAAAGCAGCTCTTAGTGTCCAAACATGTAAAGGTTACACTACTTGCGATTTAAAATAACTAGATTATATATAATACTATTTTAATACAATCTCGGTTCAAGCCCAGTTTTTGGTGTGCATCAGTGGGGCCAAAGCTAACACTGAGAGGTCTTATCTGTGACCACGGACGCTGCAAAATTTTTGAAACGTCAAGTCATAAAATTATGTAAAATATACGTGATAAATCCGTTAACATTTGTTTCATTTCAATGAGTTTCGCGGAAACCTTAGAAAACATTATGCTCAAAGCTTACAAATACAGTGAAACTATAGTCGGATTATTCGACTCAAAACTGACATGAGTGACCCGTAGATTTTGTTTAATATTGAGTGAAAACCAAGATAGTTTCCATAGTAAAATTGCTGATGATAATGATGGATGGAAGGAAGAGATGAATGCGATTATGTTAAGATCCGTCAGTTGATTGCTTTATAATTAGTTGAGTTATCAGTTAAGTGCCATAAGTTTAAAAAACCCTACCTACATTTGGCAGTCAGGTAAAAAAAACTTCCTATATTTTTCTCTTCAGCATAATTTCAGCATTTAGACCAGCATTAGTATTTTTGAGGATTTTAATCAGACTTTAGCTAACATTAATAAGTCCTAAGGATATAAGCGTTAATAAATTAATTTCAAATGCAGATAAAGGCGCAGGTGACAAGAATCATCCCAGGCTCGCGACGGGTCCTTATTTACGATTAAACTTGTAGGCTTTCTATGCACAGCTGTTCCATTTATAATGAACTGAATAGCCCAAGTTTAATTCTCTTGAGCGTCGTTAGTATTATAGCCACACAAGCAAATTTATTAGCAAGAAAACCAGGGTAACATACGATCAAAATTAATATTCCACTCTATATCAAAGATTCCACTCGAAAATTTCAATCCTTTTTTTTTAAACTGCAAGTAGTATATAATATTAATTAATTAACAAAGCAAACTTTATACGAGTAGACATTTATTTACGAAAAAAATAATTAAATGAACAATTTTCAATGAGCTCGATGAACATATCAAATCGTAATTATGCATGTTTCCACGGATTTTCAGACAGTATTCAATACAGACTTCACAGATATTGACTAGTGGATTAGCGAACGGGGCGCGTGTCATTATTTTTAATGTCATGAAAAATCGCTTCTACTACGTAGTACGAGTACAGTTTGTAACCTAGCCTAGACCCTATCAGTGGGCGGCCGATTGATGATCAGATACACAGACATAAAAAAAAATCGCTACGCATCAGATACCTGAACATGAACATATTATTTTACAACCACCATCCATAAGTACCGATTACGCTATAAAGACATTTAAAGTTTTCAAAGCGGCACATAAATGAAATGAAAATTATTTATTCGAGATGTAAATCCATATTAATTAAATTAAATTATTTATTTATTTAATTAATTTATATGGATTTACATATGGAAAAAATAATGTTCATTTCATTTCATAACTTAACATACCTATTTTAATGAACAAAACATTGCTGAAGTACTAAATGACTAGAAATGAAATACGATTTAATCCAAACATGATGATATAAAACTAGTTTAAGTAGTTTCACCTTTTCGGGACATAATATCAGGTATGTATTACTTAGGTAATCACGATATTTTGATATAATAGAAGCCACTGCCATACGGTGGTATGACAGTGACGCTTCTAATTTTTTCGAAGTTTCTTTATATGAAAACCGCAGCATTACTCAACATTAAGCGAACTCGTGGTCAAGCAGAAGTCTATCTTGAAAAAAAAAAGATAATGGGTTCTGCAAACTTTTACGATGTTACGTAAACCATATAGCAACGATACGGTATGATAAAACGCAGTTTTCTTTTACGCCCACCAGAGGCGCAGTTCCAATTTTATACGTTCTACGTCTCTTTCAGAGCGATACCATTTATGTAGTGCCGTAAATTTTTACTAGACCCATGGCTCTAAACTATACCTCCCAGTCTCATGTATAGTCTTATTATGAATGAAAAGGCGTCGTTATTAAATTTAAGTACATTTGTGTAATCCAAGCTTAAAGAGACATGAATAAATAGTCTAGCTACGTTTGTAGTCATGCAAATTACGATTTGGGCTAATGCGATGACCCCTGGCTAGCAGCCGAGAGCCTTTGACTAGCCTTTGCTCAGGATTTAGACTGTTTGCGGTCTCCTACTGTATGTTGCATGGCTTTGGAAAAAGCTGTTAATTATTTTCGTATATTTCAGCTTCAGAGTGCTGCAAGAGGTTGAAACCTAATTCGTATTTGTAGTTTTTTAAATAGCGTAAAATCAATTGACATTATAAATCAGAATATTTATGACTTTAATTAAAACAATGAAATAGTGAGACAATTAAAGTTACGAGTACTTTAGAAACTAAAATGCCAATCCTGTGTTTAATAACCGCGTCATTTTGAGTGTTTTCACTGATCAGTGCTCGTACTTAAATAAAAAATGCTAATAGACTAAGAGGGTGCCGTATGTTAACCCACCTCATTAGTTTTAATTTCTCGTGAAGGTTTTTGTATTGTATTTTTATGAAAATATGACACTCCAAAGTTTAACAAGATTCTAATCGTTCAACCTATTTAACCATTTGTTTATCCTAAGTAAATGTATAAATACACCTTCTAATAAAACTACTTAAGAGTGGAATTTTTATTGTAAAATAAAATAGATATACATAATTATATACAAACACGGTGAAGACTGTCGTATTTTTCGTAACTTTAATAAAATAAAATCATACTATCAACATTAATTCAGAGGAGCAACTTTGACGTAACAATTTATAAAGTAAAAGCTGTAAGTTTGAAATAATGCGCTATTAGCAGCTACGTCCACAACGGTTGGATTAGCTGGAAGTTTCGTAGCGAGGTGGCTTCGAGCTACGAACTACGGGCTATGGAGTCTACGAACTTTTGAGGTCTGGATATTGGCCACACAGATTTCAGTTGCAATGTCGCCATTTTGCAGATCAGTTGGACCACCGCTCCTCAACGAGGTAAACTACTTAGCTACTTTTTAACCGACATCAAAAAAAGAAAATATTTGTTTGATTATGTGTATATTTTTGTGCTCATTTTTTATTTTGTACACTGATTTTTGAATGCTCTTTTAGTGTGGCGGTCAAACGCAAGTCTATTTTTGAATAAAAAAAATTACTTCAGTATGCATGTAGAGTTATATTGTTTGTTATTTTAGATCTTTAACTTTTTTAACTCTTTGTTCACATTTTTGTCACTACGCTACACAAGTCATAAATATTCAATCGTTTTGTTCATTCAGTCACAAATATGTGTGTTTGTTTCACTACGATGACGTAGTAATGAAGCTGAAAACTTTGTAGTTATCTATCCGTATGTCTCTGAGCTGCAAGTTGCTGTATTCGCGAACTCTAACTGGATCGCGACTGAAGTTGTATTTTAGTTAACGTATATTGAAGATGGAATTTTGTTAGACAAGTCAAGTATTGTGTACCTTATCTGAATGAAGCTGAAACATTTTCTTGTAAGGCAAAAAATGTTTTTCAGAATTACTTTATAATTGCTTTCTGGATGGTATCTATGTTAACGTTCAGGATCACCATTTCTAAAGGACCAAAAGATCTTACCTGGTTAAATGTGAAGTTGTACGTCAGTCTTAAAGTTAGATAGATAAACTTTTTATTATACACACTTTAAAAGTAATAACAAAGCACTTAAATAAACTAGTGCAACAACAGGTAAAGTTGCAAAGTTGTAGGATGTATACCAGTTCAATACTGTAAAGTATATATACTCAATACTCATACTTAAGTTAAATTAAAAAAAAAACACTTCCAAAAATTAATTTGGCTTCTTACTGAAAAATTTAATCCAAGACCACATTTTTCTAATGTAAATGAGACATAAGAGATTACGTCAGTTTAAATCAAAACTAAACCGAACCACTTTGAATAATGGATGAAATAAAAAAAACACGTTTGCTCCCCTTCGCTAATCCTCACTCTAATGTATAAGACCGTGACTACTTCGTTACGGAACAAAACAATTAATAAAGCGATAAGTCAGAGTAATATATTCTTATAGTACTAAAAACATCACTTATCATAACGTTTTGTTAATAAGGGTCACAAAAATAAATCGACCCAATGGAATTAAATATTACTGTGCCCATAAACGTAGCATACAAATCTGCTTAAAATGCCATGATATTCAAATTACATTTTGAGTGGTCTCGGAGCTTAGTAACATAATTCTTCATATCTAATTACTGTAATTATTTACTTTGCGTCTTTAATTTAATAATTTTATTAATCGTACTTAATTATATAAATTTTATCCAGTTAAAATTATATCTGTTTTTTTTTTATACAAGATAGATCTACGATTGACCACCAACTCGCCTGATGTTAAGCGACGGTGTGGCCGAGGATGGAGCTCGTCGATCTAGAAGATATCTATTCACTCTAGCCTTGAAAATTCCAAGATTGTGGGTCTCAGGAAACAGAGATGGCGGCATATATTTTATTTTTTAACAATAAAAAGTATAAAAAATAACATAAATATTGCAAAAAACTTTAAAATTATGGTACGACCGGTAGCGGGCAGGGCCTAAGCTGTTGACGGTAAGTAACAGACTTAGACTTAGTTAAGACTTAGGAATAGTAAGACTTAGGAACTTCTTGAAAATGCGTACCATGTCTAGGACGACTGTCTCCTGAATCCGACCCTTGACCGAACCACCACATTATATTATTATCAAACTTATTGTTAGAAGCATTTTTATGAGAGCAATTTAAAGTATTTTTATTTGACGACTTATTTGACGCAGTGGTAGTGGTAGAAACAAAAGATTTTGGGTTTAATTTTCAATCAAATATTACTGAATCTGGCTATCAGAAAATATTTTTGTCAAATTATATAAATAAATAACAATCGATTTAAAGTCATCATATAAACATTTAAGTAATTTATTTTATTTATTACTAGCAGATTATAAAATGTAACATATTTCTGCTTCAGTTTTTAAGTTATCTATGTACGTACCACATTTCATAACCTTTGGTTCAGCCGTTCGATAGGGAAAAGATAATAAACATGCTTACAGAAAAACGGACAAAGATACTTTTGCTTTTATAATATTAGTTTAGATGTAATTACTTCTATTGCGGTTACGAGTTCACGATCACAGCCAGTTTACAGTGTCACTGACCGAAAGAGATAAAAACCGGACAAGTGCGAGTCAGACTCGCGCACCCCCTCGGTTCCGTACAAACTAGTAGATAAAAGGAGGAAATCATATATTTTTTTATGTTTATCTTCATAAACCGAAAGATATATATCGTAAAAATATTTAAAAACCTGTTCTAGCCTATGCTGATGAAGCTCTTTCATATGATACCCCACATGATACGGTTAATTCACTTTAAAATTTGGACCTTGATTCTTTGCTTATAGACACTATTTGTTTGTGATTAAATTTAATTTAATTTCGGGTTTTCTCCTATATGTGTACTATAACAAAATGCTTCTTGCCAAATTTCATAGTTCTATGTCAACGGGAAGTACCCCATAGGTTTTGATTCCCTTGTGTGTGTCGAAATGTGCGTTTTTTACGACATATTCGGCTGTAACTTTTTTTTTTACGAAAACTAAGATATTTTATTTTTCTTTCTGCAGCAAGAGACTATGGATCTACGTATATGGTTTTAATTTCAACTCGATACCTTCACGCGTTCCCGAGATAAAGGTCTTGACACCCGGACGGACGGACAGACAGACGGACAGACGGACAACAAAGTGATCCTATAAGGGTTCAATTTTTTCCTTTTGAGGTATGGAACCCTAAAAATACTAGAATTTCTGTCTCTCTCCGAGGAAGCAATACTCTTTAAACGCTGACTTATTACTTGAAAAGTTTATTAAAGTATTCTATCAAGTCTAGGGTATACTACGTCTGTGAAAATTACCTGGTACAATCTACTTCAGTGTCAGGTACCATAATTGAAATGTCAGGTAAGATTTCAACACGATTTAATAAGCACGCTCGTTGTTATCCGCCTACTTACATGACACACGATCGCGGAGCCTTTGTCTCATTAGCGGATAAGTAGAGGAAAACGAAAAGAGGCTGTATTAGGAACTCAAGGAACTGCCTTCAGGGTTATATGAGACTGACTTTATGAAGGATTCGAATTTATACCTTATTTTCGTAATCATTAAAGTCGTATTTGCAATTATTGTTATTTATGGATGTTTGTTCTGTGTCTGGGAGTTTCTATGTATCATATGTATATATTTACAAAAAAGTATATATGTATTCTATCAGCCATCTAGTATCATAGTACAAGTTTTGGTATGTTTGGGCTAGATGGTGTTGTGTGAAATATTCACAAATATTTATTTATTTCAACATTTAAAAAAAAGCATAGGCTAAGTTAGCGATGATATGCTTCGATGAAACACTTTTTGATGTCACCATAACATAGTTATGTAGAATAACCCTGCAATAGAAAGTTACAAGTTATTTATGCGCCATTGTTTAGCTATATAATGAAGTGTTCTAAATGCTAAACCAAACAAAAAACCGGACAAGTGCGAGTCATACTCCCCACCGAGGATTCCGTACAAACTAAATAAAAGGTTTTTTTTTTATATTTTCCTTCATAAACCGAAAAATATACATCGTAAAAATATTTCAAAACCTGTTTTAGCTTATGCCCACATGATAAGGTTAATTCACTTTAAAATTTGGGCCCTCATTCCTTGCATAAAGACACTATTTTTTGTGATGTCCAGTTTTCGGATTTTTTCCTATATGTGTACTCTAACACAATGCTTCTTGCCAAATTTCATAGTTCTAGGTTAACGGGAAGTACCCCATAGACTTTGATTCCATTGTGAGTGTCGAAATGAGCGTTTCTTACGACATATTCGGCTGTAACTTTTTTTTATGAAAACTGAAAATTTTTATTTTTCTTTCTGCAGCAAGAGACTATGGATCTGTGTATATGGTTTTAATTTCAACTCGATACTTTCACGCGTTCCCGTGATAAAGGTCTTGACACCCGGACAGACGGACAGACAGACAGACGGACAACAAAGTGATCCTATAAGGGTTCCGTTTTTTCCTTTTGAGGTACGGAACCCTAATAATTCATATCCACTAATCTAACAGAAGTAACCCCAAAAAATGACTAATTTGTATATCACCACGTCCACTTATACCAAATTACAGCTTTCTAGTACTAAGGATCTTTGAGCTGTGACGCGGACATGGCGAAACTATAAGGCTTCGTAGTTGACTATAGGAAACTACTAATATTACTCGCTATGACCTGCGGTTTCACCCGCGTGGCGATTAAAAATGGTACTAATGGTTAGCCTACAGCCGTCTCTAAGTTCTCAGCTTATATATGTAGCAAGTTCATAAATTAGCTTCAACCATTTGGTGATGAAATGTAACAGACAGATAAACAGACAAACAGAATTATTTTGATTTTTGTAATATTAAATTCCCCTAATAAAATATTAAAACCCTTCTCACAATGAGAAGATGGCCCGCGCCCAGCAGTAGGACCGTTTGTACAAACAGGGCTGATAAAAATAATAATATTATATTTGTATTATCCAAAGAAAACACCTTTTTTAATATAAATATTTGTATTATAAAAAAAATACTTAGAAAGTATTTTCTTCCAACAAAATTACGTTTTCAACACGAATTACTCCCACACTCCATTATCAGTTTTCCGTTTAAAATTGGGTTAATCATTTAACACGGGATGTTCCCTATAAGTTGAACAGTTAACGAGGGCTGAAATCACGATAATTATCAAAGTTACATAATGGCGAACCAACTTACGACATTAAACAACTTTTTGATACATTAATGCCGTTAAGTCAACCCATGCGGTGCGTGGAAGGCAATATTGAATTGATAAAATCGGGTAGTGAAAATTGAAAAGCTTAACGTCTCTGATAAATGTCTTATATACTCGTATCTTGACTAGTTGTAATTACTGACTTGCACAAATGCACATCTATCTATAATATCGACATAGGTAACTGTACTTTAGAAAACAAACGACAACTTAGTCGTTACACTATATGGTCTTTTCGCGATCTAGTCCATAAGCAATGTGAACCTAACGCGATGTAGTCATATCGAGATTTAGACTCAAAACGATTTAGTCATACCCGTCATATCAAGTCATGTCGAGATGAAGTCCTAAAGCTTCTAACCCATACTCTAATCAAAACACCAGTAATAAAAATATATTTGAATTTGTAAAAACTGTATACTAAGTTTCAACAACATTAGTTGAAAAATACAACCTGCATGTTGATTCAATCAAACAAATAAACATCCGGAACGATGAAAACATATTTTACCAGTTGATACAGAGACTCGATGAATTAAGTTAATAGTGACAATTCCTAAATAGTAATTATCTAACTTTTGTTAAGTTACTAGGTTATAATTTACATCATCAATCATCATTGCCTTGTTGACATTTACTTGAGATCACAATTATGTAGCGTCCTTTTACTGACAATGATGCGCTCATGGCTTTATGTTCATAAGCATTCATATGATAGAGACAGACGCGGTCATTTTGTTCGCAAGTATGCAACGGAAAAGGCAAGGTGGCTTTCACGTCTAACTTTACATAAGTAATATAATTATAGCAATTTGAAATGGGTAGTAAATATAGCCATGCTCTTTGTTATTCCACCGCGCACCACAGTCGCCTGTCGATAGAACGGGTAGCATATTGAAATAGATGGAGTAGTTAATTTCCTGTTCCAACCCGAGCTTCTCTTGGGCTCAGGAGGTGCTTTTGGTTTGAACATTACATAGTGGCTCTTACAATCATTCCTTAGCTTAGCGTAAATTTCGTCATATCTAGAGATTCATTCATCAGAAAATATTCTGCATTTGTAGATTCATCTATAGATTTGTCTGAACAGCTTAGAATAGACTTCGAGGTAAAATTAAGCATACATTTACTTGGGTCTTTCTAAATTTAACTCACAGGGCGTTAATGCTGCTATTTCAATGGTTATTCCATTTTCAGTCGTGTTGTGGATGTCGCCTCTCTTTATTAACATTAATTTCAATTTGGCACCCTTTATAAATCAAGAATTTTAAAAACATGAAGGCGCCATACTGAGTATCAAATTAAAGTGCATAATTCGCACATTTCGTATTTTTTATATAATATTGGTTATTTTGGAATTTCTAATATATTTCACAAGTTTTTAGGGTTTTCTAAAAACGTATTACGACAACAATAATCTGTTTCCAATGTTTATCGAAATATTTTTTACATTTATAATTTCTAAGCATAAGCGGCGTAAATTTGTGCAAAATTGCGAACTTTTGGAGGCTTGTCCTGGTTCTAGATCTACTGCATAAGATGTATTAAGCTATAAAACATTTTTTTAGATAAAGTTAAGTAATTAAGTCATAAAGACGTACGTATTGAAAATACAAAGGGTTGGCAGCCCATAACAGTAACAAACTATCAATCGATATTTTATTACTTATTTTATATAAACGCTGAAAAAATCAACACAATCATGCTAAAATAACATGAATTCATCCCAACGTTTTTAAAATAAAATGGAGAAGTCTATGAAAACGCTCGCTCCAATCCATTTCAGTTATGATTATTTTTTTCAATATCAACGCACATTAATTGCTTCTGCTTAAAATTATTTACTAAGTAAAAACTGGGTATTTATAATAAGATATTTTATATGGGAACTTGTAATATTATCAAAGACAAATATACCGAGCAAATAATTCTGCAATGTAGAATATGGCTCTCACAAGAATGAATCTACCAACATTTTCTACATCAAACTCATCAAAATTTATGTATATACACACATATATGCATTACCTTAATTACGTTCAAGGGCGTTATACACAAATACACACTCACACACACACGTAAGCCATAGTATAGTTAATTTATAGAATTTGTCAAATATTATCCACGTTAATTGTAGATCTAATGTATAAAAAAATTATAAATTAAGAAAATATTCTATTTATTTTCACGTTGCAAATTTATGATTTAAATTAAATAGGTGGCAAGAGACTAATAAATTAAAAACAAAGGAATTTTAACGCTGAACTTTCTTCACTTCGCTTTGAAGCAGACATAATAATATTAATAATCCATGTAACTGCAGTTTTAACTCAGTCAGTTTCATATAAAAAGCATTTTATTATAATGTTAGAAAGTAGGTATTGCATTCAAGGTGTTAATTATATGAATGTAAATGTACCCCTTGAGGCACTCGTGCGTTATCTAAGTTCACGACCGAGGTTCTTGAACTTTGGCGCCGTAGAACAAGATTTGCCTGCCAATATTAGCTTAGCTTAGTTTCTACTTATGTAACTCGGTATTTATAAACATTAACGATATCTTTATTTTACTTAAAAAGTATTGCGGTGATTTGTGTCTTTATTTTACTAAGTATTTTACTAAGTTAATTAATTATTATTTATCAATTTCAACAATGAAAAGTTTATTTCGGATAAATTAAATAAAAAGAAAGTAATTTTAATTCACATTAATTTTAGTAAGTATATTTAAAAATAAAACGTGACATGGTCTGTCACGGTCAACAACAATGCGGTCAATCTAAAACGACCCGTCATTTAAAAAAAATAAGTTGATTCAAATGCGTGACAGACAGGACGAGCAAGTCTATCGCCAGTTTCAGTATTCATTTATTCGATGCTATATGTACAGAGCATACAAGCATTTTAGGTTTCACGCTTGCCCGCAAAAGTATACAGTATCTCCTAAGACTTTGGTCCTCAAAAGTTTAACTGCAATTGAAAATTCTCAAAAATTCAGTGGCAATTCACTGCGCCCGCTATTCTGAGCTACAACTCGTTATTCCTGGAAACATTTTCTTTCAGTCTGATGTATTATGCTATATACTACTTATTTAATGATTGATTTGAAAATTATCAAAACTATAAAAAAATACTTCTAAGCTACCTTGTTCTTGGATGATTTTGCTTGAATATCCTTTTAACCTGACTGCGTAAGAAAAAAGGTTACTTTTTCGAGTGTATGTATGTGGTATTTATGTCTGTATGTTTCTATATGATAGCCTAAACGCTTGGCCGATATTGATGTGCGAGGTGTCGTTAGATTCCTCTTCACTTTCTCATAGACCATATTTTTATATAATAATACATGTCTTGCAAAAATAAAAAAAATGCGTTTTTGTTTCATAACCTCCAACGAAATATTTAGTAATAAACAAGTGATTTTACTAGATCTCTATAATAATATAATTAGATAGATATTCTAAAGAATGGGCATTTATAATCTTTTACACCGATTTTACGCATAATCTCTCACAAAAAATGTACACTCAACAGCGTATCAAACGTAACGATATCGTGAATAATACTGCAAAAACTGCTTTTCTGCAGTCGGGTATTTTATTTTTCTTTTAATGGACATACTTGTTTAAATATGGGCAGAATACTTATTTAAGTTAGTAAGTGCGCAACGAACTCGTCCACTACACCAACATAGCTTCATAGATCTAGTTTTATCCAATTTACTTGTACCTGTAGTCTTAATCTAGGTTTAGATACCAAAGTACAAGCAGAGACAGCCGTTTCGTGGCAACGTCTCTAAATTATTACAGAGCAATTTTTGAGGCGGAGCTTTTGTGTAATATTTACAGTAAGAATTCTCTATGTTAGGAAAATCTGAGAGTTCATATTTAAGGTAGGTGAATTTATTCTATTTTATTATTGAACATATTAAGTTATATATCAAATAGTAGCACAACTACTACTAGATTATAACTTACTATTGTTAAAGAAATCTATGAATAGAGTATGAAGTAACTGCGTTTTTTATTAAAGTTCGATATTTAAAACGATGCTTGATCTTTTTTTTAAGCCCCGACCCAAAAAAGGGATATATAACTTTGATGTGTGTATCTGAGTATATGTATATCTGTGTTGCTGTCTGTGGCATCGCTATGTTTCATCGAAATTGGTTCAGCCGTTGTTTTTCAGGGGTTTTTGAGTTTTTTAAACTTATACTTGTTCTACTAATACTACAGTCAACGACGGGCTCAATCTCACCTTTATTTTTGGATTACCACTATGCGAATCGACATATTCCAAATTTTTTGTTCACATTTATGTATTAGCTATTCGCTGCGGTTTCACCCGCGTAATTATGAGAAATAATGAGAATGGCGAACGAGTCAGTTCAGCCATCGTGCAAACAGACAGAGTTACTTTCGCTTTTATAATATCAGTTAGGAATCAGGACTAGTTAGGATGTATGTCTGAGAATTCCTGAGTTGGAAATGCACACATACACTACAAATACACAATAAACCTCAAATACAAGGACATCTTAACACTCTCTATGCAAACATCGAACAAGAACTCGAACTAAAGATGAAAAGAGAATAGAAGAAAGAAGGTGATCGTGCGACCTACGATGTGAGTCAGCTTATGCATCGTAAATGAATCTTTGAGCGCGTACTGTGTCAATACACATAGTACAAGCATAGTACAAAGACTCAAAAGAGGGAGGAATAACCTCTACGAACGGCTCAGAATTGATAGAGGAAACTTCTCCCAAGGTACGACGATATTAAATTAATCCTGCAAGCACTTTGACGGCATATTGCTGCGGGGCTCACCAAACAAACTCGCTAAATGTGTTGTGATTTCACTAACTAAATCTCTTTAGTACACGTTCACTATATGTTTTAGTAAGTTCAACGGAAATTATTTAGAAAAATGTTAGGGTAAATTATAAGAATTTACTTCTATTTTTATTTTCTAATACATATTTTAGGTTAGGTTAGGTTAATTTCCATTTCTATTATTTTTAGTGTGTTATATTAGAACGTCTAAATTCGTGTAAACGTGTCATTGATTTGTTTCAATGCAATAAACAGTGTGTAATTAAACATTTTTGTTGTTATTACTTTAGAGATTTTGATTCTGTGCGTATTCTATCTCAATATGAATTATTAGTAATTTCTTCAACATCAACAAAGTATACAATATTCGGTAATGATCTCGCGGTAAACTTGCGACTCATGGAATAGTCAGGTGTAAATCTATTTGTACCACAAGTTTGCTAAACTTGTGTAGACCTTAAGGCAAGTCCTTTGTGTAACGTGTAATGTAATGCTAAAATCGAGAAGCCGATGGATCAGCGCAAGAGCCGGCACGTTGCTTGATTGATCGTAGAAACGTAGTAGGTATATATTATATATATTTATAGTTATCATTGGCTAAAAGAATCTTACTTGTAAATGACATATCAATAAATTAATAAATATATAATATATTAATATATATATAAATATATATCAATAAATTTATTGTATTGTATCTGTATATTTTTTATTGTATATCCGTACATAGTAACTTAATAATATACATAAAATACTTAAATGTAACACAACATGTTATAATTATAATAATTTTTAATGCTAACTTATATTATAAATACATGATTACAACTACTTAAATGTCAAAGAGCCCCCCACGTAATGCTCCCTGGCCAAACGTGCCCATTACACTGGCGGCGTTACCACGTTGGATGGCAAGGGAGACGTGTTGCGTCAAAATCCACCCAGACCGAGGGTCGCATCCCGTCTCCTTCAGGCGCTGTCCCAGGTTTTGAATCAGCTTTTTGGCCTCATCGCTCCACGGTCCCGCCGTTTCCACGGCGAACGCGACAAATTCGTACGCTGAGCCCAGACCAGCGTACTTGAGATGCTTGGCCTTCGCAGCTATTTGTATTTGTATTGTCCCATGTATAATTCGCATTACATTTCACGATACATTGCATTACACGTTACACAAACCGAACCCGCCTTTAAGTATATCAGTTGACCATGGCAACATTAAACACAGTGTGTACGGATAATCGAAAGATTTCCAATATTAGACGCAACGCAATTCACCTTTATACCTAACACCTGCGGCACCCATCAGGTTTCCTTTTACCTTTACAAAACATCGTTAGTTAAGTTTTACTGTTCATTACATCGCTTTCGCTCTCGAAATTTTGCTAAATAAGATAAAACTTCAATAAAACGTCAGTATTTTATAGATAAAGTTGGTAGTAAATAAGTTTTTACGCTCCCATTGATGTAAAAAGCGAGCATCGGAATCACTTATTTGTATCTACTTTGTTTATTTTTAGTACGGAATAGCGAAGTTGATAAGTGAAATGAGCATCAATGGTTTCTACCTTTAGACTATATAATCTATCTTTCGCTATTCTTTGTAGTCCACTGCTGGAATATCCGTGGATTTCCAATAGACATGTTAGAAGCGACTTGAATCGTCTTCCGCCACTTATTGCATATTGTTTGCATAGTTTTATGTATGCATATTGTTTATCTATACATAAATAATAATTTTGTTTATATCATGATACCTAATACAAATCGTAAATACAAATATGAGGCTCTGTAATGTCTGTATGACTTAACAGTAGCTATTATTCCAAGTATCTACTTAAATTTTCTTGTTAAAATGTTACGTGTATTTTCCTAATCTAATATTAAACCATTTACAAAACATTACAGGACCAAGTCCTGATAAAATATTTACTAAAACAAAGGATCAGCACGTGACACACATTTTATAGCTAACTTTGATGAAAACGTGCCCATAGCTAATAAAATCTCTTTGTGGCAATTCGTCAACAAATTACCAAGCGACCTACACATTCCGGCCGTAAAATCCAAGCGCGCCTCCAAACGCCTTTGTTCCTAAAGCGGCCGTCGAGCATTTTTTTTTAAATTTATTGTCACCATGCCGTAATAAAGTTTATTATCATACGAAACATTAATTTCCTCTGAGAGGGAAGAGGGAACTGTCAGTAATTTACACGCTTGCTCTACGCCTAGGTATTGGACTGCGGTACCCCCTTTGAATGCTAAGTTTTATATATTGGCTTTATAGCGCTGGAAGCACGTAGTAAATGAAAGTGAGCTTGGCGTACATATTTTAAAAGCTGCTTCAATGTGTAAATATGTAGGGTCTGTAAAATGAGGTTATAATTTTATTATTTACGTAAAAACTAAGATTAATAAAAATCGGCCAAGTGCAAATTGAACTGATATATGAAGAGTCCAGCAGTGTAAGAGTACACACGGTGTACATTCAATTGTCTTACCAAAAAAAATAGGTTGAGGTATATAGCTTTCATTTATTTCTCATAGATATCATCGGAAATTTGGGGAATGTTCATCTAGTAAGTTATTTCTAGATTTTTTAAGCTTCCGTACTAAAGGTGCATATTGATAGACACCGAAACTTCACGAATAGGCTCCCTATTCGTGAAGTTTCGGTGTCTATCTATCCTTCACTTAATAGGCTGTATCTTTTCAACGATAATACATGCAAGTTTCACAATTGGCAAGAGTGTAGAGTTTACTTTGATGTAAAATCATACCAATATTGAGGCTTGTCTTACAGTTTCAATAATATAGAAAAAGTTGAAAATAGGTATAGGTTTAATTGCCTTTTACCGACATTATATTTTTTTGATAAATCCGTCCAAAATATCACAAGATAACGAAAAATCGTCCAGGTCGGTCTCCAGAACCGACATTTAAACGACAACCGGAAGCGGACTAATGACGTTAAATTTGAGATCCTTTGCGTGCGGAACCTAACTATTACTAACTAGAAATAAACTATATCATAGTACGTCATCAGTCAAAAAGAAACATTGTTTATGACATAAACACTTACACTCCAATTTTAACTCCATCAAAGCATAATAATCATTAATTATAGTTATAAAACACACTATGCTCAATCAGCCTTTTTAAACCTATTTATCTTAACATATCGATAAAACTATCACCCTGCTGGTTTATCCACCTTATTTTTTCTATTGAGTACACCCCAGGTTTGCACACTACATGAAACAACAATTTTTAGCCAAACATACAGCCCGCTTACAGACACGTTGGCCCCCAACGTGCCTGTAAGCGGGTCCTTCTGTCGAGTACTACACGCAGGGCCCCATGTTATGATGCCCTATTAGGGCCCACTTTACTCGGTAAGCTTTTTAATTAAACTGGGGTTAGAGACGGGAGCTGAGCCTAACTCATAATTACACATTGTACGCATGTTTACAAATGGTTGCTTTCATAGCAAGGAATTGAAAAGAGTAATTTATGATAATACTTCTTTTTTCATCAGCCCTGTTTGTAAAAAATATCCCACTGCTGGGCACGGGCCATCTTCTCATTGTGAGAAGGGCAAGGCCATAGTCTACCACACTGGCCAAGTGCGGGTTGGCAGACTTCACTCATTTTCAAGAACATGGAGAACTTTTAGATATGGTTTCCTCACGATGTTTTCCTTCATCGTTTGAAGTTGGCGACAATAAACAATACGCACATAACTTCGAAAAGACAGAGGTGCGCGCCGCGGGATTCGAACCCAGGACCTGCGGTTCGCAAGTCAGACGGTCTCCCGATTAGGCTGCCGGAAACTTCATGATCTCATTCTCCAATGATAGTACTTTAGATGCGTAAATTTTCAAGATAGAAAACTAGGACTATCTATTGGTGCCGTGTGCACCAAGATAACTAATACGGTCTTTGCAGCATTCATCTTACAGTTTTTTTCCTCGCAGGATTTCTCCAGAAGATATAATCAAACTCATTTTTTAATCCCTTAGATGGTTGCGCTTTACATCTCACCTTTTTTTTTCTCAACGGACTTTACCTATAATTAGTCTTGGTGCCAGTGTTCATATTCATGTGTCATGTATCATGTATCACGTACATGTCATGTACGAAAGCCTCGGTGTGCGAGTGAAACTCGTACATTGCAGGATTAATTTCAATATATTTTTTATTTGGTACCGAGTTTTGTATTCTCATATATTTTTATGGCCCCCTGTGACCTCGTCCCATGTAACATGTTGTGTCAGGGTTTCATTTTACTTTTAAAGGGCTAAAGCAGCGTCCAATTTTCATACAGCTTTATCAGGCAGATATTGAATATCACTTGTATTCTTTTATCATATATTTTTTAATTACAATATATAAAATGATACCAGTATTTTAAGGAGCTGTGAATAAAATATATTGTACAGTGGTCTTTGATGAAAGTAATAAAACAAAATCAAAGACAAAACAAAAATGTCAACTTCGCAAGAAGAAGGGTTATGAATACATGTTTGTATGTATGTATGTTTATATTATTACCTCCTACAGTCTAAACGGCTTGATCGTTTATGACGTAGGTGCACAATTTATTTTTAAGTTTCCCTTTTGCGTGGGTTACATTTCTTGTTTATGTTAAGCTATAGATATTTTATTTTAGACACCAGTTAGTTTTTAAATTTAGTAAACGATTAGCTGTAGCCGCGACTTAATACGCCTAAGAAAACATATCCGCCGCGCTCCAACCTAACTGCCGACTCAATTTATTCGTGTCGAGTATGTGGTCAAACGTAGATGTATTTAAATGAAGAATAAACTGCCGTCCCATTTCAAGTCCCATGTCCCTGCTCAAGGTCAGCTTCTGTCTCGATCCCCCCTCGCTTCTACTCCACTCCTGCCTCATATCTTTTCCACGTCCACTTTGCTCCCGTCGCACTCCCGTTTTGCTGTTACCAGCTCCCACTCCAGCCCTGTCCAACTTCTGCCATATTCCCGCCTCGCTCCTACTCTACTACCTCACTTTTATTTCACTTCCTTTTATCACCTTAAGCCATCCCTGGCGCAAAATATTATAAGAGTCTTCGTTCTTATTTAATTACAGAAAAAAAAATTAAAAATTGCTGTTTTGGCTTCTGTATCTATAGGAAGGTATCCTCTAATCAAAATTTTTCAAAAATATTTAATGTACAGAATTTGACCCGTCACAGTCTTATGACATGCATAGAAGATAGATGTATTAGATAAGAATATATACTAATTCACTCAATATATTTATGCCATTTGCATTTTTATTTCCTACATATACCAAAATGGTTACTGTTAGGTTTATTAGCGTACATATTTTGAAACGTAACCCTTCTGAGAACTGTCAAAATTGACAGTTCTCAGAAGCACCTGACTTTCTTTTTTGTTTTCAAAATGGCGCATTTGTATTTTATATCTTTAATTTCTTTTTGCAATAAAATTTAAATAATTCAAGAGATGTTTCGCTCAAGGACCTCAATAATCGAATAGTAACCTTACTATTAGTATCTATGTACTCGTCGTTTTCATATAAAATGTAGGTTCTCAAAGCTACGAGCTTCGTTCACGTATCACAAATTTTATTTATCGACATTCCGAGATTGAATAGAAGCATCACGATGAGAGCCTTCCTCACAAAAGAGCTTTTAGCACCTCCTGAAACCTTGGGCTTGTGGATTTTTTACGTTCACAATAGCTTACGAATACTCCTGCTAGGGACCCGTTTCAACGTCGACAGACAAAATGATGTCATGGTTATAAAGTATAAAAACCCATACCTTGAATGACCCATGCTTATAATAGATTGTTGTGAAATGTGTGGTTTCGCTAGTTTTATAAAAAAGTTTTCTCCGGCGTGCTTATAACCTAGAACGCTGGTCTTAGAAACATGAAAATATTCATCATCATCATCATCATCTCAGCCATAAGAAGTCCACTGCTGGACATAGGCCTCCCCCATGGATTTCCAAAAAGACCGATTGGAAGCGGCTTGCATCCAGCGTCTTCCCGCCACTTGTATGAGGTCATCTGTCCATCTCGTGGCTGGTCTTCCTACGCTGCGCTTGCCGGTACGTGGTCTCCACTCGAGAACCTTTCGGCCCCATCGGCCATCAGTTCTACGTGCTATGTGCCCTGCCCACTGCCACTTCAACTTACTAATCCGCTGTGCTATATCGGTGACTTTTGTACGTCTACGTATTTCTTCATTTCTGATTCGATCTCGTAGAGAGACTTCGAGCATAGCTCTCTCCATAGTTCGTTGCGTGACCTTGAGCTTCTTTATAAGGCCCATAGTTAGGGACCACGTTTCAGTGCCGTATGTCATCACTGGTAACACACACAGGTTGTAAACTTTCGACTTGAGGGACTGGGGAATATTGGACGAGAAGACGCTTTTAAGTTTCCCGAACGCTGCCCAGCCGAAAAAATTATATATTAATATGATGAAAATATTATAAATTAATAACTATAATTATAAAGTATTTATATTATAAATTAATCCAACAGATCTCAAACGCACAAATATCAATGCCTACAATGTTTGTGATACATACTGTTTAAATCATAATACCACTATATACTAGATATATTATAACTATACTTAATACTTACCTACTTAGTCAAGTATTTAACCATTATATATGCTACGCCCCAATTAACGGGGGTACACATGCGTACATTTAATTGTGGTTTAGAAATAAGCATCAATGTACATGTGTGTGTATGCATAAATAAATAAATTTTGAAGTTTCGTTCTTTGTGAAGTGGTAATATTAAGTTTCTAGATCGTAATAAAACTGCGGGATTTGGATAGTTATTAATAAAATAAACTACAATACACTCATAAGAGAAAGACGAATCTTGACCAATGAAGCAGGCTTGACGAGTTTTGATTGTTTGAGTTTTTGGTGTCGTCATATTCGTCTTTCTTAACTTCTCAAATGTGATACATAGGCTTCATGATTTGTAATAAGAACATTACAATTTTCAAATAAAAATTTACATTAATAAAATTAATATTTACAGCGCTAAGTGAAAGCACACACTCAACATCAAACTCAGTTACACTATGAAAAATTATACCGGGTGTTTTAATTTTCTTTGAACATAAAGACTTGTTAAAATTTGTGTATTATTACCGATATATACTGAATAGCTGTGCCCCGCAGTTTCACCCACGTAGTGGTGAAAAACGATGGTGATGGTGAACTCTGACGATGATGATAAAATTTCCGTCTCCAAAACCTCAAAATTTGCAACAGCTAAAAACCTTCAGCTATCACTGTTGCAAATTTAATAACAATCCGTTCAGCCGATTAGCCGTGAAAAGGTAACGGACAGCAGACAGACAGACAAAAACAGAGTTACTTTCTTAGTTAAAATTAAATTCTTTCTTTCTTTGAAAATATTAGTCAGGATTTTAGAATAAATGGTTCTACCAAAGGGTTATAGAATAATGCTATAATTTGAAGAATACTTGAACGAGTGAGAAAAAACGAACAAGTCTTTGAAATAATAGTTACTGTAAGAAAAACATCGATAATAAAAAAAAAAAGCTTTTTTATACTCAGATGGCTGCTCAAGATTTAATTAAAGCTGCCGAACATTTTAACATCAGTAATAATCACCAGCCGGATGATTACAAATCCGTTCGTAACGTTAATTGGAATTACTTAGTTGCAACGAGCACTTAAACGGGGTACGGCTCGAATTGTCCTTTTCAATTATAGGAGCGGAGGGGAACCGGGTCGGGTGAATTAACATTGTTACACGAAAATAATATTATATTAGGGAAGGTTTGGTTTTATTTAATGATTTGTAAAGATATTTCTAAAAATATATTCTAAGTATATAACATGTTCTTTCCGTTTCAAGTTTTTTGAAAAAGCATCCAATAAACAAACAATCCATAAACACTAAACAGAATCTCCTATTATTTTGAAGTCGATTCACAAATACTTTTTTTCTAATTCAAAATACTTATTGTTGGCTGCCAACTCGCCGAGACTGTTGTGGTATACGAAAAAACGCGCATGTCTAGAAGGAACCTATTCTTAACTCGCGATTTGACAATCAGCGCATTTATCCATCCGGAAAATCCATTCAGGAAGCGGATTCCACATTTTGGCGGTATGCACAATAAACGTGGAATTATAGCGTTTCATTTGCCTGAGACTGAGCTTGACCTTAATGTGAGTTAAAACCTTCATTTTAAATGAAAATAAAACGTGATTTAATAATACACGTAGGCACTAAAATAACAGACTGGATAATAACGTGTTTTACCGCATTACGCGGGGTGGGACGCGTTCTGAAAAAGCTGATACAAGATTTTATTATGTAGGTTGGTTGCTTCAGTAAGCTTATTGTGAAAGCTCGCAAGAATAACTTGATTTAAAGTATTTCTAGAAGTAAAATGTTGAGTTTTCTCATATTATATTGTTTAGCTAAATATTAAAAAATTTATATGTTTACTTAGTTTCCAATATATGTATAATCCAAATGTTACGAAGCTAAGTGAGATAAAACATTTAATTTTTAGTTAGAATTAAGCTTTGCTTAACAAACTAACTCACAAAAGCTTCAATAAGATTCATTAAATTCACTGTATAAATAATCAAGCCTAAACTAAACCAAGTTTGTACTATGGAAATTATATGGCTGATAGAATACATAAATATTTATTTAATTTAACACTTTATTGCGCACAATTACAAAGTAACAAGCTGTACAATAGGAGAACTTAATGCTAATGTAGCATTTTCTGCCAGTCATCCTCATAATGAAAGACAGACAGGATGTAGGCGTGGTTCAAAACTTAGGTATATGAAAATATAATTATAAAACACACTATATAATATACTAAATAATAATAATATTTAATACATACTATATATACTTAATACATACGAAATATATACTTACATGGACGAATATACATAAATATACTTACAAATGTTACAAATGAATGGTGATGAATCATATACTTTTTTTTTTGTTGTAAATACTTACCTACATATGATACATAGAAACAACTAGACACAGACACATCCATGCTCATCACTGAAATGTCTGTCCTGGGTGGGGATTAAGCCCACGACCTACAGCTTAGCAGGCAAGACATATTACCAAATGAGCTGCGAAGGCTGTCATTGTTTTCGAAGTCTTTACATAGTGTTATGGTGGGTACAGACTGGTGAAACGTAACATGAAATGTATTGCCAATGATAGAATTTGCCGCACACATTGCTGCAATGTATCATGAAAGGTATGAGAAATTGTTGCAAAGTGTGTTACTTTGAAACAATTTCTCATAGTTTGGACGTCTTGTGCGCGCGAAATGTGCATTTCACGCGCACGCTACGAGCATTACAAGCCGCGCGCGGAGCGACCCATGATTTGACGAACACAAAGGGGCACGCAGACGTACGCGGGAGGTTCGTAGTGAATGCGCGGTAAGAACGCGTTATGCGTTCACGCTTGCACCGAACATGCAATGAAAGGTAGACTGATACATTTCATGTTACGTTTCACCAGTCTGTACCCACCTTTACCTTTTTTAATAAACGCAAAAGAAATTATTACTTTAATTTAATCACACTACCGCTAATTTCACGAAAAAAAAACAATGATTCTTTTACATCGGCCAATAGAAAGGAAAACCAATAACCGAAGCATCAGGTTTTAACAAGTCGATGTACAAAAGACATCACATAGCTAACAAAAGAGATTCACTCTCAACTCGAAGCGAACTTAACACACATTCCGTCTTTGAAAACAAAGCAGTTTCGGAATCGATGTCGGCCCACAGGGTCGTCCATCTTAATTCACCTCTCGAGCACTCCTGTGCCATGAATGGAAGATGAAGTGTTTGCCGGAACTTCTTAGAAGTGCTTCCAGTTCGCCCTTATGGTGCTAGTGAGGCGGACATTAGGGGTCTGTTCGCCGCTTACCCCCTTTCTGATTTTTAGCCCCCGACCAAAAAAGAGGGGGATTATAAGTTTGAAGTATGTAACAGTGTAGGTATCTGTGTATCTGTCTGTCTGTCTGTATCATCGTAGGTCTCAAACGGATGGACTGATTTTGATCTAGTTTTTCTTTTTTGTTTAAAAGAGGAATTCATCGAGAGTGTTCTTAGACTGACCCCACATTAAGCGTGCGCGTTTCTCGGGCGCGCACGCACCGCGTGCGCCCCGTGAGCGTTGCGTTTTGCTTGCTTGCGGCGTGTGTGGAGTGCAAGCCGCGTGCGCGCCGCGCGCGCTTTGCACACACGCCATACGTCGGCAACACGCGACGCTAACGCACGCGCTCGCAGCGCGCGCGCCACGTGCGCGCCCAAGAAACGCGCACGCCTAATGTGGGGGAGGCGTTAGCTATGTTTCATCAAAATCGGTTTAGCCGTTATTGTTTTGGGTTGTTGTTTTTCTAAAAAAAAAAAAACTATGTCTATTATTTCTAGCCATCCATGCAATTTGTGGATCTGTTTTCTTTTTGGACTTATAGTGCTGCATTGAATTACTTTATAAGAAAATATGGATTATTTTTAGTAGGTACTTACAACGAACAATTTAGGGACTTCCGTCTTCAATTAAAATACTACATAAGGAAGGAAGAAGGAACTTGTAAGGGCCATCCTACAGCAATAAAGCTGGCTCACTTGCTCACGCTTTTCTACATTTTAAATAAAAATTTGAGTGAAAAACCTTAATCGAGATTTTTTTTATTCAATAGGAAATATTTAAGATTTCACTAGATCGCTAAGCCGCCTGATTTTAAGCGACCGATGCGATCTACGATGAAGCACGCTTGCCCAGAACTAACCCAATCACTGGCGGTTTGAAGACATCCCGTTACTATGTACAGAACTGTATCTTCAAGAGGCAGATTTCGTCTTAGAAGAAGTTTCAGCTATAATCTTCATTCAATAATGTAGTTGTATACCCAGTAAAAATACCATCAGTCCTGAATTATAAGTTTGACGTGTGTGTCTGTATATAATTTAAGTGTATCTGTCTGTAGCATTTTAACTCTCAAACTCTCTTTCTTACTCCCTCTAAACATTTATCCTTGCTACTCTTATCTAAATAAACAATTCTGTCTCTCACTTTTCTAATATAGAAATATAATGCGCGAGAGAGATTTACTTATCCAAAATCCCGTATGTAATATTAATATAAATTATTTTCAACCAATGTTTTGATATTTTGAACCGGATAGTGCAGTAACGCCATATTTTAACGAAATCAGCATTTCGCTGCGACCGAGCTCGTAGCTAATAGAATATTCATTAATCGTGAAGTTTGCTACACTAGTGAATACGAAAGTGCTGTTGTTTTACATTCGTGTGCTATATTTAGCATAAATTATTATTAAAGCTCATATCTTTAATGTGTAGATTAATCGACCATAGCGTATTTTTTTACCTGACTTTCAAAGGAGAGTTATTTGCAGTTTTTCTTATGCGAAAATTTATTGACTGGCAGAAATTCGGCACAATTCCGTCCATTTCCCATATAAATTATCAAAATCCGTATACAATGGTCCCTATAAGTAAAATGGGGTTAGAAGCTTTTTTATTAAGTATATCACGATATGAGTATAGATATTGCGGACTGCTAGATCACGTTATAGCTAAGTGTGTACCCATATGTCGCATTTATAGGTTCATGACTAAATAGCTATTGGAATATACATATTATTATTGTTAAGCATTGCGATTCAACGCGGCAATGCCGTGGTATGGTAATACCCACCATCAGTTGGTAGCGAACTAGTAGTTAGAGCATTTCACTTTTGTCGGTCTGGGATAATCTTTTTTCTTTTTGTGTAGTCGTTTAATTAGTTATTTACGTGTGGTTTTTGTAGTTAATAAAGGCCCATATTGTTAAAAAAAAAATTTTTGAACTATAAACTACATAGGTTATACATTTTTTACTACACTACTTGTTGTTGTTAGTTACTACGGTAGTACTTACACTGATTTGTATACACGCGGATAACACGACCCTCTTTTTTGGACAGTCAGTAAAAGGTACTTTATCGATAAATAGTGATGCCAATAAAAACATCGCGAAAAGTCCATCCTACTTAACAAAAGTTTAGCTGAAGTTCTATCAACATCTGGCGCAAATTGGGAGTACAGCCAAAACTAACAGATAAAGTTGGTAGAAAATCCGATACCAAGTTGGCAGGAGCCGAAGGAAGCGAGTGTCGGTGAAGACATACCTACATGTAGCATACGCCTTCGTTGCTGTTGTTTCAGTCAACTGCTTTTATGAAAACCTGCGGGTTTTTGAAGTGAAAACTTTTTTTTTTTCATAGAAGATAGATCTACGATTAGCGATTACGATCTGCGATTAGATTTTTTATTTTTTAGCGGCGTTGTGCATTTTTGGGATGGGTAAAAAATGTTAAACTCGCGTCTGATCGTAAGACGGACAGTCATAAACCTATTCTAACGTTCTGCATTTAAAGTTCATTTTGTATGTACAAGTTTGTCCTTCTAGCATGACGTCATTATTTTAGTCAGAAACCGGTTCTAACGTTCTGCATTTAAAGTTCATTATTGTATGTACAAGTTTGTCCTTCTAGCATGACGTCATTTCGTTGCGCCGAATGCTTATTTTCGTCACATGCACGTAAGACTCGTTAGCTCAATAGGTTAGAGCACCGATATAAATTTCAATTTGTCAATCGGCGGGCGGAAGTTCAAATCCTTCACGAGTCAGTCTTTTTGCTATTTTATTTTTTTGTTTTTACTTCTTCGGGCACTCCCGGAGTGCAACACGGTGTTTTTTTTAAAATAAAATATAGTTAAGATCAATTTCTTCTAAGCGCTACACGCTCAGGCGGTTGCAGATTTATAAAATCTGTTCGTATCATTTGTCAAGTACTCTAGTGTTCTCTCTGATAAAAGCTGCTTCAATTTACCTAAGAATTCTGTTATTGATTGTGGCGGGAAGATGCTGGATGCAAGCCGCTTCCAATCGGTCTTTTTGAAAATCCATGGGAGATGCCTATATCCAGCAGTGGACTTCTTATGGCTGAGATGATGATGATAACTATTGATGAGTGCTTTTAGATGTTCTGGCAATTTATTTGTACAGTACGCGATTGGATATAGACAGTATCTTTCCGATGTAAAGTTTAATTATATTCTTGAGCACAATTTTTTCGGATTTTCTATTGTTTATCTCAGCAAGCGAGTGTTTATTTATGTTTCGCCTAGTATATTTAATTTTAAGGAATAATAATGGAAGTAAGGGTTGCTATACACATAAGCGAGTCGGCACTGTCGGTTCGGCAGTATTTTTCGATCAACACAGCCAACTCGAAGCAATTATCGCACTTCGATCGGATAATTAATTCGGGTTGAGACATCATACGATTCGTCATTATTTGTGGAATGACAAAGTTGACCTGCAGCTACTACTTTACATTACGGTGGGCTTCATTCGGCACATGATTTTACCGCCCGGCTTTGCCGATTTATGCCGTCCCGCTGTTGCCCGACCTAGTGTATATGTGCGGCAAAGCCCAGTGGCATTTTTCTCGTACATATATTCGATTTTACCACCCAGCTGTGCCGATTAATGCCGGCCCGCTGTTATGCTTATTAAACCTAATACAACTGATATCTTTTATTTATTCATTTTTTTATTGACAAACATTAAGTTTAATAGGCGAACTATTTACTAGTTTCATCACTCTGTTGTATAAAAAAAATATTATTTAAAAAATACTTCATCAAATTCTACCCATTTGTAGTATTTTAATTCTTAATCATAACATATTAGTTAGATTGCCAAATAGTTTGTACAGAAAAATGGAGATAAAATAAAGACAACTCTCTCAAATATAGATTTAAGCAAAGAAAAAGATACCCACAAACTACATATGTTAGCTAAAACAAGTACCAATCCAACCTCACACTTTCACTCTCAAATAAATCACTGAACCCTTGCTCAATATAAAAGAGAATAGACGACATGTACAAGTTCCCAGAACTGACGAATTCTGAAACCCAAAAGTTATATTGCGTAGTTTATGAAGTTACATAGAACAAAGAAACTTATGAAAGTTTTGTCAATGAACACGACACGGGAAGGTATTTTTTCGGCGTATTTATTATCTTTTGTGAAAACGTAACATAATATTATACACATACCTATTTACTTAAGCTCTGAAGAAGTAAATAATATGAGCTAAAATCCAAGAGAGAAGGTACATATTATATTCCGTTCGTTCTCATCGAGAAACACCCTAAATATCACAATTCTACGAGAATAATTTGTTTTGGGAATAATTTTATTCCGTTCATCACAATCTGTTGATTGTATCGAGCATAGATTATAATACATTATCTTCTCTAACCCCTACTGAAAACTATCAATCCTGAAGATCGGACTTGTACGGATTACAGATGAGTATATTGAGTGCTAATACCGCCCAGTTTCTACAACGCAAGGCGTAGGTGGGTTAGCTATTATAGCTACCTACTTGTGTATAAATGTTGGTAACAAATAGGGATGGGGATGGATATGTTACCGGCCAAACTCGATTTCAGTTCTAGTTTGGCCTAGGCTAAACTAGTTCATCCTATCGGGCTTAGGACAAACTAGTATAGCCTAGGCAAAACTAGTTGATCCTGATATAAATACGCACACTATATGATAAACTGGTATAGCCTAGCCTTATTTTTGCAATTACGGAGTATTTTATTCAGTTATCTATGTATTTTGATTTGATGTTTGTCCAGTCAAGTCAAAATAAATGTCATATAGGTATAAGCAATAATTTCTTCAGAGAGTTATGTTTTTTTTTAATACAAATTTATAGATAATTTACAAATACAGATAATTTACACTTTAAGTATGAAGCTGCAAAGAAATTTTCTGCGACAGCGCTAAGGGGGAAAACGAGGAAAGTCTCAAGAGCGAGCCGGAAATAAATTTGTATTAAAAAAAAAACATAACCTAATCTCTGAAGAAATTATTGCATATACATATACCAGGATCAACTAGTTTGGCCTAGCCTAAACTGGTCTATCCTATCAGGCTTAGGACAAATTAGTTTGGACTAGCCTAAACTAATTCATCCTATCGGGCTTAGGACAAACTAGTTTTGCCTAGGCTATACTAGTTTGTCCTAACAGATACATGCATTACAACCGAAATTAAATATCGATATATACGGCTGAACCGGTGCCGGTGGTGTTGTGGTTGTTGTCACTGACTGATCTTGTGTTATGTGCGTGTTAAAATGTATATCCCAGTAAGAGAAATGTAGAGTAGAATTTTAAGAGTGAACGTGAAAAACTTACTTTTTGGGTAAATATTTAGAAAAGTTCCTTTACTTTTCTAAATATTTACCCAAAAAGTAAGTTTTTCAACGTTCATGTAACCTTCAAAACATCTTTCTTTTCAAACATCCGTTACTTGAAAAGTTAACTTCAACTCAGCATCAAGCCCAGGCGGATAGATTCATTATTTACCTATTCACAATTTAATTAAATCTCGCCTGTTTGTAATATAGTTTCGATCCTTGTTCCAAAGACAATTTAGATACAAGCTCGCGGTCTGAGAAATCTAATTTGGAAAGGAGAGTCTCACGGTGGAAGTCTCGGCGCTGGATTATTGATGTCTCGGGTGTGCCGCGCCAGATTGCTTGCTTTAATTTCGCGTTAATTGTAGGCCAATGTTTGTATTTATTTAGTGCTGCGGTTTCTAAGACACCAAATAATCCGTAAATATCCCCTATGATTCGTTATAATTTGTTTATATTTTGTTTTATCGTTTTTATTGTTCCATACTCAACAAAAACCCTTATGTTTTGGTGTCCGTCCATACATCCGTCTGTCTTTCCGCGGTTCGTCTCAAATACGTATTACTACAAAGTTATAATTCGGTATTATACATATTAATAACACCAAAAAAAATTAAAATATATTTTGAAAAACAAAAATAGGAAGTCTACCCTACATTTAAAGTGGGGATGATTTTTATTCTCGTCAATCCCATGGTATGACGTATCGTTAGGTAACTAATACACAGCTATGTAAGTTTTACAATTTAATGAATAATAGTCGATCAACTTAAAAAAAAAATGTTAGAGAAGTGAAAATGACAATTTCATGAGAACATTAAACTCTTAACTCGTATGTTCCCAGTATCAAACAAGCTATATTTTAAATAGGTAAATTTTTTATTATGATGTGCAACTACGAAACCCTACACTGCATGTGTCTTAATACGCGCTTGGCTGGTTTTTTATTGTGTATAGATTTCTTCTAGGGAGCATCCATAAATTACGTGAGGCTATTTTAGTAGTTTTTGAGCGTGTTTGGAAAATTTTCAAAGATTTCCTTGTATTATTTATATACAAATTTGAGGTCAAGCGTCCGTACAAATACCATGTGTACTTAAACAAAGCTGGTTACAATTAAAATAACATACAGAACAACTTTCGTATTCATATCATAAGTACATACAACAGTTATAACTAAATATACATAGAAAATAAAGGGTAGGAACAAAAAAACTTTGAGAGGCATGAGAGGTAGTGATTTAGGGCAGGCTCTATGAGTGGTACTTCAAGTTGATCGGTTGTCCGTGGTTGAACCGGACGGTATCGACGATTCCGGGAATACGGCCGTGTTATTGGTTTTCCGCTTTTACAAAATTAGTTTCCATTGTATGGAAAGTAAGCAATTCAATTGAAATTACCTAAACGAAAATATCTTCTTCGTTTTAGGGGAGAGGTTTGTGAGAGCGGTTTTAGTTCTAGCTTCATACATGTAATATATTTAAACGTTTTATATACTAATCGTTCAGTGAGAGAGAATTCTCCAGAACTAACTGTTGTTGCAACCATTGGTTAGATCTTAATATTTTTTATTTTACATCTATTTTAAAATATTTGAGCATACTTTCATATAATATCATTCATTGCATAATATTATATATATATATATATATATATATATATATATATATATATATATATATAATAAATAAATAAATAAATAATGTATAGAGCACACTTAGAAATAACTATACTAAGTACATACCTAGTTTAGAGCGTAACAAACATGAATTTCAACGAAATATTCAGACAATAACTTTCTTAAAACTAATTTTGCAAGAAGTACACATATTAGTATAAAAGCATAACTTTTCTTTTTTGTAGTTAGGTAAAAAAGGGCCGCTTCCAAAAGGTCTTTTTGGAAATCCATAGAGGTAGCCTATGTCCAGCAGTGGACTTCTGAGATGCTGAAAATGAGGTACTTACGTGATGTACAACTTTACTGTTATTGTAATCACGATACTCTGAAAACAGTTTCGTCATATTACGCTTCACTGAAAATCGTCATGTGTGTGTTGGATCAAAATAATCATTTTTCTAATTAAAACTTCTATTGCTATCCTAGAGTCTGTTCGACTAGTATGGAGAACTTTTTTTAATGTAGAAATAGATTTACACTTGACCGCCAAATCGTCTGAAGTTAAACGACGTTGCGGTCTACGATGGAGCGAGAACTAATGTGATATTGAGGGCGCTGATGTCCTTACTTCATTATTTTGTTCGACTACAAGCAAACGCAATTGAAACGTCAGTGCCCTTTTTTTGCTATTATAATAATGAAATTTGTATCGGTCGCGTCATAGTTATGTCACAAAATAGCCGAACCGATCGACCGAACCGAAAGGAATGACATACTTACACTGTTTTATTCGGAAAAGGCCGCCGAATACGGCCTAATCTTAAACAAAACAGTTAACAGTAAACAGTTGGTGATTTCAATTAAGAAATTAATCTGACGTTGACTGTACGTCAACGTGGGTAACTTTGACACTGCGTCAAACATTCTACGTAGCTATTTTAGAAGGTTCTCGATTTTTACCCAACTAATTAGTAGTCAAACTACTTGATTAATGAACTTGCAGTCGTTCTGACTTCTAATTTCTTGAGAAAATGATCGAAAACCTTCTAAAAAACCACGTATAATGTTTGACGCAAATTCAAAGTTACCCACGCTGACAGTAATCAATGCATAATTGTAATTTAAAAATGTATGACACCGTTTTAGTTCTATAATAAAATATTTTGAATTATGTTTTATCAAAGACCGTTACTCTCAGATTTTTATTCACCGAGGTACATGTGGGCCGCTTCGTCGAAGCAACGTTATTTAAAGCGGTGCAGGCTTTGACCTACGTAATCCCTAGAGTGCTATGTTATTACAGCGAAAATTGCTTTGTTGCCTTTTATTTGGGTACAGAATGTAAGCGCGAAATGCTCTTTGTTACAATTTTATGAATATGTAATTCGCGCATTCGATAATCTGTGAATAAATCATCGTCAATGTTCATATTTCATGTAGGCTGTTCTGACTCGGTAATTCTAGATGTTGGTAACCATGACGCGAGTGAGTTTGATGTCTGTGAATAAGTTGTCAAATGTACTGAAAGTAAACACATACATATGCAAATAAATAAATACTAGACTTATAACTTTCTAATCCGGACAGCCAAAGAATAATACGTTACTCGCCTGAATCACTAATACTTAGGGTTTTTTTTTTCAGCCCTGTTTATACAAACAGTCCCACTGCTGGGCGCGGGCCATCTTCTCATTTATCACCACCATTCAAGATCATTGACAACTCTCAGACATATAGGTTTCCTCACGATGTTTTCCTTCACCGTTTGAAGTTGCCGGCAATCAACAATACGCACATAACTTCGAAAAGACAGAGGTGCGTGCCGTGGGATTCGAACCCAGGACCTGCGGATCGCAAGTCAGATGCGATCATATGCGATCTTAGATGCGACTTAGGGCTTGAACAATCGAAATTCTGTGAAGCAATGCACTTGTTACTTGAGATATCTGGATCATAGTAATGCTACCACATTACTACTCTATTGAATACTAGGTAATCATGTGTACTTCCTCAGACGGACTCTGTAGAAAACTCCTACCACTACAATATTTTTGTAATGTAGAAGTAGGTTTGCGCTTGACCGCCAACTCGTCTGATGTAAGGCGACGTTGCGGTCTACGATGGAGCGCGCTTACCTAAAAAAAACAATTCACTCGCGATTTAAGCACACCCAGATTATATCTATCGGGAAAGACTCACTCTGCTATACAAATAACTTTAGATAACTTAAGAACCCCGCCATAAAAACATTGCCCATTCTGATGAAACGTAGCACTCTCAATTAAATTCTCTTTCAAACAAAACAAACTAGATCTAAAACGGTCCATCCGTCTGATTAAATACACACGTCTAACTTACAACACTCTTGTTTTTGGGTCGGAGGTTCAAAATAATTTAAGCTACCATTTTAGTAGATAAGCAAAGACTTTTCGATAGATTTTTGTAAGTTCTATAACTCTGTAATTTATATATGGCGGCGAAGTTACGAACTCTCGTTAGCAGTGCAGGCGTACTTAGTACTTTGGAACTGAAGCAACATGTGCGTTTAATAGCAGAATCGGAATGCATGAAAAATAATTACCAAGACAATTTATGCGTTAAAACACACTAAGTAAATATGCCGTGCCGTGTAAGTAAATATGTGGTGCCGTGGGGTACCGGCTTAGAATAGTACCTCCCCCTCTCTTCCCGTGGGTGCCGTAAGAACCGGCTAAGGGAAATACTACCAGAGATGGGCAGCAGCATCCTCTGCGGAAAACGCTACCCACTGCGCTCGCCAACCCGCATGCCAAGCGTGGCGAGTAATGGCAAAACCCCCCAGACAGACGATGACAGACGACAAAAATACCAGGCCCCCAGTCCCCGGCAGCTCCGCTATTCCGGACTACGGTAGCGGTCCCGGTCACGGCGGAGCAAGGGGTGCTAAGAATCTCCGGAAGAGATCCGGCTACCACCCCCTGCATAAACGACGACTGGCCCTGGTAACACACAATATTCGCACGATGAGGACAGACGAGAAGCTAGCTGAGCTGGAAGAAGAAATGAGTAGGTTACATTGGGATATCCTGGGGTTATCGGAAGTCCGACGAGAGGGTGAGGACACGATAACCCTGAAATCCGGTAACCTACTATACTACCGGGAGGGCGACCAACAGTCCCAAGGTGGTGTCGGGTTTCTCGTCCACAAGTCCCTTGTTAACAACATTCTTGCCATCGACAGTGTATCGAGCAGGGTTGCGTACCTGATACTCAGAGTATCCAAGAGATATTCGTTGAAGGTCATCCAGGTATACGCACCGACCTCGGCACACTCAGATGATGAGGTGGAGGTGATGTATGAGGACATTAGTAGGGCCATACACACTTCTGAGACCTATTTTAATGTTGTTATGGGGGACTTCAATGCGAAGCTGGGCAGGAAATGCGAAAGTGAGTTGAGAGTGGGGCAATTTGGATATGGACAACGGAACCCCAGGGGACAGAGGTTGGCCGACTTTCTGGAGAAAGAGGGACTCTTCATGATGAACTCTTTCTTCCAGAAGCCACCTCATAGGAAATGGACCTGGTTGAGTCCCGATGGTTCTACGAGAAATGAGATAGACTTCATCCTGACCACCAAGAAACAAATATTCAATGATGTCTCTGTGATCAACATGGTTAAAACCGGAAGTGATCACCGAATGGTACGAGGCACTTTGAATATTAATGTTAAACTGGAGAGGTCCCGTATGATGAAGTCTACACTCCGACCCACTCGCGCCCATATCCAAAACCCCGAGAGCTTTCAGCTCGAACTATCAAATCGCTTTGAGTGCCTGGAGAGCTGCGCATCGGTGGATGAGATCAATAACAGGTTTGTGGAAACTGTCCGTACGGTGGGCGCGAAGTTTTATAAACCCCACCGTACAAATAGACCGCAAAAGCTCTCGAGCCATACCCTCGACCTCATGGCTGAACGACGCTCATTGCAACTGCAGTCTTCCGGTGACGCCGAGTCATATAGGCGGCTCAATAGACTCATATCAAAGTCTATGCGACACGACATCCGTATCTTTAATACTAATCGTATTAAAGAGACGATAGAGCGGAATAAAGGCTCCAAAGTGTTCGCAAGAGACATGTCTATTGGGCAGAGCCAGTTGACGAAGCTGAAGATGGAAGATGGCAGTATAGCGTCGACCAAAGCAGAAGTCTTGAGGGAAATCGAGAGGTTCTATGGACAGTTATACACATCGGTCGCAAAACCTGTTAGCAGTTTAGGCAAAGATCCAAGAGCCAAACTGACTCGACATTATACCGAAGATATCCCGGACATCAGCCTGTACGAGATTAGGATGGCCTTGAAACAGCTCAAGAACAACAAGGCACCGGGCGACGACGGAATTACATCAGAGCTACTGAAAGCGGGTGGAACACCGGTACTGAAAGTCCTTCAGAGGCTCTTCAATTCCGTCGTGCTTGAAGGTACAACGCCAGAAGCATGGAACGGAAGCGTGGTGGCTCTGTTCTTCAAAAAAGGAGACAACACTTTGCTGAAGAACTACAGACCCATCTCGCTTCTGAGCCATGTCTATAAGCTGTTTTCAAGGGTCATCACGAATCGTCTTGAACGCAGGTTTGATGACTTCCAGCCTCCCGAACAAGCCGGTTTCCGAAAAGGCTATAGTACCATAGACCACATCCATACGCTGCGGCAAGTGATACAGAAGACCGAAGAGTATAACTTGCCCCTTTGCTTAGCGTTTGTGGACTATGAGAAAGCCTTTGATTCGATCGAGACCTGGGCGGTGCTTGAGGCTCTCCAGCGATGCCGTATTGACTATCGGTATGTCGAAGTGCTGAAGTGCTTGTACAACAACGCCACCATGTCAGTCCGAGTACAAGACCAGAACTCAGAGGCAATTTCATTGAAAAGAGGCGTGAGGCAGGGAGACGTTGTCTCTCCGAAACTGTTTACCGCCGGTTTGGAAGATGCCTATAAGCTTCTGGAATGGAAAGGGCTCGGCATTAATATTAATGGCGAGTACATCACTCACCTTCGGTTTGCCGACGATATAGTAGTCATGGCAAAGTCGATGGAAGAGCTCAGTACGATGCTCGAAGACCTCAATAGAGTTTCCCAACGGGTGGGCCTCAAAATGAACATGGACAAAACGAAGGTTATGTCGAACGCCCATGTAGTGCCCACCCCAATATCTGTGGGGAACTTCACTCTTGAAGTTGTTGACGAATACGTCTACCTAGGACAGACGGTCCGATTAGGCAGGTCCAACTTTACGAGGGAGGTCAATCGTCGTATCCAACTCGGCTGGGCAGCGTTCGGGAAACTTAAAAGCGTCTTCTCGTCCAATATTCCCCAGTCCCTCAAGTCGAAAGTTTACAACCAGTGTGTGTTACCAGTGATGACATACGGCACTGAAACGTGGTCCCTAACTATGGGCCTTATAAGGAAGCTCAAGGTCACGCAACGAGCTATGGAGAGGGCTATGCTCGGAGTCTCTCTACGAGATCGAATCAGAAATGAAGAGATACGTAGACGTACAAAAGTCACCGATATAGCACAGCGGATTAGCAAGTTGAAGTGGCAGTGGGCAGGGCACATAGCACGCAGAACTGATGGCCGATGGGGCCGAAAGGTTCTCGAGTGGAGACCACGTACCGGCAAGCGCAGCGTAGGAAGACCAGCCACGAGATGGACAGACGACCTCATACAAGTGGCGGGAAGACGCTGGATGCAAGCCGCTTCCAATCGGTCTTTTTGGAAATCCATGGGGGAGGCCTATGTCCAACAGTGGACTTCTTATGGCTGAGATGATGATGAAGTAAATATGCATTTAGCAGAGTAGTTGTCTAAAATGTAGATTAAATTAATTAAGGTTGATAGTTTTCTATGCAAAACACAAATAATAATAAAATCAAAAGTAGCTAAGTTATATTTAGACGAAATTGGTATGCATATATTATAGATATTTTCATAGTTCTACTACGAAAATGCGAACAGAACAACGTCGAACTTTTAGTAGATTTGGATACATCATTATGTCTCAATTTATCTATGTGAGTCGCTTTTACTTACAAGCGTTAATTCGATTCGTTGACCGCAGTATTCTTGCCTGTACATCCCGTATTTTTCCATATAATTGAAGAAAAATAATTTTTTTCGTTACCTCTAAACATTATTATTAGTTTATTTATATTATTTTGTTGAAGTTGGTAAATTCACTTGCCCAATAAAATAAATTCAGTCATATACGTAATTCTGTTACCTAGTTTATTTCTCTATAGTCTGTTTTAGGCCATGCGACTCAAAAGAGGGGTGTTATTTAAGTGTGTCTGTGGCATTGTAACTCCTAATGACAAACCGATATTTATTTCGTTATTTTTTAGTTTAAAAGCTGACTTGATTGCAAGATGAAAAAAAAACGGTTCTACTGTTTTTTATCCAGAGTTTCTGAATGTTTAAATTGTTTGGTATAGAAAACATTATTTATCAGTATGCCAACAGCATCGCAAGTTAACAGAACAGAAAAAACGCTCGTCGTTTGTTCATGTCATTACCTTAACAAGCCTTCAAGTTCCGTAGACTTTCCGGACTTATTCACAACAGATTTCATCCCGACCCAAACAAAGCAGATGTTACCTTCACCCTACCACTTTCCCAATAAAGTACAACTTGGCTTTATGAGACTTTACAGTCGTTTTTAATAAAATACCTCTCCAAGCTCTGTTTTGTTTTGTTTGTTTTAAACTTTCAGCAAAAAGTTTTTAATTGATACCTCTCGTTCTTTGTCTTTTGAATTCGAGTGGAACAAGTGGAAGTTTTGAGCGCGATCGATAGTTACCTGCGTTGCCATGACTACTAACCCGCTCAATTTTTCCTCTTTCCGAGATGCCTTTTAATGGCAGACCTCGATTTTTTTTCATGGTAATGGACTGGCATCTATCAAATTATATTTAAACCAATAATTTCATAATCGCCATATTGGCGCTGTAGGTTTTTGTTTTTGTACAAAATTTCGGATTTCCTATTTAATAATCGTTTGTTGTACTAAGCTTGTATGTTTTATCAGTTAATCCTGGGTGTAGTAATGGATTCAATAAGCCACGCGACACATAGTAAGTTATTATAGAGTCAAAACAAACCTAGTTAGGCATGAGATGGTTTGGTGGTTGGCCCTTCAAAACTAGAATAGAATGGATATTTTCTTACTCGAAAAAAGTATTATGCACGCATTTAAAAAAACCGGACAAGTGCGAGTCAGACTCGCACACCGAGTTTCTTTTAATACATTATAGATCTACGATTGACCACCATCTCGCCTGATGTTAGGCGACGATGATGGTGGTGATGTGAGGTTCCGTACAAACTAGATAAAAAACTACCAGGTGAAACTAGTCATTGATAATAGGGGAAAATTAATTATGTATTAAATATATACATGGAAAATTAATGTCATCATGATCCGAAAATCGTAAAAATAATTAAAAATAAGTTTTAGCTTGTGCTAATGAAACTCTTTCTTAGGATAACCCACATGATACGGTTAACTCACTTAAAAATTTGGACCCTCTATCCTTGTATAAATAGGTACCCTATTTGTTGTGATGAAACTAAAAATGTACAGTTATCGGATTTTTTACTATAAGATAATGCTTGTTGCCAAATTTCATAGTTCTAGGTCAACGGGAGGTATAGGTTTTGATTCCTTCCCTTGTGAGTGTCGAAATATACTGTTTTTGGCTACATATACGGCTGTAGCTTTTTTTACGATAACCGACAAGTTTGATATATTTCACAGCTAAAAGGGACAACAGATTTTATATAGTTTTCATTTCAACTAAATACTTCTACGCGTTTCCGAGATATAAGTTCTTGACAGACGGACAAACGGACAATAAAGTGATCCTATAAGGGTTCCGTTTTTTCTTTTGAGGTGCAGAACCAAGATTAGTTCCGCACGTCAACTAACCGTTTCCAAATGCTATGATTAGTATTTGATGGTACAATTATTACTTGAAGAACGTATGTTTTAACAGATACACTTTGTATAGATCGAAACTAAATAGCAGAAAATACAATTGAGAGAGATGCAAAATTCTTTCGTATTCATACCTATAATCTGCAATATCCGATTTGAAGTTGCATCGGCGTAAAATACGATTGAGTTTTCAACGACACGTCTGGTGCTGGCAAACGACAAGTTCACAAGTTTGCATTGAAACCGCTTTTAAATCTTGAATTTTGTCTACGTCATTGAGAAGTGCACATTTCAAGAAATTTTCCTTTTCGCGACTATGTTATACGAGGTGTACTTATATGCAAACACACTTTAGTGTGCTAAATCTATATATTAAATTGAATCAAAATCTCATTTACTTGTATGAAATTGCTGTTCCTGTAGTTAATTCTGTGTCATATCTACATTGTTGCTTAGAACAGTGCACCTTACGATAAAGCAGGTCTGGCGTGCGGGACATACGTTACTTTAGCATGTGAGATACGGTTTAATTTTGCAAATTCTTAGTTACGACATTATTAGTAAAAAGTTTATTAAATTAATTTTAAAGTTTTTCAATGTGTGTAGGAGAGGCAATACAAACAAAATCCTATTAGCTGTATGAAATTGCTGTTCAGATCTTCCAACTAGGTGGTTAATTTGTGTCCTACGAGTATATACATTGTTGCTAGTAACACGGCACCCGCTTACAATGGCGTGTCGGACATAAGTTACTTAATCTTGTGAAATACAGCTCGGCTATATAAATGCTTAGTAACTTAACGATAATATAGTTATTTAAAAGTTTTAAGCCAAGTGTATTGGATTCAAAACGATTTTTAACGTGTTTACAAGATACAGGCAATATAAACAAAATCTCATTAGCTATATAAAACTACTATTCGTATAATGATTATGCAACGTGGTGGTTAAATTGTGTCGTGTACTTCGGTATCTACGTTATTTTCTACAACACGGAGACTTATGCTAACGTAGTTGCTCACACTGGCTCATGGCGTCGCACATACGTCACTTTAGCTCCTAAAAAAATATCATACTTTAAAATAAAATAAAATACTATGCTATTATTAACGCAAATCTTTTATGCCGAGTCATTGAATTGAGTTATTATATTTTAAATTATATATGTAAAATATGTATGTAAAACATTTTTCAATTTGTGTTTAATAGAGGTAATATAATCTCATTAGCTCATTAGGTGCTTTTTTATGACATCACACCTTATACACATACGATACTTGTAAAATCACTTTGTAAATGCTTCATTATGACGTTAACAGAATGTTTTTTTATGCCAAGTGTATTGATACGAGCTTAAATCGTTTTTCAGAGTGTTTATGAGAGGTAATTTAAAGAAAATCTCATTACTGTATGAAACTGTTATTTATTATGGTCATTATGCAACGTGGTGGTCAATCTGTGTCGTATCTACATTGTTGTTTGCAACACGGCGTCGCTAACGCACGGCGGTGCAACTTACACTGGCGTGTGGGACATACGTTACTTTATCTAGTGAGTTACAGCTTTACTTTGTAAATGCTTATTTAAGACGCTATTTAGGTTAATAGAAAGTTTTTAAGTAGAGTGTGTTGAGAAGAGTGTAAAAACGTTTTTTGATGCGTTTAAGAGGTAGCATCCAATCCTTAGTATCCTTACTAATATAACAAAATGAAAAAGTAATTAGGTTATCTCTCAGAAAAAACAAATGCGTACATTTATAGATATACTCCAAACTACATTTAATGTCTTTTGTACAAATATTCGAGAACTTTTCGGCCCCATCGTCCGTCAGTTCTACGTGCTATATGCCCTGCCCACTGCCACTTCAACTTGCTAATCCGCTGTGCTAAGTCGGTGACTTTTGTACGTCTACGGATTTCTTCGTTTCTGATACGATCTCGCAGAGAGACACCGAGCAAATTGGAAATCAATAATTAACGTAAGTTAACTTTAAACACGGGTCGTTTTTCTCCGACTTTATTTTATGATAACACATTAGTCATTGTTTTCTACGTGTAGCTTGCTATTAGAGAGAAAAATGTCAAAAACCAACAAACTATTTTACTTTACTGTAGAATGATGATCGTATGCATTTTCTATCAGATTTATCAACAACTTAAACGTAAACGTGTATGTTTGAGCTTAAACCATGCTTAGCTGAATATTTGTGCATAACATACCTGCGGTTCCCACTATATCTTTGGAACGAGAAGCTGCTCGCTGAAGCAGGTTCTCCAACACTGAACATATTATATTCAACGGAACTCCGGCGTTACTAATATCTTTGAACGGTAGCTAAGCTTAGCAGATTTGAATACTAAGTTTATATTTCAAAGGAACTAAAAAAAAGAGAGGAAGGAAGGAAAGGAAAGAAAGAGGAAAGGAAACCGCATTTTAGCCAATAAAAAATTACATATTTGAACGAATTTTCTTGGAAGGATCTTTTCATCTAATAATAAAAAAGATCAAGAGGCCGATAGGTAAATAACAAGTAACTCCTATACAGAGGCGTGTCTTTACCTTTGTATTGGGTTTATTTGTTAAATACATAACTACCACTTGGTGACAATTTCTGTAAAGAAATATAAGCAACCATTGCTCTTAAATTTTTGAAAATTCAGGAAAAAGTCGGCTGTTCTATACAAAAAGTTCACAAACTTATGATTTATGACTGATTTTATTGAGAATTTTTTATCTTTCAATAGTGTGGGTTATTTTTGTATTGTTTTTATCGAAAAAGTTGAGTTCCACAGATTCTGGGGTCTGATCCTTTTAAAAACTCTTACTTACTTACTCTTACTTTAAAATCTTACATTCGTTTTTAAGAAAGTATACATACTTTTTCAAATACTAGGTATTCAAGAGGAAGACGAGATAAAGGATACATTTTTATATACTTCAATAACGAAGTCAACGTTTCGGCTGTATTTTATTTAAATTATGTTTGTCACATAGTTCCGTCATATAGTTATAAACTGATTTGAAAAAAAAACTTTTTCTGTTAGAAAGAATATACTTACTTATTTTCAGATTAATGAAAAAATATTTTTTGTTTGAAAGAAATATATTTTCAGATAAACCCCATAGAAATTTAATCTAAATCGGTTTATTAGTTTGGTAATAAAACAAAATTGCGCATTTTTAAGTCGGTTTTTCATTATCTATTAAATTATTATAGCTATTGCGTTCTTAACTATTTTCTCCATTGTGGAAAGACACGACTAAACCTAGGTATATAATAAACGTACTGTAATTAAATACGCAATGTCATTCACATTATTTGAAATCAGTTTATTAATTTAGAAAATTTCAAAAAAATAAACAATATTTACCTTAAATTTCAAAAAAATAAACAAAAACATACATAGACTGGAAAAACGTAACTCATAATGAGTTACGTTTTGCTTACTTGGGTAAAATAACATTATTTATAGATCGTACAGATTGTTCGTACACGTGTGAGTAAAACAAGTGAGGTGTGAAAATTTCAAAGTTTTAGAACTGCCCTGCCCGTTGTGACAGCTAGCAGCTGCGTAGGGCGGCAGGGCGGACGCCGCACCGCCGCTTGGGGCGTCGATCTAAAGTCACGTTAAATTTTACGACCCCATCAAACGGCAACGTGCACCCGCTCCGCTCCTAATATTGTAACGGCACCTACCGGCTACAATCTATCAAACATTTAGGTTAACTCCCTGTAATGGAGCGAAATTCGCCCGATAATGTTACTAGGGCGCAGCTTGCATCGTGAAATATGTGCCCACGTAGAACGGTGCAGCTACGTAAACTTAACTAAATTATGTGACTAAAACACATGAGGTCCTCTAGGTCATCATCATCATCATATCAGCCACAAGAAGTCCACTGCTGGACATAGGCCACCCCCATGGATTTTCTAAAAGACCGGTTGGAAGCGGCCTGCATCCAGCGTCTTCCTGCCACTGTATGATTTTTTCTGTACACGTTATGGCTGGTCTTCCTACGCTACGCTTGCCAGTTCCTAGGTACTGGTACATTATTATTATTTAATTATTTATTTTTATATAATTGGACAACCAAACAGCTTTTTACACAATAACATGGAAAAAATTGATTATTAAATTAATGTATTATACCAGACTTCTCTCTTCTTCTTCTTAATTCTTTGATGTCGTTGTGAATCTGTTGTTATGCTGCAGAGCGATAATCAATCATATATATAATATAATCATCGTAGGCAGGTTACTTGACTACATAGGCATACACGATAATGTCCTAAAGTATCACAATAGTATCAAAATAAAAGTCGATGGTTTTTATATTTTAAAAGTCTACTGTTTATGTATGTACGTATGATCTCTCTAAATTTCTAAATTACTAACCTGATTTTAAAAAGTGGGGGTTATACCTAATCAAACCTTTACGTTTGTTGACAGCCTCACAGTAAATCCAATATAACCAATTTTAGTTTCAAATTGATATGATAAAAAATACGAAGAAAATGCTCCGTGTTTGGCATCTATAGAAAGGTTTGATAAGCACATTCAACTAAATTTGTACATAAAAAATAAAGATCTTATGTACAATTACAAACATTATAAATAAATAAAATAAGTAGCTGTAGCCCCTACCACCGGCAGCTTGAGCCCCGCCCCGCTGTCGGCGGCACTCTATTTTTAAGTTTTTATAATTTTTTTATAGTAATATTGTAAAAACTTAGATTTAAGATGTTTAAATAAATATGTGAATAATAACATAAATTCGGTCTGACATTTCTCCACCTTTAGACTGTGTAGGTATATTTATGCTATGAATCATACCTTTTTAAAAGAGCTATTGAAGAATCGGCAGAATCTGAAAAAAGAAAAAACAACTGATACAAGACTGCAAAATGTAACCGCACTCAACACAATGATAAGATATGATACGAATACAATGACCATATGTATATATCGGTTTAGGCTATACACATATAGCGCGTGCCACAAAATAGTAGTACGTACATACACATGCTTAACAGTTATTTGTGCAACAAGAGAGCAAAGTCGTTTTTTGCTGCGAGTGCTGATTTTGAATCCTGAGTATGGCGAGGGATTCAAAGGCACGAGATGCAAAAAACTTTGCTCTCGTGTAACACTCATAACTTTTCACTTCAGTAGCGAGAACACTTTAGGAGATAATAAATATTTACCGGTTAAATAGCAGTTTTATTTGCAGTAAATACTTATTTTCGTTTAAATACAACAATAACTTAAAAAAATCAATAAATTACGTTAAAAGACATAATTATCTTTTTGCAAAATTTCTTTAGTTAGTACGAAAGTCCGAACGTGTTTGTCTTTGAGGTCGAATTCAAAATCGGAACTTCGAAAGGGCTGGCCTTTATCTCTCTCTCTTTCTAATGGCGGGAAAGAGATAGAGTGTGAATGCTTCGAATTGTATGATTAACCCAAGGCTGAATAAGATATTCGCGGCTTTCTGTTTTTTTTTTATTAAAAAGTTACTTTGTCTCACTCAGTGAGCAAAATTGCATTTTGCTCACTTATTTCAGGCAGTAAAACCTACATGTTTGAGCTACTAAGTGAAAAATATATTACTCTCATAAAGCAGTTGGGAAAAAAGTAGGTCAACAAAAAAGCTACTTAGGTATGTGCTTACTAAAAAATAATTCAATTTCATCAAACGTAATAAGCTTAACAGCCGATGCGGCGCTCGTTTAAGACTGATATAAATCTTGGAACCTCATCGTTTTCTGGAATTTTCCATTAGATTTTATGGATTTCTCTCTTGTCCGCCATTAAATTATATCTGGAGGGAAAACGATTTGCTGTAACCGAGTGGTAATAGGTGCGGAAACGTTACGATGAATTATTGTCCAACTAATTTGGAAGCAATTTACAGGAGATGGATCTGATAATAACGAATTTATCTGCAAATATAGGGAAACAATCTCTGGTGCAATAAATAAATAAAGATACAATCGGAATTAAAGAGGGGATAGAGTGACACATAGTTTGTGGTTTTCTTTGACTAGTTTTGATCAAATGTGGGTCCTACCTAGTTTTTTTTAAGGAGTAAACTTAACTTTATTTTTTTTTATTTAATTGTAATTTTGTTTTATTTAATTGTACGGTCATACTAATTCAAAAAACATTTTTTATGTGTCGGTTCGATTACGGTCATGGAAATCCAGACCGTCCTGTGGAATCAGAGCAGTGACCTAGTTAAAATAGTAAAAACCCCTAAAACCTACATACGTACTTTTTGTGGATTTGCAAAAATCTCAGCGCTAAGGATCATTTCGCACAACAAAAGACCTTATTTACTTAAGGAAGCACTTCACAGTGATTAGGTTATGGACGACTACGGTGACCGTTCGTCCTCATTTTCACGAACTGGATATCTTAGTAGAATAGTGACATTGGTGACGGACAGAGATAAGAGCACCTAAAAAATAAAAGCAGCTGCTTTATTCCTTCTTTTACGTAGGGCGCACTAAGTGATAATAAAATGAGAAATAAATTACTTATTCAAAATGCTTACAATTCCGATGGTGTTATTTCTTGTTTTTTAGGGTTCCGTACCTCAATAGGTAAAAACGGAACCCTTATAGGATCACTTTGTTGTCCGTCTGTCCGTCTTTCCGTCTGTCCGTCCGTCCGGGTTTCAAGACCTTTATCTCGAAATTAAAATCATATACGCAGATCCATAGTATCTTGCTGCAGAAAGAAAAATCAAATTTCTCAGTTTTCGTAAAAAGAAGTTACAACCAAGTATGTCATAAAAAATGCACATTTCGACACTCACAGAGGAATCAAAACCTATGGGGTACTTCCCGTTGACCTAGAACTCTAAAATTTGGCAAGAAGCATTGTGCTATAATACTTATATGGAAAAAATCCGAAAACCGGACATTTTTAATTTAATCACAAAAAAATTGTGTCGTTATGCAAGGAATGAGGGACGAAATTATAAAGTGAATTAACCGTATCATGTGGGGTATCATATGAAAGAGCTTAATTAGCATTAGTTAAAACAGTGTTTTAAATATTTTTACGATGTATATTTTTCGGTTTATGAAGGAAAATAATAATAATAATATAAAAAAAAAATTGATTTCCCTCTTTTATTTAGTTTGTACGGAACCCTAGATGGGCGAGTCTAACTCGCACTTGTCCGGGTCTTTTTTTAAATTGGACTGCCTAAAAATTGGGTTATAAATTTATTGGATCTGTTATGTGTTCTAAAAAGTTGAAACCACGAATATAGCAAAATACACCGAAAATATGACGTCACGCAACACGTGATCAAGTAAACATCACACTTCATACAATATAATAATGTAGGAATATGTGTCATCTAAGACCTGTGGCGAATTACATGGCCATGGCGGTTTCTAATAATTTAAATTAGAAAAAGAAAAGCTAAAGAAGCTTAACTAGCTTCATGAGCTTACGAAGCTCAGACTATTTATACCGAAAAGTTTACAAATTACCACCCATTTTTCAATAAAATATCAAAAATTCGCACACAACTATTTTATTTTCCACATTATTGATGTATTTTGCATTTATACATGGAGCTCCTATTTTTGCGTTTCTTGAGAACTACAATATATATGCAATCTTGATTTTTTTACAATCTTGATATGTTCCAGATACACCTGAACTATCTTTTGCCACACTGTTTGCCTTTCCATCTGACGAGTTAGTGGCCAAAAGTACATCTTGTTCTATAAATATATACCACTCTTAAACATAAAAGTTATTGTTGTACTACAAATCATATAGTTTTCTCGTAAGTATGTAAAGTAATAGCAATAATTTTAGAGTTCTGGCATGTAGTAACATAATCCACAAGTGATGGTCACCCTAAAACCGACCATTTTCTTCCCTCCCGAGCACTGAGCGTAACAGACCGAGACGCATTTAGGACAGAATCACTATTATCTACCTATAAAAAGGGCACGAGGATAAGCGAAAACAGATTTAATCTGCGCCTTACTACGAGTATCCCTTTGCTTGAATAACATCGCTTTTAATGGTTACGACCTTTTTTCTGTTTTGGTTTAATTAAGTGTTATCGGGGATAAAAGAAAGAAAACCGAAACATTGTAACAGTCTCTTATCACGACCCTTTTACATTTTAGCCGCAAAAAACGCACGAAAGTAATTTGATTTCATTTTAATTTTTATATGCTGTGAATTTGAATGGACATCTGTAAGTGACGACATTACAGATTGAAGACGTTTTAGAAGAAATTTTGGAAAGAAAATTGGCTAAGTGCGTGTAGTGACACACTCAAAGTAAAGTTCCGTAGTTGCATATCATAATATATGTGAATTTAAAATGAGGTTTTCTATTTGATACTATGCACATACATGATAACTTAATGTTAGTTTAAATGAAATTTGCACAAAATTTTATTTTCTTCTCTTTCTAATAGATATCCTATGTTTAAACTTATTTTTACACTATGTCGTAAGATTCAAAATATGTAACATGATTGTTATCCTTACAACTTTAATTATTAGCATTTCATTTTGTAAAAAGTTTGCCTGGAAGAGATCGCTATTAGCGTTAAGGTCGTCAATCGTTACACTAGTTTTATATTGCTCTTATTATTGCAATTTTATGGTGTGTACAAGAGTTTATCTATCTATTTAAGAAAAGATGCGTCGCAACAAAAAGATTATAAAATAATTGGTTTTAGTTTTACCACCTTCGAGAATGTTGTTGTAAAAGTTCTTAATTCCCCCGCAAGGTGTCTAAGATAAAGTAATAAAGATAACAAAGGCCATAACGTGTAATCCTGCTAATCCACGTTTACTACCGAACTGCGATTAAAGCCACAAGTCAATTAAGTACCCCTAATTAGGAAGACATGGCGCCTACTAGATACAGTACTATGTACGATAACGAATGAAACGAACGGTAGTTTACGAAACTTTCGTTGGATACTGTGGTGGAATGCCGATCCATATAATTTTATTTTAATAATATTATGTCTCCGTTTTATTTTATTTTCTCTTGCCTTCAAGCGTTTGACAAAAGCTGAAATCTGAGAGATGTGACTAGGATACTTTTCTCAGGTCAATGTTGTTTTAAAGAGCGGGCCGTAATCATAAATTATGTTTTTTGTACTCTTTTCTAAGAAGCAAGCTCGAATAGTTGAGAAGGCGATGGGATAACGCGGCGACGCCAGGGCAGTGAGAGGCAGTTAAGGTTTAGCGAGGCTACGAGCAGGAGGGTTGGCTTAATGATTTGGGAATAGTAAATATAGAAGTTTATACTTCTATAAATGTTTTAATAAATGTACCTAAATGTAAATTCAGTGATCTGTGGACAAGGTTTGCAGGTTCCAGAGGTCTGGTAATGTACACGAAGACTGTAATCAATGCTGGTTGTAAATTATGTCAGAATTATGAATCACTAAATGTTTTAATACTCTACTTTAATTCCGTTTGGTTTCAATTATTCTCGGCCTAATAAAATAGCAAACACTATCTTATCAGACAAATGTTGCCTACTTGCCGACATAAAGGTACCAGATACCTACTTGCAATATAATGCAACTACATACTATATTATAATGTACATTAAAGATTGTACCTATGTGATGTGTATCTAACTTTGTTAGTTACCTATTATATATGCCGAATTAAGTTCCTAAGGACTTGTACTGACATAATTTATAATAATTTAGTGTCTTACTGCTCACTAGAAATGTCATATTATACTATGACTTGATGTACACATATGTAATTATTGGATATAATATTTATAAAACTATGCCACCTTTGCTTACCTATTACCGGCTAAACAGATGTAATTATGTGTGATTAATTACTTTATTGTTAAACTATATCGGCGGTGAGAGTTTTTGTTCTAACTTCTAGTTTTCTCTCACTAATATGCCGTAGGAACAAAGAGGTTCATGTGTCATGTTCTCATATACACCTGGAATCGTCTAGTACGTTCCAAGTTGCCTAATTGACCATCACACATGCAAATAATCAAAGAGTTTCGTTCAGTAAATCTTAATTAGCATTTGGGCAATAAACCGATTTAAGGTAAACGCTTGTTTAATTCCTCATCCACCCTAGTCTATTATATAATATAATCTAAATTACTCAAATGTCACATTTCCACAAGTGCAGGCCGAAAGGGTGAAACCACGCGTATTCTACTGTGGGATTCATTCAGGCCTAAGGTTCAATAACTTGGTAAATAACTCGCGCTCTAGCGAGGGCAGAGCCTCAACCTTATGAGAACATGTTGAGGGTAGAATTAGGCTTCTAGATCTTGCCTGAAACCCTAGCTAGCCACTTACTGACAATACATTATATTCCTAGATTTATTAAGATTACAATCAGACAGGCATATCTATACGAACCGTAACTTTAGATATGTATTTTGCAGTTATGACCTAATTTAAACCCTATGACCTATTTCTGATGTAAAAGACGAAAGAGTTAAGACAAAGCTTGATGTAGACTGATCCTTATGCTACATATTATGGGAGCTAGCATTAATTATTGATGAGACTTACAGGGCATAGTGTAGGACAGCTAGGCTCAACCTATCTAAACTCGATGTGATCACAACAGTATTTGAATCCTGCCATTTTCTCAAGTAAGTCCTTATATCACTCGTCCGCGAAGTAAGGCTACAATAATACCTGCGTATTATATGGCCACCCGGCTTGGTAATATAATAACACATATGTGTTATATAACCACGCTAATGACGAGGTAACGGGGCTATCTTTTGCGTGAATGTTCGCTGGCGGGGGTCCAGGAGGCCCCCACACGTTCTCCCCCCTTCGGTGGTCACTCACGAGCGTTTAACATGTGGTGCTCTTGAGATGACCCATAGCACGCGTCGCTGGCCAGTGACTTGCATATATATAAAACCTGCAGGACCCAAAGTACCTTCGGGGACTCCATCACACATGTAATCATAACAATAAATAAAGTGGATCTCAAAGACCACCCGTAAACGCGAGTAGCGCGTAGCGTGCTATAATTTAGAGCAAATAGCTCGCCTAGGTGTTAGCCGCCAGAACTTACATTAGACATCGATATCCCAGAGTCGTGCCACGCTTCCAGGCTTGGAGCTGGCTTTGTTTGATATTATACTTGACTTTATAATTATTGGCCGATGATTAATTTGATTCATAACCGTAATACAACGGTTTGCTAGACTAGTCATGGAGGCGGAGCGCTCTGGAGTCGTGCACCCCGGCTAAAGCTCCTCGTTCAGAATTAAACGACAAACGAGAAACTAGGTTGTTGTGTTCACTGTCGAGATTAAGAAATAAATTTATCTGGATATGTACTTAGAGATTTGTAGACAAAGGGGATCCTAGGCCAAGTCTTCTGACACTCCGACAGACATAAACTCGTTGAAACCACTCGTATGTGACATACCAACGCGTAGTCACAGTGGCGAGAGGCTTTCCCATCACAATACTTTAACGAGATACGTATTCGTAAGATATTTCAAAAACTTGGATTGTAACTGTTAGACTTTCTATAAAATAAATGATTGTAAAACTGAGTTGTCCAAATGATTAATTGAGAGACTCGATCTTATCTGTTGTTGTCAATTAAAATTCTGTTCGCTCGTTGTATTACTCCTCAACATAATAAATATATCTTAAATTAATATACGTATGTTTTGTATGTTACTAGGATATATCTCAAATCAAATATCAAATATATATTTATTACTTAAAAAATCTTTACAATAGTTCCTAATTACATTGTGGCCCCACACTAGACACAGGGTCCGTATTGTGGGAACCTAACGTCGAGCAGTCTTATTTTACGAGTTACTCAGTTGAGGGTTGTCTGTTACATGAACCAGAAGGGGTACAACATTAAGAAAATCACAAGACAAAAATAAATAGAGTTACAATAAGTAATTAGTACATTTGGGCTGAGATTATATAACGGATATAATGAAACAGTTTGCGAACAATGAATAATTAAGTTTAACAATATGCATGTTTGTGTGTGCGTGTGTGTGTATGTTGGGTGTGGATGTGAATAGCATGGAAGGGTGTATGTGTGAGGGGTGAGTGTGTGTGTTTGTGTATGGTTGTGTTAGACTTGATGTGCTCTTTATAAGCTCGGTGGTATAAGACTCTCGGCATCGGCATACGTCATTGCAAGTAACCAATCTCGAACTGCTTGCTTCGCTTCACGAATATTTAGATGTATTAAATTTGGAAAAGCTTTGAGAGCTTTATTATATATTATTGGGAGAAGAGAATTCGGGTGGCGGTTTGCATAAATCAAATTCACTCTCACCAAAGGTACCTTAAAAACTCTTTTGTTTCTTTGATCCGAAGTTTGACTAAGTTCTATTGCAGAATTGTGCACTGCAAAAATAGCATTTTGTAGAAAGAGTTGTCTAAGATCTAAGCCAAGCCAATGCTCATTTCATCATATTTATCAATATCGATTGAGCCGGTTTCGCCATTTAGTTGTGACGAAGTTTAGAGTCAGTCGTTTTTCGAATCGCAGTTAGACCTTATTATAAAGATAAATTATCTAGTAATTAGTGAGAATATAATTATTCTCGTTTTATTTATTTATTTATTTTAGAAACACCAACAGTATACATATTACATTGACTTAGTAGGTAATCTCTAATATAGGTTCTGATATGTATACCTTTAACAGGCGTCTACATCATTCTTTAACTAAAACTAAAACTATATTAATTTAAATTAAGACTAGTTTTGACTAGAGAACTAAATTAAATCAGGAAACTTACTCGCAGATAACTACGCTCTACAAACAGAAGCATTAGAAAATTGCAAAACGTGATTATTCTCCCGTTTCAGAAATGCAGCAGAAACAGGTTCCCTAAAGCAAATGAGTACGTGAGATACACGTTTTCATTGAGCGAAAATATCTACAGAGTCACTTTCGTGTCAAAAAAGTCCTGCGCACGCTTATCAGTGCGATTACTTTTAACGCAACTGCGCAAGAAGAAGGATAATATTTTTCAACAGTTTTCTATGTATGTTTCTGTATTGCTCATATCTAAGCCTAAACGACTTGACAAATTTTTACATGTGAGGTGTCGTAAGATTCATCATACAATAAAAATCCTCTTTTTTCTTCTTTTTAATACTCTTCTAACAAATATCAGATTTTGCAAGAATTAAATCTAACAATACTTTTTGAAATGAATTACACTGTTTAAAAAAAAAAGTGTAAGTAGCTTTGCAGCGTCGCGATATTCATTCGCGTACATTCGCTACAAACGTACACTTAATATCATACCAAGCGTTACACTTCGAAATCGCCCTTTTGCAGTCGGGTACTTTATATTTATTTTAATAAATGTTGATTAGTTGCTAGGACTGACTACAATGCTTCACGATGCCAAACTGCTCAGAATACATAAGGAAAGTTATTATACTGTAGTATAATACTACCCGTTACATTTATCTTATCAGTATAAAAGGTTTATTATTATTACATCTATATTCGAATAAATAATGTGTATAGTTCCCGTCACGTAAAAAGAACGCTGATTTGTTCGTAAGCGCGAACAAACCAGCGTTCTTTTTACGTGACGGGAACTATAATTGATTATTATGCAATTGACATTTAAGTGTGTGTAACGCCCCTCGCCCATTTTTGGTGTTTTACCCAGAGATTGTGACTCTGAGGTATTCTACCTCAATGCACGCTTTTCAGTTTTCCTTACTGGCAGTATTTACAGAAATTTAATTAGGCTGCCAACCCTCAAGCCTTAATTCCACGCATTTTATAATTTTTTCCCCTCTTTTCTCGGTCACGGCAACTTGGTTTTAAACCTGATTTAAAAAGGAAATGGATTAACCGAGGGGCATAATAGAAAAGCTTTATAATGGGTTTTGACAAATATTAATATTTAGTTAGTATAGTACAGTGTACAGATAAAATAAAATCATGATACTTATTTATATAATAGATAAAATTACTGTCTAAAATTGCTATCTAATAAGAGATCGTGTATCCCGCGTGTATAAAAGCGCAACATGAACTGATAATCATGTAAATTTAATATGAATGTAATTAGTTATTTATTCACAACAAAAATTTAACAAATGTAACATCAACAGGAATATAAATATATAATATATACACACACACATGAATAAAAATAAAAATAAAACTACTCTAAAAGACCGTTAAAGGATTCAATGATTCAATTTTTATATGAATTGATATTATTGTATTTTTGCGCATTTTTCCGTACAACGATAGAAAAGATTTACGATGCCACAGTCTTTTCAAAAATACGAATTTTGAAAAGACTGTGGCATCGTAGCTTCCGAACGAAGGAACTGATATTGATCGAGATTTATCGTGTATAAGATGATTTAATCGAGAGTTTTCTAAGCTTTATTTTTTGCAGTAAAACAATACATGTTTTTTAAACTTGAATCCTTTTACAGCGAGTGCTTGACAGTTGATTCCAAAGCAAGTGAAGGATTTTTATTCTAAAGGTTTAAAATAGAATCCTAAGCGTAGCGATTGATTCAAAAAGGCCTTCGAGAAAAAATGTTCAGCCTTTTTAGTAGCTGATTTTAAATATGGTAACACTCGCGTTATAATGTTTTAATGGCCGGGAAAATACAAATAACTTTACAAATTTGCCATCTAAGTAATATGAGTATTTAGTATTTACGTACAGCGCAAATTTAATCATCCCTTCTTAATAGTCCTTGGATTTCCCTCGAGATCTATAATTTCCTTCGCCGGGCACTCGGCGCAGGGCGAACAAATGTTTTTGGGTTAATTATACCCCCTGATGAGTCGTGAATGTATCGATGTTAATTGTTCACAGGATTCAGGTTCCTTTATGCGAATCATACCCCAGGCTTTTTGGGCTCCTGAGACTATATTCGTAAAAGTAATTATGGAAAAAGGTAATTTGAAGGCGTTGTTTGACTGCATCTTTATTAATTAAATTAATTTAATTATAGCTCTAATAGAATGTATACTCCATATGTATATATAGGGAATTAATTATATATATGTATACATACATATTATTCAGATTAACATATTTAGATAATTTGCTCCCCTCTCTATTACTGCACGCCCCGTCATATTACTTTCGTTTCACTCCTCTCCATCCTAAGGTTGCCTGGAAGAGATCGCTATTAGCGATAAGGCCGCTAGTTGTTACACTAGATTTTGAATATCTTATCTTGATTGTAAGTTTCTAAGGTGTGTACAATAAAGAGTTTATCTATCTATCTATATACAGTTCAGTTGGTAACACATCTGCTTTCCAAACTGCATGTTGTGAGATCGACCCCCGCATAGGACCGACATCACGAATAACTTGTTCTATCTGATTGTATATATGTATATATCAAAAGCTTGCAATTACAAAAACTAACAATTTTAAAAGCATGTAAAAAGTAATCAATTTAAATTGTAATTACGTACATATTTAAAATGTAAATCTATTATTGGCCTTAAGCCTTATCTAAGTTATTTATGTATGTTATAAAGGGCTGTAGATATTGATTACAAAAAAAGTATTTAAGTGTTCTATCAGCTATCTTGTTCACATAGTTGGTACAAGTTTTAGTTTGTTTGGGTTTAGTTGGCGATGTATGAAAGTATGTTCAAGTATTTATTTATAAGTCTTACCAGGCTGGACGTACCCTGAACCTTAGGTACGAACACTTAGGACCAGCCGACTCGACCAGACACTTCCGCAATTGCCGCGCACTAGAAGAGATAAGAGCTACACGATAGAACGAGATGCATTCTTTGAGTGTTGTAGGTTAATATAACAGTACTTAGCGCCTATGCTAGTTTACTTGCTCTTTATTGCGACGTACTATAGTCACTATTAAATTCGATGTGTTTAACCTCATACACTATTAGGCATATAATTATTATGCTGAACTACTCTCTGTTTTTGACCTACAGAGCATACCAAAGGATTTTTGTAATTTTGAAAACGTGAGTAAAAGTACATGTAGGTAAGGTATTTATCTCATTAATTCCACGATAGAGTATGATTTGTGGGTAATAGCATTGTTTTTGGGATTTTATGGGCTCTCAATGCTCTTATATAAATGTTTGTTTTATAGACATAAAAAATAAGTGCAATTTTTTAAATTTCTTGCCGGCCTGTCTCCTCTATGACGCTGTGGTTTGTTGATTTTTAGCATAGCGAAAAAAATTACATAGACATAGATATATACAGAAATTTACTGTAACAAAAAACATAGAACAGATTATAAAAGTCATACACACAATATAGATAGCTAAATAATGATTTTGTCACAATCCGGCCCCTCTGAAGTCTGTGTTCTGAACTAACTTCCCTTATTTTCCTTTGGTCTCCTTACCCGGTTGCTCTAGCTCTCTCAATTACTTAAGGATCCAAGTTATATATGTATATAATTATGTATTATGTAGATATGCTTTAAGTTTCCGGCAGCCTAGTGGTGAGACCATCTGACTTGCGATCCGCAGGTCCTGGGTTCGAATCCCACGGCACGCACCTCTGTCTTTTCGAAGTTATGTGCGTATTGTTGATTGCCGCCAACTTCAAACGGTGAAGGAAAACATCGTGTGGAATCCTACATGTCTGAGAGTTCTCAATGATCTTGAAGATGTGTGAAGTCTGCCAACCCGCACTTGGCCAGCGTGGCAGACTATGGCCTAACCCTTCTCACAATGAGAAGATGGCCCGTTCCTAGAAGTGGGACAAATTGTACAAACAGGGCTGATAAAAAAAAAATGCTTTTAATACGTTTTTATTTTAGTTCCTGTAGCCTATGCCAACGAGATGGACAGATGACCTCATACAAGTGGCGGGAAGACGCTGGATGCAAGCCGCCAATCGGTCTTTTTGTAATTCCATGGGAGAGGCCTATAGCCAGCAGAGGACCTCGTATCACTGAGATGATGATTATGACGAGCTATGCATTGTCTAAATTGGATATGTTGCAACATTCGCACTTTTTCCTTACCTTCTGAGTAACATCAATTACAATATTACTACTGAATACATTTTTCAGCCAGTTACTTTGATCCTATTAACTTTGATTGATGATATTATAAAAAATCAAAAAAATCATGCAAAGAAATTATATATGAATGAAAGAGTAAAATCGCAGAAAATAAGGGTCAACTTTTACGTATAAACAGAGGTGTTGAACTAGATAAGCGGTTAACAGGGGATGATAAATCTAGTTAACGAGAGCCAGCTAACAGGTTAATAAGGGATGAAAAACTAGTTGCCAAGAAGCTTAACCTCAAGAATCACCGTAAATCCTATGTGTTAAATAAGGCATTCATCGCAATATTCTGTCGGATCCATTTTGTGTGCAAGAGCTTCACTACCTACAGGACAAGCAGAAAGTCTGCACAATCTTGAAGAACGACATAGAAATGAAACCCCCTGACGCCTAACCTGTGATGTGAGAGCTACAATCTTGGAATTTTTAGGGCTATAGAGCGAATAGATATCCATATGGATATATAAGGCCAAATATAAATGGATATACTGTAGTATATCCATCCATCCATTTATCTTTGGCTACACCTTCACATACAACCAGAGTTAATGGTCAATAGCTCTATTGCGGATGAAAAACAAAACTTTGACAGTCAAACATCAAGGTGCCGTCATGTTCCTCTCAGAAATAATAACGTTACCGTTGGCCATTACACCAAACAAAGACATGAGCACAGAATAAGTAACAGTCAGTATGCTACAACACGGGTTCGATTCTTTATTAAATTGCTCAAAGGAAGACATGAGAGAGCGAAATTGTGTTTCGTTAAAAGTGGGTTGTGTGATAAATTCGTTTCATTTTGTATAGAAACGGGCGAAGTAATGTGAGAAATACGCTTTGTATACTTACTTACTGAATAATACACAAACAAATAAACATATCAAATGTGGAACTTATATGTTTGATGTAAATGAGAAAATGCCTATGAGAAAACTGTGTAAATTGCAAATATAGTTTTTATATAACTATGTCGTTTAATCTTTGAATTGAACATCTCATGAAATTATTAATAAAATTTGTTTCATGAATTATTGTCTAATCCAAAGATTTGGATAAGACAAAAGAAAACTGATTTCTGATCTGGTTGATTTTCAACCGACTTCAAAAAAGGAGGAGGTTCTCAATTCGGCTGTATTTTTTAGGGTTCCGTACCCAAAGGGTAAAAACGGGACCCTATTACTAAGACTTCGCTGTCTGTCTGTCTGTCTGTCTGTCTGTCTCCAGGCTTTATCTCATAAACCGTGATAGCTAGAAAGCTGAAATTTTCACAAATGATGTATTTCCGTTGCCGCTATAACAACAAATACTAAAAATTAAAAAAAAATAACATATTAAGGGGGGTCCCCATACAATAAACGTGTTTTTTTCGTATTTTTTTGCTCAATATTAAAAACGGTAACAGGTAGACACTTCAAATTTTCACAGAATATTTACTTGTATATTACCTTTCAAAATAAATAATTAAATAACAATAAAGTAAATATTAAAGGGGGGCTCCCATACAACAAACGTAATTTTTAAGCAATTTTTACTCGATCTTAATTAACAGGTAGAAACTTGAATATTTGTAAGTAAATGTTTAGAAATATATTAACTATAAAAATAAATACCTAATCTAATACATAAAAACAAAATGAAAATAATCCGTGCATCTTAACGCGGTGCCAACGCCGCGCCGCGGTGTGGTGGTGGCGCGAGCGCGAGGCGGTTGCTAAGCAACGGCCGCGCGGGTAGCGGTGGAGGTAACATCACGGAGCGAGCCATAACCGCGCATATTCGCGCGAGCGTTGTCATGCTGCCCGGATGTGTATCGAAAACCTACCTATAAGTTTGCAATTTACTACTTGGAATTTCGTTGATTTCTCGTTATTTTATAAACAGAACTAAACTTTGTAGTATTATAGATGATAGTACGGAACCCTTCGTGCGCAAGTCCGACTCGCACTTGGCCGATTTTTTTTTTTGTTTGCTACCTCTTAACTTTCGACTGGGTGAACCGATTTTGATGATTTCTTTTTTTTATTTGAAAGCTGGTGCTTCCCGTGTAGTCCCATTTCAATTTGGTCCAGTTCTGACAATGGCGCCCATGAGAAGTCGGTTGCTTCACTTTTTTAAACTAAAATTATTAAACGACGAATGACTATTTAATTATTATTTTTTTATTTCATTGTGTTTTTGGAATTTCATTGTAATTTCGGAATAGGTATGTAAAATCTCTTTAAAAAATTGAAAAAATCCACTGTTCCGACTTAAAACTGAAATAATAATCGCGACAGTAGTGTTACATACATACATAAACAGATACTTTTAAAATCACAACCCTACCTTTGTGCAGTCTGGGAAAAAATATTAATATCGTTTAATCTTCCAATCTCATAAGATAATAAAAATAAATATCATTGAAAGATGAAAGGATGGTATTTGGAAAATGTTTCCTTTTAATAATATAAGTGGGTGGTCGCGACCTACGAAGAAGCTGCAGTATAGACAGATGCAGTAACTCAGTTTACAGTACTTTGGACAATTGTCGCATTCTTGACGTTTAAAAGCTGCGGCCGCAAGTGAGTAGTTTGCAACTGCAAACGATGATACACTGTATTGGCAACTTTTCGTGGTTAGCCGCCGGCGCCGGCGCAACAAACAAGCACAAAGAAACCGACTAATCAATTCGGATGAATCGCTTCGATAGCATCACTTCGTTCTCACCGTGTCAGTCTCCGCTTCGGTCTCACCGTGTCAGTCTCCGCTTCGGTCTCACCGTGTCAGTCTCCGCTTCGGTCTCACCGTGTCAGTCTCCGCTTCGCTCTCACCGCTTCGGATACGACTCTTGTAACGACATCTTTACTGATGTTGGATCATAATAACAGTAACGTTTAATATTTCAGAAGATTTTTGATCAACGGTCGCTCTGACCAAATGGTCATAAAAATGGCGAAAATCGATGAAGCCTAACTCATAAACGCACCCGGAACCTCACGACCGACGTGTATTTTGTTTCTCAGATTTCGAGAATCCTCGAGAGGCTCGAGAAATTCTAGAAAAAAAATACAATTAATTACAAAAAAAAAATACGATTTACTAAACTTAAGAAATTGGAGCCCTACTGCTTTCTAACTCCATTTACTTACGTTTGCTATGGCATTTTATATACATATATTTAAGAAAAGCGTCACAAAGGGAGATGTAAATAATGTAAATACGCATGTAACGCCTGGTTTTAAGTGACTTTTACTCCTTATTTTTCCTTACAAAAGAGGTTGAAAAGAATTTGTTAACGACCCGATACTGGAACAGAAATAATAAATATTTTTGTAGCAGCTACAAAGAATTCGGGGTGGGAAATACTCGTAAATTTTTCAATTATTCTGTTTTGATATTTACAGTAAGTACCGGTTGTTTTCGTTAATGTGAAAGTAAATGTGTATACTTTGGTTTATTACCTGAAATAAATGTAAAAATATTGTCACGGCACATATTATTTAGGTATCTGTCAACTAAGAGAAGTGTTACGCATTACAGTAAGTTTTCCAGACGCTGGAATCTATTGAGAAGCGAGCCCGGAAGCTGATTGGCAACGAATCCCTAGTAAAAACTAAGCTTCAAAGCTTGGAACATCGCCGCAGGGTTGCTAGCTTATCGTTTTTTGACCGGATCCATTTCGGTGAGTATGCATCTGATCTGCATGATCTAATTCCTTCTAGCCCATTTTTTTATCGGACGGCTAGAAACACGAAAAAGCGTCATTGTTTCATGGTGGATATTCCAAAAGTCCGAACGAAACGTTTTAATTGACTGGCCTTGTGGCTCAGTTGGTAGTATGTCTGCCTGCTGTGCTGTAATAAATAATGATTTATTGAAAAGTAGATTATAACTTTATAGACATATTACATAATTGATGAATAACATATTGTGTATATATTTTTCATTACAATATTATGCTGCGATTAAGCAGACTGTATAAAAAGTTGGGACATGGCTCGCTCTGTTTTTATAGCAAATCAGTTACACCTGTGGCCTAAGAAAGATTCGATATGGCTCAATAGAAATGTCAAAGTAGAATTGGTATGATTTTTTAAATAATTTGACAGCAAGAAAAAATATTTTCAAGGAATGAAAGGTACTCTTTGTTCAGATAAGTTCAAGTGTACTACTTCCTTGAGTTTTTAAAAATATTAACTTGTTATATAATTAATTATAGAAGTGTTTATACATTCCTCAATTTAGATTTTAAAAAAATACCGTTCCACAACATCGAATATCAAAGTTATCACTTTCGCAGTATCAAAGAAAACACTATACTTATAGGTATATTTCTTCGGCTTCATTTGAATCTAGTTCCTCGTAAAAATTTACTGAGAGAAAGTTATCACAGTTCAGGTAGTCAGTTCCGCCCGTGATGCCAATGATCTATTCCATTCGCAGGGAAATGCCTCTTGTAAGATTTCCGTCAGTGGAACATGAGTACATATTGAGTTTTGATCAAATATAAGGCGGATTTCCTGCTTCCCGTACATTTCCTCGAACTAAAGAATAACAAGGGGATACGGTTTCGACAAATGGTATTGTTGTATTTTACAGGTTTCTGTTTATGAGGAAATTGGGCTAGTTTCTAAATATATTTTTTAACGGGCAAGTGCCTTTAATATCTATAACAAAACAATATACAAACTCAACTAACTAAACTACTACACAAAAAACCGGACAAGCCATTTAAGATAGATAGATAAACTCCTTTATTGTTTACACCTTAAAAACAAAACAAATAACATAGCGACCTACATGCTAGTGAAACAACAGGCGGCCTTATCGCTAATAGCGATCTCTTCCAGGCAACCATGGGATTGAGATACAGAAAGTAACATAAAAACGTACACTAGACGGGTAAAAAATCATTCCAGAAAAGGTTTCTTCGAGGTTCGAGTGAATAGGTTTCTTCTAGACAAAACGTTCCATATCAGCTTGACCTGTCGGTCAAGCGCAAGCCTATGAATGAATAAAGAAAGTGTTTTTCAAAAAGTGCGAGTTTCATTCGCACTCCGAGGCTTCCATACTCTCATGCAACATAATTATGTATACAGAAAACAGGACTAATTAGCAAAATATGGTGCAATTCTATGGATATTTGTAATTTCACATATTTTCTGTACAGTAGAAATAATTTGAAATGGTAGGCATATCTAAAGAAAATATTAATAAAAGCGCCACACAACGTGACTTTAATAAAACGATTTGAAATAAATATGACTGTGCGACGTACGCCATCACATATATACCTAAAGTAAAAATATAATATCGAATAATATCGCGTAAGCATCACTCGTTTATGTCTTACGACAACGCGAATTAATTTGTTTTATTTTTAAAATAACAAAAAACTGATAATATCTGATGTTTGTTACTTAATTATTACTTGTTAATTTACATCAAAGTAAACCCTATAATCTATAATCTTGCCAATTTTGAAACTTGTATCTATTACCGTTCAAAGATACAGCCGCTTAAGTGTAGGACAGACAGACACCGCAGCCTCATGAGTAAGATCCCGCGCCCTTAGTACGGAAGCCCAAAAATATTAAACAAGCATTATAACCACAAAAAGTAACCAATACCCAAGTCAATACGCCAAATTGGACGTCCACAAAGACAAAGACGTTTAATTGACCAGCCAGCGGCTGTCGGCCCAAAATCAATATGGCTACGTGGTATACCGCGGCACGTGATGGGAAATAATGACGAAGACACACTGCCCGGACGAAGCACGACCTTATCGTGCTTAGGGGTGTTTATCCCCATTATCATAGTCGCTTGACATTGGTAAACGGCATGTTTAACCACATCAAAGTAGTTTAAATGAATTGAATATGTAAACTGGTTTTAAGTTCAAAGAGCGTAGAGTCTGTTTGGATAGAAAACTAGAGTTCCAAAAAATAGTATAGCGACGTCGACGTCTTGATTGTAATAGCTTGAGAAAAAATTATCAAACATAAAAGTTGCTCTACAAAAGTTTCTTGCGAAAACCTGCACTAACTAACATAAGAGACATACTTAGTCTAGTAAAAATAAATGCGTTTGTATGGAGCAGATCGCAGTATTTGCAACTGGGGGGATTATTTGAAATTATGATAGGAAAATAACTAAAAATCATAGATGAACAATAATCCCCGATTTATAGACTAGCTGCGTTCCGCGGTTTGTGAGTCACGCGAGTGAAACTGCGGAATGCAGCTAGTCTATAAATCGGGGATTATTGTTGATCTATGATTCTTATCTATTTTCCTGTCATAATTTCAAATAATCCCCCCAGTTGCAAATACTGTGATGTGCTCTATACAAACGGATTTATTTTTACTAGACTACAGATAAGTAGCTTATGTCCGTCTCCAGGTCGAAAGCTATCTCTATACTAATTTTCATATCGATCGGTTCAGCCGTTTGAGCGTGTAAAGGTAACAAAATTAGCTTTTGTAATTATAATTATGAAATTATGTCAAATGTATTTCAAAACACCAGTACATTCATTTAAATAACAATATTCTTAGGTGTCTTTTATGTTGTCACAAATTTTATTTTTACTAGATTAACAGAACGAAAATCACTTATATAGATGGTCGGATATTTTGTTCATCATTTAATACATGAGTTAATAATACACTTGTTTACTTCTTTCGGTCACAAAAAAAAAAGTTCGTGGAGCTCATCTTCAATTTTATTATATTAAGTCCAAAGATCAGTAGGTTTGTTTTTAACCGACTTGCAAACAGGAAGATGTTCTTCAATTCGACAATGTTTTTGCTGTTTATGTTTGTTAAACGATTACTTCGCCAATTATGAATTGAATTTGATGTTTTTTTTTTTTATTTGATTGGTCATACTTCAAAGAATTAACAAAATGCGAGCCGAAAATCAAGGGAAACACGATTTTGATAAAATTTACATGGGACCACCATATAAATTTTATCAAAATCGGTTCAGTACTTTGATTTTTAAAACATAATAACTAGAAAAAATGTGTAATCCAAGTAAATGAAATTGTCTATTTTGAAGTCGTTTGTTTCAGTTTGTAAACTATAAATCATTCATTCCATGGTCACATTGTTTACGTTAGGTTGCGTGGCAGGAAAACAGGAATATACAAAACTTGCGTAATATTCAAGCTACAATTAAAAATACTTTTTTAAACTATCACGGTCATTCAACAAAAAATTAACGCGAACCACGGTAAATATCCCGTTAATAATAACAGTGTTACAATTAAAAATGTATATAGTAGTAATGGCAACCTTAGCAAATCTTAGCGTGGGTAGCCGCGCAAAGATAGCCTGAAAATATATTTTGTCGAAAGTGTGTCGTAAAATCACGGAATATATTTCACCTTGGGACCGAAGCCGACCGTAATTATTTAGGGGGAGGTCTGCAATAGTGTTCGATCGCCACGAACATTAGTATCTTGGCCTCTGGCCTCTGGCTGCCAGGAAAATGAGTGTCCGTGGCCTGGTACATTTGTTATTGGAGTTTGTGTTTTTCTTTGTTTTCTTTGTTCAGTAATTATTATTTTTTAAGATTATTTCTCAAACATTAAACAGTCAGCTATTATAAGCTTTGATAATATTTTTACCGTTAATTTCTTAAAAAATCTACTGAATAAGTAAAAGTTATTGAAATTTTATGAGATAAATATAAATCTATTGACTTGTAATAATTGCTATAAATACATTATAAAAAACTAAAAGAAATACAAAATATCTGACTGCATATTATATTTTGTACTATAAAATATTTTTAGAATAAATGTATTATAATTTTTGGAAATAAATATATTAAAATAACACATATATGTATTTAAATGAAATCTAACCCTAAAACACGATTTAAATCCACATTTCTAAGTTAATTGCATTCCGTTGCCTCACATTTCATTGAAGAAAAGGTACCTAATAGAAAGCAATAAATCCAGCCACCCTACCAGTAACTAAAACAAACTTAGGCCGGTGCTCTTAATTTTATTGGTCTGGCAAGTTTTCTAAAAATAAGGGAGTCATTTATCTGAAAGTGCTGCAAACTTCTAAAGAGTTTATTTGAAAGTGATGAATTTTGGTAGCAGTTGTACAATTTTAATCGGTGGCTTAACCCTGTGGCTGCGGACGCGAGTATTTTTATCCCTTCGCTTAGAATTTTTCTCTCAGAGTTACAATTTTCGCGCTCACTCAACCCTGAGCGAGGCGAGGCGAACATTAGCGGGAGAAAAATTAGATTTAACCCCGACACCGTCGCTTAAGGCTCACTTAAGGCGCACACACTTACATATACGTCTATGTCCGTGTTACTTACTGCACACAGTGCCAGTCCATTTTTATATTTCCCTCAACCGCAAAAAATTAAGCTAGTACTTCTTGATTTGAAACAAAGGTCAACGAGATCTTATTCTTTATTCCGTTACTATATTTAGATAAATGGAAAACTTCGGTAACTAAATCGTTTATGGCTTCTTTCGGTACGCGTTCCGGTTGAATATGTTTCTTTCGTGAATTTCATGACAGTCACGTAGCAAAACACAATCAAAATGATATTTACTTTTGTAACGCACACTTTGTGCCTATGAAATGAATATGTAATATACTTTTATACATCTTTTTAGGGTTCTGTGGTCAATGAGAAACCCTTTTAGTTTCGCCATGTCCATTTGTGCGTCTTTCTGTCTGCGCGCTGCTATCCTCAATAACTCTTAAAAATTTATCACGCCTTAAAGAAATAAAGTAAAATCTTAAAAGATTGGCACAGCAGTGGGAGATAACAGGCTGAAAATGATGATGATGAAAATCTTGAAAAAACTATTTTGGGTTACCTCCTCTATACGTCAAATGAAGGTGATTTCTTTTCTCGACTATTTCATAGTATGTAGTGTTGTTGAAGAGGTAATTGTATAATGTAGGTAATTAAATAAAAATATTGCGATTGTGCTAAAACCAATTTTCACTTTAAGAGTGATAAAAATTCTGCTTAGTGTCGTCGAAAAAAAAAACATAAAAACCTTAGCAAATATAGATAAGTAAGTCGGTCAACTTAAAAAAATATAAATATTTAGAGAAATAAAAACTAAAACTTCGCGCAAGTTTCAAGAATCTTTAACTTATATAATTATTCAACCACCAAACTACCAAAGAAAAAGTGTTTTAAGTCAACTAATTGTGATGTACCACTCCGGAACCTTACACTTCGCGTAACCAGACACGTACTTGACCGATTACTTTGCATTTGTTTTGTACTTTCATATACCAGGAACTCGGTATTTCACGTTTGATAGGGCAGTCAGCACGTCGACTGCATAAACAAGTACGTTTTTTCCGGAAATGCAATTTATTTTAGGAAGCGTCGCCGGCAGACTGCATAAGTAATTAAATTTTTCGTTTGCAAAGAAAACAATTTAAATGGAAATTAACATTTACGCAAACAGGTTCGGAAGGGTGAAGAGCGTGTACTCTTCGGGCTTCCGCGCCCTTTGTTCTCCACTAAAAGGGTTAACTTTAACGTCAGAGCAGTTAACCCTTCACTAGTCGCACCTCTGCGCGTTAACATGAGCTCAACAATATTTTTACCCTGCATTCAGTGCTGACATATTGTTGTATAAACACAAAGCCGCTGCTGGTGCCAGATAGTTCTACAGCGGCGCCTATACTAAGCTTATATTTCTATTTTGATTTATAAGGGTGTGTTATGAACAAAACACGAAATTTGCAGCTCGTTTTAGAGACGCGGCTTTGTGTGTAGCCTTAATTATGTTAATGAGCTCAAGATACGGCTTGTTTGAAGCCCGTGAATTAATCCGGAATGAATTTTGGAGAATAACTGGAGCGAGTGAGAACTTTAGCCGTTGGAATTAAACAGCCTATCACCTTGTAAGGGCTGAAGCTGACTGGGCCAGTCACCAAGAAAAAATCGCTAGAGGCGACTAGTGACATGAACAAACAAACTGTTGTAGGTTTTTAACCCCTGATACAAATAGAGTTTTTTACATAACCGTTTGGTGCACACAAACAAAATAAAAAATAAAACCGGACAAGTGCGAGTCAGACTCGCCCATCGAGGGTTCCGTACAAACTAATAGATAAAAGGGGAATTCATATATTTTTTATATTTTCCTTCTTATAGCGAAAAATATTTAAAAAACTTTTTTAACTTATGCTAATGAAGCTCTTTCATATGATACCCCACATTATACGGTTAATTCACTTTTAAATTTGGACCCTCATTCCTTGCATAAAGACACTATTTTTGTGATTAATTTAAAAATTACCGTTTTTCGGATTTTTTCCTACATACTCCTATATACTCTAACACAATGCTTCTTACCAAATTTCAGAGTTCTAGGTCACCGGGAAGTACCCCATAGGTTTTGATTCCCTTGAGTGTTGATGGCATTTTTATGACATATTCGGCTGTAACTATTTTTTACGAAAACTGAGAAATTTGTCTTTTTTTCTGCAGCAAGAGACTATAGATCTGCGTATATGGTTTTAATTTCAACACGATACATTCACGCGTCCCCGAGATAAAGGTCTTGGCACCCGGCCGGACGGACAGACGGACAACAAAGTGATCCTATAAGGGTTCCGTTTTTTTTTCTTTTGAGGTACGGAACCCTAAAAATCTATTTTTTTTTATTATCCGTGCTAATGATTGTTTTATCATTTTAACCGACTTTCAAAAAGGAGGAAGTAGAAGGCTAAATTCGATTGTATGTTTTTATGTTTGTTACGCGATTACTTCGATGTTAATGATTCTTTTTTTGTTTAGTAGGTAAAAATACTTCAGATGTTGTGACATATAAATTTTATCAAAATCAGTTCAGTCTTTTGGTTTTTAAAACAAAATAACTGGAAAAACATAATATCCAAGTAAACCTAATTACGTATTTTAAAGTCGGTTGTTTCAGTTTTGTAAACTACAATTATTGGAATCATTTAAGGCTGGACTTATACATTATTGTATTTTTCATATATCGTTAACTCTAGCTGCGACCGCACATTGACTAATTGTTATAAGTCAATGTTAACTACCAGTCACTTATACTTATCCGGCAAGTAACTAACTTACCTGATGTGAACCCCTAGAATCCTTCGTTGCAATCAGTACTCGCTATGGCACGAAACATCAATTGATACACTGTAATATCAAATTAAAACAGTTTTTTAAATTATACCCATAAATATTTTCAGCAGAAACGATAAATAAATTTTTCATAGAATGCAAAACTGCACAACTAATCCCCCCTATTTTGTCCTTCAATTTAATTTACTTATAGCTTAGTCAGTTTACAGCCTTTTGTCTAAAGAAGGGATTATAAGCTTTTCATTTCGCGGGTGAATGGCCACGGGCGGGACAAGGCAGCGATTAGTTAACTCCTCATGCGGGGTGAACTACGTAATGTACTGACACTTGTGTAACGTGGGCGTAATCATTGTAAGCTACTTGTGTAACGTGGGCGTAATCATTGTAAGCTACTTGTGTAACGTGGGCGTAATCATCGTAAGCTACTGAATGGGGTTAACTGACGGTTATTCGAAATATGACTAAAATTTGGGTCCCGCTACTTCCGTGCAAAAGTGGTAGGAAAACGTCACCTTAGTGCTTGTTTGAGCTATCTACCATTGGTAAAATTTTACAGGAGAAGAGCTTTTGCTCATTTTTCTACACATGAGTATAAAAAACTCAAAAATAGAGAATAAAAATCTTCTCCTGTAAAATTTTACCAAATGGTAGATAACTCAAACAAGCACTGAAGTGAGGAAAAGTAATTACAGTCGTAGTTTTTATTCACAATCAGTTACGAACCGCCTCTATACACGTTATAGTTTTTTACCTAAAGAATAATTACCAAAAAGCTGTGTAAATGTAAGCAAGATAATGGTCTATTCCAATTATAAATTTTGTCCAAATTAATTTCTGTCTCAGCATATAAATAACAGACTTCATACATAATCACAGTACATAAGTTTTTGCGTTTGTAATTTGGTACGACACACATCCCCTAAGTGAAAAATATTAACTTCGAACTAGGTATCACAAGTTTTTTTTCGAAATAATACACTCATGTTCCCCATAACTATGAATTCTGAAAACCGTAAGCCATAATTATTGTTTTTGCTTACAAAACTTTAGTCGTGCTTTACTGCCTTGTATAGATATATCTCAAGTTTACTCGACTACGGCGAAGAAAAAGGGAGGGTTATGTTTTATGGTAGGTAATTAATTGTATATCACCATCACATCGTTATTTTTGAGGTGCACCAATAACACAAAATTTCTGCAGAAATATCATACACGTGTGGCTTTATCAATAATGTGCTAAATACATTATCATTGATTTAATTAATTTTACCAATAGCAAATATGCAGACAACATTCTCTATATTAATCACTATCACAATTTAGGTAAATCCTGGTTTGAAATTCATGTGAAACCGCGAAGCTATTTAATACTTTAGCTTAACATAAAATACTATACAGCTTATGTATGTCAGACCACAACTCGCATAACTTGTTTAACAACCACGCTCCATATGAAAATTAGTTTTGTTTCCCAACCGAAAATAAATTAAAGTACCCTTGATTGTTTAGGCAACAAAGTAAGATTTAATACCGCTCCGGGCACTGAAACAAAATTAAACAGTTTCAAACATTCTGCTGTTGTTTGATGCTCGAGTACTCGAGTAAATAGAGAACTCTGGATTGTTCTTTGATAACTGTAGTGACATTATTATCTTAGTAATTAGACCTGCTTATTAAACTTTGCGGTGCGATACTTGAAGGACCTGGGTAGACAAGTGGCTTTCAGTTACGTAAATGTATGAAGTTAACGAAATGTCACGTCACAGTTTCTTAGCATTTCTAATATATTTCGAATAAATAAATAATAATAATAAAATGTCAGTATTTTACATTTCAATTTAAATTTACAATAATTAATAATGTCACACACATGTCAAATCTTTGTCATTTAAAAAGTCAGTAAAGTAATTGTACTCTCTAAGTCCTCATTTTCAACTTCAGTCAAGCTTCTATACAACAAAATATTAAATGCAAATATTTCAAAAATGGTTCCTACGATTATAGTAAACATGTTTATGTAGTAATAAATGATTAATATTATTCTTTTACTCTATCAAAAACAGAAAACTACCAGCATACTCTGGCAAATATGATATGACTGGCCTTGTGGCTCAGTTGGTAGTATGCTTGCTGAGCTGTAGGTCGTGGGTTCGATCCCCAACCAGGGAAAACATTTGTGTGATGAGCATGAATGTTTGTTCTGTGTCTGGTTGTTTCTATGTTATGTATGTATTCACAAAAAAAATGTATGTATTCTTTCAGCCATCTAGTTCCATAGTACAAGCTTTGCTTAGTTTGGGCTTGATGGTGTTGTGTGAAATGTCAACAAATATTTATTTTATAAATACTTTGGTAACACAGTTAATGGTGTGCCCCGTAGCATTGTAAAAGTTGTTAAAAGGGTATAAAAAAAGACTATATGTATGTAACTTTGAACCCAGCTGACTAATTTACCATTCCGTATATACTTATTCATATTATGCCTTAAGACAATAAGTATGCTTAAGCAAGTCTGTATTCCAATAAAAGCTCATTCCAAAGCTAAAATAACATGAAAAAGTGATATACATTCTCTTTGAGACAGTGTGCTCTTTACTCTGCCCTCGCATCGTAAAAATGACTGATATTACAGGCGTAATATGTGTACTGAGCAAACACAAATTCCATTTTAAGATCAGCTTTACCAAAGAGATATTTACTAAAGTTACTAAGCGCTCACAAAATTCTAGCAAAAAAACTGGTTAAATATTACGGATCTGCTTTCGTAACCTTTATTAGCAATCTACAAAGACCTTCTTCACTCCAGATTCAAATAAAAATGATTTGTTACAGTCAATTAAGTGCAGTTACGATTAATTCCGCTTTACTTAGATTCGGACAGACGGGACGCTCGAAGGAGTCTATTTTTTCCCAATTAAAACTGAAAATTGAATTAAAGTTGGGACGGCAAACGTGTAGTACTAGAGTTTCTCGCCAAACGACACGTTTGGCACGGCTAATGGTGACATCTGCTCAGATATATGGGGTAACTTTACTGCGAACAGTTACTGTAACAATGTTAACGATTATTTATATACTTATATGGTTATTATACAACGCTATTCAATGTAGCATTGCATTTAGCATGCTGTACAAATATACCTATACTGTAAGTGCTTATGAGTTTGGGCATTTGGTTTATCTATTGATCTTAATCGTTCTGGAGTAATCTAAATATTTTTGTGTAAGTAGTTTGGGTATATATAATTAATATGTAGTTTTTTTGAGCATAAAAATACATACTACATAAATAATAGCATTTTACTTTGAAAAACATATTTTACACATATATAAAATTATGTACCAGGAAAACATTAAAATATAAAACGAAAAAAAACAGTGTTATTCCAATAAATAAATATTGGTGTACATTTCACACAACACCATCTAGCCCAAACTAAGCAAAGCTTGTACTATGAAAACTACATAGATGGCTGATAAAATATATATTATACTCACAGAATTCGCTCTATTACAAGAATTCGCCCTATTACCTAAGACCCAGAAGGATAATCTCCATACAAACCGCCTTTTAAATTCGGGCCAATTTTATTTTTTCAATTTGACACTTAATTTTTTTATAAATTTATTTTTAACCGTAGATACACGTCCATTTGCCAAAATTATCTACAAAGTTGCCTTTGAAAAGGATATCTCCCGATATGATCGGGTAATCATGATTAAAGTCAGAATGGTCCATGGGAGATTATACTTATACTTTTTTATAAATACATACTTATGATACATAAAAATAGCCAGACAGACATCCATGCTCATCACACAAATGTTTGTCCTGGATGGGCACGATTAGCAGGCACCACTACCAACTAAGCTGCGGAGGCTAGTCAAATACGATTTGTAGTTTCCGTGTAATGTATGGGCAAACTTATAGAAATTTACTTATAAAATTTGGCATACGTGTTTAGAAGTCCATATAGACATAATGACATTGAATGACATAGACATATGCGCATATTGTGCAATTCTTTCAATATTAATTTGAATCTTCTAACATTGAATTGAAACCTCCGTTTCCGACATGAAGTCGTTTAAAAAACTAATTTCATACATCAGGTGCCCCAACAAGATATTCATATAATTGATTAAAAAACTGGACAAGTGCGAGTCAGACTCGCCCACCGAGGGTTCCGTACAAACTAAATAATAGGAGTTTTTTTTTTTTTTTAATATTTTCCTTCATAAACCGAAAATATACATCGTAAAAATATTTAAAAACCTGTTTTAGCTTATGCTAATGAAGCTCTTTCATATGATACCCCACATGATACGGTTAATTCACTTTAAAATTTGGGCCCTCATTCCTTGCATAGAGACACAATTTTTTGGGATTAAATTAAAAATGTCCAGTTTTCGGATTTTTTCCTATATATGTACTCTAACACAATGCTTGTTGCCAAATTTCATAGTTCTAGGTCAACGGAAAGCACCCCATAGGTTTTGATTCCCTTGTGAGTGTCGAAATGTGCGTTTTTTACGACATATTCGGCTATAACTTTTTTTTACGAAAACTTAGATATTTTATTTTTCTTTCTGCAGCAAGATACTATGAATTTGGACAGACGGACAGACGGACAACAAAGTGATCCTATAAGGGTTCCGTTTTTTTCCTTTTGAGGTACGGAACCCTAAAAACTACAGGACGAAAGGGGCCTTCATAGGGCGAATTCTGTGGGGGCCTTCCTTAAACCGGGTTTCAAAACAGAAACCTGTTTTTTTGTTCAGTAAATTAAGGATCACGTGAGGACAAGAAACAAATCAGTTAGAGAAACATATATAGATAATTGTACAATTTTATTTGCCCAATACAGCGTCTAATGAATAATTTCTCGTGAAGAAATCGTCAACAACGTCGTTGACTCTCTCCTTAAATAAAACGTTGTCTCCAGATTCCCGGATCCCTTCATTACAAAATTGATACTTAATCTCTGTCATCTTGAGAGCATCTTCAAACGGCGCTGTAATTATCATCATTGATATTAAAGCCTCCACTAAACCTAATACCGAATATTCTCGAAGCTGACTCTCGAATATTTTCTTAGGATAAATTTCTGCCGCGTCCAAATCACATTCTCGAAGAACTGCCGATAATGTTCCGTAATAAAAATTTAAGACTGTTTCGTAGTGTTTGGATAGAAATTCTCTGTCTGTAGACATGTACAGGAAATATGCTAGATCTGTGACTGGAGAAGCGAACCGCATCAGCTGATAGTCTATGAGAATCACATCTATGTGCTTCTTACGCTGAAAAGATAACAATACTTGATATATATTATACATATTTGTCACCTGTTTATGTCGTGAAATATGCCTAATGGATTTCTACTGGTAAAAGTGATTTACATGTCTACAAATAGTGTGTTTTTTTTCTCTGAAAAAACATGCACTATCATAGGTCGCAGCTTCTGTACGACTTATTATTTTTAATTTGAGACGATAATGAGTTAAAACATGATTTTTGTCTGCAGAGAGTATGCCATATCGTAATATCTTTTCGACTTTCAATCTCAGCTTTGAGATAATATTTATTTTAAGATAAATTTGTATAACCATTGCTTAGAACATTACTATTTCAAATGTAATTCAATTAAAGTTATAAATGAAGTTGATCTAATTAATGTTGACCTAGTTTGCTAATATTTACCTTATATTTGTATAAGATGTTATTAGACCAGCAATCACCGTGACATATAGCACTGTATCGTGGTGGCACCGTACATTTATGTAGAATCGATAAGATATTCGGACCGAGTTCCTTCAACTTCTCTCTAGCGACTGGATCAGATACCACGTTGACTGAAGCATTATAAAAACATTTCATCGACTTAGACTGACGGCTTGGGTCAGCGTACTGCACGTCTTTGCTTAACAAATTTTTTATCTTCTGAAATTCTTCAGGGTTTGTTTTCTCCAAAACGAATGAAAATGCGTGCAACTTCGCCATTTCTTTCGCCACCAATAATACATGTTCCAAACCCATTTTCTGGAATCTCTCATGATACATAAACCCGTCTTCCAACAGTCCCATGATAACGATACTCTCTTTGTCGTATTCGTCGCTCGCAAAAATACAGTTGGGAAATTTTATTTTCAGTCCCTCGATGATCTTAAAATTACGTTGGATTTCGAGATATTGCGGCACGATTCTTGAATAAAATGCTACTTCTCGTATGTATAGTTCTCTGAAAACTGATCTGGATGGTGCATCATGGTGACGTTTAATAATAATGCTATATGTGATTTTTTGACCGTCTTTTATACCAGTTACTTCCACGTTATAAATACTACCATAAAAAGCATCGATATCTTCACCGCCGATGAGAATAGAGTAGCAAATATCACTCATGTACAATAAATCAGCAACTTTATGAATTAACTCTTCTAGATCTTGATGACACCGTGATAATTTTCGATAGGGCATGTTTACACGTTTTAGGTCTATAGCACTTCCGTGAACACTGATACGTCGTCGTCACTCACTGACATGGAGAGATATGGTGTTTGATTTTAGATGATTGACATTATCTACGTAAATCCTATCATGATCGTCGTTGAATATCACCTTATCGCAGATAAATAGATAAGTAACACTTTCAAATCATTGGTCCCTTCGGACGAAAACGTGAGAATCTCAAATACGAAACTGAAACTGCAATTAACACTGGCAGTATTTTTTTCAAAACCAATGAGTTTCAAATAATCAATATTAGGCATTAATAAAAGTATGCTTTTATTAATGCATAATATATATGCTGCTTTTAATAGCTGCGAATACTTTATTTTGATTGAGATGTCTCCGTCAAAAATAAAGATATCCTTGTTGTCAAATAAGGATATCTTTAACGACTGTTACAGAGATGGATGGCGCCGCTTAGTATCGGATGCCAAGACACATTTTGGGTCGCTGCGCCAACATAGTTAGTTTAGTTAGTTGTTGTCAAATAAAACACTTGCCACTATCAGTGTAGAATTTAAAGTAGATCCCAGATTATATTTAAAATTACAACCTAAAAATATAAAAAAGTAGCTAAAATCTGACCTTTTAATAATACTCTGGTTAATATTATCACGGTTGCATTGACAACTGACTGAGTTTAGCACCCAGTTGCCAAAAAGGAAAACAATAGTTACCTATCGTATATCCTATCTATAATCTGAAATACATTTGTTTGAATCTTAATTGCCCGAATCCGTTTCACAGAACTACCTGATTTCAAATGTTTTACTTGATTTGAGTTTCTGATTCCATAAGTTTGTTAACCATTTGTTTCATTTGCCCGAACAGTTATTATGTTAAGTTCGTTAGGTTTCTGTTTTATTATATTCAAAACCTCATTATTTACATAGATTTATTTATCAGATATTGCAAGTATTAGGTTAGGTTTCTTTTAATATACTCAGATTTTCATATTACAAAGAATCACTTAACAGACATGTTATGTTATCAAATGAGATTTCGGGATTTTAATAAAGTGTCATTTTTTTTAAAACTACGGGTCACTCACGTCTGTTTTGAGCCGAAATATCCAAACAATAACAATAACAACAACAACAATATCGAATATTAATAGTTTTTATTTAAAAATGTGTTAAAACCACGTTAGGAAATTAACGTGGTTTTAAGTTAGTAAAAGTGTCATTTGATAAAATTAATTAAATTTTTGGGGAAATTACATATATTAGGTATATCACAAATACCAGCGCCGGCTGTTCACAGCCAGCAGTATGTTGAGTTGGGACCGGTTTGTGGCGGACACATAATTCTTGTATACTGTAGCGTTTCTTTTTTGTTTTTGTTGCCTAATATTTACTTGATGTTATGTGTCTTTCATAAATAAATATATGTCTATGTCTAAATCGGAATATCGTTAGATTAACCAAGAAATATATTTTGCAACTCAACCTGTTGGCCAAGACGATAGTGCATTAACTAGATTGCAGTCTACGATTAACCGACCTACGTCATCTAAAGAACGTATAAAAGTGACGCACTTACGTCGACCACGACAAGTAAATCAATGGGCTAAATTAATCAGTACGTATTCGTAGAATTCTGAGCTCTACGCGCCACCTGGTGGAGAAACTCGAACGGTGCTCAAATAGTACATCAAGTTGTTAGATGGCATAAGACCAAAGGCACTAGATTCAACGTACATACGTGTAGACAGTGCTAGGGAAGACTCATGGTTGATGTCCTCACAATCAGCGCATCGGAGACGAGACCGGCGCAGGCGCGCAGCGGTTATCAGCACGGAACAGACGACACGAGATAAACTAGTCTCGAGCACTCGCACAATGCCTTTTGTAATGTCACTCAATGGCTGTCCTGCAAGGACCGTACGACACGTAGGTACAGTCGGTGAGATAAGTGATGACATATTTAAAGGACGTTTAATTGTTACTTGCATTTTATTGTTCTCGAGAACAATAAAATGCAAGTCACTACAACTTTTATCTAGGAGTACGTAATATTTGAGCTAGTTTACATAAAATGTATCTGAAGCATGTTGTGCCGAACATTACACGATCGTGCAAGAATAAGTAATTCATTTGCAATATGAACTACATTATCTTGCGTTTCTGTATATTATCTTGCGTTAAACTTAACGTGACAGATCTCGATATGTGGATCTTTATAAACTGAGTGTCATGGATTTTTATAAATGGTAAATCAAACTATAATAATAATAAAACCAGCCAAGTGCGAGTCGGACTCGCGCACGAAGGATTCCGTACCATTATCTATAAAAACGGCAAAAAATCACGTTTGTTGTATGGGAGCCCCCCTTAAATATTAATTTTATTTTAATTTAATTATTTATTTTTAAAGGGAATAATATAACTCGATATTCAGTGAATATTTCAAGCTTCTACCTGTTGCCGTTATCAATATCGAGCAAAAACGAGCAAAAAAATCGTTTGTTGTATGTGAGCCCCCTTAAATATTTATTTTATTCGGTTTTTTTTTGTATTTTTGTTATAGCGGCAACAGAAATACATCATCTGTGAAAATTTCAACTCTCTTACTATCACGGCTCATGAGATACAGCCTGGTGACAGACGGACGGACGGACGGACGGACGGACAGACGGACAGACAGACGGACAGACGGACGGACGGACAGACGGACAGACGGACAGACGGACGGACAGACAGCGGAGTATCAGTAATAGGGTCCCATTTTTTAAATAATCAAAAAGCAGATATGTAAAAATTACATTAAAAATATACTAAAAATAAAATATATTAAAATGTACCTTATGTTTCATTTCACTATTTTATATTTTATAGTTTTGTTATAGCGGCAACAGAAATACATCATCTGTGAAAATTTCAACTCTCTTACTATCACGGCTCATGAGATACAGCCTGGTGACAGACGGACGGACGGACGGACGGACGGACAGACGGACAGACAGACGGACAGACAGACGGACAGACGGACAGACGGACGGACGGACGGACGGACAGACGGACAGACGGACAGACGGACAGACGGACGGACGGACGGACGGACAGACGGACAGACGGACAGACGGACAGACGGACGGACAGACAGCGGAGTATCAGTAATAGGGTCCCATTTTTTAAATAATCAAAAAGCAGATATGTAAAAATTACATTAAAAATATACTAAAAATAAAATATATTAAAATGTACCTTATATTTCATTTCACTATTTTATATTTAGTGAAATCAGGATATTATCATTAATTCTGTAAATTTTTTGCTTCAATTATAAACTCCATATATTCCACCTGCTCTTTTCCAGGTCTAGGTTTGTAGCTATAATTTGTTGTAAGCCAATCTATAACTTGCGCCTATATACCTTGTAAATTATTTATGCGCCTATTTCGAGATTTTTTGTAAAACAAACCTTGGCCTGAGAAAGGCGACTGAACGACTGCTCTTTTCCAGGCCTAAGTTTGTAGCTATTATTTGTTGTAAGCCAATTTACAACTGTACGCACCTATTTCGAGATTTTTTGTATTTTTGTTTAGATTAGATAAATCTACCTACGATTGACTACCAAGCCGTCTGATGTTAGATTGAGCGCCCAGGATGGAGTTCGTCTATCCTATATCTATTCACTCTAGCCTAGTGCTCTCAAAAAACAAATATGGTGGAAAATAATTCAATTCCTATTCAGTACATGTCGAGAACGTAGACCGAAATCGTTGATTCCAATTTTTTGATATTTCGCAGTGGGTGTCATGTTATTAATTGTCATTATAGTTAGTAATGTTGAAAACATGTTTTTATTGTGTAAATTATTATAATAATGTCTGTGAATGATAATTAATCTCGTTAGTGGGCGTAGTGCGACGAAATCACCCAGAATGTGATCGGCTCAAAGCTTATTACTCAAATGGGGAATAAACTCGTAATCGGCCTCCAAATTTTCTGAGAAGCCTATTAATGTTCTAGTAAATATAAAGTTTATATATTCAAAAGAAAATATTTGAATATACAAATATATTTTCTACAGCTAAGACCATTATGTCGCTTTCTAACAAGCTAGTTAGTGGTCAAAATGGAAGCTATTCGTGATATATGTAAAGGTGCCAATCAAAACCACCTAACAATTATCAACTCGTATGTACACACCCCACATACAGTCGCGTACATATCGTTCTGTGCATGTCCCCATTGTCGTGGTCAGCGCGGGCTATTCAAACGAGCGGCTATTCTAAATGAACTCACATTCTATAGTGGTCTGTTAAAATATACCCAGAGATATGACTGGCTGTTTTTGCCTAACCAGGCAGAAGGAGAATGTCATATCTCAGTAAAAGGGTTAATTAGTTTTTATTACGTAGCGAATTCTTAGTGACAGATTCGGTACGCATTATAATACATACTTTATTAATAATAAATCGATACTAAATATTAATTTTCAATAAATTGCAGTAGTCATGCGATCAGTATAGACAACAGCAAAAAACACAAAAACAAACAACAAAAAACAAACAACTAAAAAGCAGCATGGAAATAAAGTCGGGCTTTAGTTTTTCTATCTTACATCTCTGTTATATAGTATTTATTATTACATTCGTTCCAAACTGAGTTTAACGACTCTTGACTGATTTTGCTCAAATTAGAAATTCTTGGTTATAGTTATTAAATACTATCAGAATTGGTAAACTGCATCACAGCAGACTCTGAACCCTTTTGAGAAACACTCGTAATGTTTCTAGATTGACATAAGCGATGAATGGTTCATAAATCATAAAAAATATATGTAAGTATAGGCCTAGCCAGGTTTAATTTTTGAGGAGCAGGGCTTGAATCCCCAAACTCCCCCTAGGTACGCCCATGAGTAACCGAATTATTAACCTTTTTCTTTTAAAGTCTATTAAATATAAAACCAAGCCACGTTGCGGTCCACAATGCACTTACAAGAAATCGATTCACTCCCGATTTTAAGCATAAACAAAACTATTGCGTATATGACGCACATAAAGGCGATAATTATCGACGTTTTCCAATGCAGTCTGAATAATTAAGACAGGAACAAGCTGGTCATTCGACCGCCTGCTAAATAATTCAAATGCGCCCGCGAGTAGTGGCCGGCGACCGGGGACCGCCCGGCACCCGTTAGGGAAATTCGCCAAATAAACAAAGCCGACCCGTAGTCTGACGTCAAAGCGAGCCAGACGAACTTGTCTCAATTAGTCATTCCTCTATTAATATCATATTTATATATGTGAAACAACCATGGCGGGTGGGTCTAAAATTAGTCTAAAATTTACGAACTAAGCATCCTTAGTTTACTTATACTAAACCTAGTTACCAGAGTTTGCTTATGTTAAGTTATTGCCACAAAGTTACAAAATCCCGAGAATTCATATAAGTTTTTGGTTGTTTTTTTTTTCCTTTTAAGGAAATGCAAAGGGAGGGCTACAGCCGTCGTCTGTAGTTTTCTTTTCTTTTTGTCTTCTATTCTCTTATTTTCATCAATACTAGACCTTTGTCTAGCACTTTTTGACCGTGAGTTCTTTGACAATTAAAATAAGGTACAGTCAAGTCCTCGTCACGTTTTAGTAAAGCAGTGGTGACTTTGCTGAAAACTTCTATGGGGTTTTGCCGACAACATGAAAAAAACACGTTTCACTGCTTTATTTCAATTATCTACACTCGTGCACTTGTGTGAACAATTAATGAAACACCACATTTTTGACATAATTAACATTTGTAATAACAAGTTAAGAAAAATAAAACAAGGTGACATGTTCTTATAACGCCAAACTCCGAATTCATAGACATCTTTTTTCTCTACGTTTAAATTAATGTCTGAGAGAACCTATTCCAGCTTGAAATCGACAGAATACAACAATAAAACGGAGCTGCGACATGATGTTCCATCCAAATCTAAACGCGTAGGGCCTTACCGAAAAACGTTACTTAACTTTAACCAACGTCTTAAATTATCTGTCTTCTTTCCGCATATGTCATTACGTGTTAGCGAGAAGTTGACAAAATATGTTAAGCATTGTTTAAAGTTTAGTATCGTTTTTCGGTAAGGCTGTTAATTGGTAATCTCTTTATGTCTGACAATTTAAGAACATTACCGTACAAACCAAATTACATTGCTTTTACTCTCTATACTCCCAATTGGCAAAGGATTCAAACATGTTCAACCACCTGCCTCACTGTGACTCAAGTTAAACTAATCCCACAGTTCACAAAACAAACATTATTAAGCCGTGTCTTTGTTTAACCCTAAAGTTACGAGTGAAGCTCACCAAATAAACACCAGGCTACTTGCCAACGCCAAAGCTCTGCCAGATGAACTGGACCACTACCATAGTGCACCTACTTTACACTTATTTTACTTTACTCTATGGTTATAAATAAGAGGAAAGTTGAGCTTTTGTCATAGAAACAGAAGATTAACGGTTATCCTTAAATATAGTTTCATTTTATCCATACACACACACACACACAAACACACACACGCACACAAACACGCACACACACACACACACACACACACACACACACACACACACACATATATATATACTAATCCTCAAAAAAATACTTTGAATACAAAAAATACAAGCCTAGCAATCTACATACCTATAAGGTTCCTATCATATTTATTTCTCATAAGAATCTATTAAGCTATTTTCCTGTATACTGGAAAAAAATTAACTCTTAACGTAAACGGAACGTTAAGAGTGCATTTTTTCCGTTAAACATTTTAGCTCGTGTGCTTACTCGCTACATTGCTAGAATTAAGCAAAGCGATGTATAAAGATTATGATGTGCATGTTTATGTGAGCTTTTACTGAAGCGCTGTTTAAGCTGTTGTAAACTTTACACTGCATTACTGTGCAGTGTAGCCATCAGATTGTAGTTTCCTAGATAATGTTTCCCTGTTGTTGTTAGTTTTTATGATTAATTTCAACATCCCAACATGTGACCTTGCGACCTGTTTCTAGGATGGAGCTCGTTGGTCTACCTACAAGATATATATTCACTCTAACTTAAAAAAAATCTTAGATTGTAGTTCTCAGGAAATGGAGAAGGCGGCATTTTTTTTAAATATTAAATAAGTACAGATTTTTGGCATTTCAATGTAAAAGTATTTTCTCCAGCAGAGAGATCGGTTTAGCATTTTATAAAATACTAATTCTAAAATTACATTACCATCGCATTAGTTCACTTACATGAGCCCTCATTTTATTATTTTATAAATATTTTACAACAAAATGTAAGACAATCACTTTTGAATCAATCATTACTTGTATCTATTCGGAAAGACCCTTTCAGGAAGCACATTCCACATTCCATATTATCTTTCATAGAGGTTCAAAATCAGCCCTGTTTGTACAAACTGTCCCACTGCTGGGCGCGGGCCATCTACTCATTGTAAGATGGGTAAGGCCATAGTCTACCACGCTGCCAAGTGTGGGTTGATCTTATAGAGATTACTTACATTTTTAATTACTCATATACTTTTAATGTATTTGCATTCTAAATACCTGTTATTATTATTTTTTAATTGAGATAGGACAGTTAGTCATGCGAGCGACGATATGTACACGCATGTTTATTGAAGTTAGTAAATACACCGTCGAGTGCAAAGGAGCACTGTTCCAGGAACTAGTCACTTAGCCGTGAATTGAATGTATTGTCCCGCATGTTCTCGCCAATCTCCGCGGCTATTTTCATCTCTTGACCTTTGTGTACATATTATAGGAGACCAACTAGGTTGTAACCTGTCTATTCAATACAATAATAGGACAATTTCTATCTGGATTATTTTGCTGGCTTTTGACAGGTGATTACGTGCAATTGGCAAATTTTATCTGAGATACATTTGCCTACTTAGTTCAGTGAGCGTAGATCTAATACGTACTTACATAAATTTTCGTTCACTAATAATTATGCCCCACAATTTAGTTGAAAGTTTAACAGAAACAGCAGATTTTCTGTACATCGGCTCGTCAAATAAAAAATGATACTGTGGCCGAATATGCAGCACTTACATATTTAGGAAAGCAGAAGGTGAAAACTATAAAATCGCTTAACACCAGGTGAGTTGACGGTCAAGCGCAAGCCTATTATCGAATAAAAAAATATCTCTTTTTGTCGATGCTGCAATATCGCAAGTTTTACTAGGCTGCACTATGCAAAGTGAAACGTTTGGAGACCGCAGTGCATCGGACGGTGACATTTGGAATGTGCCTACTCGTAACATGGAGTGACGTCACACGTTTCAGTGACAGACCGCACTTCACTGATGTTGAGTTACTAAATTATTCATCTTTTACTAATGTTGAGTTACTAAGTTATTCATCCAAATGCTTGCATCGTACGGAGTTAACTACAAATATCATTAATTAACTACTTAATAAACTGTCTTAAATTGAACCAGAAAGAAGCTGCTCAGTACCTACTGGTCGACAAAATATAACACAAACTAAGATTTGTTTAATCTGTGAATGATGATGATTATTCTTTATAGCCATTTCGTGTAGAAAGTATGTTAAATTACTTGTATCCAAACTTAATACATAGACAAACAAAACATGTCACTTAAATGTTTCTCTGGTCAGGCGACATCTCGGGTATAGTTGTCGTTTGGCTCATTAGGTTAGGGTAGACGCAATTGTGTGTGAAGCTATTACGTCCACATTTGATTCCACTTCTCCAAGAGTAGAGTAAGGTGCGATCACTTCATTGGGCGTTGCTAGAAACGTTGATTTACATTTGAACTTTACAAAGGAGGCGGAAAATTTAAATTTCAAACAGATTTTGACCTCGTAACTATTGTAATGTAAATTGTAAGCTAGCTCTGGTAATTATTGTAAAGAATGCAATGTTTCGATGATCAAAGCTTATTTTTTACACTATCAAGTTAATGTAACTGTAAAAGCAATGCACCACATTACTTACCCGAAAAGTTACTGGATAGTAAAATGGATTTCTATGTTAGTGTAAATAACAGGATGTACTTATTATTGAAAAACACAGAAGGCTAGAATGACAAAAAAACCGTTTGAAATTTGAATTTCTCGCCGCATGTGTGTCGTATCACCTACAGATATCTTAATTCGCCGTATTCTTAAATGTATTTTTTTGCTCTATCTTTTTTCACTCATCTCAGTCAAGATATACACTAGTTCATTCAGTTTTTTTCTGTATACAAAATATCACCTTCGAATCGAGGGTTCTTGAGTAATGTTCTAAAAAAAGCTTGGGCACCGAATATTAAACTTTTAAAGTTTTTTTCAACAAAAAGAATAATTATTTTAAAAAATCGCGGAACAATTATTAGAATTTTGAATTATCTTAATGTAAAATCCTCTCATCTTGGAAAAGGGTAGTATAAACAACCCTGTATTATTGATAGACATTGTTTTATGACTAACCTATTTAGTTTTAGTAACATAAAGTCCATACAAACACAGATGCGCACATAATCATTAATATTCATCTCATTATTCGACTACAATATATGAATAATATCATTCCGCCTACAGAAGCTATTTACGTACGTGAAATACACGAATCCTTAAAACCAATTACCTCACCTGACTTTCAAAACACCTGTTCATTTCAATGAGAAGCCGTATCAAGAAATAAACTCGTAGGTATCAAAAACAACGCCAACAGTCGACGAAATATTTTAAGCAATTCTCCCTGAGCAAACTTAGTGAATAAGGGTAGAAAGGCGGGGAGCGGGGTGGGGAAATCGATAGGCACCCTTCTAATGCACCCTTCACATACTCGCATTGCATGGAAACTGACTGGATTGCATTCAACTAGGTCGTAAAATGGTATAGAAAATTGTCTTTGTAGCGTTACAATATTAGCAGAATGGCCAAAATACAGTTAAATATCTATATATTTATTAAGACAGTAACAGGTCAAAATCTGTACATTAAATATTTTTGAAAAATTTGGAGGGATCTCTAGAATTGTCTTTGTAGCAATCGGTTCACTAATTTAGTAAACTGACATGTTAGTCAATATTTTTAAAGTACGTAACCAATTGTTACGTACTTTAAAATTACGAGATAATATTTTCAAACAAAAAGGAAGTAGATGTGTAATTGTCGACATTGATTTATTTCCATCTTTAAAGTATAAGTTCTACGTATGTTCAAAACACGTATTTTTTTTTTCAAAACGATCGTCCATTACCGGTTGTTCCGTCTCCTAAAAAAATGACAAAAGATGTTACAGAAAACCAACTATTTATATGTACTAGTGTACTACAGTACAATTCTTTGTAGAAAGCAGAAGATAAAATAAAAACCCTTTATTTGAAATATTACTTGCGCTATTGAATACTACGCAATAAAACATTTATCTATACTTATAGCTTATACTTATTTCCAAAACGCGCCGAAGAAGGCATACTTCAGAAACGCTTTCGTTTAAATATAAATTTTTGAAAAAAAAAAAGTTTTCCGATAGAATATTAAATAAACAATAAATAAGAGCCAGGAGAATGCTCGGCAACAGCGTTTAAATATTGAGCAGGCTCTTAAAAGCGTTCCCAAGCTTTGAATGCAGAATAGGCCACTATTGCATTTGAGATGTTCCCAAGGCGCTTGCTAGTACGCTCGGTTTTTATTTTCATATTCTGTAGTACAAGGAAGTATTTTATCGTAGACTGCATTATGTGACTAGAATGTTCTCAATATTCTCAAATTTTATTTTATATGAATAATAGTTTCAATGGATAACATACTAAAATGTAATACATATACTAAAAAAAAAACGATCAATAAACTTCCGAAATGTAAACATTTAAAGTTTTAGGAGAGGGATGCTCGATCCCACTCTCGCGAAATAATAGTTTGTATTGAATTAGTATAGTGAATACGTACCATGGTGTCATCGTGCGCGATCGTGTGCTCTCTGTCTAACGTGAAAAATTGCGTCTAACTTTCTTTGAAGATGTTTCAATTTTGTTTTTGTGGAATGAATTGGTGAAATGGTTAGCCTTTTCATGACCAAATAAAAATAAATCATGCATATTCCTTATTATAGACTGGCTATCATAATAACACCATAGCAACAATTAAAAATATGTCATCCAAGCAAATGAAGTTGTGAATTTTGAAGACGGTTTTTTTAGTTTTGTAAACTATAACAATTATAATAATTACTGGCAGACCTCCAACTCGATGGTCTGATCACATCGACAAGGCAGTGGGAAGACAGTGGGTGAGACTGGCACAAGACCGGAAAGAATGGCGCGCTAAGCTACTCAGCAGTGGGTGGACAATGGTTGATGATGATGATGATGATGATGATGATGATGATGATGATGATGATGATGATGATGATGATGATGATGATGATGAATAATTATTATCATAAATGACAATAAAACTTTAACTAACTTATATTAATATATCTTGAAGAATTCTCAATATTTGTCACTGGTAAATGCGCCAATCGTTCCGGTTGAATACGAAAAAAATGTCTTCTGGTTGATTTAGTATTTCAACCTATAGCTTAATTTAATTACAAGAAACCAATAAGCCCCCGTGCACTTTATCGGAGTCCACAACAAAAGATCCTTCCTCCCAAATAGAGTTGATTGAAATTCCCGACAATGTTTCAACTGACCCAAAAACAGTCCGCGGATTGTTCCCAACTTTTCCACTCTCATCAAATACCTACTTTATATCATCATAACGTTTTTACCTCTTTAAAAACGGTACTACAAAGGTCCTTATTAAAAAAAATCTTTCATACTTTCCTTTTGTAAATGTTCGTCTCACCTCTTTGCAAAAAAAATGTGGATAAAATGTTGAATGGCGTTTAGAGCGGTGCTTTTCTTTGGCAATATGTCTCTTTCCCCTATTCTTTCTGTGCGAAAAGTTTCATTATTTCCCTTTTATACGATCTTGGGGAGAGATTACCCGTAGCAAGGCCATTGTGCTCTATTGAAGAGGGTGATACAAATCTTGTTCTCTGTAATGACTTGATAGATCCAGTCTTTATTTTTTATTTGATTATAGGCTTGCACATAATATCAAACGGATAATTTAACGCATATTTTTAGTATTTATTTAATGTTTTTATATAAAACTTGAGACTGTTACATTATAATATACTTATTTAGCGCAATATAAATAAATTATTTACATATTATATACCGAATAATGTATATATTTTCTGTATTAAGCTGTCGCCAAACTTAAGTACTAAATTAGTGTTTTGTTACTTTCAATGTGTTTAATTAATTTGCCTTTCAGTATATATTTATAGTAGTCTTCTTACTTGTATTAGAGTTTGTAGTATTTTTTTTTAATTATTATATTTTGTGCGCTAACCGTAGGTGACGTCACCGTCGGTTCCAGCGGAAGACCAACGCCGGCTGTTCGCAGCCAGCACTATGCTGAGCTGGAACCGATTTGTGGCAGACACAGTTTTTTTTATTATAATTTTTGTTATATTATATATTTTTGGTGTTGTGTCTTCCAAAAATAAATTTATGTCTATGTCTATTTTTCATTATTTTAAGAGAAATAACATAATGCAATCATGAGATAATACAATAATAGCCGCAGAGTAATGAGTCTTACAGTACGGAATTTTAAGTGAGACTATAATTTCAAATTCCGTTCACAGTTGAAGCCAAAATCTAAAAAAATGTCAGCGCTAAGATTGTTGAGTTTTGACTCAGCTTTGTTGTCTTGGATTCCTTTCATGACCCATAAGAATAAAGGTCTGCAGTTCTGCACATGGAGCAGGGAGATCGCCACTGTAACTCTTTGACGGAATGACATTGCATTATAATAGTTAGTGTCTCATAAAAATAGTTCTACCGACTTCAAATAGAAGGAGATTAACTATTCCGTTGCATTTTTTCTTTTGTGTTTGTTACAGCATAACTCCGTAATTTATAAATCGGTTTCAAAAAATATTTTTTGTTAAAAAGCATAATTATACATTTTTTCAGATTGGTTCCATAGATTTTTAAAAAAAATGAGTAGTTTGGTTCCTAAAACAAATTACATATTGAAGTCGGTTTTTCAAATTTTTTAATTATAATTATTTAGATTATCTTGTTTTGATTTTGTTTACATTGCTGGTGGTCAATCGTGGATCTATTTAATGTAAACAATATCCAATAAAAGCTAAAAGCACCGTTTGCGATGCATGACGTTTCCCAACACCGTCGCCGCCGTCGTTCATCGTAAAGCCTATTTCCTCCACGTCTAGACGAGTTTCCCCTCACCTGACACTCAAATCAAATTTGAAGCTGGCCGTTTGATGTTCCGTGTCTAATCTGTTAAAAACACTTGTTCAAATATGGTATTAAAAAATTAAAAACATGACCGTATGACCCGTAAGATGCATAGCAGTCTAACTAAGAAAGTATTGCGTTTGATACATAGTCCAGTCAAAATAGACATTCAAGTTAGACATAATTCGCATAGAGCTGAAAATTGGTATAGACGTTAAATAAACCATTACTAATGAAATGTCAAAAATCCCCTTCGATCCTACATCTGCAAAAAAAAATGTCTGATTACGAAAACTGATAAATTTATTTTTTCTTTCTGCAGCAAGAGATTATGGATCTGCGTACATGGTTTTAATTTCAACACGATACCTTCACGCGTTCCCGAGATAAACGACGAGTGGACGGACGAACGGACGGACGGATGGACGGATGGACGGACAGACGGACAGACGGACAACAAAGTGATCCTATAAGGTTTCCGGTTTTTCCTTTTGAGGTACGGAACCCTAAAAATAGGAAAACCCTGAATTTTTGACCTTTGGCTTTGGATATTTTTTTTTGCAGAAGTAGGATCGAAGGGGATTTTTGACATTTCATTAGTAATGGTTTATTTAACGTCTATACCAATTTTCAGCTCTATGCGAATTATGGCTAACTTATAAATGTTTTTTGTCTATTTTGACTGGACTAACAGCTGTTGAGCGTCCGCTTTCGCAAGAAAACAATATGTGCATAGTAAATGTAAATCAAATAAGTATAAAAAAGTAGTAAGTAGTTTTAAATAAGTATTATTTAAAATAATTCGCACTTCACCGGTTTTATATCACTACGTGGCACGGCTGAACCCGCGAGACTGCTAGTATTATATACATTGAGCTGTATGTACTTACGTACCCAGTACACTCTACTGGTATATATTACTAGGAGCTATTTGAAGCAAAATTATTGTCACATTTTTTTTTGTAATTAGAATATAATATAATATAAGAATAATAATTACATCATTTTATCATGAAATAGAAACACTAATATACCATGCCTTATATTGCCATGTATCTAAACATTGCTCTTGTAATTGTTTTGTCGAACATCTATTATATCAGATAATTTGGTATGTAAAGTTTTTTTTTGGTATTTTTTTATCAATCAATTATATCAATTATACTGGACTTCCGCCAAACGTTTCACGTAGTCAGAAGTCCGGCTTGAAAAGCTAAGCTACAAGAGTTCTATTTCAAATACAACTATTTCCAAAGGCGAAATCGTAGCGTAGCTACATATACATTAGCGTACATTTTATTTATAACGAGCCGTGTACTTATATCTCGTGTAATCAAAGAACACCGGCATCGTCCGTAAAACTACATGTTCACGTTTATTACTCATATTATATAGTATACTCGTCACAAACATTACTCGTACGTAACTCTGGGATAAACCCTTGGACATCTACGAAATGGAATACATTTGTGAGTATTCTAGGATTCCTTGCTATCTGAGAACATAATTTTCACAATGGACCTGGCTTGGTATGTAGGTAAACGTTTTATCATAGCTATATATGATAGCTATGATAAAACGTTAATAAAATCACGTCATTTTAATACTGGACTAGCCTCATCCTGCAGTTTTACGCGTTCGAAAAATCCTTTTAGTGGATTGGATACCTAGATTTAAAAAAATCATCCTCCAAATTGTCCAACGACCGACTTTGGAAGCACATTCCATATTTTTAACAACATTAGGTCGACCTGTATGTAACTAACTATGTAATGAAATTTATGAATCTCTCAGGAAACAGAGATGGCGGCAACGAATTCCATTCTTGTGCAGTACGCGACAGGAAAGTGGATCGATATCGCTGAGTACGGATTTTTGGCATTTCAACGAGAAATGGGTGGTAATTCGCCGATTTTCTGCTGTAGTGATTTAGTCCTGTAGTGAAATGGGGAGGGTGGAATTAGGTCGTGAAGCTCTTGCGCACATTCCCCGAAATGAATCCTGTAGAAAATATACAGACACTTTACGGCGGTGCTCGAGACTAAGTAGCTTCTTGGCAGCTATCGTCACCGATTAACCTCACAGCTCGCCGGTCCACTGATTCTAAAGCTTCCAGCTGATACTTGGCTGATCCATCAAAAAGGTGGCAGCAGTACTCCATACACGATCGGACCTGTGCTTGATACAGATGAAGCAGTTGTCCCGGTGATGTTAATGTCAGAAGAGAATGCAAATCCTTAATTCGTCCATGTTTCACACGGGTACATAATCCAGATGCACCAAATAATCTTCTGCGCGTACTGGACTCGTCAGTATAATGAGCTCAATAATGCGCCGAGTTCACTGAATTTCAGCGGTAATGACGTCATCGGTATGTTTCGGGTAACATTATTGTCAATTTTCTGGCCATTGAACTCGATGCTTCAATTAGAGGGCAGATCAAGTACTTATACAAAACTAGATGTGTAAGTACTTATGTAAAACTAGATGTGTAAGTACATATGTAAAACTAGATGTGTAAGTACATGTAAAACTAGATGTGTAAGTACATATGTAAAACTAGATGTGTAAGTACTTACGTAAAACTAGATGTGTAAGTACATATGTAAAACTAGATGTGTAAGTACTTACGTAAAACTAGATGTGTAAGTACATATGTAAACCTAGATGTGTAAGTACTTACGTAAAACTAGATGTGTAACGCAGTTTCAATGAGATTATGAGGAAATGTACCCTATGTTCTACTCTAGGGTTTCGGCTATCTTTATACTAGATTTCATAATGATACTTTAAGTTGTTTAGACCACCAGTTTAGTTTGTTTAGTTTACCAAAGCAACAAATAAACAGGTATGGAGTTACTAGCTGTGCCCCACAGTTTCACTCGTGTTGTGATGAAAATTGGTGATGATGATGACGACAAAATGCAACCTATCTCTGTCTCCATGCCTTCAACTATCTCTATACTAAACATAACGATCGCACCTGCCGTCTGGTCGTGAAAAGGTACAAATAGACAAGAGTTATTTTCGCTTAAAAATTCGTTAGGATTTTAGCTTTTATAATATTAGTTTGAGAAGTTTCCGGCAGCCTAGTCGGGTAGACCGTCTGACTTGCGATCCGCAGGTCCTGGGTTCGAATCCCACGGCACGCACCTCTGTCTTTTCGAAGTTATGTGCGTATTGTTGATTGCCGCCAACTTCAAACGGTGAAGGAAAACATCGTGAGGAAACCTACACGTCTGAGAGTTCTCAATAATCTTGAAGATGTGTGAAATCTGCCAACCCGCACTTGTCCAGGGTGGCAGACTATGGCTTAACCCTTCTCACAATGAGAAGATGGCCCGTTCCCAGCAGTGGGTCGGTTTGTACAAACAGGGCTGATAAAAAAAAATATTAGTTACTTAGAAAGAGGTTGACTGGCTTATGCTTATTGATATGAAACAAATTTAACGGATTTATCGCGTATATTTTACATAATTTTATGATCTGACGTTCCGAACACTTCGCAGCGTCCGTGGTCACATGTGATACTAGATGACAGTTGTCTTTTTGTTATGAAATTATTCATTACTACCACCTACTGTATTTATGCGCTCCGTTCCTTGTGCACGTAGAAGTCGCTCACGGTGTCAACAGTTATCTCAGTTCCGTGCTGAGGCGAGATTTTATTAATTTGATGATGATGATGTTTTTTTTTTCTTTTTAACACAATTTACATAAATATAAACATAACAAAAATACTAAATTGAAATAATTTCGGAATGCTCGCTCATATAAAACTTCTGCCAATTAGATAAACAATATGCATACCTGTATACACTCAAATATCAAGGAACTACAAATACATAAAACCATTTTCATAAGCTCAAACCTTACCTAAAACTGTCATAATGTCTAGCAAAGTAGCAACAACATTTTGTAGGAGGAAAAGCGTCAAAGATATTAAAAATTTGAACGTTTTCACAACTAGTCTGCGACGCGACGGAGGTTTATGCACAAACACGCTGTATATGAAAATGCTTCCCAGTAAAAATGTCTACAGAATTTTCACTTGAAACATTTTCCGCGAGGCTTTTATTACTTTTACTGCTATTAACGCGCATTCATATATTTGGTACGGAAAATGTGCACTACCAAAAGAAATGCCATATATTGTCTTTTAGCACATGTTAATTGCATTGCTTATAAGTGCTATATGCCCTGCCCACTGCCACTTCAACTAGCTAATCCGCTGTGCTATGTCGGTGACTTTTGTACGTCTACGGATTTCTTCTTTCTGATATGATCTCGCAGAGAGACCCCGAGCATAGCCCTCTCCATAAGATTGGTTGTTACACATTTACATTTGAGCAATTTAAGGGTTACATCTATTTTTGAGTCAAAATCTCCGACTATAGTCCTGTCTCAAAAGAAGGAGCGCAGACCTCACCTCCGAAGGACGTCTCCTCGCCTTTAAAAAAAGATCGCCGTATGGGGTCAAAGCTTTTGGAGATTTTGACTAAAAATAGACGTGAGTAACCCGTAAGTTGTTCAAATTAAAAGATTCTTAAAGTTGAGATCACGCATCAACAGACAGCCTAGAACTTTCTAAAAATTGATCCATATAATAATGATATTATATGATAATTACGGACTTAAATATATGAATATTCAAGAATAGGATGTGACTGAAAACATAAAGCTGAAAATTAGAAGAATATAGAAATATATTTCATACTATCCTAAATATTAGCCCTATATTATATTCGGAATAGTATAACATTATGTGATATTTTTTGTATTCCATGTGATCCTTTGACATATGCCTGCACCTGTAATAGAATATCACGGAAATAACTAATCCCCAAGATACAGGTGTTTAACTACACCTAGTTTGGGAATTAGAGCTGTCATTATAATGTTTATGTAGTTACCTACATTCAGCGCGGTAACGCTGGGAGCGTGATGGGGATTCTCAGATCAGGGTCTGCATGCGTGGGACTTGCAGCCTTACATTAACATTAGTTAAGAATTAGACTTTAATTTATTATATTATGTTAATATATTTAGTATGTGTAGGTATTTTATATATTGTTTCCATATTGTTTTTGTACTATTTATTATATTATTATTATAAACTATATCACCCTAACCATAATGAATGTTAAATTAATTGACGCCTCATCCATTAAAATAAGATGAGTAAACACTACGTTGATACATACATAATACATACGTATTGTGGACATTACATTATACTAAAAACATACATATATAGCAAAACCCTTCCTTTTGACTTTGCCTAGTAAGATAACAATATGACTACAACAAAGTCGCAAACACTAAATCGCCGACACATCCATCTAGCAAATAAAAAGTCCGCAATTTTCTGTGAGGTGTGGAACTCAACAGAATGTATTATGGAACCTTTTCCGCGTCGATAAGTAAATGTTACCCTTGTCCCAGCGAGTTATGAACCCTCCTAGGAAGAGGGTACACAAGCGTATTTTTCTTCTCTGGCCGGTATACTGTTTCGAGTTCTTCAATGTTGCAAATTTCTTCCCGCACACTAACGAATGTCTCTATGCATGCTTGAATAGAATAAATTGTGTTGTAGCTTATTTTTTCTTTTGTTGAACCTTATCAGAGCTACGCTCCATATTTTAAAGTTACAATTTCCGTTTTCTAATTCATTTTGCTATGTCGCGACACATAATGTAGTCACAGACATGTCAACTGTGTTCGTCTACGGATCTCTTTATCAACCTCAGGGATGTATTTTATTAATATGGACTATTCAAAATTCGCATAAGTTGACGTACTGGCTATAGATCCTGTCATTCAGTCCCGGCGCGTTCCAGAAGCGCTCTTCGGCCGGATTACCACAGACTGGATGAGGACAGAGTTACTAACTTCAAGAGCCTGTTAGTATAATGGGAACGAATCGCGTCTGTTATTGTGACATTATCCGCCTTTTACATTAGTCGCCGTCGAAGGCGGCGGGCGGCCGCGGGAGCGGGTTCACTCGGCTATCTGACAATTTTATTTAATGTTCATCCCTTTAAATCACAATGGAGTTTGTGTTATTATAATGCGGAACCCTCATTGGGACACCAACGACTGTTAAAAGATGAACGGTATTGTGCTCATATTTTATACATAATTTTTTTCACAGCCTTCAATTTTTTTTAAGAAAAACGAGAAATTGTCTATTCTGTTATAAAAATTAAATAAATAATTTAAATTTAGTATTAGTAGTAATTGTTTGAACCAATACGAAAAGTTTTAGTGACATTAAGAAAAAAATAAAGATTAGGTTTGGCAATATTTCATATGCGTGACGTAAGTCTAGGGTATTGTGGAAAAGGTAAATAAAAAAAATCTACTAGTTTTTCAGAAAAAAAGTACAATAGGATTCATACTAGATTTTTCTCTAATTTACTATAAGTAAGATATAGCCCGTCAAACGGGAGGAAAATTGTGTGTCCTTCCGTGTGTATTATAACTAGAATGGCTAACTATCTTAGCAAGCGCACTCCATCGTGGCCGCAGCATTGCTGAACATCAGGCAAGCTGGCGGAAGCACAAGGATATAAATGAATAAAAAAAAAACAATTTTTATAGACCTTGCCAAGTACTTTAAATTCAAATTATTCTAGGTATTCGTTTTTTAAGCTATTGCATAGCTTCTATCGCGGGCCTTGAGCGTGGAGACCGAATCCAGAAATTCCGTAACGAAAATAACCTAACGCAGTAACGCCGATACAACCAATGCCACCTAGAGGCGATTTGCAGAACTAAAGAGACAAGAGTGATATTTCAAAAAGTCATTAAAAGTTCTGCTATTCATCGATATATGGCAAAACTAAAAACTAAAAAATCACCGCTGTGCCGGTCGGAGTGGGGGGTGTTAAGAATACTGCATAAAAATAAAATAAATAAATAATTATAATTACATAAGTTGATAAAAAATGCTATGCAATAGCTTTACCGCGGCAGTCTCCGAGTGCCACACGTCTTTTTTTTATTCATAATTCATAATTCATTTATGAATTATGAATAAAAAAAAGACGTTCTTCAAAACTTGTCCGTTTACTTGGATTACATTTTTCCAGTTATTTTGTTATAAAAACCAAAGTACTGAAACGATTTTGATGAAATGTATATGGGACTACCCTGCCTTTGAATTACTACCTACTATCACGGTTGCCTGAAAGAGATCGCTTTTAGCGATAAGGCCGCCTGTTGTCACACTAGTTTTTTAAGTTGTCTGTAATATTGTATTTGTTCAATAGTGTACAATAAAGAGTTTATCTTTATATCTTCCTACCAAACAAAAAAACAATCATCGAAATCAATTCTTAATTGACGAAGTAATCAGTGAACAAACATACAAACAAAACATACAGTTGAATCGAGAACCTTCTTCTTTTTGGAAGTCGGTTAAAATAGGCATTCGTTTGGAAATATATTTCAAGCATACTTTTAAAACCTAAATAATTATTTTTCCTCCAGTTATTTCAGTTTGATTTCGAGTTTTGTGCTTCATGTTCGACCTCAGTATCGCTTTTCATCAGGCTTGTGGCCTGGTGATCAAACGTACAGCTATTCTATATAAAAAAAAAAGTGGAAGGCGAGAAGACGTCGACTCTGCGGGTTCCTGCATCTACCCACGCATCCCTCGGGGGTGGGATATCGATTGTACCTGTTGTGGACCGCCCGGGCGCCCTGTCGACTGCTCACCGCTCCACTCCGAATAAACGAATACGTTAAAGGTTTTTTTTTTTTTTTTTTATCAGCCCTGTTTGTACAAACTGTCCCACTGCTGGGAACGGGCCATCTTCGCATTGTGAGAAGGGGGTTATAGGTATAATTATTATTTATTTATTTATTTATAAAAAAAAAGTTACAGTTTACAAAAAATATTGCCAAAAAACCAAAAAAGTTCCTAAATTGAAACCGACAACAGCGATCACATTCACCACAGTCTCATCATCAATCATCGTTAAATGAATCATAAAAAATCCATTTAAATCCTTAAAACGATTCCCATGTCTGCGGCGCGCTCCAACTTTTTCAATTTCCATTCAAATACCGCCTTCACCACAGCAGCGAAACATTGTTTTAAATCTGCGCCGAATCATATTTTTAAATGGCTAAAGCTCGTCTCACGGCCAAAATGAATTAGCACGACTTATAGAAACTTAGAAATGGCTTGGTCAAAACGTTAAACTCTTAATTTTAATAACAAGTAAAAATTGAAATTCAAAACCTTTATTAGTCTGTAAAACTATATAGGTAAAACAAGATAAAACAAGTGGCTGAGCTCCAATTTCCACCTAGAAATGTACAAAAAGACAACAAGTATATATCATAATTCATAACTGATTAAAAAATTATTATAAGTACACATTTTTTTATCATTTGTATTATAAGAATTTACTTCCTTAAGTGTCAACTCATGCTATAAAAGAATACTAAATCCCCAATGGACATCTACGCCCCACAAGTGTACTGAACAGTAAAGTGTTTCGATTTCCACTTTCATGCATGGTCGTAAATTTCGTTTATCTCCCTCTGCCGTCTCTAACGAGTGCATGAAAGAATGAGACAGAGATGCGAATCAGAAAAGCTCTTTTTAAACGGAGGGATTGAAGGACACTCGTTTGATCAATTTTTAAAACCTAATCCCAGAGAAAGCAATCTGGAAATATCATTCGTATTTCGTCTTCCTGTGAATAACAAAATATTTAATTTAATGAATAAGAAATAAAATGTATTTCCACAACAAACATTCCAAGCCAAAAAAATAACGTAGTTGACGTTATTAAAAAAATACTAAATATATTTTAACACTTTTGCGCTAATAGTTTACGGGTTTGTCTTATAGACATGACTTTGTTATTTATTATTTAAATATTAGGATGGGTATACCTACAGATAAGTACAAATGATTCCGTTTAATATACTCAAATATAAAATATTAAGTAATACAAATTCAGTCAAATAACTTACATGAATTAACAAAATTGACATTTTGTATTTATAAAGGAAAATTTGCAGTTTAAAAACCGTGCGTGCAGATAAAATATGGAATACACACTTGAATGAGTCTTTCTCGATCTAATCTTTGTTTATAAAAAAATATTTATTTAGTTTATTGGTACACGAAACAGAATACAGTCTCAATAGAAAATTAGTGGATTTCTTTTTTATTCCTCAACCCAAGAAGTGGGGTGTTATGAGTTTGACGTGAACACAAAAATGGGGTATTATGAGTTTATATGAGTTTCTGTATCTGTGTGCCTGTCTGTGGCATCGTAGATCTCAAAAGGATGGGCCGATATTGATCTAGTTTTTTTGTATGAAAGAGGATTTTATCGAGAGTGTTCTTAGCTATGTTTTATCAAAATCGGTTCAGCCATGTTTTTTTTTTGTCGAGGGTTTTTGAGTTTTCTAAGAGTATACTTGTGCTGAACATGCTCAAGTATAGACCGCTATGTTGCTTAACAACGGGTAACGTGTGTAGACCTACCCGAAACCACTAAAAAAATCCAAAAAAATCACCACTTGTCTATACAAGTGGTGATTTTTTTGACTTTCTGACAGAGTAAATGTCAAATGTAGCCGATAGAATAAAATCATGTAAGAATAATGTTGTATCTTTTCTGTACAAAGAAAAGGTTGGAGAGGTATATTTCCAAGGGTAACATTGAATATTGAATATTTATTCCAAGAATTTAATAAAAATAACACAGTCGACCAAAATATAATATTAGTATAGGTGGGGCACACCCTTTATTTGTTCAAAACGTTCACATCGCCCTACACGACGCACCCCTATTGAGAAGGGACCTATTTCTTTAGCTGTAAGTTACAAAAGAATAAGAGATTTTTTTCCAAATTCAAACCAATTTATTCGAATTGAGCTTATTCAAGTTGAATTATTTTCTATATTATTGGTAATGTTTAAATAATACAGATGCGAAAAATATGATTTGAAAGGAACACCAAGGATCCTAAGAATGGAGAAAAACAGTAGAATGAGTAAATTAAATAGTTGAGAGACTTTGTATTATGTCTATATCTGATAGACAATACAGAGTACAGAATAATAGAGTAATTAATAAATAAATATTGGTGGACATTTCACACAACACCATCTAGCCCAAACTAAGCAAAGCTTGTACTATGGAAACTCGATGGTTGATAGAATACATACATATATACTTTTTTTGTAAATACTTACTCATGATACATAGAAACACCCAGACACCAGAACAAACATCCATGCTCATCACGCAAATGTTTGCCATGGGTGGGGATCGAACCCACGACCTACAGTTCAGAAGGCAGTCGAGCCTTGAGACGTATAATAGACTGACTGTCAACGTATATCCTAAACTAGGTTCTAGGCATGAAATTTGGAGTGTACTTTATGTGACGTGCAAGTCTCCATAGAGAAAGGATTTCGTTGCACTATGTCTAATCGAATCTGACAATGATGAATTGAAAGTTCAGTTGATTTTTAAGTAACTTAAAATAATCTTCCCGTAACAATATCTAGTTAACTAGATTGTAATTCTGACAAAGGTGTGGTTTCTGTGGATATCAAAATAAATCTGCTGATTGTTCTTAAATAATGAAGACATATGCGGTTAATCGTTTACCATAGAGAATAAATAATAACCCCTAAAATAAAAATAAAGTAACATATGTATAATGTATATGGAACATTCTAGGAATGGGACGTTGTGCGAACTTGGAGCATTTTGAGTAAAGGATGGTATTCCCCTTCGAATAAAAAACAATCACTGAAGTCGGTTCACAACTAGCCGAAGTATCGGTAAACATGCATCCAAAAAATTGGATGAATTGTGAACTTTCTTTTTTAAAAATCGATTAAATAAGTGTACTGCTATATTGTAAACTTACACCACCCAAGCCATCTTGATACTTTGAATGCCACGCACACATACTCAGAGTAACCACGAGCGCATGTACTCTCGATCAATCATGTTTTTTTCACGTTAATGGTTCCTCGATATATGGTGTTCCACCTGTAAAATATTGGAGCCACTTTGTGCGGTTACCTCGCTGGAGGATTTTGCTGATAATCTCTAATGCTTGTGTGTAAAATGAAAGGGGCACGTTTCTTTTGACATAGCGCCAATATTATATCCAATCAATGATTAATGCTCTCTTGATTGTAAATTAAACTGTTCATCTTAGTTTTATCGTCTCTTTTCTACTGAAAACAGGAGTTGCAATATATTAAGAATTCTGAAACTTAGTAACCTAAGTTATTAACGAGGGTCCTTACCGAAAACGCTACTTAATTTTAACCAACGTCTTAAGTTCTATGTCTTCTTTCCGCAAGTGTCATTACGTGTCAGCCAAAAGTTGACAAAATATGTTAAGCATTGCTTAAAGTTCAGTAACGTTTTTCGGTAAGGCAGTAAATATCGTGGTAGATGGTTAACACTAACCTAAGTTAGGTTAGTGTCTATCTAAGTTAGGTTAGTGACTATCTATCACGATACAAAATTTGTTTACTAGCAACCATAAAGAAAGTTCTTTTCTTTTACGGTTTCTACGGTTAATATGCAACAAGTGAATAAACAATTTTTCATGCAAGTTAGTGACGAACTTAACTGCTGTTCGAATTTTTACATGGCAATACAGTGTGCCACTGTCACGTACGTACTTCAATTCAATTCAATGCTTTATTGCTACGTTATGTACATGGGTTTGGATGTAAACAAGTAATTGTATTTACATTTATATTAAGTGTTAAATCTTATTTACACTTTAAAAACGTTACCTTTTAATATGCAATGCAACACTCACAAACCACTGCTTGACGTTTGAATAACGGACTAAAATGTAGTAGTAATTCCTCAAGTGATCTTTATACATTCCTACATCAAAATCAGCTCTGTTTTAAGAACGTATCTTCTAAATTCAAGATATACAGATTTCTAGACCAATAAGGTATTTTAACCTTCTAATAATTGTCGATGCATCAGCCAAATTCCATGTGATATTTTATTTAGATCATAATTTTACGACGCTTATGGAATTTTTCAAAAGGATTTTACCAACGCAATATGTAAGCCATATCACATATTAATTTAGTATAAAAATAGAAATTCAGCAAAATGAAAGAAAACAATGAAAACAGGTTTCCGTAGACCCGTCTTAACAGAACTCAATAAATACACATACCAAAATAAGTCATAAATATTTTCAAGGAAATAAGCAACTATATCCCACATTTCCGTCGTAAAACGATGTACTTGTTCCGTCTTTTCACATAAAATCGTGGAGACGTGAAATTCAATCCCATATTTATTTGTATTTCACGCTTGAAAGATGTTTGATGGAGGCTAGTAGGCAGAAAGTTCTGTGATAAAAAAGCCTTTATGTTCGGGACGTTAAGTTAAGGACCTTTCTCTTAATATATTGTTTTTGAAAACGAATACTGAGTTTAGTTACATACTTTGTGTCTTAATATTTAGGGTAAACCTCAGATAATTGCCCTACTTTTGAAATCTCTTAGTCTCTCTTAGTATAAAAAGCAAAATATTTTATTTGTAAAACTGGCAGTTATTTTGGTTTTTACCCGACTATGTAAAAAGGTTATCTACAAATTTATGAAAGTAAATATTTCCATAGTAAATTTCTAATCTTTGATATTGCCAGAGTATTCGCGATTTTTGGGGACTGTATATTTAGGGATATCTATCTCATAATAGGGGATAATAGCTTAATCCATATAAATTACATTTATGATACATTATGACTCACAAAACAAAACACCTATCAGATAAGATATTGAGTAAGAAGCATACTCATTCATCTTAAAGATACTGATACTATTGCTATTAAAAGAGTATGCTTATTAGCATGCGTAAGAGCACCTTTGAAATGAGCTTGCTTATTTCTAGCAATGCTTTGACACGTATGCTACTAAGTAGCAATTGCTCAATAATGGCATGTTTTTGTGCTAATAATGAGCATGTGTAACGACACCTTAATATTTGCGCTAAGCGTTCCAAAATTGATCTGTAATCACTTTACCAATGTCGTATATTTATTTTTCAAATAAAGCAACAACAGTTGAGTTAGATTCAATGTTGATATGAAATGTTATTAACAGCTCCAAGAAATATTAACAAAAAAGCCAAAGCGTTACGAAGAAAACTTTATATTTACATAAACGTACTTTATTTACATTTTAAACGCTACTTTGTGGCTTTCAAAGATATATAATATAATGTTTCCGATTCTACTTAAACTTATTTTCGCAGAAACCGTGGCGTGGCGTGGGCGTCGTTATATTTCAAAAGGTTAAAAGTTCCAAAACAACAATATTGTTTAGATTTTCGGGGTTTCATCATGGTTTTATTAGTCAATTTAAGAAAATTCTGACTGAATTTCAACATCATTATTTTTTTAAAATTACCTCCGTCTGCCTGACCGCCATTTCTTCTAATGGTAAATGATGATTAGGTCGAAGATGTACGAGTACCATGCTTACCTAGGATTTTTTCAAAGTCAAAAACATACCAAAACTCAGGTATTACACTTAAAAAAAAATGAAACAACAGATTTCAAATAGCACACTCTCGAACCAAATCATTTTATAACTGAAGTAAGATATTGTTTACTAAACCTAGCTTATATTCTATTCTTAAGACAATGCAATATTACAGCTATGTAGGTCTGACGAATGCACTAGGGCGTCTCAGTGCCCTCGCCGTAACGACTTGCATCATTCACCTGCACAAGGTAGGTACTAATATGCCACAGTGTATGTAATACTTTCTTGTAAGTACGACATAAGATCTAGGTCTTCAAGTATCTGATATTACAATACAAAAAAGTTAAATTAAGCTAATGGACTATATTTTATGGAATTGAATTGGCTACAAAGTCATTCACAGTCAATGAGATTTTATCTATAGAGAGATTACACTCATTGAATATGAAGTAAAAGCATGGAAAATCTCAGTTCTCAGCAGTTTCGAGGATAAGACAGCATTCTTAAGGTCTTTTAGTATCTTGGCCTTATTGTATACCTTGGTGTTGCACTTGCTAAACACACAGGATGGCATTGTCATTGTTCATAAGTCACGACACGCGTCTAACAGCGTTGCCGGACGTGTCGCGACTGAAGACGAGTCGGGCGATTACCTTACTTGAGGCTCGCCACACAGAGACTGAGAATACCTATCTACGTATCATTGCTCATAGTCGTAAATTTTTACGCTTCGTCATGATATTAACATTGACACCCTTTGAATTTAAATATTTAAAAATTCTGAACCACATTTTTTGCTTAAACCGATCGTTGGAGCGCCACCTATGCTTGAAGGAAGCCATTACTCAGCTGGCCTCATTATAGGTTCTTAAGTCTGACGAGAGGTGTTGCACTTCTGTAAATGTTTAAAGTGTGGTTCGCAGACTTTTCATACTCCACGTGACTAGCCTCAGTAGTCGAATTGGTAAAGGCTCTCTAGAACTGATTATATTTGTTTTGGGGTTGAGTCCCGCCGGATGTTAAAATTTCTGAACTTCTAAACATTTTTATATCATTAATTGCAGGAAACAATAAAAAAAATATTGAACAATTGAAAATCATGTATGACAATGACAACGTACTAAGCTAATCACACTGAGACATTTGATATATTCAATAACATCAAAAATTGGAATGTAACAATTGCACACTACTGCTTGTCAGACAATAATTAGTAAAAATGTACTATTTCTCTATGCAAACACTTTCAAAGAGTTCATATACTTGTAAAGTGCGTATAACATTTATGCAAAATGCTTTAACATCCCTTTATACAACTTCCTTATTTTAATTCAGTTAAAAAATGTAAACAAGCTGTCAGCTAAATTAAAAAAGTCCATCAAATGCAGGCAGTCGGTAGCATCACAAATATGCGAATATCAGCAGTAAAGGCTAAAAACTAAATTGAAAAGCGTCGTTAAGCTTTGAAATCCAGTGAGGATTTATTTTTATTTTCATTTCTCTCTACCTGTTTCAAACATAAAACCATTGGAAAATTACGTTTCCAGTTACTGAATTGTGCAAATAAATGTACATATTTCAATTTACATACTTTTATGTATTTAACACAGGGTTAATTTTAATCATTTAACTGAATATAAATCAGTTATGGTCTACAACGTTTGGAGAAAAAAAACAGCTGTTCTATACGAAAAATTAATTAGAGATCGACATTTTTGTCATTTCCGGCCGGTGGAGCCGAAAAGTTCTCGAGAGACGAACCGGCAAGCGCAGCGCAGCCATAAGGTGGATAGAAGACCTGATACAAGAGACAGGAAGACGCTGGATGCAGGCCGCTTCCAACCGGTCTTTTTAGAAATTCATGGGGAGATCTATGTCCGGCAATTGACACTTGTGACTGAGATTATGATGATGATGATTTATAGTAATATGTATAGAATGTATTGCGAATTACCAAAATATTAGAACAAAGTACCACCAGAGCCACAAGGTGGATAAATGACCTGACAGGAAGACGTTGGATGTAAGCCGAGCGACAACCGGTCTTTTTGGGATTCCATTAGGAACTATCTCCAATCGAGTGTGACTGATGCCACAAGAGGCCCACTGTTGATAATGATGACGATGTCGACGCAGGAATCGAAAAATCAAAAGCTCGAATTTCTAGCTTTCTTAGCTAAAATTTCAAAATAATCCCGTTTATAAAAGCACTTACATTATTTTCCGTATCATAAAATAAGGAAGTTTGTTAAGAAAAAGAAATAATATGGCATTGACGGCGCCGTTGTCCTTATTTAATTATTTTGTTAAATAAGCAACACAATCGATACGGATTAGTATCAGTAGTTCGGTTGCTAGTCCGGTTAACCGAACTACTGATATCGTAACGTCAGTTACAATTTTTTACCACGGAAGTTCACATTCCAAACAGGCTAAATAAATTGGGTCACGGTTACTATTCGTAATTCGTAAGAAAAATTTATGGGTTTGCCATTGAGAGTAAATGTAGCTTCAAGCAAAAGTTAGGGTGCTTTTTCACCATTATTAATATAAGCTCCTTTACGAATGCATTTGTAGTCGACCAATAGAGGATCACATGATCGTAATTTCTCAATTAACTAGTTATCTAGCGACAAATTGAAAATGTACTACAACACACTCAATAATGTTTTTCAGCAACCTCAATTATTTACTAGACCCTAGCCGTGACAATATCATCCTAAGATCTTCGTAAACACTGTAATTTAAATACATCTAAACGATAAAATTAATTTATATCTATGTCTATAAATAATGTTCACCTGTTCGGCGTCCCCATCCAAGCTATTCCTTATCTCATTCCATGGTTTAATATTATTTTCTTCATTAGAGTCAGCCCACTCTATTACTACGCCATCTGGCTAGGCACAGCGCTAAGAATACCAGATGTTAACCATACGAGTATTGCCGACCTATGTCGTAGCGACAGAACACTCCTATAAAAATCTATATCTTTGTGCTCCGCGTCTTGTAAATTAAACAATAAATGCCCAATGAAAGCGCATGATTTTGAAAATAAGAAGTCTCATTGGTTGCCGCCATTACTGTTTATTGTGAAACGGATTTAATGTAAACTTTGTTTGCCATTTAGTGTTATGTTAATTGAATTGTTAAATTCTCAGCAAAACATGGAACTTTTTCAATTAGGCTACGAAACAACGAAAGAAACACATTAGCAAAACAAGCTTCTAAACTGAAACTTCTCGAATTTGTGAGTTAATTCTATTAACTTCGAGCAATTAGATGAGAATTTGCTAATTGGGTAAATTAATGATAAATTAGCAGAGTAATGAACGCGCGCGATAAATAATATTGATCATTTGAAACTGTACATTAACACTACTTAAACTACACTACCTACATGTATATCGATCATTCATGTTTACACATTTTTTTATAACTATTTATGACACTTGGTAAATAAGTTGTATTTATTCTGAGATAAAATATAATTTTCTTTGATATTTAAAATATTACTTTGAAACTCTCTCTCTCTCTCTCTCTCTGTTTCCTGAGACCTACAATCTTGGAATTTTCAAGGCTAGAGTGAATAGATATCTTCTAGATCGACGAGCTCCATCCTCGGCCACACCGTCGCTTAACATCAGGCGAGTTGGTGGTCAATCTATCTTCTATATTAAAAAAAAAAAAAAAAAAAAAACTGTGAGTATTGGAATGCTGCTAATATGTATGTATTGTGTGTCAGTCAATTAACCGCTCACTTCAAAATATATACGAAAACGTACTAATGTGTGCACAGCAAATTAAAAAAATGACTGTTGCAAGAGACGCTACATTCAAAACAAAAATCTTTACTATCATTGCCCATTAGTATTTCAAAGTAAGTACAGGGATTTTATAAAACTGTTTTTTTTTTAATGCAAGATAGATCTACGATTGATCACTAAATCGCCTGATGTTAAGCGAGGGTGTGGCATTTTTAATTTCAAAGTTTTATTGCAATCAGGGTATTAAATAAAAACTCTGGACAAACAGTGACAAGGTAGTTCTATTTTATTTTTTTCGTGTCCGAGCCGACCAAAGTACAGATAAACGTTTTTAGTATGTTATACGTAGGTATACCTATAATAAGAAAACATTCATTGATTATATATATATATATATTATCCAACGTTTAAGAGCTCTTGGCTCTTGTCTTGTCTTGTTTGTCGGTCCTATGCGTGTCCTTCTGTCGGACTTTCACCTCCGTGTACGACATCAAATTCGTCTTTTCCTTTATTTGATCTGTTAACATTCTTGTCGGTCTTCCCGGTCCTCTTTTCTTCTCAATCTTATCCTCTTGAATTAATCATTTCGCACGAAAAGATATATCACTAGATATATCTTTTCGTGTGAAATGATAAATTCAAGAACTAAAAAAATTAATCTGATTAAATGATTTTCTAGAAAATCTAAAAAACTTTGATACGGTGATAAAATACTTCGCTTCTGACTCAGTTGGCAGTATGTCTGCTTACCGAGCTGTATGTCGTGGGTTCGATCCCCACCCTGGGCAAACATTTGTGTGATGAGCATGGATGTTTGTTCTGTGTCTGGGTGTTCCTATGTATCATATGTATATATTTACAACAAAAAAAAAGTATATATGTATTCTATCAGCCATCTAGTTTCATAGTACAAGCTTTGCTTAGTTTTGGCTAGATGGTGTTGTGTGAAATGTCAACAAATATTTATTTATTCTTTCACTCGAAAGTAAAAATTGGTAAGCATACTTTGTTACGCATTTAAAATATCCGATATTAAATTAAATATTTCCCAATAAAAAACATAGAGTGGAGTGGTTTCCATTCGCGACGGGAGGGGACAGGTTGGGGTGGTATCTACAAGTATGCTTATAAATTATTCGAAGGCACTCCGATGCCGTCCTTTGTTACGGTGTTTCAACGGGCACTCAAACTGTTTATTCAGTTTCTGTCAAATCACAAATCCCATTAGCAAAGGGAAAGGAATAATTATAAATCAATAATATGTACTCTAATGTTTTAATTGTAACGCTGAAAAACATTTTAAAAGATGTAGTACTAGTAGTAATAAAACCTATTACACCAACTGAAAAATATATATATTCTAAAGATATTTTAAAAAGCAAAAAAAAAACAAGCTGATTTTTATAGCTCCAATCATTAAAGATATGACCAGTGAATTCGTATAATTGGTTATTTTTTTAGGGCAGAAATCAGATTTCTCCTTATATGTAACGCAAATGTGCGCTAAATGAGTGAACCCACGTATAAAAAATCTTGGAAACAATGTTGCTGTTTTTTAAAATTAGGTAACATATAAATACCATCTTAATAGAGTTATATTTCATATGCTTATTCACAGTAGTGATGTCGTATAACAAACATTTTTCGTTTGAAGTAAGTAATAGTAATACACTTTAGTACATATTTCTTTTCTTCGACTTACAGTATATGCAAAAAAATGAAAATAAAAGAAACACGTTACATTTTGATCGATATCTGTGTCCTTGACATTCCGTTCATGCATTGTATTATTCATAATGTATTCCGTACCTGTGTTCTGCAAGCGGCCACTTTCTGCAAAGAAGCATCCACGAAATCAGAAAACTCCGTTTTAATAATCCAAATGTACAGAAACACTGACACTACAGTTTTTTTTTCTCGTAGTGGCGGTCGTAGCGCGACGTAGCCGACGTAGAGGCGTCGTAGCGTACGTAGCGGCGCGCGCGGACGAAGCGACTGCTCTCCGTATGCCGACACGAACACGGACATTCGAATGCAGTACACTCGAAATGCGCAGATTCTTCCAGGAACTAAAAATATCACATCTATAAACTTTTGTGTTTGTAATATAATGAAGAGATTATATGACGAATGGATACGTGAAATGATTGACGATTTTGATATTTAGGTTTTTTTTTTAATTCTTAAGTATCATTTACTAGTTTTTTAGTCAATCTTCTTGTTTTTCTTTTAATAAGATTTGCTTGTTACAATATAGTTCACAAAATCCAGTTTTCACGTTTTAACATACACCAATTACTTGGCCTCAAAAATATACAGATTACTTGAAAAATATATCCGCATTTGCTTTTAGTTATATACTAGGACGCTACATATCAAAACGCAACTACAACTAACAACTAGTTATATAAACAGCGTGCGTTTCATCGCAGATTTCTAAATTTTCCAGGTATTATGAATAGAGTAATAAATTAGTCACTGATTAAGTAAAATCGTTATGTTCTCATGATGGCCATTTCCAAATATCTTCAGAATAGATCTAATATTTTAATCTTTGATAAAGACAATCAAGTATTCATCATCATCATCATCTCAGCCACAAGAAGTTCACTACTGCACATAGGCCTCATCCATGGATTTCCAAAAAGACCAGCAAAATTGAAGTGTGGCAGGGTACATAGCACGTAGAACTGATGGCCGATGGGGCTGTAAAGTGGAGGCCGGCAAGCGCAGCGTGGGAAGCTCAGTCACAAGATGGACAGGAGACCTCATACAAGAGGCAGGAATACGCTGGAAGCAGGCCGCTTCCAATCAAGCACTTAATTACTTTCTTTTATTTATTTTATTATTGTACAATAAATTATTTTAATAAAAAAAGTAAAACGCGAGTATCTGTAGTTTTCCCGTAGTCTGTACGTCAAGGAGTGTAGTCTCGCGCAGGCGCGCGTGACGTCAGCGCGTCCCCCGCCCCGCGCGCCGCCGCACGCCTGCACTCGGTGTACGCCGTCCGTCTCCGGTATCCGACATTTGTCATAGATCATAAAACTGGGGTCAGGTAGGTGCTATCAGGTACACTGCATAAGGGGAAATACTATGGTTTCTGTATATTGCATGTAGGTAAAGCGATTCGCTGGTATTTTTACATGTATCTGTTCACAGTTGTGATCAGTATACAAACAACGTGTTTTATAATATTCAGATAGTAGTATTCTTTGTAAGATATTTATTATATGTCGTAGTCTAGAAAAGTAGGGTCAGGCTGAAGAACAGATTATAACTACTATCAGATAAACTGTACTGATAACAAGTTTCTAAATTTATTATATAGGCAACAATTCTGATGTATTATTAACCGAATTTATTAACTAAATTAGATATGACAACTGTAGTTGTTCTAAAAAAAAATATCAGTCTCCGATGTTCGAAATTTTGCTTTGTATTTGAGGACAACTGGTATTTGTGTAAAAATTTGCATCGCAATATCTTGTAGAATAGCATAATGCACAAAGAAATACGTCAGGTAAAATTATGTAAAATATACGCCATAGAGCCATTAAAAATTGTGAAATTCTAATAATAATTTGACCTGACGCGCATAAGACTGAAATGTTTGTTGTGGGAGGTAAAATACACGCACACGATAGATCTGTTAAAAGTTGATTAATTTCACTTCAAATTCTTTTATCTATATTATCCTCTCTCGTTTGTAGGGTTTTTAGGGTGGAAAGTATAAGTTAGACATCTTTGAAGTCTTTTAATAATAATTAATATTGGGTTGGGTCAAGGGTCGGATACAGAAGGCAGTCATCCTAGACACGGCACGTATTGTCAGGAGTTTCCTCTCTCTGTAGCCCCTACCACCGGCAGCTTGAGCCCCGCCCCGCTGCCGGCGGCACCCTAGTTTTAAGTTTTTTACAATACATATTTATGTTTCTTTTTTTATAAGTTTATATTGGTGTTGTAAAAAAATTAAAATTAAGATTATAAATAAAGAAATGAGATGTTAATATTGATAATTTTGATTTCTTGTCATTTTCCACTACATTTATAACTAACTAATTTGCTAGTTGATTCATTCAAGCTAGAATTGTCTGGAAATTTGGTTCTTAGCGTCGCTTTTGTGCTCATGTTTTTATTAATTAAACTTACTTTTGTGGTGTTATTATTTGATTAATTGATTAATGCAACCGACCAACTCAGAATTTGAGGACACCCAGGCTGGTCAGACAATTGGCTTAATAATATCGTGAACGCCTGTAGAATAGAAAAGTGAATGTATGGGATTGACATTAGCTTACGAAATTTCACATGGCGTGAGTCACAGTAGCTAATAATTTCAAAACGTCAGCGTTTTTAGTAATAGAAACGTTTTGATACGTTTGGCACTTGGCTAAAGGCCGATAAGGTCACATATATACTGTGCACTGTGCAGTGGCGGTCCTTTGCCGGACTTCACTGATATATGTGTGAACTACAAAGTGACCTTATGCCTGCTCAATCGGATTTTGAGTGATAATTGCCGAAGAATCGTATTCTTCGGCAATTAACACTCAAAATCCGCTTGTATATTGTTTTGTCTAGTATTCTTCCGAACATCGCTGTTAATTTGTAGGGAAGTGAGTACAATATCGGAGTGACATCGATGACGGAGCGGGTCCCCGCCTCGTAGGTCACCGCTCGAAGGACTGAGACGGAGGGTACGTCACGCGATCACGGCCGCATTTCTGTTAATAGCTCCCAATCTTGGCACTACGCCTGTGGTGCAAGGGGAGAGAGACCGACGAGCGGAATTCAATATTTCCTGTTTTCAATCGACTTCAAAAAAGAAGGAGGTTCTCAATTCGACTGTATTTTTTTTTATATGTGTTACCTCAGAACTTTCGACTTGGTGAACCGATTTCGATATATTTTTTTTTATTTGAAGCTGGTGCTTCCCGTGTGGTCCCATTTCATTTATTTATTTATTTTAATTTCAATTTTAGTTCTGACAATGGCATCCATGAGAAGTCGGTTGCTTCAGTTTTTTAAACTATAATTATTATCAATTATAAAGTTAATTAACTACATATCTCGAATATTTACACAGTTGATGGGTAACATCTCCTAAACAATATTTGAACAGATTCCACCCATTGAAAAAGCTACGTAAGGTAATCAAAAATAGACAATGATGGACAATGCTGAATCTATTCAGGTAAAGCTCATTCTTAGTTTTATTTTAGTGAAGAGTTTTGACTCCACGAGGTAGAAGGATAATTTTATAGTCAGTAAACTGTTCCAGTTATTTTTTTTATGGAAAAACCAGGCCTGTAGATAGACGAACCGCGAAAGCAACGTCGACATCGAGAAGGCTAAAAGTCGTTTAGCTATTTCAATAAATGATGAAATAAACAGACTTTTTCAAATGAGAGAGCCGAAAAGAAACTGAAAAATAGCCTTCTGATTTTCTGCACTTGAGATTGTTTTAGAAAATAAAAAGCTTAGACATTAAATGGCTTACTTTTAACCCACCGACTCCATTAACATTTAAAAAGCTTACGTGTTCAAATAAACGCCAAGTACTCCGGCTTTTTCATTAAAGAGCGGATTTATCCATCCGACTGCGACAAATCCATAACAAAGACGTCACATTCATCGCGACGTATGTCACATATCTCGTAACTTGCGCCCCTCAACCCTATACAAAGGGTCAGTGTAACAGCAGGGGTCCAATGACAACCCCAACAAAAGGGGCTCCTACCCTCTATATGAGCTCCATAGAATTCCGCTTAGATGCGTTTCCTCGCTACATGTTGCGATTTTGTCAAGAATTTTGTTTTGTTTTGGAGCAGGGCTCAGTTTGCTTCAGTGAAGGTAATGTCAGACCAACCGAGTTTCTTATTCTTTATTTATTTATCGGTAGGTTGACTTTCTTCTGAAGATTACTTTCAGTTTTTATGCTGGTTGTTATTTTTAATCTAACCTCCTGCACTGACTTTGACCATGAGCATTATTGCGCGCGTTTATTTGCCAGCTCTTGTATTATTTGCCGTAGCGTCACAGTACGCTGCTGTCATAAATGTATGTAATACCAGACAAAATGTGGGATATTCTTCTTCGGAAGATTTTCCCACCGTGCTTCAATAAAAGCTTATTAAAAGGGTATAGCTCTTCGGGCTTGCAAAACAACTACAATGGCACTGATGTCCATAGGCGACGGTTATCACTTACATCATACAAGCAGTCTGCCTGTTTCCTGCTCTTTATATAAAAACTAGAATCAAAATGCCGGACTACAGAAAAGCATTTATTGCAGTCTAATTTACGATTTCGTTACGCTTGATACGCTGTTGAGTGTACGGTTTTGTGGGAGTTTCGTAAAATCCCAGTAAAAGATTATAAATGCGCATTGTAAAATCGATAGATAAGCTCTTTATTGTATAGGTATACCATTAAACAACTACAATATTACAGATAACTTACAAAACTAGTGTGATAACAGGCGGCCTTATTGCTAAAAGCGATCTCTTCCAAGCAACCGTGGTATGGAGATCAATTTATAGGAAAAGTTTAAAGAAATCGCTTGTTTATTACGAAAAAGTTCGTTAGAAGTTACGAAAAAACGCTTTTTTTTATAATGTATAAAAAAAATACAAAAAACTATAGCCTACGAGTATGACACTCAGGTAGTGAAGACGAATCTAACGACATCTCGCAAATCAAAATCGGTCAAGCCTATAGAAACATAAATACATATATGCATACATATAAACATACATATATACAAACATACATACAATCGAAAAACATAAAACATATACAGACAAAACTACACCAAAGTCAATCAAGATTTTATACAACATTAGATAACGTACATTACATAAGCATATATCCATAAAACCTTATTCTTAGCCAGCAAGATAAAAATCAACGTTACAGACGTTGAAGCCATCAATTAAGATCAGACGAGATTTTAGTCACCCCATTTATTTCGCTGTTATTTAATCCCTATGAAATCCCTCCAGAACCATTCAAACGCATATTGTATTCTCACTCTATTTTAGTTTTCATCGTTCCCTTGTATTAATCACTCGTAATCCTATTTTCAACAGACTTCAAAAAAGGAGGAGGTTCTCAATTCGACTGTATTTTTTTTAAAGTTTGTAACCTCTGAACTTTCGGCTGGGTGAACAGATTTTGATGATTATTTTTTTATTTGATAGCTGGTGCTTTCCGTGTGGTCCCATTCTATTTGGTCCAGTTCTGACAATAGCATCCATTATAGGTCGGTTGCTTCAGTTTTTTAAACTATAATTATATTTAAATAAGATGTCCTATGGAAATTTTAGAGCCTAATAATATAATTATAGTAAAAAAAATGAAAAATCGACTTCAATGCGCACACTCTCGAACAAAACTCTTTCGTTTACTTATTTATTTACCGGGATGGACTAAATGCTTGTTAAGAGGTTATCATTTTGAGTGTACCTGATTTCTTTTTCTCAAAAAAATAGTGGTCAAGAAAACATGACGTTATTTCTTTTTTTTTTTTGCTGAGAAAACGTCATGTATTAAATTATGTATACTACAGTTTATATTTTACTACAGGTACTTGATTACCTATTATGTGCTTAGGACACTTATTCTTTTGGGGCTTGTATATTTATTATTTTATATATGAAAGGCTTTTTAACATGAATTGGCTTAGATTTTATCTACGATGAAATACTGATCGCATGACTGGAATAGATCCATCAAAATACAAACGGATATTTTTCGAAACATCATAGAAACACCCCAGTTTTGTTTATGCCCATCGATCAAGGAAATTGGTACTTATCTGTGTTCAGGCACATATAGCACTTATTTGTACAGGGTGTTCATAATGAAAATTCTTTGTACTTGACGTTATGATAAACTACATATTATCACAAAATACTTAATAGTACACATACAGAAGACTCATAGAAGACATACTAAAGTATAAAAAACTGATACAAACGACTTCAAAATACGCAATGTCGTTTATTGGGATAACACATTATTTTCCGTTATTATGTTTAAAAAAAATATTGGTTGTCTGTAAAGTCGGTTTACGGACGATAGTTTAACGTGACAACGTCATAACAAAACATTGATGAATTATGATGATGATGATGATGTAACGGGATAGTGAGCGTAATGGGACAATAAGTCATCCTTTTTCGTGCGTGCAGCCGGCGTTCATCGATTTATTAGACGTTGTCACGTCAAAAACCAAACTTCTTAACCGAGTTTGATGTAATTTCTATGGAACCAATCTAAAAGAATATCCTTTGAAATAAAAAAATTCCAAATCGGTCGAATCCAAATGATAAATGACAGAGTTTGAAGTAACAAAAAAATACACCCAACCGAGTCCTCCTTTTTTGAAGTCAGTTAAATAAAGTTTATTACACTTAGAAAATAGAGATTGGTTTTTTTATTTGAAAGGATATGCATATGTATGTACTTCCAGATTGGTCCTATAGAAACATCATCAAAATCTGTTTAGTAGTTTGATTTTAAAACAAAATAACTGGAAAATTATGTCATCCAAATACATATACGAAATAACGTACTTTGAAGTCTGCTGTTCTAGTTTTTTTATATTATAACATGGATGTTACTTGTATCCCATTACATTTGTAATTTTGTACCCTATTATATAACGGTTACCCTGCGCCGAGTTCTTAAAGGAACTCGACACGCGTTCATGTAATAAATAAATAAATAAATAAACAAATAAATAAATAAACAAATAAATAAATAAACAAATAAATAAATAAATAAATAAATAAATAAATAAATAAATAAATAAATAAATAGATAGATAGATAGATAGATAGATAGATAGATAGATAGATAGATATATAGATAGATAGATAGATAGATATAGATAGATAAATAGATAAATAAAAAAAAATATTTGGGTCATTTCACACAACACCATCTAGCCCAAACTAAGCAAAGCTATGTTATGTCATTCTATAGAATACATAATATGTTGTGTATGTATTTACAACAAAAAAAGTATATTTTTTTGTTGTAAATACATACATAAGATACATAACACCCAGACACAGAACAAACATCCATGCTCATCACACAAATGTTTGCCCTGAGTGGGGATCGAACCCACGACCTACAGGTTAGTAGGTAGACATACTACCAACTGAACCATAAGGCCAGTCGCAGTAATGAAGACGTATTGTGGACCTCGGCCGCCGCCAATTACTGACTGACAGTCTAACTTTGAGATAGGTACGAATGTATGTGCAATACTAAATAGGATGTGTCGAATTTACGTTGCTAACTAATTATTAATGTAGGTGTATCTAGCTGACAGTTAGGTACACGAAATGCTACTCGCACAGGGAATCTAAATTGTACCTTCACTTTTGGGTAAGGTACTTATCTTCATGTTTTAGATGAAGATAGTTTCATTCATCCAAAAACCTTAGTTGCTTTGCATAAAATATGCATGTAAGTTTCTTTTTATATATGTTTACGTAAGATGTTAATAAAAAAGGTACATATGTTATGTTATGTTCGTCACACGAATAAAAAAAAATTATAGAGAACGCAGACAATCATTGTAAAATTAAAATGTGTGAAAATTTTGCAATTCTAACTATATTACTTATATACTTATCAAATTGATAATCTCCCTTTTTTGAAGTCTATTAAAAATAATGTCAAAGTTATACTAAATTATCTACTGTATTCAATTAAAATTTACGAGTTAGTATTAAATTAATTTAATTTAATACTAACTCGTATTTTTAAGTACATATAATAATACATGTAAATTCTTGCTTGCAGATACTTTATTAAAGCTTGCATATTCATTTCGAAAAATTATGTCTAAATACTACTAATAAAATTTTAAACCTGTATTTATTTAACTAAAAACATACGTGTATAATGTACTTCAAACGGTGAAGGAAAACATCGTCAGAAAACCTACATGTCTGAGAGTTCTCAATGATCTTCAAGATGTGTGAAGTCTTGGCAGACTTCACACACCCGCACTTGGCCAGCGTGACAGACTATGGCCTAACCCTTCTCATAATGAGAAGATGGCCCGCGCCCAGTAGTGGGACAGTTTGTATAAACAGGGCTAACAAAAAAATATAATCTACCAGCAGCTTTTCTTTTTGGCCATACTGTAAAAGTCAGTTAGGGGATTTGGGGGAAATCGTTTATGTAGGCGATAAGCTGACCCTCTGTCACTGCAAACCAATATTACATCTTACCCTCCAATCCCGTCTAGCCCTCTAATACCCTCTCTCTTCCACCTAACCCTCTAACCACGATCAAATGTGGCGTCAAACGGCCTCTTGGTCTTTGCTCTGCTTACCCCGAAAGGGAAAATATGCGAATGTATGTAAAAATCAGCAAGTACAATCTCTTAGTACCCCGATGTCGTTAAAACATTAGATCTATATAGTATAGTATATAATATAGTATATATACAAAATTATAAAGCACGTATACTAAGTTTAAGATAATCTTTATACTCATCACTAACAATTTTACTATTGACACAAAACGACGATTTATAACAACAAGTACAATAATAACCTACTTTTGGCTTAGTACATGTATAAAAAGAACCTAATTAAAGCTTTAAGTATCTACTTTACGAAAAATACGCCGAAAAAGAAAGTAAATTTATGGCACTCGCATTTTTTAGATATTTTATAATCTTCCCACTTCAAATATTAATTAATTTTTACATAGAAAATCCGGATAAAAAAATCGCAAAAAGGTCATTTTGTAATAACATCCCAGAGACAAAAATTCGTTGTTTGCGTTTCCTTAAAGTTTCAAATGAAGTGTCCTAAAACAACAGTCCGGGACTATCACATTTCGCTGAGGACGTCCAATTTGTCTCGCTGTACGTCCATTTCTCGAGCTCTGACAAAGAAAGGAAGGAAGATACTGTTTTTTTTTTTTTGCTGACTTTTTTTTGATAATCTGAAAGATATTTGGTTCAGATGGAGTTCAGTTAAATTATTTGGTTTTAAGTCCAGTGGTACTCAAACCCAAATAATACATTTTGACTGGACATTGACGTGATGTAGTGACAGCACGTCAATGTCCAGTCTGTCAAGGCACCAGAATTTGCATGAGACTCATTTTTGACCCCTGATTCTGGACACCTTCGGGCCCATAAAGAAGTATCTCCTTTACCAGTTCCATTATTCAGCTGTTTTAACACTCCTTTATTATGGTCAACCTGTATGTAATGAATTCTAAGGTAACTAATTTAACCATCTTCCAAGGATCGTAGCGTCATGAAAATTGGCAGCTGTATGTAGTTATGATGACAATATAATAATATGGTACTGTCGAACTGATCTGATGATGGAGCCGGAAGATATGAACTAGAACTTCATGATGGAACATCGTATCATAGCTATGTTTGGATTTGTTAGAAAAGTCTTGTAATGAACTTTGACCACAATCATTTCTAGCATATTTTTAGTTTTTTAAACTGTAATTTATTACCTATTTTCTTCTATCGATATGTATATGTATGTATATTTCCATATTACAGCCTATAGTCAAAACGGCATGATCGATTTTCATGTACGAGGAGTTGTTAGATTTGTTTTTACTCCCTTTCTTAGGCATTTTTTTGTTGTTAATAATAGTCAAACTTTCGCAATAATTAAAAATTAAAAAACACTGTTTCGTAATCTCCAACGAACTTTTTCGTAGCTAATATTTATTTTATTTATTTAGTTTATTGGTACACGAACAGAATACAGTCTTTACAATTTTCACAATGTACAATTAATAATTTGGACCTAAACTATATTCCTTAAATGACCTAAATAACTAAAGATATTATTATAAATAAAAAACATATTACAGATAAAAAACAGAGCTCAGGTCACAGTCCCAAGGCAACGTTCCCAAAATGTATAGATAACATGTTATAATTACAATTACAATAATAATATTTTCAGTTTCAAAAGTAAAAGAAATAAAAAGAAAATTGGTAACATCACTTGATTAAATTAAATTAATTAAACTTCATCATCATAATCATCATATGCAGCAAACACAATATTTTTAACGTCTTGTTTAAATTTGTAAATTTTTTGATTGATGACATCAATTGAATCATATTGTTTTTTTTTGATTATTCATTGTATTGGCGACACATTCTTACTATAGGGTTATAGAAAGAAGTATTATTATTGTACACCCCTAATACGAAAGTATTTGCAAATCCATCGCGCTTTCTGGGCTTAATGTTTATGCTGATATTTGCAAGAAGAGATGGGCAGTCAATTTTTGAGTGTATAATTTTGTGTAAACAAACTAAATCTGAATTTAATCGTCACGTTTTGAGAGTTTGTGTAAGTGTAATAAGTGATTACTAGGATTATTCCACATTATGTTCATTTATAAATTTCAATAGTTTAATTAAATTAGTTCAAATACATTACGCAAAACGATCACTCAACAGCGTATCAAGTGGATCGAAATCGTAAGACAGACTGCAAAAATCGCTCTTTGCAATCGAGTAGTTTTTTTTTTATATAGGCAATTATTAAGTGCAGTAATGATTTTTTGACGAAATCGATGAACGCCGGCTGCACGCACGAAAAAGTATGACTCATTGTCCCGTTACATCATCATCATCATTTCATCAATGTTTTGTTATGACGTTGTCACGTTAAACTATCGTCCGTAACCGACTTTACAGACAACCAATTTTTTTATTCCTAACATTGCTTAGCAAAACACTGTGTATCTCTTTTCTTTCATCGTCCTCTCCGTGGACATCAACTGTCTGTAACAAGCTCTTTCAACCGATGATAGCCACTTTATCCGCGGTACCCGGTCACCGGGCGCAGCCACTATAACGCTATTGTCCGTTCGATAGCTATTTGTGATGACTTGTATATTTTGTGACTGGTACCCAATCGTTGATCTTGATATTGGAATTATATAAAACGTAAATGTAATGTAACGGGCACAAACACATATTTGATTTTTAATATCTTATTCAAAATTTCAGTTTTCTTTAGTTTATTCAAGTAAAATTTCATTTTCCTATTCAGTTTATTAAAGTTGTATATCTTTATTATTTAAGTTGTTTAGGTTATTTTAGTTTAGTTTTATTTAAGTACTATACTATATGTAATTACAATAAAATATAATAATTGTACAGTTGAAAGAGAACTATGTAACATTTAGGGCGCTGCTGTCCTTAGTTCTTTAGACGTTCTTTTATACTAAGATATAATGATATATAGACTAAATCAAAGCAAACGTGCTCCATCGTAGATCGCAACGCAAGCTGGCGGTAGAGTGTAAGCCTATTAACGAATTAAAAAGTATGCTAAACAGAGATTGCCGAGAGAACGGACACTCTGCCTCCCGCCAATCTTGGGTCCTCACCCGCTCCCCGCGCTCGCTCTGTCGTTTGACGGGCATTGGCGGCACGGTGCATTCACTTGTCAGTCGAGACAAGCGCGTTGTGGATTTTAAGCAGTCGAATTCCAATTAGTGTATGACAATCAGGCGATGACCATAACTTCATATGTGTGCGTGTATTATAATTATACAGACGTCAATTGAGTACTAATTAGCGCGCTGTTGTATGGAGTGTCCGATGTCCGTGTGGCTGGAGTTAAAATATGTATCATTTTTAACCGACTGCCAAAAAAATAAGGAGGTTCTCAATTCATCGGAATATTTTTTTATATTTTTAGGGTTCCGTACCTCAATAGGAAAAAACGGAACGCTTATAGGATCACTTTGTTGTCTGTCTGTCCGTATATAATGTTTTAAAACTTAATTAACTTAATTACATTTTACTTAGTATTAGCGTGTGTCAACTTGTTACATAATATGTAGGTAAGTACATCTGCCTCGGGCTGCCAAGATACCGGCTTTGCCGAGTTTGGGGCCCACTGTGAAACCATTGTATTATTTTAAATCTGACTGGAAATAAATCTTTACTTTACTTTAATTGCCACCAACTTCAAACGGCAAACATGTGAGGTAACCAGCACGTCTAAGAGTTGGGAGTTTCCACTAGAACCCCCAACTTCGTCCCCCTAGGGGGTCCAAGAAGAATTTGTTTTGCTCTGCTCTGACCCCCGTTTCGTAACATTGTTGAAGATTCCATAATCTGCTAACTCGCACTTGGCCATGACTTCAAGAAAGAAGATCCGCGCATTATAGTATGACAGTTTGTACCTACAAACAAGGCTGTAATCCGACATAGCGCGTTATTGTATTATTAAGTCGAGATTCAGAAAAGTTGTTCAGTAAACTTGAAATTTTCGACGTATCTGGAGTAAGACGTAAGTTTCAAATTTTAACAACTTCCTTCGTTCCGAACCTTTTGTCTCTTCAAATCAAGAAATAAGTTCAAAACAAAGACGCCTCTCGATTTACACAACGTCACAGCTGGAAGAGTAACTTTTCAATGTTCATTTTGTTTCACGTTCTGTATTACTTGATAAATATTCTAATTTTTACCTTACTGATCAAGAAAGATGTTAACAAAGTATGAAAGTAGGTACATTTATTATCGAATAATTTTTTTATATTTTTATAAAACTGATTGGAGGATGCTTTACTCGTACAACGATACAGAAACTATAATTTTACTATGGAAACTAACGTGGTTTTCACACAAAAATAAAAAACTACGGGTTACTCACGTCTGTTTTGAGTCGAACAAGCCGACGTCACGAGCACGAGCGGCACGTCGCAGTGCGAGGCGCGTGACCGACCAAAAGTGACGTTTGCGCTGCTCCTTTGAAAAAGACCGCCGAATGTGGTTAAAACTATACTTAGTCTGATTTTTCGACTCAAAACAGATGTGAGTGATCCGTAGTTTTTATTTAGAAACTAAAATAGCAATTTTTAAAATATTTGTCTGCTTGTCTATGTGGTGTAATTGATGGACACCGAAACTACTGAAAGGGTTTGGACGGAATTTGGCAGGATTAATACCTATACTATACCATGCCAATACCATGTAGAATGATGTGGATTTATTTATACAAAAAGCGGCAAAGAGGCCAACGGCTCACCTGATGGTAAGTAATTACCGTCGCCTACGGATAACTGCAACATCAGTGGCGTCGCTGTTGCTTTGCAACAAGAAACACCTCTCCGGGTAGGTGGTTGTAGACACCCTTATTAAATAGTTTTGTTGAAGCACGACAGGACAACCCTCTAAGGAAGGACATTTCTCATAACTGGCATACCTACTTATTCCAAAAATTTGGTAAAAATATTAGCGATCACGCATGACGCGCGAATGAAGTCGCGGTGTGCATCTAGTTAAGGAAATTGCTAGCTGCTAAACTGAGGCCTCCTCTATCGACTGCACTTGACAGTCTTATAATAAGCTGGTCAAGTTCTTGTCTTGCATAAATTAAATCATAGTGGCTCGATCGCTGAGGTTGATGATAAATAATTTGAGCCGGCAGCGCCTGCGATTGGATTGTAACGGATTCTAACGGAATAATTTGAGCCGGCAGCGCCTGCGATTGGATTGTAATGGATTCTAACGGAATTATTCGGAACGAAGAGAATACGATAACACAAATATGTAAGGTTATATGTATATGCATTTAAGATAATTATTTGACTCTAATTTGTCCATACAAAGGAAAAAACCTTTCAGTCCAGTCAGTCCCGTGTTTCGTTTTTAACGTTTTGCTTTTTATATAATTGAATTCATGAATGGCTGGTATTGAGATATGTAATTTATTTTAAATTGGGTGTCGTGCCACGCGCAAAGTAGGGCTACATAGTTGCACATCATGATTTATGTGAATTTAAAATAGGGATACTATGAACATACCAGTTAACTTTTATCTATCCAACGATACCCCACTATAATATATAGCCAATCGTATGAAACAATATTAATTAAAAAAAATATTTTAAAAACAAGCTTTTATTTAAATGCTCTAAAACGAAGAAAATTAATTTTATATTGATATAAATAAAAGCTTGTCGCGAGAACACAAACTTCTTTTTTTTTAAAGAACAAACTAACTTTAATTCTAAATGATTAATAATAATTCAAATGATAAGAACGCGTCTATTAGGTCTTTTGTTGGAATTAAATATTACATAGTAGATAGGTATGATGTTGTTTAAAATCTCGCGACAAGACAAAAAATTACTAGACTAAAAAAAGAGTGCTTGTCAAGACTATTCAAATGAGCCAAACTCTGTCGAGTTTGGACTCATTTGAATAGTTTTATCTCGCTTAGTTTAGGAGTTCCGATAGCCACCTTCCGACGCCATCTTGAGACCAGCTTCATGGTACCATATTATTGCATTGTCACCGAAGTTAGGTAAGTAAACCAAATTTCAACCTAATCTAACGACAGGAAGTGGTTCTAATTTAACTCGCAAGATTTGTCCCATACTAACAGGGCAAGTAGAATAAAAGCTTTTAAAAAGATTCATCGATGTTAGATAATGTTTAGTAGTAGAAAACTATATTATTTTATTGTATGTAGACGATAATATGGTAAGTAATAAAACGGAAATGGTATACTTTTCACTATCATTATCTCAGATATCAGATATACGTATATCATAAGAAGTCCACTGGGGATTTCCATGTGTTCACTGAGTTTCTCATGGAGAAAGTCTATCTTCAGCATTATTCGGTTGAATACTTTTCAAAATTGTACCAATCATCAACATGCATTGCATTTCTACGTCACCATAAAAATTCACCGACTGCCAAAAATCGATTTACGCAGTCTAACTTACGATTTCATTTTGATACGTTGTTGTGTATGTTTTTTGTGAAAAAGTATGAGTAAAATCACTGTAAGAGGTTATTTATATACGCATTCTTTAGAATAATTCTAGTAAAATCACTTATTTTTTACGAAAAAGCTCGTTTGAGGTTAAGAGAAAGGGCATTTTATTTTTATTTTGCAAGAGTTGTATTAATAGCAATATAGAAATAAACGTATATACATACATAATACACACACATACACATACATTTGCATACATACAGTCAAAAACATAACCCTCCTTCTTACGCAGTCGGGTACAAAAAAAACAATTTACCTACTTACTTACAACGCAAGCCACTGTAACTGGGAAACCTGCACCCAAGCGCAACCCTCAGTGGAGATTGCCAAGAACAAAATTAAAAGTAGGACAAAGAAGCTACAGTTTCCGGGGAAGTTTTGTTTACAAAAAGTTAAACAAAAAAAATAATATTACTAAAGACACCAAATTTTATGCCTAAAACAAAATTAAAACCTATCTTAACAGCTTAGGATACATGGAAACAGAAGAGTTGATACGGATCGTCAGCTAAATAAATACATACTTTTATCTGCAATAGTCAATAAAATTCATATACATAGATAAACACGACAATATTAATTTTATTTTTCTAGCTAATGTGATTAACAATACTAATAATTTTTCATTTTATTTTAATTTGATTTTGGGTAGTTTATTATTTAATTTTAACTTTCACTTCATTTATTTTATAAAGTCATCAAATAACAATTATTAAGCTGATCACACGAAGAGCCCTAGTCACCGCAACACAGGGAATCTTACTGCGGTGACTAGCGACTTAAATGACAGCAAAATCATTTATTTCTTTGTTAAAACTTAAACTTATAATTTGCAATGTATAATTTAGACAACATCTAAAAAGCTTGTCATATGTAAATACATATTTATTTGTATCAAAATAAATAAATTTATTATCTCTCCTCCACATACAAAAGTCGTCGCGTCCAATATTCAAAAATCGACATCGATTGAAAGCGCAGGCTGGCACCCCAGCGCTCAAGGCTTGTCTCATTCGATAACAATTTGCTAGAACCCTGATTTATGGAGTTAATACCCGACCCGTGGTTACTTAGCCGACGTTGCTGTATTTAGTAGAGGTTATTGGAGATGTAGATATGGAGGCCGGAAGGGCCGAGGAATCTTGAGAAGGGAAATGCAAACACTTGAACGAAAATTTGGAGTTCACCCACTCCTGCGTAAATATCTGCTTGTTAAATGAATTACTGGCTTACCGAAAAACATTACTTAACTTTGATCAACGTCTCAAATTCTCTGTCTTCTTTACGCAAGTGTTATATCACAAAGATTATAACTATGTAGGTATCTTACGTTACAGAAGCGTTAGATTGGCGCCGCTATCGACATAATATCTGTGGGCGCCACAGTATTTTTTCTTGAAATAGGTATCGAATGTGCACTCCGATCTAAATAGGTACGGCCATCCATAGCGTAGAAGTAATCGTCCAAAACGACATAAACAAAGTACCGCTGGCATCAGAATGAGGTCGCCTTTTGTCGCTGCTCTCTCGGATTTCGTTTTTGGCTTGCATATCCGTTCCTTTTTCCTTTTTACAGTGGCATATGACCTCATACAAGTGGCGGGAAGACGCTGGACGCAAGCCGCTTTCAATCGGTCTTTTTGGAAATCCATCATCATCATCATCTCAGCCATAAGAAGTCCACTGTTGGACATAGGCCTCCCCCATGGATTTCCAAAAAGACCGATTGGAAGCGGCTTGCATCCAGCGTCTTCCCGCCACTTGTATGAGGTCGTCTGTCCATCTCGTGGCTGGTCTTCCTACGCTGCGCTTGCCGGTACGTGGTCTCCACTCGAGAACCTTTCGGCCCCATCGGCCATCAGTTCTGCGTGCTATGTGCCCTGCCCACTGCCACTTCAACTTGCTAATCCGCTGTGCTATATCGGTGACTTTTGTACGTCTACGTATCTCTTCATTTCTGATTCGATCTCGTAGAGAGACTCCGAGCATAGCCCTCTCCATAGCTCGTTGCGTGACCTTGAGCTTCCTTATAAGGCCCATAGTTAGGGACCACGTTTCAGTGCCGTATGTCATCACTGGTAACACACACTGGTTGTAAACTTTCGACTTGAGGGACTGGGGAATATTGGACGAGAAGACGCTTTTAAGTTTCCCGAACGCTGCCCAGCCGAGTTGGATACGACGATTGACCTCCCTCGTAAAGTTGGACCTGCCTAATCGGACCGTCTGTCCTAAGTAGACGTATTCGTCAACAACTTCAAGAGTGAAGTTCCCCACAGATATTGGGGTGGGCACTACATGGGCGTTCGACATAACCTTCGTTTTGTCCATGTTCATTTTGAGGCCCACCCTTTGGGAAACTCTATTGAGGTCTTCGAGCATCGTACTGAGCTCTTCCATCGACTTTGCCATGACTACTATATCGTCGGCAAACCGAAGGTGAGTGATGTACTCGCCGTTAATATTAATGCCGAGCCCTTTCCATTCCAGAAGCTTATAGGCATCTTCCAAACCAGCGGTAAACAGTTTCGGAGAGACAACGTCTCCCTGCCTCACGCCTCTTTTCAATGAAATTGCCTCTGAGTTCTGGTCTTGTACTCGGACTGACATGGTGGCGTTGTTGTACAAGCACTTCAGCACTTCGACATACCGATAGTCAATACGGCATCGCTGGAGAGCCTCAAGCACCGCCCAGGTCTCGATCGAATCAAAGGCTTTCTCATAGTCCACAAACGCTAAGCAAAGGGGCAAGTTATACTCTTCGGTCTTCTGTATCACTTGCCGCAGCGTATGGATGTGGTCTATGGTACTATAGCCTTTTCGGAAACCGGCTTGTTCGGGAGGCTGGAAGTCATCAAACCTGCGTTCAAGACGATTTGTGATGACCCTTGAAAACAGCTTATAGACATGGCTCAGAAGCGAGATGGGTCTGTAGTTCTTCAGCAAAGTGTTGTCTCCTTTTTTTGAAGAACAGCGCCACCACGCTTCTGTTCCATGCTTCTGGCGTTGTACCTTCAAGCACGACGGAATTGAAGAGCCTCTGAAGGACTTTCAGTACCGGTGTTCCACCCGCTTTCAGTAGCTCTGATGTAATTCCGTCGTCGCCCGGTGCCTTGTTGTTCTTGAGCTGTTTCAAGGCCATCCTAATCTCGTACAGGCTGATGTCCGGGATATCTTCGGTATAATGTCGAGTCAGTTTGGCTCTTGGATCTTTGCCCAAACTGCTAACAGGTTTTGCGACCGATGTGTATAACTGTCCATAGAACCTCTCGATTTCCCTCAAGACTTCTGCTTTGGTCGACGCTATACTGCCATCTTCCATCTTCAGCTTCGTCAACTGGCTCTGCCCAATAGACATATCTCTTGCGAACACTTTGGAGCCTTTATTCCGCTCTATCGTCTCTTTAATACGATTAGTATTAAAGGTACGGATGTCGTGTCGCATAGACTTTGATATGAGTCTATTGAGCCGCCTATATGACTCGGCGTCACCGGAAGACTGCAGTTGCAATGAGCGTCGTTCAGCCATGAGGTCGAGGGTATGGCTCGAGAGCTTTTGCGGTCTATTTGTACGGTGGGGTTTATAAAACTTCGCGCCCACCGTACGGACAGTTTCCACAAACCTGTTATTGATCTCATCCACCGATGCGCAGCTCTCCAGGCACTCGAAGCGATTTGATAGTTCGAGCTGAAAGCTCTCGGGGTTTTGGATATGGGCGCGAGTGGGTCGGAGTGTAGACTTCATCATACGGGACCTCTCCAGTTTAACATTAATATTCAAAGTGCCTCGTACCATTCGGTGATCACTTCCGGTTTTAACCATGTTGATCACAGAGACATCATTGAATATTTGTTTCTTGGTGGTCAGGATGAAGTCTACCTCATTTCTCGTAGAACCATCGGGACTCAACCAGGTCCATTTCCTATGAGGTGGCTTCTGGAAGAAAGAGTTCATCATGAAGAGTCCCTCTTTCTCCAGAAAGTCGGCCAACCTCTGTCCCCTGGGGTTCCGTTGTCCATATCCAAATTGCCCCACTCTCAACTCACTTTCGCATTTCCTGCCCAGCTTCGCATTGAAGTCCCCCATAACAACATTAAAATAGGTCTCAGAAGTGTGTATGGCCCTACTAATGTCCTCATACATCACCTCCACCTCATCATCCGAGTGTGCTGAGGTCGGTGCGTATACCTGGATGACCTTCAACGAATATCTCTTGGATACTCTGAGTATCAGGTACGCAACCCTGCTCGATACACTGTCGATGGCAAGAATGTTGTTAACAAGGGACTTGTGGACGAGAAACCCGACACCACCTTGGGACTGTTGGTCGCCCTCCCGGTAGTATAGTAGGTTACCGGATTTCAGGGTTATCGTGTCCTCGCCCTCTCGTCGGACTTCCGATAACCCCAGGATATCCCAATGTAACCTACTCATTTCTTCTTCCAGCTCAGCTAGCTTCTCGTCTGTCCTCATCGTACGAATATTGTGTGTTACCAGGGCCAGTCGTCGTTTATGCAGGGGGTGGTAGCCGGATCTCTTCCGGAGATTCTTAGCACCCCTTGCTCCGCCGTGACCTGGACCGCTACCGTAGTCCGGAATAGCGGAGCTGCCGGGGACTGGGGGCCTGGTATTTTTGTCGTCTGTCATAGGGGGGGTTTTGCCATTACTCGCCACGCTTGGCATGCGGGTTGGCGAGCGCAGTGGGTAGCGTTTTCCGCAGAGGATGCTGCTGCCCATCTCTGGTAGTATTTCCCTTAGCCGGTTCTTACGGCACCCACGGGAAGAGAGGGGGAGGTACTATTCTAAGCCGGTACCCCACGGCCAATCCATAGGGGAAGCCTATGTCCAGCAGTGGACTTCTTATGGCTGAAGAGTTAGGTTTTGTTCGACATTTTGATGGACCTTTCTGGTAAATGAAATATGTATACATACCTACAGGTATCATATTATTGTATTCATCAATATATATTATTGTATCATATTATTGTATCATTTGTCTTTTAAAGTTACAAAAATATTAAATCATACATAAATAAATACACACCAACTGTCCCCGCTCCGCACTGCCACGCCACATGTCGCTGCACCGTTTCGCTCCGCACTACCTTGCCTTGCCACGTCTCGCCCTGCCTCGCCCTGCTTTGGCCGCCTTGCATTTTCTCTCCTGCCGTCTCGATAACGAAGGTCAGAGTAGGAGAGGTTCCTCCTCCGGCCTTGATTTGCCGTTCCGCGGCTCGTCCCGGCCCATTTGTAGGTACCACTTCACCCATCTTCAAACCATCCCGGCTCACTTCGTTTCACCACCTCGTCCCCTCCTCCCGCATCGTTTCGCATCGTGTCTCATCATCTCTCTTCGTCTCACCGCGTCCGCCTAATCTGACCTATTCTATTCTCACCCCGCATCGGCTTATGTCCAAAAAATATAAATTTCGACAATATATCTAGAAAAATATGTAATAGAACTTATCAGCTATATTCGCTATTTGCTTATGCTATCAGAAAGCTAGCAGCGGATACATAAACATGTATCGGCCATACCAAAGGCTGTATGGGGCAGCTTTACTTTCTTTTGATATTTATTATAACAATCCAATTCAATGAAAATATCGCAGGTACCACAAGGCATTATACCATTTTATTCATTCTAATAAAATAATTCTTTTAAAAGTTTTAATCCGGTAATGGAACGTCAGGTAACATTTTTACGAGTTCAATTTTCATTACGACTGTGACAGACGGACGGAGCCATTCTTCCGGCAACGTTTCAATATTGTTTTATTAGAATTGTTACTTCCTGATGAACGTCGCAGAGATAAAATTATTATTGTAATTTCAATTTATTGCGAATGGCCCACATTTTTCATTTTTCGGTTACTTACCTTTAAGCATCCACTTATACACCACAACAACAAGTTATTCTAAATTATCATACGGTCCATCAAAGCCTTTACACCTAACAAAATTCAACAAACCCTAAATCTTATAGCTTAATTAGTATATAGCTTATTTTGTTTTAAGCTAGATGTAACAGTTGTATGTAACAATTTGTGTGTAGTGATTACTACACATAAATTTAAATTAAATGCAACTCAATAGAAATTATGACAAATCTAATTAATAACGCAACGCACGAAACACTATGTAATTTGATACCAAAAAAGCAGGTACATTTTCATCATTATTACCAATTTACATCACCACACAGGTGAAAGCGCGGAGCAAACTATTAATAATATAATGTATTTACTAAGCTATAACCATTTAAATAAAAAATACTCCCCAAATTATAAATCAAAACCAGCTCAAAAACTAAACATGTAAGCTCCCTTAAGCAACACGTGGTTTCAATATAATTTCCAATCTTATTATTCGTACCTAACGTACGGAAAACACGTACGAATGAGATTTATATGTATAGGTAACCCGGGGCAACAAAACCTTTTGAAACTGCAAGCTCCCTGTGTCATACATCTCGCCTAATTTAATTCGTTCTCGGTACTGCGATGCAAAGCCAAAGCATTTTCACGATATAATTTTCTTCCTCGCATGAAGTGCGGAGAAATACGACGCTTTGTTTTCATATTCCTTTTGTAAAGATAGAATTTTGTATGAAAAACTTGATTGAATCAAAAAAAGGTTTACATATTATATAAATAGCTGTTTGTGTTACATGATGAGAATTTAAACTCGAATGCTATTTCTTTTGAGTTTAGCCTAAAATACTATTAATGTCATTTTGTGGCCTAACATCAAAATAGCAGAATATGAGTGCCAAAACGACTAATTGAGTGAAGTTGCATACAAAATCTTGTCTTCTACTAGATATATAAAAGTAAAAGTCTAGTTCATTTGATATATTCTTCATACTTCATATGAACTTCTCAGGGTCTCTCATAACATAACATAATCACTATTTACCCTTATGATGTTATCAGAGCATCAAAATCCATGAGGCCTTTTGACGCCACATTTAACAGTGGCTAGAAGGATGGAGATTTTGAACTGGTACATTCTATGTTTTTCTTTTTTCCAGCATATAATATTATGTTCACTCTAGGTATTTGTTATCAAATAGCGTACTATCAAGTCTGCTATCTGATGACGACGATGACACACAGCCCCGGATCTAGGGAGGGCCAAACCAAGGCACCACCCCGGGCGGCATTTTCAGGGGGCGCAAAAATCATAATTAATATGATTAAAAATAAAATAACTTGCTCCACAAAGCGCCTAGAATACGAAAGCTTGGTTGACTCACCGTTAACTTTAAAAAAAAAGGCGCCACATAGATAATTATACTTATTAAGTTTTTTTAAGCGCCGAAGAGAGGGGCGCCACCGTCAAGTTTCTGCCCCGGTTCGAAAAAATCGTAGATCCGGGGCTGATGACACAGACATATAGGTACACGACAAACTGACAAATACTAATATTTAGTCGTGCGTTTAGAACAACATTGCAATAAAGTTGGCATCCAAATTAATTACCATCTTACGACCTTATTAGCTTGAACTCAGACAAGAAATTTCAGCAAAATTAATAATCTCCATTAACTTAAACTTGGCTGAAAATTAAAAACAAAGTAAATAGAAACTGTTCAAAGTGTTCAAAAACATCGTGTTTGTTTTGTTTACTTTCTAGAACTCCAGAGAAGTTTCTCGAAAATTTTGTAACAGCTGAGTAAGAAATGTAAATTTCAGATACAGTACCAGGAGATAATGAGTGAGGAAGGTTGTCATTAGATCTTCTCGGAAAATATGCAAATGTTGGTAACATTGAGTAGAGCGTTAGTCACAACCCGTGATCCTTTGACGTACCTATATACTTACATCAAAGTTATTTCGTGGGTTTCGCAGTAGGACATTGTAAAAACCGGGCAAGTCAGAGTGTGACTCATGTGTCGGTCGAGAATTCCGTAAAATATGTACACACATAGTTACGCCTATTTTCTCTTACGGGGTAGACAGAGCTGGCACCTTGACAGACCTTGACAGTTTGACGCCACATTTGACAGTGGTTTAACACGAGTGATTAGAGCACTGTCAAATTTGAATATCTTGAGACCACCATCAAATCAAAGTAGTGTCAAAATTGTACATCTTGAAGCTCTTCAATCACCGTTTTATATGGTGTCAACCTAATACATCTTGATATTCTCTAACCACTGTCATATGTGATGTCAAACGGCCTTAATGTCATGATCTTTGGTGCTCCATAATAATTTGTATATTTCATTTCGATCTGAAATATGAAACATCGAATAAAATTTCATCTAAAATTATTTTTATATACATCATCACAATTATTATTAACCATTATGTCCAAAAATTATTTGTTATTATTATTAATTTATTTTCTTACGTCTAAAATTTTACAATGTTTTTATAAAATTACATTAAAAACATTATAAAAACCTACACCTAGATTGCCACCAGCAGCGGGGCGGGGCTCAAGCTGCCGGTGGTAGGGGCTACAGAGAGAAAACCCTCCTGACAATACGTGCCGAGTCTAGGATGACTATGCCTTCTGTATCCGACCCTTGACCCAACCATCGAGCGAAAGCCTCTTGTGTTATATTATTTATTATTATTATTACTGCTGAGTATAGTTACCCTATACAAGTGGCAGGAAGACGCTGGATGAGGCCGTTTCCAACCGGTCTGTTTGAAAATGGTCCAATATGTCCAGCAGTGGACTTCTTGTGGCTGAGATGATGATGATGACATATCTCCTCTTTAGCGCGTCATTCTTTCCGGTCCTGTGCCAGTCTCATCCGCTGTATTCCTTCTGCTTTGTCACATTATTTGCATTCGAGAAACATTACCTTCCTTCTTTCGCAGTCAGGTAAAAATACTTCATATAATCAAAAAAAAACATAAAATATAACAATTTTCCCAACAAGTAAGAATAAAAGCGGAATATAAGCGTTGTATTTTCGCACGCGCTGAAGATGATCAATCAAAACACGACGGAAAATATGTAAATTTGTTTTGTGAAAGTTGGCGAGGCAATCTATGAAATCCCCCAAACCGGGATTACTGTCGGGCTCGAGTGATTTTTAAGTGCGGCTGGAAAAACACAGCTGCCTTAGAGGAACTAGACTTTCATTAAGATTACAAAGCACTTCTACACAAAAGCAAGCCACACGCATTGAAATACATACAATTTGTTGGTTTAACCGGACACTTAAGTACTTTACACCAGAGATAAGAGCTGCACGATAGTACTGTAAAGAAAGAAAGAAACATTTATTTGGCACACACAGACACTATAGCATATAACAATAAAATACAATTACAATAAAATATAACAACAAAAACAAAACTCAAAATAGTGTCCAGTGCGACAAAAAGGTTAGTGCTCAGCTATAATGCTGCTGAGTTCTCAGCAGCGCTACTCTACTGTAGGTACCTACTGTACTACAATCTGTAAAGTGTTTGTAGGTTATACTATCAATGTCTTCATACATGGCCATCTGTTTCGGGACTATAAACATAGATACACATAAACTACTAAAATCATAACCCTCTTATTACGTAATCAACTAAAAAGCTTCATATCGGAGGTTTTTTTTTGTTTGTCCTAGAATGACGTATTACTAATTCACGTATTTTATAAATGGACGGCGTATTCAAAATAGATGTTCCGTTAATATTTTTCTGAAGGTAGTAAATAAATGGTCGCGTGTTGAATATGACAGCTTGAACAAATGGCTGGGTTTGGTTGACAAATAAACTGGAAAGAATTGCGTTATAGATTGTTGTTTTTATTTTCACTCCACTTTAAAAAAAATGACATTTTCTAATAGTAGATTGTGCATGTGCATCGAAGCCATTGAGTGCTGATTGGCACTATATCACTATTATGTCACAAGCGCTTTATTAAACCCTACTATTTTATTAGTACTTTTATACAAGAATTCACGTTATAACGTGAATTAGAAGCGCATACAAGATCTAGACTCTAAAGGCCTAAAGAAGACTCTGAAGCCTTCCTACAACAATAAATATCAAAGTTCTACAACTTATTTAATGCATTCTTTGCTACAACTACTTACACATAATAATGCTGAAGGCCTATTGGACTGTGCGCCTTGCAATAGAGTTTTTAAGACAAAATTTGGCTTTGCCAGACACATGTGAGAATGGCTGGCAAAGCCAAGATAATAAATTTCGCCGTTGAAAGAATCTTTTCAAGGCTAGATTGAATTGCTATCGTCTAGAATCTACATCGACAAGCTTCATCCGTGGCGTGGCGTGTTGATGGTCAGTCATAGATCTTTAGAATTAATATTCTGTTAAGCGTCCATATTGCCTCATATAGGTTAGTATAGTTGTCTGTATCTTCAATTTTACTAAATTTGCTTCGATTTGATTCGATTTCGTTTTGGTAATTGATATTTCAAATCAAAATAGAAATGCAGCACTTTGGTATTTAACTTTATTTCCAGAATTTATATTTAATTTCCAGTAAAATATACGAATCCTGGAAGTAATAGTATTTGAAAACACGAGAAAATTTTATGATAATAACAATTTTTCGATAGAAAAACATGCAAAATGATCTAATTTCTAAGAAAAGTCTCCAGAATTCAGTAAATATGTTAAATTACTTTGTTATTTCGTTTTTAGGGTTCCATACCCAATAGGTAAAACGGGACCCTATAACTAAGACTCCGCTGTCTGTCTGTAACTAGGCTGTATCTTATGAACCGTAATAGTTAAATACTCCGACTCGCACTTGGCCAGTTTTTTTCATCACTACGCGAATGAAACCTTGTAGGACAGCTAGCCATTTCAGCCACAAGAAGACCACTGCTGGACATAGATGGATTTCCAAAAACACTAATTGGAAGCGGCTTAAACTAAAAATAAAAAAAATATTGCACACTACGGGTTTTCCTAACAATAAATAAGTATACTACGTAGGTATCTAGATCGCTAAGTTATTTAGTCAACATTAAAACACGATTAACCTAAAACAATTTAGATTTAATCGGATAATCGTGGTTTGGAACAATGGGATCATTCCATTCAAAATTAATTAGTACCGAAATTCACGATAAAATATGAACTAGTGTAGCAAATTAGCTTAATTGTTTGCAAATTATAAAATAGAAAATGATTTTGCTTTCATGAGGTTGAGGTTCTGAACTTAAGCTATGAACTATTATTTCTATTGTTCGTGAATGGCTCGCTCTTAAGGAGAACAAAGGGAAATCGAAGAATCACTTTGGTGAGAGGAACTCTGAAATCACCTTAGCCCGTAGTTCTAACCGTATAATATAATTATTATGTGCCATTTGTATAGGTAAAGACAAGTATAAGTAAATTCAGTGTTTTGAATTTTAATAAACAGAATTCAGTGTTTTAAATTTTAATAAACAGAGCTGTCTTATGTTTCCTCATTTACTACCCTGAAATTTATACTGAAATTTTGCCGTATTGGAAAGATTGGTTAAAACGGAGTTGCCTGTAAGAGATCACTTTTAGCTATGTGGCCGCTCGTTGTCGCACTAGTGTTTCTTGTTAAGTAAGATTAAAATAAGTCAAAAATTAAAATTTAATTAAAATTAAAATATAAGTTAACCGGTGTTGTGTGAAATGTCCACAAATATTTATTTATTTATTTTATAAACCTTATAATTCATTGTTAAAATTCTAAATAAATCAACAGTAACCTCACTCATTCCCGAACCAAATAGGTAACCAATTGCTCTCTAACCGAACGATAAAATTCAATCTAAATTGTATGGAATGACCGCAAACATTGAATTTCGAGCGGGGACCGCAGTCGACTCGTTTTTCAAGAATGGAGCCCATTTTAGCCACAATACCGGTAATCGGCGATAGCTATTTCGCTCGAAATTACACTCAACCGCGTTGGACCGCTCTCGCCGACGGTACTAGAAATATTTCAATTTGATTTATCCATAACTAGCCTTGGGTTACGGCTGTCACCTATAAATATTCGATAAATTATGGCGATTCGCCGAACCGAACGAAATTAAGATGTATTAATTTAGATTTCGACAATATCAACGTCAAACTCAACTATTGTAGATAAGATTTCCTCGGCTCTGCGTGGCAAGCCTCAAGTAAGGTAATCGCCCGACCCGTCTTCAGTCGCGACACGTCCAGCAACGCTGTTAGACGTGTGTACTGTGTAGTTACTTGTGAACAGTGTGTGCTTAGAAAATAGAAATGTAAATCGCTTTGTACGGATTTTGGGCATTTCAACCAGAAACTGATGATAATGAGCCAACCTCCTGCTTTGCCTGTAGACAAGTGTAATTGGGATGGTGGAATAGGTCATGAAGCTCTTGCGCACATTCACAAACTTTACTATTATTTATGTAATTTAGCTAAAGGTTTCCTCACAATATTTTTATATTCACCGTAAGACTTAGATCACCCCCATCACTTAGTTTCCCTACGTCATAATCAGTAGACAGGCCTGGCTCATGTATAATTATATACAATGTTTTTTTTTTTTTTTTTTTTTTTCATATAATTATATATAATAGTACTATTTGCCTGTAGTGTATTTTTCTGTATCTATATTTGGCCATAAGATTTGTTCATGTATAATCTCACAACCGTCAGTGTTTACATAAATATTCCTCTTTTATCTTCTAAAGGTTGTCTGGAAGAGATTCGCTATTAGCGATAAGGCCGCATTTTGTGCCTTTCTTACGCCCTAATCATTCATGTACTTATTGTTATTTTATCTTGATGTCAATAAAGTATTTTTGTCATCATCATCATCTCAGCCATAAGAAGTCCACTGCTGGACATAGGCCTCTCCCATGGATTTCCAATAAGATCGATTGGAAGCGGTTTGCATCCAGCGTCTTTCCGCCACTTGTATTAGGTCATCTGCCCATCTCGTGGCTGGTCTTCCTACGCTGCGCTTGCCGGTGCGGGGTCTCCACTCGAGAACCTTTCGGCCCCAACGGCCATCAGTTCTACGTGCTATGTGCCTTGCCTACTACCATTTCAACTTGCTAATCCTCTGTGATATATCGTATTGTGTGTGTATTGTATCGTAAATCAAATTTTATTTATTTTTAAACTTTTCAATAAAAATTGCATTTTACCCGACAGCGCAGTGATTACATAAATCTCTTACTAGAAACATAAGCGTGCAACGACGTAGAAAAACCGATAATTTACAAAAGCAGATATTTACAAATTACATCAAAGTGTATCCGAGCCAGTTCTTTCGTTCTACGTGGTCGTAATCAGGGTATAATTAAAAGGATCATATATCAAATCTTTTCTTTCTATTCAAAAACAAATTAGTTTCCAAAATGCAGAGTTAGGCGAGTTGAGTCGAAAATCTAAAAAGTTTTAAAAGTATCCGAGTATTTTATGTTCAGCTATATATTTATTTAAACATAAAATTATGTACACAGATATACTATAGAAACTCGCAAGTACGTTTTCATGTTATCCATATTATATTTCCCGATTGCCACGAGTTACATGTTTTTGTAATACTAAATTATTATAACTCTAAAAATAAAAATAAAATACCTTTACGTACGAGCTTGTGATAAACTAGTGATCTTACAATTTTTATTTTAAAACACGCCCAAAATGGATATACTGAGTCACAAAACAACTTTATGACACCAAAAGTTACTGTTAATAAATAATTTTTATTTTAAATTCTAGATAGGTACCTACACTTCTTCGGTTCCATTATATCATGTTTAAAAATCTGAAGTTATCTATTAATTCTCATATGCACTAATTTTGCTTCGAAGGATCTATTGGGGCAAAACCCTTGTCCTCCCCTTTCCCTCTGACTACGTCTCTGTTCATACACATGTGAGCGCAATGAATGGCGGATCTTCCGCTCCGGTAACTGGAGCGTGAAACAGAGATTTTATTCTGAAGAGCTTCTGTTGAAACCACTCGGATGTTTCCACTTCGGTGGTGATACCATTTACATCAGAGGCATTCTTAGAACCGTTTAGCCATTGAGGATATGGCTCTATCATCAATGAGAGAGAGCCAGTACCTCTACTGGATCAGCAGAACAAACATGTGCTACTGTGAGATACCTACGTTGCACATGAGCTCATCATCATCATTACGTCTACCTGCTGAACTGAAAGGTCATGGGTTCAATCCCCACCCAGGGCAAACATTTGTGTTATGAGCATGGATGTTTGTTCTGTGTCTGGGTGTTTCTATGTATCATATGTATATATTTACAAAAAAAATATACATGTATTCTATCAGCCATCTAGTTCCATAGTACAAGCTTTGCTTAGTTTGGGCTAGATGGTGTTGCGTGAAATGTCCACAAATATAAAATAAAATATACAAAATAAAAATTTCAGACACAAGAAGTCTACCTCTGGACTTAGGCCTCCTCCATGGATTTCCAAAAATATCGATTATAATTGATTTGTATCTAGCATCTTTCTGCCACTTTTATGAGGTTTTCTTTCCACGTTGGAGCTAGTCTTTGCGCTTATCGGTGCGTGGTCAGGGCCAGGCGCTTTACGTGATGACTTTTTAGGGCAGAGATGATGATGATGATGGTCCTCAAAATTCAATTACGCAACAACAATGACTCAACAATTTCGGTCGAACATTCTCATGTGTGCGTACATCGAAACTTATTTCAAGCCGTACAAGATAAATCAGTTCTTAAGACCTGTCAAAAGTGGCAAGTCGAACATCCTCTTGCAAGGTGCAGGAAGATTTCCGAACCGGAGGTCTGGGTTAAAATCCAAAACTTTCACCTTTCTCTATTATTTTTTTAGGGTTCCGTGTTCAACAAGAAACCCTTATTGACTACGGAACCATAAAACAGGCGGATAGACGGATCCGCCACGTCCATCTGTCTTTCCATCTGCGGTTTAGCTCAAGCGAAAACCTTATCTGGAAATTTGCATATCTGAGTTTTTTTTGCAGTATAAAAGGTTAGTATATCCGCCAGCGTGGTGGACTATCTGTCCATTTAGATTAAACGTTTACATACTTACAAAAGTGAAGGTCATGATGGTACACTTCTCGCAATCAATAAAGCTCGTGCCTAGCAGCGAAGAAGTGATAAGGTATTTAAAAGAAAAACAGTTTTTTCGCTACAGCCAATTCGTATCCGAAAATTCACTGAAATTGTTGTAGTCTCAAGAAATCGTTTTTCCGGAAGCAGCCTGTCATTACGTAATCATCAAAATCTTGAAAGCATCGCAGAAGAAGGCAGATTTATATTTAAATCTGAGATGACGTTGAAAATCAAGAAAACGATAATGAATACTGAAGAAACGGGCCCTAGACTAGCATCTTGCGGGTTTATAGTAACTTTATTACAGAGTTTTTTTAAATATTTTCAGTTTCGATTGGCCGTAGGGCATTAACAAACTATAATAATTGTATTCTTATTTTATTATAGACTTATGTTTGTCTCAAATTTTATTTTTCCATAAGAGGACTGCGATTTAGATGACTTTTGATGATTCCAGAAGAGGACATTTAACAAAATATTAATTGACCCTCTATAAATATGAAATTAGAAATTTCATGATAATGTATCTACGAAACCTAAGCTTATACTCTCTGGGATAACAGCCCCCTGCTTAGGTATCTACAACTAAAAAATGCAAATATATAAAAAAAAAAAGACGTGTGGCACTCGGAGACTGCCGCGGTAAAGCTATTGCATAATAGCTTTAGTTCTAGGTCAACGGGAAGTACCCCATAGGTTTTGATTCCCTTGTGAGTGTCGAAATGTGCGTTTTTTACGACATATTCGGCTGTAACTTTTTTTTACGAAAACTGAGAAATTTTATTTTTCTTTTTGCAGCAAGATACTATGGATCTGCGTATATGGTTTTAATTTCAACTCGATACCTTCACGCGTTCCCGAGATAAAGGTCTTGACACCCGGACAGACGGACAGACAGACAGACAGAAGGACAACAAAGTGATCCTATAAGGGTTCCGTTTTTCCTTTTGAGGTACGGAACTCTAAAAAACCTAACTGCAAAAAAGAGGTGACTTACGCTTTCGTTACGCTATTTTGGTGTACGTTTTTTGTAAGTACATATGCATAAAATAGCTGTACAAGATCAACTCAACTCATCATCAACTCATTGAAAACAACAAGCATCTACATGTAAAAAAAACCCGAACAAGTGCGAGTCAGACTCGCCCACCGAGGATTCCGTATAAACTAAGTAAAAGGGGGAAATCATATATTTTTTAATATTTTCCTTCATGAACCGAAAAATATAGATCGTAAAAATATTTAAAAACCTGTTTTAGCTTATGCTAATGAAGCTCTTTCATATGATACCCCACATGATACGGTTAATTCATTTTAAAATTTGGCCCTTATTCCTTGCAAAAATACACTATATTTTTGTGATTAAATTAAAAATTTCCAGTTTCGGATTTTTTCCTACGAGTATATGTGTACTCTAACATAATGCTTCTTGCCAAATTTCATAGTTCTAGGTCAACGGGAAGTACCCCATAGGTTTTGATTCCCTTGTGAGTGTCGAAATGTGCGTTTTTTACGACATATTCGGCTGTAACTTTTTTTTACGAAAACTGAGAAATTTTATTTTTCTTTTTGCAGCAAGATACTATGGATCTGCGTATATGGTTTTAATTTCAACTCGATACCTTCACGCGTTCCCGAGATAAAGGTCTTGACACCCGGACAGACGGACAGACAGACAGACAGAAGGACAACAAAGTGATCCTATAAGGGTTCCGTTTTTCCTTTTGAGGTACGGAACTCTAAAAAACCTAACTGCAAAAAAGAGGTGACTTACGCTTTCGTTACGCTATTTTGGTGTACGTTTTTTGTAAGTACATATGCATAAAATAGCTGTACAAGATAATGCGCATTTATAATGCGCATTCTTTAGAATAATTCTAGTTTAAAATTCAAATTTTTTATTACGAAAAAGTTCTTTGTAAGTTAAGAAAAACGCATTTTTATATTAATGCGAGATATGTATTATTATTATTACAAAAAAATATAGCCTATGACACTCAGGGAGTGAAGATGAATCTAACAAACGACACCTCGCACATCAAAATCGGTCGAACCATTTAGGCTGTAGGCGCTCACATAGAAACATAGATACATGTATACAAACATGTGTACATACATTCGAAAAACATAACCCTCCTTCTTACGCAGTCAGGTAATTACACACCAAGCCACAAAACGATGCTAGGTATAAAACGACTTCATTTTTGCCTCGACTATCATTATTTATCTATTTCTGAACTCTGATAAAAGGTTTCTGAAACGGCTTGATAAACCTACGTTTTGAATAATGTCTTACTCTATTTTAATAAGTATCTATATAAAAACCAAAACAAAATACTCAACTGTAGAAAAGCGGTTTTTGCAGTCTAACTTACGATTTCGTTACGCTTGGTACGCTGTTGAGTGCACATTGTTTGTGAGAAAGTATGCGTACAAACAATCGCAAATGTGCATTATTTAAAATACCTAATTCTAGTATGTACAATGATTTATTACGAAAAAGTTTGTTAGTTGTATTAAAAAAAACCTATACCGAACCTAGATCTATTTCGATAGGTAAACCTATCGAAAGTACAGTACCACACTAAAAAGTAGTAGGTATCTAACATAATTAAGGTACTTGATCTTGTACTTACATAGAAATCAATGTTTACATAAAATACAATACATTCTTTCCACATATCATGTCACGTAGTTACCTGCTCAGGTGTTTGGTCCACTTGTTTAGGTTCAAATTCATTTCACTTTATAATTTCATTGTTTACTGCTCTTATAAATACGTATTTTATAATTTATAATTCCATTGTTTACTGCTCTTATAAATAGAGTATTTAAACTAAATAAATTAAATGAATGGTGATATTTTAACTGAGAAGACGGTTATCAAAGTGCGGTTACATTTCTGAAGAACATTCAAAATAGGTAAGTAAATTGTTTTAATAGAAAAAAAAATAACTCATCTACAGTCATCGAACTCAAACAATTTTTAAGCCTTTATTAAAATACTTTAGGTACTTATAATTATAAGTTACAAATTAGGTTAACACCGTTTACTCCGAAAGTTTACCTTGTGATTGAGATAAAAGCTTCCTTTACAATCATAAATTCAGTCAGCTAGTCAAGTGATTGTGGAATAGAATATCACTGGACTACTTTGATCACTGTGAATAAATATTACCAATCTCAGAGTGTTTTAAATTTATTCTTGATTTTGGGCATTCCAATGTATGTACATTTTTGGACTCAATCAAGTTATCATAAATGAATCCTACCTCTGTGACAAAATGTAACCAGAAAGTTTCAGTACGAACCTTTGTAATGCTTCATCAGAGCAGCTCCGTGGTAAACTACATTCTATCAACAACAGTTTCGTCTAACAGTCAGTTTGTGCTTGGGAGCAAGGTGCTGAAGCCCATGTCTACCAGTGTGGTACTGCAGTTGATCAGCTCGGTCACCACCATATCTCCTAAACCTCTGGTCGAATTGGTCGTCACGCGAGCCTGAATGATATCATTCGCCGGGCTTTTGCCACCGCCAATGTTGCAGTTGTCTTGTGCATGAAGGTGGCAAAACCCCTGACAGAATGACGCTTGCGCCATCGAAGTTAAGAAATGCCTCTTATTTTGTAAACTATTATTTTATTGCACCAGCTGTAATCTAAACATCTCCTTCGATTTAGCGAACTTCTTTTGAGCGAAGAGATGTGATTGGTATTGTCATCTACAAGGTGTCAACTATCATATAAAAAAATACTAGCTCAATAAATCAACAGATAAATACATGTAGGTACAGATCAGGATAATGCGGGTTCAAGTCCCGTCGGATGTGTGTAATTTTTCTACTGTCTATAAATTTGCAAATAAATCCAGTTTTAAAGTATTCGTATTGCTTTACTACTTTGCTGTTATTCTTTAATCCAGAATATGCCTCCGCAAGTGGACCCGACCGTGAGCGGGGTTCTCTTCGAAACCGACACCCAAACCGCTGACCTCGGGCTCGACAAGGATGTCTCCAAGCTGAAGAAGGCTACTCCTCGGAAACACGAGCTGGTCTGGTTCAACATACTCTGGTTCCTGTACCTGCACATCGCCTCGCTGTATGGTCTGTGGCTGGTGTTTACTTCGGCTAAATGGCAGACCAACGTATTTGGTATGTGCGTTACTTTTATTTCAAGTACTGTGTACTTATACAAATCTTGTAAGTCGGATTTAACCTACTTCTAATTGTCATGCTGGCGAGTGCAGCGTAAAAAGATCAGCCACAATGTGGATAGACGATCTCATACAAGTTACAGGAAAACGCTGGATGCAAGCCGCTTCCAACTGGTTTCTTTTTGGAAATCCATGCTCTGGAGGCCTATGTTCTGCAGTGGACTTCTTCTGAGATGATGATGATGAATTGTCGTATCGATTTGTCACATTGTGCATGTATTTATTATCGATGATATAGCAATACATTAACTGGATACTATCAGGCTGATCCTAAATAAGACTGAAAAAAACTGGCACACCAATTTTTATATGAACAAACGGGTTACTCATGTATATTTTTTTGTGAGTAACCCATTTATTCAAATAAAAATGTAGTAAACCAATGCACAAAACCATCAAGATTGGTAATATCGGGGGAGACTTTTACCCAGCAGTGGGACACTATAGGCTACAACAACAACAGGCTGATCTGATGACGGAGCCAGAAGGTGCATATGGAGTTCTTTAATATAGTAGTGTAGTAAACCCCGTGATTTTAGGCTCATTTGGCTTGTATTAACGATTCCAATGTTACAGCGTTTGCCGTTCATCTCATGTGTGCCATTGGAATCGGTGCGGGATCTCATCGTCTCTGGACTCATAGAAGTTTTAAAGCCAAAACTCCTCTCCGGACCGTGCTCATGATATGGCAGACCATGGGCTTTCAGGTAAAAAAAATACGTGCATTATACGGCCACTTAAGCTCAGTAATAGCTCGACTACCATAATAATATAAATAGTATTTTAAATGTACGATTACCGAACAGAAAAGTGACAGAAAAAGCTTGCTCTGCTTATTGGCACAGATTATGTATGTTATGTATATATTTATTTTCTAACAAGGACAACTAAGACTTAGGTTTTTCGTTCCTAGATATCCTAGTTTACGTGTCTTGATACATATATAGCATAGCAATCATCGGGTTATGGCCGACGTTTATGAGGTGGGTGTCTGCAGCGAAAGATCACGACATTAGACATTAGTGATAATTTCAAGGAAACAGTCACGAGCCACCGCGCGTGAACGCTTGCAAATGTCTCGTCACCGGCAACCCATTAAATGTATAATGTTACCGGCCAAACTAAAACTAAAACTAAAAAAAGATAAACTAGTTTTTCCTAGGCTTAACTGGTTCTCCCTATAGGCATTAGGACAAACTAGTTAAGCCTAGGCTAAACTTGTTGATCCTACTACATGCTAGGATATACATGACGTCGCGCATCAATGAAATCGATTGCCCTCAGAAAGTTAACTTTAAAACTGTAGAGCAAAAACTGCGCATCCAATCATCTATCTATAATTTTAAATCCATTTTCATGGCATCGTAAGGGGAATAAATATCGCAATAAAAATCGTTGCAAACTTCGCCATCAATTTCAATTTTCCATTTATAAATAATTTGATAGAACGTAACAATGGACCTTAATAAGGAAATAAATAAGAATGGTAGCTAAGAAATGATTAATGAGACCCTCCCACAAACAGCTGGCCTTGGGAATTATTTTCCTTGTGAAAATTGTTTAAGAGTAAAAATCGTAATTAAGTCAAATTAGCAGGTGTAGGCTGGCTCACTGGCTCACTGTTCTCGGTGACGTCTTCACTAAAATTATAGCCTGGGTATCCATTTGAAAATCACTCATCATCTTTATGTTAATTTAGGCAGAAAAATGTTACAAACATACAGGAGACTTACTTGCACTTTTATAATATTAATAAGAACTATCTGCGCCCCGCGATATCACCTGCGTAGTGATAAAAATGGTGATTATCAACATGATATAAAAAATTACGTATGTATGTTTCCAGGTTCTCGGCTATTTCTGTAGCAACTATTTCTTTATAAAAATCCGTTTATCCACTGTTTCATAAAGACTCGATCAGCCGTTAAATCGCGAAAAGATAATAATCACAGAGACAGAGAGAGAGAAAGAGAGAGTGTTACTTTCGATAATGAACAAACCGTTGCATCTTCTTGCAGGATTGCATCTTCGAATGGGCGCGCGACCACCGCACTCATCACAAATACGCAGACACCGACGCAGACCCCCACAATGCAGAGCGAGGGCTCTTCTTCTCGCACATGGGCTGGCTGTGCTGCAAGAAGAGCCCAGAAGTCATCGAGGGCGGGAAGAGAATAGACCTCTCTGATCTGTACGCGGACCCGGTCGTTATGTTCCAGAAGAAGTAAGTTTTTTTAAGACTTTCTACAGCCTTCCTCATAAAGGCTCGAAGCTTCAAACAAGAAGCTTATAAGAGTGGGTTCTGGTAACAGTATTTTGACCTGTCCATTATTGGACAGAGCTACATCACTTTTTAAACTACTAGTAAAACCAGGTGACGTGCATGGTACATGGCAGTAATATTGTTGCTTCTGTATAATAGGCGCTTCACGGCTTCACATGCGTATTTTAATTTATATAATTTATAAGGCAGTGATGATGATAATTAAAATAATCCTGATTTATGAGTATACATTTGTATACTCATAGTCATACAATAGAAGCATCTGTATGTTCTAATCGAATCCAACTTATAATTTTAACAGTATCAGTAGACCCCTTTTGGTCTACATATGCGTTTTTATGAACTATTCTAATCTCGCCAATAAATTCAAAAATATTACGTGATATTTCTCATCACTACGTAGGTATAATTTGAAGTTTAATGAAATGAAATGAAAATTATTTATTCCAGATGTAAATCCATATCCATTAAATTATCAAATCATAAAATCAATTAAATTAAATTAAGTTAAATTAAATAAAAATAATTATATATAAGAATAAATTAATTAATTAAATTGGGATAATAAATAAATAAATTATGTGATCGGCGCGTGATACGCCCTCCACGACCGATGAAGGGGACTAGCGTCACAGTCTCTCACGGCAGTTGTGGCTGCCGTGAGAGACTGTGGCGTGCGTTGTCGGAGCGGTGAATGGCGGCGCGCGTGCGGGCCGACCGGCTCCGCAGCAGCGCCTGCCAGCCGGGCGCGCGCCCCTCGGCGAACATGCCGCTCGCGCTGCACCACCGCGGCAGCCGGAACATCGCGCGCCACGCGTCGTTGTACTGTACTGTTTTCCATTCCAGACATTACATGAAGATGATGCCTATCCTCTGCTTCGTACTACCTACTGTAATCCCGATGTACTTCTGGGGAGAGTCGTTTACAAACGCCTTCTTCATTCCGACCATCCTGCGATACACCTGCGGAATCAATGTCGTCTGGAGCGTCAACAGCTTCGCGCACTTTTACGGATATCGCCCTTACGACAAGTGAGTTTATTATTATGTAGAGTTATTAATCTGATCATTTAGTTGCCCGATGACTTTAAGACAGACCAGCGTCCCGATGGTTAGATGACATCGCAAAGCACGTCGGTTAGCAATTGATACAAGACTGGAAAGTACGGAGTGAATGAAAAGAGGTCTATCTCTAATAGTGGGTGGATACAGGATAAATAGGTATGATAGGATGATGTTGTATCATCAATAGTGTATTTTTAAGAGGTTCAAACTCTAATTATCGAATTCAAAATCGGATAGAACCATAGCACAGAACATAATATATAATAATACAATGTGACCATAGTTGAAGACGATAGCTCAGACGGTTGTGCACTTGTTTTCTAAGCCACAGAGCGCAGGCGCGAAACTGCGATATAAGCTTAAGTTTTCGGTAAGTTGGTAGGTATAGGTTTACTTATCTACTTCATATTTGCTCTTGGTGACGAAAAACACGCAAGGAAATAATTGTATCATGATAGAATATTTTTTAGTGCCTGAGCGGCTAACTAGTAGCTCCTACCCTCACTTCAAAGTGTGGTCCAAAGCCTCTCTTCAAAACCAATTCCCAATCCTACCTAGATGTTTTGTTTACGTAACTCTTTATTATTTGAATCGACTATCATCATTATCAAATCAGCCACAAGAGGTCCACTGCTGGACATAGGCCATGGATTTCCAAAAGGACCGGCTGGATGCAGCTTACATTCTGCGTCTCCCTGCCACTTGTATGAGGTATTGTGTCCTCCTTGAATCGTTTAAAAGACAACAAACTATGTTTATTAGACATTTATTAAACAGTAGCCAATAAAGTAAAAAAACCAGACAAGTGCGAGTCAGACTCGCCCACCAAGAGGGTTCCGTACAAACTAGTAGTTAAAAGGGAAAAATCATATATTTTTTTTTATATTTTCCTTCATAAACCGAAAAATATACATCGTAAAAATATTTAAAAACCTGTTTTAGCTTATACTAAAACTACTGAAGCTCTTTCATATGATACCCCACATGATACGCTTAATTCACTTCAAAATTTGGACCTTCGTTCCTTGCATAAAGACACTATTTTTTGTGATTAAATTGAAAATGTCCAGTTTTCGGATTTTTTCCTATAGGTATGTGTGTGTACTCTAACACAATTCTTCTTGCCAAATTTCATTGTTCTAGGTCAACGGGAAGTACACCATAGGTTTTGATTCCCTTGTGAGTGTCGAAATGTGCGTTTTTTACGATATATTCGGCCGTAACTTTTTTTACGAAAACTTAGAAACTTTATTTTTCTTTCTGCAGCAAGATACTATGGATCTGCGTATATGGTTTAATTTCAACTCGATACCTTCACGCGTTCCCGAGATAAAGATCTTGACACCCGACGGACGGACAGACGGACACAGACAGACGGACAACAAAGTGATCCTATAAGGGTTCCGTTTTTTCCTATTGAGGTACGGAACCCTAAATATAAAGAAAAATATTTTAAAACCCCAAATGAAAATGCGATCAACAACATCAACATTTCAAATATTTTAAAGTCAATGCGATCAACATTTCAAATATTTTAAAGTAAATGAAAACAAAAACCAACATTTCTAGGTTACGAGCACAATAAACTTACAATAAACAATTGTTTAAAATATACCTACTCAAAACTCTCACTACCACACATACCTAATCCAGCTTATAATGAATATTAAATTATGTGCAAAGGAAATTGGTCTTCAGGTAACTTCAATGGTTGCTTCCAAATTATTCATTAGATTTCCGGCCTATTTACACACGTAGGTATAAGCACCTTATATGTACATTGTAAATACAATAGTACGTTCAATACCTACTTACAAAGTTTCTGTACTCACAAGACACAGATTCCTGTAAAAACCTTCTAGTCTACGACTTATACCTACCAATAAAAACAATTAGTCATCAAAATTACAAAATCTTATTACTTTCCATTATACCATACTTGCTTAAATTTTAAGGTAAGGAAGCTCAGACTCAGAATCATAACCGTTTTTGGGGTAAAAATCGTTATGATATGACGAAGCGGCAATATTTTTCAGATGTAATTGTATATTTGTACGTTTCGTGCTGGACTGGGAGAAACGAAAAACATAGAATGTACCAGCTGCCTCCCTTCACGGGCATACTGTAAAAGTCAGTTAAAGGACTTTAGGGTAAATTGTTGTTTGTGTAGGCGATGGGCTGACCCTCTGTCACTACTAACCAACATTACATCTTAGTCTCTACTACCTCCTAACCCCCATATAACCTCTCCTTCCCATCTAACTCTCTAACCACAGTCAAATGTGGCGTCAAATGGTCTCATGGTCTTTGATGCTCTGCCTACCCCGTAAGGTAAAATAGGCGTGATTTTATCTATGTAGGTACTTAATAGATAAGTAGGTATACAATGTAACGACTAGATCTAATTTAACCAAAAGTCCTACTACGATTTTAGACCAGACAATCTTCTATATGGAAATTTTAAGAGCAAACCAGAAATTCAAGTGTTGGAATAGACTAGCTATCATATAGGTTCCACCTTATATAGGGTTCCACCTAGTACGAGTACATATTAGGTCAATGGTTGCACCTTTAACATCCTATGCCCGTTGTTGCAGGTCATTGAACCCACGCGAGAACATTGGCGTGTGGATGATCTGCGTGGAAGGCTACCACAACTACCACCACACGTTCCCGTGGGACTACCGAGCCGCCGAGCACCCTATCATCAACATGCTCACACCGACCATTCTTTTCATCGAGCTTATGGCTAAGGTAAAACAAACTAGGTCTGCTAATATTCGCCACGACATAATTTTCTCTATTTATTATGCCGTGCGTAAACGTGACAAGACTACGAAGTTCTATAGGTCTGTCTCTTTTTCACTCGACAAGAAGAGTAGAGAAAATTTTGGCGCGGCGCGTATCTTTAGCTGGCAGAGATGTAAGTCCGGATTTTAGTATGTGATAGGTATCGATAAGGCGAAGGGATACCTTGATTCATAAATACGGTAAAGATTTGGAATTTGGATACCATTCGTTAGTACAGAGATAGTTATTATGCACTTAAATATTTGTTTGCGCTCTATATTCTATATAAGATATCATACCAAAGGCTGATTTAAACTTTCTTAAATTTATTTCCGTTATATAGATCGGGCAAGCCTATGACCTGAAGGCAGTTTCTCCTGAAATCATCAAGCAGCGTGCGCTCCGTACCGGAGATGGAACACACCACCTCTGGGGTTGGGACGACCCTGCGTTCAGCGAGAAACTTAAGGAACAGTACGCCACGGTCAACTACAAAGACGATAGGAAATCCGGATAAAAATAAAAAGACTGCTGCTTTATTTAATCTTTGACTGTGATGTGACTTACCAAACAAACTACATATAAAAATTTGATTAAACAATGTTTGAAAGATATGTAATTTGAAAACGCGTGACAGTGACGTTTCCACTGGGTTTTCAGTTACACAGTTTCCACCCCACATCACGTAGCTCACTTAGGTACTCTTTGCTTCTTTTTACTACGGGGTCGTTGTGGTGGGGCCGTTTGCTGACCAGTGGTAGAAGTCTCGACGTTTCAAATACTTAACTGACAAAAGAGTTCCGATTAGACAAATGAAAAATAAGTCAACAAACTCACTTCGTACCGGCTGACAATATTCATACTGCACCTACTGTAGAGACTTCTATTACAAGATCATTGTCACATGACGATAAATCCTATCTTGTTAAACGACTCAAACTTATTATTGGAAGTTATATTACTGTGTGTATAAGCAGTATGTGTGTGTGTATTAATGTGTGTATAAGCTGATAATGGCTAGGATTCGCTCATGTTAGTTTGTATATGCATTTTTTTTTTATAATTGTTGTGTACCTACTTAATTATAATTCAGTAGTACCTAAGTAGGTAACTTATTCTCTTATACTGTGTAGGTAATTATTCTTCTGAAAAAGATTTTTATACGAATAATAACTTTAAATACCCAATTAAGTTATAATATACCTAGTTACATAATACAGATTGGTTGTTTTATTTTTACGTCGGTTAAGTATTCTATAGATATACAAGTATTTATAATTACTATATTGCATATTTTTAAAATCTTGTGTCTCCGACTATTTAATATGTACTTTGCTGAGGATATTCATGACTAGTTAAGCTCGTAGTCCACTTATCAACTCTGCACCAAGCAAGCACCCGACGACAAACCAATACCAACCCAACTAGGTGGTACCACGAGGTAATGTGCGCAAATATACCTATATAAACAATAAACATACTAAAGTCCTGGATCTCTTCTGCATTTACGACCCGACGTGCGTGTACGTTGCGTGTACTCGTAGGTATGCCACGCCACTACGTCATATTTTTTCGGGCATTAGGATGAAAGATCAGAGTCCCACCCACAACCAGTTATTCCTGTTATTCCAGTTATTCCATAACAAGCAGTTGATTCCTGTACTTAATTCTAGTGCTAGGCTAGTATCATCAGCTAATACCTACTTAGTTCTCCCATTTACCACGTGACTACCTGCCCAACTAGCACTAAACTAAATTATACGCCTCGGTAGAAACCCATCCAATCTCAAACTTATTAAATAAATTGAAACAAGCTTAAACTCTTTGTCCGAGCGCAGCTGCCACCGTCATAAGCGATAAGCGAAAATCGATATCAAGCTCTTCCATTAAGTGGGGTATAATTAATGCAATGCAATTATGTGCTTGCTGAAGCAGCCTGTAAGAGATTAATAAAAAAAAGTACTCTCATAGGGTAGGTACCAATAAACTTAGTTCAGTAAGCCAATAGTAATGATAGTAGTAAAGGGTAGTTTTATATTACCGTATATAACCGTATTTTGATAATCCCACAGAACAGAAAAAACTCTTCATCTTCCAAAACTGTCAAGCAGTCAGCTATTTGGTGGTAGGTGGGGGTAACGTATATGAGGGGGAGGGGGGGAGGGGCTTTCGGAACCCATCCCTTAGCGTCCAATAAAAAAATTAAAAATGTTCTACAGATGACGAAGATGAAGATAATCTTTATGTATAAAAGCGTAATACCACTCACTGATTAATCACGAAATCTCAGAAACTATAATACCTACAAACTTGAAATTTGGCAGGTAGGTTCCTTATGGGGTAAATATGTCAGCTAAGAAGCGGATTTTGCAAAATGGCCGAATTAAGGGGTCGAAATGGGGGTAAACAAATATATCAAAGTTTTGATGTTAGAGTCTTGAAATTTGGTATTTGGGTTAGCTATAATAAATGAATACTGCTATTATATTTTAGTAACAGGGATGAATTAAGGTGGTTAAAAGGTTTTTTTTATCTGTATTTATTTTGGGGCTTAAGTCGCTATGCGATTATGTCGAAAGTTTGTATGAAACAACCTTGATTTTAGTGTTAGGACCTTGAAATTAAGTATTTAGATTAAGAATTAAACGCAAATTACAACTATAACAAAAATTTGCAACAGGTTTGAATTAAGGATGTCTGCAGGCGATTGAATTTTTTCACGAAAGTACCACGATTTTTAATGAATAATAATAAATAGGTAACAGCTAGTATACTTAGTCTGGCCATAAATACTGTTACAGTTAAAAATAAGAAAGATATTACATTTGAATTTGGAATCTGTCATTTTTATACGATTGTTCATTGAATTTTCTAATTTTGGCGCCAATACATTGTACAATATTTTGCGATATTAAAATGGAGTGGGGTGATAAAGAGAACCGAATCGCTGTGATTGCATTACACAAAATTGGTATGGAGCCAAATGCAATTTTTAAAACTCTCCATACGCTTGGTATTAGTCAAATGTTTGTGTACCGGGCTATTAATAGGTACAATGAGACCTCCTCTGTTTGTGACAGAAAAAGATCTGGCCGTCCACGTAGTGTTCGTACGAAAAAGGTGGTCAAAGCAGTAAGGGAAAGAATTCGAAGAAATCCTGTCCGAAAGCAAAAGATTTTATCTCGGGAGATGAAGATAGCACCCAGAACCATGTCGCGTATTTTAAAAGATGACTTAGGACTTGCAGCCTATAAGAGACGCACTGGTCATTTTTTAACTGATAATTTAAAAAAGAATAGGGTGGTAAAATCGAAACAACTACTGAAGTGGTACGCAAAGGGAGGTCACAGAAAAATTTTGTTTACGGATGAGAAAATCTTTACAATTGAGCAACATTTTAACAAACAAAATGACCGTATTTATGCTCAAAGCTCTAAGGAAGCTTCCCAATTAGTCGACAGAGTGCAACGTGGGCATTATCCGACTTCAGTGATGGTTTGGTGGGGTGTTAGCTATGAAGGAGTGACTGAGCCATATTTTTGTGAAAAAGGTATCAAAACATCGGCACAAGTGTATCAAAATACCATTCTTGAGAAGGTAGTTAAGCCCCTTAACAACACCATGTTCAATAACCAAGTATGGTCCTTCCAACAAGACTCGGCGCCAGGTCATAAAGCTCGGTCCACGCAGTCTTGGTTGGAAGTGAACGTTTCGGACTTCATCAGAGCTGAAGACTGGCCGTCGTCTAGTCCTGATCTTAATCCGCTGGATTATGATTGATGGTCAGTTTTAGAGAGTATGGCTTGCTCTAAACGCCATGATAATTTGGAGTCCCTAAAACAATCCATACGATTGGCAGTGAAGAATTTTCCCATGGAAAGAGTGCGTGCTTCTATTGATAACTGGCCTCAACGTTTAAAGGACTGTATTGCAGCCAATGGAGACCACTTCGAATAAGCTTTTATATTTTAAATTGTTTTATATTTATGTATTAAATTAACACACTGTAAAAGTAATAAATATTATTTGCAATAAAAAAATAATTTTTTTCTTCGTAACAATATTTATGGCAAGACTAGGTATATTATGGTATATTATGAATATATATATATATTCATAATAAACTTCTATAATATATTTCTAAACACGTTAAATCACCTTATAATTACTGTTAAAACACCTATAGTTTTTTGTTGGTAACAAATAGGTACCGAAACAATTTGTATGTAGAAGTTTACACACTTTTGTAACTAACTTCTACAAAGATAACATAAACAAAGCAGGCAAATATCGCCTACTTCTTAGTGCCAATTTCATACTTTTTTAAGTAACAATTAATGTTTTTACATTAATTGTTGACGAGATTTAAGGTGAGCGTTCTGCGGAAAACTGCATGGCCCAGGTAGAATCCTCACAAAATTACCTAGGTATTTAACTTCGTAACACTTAAGGCAATTCTTACAAGAGTTGGCACGTTATCTCATCACGGCCAATTAACGGCTAACCATTGGAATTATAACCATATTTTAGCCGGCAGCGGCAGACGTGACCGTGGGGTAGATGCCCCACGAGATGACACCAGGGCAATGGGCAAATACCTGAGGCCTTAACCTACCACCTTGCAATAAAGGAGGTGGAAGATTCTTTAAAAAAAACATGTTGACATCTCTCACCGTTATTACGTATTCAATGAGTGGTGCGGATTCTAACTATAAGCTATTTCCAGAATCCTCAATAAACCCTAGTTAAAACTTCGGAATTATGATCCGACTTTTACTTAATGTGTGCCATTGCTGGCCAATTACGGGTAATTAACGGCAAATTTTTGTAATTTTCAAAACTGATTTTCAGTAATATTTGAGAAGCGAGAATTATAGTGGGAACTACATGTTGACAGTTGCTTAACATATTTTTAACATTTAAGTAACATATTTTTTATCATAACATGTAGGTAAATATATATATTTTTTTAATCTAATGTAACGTTTGGAACGCACCTTTATAGAGAGTTTGATACCATTGCCACAAATCGGCATTATGTTTTATTGCAAATGTGCATAAATACCGACTAGAGATGTAAGCCGGTTTGAAGAAAACCGGTGAAAAACCGGTTTTTCTAGATACCGATAAAAACCGTTTTTTTCACGAAAACCGGTTTCTACTTTCCGTATTTATTAACTACCACCTATAACTTTAGAAGAATAATTTTTAAACTCAACGAACGGCAAATGTGCAAATCGCACAGTGCACATCAAGAAAAAATAAAGATTAATCAAAGACTTTTAACGACATTGCCTACTTGTGCCTGCTACTTCAATACCATCTGAGGGAATATTCTCCACGTCCGGGTACATCCTCTCCTCAAGAAGAAGTCGGCTGCTAGATGATGCTGTCGACCAGTTTTGTTTCTTACATCAAAACGCAGATCTTATACATTGAATAATCATTTTTAAAAAACCGGACAAGTGCTAGTCAGACTCGCCCACGAGGGTTCCGTACAAACTTACTACTTTTATCTACTGATAAAAGGAAATATTTTTTATTTATTTTCCTTCATAAACCGAAAAATATACATCGTGAAAATATTTCAAATCCTGTTCTAGCTTGTGCTAATAAAGCTCTTTTATATGATACCCCACATGATACAAACATTTTAAGCACTTTAAAATTTGGACCCTCCTTCCTTGCATAAAGACCCTATTTTTTGTGATTAAATAAAAAATGTTCAGTTTTCGGATTTTCCTTTATGTCTACAATATGACAATGCTTCTTGCCAAATTTCACAGTTATAGGTCAGCGGAAATTACCCACATAGGTTTTGATTCCCTTGCGAGTGTCGAAATATGCGTTTTTGCGACATACTCGTCTGTAACTTTTTTTAATGAAAACTGAGAAGTTTGATTTTTCTCTCTGCAGCAAGAGACTATTGATCTGCGTATGTGGTTTTAATTTCAACTCGATACCTTCACGCGTTCCCGAGATACAGGTTTTGACACCCAGACGGACTCACGGACAGACGGACAACAAAGTGATCCTAAAAGTTCCGCTTTTGAGGTACGGTATCCTAAAAATGAATAAAGCTGTTTAATTACATCATATTAAATGCTTAGTAAAAATGTTTGCCCTCGCATGAATCCTACAAAAAAAACCTATTTTTTGCTAACCCATTTGAGAATGGCACCGGATGCCTTTAGATCGGCTTTTCAAATAATATTATCTTTTTGCATATTTTTTTTAAAAACCTAAAAAACCGGATTTTTTCAAAAGTAATCGGTTCAAAACCGGTTCTGAAAATTGTAACCGGTTCACATCTCTAATACCGACCCTGCCAAGTCATGTCCTCCAAGGATATTTTCATTTATATAAATGTCAAAGTCTTCTTCTTCTCTTTGTATTGGACCCGCATTAAAGCATTTGCCATTGTCAAGTATTAGGATTTTTTCAAGTTTCTTGAATAAAACAAGTTGTAAATGTTCTAGTCACAATCTAAGTCACGTATACAGTCAATTTCTAAGTCGAGTCTTGCTTCAGTAAAGTGATGGCGACTTTACTAGAAGTTTCTATGGAATTTTGCCGACAACGTAAAATCACACGTTTCACTGCTTTATTTCACTTGCCCACACTCACGCACTTTATCGAACACCTTATGAATAAAACACCACCATTTTTATAGCATTAATGTTCAAAATAACACAAGTTTAGGGAAATAAAACAATGCAACAACAACGTTACTAAGACGTTCCCGCCAAACTCTTTGAGTGAGTTCACTGTTCGTTCAGTGTGACCAGATTTAGCAGAATTCTGTGATTCTAGTAGAATTAGACCCCCATTTTTTACTGTTTAACAGATTGTGTCGCAGAATCTGAAAGATAGCAGTTTTTGGCAGAATTTTATAAAACTTCGCAGAAAATTATCAGAATTAGACACTGACTAATTATCTGTCTTTGTTTTTTGGGTAGTTGTGCTAGAAATGTTGAATAAAAATTATAAAATAATAATAATTCATAAATAATGTCAATACCATTAAATTCTAGATATACTTACTGTATTTGCAAACCTTAAGCCTTTATTTATTTAGACTGAAAGACTTGTATCCATGGCCACGAATAAATTAAGGAAAAAATAAATTTAGGTGAATTCCCTTTCTAATCCACCTAAAATTTATCTAATCTACGTTCTGATTATTAGAGCTGGGTCATTTTTAGTTTTATGTGAAACGAAACGGTTTTTTTTTGAAAGTGTTTCTAGATTGTAAATAAAACGAGTTTTTATTATTTCACTCAATATTAGTCTTTATTTAGTTATGTTAAAGAATATTTTGCCTTGTATCATCATGTAGTTAGAAAAAACTGGTTTCTAATTTCAATCCATAATAGACTTTATTGAGTTGAGATAGAGAACTTTATAACTTGGGCCAAAATGTATTTACAAAAAACGGATTTACTATTCAATCAAAAATAGACCATATGCAATAGTGATAGAACATTATACTAAATTCGCTCATAAAGTCAATACGTTTTCGTTGTTTCGTTTCGTTATCACTGCTGCACTCAGCAGTCGCGCGACGCGAATTCATTTCGTTCGTTTTTTTTTTAACTGGTTGTGTCATATCGGCATAAGCGTTTGTTCGTTTTTCATAGAGTAACTAGTTTTTAAAACTGTTAAGTATTGTAAAAAACGCCCAGCACTATTGATTATAGGTTCAAACATTCTTTGCGAAAACGTCTGTAACAGAAGAGGCAAAGAAGGCTGATATCAAGATGTATGCATTTCTGGCAGAACATAATTTACCATTTCGAGTGATGGATCATTTTAGCGACTTACTCGAAAAATGTTTTCATGATTCACAAATCGCAGTCGTTCTCGTCATCTCGTTCAAACGAACAAAAGCTGCCGCATTAACATACAATGTACTAAAACAAGCAGGCTCAGCAGCTGAAAGAGAAATGCATGGCTGAATTTTTATTTATCACATTTTTATTTAGCATACATTTTCTAAATGAATTTTTATTCGTACAAATTATGAATTATGTAATTAGCAAAACTTTGGCATATATGAAAAAAAAATTGCAGATTTTAGCAGAAAAGGTGTGCAGCTGGCATAATGTTCAATTTAAATCTGGTCACACTGTGTTCGTTCAGCTGATTCAGGATCAGGCCATATTCATTCATTTCATGCTGTTTGTTCATTTGTTGTTATTGTTATTGATGTGTTTTGTGTGTATTTATTTGCGTTTCGGAGTGGACTTCTGAAATCCAAAGAGAAGGTAATTGATATTTACTTGAAAGTATTGTATCGCCGCTCCGTAAACTAACTATCCATAAACTTCAGTACTGCCAAGGAAAACTAGATAGAGAGTTTACAATTTACTTGATACACAGAAGAAGTACACATTCATTTCATCTAAACTCCATATTATTGGAAAATGCTGTCTTCACTAATAAAAGAACATCAAGCTAGACAAGCTGCTAAAAGAGTTGTTCAAGGTAATTCGATCTTCATCTAAGTTGCATAAGTTATACAATAATTTAAATTACAAAGCCTACTTTAAAATTTTCAGAACAAAAACGCAAAGACTGTATAGCGGCAGCTAATGATTTAACACAGGCACTTGTAGACCACTTAAACGTTGGGTAAGTTACCAAATTAAAAATGCACATTGATTAAAGTCATTCTCTGAATCGTCATGGAACATTCCCAAGAATTATCAGATTAAAATTGGAACAAAAAGTTGACTCGGAACACTCCCATAATGAGTTGGTTAGGTTAATATCTAAGACAGCTCCCTGATTTCTCTGCTCCTGGACTTTTTTATTATTGTTTAGTGACCCCCAGCCTCACATGCATGCTTATTTGATGTGGAATTTTCTAAACATTATCCAGTTTTAGTTATCTTCTCCATATAGCAATCTAGCTGGTTGGTAAAAAAAAAAAGTTAAAATGTTCTTAGCAAAGTGGAGCTTATTTTGTTATACACTCACTAAAACTTAAACTAAATTGACAAGACTAAAACACAAGGCTACCTTTTCTAACTGCAGGTGTAAAAGTTGGCATAACTTTTAAACCTCTCAGTTCACTTTTAGTGAGCTTGTAACAGAATTGGCTTAAGTGTCTTTATCCTGGGCCTCAGTTATGTTAATAAAAAACTTCATTCATCATGATCCTTTTAAATATTTAGTTTTGAAGAGGTAATTAACGATACAGCTAGTCTAGCATGGAATCTAGATAAAGTTTTTATCTATGTCGTCAGATATAAAAAAAAAACCTTGCAGGTCCAAAAAAAAATCCTTCGTTGTATAAATTATAAATATAACCGTAGTTTTATGTCTTATGAAGATTTGCTCAAGAAATATGACCTACTAGACTTAAAATCCAGGAGGATACAAGTTGATGCTATGCTCTTGTATGCATCTGTCACAATCGATATGACTGCTCAGAGTTGGTGGGCATGCTCAGTTATAAGGTTCCAATATGAGTCAACTCAAGAATTGTTCCTAAAACTTTTTATACTGTGGCTTGCCGCACCAATCTTATAATGATTATTTTAATACTATTGATATATTTTATGTACGCACTTGTAATTTCCGGAGATCTGTATTGGAGGTCCTGGGTAGTGATGATAGTAAGCATTTCTTTTAATATCTCATATAATGTTTCTTTTGTATGAAGCTTATCTTTAGTTCCTAAATGTTTTGCTTCATTCATTGCCCATTGTCCTTCTAGTACCATAACAATTAGTTTCCCTTCATCACTCGTTAACTTTGTTATTCAATTTATTTATGTAAAATTAGCTATGTTAGTGTTTTGAGATTCTGTCTATAAAGACTGAGACTCAAAACATTATAGCATTGGTCAGTCATTTATTAGATGTTTCACACTGTTGAAGTATATTTGATAAATAATTAATCCCTGGTCAACGTTGCTGGTACATCATCGAACTATATTTCTTAACGATTACTGTATTAACCCTAAACTTTGTTGTGTACTGTGTGTCGATCTAAAAAATAAACAATAAAAAAAAACAATGTCGGTACATACTTTATTTCCTCTTAAAGGTAGATAAAATGGTGGAAAGACAATGGTATAAAATGGTGACAAGACATGGCATAAAATGATGGCAATACTCCATGCTAACCATGTGAAATGAATTTACTGCTGGTCTTATAGCAATTAGCTTAAGAACTAGAAACTCATTTGAAATCAAGCAAGCTAAAAGTGAGTGAACACAAATATGTTCATCTAACTTTATTCTTTTTTCAGAGTTGCTCAAGCATATTTGAACCAAAAGAAGTTAGATGCTGAAGCAAAACTGCTACACCAAGGTGCAATAAACTTTGCCAAGCAGACACAGCAATGGCTTGCACTAGTGGAAAACTTTAGCAGTGCATTGAAAGAAATAGGAGATGTAGAGAATTGGGCCCGAAGCATTGAAAATGATATGAAAATCATACAAGATACTTTAGAGAAGGCCTATGAAATTACACAAGAACAGCCTGCGAATATGGCTGGTAGTGCTCAATAAATACATTGAAACTAAATCATTTTGAGTTAATTATTGCTTGCTTTATTGAGATTTAGATTTACAAATCCCACATATTATTTATGATAGAATCTTCAGAACAATTTTTAAAGACAGAATCTTCTCTAGACAGAAGCTTGCAGTAACATATTATTAATAGTAAAAATGCATTTATTTTTCATTGATAATTATCAACTTTCTGTCTGTCACTTATAGATGTTTCATTTTATCCGTCTTATATACGCTGATTATGCGCATTTTAGTTAAACAAGAAAGAGATAAAGATATTCACTCAGGTGGGTCTAAGTAAATCAAAATTGAAGCATTTTAGTGCCATTACGTGTCGGCGAGAAGTTGACAAAATACGTTATGTTATCCTTACGTCGATTTTTTTTAATCCTTAACGTTTTTCGGTAAGGCCGTTAAAGTGATGGGGTATACCTAGTTGTTTGTTTTTTTACTGAGACATTTGAATGTTCATTAAATTATAATCAGCAATATACTTACGGCCTTACCGAAAACCACAAATATTTAAAATTCAAATATTTATTTAAACATACTATTTTTTTTAGGGTTCCGTACCTCAATAGGAAAAAACGGAACCCTTATAGGATCACTTTGTTGTCCGTCTGTCCGTCCGTCCGGGAGTCAAGACTTTTATCTCGGGAACGCGTGAAGGTATCGAGTTGAAATTAAAACCATATACGCAGATCTATAGTATCTTGCTGCAGAAAGAAAAATAAAATTTCTCAATTTTCGTAAAAAAAAGTTACAGCCGAATATGTCGTAAAAAACGCACATTTCGACACTCACATAGGAATCAAAACCTATGGGGTACTTCCCGTTGACCTAGAACTCTGAAATTTGGCAAGAAGCATTGTGTTAGAGTACACATATAGGAAAAAATCCGAAAACTGAAAATTTTTATTTACTCACAAAAAAATAGTTTCTCTAAGCAAGGAGTGAGGGCCCAAATTTTAAAGTGATTTAACCGTATCATGTGGGGTATCATATGAAAGAGCCTCATTAGCATAAGCTAAAACAGGTTTTTAACACATTCTTCGCCCCCTGCAGCATTCTTCAAATCACCTGGGAACCAAAACTTTTTAGGCGAATTTTGATTAAGTATAGAGTGGCCGCGCAAAGCAACGTTGACTGCCTCAAACGCGGCGGTTTACTGACTACTAGAAAATGAACGGGACGCTCGCTCGGATCCGAGTGATGAGCAAGGAATGTGTTAAATATTTTTCGGTTTATGAAGGAAAATATAAAAAAAAAACTGATTTCCCCCTTTTATTTAGTTTGTACGGAACCCTCGGTGGGCGAGTCTGACTCGTACTTGTCCGTTTTTTTTTCTTTATTCATTATATTTTTCAACAAAATATATATACATAGGTACAACTCCAATATATATATATATATATTAGGGTTGTATGTATATATATTTTGTTGAAAAATATAATAACTAGAATCTACAGTACAGTATTAAAAAAATATTACATAAATATATTACAAGACGCTTCCAACGACACCTCATTTGTCAAATAAGTAGAAGTTATGAGGAAACATATTATCTACATACACACACATACTAGTCAAAAACAACCCTCCCTTTATTGACTTGGACTAAGATTTGAGGCTGAAATTCCATTATGAACTTTGAAAATTCCGAAATAGGTAAAAAAAAAATGCAAAAGCGTGACTTATCGATGGTATGATATTTTAGGTACTATTATTATCTTTTAAAATACCGACCCGGCTTGAACAGCCAAGAACGGTAGGTAAACATATTCTATATCCTTTGCACACGTCTTGAAACGATGAGCCCAAAAATAATTATAGTTTAAAAAACGACTTCGAAATACATAATATACCTACGCACATACGCGATTTGCTGTTCACTTTTCTACAGGCACTCTGATGATATTTTACTAGTTATTTTGTTATAAAAACCAAAGTACTGCATCGATTTTAATAAAATTTATATGGGACCACTTCTGGAGTATGATCTACCAAATACAAGAAGAGTCATCATAATCAATGCACAATTGGATGAGTAATCGGTAAATAAACATACAAAAAACACAATGAATAAAAATACAGGCCGAATTGATAACCTCTTTCTTTTTGGAAGTCGGTGAAAAATTAAATTGTAAAGTATTTTAAGCAGGAGATAATATTAGTTTATTGAATATTATATGTACCGTTCTTGGTTGTTCAAGCCAGGTCGATATTATAAAAGATAATAATTCTAAAATATCATACAATCGGTAAATCACGCTTATATTATTTCGAAATTTTGAAAGTTCATATAAGAATTTCCATTAAATAGTAGTACTGTCCCACCTTTCCTCGAAATGTAGGACAGCGTTGGTCTATATTTTATTTTCGATATGAAATTAGATAAGTACCTACTATATAAATTTAAATATTAATTTTCTTTCAATATGAAAATTCAATTCAATTTTGACAATAGTAAATTTATGTTCTTGATGGTTTTCAATTTTGTTGGAGTACGGAACCCTACAAAGTTCAAACTAATCAAGAATCACAAAAAGTTTACTAGAAACTCCGGTCTGGTCCGGCCACAGTACTTCCGTAGTCCGGTCAACCGGACCACGGTTTTTTTTTTTTTCCTTGGTCCGGTTGACCGGACTCCGAACCGGATCACGGCCAAAAAGCGTAAAAAATAAATCTTCCATGGTCCAGTCACAGTACTATGGAAAAAATCTTTTGTTCGCAGTCCGGTTGACCGAAATCCGAATCACGGAAAACCACGGAATCGAATGCAGTATCGGTTGAGATGAACCATATCACTACCTCAACACTATGAAGTAGTTGAAATGTCAAACATAGCGAGAGACAAAGAGTACTATACGCGAGAGCTTTTGTTTTATTGTTATTTTCGAAGACAATAAAATCATGAGATAAACTTTACTACGTGCAGGAAACTATTAAAAATATTATTAACACTTTAACAAACCAACAAACAGTGAACTGCGGTGCGGGGAGGGCTAGTGCCTAAGGGAGCTCATCGTATCAAGACGTGCGCGAAGGCTGTTGCTATCTCTTTTTTACGCACTGGATTGTGCCGTAAGAGCGACGAATCTTATTTATTAATTTAACAGTTCTACTCTGTAAATACATCATAACCGCGGCTCTACACTTGTGCCGTGAATTCACGGCAGAGGCGCACCCTCCACATTCACGGAGCTCACTCATTTGTGCCGTGAAACGGACGTCGAAACTGCTGCTGCGTTAACTTTGTTTGATGTGGCAACATATAACTATTTGACACCTACAAAATAAGAAAATCGCTCGAAAGCGTTGGAGAAAAAGATGATGGATGACTGAAATATTTCGTAACCGATCGATTTGAAAATTAATCCTTCTCCAGGCGTCATAATTTGACTTTAATTATTATGATGTGGATGCTTTGAGTCCCACAATATACGTTCAGCGTCGTAATATTTCAATAAGCGAATTTCTAATTCACTATCTCAACTTATATTAATCCGTCGCACTGCCATTTAGCTCGCATTACACGTCCGTGAGCATCTATAGTCAGGAGCAAACTGGCACGGTGCCGTGAATGTGGATGTGTGCGCGTGAACGAGGCGCGAACTGCCGTGAACCCTTTGTCGCGGGACAAAAAACCGACTTCGATCGGGGAACAGCCGTGAACGCCGTGAAAACCCTCCACACTTATGTTCACGCCTGTTCGCGGACGTTCACGGCACAAGTGTAGAGCGAGGGTAAGTTCATTCTGGATCTTTAGTTTTCTTACTCAATACTCATCTATACACATCACATTATATCACATTTATACACATCGGTCGCAAAACCTGTTAGCAGTTTGGGCAAAGATCCAAGAGCCAAACTGACTCGACATTATACCGAAGATATCCCGGACATCAGCCTGTATGAGATTAGGATGGCCTTGAAACAGCTCAAGAACAACAAGGCACCGGGCGACGACGGAATTACATCAGAGCTACTGAAAGCGGGTGGAACACCGATACTAAAAGTCCTTCAGAGGCTCTTCAATTCCGTCGTGCTTGAAGGTACAACGCCAGAAGCATGGAACAGAAGCGTGGTGGCACTGTTCTTCAAAAAAGGAGACAACACTTTGCTGAAGAACTACAGACCCATCTCGCTTCTGAGCCATGTCTATAAGCTGTTTTCAAGGGTCATCACGAATCGTCTTGAACGCAGGTTCGATGACTTCCAGCCTCCCGAACAAGCCGGTTTCCGAAAAGGTTATAGTACCATAGACCACATCCACACGCTGCGGCAAGTGATACAGAAGACCGAAGAGTATAACTTGCCCCTTTGCTTAGCGTTTGTGGACTATGAGAAAGCCTTTGATTCGATCGAGACCTGGGCGGTGCTTGAGGCTCTCCAGCGATGCCGTATTGACTATCGGTATGTCGAAGTGCTGAAGTGTTTGTACAACAACGCCACCATGTCAGTCCGAGTACAAGACCAGAACTCAGAGGCAATTCCATTGAAGAGAGGCGTGAGGCAGGGAGACGTTGTCTCTCCGAAACTGTTTACCGCCGGTTTGGAAGATGCCTATAAGCTTCTGGAATGGAAAGGGCTCGGCATCAATATTAACGGCGAGTACATCACTCACCTTCGGTTTGCCGACGATATAGTAGTCATGGCAAAGTCGATGGAAGAGCTCAGTACGATGCTCGAAGACCTCAATAGAGTTTCCCAACGGGTGGGCCTCAAAATGAACATGGACAAAACGAAGGTTATGTCGAACGCCCATGTAGTGCCCACCCCAATATCTGTGGGGAACTTCACTCTTGAAGTTGTTGACGAATACGTCTACTTAGGACAAACGGTCCGATTAGGCAGGTCCAACTTTACGAGGGAGGTCAATCGTCGTATCCAACTCGGCTGGGCAGCGTTCGGGAAACTTAAAAGCGTCTTCTCGTCCAATATTCCCCAGTCCCTCAAGTCGAAAGTTTACAACCAGTGTGTGTTACCAGTGATGACATACGGCACTGAAACGTGGTCCCTAACTATGGGCCTTATAGGGAAACTCAAGGTCACGCAACGAGCTATGGAGAGGGCTATGCTCGGAGTCTCTCTACGAGATCGAATCAGAAATGAAGAGATACGTAGACGTACAAAAGTCACCGATATAGCACAGCGGATTAGCAAGTTGAAGTGGCAGTGGGCAGGACACATAGCACGTAGAACTGATGGCCGATGGGGCCGAAAGGTTCTCGAGTGGAGACCACGTACCGGCAAGCGCAGCGTAGGAAGACCAGCCACGAGATGGACAGATGATCTCATACAAGTGGCGGGAAGACGCTGGATGCAAGCCGCTTCCAATCGGTCATTTTGGAAATCCATGGAGGAGGCCTATGTCCAGCAGTGGACTTCTTATGGCTGAGATGATGATGATGATGATGACTCAATACTCATTCAAGCTGCGTTCGCAAACGAATCAACGAATTGAATGATTGAAACAAAACAAAATAAAGAAATAAAAAAGTGTAATGTATCTACTTGATAGAAATCATGTAAAATATATGCGATAAATCCGTTAAATATTTGTTTCCCTAATGAATTCGGTTTAATTATTCATGAGAAAGTATTTGTAGAAATAAATTAAACAGGAAATCACTTAAGGGCTGGATTCATTTCCATGGCCAATTCAGCAAATGAATTTTCGTGTACAATTTCTAGTTCGAATGTTTACAATGTATTAAACAAGGGACGACAGTTTTGGCGGGAACGTCTTAGTAACGTGTTGTTGCTTTGTTTTATTTTCCTAAACTTGTGTTATTTTGAACATTAATGCTATAAAAACGGTGGTGTTTTATTCATTAAGTGTTCATTAAAGTGCGTGAGTGTGGGCAAGTGAAATAAAGCAGTAAAACTTGTGATTTTACGTTGTCGGCAAAACTCCATAGAAGCTTCTAGTAATGTCGCCACCACTTTACTGAAGCAGGACACGACTTATAAATTGACTGTATACGTGACTTAGATTGTGACTAGAATATTTAGAACTTGTTTTATTCAAGTAACTAATACTTGACACTGGCAAATTCTTTAATGCGGGTCCAATACAAAAAAGAAGAAAACAAGGGACGAAGTTCGTCCCACAGAATTCGCCCTATCTTTGATTTGGGACGAATCATGAATGACATAAAAAAATACTATTGTGTCTTATCACCAGCATCACCAGCTTAAATTTTAAAGCGTCTGTGTATGCCCGTTATCAAAGAGTACTTTATTATACTGGGAATACTATAATATAATGCCCGTTATCATCTAATGAAGTAATGACGTTCTGTTCTGTGTTCATTTCGTGCCGTGTTCTTCAAGTGTCTGTATGTGTTGTGCAGTGTAAAGATATTTCTGAGGTTTTTTAGAATTATGTCTTCGGATTTAACACCGACAGTTCTATCAATCCAGAGTCATGTAGTTCATGGCTATGTGGGAAATAAGAGTGCTGTATTCCCACTTCAGGTAAACCTCTTAATCTTTATTAAAAATATTTTTCGTCTATTTATTAAAAATAATGTGAGCGATTACTTACTTATTACCACAGAATCTTTATATCAGAGAAATTAGTTGCTATAAATCTAATTACATCTTAACATAAGAAAATAATTTTCTGAAATGTAGCACATACTTATATAAAATCACATTCTTTTGAATTTGTCAAGGTTATGTATTAATGGTTTGAATATAAGGCCGTAGGCAGGCAAAATCCTGGCCATTATCAAAAATCCTTCCAGGCTTCAATAATTTCATAAAATGCTTCAAAAACTTTAGCGCTCGCTTGGCTCGCGCGTGATTGTTTCATATTGATCATTAAAGTGCCGCGAACTTTCTAATACGAGCAAATAATTCACAAAAAATAGCCACTAACCAAAAAATTTTGTGCGTTCTTGTAGGTATGTTTATAATTTTCTATAAAGTCATATTATTATGTTTATATTTAGGAATATTAAATTGGCAATCAATGCATTCAAATGGTTGTATTTATAATTTTTTATAGTGTTAAAGTCGCTCTTTACCAGTCGGGTATTTCCTTTTAACATAGTTACTTGTTTGATTCATCTGGTCCATGAAAATCTAGGACTTGCTAACACGATTAATGAATCAAATCACTTCCATGGTGTAATATTAAAAACCTTAAAAAAACTTTTATTTTGACATGGAAGTACTGTGGGTTCATTAATACGAGAAATAAAGCATATCACTATAAAACACCACTAAAATTTTCACGCTTGCACATTATTACTATTTTGACATAGAAGTACACTGTGAGTTCACAAATATGAGAAATTTTGCAGTTTACTTATTGCCTATTTTTGTTTATATTTAGGTCATGCAAGCCCTGAGTGCACCAGCAGCTCCAGCAGTTTATTATTTATATTGGTGTCAAAATCCCAATCAATTTCAAAATTTCCACCTTATTTCATCATGAATGATTTAGCTTTAGAATGTGAGAGTGTTACTTATTTTTGTCATTATTGTATACCTATAGATAAATTTGTTATATTCATGAGATAATAATAACATAATTTTTCATCATCAACATGCACTAGCTAATTAAATGAATGTGTTTGGTAGCAAGGGGGTGATGCAGCTACAGCTACTAAAAACTCTGTGTCTGTGACAGGTGGCAATAAGATTGCTGCCAAAACAAAAAGTGTAGTCTGTTATAATCTCTGGTTTAATTGATAGGTGTATTTTGTATGTTTAAATTATGTGATTATATTTACATTACTATAAAAATATTGATTTCACAAATTATAATATTAAATAGATAAAAAAGATATAGTAAATTAATTTCTATAAAGGTGGAAGGAGGGTAGGGAGGCCTTTGCCCTGCAGTGGGACAGCATGTAGGCTTATAATAATAATAATGATTTCTATAAAGCTGTGAAAACCTTTAGTATAACCATGGTGATGAATTGTTTTTAAAAATTTATTCATATCAGATTAGGTATTGATATTGTTTATTTAAATTATGCTTGATCTCGTTTAGTGGTTAAGCAACCACTAGTTTTATCAGGAACAGTTTTGACCATGGTTTATTCCTGGTCAAGCAGTTTTGAATGATTAAACATTGTCTGGTTTTGTACTCTGAAGTCTAATTGTGATTAAAAGTCATTTTTTTTTTTTTTTTTTTTTTTTATTTATTTATTCTTCAATTACATCATGAAAATTTATGAGATAATTCTGCCAAACTGCATAACAGTTTGTAGGCAGATAATACACTCTCATCCACAATAACAATTCTTTCGTTTATAGGTGATTGTTTTTGACATCAACATTATGAAATGATCAATGTTTTGTTAATACAAATTTGATAAACTAAGTAGAAGGTAGCATTGAAAAGATGTACATATGTATTAATTTACTCTGGTATTTTATCTAGAAACAATCTTTTCAATGCTACCTTATACCTCTGCTTGCCTCTAAATTGCTTTTCATATCCCTCTGGTAATCCATTACATAATCTAGGTATAAGCCATTTTAGCGTTCTCTTACCGTAATAATTCTTACATTTATGATGTATTTCCAACTGTGACTTAGCTGCCTTACGGGTTTGCTTGTGGAAAATTTTCACTGTTTTAAATGTATTATTTTGGAATTGGTCTAATAATAATAAATAATTAATTTTATTTTCAATTGGTAAAATTTTACATATTTTAAATAATTTTGAGTAATCTTTATTTAACGATTCTTTAGTTTTCTTGCTTACTAATCTCTTTATTATTCTAAGTTGTTGATTTTGTACTAGTTGTATATATGTTGGAAAAGTGAGCCCGTAGCAACTAAGTCCGTAACTAATAAGAGCATCGACCAGCGCGTGATAAACATTGTACAGGGTGCCACGGTTCAATACATTAGCTAGTTGATAAAATTTACCTAAAACAATTCTAAGCTTGGTGCATACGTTATTAATATGTACCTTCCATGAAAAGTTGTTATCAATGGTGAGGCCAAGATACTTAATTTGTTTTACTTCATCTAAAAGGTAACAGTTACATTTATCAGTTTCATCATGCAAGCAATCATAAGAATGACCAACAATGCTAATTGTCGCATGTCTGTTTTTATTGTACGGTGAGTACAGGCGGATCAGCTTTGTTTTATTTATATTTATTATGATACCATTGTCATGTGCCCATTTCACTATGTTGTCAAAATCTTCCTGAATTTTTGTTTGTATGTTTTTTATATCTCTGTCACCGTACAGTAAACACATATCATCGGCATACATGTAGCTTTTACAGTGTTTTATTACGTTTGTTATACTATTTACATGCATTATATAGCCGACTGGCCCATATACAGATCCAGTTGGTACACCATATTTAATATCACCCTGTACACTGTGCTTCATATCTATCACTACCTGCATGTGTCTCCGGTTTAGGTATTCTTTAAACCAGCTATTTACATATCCCCTAATGCCACATTCATCCATTGCTCGCAACAAACCGCCGTGCTCCAAAGTGTCAAACGCTTTTTTAAAATCAATAAATACAGCAACTACTTGTTTTCTTTCGTTTAGATTATTATTAACGTCATCAGTGAACTGCTGCAGCGCAGTACTGGTACTCCTGTTTTGCCTAAAACCATACTGTTTTTCCGATAGTATATTATTATTTTCTAAAAAATTAGTCATTTGTGACACTATAACTTTTTCTGTTATTTTATTTATGCTATTTAAAATCGAAATTGGTCTATAATTTGTGTATTCTGAGTGACTTCCCTGTTTATATATAGGTCTTATGATAGATAGTTTTAGTTCATTAGGATATTTACCACTTAAAATACTCAAATTTATAAATTTTGCTAGTACAGGACTAATCTTTTCTTTAATATATTTTATATCTTTCATTCTAATACCATCAGAGCCCGGCGATTTGTTGGCATCTATTTTGTCTATTATTTTTACTATATCTTCTGCATTTACCTTTTTATATAAAAATGTACAGTCACTAGTCATTACATAGTCTGAGCGATTTAAGAACGTTTTATTACAATTATGCTTAATATTTTCTATTTCACTAGTAAATGTTTCACAGAATGTATTACACACTATATTTATATCTTGTTTCTGACACATATATTTCTTTATTAATTTATCTATGCTCGGCTTTTGTCTTCCTAACCAGTTATTTATATTTTGCCAAATCTTTCTAATATCACCTTTACAATTATTTATTTCTTGGCGCCTGAAGTTATTTCTAGTCACATTTATAATTTTATTTGTTTTATTTCTAGCTTTTGTATACTCTAAGCGTAAGTTCATATTAGTAGGTTGTGATTTCCATTTTTTAAATAGTAAATCCTTAGTTTTTATTAAATTTAATAAACGCTTATTTACCCATGGCTGTGTCTTGCGACCCTGTACGACGGTAATATCTAATTTTGACATTTCATAAATATTACAAAAACACTGATATATTTTTTGGTATAATAATAATGGGCAGTTTATCTTTAAGAATTCACACCAATCCGTACTATCCAGTTTATTTCTAATCATATGTTCACGTAGTATAGTTTTAGTTTGATTTTTAGCCTCCTCCTGTATATCAAACCCTATTGTAAGTCCAGTTAGATAATGATCGGCGAGCTGAGTGATAAGCGTATAGGCACCGATTTCGAGATGCACGCCGGCGGCCCTCACAAATATGTGATCTAGGCATGACGTCACTAACTGTCCTTTCCTTATCTCTGCCCGCGTCGTAGAATAAATGCATCGCTGCAGGCCGTGTTTACTCATTATATCTAGGTACCTGCTAGTATCCGAACATTCTAAGTTGTCTATATTAATATTACAGTCTCCGGCTAATATCACGGTATCCTTTGGCGGCTGATTTCGTATTATTGTATCTATTTCTTCGGTAAACAATTTCTTACTCTTATCGGGTGGTCTATATAAAGCTATAATTTGTGTGCAGCTATCCTCCATTGTCAAAGTCAAATGTACGCATTCTGTTGCAGAACATTTAATATTTCGTGCCGTATACTTAAGGTATTCTTTTGTGTAGATAAGTATGCCACCGCCTCCTCTCCGTAATCTTGTATTGGAATGTATTATAAAGTTGGGTATATTATACATAGGGAGATATTCTTCCTTGATGTTAGGTTCCGTAAGTATCAGTATATCTATTGCATCTATGCAGCTATTTATCAATACCAGTAACTGGCAAAAATATTTCCGAAGGGAACGTATATTAAGATGTATAATTTGTAATGATTTACTGTTGTTTTTTATGCTAGTACTCCATGTAGTAATGTCGGTAAAAATTTCATAATAGGTATCGTTTATTGTATATTCATCAATTTCCATGTGTAAGGTAGGTAGTTATCTATATGTATAATGTCAACTAAGAATTAGTATGACAATAGACTGAAATATAAATGATGCAGTATAAATAATATGTAGGTACCTTATAAGTATCGCGATTACTCGCTTTGATCGGTTTTCTTTGTAATGTAGGTATTAATATCGCTTTCCGAGCGTATGTGGATGATTTTTTTATCTGCATCATTTTTCTTGATCAGTATTTTAGCGTTTTGAATCCAAATATATTTATATACGTCTTTAAGCTTAGATTTGGTTTCCCAGAACAGCTGACGAACCTGTTTCGTTACGTGTTCGTTTATGTATATAGGATACTCATTATCATTGTTAAATACCTTTTGGTTGGTCAGGCGTTGCTTACGACTTTGTATCCATGATTTTTGGGCTTCACGGCTGCGTGTTATCACAATTATTGGCCGTGGTTTCCCATCTTGTTCATTATTTCTCCGCACGCCTACCCTCCATGCCTTCTCAATATCTGAAGAATTTAGTTTTAATTGTTTACTTATCATTGTAACCACCTCCATTATATTCTCATTTTCCCTTTCTTGTACATTAGATATTTCTATATTTTTTTCAAGCTCCTTCTGCTCAAGAAAACCAATACGCTCTTCTAATGCCTTACTGTACTTCTCCAAATATTGATTCTTCTGAGACAGGTCAACTATTCTATTTTCTGTTTTCTTTGACTTCTCCATGTAATCATTTTTAAACTGCTCCAATTCTTGGTATTTTTCCGAGTAGTAGTCGACTAGCTCTGTAAGTTCATCAATCTTCTCCTTCATAGCGTAAACGACATTAAATTTTTCATTTATCTGCACTAGCAATGACTGAATGCTCGTGTTTTCATCGCAGGTAATCTTTGCCTGTGACGTTGACTTGCTAGGCGTCACCTGGCATTGATCACAGATCTCATTTTTCATAAATGATTTCATATCTTGAACACAATTTTTGTGATAGTGGGATTGGCATCGTCCCTTACACTGGACTACCTCTCCACTTCTCGATTTTGACACAAACATTTTACATTTCGCACAATTAACCATTTTCGTCTTTTAAAAACTTTCACCTACACTTAATATCACTTAACGCGTCCGGCCGCCGAGAGTGCTTGCGGCTGACTATGAAATAGCTTGGTTTGTTTCACTATCTGTTGAAAAAGCAATATAAAAACCTAAACGAGTGAACTTTGAATCACTAATAGAACAATACTACCAGGCCTTTTCTGAGAGCTCTTTGCGTATGTTCCATAACATTCTTGATATAAATACCTAGCTTAGTCTTAAATTTATCAAACTCATAGTTACTTGTTTAAAATAAATGACCATGACAATCTTTTTAACTAATTAACCTATATTACAACTTTTGATTCCAACAACCTTGCTTTTAACCTCGAAGTTATATATGTTATATAAATATTGTTTTATTAAAACAATCAAAACTGTTTTAATTTTAATTGCTCGCCATATGTATGGGATTTAAATTAAAATATTGATAAAAAGTGCATGACATGTAGGTATACTTACAATACAATTTTAATACTTGTAAAATTTGCAGCTGTGTACCTGCATGTGTACCTGCAGAAGTATCATACCATAGTTACTGAACTGCCAAGCAGTATGATGTCAGCACTATGCAAGCTTTAACATTTTCTTGATTGGATAGAAATGTTTCTAATGGAATTGCCGGGCATTTACATTAATTCTCAGAAATCTCTTAGAATTATCTGTATATAGTTTACATATATCTAGATATCTTCTAGATCGACAAGCTCCATCCTCAGCCACACCGTCGCTTAACATCAGACGAGTTGTGGTCAATCGTAGATCTATCTTGTGTTAAAAAAAAGATACAGTAATTATTATTGTAGTATTTGTAACTGAATCATTCTTATGAGATGAATTCTGTTCTTATGCTCTATTTTAATGTTATACCATCAGGTCCTAGGATTTGAAGTGGACTTCATCAACACTGTACAATTTTGTACTCACACTGGCTACAAGCACATCACAGGGACCATTATGCAAAATAATGAGCTAAATGAGCTGGCAGAAGGTTTAAGTTTGAATGATGTTGACTATTACACACATTTCTTGACGGGCTACTCCAGAACACCAGATGCATTGAAACAAATTGCTGAGCTTATCAAGAAGTTTAGAGTGAAGAATCCCAGTTTGACTTATGGTAAGTTTTGAGTATATAAGTTTTGTTTTTTCATAACTTACAATGAACTTTTTTACAATAAACAAGTGATTTTACTAGAATTATTGTAAAGAACGCGCGTTCGTATTATTTTACAGCGTTTTTACGCATACTTTCTCACAAAAAACGCACACTCAACAGCTTATCAAGCACAAATGCGCATTCTTTAGAAAATATTTTTTTTTTTTTTCGAAAAAGTTCATAGAGGTTATGGAAAAGCGCATTTTATTATTTTTTGCAAGAGTTGTATTATTATTGTTACAAAAAAAATAACAAAGTCACACTTGAGAGCTGGCTCCCATTCCAGATACTCATTTTCAACGACAACTCATTATGTTTCTAGTGTGTGATCCAGTAATGGGCGACAATGGCAAGATGTACGTACCAGAAGACATCCTGCCAGTGTATCGAGACATCCTTCTTCCTCTAGCCGACATCATCACCCCGAACCAGTTCGAAGCCGAGCTGATGACGGGCCTGAAGATGAACGACCTGGACAGTGCGCTGCAGATCGTGAAAGCACTTCACGCTAAAGGAGCAAAGGTGGTTGTGCTCTCGAGCACGGACCTGGGAGACGATAAGCATATAATTGGCATTGCGAGTAGCAGAGGTACGTTTTCGTAAATATTTCAACAAATTTGATGTTAATTTTTTTACAAGTACAAGTACAAGTATCTATGTTAAAAGAAAAACAAAATACCCGAAAAGCAGTATTTGCAGTCTATCTTACGATTTCGTTACGCTTGATATGCTGCTGAGTTTTAGTTTTTTGTTAGAAAGTATGCGTAAAATCGCTGTAAAAGATTAAAAATGCGTATTCTTTAGAATATTTCTAGTAAAACCACTATCAAAATCGGTCAAGCCGTTTAGGCTGTAGGCGATATGGTATCCACCCTAAAGTTGTCTGGAAAAAATCGCTGTTTATTTTAAGTTTTTACTGTATGGATGTACAATAAAGTTATATTCTATTCTATGGTATATAAGGCACGAAAGAAGAAGAAGGAAATATATTATTCTTTTTCCTACTGACAGGTCCGATAGCAGACAAAAAAAGGTTGAAACGAATTTTGTCCAATTCGCGTTACACATCGACAGACTAGCTAATAGTCAGAAGCGTAATCTATTGATCGTAAAAAAATCTTTCTACTTGCAGGAACGTCATACAAAATCAAGATTCCGAAGTTAGACGCAAACTTCACAGGCACGGGTGATCTGTTCGCGGCGCTGTTCCTGGCTTGGTGGTATAAGACGGGAAACAATGTAAAACTAACTCTTGAGAAGACTATCGCAACTCTACACGCTGTGTGTAAAGACACTTATAATAAAGCTAGAGGTAAATCAATTTATTCATTCACGTTTTAACGAATTAAGCTTATTAGGCTGTATTTACCACAAAATACATGAATATGCGCGAGCGGCACGTCGCGGTGCGAGGCGCGTCACCGACCGAGAGTGTCGCTTGCGCTACTCCTTTGAAAAAGACCGCCGAATGCGGTTGAAACTATAGTCGGATTGTTCGGCTTAAAACGGACGCGAGTGACCCGTAGTTTTTATTTAAAATACATGAATAGTACTTATTACATACAGAACGGACACTCTCCACCTCCCACCAATCTGGAATTCCTCACCCGCTCCCCGCGCTCGCTCTATAAAAATATCCTTCAGGTAAACTCCTTCAAACAATAGAAGTTTACCTGAAGGGCATATTTTTTTCCACACATCATCTAGCCCAAACTAAGCTAAGCTTGTTCTATGGAACTAGATGGCTGATAGAATAAACTTATATACTTTTTTTTACGTATATAACGTATACACTTTTTTTTAAAATATATGTATATACTTATGATACATAAAAACACCCAGACACAAATAAACATCCATGCTCATCACACAAATGTTTGTCCTGGGTGGGGATCTAACCCACGACCTACAGCTTAGCAGATGGACATACTACCGAGCTGCGAGGTCAGTTGTCAATAATTCATAAGTCAGTGGAGGCAAGCGTTGCGGGCTTCGTGCTCTCGAATCTCAATTGACATTACGAACTAGCGGCAACCAGCCGACGACCCTAGCTTCATACATGTGTGCGAGTTATATATAGACGACAGACGTCAACTTGCATAATTATGAGTCACTCATTAGTGAGCCGTTGTATAGAGTGTCCGACGTGAGATTTTACCCTATCTTTAACCGACTTCCGAACCGATATTTTGTATGTTTGTTACCTCATTACCCCAACATTTGTAAACCGATTTGAAAAATATTCTTTTTAATAAAAGCGAAAGTAACTCAGCCTCTGTCCTTGTCTGTTTCATGCAACGGCTGAACTGGTTGTTATGTTTGTACAGAGAGATCTAAGTAACTGGAGATGGAAATAGGCTATAAATATAATACTATGATTTAATATGCCTAACGTAACGTCGTAGTCGATTTTTGAACTCTCTGTCAGTATTCCTCCATAGCAACAAAGTAAAAAATCAATAACAAATGCATGAATATATGTAACATAGGACATGAAAGGCAATAAGTGATTTAGGCTACTTTTTATTTAGAAAAAATAACGTTTCCCCTTGCGGGTGAATCCACGAATCACAGCTAGTGCTCTATTATAATAATAAAAATATGTTTGTTGCAGGTAAACAACCCACTGGAGTGATCTCTCCCAAACTGAAAGAGTTGCGAATTGTCCAGAACAAGTCCATCATCGAAGACCCTAATATTGAGATTGAAGCAGTCAAAATTAACTAAAATCAGGTAAAAATGGAAGTTCCCGGCAGCTTAGTGGTGAGACCGTCTGACTTGCGATCCGCAGGTCCTGAGTTCGAATCCCACGGCACACACCTCTGTCTTTTCGAAGTTATGTACGTATTGTTGATTGCCGCCAACTTCAAACGGTGAAGGAAAACATCGTGAGGAAACCTACATGTCTGAGAGTTCTCAATGATCTTGAAGATGTGTGAAGTCTGCCAACCCGCACTTGGCCAGCGTGGCAGACTATGGCCTAACCCTTCTCACAATGAGAAGATGGCCCGTTCCCAGCAGTGGGACAGTTTGTACAAACAGGGCTGATTAAAAAAAAAAAAAAAAGGTAAAAATGAGCGAACGTGGGATAGGCGTACAAATATAGTATTTAATCAAAGTAATGTACATTATATTATAACGAGTCCTTATGACTCGCATCATATAAAATAATAAGGGGTGGAAAACACACCTACGTTAGCAAATACGATTCTAAATGATTTTAGTCTAATACCGGTTAATGTCACTTTAGAGTCACGCCGGTTGCACTCGAATATACACATAATGTACTTAAGATAAAGTTGATATTTGTACTAAGTGATGGTAAGCCGTTCTGTATGGACCAAATAATGAGCCAATCAGTGTCAATGTGACTCTGTTAGTGACCCCTTAGATATCTTTCCTTCTAATAGTTTTGAACAGTAACCCAAAAATGGATGTATAATATACTCGTATCTATATATTATATTCGTGTTTCTATGTATTATATGTATATATTTACAAAAAAAAGTATATATGTATTCTATCAGCCATCTAGTTCCATAGTACAAGCTTTGCTTAGTTTGGGCTAGACGGTGTTGTGTGAAATGTCCACCAATATTTATTTATTTATTTATTATTTATATGTCTATTAGTGGAATTCTAAACTTTTAGAATATTTGGAATTGGAACTGGTTTGGCCTATTATTTATTTTCGTGAACTAAAATGAGTGTGTTCGCTTGATGGTTCGCTTCACGCTTGTCCATAATCATAGAATAGTTACTACATTACAATACCAATACTGTTATCGCTTCGGATCTACTAAGAAGGTCAAAATAACTTCATCGAGATAAGACGGCATTTATAGATAATTCCTTGAATGTTGAATGTATTTTATTGTTGCCAAGCTACATATAACATAAACCGGACAAGTGCGAGTCAGACTCGCACACCGAGGGTTCCGTACAAACTAGGAGATAAAAGGGGGACATCGTTTATTTTTTTTCATATTTTCCTTCTTATACCGAAAAATATACATCGTAAAAATATTTAAAAACCTGTTTTAACTTATGCTAATAAAGCTCTTTCATATGATACCCCACATGATACGGTTAAAGAACTTTAAAATTTGGACCCTCATTCATTGCGTAAAGACACTATTTTTTGTTAAAATTGAGAATTGAAAAAATTAAAATATTAAATTAAAAATGTCCAGATTTCGTATTTTTTCCTATATGTGTTCTAACACAATGCTTCTTGCCAAATTTCATAGTTCTAGGTCAACGGGAAGTACCCCATAGGTTTTGATTCCCTTGTGAGTGTCGAAATGTGAATTTTGTACGACATATTCGGCTGTAACTTTTTTTTACGAAAACTGAGAAATTTGATTTTTCTTTCTGCAGCAATATACTCGTACTATGGATTTGCTTAGATGGTTTTAATTTCAACGCGATACCTTCACGCGTTCCCGAGATAAAGGTCTTGACACCCGGACAGACGGACAACAAAGTATCCTATAAGGGTTCCGTTTTTTTCTTTTGAGGTACGGAACCCTAAAATCAAGTTAAAAATCTTTGATTATCGCACTAATATTATAAAGACGAAAGTTTGTGAGTGTGTTGTTGTTTGAAAGTTGTTTTGTATGTTTGTTACTTCTTCACGCTCAAACGGTTAAACCGATTTTGATGAAATTAGGTATTGGAAGTAGCTGACACCCTGGATTATCACATACGGGTACTTTTTATCCCGAAAAACAATAAAATTAATATAATTTATGTAGAACAGTGGGTAGCACCTAGTATAATATTGATATATACCAATATTCTCATATTATTGTTGTATTGAATATACTTTACGATATTTGTTGTTGTTGCCAAGCTATTAAAAACAACTTCAAATCATTGATTTTATAGTATTTATCAATATTGTCATGTATCATGTTATATATTTTTTTTAGAAATGTGTCATTAAGGATTATTCAATTTATAGATAAGACACAGATGTTTGTCATTATGAATAATAAGATTATAAGATATTTAAGATTAATATATTATGAAACACTAAATAGATCGTGCACACGGCACGAGCCGATTATGATTATTTTGCAAATTCTTATATCTATGTTGTAAAGGGTTGAGATAATAAGATTTTATCATTTACATGCGGTGCGTAAGTTTACAAGCCTAAGGCTTATCATCATCATCTCAGTCATAAGAAGTCCATTGGACATAGGCCTGGAGATTTCCAAAAAGACCGATTGGAAGCCGCTTTCATCCAGCGTCTTCCCGCCACTTGTATGAAGTCATCTGTCCATAAACCTAGGCTCAGCGTAAGAAGATCAGCCAGGAGTGATCTTCTTACGCTGAGCCTAGGTTTATTGAAAATAATAATATATTATGAGAAATTATGGACAGGTGCTTTCTTTATATTTGATGCTGCCATGGCGAAATACAGCGTTTACCTAATGAGGTGCACTGAGTATCAGCTATTAGTTAGTCTTTTAAATCACAATAATTTCATCACAATAGTCAAAATTTCTTTTACTTTATATTGTACAATAGTTTTATCTGCCATCCACTTACAAAAGAACTGGATTTTTTTATTTTTAAAAGGACCTCTCAGTGTTGTCTTCCACCACTAATGCCCACCAAAGAGGTTCCATTGATGTTTACCAAAGATGGACCATCTATAACATATTTACTGTCTTTGACGTGCACATGAGCATTTGAATGGTGTTTTTACGAAACGTATTTGTCACAGAGTTGAGTCAAATTTTGCTTACCTGTCATCTGTAGCGACGGGCTAGGCTTATATTTTTTTTTTTCAAATATCATAGTTTAAAGTTATATTAGAAATTTGGAAAGAAATAAATTAGGAGTGTAAATGAATTTCTCCTTTTTACATGGACAAGCGTGGGGTAAATGTCTCACTTAAGTGTCCGTTTTTCACCGTTTATAATGTTAGTTTGTAAATTCCACTGACGGCCCACCAACATATACAGCTAGATTAAATAACACAAAAACCGCCTTACTTTTAAACGCATATTAAAATCTTATTCCACTGAATAAGGTCACTTTCTGTCAGACGGGGACCTAACACGTGCGAAAACGGAACAGAACACTGTTTAACTAAAATGCACTTATAGTCTAGTAAAAATAAATCCGCCTATATGGAGCAGATCACAATATTTGCAACTGGAGGGATTCTTTGAAATTATGATAGGAAAATAACTAAAAATCATAGATCAACAATCCCTAATTTATAGACTAGCTGCGTTCCGCGGTTTCACTCGCGTATTTATGAAAAACGGTGATGATTATGATGATGATAAGTAGCTTATGTCCATCTCCAGGTCCAACGCTATCTCTATACTAATTTTCATAACGATCGGTTCAGACGTTTGAGTGTGTAAAGGTAACAAAATTAGCTTTTATAATATCATTATGAAATTGTGTCAAATGTATTTCAAAACACCAGTACATTCATTTAAATAACAATATACTTAGTTGTCTTTTGTGTTGTCACAAATCTTATTTTTACTACTTAGACTATTATTTACCGTTTATAAGTAAGACGGTAAATGTGTAACCTATAGATACATCATCATCATAAAATAACAGTAAAGCGCTTGATATTTAGGAAATATCTTTAATACATAACACCCGTGTCGAGCTTAAAAGTTTTCCGTTGTTTAAAAAGTGCAACATGGTACTTACGTATTATTTTTTTTTGTCATAAGCATATTTTGGTTTATGCGTTTGATTCCTTGAACATGCTTGTTATTTTATATATATCGTATAAATGTATAAAAAAATATCAAGACAATATTATATTTTAGGAAAATGTTACAAATATATTAATAAATGCTTTTATGCAATTGGACCATCTACGTCTTCCAATATTATTGTATTTACTTAGTGATATCTGTGATAGTGTCATAGACACTTATCGCCGATTTAAGATTAGTCTAAAACATTTTTAATTTAGAAAGTTCTGGGATCGGTTTATGGTGGATCCCAATATTCTGTGAAGTCTTATTTATCCTTACCGTTTCACTAACCATTGCTTGCTCGGCTACGACTGTTACGAGGTCTCATATGCCAATTAATGGTAAGTGGCCATTTCACTACGGAAGGAAACTGATTTTACAGAATGTAGGATGCGCTCGAAAAAATCTATTCCAATATAATTAGATTTTCTCAAGCATCTAATTTTGACCGCATACGGTTTGCGCTCATTAAAGTAGTGACTGATAGAATTGATATGCGTTTGACGAATTTGCCTCAAACGACTGATTAGACGTTGGTTAACAGATTAATCTCCTGTTCGCGGCAAACTAATAACACGGGTCCGTCACCACTTTAATAAACACGTAATTAAACGTGAGCAATGAAACCGCTCTTGGTAGTTTTGGTACTGTTATTATATTGTAAATAATATACGTAACAGTATTTTTTTTCCAAGCAATAAGTACCTATATTTAATACAGGGCTGTGTTTTTATTTTTTTAATGTTGACGATTCAAATATTGATTTAAGTGTAATATGTAGATTATGCAATAAATATTATGTACTATTGTTGATGCACGTGTTTTCATACATCGCTTCACCGGAAATGCAGCCTTCACACAATGCTTGAAATCCGTGCAAAAGATTTCGAGCACTATGATTGATCAAATCATGCATCGCTCCGCTCAGCTTTTAGTGGAATTAGGTGTCTACCGCATCATCCGTGACTTAAAATTACCTATATCTTAATAAATGTAAGCCAACTTCGTAAAACTTTATTGAAAGAAAGAGCAAAACATAAAACATTCTTAAAGATACGTAGATTTTAATAAGATCAACTTAAAAAAATGAGAACATAATTCATATCACATTCACATATTCACAGTGTAATATCTACTTTTATGTGACACGATAGCGCCCGCAATCAACACTAGTAAAAGCACATGAAACACCCAGAATATTGAGATATAATATTTAAGAATGGTCGAAGCGTCGTTGAGTACGAAGCATGGAGTCAAATAGATGAGGCAGAACGATCGCATTATTGAGAAACCTATGTCCCATGCTATTTTCATCTGAAATTATAAACAATCAGCGTTAATAAGTAGGTAGAAATTAGTCGGAATTGACGAAAACGTTGACAAACACAGACGTGGACAAGTAGTTTTGATTTTGACGTGATAACGTCTTATAAATCGATGAACCGCTGCACGCACGAAAAAGCATGACTCATTACATGAGTACAGACAGTTTTTTACCTTCGAAATTGACACTAACCCAAAGTGGACGATACGAGTAGGTAATGAGCGATTGCAAGCTTATTCGCTTTGTTTTCGGTTGTCTCTGCTAGGGACGCTATAGCCAACAGTTCTAATACGTGTTATGGAACCAACCTGACCCATCGTGTGGTAGAGTTTGCTGTACTCCGCTTCGACGCGAATGTACACCCAGAGTGTAGTAGATATGATAAGAGACCTCAACGACGCGCTGTACCAGACCATCCATACCATATAGGAACACGCACTTCTGAAAAATTGCGGAAATAACGATAGATAAAAATAATTCGCAAAAAGCATCTCTCCAATCCTGCGGCACCACTCGACGGTGTCTGCTTGTTTGCAACTCTTTCTTTTTGAAGGCCCACGTCTATAATACTACACTAAATGTATTAGTTTATAAAAGGCATGGACCCTAGAGTCTGTGGTGCTCGAATTTAAAAAAAAAAAAATACTACAAGTATACAACCTGCCGCCTCGATCGGACAAAGCGCGCGTCAGAAGAGCTAACTACATGAATTCTTGTGTGACTGTAATACTATCTCCGGGGATCGGTTCACCGTTCACGAACACGTCAAGGAGGAAAGTATTATTAAAATTTGACATGTGGATCTGTGTATTTATTTTTACCCGACTGCGTAAGAAGGGTTATGTTTTTCGAGTGTATGTATGTATGTGGGTATGTATGTTTCTATATGATCGCCTACAGCCTAAACGGCTTGACCGTTTTGATGTGCGAGGTGTCGTTAGATTCGTCTTCACTTCCAGAGTGGCTATATTTTTTGCAATAATACATCTCTCGCAACAATAAAAATGCGTTTTTTTCGTAACCTCCAACGAACATTTTCGTAATAAACAAGTGGTTTTACTAGATTGATTCTAAAGAATACGCATTTATAATCTTTTACAGCGTTTTTACGCAGTTTCTCACAGAAAGCGTACACTCAACAGCATAACAAGCGTAACGAATCGTAAGTTAGACTGCAAAAACAGCTTTTCTGTATACGGGTATTTTTATATATATTTTTTATATTATTATTATTTTGTTTTTCTTTTAACATAGATACAATTTTGTTGCTCTGATTCGATCGAGTGTTCTTTACTACATAGTAACAAACAACAATGTATCACTACTATGTTACTTTACATAGTAACATAGTAGTGATACATATCAACACAATCTGTTCAGTCGGTTTTTGTTCTCTAACGATGGTTTTTAAGTTTTGTATATTATCTTGGAATTTTCAAGGCTAGAGTGAATAGATATTTTCTAGATCGACGAGCTCCATCTTCGGCCACACTGTCGCTTAATATCAGGCGAGTTGGTGGTCAATCGTAGATATATCTTGTATAAAAAAAAATGAGAGGCACTCCACAAAGTAATCAAGTAATAAATTCACCTTATTTCAGTGGTACCGGACACATTTTGGTATATATTAGCCCAGAACCAGTAACGTGTGGGCATATTCCAACTGCGCACGGTGTCGATCATCTTGGGACCGATCAATAACTTCTCGTTGTCGAAACACTTGATCATGGAGAAATTGTACTCTTCTTGCATAGCTTTATCTTCAGATAGGCTGAAAAAACTGCAGTCAGTAATCGGCCATCGGATAAAATTATTATTTAGAGCCTGGCCTGTTCCGTCCCACTGGGAGAAAACCTCCCTATGCTCCTTGCAATCGCGATAAGCATAGGCTACTACTAGCACCTTCACTGATCTATCTATTGGTCACAGATCAGAAAATGTAGCTTAGATCAACGTTTGTCTTTGCACGGAACTGAAAAAAAGAGAGATGAAGTATCCCAACGTAATTTGAAAAGAGTTTTAGGGGCGGCTTTGGTTATTTGGGAACCCGTGAACCTTCTCTGCTCTAGTGACTGGATATGGGCGGCTGAGGAATATATTCCTGAATATATTTCTCTCAGCGCATATGCGACGTCCATCGGGTTCCTATGCGTGCATAACAACTCCTGGCTGATGTTGGTTACCAGATTTGGGCGATGGTACCTTAACTCAAACAGATTTTCTCTGTCAATATAAGGCAACTGGTTGATATCTCCAATGAGAACAATCTCGCCAGCACCAGACAGCCGTGTAGCCATTACTATGGCTCCGAAATGGTTCATGAGTGCTTCATCTACCATAAGGCGGAAGTAGCTCTCGTTTTTTCTGAAACCATTTACGAGAACAGAAGCCATGGTGCGCACTCTAGTCTTTACCAAGTTTCCTATGCGGTGCGCTAGCTTCTCTCTCAGATCTTTGGCTGCCTCTGTTGTTGTGGTGATGATGGCGTCCTTGCTCGCATCGAAGTTTCCAACTACCCAAGTTGTCTTTCCGCATCCTGGAACTCCGTTGACCCACTGTATATTAGGCACCTCCCAGTTTTCCCATAATGTGTTGACTACGGAGCTCTCCTCAAGAGATTCCGCCAGTTTGAGGATTCTGTCGTCTAGCATTATTTTGGTGTGCCGGGTTGTGACCACCACAGGGTCATTCAGTGGTGTCGCATATTTCGGTCTTCCTATCCGCTCCGTTTCACCCTCATCTAGAGCCACAAAACCACTCTTGTCACTGTAAGCTGCCATATGATGACATGACATTTCTCCCCTTATGACTAGAGATGATTCGTTGTTATATATGGCTGCCTCTGCTTCATCCAGTTTCACCTTCAGAAAGCCTTCGGATCCAAGTCTGAATAACTGCAATATAGTTTCGCATATTTTGAGATTGACTTGTCTCGTTGCTCTTGTGATAGCTAGAAACTCGATGAATGCATTCCTGGCATGCTCTGATGGCGCGTGTGCTGGGATATAACGGGGCGGACAAACCTGGCCCATGTCGGCTCTCGTCCGGACAGCTCTTGGTACCTGTTTCGGAGCTGCTTTCGCCACTGCTGGTGGTGATTTTGGTGTTAATTGGAGTAAGTTCTGCCCTGCAGCACTAAAAGCCGTTAGAAAAGCCGAAAAATGGCTCCTGCTATTATTACAACTGCCATTTTGTTGCTCTATGGCTCTTTCATTGGCTACTTTTTGCTGCGCCTGCTCGGAGCCACTGAGATTGGTCGAAGTCGGAATAGGATGTCCCCAGCTATCTGTTGTAGAAGGGCCGTCGTGTCTCTTGGGCTTTAAGTACGATAGGTTCTCGCCCCTATCTTCGTACACGACCACCTCATGATGTTCTGAGGCTTTCAGGCTACCTAGTCGATCTACCACTTCTCCTTTGTCAACCTGGACAACCATTGCGTCGACGCTTATAATCCGGGGAACACTGTCCATATTTTCACCAAGTTTTGTAAGAAGCGAACATACCTGCACGAAAGGTGATTGAGCCGCCCATTCGAATAGTAGGATTGTTTTATTTTTCAATCTTACTAGTCGACATCGGTAGCCAAGAACCTCAGACACCGGCATGGCATCGTACGTTTTTCGCTTCATGGTGGTTTTGGTGGTACTCCCGTTTAAAAGACACGCTAATCCAGGTTTCTTGGTCCATACTCAAGAAGAAAAGATAACCCTTAGCAACCAGGGTTACGGGGGAGGTACAGGGTCACGAATCCTCACCATCCATGAAGCTCAAGGTTTGACATACGAGTCGGTCATCGTCATCAAGACCAAAGGCAAACTACAGCTGCATGACAGCGTCTCGCACGCAGTCGTGGCAGTCTCGAGGCACACCGGGACCTTCACTTACTACGTCGATGATGAAGGAGATGCCATCAGCCGTTTTGTGCGGCGGGCGACGGCAGCCACACCAAAGACCATTTTAGAATACAATCTCAAAATGGCTATCAAAGATCGGAACGCGACGGTAGTGGAGGCCCTGAATGCAAAGCTTCGGTGTACGTTGTAAAAAAAAAAAAAAAAAAATTGTTCTTATGTTGTATGTTGTCCCTTAAATAGTAGTAGGAAAGCGTGTGTACCCAGAGCACTCACGCTCTCTTAAAGGCTTCTTCTTGCGGCGGCGTCGTGTGGCGGGTCGCCCTCTTCCCTCAAATATGGTTGAGGAGAGCGATGGCTGGCACATGCGTCAACTCGTGAACGGGTGCTGCTTGCGGGAGCTGGACTGCTCGGCGTACACACGCATGCATGTGCATGTTACTTAAGTATTAACAGTTATTAGTTAAGTATTAACGTCTTCCTCTTGTACTCTAGTTTAAAAAAATATGTAAAGTTAGCTAAAAAAAATAAAATGTATTAGTTTATAAAAGGCATGGACCCTGGAGTCTGTGGTGCTCGATTTTTTTTTTTTTTTTTTTTTTTTTTCAAAATAAAAACGTAATTTGAACTTAAGTACCTACCTACCTATCTAACATGTATTTTTCATCATTATCATCTCACCATAAACACCTCATCCAAGTTGCAGGAAGACCGATTTTTTCATTTTTTTTTTCTAATTTAAATATTATTTTTTTCAAAATTTTATTCTACGACTTTCTCGGCATTATGAATATGTATATCTATACCAAATTACAGCTTTCTAGTACTTAGGTATAGGTTTTGAGCAAAGCCGCGGACGGACAGAAAGACAGACAGACGGACATGGCGAAACTATAAGGTTTCCTTGTTTATTACGGAACGTTAAAAAAGTTTTAGTCACGGCCAATGATTTGTTAAAAAATAATATATCTACTTAACCCAGGAAGCATCTTTGTTAAAATTATTTTGAAAGGCCTTATATGCTACGCCGTTCTGAATGTTCAACTTTATCTTTATGTAAACAATGTTCTTCAAATAAGACCAACCTTCGAGATGAATCCAAGCCGTGCAAATTTAGCATTTAGCTACGCTTATTCTTTTATTCATGATCACACATGATCAGAGATAAGAAAGAAAAATGGGCTAAAGACATAACGGAATGGTGTCCAAGACAAAATAAGAGAAAGAAAGGAAGATAACGAATTAGATGGGAAGACGATATCCGGAAAAAGGCAGGTGTTACGTGGAGAAGGATGACTCATAATCGGAAAGAATGGCAAGCTCTTGGGGAGGCCTTTGCGAAGACGCAAGACAATCTCACTACCGGTGACACATAATAAAATTTAAATTATTTTCTATTTATGTTTTATAAGATTGTTAAATAAAGGCTATTATTATTATTATTCTTTTATTCGATAATAGGCTTGTCCTTGACCGCTAATTCACATTTGCGATTTACGATGGTGCGTACCTACTTTTCTAAAATGAACCTAATCATATGCGAATTGAAGACAACCATATATTATAATCCTACCGGAAAGACCCATCCAGGAACGGATATTTCACTGTTTGACGGTATAGCACTATAAACAAGCTAAAACGTTTCTTAGAGTTTAAGGAATATGCACTATGAAATGAAGTCATTTTTCGTGCACCTTGCCGTCTGCACGAAAAAAGATTGGAGGTGTTATATCTGAATAGGACCTGTAGGAATCCTGATCAGTGACTTACTGCATCAGACTGAATTTAGTAGTAGGTCCATATCCCGGCAGCGGTGCTGTCTTCGCTGGATACACTCCAAACCCTGCCTCAATGCACACACACGTACAAAGCAGCATCAGGATGAAGTTCTTCAAGGCAAACATCATGAGTATCGGAACATTGTACAAGTACCGGGTATCGCTATCGTAAGTATAGAATTCTTTATTGTAATAAATCTGTTGAGAAACAAATTTAGTAGATCATTCGCATATTGTAGATTTTCGTGTTGAATATGGCTTTATAGATCCCCTAATTGGAAGGAAGCTGAGAAGGACGATGCTACTACCTATGAATGTAGTTAATGGTGTTCGAGACTGTATGGTTGAGTGAGAAGCACCAGCAACATGACTCTAGGTAAGTACGTGGGGCGCACTAAAAGTTTCCGGTATGAATAAGAAAAAAATACTATTAAAGGTCAAAAATGAATTTATTGTTTTTCAAAATATTCTCCCTTTGCGTAAATGCACTTTTTCATTCGATTAAACCTATTTTGAAAACTTTTGTGCCACTCCTCCGTGGTGACCTCAGAAACGTGTTTTTCATACTCTTCGACAGCCTCTTCAGGTGATGAAAATCGTTGACCGCGTTATTGGTTCTTAATTTTTGGGATCAGAAAAAAGTCACAAGGTGCCGGGACTGTATGCAGGATGGCTCATAAGTTCACGTTTTTCACCTTCAAAAATTCGTTTGTCTGTCTGGCCGTGTGGGAACTAGCATTGTCGTGGTGCAAGATGATACGGCGTTTACGGTTATTTTTACGGAGTTCGTCAATAATTTCCGGCAAACAAATGGTCGTGTACCAGTCACTATTCACGTTAAGACGATTCTCTAAAGCAACAGTAGCCACGTGTCCAGTTTTATTAAAAAAAGAAGCAATCATCCGCTTAGATGCACTTATCAGTCGCGCCGCTTTGGTTGGTTTCGGCTCGTCTTGAAAGACCCATATCTACGCTCGATTGCTGCTTTGTTTTGGGATCGTAGCAATAAATCCATGTTACGTCACCTGTTACTATGTCCCACACCAAATTTGACGCACCTTCGTTGAATCTGGTAAGCATGGCACTGCACCAAGTGACGCGGTCCGTTTTTTGAGCCTCGGTCAAATTGTGTGGGATCCACCGCGAGCACAGCTTTCTTACACCCAAATGTTTCTGTAGGATTGATTGTATTTGACTCATGCCTATGTCTAAGGATGCGCGAATCTCATGGTAGGTCACATGCCTATCTGTTTCAATCATACGGCACACAGCATCGATAGTTTTTGTTGTTCACAGCGGTGGACCTGTCAAAGCGCGGTCTGTCACTGAGATTGACACGACCGCGCTTGAATTCAGAAAACCAGCTATAAATAGTCGTCTTGCATGGTGCTTCATCGCCAAAAACAGACTGAAGCCGAGCGATGCTCTGTTGAGCTGTCAAATTACACTTAAAATCGTAGAAAATCTTATTACGAAAATTTTCCCGAGTTAAATCCATGTAAATGTAGACGCAATTTTTAAAATGGCGCCACAATGTAAAAACAATTGACAGTCAGATGAAACAAACTGCATTCTACAGCCAAAGAGTTCCATTTTCAGATGTTGTAATTACTTTTTAAATATTGTTTATGTAAGTGGCCAGTTCCGGAAACTTTTAGTGTGACCTATGTATAAGGCGTGAATGAAAACACAGGTGATTTAAGACGAAAACAGCGCAAGCAGAAGGGCGTAGCGAAACGTTACGCCTGTGCAGCGTGGCTTGTGTAGGTAATTGACTTCAGCGAAGTAAAACGTGTTCTGTGTTCCGCGGATACCAAATTAGATAAAACCATTATTAATTGATTTGTGATAATTTTAGTAGAATTCGAGACGTTTTTAGTACTAGCGATCTTATCTTCCTTTCCTAACTGAATATTATTAAAAGCGAAAATAACTTTGTCTGTTTGTTACCTTTTCAAGGTTAAACCAATCGTACTCATAATTGTGGCATAGAGATTCTTTAGAACTTGGAGAAGTACATAGGCTATACCATCATCATCATTACGAAGGTGAAACGGCGGGGTCCAGCTAGTAAAACATAATCATGAGTAATATTATGTATACAGGTAAGTACCTGTGGTGAATATTTCATCCGCATAAGCAAATAACCAAGTATACAGAGAAACACTTTCTTCAACTTATGTTCAGTGATTTGGCGAAAATTTCCCATAGAGCCGAAGTTTCCTTTCAAATAGTCAAGGAAATGTTTATATTTGAAATAAGGCCCTGCAAATAAATTTAATTGTTTAACGCTATAATTATCGCTTCCGATAATGATTATGTTAAACAATATAAAGTAAAAATATCGATTTCAAAATTTATGAAATAGAAAAATGACTTTTTTGTTTTTCACTGAAGGCGACTTTCGTCGCGCCACCCCTATATTTATTTCCGGTCTTACTTATAAACAGATGTAAAAAACTTATTTACTGACTAAGGAATTATATCTTTCTGTCAGACGGGAACTGTCACGCGCGAAAACGGAACAAAACACTCACTGTTTAACTATAATGCCCTTATTCAGTGTTTGTAAGTAGGACGGTTAATTGGTTGTCGTTTCAAAGAAAAAACGCACATTTAGGTACTGCTCCTCCATAGAATAGGTACAGAGAATCTGTTCAAAGATCATTTATTTTTATGTGATTGGGATTTGGGAGCTATGAGTAATTAGGTACCTATTTTTTTTCAGTTGGTTATGATATCTTATTACAGGCGGTCATGATAAAATTATAAGGGATAGCACCTACCTACCCCTAAGTATGTAAATGCGCCTAGAGTTATGTCTGCTAGGCACTATGATTAAAAAAAAAAAACAACGGGTTGCACTCCGGGAGTGCCGGCAGAAGTGAAAACTAAAAAGTAAAATAGCAATTAGCAACAAGACTGACTCGTGAAGATTTGACCACAGACTAGTAAGAGAGTTTGGATTTGACCAAAAATATTGTTTTACAAACAACCCCTCATCACTGTACGCGAAGCGTTAGCGTGTTTTAAGACTATACAGCGCCATCTAGTACGTTGGTCTGGAACTAACTTTATTGTATGAACACTTCATATAATAAAGTTAGTTCTAAAACAACGTACTAGATGGCGCGGTATACTCTTAAAACACACTTTACATGCAGAATGTTAGAATAGATTTCAGACTGTCCGTCTGACGATCTGACGCGAGTTTAAAAATTTTTAGCCTTCCCAAAAATTTTGAGCGTCGTTGGGCCGCTAAAGAAGTTTTCACTTCAAAAAACTGAATCATATGGCATTTCGTTCGGGTTTATAGAACCAAGCCTGAGAAGCGGATGATCGGGTCATTCCATTAGTGGAAATGGGAATAGGAATAAAAATCATTTATGAACCCACCATTTTGCAATCCAATGAAGCAAAAAGCGTAAGAGATGACGTCAGTAGTGTTGATCTCCACCAATAGTTCAAAATCTCCGCTGTTTATCTTCAATGACTGGGAGGACGTCGATCTATTTTTGTCCGCAGAGTAAAGCTCGAACGCTATCCCTACGAGCCGTAACGCTATACTCTGATGTAACATGATCACATACGTGGCCTTGTATAGGTAAAAGTGCAGGTACGTGAGATGTGTCCATGTGTAGCCTAGGCTTGCTAAGTGTACGTACCTGAAAGTAAAAATTAATAGACGTCTAAGCGATTTTCTGGGCCTGCGCTTATGTCCTTAGTTACCTATGGGAGAGCAATTGTTACCATAATTATATAACTATGGAAAAAAGGTCAGTACGTGGTTGGGCGCTTATTTATATACTGAACACTTGGCCTAGGGTTGACGCAAAGATCAAAAGCACAATGGCTTTATTCACATTCTTACCGTTTCTCACAACATTTGTATATAACAATATTCATCCACACCATCAGAATCGTATGATACAGGTAATGGCCACAAATGAAGAACGCCATAAGTATACCAACTCCGGTCCCATAGTGTTTCTTCACCTCTATGTTGTCTATATTCTTATAATAATTTCCGAGAGTGATGCCTACTATAATTGAACTAAAATATACGATATCTTCGAACATTTTACTATTTTTTTTTACATTTTATATACTTTAGCATTCATGTTCACTCTTAATTAGCTACATTTTTGTTGATTTGTTTTGATAAATTGATGTTATTATCGTCACTGTCATAAACATGTCACTTGATGTCACGAATTACATTAAATTTTTGTTATAAAACCTCCTCATTATCCTAACGAGACATGGACAAAAATAACTTCTTGGATTCCTTATTAAAAAACTTGTAGTGTTAGGGCCTTACCGAAAAACGTTACTTAACTACTTACTTGTCCAACATCTTAAATTCTCTGTCTTCTTTCCGCAAGTGTCATTACATGTCAGAGAGAAGTTGACAAAATATGTTAAGCATTGGTTAAAATTAAGTAATGTTTCTCGGTATGGCCGCAAATGTGCATTATTTTAGTCTTACTTATAAACGCTGAATAAGCGCATTTTAGTTAAACAGTATTTTGTTCCGTTCTCGCACGTGGCATTTCCCATCTGACAGAAAGTGACAAGTCCTTATTAAGTGAATATGATTTTAACATGCGTTTATAAGTAAGACGGTTTATCTTTTATCGGTCACTTTGTAAATAAACTTGAATCTAGTATATTCCACATCAATGGCGTGCGGTATAGCACTGTTTTAGAATATACTAGATTACTAGCTATTATCACTATATCTACGGAATAATAAGATAAAGAAAACAACAAATTGATTAAATAAACAATTTACTACACATAATGTAGGTTCACAATAAAAATATTACCTAGCAGAGGTATGTTCATTAACTGTCTGACGCAGATTTAGTCAAATGCGTGTCGATACTAATATTAACCTATTGCATTACATGAGTAGTATAAATGGGTTACCTTACGGGAAAATGTTTTTTTTCGACTAATAGTAAGCGCAAATTACGATAAGAGAACTTTAACTAAAGTCAGCGTTCATTTCAAATATTAATTATAAAAACTTTTTATTAATTCATTCTCTTTTCAGTATCACTTATGATTCTCTGATAAAAAATATAGGGTGTTCGGTATTCATTTGTTATTTTATGCAAAGCTAAAGATAGTTTTTGCCGTATAGGCAAAATTATTATAAATGAGCTCAACTGAAGGTTTTGTATCGAGTAACCATACACCCTGTATTTTAAATAAGTAATTTTCGGAGTGGAGGTCTATGTGCTATGTCCCAGAACTTTTGTGGCCAGATGATGATGATGAATTTTCGGAGTAAAAAAAAGAAATGAATTAGAAGAATTAGTTCCATAAAATTCCGCAATATGGCGTTTTTTTATATTAAATACTACCGAAATAAAATCGAAAACATCTATTCGTGATACGCTTTGGTGGGGTTAAACTTCAAAGATTAAAGCTTTTAAATATATATGTTACACATCGAAATATTAAAAAGCCGTAGTAACCAATCTTCAAAAATATAAAATTCTATTCTATTTATAGTGGCCGACCAAGATCGCTTTAATAACGCACACGTGAATATGAACTTTAAAATGTCGTAATTATGGTAGTATTTCATTCAACTCTAGTTATGAGCTACTCGCGTCACCTGCGACGAGTCACGCGAAATGCTACCGTAAATCCAGTCCTAAGAACAAATATTGGAACGAACTGATGGTAGCACATTTTGTAATGATTATAAAGAATTAGTTACGTTGTATCGGTGGTTAAAGTAATGCAGTCAAGGTAATTTTTCAGTTTTTACTGTATATATTTCCTTCTTCTAAAATAACCATTCACCCCTATATATCACAAAAAATAATAGAAATATTAATTAAATAATATAAATAAAAAATTATATAAATGCAATAATAAAAAATCTACTTTATACTATTTTGGCATAGCGGAATGTATTATTATATCTTTCGCTACTTTGGCCATAATATAGAATTACTGTATCTATGGTTATACATTCCTAAACTAAAAATAATGAATGTTTTAAGTAAGCACGCATGATTTATTTCTATTTGTTTTCATGCAATTTACCTTTTTTTATACAAAAAGTGTACCCTAATTCAGTATTTACCTACTCTTGCTACAGATTTAGAACTAGATAGTGCAAACTAAACCTATTTGTCAATGTTTCTATTTATTTATTATTTATAGTCCTAAATCACAAATTATCTCCTATAAATTCTGCATTTACAATGTGACTGTATTGAAGTTTGTTAATGTTCAATATTTTTTTATACAAAACGCTTAAATATTTTTCGTCGTAATCGCATCGTAATGAACTGAATTATTCAGAGCTTAATTATTTTCTTCAAGTTCTAAAGGATTCAGTTCATTCTTGTGGTTCATTCCATTGCGCTCGGAGTGAATCCTCTAAATGCAGCATCCCGCTTGCAAATAATAAAAATAAATTTATTTTTAATTAATGAATTGCGAATAATATGATGTTCCGCCATTTTTTATTGCCAATTTAACCAAATTATATTTTTGATTTATGAATAGGCATATTTGTTTTCTCACAACTATATTAAAATACGGATGACACACGAGCGGAATTGTTTTTTCCAAACTCATGAAGATGGTAAACTGTAGACTTGATCGTAGTCTTGCATTTGTCTACTCGTTTTTAAAAATCAATGTACCACACTTGTATCATAAATAACTATTACAGTTGTCTCTGTAGGTCCGGAGATGCGATATGCACACTACACAGCCACCGGTGCTAACTTCTGCGATCCCAAAAAGATTAGCGCGTAATAAACCTTGTATCCGCGCTTTTTAAAACTTTTGGGGACTTTTTGATCGGAACAATCCATATTGCAGTATCTTCAGGTAATAAATCATGCCCTAAATATATAGCGTGCTTTCTACCCTTATATATAACTTACAATACAGCTATGTAGCAAAGAAAGAGAAATAATATAAACAAATTGCTTCAGGTAAGTGAACGCCTCAGATACAACTATTCTATGCAAACTTTCAATATATTATCACATTAGATAGATTTTATCAAGAAACAAACAACTAACCTATAATACTGCTCAACCGTTATATAGCTATTAAGATTACACATTTAAAATACTTAATTTCAATAAAATCAATTGTTTCAGTGAAGTAATATTCATTTGACTAGCATCTAATGTTAAAGAAAAAGACGACTAATATACATAACGGTTTCAACTGCAACAATAAATAGAGCAGAACAGCAACTCACTAATACATACATCTAAAGTAAATGAATGTTTTTAGTATACAGGATGTTAAGTTGAATGATGGATATACTTCACTCATAGTTACAAATAAAATATTACAATCGCGAGAAAAATCAGCTGTTCCACAGAAAAGTTTATTGATCTTTGACAGAACGTATTGAACAACAGATTTTCTTATTTTACGATTTCAGATTTGGTAATAATAAAAGTTGTTCATAAACGGTATTATAGCGATGAACCTCGATCGACCTCTGAAGAGGCTCTTGCTAGATGGTTGTGTCAAGGGTTATTTACAAAAAAAAACCACCTAGACACGGCACGTATTGTCAAGAGGTTCCTCAGTCTGTAGCCCATACCGTCGACAGATGAGCTCTGTACCGTTGCCGGCGGTATTTGGTGTTTTTATACTTTTACATTGTAAAAGTCTTAACAATTTAGAAAATAATATAAATGACCTCAAAAATTATACCCATCGTTCACAGTTCCACCCTGTATTTTACCTAAGTTACTTAGCATATAAGTGACATAAACGTAATTATGGCAACATTTCAAGCAACTTCACTAAATCTGCATCAAACGTAACAATTTCAAAACAAATTGCATTGAAATACATCAATGGAACGTAATACACAACATATAAAAATTCATCTGGCCATGCCATCGTATAAATTGACTATGAAATTTAAACACGAGCTACCATACCTTTCTTATAATGAATGAACTTCAAATGAACGAAATGGTAACTAATGACAACTCAGATTTTCGGAACTACGAGCTGTCATTGGTCCGCTCATTGCTCATTCATTATTAAAAGATAGTTATGGTAGTTCAGGCTATATGTGTATAAATAAAAAATAAACACAGATAAATTCATGGACATCGACATGATTTTTTTAAAACTTCTAAATATTGCCATTACTTCTATTGTTATTATTTTTAACCACACTTAAATGTTGTTAGAAAAGTATTGCCTCTAAATATTAATATGAAAAGAGATTTTTTAGATCTACGTACTTACAATGGTATTCTATATAAATAACATCGAAACTTAACTAGATTGGTTGGTTCAGAACACAACGTGAGAGACTATTGTTAAGTACCATTCAATAAATAAAGGGAATGGGGTAAGTATAGTAATTTTTTAAGGTGTTGATTAATTGGTACCATACGAAAATGTGAACTATTTTAGGAAACTAATTTAAATATTTTTTATACTAATTTTACATATTTAATTTTTTAAACACTAACGTCAAAATGTCTAGTCCGGTTAACTATTCTTATCGTAAAATGAATATTCGGACTGGTGACCAATGAAATCTGATTTACGGAATTACGAGCTGTCATTGGACGCCAGTCCGTTCATTGTTAATTAATTTTAAAACAGGTATGGTTGACCAGATTGATAAATTAATGCAATTCCTATTTAATATATACCTCTTGATTTTAAGTCTAATTGTTAACGAAAAAGTAATGTTTTGTCAGCTTTTAACATAAGGTTGTAAGTAGAACACAAAACCTTATTCCTGAATAAGTAAGGACTAGATAATTCAAAAACTAAATGGGAATTAAATATTAGCCAAAAAGACTACACGAAATTTTGACGTTACAAAACCCAAAGAAATCTTAATACAAGAACTATATAAATAAACCACAAAAATATTAAAATCAGCTTCTTAAAACAATTCGATGCAAACGAAGGTCTAAAAGATCAATACCTAAAAATACTTCACACACACCATCGTTCCGCGCACTAAACAAGAGGAACTATTCGTAAAACTACCTAGATTAAAAGTTATACTCGACGACGCGACGTGAGAGAGCGAACGGGACAACACAAATGTTTACAAGGGTCGTTCATTAGTTATACTCGTGTGCAATACTCGGGACTCGTAACCAAGTGCTAAAATCTCTAAGGGCTATTCTAGAAATCCACTTTAATTGTTCACTTTTAGATGAGCAGAAGGTTTTTTGCTTTATCTCAATATCTGCTAGAATTGGTGCGAATTTTAAGAAAAAATAAATAGGTGAATACAGCGAAAACAGATATCAATGTTGATTTTTGACATCTATATATTAATCTCTAAACCCATTTTATTCAATATATCAGAGTTTCAACTGCTGAGAAAGTGTAAAAAAATACAAATTAAAGATGTGATTTTATCAATATACTCAAATATGTTTTAAATTCTTTAGTATTTTTTTTCGAAATCCCCTCCAAAATTTGTAAAGTATAGATGTTAAGGCAATAATTACCTATTACTAAGCTTATATGGACAATTAGGGCGGTTTTCTTGAATAGCCCATCTCTAATATATAGTTTATAAATCGATTAAGTCGAAGCTTCTATAGTGTTACACACAACGAACGATTCAATTGCGTTAAAATTGTCAAGACAATCTCTATTTTTTTTAATTTATCATTTAATCGACCGGTAATAGTTACATTTTTATTTACTTCAATATACTGATCTATTACACAAACACATATAAGGTAGTCGCTATGCTTATCTACTCGAATCGTAAGTTTTTAAAGTTTTTTTTTACAATATCCACTACATAGTTAAATACAACATCCAGAAGGTTACGTCGATAATTACAAAATTTTATCGGTGCAAACGATTATAAAAGTATATCATTATCGTCCACAATCAAACGGAAATGGAGATTACATATTTATACATCATTCGATCGGCGCCTATCACATTAATTCGTACGACAATGCAATGCGAACAGCATTCTATATTTTATTATTATAATTGGCAGTCCTAAGAGTCACTATAGTTATTTAGTTAAGGTAGCGCCTTCGGGTCACTACTGAGTTCGTCCGCAGTCTGTCGCCCGGCGGACGCGCACATATACCGGGTACGATGACACCACAAACACTCGCGAGTTAAGCCCGTGCTGAAATCGCACAGCCGTCTCTCTCGCGCATCTCAAAATTTATATAGATATAAAATCACAGAGTGATGTTATTATAAAAGTGAAAGACTATTTTGTTTATTTAGATAAGAGTTTTTTTAAAATATATTTGATCTTTCAGATCAAATCTCAAAATATATGTTGTCAAAATAAATTATACCAATATAAAACTTTATTTAACACATTTCTGGTGTCTATATCAATGAAATGGTCGTTTACTATCATAAAATCAGCACTCGGTGATATTATATTTTCAAAAATGTTGTTATGTGCAAGTTAGATTATTGCGCGTTCCGAGCGCCGCGCCGCCTTAAGAGCTATGTACACCGATTGTTACATGACAGCCGTGCGCACAGTTATATTCGTGTACGGTGACGTCACAAGCACTCTCGAGTAAGAGGCGCGCACATTGGCGCACCGAGCGAGACGGCCCCGCGCGATGTGCACTCACTCGAGTGTTCACTCGCGAGTTAAAGGCATGCCGAGTGCGAGACGGCCCCCCGCGCGATGTGTACTTACTCGCGAGTTAGAGACGGCCCCTCGCGCGATATGTACTCACTCGCGAGTTAGAGGCATGCCGAGTGAGACGGCCCCCCGCGCGTTGTTCACTCACTCGAGTGTTCACTTGATGAGTTGTGCGGCGCTCTTGGATCGTCGGAACATTTTCGCGCCCTTATTGGGCGCGGGCTCGTGCTAGTTGTTCCCGTTGGGGGCGCGCGCAAGCGCCGGCGAGGCGGCGGCGGGCGGCGGCCGCGGCCCCAGCGCCACGGCCTCCTTGGGGCCGTCCGTGCCGTAGATCTTGCCAGCTTTCTTCGCCATTGAAGCTAACAGCTCTTGGGAGCATTTGTGGGCGGAGCGTAGAGACAGCGCCCATTCTTTCAGACCGATCTCGTCCTGAGAAATTTAACAAGCTTTTAACATTTATCGTATACGTAAAACAATGTAAGAACACTTCAAATAGCACTAGGAGCAGCTGTTTGAGCTGTGCGTTGTCACACCCCGGACATTCGTCCAAATCTCCATACAAACGTCGCGGCCTAACAATCTATTACACAGACATCGACATACGGAGTAACGTCAATGGTTGTTACTATTTTAGAATTACCAAGAAAGTTTTATAATCACTTGCGTAGTCAATGCATGCTTTAAAAAAATCCACATTTTATGTTCTTACAATATAATAATAATTACAATTACTTAGTGTTGATTACAAGAATAACTTCGGTAAGTACCTAGCTTATTTTATCCTTAGGAAATGTATAAAAACTCCTATTATTATCATGTCGAGTTAACATACAGCCGTAGACGGCACAACAATGCCCCATTGTAGGTATTTTAAAAAATAAATTCCCTTTTTAAAAGAATAATCCTGTGAGTATCACTCCGTAACACCGCGTGTCTCGAGTGTGCCTGGGAATTGCTCGCGGGGTGAGGTAGCGCGATTTGGTGGGAGGTGAGGAGTGTCCGTTCTATATGTAGTATTATTATATGTTCTGTGACGTTATCTGTTAATCAGTGTAGTTACAAATATACACTTTGACTCTGGCAAGTCTGGCAGTAAGTGTTATTACCAATGATAAATGTAAATGAAAATCATAATTTTATGATTTGGCTTAAAGGTCCTGTAACCAAGCCGTAATAAATTATATTAAAAAAAATACCAACATAGCGGAAAAATGAGATGTCAAAACCATGGGTAAAATAATTGTGAAAAGATTATTACAGTATTACACGGTGGCTCACGCAGTACCGTAATGCTATGAAACAAGTCAGGAGACAATTTTTTTACCGACTTCTAAAAAGGAGGAGGTTCTCAATTCGTTGAGACACTTATTTAATAATTTTTCTATTAATGTTCCCCGATTAATCGAAGACACCAGGACCAATTTGAAAAATTCTTTTTTTGTTTGACATTTTTTTTCCCCCCTGGTGGTTCCATAGAAATTTTACCATGATCGGTTCGGTTTTGATTATTATAACAAAATAACTGGAAAAATATGTTCTCCAAGTAAACGAATTGCGTATTTTGAAGTCGTTTTTTTTTTAACGATTACTTATCGATAATTTCAAAATAAATGCAAAACACGTACGGTGTTAGTGAGCACGACCTTGGTGTCATGCCGGGTCCGCAGCACGATGCACTGCTCGCCCTTCACGGAGACGAGGTCCGAGGACACCTCCTCCACGGAGTCCAGCAGGATCATCTCTGGCTTGGCGTTGTTCTCGAAGTGCAGCTCCAGCCGGTTCGGATAGAGCTTGGCGTAGCGCGTCTGCCACGCGCTTGCGAACGGACCGCCCAGTTTTTTGATGTAGCCGTGCAGGATGCAGTCAGATTCTGGAATGAGGCTTATGCACGCTAGAGATATTTGGATTCAAGTATATAGGCGTGTTTTGACCGACTTCCAAAAAGGAGGAGGTTCTCAATTCGTTGGTTTTTTTTTATTTATGTTCCGCGATTACTCGAAGACGCCTGGACCGATTTGAAAAAATCTTTTTTTTTTGTTTGAGAGAGGGTATACTTCCCAGTTATTTTGTTATATAACTATACAACAAAATAACTGGGAAAATATGGTATAGATACCATAAACAAATAGCCTATTGAAGTAGTTTTTTATGTTATTTAAACAATTACTTGTATTCTTTTCGATAAGTGTGATCCGTCAAGAAATAACGATATCATTGAACTTCTCTCCCTGAGTGTCATAGGCTATATTTTTTTTGTAATAATAATAATAGATTTTTCGCAAAAAATAAAAAACGCGTTTTTTATATCTGTCTAATAACTTTAAACGAGCAATTCTTGTATATACATAATATGAATCTCGGAAACGGCTACAACGATTTTAATGAAATTTGTACAAACCAAATAGGTGTAGGAGTAGGGAACAATAAATCGATCTTGCTAGGTTTCATTTTTAGTGAACCCGGGTTTGCTCGTATTTTCAGTCATAAATAATCCGAATGGAGCTCGGCCGCCCATGTACTGTATAATTCAAGTGTACTACGCTGTACCTGAAATTCATTTTTGAAACAGTGTAATGCTTTATAATGTCACCTTTCTCGTCGGCATCAAACTTCTGCTTCTGTTTAGCCTTCTTCTTCTGTTCATTCTTGTCAGCTTCCTGGTTGATTGTCTCGAACACCGTCTCCGCGACCTCCGACTGCCAGCGCTCAGATATCACCAGGGGGAAGTCCTTGTATTGCATCTGATCCGCTTCAGTTAGCTGGAATGTTGAATATTACATTTTGCATATCAGTGTTATTTTCATGCCAACTGTAAACTACAGCCAGAATCGACCGTCCATCATTCATTAAAAGACTCCACAGTAAAAAAAGACTATCACCATTATACAAAAAAAAAAAAAAAAACTCGCTCCGTTCACATGTTTCATCTTAAAACTTTTTTATTTTAACTATTCGTAATTTGATAGTTTATAAGCTAGGAAAAGTTGGTCTGGAAACTAATTCCAAAATGCAAAACTGAAAAAGTCGCGCTCGCTACATTCGCACATTTATGCCATTTGACATTCGTTTTCAACTTGTACTAATGTGAGTCGGACATTATGCCCTATCATAATAATATATAACATAATCCGACTTCGAAGATTTGTGATAACATTTTCAGATTTAAATGACTAAAAGTTAAAATTGTGAAAAATATTTTTCACCATTAATTTTTTTTTAATCAAAATTGTATAATATGTAAAGATAGAAAACACAGGTTTTTCCTGTTGTATTAAAAAAACCGCGCTCTAATACTTGCCATCTCAAATTGCTCTTAAAAAGTTTGTTATTTGGTAGTTTTGATATTTGGAAGACCCTCCAAATATCAAAACTACAAATCTAGCTGTGTAGGTCGTACGTTCTCTGTCAGTCTATCACTTCGCCACTCAGTATAAACCCTTACATAGATATAGATAGAAGACACACACCTTGATGCCCTTAGTATCTTCCTCATCAAAGCTGCCGATGTCGAAGGCGTCGGCAGCGTTGACCTCGCCGCGCGGCGGGATCAGCGGCGGCGTGTACTTCTGATGGTACACCTGCTGCCAGTCGATCCCGGCGAAGAACACGTGCTCTTTCACTTCATCCGCTCTGAAATGTACGTTCAATAAATTTAAACCTGGCTCTGTAGCGTGGAGTGGCGCGATATAAAGCCATTGACAAGCGTCAAATTAAAAATAGCGAAAATGCATGAATTTTATTTCATAGGAATAGTAGTTTTAATTGATAACATACTAAAATGTAATACTTATAAAAATATTTGAATCGGTCAATAAATTTCCGAGATATACACATTTAGTTTTAGGGGGAGGGATGCTCTGTCCCTCTCTCGCGAAACAACGGATTGTAGTCAATTTATACGGCGAACATGAACCATGACGTCATCATTCGCTATCGTGTACTCGCTGTCTAACATTATATTAAAATGCTTATAACTTTCTTATTTTTGAATGTATTTTAAATTTGTTTTTGTTGAGTGGATCTATTTGTGTTTAGTTTTTTATGGCCAAATAAAAATAAACCATGCATATTCCCTTGCCGCAGCATATTCCCTATTGTTGATCGTTTCTTCCTGCTGGCGTGCTCTGGGTAGTTGATATGACATATATTTCATCTGACGTGTGGATATAAGCCGTGGAATGTTAGGTTATACACCTCGCGTGGTAGCCCCGCTATTTGTATAATCAACACCACGACTGAGTGTGGACATCTTCTCATTTAGGGTACAATTTTGCTTCTTAGCATTTCATTACAAAAGAGTCAAAACTAAACGAAAAAGCAAGAAGTTTATTAATGGTTTCAAATAAATTTCACCTAAATTGCAGAGTTGAGTAATAAGCGAGCGAGACAACTGCGTCTCGCTCGCACGTGACGCCCTCTTTCTATGTGTAAAATTAGAGTTTATTCGAATGTTGTTCTCATTCTCAGGTAAAATATAGAATACTAATAGAATACATTGCACAATGCAATTCAACGGACTAAATAAACGTCAATCTCTTCATGATTTTTTGGACGCAAATTCATCCAATCGATTAAGAGGTCAATTAAGTGCACTGACGTCTATGACAGATGTTTATTACTTGAACATATGAACAATTGATTGGAGGCCATATATTATATTAGCCGCGGTCCGCTTTTCACTCGCTAATCGTTAAATATTCATTTAGAATAGGTATATTTTCGACGACAGGCAAAAGCTAAGCTGGTATTTGACCATTTCTCACCTGATGTTAAGTGACGGTGTAGAATAAAAATACATCCCTATATTACATTAAAACGCTTGCGTAAAATTAAGAAGAAGAAAGAAGCTTCGCTACCACTTTACAAAAGCATGACTCGAATTTGAAAATGCCTGTATACGTGACTACATTTCATAACTTGTTTTATTCAAGAAACTTGAAGAAATGACACTGGCAAATGCTCAAGCTAAGCGAGTCTAAATCCTATAAAAAAAAACTCACCCCCGTCCCTTACAGCCGAGCCGCTTGTTGATGTCTCGCTGCAGCAGGCCCTCGAGCAGGCTCTTCAGGCTCGGACTGAACGACTCCGGCAGCTCGACGTTCTGAAACACATTGTAAGTCTATTGCGAGATGTCACTCTATTCTAAAGAACACCGGACGACGCACCACATGCGCCGGTTATACTCTTCTATGTTGTCAATATGAACATAAAAATAAATCTACAGTAAGAGATGGAAAGAATTATGTTAGAAAAATCCAAGAAAGGCTAGAGAATGGGTAAGAAATGGTGAAATTAAGAACATTAACGGCATTAACAGAAAGTCAGCACGTTACGACTCATTTTTAATTTCTCATGTAAATGTCAAAAATCCGTGCTTAACGATTTCGGTCTACGTTCTAGATGCGTACTGCACAGTAGTGCACAGGTATGGACTCCCTGTGTCCTTCCCTATTTCCCGATAGCTACAAGCTTAGAATAGCTATTTTCTAGATCAACGAGCTCCATCTTCGGCCACATCGTTGCTTACCATCGGGCAAGTTCGTGGTCAATCCTACATCTATTGTATTTTAATGTTTAATTCTAATTTAAATTATAAACTTATTGTATGTTCGCCATCAACTTAACTGTTGATACACAATTATTATTTAAAAAAATCTGAATCTGAATCCATTTCATGTTAAAAAATAATAGAAGAAGTGAATGGGAAAGTGGACGGCTCAGCCGTAACTTGAGATACAGTATATCATCTAAGTACACACAGTAGAACACGAATAGATAATCAGAACGAATTCATGTGTTATTATGTTATGTGTACATAAGTGGTGTGTCAAAGCAACATAGTGATAATATTTACCATGGTGAGCGTCATCCTGTCGATCTCGTGCTTGTCTTTGGTCTTGTGCTGGCGGAAAGGCGAGTGTCCCTTGAGTAGCTTGTACAGCATGCAGCCGAAACTGAACCAGTCGGCCGAGGAGTCGTAGCCCGTGCCTTTAGAGAGGACTTCGGGCGCCATGTAGCCGTGAGTGCCGCTGTAATGTATCGTATAATGTCACCAATATTTTGACATATTTTGTGTACAATGTTTTTGTGCAACTAACGCCAACAACTGTTTGTTTGTGTCAACGGAACATATTGTCAGCCAACGATTATGAGCAGGCTCAATGTGAGTGCGCAGTCTGAACGTGAAGCTAATGAACATTTTTCGTTCACACTATGAAAACAACACAATACATTATAGAGTAATCTAGGTAAACAATACAATACACTACAGAGTACAATGCGCACACTAGTTGCGCATTGGCGTGTAGGTACGTTGTACATACTTAGAGCAATTCTCAAGGTAATTAAAATAATTAAAAAATGTCCATTCGGTTCGTTATGTTTTTGGGTTTAGTGACTTTACTATACTTTGAGAACTGCTCCCACTGTGAGTGTAACCCGAAGGCCTTAGATGCGCGCCCCGCGAGAAAATTTTCTCTTCTAATTTTGTTGTGCGTGAATGTGAGAAAATTACAAAGATAATTCTCGTCCCTTTTTCGCCCCACAAAAAATTATAGAGAAAATTTTGTCGCAGCACGCATCTTTTGGCCTACCGATCGGATGATTATTTTATTTCTGGTAGTTTCTCGAGATTTTTATTTTTATTTTTTGTATTCACCGAAATAAATAAAAAAAACCGGACAAGTGCGAGTCAGACTCGCCCACCGAGGGTTCCGTACAAACTAAATAAAAGGGGGAAATCATATAGTTTTTTTATATTTTCCTTCATAAACCGAAAAATATACATCGTAAAAATATTTAACACATTCCTTGCTCACCACTCGGATCCGAGTGGAGCGGGGCTATAGTAGCGGCACCTCCCACTCGGATCCGAGCGAGTGGCCCGTTCATTTTGTAGTAGTCAGTAAACCGCCGGTGTTTGAGGCAGTCAACGTTGCTTTGCGCGGCCACTCTCTACTTAATCAAAATTTGCCTAAAAGTTTTGGTTCCCAGCTGAAGTGAAGGGTCTGCAGGGGGCGAAGAATGTGTTAAAAACCTGTTTTAGCTTATGCTAATGAGGCTCTTTCATATGATACCCCACATGATACGGTTAATTCACTTTAAAATTTGGGCCCTGATCCCTTGCATAGACACAATTTTTTTGTGATTAAATTAAAAATGACCAGTTTTCGGATTTTTTCCTATATATGAGTACTCTAACAGAATGCTTCTTGCCAAATTTCAGAGTTCTAGGTCAACGGGAACTACCCCATAGGTTTTGATTCCTCTGTGAGTGTCGAAATGTGCGTTTTTTACGACATATTCGGCTGTAACTTTGTTTTACGAAAACTGAGAAATTTTATTTTTCTTTCTGCAGCAAGATACTATGGATCTGCGTATATGGTTTTAATTTCAACTCGATACCTTCACGCGTTCCCGAGATAAAGGTCTTGACACCCGGACGGACGGACAGACGGACAGACAGACGGACAACAAAGTGATCCTATAAGGGTTCCGTTTTTTCCTATTGAGGTACGGAACCCTAAAAAACCGCCGGCTGTAAACCTATTCCGATAATTCTTTATTTATTAGAACGGAAATACTCTGATACCTACTTTAAATGTGATGTGATGATGTCATTAACTGTTAGTGTAGTATCCAGCTTCAATAAATATAATTATTTTTGATTGTTTTTTTTTTACATTTGATTAACTATTGAAATTTTATGTTCAATGAAAAGTATGTTTAGAAAGTCAGTTTTTAACAATTTTTTATACATATTAAAATTATATTTATTAAAATAGTTAATGTTGCATATTTATTAAAATTATACTCACACACTGGCATGTGGTTTCTTCTTGGAGAAGTCGCAGGCGAGGCCGAGATCGGATATTCTCACGTGACCGTGCTCGTCGAGCAAAATGTTCGCCGGCTTCAGATCTCTGTACACTATATGACGTTTATGCATGTGGTCCAATCCTGACGACAAACAACATTATGTTAATTACTCTCTCTACATTATTACGAAGAAAGAGTGTCGGCGTAATGAATTTAGTTTATCTTTCACTTTTACACGCAAGAAAGAGGTTTCAAATTTATATAACACAAAATCATTAAAACATAAAGATCATAAAGACAACCGTCAATCGCAGACCTCGAAAGCGACGGACGTCTCAGCCGCAAACGATAAAACGCGCGCGACTGCGATTACACGCGATGTAAGGAAAAGTACCTTCATAGGCACAGTTCAAGGGGTGAGGGAAGTATACTTTGATCCCTGAAAACTAATTGTTCCTAAGATTGTATTGTCGAGCCGATGCGAATTCAACAGAGCGCAGGTATTCGTAGCAGATACGGTGGAAGAGTCTGGGAGAGTGCCCACTGTGTGGCCGTAAGCGCTAAAGGTGGAACACCGTGAGGTTTTAGTCGGTAGGGGCACCACTCCGGTGTCGAGCCCGACATAACCCGCCGCTCCCCCCCGGGCGGCGGTGTATGCGTAAATGCATTTCCTCACGTTAAAAAAAAAAAAAAAAAAAAAAGGGTATTCGTAGCAGGTAATACGTTTATTTCTATCAGTCCATCATTATTAGATTAAGGTGTAGATAGGAACATGTTCGACATGACGTATCAGAAGACGACAACATTTTTTTCATACTTCATTCACACATTCTTAACCTGCAGTTCTAATATGCGCGCCACGACATCTATCCATAATTTTACAAACTAGATTTCAATATGTTACACGTACCTAATATGACCTCAGCAGCGTAGAATTTCATCTCGGCCTCATTAAATACTCCATGCTGGGAGAGGTGATAGTGCAAGTCGCCCCCGTTCATCAAGTCTAAGATGAAGCACAGCTTGTCGGGTGTGTGGAAAGCATACGTCATGCACACTATGAATGGGCAGTCCACCTGAAAGTAAAAAAAATGTTTTTAGCTAAATCAAAATAGCTAGATTGAGGAGCTTATTTGGAGGGAAAAAAACATTAGGGAAGTGACTAACAGGCGTTCGTGACAATTTTATAGGGGTTGTCAATATTCTGTCAAATCCGGATTATGATTAAGCCGATCTTGATCTTTTCAAGAACCATCGCGTGAAATAACAAAGACATATCGAATAATATCGCATGTCATGCAAGCAATGCGCAATGGTGAAAATATCGGTTTAACCTTTTGTGGCATTCTTGATTGTGACAAACTCAGACGACACCGGTCAGTCACCACCTTAAACGGCATTTCTAATAATAAATAACTTAAATAGACGAACTCCGTAGACTCGAACCTGCCCGAACTCTGAAGCGTTTAGACTCCATAATTTTATTACCGAATACGAATACAGCACAATACATTTCTATGCTCACATCAAAATTCCTTACACCGCAGTTCAAAGAAAATCAATTGACATTCTATATCACCCCATGAATAGCACACACGTGACGAGGAGTCAACGATAATAATATTTTGACGGATACGTGAGTCACAAATGTTTCCATATAATCGCAATAACGTCCAGTAGACGTGATTTCAATCCGGGATCGAGGCAGTTGATGTGACAAATATAGCCGTTGGCCGAACGGATGGTCCGCACTCAGGGTCCGTCTGTGGGCTACGTTTTAAAACAAACGGTCAGGTTAGCTTCAAACATATTTATTCTCATATAATATATATCCTCTCTCCTAGCCTAGCATGTAAGGTAGATAAACGTGTTTATGCACGTTGTAATGTCAGTTATCAATGTCGTAGGTACAAACTTTATTTCCTCTGACACGTAGATAAAACTGTAGAAAGCCTACTAGATATTTGTCTACATACCATGCTAATCCTGCTAGACCGACGTACTTAGACGGATCACAAGACTCTAGTGAGGATGAGCAAGACACTTGGTCAGAAGAGAAGAAATAGTGGACCAAAGTGACTACTTTGGTCCAGAACGGTGGCCGCGAGACGGAAAGCGTTTTCTCAAGCTTTGTTGATCGGATGATGTCGACAAGGCAACAGGAAGACAGTGAGGAGAGACTGGCGCCGGACCGGAAAGGGAAGCGGGTTATATACTAAACAAGAGACATATATTCGGCAGTAGGTTGATAATGGTTGTTAATGATGAAGATATAAGATATAATTATATACATCACTTTCACGCTATATTTTTACCAAGTGTAATTATTTATACAATTTTCATTGCACAAAATATAGTTTAAGAAACTGAAAAACCGACTTCAAAATACGCAATTCGTTTACTTGGATGACATTTTTCCAGTAATTTTGTTATAAAAATCACAGTACCGATTATGATAAAATGCATATTATATGAGACAACATCTAAGTAGTATGACCTACCAACCAAAAAAATCAATACAAAAATATAATTTTTTTTTCATTAATCATTTTTATTTTTAGTAGCCTCCTCCTGTCAAGATTCGGTTTTCCAGTTACGGATTTTCGAATTCGAAAGAATTCGGTTTTTTTAGTGGACAGTTTGTGTACAAGACAATATAATTATAAATGTTTATTTTTTTCTTATTCCAGTATTTTTTACAAACTATTATTAAATAAATTTTAGCAAGACACATCCATTTTGAATTTCTCGGCTTCCAATTTGAATTTAAAAATAATATAGCTCATGAGACGAGATCTCTGAATACTACCCCAGCAAGATTCATCGAGAACTATAAACTGGCAACGAAATGTGGAATTGAAACGGCAAGCGGAAATATTTAACTGCACATTGGCTACGATGCATTTGTTTACCGTCTCTTTTATAGGTTCGCGGTGATTGAATCGAGCTAGTTTACTTCTATCGCTTTTAGATTAATATGCCACTAGACGATGACAGACCTTAAGTCGTTGTAGTCAATGAGATTTTATTTATAGAGAGGTTATAATAATTAAATAAGAAATAAAAGCATGGCAGTACTTTCGAGTGATAAGACACTTATATGTATGTATGTCTTGGTGTTGCACTTTCTAAACACATTTATTTATTCATTTAATTCAATTAATACGGTTGAAAACCAATTACATTAAATGAATCACATTATCGTCAAACTTAAAAAAAAAAAACATCAAATAAATAATTTTAAAAATAAAACAAATTATTTAGTCAAAGACAGAAAAGAAAAAAAAACATATATCTTTAAGTAGGTACATTCATTCCCACAGACTCACAGAAACTCAAACACACTGACAGTATTTCCTTCACAAGTCACGACACAAAGCGTCTAACCGCGTTGCCCGACGTGTTAAGAATGAAGACGAGTCGGGCGATTACCTTACTTGAGGCTTGATACGAAGAGCTGAGGAAACCCACATCATTGGTTGTATATAAATAAATCTTGTATGTTGCTGCGAATGCGTTTTTTCGTAACCTATAACAAACTTATTCGTAATAAACAAGTGATTTTACTAGAATTATTCTACCGAATGCGCATTTATAATTTTTTACAGCGATTTTACGCATACTTTCCCACAAAAAACGTACACTCGACAGCTTATCGAGCGTAACCAAATTGTAAGTTAGAACTGCTGCCGCTGCAAAAACCGCTTTTCTACAGTCGGGTATTTTAATTTTCTTTTAGTATAGATAGTTGTTAAATTTTAAGATATGAACGGTTGAAAGACATGGGCGGATTTGAACGAAGTTTATTACTCATACTATGTAAAAGGATCTAGCATACTTTACGAGTATAACCCAAAAATTTGGTGTTACAATAGCAGTGAAGTGTGTTTGAAAATTAAACGAACTTACCCAGTGAAGTTTGGTGAATAAAATTTTTAGTTTCGAGCAAAACTAGAAAATACCAATAAAAATGTGGGTGACCGTTTAGTTAGGGCCTGGCATCGAACTCAAAAAATTGCGGCGAATTGGCGGTGCAGGGCAAAACTATTATTACATAAAAAAGTTTGTGTACGTTAGGTACGTACACCAACTTAGGTAAACACCCAGTTTTATATAATTTTTCTGTATTACGTAACAATTGTAATTTCACCCTTTTCTATTAATTGGACTAATATGGAGTCGTTTTATTAAATTACTTTTATTCATTACATCACGACAGATTGATATACCAATACGTTGCATCGTTCAATATAATATCATTAAAGCAATACAAAATATTAAATCCATTAATACTTATTACTATTGCATCACATAAAATATTGCTTTACTTTAATCACATTTCAACAATTGCATACAATAAAATGCGATAACATTGTCCTATCCAGTTTAGTACTTGAGCCTTTCACCTACTGATAAAATAACATGGCTATAAATAAAGGCCAGTGTGTTCGGTACCATACTAGCTTGTTTTTTTTTTTTCAATCAGTAAAATTAGTATTTTGAGAACAAGCATGTTTAGTATCGTTTTTGTCGGTACAATCAAAGATCCATCTCTAACCCATCTTTGACTACAACGATACGATTCAGGAATGAGAACTGGCTCTCAAAAGAGACAGGCGGAATACACCATTAAGCACTTGGCGATAATTATTCACCTTGATCGTGGAGCTAATCAATCCGGAAATAAAAAAAATAATTATAGACATGCTAAGGTTTCCATAAGAAACACAACAAAAGTTACAGATGTCACATACACGGTGAAAAAACTTAAATGGAATTGGACTGGCCATATGATTAGAAACAAAAAAAAAAAAACAAAAGATGTCACTATGACGTGATGGAAAAAGAAGAAAAGGGCGTCAGAAAATGAGATGGGAAGATGAGATCCAAATAATTGCTGGTAAGACATGGCATACAAAAGCCATCAATACAAAATTATGGAAAAACACAAGCTAATAATAAAGTTACCAATGTCGAAAATTAGAAATTATTATCTTATTAACAAAAATAAAAAAAAACGGACAAGTGCGAGTCAGACTCGCCCACCGAAGGTTCCGTACAAACTAAATAAAAGGGGGAAATCATATATTTTTTTTATATTTTCCTTCATAAACCGAAAAATATACATCGTAAAAATATTTAACACATTCCTTGCTCACCACTCGGATCCGAGTAGGGGCTATAGTAGCGGCGCCTCCCACTCGGAACCGAGCGAGCGAACGTTTGAGGCAGCCCTCATTCCTTGCATAGAGACACTCTTTTTTTGTGATTAAATAAAAAAATACCAGTTTTCAATTTATTTTTCTTTCTGCAGCAAGATACTATGGATCTGCGTATATGGTTTTAATTTCAACTTGATACCTTCACGCGTTCCCGTGATAAAGGTCTTGACACCCAGACAGACGGACAAACGGACAACAAAGTGATCCTATAAGGGTTCCGTTTTTTCCTATTGAGGTACGGAACCCTAAAAATTAGAAAATGAATAATTTTGTATTTATATTGGTAAAAATGTATATTAAAATTCAATTGAAATGTAAATCTATAAATATCAGAAATAAAGGCAATTTGAATTTGTATGGTTTCCATTCACGATGTTTTACTTCGTCGAAAATTTTAACTCATTTAGCTCATTGTGGGGATTCGACCTATCACCTTTCACACGCTAGTCCATCACACAACTGAGCTGTAATCGTCGCTTCTAAAATATAAAGTTAATTTACGTTTAAAAAGTTCATAATCACAAGAACTCTAATTAACTCTGCCCTAGCTTTAAATAGCGAACAAACTTTCTACTTAGCAAAACAACCGTCCCCGTTATCCTCAAGAGGTTCACACGAGGCTCCAGTAAAATACAAGCGTAGCTAGGAACGGAGACAAGGCGTGTCCAGAGCAGATAAAACCACCAGCTGATTGTGTCATTCGCGGCACAGACGCCGCGGCGCCAACGAAACTCAGACCAACACTCGTAAAAGATAAGCCACGTCTTCGATAATATAACCTGAGGTGCATTAGGATTTTAGAACGTCTCGGCGACAACAGAGCAGAATCAAGGACATGATCGATATGTGGTTTCCAAGCGAACGCCTCGCCAATCGACGCTTCTTAACTTTCAAATAAGGGATATAAATAGAATCGTCGAGTACAAATACAAAACATTCATGATGAATGAAGAAGAGATGGCGAAACGATTAGTGTGAGTACTGTAAGGCTTAGACAAGCGGCAAACGTTTCAACTTCTACAAACGCTTACGCTTCGAAACGATCGAAACTGTGACGTGCCGTCACGTGACATTTCGTTAGCTAATGTAGATCCTACACATTTACTTTTCTATTCAACTGGCGTACACGTAATTAGAATGCCACTTGTCTAACCCCCCTCCCCCCTCTGATATACACGCGGAGAGCATAAAGAACGCACAATTTAAGTCAATATCGCAATATGCCAGAAACGTAAAGCGTCAAAAAACACAGCAAAATAAAAAAATGGTCAAATAAGCTGAATCTCAATTAGGCAATTCGTTAATTACGCATTACAATTACGCATATCGTCAATGTATATTAAAACAAATATAAAGAAACTCAAAGAGCATTTATTTTATCACCTTTCTTACATCAAATATAGGTTAAAAAATCACAATTCTAATTAATATTACAATGCAAGTAACACCCTGCCTGTTTGTTTCTTTTCCACCGACAACACATGTCATGATAATTGCGTTTTTGACATTGTATAAGTCATTTAGCGTATTTGACATCATGCAAACTTGACATTTTGCAAGTTTACGTATTTGTCAATTTGCGAGTTCCTTGACATTTTGTGTTTTTGTCTTTTCCCGAGCATATCAAATGGATTTATTTAAATTCTATTTGTTTCAATTTGCCTAGAGATTGGCGGCTTGAGAACAATCAACCGCGCCTGGCAGTTGGCCCAAGCTTACATAAAACTTAGTGATGTTCATAAATCATACCAGTACATTTTCACGGTAGATAAAGATCGAATAAGGTGCAATATATCAGCGTTATTCATCAAGAGAATCGAATCAGACCGCGACGAACATCTTACGTGATAGAATGTCGATAAAATTTGTCATTCACATCGGCCTGACCCTATAAACCGGAGTTTGCTTACTCGTAAACATAAAATAAAAACGTTTTATTACCTAACAACATAGTTTTTAAACAAGGTCACGTAGAAAGCAGGGTTGGGAAAATCAGAATATAAAAAAAATAAAAGCTTTCTTTTTCAAAAGATTTTTGTTTCTATTACCGCATAACGCGAAAATCGGAGCGTGTTTTCGGTGGATTAAAAGGGGTGTGGGATTTTAATGTTGTTACACTTTGATAGAATACGATATGATTTCGTGCGAAAATTTACTCATTCGTTAATTATAAAATAAAAGTACCTACTATTGATGTTTTTTTTTCTACTTTTCAAGAAAAATACCTCGGCAAAGGGATGAGATTTGTTTTTCCGCTTTTGAAATAGTCCACTGATAATCTCGGAACAGACTTGGAAATTGAAAGGCAAAGAATTTTTATTGAAAAATAAATAATAATAATAATATAAATATTTGTGGACATTTCACACAACACCATCTAGCCCAAACTAAGCAAAGCTTGTACTATGGAACTAGATGGCTGATAGAATACATATATACTTTTTTTTTGTAAATATATACTTAAGATACATAGAAACACCCAGACACAGAACAAACATCCATGCTCATCACACAAATGTTTGCCCTGGGTGGGGATTGAACCCACGACCTTTCAGTTCAGCAGGTAGACGTAAACACACTACCAACTGAGCCACAAGGCCAGTCAAAAATAATCATCTGATCGAACTTGTGACTTACCATGCTTTATCAATTATGATCGTTGTCAATATCCTGTCAAACTGATCTTCACTATTTATTGCATTATCGCATGACATCGCATTCCGTGCAAAATAATTCCATAGTACAAGCTTTGCTTAGTTTGGGCTAGATGATGGTATTGTGTGAAATATCCACAAAATTTATTTTATTATTATTTATTTTATATATAGGTACTACGGGTGCAATCAACGGTTAGTAAAAAGATCTTTGATTGAAACGGGCCTCATGGCTCAGTGGTAGTACGTCTGCCTTCTGAGCTGTAGGTTGTGGGTTCCATCCCCACTTAGGGCAAACATTTTTGCTGAGCATGGATGTTTGTTCAGTGTCCGGGTATTTATATTATAAATACATACATTGATGTGTATATATTTACAAAAATAAGTATGTTTTCTATCAGCCATCTGGTTCCCATAGTACAAGCGTTGCTAAGTTTGGAGCTAGATGGTGTTCTGTGAAAATTCCCTCCAATATATATTTATTCGTTTAGGAACTAAGATGATCACATGTCTAAATTTTCAAAGGATTTAAATGCTTAAGTGCCACAAAATATGAGAGGCAAAATGCAAAACTAGTATACAATATGACTGTTAAAAAGAACTATAGATAAAGGGGCGACTGGTCGTATAGTTCAAATGTTCGAAATAGCTAGTGCCAAAATATACGACTTGTTATAGAATAATTTGTATATTGACAGCTGTCAATAATCACATACAATAAAATATACCAACCCTGATAGAGAGAAATTTCATGCCAAAAGTTGACTACCTACACGAACAGAACTACTGAGGAATCGCGTTTTCGCGAACTTCGGTTCAAAAAGCCGCGGCCTTGTTCAACTTTCAGGAGCTTTTATAGGTCACGAAGAATTAAATAGTATCTACCTACGCGTATGTAAAGCTTTTAATAACATGCGCTACTTTCCACAATGTTAATGTATAATCATTTAAAGACGAATAGACAAGTTTTTTTCGTATACTTTTTTTTTTTAACTAGCACGATATACTAAAATTATATCCCTTAATATTTTTTTTTTCTCCAGAATGAATCTAAGTTTGACCACCGACTCCTCTTATAAAAAGCTACCCTAAGCTACCTGAATCGTTAAGGCTGTTAGAAGGCATTATATACATTAATATATAGAAATACATACATAACACATTCACCCAGCATTACCCTCCTTGCGCAGTCGAGTAAGAAATGGATTTGTGTATTGAAATGGTAAAACAAAATGCAGCGCGGAAGCAGTCAGTTCGTGGGATAAATCGAGGGCGCTCCAATTCGTTTCAGTCCAATTGGCCGGGTATCATTTGTGTCCCCGATACTGAAGCACATAAATATACGTATGATCCCATTGTACCCGCTGAATCAAAGCAGCTGTGATCGATAAGCAATCAGATATGAATTGATATAGCCACTGGACTCTGGACATTATGGCGATAAGCTGCCGAACTGCTAATTGTGTTGGCCACCGTCTCCAATGTTAAGCGTTCCTTTGAATGTTCGCCGCCAAGGTTTGGTTGTTGGACTGAGCCACTAATAGTGCTTCGTTTTAATTGGATGGAGAGATTTGAGTAGATTTTCTCATATGAACGTTCTTTATGTAATATACAATAAAAACTAGGTATAATACAAGTTCGAAAACGGTAACAACATTATTTGTAAGTGTATAAATATTCTATAAGTCATCTAGTTCCCTAGTGGAAGCTTTGCTTAGTTTGGGCTAGATGGTGCTGCGTCAAATGTCAACCAATGGTTATTTGTTATAGACCAGTCTTCTAATAAAAACATGGAGTCACTTCAAAACATAAGAAAAAACTACCAATTACATGTTAAATACATCACGACGTAGGTTAATAAATAATGCAGTTTAAAATTGTTATACCTAGACCAGGCTTCTAATAAAAACATGGAAAGTCACTTCAAAACATAAGAAAAAACTACCAATTACATGTTAAATACATCGCGACGTAGGTTAATAAATAATGCAGTTTAAAGTTTGAATGTAAGTCCAATCGAAACTAGGACACTCGTAACGTTGTTGTTCTTGTACGATGTCTTCACGGTTCTGTATATAATTAAAATTGAACATTTTGTTGCACGTACATATTTGAAGGTTTGTCCAAGTCATACGAAGGTTAGCAAATAAAACCGGTAAAGTAAAGTGAAACACTTAGTTTCACTTGCACACTGAGGCTTCCGTACTCAACATTATCAGTACATACAAAATACACTAACATCATGTACCAGTGCCAATTAATTACTTGGCTATTCATATAATACGAACTAAGAGTAGTAACACATAATTGATAGTTTCATTCAAAATTCGGTTCATAGGTGAAGCCAAAAATCTATCAAAATGTGTGTGTCTTCTATCTTTGAAATGTACATGACCGTTCGACTGATGTTTCAAGTGAGTAGACTTTTTTTATCACAGAGTTAAAAAGTTAAAATGTACCAAATTTTGCTTACCTATACTATGTACAGCGACGACGGAGAGTGACGTTACAAGCTTCAAAAGGCTTGATAAAATTCGCTTCACTCGACTGGTATTCTAAGTTTATTACTTCTATGTATACTAGAATAATTATATCAGTTGGAATAGCGGTACAGGCGATTGTTAAGGTGAAAGGTTAAGCGTCTAAAAAATTATCGCTAGCGTGATCTCGATTCGTACTTGGCCAATTTTTACATTATAAACTTCAAAGTTAAGACTAAAATTATATTAATTATGAGACTTGTATCTAATATCGTTTTCTGTTTTTTTTTTTGTCGGTGGGAGATTTCCTTCAAAATGTGGGGAAGTTTCCTTAGCACCATTTACTGACGGATTTAAATTAATATTTAATAGAAACTTTAGGTACTTACGCAATACTATACAAAATTAAATAAGAACACAATCAATGAAGGGGTTGTCGAGATAAAAGATAAATTCAAATTCGTTTAATATCAGACAACAAAATCCACTTAGCCTAAAATTAAATTAAAAACTATATTAATTATTAGAATTCTATTAAAATGTATTTTCGACACTTCGTGCACACGATTTTAAACCTTTTTTCAGTCTCTTTTTTGGTCATCGTCTGCACAAGATGTCTGACTGATGGCGAGAACGGGTCCTCAGCCATAGTTCTTAGGATGATGTTGTCACTACGTCGCAGTCTACTCGTCAATGATGCTACTTTTTTCCTAATGACGGCGTGAAAGCCGTCTGTTCGAGCCTGAGCAAACATCTCCTAAAATTTTCCTAAAAATGTTATTATATTGGACCCGTAGGGTCTCTAGCGATTTTTTTGTGTAATTACTCCACAGTCCACCCGTGTACAGACCCTGATAAAACGCTTTAAAAAGCGTTATTTTGACCTAATCTGTAAAACGGGCAAATCTACGAGCCAGCATATTTCCACGCACCACTAGAGCCCTACGTTCTCTCTCCATATCTACATCATCTTTAAGGTCATCAGTAAGTATATGTCCTAGATATTTAAATTGGAATACAATAATATGGACAGACAGACGGAAATGGCGAATTTATCTCGATTTTAAGATACCCAGATTGTATTTATCGCACAATCAGGAAGCGTAATTCACATTATAACAGTATTATCTCTTGTTCTTACCCATGTTATTATTTTTAATAGTTTCATCTCGCTCTTTAAGGGCCATTTCATTGTTCTCATACTTTTCCTTGATGCTGCTAATATTCTTTCCGTTTAAAGTTATTGGCAGTACGGACTCAGGACATCAACCGGCGGCCTTAAAGACTATGTAATCTGTTTTTGAAATGTAAGTAAATTTAAATTTCAAATAAATGCGTTACGGGTAGGACAAACAGACGGACAAACATCGTAGGCTCAGTAATTGGCTCCCGAGCATCTGGGTAGGGAATCCTAAAAACATGTATTTCGTTGTTCATTTATCCGAGCAAGTGAATGCATGAAGAGCAGGAAAACGAGATATCTCTGTGTTGAAGAAAATGTAGGTCAACCAACATTTTATTTACTAAGTTACAAGTTTTTTTTTCTTATTACATACGAGTAAATCGTGCAACAATTTCATGATTGAATAGAAAAATATTATTGGATTGGATTTATTTTTAACCGACTCCGCAATTAGAACAATGATTTTCAGATGTATGTTTTTATTTACCTCCTACAACCTAAACGGCTTAATCAAATTTGATAGGATATCCTTACTTCGCGAGTGTCATCTCACTTCTTAAAAACTACAATGTTAGAATTTTCAAAGCTGTAATATATAAATATCTTCTACATATATCAAGTGCTCCATCCTATGTCACACCATTGCTTATCATCAAGTGAGTTAATGGGCAAAAGTAAATCTATTCAGAACATTAAAAAAACTCACACACCAATATTTATGAATACAAGCGATATACGACAGGAGTACAAACAAACATACATACTCAAAAACATTACCTTCCTTCCTGGTAGTCGAGTAAAACTTACTAAATTAACGTATGACAGAATACCGCCAGTAAAGTAGAAAGCATTAGGTGTTCTGTTCGCTACTGTTCATTAAATTAGCGTTTTCCACGCCGGGGATGTTACACCACATGAGGTACACAATGTAAATAGCGTCGTAAACATGGCGTGTTGAAGCTCTCGGACGTCCCACAAAGTAGCCTTTTGTGGGCTGAGTTTGCGCAATGAACTCCCCCCTTAACCTATTTTAGACGAGACAATTCGGATACGGGCAACCCCTGTTGATACTAACTATACAGATGTATCGCATTCGTCTGATATATGATAGTAATTCATTAAATATTAGTCGAATTTGTTACACATATTAAATCAAAAACCAATCAAGAAATAAAAGGAAAACCGATCGTGGATAAAATTGTACCACCATAACACGGGGAAAAAAATAGAAACTGCTGGAAAATTGGACAATGACGGGGAAAACCGCTGTTTGAAGCGTTTGAAGATAAAGTTTTTTTTTTATTAAAAATGTTTCGTCTTGATCTTTCGCTCCTATATTTTGCTAAAAATATCGCTCGAGGTTCTCTTCAAACCTTTTTCTCTCTCCTCTTCATTCGAAAAGCCTTTATGGAATACTTTTATTATAAAGGGGGTGGAATTCTTTAGTTCCAGTCAATGGAAAATATCCTGAATTTCTACATTTAGTGATGAAATAATAATATAAATGTATGTAAAAAGATATATTCTACAGTGTACATTGATATTTGAGTCAACTTCTGAACGAAAATTTCTAAAAATGTGTATGACAAATATTCCTTGCTTACCTACATAAAACTTACAGACTGCTCTTAGTTTTATTTTTACCTGGACCCTGATTCCGTACGACTATCGGTTGTGTTACGTGAAATACACGTGGGTTTTTTTTTTATATAGAATAGCTCTACGTTTGACCACCAGCACGCCTGATAGAAAGCGATACTGTGGCCGAAGATGAAGCACGTAGACCTAGAAGATACTTATTCACTCTAGACTTGAAGACACCCGAGTTATAGTTTTCAGGAAATAAGGACAGCGGCAAGGCATTCCATTCCCGAGCGGTTCGCATTAGGAAGGTGGAAGCAAAACGCTTTGTTCGAGCTGATGGCAAATCCACCATGAAGGGATGGCATTGAAGCGTTTTCCGGCTTATCCTGTTGTGGAAAGGGGAGGGAGGGATTAGGTCATGTAACTCGAGCGCACACTCACCAAAATGCAGCCTGTAAAAGATTGCTAGACACGCCACCCTACGTCGATGTTCTAGACTTTGTAGTTTTGAGGAGACCAGTTTCTCGTCACCTATAAGCCTCGCAGCTCGTCGTTCTACAGACTCCAAAGCATCCAGCTGGTATTTGGCAGATCCGTCAAAAAGATGGCTACAGTACTCCACACTCGACCGCACCTGAGCTTTATAAAGGCTGAGAAGTTGATCAGGTATGAAGTACCGCTTGACCTTATTAAGGACGCCAAGCTTTTGTCAAGGGTGTATGACAAGGAAATTTAGACTTTAGAGTTTTAAACTTAGAGTGTAATTTTCATTGTCAACGCACTCACGTCTAGTTCACGTAACGGAACCGATGGTCATACGGAATAAGGGCCCAGTATCGTTATCTCGTTTCAACTCGCGCGATGCGCGTTTGAATTGAACTTATCACTCCCAGTCTTAGTGGATCTGTTTGAACGTAGATGAAATAAAGATCTATGGTTAATTCGCCTAAGCAGGATATAAGGGCCAGAGAACCATAACGTGATTATGTCAATGGGTCTGCGGGCTGATTGTGGAGCGCTTGACATTGTTTCCGTTCGTGTCACCCCTATGTCCATTTCAATTAGTGAGAGGTCAAAAAAATTATACCCGTTGTCTGAAATTATATAGATATACTATTAGTAAGCTTGCTTACATGTTATCATGACCTGTATTTTTAACCAACTTCCAAAAAGGAGGAGGTTCTCATTTCGTCGGAATCTTTTTTAGGGTTCCGTACGTCAAAAGGAAAAATCGGAATCCTTATAGGATCATTTTGTTGTCCGTCTGACAAGACCTATATCTAGGGAACCCTTGGTGGGCGTGTCCGGTTCCTTGTCCGGTTTTTTTTTGTATAATATTATCTCCCCTTAATGATATTAAAAATTCACTTTTACTTCTAAATGTAAGTATGGTTTACAAAACAATTTTCAACTGTTTTCACCTCATATTAAGCCATAGGGTCGCTTTTCTTCTGGCTTATATATTATGTACTGACGGCCGATGGGTCCGAAAAGTTTTCGAATAGAGACCACGAACCGGCAAGCGCAGCGTAGGAAGACCAGCCACAAGGTAGACAGAAGATATCATACAAATGGCAGGAAGACGCTGGATGCATGCCGCTTCCAACCGGTCTTTTTGGAAATCCATAGGGGGAGGCCTATGTCCGGCAGTGGACTTCTTGTGGCTGAGATGATGATGAATATTTGTACACATAGCTATTGTAGAGGTATATAGAAAGATATCATACAAATGGCAGGAAGACGCTGGATGCATGCCGCTTCCAACCGGTCTTTTTGGAAATCCATAAGGGGAGGCCTATGTCCAACAGTGGACTTCTTATGGCTGAGATGATGATGATGATGATGATGATAGAAAGATATAGTTATGTACGTAATAAATTATGCAATTGTTCGGTATTTTTCTTACAAATATCGACAGATGTTTTCGTTATATCGACATAAACAAGACGCGCTATTTCACCTGTTCCATATATGTATTTATAAAGCTGATGGTTTTGTATGAATGATATCATCGTCGTCATTGAGAACTTGTGCGTGCTATGCAATTGTCTCCTTGATTGTAGCGGCAGACGTCACGACTTGTAGTATGCTGAGTATTTTGAGAGAAACCGAAAAAACAAGAAAACATTAGTAATATATCACGATGAATAGACGAAAATAAATAATTAGACCGAAAAGTCGATATCAGTTTTTAAGTGACTTTGTATTATTGTAATTCGCCAATAAAATCTCTATCTGTAATAATCGTACAACTGGTCTTCAAGCATCTTATCATGCTTGAAGACAAGTTATACGGTTTGATTTTTAACCGACGAAAAAACGGAGGAGGTTCGACGCGTATATATATTTTTATAATAATAAAATAATGTGTGTATGTGTGTGTGTATGTGCATGTGTGTTGGTGTGTGCGTGTGTATTAGCATTACATTGTGTGTGCATATAATTATATAATATATATATATATTTAAAAAAAAAAAAACTATTGTTAAAATTATTTATTGGCTATTTATGTGTACTTATATGTATTAAAAAAAAAATGGTGATTTTATTTGCCGACAATCTCATAAACAACATAGCAAACTGCGTAAGCAATATGTTCAGTCTAACAATGTCTCCGACTTGGGTCGGAGGAAGTATAGAAGGAACAACAAAAATATATATATATATATTTATTTATTATATAGATATATATTTATGTATGACCACGCATAACTTTTTTATTCTTTTCACCATTTAATACGCTCGTGCGTGACGTCTCGTGCCTGTCGCTCCCGGCGGCGGAAGATCAGTGCTGGTTACTTGCTATGCAAAGCAGGGCTGGCTTGTGATAAAAACGTATCGATTTTGTATAATTTGTGCATTGTTTGTTAATATTCTAATATGTCAACATGTCAAGCAAAGGACGGACCGGTCAGTCTTCGGATGGGTGACCGTGAGTGGCATTTCTTTTTGAGCGCTACCGTGGGACGGATGAGACGTAAATTGTAGGTCCCGGTTGTTTGTTCTTAAAAAACAGCAATCGTCAAGCCAGGTCAGAGGCCTTCCGGCGGCTTAATAACTCTGACACTAGGGCTAGCCACTCAGTCTATACGAACTTACTTAATATTCTTATTTTTTCTTCTTTTATGTCTTACTTACTTGTATGTGGGTTGTTTACGTACAATAAAACAAAAATGTCTGTTTATGAAGGCCTCCCTTAGAACTCGTTAATATAAGCGTGGTGACCGATTGACATTAATTGTAATTCGTCGCCCACCGCAAGACTATGCGGGAACTAAATTGTACGTATCATCCAAGCTACGGTAGCGCTTGGTTGTGAAGGCCGTTGTATATAAATGACAGAGGTGAAGAACATAAAGATGTGGATCCCGAAGAGAATGCAACAGGTTGTGTGGGGTACAGGTAAAAAAATATTATCGAAACCGCATAATGTTTAGGAATAGAAAACAGTTTTCTCATGTTCAATAGACAAATACGTTCTCCGATTTACCCAGGACACTATTTTTAAAATATATATGTAGTTATGTATATACATACATACATGGCATATATTTCAGTGTATGCCTTGAAATTGATAATGTTTACGTTAATTCTGTTGTGTAATTTCTTTTCCACACAGCACTTACTAACTTCAGTAGCCAATTTTTAATACTTTTCATGTACGTCAATGTCAAAACATGCCTACGTTGCCAATGCCAAGATGTTCACATTTGGCGACACGTTTCCACGAGAATATGGTAGCTTGCCAAGCGTGAACTGTAACAACAAGGTACACAAACCCAAGGCCGTCATTGGGACATACATAGATTCCCTATAGAAGGAAAGAAACGAGCTTAGCGAAAACAAGTAAGTATACATACATACATTATACAGTTTCATCACAGCCGGGTAAAATATTATGGAAGAGTAGACGAGGTGTTTTTTTTTTCATCAGCCCTCTTTGTATAAACTGTCCCACTGCTGAGCGCGGACCATCTTCTCATTGTGAGAAGGGTAAGGCCATAGTCTATCACGCTGGCCAAGTGCGGGTTGGCAGACTTCACAAATCTTTCAAGATCATTGAGAACTCTCAGACATGTAGGTTTCCTCACCATGTTAGTTTCTGGCAGCCTAGTCGGGAAACCGTCTGACTTGCGATCCGCAGATCCTGGGTTCGAATCACGCTGCATACACCTCTGTCTTTTCGAATTTATGTGCGTATTGTGGATTGCCGCTAACAACAAACGGTGAAGGAAGACGAGGTGATGCTTCACTCTTTTTGTCAAAATAATAATCAGAAAACAAGCAAATCACCTGATGCTATAATAAAAGCCTTGGCAGACATCAGCATCGACAGTGGTGTTGTTGAATGTATGCTAGCTTAGAGAGGTGTTTTGTAAAGACAATTATTGATTATTGTTGAAGCTCAGTGAGAAAACATCCAAAAGAGGGTTGTATTACAAAACTCTTTTGAAGTTTTGTAAGCAAATCTTCGAAAGAGAGCAGCCTATTCAAAATTACTCTTTGGTGATACTTGGCGGGAAGACTTCTAATAGATAGCTTCTTTTTAGGGTTTCGTAGTAAACAAGGAACCCTTACAGTTTCATCATGTCCGTCTCTCTGTCTATCTCTCCGCAACATTGAAACAGATCAGTCAGAATATGGTTTTACATCACTTCGGTATATAACATTTTGTCTGCGGAATTATTGCGCACTCCCATAGTCTTCAACACTTGTTCCTAAATTGCTCACATTCTTCACTTATACCACATCCCAAAAGAGTGCCGAACTGACTTCCTGGCTAAACTAAAACCCCGTGTTAAAACCTGTTCCGTTTTAGAATAAGAAAATATTTATTGCTTAACTGTGTGTACAAAGATGTTAAAAAAATTAAATAGGTATAGTAACAACAGTCTGCCCATTTCGAGTGTACAATAATCTAAAACTTAGATCTAAAATAAACATGCACACATGGGAATGATAGATCAATAGTTTAGAAATGTAGGACGAGTTTATGTAATTAACACAATACCTACATAATCTCATTTGATCAATTCAAAATTAAATCCAGGATATACCTATTAATGTTTCTTGTTTTGCTAGTTTTTACAGATCTAATATATTATATACTGGTATTTTACTTTGTTCGAAGTATTCTTTTGTATTGTAGAAGGCTTTCGAGATAAGCCATGTCTTCAATTTTTTCTTAAAACTATTGAAATCTAATTATTTTATCTCAAGCGGTAGACAATTATACATTTTTATGGCCATTGCATACGCACTATTAGAAAACATACTATTGTTTAGCTGCGGTATACATATGTTATATTTATATTTTGATATTTTAATCTCAGCACGACTAGATTGTATATCGTAAAAGTAACTTTCATATTTTTTCACAAATACACAAGTTTCATATATGTAAATACATGTGAGTATTAAGAAATTATTAGTTTTGAAGATATCTCTCAAGGTGTCAGTATTATCTAGGTTTAAATATAATTCTGAGACATCTTTTTTGTACTAAAAAAGTCGAGTGTACCTCAACTGAATTGCCCCAAAATATCACCCCATAAACTAACTGAGGATAAACATAGCCAAAGTAGGCATTTATAGCATTTTTTTTTAGATGAAATATTTGACAGTATTGACAAAGCATAACAGTACTTAGAGAGTTTTTTATTATTATTTTGGGTATCTTTTGACCTGAGACGGAGAGTTCCGTTGTATTGAACGGTGAGCCTGGCCCGATGTTAAAAATTATGTTACACCCTGCCATAACAGTAACTATCCCTGGGATAACGTTACCCTGAGTCATCCACGTGTATACTCAGCACGCTAACACCCGCACACACTGCGATATGGTTCCGTATATTATCATAAAGTGTTATCATATCTGCATTAATTCGTAACATAAACCTAATATCGAATCAGCGTGTAAATCAATAGTTTCGGCACAGTTCATTTATCGCAAATCCGTCTAGACTAGGATGTAACGGCACGTAAACTACGAACGCCGGCGAATGTATCATATTTTTCGTGAGTTTTCTTATGTAAATCCTGTTTGTTTGCACGCATCGAGTTGTTTACTCGATGTCGTGTGCGATGAATAAACATCATCTTTTATCTAAGGTAATGATTCTGCGTAAAATCAATCAATACTTATGTAAAACGAGTCAGTGCACTTTATGTAAGCAATGATAGATTTTATTGTGAGGGGTTATCATGCGCACTTGACATATTTATCGATGTCAATTAGTTTCTCGTATAGATAGATAGTTTTGCGTTTGGTCATTCTTGTCATTCTTTACGGTAGGTAATGATTATGCGAAGAATCAATTAATACTCGTGTCGCGCACGAAATACGAGATTTTTCGTCGAAGTCAATTCATATTGGTACATTGACATTTGTTTATCGTATTTATTTTCGTTTTAAGTGGGAGTGGGATTGGGCTGGTCACGTCTGCCGGATGCCAGAAGATCTATGGGCAAAATCCACTACTAACTGGGTCCCAACAGGAAAACGGCCGCTTGGTCGGCCTAGGAAGAGGTGGAGAGATGAGCTCGACACCTATAACAAGGATTGGCGCTCAATAACAGCCAATAGACAAATTTGGAAGGAGGGAAGAGAGGCCTTTGCTCAACAATAGGACAATACAGGCTAATATAATAATAAAAATAACATAATTTATTTTCGTTTTTAACCCCCGACACAAAAAAGGGGTGTTTAAGTCTGAAGGTTGTATCTTTATATTTGTGTGACAGTGAGTCTGTAAGTGACATCGTAGCTATCAAACGGATGGACCGATATTTATCATTATTTTTTTATTGGTTTCATCAAGATTGTTCCTTGCTATGTTACATCAAAATCGGTTCAGCCGTTTTTTACGTTTGTTTTTGTTGTTTTCTAAACATATATTTGTTTTTACATTAGATAGATCTACGTTTGCCCCTCAACTCGCCTGATGTTAGGCGACGATGTGACGGAGGATGGAGCTCGTCGATCTAGATTCTAGAAGATTTCACTCTAGCCTTGAAAACTCCAAGATAGCTCTAAGTAAAAAGAGAAGGTGGCAAAGAATTTCATTCTTGTGCAGTACGCATAAAAAACGTGGTCCGAAATCGTTGAGAAAGGATTTTTAATTTTGTCATAATTACTTTAAAATCGTAGAAAATCTAATGAATAATAAAACTAGACTAGAGTAAATGATATTTTGTGTGATTTTCAGAAACACATATGAATACTACAAAAGTTTGTATTAAATTTAAATAACATAAACTTTTGTAGTCTTCGTCTGACTAAGACGAGTTCTTAGTAGATATGAATGGACACATATAAATTTCTCAGATTTCGGACGAAAAAAAAAGCAATTCACCGCGCGCATGTTAGCCCCGCCGGAGTCGTACCGATGGGTTGTGTTTAAATACACATAAAATATATCGTAAACATTCGCGCGTACCCGATCGAGCAATCACGGCGGATATTTGCAGAACAAACAATAAAGCTTGTCGCTCAGTTCGTTTCTCTCGATTAGAACGCATTTGAACATAAATGAAAAGACAACTGTACTGTAACTTGTTAAGTCAAGTTAAGTCAATAAAAAAATGAACCTTAAATATTAGCAGAGCGACCTTGTCTCATGGTTGACATTACACAATATCCTTAACGAAGCGCCCTTAATTCCGCATGGAATAGATTACATCGAGGAGCCCAGCCCTTACGCATAGAGATTAACATAGGACTTACATGATTGAGTCACTGTACTTATTATTGTGTGAACAACTTTTACGAAAACATCGATAATGAGAATTAATGACAGGCATTTTAAGAAATTGTCCATGATAAATAACCTTTTCAAAATTCCAGTATTGGTCCTACAGTATTATATATGTTACTGTAAAAGCCCGAATATTGGTAAATCTTAGGTTTTACCAGTAAATCTTAGGGTTTACCAACACGAGTCGGTAAATGTAAGAATATGTAAAAAAGAAACGATTTTATCGGGCTTTTACCATTAGAATTTAGTACATGCTAGGTTTTACCAGTGACGGTTGGTAAATGTTAGTTTTGGAAATAAAACAATGCATATGTTACTGTATTCGGCTTTTACAGTAACATATATAATAACATTTGTTTGATTGAACGATGTAGCTTGGTGCAACGCAGTCTTAGGTATAAGCAATAATTTCTTCAGAGATTAGGTTATGTTTTTTTATTTTATACAAAAAAAACCATAACCTAATCTCTGAAGAAATTATTGCTTATACCTATATCAGGATCAACTAGTTTGGCCTAGCCTAAACTGGTCTATTATGCATTGTTTTATTTCCAAAACCAACATTTACCAACCGTCACTGGTAAAACCTAGCATGTACTAAATTCTAATGGTAAAAGCCCGATAAAATCGTTTCTTTTTTACATATTCTTACATTTACCGACTCGTGTTGGTAAACCCTAAGATTTACTGGTAAAACCTAAGATTTACCAATGTTCGGGCTTTTACAGTAACATATATACATAATGACCAATACAACGACCCCTTAAATTACTTATATCCGTCGTTATCTGTTACACCTTGTACAACTTGCAGGCTTAGACAAGTGGCAAACGTAACTATTTCTACAAACGCTTACGCTTCGGAATGCTAAGGGCCTTAACGCACTAGCGGTTAACCGCGGGGGCGGCTAACCGCGCGGCTAGCCACTTTTCCAATTTAATATGCAACCGCTTGTGCTTGTACGCATTTAACCACCACAAAGTCACCAGCGGTTGCATATTAAATTGGAAAAGCGGCTAGCCGTGCGGTTAGCCGCCACCGCGGTTGACCGCTAGTGCGTTAGGGCCCTAAAAACTGTGACGTGCAGTCACGTGACATATCATTAGCTAATGTCAACCCCATATATTTACTATTTGCTACTATTGCACGCAAAATTAGAATGTCACTTGTCTCAACTCCCCCCTGGTATTCTTTAAAACATAATTTAATCGGTTTCTGAACAATCTCACAACTAATATGAATACTAAAATGCCATTTCTATTCTTGGCATGTCTCTGGAAAGATCCAAAGCACAAGGTTATAATACAATTTATTGTATAAACCTGTTAAATCCCAAACCAAAGTTCTGAGAATGTGAGAGCGCGACGAGGAAATCCCTGTGATGATGCAGAGAGTGATAATATTTTTAGATTTTTAACGTTTTTTATGGAGACACGCTCGATCGTGAACAGCTCAAGGAATATGATTCTTCTAGTGGAAAAAACATTATCTTATAATTAATTAATAAATTAAAAAAACACTCAATGACGTAGTCGAAGAGTAGTATCTATCATTGCCGATTGACGTTGACTGGCTTTTTTGTAATAACTACACTATTTTTTTACAATAATACTAAATATTGAAATTTAAACAAAATACTTATATTCTAGTCCAATATTAAATCTTAATGTAGAAATGCAATGCAATTAAAAAATCAACCTATTTGCCTATGATTTTCTGAAGAAAAGAACTAAACATCATCAGTTCATACGCTTTAAAAAATAAGTTTGCTAGATGACGAAGAGTTTACTAAACTCATATTGCTACACTAGCGTTTGTTTGTAAGGAGAAATGACGTTTCGATTGTGTTACCAGTCGAAGAAAATAATGAAATAAGGACAGCAGCGCTTTCAACGCCACATTAGTTCTCTTTCCGAACTGACTGACTATCATCTATTAACAAGAAAATGTATATAGTCCTGCCTCTTATGCCGGTGGCTAATATTGTCCTTTTGCATAATTAAAAAAAAAAATTAAAAATAATAAGACACATAGATATATTATTAGTTTAAAAAAGGCATGGATCCCGGAGTCTGTGGAGATCAATTTTATCAAATTAAAATATATATTTTTTCACTAATTATCGCATGGAATAATATAGAAATATCGTGACACTGCATTCCTTGCAAGCAACGTGATAAGATCAATTTAAACCACGTTTAACAGAACATTCGCCAATCTTGAGCGTCTCATCAAGACGAGTGGCAGCAGTTCAATGGTTTCTCAGCAAATCTCAGCATTCTAGGTGTGTAACTATAGGTGCATAAAACTTTCAGGCTTTCTTTATTCTTATAAAGAGCCTGTGAACTTACCCCTGTACTGACTAGAGACAGCATGATCCTCTCGTTGAGCGCCAGCGTCTCGCCCTGCTTCATCTTGATCCGCTTCTTGTCCAGACACTTCATCGCGTACATCTTGCCCGTGTCCGCTTTTCGGCACCCATACACCTGCACAATTTACCAAATTACACGCATTATTTCATATACTTTATATTTAGGAGTGTTGTATTGTTGTTGTTTGAATGCGTTTAAGTTTGTTTATTGCATACTACATATTACGATGTGTAGGTACCCGGGTAGATATAAAGGCGAATGTGATCGTATGTTTTTTAATCGCCACGAAAGTATAGACCGATGTGTTCTCTCAAAGCTAAAACATGTTTCAGGTTTAATTTTACTGGTAGCCGTTGTACATTTTTGTACCGATTTCAAGTGACCAATGAAGTCTATCTTTTGTGGTGGGTATTTTACTTTCAAGTATTAAATTCTAAAGACGCCACATAAATTAACTTTTTATCATTCATTTCTTCTTAGAGAGTGTTGCATCCAGGAGAACTTTAAAGAAATAAATGTCCCCTTATTTCTTTGAATTATTAAGCTATTGCATAGCTTCTATCGCGGGCCTTGAGCGTGGAGACCGAATCCAGAAATTCCGTAACGAAAATAACCTAACACACCGCGCGTAAAGCTATTATGCAATAGCTTTACCGCGGCAGTCTTCGAGTGTCACACGTCTTTTTTTTAAACTATTCGACACATCGAAATGGAAGACTAACCACGTAAGAAGAAGTAACGAGCGAGTAAGTGCTATGCTAAAAACTTTCACCGAAAAGTACGAACATTACGTGATTAGAGTATTCCAAATTATATGTTACAATAAATCCGCAATGTTCGCAGTGACGGGGAGGCTTATGTATATGTAACGAATGTACATAACGCACAATACTTTATCAAAAATCATCAACCATTTTACGGCATTGCCTAAAAAACTCTGCCATACCATCCGCCATCTCGACATGCCAGTAATTTATGCGACGTAAAGAAATAAGCAAGTTGCTCGCCTAAACACTAAGTATAACTTGCCGATCACAGTTTGTGTCACTCACTGTCCTTTGTTTAATACAATCGGTATAGTCCTGTTACCATAACATATGATATGGCCGACTAAATCGGTAAAGGAACGGAGCAAAAGCAGACGGGAGTGGAACGGGAGCGGAACGAGAGCGGGGCGGAAAGGAACTAGAGGAGAAATTACATCACAGTAGGTACGTGGGACGGTTCGGGTTAAATCTAGTTACGGATAAACTTCGCGTATCTAGTATTTTTTATCTCTTTATAATCGGATCTGATTGAAAAGGGGAATGCGTCACGTAACACGACAAAATACAATTAATTTATAGGACAAAAAAACATCTGTTTGTGGAAAGAACTAAAATGTGTTAAATGTGGCATAAATATAGTTTAAAAAACTGAAGCAACCGACTTCTCATGGATGCCATTGTCAGAACTGGACCAAATTGAAATGGGACCACACGGGTAGCATCAGCTTTCAAATAATAAAAAAAACCGGACAAGTGCGAGTCAGACTCGCCCTCCGAGGGTTCCGTACAAAATATATAAAAGGGGGAAATCATATAGTTTTTTTATATTTTCCTTCATAAACCGAAAAATATACATCGTAAAAATATTTAACACATTCCTTGCTTACAACTCGGATCCGAGTGAAACGGGGCTATAGTACGACGCCTTCCACTCGGATCCGAGCAAGCGTCCCGTTCATTTTGTAGTACCTAGTCAGTAAACTACCGGCGTTTGAGGCAACGTTGCTTTGCGCGGCTACTCTGTGCTAATACTTAATCAAAATTCGCCTAAAAAGTTTTGGTTCCCAGCTGAAGTGAAGGGTCTGCAGGAGGCGAAGAATGTGTTAAAAACCTGTTTTAGCTTATTCTAATGAGGCTCTTTCATATGATACCCCACATGATACGGTTAATTCACTTTAAAATTTGGGCCCTCATTCCTTGCATAGAGACACTATTTTTTTGTGATTAAATTAAAAATGTACAGTTTTCGGATTTTTTCCTATATGTGTACTCTAACACAATGCTTCTTGCCAAATTTCAGAGTTCTTGGTCAACGGGAAGTACCCCATAGGTTTTGATTCCTCTGTGAGTGTCGAAATGTGCGTTTTTCACGACATATTCGGCTGTAACTTTTTTTACGAAAACTGAGATATTTTATTTTTCTTTCTGCAGCAAGATACTATGGATCTGGGTATATGGTTTTAATTTCAACTCGATACCTTCACGCGTTCCCGAGATATACACCCGGACAGACGGATAGACGGACAACAAAGTGATCCTATAAGGGTTCCGTTTTTTCCTATTGAGGTACGGAACCCTAAAAAGTAATAAAAAACGGTTCACCTAGTCGAAAGTTCTGAGGTAACAAACATAAAAAAATACAGTCGAATTGAGAACTTCCTCCTTTTTGAAGTCGGTTGAAAACCGACTGAACAGATTTTGTTAAAACACAGCTAAGGATAGTTTCGATCAAATTATTTTTCATGTCAAAAAAACTAATCCAAAAGAGGTTCATTCGTTTGGGAGCTTCGATGCCACAGACAGACAGACACACGTCAAACTTTAACACTCCTCGTATTTTGTGGAGGGTTAAAAGAAGTATATTATTTAAAAATCTAAAGGTATCAACATCAACATCAGTTAAGCCGTTTATGCTACAGAAGGAAATAGGGAAACATACATACACCGAAAAAAAAAATCCTCCTTCTTGGGCAGTCGAATAAAACGATTCAAACGCAATTGGATTCGGTATGTGCATGCATTCAGTAAAATCCGAATGCATTTATCCATTATTACGGTTCGCGGTGGAAGCTTTTTGATGTCGAATGCCGTGAAATCGAATTTCAAATATTCTAAATTGTATCGTGAAATAGAAATAGAATTTTATACTCGCAACAAAGAAGCAATTTCAAAATAAATCTGTATGTAATGGAAGATAATAATGCTTTATCCTAACTAATATTACATAATTATAGTTTAAAAAACTGAAGTAACCGACTTCTCATGGATGCCATTGTCAGAACTGAACCAAATTGAAATGGGACCACGCGGGAAGCACCAGCTCTCAAATAAAAAAATAATCATCAAATTCGGTTCACCCAGTCGAAAGTTATGAGGTAACAAACAAAAAAAAATACAGTCAAATTGAGAACCTCCTTTTTTGAAGTCGGTTGAAAAGCGAAAGTAACTCTGTCTTTCTGTCCAATCGTCAATAATAGCAATTTGGGCGCCTTTCATTCGCAAGTGCATCGGTTCCTTCTAAGTAAGCGCACTCCATCGTAAACCGCAAGCTCAAGTAGCATTTAGGGGTGTTAGATTTTTTTATTTGTATCAAAATAAATAAATTTATTAGTATCATATTTATATATTCTAATTTCGTAAACGCCAGTAGAATAGAAAAAAATATGTATGGGACACTAACGAAATGTCAATATGACGGCACGTCACAGTTTCTTGGGATTTCGAAGCGTAATTAAGCGTCTGTTGAAATATAAACGTTTGTCTAACCCTGCATATGAGTAGGCCGTCAAGCGCAACCTTTATTATCATGTATTAAAAAAAGCTTAAATTACTGCTTCTAGAAACGTGAATTTGAACGGTGTCTTCCTTATAAATGTAGGTACCCACTAAGAAAGAATCTCTTAATGAATGTGGAATGTAAAAGATGGATTAAAATAGCTAAACTCTGAAAACATAATAATTCATATATATACATTGAAAATAACTTATAATAAGACGTCTATGAATTATGCATACTTCTCATAACCGGGAAAGGACAACAAAATGACGTCGACATACTAATAAATTAAGTATTCTATGCTTGAACACTAAAAATAACTCCATATACTTTACTTCCTTATTATGCCTATAAGCGTTTAAAATTTAAACAAAGCTAATTACGCGTTAGTTCAGGTCAATAAATTTGTTAAAACATTAATTTTATCGTCACAAACGGTTGGAAACAATTAACGGACAGGAGATGTCAATTTGAACACGTGTATACATAATTTAACCTATTTATAAAACGTGACGTCACATTACTACGTGGCTGTACATAATAACTTAATGCATCGTAATATTCACACCATAATAATAAATAGCTAATGTTTGTTGCTCCTTTAAGCTGAAAAAGAATAGCTTGTCAATCTTGTCATAGAAAAGAGAAAATGTTAGAAAGGAAACATGAGCCTTAAAGCAACTCCATCAAATCGTATCCATAATACATCTGTCAAAATTAACTTCTTCTTTAGCTTAATAAATGGGATCTACAAAATTATAACAACAAATGAATGTGTCATAGACCGTCGCTTACCATCAGGGGAGTTGGTGAGATGTAAATCAAGATACCTATTTCTGATCCGAAATACAAAACATTGAATAACATTTCGCCGAAAATGTTTTTTTTAAGATACTATCTACATTATGAAAGCTCATTTGACTAATCGTCTGATACCGAACCTTGTGAATAATAAAGCTTCTCGGTCCCAACAAAAAAGACACGTAATAAAAAACTTATGACTAACAAAACTTATGACTAAACTTACTTAATAACTCGTGTCAAGTAAAACATCTGGAATGTGGACAGTTCTATGAAATATGCTAAGGGATGTATAAGATTCGAATAAACATATTTCGGATCAAAGATACGTTACCCGTATATCTATTTCGAAAAACAAAGAATAAAACTATGGTAAGTTGAATTCAAATAACGAGTAAGTGATGGTAAACACAACAGAGACAAAATAATTAGTCTAGCAAAAATAAGATTAGTGAGAACATAAAAGACAACTAAGTATATTGTTATTTATATGTATGTAGGTACAGATTCGTAGCTTATGTAGTTTTTTAGATTTAGTGATGAGCAACGCAATACTCGTAATGTTGAATGTTGTAATTTAATGCTATATCCCAGGGTACCTATCAAATTTTTCAAGATCCTTCTACATAGTATAAGTAATAATCCTACCAAATTTCGTCCAAATCCGTCCAGTAGTTTCGGCGTCTATTGGACACACCGTACAGACAGACAGACAGACATTTTAAAAAAAAAAATGCTGTTTTGGCTTCTGTGTCCATAGGAAGGTATCATCATCTCAGCCATAAGAAGTCCACTGTTGGACATAGGCCTCCCCCATGGATTTCCAAAAAGACCGATTGGAAGCGGCTTGCATCCAGCGTCTTCCCGCCACTTGTATGAGGTCGTCTGTCCATCTCGTGGCTGGTCTTCCTACGCTGCGCTTGCCGGTACGTGGTCTCCACTCAAGAACCTTTCGGCCCCATCGGCCATCAGTTCTGCGTGCTATGTGCCCTGCCCACTGCCACTTCAACTTGCTAATCCGCTGTGCTATATCGGTGACTTTTGTACGTCTACGTATCTCTTCATTTCTGATTCGATCTCGTAGAGAGACTCCGAGCAAAGGTATCCTCCAATCAAAATTATTCAAAAATATTTAATGGACAGATTTGAACCGTTACAGTCTTATTATATGTATAGACTATAAAATATTATTTTGTTACCTTTACACGCTGTTCAACTCAACGGCTGAACCGATCGTTATGAAAATTAGTATAGAGATAGCTTTAGACCTGGAGACGGACATAAGCTACTTATCATAATCATAATCATCACCGTTTTTCATAACTACGCGAGTGAAACCGCAGAACACAGCTAGTCTATAAATCGGGGATTATTGTATATCTATGATTTTTTGTTATTTTCCTATCATAATTTCAAAGAATCCCCCCAGTTGCAAATAATGTGATCAGCTCCATACAAATGGATTAATTTTTACTAGACTAACGGCCTTACCGAAAAATGTTACTTAACTTTAACCAACGTCTTAAGTTCTCTGTCTTCTTTCCGCAAATGGCATTACGTGTCAGCCAGAAGTTGACAAAATATGGTAAGCATTGCTTAAAGTTAAGTAAGGTTTTTTGGTAACGCAGTAAATGTCTTCCAGTGGCAATGAATGAAGTGGAGAGACGTAGAAGAAACATTGTAGTGTCCAAGTGATTATTATGACATGTGATCGACTTGTAGTGTCTACAGGTGATGCGTTTAAGTCAATATTATGCAGTATGCATCATTATATCGATAGGAATCCAATTTACGAAGTAATATTTAACTTTGATGGCGACGTAATCGGCTTTTGCACGTCATTCGTTGTAAACAATAAACATCTTTGATCGCTATTTGGCAGAACTGGACTAGTTTTATAGCGTTTAGGAGTATCTTCATCCGGATGTTTAAATAGTCGTAAAGTTTATGATTTACTCGCGGGACAATGTACATAGTTTTTTTTAATGACGCTATTGTTTTCACTCATAGTAAAAGTTTGGAAGTCTAACTTTTTTCTGGGAAGTCTATTATTTCTCGGTTTTTGACTAGATTTTTTTTACCAAAAGTAGGAAAATGTTTTTTGGATGAAAACAAAAAAACAAAGAAACATATTATGTACTTTACACACATATGTTTCTTTATGTCCGCCTTTGGATTGACCGATTTTGACGTGTGAGGTGTCATTAGATCGTCTGTGAGTAGTAACAAGTGTCATATGCTTGAAGCAGGTACTCTGTCTGTTTGTTTCCTCTACGCGATCAAACGTCTGAATCGTTCATTATTACATTTGGTACTATAAGTTATATTTCATCATCATCACCCTAATCACCCATCAAAAAAAAACTTGTCGTATCATAGTAAATATTCCAAAAATATGAACGAATCACTATAATTCTACTTTTGTTGTAGGCACTTCTAAATTCTAAGCCCTTGTAATATTTTGATCAGTTTCCTAGGCAGCCACAATCAATCATGGATTGCATGCGGCATAGCTCAGGATCAGGCGAGTTGGCAATCAAGCGCAAGCCTATCAATAGTAAAAATAAGGCAATATCTGCCTCCTAGGGCAATATGGCCTCGAATTCTGTGATCTGCCTATTAGGTACCCAAAATGAAAAGGCGTGACTGGAAAGTATTTATTATACTGTGACACTAATGAACACACAGATTATTTCAAAGCGAAAGAGGTATACTTTATAAAAAAAGCACATAAATACTCGGGATACAGTTCATTCTAAGACCAATTTCGGCGAGTACAACAAATAGCACCCTTGTTCACGGCGTAAGATCGCGATTACAGTTTCATCCAATCTCGTAGCAATGATCACAGTAAGCCATTAGGAAACGTTACGAATCCGTTTCAATTTACCCCTGGTACAGTAATATCTACACAAACGATGCTCTAGCTTGTGGCCGCAGCCGCCCAACCCTGGGCCCGCAGATGGTAAAGTCGCCCGCTAGCAAATTCTCATCTGCCCTGACAAATCTTGGTTATCCTTAATCCACGTACAATTCTAAGAAAAAGGGAACGACATAAAATGAATCTTTTCAAAACTTCTACATTAACATTACGATATAATACGAATATCGGAATATTCGTACATAATACATATGTTACTGTAAAAGCCCGAACATTGGTAAATCTTAGGTCAACTAGTTTGGCTTAGCCTAAACTGGTCTATTATGCATTATTATCCAAAACTAACATTTACCAACCGTCACTGGTAAAACCTAGCATGTATAAAATTCTAATGGTAAAATCCCGATAAAATCGTTTCTTTTTTACATATTCTTACATTTACCGACTCGTGTTGGTAAACCCTAAGATTTACTGGTAAAACCTAAGATTTACCAATATTCGGGCTTTTACAGTAACACATATATGTATTATATATAAAATAAAACTGTTTTAGTCAGTACAAAGCCACCCTGGCTTTGTCACCAGAGAGATTTCATTTAGGCAAACACTAGATGGATCTTGGTATAAAAATATTAAACTTAATTTTTAGCGCTTTCTTTAACATACAATTAATTTAATTAAAATATAACAGTATTTATAAACGTAAAAATCAAAATGTGTAGATCATCTACTGTAATAGAATTATGATGAGATTATGTATGTACATAAGAACAGAAATTATTTATTTAAAAAAACAGTTTTCGCATTTCTCGTGTGTTCAGTGTAATGTTAACTTACAACTTTCTCAACAAGTTTCTGTTAGGTACTTAACCTTTGATCGAAGTTACGATCTAAGTTACAACTCATAATAGGCATGGCTAAAACGTTTTCTTTTTTTTTTTGCAAAAGAGGTACGTATTAGACTTTAAATACAAAATACTACAAAACTGGGGTGGGCTACACATAGCACATCAAAATAGGACAATCCGTTTAGGCTACCAAGAGGTAATCGGAACATTTCCAGGCTAAAACATATTTTTTTGGGCTATGTTAGGGCTAGTTGGGTAACAAGAAAATATGAAATTTAAATCACCCGTCCAACTCCAAAATAAGTTGGTTATGCATAAGCAACCATGCAGCAAAAGCTCCGAGCGAATTTCTCTAGAAAATATCCAACTCAGCGTCCGTCATGTCGTATCTCTAAAGTGCAACACTTAGATAGGTTCTACATTGACCTACATACGGATCCATCAACATTCTGCACCTACAGTGTGCTTTATTACAATTGCGTGGTGGTTTTCCAACTGCTGAGATGAATATGGATTTAGTGAAATGTACTGGGGAGCCCGAATGGAATTCTAATTTGGAGCGAGCGGATAGGTAGACCCGGCTAGTTGACATCTTCATTTCACGGTGCTCTGGTTTTAATGTTGTCAGGGGAAACTGACCATTATCTCTTTGCATTACATGACATTTGAATTGACATGACATGGCAATTTACATTACAGTAAAACAAATTATCTGATAAGGTGATAACCTAATAGCGGCCATAAAACGAAATGGAAATTGTAAAGTTACGTTTTTATGAAACCAATATGTATTGATTTTTAGATTGTGAATTGCTTACGAAGTTTCGAGGCCTGTCAACATCAACTATATTCTGTTTCCACTGTGTTTAAACTGGTAAAACACGAGTTTGAAGGTTGAATGAAGTTAGTATTCCTGATTTTTTGTTTGTACGAGTATATATTTCTCTCAATTTGCTTCCAACCTTTATCTAACTGAAAAAACCTCATATTGTAGCTCCAGTTAAATAGGTAGGTGTAAATATATATATATAGATAGGTGTCCTAACAGCTTACTACTTGATTGTCTACTTAAAGATAAAAGTGACTGAGTTAAATAAAGCAACTAAAACTAAAGTATTGAAAAAAAAGTGTACGGTTGTCATTCTTAAAGGTGAAGAGTGAAGTGTACTCACCTCACCGAATCCCCCTCGTCCGATGATACGATGCACGCTGAAGTCGTTCATTGTGAGCTGAATGTTCAATTCTAAGTTTTTCCATTGACAAAATCTCGTGTATTTGTCACTGAAACAAAATATACTCACATACTTAGAACAATAACATTTAAACCTAATGTAACCGGTTTTAAAATCAATACGTAAATATGAAATATGAAATAATATGAAATATGAAATATTATTTTATTTGTAACTGTAACATAATGTTTTAAAAACAATAAAGGCATGATGCTACCCGCAGTAGTTTGGGAAAAAACTGTGTCGCGGGTAACATCGCCCACCTCCGAATTAAATACTATCTGAACTAACAACAATATAGTAGTCTAGGATGAAACGGAAACGGATGGACATCTCATCGTAATACACAATTCTGTCGTTATTTATGCGGTCATTTATGATCATATAATGGTCATAGATGTATGTGTAGGGATCATATAATGGTCATAGATGTATGTGTAGGGATCATATAATGGTCATAGATGTATGTGTAGGGATCATATAATGGTCATAGATGTAAGTGTACACATCTATGACCATTCTAAGATCATAAATGACCGCATAAATAACGATAGAATTGTTGTAGGTATCTATACGTACAAAGTGTTATACCCTGAGTCTGTCTGACTTTCAGATACATAAAGCCAAAATCACTGGTTCTACAGACATTAAATTTGGGGGATGCCTTCCTTGTGATAATAATGATGATTGATGATCAATGAAGGAATAATTATTTATTCAATCGCAAGTAAAAATCTGGAATCCAGTTCATAATCATCTCAGCCACAAGAAGTCCACTGCTGGACATAGGCCTCCCCCATAGATTTCCAAAAAGACCGGTTGGAAGCGGCCTGGATCCGGCGCCTTCCAAAAAATTTGTGCATATTTAATTTTAAGTAATATAGGTTAAGTCGTATGATTTTTTTTTCATGATTTTATTCTACGACTTTCTTGGTGTGATTAATTAATATGTATGTTTATGCCAAATTACAGCTTTCTTTGAGCATAGACGGACATGGCGAAACTATAAGGGTTTTTAGTTTACTACGGAACCCTAAAAATTTACATATTATATATATTCAAGTTGTTTTATCGGTGTACAATATATAATATACAATACCGTATCGCACAATAAATAAATTACAAAAAAATAATTAATTTAATTGATTGCTTTTAACCAACCCGCACTTGGCCAGCGTGGTAGACTATGGCCTTACCCTTCTCACAATGAGAAGATGGCCCGCGCCCAGCAGTGGGACAGTTTGTACAAACAGAGCTGATGAAAAAAAAAATGCTTTCAAAAGTAACATTGACAAACTCGTTTGATAAGGGTAGAAATTTAAACGAAAACAACACAAGTACATAATTCATTCATTCATGCTACTCACCTTTCTAAGAAATTTTTGAATGGCTCTCCCCGTAGGTGTTGAAATATTTCTTCAATGTAGGGCTGGAACACACGATAGTTTAATTGTTACACACACTTAGTAAAGGCATGGATACAATGTTAACATGTTTAACTTGTTAAATTGTGTGCGTAATAATATTATTATTTACCTCAAATAGATTCGGTGGTACTTCGTGTTTCATTAGATATTTCTGTACATGCGCTACGCATTCTTTAGAATAGTCCTGCAACAATAGACAATGATAATATAAACAAGTATCTATATTAACAGAAAAACAAAATACCCGACTGCAAAAAAGCAGTTTTGGTTACGATTTCATTACTGTTGAGTGTACGTACGTTTTTTGTGAGAAAGTATGCATAAAATCGCTGTAAGAGATTATAGAATAATTCTAGTAAAATCACTTGTTTATTTTATTACGAAAAATTTCGTCGGAGGTTACGAAAAAACTTTTTTAGATATTGACGCAATTTTGTTTTCTATGTAATATGAAAATTTAATTGGATCGAATTGAAATTTGACATATATTTGTTATGTGTATGTAGATGTTATTTTCAAGCTTTACAAACGAGATTGTGGATATGTGCGAGCGAGACGGACGATGGCTGGACTACGAACTCTTAAACCTAATTTTTGGGGCATAAAGTACACCAGATCCTTTTACATAGTATGATTAATAAACCTACCAAATTTCGTTCAAATCCGCCCAGTAATTTGAATTGCGTCGTTGAAACGTTTATACTCGTACCTTCAAATAAAAAAGTTCATAGCTTGAAAAGTACTGCATCGATTTTGATAAAACTTGCACTGGTACCCAAGTTGGACTGTATCTAATCCAATTAAAAATTCTGATATTCGTGGACAGACATACATATATATGTACATACATTTATGTAATATGGCACACACACGAGTTTAGAAGCTGGTATATAATAACATATGTGAAAACTGTGCAATTTTAACAATATGCATATACATAGATATCAAATAGATAGTCTCTTCTTTTTTTTAAGTCGATAAAAAATGAACGTATTTTCGAAAACCACAAAGGGGAGAGCCCAGAGATTTTTAGGAAAGTATTAAACGTGAGAAACAAACAGTTTTGAACTTTATGCTTAACGTTTTAAGCTATATTATACTGAAGGTTCCAAAAGCTTTTGATGATTGCATTCTTTGTGAAACTCTACCTCGCATGGGTTTTGCCCAAATAAAAATAATGATACCGAAATCTGACTTATTGTTTGAACCCTGAAACATTTTCATGTAGTGGTACTATTACAAGGTAAAAGTTTGATAATTTGAGTTAGCTTGTAGTCATTTTGTTGTTGCCTTTGTTAAATATTTTACTAAGATCAAAAAGGCAACACTAAACTAATTAAAATGTTTAACATAACCAAATTAAAAAAATCTAACTAAATACCCATACAATTTTTGGACCTTTTCTGGAATTTTGTGTGTATGAGAATTTTAATTAGTTTAGCAGTAATATTAATATTAATTATTATTTGAGAATCAATAATTAATCAACGTATAATTTTATTTTCATTAAATATATCTTCCAATATTGAATGATTACAAAATCTTCCACCTTCAGAATCGACCACATTATTTTTGTAAAAGAATTTAACGAATTTCAAAATTACAAATAATTTTAATATTAATATAAATAACATATAATATTATACAATATTCAAAAATACACAGAATCTTGACAATTATTTGTCACTGTCCTCGTTCCATAATAGAAACTAAACACAATAGCACAGGAAAATATAGGCTAATTGTTATTGTTGAAATATGTAAATGAAATCAGTTTTGAATAATACAGCGATAAAACCGATATCCACCCATTTTAGATAATTAAAACCAGACCTCCCATACTCGAGCGAGGAATAATGTAATATGAAATTAAACGGAAAGTCGTTTAGATTATTATTGATTTATCAATGAATATATTTGCGCAGTAATAACAGATACAATGTATTTTACTGAGCGTTTTTTTTTACAACATCATTTTAATTTATTACGTACATATAAACGCGTCTTTTTCCCGTTGGGTTAAGAAGAGACTATATCTTTCAACTTTTTACGACCCTGACACGTCTTACGCTTTATTTTATTTATGTCATCATCATCAACCATTGTCCACCTATTGACATAGACATAGTTTTATTTGCGATAAAAACAACCATAACATATAAACACTAAAAATAAACAAAAACTAGTCGTTTTTGTCACAAACCGATTCCAACTCAACATTAGCTGGTTAATTTACAGCTGAGTATAGGTATCTTCTTTAGCGCGTCACTCTTTCCGGTCTTGTGCCAGTCTCATCCACTGTCTTCCCCTGCCTTGTCAATAAATAGGGATAAATAAAAAAAACTGTTTCTCACTTTTCTAATAAATACACTCTGTGATTTTATGTTTAAAATTTTTGGGATACGCGAGAGAGATAGCTGCACGCTTCGAACCCCACCTTAAGATTTTATACGAATACGTGACGAGGAAGATACGGCGTGTGCGACACAGGTAAAACTACTATTTAGACAACAAAGACGAGGTAAAACGCATGTTTATTCAATGCACATGCCTTGTACTCATGTTAGCATTGGAGTTATAACAATCAACAAACATCTACTTCTTATATTAATTAAAAATAAAAAATAAAACTGACTGCATAAGAGCTATTTTCGTGTTGTTGTTACACTTGATAAAATTGATATGATGTTGAGTATACATTTTTGCGAGAAAGTAGGATTGTGTAGTCGCTGCTTTAAAATTAACATACGTTTCTGTAAACCTGTAAATAGATTTTGCATCCATTTTTTTTTTCAGATTTGATAGATAGATAACACTATTAAAAACCACATGAAAACAAAATAACATAAAGATAATATGAAGTACTTAGGGCTAGGTTTTTAATTGGAGGCCTTATCGCTTAGAACGATCTCTTCCAGGCAACTATGACGTCTCATTATAGATATTATTTATTATACCTTTACCTTTATTATCACGATCATTATTTAATTACAATCTCGGGTCAAGCCCGGTCTTTTGGTGGATATCAGTGGGGCCGAAGCTAACACTGAGAGGCCCTTTTTACATAGGATATACAAAACTACAGAAACTAAGTATATGGATGGCAAATGAAACCATTGTATAATATGGAATTTAACAAATCTGGGCTATTGTGATGGAATGTTAGTGACTTAAAAACTGGGCTATAGGCTGATGCTCTCACACAGCAGGTTAGATGAAATACCTCTGTTTGAGAGCACCAGGATGAGAAAACGGCACCTGCCAATTCCGTCTCATCATGCAAAAATTTTAAAAATCAACTGGACTAATAAAATCAAAGTACTGATACATAGTACTCAAAGTCACAGTATCCCAGTAATGTGAAGTGAATCATTTAATTAAACGCTCTACTCGTACCGCACCATACGAAAGGCACATTTCGGCCAGTTAGTTCAAAATGTACAGTTCGCAGTCCACAAACGAGGGTCATTATACAAACAAGCGCAGTTACAGACGGATGCTTACGGGCCGCGGCCCCTGTTCTCACAGAGCAGATGTCAAGAGGATATGGCATTACAATATCATTATTTAAGATAATGCCTGGCAATACATCCTGCTGAAAAATTTGAAAAAAAATAATCGTTGTGACCGCAATTTTTGCAAGTACATTACACATTTTTCAAACAGGAATAAATAGTTTTCCACCTACAATAAGATAGTGTTCGATCTCGAAGATTATATTTATTTATTTGATGGGAATCATAAATCACTAGGCTTCTATGTTTTGCTTTATATGTAATTGTAGTATCTGTAGAGTACGTCTGGTCTGGTTGATATGCTATTATTTATTTATTTATGAAATATATTCAAGGGGCGCGACAGCGGCAGCAGTTGTAGTCCACGTGGCGTAGCTACGCTACGTAGACTACAACTGCTACAATTACTACAATTCCTAGTCAGGAATAGCAACTTTACGATTCGGCCATAGGTTCCTCGTTTCACATGGAACAATTTGAATCAGTGTACACTGTACACAGTAGCTCATGCCACCTCCTCTTTGTACTTTCTCTACGGCGCCCGTTACACAATTTCTAATTAAAGTCCCGCAACCGCAACGAACGAACCGTTGACGATGAGGGCTTCTCGTGATAACTTTGACCAGAACTATAATAATAAGGAAAGCTTCGATTGGCAATTATTGTGAGAACTTAACAGTTAGGAGAGGCCATAAGCAATAAAAAATATTTTATTTCAGTCTTTGTCTATACTAAATAATATGATAAGTATAGTTTAAAATACGATTTTGATAAAATTTATATGGGACCACCTCTGAAATATGACCTACCAAACAAAACGGAACCATCATAATCAATTCACAATTGGTGGAGTAATCAGTGAACAAACATACAAAAAAATCACGACCAGTGAAAAAATCACATAAACAAATCATACAAAATAAGAATTTGGCGTCAAGAGCAGCCAACCCGTTGTACTTTCAATACAAGAGCTTGTACGTCTTTATGACGTAATAACACAACTTTGAAAAGGCGAATTTTGATTAAGTACAGAGTGGCCGCGCAAAGCAACGTTGACTGCCTCAAGCGCCGGCAGTTTACTGTCTACTACAAAATGAACGGGAAGCTCGCTCGGATCCGAGTGGGAGGCGCCGCTACTATAGCCCCGCCCCACTCGGATCCGAGTGGTAAGCAAGGAATGTGTTAAAATTTTCACGATGTATATTTTTCGGTATATGAAGGAAAATATAAAAAAATATATGAATTCCCCCTTTTATTTAGTTTGTTCGAAACCTCGGTGGGCGCACTCGCCCACCGAGGTTTCCGTACAAACTCGCACTTGTCCGGTTTATTTTACCGTACCTCAATAAAAAAAACGGGACCCTTACAAGATCACTATGTTACTTGTGTCTGTCTGTTTATCAAGACCCTTTTTAGGCTTCTCAGCTATTTTTGCCTTAAATCTTGCCTATTTTAGTATTCCAAGTAAATCAAAACTTACAGGATACTTCTCATTGACCTAGAATCACGTAAGTGCTCATAAGGAAAAATCCAAAAATTGTTAATTTGTAGTAATGTCACTTGAAGCAAAATAAAACCGGACAAGTGCGAGTTAGACTCGCCCACCGAGGGTTCCGTGCAAACTAAATAAAATGGGGAAATCATATTTTTTTATATTTTCCTCCATAAACCGAAAAATATACATCGTAAAAATATTTAAATACCTGTTTTAGATTAATGTTAATGAAGCTCTTTCAAATGATACCCCACATGATACGGTTAATTCCCTTTAAAATTTGGGCCCTCATTCCTTGGATAAAGACACTATTTTTTTGTGATTAAATAAAAAAAAAACAGTTTTCGGATTTTTTCCTATATGTGTACTCTAACACAATGTTTCTTGCCAAATTTCATAGTTCTAGGTCAACGGGAAGTACCCCATAGGTTTTGATTCCCTTGTGAGTGTCGAAATGTGCATTTTTTACGACATATTCGGCTGTAACTTTTTTTTACGAAGACTGAGAAATTTTATTTTTCTTTCTGCAGCAAGATACTATGGATCTGGAAGTACCCCATAGGTTTTGATTCCCTTGTGAGTGTCGAAATGTGCATTTTTTACGACATATTCGGCTGTAACTTTTTTTTACGAAGACTGAGAAATTTTATTTTTCTTTCTGCAGCAAGATACTATGGATCTGCGTATATGGTTTTAATTTCAACTCTATACCTTAACGCGTTCCCGAGATAAAGGTCTTGACACCCGGACAGACAGACAGACAGACGGACAACAAAGTGATCCTATAAGGGTACCGTTTTATCCTTTTAAGGTACGGAACCCTAAAAATTACTAAAAACTTGACATTAAATGTATGGGCGAACGTCATTTTAAACTATAAAGTTCATTTTATAGTTAAAACCACATTTCCGTAGTTTATGAATATAAGTATGCATAGGAGAGTAGGGATGACGGAACCCACGGTGTACGTAACGAATTCGTTCTTAGCCACCTTTTTTTCAATCGATAAAATAACAAAGGAAATAAACAATACAATAGAAAACTGTATTCTTCCAACTTTCATAAACAAACGTTGTTTGCAAAGTATTCTACAACATTTACTATATATATATATATATACACACTAGAAATATACTAGTGACCTGTAAAAACTTTACGTCAAATAAATATTTATTGTTTAGAAGCAGATAAACTTCAGGCTGTAGTTTAAGTAACGTTTTTCGGTAAGGCCGTAAGATGTTAATTCCATACAGACATAGACATGTATATTTATGTACGGAAGACATAATAAAGGTAAATACTAAGCAACAAAATACTATGACCGATTTTGATGTGCGAGAAGTCGTTACATTCGTCTTCACCCCTGAGTGTCTTAAGCTATATTTTGTTTTGTAATAATAATAATAATACATATCAAGTAAAAATAAATAAAAATGCGTTTTTTGTAACCTCCAACGAACCATTTCGTAATGAACAAGTGATTTTACTACAGTTATTCTAAAGAATGCGCCTTTATAATCTTTTACAGCGATTTTACGCATACTTTCTTACAAAAAACGTACACTCAACAGCGTATCAAGCGGAAAGAAATCGTAAGTTATATTGCAAAAACTGTTTTTCTGCAGTCGGGTATTTTGTTTTTCTTTTAATATAGATACTTGTTTAATGCTCAAAAACAAAGAAAATAAAGACATGTACGTTTTCAAAGCGTAGAAGGGGTTACCTTTAGCAATAAAGACAAGTACTTACACTAATTACCTGTATAAACATGAGGTTAATTTTTTATACATGTTCTGTTTCATATTCAGTGACAGGCTTGCGCTTGACCGCCAACTCACCTGATGTTAACCGACGTTGCGGTCGCATTAAAATCTGCATAACGTTGGATGGTTAACTGCAAAGCTTTCGATAATAATAAATAAATAATATTTAATTCCATGTCCACAAGTTGAGCACTAATCTAACATTTACTTACATATTATTATTATATTACCTACATTAACCAACAGTCATTCGTTAGATAGCCTAGGTAATATCAGTGGGCCTCAAACTATGCAATGCCTGTATCTTCGTGCCCTGTGTATTCCGGTTTACACAAGGAATTTTGCGCGGCTTCGCCTGAATATGATTATATACACAGAATACGGACAAAATATCTTCGGAACCGGTGCACTGAACGAGTACGTGACTCTACCGCAACTGTGGATCAGCTATTTCTGTTACAAATATTTATCCACACAAAGTTAGTTAAAATTAGTAGTGCACTCTTTTGCGGTCTGCCTGGGAAAGTCCCACACCTTATTGAAGTGCATTCCCGTGTGCCAGATTAAAAGATAATATTTCGAAATTAATTCAATTTTCACACATCATACATCTCATTAAAGAACATAGCCTGCCTCTCAGGCTCGTACTGGACACATTCGATTAATACATGGTGAACATTTTCTACCGTATCACAAAAAGAAAACTGTCATCTAGTATCACGTGTGACCACGGACGCTGCGAAGTGTTCGAAACGTCAGGTCATAAAATATGTAAAACATACTCGATAAATCCGTTAAAATTTGTTTCATTTCAACGATTTTATCTTTTCATGGAATATCATGATTTTATTCCATATTAGGTTAACTAGGAAGTAGTGTAAAATAGATTATACTTACATGTGAATGTGCTAATAGTTCCTTCATGATAAAATTGTCATATATATCTCTCGCGATCTTCCGCCTTTCCTCTATACATTCTTGTTTTTCATATGATTTAATCTGTAATCAAACGATTTTGTTAATTCACATTCAAACACATAAAAATAATGAGATGTGTGCGATGTGTGTGTGTGTGTGTGTGTGTGTTAATACATGGATTTTGGGACAACAACCAAATTCGAACAAAGGCTCTTTAACTTTGAGGTAACTAATTTCGTAAGTTGTGCCAAAACAAAAATTATTGTAAAATAATTTATAATACTGGGCATAACAAGATTTAATATCCAATATAGATATTAAATCTTGTTATTGTGGAATACGCTTCCTGAGTGGATCTTCCTCGATGGGTATATATCTGAGTGTCTTTACATTGCGAGTGAATCGGTTTCTTCTAGGTAAGCAAGCTCCATTATAGACCGCAATATTGCTTAACATCAGGTGAGTTGGCGGTCAAGCGCAAACCTATATATATACGTGTATAAAAAAATATCAGAGTGAAGAACACAGTGCATTGCCGAACTGGTTTTTAAAATTATAGTGTCCAAACATCTGGCATTGAATTATATGCAAGCTTGAAGTTTAACATCAGGTGAACAACTTTTACGTCTCGATACTAAGTATCATTTAAAAAAGTTTGACGGTGACTAAGTTTCGATTTTATAAATTTTTTCGTGAAGTTGTACTAAGCGCAATATCCGTATGTTTGTAGATCTACGTACGTTTATGAATATTTACCTCTTCATAAAATCTTAATTGTGGCACTGGTTCTTCTGACGTCTGTTCACAAAATTCCTTAAATAATAAATAACCTGAAACAAAAAAAAAATGTTTTATTACACGTTGTATTCAGTAACATGATATCATCTAAGTAAACAATATTTGATTTCGTGCGCTATTTAGCGCGCATACGTCAAGTAAGTGCTTGAGCAGACTAGCGACTTTTAGCATCTGCGATCGGTGATTTTCGTAGGCTTGAGCTTTCGAACGAATGCACTTATTTAGATCAATATTTTTTTTTATGAAAGAGGTTGTCATCTTGGAGTGTTTAGCTATGTTTCATCAAAATCGGATCAGTTTTTTTTTTGTCGGGAGTTTTAGTGTTTCCTAAGCTTGTACTTGTTTTATAATACAATTTTTTCACGATCTTGGGTATAACCAAAATAACCGGGATACTGCTATTTATCTAATAATAACAATAACTAGGTCTCGTTTTTATACAGCATTTAATAAATTATTTTAATATTAATATATATAATTGGGGGAGGCCTATGACCAGCAGTGAACTTCTTATGGCTGAGATGATGATGATGATATATAATTGTTTTATTTTGCTCTAAAATTTTCACCTTGATGCATATGTCGAGGCGCCGTTACAGTCGCATTTAAACTTTGTAAAGTAAATTAAGAACTTGGTAATCCATTTAATATAAAAATGCCTGTAACATAACAATTTTATCTCGCTTCGCCCACTTGCACTTACGTAACATTATCTAACAAGACGTTTCTGTAATCAGAGATGCCCACTTTTTAAAACCACTATAATATTAGATCGCGCGATGCCCATAAATCGTACTTGCACAACTATCGCGGCAAACTTAGTGCGACTTTACTTACTTGCATTACTTTATATAAGTATGCACGTTGTTCACTAATTTCGTAAAGTCAAACAGAAACTTCTGAATGTTGTAGCTAAGTGTTCTTTGTTTTTTACGTCTAAACAGTGTAGATTCTTGAATAACTGCATAAATTTAGTAATCTAAATCTTAGTAATTAAGAAACTCGTCTGCCCGCGTCCCTATACGTAATGAATAATGATGTATGAATGATTACATACAGTTTGCTAATTCAGTCATAAGTGCTACGACTGACTTGTAATTATCATTGCCCGTTGCATGACCGTTCATTTTACGTCAAAACGTACCACAATGGCATTCAAGTAGTCTTCAATGTCGATACTGTACACAAGTATAAGACTCTGACGCAAATGGTGTGTAATTGTGTGCCCTTTTGCTGTGCATGATGTTAGTATGTTAGCTCTCTTAATAATGAAACGGAATTCAAGGTCTGTATACATTTAAAATATGTAGATAGGATAGTTTCGAGTCTTCAACATACATAGCATGTATGTGTGGGAAACAAAACTCAGAAGGCAATGTATGGCCTATAACACACTTGGGGTAGAAGGGAGACGATACGTTAGAACAGTAATTCGGCGATATTTCCGACTGCCTATTAACAGACTCATTAATGAAATAGTTATAGAAACAAGTAACCACATAACGAAGAGTGACCACTGAGTAGACTAGCGTGCAGGTGAGACTGCATGATTATTATTTTTTAGAATTTATTGATGGCATAGCAGATGCGTTAATTTTTTTCTTTAGCTGCATATGAGCATTTTATTTTCATTAGATACGTTCAATCACAAAGTTCTGCTGAGGGAGCTGAAAAATGGACATAGGAAACCGAAACGATAAATTTTTATTTATTTAATTTAATTAATACGGTTGAAAACCAACCAAAAACATTAAACGAATCACATTATCGTCAAACTTATAAAAAACATCAAATAAATAATTTAAAAAATAAAACAAACAAAAAACAAAACAAAAACAGAGAAGAAGAAAAAAATGAATGGTGGAAAAATCTAGTTTGGGCTCATTTTTTGGTCAACGTGAGCACTTTTCACTGCATTACTAAAAGTTTTTATCTTACAAAATTTAATTTAGATTATAGTTAAATGTACGTGTATTGAGTACCTACACATATTACGTAGAATGCTAATATTTTATATACCCACCCTCTAAGATCATTAGCGATGTCAATATTTAATATGACACCTCAAAATATGTATGCGTGAGTAAATATTTTGTATTTGAATTGTAGAAATCTACGCAAGCGGAAGGTTGCCGGTTCGCTCAAATATTGACTGCATTGACGAGAGCAAATTGCAAATTCATTGGGCAAATAGTCACACGGACCATTTGTAAAAATGTCTTCGTTTACCTGTCATTGGTCGAGAAGAAAAAATTTAATAACCCACGTGACGTGTACCTTTCTTCGATCAGGAATACCTCTATTCTATGGTGTTATTTTTATTTACTACGTAAATGTATGTACGAGTATATATTTGCGGAATTCGTCCGACTGAGGAAGCCCATACCTTTGCCAATAATTCGAGTATCAAACAGTCTACGTTCTGCCGTCATTACCGTATTCCGGACTGAACCTCAATATTCCAAATGAAATTAGAAGACATAAGGAGATTTAACAGTGAATGGTCTCAAGGTAACGCACTCAGCATTCTTTACAGAAGTACAGAATTTTGAGACTATCTGCATAGTAGTGAACATGGTGCATGGTGCATGCACGTTGAAATATTGGAGACCTAATTCTTATCAAACCGTGATAAATAATATATAACCTGGAGTTCAATTTTTTAATCGCTGTCATCATCATCATTTTAGCCATATGAAGTCCACTGCCGAACATAGGTCTCTCCCATGGATTTCCAAAAAGACTGATAAGTAGCCGCTTGCATCCAGCGACTTCGCGCCATTTGTATGATGCCATCCTTCCATCTTATGGCTGGTCTTCCTAAGTTGCGCTTGCCGGTGCGTGGTCTTTAAGTATATAACGCACTGAATCGATATATCGCTGTAAATTATCGCATTCGAATATGACCTTATTTCGAACAATATTCAAGAAGTCGTTCGTTCGCAATCATTATAGGCTACATATTCCTATTGCTGAGCAAAGGAGTTTCTTCCCTCCTTCCATTATTGTCTGTTGCCTGCTATTGTGGACCAATTCTTGTTGAAAGCGTCGATCTTATTTCTCCACCTCTCTCATGAGTGGTCTAAGCCATTCAAATTATAATTCTATAAAAAAAATCTAATATAATTTTGTTATTGTTCAGAAATTAAGCAAATTCATATGTAAATTCCTTGCGTGCGATTCAAATATTGAGCGCCTGAAAACTATAATTTAAGGGTAAAAGGTAAGACAATGGGATGCGCCGATCCGTGAGCACTGAGCAGGAATACTCTGGTACAAACATCTAGCAGTTTATCAGAGCACGCGCGTCTTCTGGCAGTTTCTTCGGGTGATTAAAATGCTGGTCAATACTTTGGACAAAAAGTAAGCCTTGCCATCCAGCGGGGAAACTCAGCATTTCGGGTACTTTGCCTGAAATACAATTTCAGGCAAAGTACCCTATTTTTATTTTATTTGAACTATCCATGGGCATCAAAAGCCTATGGATAAATGGAGCCAATCTGATCTCCAATTACCCACTTTTAGTAATATTTATTTTAAGTTTCATTTAGTTAATATAATGTATTATGTTATTTCACTAATAAATAATATTTTTTGGGTAATTTACATTCATGAGAGTTTAAAATAAAAGGCGATGGCGGCGAGACTATTATCGCAGTTGCATGCACCATGTTTAGGAGCAAATGGATCGATGATTCAGCTCGATCGATGATGACACAGCACATTCGTGATCGATACACACATAGGTATCCTAGGGGGTTTTGGCGGGAACGTCTTAGTAACGTGTTGTTGCTTTGTTTTATTTTCCTAAGCTTGTGTTATTTTTAACATTAATCCTATAAAAGTGGTGGTGTTTTATTCATTAAGTATTCGATAAAGTGCGTGAGTGTGGGCAAGTGAAATAAAGCAGTAAAACGTGTGATTTTACGTTGTCGGCAAAACTCCATAGAAGCTTCTAGTAAAGTCGCCACCACTTTACTGAAGCAGGACTCGACTTTTATATTTACAACTTGTTTTATTCAAGAAACTTGAAAAAATCCTAATACTTGACACTGGCAAATGCTTTAATGCGGGTCCAATACAAAAAAGAAGAACCTCCCGTACCGCTCCCATACCCCAGGAACAGACTCAGTTAAGCGGTAGATGTATAGCTACAAATATGATAGCGAGCTATTGCGGGGCGGGCGCGGCCCCCGAGTATCCGGTACACCCTATAAAGTTAGTAGCCGTTCAAGTAGGGTCCGCAAATTACGTTTGCAACTTCTCTCTCCAGTCTCAAGAGCTTCACTGCAATTTCCCGTTCTAGCAAATATCGGTATCGAGACCGCCACTATTATTACTACTTTTTTATTGGTATTTGTCATCGTTTCCCAGTTTTAAGTGCTTGTAGAGATATTAGTTTTGTTGAAGATGAGGACATTATTACCCGACTGCTCAAGGACGGTGATGTCTTTCGAATGTGTGTCATTATTTTGTATTGTTGTAGTATCAATTAACTTATACACTATTATGTTGGTATTTTATTCGTGTAGCCCAAAAGGGTGATGGTTGATTGGATGATATTTTTATTTATTTATTTAAATATATATAAGTATATATATATATATATATATACTTATATATATTTAAATAAATAAAAAAATTATCATCCAATATATATATATTATTTATACATAAAGTAATACAATTTGTTATAAAATCATCTAAAACCCTAGATAAGGTTTGTCTAGATGACCTGTTCTCGTAGTATTGAATTGGCAATAAAATTTACAAACAATACTTGTAGCATCGTCTTAAGTACCTTGCTACAAGTGCGTAGTATTATTTATGTTTTATGCTACAAGTACATAACGCAAATAAATGGCAATAAGAAACAAAGACCCCTGAGGACTGATACCATAAGAATGTAAAAACTCTAAGCAATCTCTTTAATTAGACGTACATTTCCCATGTGGTGGAAGGAACGAATTTACTTGTCCTTCCCCCATTTTGCGTCTCTCTGTTCAAGTGATCACATTCTACGGTAGTACACATTTAATACAATTAAAGTTACTATATTAAAAGAAAAACAAAATAACCGACTGCAAAACAGCGATTTTTTTGTGTAACTTACACTTGATATTATTAGATTTTGAGAGTACGTTTTCGCAAAAAATTCCGCGTAAAGCCGATGTCAAATGTATTTATGAGTCCGTAGTTCGCGACCAACGGCCGTCTCACTCGTGCATACGCACATTTTTAATATATAAAATGACTGCATGAACTTATAAAAAAACGTCGTTTGCAAAACTAGAAAACAACATCAAATATTCGATAAAAAAAAATAATTTGATCCAAATGAATTTTCATACATAAAAATCATTTTTGGCAAAAATTATTTTTATGTATGAAAATTTACTTGGATCAAATTGAAATTGTTGTCGAATATTTCTGATGTTTTCTAGTTTTACAAACGATGATTTTTTTAAAAATTCATTCAGTCATTTTATATCTTCAAAAATGTATCCGAGAGCGAAACAGACGATGGTCAAACTATGAACTCTTAAAAAAACGGCTGAACTGATTATGATGAAACAAAGCTAAGAACACTCTCGATTAAATTATCTTTCAAACAACAAAAAATCAAATAGACCAAAATCGGTCCATCCGTTTGAGAGCTACGATGCCACAGACAGATTATACAGATACTCAAACTTATAACACCCCTCTTTTTGGGTCGGGGGTTAAAATCACTTATTTGAAAGTTATGTAAAACTACAATTTATTATTTTGGCGAGAGTTACATTAATATTAATACAAAAAATATAACCTATGACACTTGGGAAGCGAAAACAACCACGCACATCAAAATCGGTCAAGCTGATTGGGCTATATGAGGTAATATAGAAACATACATATTACATGCAGAGACACACTCGAAACATAACCCTATTCGGGTAAATAAGCAACGTACCTAACTCGAATTCGATAACGTTCCGTGCGTCGCGTTCCAAATTTACCATGCGTGATCAGGTCGTACAATAAAATGTTAGACATTCAGGTACTAGACGCATTGCGTGAGTGGAACAACGCTCACGGAACGTTTCGGAGGCTCCCGCCGCCGCTCACGTGGCTAATTCTGTCTCAATTAAATATTTATCGTAATCAACGTAATAGAGTAAGAGTGATTTCTAAAACATTTATCCTTCATTATCTGTCTGCAATTCGCAAAAAAACCATAGGAAAAACCAAAATGTGGTTCTATTATATATAATACAACCACATTTTGGTTTTTCCTTTGGTTTTTGCCAGAACTACAATACAAGTAAAACAATTTGAGTACTTTTATAACAGAATTATTAAAAGAAAATACCTGGCTGCAAAATGTAGTGTTGGCCACTGCAGATATATATAACACCGGCCAAGTGCTAGTCGGACTCGCGCACGTAGGGTTCCGTACCATTATATATAAAAACGGCAAAAAACCACGTTTGTTGTACATGGGATCCCCCCTTAAATATTAATTTTATTTTAATTATTTATTTTTAAAGTGAATAATATAACTCAATATTCAGTGAATATTTCAAGCGTCTACCTGTTGCCGTCAATATCGAGCAAAAACGAGTAAAAAAATCACGTTTGTTATATGGGAGCCCCCTTAAATATTTATTTTATTATATTTTTTTAATATTTGTTGTTATAGCGGCAACAGAAATACATCATCTGTGAAAATTTCAACTGTCTAACTATCAGGGTTCATGAGATAAAGCTTGGTGACAGACGGACGGACGGATAGACAGCGGAGTCTCAGTAATAGGGGCCCGTTTTTACCCTTTGGGTACGGAACCCTAATAACGAATCTAAAACAGCTCGCATTAAAATCAAACAAGCCGTTTAGAATATAAAATATAACATAGAACCGGGTATACCGTACCGTATCAATAACTAAGGTAAAAAAGACTACGTTTTTTTTTTTATAAAAAGATGCAATAATAAGTATCTATGTTAAAAGAAAAACAAAATACCAGACTGCTGCAAAAGCAGTTTTTGCAATCTATCTCACGATTTCGTTACGCTTGATATGCTGTTGAGTGTACGTTTTTGTGAGTAAGTATGTGTAAAATCGCTTTAAAAGATTATAAGTGCGCATTCTTTAGAATAATTTTATTAAAACCACTTATTAATTACGAAAAAGTTCGTTGAAATTTACGAAAAAACGCATTTTTTTTAATTTTTGAGAGATGTATTATTACAAAAAATATATCCTACTATACTCTGGAAGTGAAGACGAATCTAACGACACCTTGCACATCAGAATCGGTCAAGCCGTTTTGGCTGTAGGCGATCATATAGAAACATACATACATATTACATACCCACATACATACATACTATATACAGACATATATACAGGCATACGACAGGCCTCATGGCTCAGTGGTTATACGACTGCTTCCTGAGCTATAAGGTCGTGGGTTCGATCCCCACCCAGGGCAAACATTTGTGTGATGTGCATGGATGTTTGTTCTGTGTCTGGGTGTTTCTATGTATCATAAGTATGTATTTACGAAAAAAAAAGTATATATGTAATCTAGTTTCTATAGTACAAGCTTTGCTTAGTTTTGGCTAGATGGCGTTGTGTGAAATGTCCTCCAATATTTATTTATTATTTATTTATACACTCGAAAAACATAACCCTCCTTCTTATGCAGTCAGGTAAAAACTATGTTGCAAGTCAACAGACACGCAACTGTACGGACTTACTGTAGGTATGGACTTATTAGTATAACCTACCGGGAAGCTATTATAATAGGTTATTTATACTAATAAGTCTATAACACTAAACTATTTTGTAACATTCTCCAAACGAGACAAGAACAGAGTAGCCCAGAACCGAGAAATGTAGAGAAAGAAACATTTTGTATTGCAATAGGAAAAATGACTACTTTTATAATGACCTCGATCACGTGTATATGTTCGGACCGAGACTAAATCAATTTGTAAAAGGGCGTGTTCCATTGACGCCCCTGAACAACTGAGCAGCTCAGCTGTTCGAACCGACTATATCTACACGAGAACATCGGCATCGGATCAAACCTACGTGTTCCATTGACGCCCCTGAACAACCGAGTAGCTCAGCTGTTCGAACCGACTATATCTACACGAGTACACCGGCATCGGATCAAACCTACGTGTTCCATTGATGACCCTGAACAACCGAACAGCTGTTCGAACCGACTATATCTACACGAGTACACCGGCATCGGATCAAACCTACGTGTTCCAATGACGCCCCTGAACAACCGAGCAGCTATTCGAACCGACTATATCTACACGAGTACACCGGCATCGGATCAAACCTACGTGTTCCAATGACGCCCCTGAACAACCGAGCAGCTGTTCGAACGGACTATATCTACACGAGTACACCGGCATCGGATCAAACCTACGTGTTCCAATGACGCCCCTGAACAACCGAGCAGCTGTTCGAACGGACTATATCTACACGAGTACACCGGCATCGGATCAAACCTACGTGTTCCATTGACGCCCCTGAACAAGCGAGCAGCTGTTCGAACCGACTATATCTACACGTGTACACTGGCATCGGATCAAACCTACGTGTTCCAATGACGCCCCTGAACAACCGAGCAACTGTTCGAACGGACTATATCTACACGAGTACACGCGCATCGGATCAAACCTACTCGGAGAGCAAATATGGCACATTTGATTTTGACGAGGGTAAGCAATACCATCGCGTCTCAACGTGACAACGACGACGCACGGAACTCTTAGATACACTACCAAGACAATTAATTCTACCTGCTACCCTGCTTGCAACACTTAGCAGAGATGCGAAGCTAACGGCGGCTGTGTAAAGAAATACCTTTCAACAACATTTCAAAGGTATTGTCTCCCTCGCCGGGAAAATGATATGTGGGTCAGATAAGAACACTTGCGTATTTTACTCGTGCTTTATCTCCGTAGACGTGACAGGGTTTCGCGCCATCGACATCCCTCAAAACCTGAAGAGGGCAGGAGCCAGGTATTTATTTAGCTGTCGCGATTATTGATTTTCTTCTCCCCTTTTTACATGTCGTACGTTCTTTCCATACAAATAGGACGGTGAAAAGGTTATTTATGACTTACAAGTAAATGTGCGAATTTGTATTACATTCCGTCGTAGACCAGGCGCGATCTGCAGTCGTATAAAGCTACGAATACATACAACCGGACATTTCAGTTATTTGCCATACGCCAATAATTTTATAATTAAAAAAACTGAAACAACCGACATCAAAGTACACTATTTCGTTTACTTGTAATATTAGTAAGGATTAGGATACATAAACATAGCATTATGTTCAGTCAGGTAATAATTAAACAAGGCAAGCGTTGAAGTAATTAATGCCTATTTCCTCCCTATATACGTTGGATGAGGAGTAAGGTTTTGCTTTTCAAGCTTACTAAATCCTTCACGAGTGTAAACTTTTTAAAGAGACCTCTCTTCACCCTTTCGTTTTTTCTTCTGTCAAGAATGAGATTTGTAATTTGATTAGAAAATGTGCAGATGTTTTTAGGATAATCCTCAACATTTGACACTTTTGCAAAGAAAAACGTGTCAGTGGAACTCTGCAATTCAATAATCTGACGCATTTCACTCAGAAATCCAATGAAAATATTTTTATTTTTAGAGATTATTCAAAAGTAATAAAGCAATGTTTTCAAAATAATTATTGGACCAACTTGGGAGCTTTCTCTATACGCCAATTCACGAAACACAAAAATTGGTTCGCGAATGACGGAGAAATTCGTGTACATACGAGTACATAAAAAAATATACGCTACGAATTCGTAACCTCCTCTTTTTTTGAAGTCGGTTAAAAAATATAAGAGCGGCGGAGTCTTCTGTACGGTCAACGTGAGTAACTTAGACTTTGCGTCATTGAACGTATCATATTTAGAAGATTCTCGATTTTTTTTCCCGTACAGATTAGTAGTTACCTATATAATCTAAGTAGTCAAATTGATAAACTTGATTAATTAATTTACAGTCGTTTTGACTACTAATATCTTGAGAAACTAATCGATAACCTTCTAAAAAGGCCACGTACAATGTCTGACGCAAAGTCAAAGTTACCCACGTTGACAGTATTTGTTCTCTAACCATTGTAACTAAACAACATGAGCATATTTTAACCGACTTCAAAAAAAGAGGAGGTTATCAATTCAGTTGTATTTTTTGTTTCATGCTTCATTTTAAACCGATTTGGAAAATTACATTTTTTATTTAAAACGATATATTTTCGGATTGGTCCTATACAAATATTAAAAACTATAACGCATTACAATTTAATAATTCAGATTAGCGGATACCAATTTACCAGGCACCGATATAAGCAAACACTCACAAAGCAGGATTAGTCTATTAATCATAGTGTATGGTAAATGGTAGGTATTATCAAACGGCAACACCTCTACGTATTGTTTACAATATACCTACTTACGAACATGTGCTACGTGAAATTAGTGCTGACCTAGTGAGCACGATAACAAGCTTACGGAGCCAATTTCATACACGTGAAAATAATTTAAGTGCATTATTGAACGTTTTATGTCCATAACGTAGTTGGTAAGCTAAAGGTAAAGTAAGCTCTCTCGCGCATCACAACATTTCTAAGCATATTATAAAATCATTGAATAAGAATATTAGGAAGAATTCTTAAGCTTTAACGTGATATGTTTTGTTAGAGTATAGTGTCCTACCCCCTGCCGGCTAATCGGTTGACTCTAGAGATGACAAAAAATTGACACGTGAACGGGACACGTGACTCTAACAAAAATTATCACTTCAAAACTTAATATTTCGCAAACGGATCCCTAAATTGAAAAATGGATTTGGCACACCCCCAATGTTTTTTGATTACCTATCCAACGATATCCCACACAATGGGGTAAATGAGAAAATAATGGTTCATCTCCACTTTACGTGTAGGGAATTAACCCCATATTTTTTTTTAAATTATATTCTACGACTTTTTCGGCATAATTAATATTCATATCTATACCAAATTACAGCATTCTAGTACCTTATAGTTTTTGAGTAAAGCCGCGGACGGACAGACAGACAGACAGACGAAGATGGCGAAACTATAAGGGGTCCTTGTTTATTACGGAACTCTAAAAAATGGTTTGTGAATGACGGAGTTATGTGGTAAAAAACATTTAAAAAAAACAGCCGAATTGTTAAATCTCCTCCTTTTTGACAGTAAAAATACAAATTAGCGACTTCCTTACACCCAGCAGATATTATACATATTTTTTGTAATACGTGAGTATTATTTCTTAAAGTTCAATCTATTTTTCCATTAAGTCATTTAATAATTAGTTGACAAGTAGGTAATTTACATCTCATCACCAACCAGGCGGGTTGCTGGTCCCAACTTATTTCCAATAAAAAACCTACATCCTTCGCGAAGAAAATTTGAAATATTAGTCACCCAATGTATTAAGTAAATATATGACTATTGAATTGAATGCCATGAGGTAACTTCACCCGAGTTGTAGTGCAGCCTCGATACGTAGGTATCTACGAGTATACGTGGATACGCAGACTTCTAGGTTCACGATAAATCTTCGATATCACTAACTCCTCTCAGATGCCCGGCTGTGATGCAAAAGCTAACACTTAGGTGACATTAAATGTCCTTTTAGGGTTCCGTATCTCAAAAGGAAAAAACATAACCCTTATAGGATCACTTTGTTGTCTGTCTGTCTGTCCATTCGTCCAGGTGTCGAGACCAATATCACGGGAACGCGTGAAGGTATCGAGTTGAAATTAAAACCATATACGCAGATCCATAGTCTCTTGCTGCAGAAAGAAAAATAAAATTTCTCAGTCTTCGTAAAAAAAAAGTTACAGCCGACTATGTACTAAGAAAACGCACATTACGACACTCACAAGGGAATCAAAACCTATGGGGTGAGTACACATATAGGGAAAAATCCGAAAACTGGTCATTTTTTATTTAATCACAAAATATAGTGTCTTTATGCAAGGAATGAGGGTCCAAATTTTAAAGAGAATTAACCGTATCATGTGAGGTATCATATGAAAGAGCTTAATTAGCACAAGTTAAAACAGGTTTTTAATTATTTTAACGACGTGTAATATGTAATTTGCGGTTTATGAAGGAAATATAAAAAATATATAATTTCCCCCTTTTAACTAGTAGTTTGTACGGAACCCACGGTCACGCTAGATAGCGCTTTTATAAATATTTTCTTTTATGTTTTCTATGCCTAGTATTTCATAATATTTCTACTGTATATAAAATATATGTGAAATTACAAATATTTATAGATCTAAAATAACACATTTTGCTAGTTAGTCCTGTTTTCTGTCTTCATATGTTGCATGGGAGTACGGAAGCCTCGGTGTGCGAGTGAAACTCGTACTTTGCCGGAATTATTTATTATGTACGAGTATTACAAGATCATTTAGCACAAAAAACACAGAATGCGAAAACGAATCTAACGGCATCTCGTACATAAAAATCAGTCCAGTTTAGGTCGTAGGACATAACATAGAAACATACACCCACACCTAACATACACCCAAAAAACGTTACCCTTCTTCTTGCGCACTCGATTAAAAAATCCACACTGGAAATTTCATAGAGTAGGGAGTTTAAATGCAACGAAATAATAGACCCTGCATGATGCATAGAAGTGAAAAACGACATGCACACGCATTTGCATAGTTTAACGGATATTCGTACTGATTCACATGCAAATTGGGACATTGCAAACTGTACACGGCTAGCCTTAATAAAGTGATTTAAATTACGATACAATACAGAATACAGAACCATTGTCAGAACACACATTTTGTATTGATAAGAAAGTAGCTATTGTGTATGGGATGTATCTGTGAACGTTGACTATAGATACTTTAAAGGCGGTTCCTCACTAGGAGCAGTCGTCTTGTAATGTAACAGATTCCGAGCATCACATCAATAAGTGAGAATCGATCATTACAGCGCGCAACTTGTAATGATACAATTTGTAACACCCGTGATACAATTTGTCACATCAATGCGTAGTATTTGTAAACAACTGATTCGACTAGATCCGAATGTTCGTCGGTCAGTGAGGCAGTGTTGTAACGAATGCTCAAATCGATAGTGTTTCGTGAATCTTAGGTTGAAAGCTGGGACATAACACAGACTAATGCTTGTCAGTAAATGAAACTAAAATGTATGTTAATATAAACGCAGTTAATCATAAAAGTGAAAATAAGGTGAATCCAAAACATAATCAAAACTAGCTTCGCCCCACAGTGTCACCCGTGTAGTGGTGAAAAACAGTGATAATGATAATATTCAATTCAATTCAATTCAATTCATTTATTTCGGGCCTTGGGTATACAAAATATACGCTTGGCGACGTCATTTACATCATAAATCATAATCACAATAATATCATAATAAAAATTAAACATACTGATTTTATATAAAAACAAAAATTGTTTGCAGCTGTAAGAAGGCATTGTCAGTCAAAAGCAGCTGTAAAGGGGCTTTGTCATAGATAGCTAGCTAATTGTAATAATACAGTCAGTAATATTAAATCAATAAAAAATACAGCATGTATTTAGTAATATCATATTAATTTGTTATTGAATTGCAGATTTTGATGCCACTTTTTTCCAGTGGGTTTTGTCTTTATACATATCGCCTATGTCCTTTTCCAGGTCCTAAATAATCTCTGTGCCAATTTTCATAACGATTGATTCAGCCGTTTCAGTGAAGAGCTAACAAACAAACAGACAGAGTTACTTTCGCTTTTATAATATTATAGTTGGGACTAGGATATTAAATGCATTTAGTACGTATTTATAATATTATAGTTGGGACTGGGATATTAAATGCATTTAGTACGCATTTAACGCAAAAACGTCATCTCTAAGACAAACTATTTTCCACCCAACCCCGAAATCGCGAAAAACCCCTGTTCCACATTAATTAATTATGAGTAACATTTGTTCATAAATTTGAATTCTTGGAGGAGAAATTAATAATAATAATTGTCAGGAGGTTTCTGAGTCTGTAGCCCTTACCGCCAGCAGCTTAGGCCCTGCCCCGCTGTCGGCGGCATTCTAGGTTTAAGTTTTTATAATGTTTTTATTGTTTTTTATATAAATATTGTAAAAACTTAGGCTTAAAATTAATAAATAAATATCTGGATAATAATAATAAATAATAAATTGTTTATTACTTGAATAACCTATTACTAATATTTTACTTAACTAATGTTTAAATACAGTTTGGTACCTTTGTTCATTGACATCGGGCCCCAAACTAGGCAAAGCCTGTTTTTTGGGCACCCTGAAACCTGTTACCAATATTTTTAATGCGCTTAGTATTGTGAACATTGTCGAGAATACAAAATAATATAATGATAGGTAACATGTTTGACAAATATTGACATTATCATTAGTATATTATGTTTTATATATGTAAACATCGCAGCATATCAATTTACCAACAAAATTAATCATTTTCTGTGTAGCCATTATAGGACGTTCCGGTACAAAGTGAATAAGATTTGAATGTATATGTGCATGATGGAACAATCTTGATAGCACGATGCGTTAGAAAACAGAAACAGAAAAATAAGAATAAAAATTACAATACATAAAATCAAATGAAACCAATGAATTAATTATACAATGAAATATAAAATAATAATAAAATATTGCCTAAAATAAAATCAAACCAATGAAACGGGATCTATCTTCACCGAATACGTCTAGTTGTGTCTTTTGCTGTGTGTACTGTGTATGTTTGTGTGTGTATGTCGGAGAAGGAATATGTTGTGTATTTGTACGTGCGTGTTTGGGGAATGCGTGTGCGTGAGTGTGGACTTAGTCAGGTACTACTTGGCAGGTGGATATACTACTCTCCGCCTGAATTCACTGAACTTCATTAATCTCTCCGTTAATATAATCTATGTTCGAAGCTTGAGTTCAATCACCCCTTAAATATCTGCGTCGTTCACTGTTACGCTTCGTGTACTTACTTTATTTCATAGTACCTAAGTAGTAATACATAGTAAAAAAAAGTAAGTAAGTAAGTCTCTATAGTTGAAGAAGCAACGACCTATCAAAGGGACGCAACATAACTGATATTATGTATTCTGTGAAAATAAATAGGACGCAGGCCAAAAGAGCAACCAGCTAGATCAGTAGTGGAGGTAACAATAGTACTGAATATTGATTTGATACAACCTTAATTTAATATTTTTCATGTAGCCGATTTCTGTATTCTATCTAATCTATCTCAATATAATTTCCCCTTAACTGAGATATATATTTTATGTCAATTCGTAATCGGAACAGCATTTTGTAGATAAGTTATTGCAATAACAATCTTTGTAAGGGTAAAAAGAATTAAGATATTATATGGAACTCAACCGATTACTGAATATTCAAATCAATTGACTATCTGTCAAAATTGATAAAGCGCCACGTCAACAGTTATCCCGGTAATACATACATTAATTGTCCTTGTGTCATTGTATATTGGTACGGTTCCCCCAACACGGCACCATACTGGGGAGCTACAAGTGTGAAGCGTAGAATAATTACTGTTCTTTCTATGCATAAATTCCTTTTTATTACTGCGAAACCAACATAATTTCACTCACTACGTTATCCTCCAATGCAGAACAAACGCTTCTACTGAAATTGAACGCGTATATCGACAAATTAATATGACACGCTTTATGATTATTTGTAAATCTGTAAATAAAATATATTAATCTTGATCCAGTAATAATCATGCAATTGAATATTAACTAAATCTAAAACACCTTTTTTATTTTAAATTGAAGGTTAATTGCAATAGAGGACATCATTATCGATTTCAAACATTCCCTAAAAGCCGTCGCCATCATTGCCTCGAAAAAAAAAAAGAAAACAAAGCAGGCGAAAAAAGGCGGAAAACACAAGAAAATCGAGTTGCGTGGAGTAGAAAATTATAGTAGGAGACGAGAGACAAGTTCATTAGGGGCCGCAATTGTGCGCCGAGGGGGCATAATCCGAGCCGTAGTCTAGTAAAAATAAATCCGTTTGTTGATCCTGATCACATTAAATGCACATTGAGGGATTCTTTGAAATTATAATAGGAAAACACCTAAAAAACCTAGATTCACAATAATCCCCGATTTATAAACTAGCTGCGTTCCGCGATCTCACCCCCATAGTTATGAAAAACGGTGATGATGATGATGATAATAAGTAGAGTATGTCCGTCTCTAGGTTCACAGCTATCTCTATACAAAATTTCATTACGATCGGTTCAGCCGTTTGAGCGTGTAAAAGTAACAAAGTTTGATTCTATGATATCATTATGAAATTGTATCAAATGTATTTCAAAACACCAGTACAGTTGTCTTTTATGTATTAGTTGTCTTTTATGCTGTCACAAATCTTATTTTTACTAGACTACCGTGTGTCGCGGGCATTGGTTACTCTAATCCTGTTTACGAGTTACGACACACATCTCTGCAAACTGGATATGCTCGGGACGGGATCACTTCTACATCTTACATTGTTTGAAGATACTTTTCTGATGTTATGGCACATTGATAACATGTACACGCTGCGTGAGCCGTGTGAATGAAACAATTCGAGGAGTAAAATCTCGCAATGTGAGTAGTAAAATTTTTGTGGACGATGCTGAGATTTTGTTGTAGATTGAGTTTGTACATGTGGAAAAGTTATATGTTGAATAGGTGACTGAAATTATATTATCGGAGTACATGTAGTCTTCGTCTTCTTTTCGTGTCAACGGCTCGTTTTTTTTTTTTTATATTGAAGGCGCGGATTTGGGGCGCACTGAAGAACTTCCTCTTGAGCGGCAAATACGAGTGATAATTATACCCATCCCCTGTGCGCCCTGAAAATGCCAGTGTTTTCACTGACGGATGATTATTAAATTCATATTAATTTATTTATAAAAATCGTTACAAGTTAACAAATAGATCCAACAATATTTTTTATTTTTTTTACCTTGAGAGTACATTGGTGTCGTTCTAGGCATCTAGCTAGGCTACTTTCCAAAAATGGATGTGCCTAATATGATATGGGACATTAAATGGTCAGAGCTAAACATCGCAAGAGGCAAAAGAATAACAATTTACAAAGGAAGCTATAATATAGATATGCTTGATGTGTATAATTATGCTATCTTAAAATTTAAACAAAATTTCCTTTAATTTCTTTTGAAAAATGTACAACTTCGAATTAAAAATATCAATATTAATGAAGTATCATGATGGTATTTATTAAATACAAAATCATATTTTTATATAAACAATTAAAACCAAAATGCAAAATTCAATTCAAGATAACAAAATACAAATATATGTCAAAAATAAAAATAATCATATTTAACATATTATGTCAGCTATTTCAGTGTATTGATAAGCAAGTTTTATTTAAATAATAAAACTATACAATCACAAATGTCAATGTATAAGTAAACAAGTATCTATGTTAAAAGAAAAACAAAATAACCGATTGCAGAAAAGCAGTTTTTGTAGTCTAACTTACGATTTTGTTACGCTTGATATACTGTTGAGTGTACGTTTTTTGCTAGAAAGTATGCGTAAAATCACTGTAATATATTATAAATGCGCAACCTAATAATGCGAATAATTCTAGTAAAACCATTTATTTATTACGAAATAGTTCGTTGGAGGTTACAAAAAAACGCTTTTTTTATTTTTGCAGGAGATGTACCTACTTGTTATTACAAAAAAATATAGCCTATGACACTCAGGAAGTAAAGACAAATCTAACGACACCTTGCACATCAAAATCGGTCAAGCCATTAGCTGTAGGCTGTCATATATACATATAATACATACATACACTCGAAAAACATAACCCTCCTTCTTACGCAATCGGGTAAAAAGGTCGGCTCTCCCTGGAGTATCGCTCCAACGCGATTAGTTTAGAGATTGTGCTTGTACATTAGGATGCATTCTAGTGCAATATAATTACGTAAAGAACTACCAACTTAACTGTAAGTAGGGGGGGCCACCGTGGATTTTTGAACAAAGCATACGAGAAATCATTAGTGCCTTTATATTTCCACTTATACAGATAAAATGGACATATTTTCTAGCACCAATATTTGGTGTGGACGAGATATCAAAATGAACTTACCTAAGACTTGATTGAATATTTTATCAAAATTTACTTCATTCTTCTTTTCCATATATTTGTGCATAACACTCCTCACACTGAAACAAGGCAAACAAGATGATTAGATAAGGGAAGGAAATAAAAATGGACACTTCAAAGTAAAAAAAACTACTTATCACGGATTTTCGCAAAAGTCATTTAGATGCAACAGAAAATGTTAAGCCCCTACGCAAACAAAGAGGGTTTTAAATTTCAGTGGCTAATTAATACACGAATAATGTGCTGTGTTCTGCTCACGCTTTTCCTAAAATATGTGGCTCGCGCATTTCCACATTTTTAATAATCATCACCTCAGCGAGAAGAAGTTCACTGCTGAGCATCAGCCTCCCCCATGAATTTGCAAAAAGCCCTGATAGAAGCGTCCAATATCTTCCTGCACTTGTATGAGGTCATTTAGCCATCTTGTGGCTGGTCGTACGCTGCGTTTGCCAATGCGTTGTTACCACTCGAGAACTTTTCAGTTCTATGTACTATGAGCAATACAGGCTCCTACGAGACCTAGTGCAAGGCCTACTACTTCAATTAAACATTATTATGTAAGAAGTTTGTGTACCAGCTGCATCTTTTGTGTTTGTTAACAAATAAACTTTTTACAAAAAAAAAAAAAGTTATATATTAATAAATATGTTTTTAAAAATATTGTAAATGTAAATAGGGCGAATACTGTGGTAAGTATATTGCTTGAGCATATTTGTATGTAAGGAATGTCAATATACATTGGCAATTGACATATTATTTGACATCGCATTATGCCCACGGAAAGCAATGGTTACTGGCTGATACGCTAAGGATAAATTAGTTTTAACAAAATATGTGCCGTAAGTATAATAATTATATTAAAAAATGAATTATTGAGCGTTCTCCATGTTCCTAACATTCCCCATTACCTAGATATCATAAAAAATGTTACGCTACCTAGTTAATAGTTTGTTTTCTAAGTAAAGCAAAAGTTCCATAACATAACCACTGAATCACAGATGTGAATAGAGTTTTTTTTTTATAGTTTTGTTTACAATGTGAGAACCATAATATTTTTTACTGCTAACTTGAACTTTAGTCGACCTCAGCTTGCCATATTGGAGAAAATCCTAGACTGAATGTCTGTTCAGACTTGATATAGCCAGTAATCGCGCTTGCTGTAAAGGCTTGCAGGGACTAAACGCACAATCAGAAGCATCGATGGCGGTAACAGTCAGAGCTCACAGACGATCAGATTGTTCGCTCCAAACATGCAGCGAACCTTCAAAAACCGATCGTGTACATACGCGTTTTCACCTACTATGAATATTCTGTGACGTCACAACCAACAATTTTGATGGTTCGCTCCGAGCACATCGGATCGTCTGTTAGTACTTAGACCTACCTAAGTGTAACTCATTGTAGTATCTTTGATTAGATTTTGTCAGTGAAAATGAGATAAAATTACCGTATTTGATACTTCGAAATTATTTAGTCAACCAATTAAATCTAAAAATGTACCTTTCACGCATCCTACCTGACTGAGCGTCTTTTAATTACATTACGTTAAGCGATTTTTCAACTCTTCCCCAATCCCCAAAGCTTACGTTAGATTTTTCAAAGTATGTATTTTCAAGTGTACCTATTTAAAAAAAAAACTGGACAAATGCGAGTCAGACTCGCCCAGCGAGAGTTCCGTATAAACTAGTAGATAAAAGGGGGGAAATTATATATATTTTTTCCTTCATACATCGAAAAATATACATCGTAAAAATATTTAAAAACCTGTTTTGATGAAGCTCTTTCATACGATATACATGATACGGCCAAAGAACTTTAAAATTTGGACCCTGCTTCCTTGCATAAAGACCTTATTTTTTTGTGATTAAATAAAAATGTACAGTTTTCAGATTTTTTCCTTTATGTGTACTATATGATAATGCTTCTTGCCAAATTTCACAGTTATAGGTCAACGGGAAGTACCATATAGGTTTTGATTCCCTTGAGAGTGTCGAAATATGCGTTTTTTGCGACATATTCGGCTGTAACTTTTTTGTTAATTGCAGCAAGAGACTATGGATCTGCGTATATATATGGTTTTAATTTCAACTCGATACCTTCACGCGTTCCCAAGATACAGGTCTTGACAGACGGACAAACGGACAACAAAGTGATCCTGTAAGGGTTCCGTTTTTTCCTTTTGAGGTACGGAACCCTAAAAATCGTCAAATGCGTTTCATGCCACGCGCAAAGTTAAGGTTTCGTAGACATAATTACATCATATTTTATTTGAACTAAAACAAGGTCTTCTATTTAATTTTGACACTATGAACATACAAGTAAAACTTATGTTAGTTTAAATTAAATTTGCACATTTGCATAATTTCTTACTTTATTTAGAAAGAAATGGTTTTATATTTATTGATAATAGTACTTAGGTATACATTATTTTAACAATCTAAATATTACTATAGATTGAACTAAAAATTATAATTACATATGTATACATAAATAAAACTAAACTAAATCTTTTCTTACTTTTCTAAGAACATTTTAATTAGTTAATCAAGTAATACTTGTAAAGTCTACTTAGTGATGACAGATTTCATATTTAAGTATGGTACATAAGTTAAGTTTCATATAAGTTTCGTACATGGTTGCCTGGAAGAGATCGCTTTAAGCGATAAGGCCGCCTATTGAAAGATTAGCCATAGTAATATTGTCTTTTTAATGTGTTTGTACAATGTGGTCTTTTAATAAATAATCTAATCTATCTATCTATGCTACTAGTATGAATATTTTCATATCTACAAAGTCAATCGTTTAGCTGGTAAAGACCTTACGTCAACGACACTTGACCTTACCAAAAATGATCATTTCAAAGCTTATCCCTAAATTGAACAAGTATCTATATTAAAAAAAAAACTTTTTAAAAACAAGCTTTTGTTATGTTCACGTTAATAATAAAGTACTCGTCAAGACGATTCAATTGAGCCCTAGCTCGATGTGGTTGTGTCGTTTCATTGCGAAGTTCCTTTGGCCACCTTCCAGCTCCATCATCATATCAGCACTATGTCATCAAAATATTGCATTGTCACGCGATTTACAAATGTATGCAAAATTTCAGCTCAATCGGTAACCGGGAAGCGGATCAAAATTAATTTGCAAGAATTGATGACAAACATCGGGACAGGTGAAACTAAATAAAAGCTTGTAAAAATGGTTTTCACACACCCCCAATTTTTCTTTGACTTTTTATGCATAATTATACATATGTATGTTCATGCCAAATTACAGCTTTCTAGTACGAATAGTGTTTGAGCAAAGACGCGGACAGACAAATGGACATGGCGAAACTATAAAGGTTCCTTGTTTACTACAGGACCCTAAAATCGATTAGCTTAATAATTTTTATTTAAGACAGAACATAGTCTAGAATTACAATGAGAAAATCAAGCATATCATACTAAAATTCTTAAAACCACGACCTGAACATTCATTCCATTCTAATTAAGTCAACTAAGACTCATGTGTGGTGTCAAGAATGACTAGTGGAACTAACACGTCTATTGTCTATGTGAATTCATGTGCTCCTTCAAACTCGCTCTGATTTGGGCACTCTAAGCCGTTGTCGCTAGCACACAGAAGCTCAGTAGATCAACGTGTGACAGTCCGGAGGGTCACAATTTGGGTACTGGTGCAGCTGTTGCCTGTGGACCACACGCTAGTGCTCTTCAGATCATATTATGGATGAATAGCAACTAACAAGAAAATCTGTAGCATCTCTCTTCTATATTACGACGTCCACTTGGGCAATAGAGGTCATAGGAGCATGCAAATTTTACACTATTTGTTGCGGAAACAATTACGTGATATTTGCTTAGACCACCCTCCCCCCATGTGAGATTGAGTGAGATACGGCTTGACTAACTCGGATCTAACAAACCAAATACATATATTATTTTATAGTAACTACGACAAGAACGACCAATTAATCATATTTGAATCATGTTCACACATTGCAATGTAAACAATATCATATCAGCAGGTCTGGCATAAAGCATGCACGCCTGGGTGTAAATTACGCAGTAATTGAGACTTGATAATAAATTGTTGTGATTTCCTCTTATCACGCACCACACCTGATTTGGTGTTCAATTGCAGTATGTTATGACAATAAAATGTATTGGACTTATTTATAACTTTTATGTCGCTAGATTACGCAATATCATACGAGAGGCTATACAGTGGAGCTAATTAGGTACCCTGTAACAGCCAAAGGTCATTGTACTGTTAATTACCAACAACTTTTACTATACAAATCTGAAATTGTGAAGAAATCAGCTGTTTGATACATTTTGGTCAGGGGTCAACAAATTTTTCTATGGGTATGTACATAATGTATGACATGAATAATTATAGTTTATAAACCTGAAAAAAACGACTTCAAATTACGCAATTTGTTCACTTAGATAATATTTTACCAGTTATTTGGTTATAAAAACCAAAATATTGAACCGATTTTGATAGAATTTATATTGGACCACCTCTGAATTATGACCTACCAAAGAAGCTTGCTTTGTTTTCAAAAGAGTGGGCTTGTTTTGCTAGCCCACTCTTTTGAAGATATAAATTGACTGAATGTACTTATGACATATATGTAGTCATATTGATAATATAATATTATTACACATATATGTATAATATATACACATGTATTAATTTATGAATTTGTTTCGCACACCATGTTTCGCTTTCTTTTCATATGAGGTATGTTTTAGGTTATAGGTATGGAAACCTTAAACATATTGATTCATATATATTTTCATACCAAGTATCTATTATTTATTTATTTGATAAAATAGGCAAGCAGCAGAAGAAAAACAAAACAAACAAAATACCCAACTGCATAAAAGCGGTTTTGTAGTCTTACTTACAATTTTGTTACGCTTGAGTGTAATGTCTCTTTGTAAGAAAGTAAGCGTAAAATTGATGTAAAAAGTTATGAATGCTATTTTTTTAAAATAATTCCAGTAAAATCGCTTATTTATTACGAAAAAGAGCAAGAGTTGTATTATTATTATTACAAACAATATAGCCTATGACACAACTCGAATTTGAAACTAGTCGAATTTAACAACACCTCTCACATCAAAATCGGTTAAGCTGTTTAAAAGCTGTAGGAGGGTATCCTTTTGGATCTCATAAAACTGGTTTCAGAATTTCGCAAAGCAGATTTCTCATAAATTTGTATGAAATAAAGAGACATTTCCTAAAATGATTTTATGAAAAATGTTTTACATAGATATGGTAACTCATATAAACATTAATCACATAGTATTCATCATCATCTCAGCCATAAGAAGTCCACTGCTGGACATAGGCCTCCCCCATGGATTTCCAAAAAGACCGATTTGAAACGGCTTGCATCCAGCGTCTTCCCGCCACTTGTATGAGGTCATAGTATTAATTATAATATATACGAATTAGTCGCCTATTTTTGTTTTGTTTCATTAAACCTTTCCTCAGAGTTTTTGCGTTTCCTAGTATAATATTCTGTATTCATAAAAGTTAAATCAATTCATAAAACATACATTATGTATTTATAAAGCCTAGGTATATATATGTATAGGTGTAGAGTTTGACTAAATAGTTTGGTGACGAAAATAAATAGCATTAGGTTAAGGTGCAGAGGGGTGACCCATAAGCCACCAGCATGTCTAATTACTATTAAATAAAAGAACTGCATATGTAAGTTGGAATGAATTTCAAGAGAAATTAACAATAATTAATTGTTACATACACATACATTATACCAGTGTGTCAAATTTATAGCTTATAGAATTTACGAAATACCTTTTATTCGAAACCTAGGGGCCAATTGGGTTCTGAGAGCCCCGGCTAGTCACTGGGATCTTTACAGATCTATTATAACATTACAAAATACCTACTCTAGTTGACTTCTAATTGGTCACATATTGGTTTTATGAATTAATACTATGGTTGCCTTGAAGAGATTGCTTTTAGTGATAAGACCGCCTGTTGTCACACTAGTTTTGTAAGATGTGCTGTAATATTTGATTGTTCATTTGGTGTACAACATAGAGTTTATTTTCATCAAAGTGTCGATCTTCACTTCATACACATTTAACATTTAGATGTGGTACCATAAAAAAAAACTTTTCTATCACTGTACCAAATTTCATAACAATTAGTCACAAGTGCAGACAGGTAACACAGATACAGGGGCATACAGTTAATTTCACTTTTATAATATTAGTTAAAGGATAATCAACACCACCACCCACCTTTACATATACTTTTCCAACACATCCCAAGGTTGTCTGGAAGAGATCGCTTTTAGCGATAAGACCGCCTTCTGTGCCATTTTCTTATGCGTTTATTGTTTTATTACTTTATGTGGTGTCAATAAAGTGTTATTGTTAAAGTGATTGATTGATTGATAAATCTATCACTAAATGAAACTAATCAAAAGTTGTTGAAAGCAAAGTAACTATGTATTGTATCAACAATCATCTTGATTGTGTTAATTTGCACAATCAAGACACATCAAACTTAAAATGGATAATTTTGAGTGAGCCATCCTATTGTTAACATCGCACAAATTGATAAATTTGCACAAGAAGTTTGGTTTCATAGGAGTCTAAAAGGTTCAAGTATCTTGAACTTTAGTTTGATGGCTATTGTATCAAATAAATCAACATTGCATAGTATCTATTATTAATAATCCAATTTATAAATATTAAAAAAAACGGACAAATGCGAGTCAGACTCGCCCACCGAGGGTTCCGTACAAACTAGTAGATAAAAGGGCGACATCGTATTTTTTCATATTTTCCTTCTTATACCGAAAAATATACATCGTATAAATATTTAAAAACCTGTTTTAACTTATGTTAATAAAGCTCTTTTATATGATACAACATCACATACATATTATATGTAAGTAGATAAATAAAATATTTTTTAAGTAAAACAGAATTAGAACATAGATCAGTTAATGAGGATGAACTATAATTATGAATATATTAAGGTAATCAGACAAGAGTTCCTTTTATTTTTATACCATATAATATAAACAAGGTTGGTTCGGGAATGTCATAGAAACATGTTGTTGCTCTGTTTAATTTACTAAACTTATTTTATTTTGAATAATAATGCGATAAAAATGGTGGTGTTTCATTCATTAAGTGTTCGATCAAGTGCATAAATGTGGGCAAATAAAATAAAGCAGTGAAACGTGTCATTTTACGTTGTCAGCAAAACTCCATAGAAGCTACTAGTAAAGTCGCCATCACTTTACTGAGGCAAGACTCAAATTTGAAAATGACTGTTTATGTGACTTAAACTGTGACTAGAACACTATATTGTATTATATAGTTATAATGCAGGTATGAATAAAAAATGAATTAAATTTTATTATTAACTTTGTTATAGACCTGACAAAAAATATGTTTAAATATTAGTGTAATGTGTGTGTAACTTATTTTAAATAACAGGTTGTTTACATTAACAAACATCACACTAATGTTAGCCAATTTCAAGTCAGTTTGACACTATTTTTAGCTCATTAAAAATAGCCTCTTGTCATTACCAGAGTTCAGTGACCCCCAAACCATGTTAATGACCCACTGAGATCATTGAAACTGTGTCAATTGGATTAATAACAACTATGTAGGTGAGCGGGTAACCTATTTTCAAAGATAATTAGAGTTTAGTAGGGCTTCACTGAAGTTTACGAAACGACGTCCAAAACATAAACGAACATTCGGCTTGAAGATAAAAATTGTCAATGAAAATATGACCCTATACTAATTATCTATATGTATAAATGATGCAAGATGTTATTCTTCGAGAAATAACGACTTTCAACTCGTATTTCAATAAAATCAATTTTGTAAACAACTTGATAAACTTTCGACAAACAAGGTTATACAGGACTTTTCACTTTTCTAAGCTCTATGGGATTGCCCTGGGTCTTTACCTTGGGTCTGGTAAGACTATTTTTTTACTAGCTCGTGCAGCAGGAGTACATTTCGACTTCTCCATCGCCATCAAGTAGCTGACATCTGCGAGAACTGCCTCGAGGTCCGCCATTTTGATACTGAATTTATCACCTTCACCAGATAAAAAACAACACTTGTTCACAACACACCAGACCACCGAGGAAGAGTCGGTTCTCAACTGATAGTCATAATCTTCCTCACATGACGACTGTTCACCATTTCACGGAATTTGTTGATGAATGGTGACACATGCTGATTATTCACAATCACTATAAATTTATCCACAAACATAGGAACTCGAAATTACATCGCGAGGACCAAGGAAGCGTGCATTACGATTCTACAGCACGAGTTATACGACAAGAGTTTTTTTTATTATAAATAACAAATTGGAAAATCAAAATTCAATCCACTCCCGTCACTTTGCACGACTGCATACTCACTCACTGACATGTTCGTGTACGCACGGTCGGTAAGTGTCTTACAAACACACGTATACAATACCTAGAGATGTGCTTGTGACATCAAAAATAGAGACGTCACGAAAATATTATTCAGTTTTCTACTATGTTGGATTGTGATGTTAATCACATCAATTTATACGCTCCTTGCTCGTGGTCTGGTTCGGTTGTCCGGTCAACCGGACCACCGGAAAAATATTTTTTCCATAGTACTGTAACCGTACCACGGAAGATTTATTCTTTTCCATGGTCCCCCGGACCACGGAATTTTATCTTAAACTTTTTTGTGATTCTAAGCAATTCATATTTAGTTTGACCTTTGTAGGGGAGACCTTTGTAGGTCTAGCTGGTATCATTCCGGCTAGAACTATGTCCAACCAAACCCTAGTGGCTGATAATAGGTTTAGCCAATATCATAAGTTAGGTCAGGGTTTTTTTTTGCAACGTGTTACAACTTAAAAAGGCTAAATAAAATCTATTTTAAATCTTCCGTGTTCCGGTCCACCGTACCATGCAAAAAATAAATCTTCCGTGGTACGGTCACAATACCATACCATGAAAAAAATCTTTTTTTTTCGGGAAAAAGATTTTTTTGAAATGAGCGAATTTTTACGGACTTTTGTTTTGAAGGCATCAAGAGTTTTAGTATTTTTTATATCGTTGTCAGAAATATCATTTACTTCAACTTCAACTTATATTTTGTGGCTCTTCGTATTAACGACTCCGCCAATGTCACGTAGAACAACCATCAAACAGAAAGAGTTGGTACGGTTTTATAATTTTGGTTGGTGATTATGATCTGCAGAGTTTTTGTTTTGCCACCACCTGTGAACATAAATTACCTATTCTAACTACCAACTACACATTTCACTTTGCCGCTCTCAGTTCTACAACAGTAACTGACAACCTGTTTTTTTTTTTTTTTTATTTATTATGGCTTGGTAACAAGACCTTTAAGCCAAATCTTTAATTTATGTTCGGTAACATTAATTATCACAAATTGTTAAATTTTTCCAACTGTGTTTTTGATAAATTTATAGGTCGGCACAAAACACTTCACATTTTTTTAATAAATCACTCAAGCGGCGGGGATAATTATTTTCCAGAATGACCTGCCATCTTAAGTTGCCAAATCTGTGATTACTTATCTACCATTATTATTACCAATACCGCATTAGAATTTTAGAAGCAATAATTATATATTTACATACCTATTTAAATACCAATAATTATATAATTGTCAATAATTTTATATTGATAATTATATTATTATACCAATCATTATATTATATTCTTAGTTTCAATAATAGTTTTCTGTGTCTTTAGTATTAACTTGCGTGACATTGGTTATACCGGTTGTATCCAAGGCCGTAGGCAGAGAGGGGGGGGGGGGGGGGGGGAGGAATACCTAAAATTTGATAAAAATTCGAAAAGTTTTCGCGCTCACTTCGCTCGCGCCTGATTATTTCCTATTATTTTTGTCGACCGCCTAAGAAGGCGAAGTTTTCGAGTGAATGTATATGGGTATGTTTCTATATGATCTCCTACAAGCCTAAACGGCTTGACCGATTTTGATGTGCGAGGTGTCGTTATGGTCAAAGATCCCGCTATAGGACGACCTTCACCGAGCTGGTTAATGGATGAAAAGTATTTTATATTCAATTAAATATGTCAATAAATATATTACATTACAATTATTGGGTTGTCTAAAAAATTTCAGTCCAGAATGATTAATTTTTTTAACTTTTCACTGGTTTTTGTTAATAGACAAATTCCATACCAATCAAAAGTATGAAGCCCATAGAATATGCAAACGTTAGGTTGATTATTTTTTTCCCGTCACAACTCTTGGGTAGGCAGGTATAAACAGGTAAATCGATACTAGTAACTTGCACCAGTCTGGTTAATGAATTAAAGTTAAATTAAAATAAAGATTATTTACACACATATTATTATTTATATTGAATTTGTCTAACCAAACCATTAATTAATTAACCAAACCAGTTAAATAACTAATAGTTAGTTAGTTAATAGTTAGTTTTTAATTTGTTGTTAACCAAACCAGTGAAATGTTTAAAAAAAACATATTCTGCACCCTTATTCTAATTTTAATCGGTTGTCGGTTTGTCGATTTTGTCGGTAATGAGCCGGCTACCGAATAAAGCTCCATTCAACTCCAATGGGTATTCACGAATTCGAATTTATGCCCGTCGGTCCCATTTTTTGTATAGAAATCTCAAGAAACCAAAGACAATCTCCATTCATCTTCAACTGGATCCACCGGGATTCGAGTAGACCGATTCACAAACTCGAATCCGAAGGAGTTTGACATATAAATTCGATGGCTAATTCGATATAAGTTTTTTTTAATTACTATTTTTTATAATTTGTCAGAATATATTCACCTAATAGTCAAATGTACCAATTTTAATAAATTTCCAAAGTTTCAAAAATATTTAAAAAGCTGTTTTAGCTTATGCTAATGAAGTTCTTTCATATAATACCCCACATGATACGGTTAAAGAACTTTAAAAGTTAGACCCTCATTCCTTGCATAAAGACTGTATTTTTTGGCCCAAGGGGCCATTCATTTATTACGTAAGACTATTTTTGCTAGTTTTGAACTCGCAAAAACAATTAAATCCGCAAATACACAACATACACTTTATACTAGTATAATAAGTAGAAGTGTAAATGGATATTATACAGTACGAATTACGTGACCGAACGTAGTACTGGGAGTAATTTTAACTTTAAGTATTAATATATATACCTACACTCATAGGTGGATATAATTGGGGCACTCACACATTATAAAAATATATTTTATGTACTTTTAAGCCACGGCCAAGCTGAAGGTACACCAACACAACAAATATAGCAAAAAAAATAGTTTAAAAATGTTCACGCGCGCTACGCTCGCGCATTTTATGATTCTTTTGTCTAAGTTATGCAACTACTAATTTAAGTTATTGTGTAATAAGATAGGTATCGTTATATTTATATACTTTCCAGACAGTGCACGCTAAGGGCAGTGTAATACGCCATTTAGGCATGTCTCTCCTGTCATTCTCTATGGAGATGATAGGATTTAGGCAGCGTTTCAGAGGTTGTTATTTGGCAGAATTCGGAACGTTTTTTTTTTTTCTGGATAATCTGCTGCTAGTTTTAGAACGTCATTATCAATGTCATATTTAATTTCTGTCATTTTCATTTCAACGGTTGTCACAGTTGTCACGATTTGCTTTTTTTTGTGAGAATCGGCTTTTCATGTTTCATGCTGGCTGTCGGGAAATTGTGCTATTTCTCAATCAGTAAATAAATTGATAAGGTGATTATTATGATTGTACCGGTGAATTAAATTAAATCGCCACGCTGTCTCAGTAAGTATTTTTTTTACTAATTAACCAAGATATAGTTAAAGTAGAGAAAATTCAAGTGACCGAGAGGTGACCGATTGGTAATGCTGACACAAGTTGATGAAAAATCATTTTCTATGTAATTTGAAGGTTAATTTAGTAAATAACCAAATATCTATATACGTTAGTCGCCACGAGCAAGTCTCTTATTATTAGGTACAATATAACGCATAAAATGATTATGTAAACGCATTCATAATCGTTATCCATTATTTTCTTGTCTCAATATTGCGAAATAGTTTTTAAATTGTAATTATCTTTGTCTGACAGGGATGTTGAAGTATTGTCCTCCGAACGTGACCCTCTGGGAGGTCTGGGTGGACCATGGCATATCTCAGTGCTTCATGGAAACCGTATCAGCCACCCTGATTGGAGGCTTCTTAATAACATTTGGACTTATTCAGATTGTTATGTATCAGAGGTGAGAGCATTATTATTATTTAACTTTCAGAAGAGACAAATGGATTTCAGCTCAAAACTGACTTAAGACTGAAGTAGATGACATGAAAGAGAAGAATTCAAAAATAATTGTTATTTTAACTTAATGCAGTGTTGATCTGGGATCTGTGGTGTAGGATGATACAATACCATGTATTTTCGCTATTGATCGCAATGCCCCTAAAATCTGGGGCCCTAGGCCCGGGACTTTTCGGCCTATAGGGTAATCCACCTCTGCTATCTATCTATCTATATAGTTTTACTGAAGGGCATGCAGAGACCTACAACACAAGATTTATTTCTTAGTGTAGGTACTGCACAGCACTATAATATGTAATTTATACAAGATGTTCCTAGTATATAAAAGATAAAATAGTGTTTTAATTTCACTGTACCTACTTATATGTACAATTTAACTAAAAGAACAGTTGAATATAACAAAGAAGAAGGCTGTGAATGAAGATGACGATGACTGGAAATAAGAACTTGCCTTTAATTTAGAATACAGTAATATTTCATACTATTGCTTGGTTGATAAATGACAGAAGCCCTAACAATAAAATAAGCAAACACTATTATTCATAGTATTTTTTTACTAACCTGTGCTGTCCCACTGCTGGGCAAAGGTCTCCCCCATTTCCCTCCATAAGTCACGGTCCTACGCCATCTGCTGCCAATCTTTTTGGAATTTGCCAAGATCGTCACGCTAGCGTTTCCTAGGTCTACCTGGACAGCGTCGTTTATCTGGCCTCCTCTGCGTGACGATCTGATCCCATCGTTCTTGATGCATGCATGCCACATACCTCACCCAATCCCATTTTAATTTGGCTGCTTGTTGGCCGACATCAACTATACCATAGGTTAGAACGGGCAAGATACAAGGTGTCAATGAGTTACAGGTTGCCCTTCATCAACTCTTTCATAGACCAGTAGCTCCTCTAGGCATTTTCGACACTCAATTTCCTTGTCCTGCCGGTTCTTAAAGGAGACTAACTGGCCTTTGTCCCATTTGCACACAATGTGTAAATGTGTCCCGTGTTTAACTCATGAGGATAATGTTGAAATATAACCAGGTTAGATAGATATTTTGTAAGGACTGAATCCTAAAAGGACCTCCATATTAAACCCCCTCCTAGATGAAGTATATCTTTAAAGAAGCACAGCACATGCACATAAATGATGACATTTATTGATTCATTCTCTAAATGAATATAATGTAAACATTGCTGTTTATGCAACTAGTTATTCACCTAATTTGCTGTTACAAGCTTTCATTTAGTTTTGAATGTATATATGTTTTAACTATGCATAGTACTGGATATTTTTGATATTATGTCTTTGATGTATTATGTCATTCCAAGATAAGGCTACAAGACGGGCTTGTTCGTAGGTTTTTTATCAACTACTATTAATATGACGCGTACTATTAATAGGAAGCCAAACTTCAGTCACGTACAGATAAGAAATGTCGCGTATTTTCCTTGAATTTACTGTTTGATGAAGTTAGCTTCTGGTTTGGTCACTAGATCAGCTATGTATAGATATACTCATAACTTATTCATCATACTTCATGTTTATCTTGTAAAAATATCTTTATTGAAGCTTGTATATATAACATAACTTTGATTTCATCAAACCTATCATTAGTTTACTAGGGGAGAAATTAAAACAACTAAAAATTATGTGCCGGATCAGGTTATAGTAGGAATCCAAATTAGTTGGATGAAAAAAAATCCACAGAAGCTATTGTATATAATATATAGTCTGAACAAAGCCACTGACAGATAGACAGACAGACATTGTGAAACAATATTCCTTGTTTACTATGAAACCCTAATAAAAATCGTGTCAAATTAGTACTGGCAGGATTACCACCCTAAATGGTAATGGCCAACTTTTGTAAATGGAATTTACCGGAGCGGGAGTCCCAACAAAAGTTATGTTTTATTCGCCGTTCAGTTTCAAATACTTCTTGATATGTTTAAGGTATGTACAATAACTATTAAAGCACGCCGTACCAGTTGTACCATTAATGGTACAAATGGCATCGATTTGTCCCACTAGTTACTAGTGGGACAAATCTTGGGATGAAACTTGTGTATAGTATAATGGTACTAGTGACTAGTACCATTATACTATGTATATACAAGTTTCACGCCCGTCTTCACTTGTAATCACTAATACATAGTGTGCCGTCGACGTTTACGTTTGTACGAATCTCTTTGGATTTAGTCAAGTTTCGAGATGTAATCGGGGACAGTGTCCGGGAATCATCCCAATATTATGTATACACTTTTTTTTATAAGTCATACTAAAAAAACTTAATTCAAAGATTTTTTTGCTATCATCATTATGCGAAAAGCGCAGTGACTACAAAATCTTGAACGTTTTATTTATAATCCAAACATAATCACAGAATGTTCGAAATAGTTATAATGAACACTTTCTTTAATGTTTATTTTGAACAAACGGGTTACTCACGTCTATTTGGAAAAAATGTGTAACAACCACGTTAGTTTTTATAATAAAACTATCTTTAATTACCAGAAGTCTATATATTCTATGTCTAATCTAGAAATGCAGGGTAGACCAACTTTTTCGAAATTTCACGAACCTTCTTTTGGAAAGTATACTCTATTCAATTCACACAAACAAACTTTTGCACTTAGAGTTTGTAATCTCATTCACGCTAAAGAGACAACTATTTTGAATTAAATTCGGCATGGAAACTATAAGGCCTTATAGTTAACATGGAAAATATAAGGCAAGCGGAACTACTCGAATGAGACAGTTTGACATGTATGCGCAACTGCGATATGCTTCATACATTTTATCATTTCGACCCATCGCATCGCACCAACGAAATTGTATGGCGGCGACTTAACAGTGACTCTTAGGATACGCTTGTCAAACTCGAGTCGCCTTCCGAGTAGCACCGCGTGCCTCATTAAGGGTTCTTTGTAGTATTACTGAATCCTAAATGTGTTTTGCATTCCAGACATGCAACCGAAGTGGTGGACGTGAGATCCTCTCGTTTGTTCGGCGTTCAGCTGTTCTTTACCCTGTTTATACCCGTGCTGGCTGTGATAAGGTTCTTCTTACAAGCGCTGCTGTTTGACGGAGGCCATGTTTATGGATATATGGTAAGTAACTTATTCCTTTGACCTCTGTTATTGATTCTATGTGGGGAGGAAAAGAGAATCAATGGAATGTGCTGTTGAAATAAAACTATTTTTATCGGATTTATCGCGTATGTTCTTTTGTTGTTATTAGGGTTCCGTACCTCAATAGGAATAAACTGAACCCTTATAGGATCACTTTGATGTCCGTCTGTCCGTCCGTCTATCCGGGTGTCAAGACCTTTATCTCGGGAACGCGTGAAGGTATCGAGTTGAAATTAAAACCATATACGCAGATCCATATTATCTTGCTACAGAAAGAAAAATAAAATTTCTCAGTTTTCGTAAAAAAAAGTTACAGCCGAATATGTCGTAAAAAACGCACATTTCGACACTCACAGAGGAATCAAAGTCTATGGGGTATTTCCCGTTGACCTAGAACTCTGAAATTTGGCAAGAAGCATTGTATTATATAGGAAAAAATCCGAAAACTGGACATTTTAAATTTAATCACAAAAAAATAGTGTCTCTATGCAAGGAATGAGGGCCCAAATTTTAAAGTGAATTAACCGTATCATGTGGGGTATCATATGAAAGAGCCTCATTAGCATAAGCTAAAACAGGTTTTTAACACATTCTTCGCCCCCTGCACACCCTTCACTTCAGCTTCAGCTTTTCACCAAAACTTTTTAGGCGAATTTTGATTAAATACAGAGTGGCCGTGCAAAGCAACGTTGACTGCCTCAAACGCCGGTGGTTTACTGACTACTACAAAATGAACGGGACGGTCGCTCGGATCCGAGTGGGAGGCGCCGCTACTATAGCCCCGCCTACTCGGATTGGTGAGCTCGGGGTACTTCCCGTTGACCTAGAACTATGAAATTTGGCAAGAAGCATTGTGTTAGAGTACACATATAGGAAAAAATCCGATCATCGGAGAAATCATTCGCAAGGAATGAGGGTCCAAATTTTAAAGTTCTTTAACCGTATCATGTGGGGTATCATATGAAAGAGCTTTATTAGCATAAGTTAAAACAGATTATTTAAATATTTTTACGATGTCTATTTTTCGGTATAAGAAGGAAAATATGAAAAAAATACGATGTCCCCCCTTTTATCTACTCGTTTGTACGGAACTACGAAACCCTCGGCGGGCGAGTCTGACTCGCACTTGTCCGGTTTTTTTATCTTTACTTACTGTTTATTAAACTAAAACGTTCGATCAATCGTATACCATGTTAACAGGGATACTATAATACTATTCCACGGAAGGTAGGTCGTAGACTGAATATTCACAGGTATAACCGGGGGGTTACATTAAGCTACCTTGAATACATGTATTGTTTGTATTGTATTACACGTGTAATAATACTATACGTTACTACACGTAACGTATAGTAGTGATACTATACGTTTGTATTATTACATGTGTTGTGACAGGCCTTGTGGCTCAGTTGGTAGTGTGTTTACGTCTACCTGCTGAACTGAAAGGTCGTGGGTTCGATCCCCACCCAGGACAAACAATTGTGTGATGAGCATGGATGTTTGTTCTGTGTCTGGGTGTTTCTATGTATCATATGTATATATTTACAACAAAAAAAGTATATATGTATTCTATCAGCCATCTAGTTCCATAGTACAAGCTTTGCTTAGTTTGGGCTAGATGGTGTTGTGTGAAATGTCCACAAATATTTATATTTATTTATTATTATGATTTATTATGATTAGATAGCTACTTTGAATATATATTACACGCATATATCTAGATACGCACTGCATGTGTATAGTGATATACCTACATCATATTCATTATCGCGCTAATATTATATCAATCTTGATACAATTTTGTCGAATTGGGCCAGCAAGTAAAGCCCTGCCGTTACACTCGTTAGCTGTAAAAACGAGGGCATGTTGTTAAATATGTAGTATGTTGATACGTTTATCTAAAGGAAATATAATAATTAAATTATTCTAGTTTAAAACACTGAAACAACCGACTTCATAATTCGTAAATTCTTTTATTTGGATGATATATTTTTTGCAGTGATTTTGTTTTACAATCCAAACTACTAAACCGATTTTGTTACGCAGATGTACCGATTTTTGAGCATCATACGCACAAATAGATGAAAAGAGACGGCAATCATGTTATTGTGCCGTAGTCAACCTCGCGCTCCTCTCACTTATACTAGTAATATTAATGCATTCTGTGCTCAAACAAGCAAACCTACTTCTTAGCCATAAAATTGGTTGGGAGGACGAGGACATAAATACGATCATTACTATTAATGTTGCTGGACTGGGCGAAAAAGAAAAACAGAATGCGTCAGCTGCTTCTCTTCTCTCTTCTTATAGGTACTGTAAATGTCAGTATTCAGGGACTCGAAGGAAATTGTTGTTTATTTGGGCGGCAGGCTGACCCTCTATCACTGCAGGCCAACATTACATCTCACCTTCTAATTCCTTCTAACCCTCTAATACCCTCTTCTTCCCTTCTAACCCTCTAACCACGGTCAAATGTGGCATTACACGACCTCACGTTTATTGATGCTCTGCGTACCCCGTAAGGGAAAACAGGTGTGATTGTATATGTATGTATTGTTAATGTTATACTTGTTATTGGTTTACAGATTGTAGCCTTAGTAATGACGCTAATCGCATTCCCACTGTCGGCGTACCTGGCTATACTGGAGCGGAAGTACCTCTTGCCCACGCTTCCGCCCCGGGGCCACGGCTTCGTGCTGCTGGTCTTCTGGGCGATGATCTTCATCTCGGAAAACCTGTCCTTCTTGAACCTCAATAAGGAAGGGTGGTGGTGGCATTTGAAGAAGTAAGTCGATATAGATAATCGCTTTCTCTAATTTCAGAACTTAATTCCATAGTTACAGATTTTTAAGCTCTCCCGTGGCTTTGATATGAACAACAGGCTAAGTACGAGTCGAGTTCGTGCTAAGAATCCCAGTAAAAAAAAAAAACTAAAACAACCAATTTCAAAATACGCGAATTCGTTTAATTGGATTACATATTTTTCTTGGTGTGTTTTTAAAACCGAATAACATTTCTGGGACCAATTTGGAAGTATATCCTTTCAAATATTTTTTCAACGGACAGAGGTATGAGGTAGCAAACACAAAAAAATATAACGAACTGATAATCTCCTTTTTTTAGTTGGTTGAAAATAAAGTTCTACAAACTATATAAATAATAGTAGATTGCCGCATGTATGTTGTGTTCATTATTGTCAGGATAAGGTTTATATGGAAGATTTATTTTGGAAAATACCACAAACCACTGTTTTTAGGGTTCCGAACCTAAAAAGGAAAAAAACGGAACTCTTATATCTCAGATCTGTATCCCCTTGCATCTGTAAAAAATCGTATATTTCAGTGTTCCTCAAGTGTACTGAATGTATGAATATTACTGTACAGAGTCGGCGGGTATCTAGCTCTAAGAACTGTCTTGCTCTATCAGTAGAGGCAATATTACTGTACAGAGTCGGCGGGTATCTAGCTCTAATAACTGTCTTGCTCTATCAGTAGAGGCAATATTACTGTACAGAGTCGGCGGGTATCTAGCTCTAATAACTGTCTTGCTCTATCAGTAGAGGCAATATTACTGTACAGAGTCGGCGGGTATCTAGCTCTAATAACTGTCTTGCTCTATCAGTAGAGGCAATATTACTGTACAGAGTCGGCGGGTATCTAGCTCTAATAACTGTCTTGCTCTATCAGTAGAGGCAATATTACTGTACAGAGTCGGCGGGTATCTAGCTCTAATAACTGTCTTGCTCTATCAGTAGAGGCAATATTACTGTACAGAGTCGGCGGGTATCTAGCTCTAATAACTGTCTTGCTCTATCAGTAGAGGCAATATTACTGTACAGAGTCGGCGGGTATCTAGCTCTAATAACTGTCTTGCTCTATCAGTAGAGGCAATAATATAACAATTGTTTCCCTATAGATAATTCTCATCGACTGCATTGACACAACTGGGTGTTTGTTGCATTATCATAGTAATGGTCACGTCATGGCAAACCGGTGTTTTATGTAGTTATATTGCATAGATAATATTTACACATTTGTTTTGCATTAGCATTGTCTGATGTCATATGCAAAAATATCGTTAAGATATTTAAAATATCTATCTCGCGCATCACGCATATAAAATCATTAAAGTAAGTAAGTTCGTATAGACTGAGTGGCCAGCCCTAGTGTCAGAGTTATTAAGCCGCCGAATGACCTCTGACCTGACTTGACTATTGCTGTTTGTTTAAGAACAAACAACCGGGACTTACAATTTAACGTGTCATCCGACCCACGGCATCGCTCAGAAAGAAATGCCACTCACGGTCACCCATCCGAAGACTGACCGGTCCGTCCGTTGATTAACATTGGTGATCGTTCGATAACACCTAGTCAAGCTACGCCACGAGCGCTACATAAAATCATTGAGTAGGGATATCCGAAAAGTTTGGGCTAAATTTGTTTATTAAGAAAAGAGAAACATTTAAAAAAATGTTTTAATCATTTATACTGGTGACGAAATTAGAAAAAAACATACATTTTCTCATTCCTCAGCCAATTTAAAAGATATCAAAGAAAACTAGTTTTTAAATATTTCTCCTGTCTAATTTAACAAATTTAGCTCTCACTTTTCTAATATCCCTATTCAATGATTTTATATGTTTAAAAAGGTTGTAATGCGCGAGAGTGATAGCTGCGCGCTTTGAGCGAATCCTTAAAGCGATAAAACTGATTTTTATAGCGAATGCATTATGTTTTAGAAACTGATATTAATATTTTATCGGAAAAGGTTAAAAGCTATTGGACCTACATATTCGGTAATTACATTTGTAAAGGATTCCCTTAGAGGTACTACCGTTCTAAAACTAATAAATTCAAACAGAGGGAAAGAACATCTATGCTCATAACATAAATGATTGTTACCATTTGCGGGAATCGAACCCGCAATGTTCACTTTTGGTAGCATTGTATCTATCAAGATGTGAGATCAGTTAAATATTTGACTATACTGTTAAACGCAACACCAACTGGGAGTGACGCCTGCTCTGCTTCTTAGAACAAGTAAGCTTTTTGTTAGATTCCACTGTTGGGCAAAGTTCTCCCTTTTCCTTCCATTTCTCACGCTCAATTGCAGTTTGGGACCAGTCTCTAAGAAAACTTTAAAACCTCCGAATATATCAAAATCAAATCAAAAAAATCCGATCAAAAAACTAGATCAAAACCAGTCTACCCGTTTGAATTGAAAACTATGATGCTGTGGGCATCACACAAATATGCAGAACACACGTCAAATTGTAACACCCTTCTTTTTGTGTCGATTGAATAGACTTCTGAATCCGCTTAAAACTAGGTATACCTATACCCAGAGATTCGGACTCAAAATTAGTCATAATTTTGATTATTTCTTCAATGATAATTAACTTGTATTTCAGCTTACAAGATCGTCTGGAAATGTCTCTGTTCGTTGGCCGCTACGTGTCCTGCATGATAATGTTCATTCTGGGCATGAAGGCCCCCGGCATCCTCATGTACCGGCTCGATTACTTGGAAGACGATGATACCAGGAGGATCATACCACCGAGGGTAAGGATTCCACATAAATATCCTCTGTAAAGATACGACTGAAGGTGTGGATGAATGGGGTACGTAAAGAGAAATGTAACATAATAATATGTTGATTCCAAAACCATTTCGAGATATTTATTTGCTTTGTGCTCTTAAAATGATAATATGGTGCGTATTTTTACGAAAATATAAAAAAAAAAATATCTTTAGTCGACTTCTCAACTACATCACAAAAACGCATTTTTTATCGGTACCATAAAGAACTTAAATAAAGTTACATTACATTATAAATTATAAAAATTTCTTATTTTCGTATAAAATATTAACATTAGTTTTATTAAATGACCCAATCTACTATATATTTTTTTGAATACCGAGTTTTTTTTTACATACCCCATCGAGTGAAAGGCATGGCTATGGTGGTTGCAAAATTTCAACTACAAATTTCACCACGACGACTCGGATCTGTTTAGCCATAAAAATACTAAATTGTCAACATTACTCCTTATATTCGATAAGAGTAAAGCTTTGTTTACATCTGCCCATACTATGTATGCAGTGAAGATAGGATCCCTTCATCTCCATTCATACTCGTAAATAAAACCTCATAGCTAGCCACAAACAATATTATTCTGAAGTATAGTTCAATATATTTTGCAGACGTATTTGTATCTATTGTCGAGAACACTTGCTGTTGTTATGCACACGTTCCGTTACAATATAAAATGTACCTTAGTTTATATTTTTAAAAGAGGGGTCTTACGATTGGTATCGTTAATAGATACTCTTTGCAGAGAAGTTTGATCTCTCACCTCCTTTGTTATTTAGTTGATTGTGTCATGACAAATGTAATCTATGACACATTATTTTATATTTGTAGGTTAGAATGTCATGTCCATATCACAATCATTTTACTCAAATTCACGGCAACAATGAAACTAAAATTAAAAAGGTAGTGTAATATTTTTTTTAATAGTTTTTGGGATCAGTAAATTACTGCTTAACAGCGAGTGTAATGTTGGATAAAATTATAAAATTGACAGTCGGTCCGCAAGCCAGTTTATATTATATTTATTTTCTAGATTATTTCTCAGTTCTTCTTGTTTAAATTCGTGCATCTATCTGAAGATCAATGTATTATTTCTATGAACCACCTGTGAGAGCCTTCTGATATTTATTAACAGGAATAGTGTGCATACTTTGATTCAAGTTGAAACTCAAAACAACCCTATGTAACTCAATGAGGACACTACTCTATGGATAAATCTTATCTATGGTCATAACCAGTTACGGGGGGGGGGGGGGGGGAGTCGCCAAGGTCTTCCACTATGTGCTTTCACCAATTCTAATCATATATATTGTCTCTGAGCGTTTAGCTTTCTGCGCTTACTCAAAATCCGTATCTTTGACCGCCTTAAGGCATTTAGTGTCTTCCTGTTAAGTTTTGGCGCTTGACCGCCAACTCGCCTGATGTTAAGTGACGTTGCGGTCTACGATATGTTTATTTTGCTGTTTCTCTTATTTAAGTGGTGTCAATAAAGTGTTAATGATTGATTGATATTTAACATTGCAACTTTGCTTGTTTATGCGACTAAAGTAACAAGTTTAAAAAAGGCGCTCACGCCGTGCTGGTACTTAAAATGTTATCTATAATTTCCAGTTATCAACTTAAAACTATGCGTGGTAATGCACTGCGCTTGTCACCCTGAGATTGTCATATCCGTGGAAAACAGCCACAATTACAAGACCCTAGGTTTTCAGGAAAAGGTTTTTTCTGATTGTCTCTAAAACTTCTTAGACAAAAACGACCAAAACGTCCAAAAACGACGGGGTGTTATAAGTTTGACGTGTCTATGTGTATGTCTGTCTGTGACATCGTAGCTCCTGAACGAATGAACCGATTTTGATTTTGTTTGAAAGGTGAATTAGTCGTAACTGTTCTTAGCTATGTTTCATCAAAATCGGTTCAGCCGTTTTTTCTTGTCAGAGGTTTTTTGAGTTTTCTAAACTTATACTTGTTGTATTCTAAACTAATACATGACACAATAGGTAGTTGATGATATATTTTTAATTTATTTTTATAGACGTTCTTATACACAGTTTATCCCTTACGGCTGTATTCCGCGGAGTTTTAAAACGATCACGTGAATGTATTTGCCATTATAGCTCTTTCCCGTAGCAAAATTGCGGCGCACGCTTAAATTTAATAGACGTTACGACCTTTTTCGACGTCAACCGCGAGTCTTCCGCAGCAATTTTTACGTGGAATAAAGGCGCGCTGGCGTTAGTGGCCTTTTGTGATAACAAAAATCGGACGCAGTGGCGTCAGTGGCTCTATTCGACGGATAATATTGTTACGTGGCTCATTGCAAAAATTTAAAAACAGAAGTTTTTTAAGTTGGAAAATTAAAACACCCTTAATTAGGTGTTTTAATTTTCTGACGATATGGATAGATGCAAATGCATTCTAAGGACTCAAAAATGCAATAAAAACAAAAAAGCCCTAACGGCCACTGTGGCTGTCTTCCACGGATAGGGCGAGATATTATATGTTATTTAAAAAACCCCTGCAGGATGAAAACCGTTCGACGTTTCGCAACGTATGGAGCAAGCTGCGCACCCTGCTTCCGTTCCTGTGGCCGCGCAAGAGCCTCTTGCTACAGATATACGTGTTCATTTGCATGTTGGCACTCGCCGTCGGCAGAGTCATCAATCTTTACGTTCCTATTTATAACAAAAATATTGGTAAGAATATTTTGTTTTTGACATCATCATCATCATCATCTCAGCCACAAGAAGTCCACTGCTGGACATAGGCCTCCTCCATGGATTTCCAAAAAGACCGATTGGAAGCGGCTTGCATCCAGCGTCTTCCCGCCACTTGTATGAGATCATCTGTCCATCTCGTGGCTGGTCTTCCTACGCTGCGCTTGCCGGTACGTGGTCTCCACTCGAGAACCTTTCGGCCCCATCGGCCATCAGTTCTACGTGCTATGTGTCCTGCCCACTGCCACTTCAACTTGCTAATCCGCTGTGCTATATCGGTGACTTTTGTACGTCTACGTATCTCTTCATTTCTGATTCGATCTCGTAGAGAGACTCCGAGCATAGCCCTCTCCATAGCTCGTTGCGTGACCTTGAGTTTCCTTATAAGGCCCATAGTTAGGGACCACGTTTCAGTGCCGTATGTCATCACTGGTAACACACACTGGTTGTAAACTTTCGACTTGAGGGACTGGGGAATATTGGACGAGAAGACGCTTTTAAGTTTCCCGAACGCTGCCCAGCCGAGTTGGATACGACGATTGACCTCCCTCGTAAAGTTGGACCTGCCTAATCGGACCGTCTGTCCTAGGTAGACGTATTCGTCAACAACTTCAAGAGTGAAGTTCCCCACAGATATTGGGGTGGGCACTACATGGGCGTTCGACATAACCTTCGTTTTGTCCATGTTCATTTTGAGGCCCACCCGTTGGGAAACTCTATTGAGGTCTTCGAGCATCGTACTGAGCTCTTCCATCGACTTTGCCATGACTACTATATCGTCGGCGAACCGAAGGTGAGTGATGTACTCGCCGTTAATATTGATGCCGAGCCCTTTCCATTCCAGAAGCTTATAGGCATCTTCCAAACCGGCGGTAAACAGTTTCGGAGAGACAACGTCTCCCTGCCTCACGCCTCTCTTCAATGGAATTGCCTCTGAGTTCTGGTCTTGTACTCGGACTGACATGGTGGCGTTGTTGTACAAACACTTCAGCACTTCGACATACCGATAGTCAATACGGCATCGCTGGAGAGCCTCAAGCACCGCCCAGGTCTCGATCGAATCAAAGGCTTTCTCATAGTCCACAAACGCTAAGCAAAGGGGCAAGTTATACTCTTCGGTCTTCTGTATCACTTGCCGCAGCGTGTGGATGTGGTCTATGGTACTATAACCTTTTCGGAAACCGGCTTGTTCGGGAGGCTGGAAGTCATCGAACCTGCGTTCAAGACGATTCGTGATGACCCTTGAAAACAGCTTATAGACATGGCTCAGAAGCGAGATGGGTCTGTAGTTCTTCAGCAAAGTGTTGTCTCCTTTTTTGAAGAACAGCGCCACCACGCTTCTGTTCCATGCTTCTGGCGTTGTACCTTCAAGCACGACGGAATTGAAGAGCCTCTGAAGGACTTTTAGTATCGGTGTTCCACCCGCTTTCAGTTTTTGACATATGTACTTTTAATTTGACAGGCCTCATGGCTCAGTGGTAGTACGACTGCCTCCTGAGCTGTAGGTCGTGGGTTCGATCCCCACCCAGGGCAAACAGGGCAAACATTTGTGTGATGAGCATGGATGTTTTTTCTGGGTCTGGGTGTTTCTATGTATCATAAGTATGATTTACAAAAAAAAAATATATATGTATTCTATCAACCATCTAGTTTCCTTAGTACGAGCTTTGCTTAGTTTGGGCTAGATGGTGTGCTTAAAAAAAAATTAGACTAATTTTATTGCAACAAAAATATACAACAGAAAAAAAAACAAATAGTTTTCAAGGCTAGAGTGAATTTATATTTTGATCGACGAGCTCCGTCCTCGGCCACACCTTCGCTTAACATCTGGCGAGTTGGTGCTCAATCTTTGATCTATCTGAAAATAATAGTACAACAGAAAATTATATAGGTTTTTGCCGCAAACCGAACCGACCGCGCCTCGCATGATACTAGGTACTGGTCCTTCACACGGTATTTGTATGGTCAAACAAAGTTGATGTGGAAAGAATATTTTTTTACTGGTTTGATCGCCCTGAGATGGTCTATATGGAGAGGTAAACTAAACGGTGTTTTATTCCGTTTTGGCGTGTGACAGTTCACGTCGGACAGAAGGTGACAAGTCTATTTAGTGAATAAGATTTTTACATGCGTTTATAAGTAAGACGGTTAGACAAATATTATAGACAATATTATATACAACGGCGGTATTATTGCATTTATTCCAGGCAACCTAACAGTGGATAGAAGTTATAAGATTTAGCAGATTAGCTTAGGTTTTAGGGAAATTTAGCATATTTTTTTTCAAATTTCGTTGTCACTTAATAAATAAAACAACAATCCACAATCTCTACATGATTATCTTACGTTCCCGCCATAATTCCTCACTAACTGTCTTATTTATAAACGTTGAATAAGCTCATTTTAGTTAAACATAGTTTTATTCAGTTTTCGCGCGTGACAATCTCCGTCTGATAGAAAGTGACAAATCCTTATTCAGTGAATAAGATTTTAACATGCGTTTATAGGTAAGACGATAAATGTTCTAAAGATATGTCTTTGTACAGTGGACAGCTTGACACCTCCAGCCATGAGGTTTCGCTAGGACCTAGTCCTCATCTACGTATTCCTCAAGTTCCTGCAAGGCGGCGGCACGGGCGGGATGGGCTTCCTCAACAACCTGCGCTCCTTTCTCTGGATTAAAGTTCAGCAGTATACTACTAGAGAGTTGCAGGTAGGTTGTGGATGAGCCTGTACGTTATAATAAGTAAAAAAAATCTTTTTTATGGATGAAAATTAACTTGGATCAATATGAAACTCTTGTAGAAATTTTGTGGTGATGCTTTCTGGCGTTTGGAGTACTTTGGAGTGACGTTTTTTTTTTTTATAAAAGTGTTACAGTTTCTTCAGTTATTTTATACCTTCAAATATGTTGGTATGCGCGAGTGAGACGGACGATTTCGAATTGCAGACTTAAAACATAAATTATATTTTACATAGCCCATTTAAATTCGGTTGTATTCTCTTTATGATACACCCACGTTATTGTTATTTGTTTATTAGTGAATAAACATAATTTCGCTACATTAATATTTTTTAACACCCCCACCAAATAAGAGGGGTGTTATAAGTTTAACGTGTGTATCTGTCCGTGGCATCGTAACTCAAAAGAAAGGATCATTTTGATCTAGTTTTTAGGGTTCCGTACCCAAAGGGTAAAAACGGGACCCTATTACTAAGACTTCGCTGTCTGTCTGACTGTCTGTCTGTCTGTCTGTCTGTCTGTCTGTCTGTCTGTCTGTCTGTCTGTCTGTCTGTCTCCAGGCTGTATCTCATAAACCGTTATAGCTAGAAAGCTGAAATTTTCACAAATGATGTATTTCCGTTGCCGCTATAACAACAAATACTAAAAATTAAAAAAAAATTAAGGGGGGTCCCCATACAATAAACGTGTTTTTTTCGTATTTTTTTGCTCAATATTAAAAACGGTAACAGGTAGACGCTTCAAATTTTCACAGAATATTTACTTGTATAAAACCTTTCAAAATTAATAATTAAATAACAATAAAGTAAATATTAAAGGGGGGCTCCCATACAACAAACGTAATTTTTAAGCAATTTTTACTCGATCTTAATTAACAGGTAGAAACTTGAATATTTGTAAGTAAATATTTAGAAATATATTAACTATAAAAATAAATACCTAATCTAATACATAAAAACTCACAAAATGAAAATAATCCGTGCATCTAAACGCGGTGCGAGCGCCGCGCCGCGGTGTGGTGGTGGCGCGAGCGCGAGGCGGTTGATAAGCAACGGCCGCGCGGGTAGCGGGGGAGGTAACATCACGGAGCGAGCCATAACCGCGCGTATTCGCGCGAGCGTCGTCATGCTGCCCGGATGTGTATCGAAAACCTACCTATAAGTTTGCAATTTACTACTTGGAATTTCGTTGATTTCTCGTTATTTTATAAACAGAACTAAACTTTGTAGTATTATAGATGATAGTACGGAACCCTTCGTGCGCGAGTCCGACTCGCACTTGGCCGATTATTTTTGTTCGATAGAAAATTTGATCGAGAGTGTCTTAGTTGTTTTATCAAAATCCGTTCAGCCATTTTTTATATCAGGTTTTTTTAGTTTTGTTATATACATTATTAATATCGAACATATCTATTTGTTTCAGCTCAGTCTATTCAAACACCTCCATGACTTACCTCTCCGGTGGCACCTCTCCCGTAAAACCGGCGAAGTGCTTCGCGTTATGGACCGAGGAACAGACTCGATAGACAACCTTCTGTCTTATATTCTCTTCTCTATCGCACCCACGCTCATTGATATAGTTGTCGCTGTTGTGTTTTTTGTCGTGACGTTTAACGCTTGGTTTGGACTCATCGTGTTTTCTACCATGGTTCTGTATATTAGTAAGTATTTTTCTTTACCTATTTAGTCTTACTGCAAATTTTGTAGAGTTTCTTCTTAAACTTTGTTTTGCGTAAAATATTTCTTACAAATTGGATGTTATTGCTAACAATGTTGTAGGAGTGCCTTCTGAATTGGCAATTTGAGTAGAGCAAGCCCTACTGCCCATGCACTACTCCACAAAATCTGGAGTTTGGACAAAATCTCAGTCGAAAAGTTTATTTACATCTGCGAAGATAAATATAAATAAATAAATATAAATATTGGTGGACATTTCACACATCACCATCTAGCCCAAACTATGCAAAGCTATGGGAACTAGATGGCTGATAGACTATATATATTACTTTGTTTTTAATATAAATGTATATTAGCATACATATACATAATTATGATTATGATACATAGAAACACCCAGACATAGAACAAACATCCTCACACAAATGTTTGTTCTAGGTGGGGATGGAACCCACGACCTGTAATTTAACAGGCAGACATACTACCAACTGAGCTGCAAGGCCACTCAAAATTGAAATGTGTGGTGTGTGAAATTAATAATAATAATAAATTTTTTAAATTAAGTACCTAAATAAATAAATGAGATAATAATAAATAATAAATATTTGTTGACATTTCACACAACACTATCTAGCCCAAACTAAGCAAAGCTTGTACTATGGAACTAGATGGCTGATAGAATACATATATACTTTTTTTTGTAAATATATACACATAAACATCCGTGCTCATCACACAAATGTTTGCCCTGGGTGGGGATTGAACCCACGACCTTTCATTTCAGCAGGTAGACGTAAACACACTACCAACTGAGCCACAAGGCCAGTCAAAAAATGTCCACAAATATTTATATATTTATTTAAAGATACCCTAAAGAGTCTCCATTTACTTCCAGTCGCCACGATAGTGGTAACAGAGTGGCGCACAAAGTTCCAGCGCCGCATGAACTTGGCTGATAATGAACAGAAGGCGCGCTCTGTCGACTCTTTACTGAACTTCGAGACGGTCAAATACTACGGCGCTGAATCTTACGAAGTCGCCTCTTATAGAGAGGCTATTGTTAATTATCAGGTACTAAAACATGATAATAAACCTTTCAAAATTGTTCAGAATAAACTACTAAAACATGATAATAAACCTTTCAAAATTGTTCAGAATAAACTAAATCCTTCTGATTACTACTACTACTTCGATAACAACAAAACAATATACTAATTACACATAACTAATAGCTAACTAAATTACTACACAAAAAGCAAATCAATTACCCCAGACCAATGAAGGTATAAAGAAAATCTAATTGCTCAAATCCATTACCAGTTCGCAGCGTACTCAGCATGCTACTTCGATTATTAATTACATTGTTGATTTCTTCTCATTGTTACAGAAAGAAGAATTTAAATCCCTGATCACATTAAACATGCTGAATACAATGCAGAATGTAATTATATGCAGCGGTAAGTTTTTTTTATATTCTACGAGCCTGTATTTGACAATACCTGATTCACACAGGTGTCCTTTTATGATTCGTCATAAAGTGATTGGACTAGTGACCAATGAAAACTCAGATTTTCATAATTACGAGCTGTCATTGGTCGCCAGTCCGATCATTGTTCATTATTTTTTTAAACATATAAAATCACTGAGTGGGTATAATACAAAAGGGAAAAACAGAATTGTTTATATTGATCGGAGAAATGTTTAAAAAAAATACTTTCTTCGGTACATTTTAAATTTAGATAAACAATTCTATCATTTTTCTAATATCCCCACTAAGTGATTTTATATGTTAATAATGTATTGCGTGTGAGTGAGATAGTTGAGCCCAACAGGAATGGTTGAGTAAACTAGTGTTATGTTCGCAGGTCTACTTGCGGGCTCGCTCCTGTGCGTGTCGATGGTTGTAAACTCACTGCAGCTGACAGTCGGCGACTATGTGCTCTTCGCTTCATACATAGTGCAGCTTTACGTGCCACTCAACTGGTTCGGCACTTATTACAGGTAAATTCGAATGTAATTAACTGTGTATGGTATCATCCAAGGCAAGATTGCTGGAAAGAGAAGTGCTGGCAGGAGCCGGCATTCTTAGCCACAAATAAAACTAAAAAACCGAGTTCAAAATACACAACTCGTTTAATTGGATGACATATTTTTCCAGTTATTTTGTTATAAATACCAAAATACTGAACCGATTTTGATACAATTTCTATGGGATCACCTGGGAAGTATGCCCTGTCAAACAAAAAAAGATTTTTTCAAATTGGTCCAGGTGTCTTCGAGCAATCAGGGAAAAAGACCGACGAATTGAAAACCTTCTCCTTTTTGGAAGACGGTTAAAAAACCTACGAGACAGGTTCAGTTGCACCACCTCACTTTTTAGAGCAACAGCCTCGAAAGTGAAAATTGGCCCAATGTTGTCCAACCTCCGATAAGAGCGGAACGTACAGAAGGAGATGGTTATCTATCTATAGACCGAGTTGTAAAATACCGAATATAATTTTCCCGAATACTTTTTTTTTATTATACACATAAATTTTCTTGGTAAATCGAAAAAATATTAATAATAATAATAATTGATTGTATCTGATAACAACACCTTTATAAATAAGAAGATTTCTTGATATAATAAAATAGAAACTTGAGAACCTAACCTAATAACTTTTCGGGCAAATGAAACAGATGTGTTAACAAACTTATGGTATTTGAAACTCGTGTGACATAAAACAACTGGAATATCAGTCAGTTCTATGAAACGGATGCGGGCAAGTAAGTTTCAAACAAATGTTTTGGATTATAGATAGGTTACCTGTGTGTATCATACGATTTTACCAGTTATCTATTTATATTATATTTGTATGTTATAGTTTTAATATATAGTTTCATGTTTAGTAACCCATAGATTATTTTCGATAATAAAATTATATATACCTATAATATATATATAATTTTATTATAATATCTATAATTTTACTCATATAAATTATATATAGCGATTATGGTCGAAAAGAGTATATAGTTTTACAATTATGTAATTGTAGTTAGCTTATCGGTATTTATTAACGGCAAATCATATTTGTTGAAGAAAACAGGAGATTAGTAACAAATTTTACTATATATACCTTTAATATATATATAATTTTATTATAATATCTATAATTTTACTCATATAAATTATATATAGCGATTATGGTCGAAAAGAGTATATAGTTTTACAATTATGTAATTGTAGTTAGCTTATCGGTATTTATTAACGGCAAATCATATTTGTTGAAGAAAACAGGAGATTAGTAACAAATTTTACTATAATATATATGAGTAAAATTTGTTACTAATCTCCTGTTTTCTTCAACAAATATGATTTGCCGTTAATAAATACCGATAAGCTAACTACAATTACATAATTGTAAAACTATATACTCTTTTCGACCATAATCGCTAAAAATACTTTTGCATGGAAATGGAATCATCATCCTCGGCCACACTGTCGCTTAACATCTGTTCGAGTTGGTAGTCAATCGTAGATCTATCTTGCGTAAAAAAATATCTGCACAAACCTCATTGAAGTGGCTCGACTTCCCACTCACAGGGCGATCCAAAAGAACTTCGTCGACATGGAGAACATGTTCGACCTGATGCGAGTGGACAGCGACGTAAAGGACGCCATCGGCGCGCCGGACCTGCTGATACGGCGCGGCAGTGTGCAGTTCAAGAACGTGTCCTTCGGCTACGGCCCGGAGAGGCTGGTGCTCAATAACGTCAGCTTCAAGGTCGCGCCGGGCAGCACCGTCGCTCTGGTGAGCCACCCTCACTTGTCAAATAGGGAACATTACGATCACTGCTCAATACTATTTACAAATTAACGAGTGATTAGTCTATGAAAAAATAAAAAAAAATTGGAGAAGGAAAATTAAAATTTCGTGAAAAGGAGAGTAAGTAACGTCAAAAAATGTATGGAAGCTGGTACTAACATAATTGAAAAATATACGCAAAATAATTCTTGGACGTGAAGAAACAGCATATTACATGCTGGCATACAGGCCTTTAAAGCCTAAAGGTCTTTACGATTAAGAGTTCGTAGTCCGACCATCGTCCGTACATCTCGCTCGTACATTTTTGAAGATACAAAATAGTTTTACAAAAATCTTATAAAAAAATCATCATTTTATTTAGTTCATTCAGTCAATTTATGTCTTCAAAAATGTAGGTATGCGCGAGCGAGACGAACTATGGTCGGACTACGGACTCTTAAATATTTTCACTTGTACGTTAATATAGGTCGGCCCCAGTGGAGCGGGCAAGTCCACTATAATGCGACTTCTATTCCGTTTCTACGACGTGAACGAAGGCGCGGTGCTGGTGGACGAGCAGGATGTGAGGACGGTGACGCAGGCGTCGCTGCGGGCCAATATAGGCGTGGTGCCGCAGGATACTGTGCTCTTCAATAACACTGTTAGGTGAGTACTTGTGTAGCCATATTATAAAGTATACATAGTGGTCAATTCTAAGGGCACAATGCCATCTCATGGCACTTAATGGAGTCTGTGACGTAATAAGGAGACATGAAACCGGCCAATCCGGTGACGGTTGGATCAGAACGCCGTTATTTAAATAATCGCGCATTTCATCATTTTAATAAACTTTTATAATTGTTGGAAATATACAAATAAGTTACTCAAATACGTTTTTTTTTTATCTCGATACCGAGCTTACATAGTTTAACTCGTTTGCTCTCGGGGTTTTTCGGCTGAGATGTCTGCTATAGTTCCTTAGTTAATTTTATGTGTTAAAAATTATACAATTTGTAGGTATAACATTCAATACGGGCGATTAGAAGCCCCTGCGGCGGACATCATATCGGCGGCGAAGAATGCAGATATCCACGACAGAATACTCACATTCCCTGACGCATATGACACACAGGTAAACATTGACTGTTAATTTTATTTATTAAAAGACCGCCGAATGCGGTTGAAACTATAGTCGGATATTTCGGCTCTAAACAGACTTGAGTGACCCGTAGTTTTTATTTAAAAATGTGTGAAAACCACGTTAATTTCCATAGTAAAATTGACTGTTAATGTTAATTTTGTTTAACACATGTAAAAGTCACAACTTAAGTTACTTTACTTCATCGTCATCACCATCTCAGCTTCAAGAAGCCCACTCCGGGACACAAGCCCATGGATCTTCAAAAAGATCGATTGTCGGCTTGCACCCAGCGTCTTCCTGCCCCTTGTATAAAGTCATCTGTCCACCTTGTGGCTGGTCTTCCTACACAGCGCTTGCCGGTGCGTGGTCTCCACTCGAATTTTCGGCCCCATCGGCCATCAGTACTACATGCTATGTGCCCTGCCCACTGCCACTTTGACTTGCTAATCCGATATGCTGTCAGTGGCTTTCGTTCGTCTATGGATCTCTGTACAGCCCTTTCCATAGCTCGCTCCGTTAAATTAATTTAGAATTGTTTTTTTAGGTTGGAGAAAGAGGTTTAAGGCTGAGCGGCGGTGAGAAACAGAGAATAGCCATAGCGCGGACGATACTCAAAGACCCCTCCATAGTTCTACTTGACGAGGCGACCTCAGCTTTAGACACGCACACTGAGAGAAATATTCAGGTAAATGCTATATTAGATGTTCCTTGCGTATATAAAATAAAATCAATAACTGATTTCAGTTTTACCTTTATTGTTATCTTTTTTCTATAATGCTAATATTAAAATAGATACCTGGCTTGGCTACTAGGACGAAAGACTGTTTGAAATTTAAATTTCTCGCCGCATGTGCCGCTTACCACCCTATTCTATTGTCCTAACTGAGCGACGCAAAGCGACGCGATTTGATGCGACTCGTTGTTATCACGTTTCGTTGAACACCGGTCCACGCGATAACGTACGTGCTACTATATTCAAAAGTTTGATATTTTCGTGTCGCTTTGCCGCGCTTGTCGCTCACCTAGGACGAGTTAGTCTATGGCGATATGCGACAAACTACGTTAGTTTCCATAGTAATGCGATTGTTTTTAACACGCTTTTATTAACTTCACACGATAATATGTATGTAACGGAAACTTTGAACATGATTTTGACCCCCTTCAAAACGTCGGATTAACTCGAAATTTGGCAAACTTAAGGACCGATGACAATACAATAATTAGATAAGATTAAGCGTGTTTTTTTAAACTATTATACTTATTTTCTTTTGTTTCGCAGGCTGCGCTCGGCCGAGTGTGTGCAAACAGAACGACGATCATCATCGCGCATCGACTGTCCACGATCATTCATGCAGACGAGATATTAGTACTTAAGGAAGGCGAAATCATCGAGAGAGGAAAGTAAGTTGCTTGACTCCTTTTTGTTACTATTTTTCTGTTTTATTGTGTATCACCACTGTAGGAAAGGATAGAGAAATTTCTTGAGTTTAGTTGAGCGAATCGATCCTGTTGTCATCAATAATCAGAACAATTTGACCGATCGTCGTTGTTCCTTGATTTGTGCCATTTTTTTTTTATTCATGATTGATTTAGCTCGTTAGCTTTGTTATTTTGTGTATCTATCATTACACATGATAGTGAGGGTCTGGCGATGGAGCCGGGAGATTTCCACTGAAATCCCTGTAATGCTAAAGGTAGTCGAGTTTTTATAGTCATCGTTTGCATTTTCATTACGTTTGTAAAAGTTTGATGGCTCAGGACGACTAACTAACCCTCTTGCAACCGATGACATCACCCACAGCTCGGGCTTTAGCTCGCAGTGCTCAAAAAGACTGTGCTTTTGAGAAAAAGACCACCGAATGTGGTTGAAACTATAGTCGTAGATTTTAACTCAAGTTAGAAGAAAGTAACCCGTAATTTAATATTAAAACATTCGTTTCCACAGTAAAATTCTGAAGACCTCACTTCGCCTACCTTGTGAAAATCCATATTATATTTATTTTTCTATACAAAAAAATAAATAAAAAATCTTAATATTTCCTCAACTTATTTCCAGCCATGAATACCTACTAGAGCAGGGCGGAGTGTACGCATCGATGTGGCAACAGCAACTGGAGAGCAGAAACTCTGCCAACGGCAACAACAACGGCGAGGTGGAAGATATGGCGGACGGCCCGCCCAAACCCGCCGGACTATAGGACTGACAGTTGACCTGACAACTTTACAGTGGTAGTATACGGGCCGGCTCTGTGGATGAGACAACATGCGTTGCTCAAAAAATTACGACAATAATTAATAATGAAATAGCCGTGAGATTTTGCGCGGTAAAATAGGCAGTTATTTTTGTAATTCAGTTATCATATGTATTTTTTTATAATTCTCGATTATGTACTATGGAGAGGTCATTTGTCGGCATTGTGTTGCGCTGTCTATGCAACTACATAAAACTAATGTTTATCTCTAAACATTCGATTTGGAATATGGTGCAATCTAATCAATAACCATCATCTTACAAACAAGAGAAAAAGAGATCACAGAATACTTCGCTCCCTTTCCCTCTTGTTCGTTGGTCGGCACTATATTATTAGAACGGATATTTTGTACTTTTATGAAAGATGCTGGCTCATTCACAGAGGGCGGTAGCGGTTCGCGGATCAGTGTAGTGATAATCGAATTTTAATGTCAATTCGAACAATGTACAGTGATACAAGCAGTGGACATGACAGATCGCTCGTAGATCGAGCATTTGGACTGACTAGATCAAACAATGCGGAGACAGAAGGCTTGCTAAAGAAACTTATGTATTAGACTGTATAATTTTTGAACTGTCTAATTTAGACAGTTCAAAAATTTCAATTAATCTCTCCGTTATTTTCAGGGACGCTTCTAGCTTATATTACGTTGGTCGCTGTATGTTTATAGTTCTAAAGTAAGTCTTCTATCTCTGTTGATTATATTACATTATTGGCATAATCAATATTAATGTACATTCTTGCATAAGCTAGTAATTATGTACATAAGTTGACATTGTGATGGTGTAACTATTATGTACCTTCGTAGTATTAACATATTTAAATGTGATGGGAAATTTTTGTGCAATTTCAGTGTTATTAAATCTGTTTTTTATCGACTACATGTTTAATTTAAAAAAGTTATAATACAGGGTATTCTATAAATGGCGTATGAACCATGAAGGTGTTATTCGGTTTCGATAAGTAATTCATATGAAAAAGAACCGAACTGATGAAACATATAATTAACTATATATATTAATGAACATCTCTGTTTCCTGAGACCTACAATCTTGGAATTTTCAAGGCTAGAATGAATAGATGTCTTCTAGATCGACGACCTCCATCTTCGGCCACACCGTCGCTTAACATCAGGCGAGTTGGTGGTCAATCGTAGATCTATCTTGTATAAAAAAAACTGGCTGCGCGTCGCGTTTACACCTACTGCTTCGCGTTTTACTGCGTTTACTGCAGGGATAAAAAAAAACTGGATTAAAAAGTAGTCTAAAAATTCGATCCAACAGAACTTCGATTCAGTGAACTCGTGATTCAGTAAAATCAAAAATCTAGTATTTTTCGCAATACTAGCAAGATTATTATTAAACAGAATTTTATGCAGAGATAATTACCAAACACTTGTATATGTAGGTATATAAGAAATATAATTAACTATAATAATAGACTATTAAACAATATCAAAGATAAGTGTTGCATAACAATCTAATAATCTAATCTAAAAGTTAATTATAAGGCCTTATTTTAACAATAAGATTCTAAGTTTTTTTAATACTATTGTGACGGCGGTGATGATGTGTCCTCTGTGTCTTCGCTTTTATTTTCTCCATCTTAAGCAACTGCAAAATATAGCACTGTTATATATAACAAAAGTTATACTATACAAAAGAATTGCAAGCTAGCGGTTGGAAGAAATTCTGCTTACTAATAAAGAACAAAGAAATAAACATCCAAATGAAGAGGAAAACATTGCCTTCACTGTTTAACGTATGGATGTGAAACCGGGTAAAACTCCGACGGCACCTAGCAAGCTGCCAACGGAGTTTTGGCGGGAACGTCTTAGTAACATGTTGTTGTTTTGTTTTATTTTCCTAAATTGTGTTATTTTGAACATTAATGCTATAAAAATGGTTGTGTTTTATTCATTAAGTATTCGATCAAGTGCGTGAGTATGGGCAGTGAAATAAAGCAGTGAAACGTGATTTTACGTTGTCGGCAAAACTCCATAGAAGCTTCTAGTAAAGTCGCCATCACTTTACTAAGGTAAAACTTTAATTTAAAAATGACTACGTGACTTAGACTGTGAATAGAACGAACACTATATAACTTGTATTATTCAAGAAACTTGAAAATATTTCAGTACTTGACACTGGCAAATCGCTAATCGCGGGGTCCAATACAAAAAAGAAGAAGCTGCCAACGAGCAATGGAGAGAAGTATAGGAACTCGGGGATAAGTCTCAGATACAAAAATCACCATCTGGACGTAAGAAGCTGAACAAAAACTACTGGCATACTGGCTTACTCTTATATGGCATACATAGTCAATCCGGCTTAGTTAGCCGGATTGACTATCAAAACTGGGGCATATAATATGACCGGTCCGGGCATATAATATGACCGGTCCGGTCATATGTTAAGATGCAATGGATGAATAACAAATGGAGCAAGTCACTCTGTGTTGCCAATGAGATGGTGTAAAGAAACAAGGAAGCAATAAGCGTTGGGAATACGAAATATGTCTGATCTTGATACATTACAAGGATTGCAGCAAACAGGACTCAATGGAGACAGTTGGCCTATGCCAAAAGGTCCACCACTAAGGAATTGTGAGACAATTACGTAACATTCTAATACTATTTTCGTTGGTTCTTTTATGTAAATCTACCAAAATTCGGAAATAATTAAAGGCTATTTTTATAATCTTACGTCTTCATGAGAGTGTAGTGGGGTATCTCCGGGTAGTCGAAGTCCACCCAATTTTAGTGGTGCAACTGCACCTGTAACCGAGTTCAATAATTTTAGGTACTAAAAATCAGTAGTTAAAACTTACTTGTTTAACAAGTGTAGAAAACTTAAATCTCCCGACTTGAAAAAAAAAAACGGTTTAAACGATTTTGATAAAACAGCTGTCGATAAAATCCTCTTTCAATAAAAAAAAATCTAGATCTAAATCGGTCCATCGGTTTAAGAGCTACCAGCCTTCATTCCTTAGTACAAGCTTGGCATTGGGGTATTATTATTATGTTCTGTGGTTTGGGCTAGATGGTGTAAAATTACACCTATAATAAGTTATTATTAGACTTTTGTATGTCTTTCTCCTTTCTTACTTACTTTTGCGTTCTTCTTCGTACTTTCTGTTCCTCATTTGGTATTCGGATACGGATATCGTTGGGCGCCTTTTAGCGAATTCTATAGTACGTATAGATTTCTGAGGTTTATGCACGGTTTCCTCTATGGTTTTTGCATAGTCTGAGGATATTTTTCGAGCCAATTTTAATCCGTGCTGTAAATTCATTGCGTTTTCGTACGAATCATCGACTGTATTGAAAGAGTGGCGCAGAAGTTTCTGTCTCTCTCTGATCTCTCCACTGTCACTTTTGATACGGTAATTGGATGAAAAAGTTAGAAGAGTCTGAGGGTGTGCCTCCGACATGGGCCTGAAATTATTTGCCAGTATACATTATGAGAATAGGTATAATGAAAACTAGACTAAGTCCGGACTTTCATGATACTGTCTATACGACGATACGCCTTTGATTAATTATTATTATTAGATATTCATCTAAGCGACACGTTTATTCATACAAACAGCTGTAGGTATTTTACGTAGTCTATAAATTGCTAATATAATTTAAAATTATGTAGGTATTTCTTTTAGCTGAGACCAACCACCTTGAATCGGAACAATTTTTTTACCGACTTCCAAAATGAAAGAGGTTATTAATTCGGTTTATATCTGCATGCTTTTTTGTATGTTTGTTCGCCGATTACTCAGCCAATTGTGCATTGACTTTGATGATTCTTTTGGTATTTGGTAGGTCATACTTCAGAGGTCCAGATCCCATATAAATTTTATCAAAATCGATGCAGTAGGTACCTACTTTGGTTTTTTATAACAAAATAACTGGTAAAATATCATCCAAATGCCTGTAGAAAAGTGAACAGCAAGTCGCGTATGTATCGTATTGCGTATTTTTAATTTGTTTTTTTTTCCAGTTTTTTAAACTATAATTATTTTTGTTTTATGAACTTCTGAAAATTGGAAAGATTTAATTGTTCGAATTTTAAAATTATTTTCTGCAGGTATATAAATCCATCATCATACATGTATTTATCCAAGGTTATTCAATTGTACAATACTCCGTTCAGTCGTATGAGGATGAAAGAGTAACTAACAAATAAGCGAAAAAAATATTAAATAAAAAATAATTTTAGCGATAGTGACCGCCTGTTGTTGAACTAGTTTATTTAGCTAAGTCATTTGTCACTTTTAGAGTAGGCGTGTATTATAAAGAGTAACAAATACATGTATCTATCTATTTAAATACTTTGCTTTTATTAATTAATGAAATTTAGAACTTTTATCCCTTATCAAAACAAAAACTAACCTAATGTAGATATGTATTGGTCGACTTACTGGAATGGCAAAAAGTGTCAGACGTTAGTCTTCATCACATCATCTCAGTAAAAAGAATTTCACTGTTGGACATAGGCCTCCAAATTTTCCAAACAATAGGTTGGAAGTGGCTTGAATCCAACATCTTTTTGCCACTTGTTTGAGATCTTCTGTCCACATTTTGGCTGGCCTTCTTAGGCTACACTTCGCTGTTCTGTTATTAACAACCGTTTACTAAATGCTTAACGTGGAAAAACTTTTTATGTTTAAGTGGTACGTAAACCTGGGAGACCCCTAGCCCCCTAGACCCCTCAAATTTATAGCCAGACTCGCTGTGTAGAAGCACAAAAATGAGAAAACGACAGCTGTTAATTTTGCATAAAAATATTTAGGTAGGCGATGACCCGCTACCCACTAAATTGCCTCCTATAGTGGCGCCGCATATTAGCGCCGAAGAAGCGACATTCGTGGGTGGTTAAGGGTGTCGCAATGTGTGCTACGCTTTCACCAAAAGCTAAATTTATTATATTCCCTGCGATAAATTATGCTCACCTGTTAAGCAAACAGAGATACAAGTACTTACTTTGTAATTGATAGGTACTTACTTATAATCTTTCAAAGTTGGCGGTTCCTCACTATCATTTACTTCGTTCAACAGTCTTTCAAGCACAGAATGCCTTATATCCGGTTCATCATTATCAGTATCATAGTCTTTGTCATGGTCAGGACGGTAATCAATATGGCGGTCAATATTGTCGTCAACATGCTTATCAACATGGTCGTCATCGTCATCATCATCGTCGTCGTCAACATCAATGAATTTGGGTGATACAAACGTGGTCGCCCTACGATTCACACGATTCGACGACGGCTCTCGAGTGCTTGCAGATATTTGGACCTTTCTGGAAAATAACCACATCTCTAACGAATCTAGAGACTGAAAATCCTTGTCTCTCAGATCGTTAGTTCTTATCAAAACAACATTATTAGATATCATCTTTGACGTCATTAGATTTATATTTCTTGACGCCACTGAAAAAAAATAGTTGATGTCGAATCGAGATTATAGAATTTCTTATCTCTTATATGGAGGACCATATTGTGGCACCTGACGCCAATACGTTTGTGAGTTTTAACTTCACATCTCAAGTACAAACTGTTTCTCATCCGTACTTATCGTCGGAATCAGTATCATCTTCATCGTCTTCTTCTATTATGGCGTTTTTTGGCACAAACGTCGTCCCTCGACGTATATTTTTTGACGGTATTTTTATATCTTCAACAGTATCTGGCGCTATTTGGACCCTGTAATATTGTGAAATTGACATTATAATAAGACAGATTTGTGATGATTTGTGATTTGAGATTTGTGTGTATTATTCTTTAGTGTACAGCGCAATATTACTTGTATTATTCAAGAAACTTGAAAATATTTCAATACTTGACACTGGCAAATCGCTAATAGCGGGGTCCAATACAAAAAAGAAGAAGAAGCGCAATGTTGACCTCTCTGTTATATTGTAATAATATATTGTGTATCAATACTAAAAGTAATCTGAGAACAAATGTCATTACATAATTTACCAAATACATACAAGAAAACAAATTGAGACTTTTAAGACCGCACGGCAGAGTGAAACTTTATCGTGGCGACGTTAATAATAGGAAAAAGTAGTGACGAGCGGACTATATCTCTCTCGCTCCCTTAGTCCACTCGAGTCGACATTATCCAAACTCATTCAATACCCACAAAATAAAGTGCTCAGTGCGCCTTAACAAATGTGCACTTCAATAAGTGCTTTTATAAAATTGAAATCATTTAAAATTACATCAAAGTTTTAAGTTTCAAAGTAGATAATATGTCTTTCACGCGTTACGGGCGGTTCCTCCTCCCGTCCTCCAACACCATGCTCCCCGGCTGCGTTGACCCATCTAAACGCGTCTAATATCATTATAAAATGGGTATCAGCTGATCTATTTCAATTAACGCATTGAGAGACAAAAAATCTCTCGAATCGAGATTTTAATCGTTATTAATTATTAGTGTCAGTTCAGTTAGACAAATTGCATTGAGGGCGTAGCACCAGACTACCGTAGTAGTATATATTGCCTCTTTTTTGCCACAAACTATAAGTAAATAGTCTCTATGTGGAAAGAAAAATATTGAGGAATCTTTTGAACATCATGGAACAGCTTCCCTTGATCAGTATCAGTATCACCTAAGAACTATCTTCTTCGAGATTATGGAATCCCTTATTCTCTTGCTTGCCCTTTTCTCTATTGCCACAGTTGACTGAGTTTTCAAATATTTAAAATACAAACCGGTTCCTATCCGAATCGTCATCATCATCCTCATCATCTTCGTCGATAATGGCGCTCTTCGGCACGAACATCGTTCCTCGACGTATATTTTTTGATGGTTTTGTTACATCGTTTATAGTATCTTGCGCTATTTGGACCCTGTAAAATTGCGACATTGTTAAGATTGTTATTGTAATAAAATAGTTATAAATGTGATTAAATGTTAAAATTAGTTTCTCAAAATTAGGTCAAAGTTTCAAAGTGGATAATATGTCTTTCGGAGTTTTGGCGGGAACGTCTTAGTAACGTGTTGTTGCTTTGTTTTATTTTCCTAAACTTGTGTTATTTTGAACATTAATGCTATAAAAATATTGGTAGTGTTTTATTTATTAAGTGTTCGATAAAGTGCATGAGTGTGGGCAAGTGAAATAAAGCAGTAAAACGTGTGATTTTACGTTGTCGGCAAAACTCTATTGAAGCTTCTAGTAAAGTCGCCACCACTGAAGCAGGACTCGACTTATAAATTGACTGTATACGTGACTTAAGAGTGTGACTAGAACATTTACAACTTATTTTATTCAAGAAATTTGAAAAAATCCTAATACTCGACACTGGCAAATGCTTTAATGCGGGTCCAATACAAAAAAGAAGAAGAAGAATATGTCTTTCACGCGTTACGGGTGGTTCCTCCTCCCGTCCTCCGACACCATGCTCCCCGGCTGCATTGACCCATCTAAACCTCTAATATCATTATAAAATGGGTATCAGCTGATCTATTTCAAAGTAATATTTGATAGTACCTTTTTTTTAAGTATCATTATGCCATAATGTCATTAACGCATTAAGAGCAAAAATATATATTTTGTCTTTGTCGTAGACTTTAAAACGTCATCGAGCAGCCTCATTACGTTTTGGCGTCACGGAAGATAACTTATCTCCCTTATCAATAGAATATTGTTATTAGTGACGTTAAAGAACTTAGTTACTAACTAAATCAAGTACATACTGTTTGCTATCTGAAACGTCCGAATCGTCATCATAGTCATCGTCTTCGAGCATGGCGCTCTTTGGCACAAACGCTGTAGGTCGACGTATTTTTTTCGACGGCATTGTTACATCTTCTGTAGTATCTGGTGCTATGCGAACCTGTCTGTAATATCATTAAGTACATCAGAACTTTTTATTAACCTGTACTATTTATTACACTACTGGGCAAAGATCTTCCTAAATTACTTCAATTTTTTACATCAGCCGTTTCATAGTTTTTTAATTAAGTAGAAGCGTAGCGTTGCCAACCTAAGACAAAATAATTATACTTAATAATAAAAAAAGCTGAAAAACCGACTTTAAAATACGCAATACAATACATATTATGTACGCGACTTGCTGTTCACTTTTGTACAGACACTTGGATGATTTTTTACCAGATATTTTGTAATAAAAACCGAAGTATAGCATCGGTTTTGATAAAATTTATATGGTACTACCTCTGAAGTATGACTACCAAATACAAAAAAAAACATCAAAATCAATGTACAATTGGCTGAGTACTTAATCGGTGAACAAACATACAAGAAAAAAAACAGACCGAATTGATAACCTCATTCTTTTTGGAAGTCGGTTAATTTTGATTTACTCGCGAATATCAAAACAGAGATCAAAGGCTGTTAACAGGTCTTTTATTTGTATATGATTGCTTCAGCTCTAGTCTAGGGGATCACAGACCTTATTTTACGAAAAAGGATCTTGATTAACAGTAAGACAAATGGAGGGATACTACAAGAGTTCAATTTTCTTCCTTTTCAGATACGAAGCATTAATGCTTGTAATAAATACAAAGTAAAAAAAATACCTGTCATCATCATCATCATCATCGTCATCATCATCGTCGTCATCATCATTATCCCATTTTGCGAATAAGCGGATCTTCGCCAGGTCTTCTGGACGTACAAAACCAGTCTGCCGCCTTTTTATTTGAATGTGCGTCGGTCCTTCAGTGGGTATGCTTATTGATACTTTTCTATAATGCATAATTTACAATTTAATAAAAACCAAAGCTTAGCAAACAAACTGATATAAATAACTAAGTAGCATGCTCTAACGCAAACGATTATAAGGTGTGTCATTTACAAGTCAATTAATAAAAATATGCACAATTAATGATAAGTAGATATAATTCGGTAAGAAAAATAAGTACATACTTATAAATTGTCTTGAATAAACTCTTTGACATTATAAAACGCCTTACTTTGAAGCAGTAGTTTTAATTTTTTTATATTTAAAGAGGATCCACTATTGATGCTATCCGGTCGGTGGATATGCGGATATATGGATATATGCGGGGTCCGCACACATACACTGACTTGTCAGACTTAGCAAGTGTGTGAGCCGGTGTTTTCAACTTGTCCCTTTGTCTCGTCATATAACTATGCGCGGTGCCTATTGTAATTGATCATAATGTTTGCGACAATCTACTGTATCGTGTACTGCACAGGAGAGGAACTTCCTGCCACGAATTGATCGTCATCTATTTATATACTTAGTCTGGCCATAAATACTGTTACAGTTAAAAATAAGAAAGATATTACATTTGAATTTGGAATCTGTCATTTTTATACGATTGTTCATTGAGTTTTCTAATTTTGGCGCCAATACATTGTACAATATTTTGCGATATTAAAATGGAGTGGGGTGATAAAGAGAACCGAATCGCTGTGATTGCATTACACAAAGTTGGTATGGAGCCAAATGCAATTTTTAAAACTCTCCATACGCTTGGTATTAGTCAAATGTTTGTGTACCCGGCTATTAATAGGTACAATGAGACCTCCTCTGTTTGTGACAGAAAAAGATCTGGCCGTCCACGTAGTGTTCGTACGAAAAAGGTGGTCAAAGCAGTAAGGGAAAGAATTCGAAGAAATCCTGTCCAAAAGCAAAAGATTTTATCTCGGAAGATGAAGATAGCACCATTTTAAAAGATGACTTAGGACTTGCAGCCTATAAGAGACGCACTGGTCATTTTTTAACTGATAATTTAAAAAAGAATAGGGTGGTAAAATCGAAACAACTACTGAAGCGGTACGCAAAGGGAGGTCACAGAAAAATTTTGTTTACGGATGAGAAAATCTTTACAATTGAGCAATATTTTAACAAACAAAATGACCGTATTTATGCTCAAAGCTCTAAGGAAGCTTCCCAATTAGTCGACAGAGTGCAACGTGGGCATTATCCGACTTCAGTGATGGTTTGGTGGGGTGTTAGCTATGAAGGAGTGACTGAGCCATATTTTTGTGAAAAAGGTATCAAAACATCGGCACAAGTGTATCAAAATACCATTCTTGAGAAGGTAGTTAAGCTCCTTAACAACACCATGTTCAATGACCAAGTATGGTCCTTCCAACAAGACTCGGCGCCAGGTCATAAAGCTCGGTCCACGCAGTCTTGGTTGGAAGTGAACGTTTCGGACTTCATCAGAGCTGAAGACTGGCCGTCGTCTAGTCCTGATCTTAATCTGCTGGATTATGATTTATGGTCAGTTTTAGAGAGTATGGCTTGCTCTAAACGCCATGATAATTTGGAGTCCCTAAAAGAATCCATACGATTGGCAGTGAAGAATTTTCCCATGGAAAGAGTGCGTGCTTCTATTGATAACTGGCCTCAACGTTTAAAGGACTGTATTGCAGCCAATGGAGACCACTTCGAATAAGCTTTTATATATTAAATTGTTTTATATTTATGTATTAAACTAACACACTGTAAAAGTAATAAATATTATTTGCAATAAAAAAATTTTTTTTTTCTTCGTGACAATATTTATGGCAAGACTAGGTATATCTTCTATATAGAAGACATATAAATAGATCGATCGACGTGCTCCATCCTAAGCCACATCGTAGCACGCCATCAGGCGAGTATGTGGTTAAAATGTAGATCTGTATAGTATACTTAAAAAACTATAGACACTTATATTCTGCATCTCGTTCTATCATACAGTTCTTAGAGTCTGTTCAGCTAAAGAATGTGCCAATGAGGGCGGTGCTGTCCTTATTTCGTTATTTTGTTTAATCGAGACCGTAGAATATCATAGTAGTATATACTCCGAGAACATTCATCATTTCATCCATAAGAAGTCCACTGCTGGACATAGGCCTCCCCCATGGATTTCCAAAAAGACCGATTGGAAACGGCTTGCATCCAGCGTCTTCCCGCCACTTGTATGAGGTCATCTGTCCATCTCGTGGCTGGTCTTCCTACGCTGCGCTTGCCGGTACGTGGTCTCCACTCGAGAACCTTTCGGCCACATCGGCCATCAGTTCTACGTGCTATGTGCCCTACCCACTGCCACTTCAACTTGCTAATCCGCTGTGCTATATCGGTGACTTTTGTACGTCTACGTATCTCATTCTGATTCGATCTCGTAGAGAGACTCCGAGCATAGCCCTCTCCATAGCTCGTTGCGTGACCTTGAGCTTCCTTATAAGGCCCATAGTTAGGGACCACGTTTCAGTGCCGTATGTCATCACTGGTAACACACACTGGTTGTAAACTTTCGACTTGAGGGACTGGGGAATATTGGACGAGAAGACGCTTTTAAGTTTCCCGAGAACATTACACATACAGATATATACAATATACAGAGTTCCTTTTTTTTTGTCACGATAGAACTCTATGTAAATTATCTAGCAATCTATCTCTTCTAGCGCGCGGCAAATTACCTACTGAAATGTCCGGTCGAGCCGGCAGGTCGTATGATAGGTAAAATGATTACTCAAACATTAAATTATTATTAATGTCGTATGTTTCTAATAAACAATTACTATCACCCTACAGAGTGCATTTGGTATAAGTAGAATACGTAAATCAACTTACTTGTCAAACATTGAGCGCGTTTTTTGATCCATTGCAGCCAGCCTGCAAGTAAAAATAAGTGGCCAAGACCGTGTTGAGACACGGTTTATAGTAGGGTTCCGTAGCTAATGATGTAATTAAAAACTACTTAACAAGTATCTTTTGTTCAGACTACTTTGCAAAAAGGTCAATGACCTCAGTATTATAATGATTTAAGTGTTTTATATATTTATCGCTATATCTCGAAAAGTTGTCATTACGGAGCGTTCAAAACAATTTGTATTGAAATTATTAGTATTATGGTCTACTATTATGGTTAATCATGAATTTCTAGGTTAAATAGTTTAAAAATGTAGGGGGGATACAATTTGTTCACCTTTGGCGGGCTAATCTCGCACACACCACACAAAAATGATATATTTAACCTTAGCCTTATTTTAAGAGACCTATTCAACGATACCTCACACGATGGGGTGGGGTTAAAAAAATCATCCCTTTATATGTATCGAGAGCCATCCATATTCAATATATTTTTTTTTTTTTTAATTGACTACGGTATTTTGTAGAGGTTCACAGAACACATTTACATGCCAAATTTCGTTTATGTGGGGCTAATATAAGTCTCTGAGTAAAATGACTGTGACATACGGATAGAAGACAGACGGACATGGCGAAATTAACCTTAGTAACTACGAGGAACCCTTAATACTTAATACAGATGTATAAGTGCTACAAGAATATTTTGACGCTTGACATAGTACCCGTGTTCAAGTAGGTACCTACAAGTGTGATTTCAATAATAAAGAATATCTAAGTATTTTTAATTGTCTGGATTGTCAATTTGTATTAATGTAGGTATATTACGAACGTAACATGTGGAATTTATTAAATATATTTTAATAATTTTCATCACAAAACTTACTCATTTCGCACTTGTTTTAATTAAATAATAGTATCAGCAATTTTACCTTAATTTCCTCAAGTAGTTGTCGGTGATCTGGTCACACCTAAAATGGTAATTTGACTGAATTTCTTCACAACATTCATTTCATTTCATTTCATTTCATTTCATATCATTTCATTTCATTTCATTCTTCACAAGGCACACGCCGACAATAATTTCACTCTACACTATGGGAGAGTGATAAAGAGACAGACATACAGCTCTTCGTGTTCTTGTTACGTTTTCACACATTCATACAAGTAGAAAAAAGCTGTCGTAGCGCGCATATTTAATAAGTCTACGACAAGCCAATTTGGGATTGTGAGAGAGATGCAAAAAGGTGTAACTAGCGCCATATTCCGCTTAACGCATACACTTTTATAGATTCCCCAAGTGTATGTACCTAGCGTGTCAAAACGAGCGTGTCAAGTACGATAAAAAATCGCAGTTGACGACTAAGATTTATTTAATTTCAGGTGATATATACTTCCGATTCGATATTTTGTCAACTAGTTACTAGCGTACAAGCGCTCGGATGCATTGGGTTGAATAGATTTCGCGCGGATGGACATTCCATCACAAAATCGTTTATGTGACGTCCACAGTCGGTACCAAAAATGTGGCACGCAAGGTTTTCATAGAAATGAAGTCGCATGGTCCATCTACTAGTCTGTGGCCTAACGGCATTTAAAAATCAATCAATCTCTTTTTTTTCGGCTATATTTATGTAGGTACTTGTACTTACATTGGTTTTCCATCGTCCTTGATATTACCTATGTTTCTCACTACACGGCCTGCAAAGCTCACGACGTCAACGGAATTCCTAAAAAAATACAAGACTTTTACTAGAAGTTTTATTAGTCTTTTCAGTAGTCTCTCGGGGTCATCATTTTTAGTTATTCTTTGATGATAAAACCGCATATCACATGATCTGTGAAAATCAATATTAATCAATAGTAATTTGCTGCCGTTAGCATCCTTTGAAACCTAAGCCTAATAATATTCTATGTCCAAAGCGATAATCACAAAAGATAATAAACTCTTGTGATTAAATTTCCAATGTCCTGTACTTATGAAAAAAATGTATCATTTAATACCTGTAATATTTCTTAATCTCTCTTTCGTTGTTCTCTTCCTCTGTAAATTACAATAAAGGAAGATTTAAATACATTATTACATTGCATAATAGAATAAATAGGTAGCATCCGTTCGTCAAAGTTGATGTTCATGCTCGCTACGCTCACAATTCTTGCGCTTGCTATGATCTTGTATTCTCATTCTGCTAAGTTATAGGGAAATAATAGGTACTATTTTAAATCAGTGCAAATTTTATAAATCTTTTACTCGTAGGTGCGTAATACGCAAAAATAAGCCCTGTCTATTGTAACATGCAAGTCATGTTCTTCACCTACGGAACCTTCACTGCGCGTGGCCCGACACGCACTTGGCCAGTTTTTAAATAGAAATGTTAAATAATATTATACCTTCTTCGTCTACTTCTTCGTCCAACAGATCAGAGTAACTGAAAGCATGATATACCTCTTGGGGTATAAAAGTCTTGGTGGGTACTGTTAAGTCGGTCTCGAGGCAGTAGTCTCCTTGAAGGAACCTGACGGAAATCAACATCACTTGCAATGGGTATAATAATAATTACTAAAGTTTAAACAATTGAAACACCGAGTTCAAAATAAAGGTACTGATACATTTGCTATTTAAAAAGTATGCTTATTAGCATGCGTAAGAAATACATACTAGAAAATGTGCTTGCTTATTTCTAGCAATGCTTTAACACATATGCTACTAAGTAGCAATTGCACAATAATGGCATGCTTTTGTGCTAAGGTTGCCTGGAAGAGATCGCTATTAGCGATAAGGCCGCCAGTTGTTACACTAGTTTTTAATAAATTTATTTTGATTGTAAATTTTATGGTGTGTACAATAAAGAGTTTATCTATCTATCTATCTAATAATGAGCATGTGTATCAGTACCTTAAGCAATTTCATTTGCTTGGGTGACATTTGAGGAGTAGGCGAACAGAATGTCATATTTACATTTTTTTTTTGTGTATGTACGAGCTGTTTTGCAATGAATCTGACAAAATATTAGGAATTAAATTGCAAAAAGTGGGTTTGTTGAATTACTCATTTTTCAAAATCTGCGATCTGCAAAAATAATCGTTTCGACTGGTTTTAAAGCAACAAATGATAGGCCTTAGATACAACACTCATATCAATTAAAAATGACGAAATTTCAAAAAGTGGAAAAACGACGTTCTCTTCCCCCTTCTTCCCCTCATCTAGAGCAGTTATTTTGTTTTAAAAGCCAAACCTATAGAACCGATTTTTATGATATTTCTATTGGTCGCTTGCTTATCACATTCAGATATTTTATAAAGATTTGTGTTTACTTTATATACTCACCTTTTCAGATCAAAGTCAGAATCCTTTTCCCCAGGATACGGTACATCTGTCAGAGGAATGTAAAACGGTTTCTTAGGTTTGACAATCAGGCTCGGCGAAGAATGCTGGTAGCCGATTTCTTCGGGTTCATGGTCGTATGTTTCCACGTCAAAATCATTATTCTCATTATCATCAACACTAGTTGAAGCAGTACGAGGGACGACTTCGATCGATGGGCCACTTGCCGAGTGAGTCTTTTGATATTTAGTAGATTGGATCTGCTTCTCAATATCTTCTTTGTTACGGTTAAACCTGGAGAATTTCTTATGTCAATTGTAAAATTTCCCAGTCATAATATTATAAATGGGAAATTTCGTGTGTGTTTATTAATAGACAATAGACAAGATTTTTATTGTGCCAAAAACTTAAAAAATATTAACACGATTTAAAATTAAAAATAAATATTACACATTCACGCTGAAATTAAACGTGAAACGAAATTTGCTATGGGAGAATAACTTACGCTAGGTTATATATACGTAGGTTATTTATATTCAGAATGATATATTCAGATAAGGCCTCCATTAGTTTTCGTTTTCATTCTCGTTGCAGCTCTATCCGTTCTGATTCGAGGATTCTAAAGAGTTTGTGGTAGAAATCTCGACCGTAGGTGTTGTGCTAATAAGTTGACGTACCTATTTCCTTCTTCATTAATTGCTACCAACATGTTATATATTAAAACGATTATATAGATAACACACAGATATCAAAGTCGAGCTAAATAAACACAATTCTAGACACTGACAAAAATATTTGTAAATAAATTCTAAATTGTATTGTATTTAGAAACAAGCGGCATGTAAAAATTAGGCATTTATTAAACTGACTGCAAGAGCAACCACGTAGGTAAAAAGTTTCTTGCCGTCCATAAAGAGGAATGTGACTAATAAATTAATACTATTTATGACGGATCGGATCTCCTAATTTAAGATATACAATACATGGAGCAATCGGGGTAAAACTATATTATGCCAGCAGTAGTGACTCGACGCCGCGTGGAGTTCAGCTGGTCAGACTAGTGAGCGAAAAAACACTATACCAAAAACACACTAGGTACTCGTACCTAAGTGCAGGTCACCAATTCACCACTATTCCATATTAGATTTAGACCTTACCGCAACTACTATACCTTCGAGTTGTACGGAGCCCTGCCGCACCTTCATTTTCGACTACTTCTTCGTCACCTTCACCTTTGTATTCTTGTTTTAGTAGTTCTAGTTCTCTAAGTTGAGCAGTTAGGAACACGTGTTCAAGGAGTTCCTGATTTTACAAAGTTTCGGAAAAGGTAGCAATTATTATTTTTTAAATATTTAAACATTTTCTTTTTTCCATTGAATATATTTACCTATGATTGACCAACTAACCGGCCTAATGTTAAGCGACGATGTGGCCAAGGATGAAGCTCGTGGATTTAGAAGATCTATTCACTGTACCTAGTCTTGAAAATTCGGCTCAAAAATAGACGTGAGTAACCCGTTCGTTCAAAATAAAAATAGTCTTGAAAATTCCAAGTTTGTAGTTCTTAGAAACCAGATAAGGCGACAAAGAATTCCTGTCCATTACGCATCAAGAACGTGGATCGAAAAGGCCGAGTATGATTTTTTGGCATTTCAATGGGTCAGAAATGTGAGACTTGAATAGGTAGGTTATCACCAAATAGGAATGTTATTTTTGAATGCAATTTAAATTGAAAATCACGACGGGTCACCACAAAAGTAGCTAAGCAAAGCAGTTTCAGTAATGGAGAAATAAATAATTAATTAATTCGTGCCGTCCATCTTTGGTTTTCTATAAGTCCAGGTTACTTAAACGCGAAAAAAGCAGCGTTCTATTTACGTGACGGGATCTATAATGATATATGAAGCTTCAGGCTTAAATATTTCAACGATAACCCTCACCTCATAAAATAGTTCACCCAATTCATCCAAATCTTCGATATGACGATCAATATATTCATTCGTGTCCTTATTTATCATTATATCATGACATTCCATATTGAAAATGCCCGCTTTATAGATGATAATCTTTGAATTTGGCGATTCGTACCATGTCGGAACTGCCTCGATTTTCTCGAGGGTCTCTTTACCTTCTATTAGTTGTCCAAAAGCAACAAATTTATGTGCCATCCATGGGGCTGGTTGGAGTAAGACGAAGAATTGCGTGGAACATTCTATATGCCTGAAATAATTGTACGGTTAAACGGCGCTCCGTCAAGATTTTCTTGGTGGATCTTGATGATATTGTTTCATAATAGGATTTCGCAATGGGAATAAGTCAGATTAGCGAATTGAGTATTTATTTGAATCGCTCTAAATTCGAAACTCATGTTACACCAGAGTAGGTGGCATCATTAGAGCCAATTGCTTATATTGTTACTCAATCAATATTGTTACTAGGTACATAAAAAATAACTCATATTATTAACTACTATAGTCCATGGGTCTATGTCCAGCAGTGGACCTCTTATGGCTGAGATGATGATTGATATTAACTACATCCCTTGAGTTCATTTCAATTTCTTGATCTCCTGAAGGATTACAAGAACACATCGCTCTTGGTGATACATTTTTATCTTGAAGGTGATGTTAGCTAGCTAAGCTCTAGTAAGTACCTATTTACATTGGCATTGAGATTTTAAATTATAACACTGTAACCAATAATCTATCATCATTACTGCTATGAAAACGATATTTAGGTACAATAAACAACTTTAAACAAATGAATTCAGTTCCTTACATTCCAGCGTTAGCCATGCAAAGAACTCCGCGTCTATCGTGCGGCACTATGAAATTCTCGCAATCCAAATCAGTTTCTTTCAATCCAAATCCACCGCACTGGATCCAGCCGTCTTTGACGATACGATGTATGGGCGTGCCTGAGTAGCCACCTTTCGTTGTTTTGCATAGACGAAGGAAATTTGCACAGGTGCTTGGCACGATGTCGGAATATAACTACAGAATGTAGAATTAGCATAAGATTGAGACCATAGGCAATATGTGCTGTGATATTACAGAGTAACAAGTAAGTGTACTTAAACTTAAAAACCCTCGTCACAAAAAACGGCTGAACCTATTTTGATTACATTTAAAAACATTTTCATTAAAATCATTTATCAAGTATAAAAACTAGATCAAATCGGTCCATCCGCATGAAAGCTACGACCCCACCACTAACAGACAAACGCACAATCACAAACATATGTCCAACTTTATAACTCCCCTATTTTTGGATAGAGCGGGATTCGGGGGGGGGGGGGGGGGGGTTATGTATGTAGGTAAATAAAATGCAAAATATGAGTTAACTTTCACTATACCATAAATATGAAGGATCCAATATCTTCTCCATCAATAGATATTTTCATGTAAACACACGGTCTCTGCGAATAACAATAGAAGTAGAGAAATAGGGTAGCAGTTATTTATACTGCGAACATGATGTCATAAAAACAGTTTTATAAAGCGTTATAAAAGCAGTTTTACTTGTTTAGGCTGTAAACAAAATCAAATATACAGGTACACCCTATAACATTGACCTCCTTCTTTGCAACTAGATACATATTTTGCAAAGAATTCACTACATATAACCTTTATACGATAGGCATATAAGGTACTTATATGTTGACACACATAAAAGTAATACATTAACGACAGACTATTCATTATATCAAATTATATTCATACAGATATCAATGTATGAAGCTCGAAATAAACAACGAGACAGCGATATTCTTCGAATTCTTCCTTTCTAGAATATCCTCTCAATAGTATAAGATAATTAAACTATTGTACTGTATCTCTCATCCTTGTTCCAAACACACGCCACTACAATATGACAAGCCTTTGACACTCAATGCAGTTTGGCAACTCCGATTTGCCAGAAAAGCTTTCGCTTTTGAGTGGAATGTGCCCAGATTGAGGTCTTTGCCCATTCTACTCATATCAGCGTCAGATAATCACGGTGAACGAGTCAGACCCTGTGTATAGTTTTGTATCATATTCTCTTGGACATAGACCGTTCGTCAAAGAGGTCACATTTCAGCTATTACGTAGCTATCGTAGACAACAAATATCCTTACTCCAGAATTTCTAATAAATTTCGCAAATTCAGCAACGCTCTCCTTATAATAATTTAAAGACAAATGATATGTAAACTTGGATTTGACTAGTTCTTTTAGTTCCTTCTCTCCACCAAGTAGGTTATTGTTGATAAGCACAGCTACTGTTGACGTAATACAATGTTCAAATCCGCCGTATCTGATCTTTATGTCTTTCACCACTGCTGGCCATTCGACTGTAGTTACTCCTGGAAGAGACGGAAGTAAGGAATGATGACGGGCACGACTATTACATTTATTTATTCCACCTAACCAACCCCCTTATAGGAAATAACTATTTTCTATTATTGCGGCTCAAAGCGAAACCGAATCAGCTACCTATCTATTTAATTTGTTCCAACTACTCAGCAGCCATAGAAGGAAATGTTATGTTTTGAACCGTAATAACACAGTATAAAGAATACTATCAATACTTTTTCGACTTTGAAATTTGGGGTTTTGCTGCCGGCGTCTGATCAGTGCCCACTAGAAACCAGATCCAGGCTAGGCAACAGTGAGGATTGCCAAAAAAGAGTGTCGAAGTGGCCGCTACTTCCTACTTAGCAAACTATATCGCATCTACCAACACGGTACAAATAAGTGGCTAAGACCGTGACACCCATATAGGTAGTAGGGTTTCGTAGCTAATGAATACTCGTAAAGATCATTTGGCGGGTACTGTCTGTTAAGAGCATTTTGCAAAAAGATTAATAACCTCTTTACCATAAAGACTTATGTAATACCTAGGCTATAGTGAATGATCTTCTAGATCGATCAGCTCCATCCTCGGCCACACCATCGCTTAACATTTGCGAGTTAGCGGTCAATCGTAGATGAATCTTGCGTAAAAAAAATTCTTTCTCATTCTGAATTTTCTTCTCAGGTGCCGTGAAGAGTATACTAGTAATAAGGTCATATCAAAAAGTTTCATTCATTCAACGCCGTGGGGTACCGGCTTAGAATAGTACCTCCCCCTCTCTTCCCGTGGGTGCCGTAAGAACCGGCTAAGGGAAATACTACCAGAGATGGGCAGCAGCATTCTCTGCGGAAAACGCTACCCACTGCGCTCGCCAACCCGCATGCCAAGCGTGGCGAGTAATGGCAAAACCCCCCCCTATGACAGACGACAAAAATACCAGGCCCCCAGTCCCCGGCAGCTCCGCTATTCCGGACTACGGTAGCGGTCCCGGTCACGGCGGAGCAAGGGGTGCTAAGAATCTCCGGAAGAGATCCGGCTACCACCCCCTGCATAAACGACGACTGGCCCTGGTAACACACAATATTCGCACGATGAGGACAGACGAGAAGCTAGCTGAGCTGGAAGAAGAAATGAGTAGGTTACATTGGGATATCCTGGGGTTATCGGAAGTCCGACGAGAGGGTGAGGACACGATAACCCTGAAATCCGGTAACCTACTATACTACCGGGAGGGCGACCAACAGTCCCAAGGTGGTGTCGGGTTTCTCGTCCACAAGTCCCTTGTTAACAACATTCTTGCCATCGACAGTGTATCGAGCAGGGTTGCGTACCTGATACTCAGAGTATCCAAGAGATATTCGTTGAAGGTCATCCAGGTATACGCACCGACCTCGGCACACTCGGATGATGAGGTGGAGGTGATGTATGAGGACATTAGTAGGGCCATACACACTTCTGAGACCTATTTTAATGTTGTTATGGGGGACTTCAATGCGAAGCTGGGCAGGAAATGCGAAAGTGAGTTGAGAATGGGGCAATTTGGATATGGACAACGGAACCCCAGGGGACAGAGGTTGGCCGACTTTCTGGAGAAAGAGGGACTCTTCATGATGAACTCTTTCTTCCAGAAGCCACCTCATAGGAAATGGACCTGGTTGAGTCCCGATGGTTCTACGAGAAATGAGATAGACTTCATCCTGACCACCAAGAAACAAATATTCAATGATGTCTCTGTGATCAACATGGTTAAAACCGGAAGTGATCACCGAATGGTACGAGGCACTTTGAATATTAATGTTAAACTGGAGAGGTCCCGTATGATAAGTCTACACTCCGACCCACTCGCGCCCATATCCAAAACCCCGAGAGCTTTCAGCTCGAACTATCAAATCGCTTCGAGTGCCTGGAGAGCTGCGCATCGGTGGATGAGATCAATAACAGGTTTGTGGAAACTGTCCGTACGGTGGGCGCGAAGTTTTATAAACCCCACCGTACAAATAGACCGCAAAAGCTCTCGAGCCATACCCTCGACCTCATGGCTGAACGACGCTCATTGCAACTGCAGTCTTCCGGTGACGCCGAGTCATATAGGCGGCTCAATAGACTCATATCAAAGTCTATGCGACACGACATCCGTACCTTTAATACTAACCGTATTAAAGAGACGATAGAGCGGAATAAAGGCTCCAAAGTGTTCGCAAGAGACATGTCTATTGGGCAGAGCCAGTTGACGAAGCTGAAGATGGAAGATGGCAGTATAGCGTCGACCAAAGCAGAAGTCTTGAGGGAAATCGAGAGGTTCTATGGACAGTTATACACATCGGTCGCAAAACCTGTTAGCAGTTTGGGCAAAGATCCAAGAGCCAAACTGACTCGACATTATACCGAAGATATCCCGGACATCAGCCTGTACGAGATTAGGATGGCCTTGAAACAGCTCAAGAACAACAAGGCACCGGGCGACGACGGAATTACATCAGAGCTACTGAAAGCGGGTGGAACACCGGTACTGAAAGTCCTTCAGAGGCTCTTCAATTCCGTCGTGCTTGAAGGTACAACGCCAGAAGCATGGAACAGAAGCGTGGTGGCGCTGTTCTTCAAAAAAGGAGACAACACTTTGCTGAAGAACTACAGACCCATCTCGCTTTTGAGCCATGTTTATAAGCTGTTTTCAAGGGTCATCACGAATCGTCTTGAACGCAGGTTTGATGACTTCCAGCCTCCCGAACAAGCCGGTTTCCGAAAAGGCTATAGTACCATAGACCACATCCATACGTTGCGGCAAGTGATACAGAAGACCGAAGAGTATAACTTGCCCCTTTGCTTAGCGTTTGTGGACTATGAGAAAGCCTTTGATTCGATCGAGACCTGGGCGGTGCTTGAGGCTCTCCAACGATGCCGTATTGACTATCGGTATGTCGAAGTGCTGAAGTGTTTGTACAACAACGCCACCATGTCAGTCCGAGTACAAGACCAGAACTCAGAGGCAATTTCATTGAAAAGAGGCGTGAGGCAGGGAGACGTTGTCTCTCCGAAACTGTTTACCGCCGGTTTGGAAGATGCCTATAAGCTTCTGGAATGGAAAGGACTCGGCATTAATATTAACGGCGAGTACATCACTCACCTTCGGTTTGCCGACGATATAGTAGTCATGGCAAAGTCGATGGAAGAGCTCAGTACGATGCTCGAAGACCTCAATAGAGTTTCCCAACGGGTGGGCCTCAAAATGAACATGGACAAAACGAAGGTTATGTCGAACGCCCATGTAGTGCCCACCCCAATATCTGTGGGGAACTTCACTCTTGAAGTTGTTGACGAATACGTCTACTTAGGACAGACGGTCCGATTAGGCAGGTCCAACTTTACGAGGGAGGTCAATCGTCGTATCCAACTCGGCTGGGCAGCGTTCGGGAAACTTAAAAGCGTCTTCTCGTCCAATATTCCCCAGTCCCTCAAGTCGAAAGTTTACAACCAGTGTGTGTTACCAGTGATGACATACGGCACTGAAACGTGGTCCCTAACTATGGGCCTTATAAGGAAGCTCAAGGTCACGCAACGAGCTATGGAGAGGGCTATGCTCGGAGTCTCTCTACGAGATCGAATCAGAAATGAAGAGATACGTAGACGTACAAAAGTCACCGATATAGCACAGCGGATTAGCAAGTTGAAGTGGCAGTGGGCAGGGCACATAGCACGCAGAACTGATGGCCGATGGGGCCGAAAGGTTCTCGAGTGGAGACCACGTACCGCCAAGCGCAGCGTAGGAAGACCAGCCACGAGATGGACAGACGACCTCATACAAGTGGCAGGAAGACGCTGGATGCAAGCCGCTTCCAATCGGTCTTTTTGGAAATCCATGGGGGAGGCCTATGTCCAACAGTGGACTTCTTATGGCTGAGATGATGAGATGATGACACAATTTTATCGTTTCGTCGCATTTTTTTATCACAAAATGTCATGTGATTTGATGTGATTGTGAAGAAATGACATTTAAGACTGAGACCTGACATCTTAAAACACACCCATTAGGGGTGTATTAAATGGGGCATTGTTTTGTTTGCCTAATGCAAATAAAACAAGTCTTTCAAGTCTTTGCTATATATTAATACCTATTTTTTTTTTTAAACATGTAAGGTAGAAGATATGAAGTTTAATAGGATGATATTTTTCAGTCTTACCTCGTATTTCAGGCGCTTTAAAAATCTTCTTTCTGTACTTATATAGCCCTTTTACTAAATGAGAACAGTATATAAAATCTTTTGTGACTCGATCCCCAATTATAGTGAACTTTATACGATCGGTATCCTTTTCCTTTTCTTTTGGATATTCAGGATTACGTATCGAGTTGTGTGCATATTTAATCTTATTCGAATATTTATCTTTGATACTACGATCCCAAGGATGTTTATTTGTAGTTTCCTTAGGGGTAAGTAATTCGGGCTTTATGAGAAACATTTGGTTAAACGCAAAATCATCAAATCAGCACTTGATCAGTATAAATCAACAGACCGTAAAATCCAATATTTTTTCTGACTGTGAAAGCAAGAAACAATGAACTCGCAATGAATGAAATATTTGACGTATGTGACGTATTTACCTTCTCTATGGACGTATTAAAAATTTAATCTTTTGAGGTTTTATTCGATATTTTTACCTAGATATAAAATCTCTCGCCTATTTTCCCTTACTGAGTAGGCAGAGCATCAAAGATCTAGTTTAAAAAATGTTGCCTGTAAAGTCGGTTTACGGACGATAATTTTACGTGATAACGTCATGATAGATGCGTCATAAGCCGAACGCTTAGGCCGATCGTGCCTCTCTATCGCTTGTTCCGCGCTCTCGCTTGCACGCTCGGCTCAGGCGGAACGTGACGTGACGTGACGTGGCGAAACGTGGCGGAACGTGACTCATGCTTTTTGTGCGTGCAGCCGGCGGCGTTCATCGATTTGTAAGACGTTATCACGTCAGCAAACCGAATAAAACCTCAGAAGATATATATTTCTACGAATAAAAATACTATATTATATAATTTTGGGGTTACAATTATTTAAAACAACGGAACACATATTAGTAAACACTTTCCCAAGCTGAATTTTCGTCTATATCTATCATTAGTTTATTTGAAAATTAATAGGGCCTCGAAATCTGTAGTTTCAATGTCACTAGAATTCAACAAAAATCCAATATTAGGCACAGAGTATAAAAATATGTAAAAATAGCCCTGTACTCTTAGATTATAGAAGCCTGTACTGTTATTTGCAGGAATGGTCGAATATCAAAAATGGTGTCGACAATAATTCTAATGTAAAATATCAATGAGAATACAATACCTAACCAATATAATAGGTACCTACAGAATCAATTGATTTTAATAAAAATAATTTCCAGGACTGTAGAACTTCTTTCGTCATAACCGGACTTCTAATACTAAGAGGAGGCTCAAAACCGGTCCGAAGGTCCGGTTGACTAACTCAACCGGACTAATAACCGAATTACTGATACTTCCTTGAATCCTTTTAAGTATGTTGTATCTGAGAATGCACAAAATCTTACCAAAGAACACCTTGATACATAAATCCTTACTTAGTCCTAATATTACAAAAGCGAAAGTAACTCTGTCTGTGTGTTGTTTACCTTTTGAAGACTAAATGACTGAACCAATCGTTATGAAATTTGACACAGAGATTCTTTAAGACCTGGTAAATAACCTAGCGCAGCGTGGGAAGACCAGCCACGAGATGGACAGACGACCTCATACAAGTGGCGGGAAGACGCTGGATGCAAGCCGCTTCCAATCGGTCTTTTTGGAAATCCATGGGGGAGGCCTATGTCCAACAGTGGACTTCTTATGGCTGAGATGATGATGATGATGATGAAAGAACCTATTTTCTCATCACCGTTTTTCATTACTACGCAGGTGACACCGCGGGGCGCAGCTAGTCTATATCTATCTATCTATAATAAATTATAGTAAGCTGTAACGCAGACGCGTCTGTACATTGAGCATCGATATTGCCTACAACCGCGACCATATTTTAAAAGTCGAAGTTTAAGTTTAGTAGTTACTCTTTTTATGAAAGTATACTGATATAAATTGCTCATGGGTTTTCTTTGATGGAACAGAAATATTGAGGGGATGTCGAGCCGAGTTACAAGGACTATAGTTATAGGTTTGCGCTTGACCGCCATTAAGCGACCTAATAGTTTTAGATTGAAGCGTACGAAGTTGCGACGTGTATGCCAGTACAAAAATAAAACCAGTTAAATAGGTCTCATTTATTACTAAATTATTTCAAAGATTAGTTTAGGATAATAGACTAGAAATAAACTACAAGGTCATATTTTAGTTTGTTTTCTAGGCTATTGTTTAAAAAGATGACGGCGGTGGTAGTGAGCTTTTCCTTTAATTTCTCCTCCTTATGTAACTGCAAAAAATAATATTAATTAGTTAGGCTGAATATTTGTTTATAATTTATTGATTACACTAAAATAACTATACTTATATTAGGCATTCAAAATGTGCAGCACGGCGCGCACAGACATTTATGCCGGCTGTACATACATATCTAGTATCATCATCTAAGCCATACTAGAAGAAGTCAGCTGATAGACATAGGTCTTCCCCATGGATTTCTCAAAAGAGTGGTTGGAAACTTGCATCTAGCGTCTTCCTGACACCTTGTGGCTGATCTTCCTACGCTGCGCTGGCCTGATCGGTGCGTGGTCTCTCGAGAACTTTTCGACCTCATCGGTCATCAGTTCTACATGCTATGTGCCATGCCTACTGCCACTTCATTAATCCGCTGTGCTATGTCGGTGATTTTCATATGTTTACGAATCTCTTCCTTTCTAATTCGATCTCACAGAGAGACCTCGAGAGCACAGCCCTCACGATAGAAGGCGTTACTTTAAAAGGCCCAGCCAATAGTGAATGACCAGTGCCGTATGCCATCGCTGGTAACTTATGAAACTTTGGACTTGAAACACTTATATTGGACGAAAAGACGTTTTCGAGTTTTCCGAACGCTGCCCTGCCGAGTTGGATTCAACGATTGACATCTCGCAAAATTTGACTTGACTAGTAGGACTGCTACTAGGTATTCATCGACACATCGAAAGTGGAGTTCCCCGCATTTACTGGGCTTCAGTTTTTTAAACAATGATAACTGTGATGATGATAATAAAATGTAGCCTATGTCCTTCTCCAGTTTTTCAGCTATCTCTGTACCCAATTTCATAAACATCGGTTCAGCCGTTTGGTCGTGACAAGCTAACAAACAGACAGAGACAGAAAGAGTTCTTTTTAACTTTTATATTTAAGTAGTTAGAACTAGGTAAAATTAATAGTTAAGATAGTTATAGTCTTATCGAAAATCATTACCTACTCATATCTGATCAACGTTCAAAATATTCTGTCGAAGTCTCGCTGATGCGAAATGACAATGGCGGAAACACACCACTGAATTTCAGACGACTTTGAGACATTGATTAAAGTTAAGTAGAGGTACAGAAGTAAAGTTATGTTTTTCTGTAAGAGCAAGAACACTGGTCCACCAGGAGACAGGCTCTTGTACTAGGTGGAAAGATGATGCTTATATTGTTAAAAAGATGCTTACATTGTTAGATGCCATGTGGTCGATTGAGTGGAAGACGCATCTGAACGAGTTGGTGGCCTTCTACTCCGGTAGTGGTGTCCTCGGACTTCGATTTTTTACACTTTTTTATTTCATGTGCAAACTAAAAGAAGAAAGATAAATCACAATGAGATTCATGCACGAGATATTTGCATTCTAATTATATAGCCGTGTATGTGCTGTGTAAGCCGATATGCCTTTCAGATTATTTTAATGTTTAAATTGAATGAATGAAATCCGAGAAAAAACAAAGTTATTGAAGTTTTCCTGTTGGTTCTTTTAAAACGCAAAAAAAAATACTATGTCAGCACCTTGGAGGAAATATGTTTACTCCAAGGTCAGCACAGTACTTGAGTACTGTGCTTTGGAGTAAACATTGAGCAGAGTATCACGTACGTGAGTGAACGAGAAGATGACTACGTCAAGATGTTATATTACTTGCACCTTTTTCGCGATCGTTTTTGTGTATAGTATGCACTAGTGCAATAAGATCGCTGTATCTTCGTTATTATTATCCGATTTGAATATTTTTCCCCTCATAAATGATTGATTATCAATCATTACAAATCTGTATGTTAAAAATGTGCATAAATCTCATTACAAAATAGCATTATTATTAGTATATTTTGTTTATTTAGGGCATGAAATTGCCAGAGGTCCGATAACACGAAGAAATAAGCATATTTAGCCCCTAAAACTTGATAAAAATCTCTGCGCTCGAGCATTAGGTATTGCAGCATATTAACTAGTGCCCAAACATGAATAAAAATGGTTCAAAATATTCACGCTCGCTTCGCTCCTACATTAATACTAATTCATATTATATTGTGTTCGTTTAGGGCATCAGAGTGACGGAAGCCGGATAATATTAGCAAATAAACGTACTCGTACTTACTACCAACTACTAAGTACTACTACTAAAAGTTGATGAAAATCCGTAGTATTAAGGTATTTTGGCATGTTTTATGAAATGAAATGGGGCATGAGTTGCAAAGAGAACATTTAGGTAAGTAATCTACATACGAAAACAAATCCTAGATCCCTGCTCATGGACCCCATCTGAGAAAGTTATAGCTACGCCCACGAGCCTGTCAACTTTGCTAAAATAGTTATTGTCATAACTTACGTATTCGCTAGAGTGCAATGGAGTATCACCAGGAAGACGAAGGCCGTCCCCAAATCTAATAGAAACTTTTTCATGAGCTGATGGTAGTTGATGGTCAGAAATTTGTATTTCTAGACCTGCAATTGAATTGAACTATTTTGAAATCAAATCAAATCCCCAAACTTCAGTGCTGTGACATAAATTGATAACAGAACATAAAAACGAAACAATAGATTAGACAAAACGCGATAACAGAGTATTTTTTTTAATTCAAACTCCATTTGTCTGGTATCGCGTTAGAGTTCTAAATCTTATGGAAAATGTTAGAAAGTTAATTAACTAAAACACATTATATGTGTGAAAACCTTATAGGTACTCTGTTATCGGGTGTTGTCACAACCCTGAAGTTTGACTAAATGATTTAACCTTGTAGTTAGTAAACAGTCCAAAATTTAAGTAAATATTTTCAAAATCATTCTTAATAATTATCAAATAAATATATTTAAGTACTCTTTTGCGCTTCTTTATACTTCTTATTTTTTAATTGGTATTCTGATACAGTTATCGTCGGGCGCTTCTTAGCGAACTCCACAGTACGTATAGAATGTTCTATGGTATGCTCGATTTGATCTATGGTTTTTGCATAGTCTGTGGACATTTTTCTTCCCAGTTTCAGTGCATGCTGTATATTGAGCGCGTTTGCGCATGAGTCATTGAATGATAAAGATCGGCGCTGGTATCTCTGTTGGTTCCTGGAGTCACTGTCACTTCGCATGCGAGGGGGTGAATAAGTAAGAAAAGTTTTAGGTTGCCTCTCCGACAATGGTCTGAAATAATAAGACATTTAGAACAATAAGCGCTCGTGCCGTAGCTTGACTAGGTGTTCCCGAACGATCACCAATGTTAAGCAACGGACGGACCGGTCAGTCTTCGGATGGGTGACCGTAAGTGGCATTACTTTCTGAGCGCTACCGTGGGTCGGATGACACGTTAAATTGTAGGTCTCGGTTGTTCAGCAATCGTCAAGCCAAGTCAGAGGCCTTTCGGCAGCTTAATAACTCTAACAATAGTGATGGGCTGGCCACTCAGTCTATACGAACTTACTTAGAACAATAAGTACATTATGTGATTGCATGCGTTGTTAAAGCGAGCGGCTTATTAGCAGTCTATTAAAAATGCCAACAGCCATTCATGGTCAAAATATTAATAATTAACTCAGACAAACGCTAGTCATTAATCTTTCGTATATATTGATGCATACTTGATCAGGGCTGATCTTTAAAAAAATCAGTGGTGAAATGCAGGCAGCCTGTGTTAGGGTCACGGTGGAGTGAAATTAAGGCAGTAGTTAGGTAGAAATTTCCGGCAGCCTAGACGGGAGACTGTCCGACTTCCGATCCGCAGGTCCTGGGTTCGAATCCCGTGGCACACACATCTGTCTTTTAGAAATTATGTGCGTATTGTTGATTGCCGCCAACTATAAACGGTGAAGAAAAACATCGTAAGGAAACCTGAGAAGGAAACATGTTTGAGAGTTCTCAATGATCTTGAAAGATGTGTGAAGTCTGCCAACCCGCACTTGGCCAGCGTGGTAGACTATGGCCTTACCCTTCTCACAATGAGATGCCCCGCGCCCAGCAGTGGAACAGTTTGTACAAACAGGGCTGATAAAAAAAATTTGGCATATCTCTTGGTCTTGGCATTTCAACAAATTTACTGATGGTCTTTATCAGCACTGGGAACAGTTATATATGTAGTCCTATTCATTCGACTAATGCCAATTTTTATTTATATTATAATCTTAACAATAAATTTTCTAAATTTAACATACTTACCGAGCGAATCAGAGAATCAGGCGTTACTTTGCGGAAATTTATGTTCAAAAACTTAAATCCAACTTATATATCTAGTGTGTTTCCGCTTTGAGGTCTTTAAGCTGGTAGTCTTGCCTACTTCGAAGTCTTCAAACTGATACTCTTCTGCTTCAGCGTATTCAGGATTCAGGTACTCTGGACGGCTTCGATGTCTTCAAACTGGTAATCTTGTCAACACGTGTTTCACCTCTTCACGAGGCATCTACAGGACTTCTTTACCTTCCGAGCTATTATATACAGCTCGAAGAGTCAAAAAACGCTAGATATATAAGTTATATATTATACAATACAAATATTTATTTAAATATTTATCTGAAATGCAATCTATATCCTCAATAACTTACTTAAAATCTTTTAAGGTTGGCGGTTCCTCATCGCCTTTCACTTCATCCAGCAGTCTGTTGAGAACAGAGTGTCTCGTATCTGGTTCGGTGAAATTATACTGCCTGATATCGCCATCGTCATCGTCTACGTTCTCCAAGTTTACCGTTACTTGGCGATTCGCTTGGTTCGCCGTAGCCTTCTCAGTGGTAGCTGTTATTTGGACCATTCTGGAATGTAATTATATCGCTAACGAATCGTGAGATAAAAAAATAGTATCTCTCGAATCGTTACTGATCAATCAAAAATAAACAATAAATTAATTAAATATTGGAAGACATTTCACACAACGCCATCTAGTCCAAACTAAGCAAAGCTTGTACTATGGAAACTAGATGGTTGATAGAATACATTTTTTTTTGTAAATACTTAAGATACATAGAAACACCCACACAGAACAAACAAACATCCATGCTCATCACACAAATGTTTGCCCTGGGTTTGGATCGAACCCACGACCTACAGCTCAGGAAGCAGTCGTACTACCACTGAGCCATGAGGCCTATCAATGTCATCAACCACTCTCCCTCTCTCTCTCTTTCTCTCTCTTTACGTAATCGAAGAAATCACTTATCTCCGTCGAAGCTATGCAACCCCTTATTATTTCTTTCATGACGTATGATCCTATTAATTGTCGCTCGTAACTTCCTAACGTTATAGAAAAAAGGGCCATACCGAAAAACGTTACTACCCTTTAACCAACGTCTTAATTTATCTGTCTTCTTTCCGCAAGTGTCATTAAGTGTCAGCCAGAAGTTGACAAAATATGTTAAGTAACGTTTTTCGGTAAGGCCATAAGTTTTCAAGTTTTGAATTAAATTAAGTAGGTACGGACTGTTTGCTATCAAGTGTGTCATCGTCGTCAGCATCACCGTCGATGAAGGCGGCCTTTGGCACAAATGTCGTCCCTTGACATATATCTTCTGCCGGCGCTGTTAATTCTTTTTTCGTTTCAGGCGCCATGCAGACCTCTCTGTAATATTGTCAAATTGCTATTGTAACAATAGATAGATGAACGTAATTAAAATATATCTATATATATATAAAGGTTACAGAACAGTTCATTAAGATGTCATTGTCGTTATCAAAGATATTAATCTTAGTACGAGTTTATTCAAGAAAAAAATCGAATTACTATTTAAGTATACATAATAAGAAAAAGTATATAAAAAAAAGAATAACAAAATACCCGACTTCAGAAAAGTGGTTTTTACAGTTTTAATTACGATTTCGTTACATTTTATTCACTGTTGAGTGTACGGTTTTTGTAAGAAAGTATGCGTAAAATAGTTGTAAAAGATTGCAAATGTCCATTCTTTAGAATAATTCTAGTAAAATCACTTGTTTATTAAGAAAAAGTTTGTTGTAGGTTACGACGCATTTTTTATTTTTGCGACAGATGTATTCTTATTATTACAAAAAAATATAACCTATGACCATTAGGAAGTGAAGACGTATCAAAATAGGTCGAGCAATATTTAGGCCGTAGGCGATCATATAGAAACATACATACATACGCACATGCATACTCTCGAAAAACATAACCCTCCTTCTTACGCAGTCGGGTAAAAGGCGAAGGGGAACTAATTCTGTGCCTCTTGTGCAAAACGATACATCTCGACTTATATCAAAATAGAGATTTATCAGTTTGTACTAAAAAAAAAAACGGATTTTTCGTCTTATTCTCATTCGTATGCATCTCTATTAGTTTCGGGGATAGGTTGGAACAATTAGCACTTTTTTGCCATTTTACTGCTGAATTTTGTGTTTTATGATTCAACTTACATTACAAGACGGAAAAAAGGTCATTGTCATAATTTAATGTTGAAAGTTTTATATACAAATATAATATTTTCAACATCATAAAAATAAAAATGTTGATTTCTAAATTTTTACTTACTTTTATACTTCTGTTATTTATAGGGTTACAAACAATAAAAACAAGTAAAAAATACGAAATAAAATTGCCTAATGTTTACAAAAAAAAAACTGGTATATGTATTCTATCAGCAATCTAGTCCCATAGTACAAGCTTTGCTTAGTTTGGGCTAGATGATGTTGTGTTAAATATCAACAAATATTTTATTTTCATACCAAAATTACCTAAGAAATGTTCACCTAATGTTTTTATTTGAATTTATATGTTGATATACATGCACTTATTATATACTTATATACCTACCTTTTTCAACTTTCCGAATATTTAAATATTATTATTAGTACTAAATATAGGAAAAAAATCACACCATAAAATATAAAGCCTTTTTAAAGCATCATTCATTTTTTTCTTGGGCTTATTAATATACCTTATGAAATATAATTTGTTATATTTTATTGTTGCTCTCCTCAAAAGTTGTGATTTTTACATGAAACGTTTTGCACAGGAGGCACAGAATTTTATTGTTTTAATAAGGGAAAAAATATATAAATAGGAACAAAATTAAGTCGCACAAAATATACTTCACCTTAACGCTACAAAAAAATATCAAGTAAAAATTACCCATCAACGTTGTCTCCGTTAATATTATTATCATTATCATCATCGACGTCGTCGTCTTCGTCATCCCAGTTTGCCATACTGAGAAGCTTCGCCAAATCTTGTGGCCGCACAAAGCCAGTCTGCCGCCTCTTTATTTGAATGTGTGTCGATTTTTCGTTGGGCATACTTATGGACACTTTTCTAAAAAAATATACATAAAAAATACCGAAAATAAATCTGTGTCACCTGTGCAAAATAATAATACTCGACTAATATCAAAATAGAAATTTAAACAGTTTTACAATAAGAAACAACTATATTAAAAGAAAAACAAAATACCCTGCAGCAAAAAAAAAGTTTTTGCAGACTAACATACGATTTCGTTACTCTGCTTGGGTGGATATTATTGTGAGAAGTTAGAAGTTATGCGTAAAATTACTGTAAAAGTTTATAGAATAATTCTAGTAAAATCACTTGTTTATTACGAATTTTTTTGTTGGATGCTACGAAAAACGCATTTTTTATTTCTGCGAGAGATGTATTAATATTATTACAAAAAATATAGTCTATGACACCCAGGAAATGAAGACGAATCTAACAACACCTCGCACGTGAAAATTGGTCGAGCCGTTTAGGCTGTAGGGGCTCATTAGAAACATACATACATACATACGTACCCACATACATATATACTCGTATATCAGATAGTCTCAAAATTGGCAAGATTATAGGGTTCACCCTGATGTAAATCAATAAATATAAATAATTTTCTAGCAGATAGCTCGAGCAGATAGTAATAATCCAAGTTTGGCAAAATATGGCATCCGCCGTATATCAACTTACTTTTCGTGTTCCTGTATTCTGTCCAATGCAGCCAGTCTGAAAATTAGCAAGAATATTATAGAATACACAAGCCATAAAAATCTCGAGTAGAGATCACGCACGCTGGAGGCAAGCTGCTTCCATCAGGGATTCAGGGGGGTTGGGTTACACTCATCCAGTGGCGGATTTGCAGTCTTGGCCGCTCTAGGCCCCAGGCCATATGCCGCCCCTCTTTCTCAGCACCCATCATATAGACTAGGTAGATGATGAATTTACTTTATTCGTTTCGCGTTTCGGGGGGGGGGGGGGGGGAGGGAGGCGCATTGTTTTCCATATCTTATAATGTGCGAGCGTAGCGAGCGAATTTAAAATCATAGGCAGGTAATAAGAATGCGCGAGCGAAGCGAGCGCGAAAATTTTACTAGTGATTTCCATGTCAAAATCGTAATAATGCGAGCAAAGGGAGCGCGAATTTTTTTAAAGTTCTCGAGTTATCGAAATACCCAACAGGATAAGAGCGACTTTTACGCTATCAAAAATTATAAATACATCCATTTGAATGCATTGATTGCCAATTTATTGGTAATCGATCCTTCTGTGTTCACTCGTTCTGGAGAATCTGGAGTGGAGACCGCGAGTGGCAGTAGCTGGATACGGAAACCTGAGGATCGTGCTGAATGGCGTTCAATAGGAGAGGCCTATATCCAACAGTAGACTACAGTAGGTTGATGATGATGATTAGCAAGTTCACGGCACTTTAATGACCAATACAAATAAAAATCAATAGGAAATAAACATGCGCGAGCGGTGCGAGCGCGAAATTTTGAACCATTTCGACGGCCCGCCATAATATGCGGAGCCTTTTAAATATTTAGGTATTTTGCATTTGATTTATTTCTTGCTATTATCAGTGATTTTTGTCTGCCCCTAATATCTGGCCGCCCTAGGCCCGGGCCTACTGGGCCTTAGGGCAAAACCGCCACTGCACTCATCTCTCTTAGCAATGTAAAGTTGGCTCGCATTCGTTTTTATCTTGTTCTTTCTGCATCTTAGACAGTGATACAAAAATTCAAGCGACTAATAAAAATATCACAATCCAAACACATTTGAACTTTTGTCTCACACTCAATACAGAAAAATCAAAATAAAAACGAGCGCGAGCTAACTTTGCGTCCCTTTAAGAGATGAGCGTAACCCCTCAGGTCTTTTGGTAATGGGGAAGGCCTATGTCCATCAGTGAACTACTTGTGGCGGAAATGATGATGATGTAGAATTCTAGCTAAGTACATTAAAAAAAAAATACACAATATATGGAGAGCTAAGTTATTGTAATTGGCTATAGCGAGAGTGAACCTTTATTGGTTGATTTCGTTTCTCAAACGCGGACTTAATCGCATATTTTTTTTTAGAGTAGGTAATATTTATGTAGGAGATATTAAAATTTTTTAAGTATCGCTAGTACAGATCCGACCGTGTATTAATACGCACTATAACGATTAACTACACTAACTACACCAATCTATCTAAGCATACTTTAAATAAGTTGCAACGCTTTACCTCAACCTCCTCAGTCGTTCGTCAGTGATCATCTCTGTGCTAAAAAGATAATTAGATTGAACTCTCCATCCTATCATATAATCACACTAGCGCATTTATATATACCTACATTTGCTCATTATAAGATCGAAACAAAAATAATGCTAAAATAAATGTTATCTATTTTAGGGTTCCGTACCCAAAGGGTAAAAATGGGACCCTATTACTAAAACTTCGCTGTCTGTCCGTCCGTCCGTCCGTCTGTCACCAGGCTGTATCTCATGAACCGTGATAGTTAGATAGTTGAAATTTTCACAGATGATGTATTTCTATTGCCGCTATATCAACAAATACTAATAAACAGAATAAAATAAATATTTAAGGGGGCTCCCATACAACAAACATGATTTTTTTTGCTCGTTTTTGCTCGATATTAATAACGGCAACAGGTAGACGCTTGAAATATTCACAGAATATTGAGTTATATTATTCACTTTAAAAAGAAATAATTAAATTAAAATAAAATTAATATTTAACGGGGTCCCCCATACAACAAACGTGTTTTTTTTTTTTGCCGTTTTTATAGATAATGGTACGGAACTCTTCGTGCGCGAGTCCGACTCGCACTTGACTGGTTTTATTTAATTCCTGCTTATTCCAAAGTACTAAGTTCCAAGATAATAAACTAGAAACGAGCCTGTTGTTACACTGAAATTATAAAACAATAACCTAGTAGGTACCTAGTAAATACTATAGTGTATTTTAATTTAACTTTAGTTGAATATTTTAACGCAAAAAAGGAAAACCGACTTTATTACGATATAAGTCGTGTTCAATTATCCAAAAATCACAAGTAAAACGAAAAAAGTGCTAGCTGACCTGTCTCAGAGATTACTACCGGCACGTGAATTAGATTTTTAAAAAAAACGCTGGATATTTTGTTTAATACAAAACTGTTGAAAAAGCGATTTTGACATAAGTCGAGTAATACCGTTTTGCACAGCAGAGAAATAATAATTGTACTTAAATAAGTAATTTATAAAGTTCCCGTCACGTAAAAAGAACACTGGTTTGTTCGTAAGCGCGAACAAACCAGCGTTCTTTTTACGTGACGGGAACTATACAACATAGTTGATGTTTGAAATTGAATACATAAATGTATATATGAAAATTGCACATTGAGTTATGAGTTTGGCTTATCGTAAGTTTAGTGCATGTGATTGTACATAAAGTACGGACGCCGAGCAGGGAGAATTTCGTGGTGCAACGACCGGCACCTGTGCGAGTGCGGTAGCAATATAATCACGCGGGAGTGACAGAGATAGGTAATCAAAGGACAATGTATGAAATTCTTCCTGCTCGGCGTCCGTACTTTAGTAGACCATCAAAGTCAAAGTCACTATTTACAAGTCTAACATACACACCTATACACATAATTATGTACTCACCACTGTCTGTCATCAAACATATTAACAGTTTCTTTGACTGTACCAATCTTTCGCACTATGTTTCCAGCGAAGCTCACGTGGTCTACGTCATTCCTGAAAATACAATTAAATAGGTATTATGTCCTTAATTCGCGTGGTATAATTTGTAATTAAAATCTTTCTATCACAATGTGATGAAAAGCTGTTAATTCCACAATTAATTATGTTAATTAAAAGATATTAATTCCACACATAATTCCGAACACGGTCATTGTTCTTCCCTGCAAAACAGCGCGCATAATTATGGTTTAAACAAGTATTTATATAAAAAAAAAGGATTTCCGGCTGCAGAAAAGATGTTTTTGAATTCTAACTTACGACTTTGTTACGCTGTTGTTTTCTTTTTGTGAGAAAGTATGCGTAAAATCACTGTAAAAGACTAATAGATACGTATTTTATTTAAAAGTTCGGTGGAGGTTACAAAAAACAGCCGCTTAGGCGATTATATCGAGATATCCACATACATACAAACATACATATGTACACTCGAAAAACATAACCTGCCTTCTTACGGAGTCGGGTAAAAACTGAAAAGCCGAGTTCAAAATAATTAAATAAATTAAAATAGTTATTTTGTTATAAAAAAACCAAAGTACTACACCGTATTGATAAAATTTATATGGGACCACCTCTCAGGTATTATCTACCAAACAAAATAAGAATCATCAAAAACAACATTCATAATTGCATAAGTAATCGCTGCGCAAACATAAAAAAACTACTTTTTGGAAGTCTTGTATATATAGTAATAAATAAATAAATATTTGTGGACATTTCACACAACACCATCTAGCCCAAACTAAGCAAAGCTTGTACTATGGAACTAGATGGCTGATAGAATACATATACTTTTTTTTGTTGTAAATATATACATATGATACATAGAAACACCCAGACACAGAACAAACATCCATGCTCATCACACAAATGTTTGCCCTGGGTGGGGATCGAACCCACGGCCTACGGCACAGCAGGCAGACATACTACCAACTGCGCCACAAGGCCATATAAATGTATATAATCTGAATCTCGGAAACGGCTCCAACGATTTTAGTGAAATTTGGTTTGTAGGTAGATTAGGGGACGAGAAATCGATCTTGCTAGGTTTCATTTTCAATTTTCATTTAAGGTTGCCTGGAAGAGATCGCTATTAGCGATAAGGCCGCCAGTTGTTACACTAGTTTTTAATTAATTTCTTTTGATTGTAAATTTTATAGTGTGTACAATAAAGAGTATATCTATCATTTTTAGTGAACCCGGAAAAATCCGAGTGGAGCACGGTCGCCCAGGTATATATTATTGAGTCAAAATTAAACTCAACTTTTCCAAAATACGTTCACGGTAATTTTCAGCAAACATAAAATAAAGTTTCAACACTTACTTTAGAAAACTCTCCATGTCTTTATCTTCGTGGTTATCCCCATCCTCTATATAAGAACAGGTGGATAAAGTTAATACATCTCGTAACAAAAAAAATATTTAAACAGTTAAAAGTTAATTGATCAAATCCTCAATGCGCAATGTAGGGTTCCGAAAAGTTAAGTTAAGTTAAGTTGCGCAATGTAGGGTTCCGTAGTTACATATCATAATTTATGTGACCTTAAAACTCGTTTTGGGTCTTGTTTGATACTACGAGCATATGACTTAACTTATAGGTATTAATTTAAATGAAATATTTTTGACTAAGTACCTAATTATTTTAAGTTGATCGATTATAACTACAACTTGTAAGGCCTACTTAGCTGTGATAGTTTTCCATTTAATTTCATCATATAGACTATTAGCATGTTTTTTTTTTTCTTATCGCCAAAGTCAACCGTTAAGCCGATAGGACGGGGGAGGGGGACACGTGAATCTAACAAAAAATATCACTTCAAAGCTTAATATTTCGCAAACGGATCCCTAAATAGAAAAATATTATCTAGGTGTCTTCAAATCGCGAGTCAATAGGTTTCTTCTTGGCAAGCGCGCTCCATCGTAGACCGTAACTGTCGTTTAACACCAGGTGAGACGGTCAAGCGCAAGCCAATTTTCGAATAAAAAAAATGGTTTTCACAGACCTCCAGTGTTGTTTGATTACCTATCCAACGATACCCCACACGATGGGGTAGATGAGAAAAAAATATTTTATCCCCACTTTACGTGTTGGGGAGGTATCCCAATTATTATTTTTTATTTTGCTCTACCGCTTTCTCGACTTTTTTTGCCTCTACCAGCCTCAACAGCTTACTGGGCTTTGGCGAGCGCAGAAGGCGCTGGGCCACTTACAAACTAAAGGTTACGAGGGATTAGCTCAAGGGCACCTTGAGGGAGGTTCGGACCTCGGCTTGGGCTGACTTTCTCAATTACAGCTTTCTAGTACTTATAATTTTTGAGAAAAGCCGCGGACGGACAGACAGACGGACATAGCGAAACTATGGGTTCCTTGTTTACTACAGAACCCTAAAAACTGATCCAAAAGTGGTTTATGCGTTCATTGGGAACTATGATGCCATAGACACACACGTGACACTTATAACAATAATGTTCTCGTGTAGGGGCACAGAACTCTTAATAATAAATAATAAAGATACAGAAGCCTCACTCCGCAAACACATTTAATTAAATAGCGACCCTTGCTACGGCGCAACAGAGCGCAAGCCCGCGTGTACAGGCGCTAAGTGCCTACTCTTATATAAACCTTCAGACACACTTCAGTTACTCACTCGTCACCTACTCGATAAATCGTGTTCATTCACTCAGTCAGAAGAGTCTGAGTAAGAGTGTAGTGATGAGTGGCAAGCCAATAGAGTATACCAAAATAAAGATGGAATTCTACTTTTCTTTGCAAATATGATAAGTATATACCTTCATCGCCTTCTTCCATGTCGTACATGTCATAATAATGCAGATGTGTGTCCTGGGGTATAAAAGTCTTGGCGGGTTCTGTTAAATCAGTCTCGAGGCAGTAGTCTCCTTGAAGGAACCTGACGGAAAACAAGGTGCTTGCAGCTTCATTTCGCTCTATGTCGCTTACCATACTATTTGATAAAAAAAATCTCTTCTCTACTCCACTTCAAACAAGCATAGCGGCGATGGAGAATTTTATCAGATTATATGGCAAGCGGCGTGAAGCGGAGCGAAGAAGAGCAAGAGTGTGAATAAGAGCAGTGTGGAACTAAACGTTGAAGAGAGAGGTATTGTCCACGGTGATTGATCGATTTTACATGTCTTTTCTCCGCTCCACTCTCCTTCAGTGGAAAGGCAGCCTAAACACGTTAGATACCGACTCTATTGAAGCTGGGAAAAAGAATGAAGTAAAATATTGTTCAGCTATTTGTGCAAAGAACAATAGGAGAAAGCTACTTACTATACCAGCTTTTCAATATCTGTACAGTTGTAAAGTCCTGGTTTTACAAAAATGCCTTCACCTTACTCATTACCTACCTCAATCTTCACTACGTCGCTCCTGGTTCACGGAGCGACGTAGTGAAGATTGAGGTAAAAATTCTACGTCGAGTATGTATAATTTTTTTATTATTGAATTAAAAGAAGAAAAAAAAACGCGAGCAGTGATGAGCGTGAGACTAGTCTAGTATAATTTCAGTTGTGTGAGAAGCGCTCGCATCTGGGAAACTACAGTGGGAGTACAGCTGCACAGTAGTAACTCTGCAGCTGTATTAGCACGGTATATTTTAGAAGAAAGAAGAACCGTACAGTGGGACCAATCCATTCAACTCACCTTTTCAGATCAAAATTTGAATCTTTTTCACCTGGATACAGTACATCCGTGAGCGGAATGTAAAACGGTTTCTTAGGTTTGACTATCAGACTTGGAGTATCGATCGACTGATGCTGGTAGTCGGTCCCTTCGAATTCAGGGTCGTATGTTTCCACGTCGAAATCATTATTCTCGTTGTCATTAGCAGTGGTAGAAGCAGGGCGCGGGGCGGCTGAGCCGGTAGCGCGGCCGATTGCAGGTGAATTGCGACTCGGACCATCTTTACTAGATTGGAGCTGCTTTTCAATGTCTTCTTTGTTACGGTTGAATCTAGAGGAGTCACGACCAAAAGTCAATTAGCGGTCAAGTCGCAATATTCTAAAAAAAAGGTTTTTATGACCTTATTCTATGAGTCGATTATCATATGACGGGGGTGGTTATTGACCTTAAGGTGGGGCTCAAAGCGCGCAGCTATCTCTCTCGCGCATAACAAATTATGTAAAATCTTATAAAAACACTGAGATACTAGAAAAGGGAGAGACATATTTTATTTCATAAATTAACGAATAATAATATCTAAATAAACAATTCCGCCACACACTTTCCTATAATATGTTATGTCCTATAAATATTTTAGTAAAATTTCTTTCAAATGCACTATCCAATTCTCTGACGTCATACTATTTGAGCCTACTCTTAAGGTCTTGAGCCTAAAGCGCGCAGCTATCTCTCTCACGTATCACAACATTTTTAAACATAAAATTACTCATTAGGTATAATAGAGGTCTTAAAATGGGAGTTCGTAGTCGTTTAGAAGAAACTAAAAAAAAGGTTTTAAAAAGTGCGTGTCATTTTTTTTTACTAATTTAATATAGATCGGAATATTTTATTAACTAATTATGTTTAAAAAAATATATAATTAATTATTTTTTTAAGCTTTAACAACGATTCACGGCGGAGTTTTTAGCCTTCAAAGTAACCGAAAAACCATTATCGATGTCCTTAATTGGATACCTTCTCTTCACAAAGAAAGTTTATCTCTGTCAGTCAGTCAGTCCCTCAGGACCAAGCCAATAAGCCCGCTATAGACTATATCTACTCGTACCTTAAGCAACTGTGCTGTGTATACCTTTTAGTTGCATGAAGACCAGCTGCATCCTCATTTTCGTCTCCTTCACCTTCGTGTTCTTGTTTTAGTCGTTCTAATGCTCTGAGTTGAGCAGTTAGAAATACGTTTTCGAGGAGTTTCTAAAAATGAAAATGTTGGTAATATTTAATATTTACCTATGAGTTTTTTCACTTATTTTGTTATAAAACCAAAGTACTGAACCGATTTTGATAAAATTTATATGAAACCACCTCTGAGGTATACCTACCAAATAAAAAAAATAATCATCAAAGACAATTCGTAATTGGCGGACTATCTAATAGCTGGACAAATATATATATAAAAAAACATACAATCGAATTGAGAACCTCCTTCTTGTTAGAAATCGGTTAAAAATAACTATTTTGGTACAAAATAAAAAAGTTTTCCGAGTGTACGGCTAATCTTTAATAATTTTAATTGACTTTCCTATCGAGATACACTGATATAAGAAGTTAGTACTTACATTTAATTTTCTATAAAAAGCACCTATAGCTTGACTAGTATGACTTTACTCGTCAATTAATTATACAATATTTGACTGGCCTTGTGGCTCAGTTGGTAATGTGTGCGTCTACCTGCTGAACTGAAAGGTCGTGGGTTCAATCCCCACCCAGGGCAAACATTTGTGTGATGAGCATGGATGTTTGTTCTGTGTCTGAGTGTTTCTATGTATCATATATATATGTTTACAAAAAAAAAGTATATATGTATTCTATCAGCCATCTAGTTCCATAGTACAAGCTTTCCTTAGTTTGGGCTAGATGGTGTTGTGTGAAATGTCCACAAATATTTCTAAATATTTATTTACTCTTACAAAATCTTTCTTTCGTTAGCTAGTCAAAATATTTTAATAGACATGTCAATGCTTACCTCATAAAACAATTCTCCTAATTCATTTAAATCTTCAATGTGTTTGTCAATGTATTCATTTGTGCACTTGTTTACCATTATATCGTGACATTCCATGTTGAAAATGCCCGCTTTGTAGATTATTATTTTAGAATTTGGGGATTCGTAAAAAGTCGGAACTGCCTCAACTTTCTCGAGGGTCTCTTTGCCTTCTATTAATTGGCCGAAAGCAACAAATTTGTTAGCCATCCATGGGGCTGGTTGTAGTAAAACGAAGAATTGCGTGGAACATTCCACATGCCTAAAAAATTACTTAATTACATACATTACTGTAATAAATGAACATCATGAAAAATAACGCCAATAGTGTTAAGATTAGTCAATGGAGCATTACATCTTTTAATTCGATAGCAATTCAAAAACGGCCTGAAGCCGAACAACACGACTGTCAGTTAAACCTTGTCACTCAATCAACTATATAAAAACACTCGTCTACTTTTTTTTATCGAGCAAGTGCCTTTACTAACTACAACAAAACAATATACAGACTCAACTAACTAAACTACTACAGAAAAAGCATATCGATTACCCCAGACCGATAAAGGTCTAAAGACAATCCAAATGCTCAAACCCACTACCAGTTGGCAGCGTACCCAGCATTATCTCTGCGGAGAGCATGCTGCCACGTTGAATGGCAATTCTTATGTGTCGTACTCGTCTACTGTTACCACAAGCAAAACTTAAAAATCTCCGACGCAAAAAACGGCTGAACCGATTTTAATGGAACAGATAAGTACACTCGATCAAATCCACTTTCAAATAAATAAATAAACTAAATCAAAATCGGCCCATCTGTTTAAGAGCTACGATGCCACAGGCAGATACACATATCAAACGTATAACACCCCACTTTTTGGCTCGGAGGTTTAAAAAAGCTATATAGACTATATTTTTTACGAATGGAGAGTATTTACATCCCTTGAGTTTATCGCACATTACGCACCGTCCTAAAGTGATACTTTTCAAACCCAATGGCAGTCAATTAGACTAGAATTAGATTTGGTACTTAACTTTTGGGAAGGCATATATTTTAAATCAATAACCTTCGTTCCCACTTTTTCCCTAATAAAGTGATATTTTACATCAATGTGCTTAGTACGATTATGGTGGACTGGATTCAGTGCTAATGCTTGAGCACTTTGACTGTCTGTAAAATATGGATTTGTATGTGGATACCTTCTCGCTGAAACAGTTGGTTCATTTGAGGGAACCGTATGAGTCTCTGTTTCATCAATATCTTCATCTGCATCTTCGAAATTATCACTTAACTCTTGGCTTGAGCCTTTTGAATGGCTTTCTCGCCTGCTTACCCTCGATACAAGGTATACAAGACTCTTTGTCTACCTCGTTGTCTGTGTACTCTACACCATCAGCAAGACCTTTTCTAAGAAGGTCCATCCCAATACGGCAAAGGTGTCCAAGTCGCTTATGCCAAAGCTGAAACCTGGACTTATCGGAGTGCACATTATAAGCTGAAACATATTGCGGCAGATTTACAGTACAGTCTAAATTATACAGTCCATCACAACAAATACCTCGCACTAAAGGTTCATTATCAAAAGAGACATTACCTGTCTTGTAAAAATTACAACCAGATTTATCAAAAACTACCACTAGATCCTTTTCTACTACCTTTTTAACTGAAAGTAGATTACTGTTCAGTTCAGGCACATGTAAAACATCACTAATTTTGTTGACTATAGAATTAGTATAAATTGGAACTTAACCGCAACCTAAAGCTACCAAATCTTCACCGTTAGCAACAGTAACACGTCCTTCACTGATTTTCTTGTAATTCTGAAGCCAATCACCTCTTGAAGTCATGTGTGCAGTAGCTCCGGAATCTATAATCCATTTATCAGTATTTACTTTACATGGTGCTGATAAAGTGGTGCTAGTTACTTCAGTAACTGCTTGCGACGACATACTGCGATTTTCACTAGCAGCACCATCTCCTGTGGTATGATTAACCATCATGGTTTTACCTGACGTTGTCTCATTCTTTGTCTCTTTCTTTTTATTAAGACGACAATTTGGACTTTTATGCCCCCTTTTTCCACATCTGTAGCAAGTCACTACTCTCTAGGATGATGCAAAAGCTGCGTCTACATCTACTTTTCCATCTCCACGGATCATTTCACTCAAGAGTTTATTTTTTACCATCTCTGAAGTAACTTCTACATTACAATGTTCTAGCGCCATTATTAAGGGCTCGAACCTAGGTGTCAAGCCACCTAACATAATTGCAGCTAAAGAGCTGTCCTCTATTCTCTTGCCGATATCGGCAAGATCCTGAGCAGTCGTTGTTATTGCAGTCAAATACAGCTCCAAGTTGTCAAAATCATTTAATGAATACCTGTACAACTTCCTCTCCAACGAAAGTTTTCTTCCAAGGCTTTTGTCCTCATACGCCGAACATAACGCATCCCATGCTTCTTTTGCACTTGACGCAGTTCTCACGTGTGTAATTGCAGAACCGTCAATGGTAAGACAAATTTTTGACAATGCCTTTTGATCATTTTTATTCCGCAACTCCTGGGACGTTTTATCGCCTTCTGGATATCCTATTATAGTTACCCATAATTCCTCGTGAATCAATAGCATACGCATCTTAAATTTCCAGGTAGGATATCCATCTCTGCTTTTTAGAAGAGGTATTGAACTAATATTTGACGTACCGGCCATCTTTTTATTTCTTCTCAATTTAAACTCAAATATATAGTTTTCCGTAATAAATCTTCTTTTAATAGATTTATCTACTGGAGTTCGTGCTGATAACGAATGTAGAATTAAATAGGAAGGAAGAAAATATAAAGAAACATTTTTATGCGACTGCACGCGTGTAAATTTTATTTTGAAGTAAATAACAAAAAGAACATAAGAATAAACAGTTTAAAAAACAGATTCTTATTTTGAAATGAAAAAGTATGTACAACATAAATACTATGTAGGTAGAAAATAACCTACTAAGTACTATCAATCGATACCTAATATCACTCACAATGTTTTACTTACTCAAGATCAAGTTCATTGTTGGGACATCGTGTTTGAAATTATAACATGCTACCCAGTGAGTTGTCGAGTGGAGACCACGCACCTCATGATGGACAGATGACCTCAACAAGTGGCGGGAAGACGCTGGATGCAAGGTATTTTTGGGTCCATGGGGATGGTCTATGTTCAGCAGTGGACTTCTTATGGCTGAGATAATGACTCGTTCGCCACTCGCTGATACGATTCAACGACTATTTTGACTAACTGTTAGTCTATTTATATAGTAGTAGACTAGCAATTCGTCAAGTAACGAGCGAGTGATGTTCAAATAGCAGCCTTGAGGCCCAGTGAGGTATCATCATTTACCAGTGAGAGTAATTATATTTTAAATTAACAGGTAAATTCAGCTGCTTACAGTCCAGAGTTGGCCATGCCAAGAACTCCACGTCTGTCGAGCGGTATTACAAAATTCTCACAATCAATATCTGTTTCCTTCAGTCCGTATCCACCGCATTGGATCCAGCCGTCTTTGACAACACGATGTATGGGCGTGCCAGAGTAGCCACCTTTCGTTGTATTGCACATCCGAAGGAAGTTTGCACAGGTGTTCGGCAGAATGTCGGAAAATAACTACGGAAGACATAACCAAGATAAATAAATAAATATTTGTGGACATTTCACACAACACCGTCTAGCCCAAACTAAACAAAGCTTGGCTCATAGAATACATATATACATTTTTTTGTAAATATATACATAGAAACACCCAGACACAGGACAAACATCCATGCTCATCACACAAATGTTTGCCTTGGGTGGGGATCGAACCCACGACCTACAGCTTAGCAGGTAGACATACTACCAACAGAGCCACAAAGCCAGTCAAGATATCACAGAATCAGCATAGAATAAGACATAAGTATGACCATAGCTTGTTTTCAATTATAAATGAGAGGGTAACACGTTTCGTAGTTATTAATACATGGGGATTTGTGAAATAAGCACAAAATGTAAAAAAAAGTAAAAAGTATATAACTTTCAGCATACCATAAATATGAAGGTCCCGATGTCTTCTCCATCGATAGATATTTTCATATAGACACACGGTCTCTGTGAATTATAAAAATAGAAATAAAAAAATCTTGTAATTGAGCTTGTAATTCTCTAAGTAAATAAATAAATAAATATTGGAGGACATTTCACACAACGCCATCCAGCCCAAACTAAGCAAAGCTTGTACTATGGAAACTAGATGGTTGATAGAATACTTATATACTTTTTTTTTCGTAAATACATACTTATGATACATAGAAACACCCAGACACAGAACAAACATCCATGCTGATCACACAAATGTTTGCCCTGGGTGGGGATCGAACCCACGACCTATAGCTCAGGAAGCAGTCGTACTACCACTGAGCCATGAGGCCTGTCGAGGGCCCAGAGTTGATAGTGAACACAGCGACATCTCATACGGTAAAAACTGTTTTTACCCGACTGCGCAAGAAGGAGCGTTATTTTGTTTTAGTATATGTATGTTTGTGGGTATGTATATATGTTTCTATACCTATGATAACCTACAGCCTAAACGGCTTGACTGATTTCGATGCGTAAAGTGTCGTTAGATTGGTCTTCATTTTTGGAGTGTCTTAAGCTACATTTTTTTGTATTAATAATATTGCAACACTCGCAAAAATAAAAATTGTGTTTATACGTAACATCACTAAAATATTACCGTAATAAATAAGTAATTTTACTAGAATTATTCTACATAATACGCATTTCTCACAAAAACGTATATTCAATAGCGTAGGTATTAAGCACCTATGGAAGTCGTAAGTTAAACTACAAAACCTTTTCCCTGCAGTCGGGTATTTTGTGGATTCTTGTATACTTCTTTACGCTAGACACGAAACACACACATAGATACAATTATGTAATGTAGTATACACCTAAGACATTCAAATCTCATAAAATATTTCATTCAAATTCATGAATATACTTACCTATGTAAAACTCTGTAACAAATTCATTAAGTAGTCTAACTACGAACTGAGCAACGTCTCTACGGCTGGTAGTTCTGGTGTCGGTCAAATTATATTTAAGTAAGCTATGATTGAATAGCCTATTGAAGCCTACTTATATCATAAATGTCCTTACCCCAGAACCTCTAATAAACTTCGCGAATTCTGCAATGCTCTCCTTATAATAATTTAAAGTCAAATGGTATATAAACTTAGACTCGACTAGTTCTTTCAGTTCTTTTTCTCCACCAAGGAATTTATTGTTGACAAGCACAGCTACTGATGACGTGATACAATACGCCAATCCGCCGTATCTGACCTTCAAGTCGTCCCACACAGCTGGCCATTCGACGGTGGTTGCTCCTGGAAGCGAGATTTATTATGGCATGCAGGTGGGAATGAGGATGGGCCCACCAGGACAGCCTGTCGATTCTCTAAACCAAGTGATCGCGTAAGTGAAGTGAGAAGCGGGTTTCCATTTTTCAACCTGAAAACTGAGAGAAATGTCTAAATATTGAGTGACCACATGTATAGGTAACTACCAATTCCACTTTCGAACAGATATTTTGGATATTATCTGCAGTAATAAATGAGAAAAATACTAGTTCACCTAGGGTCTCGCTTCACTTACGCGGTCACTTGGTTTAGGAAATCGACAGGCAGATAATTAGGTGGGAAAAAGTAGAACAGCTATTTATTTACCTTGGAATAGTGGAAAATAAAATCGGGACGAGCGTAGTTAATAGTAGGTAGGTATGTAATATATATACTTAAATATATATAAATACGTAATATACTTATTCGCTATTCGACTTAGTATTTTTTAGCGATATAGTCTAAGTATGCCATAGAACAATGCGGCTATATTATATCTGTTTCATTGGGATGTTTATGATGGAGGATGGTTGTGATAAAAATTGCATGCAGGTCTACTAATGTCAACTTGCGCAAAAAATTATGGCAAAGCTGGAAATCTCGCAATTACTATTACGATCGTAATCACAAACGGACATCGTAATAAGCCCGTTAGTTCTTTGGTGATGGCACATAGATACATACTTATATTAGCTTGATTGCTAATTTAATATATCCATTATATAATTGCTAATATAATAATGTAGTACCTACTTGGGGGACCGAGCTCCACTCGGAGTTTTTATGACTGAAAATACGAGCAAACCTGGGTTCACTAAAAATGAAACCTAGCAAAATCGATTTATCGTTCCCTAATCTACCTACAAACCAAATTTCATTAAAACCGTTGGGGCTGTTTCCGAGATTCAGATTATATATAATATACATACAAGAATAGGTATTAGATAGATTGCACGAGCAAAGAAGCATATATACTACACGGAAAGAAAAATAGTTTTAAAACAAGAATATATTTATTGGTCAAGAATAATATGGTTTCATATATGGGGAAAACTATATATTCTTGAAGTCAGAATTTTATTGTTTTGGTTTAAATGCTAAAATCAACCATTAATTATCTCAAATAAAGAGTAAATATTCTAGATAGAAGAAATAAACAAAATGTTTAAAGAAGAGGGGCAGATTTCTTGAAGTTCAAGACATCTGATTTTCTCGAACCGAACCGACTTAAGTATTTTAATGTAAACCATTTGTATTTTCGGAGTAAGAGAGAGCTGTCTCCAGTAGAAAAGAGATTGATCTTTTAACAAAAATTACAATTTCTTCTCTCAAATGCAAAAAGTCTTAATCAGACAAAAACTTTTTATTCAAAATTATTATTCAAAAATAAGTGTTTTTTCATCAAGATTTAAGTTTCATTTTCTAACAGTTTTTATTATTTATCAAAGATTATGATATTTTGGATGGAGAATGATTTTTCTTGTTCAGAACTTACTTATGTCTTAGCTTGATAATTGGCGCTGTTTACATCCAAGACTTGCGTTATTGAACGAAGAATCGATAACAATTTAAACTGAAACCAACCCAATTTAATTTAAGTTCTTTGAATGTTGGTACAAGACAACACATACGTTAAGTAGATATTTGATTATTTTATTCAGATAATGGGATTTTCTTAAACAGATGTAATTATTTTTTCGGTTAAAAAAAAATTCAGTTTATTCAAAGAATTCAGATTCTTCGGTGGATTTTATAAATTTTCTTCATTTGAGTAAGTGGAGACAAACCAAGACCATATTTTTTTCGATTTGATATTTTCTATATATTATTTAAATAATACCGTTTACTTATCTTAAGTATTTTTAATCTTAAGTAAAAAGTAATTATAGTTCTGAATTAAAAGATGCAGCTTCTTATGGTGAGTATATTAATATTTTTAATTTGAATATCCGGAAGTTTCATACTAAAACCAGATTTATCTTAGGTGAATAATTTCTATGCGTTCTCTTAAGAATATAATTTGTTTAGCTCAATAATTTTTCTACTTAAAGTAAGAAAGTATGAGATTTGAATTGAAAATTCCTCTTTTAAATGCGAGTCTATTATTATTCTAAATTTGAATATCATGTGGTTTCATAATAAAACCATATTTATATTAGGTGAATAATTTTTATGCTTTCTCTAAAGAATGTAATTTGTTTAGCTCAATATTTTTTTCTACTTAAAGTAAGAAAGTATGAGATTTGAATTGAGAATTCCTCTTTTAAATGTGAGTATATTATTATTCTTAATTTGAATATCCTGTGGTTTCATACTAAAACCAGATTTATCTTAATTGAATAATTTCAGTGCATTCTCTTTAAGAATATCATTTGCTTAGCTCAAGATGTTTCTTATTTAATGTAAGAAAGTATGAGATTTGAGTTGAGAATTCCACTTTTTAGTTAAAACTATTAATTTTCTCAATTTGAAAATCCGGAAGTATCAAAGCAAGACCAGAATTAAACATATTATGGATCCCTGCCGCAATGCAGCCATTGTCAGGTTACACCACCAAAACCAAATTAGTATCGTAACTCAGGCTGAAAAATCCAAAAAAATTGAGCCCGAGTTAGTGCTAATCGATCGCTTTGGCATAATAAACGTGAAAAAGGCCGCATTGCACAGAGGTCCATAATATGTTTTATTCTGGTTTGTTATGAAACCTTCGGATTTTCAAATAAATTAAATTAATAGTTTCACCTAAAAAGTGGAATTCTGCGTTCATTCTAGTATTGCTATAAAACCTCCAGGCAAATTAGTACAATTAATAGATTAAGTAAAAAAATTGCATTCTCAATACAATCTGGTAAAACATGAGCCAGATACATCCTAGGATAGGTCCAATATCTTTAAAATAAAAGCTAAAAATTGTTTATAAAAACTTTTATTAAAATAAGTCTTTTGGACGTGCCATGTACACTTCGAATCATTTGTGTAGGTGAACTAACTTAATCAATAGAAAAGAAAGCAGAATTCCTCTTAAAATAATTATAAATTTTAAGTTTCAACTGTGTGAATGTGAAAAAAATAATTGTATAAATTTCTTATGAGCCCCCGGAAACCTGCAGAATTTCGTCTTTTCATACAAACGTATTATTCTTTTTATTTAAAATTTATAGATCAGACCGAAACTAAACTTTGTAGGTAGATTAAATTATGCCATATCCAGGCTCGCAGCATCATACATTTTTGAAATAACAAATCTTTATGAAATTGTAGCGAGTTTCAGTTTCAGTACAATACATAAATTAGATATTAGATTAAGTCGGCATTTGTCGTTTAAAAAAATAATAAGACAATGCAAGCTTGAATATGGCATATCTTAAATCTGCATATAATGTTTTGTTTCGATACGACTTGTAGTTTTTGAATAAAACGAATAAATAGTAAGTTTGTATGAAATGACGAATCCCGCAGTGTGTACCTTAACATCAAAATTGTGGCAAGATTAGGTATATTATTAGGTACATATAATAAACGTACATAGTTTTTGACTCACTTGATAATAAATCAGGGTGTAAACCACACGTTGTAACATCTCTTGCAAGGTAACAACTCATTATTGATAGCAACATTTGAACAAACGAATTTTTTTTTTGTTATAAATTGAACTTTATTGGAAATTGAACTACCTTAATTATAAAAAAGAAAATAAACTAACTTAATTCTAAAAATCAAATGAACTAGCATTCAGTCAGCCATTTCTTAAAACTCTAATTATTGTGGCACGAATAGGCAATAATGATTAATATTAACATCTTAAATCAACATAAATATTTTGATTCACTTTATGAATTATATTTGGCATCAAACAACAACAATCTTTTAAATGAACGATTTCTGCATCATTCGTTTCACTAACAAGATAAGCCATGTAATGTGAAGAATATCCTAGTGTTTCCAAAATTGTACCCACGAAAACAACATTTTGATCATATTTATGAATCAACACAGTTTGATTTTTACATTTGATTTTTTCATTACATTACACTACATTTTGGCCGAGGACAATATATCTGAAATGTATGGCACTACCTTGTCGTACTTAGTTTCAACTCCATATACGCACCTCTGTATTAACAAATACAAATGTGCAGCAGCCGCTGGGTAGCTGGCGTGCAAAACATGGTAAGTTTTAAATAATGTGTCGAATGCCTTTGTTGCACTTTCAAACTTGTATTTGACTTTGTCAATGACAAGATAGTATTTATGTTGTTTGACATTTCCAGCAGACCCACAGCTGATTAGATATGGTTGCAATGTTTGCTTCTTCTTGATTTCACTTCTAGGTTTTCAATTTTTTTGTCAATGTCTCCGAAGGTCTGAAACAAGTTGCAATGCTTATTAATTTTTATTATGTATAGTAGATTTATGTCAAACAAATTTTAATAATGTTACTTAGTGGTAAGTGATCACCGTTGACTATAGACACAAAATGAATTATATTGTATACACACCAAAATGTTCATAAAAATAATAATTAAAATGCACAAATGCATTGGTATATCTTTAAGTGTCAAATAATTTTAAAATCAATATTTATAAAAAATTATAATATCTGTTTGTTTTTAACCTAAGGACTGAAATACCACTGATTTAATTAAATTTGATATGGAGATAGCTTGAACCCTGGGAAAGGTTCCTGTGTACTTTTCATCATCATCAATTATCATCACGCGGGTAAAATAGCGAGGCCCAGCAAGCCATAAATAAAAATCTAAACTTACATCTACGTCAACAATAAAATTTTCTCATTCAATAAGTTGAAAATTTTGTTCTTTTGTTTAATCTCCCTTTTGGAGGAATTAGATAACACAGCAGCTTAATTTGATCGGGAACTTTTAGATCTGAAAAAAAAAAGTGAGTGCTGTTAAAATAAAGTAACAAAAACACACCTCTCTTTAAATGTATTTCATAAAACTCGGAACAGAGAATTATGTCACTTACCATCATCAGTCTGCCGTGTAATATTTTCGTATAAATTTGACAATGTATCGTCTTTAGAAACATCAAATTTAATACTAATAATTGTATTGATGAATGGTTGCCACTTTGTATAAAAATTCATAGATTTTTCCTTGTACTTCTGCTCAAAATCTAGGTTGATCTGAAATAAGAAGTTATAGTTTAGGTAAGTACATGTATTTGGAGCTACCCATAAAAGTACATTTAAAGCGTTTTATTTATATTTAGTTTTGAATTGATATTATTACATCTAAACACACATACACTAGATACACACACGCACAGAGACACACCCATATACTAGATACACACACACTAGATACACTTGCGCTTTACCACATTTAATGTATTTCAGCCCATAACTATAATAACTTATGTGCTCGCTGTGAAACACTGACAACCGGTTCTTTGTCAACCTACAGAAACCTAAAAAAGTTATACAATATTTTATATTTCCACAAATTAAACTATATCTGCTCAGCCGCGCATGTTCTTGTGAAATGTTGTAGCAGTATGTAATATTGTGAAATCTGCTATATTATAATAGTTCTAAAAATTATAGAAAAAAAAAAACGATTAAATATCCAAAGTGAAAATAAGGTGAATTAGAGTAAATATAATCCTCATGTAATAATAACAAAAAAAAAAAAAAACATTCTTTCAATAAAATGTATATGAATACAGATTACTAACCAACATCTTACCCCTTGGGTCATTTAGGGTATTCCATTCTTCTATAAATTCTGCCACACTTTCTTTCTTGGAGCATTCTCTTATAGGATAGGTAGAAAGCCAGTAATCAATAACTTGAGCCCAAGGTTCTGAATTGTTTCTTAAGAATGCAATTTTATCTTCTTGCTTGTCTGCCAAATACATAAAAAGAAATTTACAGATGATTAAGTACCTAAGTAGACAACAATCTGAAGATGCTGAAGATGAATTGAAAGAGCCCTGGATATGATATGATATGAAAGTGATAATGATGCTGGTCAATGTGCACTAATTCTAAATATAAATTTTCTAACCCCACATTATAACCAAGTTCTAAAACATGTATAAGATTTTATTCTCTCTTACTCCATTACATAATATATTCTTTAAAGTAAGACTCATCAAGATCTTATAGATGTTTTAGATCTTGGTGTAAACATGGGCGCCCTTATGCTCATCTATGACACTAGAAGGCTCCTTCGACATAGAATTATGTAAAATATATAGCTTATATTATGATGATTACTCAAGTAACCATCATTTAGTCACAAGTATGTACTAGGCCCTAGTAACTAGCGAGAGCAAAGTCATGAAAGAGTACCTTATATTATTTGGTAACTAAAAATGATTACTTGATGACAATTACTTGATATACAATAACCTGTATAATTTTCTGTTTTCTCTACAATCTACAAATAAAATACTTATTTTACCTGTTACACATGCATACAACTATCAAATGTTTCTATTCTACCTAGGTACATTGTCTAACTCTACTGAAATACATATTTGCATGTTAAAAAAACGCTTCGCTCGCTCGATCAACAAGTATAGTGGTTTAAATCTATCTTTGCTTTGGTAGACATGCACTTTCCCTCAGGCAAAACAATTCGTTATGTAAGTACCTATTTAGGTAGGTACCATATAAACCATGTTTGGTAATACCTATTTGGAACAAATAAACAAACCTGTGACATGTCAATACTTGATAAGGTTCGGCCCTCTAAATGTAGAATGATTCTATTTATATGAAACCACGTGCGTGGTTGAATGAATGAATACCTAGGTACAGATCCGATCTGTAGGTAGGTAGGTAGGATGATGGTTGTAGTTACCACCAGTGATATGATTATAATTATTTACCTTGATATCGGTCAATTATTACTTCTGGAACACCCCATGTTCGTAGCAAAGTAGCTATCTCCGGGCCGGAGTTTGCGTCGGCAATGCCACACATCTAAGTACAACAAAAATCTAAATAAATAACACTTCAATTATTATAACTAACTAAACAAAATGATTAGATAATTTTACTTTTCATAAATTTCCAGCATACAACTTTGAAAGTGAAACAAAATTTGACGCGACAAAAGCGGAGCGGGCGGCAAGACTCGCGCGCAACGACGAAAGAAAGTGTTGCCACTTGCCAGATCGGTCGGCGTCTCTCGCGTCCCCCAAATGCCCCTAATACATGGTACATTACTTACATTATTCAGCAATAGCTCCCATTACTGCAACTGTATCTTCACACGCATCGATAGTCTGCAGGTCCGTTCATTTTTTCGGACTTAAATTTGTTTATCTGTTTGTGTGGGTTGTATAATATTCAATCTTGAATATTATTATTTAAAAATTAAATTATTGTTTAAAATTAAAGCCATTTTGAAGTGTATCTACACGTTTTAAACAAATACAACTACCTAACACCTTTATTATACACTCAAGATCAATTAGCAATAAAACCAAAAGTTGAAACCCCATGGAAATCTGTCCTGCCCCCATATTCTGAACCCATTCGGTTTCGGAATCGATTCGATTTGTATATCTCCGTCTCTGTCATTCTGTATGGAAATGACAGAGACGGAGATATACAAATCGAATCGATTCCGAAATCGAATGGTTTCAGAATACGGGAGCTGCCCCCGTATTCTGAACCCATTCGGTTTCGGAATCGATTCGATTTGTATATCTCCGTCTCTGTCATTTCCATAGAGAATGACAAAGACGGAGATATACAAATCGAATCGATTCCGAAACCGAATGGGTTCAGAATACGGGGGCAGTAGGTTTTGAGTCTAACAAACACAATTAAAAAAAAAAAAAATTTTTATTTAGTGACTCTTAAATGGTCGATTACAGTTAGTTTTTTTATTGACCAGATATGACTCTACTATCTTATACCATAACTATAAGTTTTGATACCGCGAAATAGTCCACGTGGACTACAAAGAAGTCAATCGTCATGTTTTACTTTCATCATTTTAGCAAGATCTCATCAGCGCATGAGAGCGTATTCTACGGAGAAGTCAAGCTGTATTTTCGATTTTACTGAACTGATTTCAATCAAACATTATTATTTCATCATCATCATCATTTCAGCCGTAGGACATCCACTGCTGAACATATTTCAATCTTATGCGGCCTGCACCCAAACATGGCTAACGTTTAAAAATAAACTATAATAAAAATAAAACATAAAACTAAAAATAAACTATAAATCTGATTGCAATAATTCTTTTTGTAATGGTTTTAGTATCTTTCCACTTACTAATTTGTAGGTTTTTTTTTTTTTAATAGAAGATAGATCTACGATTGACCACCAACTCGCCGGATGTTAAGCGACGGTGTGGCCGAGGATGGAGCTCGTCGATCTAGAAGATATCTATTCACTCTAGCCTTGAAAATTCCTAGATTGTAGGTCTCAGGAAACAGAGATGGCGGCAACGAATTCCATTCTTATGCAGTACGCAACAAGAATGTGGATCGATATCGCTGAGTGCGGATTTTCGGCATTTCAACGAGAAATGGGTGGTAATTCGCCGACTTTCTACTAGTCCTGTAGTGAAATGGGGAGGGTGGAAGTAGGTCGTGAAGCTCTTGCGCACATTCCTCGAAATGAATCCTGTAGAAAATAGACAGACATGCTACTTTACGGCGGTGCTCGAGACTAAGTAGCTTCTTGGCAGCTAGTTTATCGTCACCGATTAACCTCACAGCTCGCCGGTCCACCGAAGTTTCCGAATAATACGTGTAATAGTTATCTGCAGAAACTACTGCGTCTGCTGTTGTCTGTTATGATCAGAAATTTTATAAATCTATTATTTATAAAGCTCGATTACCACTCACTGACAGAAATGTTTACCATGAAGGAGTGTAGGTGGGTAAAAATGAACAATGTGGGGATGGAGGGAAGCGCTCAGTGAGTATGGGAAAAGTCCGAAACCCCCCAAAAGTGGGACCCTCGATGGAGTAAGTACTCCAGAGGAACTCGAAAACTACAAATCGGAGGTGGGTGGCGCCGGAACTAAAAATGTTCAAAACCCTGGGAAGTTTCTGGGAAACTAAAAAAAAAGATGGCCACCATACAAAATTGAATCCATCGTTACTCGGAAACCATTGGAGATTGTGGGGGAGTGCTCGACCAAATGTCATAGAGGACGTTAGGGGAAACTTACATTTTACGCATGTACTCGGTTTCTATAGGTAAATCTTCAATTACATCTTTTTAATATCTTCCACAATCAATTAATCTTGCTTATCGTCCTTAACGACTTTAGAGTGGACGGTTAAAATAATAATTAAAAATAATTATTTGTAGTTGGAACTTAGCAGTTCCCATGGCTTTATGTGCATGGAAGTTTTATTCCATGGTGTTTTTTTACGAAACTAATCTGTGGCGGACTGTTCGTCGTCTATGCAGGGTCTAAGGAGAGTTTTTGGCTGGAATATGCAAGATGGTGATGACACTGTGGCAATTGCTCCATGTTCTCAGCCATAAGAGCATCTCAAGCTAGGACAAGATATATTATGTGTCATGCAGGCATTTAGGCACTAAATTCAATCTAGATTGACTGGTCTAAACGTAGGTAAGTGAAACGTAAATACATATTTTTTTGTCCTTCAGTACATCGCAGATAAGATAATTGATACACTAATGAATAACGCACCTTGTAACAACAACAACACCTACTTACAACAACAACACTTGTAACGGCACTCCCAAAAATTGGGGAATCATTTTTTAAGATGGCAACCCTCATTTCTTTTTTTTCCGTCCGTTACGTTACCGGTGGACGGTTGTGACGATTGAGCATCTGTCAAGAAACGCGATTTTCATCTAAGACTATCGATATTCTTAGATGAAAATGGTGTTTCTTGGATAACAGTAAATAATAATAATATTGTTAGCAGTCATTCAAGAGTCGTTATCGTCAAGAATCTTTATATTCATTTAAGAATATCGATTCTTAGATGACTTTTAATTAGTAATAATATTGATTATTAGCGGCCATCCAACACAAGAGTCGCTATTATGAAGAAACACGATTTTCATCTAAGAATAACGACTGTTGTCTTGTCGTTATTTTGAGATGAAAATCGTGTTTCTTGCATATGCGCAATCATCACACAATTCATCAACATCCAGCCTCAACCCAATCTATCCCTATGGACCTAAAAAGCTTAAAATTTTCAAATTTTATAATAAAATACTACGGTAAACCGTAGCCGATAACCGGTGGTTTGGTACGGAATACCTCTTAAAAAAAACTTCGGTGGTACCTTGTGGGTACTGTAGGTGTGTACCTATGTACCTAATACGATTTTTTTGAATTCCATCTTTGTAACGGAGTATAAATAAACGAGGTTTATAAGACATATGGTTTTCTCATGGATGCCATTGTCAGAACTGGACCAAATTGAAATGGGACCACATGGGAAGCACCAGCTTTCAAACAAAAATAATAATTTTCAAGATCGGTTCACCCAGTCAAAAGTTCTGAAGTGACAAATATAAAAAAAAATACAGTCGAATTAATAATAATAATTATAAAAATAAGTCACCGCTGAAAACGCACGTCATTTTGTGGTCACAATATATTTAATTCTTTTTATACTTTTTATATAGTTTCTATCATTTTACCAGTATTTATTTTGTACCTTATTTTTCAAAGTGAAAGATATCAACGGGGCAGCCTCTAATTATGTTCCCTGTGCTTTAATATGAATACAGATTTTTTATTTGATTTTTTAAATGACATTTAGGTGTTGCGACGCGATCAACATATTAAAATTAAAAAACAACTTAAGATAAGACAAACGATCAAGAAAAAAAATTATGAAGGAATTTACAACAGAGTATGAGTTTTGTTTGTTAACTGACTTCCAAAAAGAAGGAGGTTATCCATTCGGTCCGTAAGTTTTTAAAAAAAAATTTTTTTCGTATGTTTGTTTACTCTTTCGTGAACCAATTTTTGTGTTTCTTGAATTAACATATAGAGAAAGCTCCCAAGTTGGTCCCATAATTATTTTATAGACATTGCTTATTACGTTTAAAATATTATCTAAAAATTATCTAAATTTTTATTGTATTCCTGAGTGAAGTGCATCAGATTATAGTATCGCAGAGTTCCACCAATACGTTTTTCTTTGCAAAAGTGACAAATGTTAAGGATTATCCTATAAACATCTGCACATTTTCTAATCTTCAAAGACGAAGTATTTGACATTCAATGACAAATCTCATTTGTGACAAAAAAATAAACGAACGGGTGAAGAGAGGTTTCTTCAAAAAGTTTACAACCGTTACTTCTCATCCAATGTGTATAAGATCGAGCAGCTATCATAGACCACTTGTGTCAACCAATCCCACAGTAAGTTCGATATCCAAGCAATAAAATGTGGACAGATCATATGAAGGAAGCTTACTGATAAGGCTGTTATGCCAGCAGCCAGATCCAGTCGACAGCCTTCGAGATGTCGAGGGAAACGGTAAACATTTCCCCTTGGTTCTTGATGACCTCACTCCGAATGTGAATGAGGTACGCTAGAATATCCCTTTTGGATCAGTTTCAATGAAATCCGTATTGTTAGTCACTGATTCATTGGATTCTAGGTACATTAGGAGACTGTTATTAAGAATACGTTCCATTGACTTGCAGATAATGTACATAACCGAGATAGGTCTGTACTAGCTAGCAACCGGCCAGCATGGCTACCTTTTTTGGACACGGGTTAGTCCAATGATTAACCCGTGCCCATAAATGTACCGAAATCGTGATTTCGGCACTTGTTCAGTTTCTAGAGTGAGGCAAGAGGCCCGTCAGCACAGAAGTCAGCTCGGGTGCACAAGTCCTCAGAACTGTGGCTGGAATACCATCAGTCAGAAATTGATCCATGCTACGAGGTGGAGTTAGACGTGTCATGCTAACAACATCTGAGCATGACGATTCCATGAAAAGAAAGGCAAATACTTTTGCCTTTTCTTCCACGGCCTAAACTATTATCTCTTTCGATTTCAACAGGGGAGGAGCGAGGAGTGGCAGAATTTCGTTTCTTCTCCTGCTGAATAGATTACACCAGACCAGTGAAGGTTATATAAATTGTATTTCAAAATGTAACGCTTAAATAATAATATATAAAAGATACGGAACACTAACTGCTATTTATTCCTAAGCAGTTTAGGTGCCTACACAGTTTGGTTACGTTATATAGTAGAATAAAATGAAAAATAAAAAATATAGTTCCATTTTCTTATTTTCCTATTTAAACTTGCGCTTACGACTCCGTCTACCGACTCTCTCGCGGCAATTTTGACGTGGAATATGGGCTCATAGGCGATTGTGGCCGTTTTCGACGGGAAAAATCGGCCACAGTGGCGTTAGTGGGTATTTTCGTCGTACAATATTGTAATGAGGCTCTTTGCAAAAAAAATATTTGTGTTTTTTTAAATCAAATTAAGGGTTTTTTCAAATTCTGAGAATGTGAATAGATGCATATGCATTGTAAGATGCTAAAAATGCAACAAAAACAAAAAGCCCTAACGGCCATTGTGGCTCTTTTCCACGGATAGGGCGATATGTTATAAATTATAAGCACAGTAAACACAAGTACTTAGTATTTATTACACATATGTTTATAAGTACTTACATAACGTGTCATACGGAGTAGGTATAGGTACATACTACTTGAATTTATCAGAGTTCCTATATAAAAAAAAAACTATCATATTTTGAACTATTAAGATTCCTTGTTCAATACCATAACTTATTCCCTCAATACAAAAAAGTTTTGTTTGAAAGAATTGGACCACCTTTTACTTACCCAAAAACAAACTCTTCTTAATTTATACGTGTATGTATTCTTATTGAAAAACGTAAGTCTATCTTATTTTGAACCATTTAGATTCCTAGCTTAATACCATAACTTATTCATATAAAATAAATAAAAAGTTTTGTTCGAATACAATGGAATACCTTAACTTGAAAAATTCAGATTCTTACGGCAATGCTACTACTTACTTACCCAAAAACAAAATATCCTTAAGGTTAACATAAATTTTCTTACTAAAAAACGTTACTTTATCTTATTTTGAACCATTTAGATTCCTAGCTCAATACCATAACTTATTCCTACAAAACAAAAAAGTCTTGTTTGAAAACATTGGAATAACTTAATTTGAAAAATATAGATTCTTACGCTAATGCTACTACTTACTTACCCAAAGACAAACTTTTCTTAACCTAAACATGAATTTTCTTATTAAAAAACGTTACTCTATCTTATTTTGAATTAATTATATTCCTAGTTCAATACCATAACTTATTCCTACAAAACAAAAAAAGTCTTGTTTGAAAACATTGGATTACCTTAATTTGAAAAATATAGGTTCTTACGCCAATGCTACTACTTACTCACCCAAAAACAAACCTTTCTTAACCTAAACATGATTTTTGTCATTAAAAAACGTTGCTCTATCTTATTTTGAATCATTTAGATTCCTAGCTCAATACCACAACTTATTCCTACAAAACAAAAAAGTCTTGTTTGAAAACATTGGAATAACTTAATTTGAAAAATATAGATTCTTACGCTAATGCTACTACTTACTTACCCAAAGACAAACTTTTCTTAACCTAAACATGAATTTTCTTATTAAAAAACGTTACTCCATCTTATTTTGAATCATTTAGATTCCTAGTTCAATACCATAATTTATTCCTACAAAACAAAAAAAGTCTTGTTTGAAAACATTGGACTACTTTAATTTGAAAAATATAGGTTCTTACGCCAATGCTACTACTTACTCACCCAAAAACAAACTTTTCTTAACCTAAACATGATTTTTGTCATTAAAAAACGTTACTCTATCTTATCTTGAATCATTTAGATTCCTAGTTCAATACCATAACTTATTCCTACAAAACAAAAAAGTCTTGTTTGAAAACATTGTACTAACTTAATTTGAAAAATATACGTTCTTACGCCAATGCTACTACTTACTCACCCAAAAACAAACTATTCTTAACATAAACATGATTTTTGTCATTAAAAAACGTTACTCTATCTTATTTTGAATCTTTTAGATTCCTAATTCAATACCATAACTTATTCCTACAAAACAAAAAAGTCTTGTTTGAAAACATTGTACTACCTTAACTTGAATAATTTATATTCTTACGTCAATGCTACTACTCACTTCCTTAAAAACAAACTTTTCTTAAACCAAACATGTATTTTCTTTTTTTAAAACGTTAATCTATCTTATTTCGAATCATTTTATATTCTACACTCAACCCCATTATTTACTCACATTAAATTTATTTTTCTTAGAACAAATAATATTTTCCTTCAACCGAAAACCTTCCTACTTTCTGATTATGAGAATCGTAAATGATTAACAAGAAGAAAATGAGGATTTTACTTTAAATATATATTTATTTAGTAAAGATGTATAGGGTACAAGTTTTGATTCAAGCATTAAAGGCTCTTGAACTTAGACAATGTACTATCATATAAAGAAAAAAGTTATTCTTAATTTAACAAAATAGCATATTGTGTATACAACACTCAAAACTTCTTGAAATTTCAATTATTGTTTTGATTTTAGTAAATATAATAAGAATAATATTGTTTTTCTTGGATAATATCATTTATGTTGAGCTAAGATATTATTATTAATTCAAGTACATATTTATTTGACATTAAACAATATTCCTGAGAATAAAAATATTCTTAACGGAAAACTAATTTCACGAGCATTTTTTTCCGTGTACCCAATTCATAAAAATATCTTCAAAAATGTCGCTTTTCAGAATAGAATAACTTTATTTTACATCCTTTCAGAGTAACTTAAAGACAAATACGCTACTCTTGTTGTCGCATATTACTAACTACCCACATTGGATAACCACAAAACCTACAGATATTTGCGCTAGCTAGATATAGTTACGCCTATGCCAGGGGCATTACCACAATCTTAATAGCAAACTTATTTCAATATTACTTTGATCCTTGTCTGCTCCTTTCAAAATTGAAATAAGACTGCTTGAACGCTTGTGGTACGGCCCCAGGCCCTATTATTTATATTAGTATCTAGTAACTTACAGGCATACCTCGTATTACAGGAGCTTCAAACATCGACTTTCTGTATTTATACAACCCTTTTACTAAATTATAACAGTATATAAATTCTTTTGTGACTCGATCACCAATTATAGAAAATTTTATGAGTTTCTGATTGGTAGACTCCTTATCCTTTTTCTTTTTGTTTGGATAACGAGGATTGCGTATGGAGTTGTGTGCATATTTTATAGCATTTGAATATTCATCTTTAATACAACCAGCCCAAGGATGTGTATCTGTAGTTTTTTCTGTTGCAGGTATTTCGGGTTTTACGAGAAACATGTGCCTGTTAAAAAAATAATCAAAGCAAAAATGAAAAATAAGAAACCAATTGATTGTTGAAGGGCTGAGGCTGACAAATGACAATAAAATAAAACAAAACAATAAACAATTTAAAAACTCCTCAGTCAAGTTGAAATAGGTACATCTAAGAAAAACTTTTTAAATATTTCTCATATCTAAATAAACAAATCTGTTTCTCTTTTCCATTATGCCTAAATTAAATTAGAAAATTTATCTTGGTGTGGTGTGGCCTTTGTGTGTCTGCATTAGCGCCGACCAAAGAGCATTGTACTAAACGCGCCGACTGCGCTTAGCGTCCCATGATTCACGTGTGACCAACGGGCTGCGTATATTAAGTCGTTTTTTTAAGTACCTTTACTTATTAATATATTATTATTGGTATTTGCTCGTTTTACTTGAAACTAAAGCCGTGAAACCTTTTCTACCAACAATAAGTTCGCTAAAAATATCAGCTGTCAAACTACAGACGATAACTATCAATAACTATTGGCTGTATGGGTTTTATTTCTTTTGAGTTTTCTTATATGGAAAAAAATAACCAACACAAATGCTAGTGTCAGATGTCAGAGAAGATGGTCATTAGAATATAGAATGGGTGGGTGGAGATTTAGCGGGAACTTCTTAGTAACATGTTGTTGCTTTGTTTTATTTTCCTAAACTTGTGTTATTTTGGACATGAATGCTATAAAAATGGTGGTGTTTTATTCATTAAGTGTTTGATCAAGTGCGTGAGTGTGGACAAGTGAAATGAAGCAGTAAAACGTGTGATTTTACGTTGTCGGCAAAACTCCATAGAAGCTTCTAGTAAAGTCGCCACCACTTTACTGAAGCAGGACTCGACTTATGAATTGATTGTATATTTGACTTAGATTTTGACTAGAATATTTACAACTTATTTTATTCAAGAAACTTGGAAAAATCCTAATACTTGACACTGGCAAATGCTTTAATGCGGGTCTAATACAAAAAAGAAGAAGAAATGGGTGGGTAAAATTCAGATTAGAAAATCAAAAATGTAAACAAAACAAAGACATTTCCATTCCATCGTAAAAAATTAGAAATCATTAATAAAAATTAAGTGTTATCAAAATGGATATTCAACGCTGGTTATCTGAAGTCCCAAAATACACAACATTCAGAGTTAATAAGTTAAAAAACTTTACTTCCAAGAACCTAAAGCAGTGTTTGTTTACAGTAAGTATTTAAAAATTTAGTAGTAATTTTGTTAATCAAAACAATAATTATCGATGATACCTGCTCAAAACTACAATGTTTTTATTTCCAGCAAAGTAAAGAACTTAGTTGCGATAAAGTTCCTAAGTTTTATTTACTTCAACCAGACTGTTTGGTAGTTGAGCAATGGCCGGAAACTATATCCATGGAGAAAACTGGAAAAGAAGTAATTGTAGATGCACTTTGTGCAGCCGCTGTATTGCGAGGTGCCCATGTTTTTGCTCCAGGTGTCATAGGAATGCCCACAAGTAAATAACCACGTTTGATTCTAAGAATTAATTTTATTTATTCAATAAAATCTACATCCTTTATTAGCAAGCAATAAATAACATACATTTTCGTTTAAGGGCAATAGTAGATTTTATGTTAAAACTTGATTTGGTAAAGATAAGGAAAAGGCAGGAACAGTTACATCAAATAGAAATATAAACCCTCCTTAAATCAAATGCATGCATAATGACATAATTGTATGATGATGATGTTTCTGTTGGGGTGTGTGTGTGATATTTAAAATTATAATTGAGAATGTAGCCTCAAATTCGATGATATTTAGTTGGTTTTTTTCTCCACAATTTACCACTTTTATTAACTATACACTTGTATATTGTCTTTTGATGTTTGGCCATTAAATTTATTTTATTATTATTTCACTCATTTATTTTAAACTTAATAAAAAAAAAATTACAATATAAATTAATAAAAAATAACAAAAATACTGTAAAAAACTTAAAACTAGGGTGCCGCCGGCATCTTGCAGGGGCTCAAGCTGCCACCGGTGGAAGGAGTTACAGATAGAGGAACCTCCTGACAATACATGCCGTGTCTAGAATGCCTGTTTTCTGCATCCGACCCTTGACCCAACCATCGAGTGAGAGCCTCTTGATATGTTGGTCGAGGCCCTTTGCTATGACACCGTTCATCGAAAGCCTGCACTTGATCAAATCGCTGGGCTTATTATTATTAAGAAAAATTTAACACACTTAATTTTGAGATACATTATATTTTTGCACTGGCCCAGGGTATTTTGGTGTATGGAATTTGAGACGGCTTCTTGTTACTTAATTAAACTGTTTACTGACATACCGTTTTACTTATAAACATTGAATAAGCGCATTTTAGTTAAACAGTGTTTTATTCCGTTTTAGCATGTGACAGTTCCCATCTAACAGAAAGTGACAAGTCCTTATTCAGTGAATAAATATTTTAACATGCGTTTATAAGTAAGATGGATAATTTAAATCAGACTTAAGAATATAGGTTGACATGCTGCTATTTTAGACGGCAAACATTTCTAAAAGAATATTGCCTCTTGAATAGTTATGAAGTGTTAAAATGTTATTTGATTTCAGATTGCCAGCTAAATGAAAGAGTAGATATTTATGGGGATCTGGAAGGCAAATGTAAGAGAGGGCTCAAGGTAGAATACACTGGAAAAAAACAATATGTGGGTTGTGGGTACTTGAAGATGTTGAGATCTGAACTCTTTGGTAATGGAATTCAACCTAGGTAAGAATTAAAGTTAGAGTGTTTATTGCTTAAATGGAGGCATACAGGTTATTTTGTAATATGCAGTTTTTTGAATATTCAAATATAGTATAAGCAAATTTTCTTTGAAATTAAAATTTGATTAAGTGTTTTTTGTGCACTACATGCAAAAACATTAATTAATGAAAGAGGTGAACAGAGTTATTTACACATTTAGGTAACTGAACAGACAATCATTTAAGGAAGCAACTCACAAATAATAAATTCACAGTTTTAGTAAATAAATATGCCTATTTCTACCAGACTGTGTAAGAAGGAGGTTTACGTTTTTCGAGTGTATACATATGATTTTATATGTTTTTGTATCGCCTAAACGGCTTGACCGGTTTTGATGTGTGAACTGTCGTCAGATTCGTCTTCACTTCCTGAATGCCATAGGCATACATATTTACATTCTTGTAATAATAATAATACATCTCTCACAAAAATAAAGATGTCTTTGACTGTTTATGTTTAAAGTAATATATATATTTATTTATTTATTAGTAATATATTTTCAGTGGTATAGCCATCCAAACAATACTTCCTGCATCAAGGCTGCCCGTAGTTAATGAATCTCTCTATCCAGTAGGAGAGGTACTTCTGCAGAATTTGCCCTCTATAGTGTGCGGATGGGTGTTGAACGCACAGCCTGGGGAACTAGTGCTGGATATGTGTGCAGCTCCCGGTAATAAAACTACTCATTTGGCGGAAATGTCTAATGACAAAGTTAGTAATTAATAAATCATACTAACTATTCTCATGCAGCTATAATTTTATAAAATTAAGATTATTCGTCTATAAAAACATTTAAAAGAAAGAGCAACTCAAAAGTGCCCACTAAAATTTAAAACTTTTTAGCTAAAATGAGTAGGATACTATTTTAGATAATGCCACAAAAAATCCACATTTTATTAGATGTTTACAAATAAAATAACTCATAAAATGTTACTTTTTTCAGGTATTCATAATTGCGATAGATAAAACGCCACAAAAAGTAGCGAAAATAAAAGAAAGCTGCCGTACACAAGGAGTAACATGTGTCAACGCATATGCCTTTGATTCCACAAAATGTTACTCAGAAGAGAGTGTTGGCATTGATTCTGGACCGCCCTTCCCTAGCAATAGTTTTGATAAAATACTGTTAGATGCACCGTGCAGCGGCTTAGGTCAGAGGCCTCAGTTGCATAATAAGATGACACCAAAAATGATACAATCATATAAGTTTGTTCAGAGGAAACTGTTCGCTGCTGTAAGTTGGGACTTTCTGGCTGAAGTACAAGTGGAGCGCAACAAAAAAGTCGCACGCTCGTCCATACAAAAAGGGAAAAAACTGTTATCTACAAATTACCTTAACCTAGACATTATCTTATTTCAATAATTCTTATTTTTATCTAAGCCTACATTTCGCTTTTTTATATATAAATTAAAAGTTAATATTCTGAAATACATAGGGGCATAGGCATTAGTGGTTCCAACTATATAAAAAAAAAGAATTATAGAAATAATAGGATAATATTTAGAGTATAGTAGAATAATTTTCTCCAGTTGTATGAAAAACTCGTAATGTACTGGCGAAAATATCCGCAACAACTATTATGAGACGGCACGTATTGTTACGAGACGTTAGTTCCCATTTTTGCCATAATAATTCACTTTCCAAACAGACCATTGTATCTTTTCAGGCAGTGAAAATTCTGAAAGAAAATGGTAGACTAGTATACAGCACGTGCACTATTACCGACGAAGAAAATGAAGGCATGATTGCATGGGCATTGCAGAAATTCCCATGCTTGAAACTAATACCTGCAAACCCACTGTTGGGCGGACCGGGATTACCCGAAAAGGGGCTCAATGAAGACGAGAGGTAAAATTAAATATATTTATTGATAAAATAATAATATCACCATTATACCTTTCATTATGAGTAAACTTAAAGCTAATGGCAAAAAAAAATTATATCAAATACCGTTCTTTAGTTGTAGGTTGATATTCGATATAATACATATAGAGATCATATAAATTCTAAAATTGCGAATAATGACACATTATATTGTTATCAGACGTTATAGCCTATGTTTTCTAATGTAAATAAACTGGCAAACTGGTGACCAACGAGAACTAATAATTAGAAAAATAATTGCTCTCATTGGAAGCCAGTCCACCATAATCGTTTACTCAATTGATTTTAGTAGCAATACTATTTATTTCATTAACATTGAATTTTGATAGAGATTTATAACCTTACTCCATTTCTGCCTAAAAATCTTCACACAGTAATTAATTATTTTACAATAAGACAATTTTTAAACTAGGTATATTAACTAATGAATATTATTATATATGAAATATGAAATTTTAGGCTCTTTAGTGGAGAGCCCATAATTATACTTCAGACCGATTAAAGAGGCAAATGGGACACACAAAACTGAAAGTGAAGTGAAATTTCAAAATCAGATATTAAAAGTATGTACATCTCGTTGATATCGAATTGTTCTCTAGTCATGATTGAGTTAAACAGTTTCAAATTCTTTCTAAATCTTAGTTCATTCCATCTGCCTTTTTTCTACGCTGAGATTGTCACTAAATGTACATATGCATATAAACTTTGTACTTATAACAAACAATATAATAATACGAGTGCTTGTAAATAAAATATTTCACTACTAAATTATCACAAAATAAAAATGCTGGTTTTGCACTACTTGGTAAAGATCTTTAAAACGATTTGCAGATAGAATTAAAATAAAAAACGATCATATTGCTATGTGACTACGATTCATTTCCTAAATACACGACTGTGAGCAAATGGCATGCTTACTAACTTTATTTTATTGTATATCATTATACAGTAAGTCAGTATTTAGTACATTGGAAATTTATAATGTAAATTGTAATTTAGATTTTAAATTACAAGTGTTAAACTCTAATTTATAATGTCAACCTTTAGCAATTTTAGTCACAGTGGATAACTGCCTTAGGGCATTATTCTCTATCGCCACGGCACAAATGCAGCTAATGATCATACTGAATAACCCAGCATTTTGGGTCGTTCATGTTGAATCGATAGTTGTGAAGATCATCAAGTACAAGTTTCAATTATCACAATGGTTTATATCACTTTGTTTCAGGTTAATGGTACAAAGATTTGGCCCAGAGACGGACGCACTGAGACCAGTGGACGAAATTTATAAGAATTCGATTGGTTTCTTTATCGCAGCTTTTACAAAATTACCTCACCCATAAAATAATACATTAGCTAAGTTGTAATTAAATCCGTCTAAGGGCTAATTTTTCAATCCCCAGATAAAAACTATTTGTCAGTTAAAATATTGCTTTGTTTTTCTTAAGTCATAAGAAAGAAAAGGACAGATTTAATTTATCTGACATATCATTTTATCTGAGGATTGAAATATTAGCCCTAGGATATGTATTTTTTTAACATAATGATAATTAAAAACTCTTAAATATATCAACAAAGAGTTAATACATAGAATAATACAATAAAATCATAATTAAACACCTTTTCGTTTTCTTTTCTATGGCGTATAACATAGAAAGATAAGTATTTTTTCTCAGGGATTTTTTTCATTATACTGAACTTTTAAGGTAGTGACAACGATGAAATCGAAATGACCATGCATTTTATTAAAGGTTACTAGGTAAACCTTCATACGGAACAGCTGTTTTGTTGCGATTTCAACATTGACCTCATAATGAAAGTCATTTAAAATACAGAGTACAACGCCCGCTTAAAACATTATTATCGTTCACTGCTACACCTGTGTGTAGATAAGAATGGTTGTGTTGTATAAACGTAATTAACTAAGAATGAATCAGGCAACTTTCCGTGCAACAAGCGTCAACTTTGCGTGCTTGCGGCGTTCACGTCGCGCTCTTTCACGCGCTGCGTTTTCACGACAGGTACGATCAGCGCCGTTATTCAGAATCATTCAATTTGAAATTGGGTTGAAACCTATATCTCCATCTCTATCATTCTATATGGAAATGACAGAGATGGAGATATAGTTTCCGATCCAATTCCGAATCCTACAAGTTGTAAATAGCCCTACCGCACAATGTGGAATATTCATATCCATAAAAAACCTAATCACAAATAGATCCGTTCCAGAAAAACAAAATTAAGATATCTTTAAAAATAAGAGTTACAAGCATTTCAATTTCATGTTAGACAGAGAGCACACTATCGCGGAAGATGACGTCATACGTCACGTGCAACGTTCAAATTCAAAATAAACTGTCATATTTCGTGAAAGAAATAGAGCACCCCACCAAAAACTTTAAATGTTTATATCTCCGAAGTTTATTTACCGATTTAATAATTTTAATAAACTTCCTTTTTTTTTCTTAATTATGTGTAATTGATCATTGTTCGTATCGTTATCCGCTAAAATTGTTATTCCTATGAAATAAAATTCATGCTTATCACTGTTGTATCTGTTACCCCATTCTCCTGGGATAACAGATACAACAGGGATAAGCATGAATTTTATTTTCTTTGCAAAGGCACGTTACGTTCATCAGGTGCACGACTGACGACGTTTGCACAGTGTTGCAGCAAACTTTCGAGGAACACGCACGCTCGACGAATGCTAGTGTGATGCGGCCATAGCTATATTACTTGTACTATCTATATCCGTAAGCGTTATTTAGTTATATTCGAATATTTTACTACAAATAGTTAACTTTATATAGTATGACAACTGGTTAACATAGGTAAAACGTATAGTTATATAAAGGTACATAAAATACTGAACAAGAGATGGAAAAGGCACTATACACATTAGAAACGGAGAATTCCCAACAAAGTATAATTATTATAGTATAATTGTACTTCTCAAAATGCTATTAATTTTAAATTATATATAATTTTCACGAAAAAGATGTATGTCTGTTCCCTGTGAGAATAATCAGTTTTTATTTGACCTGTTTGGTACCACTTCACTGACCATTCACAGGCGAGTATTTTGATTTTCTTTGAATTGCATTACTTGTTTTTTTACTTTCTTAAAACTACACAAAAGTTATTTGAAACAAATTGTTATTATTTCAATCAAAGTTGAAATGCGCAGAGGTTTTTGGGAATCGACTTTTACTTTTTTAAATGAGTATGTTATTTTATATGTTCAACTCGTACCCACAGGCCAGCTTTAGTTTTGAGCAGCAGCGCCCTTTTGTCGAAAGACACTGGGTCCTCCGTCTTGGAACACGCGGAGAATTTGAAGTTCTTTATGAGGGCAACCATCGCCACTTTGGCGGATATCATCGCGAAACGCAACCCTGGAATATATACATGAATAATATTAGTATAGAAAATAAATAATACTCGTATTTATAGAGAAAATAAATAAGGACCAAACCAACTTTGAAGATCGGAGTCGAAAAGAGTAATCTTGATGTATATGTATGTATACTCTGCGAGAGAGAAAGAGACCGGTAACAATTAAAATTATACGCCGTTACGTTGAATGTCTACAATATCAATGTTGCTATGGAAACAAGAACCTATAAGAATACGATAGTAATGAAATTACCCGTAAAATCATACTTTGTCAAAAATAAGCAATATCTTTTATTTAATGCATGCGAAAATTATTATATTCTAATATAATAAAAGCGAAAGTAACTCTGTCTTTCGTCTGTCTCTCTGTCTGTTTATTACCTCTTCACGCCTAAAAAGCTAAATCCATCGATGTGAAATTTGTCAGTGATTATTTAGGACTTGGAGAAGGGCATACACATAAGCTATATTTTATTATCATCTTCATCATCACCCCCCCCCCCCCCCCCCCCCCCCCCCTATAGAGAAAGCTATAGCTATGGCCATGTCCATTACTGAGTCTCCCAGAAATGAATTTCTGGCTAAAGCCTCCAAGCAACCAAAGGGTTGTGAATAACCCTACTGACGTGACAACCTGGAGATGGCCATAGGTTACATTTCGTCATCACCATCATCACCGTTTCATTATCATGAAACCATCATACATCTAGTATAATATGAATTAATAATGTTCCGACATTATTTATACACTTTATTAAACTTCACTTAAAGTTATACGTTTGTCCGTAGCTTAATTTTCGTATATTTTAATGTTTATAACTTAGATTGACGTTTATAAACGAGTACTCGTCTGCGTATAGTCTGGGCAAATAGTAGTATAGCTATTAGCTTACTACTAGCCCCCGGAAGCTATAGCTGCGCTCATGCCTGAACTCATGGGGTTCCGGGTAGAAGATTGGATCTATGTGGATGCCGTACATGGGTATGGCGACCACATCATCAATGTATACATTTTCCTTTTCGTAAGAAGGATTGTATTCTAAACGTTTCTCAAACTCACCTATACAGTTCCTAGGGCCAGCGCCAAACGCCAAAAACAAATGCGCAGGTCTGTCTTTCTTCTCATCCCCCATGAACCGCTCCGGTCTGAACTCGTGGGGTTCCGGGTAGAAGTCTGGATCCATGTGGATGCCGTATATGGGGATAACAACGACGTCACCAGTGTTCAGACGGACGGGGGTATTGGGGAGCTGGTAAGGCTTGGTGACCACGCGGTCTACCCGACCTACCGGCGGGTACATGCGGAGAGTTTCTGGAATGCAAATTGTTGAATTTAAAAGCGACTTCAGAACAGGAAGTAAGCTGATAAGAAAGTAAGTCTGAAAATGTTGAAAGATTTCAATGTTTTTTTTTTTTATCATTGGAATCATTAGTGAAAATTACTAGGCGAACCCTATGACATCAGTGTGCTCTCTACCGCAAAACTTTAAAAAATATAAAAATAATGTCAATCGCAAAGAAATTTAAATTAATTTCTTTAGGTCAAAGTTTCGAATAAAAGCATAAATATCTAAAAAAATACTTTTAATTTTTACCCCTTTGACTATGTGAAATCTGTGTTTTGCCCGACTGCGCCTGCGTAAGAAGGAGGGTTATGTTTTTCCAGTGTATATAAGTATGTTTCGTGTAAACGGCTTGACCGATCTTGATGTGCAAGGTGTCGTTAGACTGGTCTTCACTTCCAGAGTGTCATGGGCTATATTTTTTTGAAATAATAATAATATATCTATCGCAAAAATAAAAAAAGGTGTTTTTTCGTAACCTCCAACGAACTTTTTCGAAATAAACAATTGGTTTTACTAGAATTATTCTAAAGAATGCTCATTTATAATCTTTTACGCATACTTTCTCACAAAAAACGTACACTCAACAGGGTATCAAGCGTAACGAAATCGTAAATTAGACTGCAAAAACTGCTTTCCTGCAGTCGGGTATTTTATTTTTCTTTTAACAATAGATACTTGTTCATACTCGGAAAGTAGGTACACAGGGAACAAGGGGGTGAAAACTTTTCATCCCTGGGAAACGATATCCTGTCAAATTATTAAAAAAGAAAACATATCCTGTTTTGACATATCTGCAATTATTTCATCATCCTTAATAGTAAAAAAATACTGGCAGGTACATTGCCACAGAAAGAGAAACCGGCAATTGGTTTCTTCTACACGCTCCATCGTAGGCCGCAACGTCGCTTAACATCAGGCGAGTTGGCGGTCAAGCGAAAAACTATTTCTATATTTAAAAGAATCCATCTTCAGTTGTTTTATTGCTGATTAAGTGCTAATTTATTTGTGTATCTTGGTATAACATGGATTTGAATGAGTTAGAGATTTCAGATTCAGTTATATGGATTTTGTTTACCTTATCACGTTTTTATACATTCCGTGCGTAAATACGTTTCTTTCGACACTTGTGTAACAATCTACTATTACATATCCCATTCATGATAAATGCCTACCTAATAGAAAAGCGTCTAAATATGTCATCTCCGCCAACAATTCGTAGCTCATGTCCTTCCCCTCTGTCATCTCGATGATATGCGCTCTCAGTTGATCCTGCAAGTCAGGTCTGGTAGCCAGCACGTGGAGAGCGAACGAGAGGAGAGTGCTCGACGTCTCGTATCCGGCGATTAGGAACAGCAGACATTGGGCGTCGATGGTGTCGTCGTCCATGTCTAATAATACAAATAATTATAGTTAAAAAAAAACGCCATCAAGCACACTCGAACATAGTAATGGTTTAAAAAAACTGAAAAAAAAGACTTCAAAATACGCAATTTTCTTGGGTGACATTTTTTCAGTTAAAACACTGTTATTATTAACGGGATATTTACCGTAAAGTAACGCGAACCACGGTAAATATCCCGTTAATAATAACAGTGTTTTAATGAATGACCGTGATAGTTTAAAAAAGTATTTTTTCAGTTATTTTGTTATAAAAACCAAAGCACTGAACCGATTTTGATAAAATTTATAAGGGACCACCTCTGAGATATTTTACCTACGAAACAAAAAATAATCATCAAAACCAATCATCATTGGCGGAGTAATCGCTGAACGTACAAAAAAACATTCAGTCGTATTGAGACCCTCCTTCTTTTTAGAAGTCGGTTAAATAACAAAAGTGATTGTAATGATAAATTATATAACAGCTATTGTATTTTGTGAACTACATTAGATAACTAAACAAACATTAGCTTTTATACCTTGTTATTATTCTATTTCTACAAGCTTATCTTTGCGCTAAATACACAGTTTACTGTTCTACTCTGATAACACTTGATTCTTATGCATTTGAGAAGTTCATCTAAATAATATTTGTGGGAACAGGGTAAGAAGAAGAAGAAGACTTGTTAAATGTTAATTAGTTTTGTTACAGGAACATACATTTATACACATATTTTTATGTTTTATGTAACATTAAATTATTGAAAAATTAAATTAACATTAAAACATTAAATTATAAAAATTGTTATGTAACATTAAATTACCTGTTACGAATAAAAATCTATGACTATTTATAAACGAGTAATATGATGTTGTTGTTGTCTCTCTACGAGATCGAATCAGAAATGAAGAGATACGTAGACGTACAAAAGTCACCGATATAGCACAGAATTAGCAAGTTGAAGTGGCAGTGGGCAGGGCACATAGCACGTAGAACTGATGGCCGATGGGGCCGAAAGGTTCTCGAGTGGAGACCACGTACCGGCAAGCGCAGCGTAGGAAGACCAGCCACGAGATGGACAGATGACCTCATACAAGTGGCGAGAAGACGCTGGATGCAAGCCGCTTCCAATCGGTCTTTTTGGAAATCCATGGGGGAGGCCTATGTCCAACAGTGGACTTCTTATGGCTGAGATGATGATGATGATGTTGTTGATGGATATTGTGAAAACTCGAACGAAGCGTTTCGGTTGTTATTCTATTGTGCGAACCTATAGATTGTAGAGGTTATTCTTTATTTATTTCCAGCATTCTTACAGGAATGGTGAAAATTGAATTTTGACGAGAGATGCTAAAACTTAGATTGTACCTATATTTACAATAACCAATACTTGCATACTTGTGCGAAAAATGCTAAATGATAAGATAAAAATAATCTACAATATAACTAATATTATGAATGCGAAAGTTTGTGACTTTGTTTGTTACTATTTTACGCTCAAACGGCTGAACCGATTTAAATAAAATTTGGTATGGAGGTAGCTTATACCCTGTACTATTTTTATCCCCCAAAATATGAGGGTTCCTGTGAAATACTCCAATTAGTAAAAATTATTTTCTTAATTTTTCTTACGCATCTACATCACTTACATACATTATTTACAACCGTGGATGTATTATATTCACCGTGGGTGAATATACTATATAAAAGAATAAACACTTGCAAATAATAGGACTAAGTGAGAGCCCAGAGTGCAGGATCAGCCGCGAAGAGAACGAAACACCCATTCATGTACTCTTCGAGTGTGTGGCACTCCACCACCAAAGGTAGGAAAGGAAGGATGTTACAATAGATCCGCAAGAGTCGCAGTCAGGAGGCTTATGGCCTCCCATCCTACCACGATTAGATAAGATTAAAATATTCTATATCCACATATTTGGTTCGTCATTATTTTTCTCAATAATACTCACGATTCTCTGAGGCTGCAGTTCCGTTTTGTTCAGTTCGTGCTTTATTTGCAACCTCAATCATAATTTGCAAAAAGTCGCTCTTTCTGTAAAATTTAAAAATATCTATTTGAAAAATGTGTTCGAAATAGGATTACTTAATAGTTTCAATATTTCAACGGGTAACTTTAATTATAAATATCATAAAAAAAAAAAAAATGATTTTTTTTTGACGCTTCGCTCGCGCATTCATATTACATATTTTGACGTGGAAGTACTATGGATGCACTAATACGAGAAACAAAGCATATTACTATAAAACACCACTACAAATTTCGCGCTCGCTTCGCTCGCGCTTTATTACTATTTTGACAGAGAAGTACTGTGGGTTTAAGCTGCATCATAAGACATGGGCCGCAGACCCGAGCTATGAGAAAGCTATAAGCCATGCCCATGTCCATTGCTGAAATTCCTGGCTACGGCTCTGCTCATGATATGGTGTATATACACAATTAAAAACCCGACAAGTGCGAGTCAGACTCACCCCACCATGTGTTCCGTAGATAAATGGGTGAAATCATATATATTTTTATATTTTCCTTCTTATACCGAAAAATATACATCGTAAAAATATTTAAAAACCTGTTTTAACTTATACTAAATAAGCTCTTTCATATGATACCCCACATAATACGGTTAATTCACTTTAAAATTTGGACCCTCATTCCTTGCATAAAGACACTATTTTTTTGTGATTAAAATAAAAATGCCGGTTATCGCATTTTTTCCTATATGTGTACTCTAATACAATGCTCTTCGCCAAATTTCATAGTTCTAGGTCAACGGGAAGTCCCCCATAGGTTTTGATTCCTTTGGGAGTGTCGAAATATGCATTTTTTACGACATATTCGGCTGTAACTTTTTTTTTACGAAAACTGAGAAATTTGATTTTTCTTTCTGCAGCAAGGCACTATGGATCTGCGTATATGGTTTTAATTTCAACATGATACCTTCACGCATTCCCGAGATAAAGGTCTTGACACCCGGACGGACAGACAGACGGACAACAAAGTGATCCTATAAGGGTTCCGTTTTTTTCTTTTGAGGTACGGAACCCTAAAAATGACTATTTTCTAAATAAACGTATTGCCTGCCTACCTAGAGCTAATTAGATGTTTCGCACGGCTGGACGTTTTGATACTTGGACTTTCTGTATTTTGCTTGCTATGATTAGATCAATACTAGGACAAGTTTTTAGGACTAGGATAAGTTTATTTGAGTGAGTTACGTCTCTTTTTTATTTTACTTCATACAATTATTATTTAAAAAAACCTGAAACAACCGACTTCAAAATAATCTTCGCAACCTATTTTTTTAAAGATTTATTCAACGATACCCAAGGCCATGGGTAGGGTGGTGGTGATAAATCAACACTAAACATATTTTTTTTCAAATTTGTTTTACCACTTTGTGGCGTGATTTGAATATCCATACTAAATTACACCTTTCTAGTACTTCATAGACTTTGAGCTAAAATGCGGACGGACAGTCCGACTGTCCGAAGCGAAACTATAATTCCATGTTGATTACGGAACCCTAAAAAGGCAAACTCTATCCTTGTTACCCGACTGCGTAAGAAGCTTCGTTTTTCGAGTGTATGTATGATTGTATGTACTTATATTATATATGTACACATGTAGATATTTATGTATGTTTCTATATCATCGCCTACAGCCTAAACAGCGTCACCGATTTTTATGTGCGAGGTGTCGTTAGATTCGTCTTTTCATTTTCACTCCCTGAGGATATATTTTTGGAAAAATAATACATCTCTCCCAAAAATGCGTTTTTTCGTAACCTACTACGAACTTTTTCGTAATAAATAAGTGATTTTACTAGAATTATTCTAAAGACTGCGCATTTATAATCTTTTACAGCGATTTTACGCATAATTTCTCACGAAAAACGTACACTCAACGGCGTATCAAGCGTAACGAAATCGAAAGATAGACTGCAAAAACTGCTTCTCTGTAGTCGGATTTTTTGTTTATCTTTTAATATAGATAGTTGTTATTCATAATGAATTCAATTATATAAACAAAAACGAAATCATAATGTTCAAGAGAAGAAATAAATGTTTTCCAGCTGTTGAGACAAATATGAGCTTCACACTTCTCTTATAAAAAAAGAAAACGTATAAATACATTTCTTACTGTGAGTCCGTAAGTCTCCTCTCAGCTTTAGCAGCTTGTAGTATCCTCATAAGCTCGTCCGTAGACTCCCGGTTCAGGAAGGTGAAATTAAGGAGGCGAATCAACTTGGGAATGAACATCAGGATAAAGAAGATGACCATTCGCTTCATCTTTGGCATGTAGTCGAACTTCTCAGCGACCTATAAAAAAATTATGAATAAATTATGGTTAAAAAAATATTAAAAAATCGACCTCAAAATATGCAATTTCATTTAATTGGATGGCATATTTTTTCCAATTAATTTGTTCTTAGAAATCAAAGAACTGAACCGATTTTTATAAAATTTATATGCCACCCATTTCACTACAGGACTAGCAGAAAGTCGGCGAATTACCACCCATTTCTCGTTGAAATGCCAAAAATCCGTACTCAGCGATATCGATCCACATTCTTGATGCGTACTGGACAGGAATGGAATTCTTTGCCGCCATCTGTTTCCTCCGAATCTTGGAATTTTCAAAGCTAGAGTGAATAGATATCTTCTAGTTCGACGAGCTCCATCTTCGTCCACACCGTCGCTTAACACCAGGCGAGTTGGTGGTCAATCGTAGATCTATCTTGCATTAAAAATAAATAATGCTGGTCTTCCGTTGGGACCGGCAGGTGACATCACGCATGCATGCTCACTAAATTTAAACATGCAACATGCATGAAAAAAAATATTGTATGTAAATGTATAGTGGAATATTATACTTGCCCGTGAATCCAGGGGAAATATAACGAGAAATATTTTGGAGTCTTTTCTCTTCCTCATCAGATTACATGCATTTTAAATACAACCACCTACATATCTACACTAGGAGTCATTATGGGATATGTCGCTGCCAGTAAATTGACATGACTGAAGCCTAATTGAAAAATTGCTGCCGCATAGATTATATATTAGAAACTACACCTTCCTGCAATATGATAAAGTCTAAAGTTCACTAACTCAAGGATTACTAATTCTAGGTTTTTTTTTTGTCTCAGACCTACGAATAATCCTCAGACACAAAACAAAGGGACTTGACGCTATACTATAACATAAAAGTGCTATTTTGATAGGTACTCGTAGGTCTCCTATCTTCGCTTTAGCCATGAGTCTTTTTTTTTAAAGAGCTCTCGGCTCACCTAATGGAATTCAAATTAGAAGTAGCCCATGAATAATGCTACACACGTAGTGTTGCTGATAATCTACTCTGGTTCGGAGAGGTGTTTATTATTAAGAGTGGAGGTGATAAGTCCAGCGCTGACATCCCTCTGGGGGTGTTTTGTAGATTGTGAGGTGTGTGTAGATACACTTTGAAGCCTGACGAGAATTCCTGCATAGCAAGAATATTCTCACGAACTTGCTGGTCCATGAAACTCAGGAGCAAAAGAACCCGGGGCTTATTATTCTCTATGAACGTTGACATGACAAAAATTGACATTGGAAACAAGTCTTCAAGGTTAAAAGCTGGAAGTATATTTTTTAATGGTCATATAATACTCCCTGAAAGTATGGACACTTCAGCTAAATGAAAAAATATGGGAATTATATTTTTTGTCCGTCCTCCGCCACTTACGAGTATAAACCCGAAACGAAAGACATCAGGGCTCTTGTTTATTTTGTTTTTGTTTAATCGTTCAGATTTTACAAGTTTATGGAGTGCGAAATTCCTTATATTCCCGATCAATAGGGTGTAATTGGTAAAAATAAGTAGGTACTTGAAAATACACCAGATTACATCAGTCAGACTTGGTATTACACTTAATGTTGGTGTTATTTGATCATATTCGTGACTCAGCAAGTTGAATTCTAAAAACAGATTGAATTTTGGTGTAATAACAGAGCTCCACAACCGGTTAGTCTGTCGAATGATTATTTTGTATAATACCTGCTACGTTTCGACCTTTCTAACGTCTGGCTGCGCGAGAGCTACTCATAAACGGTAACATCCAAAGTTCAACGAAATAATATCTCGTCGAACTATGTTTGCACCTATGTTTCATCATTCAAACCGTAATATGTGACTAAATGATTAGATTAGACAGATTGATGTTTGTATGGAAGTCGATTTATAGGTATTTAGATAAGTACTTTCGAATAAGTTACTTTCATACTTTACTCACCAAATTAATATAATCATCAATCATCATCTCCTTAGCCTTACCCCACTAAGTGGGGTCGGCACAACATGTTTCATTTCGCCACTTCACTCTATTAGCCGCCATTTCTACATTCACACCCCTTACACACATAAGAAGTTTCCGGCAGCCTAGTCGGATCGAAAGACCGCATGACTTGCGATCCGCGGTCCTGGGTTCAAAGCCCGCGGCACGCACCTGTCTTTTCGAAGTTATGTGCGTATTGTTACCGAACTTCAAAATGTGAAGGAAAACATCGTGACGTGAGGAAATCTCAAAAAAAACAGGGTATGTACCATAAGATAAGTATGCTCTGTACATATAGCAATCAATAAATGAATACTGAATACTACATGTCCGAAAGTTCTCAATATTCTTGAAGATAATGTGAAGTCTGCCAACCTGCACTTGGCTAGCTTAGTAGATTATGGCCTTACCCTTCTCACAATAAAAAGATGGCCCGCGCCCATCAGTAGGACAGTTTAAACAAACTGGGCTAATTCTAATTAGTGATTTTTTGACACATAATCTTTAACATGGTTCATCCACATTTTCTTAGGTCGCCCTTTTCCGATTCTATCGCTTACCATCATGTTAAATAAATACAAAATACAAATAAATGAAAATATGCTGATAAATGATGAGTCTAATAAACAGTGAAACCCCAGTATCTAATCTTTGCGACATAAGTAAACTCATACAGCAAATAATGTTCTGAATCAACATTTCGCCAGAATCGTATTGCAGTAAAGTAACAGTCCTACACTCTATTGTACAGATATTGTATGAACAATAGGTAATTATTACTGTACATGGTGGACTGGTAGAAAAACATAGAATGTGCCAGCTGCTTCGCTTCCCGCGCATACTGTAAAAGTCAGGTAAAGGACTTGAGAGAAATTGGTATTTATGAAGGCGATGGGCTGACCACCGTCACTGCATACCAACTTTACATCTTACCCTCTAATACCTTCTAATGTCCTTTCCCTCCCAACTAACCTTGGTCAAATATGGCGTCTAACTCCCTTATGATCTTTGATGCACTGCCTAACCCGTAAGGGAAACAAGTATCTATATTTAAAAAACCGGACAAGAGCGAGTCAGACTTGCCCACCGAGGGTTCCGTACAAACTAGTAGATAAAAGGTTTTTTTTAAATATTTTCCTTCATAAAACGAAAAATATACACCGTAAAAATATTTAAAAACCTGTTTTAGCTTGTGCTAATTTAGTTCTTTCATATGATACCCCACTTGTTATGGTTAAAGCACTTTAAAATATGGACCTTCCTTCCGTGCATAAATACCCTATTTTTTGTGATTAAATTAAAAATGTAAAATTTTCGTTTTTTTTCCTTAAGCGTACTAAATGAAAATGCTTCTTGCCAAATTTCATAGTTCTAGGTCAACGGAAAGTACCCCATAGGTTTTGATTCCCTTGTGAGTATCGAAATGTGCGTTTTTTACGACATATTCGGCTGTAACTTTTTTTTTAACGAAAACTGAGATATTTGATTTTTCTTTTTGCACCAAGAGACTATGGATCTGCGTATATGCTTTTAATTTCAACATGACATCTTCACGCGTTCCCGAGATACAAGTTTTGACATCCGGACTGGCAGACAAACAGACGGACTGACGGACAAACGGACAACAAAGTGATCCTATAAGGGTTTCGTTTTTTCCTTTAGAGGTACGGAACCCTAAAAAAGGAAAGTTTGCTGCGACACCATTAACTGTCCTATAGAAATAATATTTTCTAGAAACGTTTGGTATTCAATTCTAAACAAAAAAGCAAAATCGGTCAAGATCATAACGAGATAAAAGGTAAAATCTTGAGATCTTGAAAAAAAAACTTGGTTGAAAAGAGAAGTTTGTAACGAGGAGGCTATTAATTATCAGTCAATGTTTATAATATTTGGTAGAAATATTCGATAATCCATTCTGAACAAGATTTTTGAATATGACCTCACGAATATTACAGACTTTGTGCTCGCGAGGTCTACTGTTCGTAGATCTACTAGTTTATTCCAACAGTGAGTTAACGGAGTCAGAACACGGTGCTGTCGATAAAGTAGTTTACCTTGATAAAGTGCGAGTCTCCGTCAGTTAGCGCGTCACATTTGATGCCGAACGCGCATGCGCCGATCGTTTCCAGCGTGTAATGCCCCATTGTCTCCTTCATTTCCACGTCTTTTTGATCTGGGAATATGTTCATAACGTTTTATCTAAAAAAGAGATGAGATCGAGACAGATCTAAAAGAACTGGATGCTCATGCCCGGCATGAACTTACGCGAGATAGGGATGGATAGCGCCGCTTAGTATCGGAGGCCAAGACAGTCATCTTTGGTCGCTCAGAAATAAAAAAATGTTTTCTCACCGTATTGTTTAAAATAATCAACCATCTGTTTGGAACAAAGCTGTAGTAATGGCAACATGTTCTTTAGTCTGTGCGAGCTGAAGACAGGCGTCATCGTGCTTCGGACAGCTTTCCATTCTCCACCCTGATCATACGGAAAATAAAAGCATTATTAGTTTCACTTTTTTTAAAGGAGTTTGCCGAATGTTCTTAGATCATCACCATCATCATCCAAGGTTTTCTCTATCCCAATGCTGGGTACAGGCCTCTCGCTTATCTTGCCATCTTCCTCGGTCCTATGCCAATCGAGTCCAGGTTCGACCCACACCCACTATTGGTACTATATCATCGATCCATCTTGCAGCTGGACGTCCTACACTCCGCTTATCTTGCATCAGCATTCAGCCACCATTCCGGCAAAACCTTACTCCATCTGTCCACTTCGCATAGCAACATGTCCTGTCTTAGATTACTCAAGAAAAACTGTACGTCTTTTTTATACTAAGTAGATATACCACCAACTTGCAAACAAAACCATGATTGCCACCCAAACCAAATGTGTGTGCAATATTTCGGCTCAATCGTTTTTTATGGATAACTGGTTTAATTGAATTTTTTTTTATTAATGATTATACTTAATTATCGTATAACGTGGCATAATGACACTGGAGACATTTTTTTTTAAATTTCCTTATTGTACCTCAGAAATAAGTTTATAAAAGAAAATTGTAACTTTGTTCAGGAATTTATTAACCAGACCTACTTCAATTAAATTAAAATTTTGTTTGAGGACTTACTGAGTTCGGTTTTTAACCGACTTCAAAAAGGAGAAGGTTCTCAATTCAACTGTTAGCGATAAGGCCGCCAGTTGTTACACTAGTTTTTAAATAACTTATCTTGATTGTAAATTTCTAAGGTGTGTACAATAAAGAGTTTATCTATCTATCTATCTATCTATCTGTATGTTTTTTTCGTATTTTGATAAGCGATTACTTCGTCAATTAATCATGATTGGATTTCGATGATACTTTTTCGTTTGATAGGTCATACTTCAGAGGTGGACATAGAAATGTCATCATAATCAGTTCAGTAGTTTGATTTTTAAAAGAATATTACGTATTTGGTTGTTTCCGTTTTTACTAAACTATAAATTATAATTTTGTATATTATGTAAAAAAATAAAAAAAACTTTAAATATGTACATTAACTTGCCTTTAAATTGAGTAGTGATCTGCTCAAATACCGAGGCTCCTTGCTGTTCAAGGAGTTTCTGTCGGTGAAGTAGTCGAAGTCGCGAATCATAATTGCCTTTAAAAGATCGGAATCCAGAACGTAAAGGAGGGGTCGCCTTCCTTCAAATACACCTGAAAAAAGTTACATACTTATACTATTATCTATTTATTTACTTATACTATTATTTATTTATTTGTCTTGTCTCATTATTTTTATGGATGTGACATTTGATCCTTATGGTTACGATGTCATAAGGTCGGATATCCCATGTTTGATGAATGGGATATCCGACATCCAAATTTATGATTCTGATATAGAGAATAATTTCTTGTTTTTTTAAAGCTGCGGTACGAAGCACATCGTTGGGCGATGATTTTTACTAGAGATTCGAAACCGTGCCCGTCGGCATGAAAGTCTATCGCTCAAGCGACTGACCATTCTGCCTTCCTTTAAATTTAAAATATAGTAAGCCATATTTAGCAGAATTATATATTGATCCCTAACGAGCAGTCCATGGTGCTATGGATAATTTTCAAATAAAAAAAACTAAAATGTAACTATAGTGACTGACTACATGCGCGGCTCACATTAAGGCTGTTCGGCGGCGTTTATAATTTGATGCAAAGCAAGAAACTATAAAGTATATAAAGCGAGAAACCTGTTCATGATTTAATTAAAATACGACTTAAAACATAATTACATTTTAGAAGTTTTTATCGCATTTAATTTATCCGATTTAAACAATATTTTTTAGAAAACTACCAGATGACTTAAAAATACCGAGACCTCGCGAGATCTTGATTTTGCGATCTTGACTCGAGATTGCAATCCCTAATTAGTACACTTTTCTTTAATACAAGAATTTTAAAAGGAGATTGCAGATTAAGAATATAAGATTATATAGTTTGGGCTAGATGGTGTTGTGTGAAATGTCCACAAATATTTATTATTATTATTATTAATAATATGTTATTCATGATATTATGAATATCAGAAGATAATGAAACAACAAATAGAAAAGTTATGAATTTTAAAATGTAGAGGCAATAGTATGTCACAAAAAACATTTTGTTTGTAAATGTTTATGTATGTGAGTACATGAAAATATGGCACATAATTCTCTGCACTACAGAGTCCTTAATAACAAAGATTTCTTTTGAAATTTTGTTATACAGTACTAGTAGCTTTAGCTACATAGGATGTCCATAAAGTGTAATTTCTACATATAATCGATGAATATTACCTGTTATTGTCTGTATACCTTCCCAGGTAGAAACTAGAGCTCTCTGTCTTATGTAAGATCTATGTATACCTATCTATGTGTATATACCTAGTTTCACGGACTAATAAAGAATTGAATTGAATTGAATTGAATATTGATTTCTACTCCATTATTCAATTTTAATAATTTTACTAATTGAAAAATGGAAGAGGTTCTCAATTTGTCACTATTTTTTATTCATTAATATTCACGCATTACTTGTTTTTAATAAACTGATTTTAATGATTCTTTTTGCATTGGGATAAGCTGCCAAGTGATCCCATTTAAATTTCATTGATATTACACCTTGGACTTTTTTATTCGAGAGTACTTTACTTTTGATTACTAAATCGTCTAATCAAGTGATTGTTGCGAACTACAATGGAGGGCATGATGGCGATGTCTAGAAGGAATATATATTTTCACTCACGATTTGAAGACACTCAGATTATAATTCATAGAAATCAGTTTTCTGTTATGTTATGTATGTGTAAGTGTTTAATTAATGGTTACAATTGATTATTTCACAACATAATTGTTTATTGTATGCAAATTCAATCTACATTGGTCAATAGTAAATTGATTTAATTAATGATTGATGGAAGTATATTTTTTGCCTATCAATTGAAAATCAGTATATTGACTGTTGATCAAATTCTGTTTGGAGAATGGCTGTATGCTATGGACATAACTTTTTACTATACAAAGTTTGCAAATAGAGTTGCTTAATATCAGTCATTAGCGGTCAAGCGCAAGCCTATTTTCGAATAAAAAAAAGTTAAGAATAAAAAATCTGAAAAATTAAAAGATTTAGGAAAATTGAAAAACTTTTTTCATTGTGGCATTTTTGAATGAATTCAAGAGGAAGCTAAACTAGCAGAACACATCTGCTGAATTCTGTTGTAGTAATTAACTTATTATAACTGTGGTATAAACTACAAGAGTTAAAAATATTAACTCCAGGATGGAAGTGTCAAAGGGCATGTGACACTAGTAGTATTTAGTGAAAGTGCAGCACATCTCTCAACACTTAGGCACCAATGCCAATGTTGCTTTTCATTCTGGTGCTCTCGTACACAGGCACAGCATCATACCTTTTGTATGGGAGCTTCAGCTTGAAGACTAATTTCCTATGTCAAAATGATTTCATCACAATAACAAATATTTACTTAACCCCCACTGAACAATATCCATCAGTTCCATCACCCATTCACACTCATTTACTGTACTTTTTAATAACCTCATGGTTAAAACACCCTTAGCTTTGGCCCCACTAACGCCTACCAAAAACAAGGCATATTCCCAAATGTAATTTAAATATAACATGGTATGTTTATAACTAATTTTTTTTTGTTTTAATATACCTACTATGTTAAAAAGCAACTTAAAATCTAATAAAATAAGTCTATATCGAGATTAACCAATTTAACTTACCCCCATATCGTTTTCCTTTGAAATTATTATAAATATCCAATTGATAGTCATGGAAAGATCTTGATGCTGTTATTCTTGGTCCTAAGTTACCCAACAATATAACAGGTTTCATGTAAGGTATTCCTTTCTTTTTGAAGAAATCGAAAGTAGCAGTATAATAAAAATAAAACGCGAAAATAGCTGTGAGAATTAAAATCAACTTCCAATCATCTGCTATCATCAACAATATATTTTTTGTTCCACCGGATAGTTCCATTGTAACTGTTTAGAATATTTTTTGTAACAATTATATTTTATTTTCAAGCCTTCGCTACTCCACGAACGTTTACACCGACACCAGCTAACTTTATGCCTGAGATTTCACGAATTCACGATGTTCCCTTTCGATTATATAGATAGTGGCGCGTAAGTAGGTGCACTTTTGGACGTTTAGTTTTCATTGAATATTAAGAACTTTGCCTCAGGGGACTCACTCAAGCAAAGAGTACTATAATATAACGCACTCAAGTTTAATGAAGTTTATGACAAATTTAATAAATTTAGACAAGAAATATTTTTCAATTTTAATGTTTTTGTTTTGTTTTGGTTTCTTGACCTTGACATTCAACATCGTTTGACGCAGGGTTCTTCTTCTTCTTCTTTTTTGTATTGGACCCGCATTAAAGCATTTGCCAGTGTCTTGAATAAAACAAGTTGTAAATATTCTAATCTAGTCACAATCTAAGTCACGTATACAGTCAATTTATAAGTCGAGTCCTGCTTCAGTAAAGTGGTGGCGACTTTACTAGAAGCTTCTATAGAGTTTTGCCGACAACGTAAAATCACACATTTCACTTGCCCACACTCAAGCACTTGATCGAACATTGATCGAACACTTACGGCCTTACCGGAAAAAGTTTTTAAAAATTTAGCCCTAATGGTTAGCGAAAATCTCACCGAAAAACGCTTCGGAAAGTTATAAATATGTCTAGCATATGCTAACTAGCTGTCAAATTTAAACAACGTCGGGAGGTTGTTTAAATCGCTAAAAGCCATTAAGGCGGCTTTTTCCCAGCTGTTATGTGCCAAATTGTGTTAGTACTTAACCTAGCGCAAATATTTGAACTTTTTTCTTCAAACATTTTCGAAGCGAAGTCGATAAACTACTACAATTCAGTCTTTGAGGATAAGAAGAAAACTTTAGAAGATTAGAAATACTCCATTTCAAGACCTTACCGACGACGAATTTCGTCTGAGGCATCGCTCCAGAAAATATACTATAAGCTGTAATTTATAGGAAGTCTCATCGATAATACCGGTTACCCATATATCTCTCATCTCATAACACCGGTTCAGAAACCTAACACTGAAGAAGTGGAACGTTTTAAGCAATGAACACACAAATGTTTTTGATATAATTGATTTGGTATCTTGAAGCAAAGATTCAGAATATTAGAAGGGGTAATTATGACACATACTTGTGTCATGTGTACCCCAATGAAAGAGCTACCTACGCCACTATCAAAGGTACAATTGTCCCAAGTCACCTGTCCTGTGCTCCATAATAGGTATAGCAATTAGGTATTCATAAAGATGAAACAGGTGTGTAGGTATCTCTTGAATATCTGATTGAACACGTTAAATTTAGAAAACTCAAAAACCCCCAAAGAAATAAAAAACAGGCCGATTTCAATAAAACAGAGCTAAGAACATACTCGATTAAATTCTCTTAGAAACAAAAAAACTAGATTAAAATCTATCCATCTGTTTGAGAGTTGCGATGCCACATGAAAGACAGATATACACATCTTACTTAGAACACTCGGTACTCCTTTTTTTGGGTCAAGGGTTATTTCCATTTTACCTACTGTAAGCTAAAAAAAGGTTACTTTCCAAGTGTTGTATGCTACTTCAAAAAAATGGTACCTCACTCCAACAAGCTCGTTGCCTCACTCACAGAAAAACCTCTTTTTACAGTTGGGTATATTGGTTTTCTTTCAATTATACCTATTACTATATTTATTCTTAGGTGCAGTGCCTCTGGATTATGAAGAAGTTGGCAGTGGTACAGAATCTTCTATAATAATCGATGACTTTGATACAACAGTTACCTAGGAAATAATTTAAAATAAGTAATATTGTAAAACTGAATAACTCAGAGTTTCTTTTATTTTCACAGATAAATTCCTGAACTGATTGTTATAAAATCTGGTACAGAGATAGTGTAGAATCTTAGAAAGGACATAGGCTATAATATATATTAACAAACTGTGGACCACAGCTGGTATCAAATGGTTATTATATGCATATACAATGTTTGCTCATTACCCTGATAGAAATCAAGCTCTGCCCTGTTACTGGAAACCCTATCTTTTACCCAACTGTCCAAGAATACAGAAAATAATAATGTAAATAAATGAAAAATAATAATGAGAAAATTTACAGGTAACATTTGTTTTTGTATTATGTACTAGAGCCTAACTGATATTTGGTGTAAGGAGTGTTGTTAGATTTACTTTTATTTATTTGAGTTTCATAGGCTATATTTTTTATTTATAAAATATCTACATGATTTAAAAAATATAATAATAAACTAATAATTTTTTGGTAATTGTATGACCGAACTAGCTGGCTATACATAAGTGTATAGAATTAATTAACAAATTAAGTTTGTTGATGGTGTTTACTTTAGGCACATTTTGTAAAAAGTGTCTTTAATTTAGTAATATCATTTAAATTTACTGAAACTTTTGTCAAAATCAAAATTTATTTATTTACATAATTATATTTTAAAAAAGAAATAAATATGTGAACATGTACTTTTGTATTCTTTAATGTATGCTTTGATAACCACAATAAAACTGTTTACAAACATGAATAAGTGTAATTTTTTCATTATGAGTATTCCAAGCATGCGAACAGTAAGCTTAAATTCTCCTTTCATCACCAGGACTGCAATAGTAGTATGCTTCTTGAGTATGTTTTCACGGATATATAATAGTCTTTAAATCATATCCATGCGTTTCTCTCATTTGTCATGTTGCATTCATGGACTGTTTTCTTGATTGTGAGTACTGGACACAGCACTGTCTATGATTCTCCGTACGAATTTGAAATAATGACAAGATACTGAAAACAAAAATCTATACATTGTCATATTATTCCGTTTGTTAAAAGATTACCAATAAAAATGTATTTAGTGTTCGCCATGCTTTTCCATGCTAAATAAACCCTAACAAATTGGTAGCAGAGCGTGGTTTCGTGGCTATACGACTATCTACTAAATAAAAGGTAAAAATATGGCATCGACGAGTTACCGAAATATCGAACCATTGACCAAGTCAAATTACGATACTTGGTGCCTACAAGCGCAAGCCGTCCTGATTAAAAACGACTATTGGGATATTGTAAGTGGCACGAAAATATTGTCATCAACTGCGGCGGCGGCGGAAAAATCTGCGTTCGAAAAGGAAGACCTCAAGGCAAGAGCTGAAATTTTACTTTTGCTGTCACCTTCCGAACTAAAGCAAATAAAAACATGCACGTCGTCGAAATCTGTATGGGACAAACTTAAAGCTACATACCAAAGCACTGGGCCTGCACGTAAGGCAACCTTATTGAAACAGCTAGTTCTCAAACGTATGACAGCTGATGAGGACATCCGTGATCACCTAAATAATTTCATGGATATGGTCGATAAACTCGCGGATATGGACATAAAAATACGACCAGAACTGCTCAGTATAATGCTGCTCTACAGTTTGCCAACGTCATTCGAAAACTTCCGAATAGCCATCGAGTCAAGAGACACACTGCCAAATCCTGACGACCTGAAAGTAAAAATTCTTGAAGAATACCAGGCCAGGAGCGGTAAAGAAGCACCTGAGAGTAGTGAAGCATACCACTTCAAGAAAAATAAGTTGAAGTTGTACTGCAAGAACTGCAAGAAGAAGGGCCATACTACCGAGGCATGCTGGGGAAAGAAGGATCGCTCAAATGAGAAGCCTAACAGAAGCCAACCAAGAAACTTCAACGTCTGCCTGAGTACTGCGAATTCAAGCACCAATAAAAACACGTGGTGCTTAGATAGTGGCTGCTCATCCCATATGTGCGGCGACAAGACAATGTTTTCGGCTCTGACCCCTGAAAATGGAACCCTAAAGTTGGCATCAAATAAATATACGAGCAAAATTGAAGGAAAAGGAAAAGTTACAGTCAGCCAAGAAAAAATAGATTACAACTTCAATGACACTTTATTCGTTCCTGATGTGTCAGTCAATCTACTGTCAGTGAGCAAAATAGCTGACAGAGGACACAAAGTCATTTTTGAAAAAGACAAAGCCTACATCGTAGAAAAAAGTGGCGAGGTGTCACTGACAGCACAGAGAAAAGACGGTCTATACTACTTCGAATTTGAGAAGAAAGAAGTGTCAAACTACACCCGAAATGGAAATGGCTGCGACTTAATGGAATGGCATAAAAAACTAGGCCATATAAATGAAAGGGATCTAAAGAAGATGGCTCAAGACAACCTTATGTATGGAATGAAACCGACTGATGAAAAATTAGAAGCGTGTGAAACCTGCATAAAGGGCAAGCTGTCAAGATTACCATTCGCGCGACACGAAGGCCTCTACACAACGGAAAAGCTAGAAATTATTCATAGCGACGTATGTGGACCTTTCGAGTGCGAAACGTTAGCGGGATCGAGATATTACGTGACATTCATAGACGACTTCACTCGATACTGCCACGTCTACTTCATCAAAAAGAAAAGTGACGTTTTCAACACGTTTAAGCAATATAAAAGCGAAGTCGAGACGTTCCACAACAAAAAGATAAAACACCTGCAGACTGACAACGGCACTGAATATCGCAACAAAGAATTTGACGATTTCCTCAAGCTCCATGGCATCCAAAGAAGATTAACCACAGTGTATACCCCGCAACAAAATGGGATAAGCGAGAGGAAGAACAGATCTTTGCTAGAAAAAGCCAGATGCCTGTTGATCGAAGCAAACGCACCCAAAAAGCTCTGGGCAGAAGCGGTACATACGGCCAATTACCTCATCAACCGTAGCCCTTCGAAAGCGTTAAACGGCGACATACCATTCACCAAATGGGTCGACCGAACACCGTCTGGAAATCATCTTCACGTTTTTGGCAGAAAAACCTTTGTCCTGAGAAAGAACAGACGAGGAAAGCTGACTCAGCAAGCCAAAGAGGGCGTATTCATGGGATACTCGTTGACCACAAAAGGATACAGAGTATACATACCTGAAGATGATGATGTGGTGATAAGCAGGGACATCAAGGTTATAGATCAGATGTACTTCAAAGAAAAAGACACGGATTATGAAGACCTTGTACACGAAGACGAACGCCATCACTCGAACACACCTAAAAAAAAAAATAAAAAAAAAAAAAAAAAAACTATACATTGTCATATTATTCCGTTTTGTTAAAAGATTACCAATAAAATGTATTTAGTGTTCGCCATGCTTTTCCATGCTAAATAAACCCTAACAATTACAGAGAAGAAAAATGACACCATGAACAATGAAATTCAACATCCAGAAAACTTACCTCTAGAACCTGACGACTCAGACGAAAACGAATCATTCGACGACGCATCGGAAATTCCTGAGAATGGGAGGCCACAAAGAGAGAGGCACCCACCTGCATGGACTAGAGATTACGTACTAGATGAGACTGAAGAAAGTCAAGAAAGTCTTTTACTCAACGAAATTACTTACCTGTCTGACGGAAATGATGATGAGAACGACGAGTACTGGCATGATGCCATAAAAGCAGAAATAAGAGCACATGTAAAAAACGGAACCTGGAAAGTCGAAAAGAAAGTTGAAAATGTGAAAGTCGTAGACTACAAGATGGTTCTGAGAAACAAAGTTGGACCAGATGACAGCATCACCAGAAAAGCCAGACTTGTAGCACGAGGCTTTACACAGCGACCAGGCATCGATTACAATGACACTTACGCACCCGTCGCGAAACTAAGCTCGATCAGATCTGTCATCGGAGTAGCTGTGGAAGAAGGGTTAAATCTGAACCAAATGGATGTCACAACCGCGTACCTAAATGGTGAACTGGAAGAAAATATCGTGATGAAATACCCTGATTACCTAGAAGAATACCTGACAGAGATTATGGTCGAAGAAAGAACAAAAGAAGATTTAACTATATACAATAAAACAGTTGAAATGCTGAGAGACATAAAGAACAACCCAAAAGAGAAGGTTTGCCGTCTCATTAAAGCACTTTACGGACTCAAGCAGGCAGGGAGGCAATGGTACAAGAAGCTCGACACAGAACTAAAACACATCGGTTTCAGAGCATCAGAAGCTGACCCATGTGTATACCTACTAGAGAAAAGAGGAGTTAAAATTATAATAGTTATCTATGTCGATGACCTATTGATTGCCTACTCGTGTCCTAGAAAACTTAAAGAAGTCAAAGACATGCTTAATTCAAAATTCGAACTAAAAGTCTTGGGAAGACCAAAACGACTCATCGGTATAGATTTAACACTTAATAAGGATGGAATTAAAATTTACCAACAGAAGTTTATAGAAGACAGTCTAAAGAAATTCAAAATGGAAGACTGCAAAACTACATCAACACCAATGGAGCCAGGCCTCAAACTTGAAAGATGTAGAAGAGATGAAAGTCAACATCTTAATCTTCCGTATAAAAATTTAATAGGTACGCTTATGTATCTTGCAGTGGCGACACGTCCTGATATTATGTTTGCTATAAGCTACCTATCACAGTTTAATGACTGTTACAAGGAAGAGCACTTTAAGTGCGCCAAAAGAGTACTTCGATACCTCAAAGCGACAAAGAATGTTGGCTTGACATTCACGAAGACCGGCCAAGACATGTACGGTATGGCTGATGCGGATTGGGGCTCCTGTAAGCTTGACCGAAAATCATTTTCAGGCTATTGCTTCAAATATGCTGGCACGGCTATAAGCTGGATGTCGAAAAAACAAAAGAGCGTCGCCCTTTCGACAGCAGAAGCGGAATACGTCGCTTTAACCGAAGCTGCAAAAGAGGCGATACATTTGAAAAGTCTGTTCAAAGATTTAGGAGCTGACTACGAACAAGTTGTCGTCTTAACAGACAATCAAGCAGCCCTCAAATTGAGCAAAAATTCAATGGTGACGTCGAAGTCAAAACATATATGTAGATTTGAAAATGCACTTCATTAGGAACTGTATCCAAGAAAGAGCAATCGACGTCAAGTATCTGCGAACCGAAGACATGGAGGCAGACCTGCTAACCAAGGCTTTAGCTGGTCCGCGGTTGATGAAGTTGCGGAGCAGCCTGGGACTGTCCTGATCATCACAATAGTGCCGTGAAGAGGAGTGTGAGTACTGGACACAGCACTGTCTATGATTCTCCGTACGAATTTGAAATAATGACAAGGTACTGAAAACAAAAATCTATACATTGTCATATTATTCAGTTTGTTAAAAGATTACCAATAAAAATGTATTTAGTGTTCGCCATGCTTTTCCATGCTAAATAAACCCTAACATTGATGCATAATTGCCTCTCTATATTTTATCTACTTCATTATCATGTCATGGCATGGATTATCATGCCATAGCATGGAATGCAGCACTTTTAGTTAATATCTGTAAAAACGTAATGCATTAGAAATATTGATACTAGTTACAGCTATTTTTTTAGCATAGTTGGTGTTAGTAGATCCATTTTTATTCTCTTACATCCACCTCCTATAAAAATAACATGTTAGTATATACTAACATGTTATTTTTCAAACCCCGAACCCTGTGGCTCCTGCATTCAACTAATATTAGTTGAATGCAGAAGCCACAGAATTCGGGAACAATTTGCAATGCCCAATGCCCTTTAAATCTCTGATATTATAAAAGCGAAAGTTCTGTCTATCGTCTGTCTGTTACCGCTACCGGATCAATCATTATGAAATTCGGCTCAGAGATTCTTTAGGACCTGGAGAAGGACATAGGCTATATTTTATCATCATCACCGTGTTTTGTCAGCGCTCAACTTCGTCTAAATCTAAACCAGCATAGCAAACCTCGATATTCACACAACAAAACTTTTCCTCTTCCGTCGAATTTGAGAACGATTTTTCTTTGTTTACTTCATTTTGGAATAAAAAGCTTCAACTTATTACTTGTGATTCATATGAATACAACTCTGCCTGAAAGAAATAAACCTAAACTCTGGGAAACGGGGAATTAATTATTTTCATGATATGTTTTCGCGATACGGAATTAACAGTTATACGTCATATGACAATGACATTTCACTGTACCTGACGTCAAATTGATAACTTTGATAAGATTTCCTTCCGATATCGTTCTTTATTCGATTATTCTAACCATAATCTCTACTGACCGAATGTATTTTGTTTCTCTGTGCGTCTTCTACGTATTATACGTCTAACCAGATGTGTATCGGTTTTTTCGGTGAAAAAAAGTTAGCCACTGCATAAGAGTTTAAACATCAGTTAAGAGGTTATTAGACTTTACTAAATTCAGTCGTCTAAATGATTCAGTTACTAAATTCAGACAAATGCAATCGCATTTAGGAAGGTAGGTTTCTAAATTTAGGAAAAAGTACGGCTACTGACTCACTAAATCATTTAGGAACCTAATTAGAATCGAATTTAGGAAGGTGCGATCGCGTTTAGTCGCTTCAGTCGGTGCGCAGCACTTCGCGCGTGTGGATGTGTCGCTTGTTGTGAGAGAGTGCGAGTGTTCGATAATGGCTACGAAAGAAAAATAAATTTTAGGCCATATAATCGAACTTAATAAAGACATGCCATATCTATGGAACAAAAATGATAAAAATTACATGAATAAAAATATTAGAAGTGAAGGTTTCGAAGTGCTTCTCAGCATATACAAAAATATCAATAAGGATGCTACAGTAAAAACGTTAAAGAAGAAAATAGATAATTTAAAAACCAATTACTTGAACGAATTGAAGAAGGTAAGTTTTAACGTTGCTTTTATATATTATTTCAAAGAAAGGGGGAAATAATAGGTTATACCTACAGTACGGCCGATGGATCTAGGCCGGCGTGAAGTTCGTACAATGGCTGCGCAGTTAGCATTTTTAGCGGCGGTGACGGTGTGTTGTAAACACTGTACATGCGCAGTAACTTTAAATGCCTATGTTCACGCCGGCCTAGATCCATCGGCCGTACTGTACTGTACTTAGTACACTACCTATATTGTATATAATTATTTTAAAGGTCAAGGCGTCAAAACACACCTGTGCAGGGAGTGAAGATGTATATGTACCAACAATATGGTATTATGACAACTTCAGTTTTCTGGAAACTACCACAGAATCATGCCGTTCAACCAGGGACACAATAGAAGATGAGGTATATTTTATTTTAATTATTTATTAAATAGTAGGTACAGCATTTATCATTTTATCTTGAAACGCAACTCTGCCAACTGAGTTGAAATAATTCATGAATGTGTTTCGAACTTGGTTTCCTTCTTCATTACGCTGACTTTTACTTGTGTTCTTTAACGAAGTCAATCCATCAGTATGTTTTCGCCAATCCCCTTGACATATTGAGGCTTGTGAAGTATTTTCATGATCTATACATTTTATGGTTATATAACCTGGCTCCCGTTTTCTCAAATAATTGTGTAAAGCACAACATGCCATTACCACGGCATCTACGTTGGAGAGATCTAGACTGAGGGGTCTCCGTAGTACTCTAAAACGCGAAGCCAATATGCCGAAGGCATTCTCCACCACTCTACGGGCTCTACTTAAGCGATAGTTAAATATTCTTCTTTCACGGCTAATACCCTTAATCGGATATGGTTTCATGAAATGTTTGTTAATGGAAAAAGCACTATCCCCGATCAGAACATATGGAGCATGTGTTTCTGTGCCTGATAGTGGAGAAGTTAAATTATATGGACCCTGTCTTTGGCCCTAGGCTGTTGTCTAAAACAAAGAGGCTAATTCAGCGTGTCCAGAATGCCTGTGCTAGGTTCTGTTTTGATATCCCTGCGAGAGCCCATGTTACTCCTTTCTTAAACAAGCATGTGCAGCTAAAACTACTACATCGTCGTAAACTTCACCTGGCGTGTCTCATGTTTGGAGTGGTCAAATATAAGGCGCCAAAATATTTGTACGAAAAGTTGTCGTGGAAGTGCAGTCGTAAGCCTGTCCGTCAATGTTCATTACAACTTTTTACTGAGAGGTGTGGCTCTGCTGTCTTCCGAGGTAGCTTTCGCTACGCTGCATCCAAGTGCTGGAACAATATCCCTCCTCCGATACGTAACCTGCAAAATGTAAACAGTTTTAGGTTAAAATTGAAAAAGTTTCTCTTTGATCACCAAAAAAGCGAAGAGCTACTTAGAAGTGACACAAGCGCTATTTAATTTTATTATTGAGTATTGGTTAAACTTACCTACGGTCTTAGAACGGTTATCGGTAGTAATAACCTTTTGGAGCTTCAGTTTCATTATTATTATATATTTTTTTGTAGTACAGGGGCAGTTTATTCTTTTTACTGCACTATGATGCTCACAATATATGTAGTCTCACAAATTATATTACTGTTTTTATACTCCATTTGTATTTTATATTGATCTTATCTTCAAAATTGTGTTGTAAAATATTTATCTGTTTGTTGCGAATGTCAGTCAGTGTCATCATGCCATTGGACGTCATTGTCAGTTGCACGGTATGACAACTGCGCTGACATTCATCTATTGTTTTTTCTTACATTTTTGGTTTTAAATATTTAAAGATAATAATGAACAAATACCTTTGTGTTTGATTGTATATGTATGTTTATTAAGCTTATCTATACGTAACAAGTATGATATGTTGAATACGTAATAAGTGTTATTTTTAAGTGTTTTCTCGTGTGTGGCGTCGCCTACTGGTTCCAGCGGAAGACCAGCGCTGGTTGTTTACAACTAGCATTATGCTGAGCTGGGGCCGGATTGTGACAAAAACATAATTTTGTGACCTATTTTGTGTGTATGATTTTTTATTTTCTGTGTGTTTTTGTTACAATAAAATTATGTCTATGTCTATGTATGTCTATGTAAGATGGTGGCAAATTCAAACAACCATTAACTAATTTTTGATGGAACTTTGTAGATTCAAATACAGCCGCATCATTAACGGAGCCATTGGTACCAGTTTGGACGTACATGAATTCATAATTCGCATTGACAACAGCAAACAATATTACGCTGAAAAATCCTTTATAGTTGTAAAATAGAGAACCACTTCCGGGTGGTTTTTCGATGCCAACATGTTTACCATCGCAAGCTCCAATACAGTGATTGAAGTTCCATTTATCTTCGAATTCAGCTGCTACTTGTATCCATTCTGATTCTGTTTGCGGCAACTGAAAAATAATTATATAATTTATTTATTTTCAGGATTCATCATTATCTTGCGCAGAAGATACTCAGACTCAAATGACAAATACTACCAATAATCAAAATATGTTTAAGAAAAAAAAGAAAGAAGCACCTTTAAAACAACAACAGGACATTCTTGACAAAGCTTCTGGATTAATGAACACGAAGGAAGAAGACTGGGAAATCCTTGGAAGATCAATTGGAATGCAAATGAGAGATTTGAATCAACGGCAACATATTATAGCCCGGAAATTAATATCAGATGTGATATTTTATGCTACTTTAAACAAGTTGTCTGAAGAATCATTTGTAGGTGTAACCACAAATAACTATCAATCTAAGGCTTCATACCCATGGTTCACACCTTCACGATCATCGTCTTCCCAGAGTGAATTTCATCGTCCTGTTAGAACATCATCACCATACCAGTCCCCGTATCCATCATCATCTACACAGTACCGTACCCAATCACCAAATTCTCCCCTTTGTAACTTACCACCTCAGCAAAAAATACAGTCCTCGCATTCTTCACCACCACTACCAACACAACACCACAGCCAACCTTCAAATTCTCGTCATAACTTACCACTTCAGCAACAAATACAGTCCTCTCACCTTTCACAATCACCAGAGTACCACAGCCAATCTTCGAATTCTCTTCATACTTTACCACAGCTACAAATACAGTCTTCTCCTATCATGGAATATACAATTCAAGTCCCACACCCCTCAGATCCTTTACCATCTGTACAACTTCATATCCCCTCCCCTCCTCTACATTCAACTACGTTGGAGGAGACAATTGATAGATCTCTGCTGATTGAAGGCAATGGGAACATAATGAAAGACTTTTTAATTTTTGGTAAAAATAACAAAAATATCTAAAAAAAAATGTGCACCTTAAATAAACCTTTTATGACAAAAAGTACTTTTATTTACTTACCTTTATATAATGTTCCAAACATGTATAAATAGCCGAACAGGTTTCAGGGATAATTATTGACAGCATGGGTTGAGATATTAAAGAACTGTATTTCAAATCTTGGTATGAATTCCCTGTTGCAAGAAATCGTAATGTTACTGCCAATCTTTGTTTTGCACTAATACTGTCTCTTAAGATAGTATTTTGTTTTTGTATATATGGTGTCACAAGATTAAGTAAAATATCGAACGATTTTGAATCCATTCGTAGATAATTTCTGAAGTCTGCCGGTTCTAAAACACTCATTATATTCATGTTTGATAACTTGTCGCGCAGTAATAAATATTCCTTGACCCACGTTTTTCTTTTTTTTGATTGAGCCAACAGCCATAGCCACGGCGAGGCCAATTTTTTGATTTTTGGACAGCACTGGAGCCATTGTATTTATAGTAGTAAAACGTCCGCCTTTGTTGCGTTTCAGCAGGCAACTGATTTAGAATCTATATTTAGAACAGTGTGATTAGAAGCTTCTAATTTCGTTCCTTTTCTGAATTCTGATTTAGGCTACTAAATTTAGTAAAGTCTAATAACCACTTTAGCTAGGATGATGCTAAGCGATTTACAGACAGGTTTTTTTCGGTAAGACCCAAAATGTGCAAGCATGATGCCAACATTAAGCAAAAATAAAAGTTCTTCATTCTCTACTCTACGGTACGTCACTCATTCATTCATCTTCATTCATTCATGGACAGGCGGAAAAGTCACAAGACAAATGGACAAAATATAAATTACGTATTTTCAAATTCATTTAATATTTTAGTCTCAGTCTGCTAAATACACTCATGTTATGTTACATGCCGAAACTTTTAATAGCCATGAACTTATCGATTTTGTGAGAAAACCGCGTGTGAAAGGCTGGTGTCAAAGTACGAATCAACTAATGAATGATGCAGTCTATTTTCTGGACAGGCAGACTGTTATCACGTGCTTTAAGAAATGGACTATCGAATCTTTCCAGTGCTGCTGAATTAAGTGTTAGCAAAAAGCATCCCTATCTTGTATCTGTAGTGTGTGGTTTCCCTAAAGACATTGCCAATGGAAGAACACAAAAAGGACAGTTTGGTGACGACGCATGGTTTTCCACTAATTTCAACAATGCAGATGTTATTGGTGAGAATTTCAATCCATAAAAGTATCCATGTTAGTTATCTTCATTGATAATAAGTAAATAGTGACAAAACTTTTTAAAGGCTAATTGATTATTGTCCTGGCATTAAAAAAAAACATGTCAGTGCTAAAATATATAAAATAAGTATAAATGTGTATTTAAAGAAAAGAGAATATTCAACTGCATAAGAGTATTTTCATATTGTAACCATTACTCTTGATAAGATGAGTACTATTTTTGTGAAAGTTACTGAAGGCCTGTCTCTGTCTGTTTGTTACCTATTCATGGCTGAACCTATCTTAAGAAATCTGGCACAGATTTTTTAGAACCTGGAGCAGGACGTAGGCTACATTTTATCATCACCACCATCACAGATTTTCATCACTATGTGAGTGAAAACGCGAGACGCAGCTAGTAAATACATAATAGGTTGCAAAACATAAGCATGTCTGTGCCTGTGGTTTTATGCACATGGCGATGAAAAATAGTAAGTAGATGAAATGTAGCCTATGCTCTTCCTAAGATCTCAACTCTACCAAGGCTTGACATTAGTTCAGGACCAATCAAGTTGAGACTTTATATTTTTTTAATCAATTAACATAAGTAAGCTTTGTATAAAATACTATGTAAGTATTGAGAACATGCTATTTTGACAAGTTCGAACATTTTGTGTTCTGCATCATCCCGAGCCCCTTGGGCCCAGTCTGATGCTGGTTCTATCTCATATTAAATTATAGTTGTTTTTTAACTGACTTCGAAAAAGGAGGAGGTTATCAATTTGTACCGTATTTTTTTTTTATGTGTGTACATGAATTACTCCGTCATTCGAGAACCAATTTTTGTGTTTCCTTAATTGGTGTATAGAGAAAGCTCCCAAGTTGGTCCCTTAATTATTTTATAAACATCACTATGAGTTTTTCAATAATCTTTAAAAATGAAAAAAAAAAAACATTGTATTCCAGATTAAGTGCGTCAGATTATAGAATCGCAGAGTTCCACCTGGGATCAATGTGCTAGTTCTCGTCCAGTTAGTGGAGTTGTCAAGTTTGGAAAACAATATAAAATATTTAGACTATAGATGCAATTTGCACAAGAAATTATTGCAATATACTCGTCATATACTGTATTTTGATAAAATGTTTTTTTTGTGGTTGTAAGTTTTCTGTTTCTTTTTAATAATTCATATAATGCTCAAAATTGCTGTTTTGCTAGTTTTCGTCCACAAAATTCAGTTCTTGACCACCTATTAGCTAGTTTTCGACCACTCACTTGGAAACTTTGGAATTCAATAGGAAAATATATACTTAGGTACATTTAAAGAAAGTAGGTGATTAACATTTATTATCTTACATTTTAAACATCTGTAATTATTGAAACATCTCTAACACATTCAATCTTTAACATAATTTTGTTGTGTGTTACTTATTTCTTTATGTGGGTACATAATAAACTTTTAGTCTTGGTCGAACCTGAGTTTGATTTGCTGCATGATGACAGCGGTGCTAGTTAATATATTAATTAAACAGTTTTGTTGCTATATAGTAACATTATTCGTCGTAATTAGTGTTGCTATAGTGTTTTGTCGTGTATTATAATGGAACACGCCCGGCCGCCAGCTGAACTGTGTTTAGAAGGCGGGCCGGTGTGCCGAGCGGAATCATGGCGGAAATGGTACAAGCAGTTTTGTTTATTCCTGAAGGCGTCCGGCGTATTCAAGGAGCCGCCGGACGTGCAAGCTAGTTTACTAGTAACTTAATCGGTCCAGAGGGGTACGATGTATACACGACATTCAAGTTTGCCAAGGAGGAAGTGACCTAGATAACCTAGATACGCTCGTCAAGAAATACAATGAACATTTTGAGACAAAACAAAATACAACTATGGCCCGTTTTAAGTTTTTTACACGGAACCAAGAAATTGGAGAATCCATAGATGATTATGTGACGGCATTAAAATTACTGACGCAACATTGCGAGTTCGAACATCTCGAAGAAGGGCTCGTTCGGGACAGAATCGTGTGCGGAGTGCGCGACGGTAAGATTCGAGATCGCTTGCTACGGGCCGACGATCTGACCTTAGCCCGGACGGTGAAAGTCTGTCAGGCCAACGAGATGTCGACGGAAGAACAGCGAGAGATAGAAGGAACCAAGATCGGAAGAGATAGCGCTGGAACGTCTACGATGGTGGTGGATGCCATGACCGCGCGCGGCTGGTGCGGAGGCTCACGCGGCGGCGCGGGCCCGGCCGCCGGCGGTGGTGGCGGCGCAGGCGGTGGCAGGTCGCGCGGACAACGCGCGCAGCTCCCGTGGCGCGCCCCCGCGCAGCGACCGGGACACGCCGGTACCTCGACGGCTACTAGAAAACCATGTTTTGCGTGTGCTAGTTATAATTGTGATGGCAGTAGGTGCCTGGCCAAAACGGCTATGTGTTTTTCGTGCAATGAACGCGGACATTTTAAAAATATGTGTCCAAAATTAAAACGTCGCGTATTTGATATTGAAATTGATGCAGAATATGACAGTGACGAGTTATATTGTATTTCTTCAATATTGGATGAGCGTGACAGTAAGGACTCTAAATGGTATGAAACTTTAATATTATCTCTTAACGGAAAGAAAGAAATTTTTAAGTTAGACTCTGGATCTGATTTAAATGTTATGTCACTTAAAACTTTTATTAAACTCGGCTTTTCAGTAAAACATCTAAATTCTGATTGCACCAGGGCGCAATCATTCTGTGGCAACTGTGTACCCATTGTCGGGTCAACTGATATAGAATGGGTGTTTAAGAAAGTGACTTATAAGTTACATTTTGTAATAGCTGATTTTGATTGTCAAAATGTGCTAGGCAAGTTTGCATGTGAAAGAATGAGAATGATTCAACGTATATTTTTGTTAAATGTCGATGTTTATAAAGATTTATTTCATGGGCTCGGCAAGCTGCCGGGTAAATATAACATTGTTGTCGATAAGCAGGTCCAGCCGTCTGTCTGTCCGGTTAGAAAAATTCCGATGGGAGTACGCGATAAATTATTGCATGAGTTAGTGCGCATGGAGAAAATGGATGTAATCAGGAAGGTGTCGCACCCGACCCCTTGGGTGAATGCTATCGTCGTGGCACCGAAGAAAGATGGGAGTATCCGGGTATGTCTCGACCCGCGGCCGCTGAACCGGCAGTGCGGCGCGCGCACTATCCGCTGCCGACGCTCTCAGAGATCGCGACTCAGTTGGAAGGCGCCACGGTGTTCAGCAAACTTGACGCTCGATCCGGGTTCTGGATGATCCAGCTCGATGACGTCAGTGCGGATCTTTGTACATTCGACACCCCATTCGGGAGATATCAGTTTTTACGATTGCCGTACGGAATTAATTGTGCGTCCGAAGTCTTTCATGCAAAAATCCGTCAATTGATCGAAGATCTGGAGGGTGTCGACTCGTTCGTCGACGACGTAATCGTATGGGGGTCGGATAAGGTCCAACATGATGAGCGTCTTAAAAAATTGTTAGACAGAGCGCGCGAAGTTGGAATCAAATTCAACAAGGAAAAATGTGAATTTCAAGTGAGTCAAGTTCATTACTTAGGACATACTTTTAGCGAACGCGGTATGTCAGTCGATAAAAACAAAATAAAAGCTATTGAGGACATGCCCGAACCCGAAAATAGGCCATCCTTAGAACGTTTTTTAGGAATGGTCAATTATCTATCGAAATTTATTCCGAACTATTCGGATATAGCTACACCCTTGCGAGGGTTACTGAAGAAGGAGAGCGCGTGGGTGTGGGAGGAGACGCACGCGCGGGCAGTGCGCGTGCTGAAGGTGGCCGTGTGCAGCGCGCCCGTGCTGGCGCTGTACTCGGCGCGCGAGCCCATTCTGGTCTCCGTGGATGCGAGCTCGCGTGCCGCGGGCTGCGTGCTGCTGCAGGCCGGCCGCCCGGTCGAGTTCGCCTCCGCTACGCTCACCGAAACGCAGACTATATGATACTATACAGAATATGCTCAAATCGAAAAGGAACTAGCTATCGTGTTTGCATTGGAACGCTTCCATCAATATGTGTACGGTCGGTGTGACGTCACGGTGGAAACAGACCACAAGCCGCTTGAAGCGCTTTTTAAGAAATCGCTCGACTCGATTCCGGCGCGGTTGCAGCGCATGATGCTTCGCATTCAACGATATGATTTCAACGTTGTTTACAAACCCGGCAAATACCTATTCGTAGCCGATGCACTTTCGCGGGCGCCGTCGCCGAATCTAATCACCGGAAAGGTCGAGGAAGAAGTAGAAGAGCAGTCTTGTTTTCTAATCGAGAATGTGAGATTCAGCGACGCGAAAATGTCGTTGATAAAAGATGGTATAGTTAATTATACCGAATGTCAATTGATAATACAATATATATAAGAGTAGGCTGGCCTACTCTAGATAAAGATAGTTTCGAGTACGTTAATGGTGTTATTTTCAAAGACAACTTAGTTTACATTCCTGTAGCTTTACGTTCGGATATGTTGAACCGGATACATGACGGGCACTTGGGCATAGATAGATGCAAACGGCACGCGCGCGAGGTAATGTTCTGGGCGGGCATGTCGCGCGACATCGAAGCGATGGTGCGCTGATGCGTGGTGTGCGCCGAGCGCGCGCCGCGCCCCACCAGGGAGCCGCTCATGCCTCACGCGGTACCTGTGGTGCCGTGGACCAAGTTAGGTTCGGACATCTTTCAATACGCCGGAAAATATTTCCTAATTATGGTAGACTACTTTTCTAATTTTATAGAAGTCAACCCGTTAACCAACATAGGGTCTAAGGCGGTGATTGCCGCAATGAAAGATCAATTCGCGAGACACGGCATCCCGCAGGAGCTGGTAACGGATAATGGGCCAGCATACTCCTCCAAGATCTTCGCGGAGTTCAGCAGACAATGGGAATTTCGACACACTACGACTTTTCCCAATTACGCCCAATCGAATGGTTTAAGCGAGAGAAGCGTGCAAACCGTAAAAAATATATTAATAAAATCGATATCCTCAGGAGGCGATTTTTATCTAGTCCCACTGAACCATCGAGCGACTCCTCGGGATGGAGTCAGCTCACCGGCGGAGCTACTGTTGGGCCGCAGACTCAACACTAGGCTTCCGGCTCACGCAGACAAACTAAAACCGAGTCGAGACAACGATGTGGACTACGCCAACATGATGAGCAAGCGGCAAGCGTACAATGCTCATTACGACAAGAAGTCGAGAGCGCTGCCCGAGCTCGAGCCGGGGCAGCCTGTAATCATGGTGGACGAAGAACGCAGGAAGCACGCGCGAGTTGTGGTGCGCGCCCCTCATCCGCGCTCTTACTTCGTGGCCGACACCTCTGGCAGGCGCTATAGGAGAAATAGACGCCACCTAATAAAGTCTGAAAATACAAGCCCGGAAACATCTAGTACCCCGCTAAATGCGCAGGACAGTGGTGATGAGGATGAAGTATGGTCGAGTCCGAAAGTTCCAAGCTACGATGACATCCCGAGCGACGATGAGCAGTCCGACCCGGGAGCCGTGGCGCCTGGCACCTCCCTCGTACCCGTTACTCACGATCCCTATACTATCCAACGAACCCGCAGACAGGCGGCAGACAAAGCTCGCAAAAAAGTAGCCGATGTATTTAAAAAATAGCTCTTGCATTTATTGTATAATCTTATAAGATATATAACATTTTATTTATGTATTTAATCTATAATCTTTTGATAATTGTTACAATATCTATTCTCCCCATTATCTACTTTTTATTATAAAAAGGGGAAGATCTTCCCGGAAGATGTCGTGTATTACTTATTTATGTATGTGGGTACATAATAAACTTTTAGTCTTGGTCGAACCTGAGTTTGATTTGCTGCATTTTTTTTTACTGAAACTATAAAATTTAGGAAAATTAGTTCGTATTTTACTTAATGTACACTATATTTTTACTTTAATTATAAGTGTATCTATTACAGTAATTAGTTCTTTTATATTATAGTTATATTTAAAAAAAAAGACGTGTGGCACTCGGAGACTGCCGCGGTAAAGCTATTGCATAGCATTTTTTATCAACTTATGTAATTATAATTATTTATTTATTTTATTTATGCAGTATTCCTAACACCCCCCACTCCGACCGGCACAGCGGTGATACTTTTTAGTTTTGCCATCTATCGATGAATAGCAGAACTTTTAATGACTTTTGAAATATCACGCTTGTCTCTTTAGTTCTGCAAATCGCCTCTAGGTGGCATTGGTTGTATCGGCGTTACTGCGTTAGGTTATTTTCGTTACGGAATTTCTGGATTCAGTCTCCACGCTCAAGGCCCGCGATAGAAGCTATGCAATAGCTTAAAAATATAATCTTATTTTCCTTAATATCCTTAATATACACTATATTCATAGATTAATACTTTTATAGCACAGAATTCGCCCTATTACATAGGATTTTATAGTATCACTGGGTAACACTGATTCTTCTGTAACATTGACTCTGTCTTTATTTATTACCTTCTGCAAAACAAAAACAATTTCATATTAGTATATTTCAAATTTTCATGAAATTTCTGCTATAAACCAAATACCGGTCGTAAACTGACATGTTCCCCTAAGCATTTTTAGTTTCCGACTGCATGATTTTCTAATGCGTATTTTATTACGTAATAAAAAAAAGTGGGCGAGAACTGGTAATTAAATAGTATCCGCGCATAAGGTTCAAATTTATAAATTTCATTTACTTGATTTTCACACATTATTAAATAGCGGAAACAACCTTATTGGACCGAGCCAAGCTAGTCTCCGACCACGCGGTCGAAAACTAAATGTTCTAAGAAAATGGTATTTCAGTTCTTGACCACTTAATTTTGTTTCTTTAATAGTGACATTCAAAATAAAAACGATGTTTCCCACATTCTATAGATCATAAACAAGGTCTACAAACAGTAAAAAAAAACAAAATATAAAAAAAAAACAATTAAATACTTACTGTGAAAGTCGCGGTGTGCCACTATTTGTTTTGTAATATTCACGTATCCACAGTTCCACACTGGGTCGATACCAACCGCCAACTGTTGTTTTTTTTTACGAGTTACACATACACATTAGGTTTTGTGTGCTTGTGTGTATATGTGGTTAAGTCTTCAGTCTTGCAAAGATTTTTCTTTTGTTTTAAGATTGTCAGTATTGCTATTTTTAAACGATTTGTAAGAACGATCCATCCGATGGTCGAGAATTGGCTGTGGTCGGCGAACTGGCACATTGACCCTACATGTTTTTCTTTGCAAAAGTGTCAAATATTAAGGATTATCGTATAGACTATCCTATATCTGCATATTTTCTAATCTTCGAAGATGAGTATTTGACATTCAATAACAATTCGCATTCTTGACAAAAGAAAAAAAGAGCGAGTGAAGAGAGGTCTCTTTAAAAAGTTTACAATCGTCAAGGATTTAGTAAGTTGCGTTTGAAGTCAGTTTTTTAATAGAAAAATTATGTAGTATACTTGTTGCAGATTGTTCCTTCACTTCCCATCCAGAATAAACATTTGTCTGATGAGCATAGATGTTTATTCTGTATCTAGGTGTTTTTATGAGAAAATATATATAAGAAAATATTTAAGTAAATATATATAGATAGATAGATGTATAATAATTATCATCAGTTACCTAGTTAGTTAATTCTAAAGGTAGGAAACTGGTTCAGTGAATAAGGTACTTTGTGAATACTTACAAATCCATTTGCCAGCTTGCTTTGCTTTGTTAGATAACTAAAACATACCCAAAAAATGCAGTGTTTTTGTGCAGAATAATAAAAAATGTTGACCTTTCTTTAAAACTCAAAAGTTCTTTATCATAAGATAATATTTAAAATATAAATAAAAGCTTTTTCATCCAATTTAATTTCACATAAAAATTGAATTATATATTAATCATTATAAATTTGCATATTATAAAAAAAAATATGCATTACAGATATGACTTACATCTCATTCTGTAGAAAATATTGAGATTGATAATATTGTTTAAAGTAACTCTTTTTTTCTGTATTCTACCTTTTCACAACTCAATGCATACATTCATAATGACACTTGGTATACACTGCTGTATACAGGTAACTGATATCTTGTAGAAGCACATATTCTAATAGTAGTACTACATCAATTGATACAATCGTCACTTATAATATAGATAATAAACAGAAAAAAAAACCAGACAAGTGCGAGTCAGACTCGCCCACCGAGGGTTCCGTACAAACTAAATAAAAGGTTTTTTTTAAATATATTTTCCTTCATAAACCGAAAAATATACACCGTAAAAATATTTAACACATTCCTTGCTCACCACTCGGATCCGAGTAGGGCTATAGTAGAAGCGCCTCCCACTCGGATCCGACTCGAGCGAGCGAACGTTTGAGGCAGCCCTCATTCCTTGCGTAGAGACACTATTTTTTTGGGATTAAATAAAAAATGACCAGTTTTCGGATTTTTTCCTATATGTGTACTCTAACACAATGCTTCTTGCCAAATTTCAGAGTTCTAGGTCAACGGGAAGTACCCCATAGGTTTTGATTCCTCTGTGAGTGTCGAAATGTGTGTTTTTTACGACATATTCGGCTGTAACTTTTTTTTTACGAAAACTGAGAAATTTTATTTTTCTTTCTGCATCAAGATACTATGGATCTGCGTATATGGTTTTAATTTCAACTCGATACCTTCACGCGTTCCCGAGATAAAGGTCTTGACACCCGGACAGATGGACAACAAAGTGATCCTATAAGGGTTCCGTTTTTTCCTATTGAGGTACGGAACCCAAAAAAATGTCAATTTAATCTATCAGAGTTCCCCTTATGGAGCCCTGCCGAGATGTCCCCATTATACTGAATTAGTCCTGTTTTTAGGGTTCCGTACCCAAAGGGTAAAAACGGGACCCTATTACTAAGACTTCGCTGTCTGTCTGTCTGTCTGTCTCCAGGCTGTATCTCATAAACCATGATAGCTAGAAAGCTGAAATTTTCACAAATGATGTATTTACGTTGCCGCTATAACAACAAATACTAAAAATTAAAAAAAAATTATTAAGGGGGGTCCCCATACAATAAACGTGTTTTTTTTCGGATTTTTTTGCTCAATATTAAAAACGGTAACAGGTAGACTCTTCAAATTTTCACAGAATATTTACTTGTATATAACCTTTCAAAATAAATAATTAAATAACAATAAAGTAAATATTAAAGGGGGCTCCCATACAACAAACGTAATTTTTAAGCAATTTTTACTCGATCTTAATTAACAGGTAGAAACTTGAATATTTGAAAGTAAATATTTAGAAATATATTGACTATAAAAATAAATAACTAATCTAATACATAAAAACTCACAAAATGAAAATAATCCGTGCATCTAAACGCGGTGCGAGCGCCGCGCCGCGGAGTGGTGGTGGCGCGAGCGCGAGGCGGTTGCTAAGCAACGGGCGCGAGCGCGAGGCGGTTGCTAAGCAATGGCCGCGCGGGTAGCGGGGGAGGTAACATCACGGAGCGAGCCATAACCGCGCGTGCGTATTCGCGCGAGCGTCGTCATGCTGCCCGGATGTGTATAGAAAACCTACCTATAAGTTTGCAATTTACTACTTGGAATTTCGTTGATTTCTCGTTATTTTATAAACAGAACTAAACTTTGTAGTATTATAGATGATAGTACGGAACCCTTCGTGCGCGAGTCCGACTCGCACTTGGCCGATTATTTGTGTTCATGTTGCATGGGAGTACGGAAGCCTCGGCGTGCGAGTAAAACTCTTACTTTAACGGATTTATTATTTACTAAACTATATTTATTGTGTTGTGTAGAGTAGGTTTTTGTATCAAAGTATGTGCAGCTCTGTATATTTATTTTTGTTGGTGTCCAGGTGTCGCGGACGGTGTCGGCGGGTGGCGAGCATACGGCATCGACCCTGGGGAGTTCTCCTCCTACCTCATGAAGACGTGCGAGAGACTCGTGAAGATGGGACACTTCAAGCTGTCCGAGCCGGGGGACTTGCTGGCCAAGTCCTACTATGAGCTGTTGGAGCATAAGAAGCCCATTTTAGGTGTGTACCCCTCAATCATATTATACAGTAGATTCAGCGCCACCACTTAAGTTTATCGACGCAGCGCTTCAAACGGATTCCGGCCAATTCTGTGTTCCGGAGAACAAAGTGCAGTGGCAATTTTTGATTTCAACTATAACCCTATGTTGTCTAGTAAAATAAAATTAAAACATGTCTAATCGCCAAGGGATCTTCGTATTCGCTATGGCAGTAGATGTAGAACTCTACCATATTCAAATATCGCCGCGTTCTTGGCTAGCTATTTTTATATTTGAAAAAATATGAAAATAAGTTAAATAATTTATATATAGTTTTTTTTTATACACTATAGATCTACGATTGACCACCAACTCGCCTGATGTTAAGTGACGGTGTGGCGGTGTATTAATATAGTTTATTTACTGATAAATCTTTGCAGCAGATTAGATAATACAAAAGTACCATATCTTCATCTAATCAAGAGATAGCATTATATGCCACCAAAACAACAACACAAGATAAAATATTTGGCCAAGTGCGTGTCGTACCTCGCGCATGGCGAATCTATAAGAATTCCTTTTTTTTCTACGGAACCCTAAAAATGCAGGTATGCGCCGCGAAACCCAGGGGGCAGTGCTTATTGTGTTACACTGATGTAATTTATACATTTTGCATCATTGCTTTATCAACATCTCGTGACCCTACGACACATTTTTAGTTCATATGATGCAGTTTGTAATTAATGTTGTAAAAAACGTCAGTAAATGCAATAAACAAGAGTCGATTATCCTCTTGAGTCGACAAACATCTCACGCCGTTCCATTATTACTGATAACGGAGCACACCAGACAAGTGATATTTTTTCCGTGTATTGTGTATGTTTTACGAGAAGAAATGATAATTGGGTCAATCACCTAATCTCATTTTAAGGTGGAGCTTAACGCGTGCAGCTATCTCCCTCGCGTATCACAACATTTTTAAACATATAAAATCATTGGATAGGGTTATTAGAAAAGTCAGAAATGTTTATTTTATTTAGATAGTAGAAATATAAAATAAAAGTTTTTTTTCAAATATCACTCTTACTGGCGACGAAGTAGTGAAGAAACATATTTTATTAAGAAGATATCAAAGAAACACTGCACAGCCCTTTCTATCCCACTGCTAGGTATCGGCCATCTGCCTCGATCCGTCATCAATCAAATCCAGGCTCGACTTGCGATAGACACCAACCGATGGATATCGTCTATATCGAGATATCGGGGGCCGAATACTTCTCGAATGGAGACCACAAACCGGCAAGCGCGGCGTAGGAACACCAGCCACAAGGTGGACAGAAGATATCGTACAAGTGGCAGGAAGACGCTGGATGCAGGCCGCGTGGCATCCGGGCTTTCTGGAAATCCATGGCTGGCCTATGACCAGCAGTGGACTTCTTGTGGATGAGATGATGATAATGGATATCGTCCATCGATCTTGCAACTATACGTCGTCGACCTACGCTCCACTTCCCTTGTTTCTTGCCCACAAGCTAAATAAATTTGAATTTCGCCACCACTAGATTACAACCTTACTCCACTTGTCGTCACTGCGTCTAGAAACATGTCCTGCCCAGTTCTACTACTTTTTTCTCCGTCGGATTTCGGTATTTTGAACTTGTGAGTTTTATACCGAGCATAGACCTCTCCATGGCTCTCTGCGTTACTCTAATTTTCTGTACAGCCATTTTGCTATTATACTATCTAAATAAACAAATCCATTTCTCACTTTGGAGCGGCGTTGTATGATCAAATATGATAAAATCAGATTCTTACCCCCCCTCCCCCCTCCCCCCTCCCCCCTCCCCCCACTGTCAAGTTGCTATTTAAAAACAGGATATACCTATATAGTGAAAAAATGTTACTAAGTACTGTACTCAATGCAGTTCAAAGCGTCATTTAATTTAACAAGTGAAACGATTTAAGAAGCGAATTGCAGTAAAAAATTCTAGACTTATTTTGAAATAAATATTATGATGATAAATGATAACGTAGACACAACAAAAGTACATCACATCCGGGTCTCACACCACCACAGCAAGGAGGAAATAAGATTATTGGTTATTGGTTGTACCGTGTTGCTCTGTACAGAATACTACAGACTCCTACGCAAACACATTTAACTAAATAGCGAGTCTTGCTTCGACGCCAAAAATGCAAGTCATTTGTACATGTGCTAAAGGTAGCTGTTATCTTTTCTGGCGCGTGGCAAAGTATTGAATTGTCTGGTCTAGGTGACAGATACAACCAATACATACCTACTTAAACTTTACTGTGGCCTACTTGTGGTTCCGCTCTAAATCTAAATTACAGAGACACCTTTATAACATGGCTCTATGTAAAAATGACTCGAAGGCAACTGTTTGTTAGCATTTATCGGCAAAACGACGATGAAAATGACCTCTCAGATGCAATGTTGGTAGCCGTCCTGCGAGGTCTACTTTGATACCCTTTCGCTGGAAACGCGAGGAAACTGAGATAAGAGGCGTAGCTGGTAATTAATTTCTGAATCACCTGGTTGTGAAGTGTTGCTAATAATTAAGATTATATAATTAAATGATAAAAGATTTTGGTCAGACAACAAATATAAAATTAATTAATTAAATGATAAAACATTTTGGTCCGACAACGATGCTATCCTTTATTGAATTGAACCTTGTGTTGGGATAGATTAAGTGTATTTTTGGTTGTCAAATTATGCGTGACAAAGGAGTTGTACGAATTTAAAATGGAGCTAGTCTACTCTATCTTTAAATCTTTGAGCGGCTTAAGCGGTTTGAGCGGAGCTAAGCTTATTCTAACTTGGTATGCTCTTTTGAAAAATAAAGATTTTAATCTAATAAAATCTCATTACGACGGCTTACGTAAGACCTTTTCTTGGCGCCGGAAATTATAGGATAATATAAAGATAAGTGGACTCGATTGAATTATGATGAGAACTATGCTCTAGAGAAAAGAAAACCTCTAGAGGTTTTCTTACGGGCAAAAGTGTAATAGGCTTCTAGAAGCCCGTTAGTCTACTGCCAAGCAGTAGTGTGGAATCATTACTGTTCCGGATTGAATGGCAATGTTTCCAGCGAAATTTCCGGGCATAATGACATTTAACATTTAATATCACGAGAATTATGAGCTTAAATCATTACGCCAACTGGTTTTAGCTTGTTGAGTTTTACGTTCTGCGTGGCATTTATGGGCAAGCGTGAAGTTTAACATCAGACAGTTCACTTGCTTGTCTTATCACTAAGTTATAAAAAAAAAACAATGACTATCAACGACTTCTTTCACCTATTCTTGAAATTGTCAATATAATTTTGATAATGTTTATCTTGCTAAAATTTGCCGGTTGTATTATAACAACCATAAACAGATTAAAAAAAACCGGACAAGTGCGAGTCAGACTCGCCCACCGAGGGTTCCGTACAAACTAGTAGATAAAAGGGGGAAATCATATATTTTTATATATTTTCCTTCATAAACCGAAAATATACATCGTAAAAATATTTAAAAACCTGTTTTAGCTTATGCTACTGAAGCTCTTTCATATGATACCCCACATGATATGGTTAATTCACTTTAAAATTTTGACCTTCATTCCTTGCATTAAGACACTATTTTTTTGTGATTAAATTAAAAATGTCCAGTTTTCAGTTTTTTTCCTATATGTGTACTCTAACACAATGCTTCTTGCCAAATTTCAGAGTTCTAGGTCAATGGGAAGTACCCCATAGGTTTTGATTCCTCTGTGAGTGTCGAAATGTGCGTTTTTTACGGCATATTCGGCTGTAACTTTTTTTTACGAAAACTGAGAAATTTTATTTTTCTTTCTACAGCAAGATACTTTGGATCTGCGTATATGGTTTTAATTTCAACTCTATACCTTCACGCGTTCCCGAGATAAAGGTCTTGACACCCGGACGGACGGACAGACGGACAACAAAGTGATCCTATAAGGGTTCCGTTTTTTCCTATGAACCCTAAAAATGGACAGTAGGTAGATCAAAATCTTAACACCCCTTTACAAAATGTTGTTCAATAGTTTCAAATTCACATTCTGCGTACCCATACATTAAATGCCATACCACTGTAGTTATAAATTTTTTGTGTGTGCTTTAATAAAAAGTTATCTATATTGTGTTTATCGGCTAGGACAAACTGTACGGGCATTTCATATACAAAAAACCGGACAAGTGCGAGTCAGACTCGCCCACCGAAGGTTCCGTACAAACTAGTAAATAAAAGGGGGAAATCATTTTTTTTTTCTTTTTTATACCTAAAAATATACTTAAAATATTTAAACACCTATTTTACCTAATACTAATGAAGCCCTTTCATATGATACCCCACATGATACGGTTAATTCACTTTAAAATTTCGGCCTTCATTCTTTGCATAGCGACGGGAACCATAAGTGTAACTGGTTGTTACAGGCAGCAGCACAGCATGCGTGATGATCCTGGACCGTAGCGAGAGCGTGATGCGCGCCGCCAACATCGGCGACAGCGGGTACATGGTGGTGCGCTCCGGGCGCGTGGTGCACCGCTCGCATGAACAACAGCACTACTTCAACACTCCTTACCAGCTCAGCCTGCCGCCGCCGGGACACGACAGGAACGTGCTGAGTGACAGGTAACATCGCTGTTTAGTGACATATAACATGGTGCACAGTAACAGGTAACATTGCTGTTTAGTGACATATAACATGGTGCACAGTAACAGGTAACATCGCTGTTTAGTGACATACATGTAATACCTATAAACGAGCAATTCTTGTATACATATAATGTATTATATAATCTGAATCTCGGAAATGGCTCCAACGATATTAATGAAATTTGGTTTGTAGGTTGATTAGGGGACGATAAATCGATCTTGCTAGGTTTCATTTTTAGTGAACCCGGGTTTGCTCGTATTTTCAGTCATAAATAATCCGAGTGGAGCTCGGTCGCCCAGGTACTATAATATAATGCACAGTGCTACAAAACAGCATAATAAAATATCCAATTAATCTTGCACCGAATAAACTCAGCCCCATCTGGCCCTGCTCATTCAATTTCCTGACCTTGTTCCGTGAATTCAGTGCTACTAAACTAAAACCAGAACTGTCTAGTGCGTACTGCATCTACTTTGTATTCTGGATTTAGTTGGTTTAGAACCACAATCAAAGGTGGTTTACATTTACAGAATCATAGTGAAATCTGTTCATCAACCATGAAACGACGTCGCTATGGCATTTTTTTCAACCAACTTCTAAAAAAGAAGGAGGTTATCAATTCGGCTGTATTTTTTAAAATGTTTTTTTTTAAATGTTTGTTACCTGAGGTGAACTGATTTTGATGATTCTTTTTTTATTTGAAAGCTGGTGCTTCCCGTGTGGTCCCATTTCAATTTGGTCCAGTTCTGACAATGGCATCCATGAGAAGTCGGTTGCTTCAGTTTTTTTAAACTATAATTACGGTCCGAGGTTAAAGCAAGGGGGTTTCGATCATGCGGACCGTTTTTACATTACCCGATTACAATAAAACTAAAAGGAAGGATTATTATGTTTTAGTATTCTGTGTAGAAATCTTATTATTTGCCTATTTATGCCTAAACTCATCCGCTCACGAAATGTCCTCCACTCGGTTGTAGTCACAGGCAAAGATGAGTCAGAGACGGGAGACGAAGTCTTGAAGAGAATAAGGACGACAATCGATGCGAAGGAAGGGGGAATAAATGTGGAGAGAGTGAGAAAAGCGAAAGATAGGAAGATAATAATAGGATGCCGAACGGAAGAGGAAAGACTTAAGCTAAGGGAGAGGTTGAGCACGGCTCCGGAGCTGAACGTAGAGGAGATCAAAAATAAGGACCCATTAGTTGTGCTTAAAAATGTACTGCAGATCAACAGCGATGAGGATGTGTTAAAGGCTCTTAGGAACCAAAACAAAAATGTCTTTAGGGACATAGAGGAACAAGACCTAAGACTAGAAATAGCATATAAAAGACGCACCCGGAACCCGCACATGAACCACATCGTCCTGAGGGTTTCCGCCAAAGTGTGGCAGAAAATGACCGCGGCCGAGGCGGTACACGTGGATTTGCAGCGGGTAAGGGTCGAAGACCAGTCTCCGCTCGTCCAGTGTTCGATGTGCCTTGGCTACGGACATGGTCGGAGATTCTGCACTGAAAAAATAGAGAAATGCAGCCACTGTGGCGGACCTCACCTTAAGGACAAATGTGCAGAATGGTTGACCGGGTCGCCTCCCTCATGTTGTAACTGCGTACATGCCAAGCTTGAGAACGTTGATCACAACGCGTTCAGCTCCGTGTGCCCGGTGAGGAGGAAATGGGACTCCCTAGCCAGAACAACGGTCGCCTATTGCTAAGGTGGTCACCGGCTCAAATAATGGCTCAAGCAACAATAAGCCATACCTCGTGGCCCAAGCGAACCTGCAACGCAAGAAACAGGCGACAAATGACCTTATGCTTGAGGCGAACAATAGGAGGATGGCGTTCGCGATGTTGCAAGAGCCATATGTTGGAGGCAAGGGTAGAATGGGCAACTACGGTGGAGTACGCGTGTTCCAAAATACCAACCGAGGAGATGGTACCGTCAAGGCCGCGATCGCTGTATTTGATAAAGACCTAGACGTCGTGCAGTATCCGGACCTCACCAACAACAACATCGTCGTGGTGAAAATAAGAACACGTGTATGGGAGATCGTAGTTGCATCATTCTACTTTGAGCCCAGACCAACATCTATAGAGCCCTACCTACAGCACCTGGCTAAGATTAAGAGGCAGTTCAACAGGAGAATCCTGCTGGGAGGTGATGCCAACGCGAAGAACTCCTGGTGGTGTAGCCCAGTTCTGGACAACCGAGGAGAAGATTTGGCCGGAGTTCTGGAAGAACTTGATATGCAGGTACTCAACACGGGCCTAATACCGACTTTCGATACCATCAGAGGAGGAGTGCGATACAGCAGCTACGTCGATGTTACTGCATGCACGTTGGACCTGCTCGATCTCGTGGATGATTGGAAGATTGACGAAGGCATTACGACATCAGACCACAACACTATCTTGTTCAAAATTAAACTTGTTAGATCAAAAGGAAGAGATATAGAAAGAACAACACGCAAATACAATAGTAAAAAAGCAGACTGGAGCCATTTTCTTGAGAAAATGGCCCAGTTGCTTATAGACAATAAATTACAAATAAACGAAATTAACGAAATTAATAATAAAATTGCATTAGAAGAAAAGATAAATAGTTATATTGAAACAGTAAAATCAGCCTGTGAAATTAGTATGCCGAAATTAAAAGCAAAATGTGTTGTTAAATTACCTTGGTGGTCTGATGCTCTCGCCAAACTCAAGAAGCAGGTCGCCACGAGGAAGCGCAGGATCCGATGTGCGGCACCAGTTCGAAGAGCGAAAGTCATAGATGAGTACCTGCAAATCAAATACGAGTACGAGAACGAAGCCAAGAAAGCTCAAATCGCCAGCTGGAAGGAGTTCTGCGAAAAACAAGACCGCGAAAACGTGTGGGAGGGTATCTATCGTGTGATTAGCAGGACAGGCGGCAGACAAGAGGACATACCACTCTTAAAAGACGGCAAGACACTCGATCAGAGAGAGTCCGCAAAGCTACTGGCAGAGACCTTTTACCCCGAAGATACGCTGTCCGGAGAAACAGACCAACACATGAGAATCAGAATGAAAGCTGAACAAATAAATGTGCAGGGCCATAATGCAAACAATGATCCTCCATTTACCTCTGCAGAACTCATGTGGGCAGTCAATAGTTTCAATCCCAAGAAGGCCCCTGGCTCCGACGGCTTTACCGCAGACATTTGCAAAAGAGCGATCAGCCAATCTCCAGGTACTTTCCTCGCACTGGCCAACAAATGCCTAGAACTGGGTCATTTTCCCGCAGCATGGAAAGAGGCTACCGTAGTTGTACTCAGAAAACCCGGAAGGGAAAGTTACTCGGAGCCGAAATCCTACAGACCCATAGGTTTGTTGCCAGTCATGGGGAAAGTGCTGGAGAAGATGCTAGTGGGCCGGATGAAATGGCACCTCCTCCCTAGAATGAGTCCTCGTCAGTATGGTTTTACGCCGCAAAAGAGCACCGAAGACTCCCTCTATGATCTAATTGAACACATCAACAACAAAATAAGACAGAAGAAACTTGTTACTCTTATATCATTGGACATAGAGGGAGCCTTCGATAGTGCTTGGTGGCCAGCAATCAGACTAAGGCTAGCGGAGGAGGACTGTCCGTTAAACATCCGAATGGTGATGGACAGCTATCTCCAGGACCGCAGAATTAAGTTGAGGTATGCGGGTGAGGAAGTCGAGCGAGCCACATCCAAAGGATGCGTACAGGGCTCAATAGGCGGACCCATCCTCTGGAACCTCCTACTCGACCCGCTACTGAAGGGCTTACAGCGGCGCGGGGTGCACTGCCAAGCTTTTGCCGACGATGTGGTACTGGTCTTCAGTGGAGATACTGGGACGGAGATACAAAGAGAGGCGAATGAGGCACTCGAGTATGTTAAGCAGTGGGGCATTAGTAATAAACTGCGTTTTGCGCCTCATAAGACCAGCGCTATGGTCATTACACGCAAGTTGATCTTTGACGCCCCACGGCTGAGCATGGGAGGGACTCAAATACCTCTCGTCAAGGAAATGAAACTTCTGGGGCTCTGGATAGACGAAAAATTGACCTACAACAAGCACGTCGCCCATGTGTGCACGAAGGCTGTAAATATTTACAAACGTCTATCCAGAGCCGCCAGAGTAAGTTGGGGACTACACCCCGAAGTGATCAGGATGATCTATGTGGCGGTCATCGAACCTACTGTCTGCTACGCGGCCGGTGCGTGGGCTCAAGCTACCAGGAAATGGTGTGTCCAAAAACAGCTGAACGCGGTCCAGAGGGGCTTTGTACAAAAACTGTGTAGAGCCCACCGTACCGTCTCTTTGAACTCGGCACTAGTGCTGACCGGAATACTCCCCCTAGACATCAGGATAAGAGAGTCAGCCGCACTGTATGAAGCGAGGAGGGGAGTGCCCCGGCCGGCGCTGGGAGACATAGAGATGGAACGAAAAACCGCGTTCGCAGACACCCAACACCCAGCAGAAAATTTCGTCCGGCAATTCATGTGCCTGGAAAACGCGGAACAGCTAGATCAGAACAGCGGTCATACAGTTGCGATCTACACGGACGGCAGCAAAATTGACGGCAAAGTCGGAGCGGCATTGTCTCTTTGGAGCAATGCTGCCGAGACTAAGAGCCGTAAATTGAAGCTGTCGTCTTACTGTACCGTGTACCAGGCGGAATTGTTGGCGATATCACGAGCGATGGACGAAATCCAGGCAAGCAAGGCTCACGACTTTGGAGTCTACAGCGACTCACGGTCCGCGTTGCAGACGGTAGTAAACGTCCGCTCTTTCCATCCCCTCGCAGTCCAGACCCGCAAACAACTGGCCAAACTACAAACTGAAAACAAGTCAGTTAAACTGTACTGGATAAAGGCACACGCGGGACTGGAGGGGAATGAAAGAGCGGATGAACTCGCAAAACAAGCAGCACTAAATACGAAGACAAAGCCGATATATGATAAATGTCCGATATCATTCGTCAAGCGCCAAATCCGTATGGAGGCGCTTGACGAATGGAACCGGAGGTATAAGGAAGGCAAAACTGCCTCTACAACCAAGGCATTCTTCCCGGATGCTGTTATGGCATATAGAGTCATCAGAACACTTAGGCCCCAGAGTACTTTGACCCAGATCCTCACCGGGCACGGCGGGTTCTCCCAGTACTTGCATAGGTTCAAGTTAAAGGATAACCCGTCGTGCTCGTGCGACCCAAATAAAGAGGAGACTCCGCTGCATATTATAACCGAATGCCCCGTATACACGTTCGATAGATACAACACAGAATGTAAGATAGGCATAGATATAAAAATCGATAATATAAGTAGCATAATTAGAGACAAGGATATTATAGATAAGTTTTTAGAATATGTAATAAATGTGTGTACTAAAGTAATAAAGAAAAATAGATAAATAAGTAATACTGGCTATCATATTGACATATGCCAAGATCAGTATTGTTTTAAGAAATGTTGTAAAATTGTAAACTGTCCCTATTGTATGTTAAGCTAAGAAAATAATATTTGTTGAAATTAATTGTGTAAACACCCTCCCCGGCATATAAATCCCCACACCTTGCCCCTACCCCTATCCCGTTCTCCTTGCCTCACTACCTCCCAAACCCTCCCAAACCCCCATAATTTGGTCTGTTACCCTGTGAGAGAGATGAGATGATAATATGTATATACTTAGAAGCTAGCTGGATAGTGTTGCTATGCAACAATAGTATAAAGACGATGTATGAAAATGAGGAATTAGAATGAACGTACGAGTAGCATGAGAGCGAGAACTAGTATGGAAGAGAACATTAGCTAGATAAGACTCCGGACGACAAATCAGTCCGGAGTGGCAGGACTATAAAAAAAAAAAAAAAAAAAAAAAAAAAAAAAAAAAAAAAAAAAAACTCATCCGCTTTTGACGAATGAAGGGTCAATTGATTAATTATTTTGACCTTCATGCATAAGACACGTGCTGCAGCTTGTTTGATAAAAGCTTTGATAAAATCTGGTGTATTTATACTCTTAAATAAATACTTTGTTTTGGTATGAAAAGAAATTAAGGTGGAGCTCAACGCGCGCAGCCATCTCTCTCGCGCATCACAACATTTTTAAACATACAAAACCATTAGCTATGGATATTAGAAAAGTGAGAAATTTTTTTTTAGTTAGATAGGAGAAATATTTAAAAAAAAGTTTTATCACATCACATATTATATTGGCGACGGGGTAGTGAAAAAAATGTATATTCCTCACCCAATTTAATGACATCAAAGAAAAACTTCTTTTAAAATATTTATCCTATCTAAATAAACAAATTCATTTCTCACTAATATCCCTAACCAATGATTTTATATGTTCAGAAATATTGTAATGCGCGAGAGAGATAACTGCGTGCGTTGAGCCCATTTTCAATAAGCGTATTCTAAATTTACTACTACTTTACTATTCTATTCTATTTACTATGGAAACTAACGTGTTTTCACACATTTGAAATAAAAACTACGGGTCACTCACGTCTGTTTTAAGCCGAAAAATCCGAATATAGTTTCAACAGCATTCAGCGCACATCGCGCGTGCGAGGTGCGCCACCGACCGAGAGTGACGTGTAATTTCTTATTGTTATAAATACGATCAATATTAAAAATAATTTTGCGGGAAAATACAGAACTGTCGTGTGTTAGTTTTGGACCTATACACGAACTACCTAATAATAAATAATACCTACTAATAAAGGTTCCTCTCTCTGTAGCCCCTACCACCGGCAGCTCGAGCCCCGCCCCGCTGCCGGCGGCACCCTAGGTTTAAGTTTTTTTATAATATTTATATTTTTGTATTTCTATTGTAAAAAACTTAGATTTAAGATGTAAATTGAATAAAGAGTATAATAATACCTACTAAGTCAAGTTGATAGAAATACTTTTCGATTCGCTTCAAGATCGTTCATCCCAGCGTGCATAATGTCGAGATGACATTGTGAAGACGTGTAGGTAACTGAACTATATGGGTATGCAAATTTACATACATCATCTATGGTTGATGTTAGAAATACAAGCGAAAGGTCACTTCAATAAAGATAATGGTGTAAACATTACGCTCAAGGTTTAATACATTACCGGGTATCTAAGGCTGAAACGCAGTACTTTACATGTTCATTTAAGGTGGTTGCCGATATTTGTTCAGACTTAGATTAAAACGATATTTTTACCCGACTGCGTAAGGAGGAGGGCTATGTTCTGAGTGTATGTATGTATGTGGGTATGTATATTTTTGATGTGCGAGGTGTCGTTCGATTCGTCTTCACTTCCCGAGTGTCATAGGCTATATTATTTTGTAATAATAATAATAATACATCTCTCGCAAAAATAAAAAATAAAAGCTTTTTTCGTTAAATTAACACATTCTACGATTTTTTTCGTAAGAAATAAGTGATTTTACTAGAATTATTCTAAGGAATGCGCGTTTATAATATTTTATAGCAATTTTAAGCATACTTTCTCACAAAAAACGTAAACTAAACAACGTATCAAGCGTAACGAAATCGTAAGTTAGACTGCAAAAACTACTTTTCTGCAGTCGGTTATTTTGTTTTTCTTTTAATATAGATACTTGTTTTTTATTATATTTTTTCATTCTTTCAGTATGCATCACTTCCACGGAATGCGATTTGTTCATTTTATTTCAGTTTTTTCTTTATCATTCCGTATCATTTCTATGTCTGCTATCTATATTTATTGTATACTAGCTACGCCCCTCGGTGTCACCCGCGTAGTGATGAATGATGATGATGTGGATAAAACATAGCCTGTGTCAAACATGTCCTTCTCCAAGTCCTAAAGAACCTCTGTGCCAAATTTCATCACCATTGTTTCAGCCAGTTTCAGCTGTATAGACATGAAAAGGCAACAAACAGACAGAGTGACAGACGGACAGAGTTACTTTCGCTTCTATAATATTAGTTAGAATTTACGGTGAATTCCAATACGTTTCCAATATAATAATATACAAAGCTGGATAAAGCGGATTTACAATTTTGTTTTTCTTATAAAAACAGTATTTTCAGTACTTAGCATGATTTAAGATAACATATCAAGTCAAAATAAGGTATGTAACTAAAAATAAAATAAATATATACATGTATCTAAACAAATTAACACCTCATTCAATATAATTTAGAACGGCCTTTAAATATACGGGTTTCCTTTAAACAAACTGAAGTTTAGACAAACTTACTTACTACCTAAATCATAACGTAGATAACGTAAAATTAGTAGATTTGTTGACTCTTTTTACTTTGGATGCGAGCCAGGGTTTGCTTTAAATAAAATCTCAATAAAAAATGTAAGTCCTCAAAGTCAGCAATATCGTAAATCCAAAGGACACCAAAACAACAAAAATCGAGTTGGTCTACTCTATATTTTAGAATTTTTACCCAACTGCGCAAGAAGGAGGGTTATGTTTTTCCGGTGTAGATATGTTTTTATACAAGCTCCTATAGCCTAAATGGCTTTATCGATTTTGATGTGCAAGGTGTCGTTAGATTCTCCTTTACTTTCCAATTGTTATAGGACACTCTTTTTTGTAATAATAATAATACAACTCACAAAATATTAGAATTGCACTGTTTTGTAACCACCAACGATATTTTCGAACCAAATAACTGATTTTACAAGAATTATCCTAAGATTTAAACATTTTCAGCAAATTATTGCATACTTTCTGGCAAAAATTTACACTCAACATCATATCAAGCGTAACTTACATTACAGAACACAATTAACTTGAAGCGTATTGCTGTTAGTACACACAAAACGACAGACTGTTCACTCACACATTGATAAATCGAAATATCAGACGCAACGAGACTGCGATAGATTATTCAATTATAATCCTATTCTTCGAATTCCTCCTTTCTAGGATATCCACCTAATTCGTCGCATCTATTTACCAATGCTTGCTTTTTGGTTCCATCATCTGACCATGGCTCCATCTTGTTGGATTGTTAGTAACATATTTTGTCAGCGAGATTAGATCGGTGGAATGATCCGTATATTTAACATCTCAGCCACAGGAAGTCTACTGCTGGACATGGCCTCCCCCATGAGTTTCTTTCTAAAAAAGACTTGATGGAAGCAAATGAATGATTAAGGAGGTAACATTTCTTTCAAATAATGCTCACGTACTAATCATTTAAATATTTATTTTGATGGTGCTTGTCTGATATTGAGAGGGGAGCTCATTCCACAGCCGCACCGCCACCACTCGAAAATAATCACTGGCGAATGAGGTGATGTGTCTGAGAGTGGCGAGAAGTAGGAGATTACTGATTCGAGAAGGGTTTAATCGGATGTCCGAGAAATAGGTAAAATATTCTTTAAGATAGGAAGGTAATTTGGGATCAAGACAGAATATAATAACTGCTAACAATCCTGACATTTCTCCTATCACGGATCGTGAGCCATTTAAGTTTAGAACAGTATTCCATTATATGATCATATTTTCGGAGGCCAAAACCTGTTCATCACTTTGGGAGCTACGTTGCTATGCACAGACGATACACACGGGAAACTTATGCATAGGGATTTTTAAAAATGCTGTAAAATCCCTATATCGTTGACCATTTCTCATACGTAAACATGAATAAACCTCGGAAATAGTGTTTTTATCTGTAGGTATTATGTCCAGTCAGAGAGCACGGGATCGGTAGTCATGTGCTCATTCCACAAGCACATCTGTTGTATTTCTGTATGCACTAATAATAGAGTTTTTAGCGCATTGGATATTTGCCAATACTTTAAAACTCTCACGTGGTCATTTCAAAAACGGTGGTATTTATATTTTTGTTTTGTAAACACAACGTAGTCTGGACAGAAATTATACAACCGGGTTTCTACAACCTGCGGATTTAATGATTTGGCAGTCAAGTGAATACCTAGCTTTATTATGTTTAAATTTGGTCATCAAACTGATTTTTTATTACATCCGATGCTGCGGTCTACGATACGACTTGTCCAGAGGAAATAAATCAATTCATGAAACATCCTATTATTATTGAGTACGTACAAAAATCACCTTCATGGCCCAGCGGATTAGCAAATTGAAGTGGCAGTGGGCAGGACACATAGTACGCAGAAGTGATGGGGCCGAAAAGTTCTCGAGTGGAGACCACGCTCCAGCAAGCGCAACGGAGAAAGGCAGGAAGATGCTGGATGTTAGCCGCTTCCAACTTTTTAAAAATCAATGGAGTAGGCCTATGTCCGTGTAAAAGTTTTTCTCGCTATTTTAAAAACACACAAATAAAAATATTTTGTAAATGATCCATTATAACAGTGTACTTATTCCATAGTCTAGTTTATCATACAATTGATAAATTATTTTGTTCATGCGAAAAGAAGAATTATCATTACGACTTAGGTTTTATTTCATGTAGTATAGAGAGTTAATCGTAATTCCCTGCACTGCACATGACAATTTTTATCGTTAAACTTTTCTCCCTTCAACTTTCAGCTCGACAAAAAAATCTAGAAATATTTAAAAGCGGTTAGCCTGGTAGGCGCAACCACGCATTCGATTTTATTCATTATACCTACTGTGGATTAAAGAGAAGCTAGGTAATTATAAGTAACCCTGTATAAGTATTTTCACGTGTTATATTAACGGTAATTAGGTCATTAATCAACGTCTACAATAACAAACCCGATAATGAGTAACTCGAAGAATGTGAGTCAAGGACATGCACTCAATTTCTCCGGTGAAATAATTTCCACTCTTAACTAAATAATGATTTAGGCTGCGCAAGAGTTGAATTGTATGCGCTACTGACGCTTGTTTTTGTTTTTGAAGCCATATGTATGCCGGAACTAGGGTAGCATTGTTTATTTATCAACACCAGCTCTATCAATTTGTTACTTTTTATACAATTCAATGTCTTTAGATTATATAAAGGGCAATGTGTAATTTTTGCCATTACGTTAAATATTTTTCCATGCAATAAGGGAAATCAGGGAGGTTAGACAAGTGGCATTCTAATTTCATGAACGCCAGAAATAAATGTATGGGATTGACGTTACTAACGAAATGTCACGTGACGGCATGTCACAATTTCTTAGAATTTCGAAGCGTTTCGTTTCGTTTTTGTAAGCGTTTGTAGAAATAGAAACATTTGCCCCTTATCTAAGCCTGCTGTTCTAATTACGAATGTTTTCCAATTTCGTTTCGAACTACGTAATCGAAATAACTGGAAAGTAAACGAAATTGCGTATTTAGAAATCGGTTGAGTTTCTTAAACTATAATTATATGAGCCCGTTTTGTCTTGCTGGTCAAAGCTTCCTTTCTTGATTTCCATTTCTATCTATTGACTATTATTGTCTGGTAATTCTCATAAGCATAGAGCTCAGTTCTATTCACATAATAACCCTCGTCGATACGTTTTTCTTCCATTCTTACATTCGGCAAACCATTTCTTTTATCCCCAATTATTTACCTATTTTTCTTCTAATTGCGATTACGTTAGCGTAACAATGATCTATTTACCACGTCAAGGACGCCTGTGCCCATCTTGTTCTAAATGATGAAAAAAACAAACCGTCGCATGTTCTAGGCCGGAATCAGCGGACACATCCGAGTTCCCGGTAGAATGCGGTGACGTGATCCTCGTGGCAACAGACGGCGTATTCGACAACGTGCCGGAACCAGTGCTGGTAGCTGAGATGCGACGCGCGCAGGAGCTGGCCGGAGACCCGCAGCGGCTGCAGGGTGTGGCCAACTCTATCGCGTGGATGGCGAGGAACCTCTCCTTTGACGGCTGTTATATGTCGCCGTTCGCGAAGAGCGCCCGGCAGAACGGCATTGATGCTATCGGTAAGTTTCATTTAATAACATGACGTCATCTTCATCTCAGCCATAAGAAGTCCACTGCTGGACTTAGGCCTCTCCCATGTACTGCCAAAAAAGACCTGATGGAAGCGGCTTGCATCCCACTTCTGTTTTTTTACCACCGATCCAAAAGTAGGAGTGTTACTATAAGTTTGACGTGTGCATCTGTCTGTCTGTGGCATCGTAGCTCGCAATCGGGTAGACCGATTTTGATCTAGTTTTTTTGTTGGGAAGAGGATTTCATCGAGAGTGTTCTTAGCTATGTTTCATCAAAATCGATTCAGCTATTTTTTATCGGGTTTTTTTTTTGAGTTTTCTAAACTTGTACATGTATATGGACAAGTCCGCGGTAAACGTCTCTCTTAACAACATACCGCGGCTGGGAAACTCCCCGTCACTACCTACGATTTATGATGACTTTTAAATTGCAAATAAACTACAATAAATGTATCTGTTTGTTGACAGGAGGAAAGCCGGACGACATAACGGTGCTACTCGCGATCGTAGCGCTATGAACATGTCCATGTGATGTATGTAGGTACAACTTAGTCACATTTTACGTTCACGATTACAACACAATTATTAGAATATAGTGATAAAAAACGACACCAAAAAACTTAAAACTTGTTTTTTTTTTTAAGTTTGTAAATTTTTGGTTCGAGGTGATGATCCCATTTCTCTTTAACATTTGGAGAATGATTCATATTTCGTTTAGACTCATTTGCATAGTCTGCTGACCGATTGTGATTTTTTAATTGTATTATTATTATTATTTAAAACTAGACCTTGCGTCTGTGTGTTATGGAATAGAATTGCGTAAAGTTTAACACTTTCAATCTCAGTGGTTGACATAGTGGCGTGTCTAATCCATATATTTCGCAACAAAGTTTGTCTAGCGCTATTGTTCTTCACTCGAAATGTACATAGCTTAATAGCTAAGTACACTTTGACGTTATTTACGAACGGTCACGTTTATCAACTATTAATAATTCCATTATGAACAATATGTTATCTTTTTACTAGTAAACATGTTTCGTATCGAAAAATACATTGTGTTTTCAAAGGGTACATATAGGTTCATTAATCCTATTTCATTCATATAATATAGTGTACATTTCTTTATTTTTCAAATGAAGTTGTATAGAGGCGTACCTACTCATTTTTTTTATACAAGATAGATCTACGATTGACCACCAACTCGCCTGATGTTAAGCGACGGTGTGGCCGAGGATGGAGCTCGTCGATCTAGATTTTCTTAGTTTGTTGATTTTCCTACATGACATTGGCGGAGTTGTGAAACATATTCACTAGAGCCGAAAGTTAAAGTAGACCTCAGATCAGTATACGAAAGCCTTAAACTGAAGTAGACACCGCATATTTTTTTATAATTTTGTAATTTTTATAAATAAATAACTAAATAATTCCATACACATTTCGATGTAAAAAAAATTTACAATGCGATATTTCTATTAGCGCATGACTATCGCGAAATCGCTTTAAATATGGCTGAGACATAATAATCGACAAGATTAATAGATATCAAAGATTAATAGATGTCGAAGACAAAACTGTCGATTGATAAAATACCGTACTGATAGTGAAATGGGATATTATCTCTTTTTGTTTGTATATCTGCGACGGGGGATTGTTTATTCGTATGACGTTTCACGCAGTGACACCATCTGATTGTCCTGTTGTAAACTTGTGATTTTAGCTTTTAGTTTAATATTTCTAAATTAATGTCTTGAATTTAATCTCAATATTTATTATTGAGCGTTTTTTTATTTGTTTACTAAAATAATTTGTCTGGTGTGCGTTTGCTTGAGGTTTTGAATGTGTTGTGTTTAATTTGGCGAGATTAGTATTAAAGCCACATATTGAGAGTAATGTAATATTCTTGTTTATGACAAAAATAAAATAGGTTATTAGTACCTTGCATTTTCTCAACTTTTAATAAAATACTTATCGGAAAGATTGAAGCGAATCGAACAACAAATCTAATCAATGACGACTATTTTGGAGGCAAAATTAAACTAACTAAAAATCTTTCGATGCTGTTTAATTTTTCTGCATTTGACTGCTCATTTTCTGTCTTTGAGGATATCTTGCTCACGTGCCAAAAAAAAAATAAAAAAAAAGACGTGTGGCACTCGGAGACTGCCGCGGTAAAGCTATTGCATAGCATTTTTTATCAACTTATGTAATTATAATTATTTATTTATTTTATTTATGCAGTATTCCTAACACCCCCCACTCCGACCGGCACAGCGGTGATACTTTTTAGTTTTGCCATCTATCGATGAATAGCAGAACTTTTAATGACTTTTTGAAATATCACGCTTGTCTCTTTAGTTCCGCAAATCGCCTCTAGGTGGCATTGGTTGTATCGGCGTTACTGCGTTAGGTTATTTTCGTTACGGAATTTCTGGATTCGGTCTTCACGCTCAAGGCCCGCGATAGAAGCTATGCAATAGCTTAAAAACAATAGGGTTACTTACACTCAACTTTAAAACGATGCAGAGTTGGCTCACGCCCGTATCTTGCTTTTGCTGCAATTAAGTGACAGTGTTGAAGAGAAAAAAAAAACACAATTCAAAGTAGGCTCATTTGAACTTTTATCTCACATTCTTAATTACAGAAAAGGCAAGATAAAAACGAGCGCAAGCAAATTTGCATCGCTATAAAAGTTAACCCCCCCAGTAAATGAAAAGAGGTCAATTTCCCTGCAGTTATAAAATACATATTAGACGAGAACATCATCACTTTTAGTTAGTTTAATTTATCGCCAATTCCTTTAATGTCGAAATAATATATTGAGTGTCTGGATTTACGTTTGAATGAAGACTGATTTATAGTTTTACTTCTTTGTTATTTAGATGTTAATAGTTTGAAAAAACAGCATTCGAAACGTTCTCTTTGTAATTTCTTTGTCTTACGACAATTTTATTGTGAACATTTTTTAATTACTTTTTACATACAATTAATTATTCAAATTAAGTATTGATATAAACTGTTCGTAGGTATGTATTTTGTCTGTCGATTCCTGTGACGGTTGTATAATAGAATTTGATTGATGCTGTAGAGGTATATTGCGAAGTGTATATACATTGTTGATTATGTACTTGGCAATATAGTCAGTTACGCTATTTTGGGAAGATTCTACTATTCACGAAGGCGTCTTGTATCATCACATCACATGACATTTTATTAAGAGAGTACTTACACTAGTACTATTTAAGGCGTAAGATATTCCTTTTAACGCGGTCGTCCTTGCGTCACTCCAAGATATCAGATATTAAATCTAAATAATGATTAGGTAGTTGTGCACTCGGTTTCATCTAAAATAACGTAACTGGCCAAATTGTTTGTACTACCACATATAACTTGTAATATATTAATTGTAGATTTCTATTTTGCTATAAAATACATTTTGTTTTTGAAAATAGCTGTTCAAAGTAATCCGCTGTGTATTTTTCTCTCATTTCTTGAATTTTTGGAAGGGATAAGTACTTTGTTAGGCATTTAATCAGCAGCTATTCATATTCTATGCATTGTGATTTACCTTGCGTGAAAATAGAATAAACAATTCTGAATAATTAATATTTTCTTTTATTTTGTGTTATAATACTGCACAGAAAAGTGGCGGGAAGACGCTGGATGCAAGCTGCTTCCAATCGGTCTTTTTGGAAATCCATGGGGGAGGACCAGCAGTGGACTTCTTATGACTAAGATGATGATGATGACTGCACAGAATACATTAATAAATACCTACATAACTGTCTCAGTTTCCCGGCAATCACGGGTTCCTCATTCGCTCCCTACGCTCGCCCTGTCATTTGCTGGAGTTTGCCTGCATATTCATTTCATTTAAATTAAGCAATTTTTAATGGATTTATTCCGCTTCGGCCGCACGTAACTATTGTTTCGTACGAAACATAATTATTCTTGGTACGATACTAGTATCGATCGAAGAAGTTTTTTTTCCTTATTCGTAACTACAGTTTCGTAGCAGGAAAAAAACCGCGTATATTTTACATAATTTTATGTCCTGACGTTTCGAACACTGCAGCATTTTTATAAGCAAAAACCTTACATTTATTTAAGTTGAGACACGTAAATATTATAAAAAAGTAAAATTATGGCTGTGGATTTAAAGAGTTAGCTTCGGGCCCCAAACTACTTAGGCAATGAAGCCTGTGCCTTGGGAGCCCAAATGTTCCAGTTTTTCTTTGTAAGTTAGTATTCGTGCATAACTGAACATATCTTCAAACCGCTAAAGTTGTCAAGTGTAAATTAAAGGAGTAGTATTCCGATGGTCATGTCACGGCTAATTTGACAGTGGCGCGCCAAATATAAAAACTAAAACCAAGGGAACGGCCGCGGCTGCGCGCAATTTTCTAAATGCCTATTGATAAAGCTACCTTTTACAAAACTATCTAAACTATAAATATTGTCAAAAAGCGAGTTGGTGGTTAATCGTAGATCTATATAATGTAAATAAAAAATGCCCCGAGCTTAAGTTTCATGAAAAGGTAAGTAGGGTTATTATAGTATCGGAAATGTAAGTACATATATTCCTTTTCTATTCTGTGCCAAGGTTCTTATAACATATCACGTGGTAGAGCTTTAAGATAAGTACAAATATGTTTAACATCTGACCTGTAAATCAGTGTTCATAACCTCATAATAATCTTTGCATATCATGGCGAATATATAAGGTTAGGAGCATAGATTAAATAGGCCTTGTAAATCTGTGGTGAGGAGGTTGATATAAAACAAAAATGCTGTTTCATAGTTTAATATTCACAAATTAGAGCCTTATCAGTAAACTTTTTACACAAAATACAACATTTATCGCCTATCTTCCATAATGGGCGATAACGCATCACTCTAGTGCGTAGTACTGATTTGTTTTCTTAACGATCTTTAAAACTATTGGTCCAATAAAATACTTCGTAATTCAAATAAACGTCCATTCATTAAAATTGAAGAATATATATGTAGCAGGTTGCGACAAGGGCGTTGCCAAGGGAGGCAGCTACCCCCCCCCCCCCCCCCCCCCCCCCCCCCCCCCCCTAAAGATTTAAAAATGTAGCCAACTGCAAAGCAACCAAAGTCCTAAGGCCGTGCAATTGTACCTGTACCTACAATTCATATTTTTCTCATCCTCCATAATATTAACTTGCCCCCCCCTGGGCCATGGGCTGGCGACGCCCTTGGGTTGCGATATACAAATAGATATATATAACTAAAATATGCATTGTTATGGAAATTAACTTGGTTCTTGGTTAATGTTTAAACAAAAACTGGGGATCACTCACGTCTATTTTTAACCTCCGACCCAAAAAGAGTAGTGTTATAAGTTTGACGTGTGTGTCTGTATAACGGATGGACCAATTTTGTTTTTTTTATTGAAAAAGGATTTCATCGAGTGTTATCTCTGTGTGAGAGAGTGAATCTTAGCTATGTTTCATAAAAATCAGTTCAGGCGTATTTTTTTTTCGTTGGGGGTTTTTGCCTTTTCTAAACTTATACTTGTTAGTCGAAATGTTCGACTATAGTTTCAACAACATTAGTATTTTTCAAACGAGCAGTGCTGAAATTCGCGTCGCGTGAAGTCCTTCGATAATTATTTTACTTTAAAAAACTGAAACAACCGACTGCAAAATACGCAATTTCATTTACTCGACATGACATTTTTTTGTGCTAAAAATTAACTTTTAAACCAGTTTTGATAAAATTTAAAAGTGTAATTATTTTCAAAAAAATAAATAATATATTTTCTTAATCGAAAATGAAATAAATGAGAGAGTTATGAGATAATAATACACATTTTAAAAAAGTACAACCGAATTGAAAACCTCCTCCTTTTTTAAAGTCGGTTGAAAAACACCGTCGAATACAGCATACAAATACAGAAACTATAGTTTTGCACATTACGACTCAAAATAGAACCCAAAGTCACCCGTAGTATTTATCTTAAAAACTCAAATGAAATTATGTGAAAATGGCGTGATAGTCAATGTGACAGTGGTTTTCATGCCATTTCTGGCACTTCAGTACCTATTAGATGTAATAGTTATAAAGATCGTCGTTAGTAAAACGTCGTAAAACTTAGTTTAAATATTCCTAAAATGTCAGATTCCTAGAGGACTGAAGAACATTTGAGAATAAGTCTAAATGTCTTTTACATCTAGTAAATTTTTTATTCAGAAATATTTAGCCTTGCTATTAACATCTAGTGATTGGCAGGCAAGCACCAATCACTAGATGCTAATCGACGTTTCGGTTCACAATGGATCACGCTTACCTAGAAGAGACCGGTTCACTCGCGGATTAAAGACATCCAGATTGTAGGTATTTATAGAGAAAGATCCACTCAAGAAGAGTATCAGTCCCGCATGATGAAAGTGCAATTAAAGCGTTTCGTTCGTTGTAAAACTAGCCAACATTATTTTTATGACATATGTAGGGACTACACTCGTTTTTGTAAGAATCTCTCCTACGAGGCACCTTATTTGAATCTAGATATCCATAATATAGTCTGGATAGAGAACTATCGTGGCAAAAATGGGAACTAACGTATTGTGATTGAACAAAACAATAAAATAAGAACAGCAGCACCCTTAATGCTACATTAGTTCGCTATCTGAACAGACTCTAGGAACAAATGGCAAATGCATAAATTCTGTTGAGTTACAATTTCATTTCATCCTAAACTAGCTCAATGCCATAGCGACAGCCATCCTTTAGCACAATTCAATGTATACTCAAATACCGCCTCCATTTGCAATGAGACTCAAATAAGAGCCATGGTTGAAACTTACTTCATGCGCTTAAGCCATAGTACACTAACAAGGTAACTGCTCTCGTATTATTTCTATTACGGTTTATATTTCATACTAAAATCCAGCGGTTTGTAAATATATACTCAATCGTCCGGACTCGAGTAAGTTTCATGTACTTTTAGATCGACGAGATTCATCTTCGGCCACACCGTCGTTTACCATCAGACGAGGTTAGTGGTCAACCGTAGATCTATTTTGCAAGTGCAAGCGAGATGCATACACAAACAGTTGCACAAAATGTTTCGTCACTTTCGTACTCACAAGTGACAGACTAGCCTCACAGCTCAGTTTGTATATGATTGTATCTCTTGGAATTATGTTAATCATTGGAAAGTATACACTAAATTGCGCAAAGAGGTAGTGCATATCAATTTCAGTACAACAGAATCAACGCCTCTAATTTGGTACTAACCTACTGTATCCCTTACATTCGATTCTTAAAATATACTTTCACCTTTCATCAGCCACAACAAACACCTACTCCATGAAACCACGTTTAAAACTTGCAACATTCAAAATATATATTTTTATAAATTGTTTTGGCTCTAAAGAACGACCAACCTGCCTGTAAAACAATTGGAAATGACAATCGTATTTTCTGGGCATCATAATTATAGCCAAGCATCTGTATTGATGGTGATTCTTAAAGGCAAAGGCATCCTCATCATTGTTTCCTCCAAACTATAATCAAGGCAAGAGAATAAGATTTTTTCGTCCTACCGTATTATAAGAACACTCAAAGCGCCGAGCATAGGTACGATAAGACTTTTTTTTCCGGACAGAAATGGTTAAAAGTATAAATCTGGGACGGACTTCCCAGTCGTAAATTATAGCCGCTCACCGCATGCGATAATGCTGGTTCCTATAAATTTCACAGAGAGACATTGCAGTCTGCGGCCGGCCGCAGCATCAGAGTTGATGCGGATCGCTGAGCGTTCATTGGCTCACACCGATCACGTTGTCTGTCTCGCATGAAAGTACGGAACCGAGAGACTAATTGGCTTAGGAATTTGTACTAACATTGTATGAAGAAAACTCCTTGTCTGAACTTTATGACGCTTTATTATTACTTATAACACTGCACTTATTTCACTGCACTGAGCGGTCTGACGCTAAGACCGCCTTTTTACTACAGAGTTACGCCGCGACTACTTTTTCGAAGGGCCGCTCGCGCTCGTCCGCCCGCGATATATCCCCTCCCCGGAATTACAACATCACGCCATCATCCGGGGTAGCGTTCATTCTGTTCGATCACCGTTCTCCAGAGTATATAAATTAAGAAAATAGCAGTGCTGCCACTCCGCAACACTGAAAACACCGCACACCACATACAACAAATATTCAAATCATGACACTCGGCCATCCGCTTTTGTGCAACGTCCCGATGCACAACAACTCTCTAAAAGCAAGTCTGATTAATCATATCGAACCCTTTGGACTCCTTAAAGATTTGCTGCAAAATAAAATAGTTAAACAGTAATTATTATGCTAATTTTATAAAACTACTTATGGCACACTAAACTTTGTAGTATACGTTGTCGTAACTAGTTATTATTGTAGATACAAGTAATCATGACACTCGGATTCGTTTTTAAATATGACAATTATTTTATGTTTATTCTAGCTGGTCTGGGAACCGGAGGCTTCCTATTCGTGTGTAAATGTACACTATGCAGATAAATCATTGTTGTACAAATATGTTATACGGATCGAGTATATATTCTGGTATTTCCAGAGGTTTGGTATATAATTAAAAAAAGTACATAAAAACTTATTCAATTCGCATTATTAATTTACTGTCGGTTACTCAATTACTTCCTCCTCTAGCTTAGTGATTGCGAACGGCAGCATCATTATATAAATGTCCCAATGTTGTTGTGGCCACTGAAGTATCATTCAAACCTTGTAGACTTGGACTTGTAGACTTTTTTTTATGAAAAACTCTATAAATACTCCTTTTTGTTCTTCGTCCAAACATTAAAATGACCAACGACAAAGCTTGAATAAAATGAAAGCAAATTTCGTCCAAAAATAATTACACATAAATTCAAATATTTAGATCCAACTCAAACCAGCTCCAGTAATAATTTGGTGACACGAGTACGTTAATTTTGTAAGTGCTCTCATAGGAATCAACATTTTAAACTGTATTTCTGTCATTGTCCTGCCATTACCAAATAGCATTTTAAAATTGTGTAACGTATACTCCCCAAATCCGAGTAATAGAGAGAATAAGAGAACGGAAATAATTTTCCGAACCCCTTTTTTTTTCTTAGCAAGTCGCTACAACCGCATTAATTTCTGTCAAGCTTGTGGATGATCGGCAAAGCACATGAGCAAAATTTTGTCAGTTTAGAATGTCAGAAGTATTATTATTTTCTAATCACTAAATTTCATTATCATAGGGACAAATTAGTCACGATAAACTACAGGTAGCTGATCCATTGTCAGTCCTTCACCAACCGTTATTTGACTGGCGTATACCTGTTGCTGTTTACCATTAAATTGATGTACTATCAAGTTGAATCACTTCACATCACAGATGCCCTGAGTTGACATCTGTCGGATTTTAATCTGTTGTTTGCCAAATTCTTCTTCTTAATCGTACACTCTAGTCAGAGTGGTCGTGGTTGCAATGGCGGTGGCTCCTCGCCGTGTCACCGTCACTCTCCAGGCCAGCTGCTCTTCTCGCGATGCTTCTCCATTTCTGCCGGTCGGTTGCATTGCGAATACACTCTACTTCGGTGGACTGCGTAGCTTTTCTAATGAGGTCGGTCCAACGTGTTGGTGATCGTCCAGGACTTCGCTTGCCTTCTACACGGCCATGCATATGCTGCGATAGGCTCTCCGTCGAGTGCTCTTTTCTTGAGATCTGCGCAAAGAACTTCAGTATTTGCAATTGCCCAGTCGACGATAATCTATCTCGTATATGAATCTCTTTGAGGATAGAGTTGTTGGTTGTTTGTCAAATACGTCATCACTATTTTGATGACACGTTAGCTAGAAAAAATACTGTACACATTACATACTAACAGTACTCAAACCGAGAATGTGGACATATTTATTTTCCCATCCAATATTTATAGTACTGATGTAACAGTAGAGCAGAAATTACTTGACTAGGTTTTAATAAACTTAATTGTAGGTAAAGACTGAGAATGTTTATACACAGAAGCATACTTAATTCCTTTTAGTGCACACCTGAACTAATACTAAAGCATCAAAAGAGAAGAAGCAGGTAATCACTTCCATAAATAAAATTAGTCTCAATATTTGTCTTACTAATTTCTGTTGTTTTTTTTTAAAGGTCTATATGATGTCGACTAGTCATATCATAACTGCTCTTGCACTGAGTACAAGCCAGTGGTGATTTTGATAGTTGCCGTTTTATTTCAACTAACAATCATATTTCGGAAACGTTACCAGTCCTATCAAATATTGCTTATTTTTAATGAAGATATTTTTTTATTTATCGATTAATTTTCGTATGCTGGATCCAATACTGTTATATGCTTACCAAAATTATACTAGATTTATCAAAATGTTCATATACACGAACGATATTTAACGATATTGATCTAGAACCTAGAAATACTTGAACGCTTTGACAGCAAAAATAGAGGGCCAAATGTTATTACTATCATAAGACCACATGTTTGTATACCTATTTTGCAAGAAATAAATTAATTATGAATATTCGGTTTTTATATTTGACTAATTTTTGAACTCATAAACTGTACTTTTACAATAAAACCGCCACCGGTGCAATCTATTTTTGAGGCTACTTTGTTTGAAATATGAAACTGATCAATCAGTTCTCTCTTTGAATTATCTTTAGTTCGTGATAAGAAACTTCGGTCATCGCTTAAATTCAAAGTCAAATTATTTCTTGGGCTTGTAACAAAAGTGTTATATTAGAAAAGCCCTTTTCAAATTAGTATTTTTTGTTATGTTTGTACTCCAAGCTTTTTCTGTTATAAAATACGATTTAACGTAGTTTTTATTAATTTAGATATAATATATTCTATTTATTTATGCCATTTTTTATATCCAATAACATAATAAATAATAAAAGGATGTCGTCAAACTTATGTCAATATTCATAATGTTCAAAAGGCCAAAATAGAATAATAAAAAATATGCTAATCCACTTATGGAAGAAAGTAGAAAATATGATCCGCTGTTCCATTAGAACGAGAATTCAGCAAGATCTATTCTCATCAACTCATTCAAGGCATAAAATGGGTTTCTCTCAAAGAAACGTTTACTACGTACGTTTACTTTCGACTAATAGTTTTGTAATATTATCGAGTGGTTCATTTAACATACAGATTTGTTTATATATATTTTACGATAATTGTCAACGCTCATCACTGCTTACGTCACTGTCCAGCGGACAATTCAACAAAGTGTAGACACTGCTCTGCAGTTGCGAAAAATAACGTGGGTGTTCAAAACATGACATCTAATTACGTTGGCACATACAGATCGCTGACATCTATATATATTTTTATAATAATCCTTAACCGAATAGTATTTTTCGGAAAATGTCTTAGGCTTACTCATTTATCAATTCATGAATCTTATTGATGGAGTAATTTCCATTCTCTCTATAATCTAATAATAATAACCATAATAATTGAGAATCTAATAATTGCAAACAGATTACTCATAAATTTATTCGCTCTAACGCACTATACGCGTTTTATCAAAAGTAAGTGACTTAGTCGATTCTAATTAGTACGTTTCGGAAATTTCAAGCATAATGGCATTTGTCAAAACTCCTCGACACTTAGAGTTGCTATGCTCGTCAAGGTTACTTGCTGCGTGTCCGATCGGTTGATCTCTCATATATGATTTAAATTTTCTCTATGAAACTCGAAACTACATCAAAACTGGGATTATAACGTTATATCATCATTAAAAGTCAGGTGCTCAGGTTCTGGGAAAGTCCGATCAATGATTCTGCTATTCAACGCTTAACATAATCACATTAAAATGATCATTAATCGACTGGATTAATCAAATCCACTAAAATACAAGATCTGTGCACACTCTTGCACACCATATACATATTATACAAAATTTAGTTAATCAAGTTATTTTGGATTAAATACAGTTTGGAGCTTCTACTTTCCTTTGAATAGGCTTGACCTGCTGCAGTTTAAAACGTTCATGGCTGGAAGCTAAGTGTTCCGTGACCGGTTAAAATTATCATCCTGAAACCAAACCTTCATGGTTACAGCTAAAACATCATTGAATAATTGAACTTCAATCTTACAGCTCACTTATGGTTGCAGCGAGAACATCATCAAATCTTCAAACTTCGACATCGTCAAATCTTCAAACTTCAAACATCATCAAAACTTCAAACTTCAAATATCGTCAAATCTTCACACTTCAAACATCGTCAAATCTTCAAACTTCAACCTTACAACGCGCCTATATGGCTGCGGCGAAATCATCATCAAATCTTCGAACTTTCCTTACGGCACACCTACATGGCCATACTTCTTTAGAATATTACCCTGCAGCTCACCTACACGGTTGCAGCGATAACATCATCAAATCTACGAACTTCAACTTTACGGCACACATACATGGCACTCTTTGGAACATTTTCCCTGCAGTTCACCTACATGACTGCAGCTAACAAACTCGTAAACACTAAAAATCCTTGAATTACAATCTTGCAGTAACACTAAGTGTAGTTGTTAACACTAAGAAATCCACTTCAATTTTCAGCACTGTCGATACTCTGATATCTTAGCGCGGCTTTAAATTCCGCCTCCATGATTACAAGGCGTCAACGGATAAATATTCGCGACAAGTTACCGGTACACAATGGTACTATTTCTGAGGTTATTACATTACATGCCTTCGAAATTCAATTAAGATTTTAAGTCAATCGAACTATGTTATCTCTGTATAATTCAACTTCATAAACAGACTTCTGTATTAAATATTTACGCAGTGATACTCTGGTAAATCCATCAATATTGTAGCTCTACTCATATAAAATTTCGTTTGACACACTTATGTGGTTCAAGATCTTGCAATAGTTACGTCACAAAGTAGTTATAGTGTTGCAGGTGGAGATACAATACCAAAATTTCGCTTCATGGTATAGCATACTTACACGACTAAAGACAGTGCTACTAGTTGTCGTACTAGAATATTTTACTTGCGGTACTTTATTAACCTTACAGAAAAACGAACACAGTACAACTCGCCCTAAATGGCCGTAACCGTAAATACAGGATTCCACCAGTGTGCGGCTCTGTACCGCACAGAGTGCAGCATAAATGTATTTCTTGGTGAACTCTTACGGACAGCACCAGCAAACTGTGCGCGCACTCTATTGGACAAACCGTGAACTTTTGTCGCGCACTCCTTGGTCTCGCGGTGTACCCGCGACGACGCACTCGCACACATGTTTACACACTAAACTGAAAGTAAAGCACATTTCCGAGGTATAAATGTTCGTGTACAAATGTACCGAACAGCACGCATACTAAAGTTACGCACAACTGAGGTGGTGGACACAGGCAATCTACTATTGTGATCAAGTTCGCGCACTGCAAAAGGTCCGCACCAAATTTTTATCAACAAGTGTTCTGAATCTGAACACAATTTTAGTGGAGCCCAACCTTAACAGCTAGATAATAAGCTGTTAAGTTTACCATAATATTTTATTTGCATTACTGTTAGCAATATTCTAGAAAAACTACATTTAGAAGCTCGCTTAATTGGCTGTATTGATGTAGCCCAGTTACCGAATTAAAATATTTTATTCGCAGCACTTTACTAGTCTTCTAGAAAAATAACACACTGCTGATCTTTGACACGGCCACAGACCGATATGTCATAGCTATTGTACTATTAAAAACACGACTCTCACCATCACACCAAAAAAATATTACCTCGCTATGGTTCCTCTGAATGGCTGCAGCATAATCAAATACAAAAAGTAAAAATGGTTCTCAAACAAGAAAAACATATTTTCGTATACTTGTCTCTCGGGATGTTAACGAAATAATTTACTAATGACTTACTTACAACAGACTTCATTTCGTTTAAATTACGATAAAATTATCGGGGAGTAGCCCCAACCACACTATCAAAATTTCATTAGGTTATAATAAAATCGTCTGATTATAATCTTTAATCGCTGTGCTACAATAAAATAATCTGGGAGTAACCCAGATCACATCTCATTGCAGTATCTTAACAGATTCTGTCTACCCGTATTAAGAATATCCCGTTATAATAATTTTAACAACCTGTTTCAACACTTTTAAGAACCATTTTCTCCAATTCGATATGCGTGACAAATTTTTAACATCAATATTCAATAATTGGAGGGTAAAATATAATCTCGTAGGTGACTCACGATTTTACCGGGCTCGGCTCGCAGGTTGATTGCCACTTCTGATATATGAAGAAAACTCCTTGTCTGAACTTTATGACGCTTTATTATTACTTATAACACTGCACTTATTTCACTGCACTGAGCGGTCTGACGCTAAGACCGCCTTTTTACTACAGAGTTACGCCGCGACTACTTTTTCGAAGGGCCGCTCGCGCTCGTCCGCCCGCGATATATCCCCTCCCCGGAATTACAACATCACGCCATCATCCGGGGTAGCGTTCATTCTGTTCGATCACCGTTCTCCAGAGTATATAAATTAAGAAAATAGCAGTGCTGCCACTCCGCAACACTGAAAACACCGCACACCACATACAACAAATATTCAAATCATGACAATTGCGACAAATTGAGAAATGGACATAATACGGTGAAACTAAAGAATGCCAAAGGAAGGTTGCGAAAATATTGTTAAATGTTGATTGATTTTTATTAATAAATTTTTCACCAAAAATTTAAACAAATAAGAGTCGATCACCTAAATCTAAGAACTGAAATACCTTCAAACAAACGTTTCGAAAGTTTATTAGCAGACTTAAATAATTTCTTCAATACATTGATTACATTTTATATAGACCATTAAAACCGTTTTTAAATCAAAATAAAAAAAAACATCAGTCAAAAGTACGTCACCCATTATGCACAAAAAATACGATCGTCTCACTCCAAACAGACAGACACATTGGGCAGACAGACTATAGCGGAGTTTATCTATTGTCCCCGTCACCGCGCCAGTCGAAGCCTCCGGGCCGTATGTTCCTTAGTTCTTCAGGCAGAGGCTCGTAATCTTCAGGTGGGTCGAATAATCTTCTTCTGAAATGAAAAAGTTCCAATAGTACACATAGTTCCGACATAGAGCTTTCGGAAATGATTTTCTGTATAACGATTTCTTTCTCCTCTCTCTCTCTTCTACACGGAGGATGGCAGAGGCCATAAATCGCGCGGCCGTAACAAGAGTATTTCACACTAATTTTTAAGTTTCAATTTATAATTAAAATTTGCTTACTTTATATAAAAATAAAGTAAATAACTCAGCATGGTGCTTATTCTCATTGGTTTACAGAAGCTACATAGTCTCGAGCACCGCCGTAAAGTAGCATGTCTGTCTATATTCAACAGGATTCATTTTGGGGAGTGACTCCGAATTACCACCCATTTCTCATTGAAATGCCAAAAATCCGTACTCAGCGATAGCGTTCTTGATGCGTACAAGAATGGAATTCTTTGCCGCCATCTCTGTTTCCTAAGAACTACAATCTTGGAATTTTCAAGGCTAGAGTGAATAGATATCTAGATCGACGAGCTCCATCCTCGGCCACACCGTCGCTTAACATCAGGTGAGTTGGTGGTCAATCATATATCTATCTTGCTTCCATTGCATGAATAAAAAGATTATAATAATTATTATCTATTATATAAGCAACCTAATCCGGAGCGCGACATTTATTTTCCGTTTTGAATATTTATCATAACTTACAAGAATTTTGGCGTCTTCAGCAATTTCTGTCCTCCTCTTTGCCTCGGCAGAACATCCTCCAAAAAGAAGTAAATGTGGCCGATAGCCATCCCGACTAGATCCACAGAGATAGCATTGCCGAGAAGAACAGAGAAGCCGAGCAATACCCACGGCAGGTATGGAGCCTGGAAATGTCAAGTTTCGGAATTAGAACATTTCAGTCAGTCAATAGTCAGTAGATTTATTTTCTGCCAAATAGAATTTATATCTACGATTTCACTGACCATTACTAGCAAATAATACGATGTCAATGTTATTTCAAGCGACTGTCAGGGTCTCCGCACATGGGATACGCACCATATATTGTTATAGGGACTAGAAGCACGCACGCACGTGACTCGGTCGAGTGTCGAGTCATGTGTGACGAGTTCATATGTTCAAATGTATGAAAACTCAGAAAGCTGATGTGAATAGCTGGGTGGCGGCGTTTTGTTTTTACGTTTGTTGTAACCCTTAGTAAAGTTTTAGAGGGTAATAGTTTTGAGTGTATGTTGCTATATATCCCAAGCAGTTTTAAAGTCTAGACCGATTTAAAAATGCAAAGTATTACAATACAAATAGTTTATTATCAAAAGATACAGAAAACCTTACATGGTTACAAGTACTTACTAATTTCGTGAAAAATTAGTAACCAGGACCACACAGTGATGTTCTTGTGAACCCTGCACTAGGTATGAAACCTGTATCGCAGGCGTCCACTTATACTGTTTTGACCAAAGAAAATAACGTGCGGTGAATTTTACAGGATAACTTCAAATGACGCAGTTGGTAAAAAAACAAGTTAAATTTGATATTACCTTCCAAGTGTCAGAAACTACTTTAGGAAGTTGGGTGACATATTCAATCTGTTATCTGACTAAAAAAAGTAATGAAGAATTATGATATCAAGTAATATATGTGGTTCAAGTTTTAGTAATCATCTCTATAGATAGGTATAAAAAAATTGTTATGTAAAAACATACTTTACCTGGAAATTCATTAATCCAAAAAAGTTCATTCTTATAAAAATATTACGCCGAGACCACACATACACAATCATGATAGTAAAGGCTTGACCTAGAAATAGTAAGTTGACGAAGAATGCACACACCTGAACACATTAATTAAGGGACTTATTGTCATTGTGAGGGGAGTGTATATTAAGTGATATAGAATACTTAATAGGACAAATACAGAAGGCTCACTGCTATTGCGGCATATGAATTAAATTTATTTGGAATTAATGTGTGTATATGCATAAATAAATAAATTATATGTCTTGCTACATCGTAATAAAGTAGAACTTAGCATAGTTTATTTTAGCATCAGCTTCCATACATTTTTTTAGCCTCTCATTTCAACGGTCCAAAATATTTTTTTTTCAAGATTTTGCGTTTGTGCCAAAGAAGTTGATACATTCTAATTTATTTTCCAATAAACTACGATCTTATAATCACTATAAAAAATAATTTTACAACAAAAGATTCAGCACAACTGGGACAAGGTTGGGTTTTAGATTAACAACATATAGCTTAGCACATCATATGCTTATACATTTGCACTGTAAGATCACAGAACAGACTGCATTAAGTTCGGGACTCCTGAAGAAAACTCATAATTCTCATAATTAACTGCAATGTAACACCTGATGCAGTAATGAGTCTATTGTTTTAAGGGGCTTGGCACACACAAGCAGGACATTGATGCAAGTCTGATGCCCCCATTTCAAAATAGAATTAGATCCTATAGCTTGTTAGTCTAGTTTGGTTAGCAATTTGGCTGTCCTAATTGGATTCTGTTTAGGTCAGAGCTGATATAAATAAAACTTTCCAGTGGAATAATAAAAATAACCATATTCCATAAGTGAAATCCGACCTTGTATTCCTCTAAAGAATAAATCAAATTTAATAATAGAACCTACAATAATATAATTATATTGAATAAGTGACCATATCTAATGTCAGAGTTTATCAAAGCAATATAGATCCACCATAATATTTTACTAGACTTCATTTTCTGCTAAACATTGTCTTTGGTCAAACTAAAGGAGGGTGCCAATGAAAATATTTTTAGATTACTTAATTATACATTATCAGGTATGATTTAGAACTGTGCCAGATTTAACACTATTAATACACCTACAGCATATAAAGTAACTTTAAACAAAGAAAATTACATAATCACAAATGGCTTCTTGCCACACTCAATACATTGTATTTAAAAAAAATATATGTTTTACTAATTATAGTATTTACAACAAATTTATAGCGAGGTTTTGGGTCCCTAACTTATTACCTACATTATGATGAGACATCTGATTTATGTAGTACCAAAATATCATAACATGCATCCAATATATGGTACTATTGGAAATGTTCAGACATGAATAAAAAATAAGCACCACTGTACCACTGTAAAGACTCCCAGCACCAAATGTACTTTTGCTTGGAAGCGACCGTGCTGTGTGTATGATACTTACTTACTACGAACTGCTTTAATTACTTTACCTGATATTTTATTTTACTTATTAAGTGTTTTTTAAACTGTTTTCATTTCTGATTTCTAAGAGTACATCAACAAATTGCAGCATATTAATAAAGGAGTCCAAAATCATTAACCCATGAGCTACTTAATATTATAAAACAAATTTATTTGATGAGCTTGCATGAAGTACACAAATTGGTATCTTGTGTGTTGCATAAGATCTACTTATGATATTCAAGTGCTATGTTACTAATTTTCTTAAGAAAAACCATGTGATCCCAAAGTGCCCATGTCCCATGGGTAAACTATAATACCTCATAATTCCATTAGTCCTGTGCTTGTTAGGTCCTGATTTGCTTAATGATTTTATAGCCAGCCTTATTATATTTAATTTATTTGAAAAGGATACAATCATCAGCACTCCACCAAACATGAACATTACAACAAAGTCTGATGTTCGTCCTCTGAACGATCCCTCCTCCAGCATCCTACAATATCGATATGTGAATATCATATTGAAAAAAAAGTTGAATCCTAAATTGCCAAAGAAGAGGAATGTAGTTATCAGCCTCCATAGTTGAAACTTCTTTAGTATGAGTATTGGATTGAAATATAGTTGGAATGGTGACACCAAGTCTAATTGCTGAAACAAACAAAAGTATATTTTTACTTCACTAAACTTACTTTACAAATTTTATGTTAATTTACTAGTCATGTTTAAGTAGAACTATCATGGCAAAACATGGGAATTAAAGTCTGGAAGTATATTGGTATACTACAATGGTAGACATAGACATAGTCATATTTTATTGATAATTATTCAATTACAAATTGGTATTATGTGGCCTCTGACTGAACAAAATAATGAAACAAAGACAACAACATCCTCAATGCCATATTAGTTATTATAATTATATTTTAAAAATAGAGGCTTTGATCTGAATAATTTTCCATTATTTTAGTTTTTATATTTTATATACATTTTGATCCTTATTTATCAGGATATAGGACTTAATAGGACACACAAGATACAATTGGCTTAAAATTCATCTAATCATTAAAAATCAGTTAATGAGTAACAGATTTCAGCAAATAGATTAATTTTAGTAGAAAATAAAATGATTGTGACATAATGGACAGACACAGACTTGCATGGCTTTTTAAGGGTTCCTCATACATATGTATATGAAACCCTAAATATAGATATACAGAGAATACACACATATTAGCTTTCTGAAAGTGTAAGTGATGTAGCATTGAAAAAAAAAGATTAGATTAAATTAACTCTTTACAAAAACAAGCTATGATATACCTACCTTATTTTAGTTTATTGTGTTTAGTTGATCTCATATACACAAACTTTAGAGCAAAGGTGAAAGAGTAGGAGACAGACGAGATATTGGTGTTTCAAATAAACGCGCCTCATCACAAAAAATAGCTGGTTTGATAACTTACCACTGCTAACGTAGTCACAACGCAGGCTGTCGTATATGCCCTTGTTACAGGCGGTATAGCCATATACTCTTGTACAATATGATGATATGCCATTGTGAATAACTAATAAGACTATTTCCAAATAAAAAATTGTGCACAAAAATAAAATTAGCTAGTTATCGTATCCACAACACAACACATGATTGGGCCACATCAGTGCTCAAAATATACACTGTCAGAAAGCCAAAACAACTAGAAACTGTGCGTGATGTACCATTCTGTGAACAAGGAAGAATTTATGACTATTAGAATCAATAAAACATATGAAGAACAAGACTTTTTTCTGAATAAATTACCAAATTCCACAACACAAGCAACAAATCCAAGTATGAAAAGTGAAATGACAGTTACGCTAATGAGCAGAATTTATGACAGTGACAACTAAAAAAAAAACGAAGCTTTTTTCGTATTTGGCACCGTACTATTATACTATATAATTATCTGATCATCATCATCTCGACTAAACTTGATTTTATTCCGACCGACCGAATTCGGTTGATAAGTTGATTCATACAGACAGTATGGACACAGTTAATTCAATTTTTATCAGTTGATGCTTGTCTGTATTATGATAAATCAACATAATATGGAATGCTTACAGAGACAAATTGATACTAACTTACATATTATTATATAGTCGATCTACCGAGTTCGGTTGATAAGTTGAAGAGACTTCCAGTCTCGCTTTCCTTGTCTTGGCCAGTTTGGCCACCACTCAGTCACAACCTCACCCCACCTGTCATCACTGCATTTAGCACATAGGTCATGCGATATGTCCTGGCCCAGTTCCACTTTAATTTCATTACCGCAAATCAGACGTCTTGAACTTTTCCGTTAAAATTTCTCCGTCGGATTTCGGTACATATTTCAAACTCTGTCTGGGATTAATATTGAGAATAGACAGAAAGTATTTGTCTGTTTGTTATAACACTATCAAATGGCTGAATCAATTGTTTTGAAGCTTGATACATAAATAGGTACCTCAGATTCTAGAAAGAAACAAGCTACATTCTATTATTATCATTTTTCATCAATACACAAGTTAAACCATGGTTGGTTGGGACACAGCTAGTGCATCCTAATATTATACAAGCGAAAATAATCCTGTTGTCTGTTTGTTACCTTATAACGGCTAAACCAATCATTATAAAATTTGGCACAGAGTTTCTTTAGGACCTGGAGAAGGACATAGGCTATATTTTATCCTCATCATTACCATTTTTCATCACTTCGCAGGTGACATCGTGGGGCGCAGCTAGATATGTTATAAAAGTAAAAGGGAAGGTATAACATTTTACTAATAAAATACATATAAATTGGTGACTATACAATGTGGTATTACAAGGAAAAATAATGAAATCAGATTACTCAATTAAATAATAATAATCTGTTTATTTCAGAATTAGATTCCATTCCATTAAAGTATAATGTATCTTAATAAAATGAATAGTATTTCATAGTTTAACCACAAGAGCTACCAAATTTTACTAATAGACAAATACAGCAGCTAAATCATCATAATCGTAAGTTCTTTTTATAAACAAATCAACTAATGAAACCCCTGCTATGCTATACAGGCCAGTGTTAATTGGTAGGGCAGTTAAATTGACTGTAGTGCTGTTTCCTGGTTCCAAAGGTCCAAGTTTCCTATTTGAAATTCCACACCAAAGAAGGCTAGCATCTTGCAGAGACCGTAACTTCACAATCAAGTCCAGTGTTCGCTCACTAGCATTTACTATCTTGCAAACAAAATCAAATGGCTCATCTACTGGCACCTTGCTTTGTAGCTTTTCAAAAGTTACTCTTATATCTCCATATTCTGGAGTCTTTCTCTGTAGCTGACTAGTCTGCAATCTTCCCTTCTCACCTAAATTAGACCTCCATACAATATCCAACTTGCCAATGTTCTTAGCAGCTGCAAGCAACTTTATATCCTTTGCTATATGCTCTTTAGGTGTAAGACAATATAGATACTGACAACTCTCCTGTGACTGTAGTAATGTCACATCTCCAAATACAGAAACCTCATTGTTGATCTCGTTTAACGACTTGACATTGAACTGTTGAGAGCTTTCCAACAATACTTGCTCGAGAATAATAGGCCCAGATGTAATGTTCTGTACTTGAGCTTCAAGATACACATCATCAGACTCAGCATTGTAAAACTTGGTTTTCACATCTAATGGCTTCATCACTTCAAATTTGAAAAACTTCCTGAATGAAGTCAATGTATTGTAATTGCTCATGTATGTTACTTCACATACTAATATGTGTGTGCCGAGATCTTTCACTTCATGGTGAATCACATCACTCAGAGTTTCATCTACATCCAGCATTGTGGGGTTCTGACTTTGCTGGATAGGGAGAACAATTCTTTGAGAATTAGTCTGCAGCCCAGCTTTGATGTGGACACTTTGTACAGGGTTGTTTGTCTCATTATGTACACAAACATAACAAGAGAATGTCTCACCCAAATAGATATTTCCAAAACTTTGTGGCAATAGTAAAAACTGACCAGTAGCGAGTGTCTCCATTTGTGTGACTGATGTAGGGTCATCTTTTAAGTAGTTATTTAGTATATTTCCTGGCAAATCCTTTGAGTCGCAAGTGACGATTATCGGGCTTATCAAGGCTGGTCTGGTAAGTCTCATCACTTTTAAGGCAACAAGATGATCGACAACTTCTTTAGTATCCATAATTTAGTTTGTTTGTGGCACACTTATAATATCTTTCTTTGATGTTTGATCTCTTGGTAAAGAGTAATAGTTTTCTTTGATATTTGATATTCGTAAAATCCGATTACACCCTCTCAAAACATCTTTGCTGCCATCTGGTAGTACAACCACGCTCTTTCTTATAAAATATTTATTTTTGTCTTTAACCATAAAAACACTATTTTTGAACTATGGAAGAAAGAAAATTATTATAAAAAAACTATTTTAGATCGATTGAAAACAATAGCACGAATTAAGTTCAACGAAGCAAAACCAAAGAGTCACAACAGATAAGACAGTTTCTGAACGAATCCAAATCGTTAGTGAGTTGTAGGGTGCACGACACACGTTCAGCAGATGTCGCTTCTTACATTGTAGTGCTGCACTTACTGTAATGTAAACGTATCGATATCGATAAAATAGTGATGTACTTTAATATCGATAATGTTTCTGATTTTATTTCTGTTACATTAATATTTTTCATAAAAATAAAACAATTTTTTTTTGTTTATATTTTTTATTTTTATAAATCTATTATTTTATATTCTTAGTATCACCACCACCAGTAAACATTTTTTCTGTTCCATAATTAGTTTTCTAGATCTTCTTATACAGCTTTCTTCACTTGGATATTTAAGATGTAACAACTTGTGTGAACGCATTCTTCTTTTACCTGTACAAAAAATAAAAACAATAAGATTCATAAATGTTAAATGAAGTGCTTGGTAAGGCAAGTATTTTATATCACATACACATAATATTTACTACAAAAAAGAACCAGGACTGCAAGTCCTGACTTTTCATATCAACCAAACTCGGTTCATATATTCAATATCGACACAGAAGGATTAGTAAAAATTTAGTGTCAATTTATCTCAGTGCTATTTGTTTGTTACGTGACAAATCAACACAACATAGAGGGCACGCCAAGATAAAGAAATCTAAATATTTTTGTACTAATTAACATTTACCTTACTGTTTGTTTGAATCAACATAATGTTTGTATCGGTAGAATTATAAAATCACATGCAGCCCTAAATATAAAAACAGAGGTTCTGATTACACACTAAACTTACTTTTAGATAAAGTGGTCAAGAGTGTTAGCTTCTTCGGAGGTGTTAATTCTGCTTTAGTAATATGCCATATCTGAAACAAAACAAAATTCTTTTATTCATTTTTTTAGTAATTCAGATTCAATATAACTTAAACTAAGTCTTTTTTACAGTTCCATAGTAAACCAGGAACCCTTATAGTTTCGCACTATCCATCTGTCTGTTTTTTTATACTACACCTAATACTGTGATTAAAATGTTAGCATGTATCAATCAAATTCAATAACTAATATTATAAAAGCATAAATAAATATTCTGTCTATTGTTTATGTTCTCATGACCAGCTCGCTGAACCGATTGTTAAGAAAGAAAGTACAATAATTATTAGTAGGTATGTATGTACAGAAATAGCTGAAAAACTGGGGATGAACATAGGCTACATTTTATCATCATCATATTATTGTTTTTCATCACAATTCAGGTGAAACTGGAGGAACAGATGGTAAATGCCTATAATTAGTGATAATAATTACCCATTTCAATACCTTCTCTATAAATATTTAATGAATAATAACTATTACAAACACTCAATCATAAAGTAGATGTTCCATCAATATAGGAATTCTGTTTTGCTATGCAATATTAAAAAAAAACTTTATTAACTTACTGTATTTTAGATTTCCTTAAGAGTATGAAGGTATGGCAGATTCTTGGTCCGTAGAGCTCAAATCTTCTAGTAGTTTTATGATTTTTCTTGGTAGGCTACTTGAATTAGATAGACATCTCTTGTGGTGTGTGTGATCACTTGGTCAGACTCTTTGTGATTCAAAGTATGTTTGGTCAGTTCCTGAAATAAATTGAATAACATTTATAAATTGTCAATAATCTCTATTGTTAAATATCTCACAAACAAAATGACTAAACATCACAAACTTCTTACCTGGTTTATTTAATAAGGGTATGATTCAGGAATGGATTTCGTCTTTGGCAATTACGGTAGAGTAACCTGTGAGTAGTATTTTATCTCATAACAGACATGTAGGCTCTTAGTAATTTCAATAGCTGCTTTTCAGAGAACTTCAGGATTTATGGATAGTCAGGAGCAATGCGATTCATCCATTCACTGCACCATGTTTTTTCATGAACAAATACGAATAATTTTGGATTGTATTTATCTGTCTCACAGGCGAAAACGGCAGGATCACAGTTTGGTATTTGTTTTAAAATTTTCTCTATTTCTTTGTTGCATAACGACCGCCATTCAAAACAAATTCAAGAACTCATGACAATGACAGCTCTATTCGTAACTTTATGACAGAAATATCAAGATGGCGGTTGACCAAGCGTTATGCACCCTGACTTTTTTTTTTTTTGCTAATCGAGGCCTAAATTGTATGAGCTGTCAGAGCCGTGCAAAGAGTACTTTAGCAAAACGACTGAAATGAAAGGGCAGGGTTACCATAAAAAAAATATTGACTACCGTGTTTTGGATTTCATATAAAAAGCAATTTTTTATACGGAAATACTTAAAAGAAGTGCTGTTGCGTGATCTCACATACCTACAAATAGGATACACTGTTTTCTACGCCTAAACACTAACGATTTCTAAGATTAATTGTTTCAATCAATGTACTTGTATCCGTAGCTATATAAAATATAATGAAATCAGATAATATTGAAAGACATAAAACAGTTCTTCATTAAGTGTAGTAGGCTGTACCGAGTCACTATTTTCACTTTGCATTTTTCACTATTTGAATTCTTAAAGTTTCGTAAACGTCTGAAGCAAGAATTAATGGATATCTTTGTTTGTAAAGAACGAGATTTATATGTCCAAGATATATTTTTAACCTCTCGGGGGTGTCCCTCTTAGTACTAGGGATGTTGTAATATTGCTCCTTGGTATTCTAGAGAGATGTATGATGAATAATCGCCTACACTTATAGTGTCAAGTGTAGTTGATGACGTGTATAAGGAATGTGTTCGATTTAATTGTAGATTAGCTGTTGCGTGCAACTTAATTGGTTTATTTTTTCTCTCGCTCGGTTTGCCGTGTTTTATGATACGGCAATGAATGTTCTGCCATGTACCGTGTTTTTTATGGCAAGTAGCCTTAATTGCCGTATAACACGGCAATTGCCGTAGAAATGGTAACCCTGCTAGGTCTATGGCCCCCCCCCCCTGCTTGCTCCCCAGCAAGCACATGACATGACATTGACAGTTGGGAGACAATAATGCACAGCCACTGTCATGTACAACCAATTTCTTACGGGAAGGAATGTACGACTGATAGGAATCCATGTACAACGTTTCTTATAAATTGAACTTTGACCTGCTTGGAGCATTATTTTGCCAGTGTCAAGTTTTAATATTTCTTGTTTAAGTTTCTTGAATAAAACAAGTCATAAATGTTATAGTCATAATTCAAGTCACGTAAGCAGTCATTATTAAATTCGAGACGTGCTTCAGTAAAGTGATGGCGACTTTACTGGAATCTTCTATGCTAGTTCTAGTTTTGCCGACAGACAGGACAGAAGTAAATAGAAAGGGCGGTGTTACGGTATGCGGTAAAGGGTTAACCCTTTACCGTATACCGTGACAAATTTGGAACACTCAGCTTTTGCTGTAATATATTACTGCCAGCGGCATCTACGATCTTTTCTTGGAACTAATTCGTATGTAAGAAGTGTAACTCGCCTAAATATGTGCCAGTGGTGCCTCTACAAAGACGGTTAGGAACTTAAAATCGTCAATTTGTCAGTCGGTTGCCAAAATTTGACAGATTGAAAATTAGCAGGTTTTCAATTCGGTTTTTATCTGTTTTCTCATAATATCTGTCATATCAGAGTCTGCGGCCATGTTGTCCCATATCTTACGTATAATGTGCGAGCGTAAAAAAAATAAGCACTTTAATGTCCCAAATGAATACTAAGTTTGTCATAGCAAAATATGCTGTTATGTTTGGGTAGTAATACAAAAATATTTTTTTCTTTTTAACGAGCATTCAGCGCTTGCATGACCTAAATATAAACAAAAATAGGTAATAAGTATGTGCGAGTGAAGTGAGCGCGTAAATTTTAGCAGTGCTGTTATAGTAATATGCTTTGTTTCTCGTATTAGTGAACCCACGGTAGTTCTCTGTAAAAATTGTAATAAAGCGCGAGCGAAGCGAGCGCGAAAATTTTTGTGGTGTTTTGTAGTAATATGCTTTATTTCTCGTATTAGTAAATTCATAGTACTTCCATGTCAACATAATATGATGGGATGATGAAACCCGAGATATAACTTCAGAATTATGATGCGGCCAATTACGTGACATTGCTGACCTATAACCCCCGCTCTACTCTTGTGCCGTGAACGTCCGCGAACAGGCGTGAACATAAGTGTGGAGGGTTTTCACGGCGTTCGCGGCCGTTCACGCCTGTTCCCCGATCGAAGTCGGTATTTTGTCCCGCGACAAAGGGTTCGCGGCAGTTCACGGCGTGAATTCACGGCACAAGTGTAGAGCCGCGGTAAAAGGTAATTAACGGCTGATTTTTGGCATTATCAAACTTATTTTTAGTATTTGAGATGAGAAGTGAGGATTATAGTGTCATCTACATCTCTGTTGATGAAAATAAAAGAACAGAAAATGAAGAAATGGCTTAAAGGACTAGTATCCAATTGCCTTGTAACCTTTTAAAACAACTAAATGTAAAAAAAAAAACTTGAAAAGATCGAAATTCAGTACAGGAAACGAAACGAATTTTTAATTTTATTGTGAAATAAAATCGGAAATCCTTCTTGAATAAATTTAATTTTGTATAAAAATGGTTCTTACGAAGGAGTATCGAATATGTATGCCGATGACTGTAGAAGAGGTTAGTAAATGTATATTGGAAATATTATCACTTACTGTATGTAATTTTATCACTGATTTCCTCTAAGCTGATTTCCGAGTTTTCTACCAACTAAACGAAAAATGTACTCTTTGTTACTTTGGTTGAATTAATGCCAATATTTAAAATGGTTTATTATAATGTACGAAAACCATTTCGCCATTAGTTACTTTCCGATTTAAAGGTACCTAGGTATGTAGAGCTCTTTGATTTTTTTATATGTGCTGTGATTAGTTGTTTTATGGTTTTGCTACTAAATCCAAGCCTATTATTATTAAACATGACTGAATGACTGAAACCTTATGATTCCAAATGGGTACTTAATATTTTGTCCTGTTATGATTTTAGTATCGCATTGGCCAGCTTTATATGATAGCTCGTCATAGTTTCGAACAATCCAGCAATGGTGAAGGTGTGGAGGTAGTAGCTAATGAAGAAATTGTTGACGAAAAAAATGGCAGAGGGCAATATACAGAAAAAAGGATACACTTGTCCAGGTATGATAAATATCAAAATATTGGTTAATCAAGCACAGATGCATTTCTGATTAAAGCATGCTGATGTAGTATTGTCATCATCATCATCTCAACCACAAGAATTTATTGGAATTCTCTGTTATCTGAAATGTATAATGTTAAATTTTCAAAGATAAAGACTAGAGTATTGATTTCTCCTAGATCAATAATATGTTCCAATCTCTCCAGACTGTTTTTTTACCATGAGGAGAGTTGGTAGTTAAATTATTTTTCTTGTAAATAAGAATGAATTTGTAAATCTTTCATAATTTTTATGCTAGATGCTATCTTATCATCAGCTTTAAATTAGTTAGGAATCTCTCTCTCTCACACACACCTATAGTTGAAAAAATAAATAAAAAGATATTAAAATGAGTGATTTTGAAAATGTCAATTTGCCAACTGTGCTATTTCACTGTATAGTTCTATATGAACAGTATTTGTTTGGATCTGTAGTATGTTTGTATTTGTTTTGTAAATCAGTACTGACTACTGACCATAGGCAAAATGTGGATGTGCTACAAACAAAACAAAGCATTCATAGAAGTTATCTTTATGCTTATAAAGAAAGAGATGGGCAATTAATAAAATGTATGCCAATATTTTGAATGTTTACAACTCATACACATAAATAAGGATATTTATATATGTATATTACTACTTAAGATTTTATGTTTCCCTTTATTTTACAGCCATTTACCTTACTGGGTACAGTCGTTTACACCAAAGATATTCTACATTACAGAAAAGGCATGGAACTATTATCCATACACTATCACTGGTAAATAAAATTAATAACACAAATAAAATAAATTATTCTAGCTAACTGATAAGAAAATAAATATTATTTTTCTTTTATTTCATGTAATTGGCGGATTTATAGAATATACAGTAAGTAAAACAATCTTAGTAAAGTTTTCATGATTATTACTCCTTAAACTGATAGTAATTCACTACCTTATTTTCAGTGTTCCTTCATACCAAAGTTTTCTATCTCAATCCAAACAAGATATGAAGATAATAATGGGACTACTGAAAATGTAAGCATATTTATTTTGACTTCATAGTTACTAGAATAGATAATTATAGTTTAAAAACCTGAGGCAACCGACTTCTCATGGATGCTATTGTCAGAAGTGGACCAAATTGAAATGGGACCACAGGGGAAGGCACCAGCTTTCACATAAAAAAATAATTATCAAAATCGGTTCACCCAGTCGAAAGTTCTGAGGTAACAAACATTAAAAAAATATTAAAAATAAAAAAAATTATAATAAGAATATCGGTTGATAAATGCGAAAATTTCATATGCAGCCAGGGAATAATACAAATCCTCATGATGGTACACGATTTGAAAGAAATCCATAATGTGGCTGCCACAATTGAAAATCTGAGGGATGGGTATTTTTGTCCATTTATTTTACATTTATTCATGATTTAATTTGTAATAGTTATCTTATGTCCTTGTTAAAATATATGTTGGGTATAATTCAACATATACAAGAATTATCTTAATTATAATCGCAAAAATGTTTTAACTACATTGAACCTGTTATTCTTGTTTACCTGGATAAGAACATAATATACATTGTTTTACAGCAAATTTGAAGGATTTACATTATACAGTCCTAAACACATTTAAAAATTACTTTCAGTGCCTAGGTCTCACACCAGAAGAGATAGAACTAAGAGATGTCGACTTCCTAGACATTGCATATGATGAAATTAAACCTCACCATTACAAGGAGGCAGAAGACCCTAAGTTCTTCAAGTCCGAGAAGACTGGACGAGGGCCGCTGGTTGAAGGCTGGAGAGACAGCCATCAGCCAGTCATGTGCTGTTATAAAGCAGTCAGCGTCAAGTTCGAAGTTTGGGGCTTGCAGACCAGAGTTGAGGACTATGTGCAAGGCGTATGTAACGGAACATTTGCTTGGCATTGGAATGTTATATAATTAATAATATAAGATCTAATTTAATTCTCATACATAAAAAATAATTTTTGCGTTAATTTCTAAAAATTAACTTGGATCAAATTGAAATTTTTGTAGAATATTTGTGACGTTGTTTCCTAGTTTTACAAATGATATTTTATAAGTTCATGCAGTTATTTTATATCTTCGAAAATGCGAACATGGTTGAACTACGGACTCTTAAGTTCACCTACACTATATACATATTATTATAAATATTTTATAGCATTATTTTTTAATAATGCAATGAAAAGAAAGAAGGAAAGGGTATAAAAACGAGCACAAACTCGACTATCCATATCCATATGACTTTCCATCAGAGAGATCCGGTGGGATCAGGGGCTGTACCACAAGTGTTCAATCAGTCTTATTTCAAAATTACTTTGACTTTTGTCTCGCTTTTTCTACAGTTGAGAGAGCAAGACAAATGTCTTGTAGTAATATTGCTATTAAGATTGTGGTACCCCCCAGTGTACCATAGAACATAAGAACGAAACCTCATTGGATATTATTAAGTCTAATAACATTTGGTGTGAATTTTGACAGGCGATCCGTGAGATCCTAGTGTTGGGGCATCGTCAAGCATTCGCGTGGATGGACGAATGGTACAACATGACCATCGAAGATGTCAGGCAGTATGAGCGAGAAATGCAGGAAAAGACCAACGTTAAGGTAAATCATAAACATATTTAAATTTAGTTATGTACATACATACAATGATGTATTATTATATGTACATAGATAGGTTTTCCCCGCTCTGGCTCTGGGCTGGGTGTCAAGCCTCAAGTAAGGTAAACGTCCGACTCGTCTCAAGTCGCGACACGTCAGGCAATGCTGTTAGACGGGTTCGTGACTTGTGAACAGTGACAATGATTATATCATTTTATTTATGCTATAATCATAAAATTTAGTTAATTTATCATATGTGTAATTCTGACTTACCTGTAACATGTATGTTATTCAAGGTTAATAAATATTCTTATTATTAATGCCATCCCGTTGTTTAGAAAGTGCAACAACAAGATATGAGACCAAGATACTATAATTATAGTTAAAAAAAAACTGAAGCAACCGACTTCTCATGGATGCCATTGTCAGAACTGGACCAAATTGAAATGGGACCACACGGGAAGCCAGCACACCAGCTTTCAAATAAAAAAAAGAATCATCAAAATCGGTTCACCCAGTCGAAAGTTATGAATCGAAATACAGTCGAATTGATAACCTCCTTCTTTTTGGAAGTCAGTTGAAAAGGCCTCAAGGATGTGGTCTTATCCTCAAAAGTGCTGAGAACTGAGACTTGCCATGCTTTTACTTCATATTCCATCTCCACTTCCACGCTATAGACAAAATCTCATTGTGTACATACCTGCAACTTCATATCTTCATCATTAAATAGATAGATATCATAGATGTACCGCTGGGATAATTTTTTACGTAATGTTTTTGTTTAGTAAAATTTTATTTGTTCTGTATGTGGTTCTTTTTCGCACGATGGAAACATTTGAGATTTTTTCCATATTGTGTAATACTTATAGAACGCCAGGTTTTAGCGATTACGAAATGAGTATAATAGTGAATCAGCATGTTATTTATAGAAATAAGGAAATTAACCGTTGATGTAGAGTTTAGAAACTAACAATGGAAAAAAGTTCCATCAATTTAGAATCCAGAAATGGTTACCATCGATACAAAAGATTATTTTATATCTAATTGGATACATAAATGGTCAGGCTTCTGTTTTTTTAAAAGCACATTTCATTGTAACTTCGAAGTTAAAATTGGAAAATTACAATTTTGAAAAACGCAAAACATAAAAGCCTACCAAATTATGGTTCCAAACATATAAAAAAATAAAACAAACCTACAACTAAGCCTTCTATACCTAAGTATAATGTGTATACAAAAATGCGTAATGTACTGAAGAAAATTGCAGTGTCATTGATTCTTTTAACATAGAAAATTCTACTAAAATATTTATACATTACAGACTCATGGGAACCTTAACGGTTACAAAGAAAAACTAAGCAAGCATACTAGAAAAGCTAAACAAATGAGATTTATGCAGAAAACTGATAATAATTTATCTTCTGAGAGTTCAAAATGGTTGACAGTAATTAAAATTAACATTCAAAATCTAGCTAAAAAGCTAATAGCTGCCAAGCTTTTATTACTTAAAAAATTCAATAGGCAAAATTATGTTATGGAAACTTGTCACACTTTTTAAATAAGAGTATGGGTCACATCAGATCTAGGGGGCTACGCTCATCTTTTATAGGAAATTGGCTCGTATTCGTTTTTACCCTATTGCGTAAGAAGGAGGGTTATGTTTTTCGAGTGTATGTAGTTTGTATGTATATATATATTACAAGTCAACTTTGCATCGCTATTAGAGATGAGTGAAACCCCGCTGGTATGGAACGAGATACATTGTTTTTTCGCCGTGTTGTCTACTTTTTAGTGGTAATACGTAGCCACTAACTTTGACAACTGACACATCAAAGTGGATAAAAGCACTTTATCCACCTTCAGTGACCTTAATCAAGAAATTCATAGCAAAGCGTCACGTAAATTGGCTGACGAGTGCTCTACTACTTTGAAATAGACCGCTGGATGCTATCGGAACAGTTATAGTGGGAAATTTTCGTAGAGAGAGAAAGCAATATAGTACGTAGCATTTCTTTCTTTTTCACTCCCCAGTTAAATAGCGTAATGCGATCATAGCAAGCGTGAAAGAGAATGATGTATGCATATTTTGTCTTTATCGGTGTAACCGGTTGTCCCACAACTGTCACCAAGATTTGTACCACAGCTTGGTGACAGTTTGTGGGCAATATACTATACTATCTCTGGTCGTAATCATCGTGTTTAATGAAACGCATTCATCCAACCTAATGTGCCTGCTTTATACGAAAATATAATATAGTGAAGTCAGCGATACTAATACGTATCGTTGTCGGATACCCGGTTACACGCTTTTTTATTTTTTTCCTGGTCTCTGGAGATAATGAATGAAAGTGACCTGTACCTATTTTGGGTTAGAAATTCCGATTACAGAAACAATAATTTTGTCTATAAAAATGTCAGCTACTTGAAATCAATTTAGACATTCGAACTTGCAAACTGCTTACGCTTAGGCTTAATTCATACTGAGATGTCAATGTAAATATACAAGCTCTATTTAAAGAGTGGTCGGTGTAAAAAATCTCCAAGGCCATGCATACACCGCGTAACCAACGTATTTATTACTTTATTTTCAACCCAAAAAATATCTATTCGGACATCTCGAGCATGAATTGAGTCAAACTGCTTAAACGACAGCGGCTATTTAAATATTTATACACTTTTATAAATATAGTTTTTTTTAAATTAAATATATAAATTCTATTTTCAGCTCAAGGAGACGATAGAAAATGCCGAGAATCCTACGGCGACATCTCAGCCACAAACCCCCAAAAGCCCTAAGACTCCAAAGAGCACCAGTTCCACCCCTACTGCTGAAGGAAGAACTTGGTTCAACTGGTCTTGAGCTCTAACCGAAATGAAATTATGTAAGATGCATCACTTCTATATGACATCTTTACACCTACTCGTATCTAAACGTTTGCAATTGTTTTTATTTAAACGGCCGGATATCGTCTGTTGTTATCAGCAATTGTAGTACAATAGCTATTTATTAAATTACGCAATACACAATTGTTATCAAATACAATTAGAGCAAAATGAACTTAAATAAACTGTGATCTCTATTGTTGAATGCAAAGCAAAATTACGAAATAGAGTTTCGGCAATTAGTTTAATTTAATTTCGTTATGATTTATAATTTATTAAGTAAACTACGTGAAACTTGCTTTAATGTCCGTATATAAAATTTGTGTATTTTTTTTGTAAAACTACTTTTTTGTGTCGATAATTGCATTTATGATTCAAGTGCAAAGTTACAAGTAAAAGTTGAATTTTAGAAACGAATAGACAAATGTGAGTCCAGTAGGAAGTCGAGAGCGGAACAAAATGATAGCACTATAAGATCTCTAAATGCAAGCATGTGACGTGCGAGAGCGCGATTCGTGGAGATCGCAGATTTGAGTGTTCTTACATACATTTTAATTATGGATGTTATGGAGCTACGTAACCGAAACTATCGGATATCCGAAATAAAAATCTATCTGTAACCGTAAGCGAATCCGATATAAATTTCGAATAGTTTCGGATAGGAGGCTAAATGGTATTATTGTTTTAGCGCGGCTGAACCGAAACCGAAATATAGTGACGTGCGTCCCTTGCATTATTTATTATTTCCATTAAAAATCGAATATCCGTAACCATATCTGAAACCGTTATAATATTATTTCTATATTCGTATTCATATCCAGATCCGAAATTCCATATACTATTCTTGATTGATTAATCAATAGTCTTGATAAAAAAATTACCGTTTCTAGTCTCTTCTATATCTGCAACGTCCAACAGATAGGTTTTTAGCATTTTAATTGACTATCATTTTAATTGCTTTACACTATGAAACGCCTAGATTAGAAACCCCAGTAGTGAAAATATTAGTTAATTTGTAGTTAAATATTTTGCTTGTATATGTACAATATATTATTGATGTTGATGTTCAAGTGAATTTGATAATTTAAGTGTTGTTATAAAATTAAGTGAAATGTTTAAATTATAAGAGTATGCTTTTGTAAACTTATGCAAGATGTTACAAGTCATAATATTAATAACATTTTTCGTGCGATATTTCTCAATGAAACGCAGGGATTAAAAATATAATAAGTATTTTACCAATACTTTATATAGTAAAAATAAAACTATTCAAAATATAAACAATTAATTATAACTGTAACTTAACTGTAATAGATTTTTCCATAATGTTATTCCAAAAACTACAATTTAAATGTATTTAGTATACCTGTGTATGTATTTGTAATGTATGTAATTGTATTTATATGTACATCTATGTAGTTACACGGTTAGATATATTATAATTCCATTTTTATATTGTTCATGTTGATATAGTATATTTTATCTGCTATAACATATTCCATAGTATTTATTTTATTAGTAAGGAATGAATGTAATAATTGAATTATAATTATTTTGATGCATTGTAGAGTTTTTTGGATATTTGTTTATTTATATACAATGTGTACCAAAACCCTGTTTTGTTTGTAAGAGTTAATGTTATATGTATTGTGTACTGATATAAGGATTCATTAAAAGTTAACTAATTGAATTCCCCATGGTATCTGTATGGATAAAAAATCCAAATCAATCCACTAAAGATCCTGTGCAATATATTAATTCAATTAAATCCACCAAGTGTCCTATGTGTAGAATAAATTCATCATGGATCTGTGTGCAGAAAAAAAAACCAAATGAATCTAGAAAGGGTATGCAAAATAAAGTCAAATAAATACATCAAAGGACATTAAAATTAATCCATCCAGGAACAGGATAAATTAAAGTTAATAAACTAATCGATCAATTTGCAGAATAAATCCAATGAAACTCCTAAAGGAGGATAAGGGATTCATTCGTAGTTATTCTAGAAATAGTTTGTTCTATACCCTGTTCTATTCACGACTTGTCGGTTTCGGAATCGGGTATGGTTATAAGGAAATGACAGAGATGAAGATATAGTTTCTGACCCGATACCGAATCCGACAAGTTGTTGCCCTACTGTTCTGTAATATTCAGCATTGACAGGGTATTTTTTACGTCATCGTGCATGAACAATGAACATCTGCATATTTTTTTATACTCTTTGAGATGTTATCTAAATAATGTATGTATGTTTAGTACAAAATAAGTATTATATGAATAATATTAAGCTTCTCGTACGTATAATATTGTTCGAACAAAATAGTAATGTTTTATATATTGATGAACGTGGCACCAAAGATGCTTTGTGAAAATTACACATAGGTACTATTATAAATATATAAATAATAATACATGATTTTCCTGATTAGATTAAATTTCTAACCAGAATTATATTAGTCTCGATTCTGTTATGTCATTTCAAACAATAAACACCATGGTTTTCGAAGACCGATACAGAAAAAAATCACAGGGGAGTATGGGACTCCAGAATACTCTAAATTTATACATTAGTAAAATCATGGAAAGTTAGGTACCTATTTAAGAAATAAAAAGTAAGCTCATAGATGAGAAAACGATTGATAAGATTATTTATCCTATTCGTATTGAAATAATTAACTGAAATAACTTAGAAATTAACTGGGCGCAGAGTTAGTTCGTTTAGCTGTCTCGTTCGCACTCGATAACTTTTTTCTATATACTTACAATAATATTGATTGTACATTTGGCAATGATGCTAATACGTAGATAGGTTTTCCCCGGCTCTGCGTGACAAGCCTCAAGTAAGGTAATCGCCCGACTCGTCTTCAGTCGGGACACGTCGGTTAACGCTGTGACTTGTGAACAGTAACAATGTCATCCTGTGTGTTCAGAACAAAATTGTTGTATTTGATCCTTGTCCTGTGAAGCTATTTTCACATTATTAATTCCGTGTATTACTATGCCTCCTAGGTCGGCAAACCAATTTCGACCAACCAGGCTAGTACCATTTCTTAATATTTCCATAGGCTTATTAATGTTTTTATATTTCACCTGTACTGAGGCTTGGCCCAGTAATGTCAATTTACCATCGGTGTAGGACTTCAATCCTATATCCGTTCTCTTTACTTGTGGTAACTTTCCTCCCCTGGCTATATACTCATTAATTATTGTGCATGGACATCCTAAATCCACTTCCATCAGTAGTTCTAACTCATTCAGTAAAACTTTGATTTGGAATGGTTTGACTTTGACTTGTCTAATCCTAAGAAAACCAACCTCATACAATCAGAATTGTTTTTTGTTTGATTAGTTTTGACCATGCACGCTGCTTCTATGTGTCCTATATTCATATTTCCAGTGGTGACATTTGCTCCAACGGAATCTACATTCACCTCTATGCTGTCTGCCACAACGAAAACAGACTTGCTAAATTCTTTTATACCTTTTTTGGTGATAACCTTGTTAATCTCCATTGGCACCGCCTCCTGGGAAAGGCCACTTGTGGCCAGCCCAGCTTGCACAATAACATTAGCATCCAGATTAGCGTTTTCATGTGACAGTGCAATCTCACAAGACTGCTCAAAAGTTAACTGACTTTGTTGTAACAGCTTTTTTTGCATTACCTTATCATTTATGCCACACACTAACCTGCCCCTCAATGTACGATTTAAATCAGAAAAATTACAATGTAGACTTAATTTTTTCAATTGGGCAATATAGTCTCTCACTTTTTCAGTACTTTCTTGATCTCTTGTGTGAAACTTGTATGATTCTACAATTTCATTGGTTTTGGGTGTAAATGGCTATTCAAAATGGCCACAATATGCAAAAATGTTACCTCACTTATGTTCCTTGGTGAAACCAAAGATGTTACTAAATCATACAAATCAGTTCTGAATCAAAAATTTCCGTTTTTCATTGAATCTTCCTCTATCTCACTTGCCTGGAGGCAGTAACCAAACCTTTCAACGTAATTTTTCCAACAACCATGGTCCACATCAAACTCATAAAATTTTATACCCATAGTAATATTACAATGTTTAACACAACACAACACTATTTTCGCGCACTTTTCACAGTTTTCCCTCGTCGCAAATATTATATATGAGGTTTTTATGATAGAACACAGAAACACAATCTTACTTTGTAGGATGATGTAACCAGACTGGTTATCTCGAACTACCCACATAGTAGTATTCATGCCACAAAAAGGTTTCGAGTGCGAAGAAGACAGCTCTAGGACTGCGTTTTAATAGTGAAGCTATTTTGTTACCTATTTGTAGTGTACCTGTATATGTCGGGTGTATGTGTTATGTGAAAATTAAAAAATATTGCATTACCTGTGCCCGCTTAATTTAAACTGTCCTTGTGACATTGAAACAGTCATTGTTTGTTGATTGTTCCGTTAGAAACCTCGATTATTTCTATATGTTGTGCTTATCTATATTAAATTTGATGTTTAGTAATACGTTGAAAATAAATTGGCGTTAAATCGAAACATTTATTTTTATTTAGCAGTAAAAAAGAATAGATTCCACTTTATACTAAAATCCTATTCAAGAATCATTTTCATGCTACAGCAAAAACAATATTAAAACTAACAACAGCACTATTGCTACTAAACCTAATCTATCATTACAGAAGTAGATTAGAAAAAAAATCAAGAATGTGCGTGAAAAACAAATTGTGAAAGATTCCTGTGCCAAAGCGATGCAAAGTGACATTATATCAAATGGCTTCTCGTTTGTCTGCCAATAAACGTGTTGTCTTTTCCAACATTTGGAATTTTTAGTAATACCTATCTATCGTTCATGTGTTCTTAAGAAATTAAACTTATATTAGCTACTTACATGCCATTACATTTAAACTACAAAGAGACTTAATTTTTTTAATATTTGTAGATAGATGTATATATTTATTTGCTTACTGCGCCTTTTTATAGAGATTTCAATTTTATACATACAAACACACTCACTAACTTTGGCCTTTATAATATTAGTGTGATAATAACTTGGAGCTCAATTGGTACTGTAGTTTCTACCACTATTGGTGCCAGTTTTAGTGGAGGTCTTTAGATATTTTTTTTATTCTAAGACTCAGTTACCACCAGCAACCAATGCAGAAATGCTAAAATTAATAATTTGTCCTTGTAATTTGTTGTTGTTGTTTTGGGGGCAGCCGTTGGGAGTAAACCGTCCTTTGTAGAAGACATAGTCCGCGAAAGCAGGAAAAATAATATATACCTACTTACTTAGAATATACATATTACTAAAATTTCCAGACAAAATTAGTTTTGAAAATTCTGTTATTAACTTTTCGGGATAAAGTAATAAATGCATAAAATAATGCAAAATGTTTGACTATTCTGTAATAATAACTTTTCGGGAACTTTTCGTCCTTTGTAGAAGACATAGCCCGCGAAAGCAGGAAAGGTATATAAGTACCTACTTAGAATATATTGCAAAAATTTCCAGACAAAATTAGTTTTGAAAATTCTGTTATTAACTTTTCGGGATAAAGTAATAAATAATGCAAAAAGGTCGAACTAACAAGTATTTATATTAAAAGAAAAACAAAATACCTGACTGCAGAAAAGCAGTTTTTGCAGTCTAACTTACGATCTACTTACGATATCGTTACGTTTGATATGATGTTGAGTGTACGTTTTTTTGTGAGAAAGTGTGTATAAAATCGCTGTAAAAGATTATAAATGCGCATGCTTTAGAATAATTCTAGTAAAATCACTTGTTTATTACGAAAAAGTTCGTTGGAGGTTACGGAAAAAACGCATTTTTTATTTTGGCAAGAGATGTACTATTATTATTACAAAAAATATAGACTATAAGACACTCAGGGAGTGTAGACGAATCTAACCACACCTCGCATACCAAAATCGATCAAGCCGATCAGGCTGTAGCCTGTCATATAGAAACATATATACATACCCACATACATACATACAAACATACATACACTCGAAAAACATAACCCTCTTTCTCACGCAGTCGGGTAAAAATCCTTTGTTAAGCGATCTGCTTTTGACCATAGCATTGGTCATGGACCGCTGTTGTACATGTATAACTTCGCCATAGTTTTTTTTATCCATTTCAAATGTGCAGCGACGCTGGTGAACACCCCGGGTCGACCTGGTATTGCACAGTCCATTCCGTAACTACTGATTGCTTCTATCACACCCTTGCATATTAAAGGACCACCGGAGTCACCCTGGAATAAAAATAAAAACACTATGTTTATTCAAGCTGAGAAAGGTAGTTGTTCTTTACGGGCAATAAATTTTAAGGTTAGGTATTAGAAGTACCTTATACGATTAAAATTGACAACGTGTTTAAGTCCGTTCCCCTGGATGTCATTGTCAAGCTCGGTAAATATGCGGACAGAACAATCAAGTTAACTTGTTAACATAGTTCTTTTTTATTGTCTCGGTGATTTTTCGGGAAGTACTGAATTATTCGTTGTTTATGCTAGCGTGATATCTACGGAACTAAACAATTTGACTTTATGCGTGAAGTTTTTTTAAGAACTCAAAGCATATTCATAAATATCACTATTATTACTCCTGGCACTTCATATATAATGCATAAATACATAAATAATATAAGTGCGTAGAAAGAGAAGATAATATAACTTTGGGCACATAAAGTAGACAATAAACTGTCAATTAGGCGGAATGATGAACTAAAATTGGATAATATTGTCTGGGAACACAATGTCTGAACGGACTCTATTAAAAATTGACGTAGGACCGTATCACAGAATTGCAGTTGATGGTATACGTCATTGATCTGTATCTCAGTAACTGATATCAATATTAGTCTAGGTACATTGAACTGAAACAATCAAGAAAAGTTTACCACGCTCACCTCCATACAGAAGGAGAAAACTAATCCCATGAATAATTGTTTTGATGATCCCTTTTTACCCGACTGCGCAAGAATACTGGTATGTTTTTGTAAGTAATAATAATAATACAGCTATCGCAAAAACTAATCGTCGTTTTTGGATAATTAACATTTTTCGTTCATCATACAACGAAGTTTTTCGTTACAAGTAATTTTAATAGAATTATCCTAAAATATGATTAGGTAGGTACTTTATTATATTTTACTGCGGCTTTGCGCATACTATCTCGAGAAAACGTACACTCAACATTATATCAAGCGTAATGCAAGCGTAAATTGAGCTACTCTTTTAAATCGCCTTTTGTTTATTTCATGTGAATAATAAATCCTCGGCCACACCGTCCCTTAACATCAGGCGAGTTGGTGGTCAATCGTAGATCTATCTTCTATAAAAAAATAAAAAATGGTTTGGCTTTTATGTTTTACTTATTTGAATATTCGTTATAAGATCAAAGTTAAAACAGTAGGTAAAATATAGAAGCTAGCCATTTATGATTTCAATCTGAAATAAAAACATCAAAATCGGATAATATTTAAAGCAGGGGTAGCTAACAGATTTCTAAACAAGTAAATAAAATATCTGTAAATAAAACTTAAATGACTTGGTAATAGAAAAATTGCTTTGTTTCAAAAGAAAAGTTTCATAGGAAACGGCGCACCTAATCGTTATTTTCCGATTTTTAATTGTTCAATGTTACGGAACACACAGTGATATAATAAAAGTTGGCAGGCGTCATGAGGTGTTGAATATACGGATAGACCTTGTGGTTTTTTCAGCTCAAATTACATATAATACCAACCTAATGCCAACGGTTTTACAAACTAAAATAGCGCCGCTCAGTACCTATGTATCGAAAATAACCTTCAAAGAGCAGAAACACCATAGTACGATTAGAATTTTGAAGCTGGTATATACTCTTAGATACACAAGCTTTAGGTTCGCTTAGATTTTACAAGGTTCGATTTTATGGACAATGTAGGTGCTTTTGTTGTCACAAATTTTAAGTTCCGACGGCGGTCTACTCTTATTCTGCTTCTGTGTTTATATAAATAGGGCCACGAATTGTGTAATGAAAAGCATATCGAATAGCATTTGCAAACAATGTTATCTTTTAAATTAATGTCTTACAAGATAATTATATTTACTCAGCTATTTGAAAAATTAAGATAATTTGTTGTCGTGCAATCTCCTACATGCCTGAGAGTTCTCAATGATCTTGAAGATGTGTGAAGTCTGCCAACCCGCACTTGGCCGGCGTGGCAGACTATGGCCTTACCCTTCTCACAATGAGAAGACGGCCCACGCCCAGGAGTGGGACAGTTTGTACAAACAGGGCTGATAAAAAAAATATCCCACTCAAATAGGAGAAAACTGTTTTACCCTAACACACTACAATGATTATTTTTATATGATTTATATCATGTAAGTACATATTTATACCACAACTTTTTTTTTAAATTTTGTTAGAATTTTGAAAACAAGAAACAAAAAAAAACAACGGGTTGCACTCCGGGAGTGCCGGCAGTAGTGAAAACTAGAAAATAAAATTGTAAAAAGACTGACTCGTGAAGGATTTGAACCTCCGCCCTCCGATTGACAAATTGAAATTTGTATCGGTGCTCTAACCTATTGAGCTAAAAAGTCTTACGTGCATGTGTCAAAAATAAGCATTCGGCGCAACGAAATGACGTCATGCTAGAAGGACAAACTTGTACATACAATAATGAACTTTAAGTGCAGAACGTTAGAATAGGTTTCTGACTTACGATCTGACGATCTAACGCGAGCTTAACATTTTTTACCCATCCTAAAAATGCACAACGCCGCTAAAGAAGTTTTCAGTTCAAAAATGTAACGGTAAATTGTAAAGGCCAGTGATGGTTCCAACTATATAAACATATAATCATCGAAATTGGATAATATTTAGGAGTAGAAAACAGTTTTCTCCTGTTGTGTGAAAAACGCGTAATTTTTTGGTAAAAGATAGTGCGACGTTTCTAATTGTTTTATTAGATAACATTAATTGTGAATAGCCCCTTCCATAAGTGCCTTACACTGGGATGATTATGGTGTAGGTTACTATTATATTCTCTTACTAACTGTGCCCTGCGGTTTCACCCACGTAGTGATGAAAAACGGTGATGATGATAAAATATAGCATAATTATGTCCGTCCGCCTGCGGTCTCTCAGTTATGTCTGCATCAAATTTCATACCATTCGGATCAGGCGTTTGGTCGTGAAAAGACAAATGGACAGAGATACAGACAAGTAACTGTCGTTTTTATTACGGTTCTGTACCCAAAGGGTAAAACGGGACCCTATTACTGAGACTTCGCTGTCTGTCCGTCCGTCCGTCCGTCTGTCACCAGGCTGTATCTTATGAGCCGTGATAGTTAAGAGTTGAAATTTTCACAGATCATGTATTTCTGTTGCCGCTATAACAACAAATACTAAAAAACAGAATAAAATAAATATTTAAGGGGGCTCCCATAGAACAAACGTGTTTTTTTAATCGTTTTTGTTCGATATTGATAACGACGACAGTTAGACGCTGGATATATTCACAGAATATTGAGTTATATTATTCACTTTAAAAATAAATAATTAAATTGAAATAAAAATAATATTTAATCCCACACAACAGACATGATTTTTTTGCCGTTTTTATAGATAATGGTACCGAAAACTTCGTGGGCGAGTCCGACTCGCACTTGGCCGGTTTTATAACAATAGGAGCTCACCTCGCAGGCATCTACACCATCTCCCATAGCGCAGAGCATGCCCCCGTCTGTTTTAGGCGCCACGTTAGGACCTAGCGCTTCTTTACACTTATCCAACGACACTACCCACATTGGGCCTGCCAATAACTTCCCCGATGTTGTCTTGACTTCTCGTTCTCTATTGCCATAGCCATATGTAGTACATTCTCCTGGAAAACAGTGCTTAGTAAACAAATAAACAAATTGATGGAAAATTTCCTGTAGACAACTGACAGGTTTCAGAAAAAATTGTAGAATTTTGTAGGTTCTGTGAACCCACAAATTTTATAACAGTAATTAAATAATTATTTAGCTTGTCTTGACTATTACCTACGTTTATATTAGTAGGAAGCTACCTATACTTATTTATCGTCAAATATGTATCTGACATGAATTAAGTACAGCTATCTACTATAAAAATAGAAAACAAAAGATATATAAGTAATACTCGTAATTGACATAGATTCATAGGCGTACATAAGTCACCGACATAGCACAGCGGATTAGCAAGTTGAAGTGGCAGTGGGCAGGGCACAAAGCACGTAGAACTGACGGCCAATGGGGCCGAATAGTTCTCGAATTGAGACCACGAACCGGCAAGTGAGGCATAGGAAGACCAGCCACGAGGTGGATAGAAGAAATTATATTGCAAGTGGCAGGAAAACGCTGGAAGCAGGCCGCTTCCAACCGATCTTTTTGGAAATCCATGGGGGAGGCCTATGTACAGCAGTGAACTTCTTGTGGCGGAGATGATGATGATGATGAATTAACATAAATTAGAAAAATATAGATACTTAGGTTCCCATTTTGTACATTACTTTTAAGTTAAAATATAAGTACCTACATACTTACTTAGGTATAAAAACCCTGAGATGAAAAACCTATGCTACGTCAATGACTTCCTACACGAAAGACTTGTCACGAAATGCCTTCGCTTCCATCCAACCGTGAAATGAGATGTCCATGAAAGCTAAGTAGAGTATAATAGGAGTAGAATTTGAACCTGTCATACGCGCCCAAAGATAGGCAATTCCTACCTACCTTTTATATAATTATTAGGAAAAGTATGATGTTGTTAGGTATATCTAGGTTCTATTCAGATTTAGCAAATATGTTTGTGTGTGTATACGAGTATGTACCATGTGCTCAGTGGTTTAGTTTCCATAGTACAAGCTTTGCTTAGTTTGGGCTAGGTGTTGTGTAAAATGTCCACCAATATTATTTATTTATTAACTAGCCAATAAGGCCGCTAAGGTGTAAGACCTGAAAACCTGAGTCGGAAGACCTGGTTGTTCTCTTACCTGATAATCCGAAGGTGGAAGTAGGGAGTACAGCAAAGTTAAGCCCTGCTGTGTCATGAGTAGCCAGGATTACCCTTACTATGGCAATGTCATGCGCTATCACCAAGCTGAAATGAAACCTTATGAATTAATAGGTATCATTATCGGATCAGTATTATATCACGGGCCCACATTGAACATTAGCATCTTGATCATGAACATTAGCATTTTGCTAATGTTCAATAGAATCTTCTATGAACAGATCCACTGTTTAGGTATCTATAATGCTACTAGTATAAACGATCTGCCGTAGTGCCGGTTTAACCGGACAACTCCATACTGTGTCGGGCAGAGTCTGTTTACTTTTCTATTGTCCACCAACTTGCCTGATGTTAAGTGACTATGTGGTCGAGGATGGAGCTCTTCGATCTAGAAGATATCTGTTCACTCAGATAGTACTTCTCAGGAAAAAGAGATGGTGGCAATGAATTCCATTACTTATAATTTAGTCCTAGTGTCAGAGTTATTAGGCCGCCGAAACGCCTCTGACCTGGCTTGACGATTGCTGTTTTTAAGAACAAACAACCGGGACCTTACAATTTAACGTGGCATCCGACCCACGCTAACGCTCAGAAAGAAAGTTGAGTGGCAACTCACGGTCACCCATCCGAAGACTGACCGGTCCGTCCGTTGCTTAATGCATTGGTGATCGTTTGACAACACCTAGTCAAGCTACTACACCACGAGCGCTACGATTTAAAGTATTACGACTTAGTAAAATGATCCAACCTCGACAGGTCTAACCTCTAACCACAAAACATCAGATACTGTGCTGACTTTCATGGTAGTGGTAGGTAGCTTGTAAGTAGGTATATAATGTTACTGTGACTGTGAAGTTGAAAACAAGACTTGTACTCAACACAGCATTAATTATACAAATAAAATAAATAGTCTTCATATACAATGGGCATAATACAGGATAGCATAATAACCTTGTATTCGTAGACCAGTGTAAGTGTCTTAAAATCCATGCAAAGCTTCGGAAGGTCACATACTTTTTATCCGAAAATAGGCTACCTATTATACCATTATACCTACTATAATACCTACCTATTCACTCGCAATTTGAAGACACCCAGATTAAATATATTCGGAAATACCCAATCAGGAACCATATTCTGCATTTTGGCGGTAAACACAATAAAAGTGGAGCTAATGCGTTAGGTCAAATAACAAAATCGATTCAATTTAGATCAAATAAGTATAACTTACCGATCATAGTTATCATGTACTATAATCTCCTCCACACTTGCGTATACAGGCATAGATGGGCCACACAGGTTGCTTAGATGCAGTCTGTATTCTGCAGGAGAGCCGCGGGGAGCAAAGCAGTGCGCTGCGGTCAAGGCGAAGTGTGGGGACAGAAGCGTGGCGCCGCATAGGTGCTGCCCGCTGCTGGACTTCCGGAGAGACGCAATGTGTGATTGACTTCCTGTTAAAGTAGGTAGGTACATATTAGTTAACCTAACTAAATTAGAAAAACTAATTCTTAAATCTTCTAATCCTTTAGTTAGTACCCTCGTAGTACACGTGTGAAGCCATGGGACACAGCTAGTGGCAAAACGACTGAACTACTTTGTTCAAAACTGAACTACATTGTGAACTTTGGTAGGATGAAGAGCTGAGGCTGAGCTTGAAGACGTACCTACATAGGCTACATTTCATAATCATCACCATCATCACCATTTTTATCACTACGCCAGGGAAGCCTACTAGTGTTTTACACTATTCTACACTAGTATTTTATATATTTTGAAAAACCGATTACTTACAGATTACGTATTCAACGGAATGGCGTCGAATTGTTTTCATGCCTTTAGTACTTATGCTTAGAATGTCGTAAAAGTATTCAAAATAAGTCGTATTAAGGTGGGCTTAGCTTGCTAAAGTTACCTGGCAAGGGCGAATCCGAACTATTCAACGAAGTTTGGTTAGCATTTTGCTAGATACACTTACCGTTTGGCATTGACCTTTCAACGCAAGAGTTAATATGTAGTGTTGGAGCAGAAGTTTAACTAGAGCTACTGCATACTATTCAATAAATAAAAATATGGACTATTAGAAAACTTTAAAAGTAACTACAATAATTATACTTTCTATACAAGATCATTTAGTTTAAAAACCCTGTATAATAACCAAAATATTTTTCAAATTAAAATTCAAATAATTTTATTGCGAATATGTGTGTACAGAGTGTATGGATGTTTTTGGAACGAAATTGGATTCAACTTATAATGGTCATTGCTAGAAAATTAAGATTTTTAGATTTAAAAAAATTTGCCTCCGACACTTAGCATATAATAATTGGGTAAGGTTGGGAGGTGATATAGAAACACTATTTGTGCCCCGTAGAAGAAACATGGTGATTGGATAAAAAACTAAGTGTTTTTTTAATTTATGTAAAATTCGCAATGTTTTGGCCAGTTTTGGTCATTACTCGTTGACGCCATATCCAGCCCCAATAGCTAAAGGTCGCTTCCCTATTTTAACGCTTTCGCGCCTATACATAAAAGTGAGTGACAATTGACATTGAACTTTTATATTAGCACGCTTGACGTTTACCATCAAGCAAGAGACTTGCTCAATTCGTAAGTTCAAAGACGAGATGATCTCCAGTTTTCCAAACATTTGTCATTGAAAATGCCAAAATTTGTATACAATAACTTGAATGCACATTCTTGATGCCTACTCCACAAGAGTAGAACTATGCTGTCTTAAATTCTCCGTTTCATGAGAACTAAATTCTTGGGCTTGTCAAGGCTAGAGTGAATAATCTTCAATCTATTCTAGATCGATTTGTTCCATTTTCAGACATATCGCCAACGCATATCGAATGCACGCTTACTTTTTTTATCGATTTCCAAAAAGAAAGAGGTTCTCAATTCGACTGTATGTTTTTTTTTGTATGTTTGTTCACCGATTACTTTGCCAATTATGAACTGATTTTGATGATTCTTTATGTTTGATATGTAATAGTTACCCATACGTGGTCCCATACGAATTTTGTTAAAATACATTGGTATAAAAACCAAAGTAACTGGAAAAATGACATCCTAGTAAACGAAAGTGCATATCTTGAAGTCGGTTATTTCAGTTTTTAACCTGTAATTTTATTTTTTTAGGTATTAATTTTTTTTTAAAGAAAATAGGTTAAGTTAGTTATCTGTGATAATTTCAAGTTCTTATTTGTTATGTTTCAAAAGAAGTAGGTAGTAGAAATAGGTAGATAGACGGACAGACAAATAAACGATACAAAAGCCTATGTATATATATATCCTAATGTATATACCCCTAAGAAGAAGAAAGGTAGGGGCGCCGGATAAGGGAAAAGGGATAAGGCCGGATAAGGGAGCCGCTCTGGCTCCTACCTGGTGGAAAGGTTATCCATCGCTAATCGCTATACGCGGTCAAACACGGGTACGTCATGGGTACTTTTGCGCCTGGTACAGTTCGAGGTGGGCTTTTTGACTGAGCTTCAAAATTTTTTTTGTTAACTTTATTATTCATGAAATTACATTGAGTTTAAATTAATTAGTAAAAAAAAATATAAATAGAAAATAAAATAAGTCGTAACTAAAAAAAGAAGAAGAAATAGTGTTGTATAACATTAATGGCTACTGTATTGGTGTAAAATAATACATTCCGCTGTTAATATTATTAAATGCCGCCGCCCTGTCTGCCATTTACCTTAATGGTATTCCAATGACGATAATTTATTAAAATAAAAAGTGTATCGCCTGAAAGCTACGAGTACGTGCTGATGCGCTATAATTCGCTAAGTATTTTATCCGACTATCAAGAGGGACGGTTGTTTTTTCAGCTTATATATTAGTTATCATACTATCATTTCTAAAGAGGAAATGTGTGTAATTTTGTTAATTTTAGGTAATCTCTGGAATTACATGGCAATATTTTGTGTCATATTTGTATTGTATTGTATAGTTTCTAAAATAAGGTATATTTTTAAGCAAGAATTGTTAACGAAATAAACAAGTATTCATACTAAAAGAAAACAAAATGCAGAAAACCTGTTTATATTTTTTACGATTAGGTACGTTTGATACGCTGTTGAGTTAACGTTTTTGTGAGAAAGTAGGTAGGTATGCATAAAGTCGCTGTACGAGGTTATAAATGCGCATTCTTTAGAATAAACCTAGTAAAATCATTTATTACGAAGTGAGAAACTGGAAAAAAGGCTTGTTCAAATTAGCAAGGTAGCAAGGACTCAAATGTAGAGACAATCATATAGATATGTAGGTACATACAGCCTAAATATTCTTAGGCAATCAGCTAAAAAGTCCTGCACTCGCAAGATTTAATAGCTACTCAACTGTAGTAGGTACTCACAGTTACTCATTCAGTATGACACAAAGGGTCCCGCGGATAACGCAGGGCTGGTCGTAAAGTGGGACGTAACGACTTGTAATATGTTTATGTATGGCTCGCTGCCCACTAAACGCTGACAAGTTTTATGTTACGGGCTTTGCGATCTTATTTGTCGAGGGACCTTTCAGACTACGTCATAAAAGCAAAACGGCAACATTGCTATTTTCCGCAAATTCTCTAAATATGTATATCCAGTGGAAAAGCTTCATATAGTTCTGCTAGTATTTTGTAAGAGGAAATTCATTTTGTATATCTTGAGGTTTGGCTCAAAGCGCGCAGCTATCTCTCTCGCGTATCAAAATTTTTGAAACAGAAAAACACTGAGTGAATTTTGAAACACAAAACACAGTTGTCATTTGGATTCGTTGACAATGGTCTGATCTGGTATGGTTTTTTTACCCGACTACGTAAGGAAGGTTATGTTTTTCGAGTGTAAGTATATGATTATGTGTTTGTGTGTATGTTTCTATATGAGCGCCTACAGCTTAAACAGCTGGACAAAAAAATGCGTTTGGACTTTTTCGTAACAAACGAGTGATTTTTTTACTAGCATTATTTTAAAGAATGTGCGTTATAATCTTTTATAGCGATTTTACGCATACTCTCTCATGATAAACGTACACTCAGCAGCGAATCAAGCGTAAACATCGTAAGTTAGACTGCAAAATCTCTTTATTGAACTTTTCGGGTATTTTATTTTTCTTTTAATATACATAGATACTTGTTTAGCCTAGAAAAAGCAACAATCATTGTTGCTTTTTATTACTTCGTTACTATTACTTTTAATTATTGCTTTACCCCTTGATTGCTTTATGTAATGAAGGGGTAGTTAGAAATATATATAAGAGTTGAGTTAAATGGGAAAACTATGAAGCTAGAGGTGTAGTCTGAAAGATTCTGAAAACGTGGGTAGTAGGGTATAAGTTTGTACGACTCACTCAAACATATGGTTCAATTTGAACAATATAGTTTTTGTAAGTTTCAATTAGGAAATTGAAAACTAAAGAAACTAACTCAATCTTTTGGTTTCACTCGCGTGTTGATGAAAAATAGCTATGGTTTTTTAATCCCGTTCAGATTTCAGACAAGCGTTTTTCGCTACCGACCGGAGGTAAAATGACGAGGAAAACGCCGTAGTAATTTTTTAAAATACATGATTAGAAGAGATGAAATTCTTTATCAACCTCACCCCCATCGTATAGGGTAGGTGTCGTTGTTATTGGACTTTTGAAATAAGGCTAATGTTTCATATGTACCTATATAATTTTCTTTTCTATTATGTGCGATTTAGATAGCCAAAGGGGAAAATTGTATCGCCTGCATTTCTAAACTATAAATTAAATTCATTAAGATCTATAAATTCATGATTAATAATAATAGACCATATCAAGAATTTTTAATGAAAAATATTATTCCATCTCGGAAAGAGTATTTTTGCTCTTCGATATCTGAGTGCAAAAGCCGTTTTTATCCTCTAGAGGATAAAGTAAATTCAAATTTAGAACATCGTGTGCACTGAGTTTGTGAATTCTAAACATCATTAAACCTATTTACTTCTACCTCCATGGTGCCGAATTTATCATACAACATTTTTTAAATTGTTAAAAACTCAGACTCGGAACCTTCTTGGTGTACTTTTTTTTTAATTTGCTTTGCGCGCGCCATTTTCTTTTCACGACACATTGTTAAAATCTTAGGTTAAAAACAAGAAATTGGAAAACAAGTGAAAAATCTAAAATGAGTGATTCTAGCGACGAAGAAGTTTATTTGACGCCAACAGAATTGACTGAAACTGTAAATAATGCACAAATGAGCTTTCTCCCTCAACAGTCACGCGAGAAGTATTTGAAACAGTACGATATGTTTAACACGTGGCGACTAGCTAAAGGAGCCAAAACTTTCTCCAAAAACGTTTTGCTGGCATATTTGAATTATCCGAGGCCAAGAAATCAAGCAATCTATAGAGTACGTATTCAATGCTTTAGCATTGAATACGTACTCTATAGATAGCAACAATAAATATGAAAAAAGACATATCTACATATCTACCTATCCTAAATTAGTGGCATTTTAAAAAGAGCCTTATCTGGTCATCAACCATTATACATAAGTGTTATTTGTTATAATTTAAAGATTATTCTGTAATACTTACCTATCATAATGTAGTAGTTAATACCTAAACTGAAATAAAAGTATCTTGTGATTGTAAATGTTTTTTTTTTCATTTAGTCATTTCCTCGCTGAGGTGGGATGAAAAGTTACGTGTTGCACTCGAGTGCAAAAATTTTTCACCTCGTGCTCTTTTGATTTCCTCGCTCACGCTCAGGATTCTAATTTTTTTATTTTAATTTTTCAGAGATTCTAATAAATTTTAGAATCCTTCGCTTGCTCGGTCATCAAAATTGAGCACGCGGTTAAAAAGCAACTTTGCACTCTTGTATAACAAATAACTATTGAATACTCTGTGCTTACAACTTTTCGAGATACAACGATATACATGTAAAACACTTAAATTATTTTGGTACAGAGGTCATTGTCCTTGTTGCAAGGTGGCATTGTTAAGCAATATTCGCCAAGTGATATTTTAGATTATAACTACGGAATCCTATATAGGGTGTTATCCGAAAAATGTTACTGTAATTTGAATAATGCTCAAGATGTTTTGTCAACTTCTCGCGGGCACGTAATAACACTTGCGGAAAGATGATAGAGAATTTGAGACGTTGATCAAAGTTAAGTAACGTTTTTCGGTACGGGCGATAATGTATCAGTCTATCAGAAGGATATTTTGCGAATATATGTATGTTACAAACATATATATATATGTATATATATTTGGGTATGTATATATATTTCTATACTACTTCCTACAGCCTAAACGGCTTGACCGATTTTGATGTGTAAGACGTCGTTAGATTGGTTTTCACATCCTGACTATAATATACTTTTTTTTTGTAATAATAATAAAACTTTCGAAAAAAATGTGTGTTTTCGTAACTTCTAATGAACTTTCTCGTAACATACAAGTGATTTAAACAAAATTAAAGAATATTTCTTTAAATTAATTATACAGTAGCTTTATGCATACTGTCTTGCAAAAACGTACACTCAACACCATATTATGCAACGCAACGTAAGTCACAGTGCGAAAATCAGTTTTATGCAGTAGGGTATTTTTAACCCACTTTCAAAAAGAAGGAGGCTCTCAATTCGGTCTGTATGTTTGTTCACCGATTACTCAGCCAATTGTGAATTGATTTTGATGATTCTTTTTGTATTTGGTAGGTCATACTTCAAAGGTGGTCCCATATAAATTTTATCAAAACCGATGCAGTACTTTGGTTTTCATAACAAAATAATGTAAAATATCATCCAAGTGTCTGTACAAAAGTAAACAGCAAGTCGCGTACCTACATGTGTATTGTATTGCGTATTTTGATGTTGGTTATTTCAGTTTTTTAAACTACTCGTATAATTATGTTATTATGTATTGTATTATGTTTTTCTTGTTTCAATTTTATGTGTGCTTATCAGTTACGGTTATAGAGCTTATCTAATAAATGTGAAATGTGATCGAATAATGCAATGAACGTATAATTTTACGAGGCTCCATTCGATGAGTTCGCTGAAAACTAGATGCAGTTGGGTTCAATGTCAGTCCTAATCCTATTAAACTTGGGGTAAAATGAGCCTATGCAGAGGTATAACAACGTAGGTGAATAGTTATAATGAACTTGATGTTCTGAGCATTTAAAAGCTTCGAAAAGGCTTTCATAATGTACATTGTACAGCAACCTTTGATAATGTGATAGGAATCTTATTGACAGCAACTATAAAAAAACTTTTACGAAACGGTTTCTCTTTTATTTTTCACAAATAAACCCTCTAATTTCTCTTTTATTTTTCACAAATAAACCCTCTAAGTGTCTCTAAGACAAATGCTTTAGGGAATAAACCATTGGTCCTAGAGGCACAGCTGTCAGTTTCACATCTGTCAAACTGCATAAAAAAATCGATTGTAGCCTATTTTTCAATCAGCAAAAACTCGAACTAGTTTTTGAATAACTGGAGCTGGTTAAAAAAATATTTAACCGAAATTTATGAAATTTATGGGACCACTTATGAAGTTGGTCGAACGAAGGCACTGTGTATGTGTGTGTTATTTAAGCAAAGAAGAGAAAAACTTAATGCTCAAAAACTGCAGTTCTTTTTTCTCGTTGCCTAAACTAAGTGGATGACCCCAGTGTTGGACATTTAAAGCCCCTCCCTGCCTTTAGATGGAATAACTGGATAAATTAATATTATGATACTGAATAGACAGTGAAAACTTTGTAACTGTAGTTTTGAAACTTATAAGATAAGAAAATATGGTACCTATAATAACGGCGCATATTATGAACTGTCAGCATGGATACCTTTAAAAGGGTGGGTAACTCTGAATGGCGCGAATTTCCTCAAATAAAATCTATATAACTAGTGATTATGATGAAGATCATAGATTTTATTTGAAAGTATATTCTTAGCTACCCACGTTAACTGTAAATAAGTATGCAGAATATATTTATAATAGATTTTTTTAGGAATAAGGTGGCTTTAAAATTATAGGTTAATAAACTGAAACTATCGACTTCAAAATACGCAATTTTGTTTACTTGGATGCCATATTTTTTTCCAGTTATTTTGTTTTAAAACCTAAAATACTGAATCGATTTTGATAAAATTTATATAGGACCACCTCTGAATTATGACCTACCAAATACAAAAAAAAAAACAAAATTAATTCATAATTGGCGAAGTAATAGCGTGACAAACATACAAAAAAAACATACGGTCGAATTGAGAACCTCCTTCTTTTTGAACTCGGTTAAAATAGTACATTATGATAAGACCAAATTAATGTGAATAAACCGAGACTGTATAGACCAATAAGGCATTTTGTGTTAATGACTCAAAACATTTATTGTTTAGAGTTTTATATACTATTAGTATAGTTTTGAATCTGCATATCAGGCTTTAGACGCACGACGTTATTAATGTTTGCGTTTTTTGAAATCTGATTTTTTGTGTTCTTTAGTCGTACTTTTATACGAAGTAACTTATGACTTACGAGTAGTGCTACATTGCATGGGTTCCTCACAGGGATTCTTTTGATACCATGCTTATAATATCGATTCAGGTGTTTAGGCTTTTTTGACGTTCATGTTTGTTATTTACTTCCACCATAAAGAAAGTAAATATACACGAACTTAAAAAAAAAAAAAACTTACGCATGATGGTGTGGCCGAGATTGAAGCTCGTCGATCTAGAAGATATCTATTCACTCTAGCCTTAAAAAATCCAAGATTAAAGTTCTCAGGAAACAGAGAAAGCGGCAAAGAATTCTATTCACATAATACTCTTTTTGACAGTCGTGTAAAAACAAAATATTTTACTGTAAAATGCATCCTATAAACACATACAGAATCCGGAGATACATATATACGAGAGGATAGCACGCACATCAAAATCTGCCAAGTGAAGCAGGTGAGGCAGACAAATATATTCTACAGGTAGCAAAAAGAATAATTTTGAATAAATCCACTATTAGTTGCTTGCATTCCATATAAATTCCATGTCTTATCTATGTGATAATACTTATCATGATAAATACATAAGAAAAAACTACCGCAAGGAACTTCTACTCCATTGATAACTCGTTTTATTCTGCCACTAAACACTGAATTAAAATAACAAAACAATAACACTGAAATAACTGTAACTGTAAAAGTAGACATTTCTATGTAATTACTATCAGTGAATTGCGAAAATTTCTCTACCACTTACATATTAAATACATTCCTTTTGGGTTGTTATTTGAAAGTCGTGACGAAATTGTATTTTTATGTGCACAGCTGTGTTTCTAACTATAATAGTGTCGATGTCGCCGTTGCCCGTTGGATAGATAAATCCGCTTGTCAGCTGAACGGCTAGGCTGTTAGCGGAACGTTCACAAGTACCCGTTGAAAGCAACGACCTATGACAGCAGGTCTAAATGACGTTTGGCCTTTTGTATTTATAGACTTAAAGAGGCTTTATTAGATCAAGTTCTTTCGACCTATCTCTAGGATAGTGCACGACCACTCTGACAGAAGCGTACAACTTATTGAAAAGATAATTTTAGAAGTAAAAATCAGAAAGGGGCCATCCATAAATTACTTCACACGTTAAGGGGAGCGGAGGGGATCGACGAAGTGTGATATTGTGAGACAAGGGATGGGAAGAGTCCTAAGCCAGCTGTGACAAGGGAGGGAGGGGCCAAAAAACCAAGAAATTCGTGTGACGTAGTTTATGGATGACCCTAAAAAAAAACATAAAAGTTATAAAAATCACTATTGTGTAAAAAAACAATATTATTTTATAGAATCCACCACAAAGTAGCTTTGACAATTTTACTCATAAATGGAACTTATTTTATATTCCGATTCAGATTTGTTAATTTCATGTAAATTTTACTCCATTACGTATAGAATGAAGGTATAACATTACCATTTTTACTGTGTCAATGGCGATTAGGGGTAACACTCGATAACCTAATTATAGGCTTACATTTCAAATGAGTCAAATTATGATTCAAATGTAATTTTTTTATTTTAATTTAGTTTAAGTAATTATAATTTAGGCTATTTTAAACCGATCTCCACAAAGGAGGAGGTTCTAAATTTAACTGTTAAGTTTTTTGTATGTTTGCTACGCGATTACTTCAGCACACAGAATTCGCCCTATTTACAGTAAGTCTTTGCTTCAGCAATTATGAATTGACATTGATGATTCCTTTTTCATTTAATAGGTAATTCAGAGGTGATCCCATATAAATTGTATCAAAATCGGTTCAGTACTTTAATTTTTAAAACAAAATAAGTGAGTAAATATTTCATCCAAGTAAACGAAACTGTGTATTTTGAAGTCGGTTATTTCAGTTTTTAGGGTTACGTACCTCAATAGGAAAAAAAACGGAACCCTTATAAGATCACTTTGTTGTCCGTCTGTCTGTCTGTCCGTCTGTCCGGGTGTCAAGACCTATATCTCGGGAACGCGTGAAGGTATCGACTTGAAATTAAAACCATATACGCAGATCCATAGTATCTTGCTGCAGAAAGAAAAATAAAATTTCTTAGTTACGTAAAAAAAAGTTACAGCCGAATATGTCGTAAAAACGCACATTTCGACACTCACAGAGGAATCAAAATCTATGGGGTACTTTCCGTTGACCTAGAACTCTGAAATTTGGCAAGAAGCATTGTGTTAGAGTACACATATAGGAAAAAAACCGAAAACAGGACATTTTTAATTTAATCACAAAAAAAATAGTGTGTCTATGCAAGGAATGAGGGCCCAAATTTTAAAGTGAATTAACAGTATCATGTGGGGTATCATATGAAAGAGCCTCATTAGCATAAGCTAAAACAGGTTTTTAACACATTCTTCGCCCCCTGCAGACCCTTCACTTCAGCTGGGAACCAAAACTTTTTAGGCGAATTTTGATTAAGTATAGAGTGGCCGCGCAAAACAACGTTGGCTGTCTCAGACTGGCTCGGATCCGAGTGGGAGGCGCCGCTACTATAGCCCCGCTTCACTCGGATCCGAGTGGTGAGCAAGAAATGTGTTAAATATTTTTACGATGTATATTTTTCGGTTTATGAAGGAAAATATAAAAAAAAATATGAATTCCCCCTTTTATTTAGTTTGTACGGAACCCTCGGTGGGCGAGTCTGACTCGCACTTGTCCGGTTTTATTTTTAAACTATAACTAGGTTCATCGTACATTGAATCGGCCTACACGTTAAATCTGACGCCGCGCCGTTCCGTTCAACAGACAGGCGGGTTTACCTATCCGACGGTGACATTGATACGTGCTTACGCTAGCGTATGTGTTTGTATTGATTTAGGAACCAATCACGGCCTTGGAATACAGGGATTGTGTAGCCTTGGATGAGCACTGCACATTTATGGGGTTCCTGGTTGGAAGGTAAAATTATTTATATTATATAATAAAGTATATATGTATTCTATCAACCATCTAGTTTCCATAGTACAAGCTTTGCTTCTGAATATTTACTATTTAATCCCCGACCCAAAAGAACTAGGTATTTATGTTATAAGCTTAAGGGTAGAAGGATAGTAGGTTGGTTAGTTTCGTATAAAAGCATACAACAACAATATCCAACTCACCTAATTAATTACTTTATCGGGTATCTCATTGAATGGAATTAAAGTTAGGAGTAAGCGAGTGAGTGTGTATGTTTGTTATTTCTTTACTCTAAGTGGATTTGAATAAAATTTTGAATGTAAAAACGTTTATATCCACTCTTATACGGTCATCAAATTAATATAATAATATATCAACCCCGACACTTGAAGATCAGTGTTTTAATGTGAAAATAACAAGTATACGTTTAGAAGACTCAAAACCTCCGACAAATAAAAACGACTGAACTGATTTTGATGAAATATGGTTAAGAGCAATCTTGAATAAATCCTCTTTTCAAAAAAAAAAATAGTTTTTGATACGAAACCTCAATATTCCTTCAAGATAGGGGTATATCCGCTGAGCGCAGTCTAGTTTTATTATATTTCACTTCAGTAACATGCTTATATCAACTAAGGAACCATTATCTATGTATTAAATTCAAGTGTAAGATAAGGATTTTAAACAACGTGTGTATTTACATATATACGGTTATTGTATCTAATAATATACCTTTCTAGATTATCTCTATGAGAACATCTCTATAAAACATAAACAACATTAGGTAGATATGTAGGCTTTTATCGGTAGAGGTACGATCATTCTTGATTATTGTAAATTTAAACTATTTTCTAACGGTTAGTTCGATGTAGAGATAAAATGTATAGAATAGCTAGCTAAAAGTAGTTTAGGAGCTACAGTTGAGCATACGAAAATACAAACATACTTAGTACGAGTATACTAGTAGGGTCCATATGATACTAGTACTTATTTTGTTTATACCAACTGTGTAGTAACTTTGTAGTTTCCGGCAGCCTAGTGGTGAGACCGTCTGACTTGCGATCCGCAGGTCCTGGGTTCGAATCCCACGGCACGCATCTCTGTGTTTTCGAAGTTATGTGCGTATTGTTGATTGCCGCCAACTTCAAACGGTGAAGGAAAACATCGTGAGGAAACCTACATGTCTGAGAGTTCTCAATGGTCTTGAAGATGTGTGAAGTCTACCAACCCGCACTTGGCCAGCGTGGTAGACTATGGCCTTACCTTACCCTTCTCATAATGAGAAGATGGCCCGCGCTCAGCAGTGGGACAGTTTGTACAAACCTTTTTTGATACGCCAGATACTACAGCGAAAACTGCATATTTTTTAGGCTCTATAGTCTTACTTTTGTTATTTGTACTCTCTCTTTTTGTTGTAGTGTATGGTGTATAAAAATAAAATATTTTCTTTCTTTTCTTTTCTTTCTAAACAGGGCAGATAAAAAAAAAGTGAAAACAATCGGTCCATCCGTCGTTTAGTTATATTTTTTAATTAGTCTTATTTATTATTAGTCTTTTTTATTAATTGTTTAAATTAGTCGTGAAAAAGTAACAAACAGAGAGAGATAGAGTTACCTATTTTCGCTGTTATAATATCGTTTAGAATAGACGGCTAAAATGATAAGCTGTCCTTTGACGCAGTCGGGTAAGCTATTAGAATAAAATCTGTTTGATGATGTATAAATACCGACTATATATTATGAGGTTCAATATCCCTAATAACTTTGTAGCCACTTTAACATAACGATTTATAATATCTTAATGAATTTGAAGTGCGTAACCTATTTTAATATTTATTACTAAGTGAGTTCGTTAATCACTGCGATGACATTGTGGGTCAATAAAGTACCTATCAAATCGTCACAACCGTGTTTCATTACAACAGGTAGAAAGAACAGTGATCAATTACTAATGGGCTGACGGCTGCTAATGTACGCTGCGCCCATAGACTTCTATAGATACCCCAAGCGTATGTACTTAGCGTGTCAAGTACGAAAAAAAAATCGCAGTTGACGATCAAGATTTATTTAATTTCAGGTGATATATACTTACGATTCGATATTTTGTCAACTAGTTACTATCGTACAAGCGCGCGGATGCATTGGGTTGAATAGATTTCGCGCGGATGGAACATTCCATTAATAAATCGTTTATGTGACGTCACAGTCGGTACCTACCAAAAATGTGGCACGCAAGGTTTTCATATAAATGAAGTCGCATGCTCCATGTAGGTACTATGTCTGTGGTTACGCCTTACGTGGGTAGCTGTGTACCTTCGTAAGGTCACATTTGACACTCGTCGTTACTCATTCGTGCCATTACCTTTTAACCCTGTATGCCCGATATATCTACGCGCATAATTTATTTGTCTACACTTCTTCAGTACCTGATTACGTGTACTGACAGATTGTCATTTTCAAGGTTCTGTACCTCAAAAGAAAAAAAACGGAACCCTTATAGGATCACTTTGTTGTCTGTCTGTCCGTCTGTCCGAGTGTCAAGACCTTTATCTCGGGAATGCGTGAAGGTATTGAGTTGAAATTAAAACCATATATGCAAATCCTTAGTATCTTGCTGCAGAAAGAAAAATAAAATTTTCCTGTTTTCGTAAAAAAAAGTTACAGCCGAATATGTCGTAAAAAACGCACATTTCGACACTCACAGAGGAATCAAAACCTATGGGGTACTTCCCGTTGACCTAGAACTCTGAAATTTGGCAAGAAGCATTGTGTTAGAGTACAAATATAGGAAAAAATCCGAAACTGGACATTTTTAATTTAATCACAAAAAAATAGTGTCTCTGCAAGGAATGAGGGCCCAAATTTTAAAGTGAATTAACCGTATCATGTGGGGTATCATATGAAAGAGCCTCATTAGCATAAGCTAAAACAGGTTTTTAAAAATTTTTACGATGTATATTTTTCGGTTTATGAAGGAAAATATAAAAAATATATATGATTTCCCCCTTTTATTTAGTTTGTACGGAACCCTCGGTGGGCGAGTCTGACTCGCACTTGTCTGTTTTTTTTATTGTAGTTCACAAACAGTGTGCACAGCACATACAAATAGTCTTCTTCATTCATCAGTGTAATTAACGAATGTAATACCATGATATTGATGAACGAAACGCTTTAACTGCACTTTCATCGTGCGGATTGCTAGATTGTGGAATACGCTTACTGACTGGGTCTTTCCCGATAGATATAATCAGGGTGTCTTTAAATCGCGTGTGGATTGGTTTCTTCTAAGTAAGCGCGTTGCATTGTAGACCGCAACGACGGTTAACATCAGGCGAGTTGGCGGTCAAGCGCAAAGCTATTTCTATATAAAAAAAATGTTATAGGTATATCTAAGAATAATTTATATGGATTTTATCTCGTGACAAAGTGACTAGAAATTATTCCGAGTGAGGCGTTGAGTGCGCTTAAAATAGTAGCATCTATTGTTATTGTGATGTGTTGCATGTGATTTGTTGATGCCAAGACGCAGCGACAGCGACCACTGACAGGTGGAAGCTCCGTGCGGCGTGGCGGCAGCGGGCGCGCGTACACCCGCTCGAGGCTTATGTAACAGCGGCAGTGCTCCGCCGACCGGCCGTCCGCCGGCCACTCGCGCCATGGAGCGCCCAAGCGGCAGCCCGACCGGCGCGCCGCCTCTCGAGCCTCACTCGCCGCCAGCCACGCACCACTCCGGCTTCGGCGCCTTCTGCAGCGCCCTCTCCGACACGATCTCGGTACGTAGTAGGCACACCCCGCGTCGCGCCCGCCCCGCGCGCCGTTTCGCGCCCAAACGCATCCGATAAGCTCTATCCGTTACCGATAACCGTATCGCTGATGCTGCGTCGCGAGTGTCGCGCGGCTATTTAGAGGCGCACGTGGTTCCCGAGGTCGACGAGCGAGGCCTCGCGTGGAAACAGAATAAAAGTCATCGGCGGAATAAAAAAAATATAAACAAGTTTATTATTAGAGTGCTCGTTGAGGCCGGGTCGCACGGTCGCGGTCCGTCCGATGGATGGCTGCGATCTACAGAAATACACGCGCATTAAACGGACGGCGGACGTGCGACGCGAAAAACTTGGCGATAGCACACTCGTGGTGACTCTGCGGACGCCCGCGCCGGCCGCGACTCCACACTCGCTCGATCGTCGCTCGCGCCCGCGTACCCGCAGCATCGCCGGTGCACTTCACGCGTTATTTCTCAACAGATAATCAACTTATACTTGTAGGTACTTAACGGTACTTATTGTTTCACTTCTTTCTACCTTCCTTTCTCTACCACCGCACCGTTGCATACGATAGAGATTTTTTAAAAGTGTTTAAGTTGTGATTGTGATAGTGACAGTGATTTTCTAACTTGTTTAAACTTTCGTAAGTGTTGGCGTCCTCGTCTAAGCTCTGGATAATTTCAACTTCTGTTTACAAAGTAGTTTGTTAGAGTCGGACACGAGACGCGACGCGATGCGACGCCGTTATCGGTAGCAGCTTATTAAACTTTTATTTCAAACCTTTATACCTATATATTCTAGTCCACTGTAGCCTATTTTCCGAATATTCTTAAAATCCGAAATACATTTTTTTAAATCTTACTTGCCCGAATCCGTTTCACAGAACTGCCTGATTCAAAATGTTTTAACTTGACACGAGTTTCTGATACCAAAAGTTTGTTATCCATCAGTTTAATTTGCTCGAACAGTTATTAGTTTAGGTTTGGTAGGATTCTGTTATATTCAGAAACCTTTCTATTTACAAAAGTTCGGTCATCAAGTATATCCATTATCAGGTTAGGTTTGTTAAATTTCATTTTATTATACACATACATTTACGTATTAGTAAGATTCGGTTATACAAGTTGTCAAATGAGCTTTCAAGATTTTGATAAAGTGTCTTTTGAAAAAAAAAACTTATTCGGAGAAATGATATTCCGTATTTCACAATTCGGATTATAAATAAGTAACCCTCACCCACTTAGTTAATCTGCGAGCTTTGAAGTTATCTGTCGGATTAGCTGATCCTTGTGATTCAAATAAATGAATAAAAGAAAGTAGAATATCTTTAGGCATATTAGGCGAGAGCCCAGATCTCGCCAAAAGGAACATATTTTTGTAGGTCTCTAACATGATGAGTAGATCTAATAAACCATGCTTTGGAATATAGTAACACGGTTCAAATAAATTTCACTGAAACTTACAATTTAATCACGTTAAATCGAGATAATATAAAAATAAAAACCGGACAAGTGCGAGTCAGACTCGCCCACCGAGGGTTCCGTACAAACTAAATAAAAGGGGGAAATCATTTCTTTTTATTTTCCTTCATAAACCGAAAAATATACACCGTAAAAATATTTAAAAGCTGTTTTAGCTTATGCCAATGAAGCTCTTTCATATGATACCCCAAATGATACGGTTAATTCACTTTAAAATTTGGGCCCTCATTCCTTGCATAAAGACAATAACTTTTTTGTGATTAAATTAAAAAAATTCAGTTATCGGGTTTTTTCTTATATGTGTACCTACTCTAACAATGCTTTTTGCCAAATTTCATAGTTCTAGGTCAACGGGAAGTTGACCTTGAAGACCTAGAAGACCTTGAAAAAGAAGTTGACCCATAGGATTTGATTCCCTTGTGAGTGTCGAAATGTGCGTTTTTTACGACATATTCGGCTGTAACATTTTTTTTACGACTACAGAAATTTTATTTTTCTTTCTGCAGCACGAGACTATGGATCTGCGTATATGGTTTTAATTTAAACTCGATACCTTCACGCGTTCTCGAGATAAAGGTCTTGACACCCGGACAGACGGACAGACAGACAGACGGACAACAAAGTGATCCTATAAGGGTACCCTTTTTTCCTTTTGAGGTACGGAACCCTAAAAATATAGAAACATAATTCCGAAGCAGTTAAGTAGTAAACCTGACAAAAACACAACAAATAAGCCAACAAACAACTCTATCTCCTGCTAATAGACATCATTACCGTGTTTTGTTACAAACATGACATCGAATGATAAAAAGAAACCTCAGTATTTTCGTAATGATCTCTTCACTTAAGCGCTGCTCATTATTCGACAATTGTTACCGACAAAACATACGAGATACAATGCCCAGGCAAATGTTTCTGTTTACTTGTTTACTGGAAATTTTTGTACATTTCGTTAGAGTTTATTGCGGAGTTATAGGTTATAACCAAGGTTATACAGAAGAAATACAAGGGCGCAAGGTTAGAACCATTAGCCGTTAAACGCATCGATCGGTGAAATGCAACCCTGACTTCATAATTTCTTTCGCCTCCGATAACATTAATCTTGATACATAAAATTTGAACATTATCGCATAGAATACAATGGCGAGCTTTTACGCAAACGGCTTTCGCCCTAAATTTTATGGGCGCAAGAATTTCGTGAATACCAAATTGGTTGCGTGTCTATGTCAATCATGTTTCGTTAATTCTTATAATTATTTGACGACGAAACTTTATCCAAAATCAGTAAATATTTATAAGAATTAGTAACCTTCTTTGGTTGAGGTTGGGCGGTCAATATCCACGAGAAAAATTAAAAGATATGTTATGTTTTGAATGAGAGTGGGGTTTCAGTATTTGGGCCAGCAGTATGGCGCCAGCTTCTAGTGAGTACGTATGTTTAGAGAAAGTTTGAAGGGTATGTATACATACATATTATGTAGTCAGTTGTTTAGAAAATTAAATCCAAAAAAAATTACCATCCTTTACCAACGACTAATTCAACTCCCGAAACTAAAACTTCAGATTAAAACCATCATGATTTTATTTTCACATTTCGCTAATTAATAACAACTAGCGGGAATCCTTGACAGATATTTTCCGCTTATCGACCGAGCATTGTTTTGCCCCAGTTTCCCTGATGCGTAGGATTTGTTGTGTTGAACATCGTCCAATATCGTCGCAATTTTTAAGAAACCGTATGTTTATGAAGCCGAGTGAGTATTAGAATATTTTGTTTGTGCATTGACGGCGGCAATACCAGTAATGTCTGTTAAACTAAAGGACAGTGCGTAGTCGTTATAAAAATAGAGGATAAATCGAGATCTCGGTCGCTGCTCTTGCTATTTCTGATCGGAACTGGTCCCGAAATCAAGAACACGGCCAGGTTCGCTGGAAGGGAAGGCAGGATGAGCGCCGGGTGTCACTGGGGCTACGTATTTAGGACGATCCGGGTCAGATTACAGAGCTTCGTAAGTCTCTTTGTTGCTTACAATCCCTTGCTGCGTAATGTTTGTTTTGGACGCTTTTCCCCCGAGTTTAGATCCCGCCGTTGATATAATTTCCTACAAATGTCCCTTCTTACTTCGTTCGCGTTTTGTCATCGATTTATTCAATCTATTTCCTTTTTATCTACGTGTTTATGTTCCAAGTTACATGCTTCAGCGATGTAGAAGTGTAAAATCTTTAAAAATTTTACGAAGTAGTTTAAATGCTAACCTCGCAGATGAGGTCGCAAGCTCCGCGCTGAATATCAATGTCCATTCCAGCTCCGTGCAATTACTAGATCCTTTAGCCTTGACCTAAATATATAGGTCGTTGACTTTATATCTATAATTTTCTGTTTCAACCGCTATTTTTTACATTTAGCAACACTATGCGTGCTTTCACAAAAGTTAGAAATAATAAGATAGAAACATCCTTCATCCTTTTTTATACAAAATAGTTTTATACTAAAAGTTTCACAAACAACTCGTTCGATATTAATCGACGGTGTGGCTGAAGATGGAATAAGTCGACCTAAATAAAGAAATCTTTTCACCCTAGGCTTAATATTCTGAGATTAGTACTTCAGGAAACATTCTTTTGCAACGTAAAACGACTTAACTTGCTTGAGACAATTTAAAATACGCTATAAATCAACCTGTCGTGAACTAACCTATATTTTTATTAAAACTTTCCGAGAAGAATTCAGTACGGGCAACAATTTACATCAAAAATAATGAAAAAAGTTAAATTTGCCGACACGTAACAGTAATAAATCAAAAATATTAACAAACAGTGACTGAAGCGTGTTTCCATGAAGACTGACAATTTAAATAATATTCTTTATAGTTTATATTGGATAATGGCCAAGTCTGCAAACTAGGTATATGGGTAGGCATTACAACCAAATTATGACAGTAAAATCCCATTACACGGTACATGATACAGAATGAATTGTTGAATTAACATTGGAATGTTGAAGAAATTACATTTATTTTTATTACCCTCTATTTTCATGTCTCCGTTACTTCTGACACTAAGAGTCTGGCAGCTGGTAGCTGCTTAGTTAGAATTACATAATATTTTGGTCTAGTTCATTAAAATATCTAGGTTATTATCTTTTGAAAAATTCTATGCTTTCAGATTCCGAGTGGGATATTCTCCTACAAAAATGTTATGTAAAGTTTCACAAGCAATATATACTACCAAAATACTGTTAAAAAAGTAAAAAAATATTTCATTTACTACTAAATACATTACCTACATTTGATGTTGTAGAGCATGCAAATGCAACATCATTTGAATTACTTACTTTTTGGATCAAGGAGCGATTTTTCTCTTTCACATACAAAACTATATTATACGTACACACATATTTTAAGTAAACTCAAAATACTCTGGTCTTTAACGTTTAACGTTTAATATAGTCGTGATTTAGTTCAACTTTAAGACGTGAAAAAAAATAGTACTTGACTCAGCCCACAACAATATTTTACAAATATTCATATAGTTGAAGCACTATTTTGAGTTACTAAAAACAATTTTAGTCAAAGTTACTTAAATTTGATGGATCCACCTTAGAGATAAGTACCTCTTATCCCACATACCCCGTTTCTAAAAAAAAAAGACACGAATTTGGTACGCTATTGACAAAGATCTCACTGAACATGTATCATAGATATATCACCTACAAAAAAACTAAATAGTCTGTTTAACTTATGTTTAACTTATTATAAGGTATTTTTTTCGTAATTTCTTTCCTTTCGTTTGGGAGAAAATAGCTTGTACCTTATTTATGGATTAGTAAATCTATTGAATTGCGAATTTTATTCATCTAATTTCCATTCTAGAGCATTAAACTGAATGCTGATAAAGTTTTAGTGGAACGCACCAAACGGTTCTACGGTCCCAAATTTGAAGCTTCGCACCAAATTAGCAATTAGGCTTCTCTAACCGAAGAAAATAAATTAGAAATGTTACTTAACAGTTTGCCGCCGAAATGGGCCGCAATGTTTTAAATATTTGTTTCTGAGTAGTGTTTGGAAACATTTTAAATTAAAACCCGCTGACGCGAAAGGAATAATGTTTTTAATTAAAACAGGAAAGAGAGTTCGGTAATGAGATAGCCAGCCTTTTAATAAAATCTCTTGTTTGCTAACCAAATAATATTACGTGCTGTGTCGGCTTCCTCGGTAATTTCTTCTTTTGTTTTAATTTCGGTGTTGAAAATATTCCATGGAAGAGTTTCTTTACAAGAAGCGATCTTTGATGAACGATGTTATCAAGTAACATACGAGTAAACATGTCATGTACGTTATGTTTTTCTCCTTTAGGAGGATTATTTATTTACATACATTGGCTTGTGTCTCAGTAAAATAATACTGATGAAAACTTGAAAGAAAAACAAAATACCTGACTGCGGAAAAGCAGTTTTCGCAGTCTAACTTACGATTTCGTTATGCTGCTACGCTGCTGAGTGTACGTTTTTTGTTAGAAAGTATGCAAAATCGCTGTAAAAGATTATAAATGCGCATTCGTTACAATAATTTTAGTAAAATTACTTGTTCATTACGGAAAAGTTCGTTGGAGGTTACGTAAACAAACGCATTTTTTATTTACGCGAGATATATATTATTATTACAAAAAAAAATACTATGACACTCAGGGAGTGAAAACGAATATAATGACACCTCGCACCTCGCAGAGGGGTGTTATAAGTTTGATGTGTGTATCTGTGTCTGTCTGTGGCATTGTATCTCTCAAACGTGTGGGTCGATTTTGATCTAGTTTCTTTTGTTTGAAAGAGGATTTTGTCGAGAGTGTTCTTAGCTATGTTTCATCAAAATTGGTTCAGTCGTTTTTCTTGTCGGGGGTTTTTGAGTTTTATAAACTTATACTCGTTCAAATCATCCTTTCTTCCATATTTTCTATACTTACAAAATATTATTTGCGATGTGTCACATCTGAAAGGTATATTGCGACGCCTTTTTTTTAAAACAATATATTATGTATGTAATCTACATGTGATAGTAAAATCTAAAGTAATGTGACGCTAAATTTAAAGTAATGTTATATAATCAAAAAATGGCTTGTAATTTAAAAATGTAATTGACCGAGTGAACAAAGAAAACAAAGGTTAATACTAAATTGACAAAAATCGTATGTCCAGAAGTCTTTTGGTACTCGCGTAAATGTCTTATTTTTCAAGTAATCAGTAAAACGAAACTTGTTATAAGTACAGATTTCACTATTTTATATATTTTTTGTTGGTATAAATATCGATACTCAATTTTTTCAACAAGTATCGCAAACAGATTGTGCTCTACTGATTCCTAAAACTATTAGTATAGTCTAGTAAAAATAAGATTTGTGACAACATAAAATACAACTAAGTATATTGTTATGTAAATAAATGTACTGGTGTTTTGAAATACATTTCACACAATTTTATAATGATATTATAAAAGCTAATTTTGTTACCTTTACACGCTCAAACAGCTGAACCGATCGTTATGAAAATTTGTAAAGAGATAGCTTTGGACCTGGAGACGGACATAAGCTACTTATCATCATCATAATCATCGCCGTTTTTCATAACTACGTGAGTGAAACCGCGGAACGAAGCTAATATATAAATCGGGGATTATTGTTGATCTATGATTTTTAGCTATTTTCCTATCATAATTTCAATGAATCCCCACAGTTGCAAATACTGTGGTGTGCATACAAACGGATTTATTTTTACTAGACTAGTAGGCATAGGTATGGAATGGAGTAAGTCTATGTCAAAGTTTGCATTTATTTTTAAAGTTTTTGAGAAAATTGTGCGGTTTGTCACAGTCTCATGGTATATTTTGTCATATTAGTACGGAATCTGAAAATATGATATTAACGGCGCATCTAAACTAACGTCAATGCAAGATGTAGCAAACAATTAAAACATGTGGGCGTAAGCAAATGTACAAAGCACAAAAAACAAAAACTCTCTTTGATGTTACAGAAAGCTGTAGCGTTTTACAAATGAAAATTAGTTTCATTGAGCGATTCGTGTTTATATGACAAGAAAATTGGTTGATCCAGTTACTTCGAGCTCGTGAAATGTGGTTTCCGCTATGTCATAATGGAAACGGCTTGTTCCCACGGTTACGGAGCGGTTGATCATTATTTCTGAATCCATGTCTTCATTCTCAGGTTTTTACTGAATACCGACGAGACTGGTAATAATTTTGATTGTAATGTTTATGTTTGGTTATCTTCTGTAGCCAGTCTGTATGGTTTGACAGCGTCTGAAGTACACTAAGTTATCTTTTTTAAGTTAAGTTTTTTGCAGACTCTTCTTCTTAAGTATAGGCTAAGTTTTGCATACTAGTTTAATTTGTTTTTAACCCCTAAATCAAATAGTTAACATGTTTATCTTTGTTTGTGTTTGTGGCACCGGTAGTCCCAAACGGAAGATTTCTTCTTCTTCTTTTTTGTATTGGACCCGCATTAAAGCATTTGCCAGTGTCAAGTATTAGGATTTTTTCAAGTTTCTTGAATAAAAAAGTTGTAAATGTTCTAGTCACAATCAAAGTCACGTATACAGTCAATTTATAAGTCGAGTCCTGCTTCAGTAAATGGCGACTTTACTAGAAGCTTCTATGGAGTTTTGCCTACAACGTAAAATCACACGTTTTCCTGCTTTATTTCACTTGCCCACACTTATGCACTTTATCGAATACTTAATGAATAAAACACCACCATTTTTATAGCATTAATGTTCAAAATAACACAAGTTTAGGAAAATAAAACAAAGCAACAACACGTAACTAAGACGTTCCCGCCAAAACTCAACGGAAGATTTATTTGCTTTAGATCTTATGTGTTCAAAAAGGTGACTTTCACAATTAGGGCTCCGTAGTCAATTAGGAACTTTTAGTTTCGACATGTATGTCCGTCTGTCCTTTCGGCTTCGCTAAAATACTACATACATATTACTATAAATTTGTAATTGAATTCAAGTGCCTATACATATCTATCACTTTGATTGATTTTGAAAACATTTTATTTAATTATATTGCTCACAATCCCTGCGGCTTCACCTGGATAATGGTCAAGCGACGTCACCTGGGATGTGATAATTCAGGATTTAAGCTACACCTACCAACTAACACACTACACACTACGCAACTACAGCTACCTTTACACCAGTCCTGGATTTGTCAATAGGCCGTATAGGCCGCGGCCTAGAGGCGGCAGCGTCCTAGAGGCGGCAGATTTCAGAGGACGCCCGATATAGGTCTCATCCTGGTAGTCGATGAGGTGTACTTTATGCAGTGCGCTCCCGTACTATAAGTAATTAATATGATTTTGAACTAGGGTATCGATTTTCAAGATCAGTAGGGGCGGCAAAATTTTATAGCCTACTGGCGGCAAAAGTGTAAATCCGGCACTGCTTTACACGAAATATAGCTATTATTATAATAGCGAAATCACTGTTTCTTATTTTTTATAGCTGAATTGCTGAACTGCAGGGCAATTCAGTTATTCAAGACCACTCCGTAGCTGAACCATATATTTGAACCGTTTCCCATCGGCCGCCATATTTTTAGGGTTCCGTAATTCCAAATGGCAAAAAACGGAACCCTTATGGATTCGTCATGTCTGTCTGTCCGTCCGTATGTCACAGCCACTTTTTCCGAAACTATAAGAACTATACGGTTGAAACTTGGTAAGTAGATGTATTCTGTGAACCGCATTAAGATTTTCACACAAAAATAGAAAAAAAAAACAATAAATTTTGGGGTTCCCTATACTTAGACCTGAAACTAAAAAAAAAAATCCTCAATCCCATACGTGTGGGGTATCTATGGATAGGTCTTCAAAAATGATATTGGGGTTTCTAATATAATTTAAAAAAAAAAATATGATGTACATTACCATGCAAACTTCCACCGAAAATTGGTTTGAACGAGATCTAGTAAGTAGTTTTTTTCAATACGTCATAAATCGTAAACCGCAATTTACCTTTCATTCAATCAACTCAAATATAAAAAAACAATATAAGAAAAAACATTTAATTTCATAAACATAAACCTTATGTATAAGCCGGGCAGCCCCGGATCTAGTCAAACTGGGGCAATGATTTTTGCAACAACAATATGCCAACATTACTTTTTGGAGACTTCAACGAAGATTTTTTTTAATAAAAATGTATACTGTCATTCATGCAGAACGCTGGATACAGGACGTTATTACCACCTTCTCCAACTACGCGAGGAGGCACACAAAATGATAATATTTTTGGAAATATTTCTGGTCAAACTGGAATATATATTAGCTTGTTTAGCTATAACAAGACTATATGGGCTCGCATATAGTTAGATCTAAATCCCATCATTTAGGCACCTAATTATAATGTTTACTTATCAATAACTTAATTAAAAAATAATACACTATTATTAAAACATCGATCATAGTTACAACGAACTACAAGAACTTTTATATTATGTTACTTGCTGCTACGGAACCCTTCATGGGCGAGTCCGACTCGCATCTGGCCGCTTTTTTTTCATTCAGTCACTTCTAAGTCATACAATTGATACATTTGATGAAACGTGACACGTCCTTCGCTTGTTACTAAATCAAAAAATGATAGCAGCCGACAGGAAATGCTTCTCAAAAGGTTCAGTTACGGATCGGTTTTGATTAACTGAATTGCCCCCCAGATCAGTATGAAATTTGGTATAGAGGAACCTAGGAACTGACAAGAGAACAGCTTAGGCTCCATTTTGTAAAGACCATCGTAGCAATTTTACTAGCTTTTATTTAGTTTCAACTTGACCCACTTCCTGGTTTACTAAAGAGCTGAAATTTTGCATGTAGGTATATGTAAATCAAATGACAATGCAATAAGTACTATTTGTAACAAAGAGCTGATTTTATGATTGAACCAGAATGAAGGGACTGGCACTTGAAAGATTGTTGAGTTGTGTCTAAAAGTCCCTGTAAGCAATTTTCATTTCACTAATAATAACTAAATTATAATCAAATATTATTTTAGGGTTATTTTTTTAGAGGCATCAATCTATAATGAAGCATTATGTGATGTGACTGACAGACAACGTAAAACCTAAACTGCCGATCCTTGTATCACAATTTTGAAGGTGATTTTCGAATTTGAAATAGAGAAGCGTACACATCCAAAAAGAAAGAATTTCTCGAACAAAACTGCGGCATGCAACTAGTGAAATTATATTAGGTCATATATTTTAAAAGGCCTTCATAAATTTAAGACTCGCGCAGAATTGATTTGGAAACATTAATCAGTTTGTTTTATGATTTATCTTTTATTTTCAGGGAATGGCTACTACATCGAGGAGTAGAAGAAAAGTGAGTATTTTGAAGCGTTCATTATCATTTATCACACAATAAAGTGCTGTAATATCAAGTTATTTATGATATTTTTATAGCTTATAGGTTTCTAAATGTGTTTTATTTGGCAAAGCTCATAAATGCATTTAGATTGGATCCAGTCCGGTGTTTGTGAAATTTTAATAAAACATGTTGTGTATAGTTGACTTTATGGCCTAATCAGACATTAGTAACATCAATAACTACGTAAATAGTATAGTTTATTTTAGTATAGTTTAGTATAGTTTATTATAATGGCACATAATTATATTAATTTTGTAATTTGTTATGCATGACCTTGGTTAACTTTTTATTGAATTATTATTCAGTTTTGATGATTTTTTTTTGTAGAAAAGATGGTGGAGTGTGGAAAGAACAGTGGTGGTCATATATGCGTCCGTAGCTTTGATTCAATAGTGTTTTTAAATAACTTTATATGAATAAAACACCTAAACGATAAGGTATTTCGTTCAGGTGCCTGCAAAGTAAAGTCGGTATTTTCAGTTTTCTAAACCAAGTATTTATTTATTTTAATATCCAGTACTTTTATATTTTACATCAGTTTGGACAATAATTTTCACATTGTATAAATAAATCATACGTGTATATAGATTGACTAATAAGTAAAATTATGTTCTGAAATAAATATGCAAACAAAGAAATAATTCGTTTAGCTTTGTCTTTTGGATTAAATCTGTAGTTTGTTATTTTTTTAGTGTAGTGAATTTGAAGGCGGTTGAAATTAAAAAATGTTTATATACTTACTTACATATTTTACATCAGTTAGTTGTTGTGAATGCTGATCATTATCCTGCTCACGTATTAGCACATTTTTTAAGATATAAATTGAAAGGAATATCTTTACGAGAAATATGTATAGGCAAAGAATCTCGACAGTAAATAAAATAATATTACAAAAGTTTCACAAAAATATTTTGATTAATTACATTACCCAGGATAAATATTTATGTGATGAACATGGATGTTTGTTCTGTGTCAGGGTGTATATATGATAAGTATGTATTTACAAAAAAAAGTATATAATGTATCCTATCAGCCGTTTAGTTTCCATAGTACAAGCTTCGCTTATAGTTTGGGCTAGATGGTGTTGTGTGAAATGTCCACCAGTATTTATTTAATTGTATGAGTTATTTCTTCTTCCTAGTCGTTATAACTCTTGGCAGAGAGTCTTGGTCGTGGTCATCGTTTCGGGTGGTGGCCGCTTCACAATCCGTCGCCATTCCTCACGTATTGACGCCTTTCTCGCGCATTCGTTCACGGGACCGTTAAGTGAAGCCTTTATTTGGTCGGTGAAACGTAATAAATCAAATTATCAATCAATTCGGATCCATTATATCGCGAGTGAAACGGTTTCTACTAGTGACTAGTACGATATTATTAGTGTATTAATCTTGTATAATTAGTTTAAAAAAAATGTAGCATTATAATTGTTAAATTCTGTCTACTAGACTTATTTTAATATTGCACGCCTGTGAGGGCCAACTGTTGGAACATATTTTTAAGCTAAACATTGTGTACACAGTTACGCATTAAAATACATTCTGAATCTGATTCAGCCACTCTGCTTAACATCTGATGAGTCTGCCCTGTACGTGTCCTTGCTAGCATAGACCAATCATCCTAGATAATAACTGTAGTTTCATTCTATAATTTTTTAAAATAGTCCGGAGCTGTATAGTACATATCCCACCAAAAACATTTCATGTATAATTGGTTGCCATGTCTCGCATTGTCATGCCACTTTCACTGACAAAAAGAAATCAGATGAGATCTGACTGAATCTGAAAAGCCAAGCTGCTAACTCTACAAAGTCTAACGCTACAATACTTATCTCTGTAAGCCTTAAAGTGGCATGACAATGCGAGACATGGCAACCAATTTTACATGAAATGTTTTTGGTGGGATTTCATTTCTTTTTGTAAGAGACCCTGCAATTTCTATAACGTTTTATTTTAAAGGAATGTATTTTCATGTGCATCTGTTAAAAATTTTTTGCAGCACACTCTCTGTCATAGCCACTTTTCTTGTTGGTTTATTACTTAAAATAGGTGATAGTTGCTGTAACCTTCAATTCTGATAAGGCGCCATACTATAGCGCGTGAATAAGAGTCGGTATCCAGATACACTTCTCAGTCTTCAGCACAAGTATAAAGTTGGAGTTCGTCCCAATGTTATACAACATAACAAACAATAGCACACCTTAATTTGCAACGCCACACCAAATACGGTCTTCTATAGATTGAGTCAATGAATGGAAAATTAAATATTAATTAGAATCATTTCCAGACATACTATGAACTGTACGATAGCGTCCTAACCCGTCTCCCAAAGAAATTATTTCATTACTCAATGACTTAATTTTTCTGTTATTTGTGTACTAATCGTAGTTTGTGTACCAAATTTCAGCTTTCTGAGACTTCAGGAAGTGCCCTATCTTTTTGATTACACTGAGAGGGTGCACCAACAAATAGGGGTTGGAGGGTGAAAAGTAAAAATGTCTTAATTTCTTCGTTGTTCATATGTAAATATTAGCTTACACACCAAATTTCAGCTTTCTAGGACTTCAGGAAGTACCTTATATTATTGATATATTATTGATGGAAATAACGGGATAACCCCCAAGTAGGGGTTGGGGGGTGAAAGTTACAAATGTTTTAGTTTTAGCATTGTTTGTATGCAAATTGTAGCCTACATACCAAATTTCAGCTTTCTAGGACTTCAGCAAGTTGTTTATTTTTTTAGTTAATCAATGGCAAATCGGCGTATTTTAGGTATTAATAAAATCGAAAGTATAAAAGCTAGATACATGATTGTTTTTATATTGTATCAGTCCACTGACCACACTTGATCCTGAACATTTGAACTCTCTAGGCCCCTATAGGCCGAAGCTATGAGGGCCTAAAAATCCGACAAATCGCTTCGAGTCCGACGAATCTCTTCGTGTAAAGATAGTCCCGGCCGTACGTATGCTCGCTCACATGGCGGGGGCACGCCCGTGCCCCCAGATTAGGCATTTATTTATATCACTATGAAAACTGATCAATGGTACTTGAACAAGTATAAGTTAAGAAAACTCAAACCCTCCGACAAAAAAACGGCTTAACCGATTTTGATGAAACACAGCTAAGAATACCCTCGATGTAATCCTCTTTCAAACAAAAACAAAACTAGATCAAAATCGGTCCATCCATTTGAGAGCTACGATGCCATAGACAGACACACAAATACACGCGTCAAACTTATAACACCCCTTTTTTGGGTCGGGGGGTAAAAAAAAAGCTTATAAAGTAGTGCCAAAAACCCACAATCGTTCGGTTTTTCTAGCCGCGGATCGCAATAAATACGAAAAGAGCTCGTCCCCTAGATGTGACATTCCGGATTCCTGAGGGGCATAACTGTCGCTTCGTCATATCTCACTGGAAATGCTTGGAATCCTTCAAAGGCGGCGTTTGGCTGCCAGCCGTGCCTTGTCGGGCACACATCTCAACACCCTCAACTATGTAATTTGAAACATTCCCAGCTTTGGCTAATTTTGCCTCGGTTATATAGTAGCTTTGGATTGTTCGCGTGGTAACTTTACATACTTGTTGTTTGAGGGTCTAGGTGCCGTGACTTTCGCAAGTCCATGTATGAACCCGAATACCTACATTGTTAACATAGTTTGATAAATTGTTTTAATGTTTACTTTAGGAGAATCGTTTATCGCGAACTTGTCCATACATAATTATAATTTAACTGAAAAAAAACGACTTCAAAATACGCAATTCGTTTACTGGCATGACATTTTTTTTCAATTATTTTATTATAAAAACCAAATTACTGAACCGATTTTGATAAAATTTATAAGGGACCACCTCCAAAACTCAACTACCAAAAAAAGAATCGTCAAAAACAGTTCATTATTGGTAGAGTAATCACTGAACAACCATGCAAAAAAAAAACATACAGTCGAATTGAGAACCTCCTTCTTTCTGGAAGTCGGTTAAAAAGGAGAATAGTGTGTTCTACCCGGAACGTTTTCGAAGATTCTTTTATTATCCGTTTAAAATCATAATGGCTGTGCCTTTACATTTTCATCATCATCATCTCAGCCATAAGAAATCCCCTGCTGGACGTAGGCCTCTCCCATGGCTTTTCAAAAAAATCGATTATATTATAGAAGCGAATATTTCAGTCTAGTCTAGTCAACGGCTATAAGATGTAGAGAGCTCTGAATGTTAGAAGATAAAAACACAAATTTTATTATAAAAGTAAACGTAGTATCAATTGAGAACATGCAGAGTGATCACGCATGCAATCTTGTAGAAGACCGATGTAAGCTGACGAAACCATAGTATGGTGTCCTTGTTTTGTCGATAAGAGGCATCGTTAAGGTCAATGAGAAAACAATTTAAGACTGACGTGACTTCGTCCTAGACCGCACTATTGCGTATTAAAATAATTTCAAATTGAATAGGTAGTAAATTTAAATCTATTTTTACAAAGTAATCACAATTTATGTGAATCGTTAATCATTGCGTATCATTGATGTGGTAGTTTGCTTTCATTTTGGCTGTTTGTTTAAAAATTAAGCTTGATTTAGGGTCTTCTTTGAAGATGACGCCATGTGTACCCTGTCCAGATGGCACTAACGTAAGAGTTCCGATGTGCGGTTTCCAGTATTTATTCCAAGGGGTTGCCAGTACTGTTGACGATGTAAATCATTCTTTTCGTACAGTTTATTTACCCGGTATCTCGGTCTGTCAAATTTTTTCACAAAGCGCGCGTGTTTACTGCAAACAGTTGATGCGGTGCCAAGCCGAGCTATTTCTACGTGGTCGGTCACACTTGTGTTATTCTACTGTTTGGATCTTCCTTTATTGAGTCGATTAATTTAAAAAATCCTTTTATGGTAGATTGCTTACTGTATAATTACAGAATAATATAGGTCTGTATCCTAAGTAATATTAAAGTAACGCTCTGTTTGTTTGTTACAGTTTAACGGCAATATGATTGAACAGATTACTTTTAATTTAATAAGTGTTTTATAATTTTATAATGTATGTGTACATTGTAAAATTAAAAAAGAATAATGTAAAATTATACTGTTAATTGTAAAGTAAAGATCCAGTGATATTGATAAGCACCAGAATTCGCTCGAGTAGATCCTGTAATTTTGTAGTTTTTCACAATGGATACCTACGTATCTGAATGAAATATGCATACAAAATTGTGGATAACATCTAGTTCAATTAATAAAAGTTAAAGTAACTATCTCTGTTTCTCTGTCTCTATGTTATTATTATTAAAAGCCTATACATTTTCCCATTGCAGGGCAAAGGCCTCCCTCCCCTCTTTCCACTGTTCCCGCTCCTGGGCTAGATTCATCCAGTTTGTTAGTCTCTATGTTACTTTTTTAATTTTAAACGATTAAGTGATCGTGATGAAACTTAGTATAGATATACCTTAAAACCAGGAGATAGACACAGGCTACAGTTTATCGTCATCATCACCGTTTTTCATCATACGCGATTGAAGTCATGGGTTACAGCTGCTGCGAATTCTGAGTGATTCTACTAGCACGTTATTTTTAGAAAGAATATGCAGTGATGCTGTAGGTACAATTATTTATTTCTGTATTTATACTCAAACACCACACGAAGTAAACACTAGCGGCCTTACCAGAAAACGTTACTAAACGTTAAACTAACTTTAAGCATTGCTTAACATATTGTCAACCATTCATCTTCATTTGTCATTTGTCAACCTTTCGCTGACACGTACTTACGCTGATACTTGCGGAAAGAAGACAGAATTTAAGAACATGGTTAAAGTTAAGGTGCGGGCACGAGCATTCACGTGTAATGTAACGTTACAGATTCGAGCATTACATCAGTGAGGGAGGAAAACCGACCATTACAGCGCGCACCTTGTAATTATACAAAACGAGTATGTGAAGTCAAATCAAATCTATAATGTTACATTACACGCGAATGCTTGTCAGTCAGGGAGGTACCTTTAAGTAACGTTTTTCGGTAAGGCCGTAAGTACAAGAATTCAAATATTAAATAGCGGCAATTCAACAGTGTATCAATAAAAATGTTTAGATTAGCCCTAGAAATTGGTGTTATTTTGTTTTTGAAAAGAATTTTATCGATAACGAAGCTCTTTAATCCAGTAATTTAAGCAGCTTATTTTTTATATGTATACTAAATATATCGTACCTTTTTGTCTGAACAGGTATCTAAATTGCTCTTTCAATATTTTCTATCAAGTAGGCTTACAGTTGATTGATTGCGTGTTGTATAAACAATGTATTGGATCAGAATTCAAATTTAGCCATATTTGTGTTGGTACGAATACAGATAGATATACCTGTCAGCGCAAGTATCTGTCTCGTTGCCTTTCAGTTTCTTAAATTTTTACGACGAAAGTGATCATATTAAAATTCGGTAAATAGATTGATAGATTGTTGAGTACTAAACCTAACTTGAAGAAGGATAACTGCTCTAAGGGCTATATTTCACCGGGACACCACGGCGGCGCAACCAGTCGCGCAACCGTGGTGTCCGTAAGCTACCAAACTACAAACCATACAGACACCAGAGTCGCCACACCACACTGAGACAGTATCAAAATGGACCTCGAAGAGATAGCACTACTGCTGTATGTACGTAGGAAAAGAGATGCAATGTGGTCACTGGCAGCCGGAGTGGCGGCCGAGTGAGTGAGATACCTAAATTTAAAAGAACATACACAAATATTGGTAGACATTTTGACACAATGCCATCCAGGCAATAAAAATATATGTATAAAAATATTCGATAAACATTTCAATTTGATCCAAGTTGACTGGCCTTGTGGCTCAGTCACATACTACCATGTCTACCTGCTGAGCTGTAGGTCGTGGGTTCGATCCCCACCCAGGGCAAACATTTGTGCGATGAGCATGGAAGTTTGTTCTGTGTCTGGGTGTTTCTATGTATCTGTTGTGTTGTGGTGTGTATATGTTTATATATATATATATATATATATATAGGTATATTGTAAATATATACATGAATTTTGGACTAGATGGTGTTGTGTGAAATGTCCCCAAATATTTATTTATTTATTTAAGCTAATTTTCATACATAAAAATGATTTTTATGTAGGTATGAAAATTTACTTGAATCAACTTTTGTCGAATATTTGTCATGTTGTTTTCTAGTTTTACAAACGACGATTTTTTGTAATAAGTTCATTCGTCATTTAATATTTTTTTTAAATGTGGGTATGCGCGAGTGAGACGGACGATGGTCAAAATACGGATTCTTAAATCATGAGATTCACGTTTGTAACTTTGATGACTTCAGAAAGACTTTCAGACTTCAGAGCGCTACCGTGGGTCGGATGACACGTTAAATTATAGGTCCCGGTTGTTTGTTCTTAAAAACAGCAATCGTCAAGCCAGGCCAGAGGCCTGTCGGCGGCTTAATAATTCTGACACTAGGGCTGGCCACTCAGTCTACACACACGAACTGACTTACTTTTATCAATAATCAATAGCGTAGTGTGAGTTCTTTTGTTTAGTTATCATTAGAATGTTTTGCTTAAAATTCCCAAGTGGCTAATTGTGACCCCGTCGCAGCGTTAGGTTTTATTTATATTACTAACATACCATGGTACCGGGTAGGCTTATTTTTAGTCTGTGTGATCTATACCAATGTATGGATGTATTAATATAAACTACTAAGTGACGAAAATAAATACCGTGTACAAGTAATTAGACCATCGCACCTATGTTCGACTAGTTATTCTCATTGGCATGATTATCGGCCAATAGATGCGTGTATCGGAGAAGAAATTGGCATCGGCCACTGCAGCGATTACGCTATAGCTATGTCAAGGTCTCTCATTGAATATTTCTGTGGTTTTCGTTATAAAAATCACTTTAGTGTCGTGTGCGACATACAACTAGATGATCGTTGAACGCGCATCGCATAATTTGCAATACAACGTGATAAAACTATTTGAAAAGATCTTTGGATCTGATTTTGAAGTTTTCTCTTTTACAAAATCGCTTACGTGTAACCAAATCATTTGCAGTAAGCGAAGCCATGGCCCAGGATAGCGGCCACGTTGTCAATCTTAAAGAAATACATTCCATCATTCCTTGACAATTCTACAATTGTACATTTTATACGATCAATGTTTATTGTATTTTATATTTTAGCCCCGTCATTTATTAACCGATTTGGATTCTTTTGTTTGAAAGGATATATTCTTAGATTAGTTTCATAGAAATTTCATCAAATAATTTTCTAAAATTATACTTATTAAAACAAATTACTTTAAATAAATCTAATCCTTTGTTGAAACGTTACGTTGTCCTATCCTATAAAATAAAACTATCTGTTGACGTAAACAAACTCATTGAGCTGCATTTCCCCGTACAAGAAGATAAGATCTTCGGGTTCGCGGAATTCAATAAAACTTCTACTCGACTCGTGTTAAGCAATAAAATCTATAGGTAACTCAACATCACGCATTCTTGATCCTTTCCTCTGCTGACGTATAAAGAGCTGATCTGTTTGACTGAATTATCTGTGTTTTAACCGACTTCAAAAAAGAAGAAGTTTTTGTTAGATTTTTTTGAATGTTCAGCAATAATTATTTACCACCACCTTATAAAGTGATTGTTTTGATAGTTTCCAAATTCAAAATGGTCCACCCCTTATTTATAGTTTCCCTGAAGTACTTACTTACTTTACTTATTTTTAAGGATGGGCTCATATTTTTAAACATATATAAAATCACTGAGTAGAGTGAGTAGGGATATTAGAAAAGTGAGAAACAGAATTGTTTATTTAGATAGGAAAAATATTTCAAAAAGATTCATTCATTTATATTGGCCAAGGAGTAATGAAAAACATATATTTTCTAACCTCTCGGCCAATTTGAAAGATATCGAAGATAAACTTTTTTAAATCATTTCTCCTATTAAAATAAACAAATCTATCTCTTACTTTCTAATATTCCCATTCTCAGTGGGTCTCACTGGGTCTCAGTGACCAAAGTCACTGTGTTCCTTTGTTCAAAAAAAAAAAAAAAACCTGCGATATTTTTTTATGTTTTCTTTTTCGGCGTACTAAATATTTCAATTAGTGTTTTCTGTTTCTGGAAACCCTAGATTCAGCTCTGACTGAACTAAAAGATACATTTTGATGATAAAAATTAAAGAAATGAGATTGGTGTAAGCCAGCTAATAAAAATACATTTACGGGCGCATGGCTATCGCATACGAGTACAGAATAACAATTTAAAAATCACCTAGTCTAATATTATTAAAAAAATCTTTTAGTTGATATAGAATTTACAAATATTCCAAATTAAAAATTTCGAGCTGAATTATCGTTTACGATTCGTTTTTCTTTGCCTCGAGAATAATATGGAATTTTTGTCGCAAAATGAATGGTTCTTCAGGAATTCTCAATACAGATGAAATCGCAGGGCACAGTCAGTTTTTAATAAAGGAAGATTATATAATAAAGTCACCGATAGTGATAGTCAGTCAAATAACTGATCCCCTGTGGTAAATAAGGCTGGAACTTATCATCATGCCGGTTGGTGGTAAAACATAAATCAAAGATGTAAATATTTTTTCTATTAAAAAACCGACTTCAATCGCAACTTACTAAATCCTTTACGATTGTAAACTTTTTAAAGAGACCTCTTTTCACTCGCTCTTTTTTTTGTCAAGAATGAGATTTGTCATTGAAATGTCAAATGCTTCGTCTTCGTAGATTAGGAAATGTGCAGATGTTTATACGACAATCCTCAACATTTGACACTTTTGGCAAAGAAAAACGTGTCGGTGGAACTCTGCGATTCTATAATCTGACGCACTTCACTCGGGAATACAATGAAAATATTCACATATTTAGAGATATTCAAATAGTAATAAAGTATTGTTTATAAAATAATTATGGGACCAACTTGGTACCAACTTGGGACCAGCTTTCTCTATACACCAGTAATTCGTGTAATACATAAAATAATATATATATATATACGCTGCAAATTGATAACCTCCTCCTTTTTTGAAGTCGGTTAAAAATACTTCATTCATTGACATTTATAGGAATCACTTAAACCGTAAAATCCAATAACACTTGTCTTTAACTATCGAGGTCGTTAGTCAACTGAATACGACACGTCACGTATTTATTTTATTTATCATGTATGCTTCCATTTATGTCACACCATTTCTCCAATCATTTTTGTTATGACATGTCCCTTAACTTACATAATAACCATATTAATGCATTAATGTAATTAATGCATTAATATGGTTTCTACTTACCCGACTGCGTAAGAAGGAGGGTTATGTTTTTCAAATTTATGTATATATGTTACAGTTAAAACCCGTTTTTAGATATAACGCGTTTTCCCTAGTTAGAACTAGTTTTCACTAAATGCCTTTGTTGAAACTAGAATTAACTAGTGAAAACTAGAATTTACCACTAATATTTTTGAGTTTCAGATAAAACTAGTTGTTACTAACCTAACCTAACCATACCCCCCCCCCACACTCCCCCCTCTACCCTCTTCCCTTTTTCCTCCCCATCATCCTATCCTTATCCAAGGGAAACAGTGTATGAGTAACCCATTAGCCCATCTGTTTCCCTACTCCCCTGCTCCCAAAAAAAAAACCCTAACCTAACCTTCTTTTATCAGCCCTGTTTGTACAAACTGTCCCACTGTTGGGAACGGGCCATCTTCTCATTGTTTATTTGTTTATTTGTTTATTTGTTTATTTTACATTGCATTACAATTACATACATAGCATAGGTACATACATAATCACCCTAATAGGGTATAGCAATCTAGTGCGGAGCGGAACGGTTTATTCTATTATGTGTTTGTCTTTAAAAAACTCTTCTATCGTATAATAGCCTTTTTTAATTAATATATTTTTTAGGGTTTGAGAAAAATTCTGTATATTTCCTATTTCTTTCAGCTGCGTTGGTAAATTATTATATATTTTGATAGCCATAGAATGAGGGCCGGAGCTGAGCTGGGATTGTGAGAAGGGTTAGGCCATAGTCTGCCATAGTCAGTCTAACCTAACCTAACATTCGTTAATTCTAGTTTCAACAAAGGCACTCCTCCCAAAAAAAAAAAAACCCTAACCTAACATTAGTTAATTCTAGTTTCAACAAAGGCATTTAGTGAAAACTAGTTCTAACTAGGGGAAACGCGTTATATCTAAAAACGGGTCTTAACTGTGCCATATATGTGTATGTTTCTATATGATCGCCTACAGCCTAAACGGCTTGCCCGATTTTGATGTGCGAAGTGTCGTTATTCGTGTTCACTTCCTGAGTGTATATTTTTTAGTAACAATAATCGCAAAAATAAATGCGTTTTTTCGTAACTTCCAGCGATTTTTTTCTTAATAAACAAGTGATTTTACTAGAATTATTCTAAATAATGCGCATTTATAATCCTTTACAGAGATTTTACGCATAGTTTCTCACAAAAAACGTACACTCAACGGCGTATCAAGCGTAACGAAATCGTGAGTTAGACTGCAAATACTGCTTTTCTGCAGATATTTTCTTTTTCTTTTAATAAAGATATTTGTTTTTACTAGCTGTGCTTCGTGGTTTCATAGTGTAGTGATGAAAAAGGGTTAAGATGATTGATGTATTCCATGGCAATCTTCAGGTTCTCATCTACATCTGAATCAAATTTCAAAATATTCGGTTAAGCCGTTTAGTCATGAGAGGGTAATATACAAACAGAGAGAGAGAGAGAGATAGAGAGAGAGAGAGACAGAGAGAGAGAGAGAGTAGTTAATAAGGAAGTAATGATAATTTAAGATGGTTTTGATGTAGACATAAACTGTTATTCAAAAATGTAGAAATATATCTAAAAACGACGTATGAAACAAAACGAGAATCTTGTAGTAATTCACAATCAAACAAATCTACAATTAAGAATTGATAAAAAATTGGTCGTGATCTTCTACGCAGCCGAAGCTAATAAGTCTGAATATTAAACATACAATGAAAAAAAGAAACAATTTGAGTAACGTCTCCTTCGTCGGTTAAAACTCTGTAAGCATGTATGTATGTTCACTTCTCACTATTTCAAATGACTTCATTATGGACATTTGCTCTTATTTAAAAATATAGAAATGTTTCTTGACATTATGAGATAAAGATGAAGATAAAGATAAAGATAATTTATTTGCATACAACACGAGAATTTTATACAACAAGTGCATAAAAGATGTTACACTAAATTTAGTCGCTTAAAATCATGTTGTGCCGATTAGGCGTACAAATGTCAGGTAGACAGCATCATGCACATGCGAAAAATTAAAAAATAATAATAATTATTATTTGTTATTAGATTAATACACAAACCAAAAATATCTATAATATGACAAAGCAGAAGCAATAAAAGATACACATAATGTCAAATAAAATTAAAATTTGTCATTTAAAAAATCATTGATAGAATAATAACACTTCTGCAATAACAATGCCTTCAACTTTTTTCTAAATAAATTACTATTCTGGTCTCTTATTGACTTAGGAATCTTATTGTAGATTTTAGGACCCATACATACGATGCTATTTTGCATCAGTGCTGTCTTTCCTTCATGTACGCGCCGTTTGTCTTGGTCGCGCCTATTTCTTACAGTAGTATCAGATAGTGTGGGGAATCGCTCCCGGTTTGTTTTTACAAAAAGGGCCGTTTCTAAAATGTATAAACACGGAAGTGTAAGAATTTTATACTTTAAAAAATAGGGCTTACAACTATCTCTTTTTTTTGAGTTTAAACATTGAACGAATACAGCGTTTCTGCCTTTTAAAAATAATAATTTTATTTGTTGAATTTCCCCAAAAAATAATCCCGTACCTCAAAATTGATTCAACTAACCCATAGTAGGCTTTAAGTAAAGATTCTATATTTAGAGTACGAGCTAGTTTGGCGATGGCATATGTTTGGCTACTTATTCTTTTCGAAAGGTGCTCTATTTGTGATTTCCAATTCAATTTTCGGTCAATATATAATCCAAGAAATTTTGAGCTTTCTACTTCATTTATAATGTTATTGTCATATGCTACATTAATATTACCTTTGTTTGTTTCTCTTTGTCTAAAATGCATTATATTTGTTTTATTTAGGTTAATTTTTAAGTTATTGTTGTCAAGCCAAGATATAACTGAGGTCAAAGATTTAACAATATCGTTTTCATAAGAGTCAAGTGTTTTACATGCTACGGTGATAGTGCTATCATCTAGTCTATGAGTACTACCTATAAACATCACGTGAGTTGGTGGTCAATCGTAGATCTGTCAAATGTAAAAATAACTGTAACTCCGTTGTAGTGAGATGAATTTATCTTTCTCATGATGTAAATAGACACAAGACAACAGTGAGATTGTAAAACAATATTATTCAAATGTGTTACATATCTACGACTAAACTAAAACGACAATCTTTGTACAACGGATATATGCAATTAAGATGTTGGCAAATTACATTCAAAAAGTTGGCGTGCTAAAATAGATCTGCATATGAATAGACAAATGGAATCTCGTCACATTTCGCGTGCACGCTAGTTATTCAATATTCAACGTTTCATTTTATGTGGATTAGCGAAAAATTTGCCAGTTCTGCTTTGTGATTCAACATCTCGTATCTTGTGAAATGAAATGTTTTAGTTTAATCGAATTGATCTTACGGACGATTAAGCTGGTTTTGGGGCAGGTACTTTATTTGATTTTAATACAAATTTCTATTTGAGTAGAAGTTGCACAACTTCAAATTGGACAACAGGTAGAATTAACGCGCTAACTTTTGCAAGCAAATAAGATTTATTGAACATGACACTTTCTCATTAGAGTAATTTTAATTTCTATGCTCTTCTGTCTTCTTCTCTTCATATTCTTTATTTGTTCTATGACTGTTCTTCTCGTTTCCCCTACAAATACGAAAGTATACGAAATTATACTTAGTTAAAAATAGAAAACAAATGCAACATGTATTGTTTTAATAACTAATTGTTCTCAGAGCAGAAGAAAAAAAAACGTTATAAAATCTGATTGGCGTTACCTTACTGTAATTTAATTTGAGCTAAGACTGATTTCATATACCTTGCAAAAGTTGGCTTCTGGTTAAGAGTTTTCTGCGTTCAGTTTGTTCTTTTTAACCGACTTCTAAAAAAAAAACAAAAAAGGAGGTTCTTTATTTGTCGGAAAAACATTCCGACAAATAAAGAACCTCCTTTTTTGTTGAATAAAACATATTTATATGTATGTTCCCCGATTTACTCGATGACATTTGGACCGATTTGAAAAATTATTTTGTTTGAAAGGGGTATACTTCCCAAGTGGTCCCATAGAAATTTTATCAAAATCGATTTAGTATTTTAGTTTTTACAACAAACAAGCTGGAAAAAATTATCATCCATGTAAACGGATTGGGTGTTTTGAAGTGTTTTTTTTTTTAGTTTTTCAACTTAGTTTTTAGTTTAACAACTTAACTTTCAACAACTTCGTTCAACTTAGATTTTTATGTTCACTCACTCATTCCCAATATATTTCGTATTATATCAAGTATGGAGCTACTTTTACCAGATATAACCACGCTTTATTGATCAGACAATAGCCTGATAACGCATTGACAAGATCGATAACGGCAGTAAATTGATAAAAATACTCGAGTTCCTTACATTTGTTGTTGTTAAACACCTCTAGATAGCAGCGCGGTTTAGTGGATTTCTATTTTATTGTGGGGTATAAAGTGATTGTATGTCAGATAACGGTGCTTGTTTGGATTGTCAGGACGATGAAAAGAAGAATAAGAAAAAGCAGTCTCCAGTGGACGAGAGACCAGAGGTGCCGGCGCCTAGTGAAGCCATGCTCAATAGTAAGTACTAAGTATATTCCTAACAAACTACTAATATCATATCCCGACTTATAGACTCCGATAAGCCAATTTTAGCAAAAAAAAATTGTTAACTTCTGTCTGACGGAAACAGTCACGCGCAAAAATGGAACAAAAGCACTTTACTTAACTAAAATGTATTTATTGAGGGCTTGAGCTTGAGGGTTTATGAATGTATAACGTCCTTCTACTTTCTCAATTTTCAAGGCTAGAGTGAATAGATATCTTCTAGATCGACGGGCTCCATCCTCGGCCACACCGTCGCTTAACATCAGGCGAGTTGGAGGTCAATCGTAGATCTATCTTCTAAAAAAAAAAATATGTACAATTATATATTTCGCGTGATTTGTCATTGCCATTTTAAAACATTATTTCATCATCATCATCTCAGCCATAAGAAGTCCACTGCTGGACATAGGCCTCCCCCATGGATTTCCAAAAAGACCGATTGGAAGCGGCTTGCATCCAGCGTCTTCCCGCCACTTGTATGAGGTCATCTGCCCATCTCGTGGCTGGTCTTCCTACGCTGCGCTTGCCGGTACGTGGTCTCCACTCGAGAACCTTTCGGCCCCATCGGCCATCAGTTCTGCCCTGCCCACTGCCACTTCAACTTGCTAATCCGCTGTGCTATATCGGTGACTTTTGTACGCCTACGTAGGTATATCTTCATTTCTGATTTTATGTCGTAGAGAGACTCCGAGCATAGCCCTCTCCATAGCTCGTTGCGTGACCTTGAGCTTTCTTATAAGGCCAATAGTTAGGGACCACGTTTATTGCTAAAACATTATTTATTGCTGTAAAATGTATCGTAACTTATAAAAACAAAATCAATTTATCGTTAAAATAAGATAAAATAAGTCGGCAATAAATTTTAGTCATGTCGCAGTAAAGTGGTGATGGATAAACTGGAAACATTGATTGAGTTTGTTCCGACAATGCAAAGACACTTCACGAAATTATTTCATTTAATCACACATTCATACACTTCGATAACAAATGATTATTATTTATTTATTCACTGGCCTTGTGGGTCAGTTGGTAGTGTGTCTACATCTACCTGCTGAACTGAAAGGTCGTGGGTTCGATCCCCACCCAGGGCAAACATTTGTGTGATGAGCATGGATGTTTGTTCTGTGTCTGGGTGTTTCTATGTATCATATGTATATATTTACAAAAAAAAGTATATATATGTATTCTATCAGCCATCTAGTTCCATAGTACAAGCTTTGCTTAGTTTGGGCTAGATGGTGTTGTGTGAAATGTCCACAAATATTTATTATTATTATTCACATTTATTTATTTAGATTCTTAATTTTAAATTTTTTACAATACAAATATAAACATATAAAAATTACAAATATTTAAAAAAACTTAAAACTAGTGTGCCGCCGGCAGCGGGGCAAGGCTCAATTTGTCGACGGTAAGGGCTACAAACTAAGGAATCTCCTTATTGTTATTATTATTTATATATGATAAAACACAATATATTTTTTTACCACAATTACACTAAACTAAAGACCCTAATGAACCATCAAAATCAAAAACGCCTATGTAGGTGCACACCTCAAACTGTAGAAAGAGATTTATTGTTATTTATTTCGATTTTTAACTGATTTATTGTCTATTCAGAAGAACAAAGACATCGTCAATATACACACATACACGTGACATTAATTGTCTAAGAACTCATAAGAGACACTGCGTATTTTTACCCAACTGAGTAAGATGGAGGGTTATATTTTTTTAAGTGGATGTACATATGTTTGCATGTATATGGGTATTTATGTGTGTTTTTATATTATCTAGTACCGACTAAACGACTAGACTAATTATGATGTGCGAGGTGTGATTAGATTCGGCATGCTATATGTCTTATGATACTAATAACGCCAACTTTCGCAAATAAAAAAATTGCATTTTTCGTAAACTGTAAACATTTTTGTAACAAAAAAATATATTTCAAGAATTATCCTAAAAAATAATGTTTTTTTAAAAACATGTTATCTGCACATACATATTTTCTCGCGAAAATATACACTCATACACATCGTATCAAGCGCAAACACATGCGTAAGTTACACTACAAAAAAAAAACTTGTGCAATCGGGTATTTTGTTTTTCTTTAATACTTGTTCTTAACTGCTTAATTGGAAGTTGGCAATTTAACATCACGCATCAAAATGCACGAACAAAATATTGAACAGATAAATACACTAAGGAAGTTCTAAACTAAATTAGAAGGTTACGTTAACATCCACGAATTAAAGTTAAGAAGGCCGTTCCCGACTCGTCGAAGTACGTACGATGCACGCGTGGTTAAAAACCTTGTTTTTTCATCCAATGTGATGTTTGGAAAAGAAACTCTTCAAAAAAGAAAGACAGCGCCAGAACCCCTCGCCCTGTTTTCACCAATTTCCGATATAATCACGAAATCCCAAGATGGAGTGCTGAACGTTAAAATACGTGTTTTTTTAAGTAAAATTTTTATAATTAAAATATTGGTTATTTGGAATTTATATTCCCAAATTGATTCTTCATCAGCTGCTATTCACTTTATCTACATCAAGCTATTGTTTCCAAAAATAGCATAAAAAATGGTTGTCTGTAAAGTCGGTTTATGGACGATAATTTAGACGTTATCACGTCAAAATATAACCTACAATAGTTTTAAAGTGCAATCAGTGCGAAAGTGCAGCTGTTTGTAATCAATAATGACTATTAAATATTATCGCAATTCAACAAAGAATAAATATTAATAAAGGCGATGGGTAAGGCCTCTATTGCCCACGACGTAGATATGCGTACAATGTGAAAACAATTTTTTCTTTTTACTGACATCAAAAAGAATGAGGTTATTATTCGACGGATGTAGTATTTTTTCTTTTTGTTTTCTTTTGTGTTTGTCACCGTACAACTCCGTCATTTTATAAACCGATTTCATTTAATTGAATGATCTTTTGTATGCAACAGCTGATTTTTTGCGTGAATATTTAGAAGGCTTCCAAAAATCTTGTTTTTTTATTTATTTATTCAAATCTTTTTTAGAGACTTTTAGACTACAAGCCTATGTCAGCCCCATCGGTTAATTTTGATTTCTAAACCTTGAATTTTAAACTATTGGTTTTAAAAAAAGGCGAGTAAGACGCACGACTGATGTTAAAGCGCTGTAGGTAGTAACTCTGTCTCGCTGGCGCATAGCAATGTTTTTTTGAAAATATAAAATTACTGGAATTACTTAGGAACACTCTCATATGGAAAAAACTAGTAACAATGTTACAAATACTTATTAAAAATTTCAAACATATTTTTTTTCTCTGAAATAATATATATATGTACTTATATATACTCGTAATTATAAAATTTAGTAAAGCAAAATATTATTTGCTTAAGGTTTCTAAGTGCCATTCTCTAGTTTTATGCAAAACCGATTTTCCGTAAGTCTATTCAGTAATTCTAAATCATCAAAAGTGTAGGTGTGCGTGAGCGAGACAGAATATTTACTGCCGACAGTGCCTTAAGTGTGACGTTGTTATAGGCAACAGTCCAATGACACAAATAACTTGAATTTCCTCAGGCGTACTCTGTCTCAAATGCCTCAATCCTACCGCTACATTGATGCAAGATAAATTACAACTAACCCTGTACCAATTACTACGTTCACTATCATGAACCCCGCCACGTCTTAATATTTGGTGAACTGCGTTCAAATGCCAAGCCTTACAGCTATAATAAAATTTAATAACGATATATTGAAAATATGATCGGAAATTTTGATATATAACAAGGACGAGAGCGAAATAAGAATGTGATTCAATTCTACCCATACAATATCGCAGGCAACAACCTTATAGACAACTAGTTTTGCATCGCCGTTTACCCGTATAGTGAAGAAAAACAAAGAAAAACATGAATCTATATTAAAGATATTTTTGCTATCTTTTTACCGATTTTCATATCGATCGCTTCAACCGTTTGATCGTAAAAATGTAACAGACAAAGAGGTAAGATTTACAATTACTTTCGCTTTATAATATTGGTTAGGATTTAAATATCTCAACATCCGAAGGGATCATAACTCTCAACTTTCCTTAATGCTATACATATATGAGATATGAGTACATGAAAATCCTGCTGTACCATTAGTGGAACCTAGCAGTGGAACTATCAGTCCGAAAGCCTATTTAGTAAGCCACAGACGCAAAATGTATGTACGTCATACACTGTAATATTTGAACTGTCTTTGCTTTTATTACCGAAAGTTTACGGTGCCACCTGTAAGCCTTTGACAAATACTTGAAGCAAATTAAAACTCATCAGCTTTTACAGGTTCGAAACACTGATAGGAGGTGTTGTTTTTAATGTACCATATTTTGCGTCGGTGTAACATGTTTGGTAATGTCGGCTGAAATTGCAACTTCGGCGCGTTTTTTTAATGTAGAAATAGGTTTGCGCTTGACCGCCAACTCGCTTGATGTTAGCGATGTTGCTGTCTACAATGGAGCGTGTTTGCCTAGAAAAAAACAATTCACTCACGATTTAAAGACACCCAGATTATATCTATCGGGAAAGACCACTCAGGAAGCGTATTCCGCACAATGAAAGTGGAATTAGAGCGTTTTGTTCGAGTTTTTGGAATATCCACCATGAAATGGTGACGCTTTTTCGTGTTTCTGACTGTCCGATAGTAAAAAAGGCAAGGGGATTTATCTATGATATCAATACCGAAGTGTAGTACTTACATACGTACAATTAACTAGTCTGGTATAAATGTCTTTGAGGAAAAGCATTAACGGCAAATCAAGATGTATATGTTGTGACAAGCAATTTGGCAAGCGCTCCAAATATGACAGCTGCAGTAAAGCCAAGTTTAAATGAACCTTAAATATTGCATTACAACTAATTATGAAGCTATTTGGGGCTCATGTTTGTTTACTAAGCTTTGAGGAATAATAACAAATTAATTATAACTTACGTATCTAAAGTAACCTTGCGAGAACTGGGACGGAGCCAAATGGGAATGTTTTTTACATCGTTGTGACTCAAGCTCGAAATTATGGACTGGAATTCTCATCAGTCAGTGTTGATTTTACAGCTAAATGCAGTTTTCCAAAGCATAATTATTCGCCAGTATAGTTATGCAACAATAAATTGATACTAAACCTCGCCTTACCTACTTTGTGGAAGCATGAGTTCATATGTTAGTTTTTTAACCTATAATTGCATTACAATAGTAAAAATTGGCTTAACTTTATTTTGTTCCATCAGTCATCCATGCATTCTGATCAGTCAGTATATTTTTATTTTATTTTTAAAAGGGCATCTGTGTTAGCTTCGGTTCCACAGATGCTTGCTAAAGGACCGGGTTTGACCCAAGTTTTTTTTTAATGCAAGATAGATCTACAATTGACCACTAACTCGCCTGATGTTAAGCGACAGTATGGCTGAGGATGGAGCTCGTTGACATAGTAGGCATATTCACTCTAGCCTTGAATTTTCCAAGAATTTGATTAGTTTAACACTAAAATATTAAAAAACCAATGACCCGTGTTTTCTTTGTAAATACAAATTGTAAGTAAAAATTTACTTTATAAAAAGTAATATCTTTGAAGTAAACAAGTGAAAAGTAAAATATCTTCTATGAAAACAAAAACATTCGCCGCATAAAAAGAAAAGTGAAAATAGTTTACGTCTGTTGTGTAGAAAATGAGTACTTAATTAATCACTACTATTAATCTACTGATAACATCGCGTTCATCAAAAAATAGTTCTATTTATCTTCGTTAAAAAGAGATCAGCAATAGAGAAATGGTATATAACTTTTGTAATAATTATATACTGTGATGATATAGATTAATATCAGAGTTATACTATTCTGTACGTACTATTAAGGTATTCTGTTGTTATACCAAAATTATAATTGAAAGTCATGTAGACACATTTAAACTGTGGGCCGTCCACGTCCAGTCACCTCTGAAGTTAATAAATCAAAATAATTTCCCAGTGCTTTAGTCCTTGACACTCGTACATGTATATTAGATATCGATCGACTCAATCAGCGGTACACTTTGCACTGCGACCAACTTACTTTTGCAGTCAAATTGGAGCGCCACAATCGCATTTTTGATTGACAGATAATATTATATTATAAAGCGCCGCGTGGTTTCAGTCCCTATGTACCACAAAATTTGTTCATTTAAAAAGTAAAAATTAAATTTAATGAATTTGTATATATAAGAATGTCCATATGCCCCCACAAACCCTCGCATTGTGTCTGTGTGTGTGCAAAGTAATAAAATCGTGTTAATTTTATAGCTTTGCTGAAGAAATTATTCCACGTTGAGTTTTATATTTCACCATTGTTCGTTCTTTTTTAACCAACTTCCAAAAAGTAAGAGGTTGTCAATTCAACTGTATGTTTTTCTTTTTTTTGTTTCTTACGCGATTACGTCGCCAATTATGAATTGATGTTGATAATTCTTTTCTTGTTTGGTAGGTAACTCTTTAGAGGTGGCATCAAATTTTTTATCAAAACCGGTTCAGTACTTTGATTTGTAAAACAAAATAGGTAACTGGAAAAAATATGTCTTTCACGTAAACGAAATTGCGTATTTTGAAGTCGGTAGTTTCAGTTTTAATTCCCGACGCAAAAACGACGGGGTGCTATAAGTTTGACGTGTCTGTGGCATCGTAGCTTCCGAACGGATGAACCGATTTTGTTTTTTTTGTTTGAAAGGTAAATTAGTTGTTCTTAGCTATGTTTCATCAAAATCAAATCAGCTGGATTTTTTTCGGGGGTTTTTGAGTATTCTAAACTTATACTTGTTAAAACTATAATTATTGTTTTCATGATTCGTCCGAGCGCGCAGATAAGTTGTTGTGCCAGGTCGGCAGGTTGGCGTGCGTTTGTTTGACATCAATCAACACGCCGCCGCCACTTCCACGAACGTCCATTACAAACGCGCCACATTTCGCAAATTGCTTTTTAAAGGTCGACCGGTTAAGGCATGGAACATTTATTAACGCTCGACCACTGTTATTTTAATCTACGATATTTATATCGTACCGTCTGTTTGGATATAGGACTGAAATATCATACAAAAGTCTCACAGAAAAGCAGCATAGCATTTTCATTTTCACCGACAAAAAAAAAAAAAAGGAAAGAAGGAACAAAAAGAAAAAAATGAGGAGGTTATTAATTTGATGGTTTTTTTGTTGTAAATAAAATAACTGAGAGAAATATGTCATCCAAGTAAATGCAATTACATATTTGAAGTCTGAACAATTTTTAAGCTATTGCATAGCTTCTATCGCGGGCCTTGAGCGTGGAGACCGAATCCAGAAATTCCGTATCGAAAATAACCTAACGCAGTAACGCCGATACAACCAATGCCACCTAGAGGCGATTTGCAGAACTAAAGAGACAAGCGTGATATTTCAAAAAGTCATTAAAAGTTCTGCTATTCATCGATAGATGGCAAAACTAAAAACTAAAAAGTATCACCGCTGTGCCGGTCGGAGTGTTAGGAATACTGCATAAATAAAATAAATAAATAATTATAATTACATAAGTTGATAAAAAATGCTATGCAATAGCTTTACCGCGGCAGTCTCCGAGTGCCACACGTTTTTTTAACTATTGCATAATTCCAGGCAATGTGTTTTTTTCGTGTAAGGGCTTGAATTTGAATCTCTATTCGATTGAAATTAAGATAGAGCGCACTTACCTAGCCACTACCTACTTACCTTACCTTATCTAGCAATGTAAAATCGTATAGTATATATCAGAGAATATCCACAAAAAAGTGTAATTGGATTATTTGGTTTGAGTTTTTTATTATATCTACCATGAAATAAACAAGGACTACAAACATTCCAGGTTTTGGAGTATCACTTGAACAAAGAACCGTTGCTTCTGAGTTTGTTGGCACGTTTTGGATTCTAATGAAAAATCTGATGTGCTGAGCTGATCCTTCCCAAAAGAGCGACGTCATTTTCTATCTTTAATAAATAAAATAGTAAATATATATGGGCACTTCACACAACACCATATAGCCCAAGCTAAGCAAAGCTTGTACTATGGAACTAGATGGCTGAGAGAATATATATATATACTTTTTTTTGTAAATATGATACATAGAAACACCAAGCACAGAACAAAACTCCAAGCTCATTACACAAATGTTTGCCCTGAGTGGGGATCGAACCCACAACCTACAGCACAGCAGGCAGACATACTACCAACTGGTAGTATGGATGTATGTTCTGTGTCTGGGTGTTTTAATGTATCATAATTATGTATATATTAACAAAAAAAGTATACATATATATATTTTTTTCTATCTAGTTCCATAGTACAAGCTTTGCTTAGTTTGGGCTAGATGGTTTTATGTAAAATGTCCCCAAATATTTGTTTATTTATATCGTAATAACTCACTAATTATACACTAATTATATCGTTATCATAAAATTTTATTGTATTGCCAATTCCACAAGCTCGTAGACATGCTACGCAATGGGTCGATCGTAGCTATCGTAGCTCTGGACTACGACGAGCCTTCGATATGATAATTTATAATGAAATTCTAACAAAGGATTTTTTATTTGAATCACAAATGAACGTTTTCTGAACTTACTTTTATTCAACATGACACAAAGTATCGACGTTATTTGGTAGCTAATTAATAAATACAAAATAATAAGTACATTGTTTTAAGCTCTGAAGATATAAAAAAGTTAGCCATCACAGACTCCCGGCAGATGTGAAAAAAGTAATATTGTTAGAAAAACAATACCCCTCAAATATAGTTACTATAGTTTAATGGATACGCAATATACATATATACGTCTTACACATACATGTAACAAAGTATACAGTATATGTGGAAGCACTCTATAGAATCGGGAGCGGTAACGTAGTGGGGGTGTGACGGCTTGAAAAATCGTCATCATATTTTCTGTCACGGCATAAGAGTTGGTTTTATTGTAAAGACGTGCCGATAAATAAATAAATTTAATTTCGCTGGATATTTTCACACAGCAGCACTATCTAGCCCCAAACTAAGCAAAGCTATGCGAATTGGATAGCTGATATTATTCAATCTTCTAGATCGACGAGCTCCATCTTCGGCCACACAGTCGCTTAACATCAGGCGAATTGGTGGTCAATCGTAGATCTATAATGTATTCAAAAAAATAGACGTTTCACAACAAAAATATTGTTTGTAAAAAAATAAAAAAATAGTCAATTATAGGCAAAGGAGAGAGTGTTTCTAATTTGTGAGTTAAAGCCCGTACCGTAGGTTTCGTAGATAAGCATTGGGTGAATCCAGCTACGCGTTCGTAGGTCATACTACGCCGTCTACGGATCTACGCGTCTACGGCTCTACGCCCTGACCTTTTGACTTGCCTCTATAGAAAAGTTGATACGAAAAACATATTGAAGTTTTGAACATAAAATAGAATCAATGAAGGGTTGTAAGTCTAAAGGGTCTAAGTGCCATTTTTTTCCATTTGCATATTATTAGACATGGTACGTAGATCGTATTTTTGTAATAAATTGTGTTGTTTTTTTTTTGGCACTTGGACCCTTTGAGTTTTTTTGCATTTAGTATATTTGAGTGCAGTTTATCGTACAATATTTTAAGAACAAACTTTAATCAAAATTCAAAATTCGAAAGAACTCACGATTATTAGTATTATGAGTCCTATGTCGAGGAGATTTGCTATTGTAACTATTTTTTTGGGTTTGTCATTATCGCATAATTAAAATACTGTTTCTACTACTACTAATTAAAAGTACTTCTTATGATTGAATAAATAAATTATATTTGTCATCGTAAAGTTTCAGTGATAACTTTCTACATAGTAGATTAGTAGATATAATTGAATTGTGATTAAAGTTACAAGAGTATGCTAAATCTCAGCCATTTTGGGTTTTATCATACAGTTATAAAAACCGTACGTCTATAATTATGTTAGTATTAAATGTGTGATGAAAGATCCAGTTATTTAGACGCCTTTTCGTGGTTGACTGTTGAGGTTAACTTCTATACCAGCTGGTGACACCATCCTATAGGCTCGTGAGGTAAAATCGCGTATCCCAATCCTAACTTATAAAGAATAGCTGAAATTCTGGACATAGCCTATTTTTCATCATCATCATCGACCCACAGGGTGGAACCACAGCAAACAGTTGTTAATAGTTTTGCTGATGCTAACGTTGTAATTTTGTATGAATATGAACAAAGCCTGTCCAGGTCAAACAACAAAAAAAATTCAAGGTCAGTGGTTCAGCAAACAAAAACAAAGCGTACCTATCGTTGCAGAGTGTAATGAAGTTGACGCCTTACGACACGCTAGCGAGTCATGTTAGCACAATAACATGTGGGATGACACACAGTTTCTTCAGCTTGTATTACTGGGGTTGTATTAACATAGAAATAGACTGAATAATCAGACGACCTATGGTTATTTCTTCTTTCTAGTTTCGGCTCAGGAGATTTGTTTATTTAGCCGATGCGGTGTCAAGAATAAAATTAATAAAGTGTTAAATGCGCGAGTGTGGCTATAAAACTTGCATTTTTTGCATTTTTCCATACGACAAGTGAAAATTATTCCTTATTAAACGTTTTGCTAAATAAGCGTTCAGCTAGTTAAGCATCCAGCTCATTATGCGTATCGCACAGTTGGTCGTTTTGCTATTTGACTTTTTGGTCGGATGGGTCCGACGTCGATTATTTTTCATCATGGACTATTCTGTTTTTATTTTCTTTGGTACTTTTCGATTTCCTGCAATTTGAAAGATAAAAAAACGATGACAATACTAATACAATACTGTCATTACGGTTTTGGCGGGAAAGAAAAAGTTTGTTGCTTTGTTTTATTTTTCTGATTTGAGATGTTAATGGTGTAAATTAAATAGTAAATAGTAGAATTATATTCATTATATATTAAATTAAACGCATGAATGTGTGAGCAGGTGAAATAACAAAGTGGAACGTTTATTTTCATGTCGTCGGCAAAATTCCATAGAAGACTGCTTTTCTGAGGCGTGACATGACAAGAACTTGACCGTGATTTGACGATACTTGACTTTGGCTAGAAATATAATTCTATTGACGTTAGATGAAGAAGACTAAAGATAAAAATTAAGAAGAGGCAAAAAGAAAACAAGCGATATTCATGATTCCGAAACAAAACAAAAATCAACCAAATCGGATAATATCTAGGGGTCCCTAGATTTTCCCTAAAGTTTTCCCTTTTATATCCACAAATGCTTGGTAAATAATTATCTCAACATTTATTTATCTTTCTGTGGTTAATATTACCGTAAGTACTTCTGTATCTAATGAGCGATCTAATGAAATAATGGAAGGGATAAGCATCAAATATTCTCTTTGTTTACTCGTTAGTATTAGACATCAATAACATTGATATCACAGGTTGGATAAGATATCTGGAGTTAAGTCATATCTTGGACGATATGGCATAAATTTGTAGATTTCTTTCTTTTTTTCTATATAGGGGAACATTGGTCTTGTGCCATTCATACATTTGCCATATTTAAATAATATGTATATATCTAAGATGTATATATTTTAATAAAGTCGATTAAGTTGTAATCACTATCAATGTGAAAGACAGATCTAAGTAAAGTTAGAGTTAAGTCAAATCTCTCCAAGAGAGTTTTACCGATACCATGAAAAGGCACCTTACACATTTTTATTTCAATTATCCACATGAAACGTAACGTAAAAAGTGGACAATTGAAATAAAGAAGAGTAAGGTGTATTTTTATGGTGTTGTTAAAAATCTTTAGAAGATTTATTTTCGTATAGTCACGATCTATGCGCAGAGATATCCGATTACTTAATGAATAAAAAACCACACCCTGTCCACTGCCACTGTGACTTGTTAACCCAATGTGGTTGTGTCGATGATTTTGATTGTTCAACAGATAATTTCTGGTTTGATATCGTAAATAAACTCCGAGCATGACCAGTTTAATTGTAAACTGGTGCAAAACTTACCAGCAATATGCGTCCTCGCAACCATTTGCTTCAGCCATTAACATTTGATGACGGAGCGTTCGTTTAATTTGCGGTAATGGCAAAACATTCAAATATAAAATGTTGTGCCTAAGCTGTCAAATAAAACTCGAAGAAAACGAGGCAAGGCACGAAAAAATCTCATTCCGAGTCGGTCGTCAACATTATACGTATAGCTACGTTGCACGTCGGTATTTCTGTACTGCTATAAATTTAGTTTGAAATAATGGCTGCGTTTAAACAGGTCATTATATCATTAAATAGCACGAATGTGTTTTGGTTTTTACAGCCACGAGTCGTCTGATTTTTATAGTCGACATTTTTGTTTTACACCGTTGTTTGGTATGTATGTTGCCATGCTTAAAACGATATTGTGTTTATTACTCAAATTTTTACATATCTACTGTAACTAGTGTGAATACCTACACTGGAAACGGTGACTTTGGCGGATCATATTTCGTAAACGATAGGTTTAATGTGACATTGCGTTTCAAAAATTCATTTTAGTTACATTAGAAGGATATACGATACGAAGAACTCTACTGGGCATCAGGCTATCTTTTGTTTCGATCTTTCAAAAAGCTGTCAAACCACGATGTAAAGGCACATATAATAGTACCTCTATGAAAGGCACAAAATATGAAAAAGTGGCCATGGCGCGATCTATTGCTATATGGTTTCCAATAGTGGGCTACCAACTAGAAATTATCTAGAAACATTGACTCATGAAATTTCATGAAAATTCCAAGTTCGCCTGTGCGTAGGTACGAATCAAAAATGTTAACCAAAATCGTTGTGTACCGATATTTATTTCATTTACTCTATAGAAGCATATACCCAGGAAATTCCGAGAGCATATATATATGTATACATAACCCCTTTCCCTCTACAATGACGCGGTACGGGCCACATCGTATCGTTGTTTTCCCTGGGCTCCCTTCAATGGGAGGTCAGAACAGTAAATTTGGCTATCTACGAGCTCCTGAGCTTGAATCGGATTTTACGATAGGCACGGGTTGCCATATTCTAAGGGTCTACGGCCTATCGTATGTCGTTTACACATCGACTATTTTCTGAAAAACAAAAGGCATAAAGACTAAAAAATATATTTGTTAAAATTCTAAATCGTAACTGATTGAACCACTTTTATATCAAAGTATAACCGAAACAGCAAGTTATCGTTATAGCATATTATTTAATTACAATTATATCAGATTAGCATATATATATAGTATATATGTAATACCAAGGAAATAACCCATTCAGGAAGAACTTACAACATTCACAATAAAATAAATCAGTAAAAACCGTATTGTTTTTTTCGGGTTTCTAGTTGTTGATAGTAGAAGAAACAAGAGATGATGTTGATGTAGATACACCGTTATTTATTTGATAAACATGTAATTTGCATCGTATCAACTCAACTATTTTCATAGGGACTTTCATAGTGGACTTTTTGATACTTGCAACACCGCGGGTAAAATCATGAAGCAGAGATAAACTTGACGTGCAATTATTAATATCGCTAATATTTCGTGTTTTGCTCCATACATCAGAAAAAAAAGTTTTATACCTTCGAAATACCTCCAAACATACGATTTCGATGATTCTTTTTTATATGGTGGGAACTATAAATGTTCTTTTTGTTTGCGAAATTTTTAACCTCTCAACTATGTAGAAGAAAAATGAGTAAAACATGCCTAGCTCCTCAACGATTCTCTTCAATATCGAACAAAGAATTTGAGAAACTCCTCTTTTTATTAAACTACATAGTTAAATATACGCCCTTGATAGAGCTGAATAACGTATGATCGTTTATGACTGTTCTCCCGGAGCTGATAAGGCCTGATAACAAAGCAACGTATGTAATCTTTTGTCAACATCTGGGGAATATAACGCCGAGATGTATACCTCTCATTTCCCAAAAACAAGACAGATAGCTGATAACGGCCAGAAGATAAGGTTTATTAATTGTGTTGTTGTGGTTCGGTACTGTGGTTCACGAAATGGCTAAAAAGGATAATGATTTTTGTAAGTCGGTAATAGAAATAATTCCTGTAAGAATAATAAATTGTTTGATTCTACAAAACTTCGCTCTAAAGCTGTTCTCGTATGTGTCGACTTAGGAAAATGGCTTATGCATAAGGGACCAGAAATAGTCATATATTATGTTCGTATAATATAAACCCAAAACGGTACTCAGATATAAGTAAAAATAAGGTAGGTAAGGTAGGTAGTAATATAGTGAAATACTATTATAATCAACCAATAAATATGTTTAAATAAATAATTTATATAGACAAGAATGCAATTTAAGCCGCACATAAATTTCTGAAATAGTCGCGGTAACTGCGAAATAGCAAAATTTTGTAGTGTTATTATTCTTACAGGATAAATTATAATTTATCTTCAGATTGGAAAGTATCAGTGATAGGCTTGTCACGCTACATACCTGCCGCTGTAATAGAAATGAATTTATCTTTTTAGTCCGTTAAATGTTTTTATTTATTTATTAACAGACTTAAAAAAGAACGAGTTTCTCAATTCAGTTGTATTTTTTACCGCATAACTCCGTCATTTAGTAACCCGTTTTTTTTTTTTGGAAGGATATACTTTCAGATTGGTCCCATAGAAATTTCATCAAAATCAGTCCAGTAGTTTGGGTTTTAAAACATAATTGCGTATTTTGAAGTATGTTGTTTGTAGTATATTGATAGTTAAACTATTATAAAAAGTAAAGTATATTAATTATTGTATACCTATATGTACGTAATATGGCGAAAAAGAATAACTTTTAAAATTTTCCTTTTTATTGGCCCTATTTTAATCGCATAAAAATTATATATGAGCAAGTTGAAAGCCATGGGCTGCTGAGATACAGGTATCGCCTAGTTTGAGCCAAAAATACACAATTTACTCAGAATAGAACAATAACTTTACCTTTATGGACCACTATGGTCGAACAAGGTGGTTGGCAATTACTCGTTAAATTTTACTTTAATTTTCCCAAATAAATTACTATGTTTGTTTCCAGATCTCCGCACAGCGTTCGGTCTGTTGGACCGCGACAGTGACGGGCACGTGACGCCCGACGAGCTGCAGTTCATGCTGAGGAACTTGGGCATCGAGGTCAGCGACGACCTCATCTCAGAACTTATCAAAGACGCCAGTAAAACTGGTAAGTCGCTTCTCACTTTCGACATCGTTAAGGTGCAAGTTTGTAGCCCACAGCACACAGCTGCAGAAGACGACGTATGACGTCACGTGCGTCGCAGCGACACGACGTTGTGGCGTTCAGAAGTATTCCAATTAGTTATGTTTTGACGGCACTACTAATCTGCGGTTACAAGCTTAATCTTCGATTACATAAAAGTAGGAATTTTCTATCTATATGCTTACTACATTACATTTTGTACAACTACAAAAATATACTAAATTACACATAATTAATATACATAAATATATATATATGACCCCAGAATAGGCACAATAACCATCTTAAGCTGCCCTATCGTTTTATTACGTCACTTGGCAATTAGTAGGTAACTAGTAAAAATCATTACGTAACAGGAACGTGCAAAAATTACGCAATGAAAAATTCCACGGTCTAACCGCCAAACGCCAAAAAAATATCTTCAAACGTTTTTCCAGTTTGTCTTGACTGATATCGATAAAACATTAGAGCACCCTTCCACCGCAATATCGGTAGTCAAAGTATTCATTGGTATTTATGGAGTATGGCTGCGGTTCGTAATGACTCAATAAGGCAGCGTCATAGTGCGAAAAATCATACAGAGGTATAATGTCGGTGATGTTGCAAGAGTCTCTATCACACTACATGAGAGATGAGACGCGCGCACTGTGGTCACGAAAGTAATAAATTTGAAAAGATTTAGGCGCGCTAGTCTCGACTTGCCCATCACATTCACGATTGCCTTGTTACCGCATGATTGTCTATTCTTATTCGAGATGGGGGCGATAAGTCCTGCACTGACGTCCCGCTTGGGGTGTATTGTGCATGATGGTCTACAAAAATAATAGTTTTTATAGTCCGATCGCTTAATCGGACGCATAGGTTTTTTTTACGTAGTCTGATCGCTCGGGTGAAGCAAGCGGACCACGCGGACAGAGCGGTTTCTAGACTCATTTATTTACTGTCGAAAGTATAGGCATTTGACAACAGCTAATGTCACTAGATTTAAATAATTGGCTAAGTGCGTGTCTGACCACGTGCAGGAACCTTAGTTCTGTGTTCAAACTCTGAGTGCTTAGAATATAGCTACTTCTACTTCTTTGGACTTCCATATTTTAGAGTGTTCGGATCTTTGATGAAGTATCAGTCCTCAATAACGCCCAAGCTCAATGGGGTCTAATTAGACCTCTTACACGATTAAAATAATTTAGATTTTCGAAATAATTAGAAGCGGGAAAATAGAGGTCTCTAGACTTTTCAAACTAAATTCGGCTTTAGCGCCGCGACATAGTCTTTATATCAAAATCTTTAAGTTCGTCATTGTTGGTATATGAGTATCAGTTAACCCAGGACACTATATTCGTGAATTTTGTTTTAGACTTTACGTCTACATAATGGAAAGTTATTGGTTTGGATAAATTCAATGTCATAATAGTTGATATCAACTATTATGGCAGTGAAGGCACTGCTGACCTTATTTCATTATTTTAGTTCCCATTTTTGGCATGATTGTTTCCTACCCTGTCCAAACAGGCTCTAATAGATAACAAATTTTAGTATCAATGATTATTTATAGAATGATAAAATCAAATGACAATGGCATGGTTAATATCAGACTTGTTAGTCTGTAAGAATGTGTATGCTGTGTCAGGGTTGTCGACTCGTACTCTACGGATGCCGTAGAGGTCGAGAGCACGTGCGGTAACCGTGTCCGTGACACCCCTGAAGGTTAATGTTTACACCGAGCTTGTTGTCTTTCGTGAACGTTAAATAACCGACAAGCTTTAGCTGGAATGCCGCCTACATTGTGTCTGTTGAATGCTAATGTTAGGTCTTACGCTGGCGGCGCCTGTTTGTGTCTTCATCGTCGATTTAGAAATACCTATATAAATACGTGAATGAGACTGGTACAAAATTCATGATAGAAATGTCACGAGTTTTTTTTTTTATTATATAAACAAACTTAGTATGTATTCATATAGAATACCTAAATAATTTCAATGTGATACTCCATCCCGTTCTTTACTTGTGTAGTTGCAACCCGACAGCCTTACTAAAAAGGCGAATAATGTTCTTCGGGTGTACGTAGTGTTTTCTGACACTAAGTAGTACATACGTGTTAATTACCTATTTGTTTTCAATCACCACCAATAAATCACCAAATAAACGCTTGAGTGATTTTGGTAAGTGACCTATCGTTGTATCTTTTATGTGTGATAAAAACATGTCTCCGCCCAGCGTCAATTTTTGAACTTTAAGTTTAAAATCTTTCACAAAGTTCGAATTAACATGGTAACACAGCTTTGCCAACTATTCAACCATTAAACACTAGTGTAGGTACTAACATTATTGTTTCAAATTGAAGATTAATTTATTCACATCGAAATTTCAAGATGACATATCTACGAAAAGTTCAGTCCATTATTATTATTATTGAAGGGGTTTGAACTTTTGAAGTTCAAAGTTGTGGATGGTTGTAATAAGCAAGCGTAAATTTTTTAGCAAAAAGACTTGTCACGCAGCTGCATAAAAAATAATAATATTATTCACAAGCTATTCCTTTCATTTGTTCTATATCTGCCATCTGTTTTGACAGCTGCTGTCCTCGTCTAATACGCTCACTTCCCGCTTCCAGAATAAAATACCTTCAAAATTGTCCTCGCTTCTATTCAGATAAATATAAATTGCATACTACAGTACTTACATATACATTTATTGCACCGCTCTTCCCTCTTTGGTTTGAATTCCTGCCAGAATCGGCACGTGTTTTTTATTACGCTAATATATTCTGTTCACACGGTGGAGTGAAATATGTGTGACTTTAAATTGCCACGAAATGTTAGAGAGCGGAAACAACAACTCATCATAAGTTATAATTAAATTTTGTTTACGTTGACCTGCGTGCTGTACGTATCACCTACGGTTCTGTGTGGATGTTAAATGAAACAATACCCCGGTATTTATAGAAATGCACGTAACGACGACGCGAAAATGGAATTAAACACAGACATAGTAAAAGAAGCATGCGACTTTATTTGAATATATAAGTATGAAATGTATGAAAACCTTGCGTGCCACAGTTTTGGTACCGACTGTGACGTCACACGAACGATTTTGTGATGGAATGTTCCATACGCGCGAAATCTATTCAACCCAATGCATCCGCGCGCAGTATCGAATAGGAAGTATATATCGCCTGAAATTAAATAAATCTTAGGTCGTCAACTGCGATTGGGGTATCTATAGAAGTCTATGAAATTAAAAAATATATAAACCTACTGTACGAATTGATAGCCTCCTACTTTTTTGAAGTCGGTTAATAAAGTAGAGACGCTAATAGCTTTGTGTACAATGTGTTCAAGTTGGTAAACGTACAAAATAAATAAATAATTACGATTAATTACGTTGCTAATTATGTACAATAAAAAAAATCTTCCTTTGAAAAAAATATGTGTACGAACTAAAATTTGGATCGTTACTATTATATATATAATACTCGTAGGTATTTAATCAATTATTTTCCTGTTTTTGGAAAAAAAGTACGAATGTACATGTAACTAGTAATTTTAAATCTTGTACTTTCCTTTGAAAATAACACTAGAGTCAAATGAACCACATTATGTAACAATTGCGTAGCTATACCCATCCTTGACCCAAATTTTACCTTACCCGAAATTTGAAAACAGTAACATAAATATGCCTTTAAGAGGACGTCTTATAAATTACAATAAAACTACTTCCTGTCGACTCTTCATAAGTAATTACATTCGAGCGTTCTAATTCCGAATAATGAGTGAGAGCATATTCGCAAGGCATTTTCCATCGACATTACGACATTCCTCAGTGGCAAGAACAATGTAAACAAGAGTTCATTAATTTGATAAGGGATATATTTACGTTTATTCACGTGGTTATTGTAAAATGGCGTGCAAGTCGGTGGTAAGGCAGGCTTGCTTCCGGTCCGGCCGCGACCCAGGCGGCAAGGTCAGCCTTCATTGCCGCCGGATAACTTACTGCCTGTCGTAAAAGACAAAGTGTAAGGGACAGGGCACCATTTAACTTTGAAAGCTGTTTAAATTATTGGTAATTTCGATGGGCGCGTCATTACGGAAGCGAACCCCGATTGTGTCGATCATTTAGGGCTTCGGGTTTCTCGACACTTTGCTGCATACTTCTGAGGGGTTTTGACAGTTTTCTTTTTTTTAAATTATCGACTTGGGTTTGTTTACATCCTGCGCGATGTTAAATGATGCATACGTAGATAGGATAAATAATTTCTTGCTACGACACAATAAAGCACATATCAGCATGCAGAGGCGCTAAGAGCTCACTCTTCTATTAAGATACAGACACTTACAGAGTGCATCTCGTTCTGTGGTGAAGCTCTTATTTCTTCTGGCACCCAGCAAAGTGCCGAAGTGTCCGGTCGAGGCGGCAGGTCGGTACTTTTAAAATAATACCTAAATTGTAGCGAACGTCTGGCACATACGTACGTGGGAATTATCCACCAGATATATATATATATATATATATATATATAAAAGAAATAAGAGCTACACGCAATAGTATTACTTTCAGTAATAGGGTGTTTCTTAGATTTTCACAACTACTTAGTACAAGTTACAAGTTGTAAAATTCCAGGGCACACCTCTTGTGTGTTTTACGTAACTAAAATTGTTAAATTGTCTGCCATTTAGACATCAAAATGTTACATAAACAAAATAATATAAATCTCAGATATATTTATTGCCATTTTTACTGCAGGAAACATCAAAGTTTAATGTTTCAATTCGGCTCTAAAAAACCTCAAAGATAATTGCCAAGGCCGAGGAATATTTTCAAGACAAGAATGATAATTTTACATTCTACGCCGCGCTGTTTCCTCCCTCATCATCTCAGCCATAAGAAGTCCACTGCTGGACATAGGCCTCCCCCATGGATTTCCAAAAAGACCGATTGGAAGCGGCTTGCATCCAGCATCTTCTCGCCACTTGTATGAGGTCATCTGTCCATCTCGTGGCTGGTCTTCTTACGCTGCGCTTGCCGGTACGTGGTCTTCACTCGAGAACCTTTCGGCCCCATCGGCCATCAGTTCTACGTGCTATGTGCCCTGCCCACTGCCACTTCAACTTGCTAATCCGCTGTGCTATATCGGTGACTCCTGTACGTCTACGTTTCCTCCCTCCCTTAATACGAACCATTGTTTAGTAGCTGCGTTATGTCCTTCACAAAGGCAAGCTTTATTCTTGCACGCGATGCATTAATTCAATGGAGCCTATCTGCCATCGGTAATCTGTTGATCCAATCAGATTGCCGCCTCTAGAGGTAATGAGGTTAGCTACTGGATCACGCTATTTTAACATAACTATATGTACAACGATACGATACCGCAGCGGTATCGTAAGTATGAAAACCGTTTCATCGCGTTCGAAGCCGCTTAAGTGCCCTTTGGGTGTGATAAGTTACCGCGATAGTCACTCTTTGCGTTCGCTTTTCCCGAGTTTCCTTCAGATTTTTTTATGTCATAGGTGGCTAATGGTTTGTCTGCCTTATGATAGTAATTATTACATACCACCACCAGATAATAAAAGGAATCATGAATTATATGTTTATTTCTTTGATTTGCTATAACGAGACCCGTTTAATGAAAGCACAATTAATTTAGAAACAAAATGGCATACCGTCATCTCCATAATTTGATGTTTTAACGGAGACCTCATCATGATCGTTATCGACGTGATCAAACATGTGTAACATACATACTTTATAAAAATTATAATAAAAACTCTAGTTTTGCGGGAAAGGCAAAAATATTAAATGCCTCAGAAAAGGATAGGCCGATTTAAATTATTTTTTCACTACATTTATTGTTCTTTTTATTTGAATAGATATGTATGTTTAGCTGATACATCACTAAGTATCATATCTCTACCTAGACATCTGGAATCTGCCTAGATTTCTTTTTTAGATCGACGAGCTCTACTCTCGTCCACACCGTAGCTTAATAATAATAATATATTGGCGAGTTGGTAGTTAATCGTAGATCTAATGTAAAAAAATCTTCATTTAAACTTTTTATTTGCTCTAGAGACTGATAATGACCATTTTGTGTACTGCAAACTATGTACTTTTAATTAACTCGGAAGTCGGTTATCAGACCTTTGCATCTGGTTTCTACTCAGCCTTTTACAGGAGATTTACAGAGTTGTTCCCGAGATCCGCTCCAAGTCAAATGTCCTCCCCTCTCTACCGGCTGAACGGTTTACTTTGAACATATAAAAAATCTCATGCGAGTGACGAGTCTACGATGAAATTAAAAGGAATACTATCACAACTAAGGAGGCTTTACAATTTAAAGAGTAATAGTCGATCAACTTACAAAAAGTACTCAGAGAAGTAAGAAATGAAAATGTAGTGCAAATTTCATTTAAACTAACATAAGTTGACTCGTATCAGAAGCGGATCATCTGAATCTGCCCATGACGAATATTAAATTAAATTTAATAATAGATATTTCAATTATTTTTTTATAATTCAAATATATATTATATTTTATTAGTTTGTTTCTCACTACAGTAGACTCTCGATAAGTGTAGGTACACAATTTGGGTTATTTGATTTGATTGGGGGTTGATAAAACCTACCCTCACCAGGGTCAAGCTCCTCCCAAATCAAAATCCTGAATCCGCCACTGACTCGTATGTTTATAATATCCCTATTTTAAGTTCCCTACTTTGCACGTGGCACGACATGCACTTAGCCGCTTATTACCCGACTGCGTAAAAAGGATGATTTTTCTAGTGTATGTTTGTATGTATGTTTATGTATATATGTATGTATGGGGGTATGTATGTATGTTTCTATATGATCGGCTACAGCCTAAACGGATTGACCGATTTTGATGTGCAAGGTGTCGATAGATTCATCTTCACTCCTTGAGTGTCATATGCTATATTTTTTGTAATAATACTAATAATAACTGTACATGCCGCGGAAGTGGGGGGGTCGTGGCTTTTTAAACGCCAAGAACCTTCACAACCATGAGGTGTGCAATCTCAGGGACTATTTCCGAAACAACGATTGTGGTATGCATTGTGATGTAGTGGCAGTTGATAAGGGCCTGACGCCTCTCTCCTTCGCAAAAGAAAATTGGCGCAAAGCAACGGTGCTCAGCATCGAAGACCGCAAGGACGTAAGGAAGAGCAAGAAGTTGCACGGGCGGTTCTACAGGGTGTTATCAGGACCCGATGTTGACATGCCTGCGTCGGTGAACTGGCTGCGCTTCGGTGACCTCTTTGGGGAAACTGAAGGGTTTGCCTGTGCACCCTAGGTTTAAGTTTTTATAATGTTTTTATTGTTTTTTATATGAATATTGTAAAAACTTAGGCTTAAGATTAGTAAATAAATATGTGAATAATAATAAAATTCTCGCAAAAATAAGAAAATGCATTTTTTCGTAACCTCCAACGAAATAATTTTCGAAATAAACAAATGATTTTACTAGAATTATTCTTAAGAATGCGCGCGAGTTAGACTTCTTTACTATAGTCGGGTATTTTGTTTTTCTTTTAATATAGATACAGATATATACTTTTTTCCGCTCCCCCTATTATTTGCATGATAGATTTTGAAACAAAAAATCCCTTTTCTCTTTCTCACACCCTACAGTAGACTATCTATTAGGATGGATCTCGGACTCTTAAGCGAGTCCTAATAAAGCTTAAGTACTTAGGTACTAAAGTAGTGTAAAGCTTAAGAAATTTTCAAGGCTTCAAGAAATGTCAACACCGCCATTTAATTTTACTGTGTATTTTGTACTGTATGTCTCTTAGTAGGTACTTCATTCTTTAGGCTGTTGAAATTTGGCTCTTTGTTAGAACTCTGCAATACCATATAAATAAACTCAGTTTAAGTATAGATAACTATTAGCCAAGAAAATGTTAGTACTTATTTCATGATAAATAGATAGCTGAAAACCGTCCAAATGTGTGTCAGACACGCATGTCCTATAATAATAGGGTTCCGTAGCTGCTCGCATTTCTCATTTGCGTATTATTCGCCGTGTTTGTATGTAATGAGCTCAAATAACTCAACAAGGACTTAGACTTGAATAACCGGCGCTGAAATCAATCGCAGTCTTAATGTTTGATTTCTTACTAGTAGTGCGACTAGGTTTTACTGGGAATTAATCAGTTTTTCTCCTTAATACATTTTAATTTAAAAAACAAAATGGTTCTCTGTAAAGTCGGCTTACGGACTATAATTTTACGTGATAACGATGCGTCACAAGCTGAACGCTTAGGCCGATCGTGCCTCTCTATATTGCATGCTCGACTCAGGCGAAACGTGACACTTTTTCGTGCGTGCAGCTGGCGTTCATCGATTTATAAGACGTTATCGCGTCAAAACGAAATATTTTTTAAATAAATAAATTATAAAGTTAATCAATTTCGATCTTCGTGATCTTATTTCTTCTTGCCTACTATCAAATACCAGAGCTCTAAAAGTAACATTGTTCAACTTTACGTGGTATATTTACGGAAAACTTGAACGAAACGCTTTCGTATCACATAATATTTTACATAACCTATGACTTTCCATCATGTGGACCTAAAGTCTAAAACGAAATTTACGAATATAATGTCCTGGGTTGACTGATACTCATATACCTACCAACAATGACTAACTTGAAGATTTTGATATAATAACTCTGTCGCCGCGCTAAAGCCTAATTTAGATTGAGATGCCTAGATACGTCTATTTTGTCGCTTCGATTTATTTTGAAAATCGAAATTATTTTAATCGTGTAAGAGATGTGAACTATCGCAAGACTTCCTGGTCGGGTCTATCCCGATTCCCGATATACTTAGGTACCTTTATTTATTATACATTGAGCCAGTGCCGGATTTACACTTTTGCCGCCAGTAGGCTATACATTTTTTGCCGCCCCTACTGATCTTGAAAATCGATACCCTATATCGAATATAGAATATATCGATTATATAATCGATACCTAGGTTCAGCAATGGACATGGGCATAGCTTATATACACATAATATTTTTTTTCGTTTTAACGAGCACTCAGCGCTTGCATGATCTAAATAAACAAAAACATAGGTAATAAGTATGCGCGAGCGAAGCGAGCGCGAAAATGTTTGTAGTATTTTTATAGTAGGTAATATGCTTAGTTTCTCGTATTAGTGAACCCACGGTACTTCTCTGTCAAAATAGTAATAACAAAAAAAATTGTAGTGTTTTTATAGTAATATGCTAAATTTATCGTATTTGTGAACTCGCAGTACTTCTATGTCAAAATAATAAAAATATGCTTTATTTCTCGCATTAAAGAACCCACAGTACTTCCATGTCAAAATAAAAGAAACATTTTAAGGTTTTATATTAAATCGTGGAAGTGATTTGATCCATTGATCGTGTTAGCGAGTCAAAGATTTTCGTGGACCAGATGAATCAAACAAGTAACTGTGTTAAAAGGAAATACCCGACTGGCAAAGAGCGACTTCAACGCTATCAAAAATATAAATACAACCATTTGAAATTATAAATACAACCATTTGAACTATGAGAAAACCAGTAAACTTGTTTGACTTTTATCCTCTGCAATCGAGTGGACGTCCTCTGAAATCTGCCGCCCCTAGGACATTTCCTGTCGGCTACTATCATTTTTTGATTTAGTAACGAGCGAAGGACGTGCCACGTTTCATCAAATGTGTCAATTGTATGACATAAAAGTGACTAAATCAAAAAAATATGGCGGCCGACGAGAAACGGTTCACGTATGGTTCAGCTACGGAGCGGTCTTGAATAACTGAATTGCCCCGCCAGGATCTCTACGATCCCGCTAGTAGGTAATTTTAACACGATGATGTTAAAATGATGTAAAAGTTATACATACCTACACATACTTGTGCCATGTGTCACTCCCGACAAAAATAAACACTGACGCAGAAGATATATGGTGCATTATGATGATAAACCGCTGATAATCGCCCTCGCCATGAGCCGGTCATAAACCGAGGTATAGGGCGACAAAGGAATGACCATTTCATTGGCGGCGACACTATCGTTTTCCTAAACATTGCATCTTGTAGAAAGCGTTAGTTTCCTATTTTAGCCACCGGCATAGTTATGCTGTTCGTAGCGTAAAGCAACTTGCTGACGTCACAGAGTAATTAACGGCTTCTTCCTGCTGTCACGTTAATTAAGATTTAACGACAAAGCTGTTTGTTTACCCGGATTCATTGCTTTCTCCCAGATTACATTATAATTTTGTGGAAATATTGCTTGAGCCACAAAAAAGACGCGATTACAAACTAGTTTTAAAAATAAATGACAATCAAATTATGGAGTCTCAAACAATTTGCTTGATGATGAGTGGATGGTTTGTTTGAAGGAATCGATGCTGTGGTATGCATGTGGATACATCATGGATACGTTTTTTAACCTTTAACCCTGCATTTTTAATTTCAATTCAATACCTCAACGCATTCCCGAGATAGAAGGTCTTGACAGACGGACAAACGGACAACGAAGTGATAAGGGTTACGTTTTTTGCTTTTGAGGTATAGGATAAAAAAATACAACCGTATTGAAACCCCCTTCCTTTTTGAAATCGGTTAAAAAGTAGTGCGAGACAGCTGCGCCACCCAACTCTACGGCCTAAAACGCACTAGCGGCTGGCCGCGATGCGGCAGTTATTTATTTATACTATCGTAGAATCATATATATACATTTATATCATCAATTTATATTATCGACGACTGAGGCGGGACGCGGCGCTTGCGGCTAACCGCGCCGAGTGCGTGGAGGGGATGCGGCTCGCCGCAGCCCCAGAACAACCGGAGCGGTTGCCGGCTGGCCGCAAATCAGTGCGTCGTTATCATGCAGTTTCATGTTAAAATCGATGTGCGGCCTACCGCAATGGCACGCCGCATCGCGTCCAGCCGTTAGTGCGTTTTAGGCCTACGCCTTATGCACTTAACGTATTACGTTCCCATATTTCATAAATGATGCAATCGAGAATAAATTCCTATTTATAATCATACTCGTATAATGATTAACCTTGGCCTTTGCTGCAACGTGTACAGGTACCTACCTACATGCGTAATTAGAAACATTCATTTGATGCTTTTAGTAGGAATGCTAATACCATAGGCAGGGCCAGATTTGGAGGTGTGGAGGCCCTGAGGCAACGAAGGTGTAGAAGCCCCTAATTATTTTCTGAATAAAATTTTCAAATTTATTAAGTTTCCGAATTGAATTACTATCGATTTAATACAAGAGGTGGATAGTGGAACTCTTCGGTTGTTTCTGCTAATCCCCTTGAGTTTGAAGCAACTTGGTTTGTTTTAACGATTTCCTTACATTATAGGTACTTGGTGATAAGGATCTGATGAAGCATCATGGAGGAGAATATGGAACTCTTCTATGGTTACTAGTAAATCTCTCGAGTTTGGACTCATTTATTTTCTTTTAAAATCTCCAATACATTACAATTGGCAACGAGGGCTTAATAGAGAAATCTGGAATACATTGCTACGACCGAGCACGCTTTATACTTACTAGCTTCATTTTGTATGAAAATATAGGCGGATCCCACGGACACGCTATGATGTGTAATACTAAAACGTAGTTTCTGCGTGCATATCCTATCCTAATAAGTACTTAATACAATTAAACAGATGGTTTGTTCGTACTTCAAAAATAATATTTAATTGCTACCTACCTACATTTTATAACGGAAGAGTTGTTTTCTTTATGAGGAGGTGCTATAATATTTAGCAGACATTAATTTATTCTTGGATCGCATCCAATCTGACGCTATTAATAAAGTTTATAAGTAGGTACAACTGCCTATAATATCTGACTGCAAAATTAAGCCTTAGAACAGCAGTGTACTGCTCATTTTGAACATGCAACTTTTATTATGTACACTCAACATTATATCCAGTGTAAGTCACACTACGAAATGCAGTCGGATATTTTATAAATACTCGTTATGCGCATCCTAATCCTGAAAGGTATATTGACCTTCGAAACAAGGAAAAAATAGAAATGGAACAGTAGATTTTGTTTCTCGATTTCAGCATTGGTCATAGTAAACGTTGTTGTACATATATCAGCAAGTCTGTAAGGGTCGATGTAGGCACACCTATCACAACCAAACTGGAAACGTTTGGGAAAAAACCAGAAGCTCAATTTTTTTATCGCTCGTAATTTATTGCATACCATCATTTCAGCCATAAGAAGTCCACTGTTGGACATAGGCCTCCCCCATGGATTTCCAAAAAGACCGATTGGAAGCGGCTTGCATCCAGCGTCTTCCCGCCACTTGTATGAGGTCGTCTGTCCATCTCGTGGCTGGTCTTCCTACGCTGCGCTTGCCGGTACGTGGTCTCCACTCGAGAACCTTTCGGCCCCATCGGCCATCAGTTCTACGTGCTATGTGCCCTGCCCACTGCCACTTCAACTTGCTAATCCGCTGTGCTATATCGGTGACTTTTGTACGTCTACGTATCTCTTCATTTCTGATTCGATCTCGTAGAGAGACTCCGAGCATAGCCCTCTCCATAGCTCGTTGCGTGACCTTGAGCTTCTTTATAAGGCCCATAGTTAGGGACCACGTTTCAGTGCCGTATGTCATCACTGGTAACACACACTGGTTGTAAACTTTCGACTTGAGGGACTGGGGAATATTGGACGAGAAGACGCTTTTAAGTTTCCCGAACGCTGCCCAGCCGAGTTGGATACGACGATTGACCTCCCTCGTAAAGTTGGACCTGCCTAATCGGACCGTCTGTCCTAGGTAGACGTATTCGTCAACAACTTCAAGAGTGAAGTTCCCCACAGATATTGGGGTGGGCACTACATGGGCGTTCGACATAACCTTCGTTTTGTCCATGTTCATTTTGAGGCCCACCCGTTGGGAAACTCTATTGAGGTCTTCGAGCATCGTACTGAGCTCTTCCATCGACTTTGCCATGACTACTATATCGTCGGCAAACCGAAGGTGAGTGATGTACTCGCCGTTAATATTAATGCCGAGCCCTTTCCATTCCAGAAGCTTATAGGCATCTTCCAAACCGGCGGTAAACAGTTTCGGAGAGACAACGTCTCCCTGCCTCACGCCTCTTTTCAATGAAATTGCCTCTGAGTTCTGGTCTTGTACTCGGACTGACATGGTGGCGTTGTTGTACAAGCACTTCAGCACTTCGACATACCGATAGTCAATACGGCATCGCTGGAGAGCCTCAAGCACCGCCCAGGTCTCGATCGAATCAAAGGCTTTCTCATAGTCCACAAACGCTAAGCAAAGGGGCAAGTTATACTCTTCGGTCTTCTGTATCACTTGCCGCAGCGTGTGGATGTGGTCTATGGTACTATAGCCTTTTCGGAAACCGGCTTGTTCGGGAGGCTGGAAGTCATCAAACCTGCGTTCAAGACGATTCGTGATGACCCTTGAAAACAGCTTATAGACATGGCTCAGAAGCGAGATGGGTCTGTAGTTCTTCAGCAAAGTGTTGTCTCCTTTTTTGAAGAACAGCGCCACCACGCTTCTGTTCCATGCTTCTGGCGTTGTACCTTCAAGCACGACGGAATTGAAGAGCCTCTGAAGGACTCTCAGTACCGGTGTTCCACCCGCTTTCAGTAGCTCTGATGTAATTCCGTCGTCGCCCGGTGCCTTGTTGTTCTTGAGCTGTTTCAAGGCCATCCTAATCTCATACAAGCTGATGTCCGGGATATCTTCGGTATAATGTCGAGTCAGTTTGGCTCTTGGATCTTTGCCCAAACTGCTAACAGGTTTTGCGACCGATGTGTATAACTGTCCATAGAACCTCTCGATTTCCCTCAAGACTTCTGCTTTGGTCGACGCTATACTGCCATCTTCCATCTTCAGCTTCGTCAACTGGCTCTGCCCAATAGACATGTCTTTTGCGAACACTTTGGAGCCTTTATTCCGCTCTATCGTCTCTTTAATACGATTAGTATTAAAGGTACGGATGTCGTATCGCATAGACTTTGATATGAGTCTATTGAGCCGCCTATATGACTCGGCGTCACCGGAAGACTGCAGTTGCAATGAGCGTCGTTCAGCCATGAGGTCGAGGGTATGGCTCGAGAGCTTTTGCGGTCTATTTGTACGGTGGGGTTTATAAAACTTCGCGCCCACCGTACGGACAGTTTCCACAAACCTGTTATTGATCTCATCCACCGATGCGCAGCTCTCCAGGCACTCGAAGCGATTTGATAGTTCGAGCTGAAAGCTCTCGGGGTTTTGGATATGGGCGCGAGTGGGTCGGAGTGTAGACTTCATCATACGGGACCTCTCAAGTTTAACATTAATATTCAAAGTGCCTCGTACCATTCGGTGATCACTTCCGGTTTTAACCATGTTGATCACAGAGACATCATTGAATACTTGTTTCTTGGTGGTCAGGATGAAGTCTATCTCATTTCTCGTAGAACCATCGGGACTCAACCAGGTCCATTTCCTATGAGGTGGCTTCTGGAAGAAAGAGTTCATCATGAAGAGTCCCTCTTTCTCCAGAAAGTCGGCCAACCTCTGTCCCCTGGGATTCCGTTGTCCATATCCAAATTTCCCCACTCTCAACTCACTTTCGCATTTCCTGCCCAGCTTCGCATTGAAGTCCCCCATAACAACATTAAAATAGGTCTCAGAAGTGTGTATGGCCCTACTAATGTCCTCATACATCACCTCCACCTCATCATCCGAGTGTGCCGAGGTCGGTGCGTATACCTGGATGACCTTCAACGAATATCTCTTGGATACTCTGAGTATCAGGTACGCAACCCTGCTCGATACACTGTCGATGGCAAGAATGTTGTTAACAAGGGACTTGTGGACGAGAAACCCGACACCACCTTGGGACTGTTGGTCGCCCTCCCGGTAGTATAGTAGGTTACCGGATTTCAGGGTTATCGTGTCCTCACCCTCTCGTCGGACTTCTGATAACCCCAGGATATCCCAATGTAACCTACTCATTTCTTCTTCCAGCTCAGCTAGCTTCTCGTCTGTCCTCATCGTGCGAATATTGTGCGTTACCAGGGCCAGTCGTCGTTTATGCAGGGGGTGGTAGCCGGATCTCTTCCGGAGATTCTTAGCACCCCTTGCTCCGCCGTGACCGGGACCGCTACCGTAGCCCGGAATAGCGGAGCTGCCGGGGACTGGGGGCCTGGTTTTTTTGTTACTCATCATAGGGGGTTTTGCCATTACTCGCCACGCTTGGCATGCGGGTTGGCGAGCGCAGTGGGTAGCGTTTTCCGCAGAGGATGCTGCTGCCCATCTCTGGTAGTATTTCCCTTAGCCGGTTCTTACGGCACCCACGGGAAGAGAGGGGGAGGTACTATTCTAAGCCGGTACCCCACGGCCCCATTATTGCATACCAACATGACTTTATTTCGAATGAAATTCAAGAAATCGTTTGCTCACAATCATTCATATCGTAGCAAGTGGAAAGATTGCCCCAACGATTGTCCCAAAGATTGTCTCTGCTTGCCCCAACGGGAACAAGGCGAGATTGTATGTGTGCAGTATCACGTAAAAACGGATATAACTCAACGAATAAACGGCCAAGTGCGTGTCGTGCCACGCGCAAAGTAGATTTCCGTATTTGCACATCATAATTTATGTGAACTAAAAATATGGATACTATGAATATACGAATTAACTTATGTTAGTTTAAACGAAATTTCTTTTCACTTCTCCAAGTATTGTTTTAAATTGATCGACTATTACTCGTTAGCTTGTAGGTAAAACCTACTAAGGCGTGATAGTTTTCCTTTTAATTTCTTCATATATGCTACTAATATGAATATTTACAATCTCTAAAGTCAACCGCTTAGCCGGAAGAGGGAAGGGGGACACTTGACAAACAAAAAGTATCACTTCAAAGCTTAAGATTTCGCAAATGGATCCCTAAATTGTAAAATGGATTTCGCATACCTCCAATGTTTTTTGATTACCAATGTAACGATACCTCAAAAGATGGGTCAGATGAGAAAAATAATTCATCCCTAAATTACGTGTACGTAAAAAAAACTAAATTGTAGGTATTCTACGACTTTCACGGCATGACTAATGTGCAAGTACATACCCATGCCAAATTACTTCTTAGTCTTTGAGCAAAGCTGAGAACAGACAGATACCTATAGACAGGCGGACATGGCGAAACTATAAGAGTTCCTTGTTTACTACGGAGCCCTAAAAAGTATTAAACAATAGTTTTATTATTACTCACGTTAAGTTCTTGATAAGATTACATAAAATACTTAAGTAAAACAAACAACGTTACTTTTTACATTTGTCTAATGAATGTGTAAATAGGAAGATATATTTTAACAGCTATATTTTTTAATTTTTCAGGTAACGGCCTAATAGACGAGAACGACTTCATGCAGTGGGTAACAAAAATACAAGCAATACAAGGCATGGACGTCAGTAATTGTGGAGGGGACTCGGAGGAAGAGATTACGAGGGATCTACTAGCAGCTTTCAAGTAAGCTCCGTTTGTTATAGGTACTAGTCTACGCTGGCCCTTGTGACGATTCGACTTTGTAACACTGTTGGGTATAGTTTCTACAGACCAAGTGAAGGGCAAGTAGCATTTTTCGATTCTGTAGTACTTAAGAACGTTAATTGTTCCGTTATGTCTGTGCATATGCCCTACTTAACGATAAAATAAGATTCTCGACGACAAAAATATCTGTAAAATTTAGAAACTTGTATATCAAGCTTCGTCAAGATTGGTTGAAAAATACGGCCTGTAAGCGAGTACCAACATACATCCAGACAGAAGAACGAAAATCTTGCCGATTGATGCCAATCAGAGACCTTCGTTCACTCTGACAATAATTATTTCTCATTAAACAGGTCAATCTAAGGTCATCTAATGATACTTAATAAAATATAGGTAAAATATATAGAATACTGGTAAAATAGTGATAGAATAAATTTGTTACATTAGGTACACACAAAGACATATTGCTACATAATGTAATAAACACATATTGCTGCATAATACATAGACGTGCCGAGTGCTGTGAATTCGGCGCATGATTGTGAGTTGATAGTCCAAAATTCATCGTAATTAGGTACTTTACTGAACACAGATCAGTTTCAAAGAAGCTGATATATCAAGAGATAGGTAAGATGATATCATAATGGTCCCATATGATTTTAATTGAATCAATAAATTAGACCTTCATCATATTCATCATTTCACCCTTAGCCTCTCCCATGGATTTACAAAAAGATCGATTGGAACCGGCTTGCATGTCTTCCTACCATTTGTATGAGGTCTTCTGTCCACCTTGAGGCTGGCAACTAGATCGTGACATGTCGTTTTCCAGAGTGTTCGACCGAGACGACAACGGGTACATAACGCGGGACGAGCTGCGCGCCGCGCTCGAGATGATCGGCGAGCCGGTCACGGACGCACAGCTGAACCAGGTGTTGGCGCTGGGCGACATCGACCACGACGGCAGAATCGATTACGAAGGTCATTATCCACTAAACTAGTTTGTGTCTAAAAAAATATACATGCACAGAGTGTACAAACGCGATCAAAAGTTCATTAGCAGTCTCAAAACGCAAAAAAATATATTTGACCTTATTCTATGAGTCAATTTGCGCTTATATGTATATCTATGCTCCTTTTATTCGACGATAACTCGGAACCGTACCGTGGATGTGATCTACTTAAATTATTACATAAATCATAAAAAGGTAGGTAATAACTTACCTAAGTGCCTATTGTGTGTTGTGGAGATTTTAAAATTACAACCTATGTTTGACAGGCTAGTTTTTGACCACAACTCGTCTGACATTTGACATTTATCAAATTACGATTTTGCCTAAGAATTCTAAGATGGCATACCGCTCAAGTAATAAGCTGCACCGTTATGGCCTAAGAGATTATCAAGTGCCGTTTCTTTTCTATGTCTATCTATCACCTATGTTTATGTTTATTATGTTATAGTTTGGATCAGCTCTATACTTATCTGTAAAAAATGTACGACGTACGTACCTATCTCTTATCAGTTACACACACAAAGGCGCATGACGCTTCGCATCACTACCACTGCAAAATACTGTCTAATTTATAAATAAGACTCGGAAATTCCTCGTTGATCTCACCCCGATAAAAATAAACGCTTTCAAACCTAATTCGATATCCCTGTGCAAACATAAAAGAAATTGCTTATAATTCATACAATCGAATATTTATTATAATCACCGAACACTAGCCAGGTCAGAACAAAGAGATGTTCAAATAAATCAAACGACTTAGTGCTAAAATTAACGCTTGGCTACACTACAGACACGGTTTAAAAAAATATTCGACGATCAAAATAACCAGAGATTGTCAAAAAGATCAGATTCTCGCGAACAAGTCAGCAGGAAATGCCTCTCATTTTCTCGTCAATTTCTGCGGATCGTGCTAATTTGTTTGCTTTTTTTTACAGAGTTCGTGAAAATGCTGCTGTAATCAACGCGTCCAGGAGTTCTCGTTTCTATTCTACTAGTCGTGGAATGAAGACAAATTTAGTTTCCTGAAAGAATGGAGTGTAAAGTGATATTTTGATATTGATTTTATGCTTTTATCGAAAGTTTGATATATTTTTTATTGATACCGATTTTGGTTTTCTTTAAATTTTATGGTGGGTTACAGTCATTTCTCTCTTTTAAAAATAATATTTCACATAAGTAAGAATAATCGTATTCTTAAGTAAAAAGGTTTTTAAGTTAAAGTTTATTTTACTTTTATCGTATTCTTGAACTTTGAACTTAACAATAACTCATAACAGTAATTATCATTTTAAAACTATAAAAATATTTTTGCCTGGACAATTAAACTTAAAATCAAGAAGTAGGTACCTAAGTCAAATAAATATCAACCATTTAGTTAAAATAGGGTTTACGTAAAAATAACTACGTGGGTTCACTGTCAATAAGCTTAACTCCAAAAATAGGGATCAAAATTATTGTAATCAGTTTTCGAAAAAAATCCTAAAATTATCCAAACTTTCGAATAAAATCATAAAATCAACCTTAGAAAAAAGACATTTTACATGTGCCATTTCAGGAATAACCAGATTAAGTTAGGTACACCTGAGTATTTTTGTAACGGGACTATCTCATACGATGATTAATAGGTATTATTTGTAGTGAGTTTAATGGGCGAACCATCTGAAAATGTGGACAGGTATAAACTGTATATAAGCGACTTTATACTACGCTAAATTTAGCCCTAAAAATTGGCAAGCTAACTCATTCTCGGCTATCTGTAGCCGCCTACATTACACATGGCTATTATTCGAAATGTAAGTAATTGCCACGTTCTCGGTGCATAATCAAAATCTGGATTATGTTCGATTCCCAAAATTCACTAAAGATGGCGAATGATTCTAAACAAATTTTGGAACGGGCGACTGATTTGGCGTTCGTTGACAGTTATGAATCAACGGGAAACTAATTCCCCGTTCGCATTCGCAGCAATTTGGCTAGCAACGAACCCCAACGAACATCGGTCGGTTAAGAAATACCTGTAAATGTAAGTCGCTCAGACTATTAATTACTGATTAATAGCAATACAATACGGACAAATAAGACGAATATGTTTTTTTTTTATTTTTTTTTTGTTTTTTTTAATACGTAGTCAAACTCTACTTACTGGTAAAAATAGAAGGTAGATAAACCAATTTGAGTCCCAATTTAGGTACAACGAACGTAACATACCCTACAAGATGCAGGGTGTTCTATTAGTTACAATTATCGTTATGAGATATGATTATATTTAGGAAAATCCCGTAAAATTACAGAAAGGTACAGAATGTATGAGTTTGCCTATTTTATAAACTGTGTAGAATAATGCGGTCTTATTGTAAGCTGCACTTTAAGTGTAGATTTGAAATGTACATAGAAATAATTTTATAACGATAAAAAATAAATTAGGTACTTAAATGTACAGTAATTTAGAGGGAAACTTAATATACTTTATGAAATGGAAATTTTGTCTTGTTTTAATAGAGGTCAAACCCCAGTTATAAATATTACCTATGTTGTTATATTTACCATATATTTTTATACGTAAGTTAATAAACCAAAAGACATGATAATCTAAAAAGTGAACGATGACGTTCATAGACTTTTTATATGTTTTTATGTTATGACTTTTTATATACAAGAAAATACACATAATTGAGTTATATCCCTAAAATAACTTAGAATTTAGTGTAGCCTAAGCTTTAACATAAACATAATTACATACAATATTATTACCATCCAGACGCTATAATTGTTATACACTTGATGTTATATACCTAATTATTATTGTTAAAATATATTGATTGATTGCGCTTTTAATGTTATTCTATGACAGTATGAATATGACATGTGCCATATTTTTTATTGATTGTGTAGCTACCTCTAAGGATGGCTACCTGTGTGCTGTACTTTGTATCTACGCTTTGTACTCTGGTATAATTTGTCACTATTAAATTGCAATTGAATGTTTTGATTTTTGCCCACAGCTGATTCTTTATTTGTATACGTAAGAAATAACACCGGTTTTATATATATAGTAAGAATCGAAATGTATCATATTGTATGTATAGTAGGTATTACCGATTTGTTTATTTTTAAACCAGTGTAGTGCCGAAGAGCGCTGGTAGGTACTTTGTTTTACTTCTGTTTTACACTTTTGTTTTACCTTTAGGTAGCGACTGATTTAGTGCGGTTAGTTGCTACAAACTGTGGGCCCTAATTGCGTATGAACATCACCCACTTACGTGAATGTAACGTACCTAAATACAATAACAATCAAAATTAAACTTTAAAAAACTAAGTTTAGTCTAAAAATAAAATTTTATGTACTAAATCTGAGCCGTGCATTTGAAATTTGTCAATTTTATACAGTGGCAGAGCAAAATTTTTGACCAATATTTATTCTAAAGTATTGGCTATAAGCTATTATCTATGATGTCTATTTATGCCATTTGTGCATGTTCAATAAGAATAAGAAGCATCAAGCAATCAATTAATCTTAAACACCTTTGGTTGTCTGGAAGAGATCGCTGTTAGCGATAAGACCGCCCTTTGTGCCATTGTTTTATAAGTGTTTTTTGTTATTTTTGTGGTGTCAATAAAGTGTTATTGATTGATTGATTGGTTGAGATTTTCGTTAGAAATAGATTTTGCTTGTCACAAATACTTAGTACATGATTGGCGACGAATGGCAATTGATCACCACTGAGAAAAATACCTTCTTGAATAAAATACTATAACATTAATGGTTGTGAAGAATAAGTTTCAACATCGCTGTTTTAAAATAAGTGTAGGCGTTTATTTTCATATTTTATGATTTGTTTGTGACTCGGAAGTAAATAACCTTACTAGTATTAATTGTAAATAAGGGTTGTATGTCTGAAAAAAAATACCAATACGCTTTTTTTGGCGCTTCGGAGTTAAACTGCAGAATTTGCTTTTTTTAAGAATTTCAAATAAAACTAATACAATAAAAAAAAAGTTCAGCTTGCTCCCGACACGACAATTAAAACGTCGTAGAGGTACCTATTACAGTAACTATGTAATTTATATAAATTATACTATAGTTTCATTTTCTTTTTGTTTATAATTAAACAACTACATACTTATCAATCTCTTAAAACTGTTTTTTCGCTATTGAGCAAAGGCGTTAACGGCGATCTTTGTAACCCTACCAATTGTTATAATTGTTTAATAATAGATAAATAAAATATATATATATTTTTTTTATTTATTTTTTTTATATTATTATTTACAACAATCTGTCTCCTTCGTGGGACATTCAGAAGTATGTTGGTTGGTGCTTAAATAAAATATTTAAAAAAAAAAATGAATAAATTATTTCAAATTCAACCATGCAACTCCATTGCATCAAACGGGATGCCCTTTCTACGTGTTTAATTTTGTCATATTGTTATTTTAGATTCAATGAGCCATTACAAGGCATGTGATGTGAAAATGGAAGTGATGAATAAATATTGATTTTGTTAGTTGTATATATTTTTTTAAGCCCATTTTATATAAACAGATGTGCCCCAGGAAGTACCAAACAATAATTAGACGTATTTTTAAATAAAAACTACGGGTCACTCACGTCTGTTTTGAGCCGAAATATCCGACTATAGTTTCACTATAGTTTTAGTTCCCGTAGTTTTTATTTAAAAATGTGTGAAAACCACGTTAATTTCCATAGTAAAATTAGACGTATGCCAATTAGAAAAAAATGGACATAGTGTATTATGGAGGTAGGTATAGTAACTAATAAAAAATCCTATTTCGTCTTTTGTTTCTGGTTCATCGGAGTTTTTTTGTCACTTAAAGAATGTCGATTGACGTAAGTCAGCAAACGACGAAGATCAGAAGTTTAGGTAGATACCTACATTTGCAAATTTATTCCTCATCACATTAACTATTGATCTAGTTGGTAATCTGTGGTGCTAATAAAATACTTTAATCTGGTCCACGAAGAAACTTGCTGATGAAGTCGGTCGGCTGAGGCTCCAAGGTAGGCTCCCAATTTGCCAAAATCCGGCCTTTCTGCTGCCAGTTATACTTTATCTCTGCCAGCTCCATGTAGCCCTGGTAAAAACGAAAATAAGAAGGTACGGGCAATATAATCATCATCATCATCATCATATTGGCCATAAGAATTCCACAGCTAGACATAGTCCTCCCCCATAGATTTTCTAAACGACCGATTGAAAGCGGCTTGCATCCAGCGTCTTCCTGCCACTTGTATAAGGTCATCAGTCTATCTCAACTATATATATATAGAAAATGTTAATAAGTAAATAATAATAACACCTATATCGACTATAGGTGTTCTTATTTATTTTTATAATGACATTGTTCTTTTGTTTTTGTTTTTTGACCATGATTATATTTATTATATTGAATTATGTATTTTTTTACATTTGGTATCTTTTGTGCAATTATTAATATTAATTTTACTATATTGACGTTTAGGTACATTTAAAATAATTTTGAATTCATTGTAATTAATTATGGTTTTGACGTAATGTATATGTAATGTAATGTATAATGACGTATCATTAGTCTAATACGCATCAGCGGTGCTAATTGAATAAAATAAAAAAATCTCGTGGCCGGTCTCCCTACGCGCTTGTCGGTGGGTGGTCTACACTGGAGAACTTTTCTGTCCCATCGGCCATCAGTTGTACATGTTATGTGCCCTGCCAACTGCCACTTCAACCTGCTAATCCACCGTGCTATGTCGGCGACTTTCTTCCATCTACAAATTTCTTCATTTCTAATTCGATCTCACAGAGACTTCGAACATAGTCCTCGCTACAGCTCGTATTGTGATCTTGAGCTTATCTTATCTTATAGGGGTCCGATACTCGAAATCACTTAGAGCCATTTGTAAGTACAAGTAGTTGTTTTGTAAGTACAAAAGGGCCCAATGGCTCGAAGTCATATTGTTCTCGTAGAGTAATATTGTTCTGTGCTCGAAGTGCATCAGATCTTGAGCTTACTTATAAGGCCCATAGTGAGAGATCACGTGTGAAAAGTAGGCAATGCTCACCTTCAATTAAATAACTGGAAGGTAAAAGTTGTAGGCAGGCCTTTTTTTGTCACTTGTTTTTTGGGGGCACGCTAATTCTCGAAAGTTGTAAGTCGCGATATACAGTAAAGATATACCTGCCTACTTGGATTTTTAATTAAACGGAGTAAATTGACAGATCGAATGTTGCCACTTTTTTAATTTTTTATGATATGAAAATAGTGCTGTGCTAAAAAGAGCTACTAAAATGAACTAATTCATATACTTAAGTGATCTATTTCATTACGTTGTATTCTAGATCTTCCTAAAAATCGAAATTTTTGTTTTAATTCTGTATTTGTTAACTAGTAATAAAGATATTAAAGATTTCAGATTAAACTATTACATACCACGATCTTTTAACATGTTTCTTAGGAAATAACAATTACACTGTAACTATACGGAGATACAGTTATAGAATCACTTTTTATTTCCTGACTTTATTCAGAAAAGCCAGTAAAATACATTTCTCCCCCTCTAAGGTTGTTGCTGATTCATAAAAGCATTTAATTCGCTGAGATAAACGTTTAAAGATGTATTTATTAATTCTTTATTATTTCATTCCGGGTTCCGACCTTTTTTGAACTATATGTGACTCAAATCCCATCACTATGATTTGAGAGTTGGTATCATTATTTCGAAAAGTGACTTTCAGTCTATCAGTTTACACCGTCTAATTAAAAATCCAAGTAAAGATTAGATTTTGTATTTGGATAATTTTGACCTATTAAAAAAATTCATTTTGTAAAGGTTACCAAAATTGTTTTTTGTTTTTTTCATATCATTTCATTTTTAGGGTTCCGTACCTCAAAAGGAAAAACGGAACCCTTATAGGATCACTTTGTTGTCCGTCTGTCCGTCCGTCCGGGTGTAAAGACCTTTATCTCGGGAACGCGTGAAGGTATCGAGATGAAATTAAAACCATATACGCAGATCCATAGTATCTTGCTGCAGAAAAAAAAAAAACTCGTATTTCTCAGTTTTCGTAAAAAAAGTTACAGCCGAATATGTCGTAAAAAATGCACATTTCGACACTCACAAGGGAATCAAGACCTATGGGGTACTTCCCGTTGACCTAGAACTATGAAATTTGGCAAGATGCATTGTGTTAGAGTACTCGTATAGGGAAAAATCCGAAAACTGGTCATTTTTAATTTAATCACAAAAAAAATGTGTCTTTATGCAAGGGTCCAAATTTTAAAGTTCTGTAACCGTATCATGTGGAGTATCATATGAAAGAGCTTCATTAGCATAAGCTAAAACAGGTTTTTAAATATTTGTACGATGTATAATTTTCGATTTATGAACAAAAATATTTAAAAAAACATGATTTCTCCCTTTTATCTACTAGTTTGTACGGAACGGTGGGCGAGTCTGATTCGCACTTGTCCGGGTTTATTTTTGTAAAGGTTACCAACGTTGTTTTTTTTTTCAAATTCTTTAATTTTTTCAGTTTTTTGTCAATTTTTCGATATTTTCGAAATTTCCTAGGGGGATGGGAAATTTCCTTATGGACACTGCGTGCTCCACGTGCCCTCACAAAAAAGCCCTGGTAGTAGGTACATCATGAGGTAACAAAATTAAATATTACTTCTACATATTAGATAGATATTGCAGGTAAATTGTAATATCGCGGGACGCAACTACAAAAAATATTATTAAGCAGATTACCTTAATAACGAGCAAATCGATCACTCGTGTGTCTCGAATGCGCGCGTTTTTATAGTACATCTCTCTTAGTTTCATGCGAATGTCTTCTTCACTTTTTGGTATATCGAAGTATTTTGCTAGAATAATTGCGATTATATATATATATATATATAAATCCAACAAGTTAAATCCCACGTTGAGCCATGAGACCACGTTTGAACACGCAGAAAGCAGTTAACTTGGTAAAGATACACGGGAATCCCATGATATATGATTCCAGGTATAGACAAGATTTGAAAGCACTTGCACGTTTATTAACATTGAGCTTTTAAGTACTTACATACTACATACAGCTCAATGTTTATTACTTACCTATCTATTTTGCAGATTTATAGCGATTGATAATCGAATCATTTCTGTGAAAAAATATATCAAAATTGGACAAAAATGACGAAGATATGGGGATATCAGTGTATATACGCAAAAACGACAAAAAGAGACAGCATTAATAGTAATGCAAAGGCAAAGGCAAAAGAAAACAATAACTTCTCTATTTCAGAAGGGATTATACCTACTTATCCAAAAGAATACGAGTATAAGTTTAGAAAACTCAAAAATTCCCGACAAAAAAAACGGCTGATACAATTTTGATAAAACATAGCTAATAACACAAAACTTATAACACCCCTCTTTTGGATCGAGGGTTAAAATTGGCTAAAAACCTCTAACCTCACGCCTATATACTGAGAATCAGAATATATCTAGCGTGCATGAACCTCGTTGTATAGATGTATGTATTACTATAAGATTTGCCATAGCCGAGATTATGCGGCGCTGAGGACTAAAATGTATGGCACGCGCGCGAAGATGTATGTAATAGAACATTGAAGAGCACATGTTAACAAAGAAATGAACTAACCCATGTATGGTATGTAGCGGTAGAATGCTCTGTATAGAGTGATAGCACGCAGGCGAGCCTCGCACATATCTTTGGACATGAGCGGGCGCGCATGCTTGAAAGGCGTTGACATCGACATAACAGATTTATTATTACTTTGATGCTGTTTATTATACACTTTGATACAAATTACAGCAATCTGTATGTACTAACGTACACGTTTACAATTGAATTCTTTGTCAAATTATTAATATATGAATCACAAAAATGTTAGGAAAACTTTAATGTCAAATGTTACATTTCATGTCACTTGTTCTCAAAGAGAACAACAGAGAACAATAACTACGATATCGCTGTCGTATTTAGTATTTAATGAAATGAAGTAAACTTTATTTGGTTGAGTCAAAACCGACTGCACACGACAATTTCAATACTTGAGATAAGTCAGAGAATATGTGCCGATATTCACCGAGTGGCCGAGTGGTTACCCGACTAGAAAGCAGGAGGGTTATGTTTTTCGAGTGTATGTACGTATGTATGTTAGGGTGGTCCTTATTTGTTCACAAATATTTTTTTTGAAATATTGAGTCACCCTCGCAAATTGATATATAGGCTTAGAAAGAAACATGATATTTTTTTTAGAATTTATTATTAATGTTTAGGGGTCGCGACGAGACTTTTAAAAAAGGAAAGTAAAAAATAAAGACTTCTTTTTATAAATTATCACATTTATTCATAGCAGTGGTAACAAAAAGAAATTAAATGTCAAATAATTTAAATAGTCAAGTTTAAACATAAAATACACAAGCCAATTAAAAATTTACTTAACAAGGGTTGATTTAAGAGTCGAGTTTGTTTTTCTAAATTCTTTGACAATCAAAAGTACCTAGATATTGCTTTTGCTCTTCATTAATGGTGATCAACTTATTAAATTCTTCCATTAATGCAACAATTGAGAATGTCAGGCAAGAGGGGGGTGAGATGAGTCAAAAGATAGATAGATAAAAAAAAGAGATATTGTAGAAAGAGTGATAGATGTGTATTTTTTAATTTAAAGTATCGCCTATCTAGGCTTAAAGTTGAGGATGCGATTTTTTTCGCAACCTTTTACAAAAATAAATATATTTAAAACCATTTTCCAACATAGTATTGTTTTATTTACATTAAAAGACATCAATATACATAAATCAGAAAAAACATAATACCTTCTCCATACATTTTTATAACTCCATGGTATTTACAAATACGCGTCCCATTAAAGCGGACCGCCTGCGGCGCGAGCAAAAGATAGGGTCATGTTACGGATTTCAACTGAGAACTTAGAGTCAAGTGGCTCATTATCTTTTGTTGATTTAAATAGTTCAGTTCACTAGCTTTGCTTACACGATGATTTAGCTACTACAAGTGTTTATAGTTTTTATGTTTCGAGACCATAAAAAAAAACCTCCTTTTGAGTTGATGATGGTGATGATTAATGAATGAACAAAGAAACTTCGGGTCAAGTATTACGTAGTTGAGCAAAATGGGTTCCTTTGTTTCAAAATAGTTTTATACATTCTTATAAACAATGAAATGAAATGCACTACAAAAACATTCTAAAAACTTTATCAGTCAACTTACAATAAATATTTTAAAATAGGCATAAAACATTTATACGATAATCCATAACATTTTACACGTTTGCAAAGAAAAACGTGTCGGTGGAACTCTGCGATTCTATAATCTGACGCACTTCACTCAGGAATACAATGAAAATTTTAATGTTTAGATATTATTCAAAAAGTAATTAAGCCATCTAGCTCAAGGTCACGCAACGAGCTATGGAGAGGGCTATGCTCGGAGTCTCTCTACGAGATCGAATCAGAAATGAAGAGATACGTAGACGTACAAAAGTCACCGATATAGCACAGCGGATTAGCAAGTTGAAGTGGCAGTAGGCAGGGCACATAGCACGCAGAACTGATGGCCGATGGGGCCGAAAGGTTCTCGAGTGGAGACCACGTACCGGCAAGCGCAGCGTAGGAAGACCAGCCACGAGATGGACAGACGACCTCATACAAGTGGCGGGAAGACGCTGGATGCAAGCCGCTTCCAATCGGTCTTTTTGGAAATCCATGGGGGAGGCCTATGTCCAACAGTGGACTTCTTATGGCTGAGATGATGATGATGAATTAAGCCATGTCTATAAAATAATTATGGGATGAACCTATGTAATAGGGCGAGTTCTGTGGGATGAACTATGGCTACTTATGGAGCCTTCTCTATAATCTTTCTGTATTTCTTAGAAACACAAAAATTGGTTCACGAAGGACGCAGTAATCGGTGAACAAAGATACAAAAAAAAACATACGGACCGAATTGATAACCTCCTTCTTGTTGGAAGTCGGTTAACAAACAAAACTCATATCCTGTTGTAAATTCCTTCATGAATTTTTTTCTTGATAATTTGTCTTATTTTAAGGTCTTTTTTAATTTTAAAATGTCGGTCGCGACCCCTAAACGTCATTTAAAAAATCTGTATTCATATTAAAGCACAGATAACATAATTAGAGGGTGCCCCATTGATATTTTCACTTTGAAAAATAAGGACCACCCTAATGTATGTATATTTCTTTGGCACGCCCTAGAGCTTAAATGGCTTGTCGTATTTTTATGTGAGTGGTGTCAATAGATTCGTCTTAGTCGTGAGAGTGACACTGGGTACATCAAAATAAAAAAATAAAAAAAATTAAGGATTTTTGGCGGCAAAAAGTAATCTAAAAAAAAGTTTTCAAAATAGGAGTACATCAAGTGTGGTATCAAAATAAAGAATTTTTAACGGTGATTACGAAAATATATATTTATAACTTAAAAGTTTTATTGAAGTTTGGAATAGGAAATGCTAATAAATCACATCACACTTCACACTAATAATATAAATACGAAATTTGTGTTAGTTTGTTACTTTTTTACGGTAAAACGGCTAGGCGGGTTTTGCTGAAATTTGGCACGCTACGAGTATCGTTGTGTTTCACATATTGCTTATTAAATTCAAATCATCGATTCCTTGTGATACTTTCATAATTTCGATTTATAGGAAGTTTACTTTAGTTTTGTTGAAAATTATCTATCTAGTTACCAAACTGCGTAAGAAGGACGGTTATGTTTTTCCGATATATTTACGCGTTTTTTCGTAACGTCCAACGAACTTTTTCGTAATAAACAAGTGGTTTTACTAGAATTATTCTAAAGAATGCACATTTATAATCTTTTAGAGCGATTTTATACATACTTTCTCACAAAAACGTACACTTAACAGCATATTAAGCGTAACGAAATTGTAAGATAGACTGCAAAACTGCTTTTCTACAGTCGGGTATTTTGTTTTTCTTTTAACATAGGTACTTGTTTATATATGTATATTGCTTTGCATAATTAAAGCTTGCCCAATGTGGTAATATGTAAGTACTTTAAATTAGTGTAATCTTAGTAAGACAATGTAAAACTAAAAAAAACATTATCTTTGTATCTTCTATTCTAATTTTATAAATTAAAATTTCAAACCTATATTTACAGCATACAGTTAATCGATTGATTTATTCATTTCCTGCAAAGAATTTCGACAGGAAGTCCTTGGGTTTAGGTTCTTCAGTTGGTTTGAAGTAATTCATGATATGACCCTTTTGTTTCCATATCTTGACTGTTTCTTCCAGCTCCATTTGGCCCTGGAAATTAAATATAATTTTGGTCAATATCACATTTATTATTTTATTTATTTAAGTTTACAAAACAGAATATAGCCTTACAAAATACAAGATAACACGTGACAATCGATCAGAACCAGTATATAATCCAAAGCATGTATACATGCATGTCACATTGGTGAATGTAACTGTTGGTCTATTTATTACCACCTCAAAACTAGATGGCTGAATGGCTGACTAAAATGCTGGCTCATCGAGCAAACGTTTTACGATTTTGAAGCTATACTTAGGTAATTTAATGTAATAATTAATTTTTATGATAATATTGATATATAATTTTATTTTGACTTGTAAATCTATATTTATTGATAAATGACTGACTTTGGATTGTGATGAAACTTGTTATACAACTAGCTGGGATCTCTGAAATGGATATTTTTTTCACTATCACTTAACATCAAGTGAGCTAAGGTCAAATGACCAGCTTACCTTAGAAGATATTATAGACATAACAAATTTTGTGTATTTGTTACTCTTTCATTCTGAAATGGCGGATTAATTGAAATAACACAAAGTATTTCAGAATTAAGGAAGGTTCTTACAGGGTGTCAGGTGCACAACAGGGGCAGCTAGTCGACCATACAAAAAGGAAAATTGGAATATTTATTTATCTATTAATAAAATTTTAAACAATGTGTTTAAATACACTAAAGTTGAGTGGAACAATTATGCAAACTGATTTCTCAACAAAATCATATTTCATCATAAGTTTCCTAAAAACAAAATGTGTGTGAATTGTGACATACTAAGCTTCCATATCACAGAAAACACTGTAGAAAGAAGGAATTGTAAAGAAAGGTATTCTGAGTAAGCTGCAGTATGCAGTAAGTACAAAATACAGAAGCGTGCACACAAACCTTGATAACAAGAATATCAATAACTCTTATATCAGTGACTTCAGCATTCTTCACAAACATTTCTCGTAACTTTTCACGGCATTGTTCTTCTGACTTCGGTATATCATAATCTTTTACTGCAAAGAATACATAAAATTAAAATGCATTAACCTAACAAACATGAATTAAAACTTATTAAAACAACTTGCAACTTATTAAAAAAAATAAGTTATTTTTGTCTTAGATCAAGCCTTTATAAATACCACAAGGCTACACTGCCACTGATCAAGCCTTTATAAATACCACAAGGTATCTGATTTATCGAATAAAACCGTAATAAAATAATTCTCTGCTATACCTCATATATGTACTCATAGTTATGAAAGTTAGGTTATTAATTATTGGCAATTTGTTTGTGCTGGCATAAAATTCTGTATTTGTTACCTACTGTTCCTGTTGTTTAATTTACAGGAGCAGTTTTTTTACTAGTTAAATGTGATACAAAAATCATAAACACTGTATAATATGATGACATAACAGGTTACTAACCCAAGTAAGGAATTTGGCGATACCAAGCTTTGTATAGACTTCGGACTCTTCTCTTAGCATCCCCTGAGTTTAGAGATAGAACAGGTCTCACTATTTTAGTGCCCACTTGTATGGCTTGCCGTGTAGACATCCTAGAATTTATTACTCTTCGATTGTCTTCGATGCGCAAAAAGAGACGAAGACAGACTACGAGAGTTGAGACGAACGCATAGACCTAGAATGAAGAGTGAAGACGAACGACAGCGAGCACAACCACAGACAAGTAAGCGAGTTAGCACAAACAACCTATTATTGTTTTTTTTTCTTCTTTTTTGTATTGGACCCGCATTAAAGCATTTGCCAGTGTCAAGTATTAGGATTTTTTAATGTTTCTTGAATAAAATAAGTTGTAAAATGTTCTAGTCACTATCTAAGTCACGTATACAGTCAATTTATAAGTCGAGTCTTACTTCAATAAAGTGGTGGTGACTTTACTAGAAGCTTCTATGAAGTTTTGTCGACAACGTAAAATAATACGTTCCACTGTTTCATTTCACTTGCCCAAACTCATGTACTTGATCGAACACTTAATGAATAAAACACCACCATTTTTATCGCATTAATGTTCAAAATAACACAAGTTTAGGAAAATAAAACAAAGAAACAACATGTTACTATGACGTTCCCGCCAAAACTCCCTCGTCAATCTCACGTCAACCTCATGTCAATCACCTCAACCTCACGTCAATCTCACGTCAACCTCACGTCAATCTCACGTCAATCTCACGTCAACCTTACGTCAATCTCATGTCAACCTCACGTCAAACTCACGACAACTTCACGTCAACCTTATGTCAATCTCACATCAACCTCATGTCAATCTCACATCAACCTCACGTCAACCTCACGTCAATCTCACGCCAACCTCACGTCAATCTCACGTCAACCTCACGTCAACCTCACGTCAATCTCACGTCAATCACGTCAACCTCACGTCAATCTCACGTCTACCTCACGTCAACATTATAAGCTAAGAAGACAAACAGGTTTAGGTTTACAACACAAATGAAACATATGTTATTTGTCAAGCTTAATAATATAATTTGTGTCTTGTAGGTACCTAACGAAAAATAAACAATGAAGAACGGTCAACGAAACATCACTACCTACGGTTAAAACATGAACATCTACTTAACCGTCTTACTTGTAAACGCTGAATAGGCACATTTTAGTTAATTAACAGTATTTTGTTCCGTTTTCGCGCGTGTCAGTTCCCGTCTGATAGAAAGTGACAAGTCTTTATTCAGTGAAAAAGATTTTAACATGCGTTTATATGTAAGACGGATAGAATACATGAATAAAATTAAATTAAATAATATGAACATTGTTGCGTTACTAAAATTGTAATGGGCATGTTTTAGCTCCGTATTTTGGCGTGTTCTCAGAGCTAAATGGATTTATCAAGTAAGTATCTTTCATTCTTCCAGGCATATAGGTGAAGAAAACGTCCCTGGAACATAACATTGTATTATAAAGTTCGTTTTTCTTTATGTATGGGTAGGTAGATAAATTGAACTTAACCTTGAATCTAACTTGAATTGAACCTTGAATCTAACTTAATCTAAGGCCAAATTGACCGCTTCGGCTGCGTACATAACTATAGAGTTTATTATAACTAATTTCGACCGAATTATTCTTGGTACGAAACTGGTGTCGATTTTCGTAGCAGGTTTTTTTTTTTCAAAGTACACAGTTATGAAAGCGGAATTTATATTCTTTGTACGCTGGCTAGTAAAAAAATGGCATCCTCAATAAGGTTTTAGGCGTTACTTTTCACTGGGACGGCTGCTTTACCAGGCACAGTAGTCTAGTAAAAATAAGATCTGTGGCAACAGAAAAGACAACTGAGAATATTGTTATTTAAATGAATGTACTGGTGTTTTGAAATACATTTGACACAATTTCATAATGATATTATAAAAGCTAATTTTGTTACCTTTACATGCTCAAACAGCTGAACCGATCGTTATGAAAATTAGTATAGAGATAGCTTTGGACCTGGAGACGGACTGGCTATTTATCATCATCATAATCATTACCGTTTTTCATAACTACGCGAGTGACATCGTCGAACACAGCTAGTCTATAAATCGGGGATTATAGTTGATTTATGATTTTTAGCTATTTTCCTATCATAATTTCAAAGAATCACTTCAGTTGCAAATACTGTGATGTGCTCCAAACAAACGGATTTATTTTTACTAGACTACAGGTCCAATCAGTGGGTCCGATCGTGTATGGAATACTGGTTGCCACCTTTTTGATGGAGCAGCGAAGTATCCGCTGGAAGCTCAAGAGTCGGTTAACAGGCGAGCTCTGAGATTAATCGTTGATGACGACAAACTGGCTGCCAAGAAGTTACTTAGTCCTGAGCCCCGCCGTAAACTAGCTTATCTGTCTATATTTTACATAATTCATTTCGAGGAGTATGCGTATGAGCGCCCTTCCCATTGCTCGTGGTACAAAGCGTGGTACAAGATGTTGGGTGTCTTATGACTAGAAATTAAATTGTTAATAATGTCTATCATATAAAATAACATATTATAAGCTAACGGCAATGCTACTTACAAAAATGATTTTCCATGGTATGTGTCATGATTCATTGTAGACCACCAAAGTCGCGTTTGTTCTAATTGCTTTAACCGATTCCGTGTCACAAAATCATCCAATAGTTTATTGAACTAAAAAAAAACATGTTGATGTACATAACTACATAATAATATTACACGAACGTATTATACGAACACTAGCTGTACATTTTTATTTTATTTTATTTTATTTATTGCAGTTATATTGCAGTTATATACACGTGACGATCTCTACATTATATAAAAAATCAACGTGAGTTTCAGACGTTTAGTTGTCCTTTTATAAATAAAATACACGAGAAAGGAGAAGGAAGGGAGAACACAAAAATATTATTTTCACTTCAGTTAAGTAGCTCAAACATGTAGGTTTTGCTGCCTGAAATCAGTGAGACAAAGTAACTTTTTAATTATTTTTTTCAGAAAGCCGCGAATATCTTTTTCAGCCTTGGGTTAATCATACAATTAAAACATTCACGCCATTAAAAAGAGAGAGAGAGACAAAGACCAGCCCTTTCGAAGTTCCAATTTTGAATTCGACCTCAAAGACAAACACATTCGGAATTTCATACTAACTAAAGAAATTTTTCGAAAAGATAATTATGTCTTTTAATGTAATTTATTGAATTTTTAACTTATTGTTGTATTTAAACGAAAATAAGTATTTAGTATCCCACGGCTCGCACCTCTGTCTTTTCGAAGTTATGTGCGTATTGTTGATTGCCGCCAACTTCAAACGGTGAAGGAAAACATCGTGAGGAAACCTACATGTCTGAGAGTTCTCAATGATCTTGAAGATGTGTGAAGTCTGCCAACCCGCACTTGGCCAGCGTGGCTGACTATGGCCTAATCCTTCTCACAATGAGAAGATGGCCCGTTCCCAGCAGTGGGACAGTTTGTACAAACAGGGCTGACAAAAAAAAAAAAAAAAAGTATTTACTACAAATAAAACTGATATTTAACCTGTAAATATTTATTATCTCCTAAAGTGTTCTCGTTGCTGAAATGAAAAGTTATGTGTGTTACACGAGAGCAAAGTTTTTTGCATCTCGTTCCTTTGAATCCCTCGCCACACTCAGGATTCAAAATCAGCATTCGTAGTAAAAAACGAGTTTGCTCTCTTGTTGCACAAATAACTATTTCTCGTGTTAGACAAATAACTGCAAAATCTATATTTTTTATATTTTTTTAAAGTACCTTGTTTACACTTATACACATTGTTTTTTGACTATTTTGCTATTCTAGATCAATAGGTGTGTGAATACCTTATTAGTATAAAAATTACTATTGTCAAAATAGGAATGTCTGAGGCAAATAAGCTGAGAAAATCGTAAGTATATTTTCATGTACATCTACCCCCATATCTTCATGTACAACTACGGAACCCTACATTGCGCGTGGCGCGACACGCACTTGGCCGCTTATTAAAATATATTTTAAAATCTTAATTTTTCTTTTTATTTTATTTTAATTCTAAGGTGTGACTGTGAAATTTATTTTAAGTGACTAATCTAAAATTGTAATAAATGTTTTTAAATTACTTTGGCTTATAAGTCTATTTCCACGTATTTTCTTGAAAAAAGATCTTGAAGACAAAGTAGGTACTTTTATTAACGACTCGGTTTTCATTTTGTAGTAAGAAAGTCTAAAAAAATACTCAAATTATTTTTCTGCTTCTCTTACGTAATAAATGAATGGCCCCATAACTCAGTTACGTTAGATACATGTAATAAATGTTACCAATTGTTGAATCATTTTTCGTTGGGCCCACGTCATATTGTGAAGTTCTTTTTGGGTAAACGGTATTTTGTATGCTCGTGCTCTGAAATCCATGTGTTTTAAATTCAGCCAATTTCTCTGTGCGTGCAGGTTGAGTTGTTCTGAAAGAAATAACACATACAGTCCTGTTTTTCTATGATCATAAAAGATTTTTTCCATGTAAGTCGCAGGCAGAAGTAATTAAATAATAAATATTTTTGATTAAATGATCGGCTAACTATGGAGAGGGCTATGCTCGGAGTCACTCTACGAGATCGAATCAGAAATAAAGAGATACGTAGACGTACGAAAGTCACCGATATTGAACCGTAGAACAAATTTTTCAGATCGATATTTACTAAGAATTTGAGCATTAAGGTCGTTGTCTCAAATTCCTCGCACTGCTTGCGAGGAATCCCAAGTCGCTATTTCAATATTTAATAGATCATATCATCTATTATTGGAATAATTATCACCTCAAATTTGCCTATTTTTGTGTGTGACTTTGACTTTGTGACTTTTTTTCTCATTCTTTGCAGTAAAGAAAAAAGTCACTTAGTGCTTTACTTTTTTAAATTAATTATCGGGATTGACAGGCAGTTTACCGAGAATGGCCAATAATGCATGCCTTGCGGATAGCTCTGTTAGTCAGCATCTAGCAAAAAAGGTACCTGATAGCGCTTCGGCCGCGTACGTAACTAGTTTCGAACGAAACATAATTATTCTTGGTACGATACTAGTGTCGATCGGAGAAGTTTTATACTAGGTACTTATTCTATTTCTAAAGCATATTAACAAATTATTATGACATATCATTAATTAACTTATTCAGATATCTACAATTTACTATGATAACTAATTCTAGCGTGGATTTTTTTACTTTTTTAATTTAAACTTACTGTGCTGTTTTGGTTCTAAATCTCCCTGTACTCTCCGTCTAACCCAATCTTGTATATTATTTAAAAGGAAAGCTTTTGGTAAATGAGGAATCATTAGTGGTGTATCTGATAAGTCAGATAAGAAAGTCTGCAATTATTAATGTAATTATATTAATATGGTAATAAGTATCATGGACGCAAGGAATATATGATTTTTACGATAGAGGCGTGTGCACTATGACTTCTTTATGACATATTCTATTGTTTCAAATGAGTATAATCGTTCAGAAACAACAAAGTTTTTGAAATTTTATTATTGCTTCGTTTAAAACGCGACCACCGCTTGGTTACCAGTAGGAGTGTGTGTGTGTGTGTGTGTATGTGTATGTGTGTGTGTGTGTGTGTGTGTGTGTGTGTGTGTGTGTGTGTGTGTGTGTGACAGAATACAGTAACGTATGTACTGATGTGTGATTAAGAGGGTGATTACGTCACGATCCCCATCGTTTTTCCATCATTTTTTTTCACAGGAATGGTTCGATTATCAATCACTTCACAAATCTGCATAATAAATAAAAATGTGCACAATCGCCATTCGTCTTAAGGATAGCTAAGTTAGATAGAAGCTAGTTCAAAAACGCCATAGACAAACCTTAAGCAGCTCTTTTACTTGCAAACCCTCTGCTGATACTTCAGGCATTGATGGTTCCGGCTAAAACACAAATGTGAAGTAAGTAGATAAAATATATTACGCGCGACGATCAGGACAGCAGCGGCACCTTCCCTGCCTTAATTTGAAACAGGCTTGTATTAACACTTATTAGTAGGTAGTAAGAGAGTAAAAACCGACCAAGTGCGAGTTGGAGTCGCGCACGAAGGGTTCAGTACCATTATCTATAAAAACAGCAAAAAAAAAAACATGGCATGCCCTTAAATATGAATTTTATTATTTATTTTTAAAGTGAATAATTTAACTCAATGTTCTGTGAATATTTCAAACGTCTACCTGTTGACGTTATCAATGTCGAGTAAAAACGAGCAAAAAAAAACCGCGTTTGCTGTATGGAAAGCCCCTAAATTTTTATTATTTTATTCTATTGTTTTGTATTTTTTGTTAAAGCGGCAACAGAAATACATCATCTGTGAAATTTCAACTGTTTTACTATCACGGTTCATGAGATACAGCCTGGTGACAGACGGACAGACAGCGGACTCTTAGTAATAAGGTCCCGTTTTACCCTTTGGGTACGGAACCCTAAAAATTAGTTTTCTCCTTTGGTTTGGACAAACGAGCGCTCAGCATTTATCTTCATCAGAAAATTATTTTCAATTACTCAGGTAACCTTGATCACCTATATGTATTATAAAATGGTTATTTAATTATTGACCGAGCGAGCGAAGCGTCTCTGCATCAACTGGCCAAATTTTCTTTCGTCTGTCAGTTTGTTTGTTTGTGAGTTTGTGAATTGTTTGTATCTTTGTACTCGCGTACAGGGCGTAATTTTGAACCAATTTTGATGAAACTTGGTGTATAGGTTCAATGGTTTTTATTTTTTTGTCGTCGGCGATTTTTGATAAGAGGGGTGTTTCCCATAAAAATGGGGGAAGTTTATAGCGGCGTTAATTACCAACCGATTTTAATGATATGTACATAAATAAAGTACACAAATATTACAACTTGTGGTAAAAATGAACAGAATTGGTCAAGTGGTTGTCGAGATATGACAACCAACTTCAGATTGCGTGTAACAGTGAGGGCGCGTGGATGTGCTTGATGCATTTTAGCGCTGAATAATTTTCTTGATTTTACGTTTATCCATTTATATAATTATTATTTGTTATTATAAGAATATACATTGTTTTATAATTAAGGGCATCTAATCATATCCTATATTTGTATTAAGTGTGTATTAAAATTAAATTGATATTTCAAGGTGCTTAAACTTTTGGAAAAAAAAACTGACCCTGAAATAACGTCTGTAAAATCACTTAAAATTGCGAAATCGGCCAAAATTTTATATACGGCCTCCTAAGCCAACTTTATGTAGGTATTATGTATAGATGATCCAAGGTGAGCAGCAAATAAGCTCTGTCGCGAGGTCTACTGTTCGTAGAACTACTAGTAATAAAAGTAGGTACATACTGTAGTTCCACGAGACTTTTCTGCACGCCGGACAGTATCTTTGATGAAATCTTCCATCGGGTCTATTTGATAGATTTTAGCTTTGTCAAACCAATATGGCCCTGTCTTTGATGGGGGATAGAAATATTTCTCAGCCGATGTGCCAGAGTGGTAATAATCGTATAAATGGTGACATTTACACTTAGATCCTTCTAAGTATTGCATTACAACATCATCCCTACAAATAAAAAGAATTAGAACAGAACTATCAATAGGTTTTAATGAAACGCACTCTTCTTTTATGTGGCATTAGCTACAAAATATGTATAGAGCAATATTATTCCGCGCATATTGTAAGTACTATCTATACAGAGAGTCTGTTCGGAAGAAACTGAAAACTGACTTCAAACTACTGTAGGCCCCTACAGTAGTTTGAAGTCAGTTTTCAGTTTATGCCCATAAATGTAAGTGTGAATGAATTGCATGTCAGCGGATTTTGAGTGCTAGAGTAAAGTATGTCATAGTGATACGTCAGTTGCTGCGAACTGGCAATATCAAGTACCTGTGTGACTGGTAGATTTAGTTATTTATGTCGTAGTTGAATAAAGTTTCACTAGTATATCCTTTGGCGCCAGTGCCAGTGACCCCAGTGCAGTTAGGAACCCCATACTTATTTAGGCCATTAGGTCAAGCGCATTTGATTAATAATAGATATGTGAGTGCAACGAGACAAATTACACTACTAAACTGACTTTAATTAAATTTCTGTAGGACCAATCTGAAAGACGTTATGGTCGAAGATGGACCACTCTTGATTATGAAATTCCTATTCACTCGTACATTGACGAGACCCAGGTGGTATTAATTCATTAGAAATCACAGAGTCTGAATTAAACTGCCACCGAATCATTTTAAAAATAATTACCTTCTTAGAACAAATATGTCTTACCACTTAGCTAAGCAATCGCATCCTTTACTACATCGTTCTTTGGTGTCTTTTGGATATTTCCAGTGTCCAAGAATATTAGTAACATACTTATCATCTCCAATGCCTATGATTCCACCGTTTATAGGAATGAATCCCGTAGGTAATATAGATACATCTAAAACATTATGAAAAAACTTTATCAGCGGCAGTAAGCGGCAAAGGTTAAGTTCCAAAAGTGGGCGGTTTACAATAAACGACACGATACCGATATCGTGATGATATTGACGGACATCTCATACACTTATTAGACACGCTTTCTCACTGACCGACAAGATATCGTGTAGTTATCCGTCATCGGTGCCCGGTCAACGTCATGACTAGACGAATTACCTACGCGATGGCAAAACTTCGCTTCGAATAGTGTCCGTACCCGAGGTCACCATCAAAATCATCATCAACGTCTCTGAATAGCATCCGTTTTTTTTTCAGTTGTGTACAGAATTCCGTACATTGCATTGTTAATTGCCACGGTTAGCAGTAGTCTGAATTTAATTTTAACCGTTCAAGAAATTTTGCATGCTGCACCTAATATCGAAAAATGTTACCCACCTTTTTAAGCATGGGATAGACCGATTTTGTTGTGTGAGATGCCTTCACGCACCGAATGAAAATTAAAGACTGCTTGAACGCTTGTGGTAGGTACGGCCACAGGTGCTCAATTTCTTAATCGCTCAAAAGAAATTCAAGTGTACTCAAAAGAATTTGTTTGACTTCCGAACAATATCAACAGTTGGATAGTTTTTTGTTGTTGTTGTTGATAGTGCTAAAATTCGAATGGTCGAGAGATCTAGTTGCGTTAGCGAGTTGCGAGCGATCTAATTCTTAAGTGTTGTTCGAAAAAAGTCTTATCCATAGGTAGGTAGGTATGCAATCATTTTCGAGCCATTCAAAAATCGAGCTTCCAATTCAATAAATGGGTGCAATTTTGATGTTCGTAAGTAAGTGCCTAACTATTAACTACTTCTTTTTATACTTACTCCCCAATATATATTGTGGATGATCATTAGGGTATGCAACTCCGGTAATTAGATACTGGCTGTTTTCAAATTTTGAACCGAATTTTGGTTTAGCCCGCAATTTCATCACTTTCAATTTTTCCATGTAGGCAGCCATTTTTGGATCTGTATTACCTGAATATCACAAAATAGAAAGCAATAAAATTATTGAATAAATATAGGAAGAACATATGCGAGGCAAAGAGGTGTAATTGTTTGGTATTATTGAATGTGATGGAGATTGAATTACTTCAAGTTTAATAGGTACTTAGATGTAAAATAAAAGTATCTACAGAACCTTATTCCATCCTCCCAATTTTACTAAAGGACTAACAGAAAGTCAAGTCTATAAGAGAAAAAAAAGTCAGTAAGAAAGTATGCGTAAAATCGCTGTAAAAGATTATAAATGCGCATTCTTTAGAAAATTTCTAGTAATACATTCCACATTCTTGTTGCGTACTGCACAAGAATGGAATTATTTGCCGCCATTTCTGTTTCCTGAGACCTACATTCTTGGAATTTTCCAGGCTAGAGTGAATAGATATCTTCTAGATCGACGAGCTCCATCCTCGGCCACACCGTCGCTTAACATCAGGCGAGTTGGTGGTCAATCGTAGATCTATCTTGTATATTTCTTGTTTTTTACCAACTGCGTTATTTAACCCTTTCAGACCTACGGTGCACAATTGAGGACATAAAGCATTTTGTTAATTATCTTACCAAAAACAAGTGTTATGTAACCAGATCCTAATGTAATCGCATGAGAACATTATGAGCTACGAAACTCGATACCACTAACGCCATCTTTTGCCGCGATTTCGTACTAGTTGACAACTTTTGAACCAGTAACCGGTGAATCTTAGAAGTGCGTAGGTGAGTGATTTACTTTATTTGAAAATAGTAAGATTTTTCCTAAGATAGGTATTAAAAAATATATATATCGATAAATTATGGTGTAAAGTTATAGATCAAGGTATTTTATGTGTAAAGATTTTGTTATTTGTACACTAAAACGTGAATATTCGTAATGTCTACAAATGTGGACGTGCGGTTTCAAGTGGATATATTTTTCGTAACGTTCAATAACGGTTTTATTTGAACAAAATAAACTTTTTCTTTTATGCACATTCATTTAAATTTAATTTTATTTAAATTAAAACGAAATAAATAAATCTGATATATTTTTTCAGATAATCTTTTTAAATAATATGTTCTCAAGAAATGCCTTGAAGCTTCTGCAAGATGGAAATCTTTCGGACTTGGAGCTGTCTTCAGATGATGAGGATGTGGGCTGTACTAACCAAGCTCAAGATACAAGATATGTCCGCTTGGGTGCCGATGTCATAAGTCAGAATCAGAGGGAGTACGTTCCACTTGACTTATCGGACGGAAATGAAGACGAGAGCGAGGACGAAGAAAGATTGCCTATTGATTTCGAGCCAGTTTTGGAGGAACCAGGAGCAGATATGGATATCGAGGAGGAGGAATCCACATCGAATGGTGAGACATTTGACTATCTCACACCTAAACAGAATATAAAGTGGAGGCACCGGAAAATTGAAAATACAATATCAACTGATTTGATAATGATTTGCTAGGAATACCGAAATCAAAACGATTCACTCTTCTTCATTTTCGACGGCGGCTAGCTGATAGTCTAGTTTTCCGCAATAAAATATCAGTCGCGAAAAGAGGCCGACCAAATAGTAGCAGCCCTTTGCCGACAATTATTCCGAAAAGACCGGGAGAATTGCGTCCACCCAGTGATATAGCTCGAGATGGTGTTGGTCATTTTCCTGCTCATGATGATGGGACTGGAACACGTTGCAAGTTACCGGGGTGTAAAGGAAAATCTCGAATAAAGTGTATAAAGTGCAAAGTGCATTTATGTCTGACAAAAGACAAAAACTGTTTCTTACGTTTCCATACATAAATAGGTACCTAAAGTAACTGAAGTTCCTAAGTAAAGTTCCTCAATTTATAAGTTTGATTTTTAGAAGATATTGTTTGTTTTTATTTTTAGCAGTTTTATTTTTGTTTCTTAGAATTTAAGAGTTTAAATTTCATATTTTTATAATAAAAACATTTCAATACAGACAATTTTTAATTTTATTGAAAAATCTCCCATACTTTGCATATACTACTTGAGCCATACCACTTGGTCCGAATGTCCGCATTTGAGCACATAAAGAAAATATAAATTTTCTCGAAAAATGAACAACAAATAATTTTTATTTTATTTTTTCCAAGCTTAATTGTTGGTAATTTCATTCGAAAAAAATCGGCATTAATGTATTCTAAAAAATAATAATTCAGGTCTGAAAGGGTTAAAGTTATCGTGTAAAATTCACCGCACTTTCTGTTATTTTCTTTAGTTAAAGCAGTATATGTGGACGCCTGCGATACAGGTTTCATACCTAGTGCAGGGTTCACAATAAGAACATCTCTGTGTGAACCTGGTCACCAATTTGTCTTAAAATTACTAAATACTTGTACTGTTTTTCTGTATCTTTTGGTCGATAATAAACTATTTGTATTTGTATACAAATACAAATAGAACACCAGAAATAGAAAACCAGACAAGTGCGAGTTGGACTCGCCCACCGAGGGTTCCGTACAAACTAAATACAAGGGGGAAATAAAATATATTTTTATATTTTCCTTCATAAACCGAACAATATGCATCGTAAAAATATTTAAAAACCTATTTTAATTAACCTACCTGTTTAATTTTTTTTAACCTACTAATGAAGCTATTTCATAAGATACACTACATGATACGGTTAAAGAATTTCTGGACCCTCATTTCTTGCATAAAGACACAATTTTTTGGGATTAAAATTATAAATATCCAGTTTTCGGATTTTTTCCTATGTGTACTCTAATACAATGCTTCTTGCCAAATTTCATAGTTCTAGGTCAACGGGAAGTACCCCATAGGTTTTGATTCCCTTGCGAGTGTTGAAATGTTCGTTTTTTACGACATATTAGGCTGTAACTTTTTTTTACGAAAACTGAGAAATTTGATTTTTCTTTCTGAAGCAAGAGACTATGGATCTGCGTATATGGTTTTAATTTAAACATGATTCCTTTATGCGTTCCCGAGATAAAGTTCTTGACATCCGGACGGACGGACAGACGGACAACAAAGTGATCCTATAAGGGTTCCGTTTTTTCCTTTTGAGGTACGGAACCCTAAAAACAAGTATCTATATTAAAAAAAACTTTTAATAAACAAGTTTTTATTATGTTCTTGTTAAGAATAAAGTACTCGCCAAGACGAATCAAACGAGCGAGAACAAAACTCGATGGGGTACCGTTGCCTCGATTCATTACAGAGTTCCTATGACCACATGCCAGCTCCATCATCAGACCCTGGTTACCATTGAAAAGCAAACTACTCGTCAAGACGATTCAAATGAGCCCAAACTCGATGAGGTTGTGTCGTTTCATTGCAAAGTTAATTTGGCCACCTTCCAGCTCCATCATCAGATCAGCACCATGTCATCATAATATTGCATTGTCACGCGATTTACACATGTATCCAAAATTTCAGCTCAATCGGTAACCGGGAAGTGGGTCAAATTTAATTTGCGAGCATTTGATGACAAACATCGGCACAGGTAACTAAATAAAAGCTTTTAAAAAATACAAATACACTCTACTACATACACACTCGAAAAACATAACCCTGGTTCTTACGCAGTCTGGTAAAAATACCTGAAAAATATTTCATATCCCTTATTACTAGGTGAGAGGGAATTTGGCACTTACGTAACGTACTAGGTGGTTCCCAAAACTTGTAATTACAAACCCTTTCCTTTTGTGCGGCTTTTCTGTTTCTTTCTCTTCGTTTTTCCAGCTATAAAAAACGAATTATTAAGATGTGTCACTATAATCTTAAATAATATAATTGTGTAAAATGTAACGAAACTAAGGGACCGGGCATTTGTTTACACTTTACGTTAAAGAGTTTTTGTTGGGTTTGGGTCGTTCTACGTTAAGAAGTACGAGTACTTCCGATGGCAACGCTTTTTCATCTTTGTTGCGGGTTGTATCTCGCACATAATATATACTGAATCTTAGCCTTATTTTTAGAGACCGACCGACATTAAGAATACACCGACATGGACATGGTCCAACGATAAGACATAGTCGACCCCCTCGCCCCTAAATCGTCTTACGTAATAAATGAATGGCCCATAGTAAGATAGGGATTAAAATACTTACAAAACCCATATCTTTGCCTAATCTTTCAAAGCTCTGAAATAAAATAAAAGATCCAATAAGTAGGTAGTGTATACATGTATACACATATATGACTATACTGTAATACATCACAGCAAATAAACGTTTGTTTAATATAGTGAAAAACAAAACGCCAAATACATTTACAAATATAATTACTTCATCACTTTTCAATTTGAGCCTATATTGTAATGGTGGAGGTTTTTTTGGTGTTTCCTCGGTATCATCTTCATGGGAGACGAGCGGTGCTTGCATTTTCTGGAGATATGATCCGTAACGACATTTCGGTTCAGAATAAGTTTTCTTTTCTGAAAATTATTCAAGTTTTATCGAATAGTACTTAAGTATTAAATTTTTAAGAACCTGCACTTTTAATTGCAGATAATGCATAAAAAGTATTGTTTAATAATTATAGTTTAAATAACTGAATCCACCGACTTCTCATGGATGCCATTGTAGAACTGGACCAAATTGAAATGGGACCACACGATTTAATCTATTTTTGTTTATTTGAATAATCACCGCGAAAACATTATAACTTACTTGGTGGAGGTTCAGGTCTTTTTGGCGCCTCTTGTCTTAATAATTCCTTCATAGATTTAATGCATTCGTCTAAATCGATGAACACTATGCTCGACAACATTATAGTCGCATTCATGTCGTAAGCTAGAATCATAACAGTAGGGGTATTCAAAACTCATTCGAAATCTATATCTCCATCTCTGTCATTTCCATAGAGAATGAGACTGAGATATAGATTCCGAATCCAAATGAGTTCTGAATACCCAGCCAGGTATCTATCTATTTTATTATAAGATAAGGGACCACTCTGAGATATTACCTACCAAACAAAAAAAGCACCATCAAAATCAATTCATAGTTGGCGAAGTAATCAAACAAACAAACATACAAAAAAAAAAAAACATTCGAATTGCGAACCTCCTTCTTTTAGGAAGTCTGTTAAAAATAACTCACATCCGCGAAGCTCGTTAGGCGACTGTTTGTATACTGCTTTATAAAGCTCCCACATAAATACTCCAGGGTCTTCAACCGAATGTTTTATCGTTTCCATCAACAAAGCTTTTGGGAATTTCAGCGTGATACCCAGCTCAGACAGTGCTCTGCGAGTACGTTTTGGCAAATCTTCCAACAAATCTTGGTGAATGTCAATTGCGAGCTTTTCCAAGACCTTTCGTTGGCTGTCAGAGAGTTCACAATACCAAGGTGGTCCAACTTCTCTGTGTAACTTCTTTTCAATACGTTTTGCTGAATAAAGAAAACATATTACAAGCATTTTATAGTTATATAAGTAAGATATAATTATTATACTTTAAACAAGTATAAGTTTATAAAACTCAAAAACCCCGGCAAGAAAAAAACGGCTGAACCGATTTTTATATAACTTTCACAGTTAAAACACTTGATGAAATCCTGAACACATCTACCTGTGCCAAAGAATGATGCTTATTCTGGCTTGACGTCATATAGAGGTGTCTATAAATGTAGTAGTGTATGAAACATTATATTTGTAATTATGGAGTTTATATAGCGCTAATAAACTCGTGAGTAAAATGGCTGTGACTTACGGACAGACCGGCAGACAGAGAATTTATAAGGGCTCCTCGTAGTTACTACGGAACGCTAAAAAGTTGTCTAAAGTGAATAAATGACACCAATTTAATATTTACCAAAGACGATTTATACGAAACATTTCTTTGGTACCTATTACCAACATATGTAATCCTGTAGTGCCATTCACAACGAATACCTACAGCGTACAACGTATCAGAAACAACCAACCGGTCTTTCTGGAAATCCATGGGGGAGGCCTATTTCCAGCAGTGGACTTCTTGTGGCTGAGTATAGCTGAATAACCAATAAATACTTACATTGACGGAATTTGTAAAACTTTAAATCTTTTAGAAACCTTAACCATATCCCCACTACTTCATTGTACGGTTTATTTCCTTTTTCTTCTAATTCTTTCATTTCTCTTTCTAACAAAACCCATATTGGGTCTTTTCTGTCGTCATAAATTTTCTGAAAATTTAACAGTAAAAAAAGTAATGTTATGATACCTATACTTAATAGTAGGGGAGCCCAAGAGGGGATTTTGCGCGTTACTCAAGCGCGTCAGAAAATCATATGGGGAGAATGCTTGCACCCTGTAATGTACCCCTACCATATATGAACCCTTAATATGGGGGGGTTCGTTGAGGGCAGCCCGTCAGATTAGTAAAAAAAAACGATCCTCAGAAAAACTCGAGCGCGTCAGATTAAGATAAGGCTTAAGTTAAGTACATCCAGGAAAGTGTATATTTCATTAATCTGACAATTTGAGCGTGGCGTATGGAAATAAACGAGTCACAAAGTTGTAAAAAAAACGTCATCTCGAAATACTCGAGCGCGATTAATTTTTATTTTTTTATTTTGAAGGAAATCCTATCAGGATTACGAAAAACATATAATCTGACGTTTTTCGTGGGGTGATGTACCTAAAACCATCGATAAAGGATGAAGCGTACAGATGCTGAGAACTGTGTATTCCCCACTCCGCACCTCTCTTGCCTTCTCATTCTTTCTTTATCTCTCACCCTCTCGCACCGTCTCCACACTGTTACAATACATATACACAAAGTTACAATAGATCCGCAAGAGTCGCAGTGACGGAGAGGCTCATGGCTTCCGTCACCTTCCGTCTCCACACTGCCGTCTAAAGAGAATATAACTGTACTTAAGAGCGTGATCACAATGGGATCTTCCATAGGAAAATAAAAATTTAAAAACCGGACAAGTGCGAGTCAGACTCGCCCACCGAGGGTTCCGTACAAACTAAATAAAAGGGGGAAATCATATTTTTTTTTCCTTCATAAACCGAAAAATATACAACTTAAAAATATTTAACACATTCCTTGCTTACCACTCGGATCCGAGTGAGGCGGGGCTATAGTAGCGGCTTACATACCCCTTTGGGTATGTTTTGGTTTGGTTTTTGGGTTTCACCCTATGGTGAAACGGGACCCTATTACTGTGACTTCGCTGTCTGTTCGTCCGTCCGTCTGTCACCAGGCTGTATCTCATGAACCGTGATAGTTAGAGAGTTGAAATTTTCAAAGATGATGTATTTCTGTTGCCGCTTGTAGCCACATAGTTTAGTGTTCGTGATGCGTGATTATATGTAGATAATAAGAGTATGACTGATATATATAGGAGGCCTCTAGCACGTAGTACTTAGTATATAAGCTTAGTTATTTGATTCAATAAATTAGACCGATACCATCATGTGTCTCATTAACACCAACCCTCCAGCCTCCGGCATATTGGTGACCCCGACGTGATCTTCACCGGCCAATGGGGTCTCCGGGATATTGGTGACACCGCATTCATCTTTACCGACCAATGGGGTCCCGGCATATTGGTGACCCCGCGTTCATCACAGCACCAAAGTTTGGGGTCCCGGCACATTGGAGACCCCGCGTTACCAACCTACGAGGGTTTCGCCCGATATCAGTGTCTGCAGTGATCGGGTTTCAGGGTTTTGGCAAATTAGTGACCCCGATTGTCAAGTGAATACGGAAAGAAGGCGTTCAGCATGACTTCATCGCCGTGCAAATCAAGCTGCAGTTATGGATCTTTGGAGATGGCAGCGAGTTCGCCTCCACTTTATACCGCATTCCGGAGTTCTGGAGGGACCAATCTTAACTATGGTTCAAGCAACTGGAGGAAATTTTAGCACCACAGAAGCAAGGAGTATGTAATTGACTATTATGAAGAAACAGAGCAGAAACTAATCGAAGCACAGACTAGTTCGTTTTTCACCCGTCAAATCGTCTCATTATTACCTACCGAAAAAGAGGTATGAGATTTTTGATTGATACGGGATATTTTATATTATGAACCTTCATTGTTGACGATGGTAAGCAACCATTTATCGAAGCAGATTTTTTGGAGCGTTATGAGTTATTTGTAGAATATAGCTGGTCGGAAAATTATTGACAAAGTAACGGAGCGTACAATGCCCGTAATTTTGAGCAAATCGACGCAGCCACAACTTTCTACGTACTCCGTATTTGTCTATATAAGTTAACGAGGAAGAGGATTACCTACAGACATTTTTGAAACGATTTTCAACCGCCTTTATGAGAATGGGATAAATATTAATCTTGAAATGAGAGTTCTTCAAGAGCGAAATGGATTTCTTAGGTTATCTTAGAACGAGCCAAGGAATACGCCAATTGGATTTTATCTCGCAATATTGTACTAATATTCAACATTCAACACGTTAGTGGACGTGACAACGACATGCCTTCACCGATTAATTATGCACATTCAGCAAGATGTCGACACACACAACACAGCAAGATGCGTACAACGATCAAGAAATGCGACTTCGTGACAATTGGAATTTAAGATTTGAAAACGTCAAGCTTCCTGATTTAACTGAAGCATTAGCTGCGACACGTCTACAGGGAAATATCGTCTTTATTCACCGAAAAAGTGTTAAGGACAAGTTTTTGACGCCATTCAAGGGCTAATTGTGATTGTTTATTAAATGTTACGAAATGTGCCAGTTAGACAAGCACAAACAGACGACACTAACTGGGGCATCGAGTGCATCGACCAGCCGGTACATATGAGTTTGTCAGCATTATTTCTACTGAGCCGGCAAGGTTACCGTGTTTCTAGGTCATTAGCTTATTGTGTGATTGCAATTTATTTTATTATCTTTTTTTTCTTTTTTAAAGGGGGAGTAATGTAGCCACATAGTTTAGTGTTCGTGATGCGTGATTATATGTAGATAATAAGAGTATGACTGATATAGATAGGAGGCCTCTAGCACGTAGTACTTAGTATATAAGCTTAGTTATTTGATTCAATAAATTAGACCGATACCATCATGTGTCTCATTAACACCAACCCTCCTGCCTTCGGCATACCGCTATAACAACAAATACTAAAAAACAGAATAAAATAAATATTTAAGTGGCTCCCATACAGCAAACGTGATTTTTTTGCTCGATATTGATAGCCGCAACAGGTAGACGCTTTAAATATTCACAGAATATTGAGTTATATTATTCACTTTAAAAATAAATAATTAAATTAAAATAAAATTATTTTTTAAGCGGGGCTCTCATACAACAGACATGATTTTTTTGCCGTTTTTATAGATAATGGCACGGAACCCTTCGTGCGCGAATATGACTCGCACTTGGCCGGGTTTTTTTACTAAAAACAAGTACATATATATTATGTACATATTGCTTTTATTACATTCAGTAACAAAAAGAAGAAACTTTTTTTTTTATTGTCAGATTAGCGTTAGCGATACCCCTCCATATAATTGTCAGATTAGCATTTGAATTATCAGTTGAACCCTCTGTATAAAAATCTGACACGCTCGAGTATGTCAAGGTAAATTATTTTTTTACATTTTCAAAAATCTGTCATGACTTGTGGTCACGTCCAAAACGTCAGTCATTTAAATAGGACTCTTTTTATCCTATGGACAACTGCAACATCAGTTGCAAGCCGCTTCCAACTGGTGAGGCCTATATTCAGCAGATGATTTTTTGTGGCTGAGATGATTTTAACCTCAGGATGTAGGTAATATTGACAAGTATAATTATAGAAAAAGACAAAATAGAAGGCACGTTAAAAGAAAAAAAAAACGACTGCAAAAAAGCAGTTTTTGCACATAGAGAGGTTATTTGTCTCTATGTTTTTGCAGTATAACTTACGATTTCGTTACGCTTGATATCACACGCTGTTGAGTTTACGTTTTCTGGGTCCTATGTAATAGGGCGAATTCTGTGGTTTTTTGTTATGAAGTATGCGTAAAATCGCTGTCAAAGATTACAAATGCGCATTATGTAGAATAATTTTAGTAAAATCACTTGTTTATTTCAAAAAGAAGTTCGTAAGAAGATACGAAAAATATTTATTTTTTATATTTTTGCGATAGATAGCTAGGAGGTAGTATATATATATTAGTTCAAAAAAATATACCTAGCCTATGACACTATATTATTACTATATTTATTTATTTACGCAGTCGGATAAAAGTATATGTACGCATAAGTGATTTTCGTACTTACGCGTGTATGTTTTTGTGAGAAAGTATGCGTAAAGCTGCTGTAAGTTTTTAATTTAATCGAATGAGCATTCTTTAGAATAGTTTAAGTATTTGATACGAAAGAGATCGTTGGCTGTTACGTATGATTTTATTTTTGCGCGAGTTGTATTATTATTACAAACAATATTGTCTATGCTATGACACTCAGGGAGTGAAGAAGATTTTTCTGGCCTCGCACATCAAAATTGATTAAGCCGTTTAAGCTATAGGAGGAAATTATAGATAATTTAGAAATATACCTACTACATACATATACCAACCATTTATATTATGTGCTAACACATTACATTAAATTTATTTATTTATTGCACATTGTACAGTTCTTTAACACATAGATTACATACACACAAACATACAAACAGATCCAAATACATACAAACACTGGTAAAACATAATTCTCCTCCTTGCACTATCAGGTAAAAATCCTATGTAATAATAGTCACAAAGTCTGACACAGAAGAAGCTACTTTAAAAAAATGCTCAAAAAGAATGTAACACTACAATTTTAGTATATTGACAATGATGATTAATATTTTTATTTACATTGACCAGCACAAATTCTATTAAGAGCTTCTAGTTTTTGATGATCAGGATGATTTATTTTTACCTTTTTCGCTAGAAATTCTTGAACAGTTGGCATCAAAAATTTTTTACTACTCATTTTGATTAATTTATATTACATTTAATTTTGAAAATTGAAAAATAATTATCTCACTTAAATTTTATTCCATACTCTGTAAAATTGTATACAAAACTGTCAATTTTTTCTGTCTGTAATTTTCTTTTTCATTTTTAATTTCTTGGATAATTACTTAAGAGTATTTAATGCTAGATTTCTTTGTATGGAAATCAGCAAAAAGTTACAGCCAAAATATAAATAATATGCTGTAACCACACCTGCGTGATCAACAAGGCTAGGTATGAAATTTAGTAAAAATTATTATAAGTGGCAACTCCATTCATGTCATGAAAAAAAAATTCTGATCTGCTACATTTCTAAACTATTAGATCAGTTAATTATATTTTCTTTGTATTAGACTAAGAAATTTATGATTAGTGATTACCTTAAAGACTATATCCCTTCTTAAAACTTTCAATAAAAACTAATTTGAACATTCCATGATTACAATTTTTCAGGATATAACAACAATAAATGTGTAAAGCATTTTAAGCATTCTTGGATTGGTCCTGAAACAATGATTATTCAGTATGTTTTCTCTCACTCTATGGCAAATCACTATCGAATCCTAACATTATACATGTCTCAACTCAGTCATAGCAAATTTATTCTACTGTGAGATGACCAGGAATCTATTTTTAAGCCATTATATCACAAAAGGTTAATAAATATAAGGAAGAACACAACTCAAATTTTCTCATATGTATTTTTCTAATACATTACTTTTAAATTATAAAACATAATAATATCAATCATAATTGGAGATTTTTAGTTTTTTCCAACACTTCTTTGTAAGGTGGGTTGATTGGACTCTGTACTGGTTCTTTATATTCATAAGATGTCTGTCCATCTAATAATAATGGATATGAAGTATCTGAATCATAGGCGCTCAAATCTCCACATGCATTGAAAGGTACAATAAATCTATTAACTCCAGTAAATTCATTAAAATCACAGTATTTATGGTCTAGCAAGGGATTCACCATATTAGGAATATAACCATCAGGAGGCTGATAATTCTGACACACCACAAATGCTTCAATGCTCGAATTTCTTGAACTCCTTGGTTTAGACACAGATACAAATTCAAAGAATTGCTTCAGTTGTGCATATAGAAGAGATACATCTTTGCCTCTAAATATTTTAGCGACAAAGACTCCCTTATTTTTCAAAACATGTGTGGTAATGTTTAATGCTGCAAGTAGTAATTGAGACTGCACATATTCATCAATGTCATGTAGGCCAGTTACATCTGGAGCTCCATCGCATACAACGAGATCAGCTTTCAGTCCTTCAAACTCCTTTATTATAGCATTGGCTGTAGAAACTTTTGTGATATCTCCTTGTATTTGTATAACACCGGGCAGTGCAGCCATGGCCTGCAGGTCAACAGCGACTATTTTCACATCATCCACGTTTTGAGTGTTTTGCCGCAACCTCTTAGTCAGAACTTGGCTCCAGCTGCCAGGAGCCGCACACAGGTCTACTGCCCGTGTAACGCCATCGAAGATATTGTATTCTTCGTTAATTTGCAACAGCTTAAAAGCACTTCTCGCTCGCCATCCTTCTTCTTTAGCTAACCTATAGTAGATATCGCGTTTATCTTTAGATGTTTTACCCATCTAGGATAAGTGTAATAGCAAAGAGAACAAAAAAACTTTCCTCTTGTGAAACAGAATACAATAACCCTACAGTAACTTGTAAGGCAAAGGCAATAACTAGTATAACTACCAAAGGATATTACTGTCAACTTTGACTCTGCGTTAAACTTTGGACATAACCTGGTTTAAAGATTCTTTATTTTTTGATGAAAAAAAAATGATGTTTTTTTTCTAGACCGTGTTTTTTTTCTTAGGTATTGAATCTCTAATATCTAAGGCTGTTATAGTTTATTATGATTGTTTTTTGAGTTTGTATTAAGCGCAATCTTAAGTTTTAAAATTATTATAGTTTATATAACATTATTATAGGTTCATAAGAACAAAAATTGTTGAAAATATTGCCAAAATTCGGAACAGAACAGTCGAGGTTGCGCGTGGGAAATCCCGGTTTCTGGTTTCTGGAGGTTGTAGATTCACAGCCTTCTTACAAAACTTTAACTAAGGGCCCACAGTGGAAATATAAGGCGTATGCCTGGTATTATAAAGAAATACACGGAGTCATGTAAATAAGATATTATTTTAACTTTTTCACAACAGACAGTACATTTTTCACTCTAGACAAAAGATACAAGACATGACATAAATAGAATCAATTTAATCTACATACTTTGAAAAAACCAGCCAGTATCAATTTACAAATGTATTAAAAAAGATACTCAAACTCTTTTCAACAGTTTCCCGTTGTTTGGTTTGATCGTCGCTATTCATAAATACTCGTACTTCACTTACACACACTTGCAAGACTACTTTATTATCTAAAGTGACCATCAGATTTCTCACCCTTCCAACTATATCAGCAGCAGTTGAGAGAACATTTAGTACTTACAGTGGTGTACATTTAAAAAAACGCAATAGACTGACAAAAATGACAGGGCTAGCAAAATGGTATATACCTATTGCTCACAATTTAAAATTGCAGTCTGTCCTACAATACAAGAACCAGCAGAGAAAGACGAGAACCTAGAAGAAACTGAGGCAGAAGAATCGGAAAATTCCGATACAGATTGTAGTAGTAGTAGTGCTGATGAAAGTTATACCGTTATGTTAATGTAAGACTTAAAAATAAAACAATAATTATTAATTTTGTGTTTCAGAAAAAAAAAAAATATATATAAAAAACACAACGGCCAAGTTTTTTTTTCATGTTCTTTTTCACATTAAAAAAAAAACATTTTGTTTTTTTTTTCAATTTGCAACAAAAAAGAGAAAAAAATCATTCCTACTTTACGTGTAGAAAAATTACGAGGGTACCTCCCTTGTAATTACTCTATTCCCATAGAAAGTGTTTTCAAGATATATTTTAATTACGCCGATAAAGTAGTAAAATTTATTTTAGCACTTGATAACGAGGCCCTAGAAATGTAAAAAGTGTTAAAGTGAAGCAATGTCAGCGCAGTGGGTTGTGCATTCAACTTTTATATTCGAAAGCACCTTTTGAAAAATAAACTAATCTTCCGTATAGTAAAAATATCATTAGGAAACTGAATTATGGTGTTTGAGTATTAGTTTAACGATGCCATGACTATCAATCACCTACTTGAGAGCCAGTTCTTATTCCGTGTTATGTATGCTTATCATCTTCGACCACATTATATTGCTTAAAACATCTCTGTCAGACATAGAAGTGAAATAACTCACATTATTAATGAATTTTTAGGTGTATAATTAACTGAAACTCCATTGTCAATGTTACCCACAATTAAAGAAAATACGTTGACTTTTTGTTTACAATATTTTTACGTACTAAAACTAAATAAGACCAAGAAATATTGTTTAAAACGGTAAGATAGATCAATGTAATATCGATATTAAATAAAACTCATGGGATTTAAACAAGTTTTGTATAATTAAATACATTTTTCAGTTTAAAACTTCCATCACATTTGTCAACTTTATGCATAAATTAACATTCATAATGTTTGGTGACTACAACTCACGCATTCATCAATCAATTTAATTACTCATCTTTTGGTAAAAAAAATCAAGAATCTTTAAACCAGGCTATGTCCAAAGTTTAACGCAAAGTCAAAGTTACCCACTTTGACAGTAGAGCTGGGTCGTTTTGAGTTTTACGAAAAACGAAACGAAACGTTTTTTTTATAGAAAAAAGCGTTTTTAGAAACGGTTGTAAAAAAAACGTTTTTTTTTTAAATATTATAAAACGTATATAATTAAACTCTAGACACGTATAAACTCGACAAATGGCAAATGTGGAAGCATGATGCCAACATCAAGGGAAAAAAAACTCTAGACAATCAGCCGTATGACGCGATGAGACTTTTTTGCTTGATGTTGGCATCATGCTTGCACATTTTATAATTGTTAGTCTAATTATTAAACCTAGAATCCTAATACTTGACACTGGCAAATGCTTTAATGCGGGTCCAATAAAAAAAAAGAAGAAGGATGCATCCTTCTTCTTTTTTTTGTATTGGTTTTATATTACTGTAAAAAGCGTTTCTTGGTTGCTTTAAACGGTAACACAAAACGGCCAAACGGTTGTAAATAAAACGTTTTTTTTCTTATTTCAGACAATATTAGTCTTTAAGTTGTTATGTTAAAGAATATTTTGCCTTGTAACGGTAACACAAAACGGCCAAACGGTTGTAAATAAAACGTTTTTTTTCTTATTTCAGACAATATTAGTCTTTAAGTTGTTATGTTAAAGAATATTTTGCCTTGTATCATTATGTGGTTAGAAAATAACTGGTTTCTAATTTCAATCAATAATAGACTTTATTGAGTTGAGATAGAGAACTTTCTAACTTGGGCCAAAATGTAGTTACAAAAAACGAGTTTACTATTCAATCAAAAATAGACCTTAAGCAATAGAGATAGAACATTATGGCTCATAAAGTGGATACGTTTTCGTTTTTCTCGTTTCGTTATTTTTGCTGCACTCAGCAGTCGCGCGACGCGAGTTCGTTCGTTCGTTTTTTTTGTAACTGGTTGTGTCATATCGGCATAAGCGTTTGTTCGTTTTTCGTAGAGTAACTAGTTTTTAAAACCGTTATAGGAAAAAACGCCCAGCACTATTTGACAGTACCTATTTTTTAGATAGAAAATCACAACAACCTTGTTTTGAGGGTCTTTTTTTTATTGTATGTGGAATTTTTGGACCCGCTTAAAGCATTTGCCAGTGTCAAGTATTAAGATTTCTTCAAGTTTCTTGAATAAAACCAGTCTTCTAATCACAATCAAGTCACCTTTACAGTCTTTTTCAAATTCGGGTTGTGATTCAGCTAAGTGGTGGCGACTTTACTGGAAGCTTCTAGTTAGCTTGGAGTTTTGCCAACAACGTGAAAAGACACGTTTCATCGCATTACTTCACTTGTCCACACTCACGCCCCCATTTTTATAGCATAAAGTTCAATGTTACACAAGTTTATGACAATACAGAGGCTCTGTATTGTCCTTTCTTAAATTGGATTTGAACCCGCTTAGAGCATTTGCCAAGTATTAAGATTTCTTTAAGTTTCTTGAATAAAACAAGTAAAAATCACAATCTAAGTCGCACAACATTTTAAAATTCTAGTAGTTCGAGTACTACTTTAGTAAAGTAATGGTGACTTTTACTGGAAGCTTCTATGGAGTTTTACCGACAACATGAAAATACACGTTTTGCGCTTTATTATTTATTTGTGCATATACACTACACACGTACTTTGGTGCTTATTTCTAAACCACAATTAAATTACACATTTGTGTACACCGTTAATTGGGGCGTAGCATATATTATTATGGTAAAATACTTGACTACGTAGGTAAGTATTTATACAGTCTTATATTAGAATTATTATTTATACCGTAAGTATCACAAACATCGTAGACATTGATTATATTTTGTGCATTTGAGATCTGTTGAATTAATTTAATTACACTTGCCTATCAACTAGGGTACATGATGAAAAACTTAATGATTAAAGAACTATTTTTATAGCATTAATATCAAAACATCATAAGTTTAGGAAAATAAAACGATATGTTACCATGACATTCCCGCCAAAACTCTCGTTGAGTACTGTCAACGTAGTGATTTTGAATCTGCGTCAAACCAAATGTAAATAGGGCGAATTCTGTGCGTCAAACATTGTACGTGGCCTCTTTAGAAGATTCTCGATTAATTTCTCAAGAGATTATTAGTCATAACGACTGTAAATTAAATGATCAAGTAATTTGACTAATAGTATGTTGGGGAAAAAATCGTTAACTTTCTAAAAAGGCCACGTAAAATGTTTGACGGAGTGTCAAAGTCAAAATTAACCACTTTGTATCCACGTACCAGTACCCACGTTGACTGTACTTTTTTTAGTTAGATTTGTACCCGCTTAAAGCATTTGCTAGCGTCAAGTATTAGGATTTCTTAAAGTTTCTTGAATAAATCAACAACATGTTTCCATGACGTTCTCGCCAAAATTCTAATTGACTGTACCTACTACTTGTTTCTTTTTTGTATAGTATTGAAATATTTTCAAGTTTCTTGAATAATACAAGTTATAAAGTGTTCTATTCTAGCCACAGTTTAAGTCACGTAAACAGTGACGTTTTCAAAGAGTATTGCCTCAGTAAAGTGATGGCGACTTTACTAGAAGATTATAATGGAGTTTTACCGACAACGTAAAATGACATGTTCACTACTTATATCATTTGCCCACACTCACGCTTTTGATCGAACACTTAAAGAATAAAACACCACCATTTTTCGCTAAAATAACAGAAAATAAAATATATGAACGACATGTTTTTATGACGTTCCCGTATTTTGAACGGACTATAGTGTCGGAGCAACTGCCCAGACCCGTCTCTCAAAATGATTTCACAGGACTACTTCCCACAACACGACTAGGTCCTCTCACGGGCGGACTCAGTCCAGTGGGTGGTAACCAACCACGGCCGAAGCTTCTCACTAAATTTTTGCCGTCTGATTTGCACCACCCAGAGACTGCATGCAAGGTTTCCGTATATCTAAGTTACTTTATGATGTAAGGAATCAGTGTTAACGGGTATTCTCCCACAAACTACTAGAGGATACTATTATTCTCCTACAGGCGCGGGCAGTTCAGCCCCCAAAATTAAATTAGCAACTTATGAATTTTTCGCTACCTAAACGTTTCTAATTCGGTTCTCCCATTATTTTTAAATCTAAACTTGTCCTCTTTATGCTGCGCCACAATCATATTTTTTTATGACATTACTCAATGAAAATGTGTATCAAAATCATTGTACCTAAAATAACTTTGCGAAAAATTCTTATTCAGTCAAGAAGTAAAGCACATTTTTGTTCGTTCTGTAAACACGATATCCAAATGATTAAAGCCAGTCCAACTCTTAACTCTTTTTAGCATCTCAAACTCGTTTTTTTTTACTGGCCACTTTTTCCAATACGTGGCATAGGCATTGAAGACCTTCCACGTTCGCCGCCATTTTGACATCCAGCGAATTGTAAAGAATTTATTTCAGTGTAGCGTTTTTTCTTGATTAAATAGTTAATTGCTACGGAAAATGTAAGTGTGCTTCGTAAAAGTTACTCTTTAGTGTTTTAAATCAGCTGACGTGTTGCAATGAAGTTGTATTTACGTCTAAACTACATATTTATCCGAGGGTGGTGACCGCTCCATAGACCAACAGCGGTGTATGTCGTTAATCGTTGTTAGAAATCGGTAATCGCAGCTCAAACTCTAACAGAAGAAAGTGTGGGATTTTCTGAATCTGTTTTATAATTCTTGCTATTTTCTAAACGTATGAATTAGTACAAATAAATTCTGAGAGGACCTGCCATGTCATTATCATTGATTGAAATAACGTGCGGAGTTGACGGGTGACTCAGAATGAATACGTATCAAGATCCTAATCATCCTTTCTTGTTACAGAATACCTGAAAAAGCTTCAAAATGGGGAATATGTTTGCAAATTTATTTAAAGGCCTATTTGGCAAAAAGGAAATGAGAATATTGATGGTTGGTCTTGATGCTGCTGGTAAAACCACAATCCTATACAAACTAAAATTAGGTGAAATTGTTACAACAATTCCTACTATTGGTGAGTACTCTTGGCTTATATTTTATGAAGTACCTATTTGACAATGTTTAATTTTCTGCACTTTTACCTTTACAGTTCATGTCGACCACTGTGAAATCTTATATTGAATCATCTGTGAATTCCAATTGAATATAATTCCCTTATAATCGGTTGTATCATAAAATGTCATGCTTCACTGTAGTCATAATTTTTTCAGTTACATACAATTTAATGGGTATTGTTGCTCATATTAATTATTTAATGAATATTTGAATTTGCAACATATGGCAGTTTTGTAATCATTTTAACTGGCTTCTGATTGCTTATCTTTAATTTTTACTACTAAATGAATATAAGATAACTTGTTATGAAAATATTCAGGTCACTATCTAAATATCATGGAAATTAGGTTAACACTTGCATATATTATAATGAACAAATTAATATAATAAGGCTTCTGTTATGAGAATATATTTTCATTTATTTCATAAAGCCAGAATAGAGATTCTTTAGAAAATCAATAAATGTGATCTTCTTAACACATTTCAGGTTTTCGGATTATTAACTCATCCGCATTGTCATTGATTTGTGTAATTATGCTATGTTGTCAATGTTGTGTTCATGTTTCAAATACCTATCTTCTAAAGCAAACATCAATTGCTGACTGGCAACAGCTAAATTTATTATATTTATTAAATTACAAGCTCACATTGGTTGCCAGTCTGCCATTGTGTTATTTTTTTTACAACTAAACCTAAAGTTCTGTGTAAAACTGTGATTTTGACTTTTAAAAATAACCGGACAAGTGCGAGTCAGACTCGCCCACCGAGGGTTCCGTACAAACTCATAGATAAAAGGGAGAAATTATATATTTTTTTTAATATGTTCTTTTATAAATCAACGATTATACATTGTAAAAATAATTAAAAACCTGTTATAGCTTGTGCTAATGAAGCTCTTTCATATGATACCCCACATGATACGGATAATTCACTTAAAAATTTGGACCCTCATTCCTTGCATAAAGACACTTTTTTTTGTGATTAAATTAAAAATTTCCAGTTTTTGGATTTTTTCCTATATTTGTATTATAACACAATGCTTCATGTAAAATTTCAATAGGTTTTGATTCCCTTGTGAGTGCTGAAATGTGCGTTTTTTACGACATATTCGGCTGTAACTTATTTTTACTAAAATGGAGAAATTTTATTTTTCTTTCTGCAGCAAGAGTCTATGGACCTGCTTATATGGTTTTAATTTCAACACTATACCTTCAGTAATTACCTTAATTACCTTTAGTTCATAAAAGGCACGGACCCTGGAGTCTGTGGAGAATAAATTTGTTAAATAAAAAAAAACACTATACCTTCATGCGTTCCCGAGATACAGGTCTTGACACCCGGATGGATGGACAGACAACAAAGTGATCCTATAAGGTTTCCATTTTTTTCTTTTGCGGTATGGAACCCTGAAAAGATAGTAGCTTTGTCCCACTGTCTTTCTGTTATCTTTTCACATATAACAGATGAACAAATTGCTATAAAATTTGGTACAGAGATAGCTAAGAACCTGGAGATGGATGGATAGGCTAAATGTATATTTCATCATCATCACAGTTTTTCGTCAATATGCAGGTGAAATGTCAGGGTGCACAGGTAGTCATTATAATTATTTTCATCATAAAACAATTCCTACTAAGCAAAAGTTGACAAAACATTTTATCTAATGGGGGGTTAGTATATAACTATTTGTATCTTGCAGTTTGACAGTTTGGATTTATGTGTTATGGGCCAAAATATAGTATTTTTTTAAATATCAGAAACAATGTGGTTCATTCTGAAGGCACCACTAAACTAATCAAAGTTCTTAAAATCAAGAAATTCAAGTAAGGAATGAAAATTGTATGAGGGCTTGTGTTTTTTAGGGTTCCGTACCTCAATAGGAAAAAATGGCACCCTTATAGGATCACTTTGTTGTCCGTCTGTCCGTCCGTCGGCTGTCAAGACCTTTATCTCAGGAACGCGTGAAGGTATCGAGTTGAAATTAAAACCATACACGCAGATCCTGCTGCAATATCTTGCTGCAGAAAGAAAAATAAAGTTTCTAAGTTTTCGTAAAAAAAAGTTACAGCCGAATATATCGTAAAAAACGCACATTTCGACACTCACAAGGGAATCAAAACCTATGGGGTACTTCCCGTTGACCTAGAACAATGAAATTTGGCGAGAAGCATTGTGTACACATATAGGAAAAAATCCGAAAACTGGACATTTTTAATTTGATCACAAAAAAATTGTGTCCTTATGCAAGGAATGAAGGTCCAAATTTTAAAGTGAATTAACCGTATCATGTGGGGTATCATATGAAAGAGCTTCAGTAGCATAAGCTAAAACAGGTTTTTAAATATTTTTACGATGTATATTTTTCGGTTTATGAAGGAAAATTTAAAAAAAATATGTGATTTCCCCCTTTTATCTACTAGTTTGTACGGAACCCTCGGTGGGCGACTTTGACTCGCACTTGTCCGGTTTTTTTTTATAATGGGTAGGACTGCATTTATCAGTTAACCTGATGGCAAGTAACATTTTAGTTTTTTTTTTTTATCAGCCCTCTTTGTACAAACTGTCCCACAAACGGGCCATCTTCTCATTGTGAGAAGGGTTAGGCCATAGTTTGCCATGCTGGCCAAGTGCGGGTTGGCAGACTTCACACATCTTCAAGATCATTGAGAACTCAGACATGTAGGTTTCCTCAAAATGTTTTCCTTCACCGTTTGAAGTTGGCGGCAATCAACAATACGCACATAACTTCGAAAAGACAGAGGTGCGTGCCGTGGGATTCGAACCAGGACCTGCGGATCGCTAGTCGAGACGGTCTCGCCACTAGGCTGCCGGAAACTTACAAGTGACATTGTATGTTACATATAATCTGACTGGAGAAGGTGGATTATACACTAAACTGTTGAGAAATTAACAATGTCCATTCTATTATTTCCAGGATTTAATGTTGAAACAGTAGAATACAAAAACATCAGTTTCACCGTATGGGATGTCGGCGGTCAGGACAAAATCAGACCACTGTGGAGGCATTACTTCCAGAACACACAGGTTAGTTTCTACTATTTTTATTTCACTATTGTTTTCATCCTAATGCCATTTTCATCCCCAATCCTAAATATTTTCAAGTGAGTTACGTTGTCATAAGTATGTTCACTGATATCAGTTAGGAGGTACTTCAAGCATTGTCCCATATGATAGGTTAACATGTATAATGGATTTAAAGATGACATTAAAAATTAGTGAGCAAAACTAACCTCTCAATCACCATAGGGGATCCTCTGGTGATTGAGAGGTTAGTTTTGTCAATAGTTTTCTGATGGCTGATGTTGATCAGATGCAAATGGACAGTATAGTCAACAGGACTACCAAGTGAGGTAGACATTTGTACAATAGTTATCAAACTGTATTTTTCCATATATCAGGGCTATACAGAGGAAACAACACATTTTCAGTGACATGAGATAGAAATACAAATAAATTTCGTTTATTTCACATGATAAACTGACAGAACAATATTGGAGCTTAATATGAATTAAAACCTAATGAGTTTCGACTCAGATTTGGGTGGTGCTGTGGTCGTGCAGACACATTACAATTTTTCTAGATGTAAAATTGTTGAATAGGTATACTTCGACAAACATGTGAATATCAGCCTCAAGTATTACAAAATATGCAAAACGCATTTGTCTTTTGATAATAGTAATAGATATGTAAAGACATATAAAGACTAAGATTTCAATTTTTTTAATTCAATTTGAATAGTGTTCTTATATTATATTAGTATATTATTATTAGTGTTCTTATTTCTTCCATGCTGGACTGGGAGAAAGAGAAAAACAGAATGTGTTTCTCTTCCTGGGCATATTGTAAGTTAGTTCAGGGACTTGAGGGCACTCGGCATTTATCTAGGCGATGGGCTGTCTCCCTGTCACTGCAAGTCAACATTACATCATATCCTCTAACCCTCTAACCACAGTCAAATGTGGCGTCTAACGGCCTTATTGGACTTTGACGCTCTGTCTACCCCATAAGGGAAAACTGGCGTGATTTTATGTATGTATGTTAAGAACATATGTTTTATTAGTTTCATATTACCTGGGCGACCGAGCTCGACTCAGATATTTTATAACTGAAAATACGAGTAAACCCGGGTAAACCAAAAATGAAACCTAGCAAGATCGATTTATCATCCCGTAATCTACCTACAAATCAAATTTCATTAAAATCGTTGGAGCCGTTTCTGAGATTTAGATTATATATATACAAGAATTGCTTGTTTAAAGGTATTAGATAGATTTATCAAATGTATGCTTGATAATTTTATATTTGGAAAAAGGTGTCACAGTAGTTGCATCACCCGACTCTCATTGTGCCATACTGGCACATAAGTTAGACTGATACTTAAACCTGTATGGTTTTGTAGGAGTATGCAATCAGATTAATAATTGAGGGTGTCATGTTATAATTTCATTTTATTTGAGGAATTAGATACTTCTATCATTACTGAACTGCGAAGCTGCAGTATATATTTTCTAGTGTAAATGTATTACTTCCAATAAATTATCAACTTTAAAAATACTTTCTATTGAGTATCTAAAATCATGGTGATATACTTGTACTTATGGTTATTACTGTCAAGCAATGCTTATTTCATCACACATTTACAAATCATACATAGAAGTCTATGATCATACATACAAAATCTATAGTTAACCACATATATTACAATCTGTACATTACAATAGAATTCCTTTGTTGCTACTAATTCATATTATTTATCTAAAAATTACTAACTTCAAACGACTAATGTACTAAATGAGTCACAGTTGGCAATTTTATAATCATTTACTAAATGAAGCCAGTTATATGCTTACATTGGTAAAGTGGCACTGGTGTGTATGCCTGTGAAAGTGGGTCGACTCTAGGTTTACTGTACAGATGATTTCTCTCAAGTATTGTGTAATATTGTGATGTTTGAACTTTTACTGATTTTATTCAGTGTAATGTAATATCAGGTTAGAAAGGTGAAATCTTATAAAAATCCTTATGATTCAATTGTATTTCGTAGATCAGTAGACCAGTACTAAACTAAATACTTTCAGTATTTAGTATGGTCTACTGGTCTACTATGGTTAATTATGAATTTATAGGTCCAATAGTTTAGAAATACAGGGGACACACACACACACACACACACACACACACAATTTTTTCACCCTTGGTGGGCTATATCGCGCATACATCCCATCACACAATTGGCACAATTCAATTTTCATTTAGTGGTTTACAGAACACATCTCTATGTCAAATTTCGTTTATGTAGGACTGATAGTCTCTGAGTAAAATGACTGTGACATATGGGCAGGCAGACAAACGGACAGGGCGAAATTATAAGGTTTCCTCGTAGTGAAATCCTAAAAAAGTATGACAGCAATATCTTAATCTTTTACAGTGATAATTAATTATTATACTACATATATATATATCTACTTACTAGCGGTACCAGCAGATTACCCACCAGTTTGGCAAGTTACCTCCTATTATATCTCCCTATTATCTATTCTGTGACACATTTCAGCATTATTTTTATGATACATAACAAAAACTTATCTTTCGGAATAAAACATCGCCTAATATGATTATGAAAAGCTGTATGTTGCTATATAAATTTTCGTCATAATCTGTTAATAGTTGTTTCATGATTGTTTCTCAAACATCCTTGCAAAAAAAACCTCATTTTTCATATTAGTAGGATAAGTCAATATATGCATATATGATTGTTTATCTAGAGTAAATAGCTATGCAGTTTCTAGATTATAAAATGATAAATAAGTTTTCTATGAATTACAACAAACAAAGATTTGAACAAAAAAGATTACTAATTTTTTTTGTTTGTATATTTTTCCATGTGGGCTAAAATGCTCTTTCTTTTCTTGAAATTGTTAATGGAAGATCTTACAGGATAATAATGATGATTTTTAGCTTTTTTCCTTAATTTGTGGAAAAATTTGGGCTTTCAATTCCTCCTTGCTGGGGGTAAATCTATTTATTTGTCACTGTGTGTTACTTTTTAGGCTTCCCATACTGAGGGTCTCAGACGTCTCAGTACTAAGGGTGCGGGAGCCTATTCGTGTGGCTACAGTGTCTCTGTCCTAGACTGAAACTGCTGTATTTTTCGAACGGTAATAGATACAAGTCTCAAAATTGGCAAGATTTAGGGTTCATTTTGATGTAAATCAACTAATAATAATTAAATAACAAATACTAGATATTATCACTTTTCTCATTTAAAAAATGAAACAAGTTAATTCACGTTGTCGTAAGACATAAACGAGTGACGCTGGATTGCGCTTACGTCGTCAATATAATATCTTTAAATTTTTTATATATTTAGGTAGGTATGTAATGACGCATGCCGCACAGTCAAAGTCATGTGTTTTAGCGAAGTCCCGCTAGATGGCGTTTTTATCAATATTTTCTTTAGATATGCCTACCATTTCAGAATATTTCGACTACATAGAAAATATGTGAAATTACAAATATTCATAGTTTTATAGTACATTTTGATAATCAGTCTTGTTTTCTGTGTTCATATGTTGTAAGGAAGTACGGAAGCCTCGGTGTGGAAGTGAAACTCCTACTTTGCCGGATTATTTGGTTAATAGTATATCTACTATTTTATATATACTATTTTTGATATACTATTTTTAACCGGCTTCAAAAAAGAAGGAGGTTCTCAATTCGTCGGAACCTTTTGTTATCTATGTTGTTTATGTTCCCCGATTACTCAAAGACAATTGGACCGATTTGAAAAAATCTTTTTTCGTTTGAAATAATATTATGATAATGAGAATGATAAAATGATATTCTTTATTCATAATTACAATAAATTACATGTCAGTTAATTTCTATGGGACCACCAGTATACCCTATACCGGTGGTCCCATAGAAATTTTATCAAGTTTCAGTATTTTCGTTTTTATAACAAAATAACTGGAAAAATATGTCATCCAAGTAAACGAATTGCGTATTTTGAAGTCGGGTTTTTAGTTTTTTTAAACGATTACCCGTACTATACATATTTAAGCGTATTTTTTTTAATTCGAAAATAGGTAATAGTTGACGGTCTGCCCGTCAACTCACCTTAATTGTAATAGGTAAATTAATTAATGATTGAAATCTTTTCATCATCCAAGGTGATTCATATGTTTCATGCAGACAAAGACTTTGACTGTGATGGTATTGAAAACATTTCATCATTATTTAGCCTTGGTAAACCACTTATGCAAAGTGAGGTTTTGAGGAAAATCTGGATCTTAGTTGAGTTATGTTTTTTTTTTTATTTAAAAAAATCTACAGCCCTTTATAACGTACATAAATAACTTAGATTAGGCTTAAGGCCAATATTAGATTTACATTTTATATTTAATCTTATGCAATTAAAGTCGTAAAGTAAAGGAAGATACTTTTACATCAAATAGAAAAATAAGCCCTGCTTAAACTAAACGTGTGCGTGATGTGAGTTGTTGATGGTGAATGTATACATCTGTTTGTGTGTGTATGTGTGTGTGTGTGTGAGGAGGGAGGGCATTGAGTGAGGGAAGTTTAATTTGAATGGAAGTTGGCTGAAGGTGAACCTAGTCTTTCCCAGTCTAGGCAGGTATAGGCTGGAGAATAGCTCTTGTCTAATTAAATTGTATAACTGGCAGTCATATCAGTGAAAGTGATCTTACTCTTAGGTGATTTTTTATGAAAGGCTATTTAGGATAGGATAACTAGATAGTATATTTGATCACAACTGCTTGACTGATGCAATGTTGTGGTTAAAGGGCCTAGTGATAGTTTTTATATCGTTTTATACCTACTAGATCGCGTTCATGTAAATTAACTTTTGTGTGGGATCAAGCCATGCAGCGTGTCTCAAAACCGCCAGACGGAGTGGTTCCGATTTTATATGTTTTACAGTTTACGTAAAAAAAGTTGAGTAGGTAGAAAACAATATAATAACCCATACTATAACCTTCTGATGCCCACCGGCTAATTTATTGCTAACGGGTACTTGATCTTGCTAACATGCATTATTTTCTCACATGGTATCTCAAGATTATTGTTGAGATTTGATCCCATATTCAGCTTGTTGTCTAACCTCTGAGCTACCTATCATTGCTACATCTGACTAAACTCGATTGTGAATACACATTTTGCTTCTGTAGCAAGTCAATAAAGCTGCATTATATGTTTTGTTTCCAGGGTCTCATCTTCGTAGTAGACAGTAACGATCGAGAGCGTATCGGCGAGGCGCGGGAAGAGCTCATGCGAATGTTAAGCGAAGACGAGCTACGAGACGCTGTACTTTTGATCTTCGCAAACAAACAGGTGAGGATCTCATGAAAATATTGCATTGTCAACGTCATTGTTCATGGAGATAGCTGTGAAGTGCATATTTACCTAAAATTGGTGGTTGAGAATCAGTTTTCTTTTTTAGAAAATATTAGTAACTCTAATAATTGAAATAATTCAAATCAAATCAAATACATATATTTATTACTCATAAAATCATTACATTAGCTCCTAATTACACTGTGGTCCCACACTAGACACAGGGTTCGTGTTGTGGGGACTGAACTGATTTATGTATTTTTTTTTAATGAAAGAAACACTGAATGGTACCTAGTATCATGTGTTTTTCACATCATATTGTGACAGAGGTGAAATATGAAAAACAAAACAAAGTCTACCTCATTTATGATACCAGTGTCATAAGTCATATAAAGACTGGTATAAGACAACTGGTATTTAAAGTTGTGTAATGGCCTTGGATAAAAACCTATTTTTCTCGTATTGTATGGAGAAATACGTAATGCATCAGCGATAAACTACAAATGAATACTTCATAATTCTCTTAGAGGCTTCCGAAAACAGAGTGCCAACTACATTTATAAGCTTTAACTAGGTGCATTCTGTTGCATTAATGTTAATATCATGAGAGGATCTGAATGAATTAATTCTGGATATAGCCACAATGTGCATATTTTAATCCTATTTAGTAGTAGAGCCTTAAAATGGCCTTCTGATCTTTAGTGTACATAAAAATCTTCTATGTCTTTCTTCTTCTCTTTCTCTTCTTTGAGTGCACCTGCAAACTATTGCTATTTTGCACAACAGCTGTGGGGAGAAATGTGATTTTGACAGTATATGTTGTCTGTTCCCTACCTCCTAAACTACAGATTAGATGTCAACAATTAATAGGACGTTTATCAATGTGCATCCCCTCTTCAGTTATATGAGTTCACAAACAACTCACTGTGATGCATTTAATAACCTTTGCTTACTGTTTTTTTTTTTTCATAATTTATTATATTATTATTTCAAAATAGGCATGCGCAAACAAACAAACGGTTTTGCGATAAATATCGCGCTTCATATTAAAACAAACAAACGATTTGGCGATAAATATCGCGCTTCATATTAAAAGATAGGGTTCTATGACCAATGACCAATTCCAAATATTTTGTAGGAAGTAGCCATATTTTAGTATATTAAACTGTACCTGGAAAGTTTACAGGTAACATTAAAATCTTAGGTGTCAGTTCTTTTCTCCAAGGTAGAAGAAGACTGTTTCAGGCGTTTGAAGCCTAGGATATAGCAATATTATTCAATCTTGTCAATGTGTGTTAAAGAGATGAGATAATTCCTTATTTTGATTGATTCATTATATAAATGAGATACACCTTCAAAATGTAATTTAATATGGATTCCTGGATTCAGCATTTGCTAATATAAGGTGAGCCCCTGACCACATTTTGAACTTATATGCATGTTTATTGGTTTGAATTAATTTTATTTGTCTACAATACAGACATTTAAATTTGCGCTTCCAGCTATAATATAAACAAAACACGCATATAAAAAACTCACGAATTAGGGTGGACAAGGGTCAAGCCATTAGTGCAAACTACAGACTCAATATGACTAATACATACAACGGACCCTCCTAACAATATGCGTCATGTATGTGAATTTTGACCCGAACAAGTGAAAGTTTCTTGAAATGTATACTAATGATCAAGATAGAGAAACAAGCTGATCAAAGTTTGCATTTAACTGTCTGAATGTATCCTTGGATATTGGTTAAATGAGCAGTCAGAGATTATTCTTCCAAAATGTCATATTTCTTACGAAAAAGTTCGTTAGCAGTTATGAATAAGTACAATTTTTTCCGAGAGTTGTATCATTATTATTACAAAAAATGTACATAGTTTCCGAACTGGGCTGGCACTCGGGAAGTAAAAATGAATCTATCGACACTTCACACAAATTAGTCAAGCCATTTAGGCTGTTGCCTACATTTTTTTGCTATAACACAACTCGCAAAAAAAAAAACTTGTTAAATATGTGATATAACAATAATTATTTTAATGTAATGATCATTTAAATACATTTTATGCCGGCGTGCATACTTTGTCCCAAAAACTTACACCCAACGTCAATGCAAGGGCAAGTTGAAGAAAATTTATTTTATGCAGTCGGGTTTTTCTTTTAAAATAAGTAGATAATTGTTTGTAAAATCAACCATTAAATAGATTGATTAATGTGCAATTGTGTTAGGATCTGCCAAACGCGATGAACGCAGCGGAGATAACGGACAAGCTGGGGCTGCACTCTCTGCGCAACCGCAACTGGTACATCCAGGCGACTTGCGCCACCTCCGGCGACGGCCTCTACGAGGGCCTCGACTGGCTTTCCAATCAACTGAAGAACGCCAACCGCTAACCACTCACGGCTCACATCTGATCACTGAGAGACTATGGTTTAAGATATGTTCACTTTATTTGCTAAAATACAATGTATTATGTGCGGTATCGATGTATTGACGCGTCACCCGGTGACCGAGCGATCATCGCATTTCCATTCGCTGTCGTCGATGTATAGCTTTATTTACGTGTACGGAACGGTCGAGCGTACTTGTATACAGAGGTCGTACATTAATCACGTGCACAGAAAAACATCAATATCGATGCCGATCACATAGTCTCAAAAAGTAATCAATAGGGGGTCGAATGTTAAAAAAAAAATGCACGTGATTAATGTACGGTCTCTTTTTGAAGCGGTGTTCGGGACCACGGTTCGGGATGCGTTGTTTGTTCGATCTCCGATGACGACGAACAAAATAATAGTGTGTAAAGTTTATGCAAAATTACCCGCAATTTTGTTTATTTATCAGTAAACGGTATAACGGCTCTTGTCGAGTGACCGGCCATCGTGATGTGGATAGGTACGTACATAGCTGACACGTGATAACGGTGAATCACAGCATAAAAATGTTTTATATGTATACTATAATGTGGTATAAGTTGTCGTAATAAAGTATTTAAAGTTAATTCACAGTTTGATGACTTTAATTGTTTAGATGTAGATGTAGTGACCTACGATACATAGATAGCTGTATATGAAGTCTGTTTACCTTGTCTAATAATGTAACAATAGTGGTGGAATGGCAATCAGAACTCTTTCGAAATTGCGAGTTGTTATTGGTAGTCAAGGGCGTCGCCAGCCCATGACCCCGAGGGGGGCAAGTTAATATTATGGAGGATGAGAAAAATATGAATTGTAGGTACAGGTACAATTGCACGGCCATAGGACTTTGGTTGCTTTGCAGTTGGCTACATTTTTTAAATCTCTAGGGGGGGGGGGGGGGGCAGCTGCCCCCTCTGCCCCCCCTTGGCGACGCCCTTGTTAGTAGTGATGCGCCATTTTACGTCTTTGGACAAGTAGCAGAGAGTTTGTTAGGTAGGTTTCTACAGAAGGGGGTTGTACCAAGGTCTACCAATGCTGCCTATTCACATCGCTATTACACTGGGTTATCTGAGTCCGTTATAGACTGAGATCCAAGTTTATTCCACTTTGTTCACCTTAGATATATCTAATACAAGCTGTTCGGGAAGATGACGGGCAAGGATATATTCAAGAATATTATAATTTATGGCTTAATAGTACGAACATATGATTAACACAGTAAAAAAATATTTTGTTACGACTAAGATGACAGACCTGTCATAACTGGCCGCTTTCGTTCCTAATTGGAGGGTCAATCAGATAGTAAATTGGCAGATTCGTCAGCAGTGTTCCGATTGGCTCGGTAAAGTGGTGAGATTCGTATTTAGTTGAATATTTAGGTTTATAATCATGTATTATACATGATTTCATAGCATTCATCCCCATATATACACTTGGATCAGTAAGCGTTTGTCCAAATGGTCGATCAACACGCATTTTGTGAAATACGCGGATAGTTCGTACATGACTGCACATTCGCACGAGGTACATAATAACTAAAGAGTGTCCGTCGCCTAACCGAACCTCATGTATCCCGTCTAGACGTACAAAATTAAATAAACTTGTTTCATGGAGTCTGTGGGGGAGTTGTGACCCAGTATGACGTCACTGACATTATCTGCATATTCCACTTTTTGCTCGAGCGACTTATTGTATTATGATAGTTTATTTTTATGGAAGTTAACTAGATAGATTAAGCTGTTATGTGTTTAACATTCGATATCATTTCTTAACGAATCGCGTTCTATGACGGCTCGTTATTGACCTGGGGCATTATTCCCTATGACCAGTGGCGCGTAACGCGTAAAAACTTGTTGAAAATTAGACTATAATGTGAAGTTTTAAAGTTTAATTTTCATTGAAGCAAACGCTTTACGGGACCAATCATGGTGATAGCGACTAACCTGCATTTACAGTTATAACTTGTAATCTAGGTATAACATGTATTAGATAAACACGGTGTCATTTTGAGAAGTGTTTCCGCGTACAGGGAACAGTGCTCAGAATTCGGTACTCTGCTCGTAACACAATTAATTATAACTTAGCATTTTTATAATAATTTAGAAAAATATTGTTACGATTTCCAACACTTCAGGTAAAAAACAGTTTGTGGCGAGTGTGGTGGATAGCATCTTTTTTTATTTTTATGAAGGACGAAAATGAAAATGCGATATGTGACATTCCGGTTTGTCTTATGCTGTATTATGGAATAAAATATCCTCACCAATTATTGATTTTTGCTTTGAAATTTTATCTGTTCACCTGTAGGGAAAACTTGATAATACAAGACCACGTAAGTACCTATTAACTGTAGGCGTAAGTACCTACCTGTTAACTGTAGGTGTTCTCGTATGTATACTAAATATATTTTTAGTAGGCGTCACATCATAATATATTGTAAAATTTGTAAATGATATTTTTTTTTTACAAAGTGTTTTGGTAGGTTACTTAGCTTAGTAGTTAGGCTAGCTTTCGCATTCAGGAAGTTTGATGGCACAGTCTTTAAGAGAATCGTCGCACGATCTTTTGCCAGCAAAAGAGGTGTTTTTCATACAAAAATAAAATCAAACTCCTAAATAGTATCTGATTTCGATAATTGTTTTTATACGTAAGAAAAGAATTTGGAAAAAGCAAACCGCAGAGACATGGACATTCATGATTTTAAAAAAAAGTCGAAATCGGGTAGAAAACAGTTTTCTCCTATTTGTATAGATCGAGCGACAACAGTTCTCATAAGGTGGCCTATTACACCATCCAAATTATCGTGCCCTGTCGCCAGGAACAACATGGTTAGGTACGCTCAACTCTTATAGCGATGTAAAGTTGGCTCGAGCGCGTTTTTATCTATAGAGATATTTTTTTTTTCTTTTTCTGCAACTAAGAGAGTGACACAAAAGTTGAAGAGATTTAAAAATATCACAATTCAAAGTAAGCTTATTTAAACTTTTGTATCTATCTAAATAAATAAATTAATTTCTCACTTTTCTAATATCCTTACTCAATGATTTTATATGTTTAATATTTTTACAATTAACAACATTTTTGCGCTCCATTGATGGAGCGAATCTTTAATCCGTTGTGCTGTGTCGGTGATTTTCGTACGTCTACCGTCTACGGATCTATTCATTTCTGATTCGATTTTGAGACTCAAACATAATCCTCTCCATAGATCGTTGCGAGAAAATTATCGATTTGTACCTGGGTAGGTACAGGAAAATAAGGATGATGGTAAATGTTGTATTATCCGATAGTTTGTTCCCTCTTGGGAAAACCCATTCGAGAAATACCTACCAGCCATTAAATATTGTGACCCGAATGACAATTCTCCTGAGAACAGATGTAGGAATTTCCTGTCGTAATATTAGGTAATTTTTTTCTTTAAATAGTTATTGCGGAGATAAAAAAACTATTATGATTTATACTAATTCTCAGAAGTTCCCTGGTATTTCATGACAGCAAGATTATCTGCAGCTTGCCAACATTCTCTAAGTAAAGATGGTCTGTATAAAAATATGTATCCTACCTTTATAGGTTGGTAAGTAAATACCTATGTAAATAAGGTCACGAATTCTAACCTAGGTATAAAATTATTAGGTACCTGCTTACTTGGTTCTAATTTATTAATTTATTTTATTTTTAGAAAAACTTACAGCGTAAATACATGAAAAAAACTATAAATTTAGATAAATTACGAATCAATCAATTATTAATTGATGTGGTTTTACAATGAATTACGAAAGAAAATGATGAGTTGTTCAACGATTGATATGGCGTTGGCAAATAATGCAGAGATATATGTCGGAAACGTGCTAGTTTCGATTTAGAAATATTCCAAAGGTAAATTCCAAAAAATTTCCAAATGTAGGTTACCCAATCCCGAAATTAAATACCCTGAATTTAAAATTAAGTTTTATACGAGATCTAGTTAGATCTAGAGGTCATGTTGGCTTATCAAGTTCTGGAATATTTTAGGGATTTCAAGGAAATTTAGATTTTCCTATTTAATTATCTATAGATTATTTAGTCTGTCCAGCAATTTCAGCAGGTCTGCAACGTAATTAGATAATATATTTTACAAATAAATAAATACCTATATTGGTGAAAATTTTCACGGAGTCTACGAGATCGAAGAGATCCGCCGTAGACGTACGAAAGTCACCGATATAACAGCACAAAGTACGTAGATAGAACTGATGGCCAATGCGGCCGAGCCGAAAAGTTCTCGAGTGGAGACCAGGTTCGTATCTATACTGGCAAGCGCAGCGTAGCGAGACCATCCACAAGGTGGACAGATGATCTCATACAAGTGGCAGGAAGATGCTGGATTCATGCCGCTTCCCACCGGTCTTTCTGAAAATCCATAGGGACGCCTATGTCGAGCTGTGAACGTCTTGTAGCTGGATGATAATGATGAAGTCTAAAGTGTACGATTTCCGAAAAAACCTGCTCCCGTATTACAGGCGTTTAATCAGTCTTATTTCTATATTACTTTAACTTTTGTCTCGCTCGATCGACAATTGAGAGAGCAAGACAAAGGTCAAAGTACCTAATATTGAAATAAGATTGTGGTCACCTCCCTGAAATAAGTCTTTATTGTAAGTATGTTCGTAAAGAAAAGTAATGTGGCATAAAGGGCACTGCTGCCCTTATTTGATTATTTTGTTCAACTAGCAACATAATCGAGACGTCAGTTGCCATTTTTTTACCACGTTAGTTCTCTTTCCAAACAAATTCTACTTTTATTTTCTTAATCAATTAGTAACGCCAACACATTTCTCATTAGATTCCAACTCGAGGCGTTGGAATCTATTGAGAAGTGATCCGGAAGCTAATTGGCAACGATCTCTCGTAAAAACTAGGCTTCAAAGCTTGGAACATCGCCGCAAGGTTACTAGCTTATCGGTTTTTTACCGGATCCATTTCGGTGAGTGTGCATCTGATCTGCATGATCTAATTCCCTCTAGCCCTTTTTTCTGTCGGACAGTTATTTCTCTCTCTCTCTCTGTCTGTTTGTTACGATTTCATCACCAAACTGCTGAACTGATTATTATGAAGTTTGGCGGACATAGCCTACATTTTATCATCATCATCGCCATTTTTTATCAATACGCGATTGGAATCGCGGAAAACAGTTAGTAGATAACATTATAGTTAATAAGAATTGACATTTAAAAATCCGATTCGACAGGTGAATTTGATAAAATCATAAATAACAATGTAGTTAATTAGATGCCTACTAAAGGCTACTATACTCGTGCCTCCTATGCAGATGCGGTGCGGATATCTGAACGCATATAGTTTTAGGTAGGCGTATACTTTCATACATTCATTCTTATTTTTGATTTTAGTGTGATGGATGGATGAGGCAATGACAAGGTTCGGTCAATGTGTTGTCTACTTAAGGTACTGATAGACGATCCGAATCTTCCATAACCTTCTTCTTTTTTGAAGTCTGTTAAAAACAATTGATTGTGACGTCGCATCGAACATTCAAAGTAGGTATTTATAGTTCCCGTCATGTAAAAAATAACTAAAAAAATTATTAAAACAAGCTTTTATTTAAATGCTCTAAAAGGAAGAAAATAAATTTTGAATGCAATCAAACCCACCATTTTGTTAAATTATAAAATTTATATTGATATAAATAAAAGCTTGTCGCGAGATTTCAAACAACATCGTACCTATCTAATAGGTAATATTTAATTCCAACAAAAGACTTAGACGCGTTCTTATCATTTGCTTAAAAATATATGTTTGTGTTCTCGCGACAAGCTTATTTATATCAACACAAATTTTATATAATTTAATAAAATGGTGGGTTTGATTGCATTCAAAATTTATTTTCTTGCTTTTAGAGCATTTAAATAAAAGCTTGTTTTTTTTTATTAATATTTTATTTACTAGACTAAAAAGAGTGCTTGTCAAGACTATTCAAACGAGTCCAAACTGGACGTTTTTTTTCTCGTTTAGTTTAGGAGTTCCTATGGCCACCTTCTGACGCCATCTTGAGACCAGCTTCATGGTACCATATTATTGCATTGTCACCGAAGTTACGTAAGTAAACCAAATTTCAACCTAATCTAACGACAGGAAGTGGTTCTAATTTAACTCGCAAGATTTGTCCCATACTAACAGGGCAAGTTAAATAAAAGCTAGTAAAAAGAACGCTAGTTTGTTCGTAAACACGAACAAGCCAGCGTTCTTTTTACCCGATTGCGTAAGAAGGAGGGTTATGTTTTTCGAGTGTATGTGTGTTTGTATGTATGTATGTTTCTATATATAGCCTAAAGCCTAAACGGCTTGAACTATTTTGATGTGCGAGGTGTCGTTAGATTTGTCTTCACTTCCTGAGTGTCACAGGCTATTTTTTTGGGAATAATAATGATAATAGGTACCTATATCCATATATAATTTTTTAAATTTTATCAGTTTTTTCGTAACCTCCAACGTACGTTTTGTTAATAAACAAGTAATTTTACTATAATTATTCAAAAGAATGCAATTATAATCTAATATTTATAATCTTCTACAGCGATTTTACGCATACTTTCTCACAAACAATGTACACTCAACACTCAACAGCGTATCAAGCGTAACGAAATCATTATTTACGTCTATAAAAACTGCTTTTCTGCAGTCGGATATTTTGTTTTTCTTTTAATATAGATACTTGTTACATGACGGGAACTATACTAGTCATTCCGGCGAACATATCTACACACGATCGATTTTCAAAGGTTTTCAAATGTTCGGATAACTCCGAACAAAAAAAAATTAAAACACTATTATTATTAACGGGATATTTACCGTGGTTCGCGTTAATTTTGAGCTCCCGATATTTATAATAGTGTTTTAATGAATGACAGTTTAAAAAAAAAAAACTGAAAAAACATCTACAAAGGACGATACCTAAACAAGCGCATACAAGTTAAATAGGTAAACAATTCGTTCATCGACACTGAACCTTTGGACATAAAGGCGAAGATTTTAATTTAGAATTGGCAGTTTTTCAATCGACTTCAAAAAATTCGACTGTATTTTTTTTAATGTTTTGTTACATCAGAACTTTCGACTGGGTGAACCGATTTTGATGATTCCTTTTTTATTTGAAAGCTGGCGCTTCCCGTGTGGTCCCATTTAAATTTGGCCCAGTTCTGACAATGGCATCCATGAGAAGTCGGTTGCTTCAGTTTTTTGTAGTAGGTTGGTAGGTTCTATGTAGTTTGTAGGTGAGTGTTTTTCAATCAAAATAAGACGTGATAGTCTTTAAACAAGTATTTATAATGAATGATAAACAAAATACCCAATTATAGTGTAACTTACGTTTGCGTTACGTTTAATCTGATCTTGAGTGTACGTATTCGAGAGAAAATATGCTCAAAGCAGCTGTAATAGGTATTTAAACCAGGATAATTATTACATTCTTTAGGATAATACAATTATCGTAATGAGTATCAGTTAAAAATCAAATGGCCGAAATGGCTCTTATTGATTTTGATGTTCAAAATGTCTTTAGATTTGACTTTACTTTCTGAGTGTAATAGGTATTTATTTTTAATAATAATTATTTTCCTGTGATTAATAACTAATTTTATAAGAATTACAATTTCGTTCCATGTTTTTCGATGCGTACTGCATAAGAGTTAAATTCTTAGCCGCCTTCTGTGTTTCCTGAGAGCCAATCTGGAATTTTTCAGACTAGAGTGAATACATATCTTCTAAATCGAAGAGCTCCGTTCTCTACCACATCACACCGTTGCTTAACAGCAGGGCTGCAACGAAACAAGTTTTAACGGATTTATCGCGTATGTTTTTCATAATTTTGTGACCTGACGTTTCGAACACTTTGCAGCACAAGTGAGACCAGTGTCCGTGGTCACAGGTCCTCCCCTGTGGCCACGGAAGCTGCAAAGTGTTTGAAATATCAGTGTATAAAATTATGTAAAATATACGCGATAAATCCGTAAAGCCGAGTATCCGTACGTTGAGTTTCCGGCAGCCTAGTGGTGAGACCGTCTGACTTGCGATCCGCAGGTCCTGGGTTCGAATCCCACGGCACGCACCTCTGTCTTTTCGAAGTTATGTGCGTATTGTTGATTGCCGCAAACTTCAAACGGTGAAGGAAACATCGTGAGGAAACCTACATGTCTGAGAGTTCTCAATGATCTTGAAGATGTGTGAAGTCTGCCAACCCGCACTTGGCCAGCGTGGCCAAGTGCGGGTAAGCCAGACTATGGCCTAACCCTTCTCACAATGAGAAGATGGCCCGTTCCCAGCAGTGGGACAGTTTGTACAAACAGGGCTGATAAAAAAAAAAAAAAAGTAAAATTGTTTTTTATTTCAATAAGTAATAATCGCGATAACCTTAGAAAACATTATCAGGGCTACAAGTATCTCGATTGAGTATTCTCGTACCGATCGATATCGGTTATAAGTTGATTCTTAGTCAGTATGGGTACATAGTACATAGTCGGGTTAGTATAGAGTAAGTTAGTGTCGATTTATCTCAATGTTATTTGATTATATTTGTATTTAAAGATAAAGTTTGGATACTTAAAGATAAAGTAACTCACTTTGTATTAACAGACATTATCCATACTGCCCGTATGAATTAACTTATCAAATGAGTTCGATCGAAGCTAAGGGCATTACTGAAAAACTTTAGTTACCTTTAACCAACGTCTTAAATTCTTTGTCTTCTTTCCACAAACGTCATTACGTGTCAGCGCGAAGTTGACAAAATATGTTGCTTAAAGTTAAGTAATGTTTTTCGGTAAGGCCGCAAAAGTCGAGACTCACCCCAGGTGAATTAGGTAATGGTTAATCGTCATGGGCGTATATAAGGGGGGGGGGGGGGGGGGGTCCAGGGGGTCCGGACCCCCCCCCCATGGCATTGGCCGAAAAAAAAAATTAAGTGCTATCATAATGCCGGATTATCGCGGATGGCACGGATGTTAAAAAATATACTTAAACACCTGATGCGCGGTTGTCATAACGACAGTTTTACTAGAGATGCAGTATGACCTTAGTCCATCCTTCGCCCGCGCATACTACAAACGCGCCTAACATATCGAAACTATATATTTTTACTCTACTGCATAAGAAGGAGGGTAATGTTTTTCGAGTGTATGTACGAGTACGTTTGTATGATTCTATATGACAGCCTACAGCCTGTATGCGTAAAATCACTGTAATCTTTTACAGTGATTTTACGCATTTTTATTCTTACAAAAAACATACTTAATGCATTAATATGCTTCAAAATTTTTCGCGCTCGCTTCGCTCGCGCATGGCCACATTTTAAAGATATGAAATGACTGAATAAACTCATTAAAAAAACGTCCTTCGTAAAACTAGAAAATAACATCGTTAAACATCAGGCGAGTTGGCAATCAGTCGTAGATCTATCTTATGTAAACAAAAACACAAATATTCCACGAAAATTTCAATTCGATCCAAGCCAATTGTATATGAAAAATATTTTATTTTATATAAACTCTTAACATGCTGTGCTAATACAAGCAAATACTTCACCAAAAAATAATCACTAACCAAAAATTAATTTTCCACCTGCAAGGGAGTACCGCGTAGGTATGTTTGTAATTTTTTATAAAGTCATATGTTTAAATTTAGGAATAATAAACTGGCAATCAATGCATTCAAATGGTTGTATATATATTTTTTGATAGCGTAAAAGTCACTCTTATTCGGTCGGGTATTCCATTTTTTCATTTAACACATTAATATACTTGTTTGGTTCATCTGGGCCACAAACACCTAGGCTCGCTAACACGATCAATGAATCAAATCACTTCCAAGATTTCAGTTTAAAAACCTTAAAAAATTTCGCGCTCGCTTCGCTCGCGCAATATTACTATTTTACCGTAGAAGTATTGTGGGCTCACTAATACGAGAAATAAATCATGTTACTATAAAAACACTACAACAATTTTCGCGCCTCGCTTCGCTCGCGCATACTTATTACCTATGATTTGTTTACTTGAGTCATGCAAATGTTGAGCTATCTTTAAATCGAATTAAAACGGGTGAAATCATATCTAGTATAATATGAATTAATAATGTTCCGACGTTACTTATACACTTTATTTACAGTTATACGTTTGTCCGTAGCTTAATTTTCGTGTATTTTAATGTTTTTAAACTAAGATTGACATTTAGAAACCAGTACTCGTCTGCGTATAGTCTGCGCAAATAAAGAGGCAAATAGTAGTAAATTTTAGTACCCATGGACCCCCCCATGAGAAAGTTATAGCTACGCCCATGTTAATCGTAGATCTAATTAATGTAAAACAAAATTAAAAGAATATTAATTTATATTATAATTATATAAATTTGTATCATAACATTAAACGTAACGTAGGCAGGCTTCACTACGGAAATAGCTTTTGTGCAGTCGAATATTTTGTTTCCTTTTAACCGACTCCCAAAAAGGAGGAGTTACTCAATTCGTCTGTACGTTTTTTTTGTGTTTGTTACGCGATTATTTCGTCAATTATGAATTGATTTTGGTGATATTTTTTTGTTTGGTAGGCAGAGGTGGCCATATACCTACATTTCATCAAAATCGGTTCAGTACTTTGGTTTTTAAAACTTTTTTAGTCTTTGGTTTTTCTTTACATGGACGACATATTTTTCCAGTTATTCCAGTTATTTAACTGGAAAAATATGTCGTCCATGTAAAGAAATTTGAAGTCCGTTGTTTCAGATTTTAAACTGTAATTTAAGTACCTAGATACTTGTTTTCAGTCTGGTACCTATTTAGTTATCTTCAAAGAATTCATCAGAAGGGAAATATTTTGATCTTCGTTGATTTGGTAGATAAATATATGAAATAATAATATATATGATATAAGTTCGGCCCTCTGCCAATTCAAGTCTGCATCAGTTTCGGTAGGTATAGGTATTTATCTCTCAAGAATATTATTCGTTTTGGGCGGCCGAGACAGGCGTAGGTATTTAATACAAAGTTGACAATTTATAACTAACGTACGTTTATTTTTAATTTTTAGGCACGTGCCTTTGATTCTGTTAATGCATTATATTATATGCCTAATAATAAGTGGCCAAGATCGTGTCAAGACATGGGTATAGTAGGGTTCCATAGCTAATGTTGTAATTTAAAACAAAACTACTTGGCGAGTATTTTTGTTTAGACTACTTTGCGAAAAGGTCAATGACCTCAGTATTATAATGATTTAAGTGTTTCAAGTATATATATATTTATCGCTATACCTATCTCGAAAAAGTTGTAATCACAGAGAATATAAAACAATTTTCATTGAAAGTATATAATATGGTCTATCATTAATTATGGTTAAGTAATCATAAATGTTTAGGTCCAATAGTTTAAAAATTTTTGCTCTACACTTTATGGTAAAATACAACTGCCCATCACATCAAACAACTATTTTTTTCTCTATTTATAGGCTTGGGTTTTTTTTTATCAGCCCTGTTTGTATAAACTGTCCCACTGCTGGGAACGGGCCATCTTCTCATTGCGAGAAGGGTTAGGTCATAGTCTGCCACGCTGGCCAAGTGCGGGTTGGCAGACTTCACACATCTTCAAGATCATTGAGAACTCTCAAACATGTAGGTTTTCCTCACGATGTTTTCCTTCACCGTTTGAAGTTGGCGGCAATCAACAATACGCACATAACTTCAAAAAGACAGAGGTGCGTGCCGTGAGATTCGAACCCAGGACCTGCGGATCGCAAGGCAGACGGTCTCACCACTAGGCTGCCGGAAACTACACTGTATGAGTTGTATGACTAGGCTTGGGTTATATGAGTTATATTGGCAACTCTCTGATATTGAGCGACGGTAGAGTGTGCTTGGCTAAAAGAAAGCTATACATACCTATATCTATTTGCGACATCCGGATTATATCCATCGCAAAAAATGAACTAGAAGTTCGTATTACAATAGTGGAATAAAAGCGCCTCGTTCGGATTTTCGGAATAAAGATACATGACATAAGAAAACCTGGCATAGTATAAAAATTGGATACTTACCAACTTGGTGTTGCCTATTTTATTTTAGAAACGAAATCAAAAATCAGGTAATCCCTCCCTGCATTTATAAACTATTGAACCTAGAAATTAACGATTAACCACAATAATAGTTCATACCCCTTCATGGTGGATTTGCCATCAGCTCGAACAAAGCGTTTTGCTTCCACGTTCCTAATGCGAACCGCTCGGGAATGGAATGCCTTGCCGCTGTCCTTATTTCCTGAAAACTATAACCCGGGTGTCTTCAAGTCTAGAGTGAATAAGTATCTTCTAGGTCTACGTGCTTCATCTTCGGCCACAATAACGCTTTCCATCAGGCGTGCTGGTGGTCAAACGTAGAGCTATTCTAAATAAAAAAAAAATAAAAAAAAAAACTTTTAATATTTTGAACATTTTGTGATTACAACTTTTCAAGATGATTGTTGATGAGATTTAAGTCATTAGAGTACCTACTGAGGTTATAAACCTTTTTGTAAAAAAAAACATCGCTAAGTAGTTTTCTTTTAAGTTACAGCATTAGCTACGGAACCGTACTATATGTCTCGACACGGTTTTGGCCACTTATTTTTTGTTATTTCCAAACAAGAAACTATTCAAGCTAGGGTTTTTTTGTCTTCAACAACCTGTATTTCAACCCGATTCTGGATAACATTTTTGTGGAACACGGGTTTCTACACCGGCAACATTCCCGAAGTCCCGAAACACCACCTTTATTACTCTTCTTCTTCTTTTTTGTATTGGACCCGCATTAAAGCATTTGTCAGTGTCAAGTATTAGGATTTTTTCGTTTCTTGAATAAAACAAGTTGTAAATGTTCTAGTCACAATCTAAGCCTGTATACGTGACTTAGATTGTGACTAGAACATTTAAAAATAGTCAAAATTTATAAGTCGAGTCCTGCTTCAGTAAAGTGGTGGCGACTTTACTAGAAGCTTCTATGGAGTTTTCCCGACAACGTAAAATCTCACGTTTTACTGCTTTATTTCACTTGCCCACACTCACGCACTTGATCGAACACTTAATGAATAAAACACCAAATATTTTTATAGTATTAATGTTCTAAATAGCACAAGTTTAGGAAAATAAAACAAAGCAACAACACGTTACTAAGACGTTCCCGCCAAAACTCCCCACCTTTATAACTCTGCTATGTTATTTATATTATAAAAATACATACTTAGCCTTTTTGTGCTTCTAGCTGTCAAATAGAAAATTGACAGGATTAATATCTTGCAGGTCTGTGCACACTCTACTAGCAATCACAGAAGACATTGATAGTATTACGTACAGCTACTTTGCACCGAGTTTTTATCGAAATTTAGTAGAAAAGGTTTGAAATTTAGTTAAAGTTAAGAAATTTAGTAGAAAAAAATTTGCTATTCAAATTTACCGAAAGAAAGCTCAAAAGGATCAGATCCATGGTGAGTTCTATAAAAAGCTTGATTTATAAACAGTATTTATTTATATCATACCTAAGTAAAGTAAATGGTGTATTAATTGGACTTCTTAAGTATAATACAATATTACATACCTACCTACACGAAAAAAAGATACCTATTATTTCGATTTCATCGAATTGTTCTATATTTCTGTTTTCGATTTTTATCAGTTTTTTTTAATGATTCCTGTAAAACGTTTAAGCCCTAGAAGTCCTAAGAATCAACTGATAATGCAAAGCATTTACGACCTACTAAAATAATATAATACTTATAATTTATATGACTAGGTAGGTATTATTTATTAGGTAGGTAGGTAGGTATTAGATTTTCCTTTAGTCATTCAACTACTTTACTCGTACCTGTAAATCTTAGATAATAAGTATTTGTGATGAGCTCACGGCATCTCCCATGCATATGTAATGCAATGATGACGAGATAGTGGGTGTGATCAATCATAATAATCAGTGGGCAGCTATGGCAGCTATTGCCGCAGCCGCCGCGAGAGGCGGGCGGCGCATGCTGCAGTTTTCCCCGCCCGCACCGCGGCGCGTTTTCCACGCGGGGCGCGCCCCTCGCGCTCGAGCCGGGAAATCGCGCGTCACTCGTCTCAGTTCGGCCGAGCCGTCGCGCTACGACGACGCCTGCGACCCGTGCGCTACGATCGCGAACCTCTCCGTACGCACGATCGGTGCGCGCTGCGAAAATAGTGAGCTCGTGTCCGGGAGAGCGGAGTCCGGTGGGAAGGTGGGAATATAGTGTTAGGTGGCGCGATGCTGGTGGCGCTGGTGCTGGTAGCGCTGGCGGTGGGCCCCGCGGGCGCCGCGGCGCGCCGGCACGCGCCAGACCTGCGCGAGGACGAGCCTGCGCGCCGCACCACACGCCCGGCCGGTGAGTGCAGCCGCTGCCAACACCGTCTCTCCCTTGGCGCACCCGCGCCTGCGCTCTACCCCCCATCCCGCGATGCACCGCCACCGCGTCTGCGCACGAAACGCGGAAAACACGTGTGTTTACATAAATAATTGCATTCTCAAACCTAGAAACCGCTAAAGTGCAACACGTAACGAAGATTATCAAACGCTATCGCGCCGATACCGGCTCAGGGATAATAAAAACAAACCCACGTGAGAACTGTCGGTTTGACAATATCAACAAACGAGAGGAATTTCGAGAGGTTCTATTCTCGTCGGATGATACAATAGCTAATCTGTTATCGGCCAAAGACACCTTGCCGGTGGGAGATTGACGGGACAGTTATATGCGCTCGATAACGTTAGAAATATTTCAACCTTACGATATTTATATGTCTTTTACTTTACCAAGTGTCACGCTGAACAAATTTTCACGAAAACTTACGCTGACGTAACTTTACAACGTTATCAAGAACGCTTGCTTATCATCAATCTATCATATTGATTTCAGCGCTTACAATCACTTTTCTTACTTTTATTTAAGTGTATATTTCGTAATTGCAGAATGATAAAGTCTGGTTGTTAATTTATTTTTCTTTTGATATCACACTTATCTCTATTTATCTAAAGTTATATCAATGAAATCAACTTTGTAGTATCGTATAGTTGTAGGTACCTATTAGGCACACAATATTTCGGTAGTAATTTTGCGAAATTGATAATTTTACGATAATTTCTACAATCGATGATTTCATAGAATTATTATCGATGGCCTTGGACACGTCATTTAGGATAAAATTGAGATTAAAGTAACTTAACCTACTGTTTATTATATTCGTTAGTAAGGTACTTAACTTGCTGTAGGCATTTTGAAATCTCGACATTAACATTAAAACTCACAAAAGAATCTATATTAGATACAGAGAAACCGTAAACATTAAAATAATAAGCTGAATATTTCATTATTTTTAGTTTTCATTTAAAATAATTTTAAAGTCATATTTTTAAATACTAAGTTATCTTTTTAAATACTAATTTAATATTTTTAAGTAAGTATAAGTACTTACTTAGGGTAAATACTGGTAGATACATCCTTTTGTTTCTAAAAAAATTATGTTTAACAATTAAAACAAAATTATAAAGCATTATAATTTTACATAGCTTAGTAATTTAAGCTATGCATTTACTAAAAAGTTATAATTCGTATTTGCTTGATAAACTCATTGCCATAATTGACACAATATTGAATTTTTAATTTATCTTGAATCTTGTATCTATGAGATAGAGATTGTTATGATGACTGATGAGAGAAATGTAATAAAAAAAAAATAAAAAAAATGTATTTCTTTTAAAAATAATTTAAAACACTGTATCTAATGGTTTCCACACTAGGTAAGACGTGTATCGCTGGAACCTCGTACGGTTACCCAAACCTGATCTTCAACTCTAATTGAATGGAATACAGTGAGCGATTGCAACTATACTGTAATTATTATAGAACAAGTATCTATATTAAAAGAAAAACAAAATATCCGACTCCATAAAAGCGGATTTTGCGCAGTCTACCTTACGATTTCGTTACGGTTGATACGCTGTTGAGTGCACGTTTGTCGTTAGAAAGTATGCGTAAAATCGCTGTAAAAGGTTATAAATGTGCATTCTTTAGAATAATTCTAGTAAAATCACTCATTTGTTACGAAAAAAATCGTTGGACGTTACATGGAGGAACGTACATACAAACATAAGTACATACACTTGAAAAACATAACACTCCTTCTTACGCAGTCGGGTATAAACAACTGTTATACTGTAATAAGACCTCATGTTTCAACCAAAAAACAGTGTTTGCGGTAGAGAAAAAAATATTCTAAAACACTTTCAGTGTTACCCGAGATATGGTTTCCGAGTGGATTTCTACACTCAAAAGGAAGGCGTCAACCAAACATGGCTCTATATTTATATAGCATATTAATGATGTACATTATCTTTCAGTCACTTATCGTGACAAAGCCTTCAGAGTTTTAGATTAGCCTTCATAGGTATAGATAACCTGAAAACTTGTTTAATTTCAATAAGTAACAATAGGAAATACAATAAACCGTTTTCGCAGTTAGCTTTTAACTGTTTATTACTTTGAGTCATCATCGACAGTAATGTTTCATAAATTTCTAATCTCAATGAAAACTTTATTCAGAGTCATGTAGCAACACTATTAGACAGTTATAAAACATCACAGACACCTATTAAACATGTAAGATGCTTATTTTAAGACTTAACTGTTTTATTTCATGCTGTTCTCAGGTTTCTGAATTTTAAAGTTGCTGAAAATCATAGTACGTAGGTACCTACATAACTTTTCAAATGAACAGTGCAACAGCTATTTATTTCAAATTCAAAATCTTTTTATTTCCTCAAGAATTTGACCATTGACGAACTCGGCAATGCCTGTATCTTGAGGCCCAGTGCTGTGTTACCTTTAAAATATTTTAATATTTATATTATATAGATATAAGTATAAGATAGAATATTTTAATTGAAAGGGTTTTGCTCTCGTTTTTTAAATGTGTTATGCCAACGATTGTCTAAGTAGCAGTCCCCTAATTTGCCTACGGGTCACTCACGTCTGCTCACGTCACGTGTCACGTGTGTGGTGCAAGGCGCGTCACCGACCGAGAGTGACGTGTGTGCTGCTTCTTTGAAAAAGACAGCCGAATGCGGTTGAAACTATAGTCGGATATTTCGGCTCAAAACAGACGTGAGTGACCCGTAGTTTTTATTTAAAATTTAAAAACCTGTTTTAGCTTATACTAATGAAGCTCTTTCATACGATACCCTACATGATAAGGTTAATTCACTTTAAAATTTGGACCCTCATTCCTTGCATAAAGACATATTTTTTTGTGATTAAATTAAAAATACCCAGTTTTCGGATTTTTTCCTATATGTGTACTCTAACATAATGCTTCTTGCCAAATTTCAAAGTTCGAAGTCAACGGGAAGTACTCTCACTCACTCACACAAGTGAGTGTCGAAATGTGCGTTTTTGACGACATATTCGGCTGTAACTTTTTTACGAAACTGAGAAATTTTATTTTTCTTTCTGCAGCAAGATACTATGCATAATAGATCTGCATAAATGGTTTTAATTTAAACTCGATACCTTCACGCGTTCCCGAGGTAAAGGTATTGATCTCGGACGGACAGACGGACAGACGGACAACAAAGTGATCCAATAAGGGTTTCGTTTTTACCTTTTGAGGTATGGAACCCTAAAAATGGTAGATTTTATGCAGCCTCCAAAAATACATTAAAATCCGTTAAACTAAACTAGTTCAGACATTCAATCGTCAAAAAAAATAAAAATATATATATGTCAGTATTAAAACTTCCATGAGTTTTCTATATTGTAGGTATGTAGTTGTTGTGATCAATGTTTTATTAGAGGTGTGTATCTGCTCTGAATGAGATTCTGACAGTCCTAAAACCAGCTGAAGTCTCGCAAAGAAAACTCATGATTTTTTTTCGCTGACACTGAATAAAATCATGAGTTTTTCCAAAACGTTTGAAAATACATGAAACATGAAGCTGTATTTATTTATTAGTTCAGCTGTAGACTGATGATAGTATAAATTTGCAGCGTAAGTTTTTTGCAACGAAAAGTAAAAGAAGCATGACGGAATAAATTTAATCTATTATATCATAGTTATCTAAATTATAATCATTCTCGTACGATTTTGTAATCTTATCGTCCATGTACTTAATTACGCTTTATATAAGTATAGGAATCGTATATTAATATTGACTTTGGATACTTTTTACTCGACTGCCTAAGAATGTTTTTGGGTGTATGCATCACATGAACCTGTTTGTTATTTTTTTGTACCTAATCCAAACGGCCTAGCCGATTTGAAAGTGAGAGGTCTCGTTAGACTCATGTTTATTCACTAAATAAATAAATAAACTAAATGTGTTATAACATTTTTGCACGGGGCGTACCTTATTTGGCTACTTAATACATTTATTTTTGTTAGAGATTCTATATAATTCAAATTTACATTGATCTAATAATTTTTAATTTACTTATATGATTTTAATAGACATACTATTGAAATGTACGTAAAACTGTCGGCCGATGGGGCCGAAAAGTTCTCGAATGGAGACCACGAACTGGCAACCGGTCTTTTTGGAAATCCATGGGGGACGCCTATGTCCAGCAGTGGACTTCTTGTGGCTGAGATGAATGATGATGTCTATTAATCTATGTCTATTACGGCGGCGGTCATGCGTAAGCCTGTTAATGCTAAGAAACTTATTAGTTTTTCATATTCTCAACACTAAAGCCCCGATTTTCGGGTATATTTACCTCTGAATCATTTAGAATCTAATTTAAAAGAAACATCACGTAAATTTTCCAAGACCAGAATAAAGTAATATTCATAGTAATATTTTGTCCGCCGTCATTCTAATATTGTGATAATTTCCATGATGAAAACGGAGCATAATCTCGCATACCAACTTTACAACATGAGTCTTGCCCGACGTATGATGTCATCATAACTAATATTATAGGAGCGAAAGTAATTGTCTGTTTGTTGTTGTTATCTTTTCACGACCGAGCAGCTCAAAACAAATCATATTGAATTTGATTAGTAATGTCGGTATAATATCGACTATACACTTCTTCGAGATCAACAATGTCGTATAAATCGGATAACTGTTAAGGCCACGCTTGTCTGCAAAAGTAGCAAAAAAACAGCTTGAAAATTTACAAATAATACTTGTACTATTAGTTCAATATCAAATTGTTAGTATGTGAAATGTTGGTTTGTTGGCTATGGTTCTCCTAATGCAAAAACACGATTGCTGAAAAAAGTCTCGATAGCTATTTATTTAGACAAACATGCCATTTTATTTATTTTTTAAATTGATATCTAAGTTATTTAAAGCCACCAACACCAAAGTTACCATGTTAAGTACCTATTACATTTTTTTTGCATTTTCTTTTTGATACGTTTAGTGCACTATAGTTATAGTAATTTATTTTACAATAATTTTGCTTGCGAGCAGCCGTCCCACGGCCCGCGGCGTGGCAGCGTAAAATACCTAAAGTTCTGGGAAAGCCTCGCCTTAATTATAAAGGAAATATAAGATTGGACGTGAAAACTACTACTATCGATTATACTGTGACGCTACACTGCTTTACGCAATAATTACAGACCAAAGTAGGGTAGAATGCGTACTTCCAAATAAAAGGAGGTTCTCAATTCAACTGTATGTTTGTATGTTTGTTCAAAGATTACTCCGCCTATTGTGAAATGTTTTGATGATTTTTTTTGTTTGGTAGGTTGTCGTAGAGATGGTCCCGTATAAATTTTATCAAAATCGGTTCAGTGCTTTGGTTTTTATAACACAATAATTGGAAAAATCTCATCCACGGAACGAAACGTAAAATAATTGCATACCTAATTTGAAGTCGGTTGTTTTCAGTTTTTTAAACTATAATTATTACTTGATTAGCTAAAAGGACTGATTTATAATATTAGCTCTCTATGTACGTATGTATTAATGTAGTTCTCACTATAACACCTAAACTATTCAACCGATTCCGATGAAGTGTCAATCGATTTGTTAATATGATCCGGGTGTTAACGGACTATATGACGTCATTAAAAATTCATTATGGCAGATTTGGTAAAACAAACCAGAAGTAAAAAAAAAACGAGGTAAATAGGTAACATCAAAAATAAGAACCTATTCTTAATGCGTACTCGTATAATTTGCGTACATAAATAAAGTTATATACTACTTGCTTAATGATAACTTTAAAAAATAGTGTGGTTATTGTAAATAAAATTACCTACTAAAAATAGGTGTTGGTTCAGTAAGTTTTCCCAACGCGCATGAAGTCGCGTGTAGCAGCTAGTATATATAATTAGATTGGAACGGACAGCAAGGCCTTTCTAAGACATCGTCGAGCGTCTGTGAGTCACGCTCACGACAGCTTTCATTCATTTTTCGAATCTGATAAGTTACAAAATGTTGCCAAGTCTATATTAAAATGTCTGCCAAAAATCGTATTACCGGGTACCGGGAACAGTGGAAAAAGTCGCGTCTAGACAAGCCGCCGAGACGAGACGTGACGTGCTGAGAAAATTTCAAGACAATGTGTCCAGGAAGTTTTTGCAGCAGCGTGGGACAAATATATGACTCTGTTTTTTTATTGTGTTATTTTGAATATTAATTGAAAAAATGGTGACTTTTAATTCATTACGTGTTCCGAATCAACCGACACCATTTAGTATCTAAATGGTGGACGTATGGGCATGTGAAATAAAGTAGTTAAATATTATGTATTTAAGTACATGTTACCGGAAGAAATCTATAAAAGCTTACAGTAGAACAAGAATGTCAAAGAAAATGTTATCAGTTGGTACTTATGCTATGAAACATTTCGGCAATGAGGAAAATCAGCTAATAAATAGTAATAGTACATATGTAGCTATAGTAAAATTATCACTAGGTACCGCTTTATTGAGGTTTGATGAGGTCTTGACTTGAAATATTTTACTTGATTGTTACAAGGTATTATTTGAAAAAGGCAAATGCATAAATTGCGTAAGTCCAACAGGGGGAAAAGGAGAAAAAAGACAATGTGTCCACATTTGTGTTTGAAGAACTTGACGGCCTCAGTCGAAGTTCCGGGTGCCGTAATGGTTGCAAGTTTATATCAACTTGCATCATTAGTTTGTGTAATTGATCAGTTTTATGAGTACCTAGTCGGTATATAATAAATTTAATTTATTTATTACAAACTTTTATTTAGTTCATGTGGTATTTGTACGAGTGGACAAAAACCTTGACAACTGTATTAGGTCAATCATTGCTTTGATCGCTCTAAGATTTCATAGGCGGCTATTTGGTTTGGATTTGGTATCGTATGATTTGGCTTGGTTAATATGGTAATTGGTTAGTGATTTTTTAAGTTTTTAGCGGTAAGTTTTTTTTAGAGTTTTATTAAAGTTCATAACAGTCAGCGTGTGACGCGTGTCGAGTCTCAATGCGAGTTGCAGGTGGGTGGCTGGCAGATGAATGCTGCTTGAAAGGGCGTGCTAATTTCAAACCCGTGTATTGTGCAATTGTAGTACACACGAAAACCACGCGGAACGGTGGGAACGCGATTGATACTCTGACCTCTAGTCAAGGACTGGTGGTTGTCATATTATACTTACATATATTTTTATGAAACTAATTACCTTAATGTTTTCTACGGGTTTCGGGATTGTTACTCATTGAAATGTACAACAACTGTACAACAACAACAACATCTAGTCTCACCTGTGACCACATACGCTGCATAGTGTTCGAAGCGTCAGCCCATTAAATTATGTAAAATATACGCTATAAATCCGCTAAAATTTGTTTCATTTCAATGAGTAACTGACTTCACATGATGGTAAGCATTCCGCTTGCCGGTAAAAATCCAATGTCATGCAAAACTTTTAATAATTCTAAGCCATACAGTGCAATGGCGCCAGGCCATTGCACTGTTCCATGTATTAATCACTCTTGTACATGTACATCTCTGTATGCCCGGAAATTTCGCTAGAAATATTGCCCTTCATAATAGAACTACTACTTCATGATAGACTTTTCACGCTTCTTTCGTCTTCTTTGTTGAGGTAGATATAAACCATCTTTTCATATTCGTGTATATTTTTTCATCATCAGTATATTTTTTCATCACCACAAAAGTTTTTTATTATCATTATATACCATCTAATTAATTATCATCATTATACTCCACCTTAAACCTAAACAAAATTTTCTTTTACCTATTTACAATAGCAAGTAATCCATTAAAAAACTAAAAAAAACGACTTTAAATACGCAATTCATTTATTTAGATGACACATTTTTCCAGCTATTTCGTTATAAAATCCAAAATACTGAACCGATTTTGATAAAATTTCTATGAGATCACCTGGGAAGTATACCCTTTAAAAATATTTTCAAATCGGTCCTTCAGTTAATCAAAACCGATTCGTAACTGAACCTTTTGCGAAGCATTCCCTTTCGGCTGCTATCGTTTTTTGATTTAGTAACGAGCGAAGGACGTGTCACGTTTCATCAAATGTGTCAATTGTATGACTTAGAAGTGACTGAATCAAAAAAAGATGGCGGCTGATGGGAAACGGTTCACGTATGATTCAGCTACGGAGCGGTCTTGAATAACTGAATTGACCCTCAGCCAGGTGTCTTCGGGTAATCGGGGAACATCATTCAGACGAATTGAGAACCTCCTCCTTTTTGGAAGTCGGTTAAAAAACTTCCAAAGACAACTCACACTGTTGTGCAAAATAATTAGGTAAGATTCGCGGAGTCTCATCAATTAAAAATCAATAAAAAAAATGGTTGTGTGTAAAGTCGGTTTACGGACGATAATTTTACATGATAATGATAAATAAATAATAAATATAAATATTTGTGGACATTTCACACAACACCACAATGATGCGTCACAAGCCGAACGCTTAGGCCGATCGTGCCTCTCTATCGCTTGTTCCGCGCTCACGCTTGCGCGCTCGGCTAAACGTGACAATGAGTCATGCTTTTTCATGCGTGCAGCTGGCGTTCATCGATTTATAAGACGTTATCACGTCAATAAAATGCTACTAAAACGGTTTAATTTATGTAACTTGATTACAAACAGATTTAATTAATCAACTTTATCTATATGATCTATACAATCGCCATTTTAATCAATTTTCATAATGCAAATTTTACTTGCCTATATAATATACTGTTGACACTGCAATTAATATCACATATATATAGTTAGCAACTTCATTTTTTTTTTATTCTCGACACTAGATAATGAACTAGCTGTCCCTCGTGGTTTCAACCGGGTGAAGATTGGAAATGATGATAATAATGATGATGAAATTAGCCTATGTCCGTATCCAGGTTCTGGGTAACTTGACTGTATACCCTTCAAACAAACACCACACACTACAATATTTTGTTTGATAGTTGAGTCTAAAAGTATGATATTTTACTAGACGAACTCTGCGTCAGTAAAGTACTTAAGTAAAATCGCAAAATTTGCGGATAAAACAAGAATTCACATCTAATGTTTGCGAATGACGAGGGCATGTTGCCGCATATTGTTTTGAGCTGTTCAATTACAAAGCCCTAAGTGGTATATCGTACGCCCAGTTATGGGCAAGCGAAGCTTAATAAAGAGCGCTTCATGTATTCTCAAAGAGTTGAATAAAAAAATATGTTAAAAATAAAATTATCCAAATATTTAGTATCAACTAATTAAATCATAATTAGTAATCACGATGATCTTCACCTCTGTGAGATTACATATAGCGTCACATATAAAAATATAAGCGAAATACAAACCACTTATAAAACAAAGTATTACGCATTGTTATTTTTAAACTCGCCGATTGGCGCTTATCGCCTGATCTTTTAACCTCAAGTGTTCTTACTATGGAAATGCTTTTTTCTTGATATATATGTTGCTGGTAACTTGTGGAATACGCCATGTTGCAATACGGCAAGCCAGTTTACAAAATGTTGATTTTAGTACGGCCGTCTCGTATTTAGACGGATTGCAAATCACCTGAAAATAAATAAGTTGCATTGTTTTAGCATGTCGTGTATCTCAAAGCGGCTGAATAACGTACCGCCGAGATTACAGTAAGGCATGTAAAATACGCCACTTTGAGATGATTAGTTCCAAAAATCACTGCCGTTAGCAGTGCTGCGTTATTGACTGAGCGAGCGAAGTGTCTCTGCATCAACTGGGCAAATTTTCTTTCATCTGTCAGTTTGTCTGTGTGTTTGTATGTTCGTACTCGCGTACAGGGCGTAATTTTGAACCAATTTTGATGACACTTGGCGTATAGGTTCTATGGATATTTTTTTTTGTCGTCGGCGATTTTTGATGAGGGGTGGTGCCCATAAAAAGGGGGAAGATTATTGCGGCGCTTTTTATTTATTAACTGATTTCAATGATATTTGGTAGGTAGATATAGTACACAATTATTACAACTTGTCGTAAAAACGAACAGTATTGGTCAAGTGGTTGTCAAGATATGACAACCAAATTGAGATTGCGTGTAACAGTGAGGGCGCGTGGATGTGCTAAGCCAACTTTATATAGGTGTTATGTACAGATGATCCAAGGTGAGGTTCAAATAAGCTCTCTCGCGAGGTCTACTGTTCGTAGAACTACTAGTAATAAATATAAAAGTAACATTACGAAAGTAAGTAATATTGGTTTCACGCATTGAAACTGTACCTATATTAATGAAGTTTCTTTTGTGTTTGTTGTTTAGTTTACCATCGCTCCATATTTACCATAATACAGCTAAACGTTTGCCGCCTCTTCAGAGAACGTACTGCGACTACAACCCGTTAAGACATGAGAACGTTGTATTATAAACAACGCCGTTTTTTAAACCAACTTGCCGTAATGTAACACGGCGTATTCTTCAAATTGACTGTGGCATATATATAGGTACTTCTAAAGACGCCGCCAGTAGACGAGCGCGAGCATAACCATAAGGAATAACACTCAAGTTGATTGCATTCTGGGATTCACACTTCAAACCGAGACGATAAAAAGGCGCCTACCCGGATTCTTGGATAGGCCTCCGCGCCTATCAAACATTGAATGCGAGGTTGTAAAGTGGTCAAGTTATTAGCGGATACCTAACCTTCACTTCTGTTTTAAGCGCGCATTTATACGCAAATATTATATAATATTGTTTGTATGCACCGGGGCCGACGCGTATGGAATGAAAATGTGCATACTCGACTGCGACTCAATGGTGTCGCAGTTTACGACTGCGTATTACTAATCCCACCAAAAACATTTCATGTAAAATTGGTTGCCATGTGTCGCATTGTCATGCCACTTTCACTGACAAAAAGATATCAGATGAGATCTGACTGAATCAGAAGAGCCAAGCCGCTAACTCTACAAAATCTAAGGCTACAATACTTATCTCTGTAAACCTTCAATCTTGGTAAAAAAGCATGGCTTGGCCGTTTTCCGACGGTCAGTTACAAACATATGTCGCATAACATGTCGTACATGGACAAGGAAGAAAAAGAAACTAAAAGTTCTGCTCTTGAATGTTGTATAATTGGAATAGTAATGTAATAGTTCCATGAAAGTGAAACGACCAAGCCATGCTTTTTGACCAAGATTTAAGGTTTACAGAGATAAGTATTGTAGCCTTAGATTTTGTAGAGTTAGCGGCTTGGCTCTTCTGATTCAGTCAGATCTCATCTGATATCTTTTTGTCAGTGAAAGTGGCATGACAATGCGACACATGGCAACCAATTTTACATGAAATGTTTTTGGTGGGATTTAATTTCTTTTTGTAAGAGACCCTGTAATTTCTGCAACGTTTTGTTTTAACGGAATGTATTTCCCTGTGCATCTGTTATCATTTCTTTAGCAGTACACTCTCTGTCATAGCCTGTTTTTCTTGTTGACTTATTACTTAAAATAGATGATAGCTGTAACCTTCAATTCTGATGTGGCGCCATACTATAGCGCGTGAATAAGAGTCGGTTTCCAGATACACTCTTCAGCACAAGTATAAAGTTGCAAATCGTCCCAATATTCTACAACATAACGAACAATAGCACACCTTAACTTGCAACGCCACATCAAATACGGTCTTCTATAGATTGAGTAAATGTCAATGAATGGAAAAGGATTGAACCATTTCCAGGCATACTATGAACTGTAGTATAGACGATAGGGCCCTAGCCCTTCTCCCAAAGAAATTGTTTCGTTACTCATATTGTTCGTCTTATTTCCTTTTTATAGGAATACGTCCACTAAACCAACTTTAGATTTATTCTTGTATCCAGACTATTATTCAATAACTTAAATTCTTAACCTATAACCTAATACCCCTTCTCTAACAAGATCGGTCCCGAATCCAAGCTTCTAAATAAGCTCTCGGTTGAAAGTATTATAATTTTCTGTGTAAATAAGTCCCTAAGCCTAAGTAAGTACTACCTAAAACAAACCAAGTCATCAATTAAAGTCGAATAATGTATATATATATAACATACAAACCTATAACCTAATGTATATATATATAATACAAACCCATATTTACTAAACAAACATGAAACAACGAACGAAAACGATACTTTTTATCCTTATACCAAACAAACCGTTATCATAAACGAGAACCAAATCAGAACGAACGAATACACAACACAGACCAACCATAACATAAATACGGAATACATAGGTGCCTCAGCGTGTCGACTTCCAAAATTGATTTGCGACAGAGCGCGAGAAGTGATACCGTGTGCTAACTTGAGGCGCACGCCATCTAGTATCGCCTTTTGAAACTAATTAGATAAACGATCCTCACTGAGTGGTAAAATTGACGTATTTTAGATGTGAATCATATCTAAAGTACAAAAGCTAAATAAATGAAACTTTGTATGTTTTATAAATATACTGTCTACTTTTTATCCTGAAAATTTGGGCTCTCTAGTATTATCCAATTCGAAGTTATGTTGTGTTACAGAAATATAGACACACACACAAGTTCACACTTTAAAAGGGTTGGAGGGTGAAAAATACAAATATCGTAATTTTTCTGTTGTTTATGTACCAATCGTAGTTTGCATACCAAATTTCAGCTTTCTGAAACTTCAGGAAGTACCCTATCTTTTTGATTACACTCAGGGGGTGTGCTCCCATAAATAAAGGGTTGGAGGGTGAAAAGTAATAATATCTTAATTTTTTCGTGGTTCATATGTAAATATTAGCTTACACACCAAATTTCAGCTTTCTAAGACTTCAGGAAGTACCTTATATTAATTATTGATGAGAATAACGTAATAGCCCCCAAATAAGGGTAGAGGGTGAAAAATACAAATAACCTAATTTTTCTGTTGTTTATGTACCAATCGTAGTTTGCATACCAAATTTCAGCTTTCTACTACTTCAGGAAGTACCCTGGAATATTGATGACGAGAACGGGATAACCCCAAATAGGGGTTGGAGGGTGAAAGTTACAAATATCTTAATTTTTCTGTTGTTTGTGTGCAAATTGTAGCCTACATACCAAATTTCAGCTTTCTAAGACTTCAGCAAGTACTATATCTTTTTTATGATCATCAATTAATTTGTGCCAAATCGGCGTATTTTAGGTATTAATAAAATCGCAAGTATAAAAGCTAGATACATGAAACTTTTAACATTTTATTAGACCGTGGACCACACTTGATCCTGAAAATTTGAACCCTCTAGTGTTATCGAGGCCGAAGCTATGAGGGTCTAAAAATCCGACGAATGTGTTCGAGAAAAGATAGTCCCGGCCGTACCCGCTGGCTCACATGGCGGGTGCACGGCCGTGCCCCCAGATATTACTATTGTCTCGCATTTAATCCTTCCCACATTTAAGGCTTTTCTTTTGTTACCTGAATTGCGAAGGAAGGCAATGTTTTTAATCCCTGATCCAAAATGAGGGGTGTTACAATTTTGACGTGAGTATTGTGTAGTTTGTCTGTGACATCGTAGCTCTCACACGGATGGACCGATTTTGATCTAGTTTTTATTGTTCGAAAGAGAATTTTATCGAGACTTCTTAGCTATGTTACATCAAAATCGGTCCAGCCTTTTAAATTGTCGGGGGTTACGAGCTTTCTAAATTTAATCTTGTTAGAACGTATATTTGTCTTTGATGACTCGCTTCTTCTTCTTTTTTGTATTGGACCCCGCGATTAGCGATTTGCCAGGGTCAAGTAAGTAGGCATTGAAATATTTTCAAGTTTCTTGAATAATACAAGTTATCTATTGTTCTAGTCACAGTCTAAGTCACGTAAACAGTCATTTTCAAATTTAAGTCTTGCCTCAGTAAAGTGATGGCGACTTTACTAGAAGCTTCTATGGAGTTTTCCGACAACGTAAAATCACACGTTTCACTGCTTTACTTGCCCACACTTACGCACTTGATCGAACACTTAATGAATAAAACACCACCATTTTTATAGCATTCATGATCAAAATAACACAAGTTTAGGAAAATAAAATAAAGCAATAACATGTTACTAAGACGTTTCCGCCAAAAAAACTGTTTGATGACTCTACACCCTACCGTTTGATGGATTTCAACATATTAGATTCGTCTTAGTTGTCAGAGTGACGTAGTAAATTAATCCAATATGGCGTCTGCGATAAATTGATAAATAAATCGATAAAATAAATTGCAGTTATTCACTAAATTTTGCAGACAGTATTTTTTTTATACTACTTGCTCAATTATGATTAAAATATGGTTCTTCTATTTATTCTATCAATATAAAGTCCTACATAAATTATTATTAATACCAACATACGAGTACGTAGCGTGGGAAAAAGATATTTCATATGAATACTCTCAGACTGAAAAAGGGACTATCTGCGAATAAAAATAAGCCGTTATATTGATTGTCTACATTGTTGATGTAAATGGAATTAAGAACTAAGTAGTCAGAACCCAATAGCGCATAAATAGATCTCCAAATCATAGTAGTACCTACCTACTATCTTTCCTGTAAGTATCTACTTCACTCTCGCATGCGCATAATAGGTATACCTAGGTATGCGTTTTTGCAAATCTTTAAAAAATGCCATAGGTCACCTTGAAAATCTCAATGTATACCTCGTTTCTATTTAAGATTCTATTTCATTCTATTTAAGATATTTATAGTTTTTTTTTGGTTTGTTGAGAATATCATGAAAGGCTCAATTAGAGCTGTGATATGTGTGATGTGATGATGCGTCGTAAATCGCCGGTTGCGTATGCGCACTCGGGCTCCGCAGGACACTTATGTCCAATTCAGTGTTTGGTTCATTGCCCCTGCGCCTGCGCCGCACGCCGTAACAAACGACTCGCTCTGTGACATCACGTGTCCCCGCACTCAAATTGCATTAACACACGCATGCACTCACTTTAATCAGTACGTAATTGTTACGACTTTAAACAAGCATACAATTAGGTTGTTGAACAAACGGAAAATACTAAATGGTTACATAATAGTGCGTCTGAACGGCGATTAGCTCGAATGTTTCACGTTCAGAAAACGACGCGGGCGAGAATCACTTTAATTCCGTCGTTAACGACTCTTTCACCCCTAGTTTAACTCGGCTAATTGATCGCACTTCCGCGCAAGGTTTGAGAAAAGATTTTATCAATCTGATTATTGTTTTCAAAGTAAATATACCGGGCACAATGGACATTGTGTTTGACCGCTAGCGCGTTCTCAGCAAATATTAGCGCATTCAATTAACGCTCGCCACACTTCCACGAAATTAATTGGGGTCAAAGAATTCGAATGCATACATCTCAATTAAACTCGACGATACGCCGGAGTCATCGCCGGTTCTACTCGCGGCGTTCTGGTACGAACGGTTACTTATTTTTATATGAACATTATTCAAGGAACCGATGCGAATCGAACACCGTGTCATCCGTATTCCCTAATGCCTTCTGTCGGCGCGCGGATTCAATAGACATTAATTTTCAAAGGCGCAAGATAGGAATGTCGTCGGCGGCGTGTAACCTCAGTCAGGTAGAATTTTTGGCACCTTTATGATTGGATTCTGACGTGTCATAAGCCACCCACGGGTCCTGATTAAGCCGGTAGCCAACAAAGACACCGGGTCGCCCATAATGCTGTCGGATTATGGAGGTACGGGACGGGGACGGGTCCAAAGCGACGACGGGTCGTCGGCCCGAGGTGCCCTCGCGTGCTACAATTGCACACAATACGCCCCCGCGCGACCCGACCACTACCCAAAAAGTTAGAAAAGTATGACACAGTGGTGGGACCGATATCATCTCGGCGCCACACCGCTCTGCGCCGCGTGGCACCCACACCTCGGCTGGCTGTCCCGGCATGGCACCGGGCACCACGGTTAATTAGAACACTCCAACCGGTGAAATATAGCGCTCCTTAGAACCCGATGCGCTCCGCACCGAATACGGAGAAACGATAATACGGTCCCAAATTTCGACATATTCGATTTATTTTATGGAAAAAATTCCAAGTGGAACGTGAAAACGGTTTATCCGTATCGGCAATAAAAGTTCGATAATGGTGAGTCGGGTGTGTCGGCGGTACGACGCTCCTCCCACGTGTGGGTGCCGGCTCTCGTTATGAACTTGAATTAAATGAATGAGGCAGTTGTATGAATGGCGCGGGAATGAATGCGAGTCGGAAGTGCAGACTGTGCTTCGGCACGCTAGTCCATTGCGCACGTGCATCCGCCTGCGACGCCTGACGCTCTGCGCCCGCGCAGTATACCCATTTATCCCACTCGCTATCCTCGCGATTACACCTAAGTAACACTTAGAGATAACTGTTAATTCTTCCTGTTATTGACACTTCACAGAACCCATATTTATGACCATCATAAGAGAGAATAAGAATATTTATTAACCTTGAATAACATACATGTTATGGTATCCAATAAATTTGAATTAGGTACATTTGTTTTAAGACTCTAACCGTTAAGACAAGAATAATGAAACATATAAATACCTATCATTAAAAATATATTATCTAGTTAATTAAGTATACATATATGTATACTAGTACAACTACACAACTAAATATACATGTACTATCACTAAAAATTTTTTTGTGTTAAACGTTTAAATGTAAGTATCATGTTTTTGAAGAGTAGTTTGTAATGTTTGTCTCTGATAATCTCTGAATGTACCTACTGAGCTGGTTAGATCCAATACAGTCAATTCTTTTCAAATAGGAAGGTACATGGTTTTTAAGCGTTAGCGTTTAAGGCTGTTTTATTTTGAAAATTTGTTGATCATATTATTTTTCAGTCCAATATCAACATTTTTATAACTCAAATTGGAGAAAAATGTACCACTCGGCCGCTCGGGAGTTTTATTGACACATACTGGATAGCGTAAAAAAAGTCCTCGGCACTTTTACTTGTATCAAATTACTGTATTAAGGCAATCAAAAATAACTTCGCAATGTACAATTGTACATGGTGGCACTGATAGCAAACTTTGCTTTGCAAACTAAGAAGAACTAAGAAGAAAGTTTAGGTAGACGCTTGTCACTGAACTCCATACATTAGCGTAAATTCTTAATTCTGCGGCAAAACAAAAAAAAAAAAACATATAACAAGATCATAAATAGCTGTGACCATAATTAACATAGTACAAATTACAATCACCACTCGTGCACGCATAAGTGATTGTCTCGTAAACATTAAAGTTTACTGCGCAGTATTATAATTATTTGCTCAAAGGAATAAATAATGAATATAGACACTATATTGCGTTAGTATAGTGCTAGATTTTATTAGTCAGTTGTTGATAATTTCACCGTCACAACATTAACGGTGTACCCTATCTCAACCAGGGCCGGATTATCCATTAGGCGGATTAGGCAACTGCCTAGAGGCCCCGCATCGACTAGGGGCCCACGGGGCCCTAGTCGATGCGGGCCACACTCGCGGGCCGAAATATCCTGACCATTATCAAAAATCCTTCCTATCCTTTAAGTTATTTAATATCCTTTGTATTTTGGAGCCATGTCAATACTGTGACAATATTAACAGCAAATTAGCATATGAATACCTAAAAATTGATAAAAAGTTTCGTCAAATTTCGCGCTCGCTTCGCTCGCGCCTGATTATTTCCTATTATTTTCTACAGACTGTGTAAGAAGGAGGGTTATGATTTTCAAGTGTATATGGGTATGTTTCTATATGATCGCCTACAAGCCTAAACGGCTTAACTTCCCCCATGGTCCAATGCTGAACCCCCCCGAAATGAATTCCTGCCTGGCCTTGGCCACACACATCTATAATCTATTCTATAAGCAAAAAGCAGGAGTCGATCTGATCGACTCGACTTTTTTAATAGAAAAAATATATTTTAAAAAGTAAGAAAAGGGTAAAGGAAAGGGGCCCGGAGAATTGCATTGCCTAGGGGCCCGATAGGGTTAATCCGGCCCTGATCTCAACCTCTGTGAATGTCATAATTCCGTATTCGCCGTTTAGCACAGGTGTTCGAAGCGACATCGTTTATTTATTGCTTCTACAAACTCATAAATTAACTATTAATTAATTATAATTGAATATAATGTTGCGTTATTCTGCCCGAGGCTTGTGTTCTACTTACTGTGGCGTAGAGCTGGCGTTTAAAGTTGCTATAACAATGGTGCAGTTTACAATTAAGGAAGTTTTTTTATTGCGACATGCTAGGCATTTCACTATAGCTCACCTAAGACAATAGTTACAGCACTGGAATGGGAACTGGCTCTTAAGAGCGAGTTTCAGACTACACCATCAGGTGCTGAGAGACAAATTTTTCACTAGAGAGTTAAAGTAGCTTGTCAACTGAGAGTAAAGTAATATTCAAATTTTCCTCACAATGTTTTCCGTCTTTCCGTGAAGAGCCAGCGTTTCTTAACTTTCCGTGAAGAGCCAGCGTTTCTTAACTTTTCGTGAAGAGCCAGCGTTTCTTAACTTTTTTCAGTCCACGGAGCCCTAGGAAAACAAGTACTTACCTACAATTTCAAGGACTTTCTTGTTAAAAAACAGCTATGAATTTTGGATCAGTTTATTTTAGTACTAAATAATAATAAATAAATAATAAATATTTGTGGACATTTCACACAACACCATCCAGCCCAATCTAAGCAAAGCTTGTACTATGATACTAGATGGCTGATAGAATACATATATACTTTTTTTTGGAAATATAATACATGAATATAATATATGATACATAGAAACACCCAGACACAGAACAAACATTCATGCTCATCACACAAATGTTTGCCCTGGGTGGGGATCGAACCCACGATAGGTGGTGGGTGGGATAGGTGGTGGTCGTGGTGGGTTTGTTTGTTTGGTGGGTTCGTGTGTTCGTGGGCAGACATACTACCAACTGAGCCACAAGGCCAGTCAATACTGCTAATATATAAAAAAAAAACTTATTCTTAACAAATACGGGTGCTGCTTTTTCTTAACTAAAGTGATATTTGGGCTGTGTTACTTTACTATTAAATTGTAATCTCAAATCTAATTCCACGTCTGTTTCTGTATTTGTTTTTGAGGTGAAATACTTCTTTAGGCGCGCTGAACATTTTATTTTGTGGGTATTGTTGTATGAGACTGAGTCGTCACGTTCGGCTATGTAACGCTCGTTCGGTTGTTGAATTTCTCCTATATAAATAAACAAATTAATTTCTCACTTTTCTAATATCCCTATCCAATGATTTTATATGTACAAAAAGGTTGTGATGCGTGAGAGAGATAGCTACGCGTATTTATTTCCACTTTAAAGAGTTTATTTATTTATTTATAGTTTGCAAACTGGATGTTACAGCTATAATACAAACGTAATTTCATTATGCATATGAATAACATAGACTGGCTGAACAGCCTTCTAGAAGCAAACACAACATGCATTTAAATTGTAATACTCAACAAATAGGGATAATTGTAGATAGTCTAAGACACAATAATTATTGAAAGTACCGTGGTATTAATTTTATATACATATTGAAGAGGATTTTTTTTTGTTGACCGTTGTAGCGAAAATATCAAGCTCCTGACAAAAGTCGTTATACGTGCTACATCGTTGATCGGTTGATCGGTGAATTTTGAGCATAGTTTGTTCGACAAGTAGGCACAACAACAGGAGTTATTTATTTATTCTTCAACAAAAGCTCCTGTTCAGCGTTGAGATTTGAATCGCCCTCCAACATCAGAGTCCATCGCTCAACCGACTAAGCTATGATATCTTCAAATTAAAAGAAGTGTCGATTATATTTGAATAGTTACGTAAGTAAGTAAGTTCGTATACACTGAGTGGCCAACCCTAGTGTCAGAGTTATTAATACGCCGAAAGGCCTCTGACCTGTCTTGACGTTTGTCAAACAACCGGGACCTACAATTTAACGTGTCATCCGACCCATGGTAGCACTCAGAAAAAATTGCCACTCACGGGCACCCATCCGAAGACTGACCGGTCCGTCTGTTGCTTTTCATTAATGATCGTTCGAGAACACCTAGTCAAGCTACGCCACGAGCGCTACAGTAGTTAAATATTAGTTATGTAGATACGGTTTTTTTCTGGTCTAGGTATATCGCGTGCCATCATATCGCAATAACTTAGACGAAATGCTTTTATCGTTCATATTCATAACACTCAAGAAATTTTAAATGACAAAATATTTATATGTACGGTACATCTTTTATTCGCGAGAAATAAAACGTTAAATTTTATATATAGTTTAGTGGGTAATGGCGCTCATAAAAGATGAGGCAAAAAATTGTTTGCAGTTGCTGCAATCATTACCTTGGCTCGGCTACTTTGTTCGTGGAAAAAGCTCGAACCCGTCAAACACGACTGTAATAATTTAAATTTCCTTGTTTCCAATTAATCACATAGTCAAGAGTAAATACACACCAAGGAGGCCGACAGTGGATCATTGTGGATAAAAACGCGAAGATGTCGGCGATGCGAAAATTCCGTCGTTTCTTATTTAATAATAATATTTAGTGACGTATAATTTTCTTATATGGTGACACCAAGGATCTGTTCAATCTACAAACTGCCTGAGAAAAAAGTTTTTAAGCGATTATTAATCAGTAACAACCTTTATCGCTTACTTTAAAGCGCTATTTATTAATAATACGTAACTGCAGCCGTTGGCGAACAAGTACCTATTTGTGGAGAAATTTGATAAGCGAGTTGAGGTAAAGCCAAGGCATAGATTATGTAGGTCCATATATTATATTTATTTCATGATAAGTCTACCCTTAACATGCTCGACGCTGGTACTCTTCTAAAATATTGAAAGAGAATTCTAACTTTGTCAGGAATATAAACTTAAAACATTTTATTTGAACAATAAATAATTATGGAACAAACTTGGGAGAAAGCTCTATACATCAATTTAATAAATATAAAAATTGGTTCACGAATGACGGAACCAATTTACGTAATTCGTGTACATACATAAAAAAAATACGGTACGAATTGATAACCTCCTCCTTTTTCGAAGTCGGTTAAAAGTACCTAAAGTTGAATGTATTTTTTTCTGATTTTAATTTTAGCAACAAAAATAATATTTTGATTAGTCAGGTCTTTCGTTTCAGAGCGAAAAGTTAATTTCATTTTTAATTGCAATTAAAGTAATGTAAAGTAAAATTCATCTCGTGACTGGTCTTCCTACGCTGCGCTTGCCGGTACGTGGTTTTCACTCGAGAACCTTTCGGCCCCATCGGCCATCAGTTCTACGTGCTATGTGCCCTGCCACTGCCACTTCAACTTGCTCATCCGCTGTGCTATATCGGTGACTTTGGTACGTCTACGTATCTCTTCATTTCTGATTCGATCTCGTAGAGAGACTCCGAGAACCCTCTCCATGACCTCATACAAGTGGCGGGAAGACGCTGGATGCAAGCCGCTTCCAATCGGTCTTTTTGGAAATCCATGGGGGAGGCCTATGTCTAGCAGTGGACTTCTTATGGCTGAGATGATGATGATGAAAGTAAAATTGTATAATTAAAGTTGACAGTTTAAATAAATCGATGTTTTAGATTTTAATGAATCAAATTGTCAAAATAACGATCTAATTTAATTAAAGAAGTATATTTGAGAAAGGCATATGTTCTCCCTTCTCACAATGACAAGATGGCCCGTTTCCTGCAGTGGGACAGTTTGTACAAACAGGGCTGATAAATAAAAAAATATATATATTTTCTCTGCTTACAAATGGAACGTTTCACATTTTACCATAAAGCGTCTAAATATTTTTTCTTACATTTTTATATTGACGTCAAGTCAAATCATTTGTTTTAACAGCACCAAAGACCCCGACTGATTTGACCGCAAACCGATTTGATTTGGTGACTTAATTTAGAAAATCGTAAAATGAATTAGAGCCATACATTATTAATATTAATTGGTTCATGTGCATATAGGTACTTACAACAAACATAGGGTAAATTCTCTTTACTTTATTTTAAAATGAAGTTTACGAATATAATTTTTTAATTATTCTCTTTGGACAGTATCGATAATGTATGAGACAGATAGTATAGACTATATGTAACGCATAAAGTATAAATGATAAAAGTTTTAGTATTAAGTACTTTTTGACATCATAATTTTCGTTAAATCCAATATTTAGACGAGTAATAAATAGTAAATTTGTATCAAAAGCTACACCGGCTAAAATTAAACAATTTCATTGTTTTCGTTTTCCCAAAATGCAATTTTTACGATTGAGTTACTTCCATTCTAAAGGTACGACATGATCTACCGTAATGAAATAAAATAGCCGTGTACAAATACGGAGCCACTTATGAATCCAGGCTCAGTAAATATTTACTCGCTTCCATTTCGCGCCGACTCACGATCACTCACAGCTCCTTTTGGCGCCGAATGTCAATTTTCTAGAGATTACCCATCGTCCGATTCAACAAACATTGAGTGTAACCTTACTCATGCTATTCTAGCACTTAAGAACATAAGCTTAATGTCGGTTATGTTGTGCTGATGCGGTGTTTATTCAAAGAGACCGTAATGGATCGGAGCACTCTTCTCAATCGGACACGTAACGTGTTTGGATGTACGCAGCCAATGCTACGACTTTCATACCCTAAGCCCTAAGCTCTTGTGAAGCCTATAAGTGCTGTGTACTTACAAACAAAGTTAAACCCACGCACGGTTCAGTACGATACTTGTGAGATGTTATATTTATTAGTTCAATATCTAACTTATTTCTCTGAATTCAGTTTGTATGTTTGACTTTCTATTTTTGACTTGGTTGTTATTCTAGCTTGAACTTAACTACTAAGGTATTAGTTAAATAAATTTGAGCTATAGGCACTAAAATATTTATTATTGTTTCTTTTTTTTTTGTTAACAATGTTGAGATCTGCGATTTTACTTAAGGAAAGACTTCAACGCGCGTCAATTATCTTGTTCTAACAAGTTTCTACACTCTGTTTTACAATCTACAAACATTTCGACAATGTCGTATCTTAATCTCAAAATAAAACACATAAGTATTCTTCTTTTGTTACAAGTTCACGATGCTGTTACAACCTTACCTTCGTTTGTTACAAGTTCACGATGCTGTTACAACCTTACCTTCGTTTGTTACAAGTTCACGATGCTGATGTCATTGTAGTTAAAAAATAACAGTTATATAGTAAGTATATTACCAAGGTATTATTACACGCATCGATTGCAATGTAGGCCAACGACTGTCGTCTGGTTGTCTAGGGATTATATATTTTTTCTATTGATTACATCGCCCATGGCTGTAGTTGCTTTCATTTATCGAGATGATACTCGTTCTTATTGTCTTGTTCTTTAAGCCCCGTACAGACTCACGCCGAGAAGTCTCGGCAAGAATTCTCGCCGAGACTTCTACCGAGACTTAATAAACTGTCCACAGTCCACACTCACTATGTTCTCACTTATGTTCTCGATCTCGTTCTCGCTATGGACGTGTTCTTGTACATTACTAATTTGTGCAATAGCCTATTATATCTTTGTTAAAACTAAACAAAAAGCAAAGAAAAAATAAGACCCAGACGATGGTAACAGATATACCTATTATAAACGGATAAACACTTACGTATACTTGATTTCGCTTCCTAGTTCGCACTGAGAGCGAACAAGAATGTGATAGTCTTCTCTTTTCTCGCCCGAGACACCTTTGAAGCGGACAAAAATACCGACACCGATCGGAGAACAGGCGAGCCCGAGAACGAGACGTAGAGAAACCTCTCACATTCACGCTTCTCGGGGGTTCTCGTGCTTTCACGGCGTGAGTCTGTATAGGCTATTAGAGTCACTGCAGACAAAACTTTAAAAATCCCGTAAAGTTTACGGGATACCCTGACGTATTTTATATACAGGGTCACATTTAATTAAGTAAATAAATTAATATTGGAAGATATTTTCTCCCAGCCGTCTACGTAGATTCAAACTAAGCAAAACTTGTACTACAGAAACCAGATAAGTAATTGATAGAATACTGGCGTCCTTTTTTTTTTTGTTAATAACAAATATGTATTACATACTTATATTACGTAGAACATCCAGATACAGAATAAGCAACTAATCTCATTACAGAAAAGTTTGTTCTGGACAGGGAATAAACCCACAACCTCTAGCTTGAAAGACCAAAGTAGAGGTTCTACCAACTGGTAGAACTACCTTCAAGCGTTCCCGAGATACAGGTCTTGACACCCGGACAGACACACAGACAGACAGACGGACAACAAAGATATATATATAAGGGTTCCGGTTTTTCCTTTTGAGGTACGGAACCCTAAAAATGATGCCAAAAACGATAATAATGCCAAAAATGGCAATATTGTAATTTTAATTATTCGTGATAAATCCTCACTCAGTCTTCTATATTATAAAGTCACTTGAACATAGTGCGTTAGAGCTAGATAGCGTAGATAGTTAGGTTAGTACTTAATGACAGTGCGACGACCTCCCAGCATCGTCGCATTACGTATAATTTACTCAGTTCCAGCTGTACGCGGGTCGATTGGCTGCCCCAGTTCGTAAAGCTCGCCGGTTTTATTACGGTGTGCTAATTTTCATCAAGTCTGGATTGGAAAATATATAATTTTTGCGCCCTGTTTAACGTCACGTTCTGGCGATGGGAACACTTGTATGCCATTTGTTTTATTTTTAAATCTAAAAGTTTGAAGAGTTTTTGAAACAGTTCGTTCTAGGCAGCTTCATTTCAGCTGGTCGTCTATGCCACAAGAAACTCTCGTCTCTAGACCATCCCGCGGACATAGGTCAGCTTTTCTACTACTTACTGTGATATTCAGAATTACCTATGTTGTCCATGTACTAAATTTCAAGTAAAAAAAGAAATCGGATAAAATTAAATATAAGTTCACCTAGTACCTATCGCTCTAATGCGAAAAGTTAAAGATTAATTTGAAACAGTTTTACAATAAAATTTCCCAAACGTTGCCCAACACACAACAAACAACAGGCGACAATAACAAACAACACAGAACACATCAACAACATAACACAATTCTTTAACATCAGGCGAGCTGGTGGTCAATTGTAGATCTATCTTGAGCAAAAAACATTTATTTATAATAATAAAAGACTACATTTAAGACTTTTTTTTATCAGCCCTGTTTGTACAAACTGTCCCACTGCTGGGCGCGGGCCATCTTCTCATTCTCTTCTATTATTTAAGACTTATCTATAAAACATTTAGCTGATGAAAACAATCAGACACTGATTAAGATTCAGTATAAACAGTAAACAGTAACAGTAACAGTAACAGTATTATATTACTTCTATGCACCCTAAGGTTGCCTGGAAGAAATCGCTCTATGCGATAAGGCTGCCTTTGTACAGTCGTTTAAGTTTATTGTTTGTTTTTTAAGATTTACTGTATAGATGTACAAACAATTTATATTCTATTCTATTCTAAGGGATTATATATATATTTTTAGCTCCACAGACACCGGTGTCCGTGACCTATGTCAAACTTACCAACTATTGTTAAATACATTGTTACGAGACGATATGTTTTTTTTGACTTACCTAACTTATTGTATTGTGTGTATACCATGAGCAGACCAGCGACCGGCAAGCATCACCCGATCATGAGTATGACGTATGTACCTACCAGCCATATTAAGTATTTATTAATTTATTTATTTATTACTTAGTATATTTAAATATTGCGCAGTTGCAAATCGTCATGTAAGTCTAAATTTGCAGGTACTATGTTAGGTTTTTCAGAGTATCAACTACATGAAATTTAAATAACACCCATTAAATTCAGCCTCGTCTCTGTCGGGTGTTTCCTGCATGCATTGTCCCAGACTTTACGGTTCATGTACCAGAAATAACAATGTCGACATGCTTTGTAGGTTTTGGTGAAGATATAGGTTTGGGAGCTTATCTCTGGAGGAAGTAGATATAACTGCTCGACTTGCTTTAGCGGAAACTATTTAAAACATATTTTGTAGTCATTTATTAGCAACAAAACAAGGTTATAAAAGCATTTCCATGTAGTCGTAAAATTCTTTTGCAGTTTGCTTGGAAAATAGAACAAGTGCAAGTGTTCTGTGATTGAAGAGGAGTGACGAGCGCAGTGCATTGACAAACAAACTTATAAACTGGATTTTTAGATGCACAGTTTCATGAAAAACAATGTTGAGTAAGTTCTGGAGACGTTTTGAGTACGTTTTTTTTAAAGAAAAATCTTGAAATAAGTACGTCTCTCACGTCGTAACTCAAGACTCGAGTATCAAAATTGCGGAGTGATCATTCTAAATAGGGGCAGTAGTTCCGGTTATACAGTTGCAGGCCGTAGATGGGCACGCCCGGCCGCGGCGCCCGTTTCTCCAGCAGCCCTGCGTACGCGAGTCGCCACGCATACGCTACATAACTACTGAATACACACAACTGCGCAAATACACTTACACCTTTATCGGCAACTTTCAATAAGCTATCCTGTACTTTATCACAACTGTGTATCAGCAACTTTCAATAAGCTAGCTATCCTGCACTTTATCACAACTATGTATCAGCAACTTTCAATAAGCTATCCTCTAATTTATCACAACTGTGTATCAGCAACTTTCAGTAAATTATCCTGAAATTTATCACAACTGTGTATCGGAGACTTTTAATAAGCTATCCTATAATTTATCACAACTGTGTATCATCCACTTTCAATAACATTTCCTCTGTTTTTACTTAACTTTACAAGATTTTTTTTCGATTTATCTTCACGGGTCACAGTTATTTATATTAATGTAGGTATGTAGAATCTATGCAGATCGTGAGGCTGCTAGTACTTAATAGATGGTTAATATCTAAACACGATAGGAGATTTATATATATATTATGAGTCGTAATGTAGATTAGTCATGTAAAAACCCTTTAAAAATTACTTCAAACAAATATAGATCATTGTGCTGCGCGGATAAAATAAAACTGATGATGAAAAAGCTCAGAAGCGGACGGCTTTAAGCTTCCAGACCGTACGTTGTCAAAATATTGTCAAAGTGAATTCCGACCGTCCAATATATTATAATGATTTTCCACTTGGCAATAATCCTAGCGATTTATTTCGATCTCGCTAGATATTACTCGCATACCGCATATATCTAGACGAGGCGTCATCTCGCGAATAGGTTGTTGAACCTCCTTTTATTAAGGCTGACCGATCTGCGAGGTGTAGCACTTTCGGTTTTGGGTAATTATCGAGCTGCCGGCGGCGAAGTGTCTCATTGTCACCGGTTATATTTAGTGATGATGGCAGTCACGCGGCGGCCGCGGATGCGTCTGTCGACGCGACGTCGGCCAGCCGATCACGGCTGCACCTCTGCAACGCCATCGCCGCGCCGCTCTCCGGCGAGCATACCTTGGTCATTTGGCAAGGTCTCGTATTTACAGAGACACGTATCCGGTGTACCTTGCCTTCGTCATCACACGTCGTGATTGATTGACGTCAAACTTACCTGAACAAACAATACTAAACAACTTTTCAGCGACGTCCAGCGTTCACGATTTTATGAGCTGCTAACATAACGTATGACTTAAGCAAACACTTAATTCTAAAGTCAATAATGTGTCATAAACAATATTGCTTTGCCTGTTACTATGTTAGAAGGTAGATAGTGTCAAAGATAAACCCATATCCATGAGAGGTCATCGACCGTTGGTTATCTTGTGACTAGAAGGACGTTACCGCCCAGAGATTCGCCGCCTATGAAATTCCGCCCAGCTCGCAGTGTAATAGCAACTCTTGATGTGTTTCTGTCGTAATTTTTATTGCACACGGTTATTTATTAGCTACAAGCTTTAATTTAACTTCACAAGTCATATCTGTACGTACCTACATACCTACGTTATGATGGGAGTATATTAAATCTGGCAAAACTCTAGAGGAGCGCTTTCACTAAACATTTTACAAAAGTTAGTCATGCTCATATTCTAAAATATATTTAGGTATTTTATATATTTAAAATAGACGCTGTGTTGTAAGATAGTAATAAAAATAATAACGGCCTTGCTTCAAAGAAATGATTTTGATGTAAACGGCCAATGTTAAATGAAGCGATATTCGTTACAGTAAATGAGATAACATTCTGAAGTAATATTGTTTGACATGTTGTTACTCAGGAAATCTGGGTTAAGCCGGCCATAAACTGTTATCATAACATAAAGCTTGTCGTGATTGAGTGCATAATAATATTATATTACTTCACACAGCCGCTTTTAGGTTTTTTTACACAAGTTACGGTTACGGCATCGCGTGAGATGCAGCTTCCGAAGGTAAACACGGGCTATGAATGTTTTAGCCCGAGCTTTTAAAATAATAATATTGATTGTTTGATGTTAAACTCTGCCAATGTCGTGTGGGTGTCGGGGCGTTGTTTAATAAATAGGGGAGCATTAGTCACAACATCTCATCCGAGCGGCTCTGTTAGTTTAGACTGGAAGACATCGAGAGCGGGCTAAATACTTGGAGAGGAATCAATGTAGCGTTCTGTAGGCACGACGGAACAGTGATATATTATGAAGAGGCCGATCTCGTTTGTGGGAGGGAGTGAATCGGTGAGTCAGTGGACGGCGCTTGGAGTGGGAACATCGCGCCAGATCTTAGGGCGCAGGCGCACGCAGCGCCGCCGGCGACGGTGGCCCGGCCATATTTTTATTTGTCGATTTATCTGTGATCGGCGCCCGCTCCATTAGTCATGTGACACTATCGACACGAGATCGCCTCTCTCGGCCCTCTTTAATTCCAGTCGACGCCCGCGAGACTGAACCCGCAGTTGTATGCAAATTTACACGTTTACCGCCACCCTGATGAATGATGTACTGACACCGCGACCACATTTGAATTCACATTCAGCAGAATAGATAAATCAGACGCCGCGGTGCGCCTTCGTTTATTCGCTTCAAGATGCTCATAACAGAGAATAAAAAGTGGCGAATGTCGGTGTAGATTTTCAGATACAAATGGAGCTCGTTTACTCGGTCAACGCGGCTCGATAAATAATTCTGAGGGGTGATACAATGAAACGAATAATGAGATGGAATGTGCTTTCGATCCGCTTGGCTCGTCGCCGCGTCGCGCGCCTCTTGAATGAAGATGTTACATTTTAAAGAGCGTTGTTTAATTGTTATGACGTATAATTGTGTTTCTACAAACAAGTTAGCTTCGAGATGAAGCAATGTAGTGCATGGCAAGGAATAGTAGGCGTCGGCGGGTGAACGAGGGTCATTGCGCTCTCTGAGTCACCGCATGCGACATACGTGGTCTCTATCACATTAATGCTTTCTTATAAGGTTGTCGCGTTTAAATAATGCGCGTTATGCAACTGGTTGCATTTTGTGGTCTCTTGCGAGAGAGCAGGGTTGTATGCGCACTTGCGAATTTATGTTTAAATAAATTTTATTTCTATAGGTATAATATTTGTTTTTGCATTGATTCAGCATTAAAAAAAATATATAACATAAACATACTTCGTTCCAAAGTGGTTTGTTGAATGTTAGGCCTTCCAAAGTGATTTATTCTATGTAGGTATAAGTATAGGCCTTGTATAGTGGTTTCCTCGATGTTAAGCATTCCAAAACGTAGACTCATTTGTACGAAAAATTTAACAAAACAGCAAATACACAAAGGGCGTGAAGGCATCCAGCTCTTCACGCTTCACTCATATAAATTCCATCTCAAGCACGACTCTCGCGCAAACTTAATCGTATGCTAATGCTATTGTGTAAATTTGGGTTTTGTCTGTGTTACCTGATTGCTCCATTGTTTCTCGTTCACTCTGCAATCTGTTCTGAAAAACGAACTTCGGAGAAACACTCGTAACGCACGCGTTCGAGCATTTTAATCGGCTCAACATTTTGATAATGTAAAATATATATTTTTTTTGTTTTTTGTGACCTCACGACACGAGCGGGTTGTTCACCTGATGTTAAGCTACATTTGCTTATAATCTTCACATAGCAATCCAAGGCGAAACAGACCTTTGGACTTTAAGAATTCAAACTCCTATGTCTGCTGCGCTTGTCATTCTGACATATTAGATATTAAATCGTGTTATTATTATGTCCGGATAAGTCGCGCGAAACATCGTTATTTAATCCAGAATATCGGTACGTCTCGGCGGTCATCATACCCCAATCGGAATTTTCAAAAGCATTTGCCGTATGTATGTAATAGGGCGAATTCTGTGGCCGTATGTATATTGTGTCTGTATGTGACATTGGAGCTTCCAAACAAATGAACCAAGTTTTATTCCCGTTGTCCCCCAGTGGGGGATACGGAACTGGGGGACAACGGGGATAATCGAGTTTTATCAAGTTTTTTTTTAAAGAAGACGTGGTCAGGATTGCCCTTAGTTGTGTTTGAACTAAATTTGTTCATTTTTTTGTCGGAGGTTTTTTTTACACTTCTGCCTGTTTGATGCAAAGACCTTAGCTCGCTTTGCTCTTTCGGTAACTTTTTGCATTATCATCGAAGTTATATATCAAATTATAGCATGATAAAAAAGTGGAAGCTGTCCTCTAATATCGCTTCTAAGGTTGGACCTAAAAAAACTTGCAATAACAAAAATAACAAGTGTACTTTTATTGGGAAGGCGCCACATCAAGAGGGCCAATCAGAAATGACACGAAAAGTAATGTCTGTTCCGACACAACCGGCATTTAAGACATTAACAAGTTATCGATCAGCGTTCATATAGCGAGTGTAATTAACGTGGTTATAAGCGATGGACCTACCGCGCGGCTGCCGCGCGGCTCGGCGACGCCCGCCTGCTTGTCTTTATGAAATTATCACTAAATTGAGAGATAATAGCAGCTGGCTCTGACGCGGTAATAGCACCCTGCAGCTTACTATGCAGTTTAGGTACTAGACGTTACTCCATTTTACGCGGTCTCTATGTTGTAGGAATTTGGTGAAACCAGTATTATTTCCAACATTTATTTATTTGTTGAATTCAATTAATACGGTTGAAAACAAATTACATTAAATGAATCACATTACCGTCAAATCAAAATCAAAATAACAATTAAATTATTTAAAAAATATATCAAATTATTTAGTCAAAATCAGGGAAAAAGAGTATACATGATAGTATTTCCGCGGTGGCGAACTCTGTTAAGATTTTGATCAAATATCAGATTATGATGAAAAGGTGAAAATTTACAAATTGACATTTTTAAATAGATTTTTTAACACTGTTACAGAGTGGTTATCCGATCCACAAACTCCCAAATGATTGTATTAATATTACACATATAAGATTTTATGTTTGCAACGAAGATATATAATTCAGTTTTTGATCAAAAGCTAGATTATCGAATAAAATTCTAGTTCCACTGAAGTCCTACCACATTTATACCACCGCGTCCAAGGACTGTCGCGAATATGGTAGTTTGACATGACAATTGGTCACTTAACTGTTCAGGAAAATTATGGATCTTATTTGCAAGTGATGTAGTAACGACTTAATAAATGGATTACTTGTATTGATGGAAAAAAACGTGAAGGACGTTTGACAGCTCTTGGGAACTGAGATGAATTCGTATCTGGTTCAATCTTCAAGGAATTCAGGATTTTCAAACTTCTGTTTTTAACATTTTTGCTTTCCTTACACTTTGAGATAAGAGATATAGAAGTAAGAATAGTTATGTTCTGGATATATTGAAATTCATATTCAAATAACTTTAAAAGTGATTGTATGTATATTTATTTTACATTTTTAAGTCAAATTTTACGAAATTAAAATGTCTAATTAACTTTTTTCATGCTAAACATGACACTTTAAAATTCATTTCCTCTAGAGCCCGCTATAATATTAATATTGAAATTAGAAATATTAAATTTACTGATCCTATAACCAGTGGACGACCGAGACGCTTCTAATGATTTCGTTAATTTTCAAATCATAAAATAAATAGAAATTATGAGGGAATAGACAAATATACCTACATACGTATGATCAAAAATCGCAAACCGCATCGGTTGATTTTAGGCGCGTATTTAGTAACATAGCGTTGCTTAGATTGCATGAAGTGGTTTACGCTATTTTTTCGATACATACTGTGTACTCGGCGCTTTTGTCTAAATACACTATAATTACTCTCATTATTGTACATAGATGATTCTATTTCGGCAGACTACAATTTTATACTATTTTAACATGCTTATATTTAAAAATAAGAATTTAGGCGATTTTTTCACTGCTCCCGCGCACGGCTGTATTACGCGGGACAAAAAAAAAGCGCGTGTCTGTGGAAACAAACCTCTCGCGTTTATATCCGCGTAAATGTGCGCTGCGATTCATGCGATACTCTGCGACGGTGCGGGTGTGTACCCTTCGTGTTTTCCCTTACAAACAAAGGTCAGTATAACGTTAAAAAAATCTGCCAAGCAAATGCCGCGTCGTATGAGTGCGAGAATTGCCTTAGCAATTATGGTCCGAAATATAAATAAACAAGCGTAGCAACAGCGGCGGCGCGGCGGTAAGGCGTGAGTCCATAAAAGGTACTGTCACTGGGCCTTTCATAACACTTAATAAGATGCAGGGCGAGTGTAAAATTTCGTGATGGATCCGCGAGAGAAGTCACGAGCTGCCCGGGTGTTACGGTGACCATCGAGTTGGTAAGAGTTAGGATAAAGCAAAAAAGAATTTGACGTTTGAAACGTTTCACGTTTGACTCTTTTATATTTTTGACAGTAATTTGATTAGATAGGATTATGTTTTGTAAAGTTTTTGCGATTGTTATTAATTAACGGCTTTATGGCGCATATTTCATATAATTTCACGACCTGACGTTTCGAACACTTTGCAGCATCCGCGGTACATCTGATAAAAACATGTTTAATTTCAATAGATTTTAGGACCATTTGACAACTTCTTTGTCATTCGCATTGAGTCTGTTCTGTTTTAAAAAGGCGAATGTTTGTGTGTATGTATGTCTGTAACTTTTTATGCTAAAACGTCTCGATACGTTTGCATGAAATATTATATGGAGTTAATTTTTACCCTGGATTAAAATGTAGATTGCATTTAGTACGGGGTCATAAAAGAGCTCATACATAGGAGTGTGGGTAAAATAGTTGAGCGCAGCTAGTGAATTAGCATTTTTTAACGGTGGTAGGGGTTGCTATTGACGAAAATGGGTCCCAGTAGTTGTTTTTTTTTTCATAAAATAGGTTATCAGTAATCTTTAACAATAAATTGTAAATTACGTAGAATATTACGTAGACGTTTATCATATTTGTAACACATTCGTATTGTTGTTTGTTGTTGATGTTGTACAAATACATAAATAACAAGATAAATTATATCAACCAGAACTTCTCTTCTCAGTATATTTTGTAATCCAGCTTTATAAAATATTCACAATAAGTTAACTAATTGATTACAAAATATATTATCAATAGCACTTCGCATTTCAGAATCTGTGAAGTGGCTTAGGCGTTTTGTTAATGAGCATAGACATTTTTTTGGGGCGATTGTGAAAAATAATAGTACTTAAATAAAAAATTAAGTAGGTATATTAAAATATAGTATTAGAATTTATTAGTTATTAATTTAATTATTAGAATAGAGTTGATATTGTGACTACCTAAAAACTTTTCTTTAACCAAAAATGACTATTTAACAAAAAGTTTTTGAAACGAAAGAAAAAAAAAATTACAAAAAAATTAAGAACAAATGTCGGCAGAAATCAGAAAGCATGGATACCGATGGCGGTGGGCAGGCTACTTTGTTTTATTTTCATTGGTTGCTGCTAATTACACGGCGGGTAGGGTTTTAACGAGCATTCATTCAACTTAACGGCACGCGCGCTGGCCGCTGCGATAACGCTGCGGCGACGCCGCAGTGACGCTTTCATGCCACCTTGTAAATATGATACCATTTCTTGAACAAGCTGGTGTTTGTGTTTTGTCTGTAATTTTCATGTGATATGGTTTTTAAGCCGAAAACCACTTAATTTTAAGTAAGTAATCTCTTTTTTAACCGACTTCAAAAAAAGAAGGTTATCAATTCGACCTGTATGTTTGTAATATTGTCAGAATTGCACAATTTTTGTGTATGTTAGTCTTTACCAGCTTCTAAACATGTGTGCCAAATTTCATAAGTGTATGTAGGTTTGTATGCTTGTCCAAGCATAGCGCAGAAACTAGAAGTCGTATTTCAAAAATTCTTTTTTATTGAATAAAGTATCTTTCAACTTAGGAGTCACTGTAAGTTTTATCAAAATCGATTCAGTAATTTTCAAGATATGGGCTTTTGAACACTCACTTCGTTCATCGCAACTGCAGGGCAGTGTCTACACCTTACATGACATGACATGTCAGTGACATGAGCGGTGACGAATACTATTAAAAATGAATGAATAAAAGTAATTTAAAAAAAAATAAACCGACTTCAAACTGAAAAGAGAGATATAACACAAATAATACAATACTAGGCATCTACCTAAGTATAGGTACGTAAATTAACTATTTTTGAGGTCGGTGTCAGGCCCTAAACTGTCATCAAGTAAGTCCTATACAGACACCGATTTACCGATTATTTCTCTCTTTTCAGTTTGAAGTTGTTTTTTTTAAAATCACTTTTATTTTATATAATACAAAACAATTTTCACTTTTTTGTTTAAATGAGCGCGCAACAACGAAGTCTATCTAAGTTTATATGTATATTATTGCACAAATAAATCTTGAAACACTTTGCGCGATTTAACTAATTATACAGTCCGCTGCGAAGATTTAACTAATTATTTGACGGCATTCAAAGCGTTTCATCGCTAATTCTTGCAGGACTTTACTATGGAAACCTTGATCAAAAGTGTTTTGAGGTTAAACATCGTTTCGACTGCTTTTTAACCGACTTCTGAAAAGAAGGAGGTGCTCAATTCGACTGTATGTTTGTTCACCGATTCCGATGTTTCTTCGCCAATTATGAATTGTTTTTGTTTGGTAGGTAATAGTTCAGTGGTGGTCACATATAATTTTTATTAAAATTTGTTCAGTACATTGGTTTTTATGACAAAATAACAGAAAAAAATGTCATCCAAGTTGACGAATTGCGTATTATGAAGTCGGTTTTTCAGTTCTTAAACTAGGTATAAAAATGAACTATGATGACGAAAAATGCATAAAAATATACCATGCTGAAACTAACTCAAGGCTGAATAAATTAAACACTTTAACACAATCTGGCACCTTGTGAAAAGGAAAAATATAAATTAAAAGGATGACAAAGTAGGTCAAGATCGAATCGACCGTCTTTTGCAATCAGATATTTTCCTGAAGCACTTATCTATTTTATGAGTAAATACGTACATAAAAACAATAAAATTACGATAATAAATTTAAAATAAAAACAGCCAAGTGCGTGTCGGGCCATGTGCATTATAGAGTTCAGTATATCACAATACTTACGTAGATTTAAAACAGGATTTCTTGTATCATAGTATGTACGAGTAAAGTTCAAATGAAATTTGTTCGTATATAAATTTTTATTTTTACTTCTCTAAGTTTTTTTTAAAGTTTATTGACTATTACTCGTTTACTTGTAAAACCTTATTGATTGTGGTATAATTTTCCTTTTCATTTCATCATTTAATTTTATGCTATTGCAGTATTTTCTTTCGCATTACCAACACCAACCATTTAGCCGGCAAGACACTTAACTCTAACAAAAATTAACATAATATTTCGCAAACTGGCTCCTATATTGAAAAAACCGGACAAGTGCGAGTAGACTCGCCCACCGAGCGTTCCCGAAAGTCTCACGAAACCGGGAACTAAGTTGTTAAAACCTTAGGGCGAAGCTAGTCATTGATAAAAGAGAGAAGTGATATTTTTTTATATTTCGTCATAAACAGAAAATTACACTTTCTAGAAATAATTAAAAACCTGTTTTAGCTTGTGCTAACAAAGCTCTTTCATATGATACCTCACACGATACGGTAAACTCACTTTAAAATTTAGACCCTCATTCCTTGCATAAAAACCCATTTTTTTTGTAATTAAGGGTTCTGATTTTTTTCTGTATGTGTACTCATATAGTTCAATGCTTCTTTTAAAATTTTAGTTAAGTTCTAGGCCAATTCTTCCCTATAGGTTTTGATTCCCTTGTGAGTGTCGAATTATGTGTTTTTTGAGACATGAACGGCTGTAGCTTATTTTTACGCTAACTGAGAAGTATGATTATTTTGACAGCTGCAAGAGACTACAGATATGCTTATAATATGGCATATTAAGATTTCAACTCGATATCTCCACGCGTTCCCGATATAGAAAGTCTTGACAGACGGATAGACGGACAACAAAGTGAACATTATAAGGGGTTCTTTTTCTTTTTGAGGTTCGGAACCCTAAAAATAGTTTTCACACACTTAGTATTCTTCAATGATTTATCTAACGTAATCTCATACGATGGGGTTGACGAGAACAAATAATTCATCCCATTTTACGCGAAGGGCAGGTATCTAAAAAAATATACCAAAATACCATAATACGCTTATAGTAGAATAGAATAGAATAGAATAGAATAGAATAGAATAACTTTATTGTACATCCATACAGAGTAATTTAAATACCACCTAAGTATACCACCTAAGATAGTACCTAAGTATAAGCGTATTATGTCTAGACATGATTCTTGTCTAACGATTTTTTAATATAAGCGCTATAAGTCATTCAGTTAAAAAACAAAAGAAGTGAAAGCAAATAAAATCGAGAAAACTTTTCGTGCGTATTTTTTACAACTGTAGGTATAAATTGTTGTAAAATTTGTGTGATTTTTAACGACTTAATGTATGTTGGCCCATAAATTTATTGGTACAGTTTACGTGGATGCCCAGACATTTTACGAGGTATTTGATATTAGAACAGAATGCCACGGAATAAGCCGGGATTCCACCGAAGTATATTGGACTTGTGGTGCGGAAAATCTGCAGGTATGAAATCTGTCTGTGTTTATCAGAGAACATTCTGGTAAATAGAAACAGTACAGTTATCTTAATCAATCATTTTATCTATCACCTGTGGAGTATAGATATTTACTTCAAAATAGGAGGAGGTTATCAATTGGTAGCGTATATTTTTTTAAGCAAAGATCCTACTCTTTGGCTCCTCTGTCTTATTCTTATTTACTCGATTGATGTCATTGAATCTATGACTTGGAAACGAACCGGGTGTTTTTCCAGTAGACACAATGTCAGCCATCACAAAATTTAAGCTCTTAATAAATTAACATGAAATCACGCCTAAATTTTCCTTACGGAGTAGGCAAAGGCCTACCCCGAAAGTAAATGGTAAATGAAGGGTAAGGAAAATTTAGGCATCAAAGACCATAATGCTGTTTGACGCCACATTTGACCGTAGTTATAGGGTTAAATGGGAAGGAGAGGGTATTACGTTTTTTTTTTGGTAGAAAAGGTTTGGAAGGATTTAAGGAAGCAGGTTGGTTTTGACAGCAGAAGGCCGGCGCTATTGGTATACACCAGCCAAAAGGTATTACGGGGTTAGACAACTGACGTATAATGGGATCGGTAACATTATCCATCGCTATTAAAATTATTATCAATACCACCATAACCACCGTAATTAGAGCTCCGTGAAATGCCCATCTATTATGTCAATGGAATATCAAGTCCAGGTTGAATATTATGCAAGTGTTAATATGCCAGTTAATTGGTAACACTGGCTGAATGGCTTTCATGAACTATATCATAAAATATCCATAAACAGGGGTCGGAGTGACGAGCAGCTGACAGCAGGCCCGTTGCCTCTCGATATCGAGCGTGACTCGAAATGCAGCCTTCCAAATAGGGGCTTCTCCGAAATAGGCAGCAGCCGGACCGTTGGTCGCCACCATCGCGGCATGCGTCGGACCAGCTATCGAGGACGCGTACTCGCCTCTTACCATTTCCATTGTCTACGCTTTTTAGGGTTCCGTAAAGTACGAGGAACCCTTATAATTTCGCCATGTCCGTTTGTCTGTCTGTCTGTCTGTATGTGTGTCACAGTCATTTTACTCAGATACTATCAACCGACATAAACGAAATTTTGCATTTGTGTGCAAATATTCATATACCTATACATATAAAGAAGGGCTGATTTTTTTTCCCACCCCATCGTGTGGGGTAGTGTTGAATAGGTCTCTTAAAATAAGACTAAGGTTCCATATATCATTTTTTCTTAGATGTGATGTGTGTGAGATATAGCCCGCTAAAGGTGCAAAAATTAAATTATTAAATGCGTTTCTAAATTATTAGATCTAAAAAACATGTTAAATACTTTCTAAGAAAATCATATTGAACAATCCATGATTACAAATTTTCGAGATATAGCGATAAATATATAAAACACTTAAATTATTATAGTACAGAAGTCATTGACCTTTTTGCAAAGTGTGACCAAGCAATACTCGCCAAGCAGTTTTCTTTTAGATTACAGCATTGGCTACAGAACAATCGCAAGTAAAATAGAGTTTATCTAGACAAGCGCGTTCCATCGTAGACCGTTAACGTCGTTCAAAACAAGCGTTTTGTTTCGCATAAAGTTATCGCATCATAAAGTTAACGCATTCGTTAAGTTTCCCATAGTAAAAATATAAAAAAACAACCGTAGTACAATATCCAAAAATCAACATATGTTTCAGTTGTAGCATATTTCTATATAATTTAAGCATATTTCATTCTCTTTGGTTGCAGTATTCGTGCCTGTTTTATTTGTTTTTTATGTTCTATTCTAGGTTGCCAGTTCGATTTTCGAGTGAATTCTTTTTGATAAAGGCCGGTATGGTAGAAGTATTCATCTCTGATTGGACTCTGACAATCTAGTAGGCTTAGATTCTAAATTCAATTCACATTATATTACAGTGTGATATAAGGAAATCCCATACAACATTACAGCCCTAGGGCGTAAATGTAGTACTTTGGACCCTCTATACATGATGTAAAAAGGAACATTATTGGGCAGGTGGTGTGAAAAATATAATATGTTGATGAAGTGCACGCGCTTTATAATTCGCATAAAGTGTTCAAAAAGAGGGTTATTTTTTTTTCACATATCTTTTATTTTCTACGCAAGGCAATTACAACAATGAATGTCGTTTTCCGAAATAATTAAATAAATAAATAACCATTAATAAGTATTAGCATCTATTGTACGTACACACCGTATATGTAAATTAATTTGAATTGTTTAGACAATTAACTTTCACAAGAAAGTAAACACAATTATCAGAAAATGGAATAGAGATAGAAATAACCTTATGTAAATAGGGCCACGAATTCTGTGAGAAATAATATTAATTGGTGTTACTTTCGAATTTATTTAGACTAATTTCAAAATTTAGAATCGAATACAAATTTTATTATTTTACAAGTCAATAAAGTAACTTACACTTTTTCCTATTTAAATCAATACTTTTTTGTCATCAGGATTATCTCATTACCTACAGCCATGAATTATTGATTTTAGGGCCAATTACTCATATCTTTATCCTTGTGTCGTTTTATACTCGAAACAATAGGCTTAATCATTTTCATAAAGAATTGCAATGAGTACCATTGAAATGGTAAACACCACAGCGCGAGCGCAGCACTGCTTGCGTTCATGGCGACACCCACTGTCATCACTAGAGAGCAATGTTAATATTAGAAGCGTCTCAAGAGCGGGTTTATCTTCATTCTAGACATATTTATGAGAGCGATTCTGTTAAGTACCTGCGGAGACGGAAAGTTTATTGTCATATATGACCTGCCATAAGCGTCCGGCGCGCGAGACGGTGGAATGCAGCCTCTGCAGCCTTGAGTAGTAGTTAAGGCTTAATGGAAGAAATGTACGCAGTTAATTTTTGTCTCGCATTCGGTTGCTTACCCTGACAATTTGTATTACTCGATTTATTTATAATTTAATATAATGCGTGTCTTCGAGCTGACGGATTTTACGTTCAATGTCGCTTATAAACTGACTTCCAAAAAGGTGGTTTTCAATTCGGTTTTATTTTCAGGCCTCATGGCTCAGTGGTAGTACGACTGCTTCCTGAGCTATAAGGTCGTGGGTTCGATCCCCACCCAGGGCAAACATTTGTGTGATGAGCATGGATGTTTGTTCTGTGCCTGTATGTATCATAAGTATGTATTTACGAAAAAAAAAGTATAAATGTATTCAATCAACCATCTAGTTTACTTAGTACAAGCTTTGCTTAGTTTGGGCTAGATGGCGTTGTGTGAAATGTCCACAAATATTTATTTATTTATTTTCTTTTATGTTTGGTAGCTCGTAACTCCGTCATTTCATCATCATCATCATCTCAGCCATAAGAAGTCCACTGCTGGACATAGGCCTCCCCCATGGATTTCCAAAAAGACCGATTGGAAGCGGCTTGCATCCAGCGTCTTCCTGCCACTTGTATGAGGTCATCTGTCCATCTCGTGGCTGGTCTTCCTACGCTGCGCTTGCCGGTACGTGGTCTCCACTCGAGAACCTTTCGGCCCCATCGGCCATCAGTTCTACGTGCTATGTGCCCTGCCCACTGCCACTTCAACTTGCTAATCCGCTGTGCTATATCGGTGACTCCTGTACGTCTACGTATCTCTTCATTTCTGATTCGATCTCGTAGAGAGACTCCGAGCATAGCCCTCTCCATAGCTCGCTGCGCGACCTTGAGCTTCCTTATAAGGCCCATAGTTAGGGACCACGTTTCAGTTTCACTCCGTCATTTATGTAACCGATTTGGAACTTTTTTTATTTAAAAGCATACACATGCAGAATGGTCACAAAGATCGAGTTTTAATCCATTAAAATCTAATCAGCAGTTTGGTATTTTAAAACAAAATTTGGCATTTTGATGCCGTTTGTTTCAGGTTTTTAAACTATAATATCGATCACTGAGATAGATATCGATCACTCAAGAAGGAAGATAATGATTTTCAGGTTTTTTTTTTGCGTAGGTATATGGTAATTTGAATGGTATGACTAGTTTTGATATCCAATGTATATTTGTATACATACAAATTATATAATTTTGTATTTGTTGTTTTGTGTTTGTATATTTGTTTTAACTAGGTACTTCCTGGATGTCAAAGGTATTGATTTCCTTTTTTTTTTTTTTAATCAGCCCTGTTTTTACAAACTGTCCCACTGCTGGGAACGGGCCATCTTCTCATTGTGAGAAGGGGTTTTCCTTTAATTAGCATAAATTGCCCGCCCAGTGTATTTGCAAATTAAAGTGGCAGTGGACAGGGCTTGTAGCACCCACAACCGAACGATTATTCCCGTTGTCCGCCAGTTCCGTATCCCCCACTGAGGGACAACGGGAAAGCTGATGCTTGAGAACTTTTCGAATGAACCGAACTTAGGACGATCAGCCACAATGCGTGGACAGACGACCTCGCATAGATGACAGGAAGATTTTGGTTACAGGCCGTGCGCTAACTTGTCTTTCTGGAAATCTATGAGGAGGCCATTGTCCAGCAATTGACTTCTTGAGGCTGATTATGATGATGAAGCTGAATATAGTAAAAGTGTGATAGATGGTAAATCAATACAAAAATATTACAAAAACCGATGACATAAAATGGTTTCTTCTTTTTGTGTCAACGTTTCGTTTTTTTTTTTTAAAACGGATGACATAAAATGGCTTCTTCTTTTTGTGTCAACGTTTTTTTTTAATTAATACATATAGTATTTGACCAGTAGGAAATCGGAATGGCGATCCCTGGAGATATTAAATAGGTTCAGCATATGATTTAGGCTTCTCAAGATAAGTGAAGGCGCCACGTCTTCGAGTTGTATAGTCTCGTAGATGCACCCATCAGTCTTGTGGAGAATGTGGCAGTTTTTAAATAAATGCGCGCACGCGGGCGGCCCTGAGCTATCGCGGCATTGTATTCAAATCCCGGCGCGTCAGTGCGCATGCGACGCACTCGGGTCATTACTCAAATGCGCCTGACACGCCCTCCGGCCTCCTTTCGGATTACTTTTTAATTTTTCCGCGTTGTTATGTAATTTGCGAACTGATTTGAGAATACCGTTTTTTATTTCAGCTGCCGAATTAAGCGTTTTACCTCCTACCCGTAGCTGTGTGTTAAACATACTAGACTAGACACGCACCTATTTACTGAAAGCGTTACTTTGTGTGACGTGGATAGCACCTCGATCTAGAAGATCTATTTACTCTAGCCTTGAAAATTCCACGATTGTGATTCTCAGTAACACGGAAAGCGGAAATCTCTATCTATTCGAATTTCGAAATAAGACTTGAGAGAAATTTGCATTTATGTAGGCTATGGATTGACTCCTTCTTATTCTCATATCCTACCCTTTTATACTATTTTACCATATAATATTCTGTCCCTTAATAACTAACCACAGTCAAATGTGGCGTCAAGCGGCCTCATAGTCCTTGAGCCTTGGCCTACCCCGTAAGGGAAAATAGGCATAATTTTATGTATGTGTGTAAGTGTCGCGAGATTCGAACTTCTAATGAAAACAGTGAGAAATTTGCACGCCTTTTAAGTACCAAAGTTCAAGAAACTGTGTAGTTGCCCATCCCGTACTTGACCAATGAAGTGGACTACCCTAACCATTTTCTCATGCTTTTTTTCAATTAGCAGTGGTCCATGTTCATTTCTGGGACATGAAATAAAAATAGGGCCAATTGAGAGCCTCGTAAGTTATTATATATTATATAAACATTCAAAAACCCACGACAAAAAAATGGTAGAACCGATTTTGATGAGTCATAACTAAGAACACTCCCGACCAATTCACCTTTCAAACAAATAAAAAAAAACTAAATCAAAATCGGTTCTTCCTTTCGGGAGCTACGATGCCACAGACAGACACACACACACAGAGACACGTCAAACTTATAACACCCCGTCGTTTTTGTGTCGCGGGTTAAAAACGTAGTCAACGACAAAAATTTAATTGCACTATAATTTCTACCCACGTAACGCATGATTGCTTCGCAAGTAAGTATATCATTGACTGTCAGCCCATAATGACTACACACGACGGGTTTTGATACGTTTCTGTATTTCTGTATACAATAGTCATTTATTGTTGGTTGTGTTAAAATGTAGTTTCGAAACGGCGTGTAGGATGCCTAATTTAGTTCTAAAGGGTTCCAAATTTAAATTTTAATTGGGACGGCGGCGCGGCGGCGAGGCGTCTGTCATCAAATACGTATTATTAACGCCTTTGCCGAGTCTGCTTCATCTTTCGTCACGCTGCACAAATAATCATATTCATATGTTTTTATAAACAATGCAAGTATATGTGAAACAACAAAAATGTTGTATTTATTTCACGAGATTACATTGAAGCTATAAGTAAATTTTAGCGATCTATGTAATAGGCATGTGAATATCTAAATTCAGAAATTCACTTTATGATGAATTAATAGAAAGACAAGTACGAGTGATTTGGAAGATCAGCCACAAGGTGTACAGATCTTATACAAGTGGCAGGAGAACGCTGGAGGCAGGCCGCTTCAAACCGATCTTTTTAGAAATCCATTCATCGAAATGTCTAGCAGTGTTTCTTTTTATCTGAGATGACGACGATGAAGAGAAAAAGCATCTCGGTCCATGCCTCTGGTTTCACCTTTACATTTTCTTTTAATCGTATACTTTCATTCATTCGTTTCATTAATTTCACATTTTTGTTTGGTTTTAGGTATTCTCTTATTTGTCCGTTTCCATTATTTTTCTATAGGAGAAAATCATCTATGAGTTTTCCATTTATCGTCGTTTTTCGTCCTTTGAAGACTTATCTTCACCGTTAGTGTTATCATTAGTTATATAAATATTGTAATAGAAAATTTTGCGAAACCGTAGGATAAGACTCATTTCTTATCACATCTTATCTATGCTATTAGATTTTCGTTGTAGATAACTGGATGTGAATTTGCGAGAAGTTGAGAGCAGGAGGTAAATTATCCGTATTAGATTTGTGGGTACCAATTAGATGCTTTAGTTAATCTTTATAAGATGACCTATTTTTATGTAGTAAAAGTGCGAATTGGTAGAAAGTTCAAAACAACAATTAAATTGTATGCAGTAAAGTATAATAAAACAAATAAGGGCCGTCTTGTGCTCGTTTTAAAGAGATAACTTCATTGATATTCTCTTACAATTTATGTATGAAAATAATATGTAAGTGTGAGTAGGTACTCGTATTGGACAGTGATAGTTGCGATATTGACCCTTAGGCAAGTCAGGACTCGCATTTTTATGAAGTTTATATGTAGGTAAATGAATAGAGGTGTATGCTGATCATGTTACACGCATAAATGCGTGTATTTATGTATATCATATGTAGATACATGAATTCACGAATGTTTAATTTTTTTTTTAAATCCTTAGCACACTGGCGATTAGCGAGCGTTTATAAACGTGGTCACAGCGATCACGTCGCGTCTGAGACATCGCCACACTATTCAAGTTGTTAAGGTATGAGTACTAGCATTTCGGCGTTTTAGATGTCTTTGTAAACTAAGTCATTTTGAATTAGTTTGAAAACCCGTGATTTATCATTAGATTGTTTTCGGCCTCTTTTCCAAAAATTTTGATGAAGAAAGTAATTTCCGCTTATGAATTAGTTTCCAGTGAATCCAACTAGGTATATCCGCTCGCTATTGGCGTAAGACAGTTGGTATCAAAGTTCTACTGTAATATTTACAACCGTAAATAAATATTTGAAGTAATTACGGTTGTAAAGTTTTTTTTCCTGATTTTATTTGACTTGGATTTTATAAATAAACGTTAGGTCGTTCTCTGCGATTGGATTAGTTCATAATTGATTCAGTTAAATGCCTTGTTTAACGTTGGTTTTACTATCCTTTTCAACATCAAGAAGGTTACTGAGTATTCAAAATATGATGTGTATTAGTTACCTGCACGCAGAAAAAGCGCCGTGTACTCACGGCGAGCTTGCCTTTTGGATGCAGCGTTCAAGTTGAGTGATCATCCTGTTTGACACGGACTATTAAATCGCCAGTGTGACACAGCTTTAAGATGCTGGTTTGCATACCCAATTATTTGAAAATATAATAATATTAATATTATAATTAATAATTAATTAATTAATATTAATAGCTACGGGAACCCTAATCTTCAGAGCTACTTAAGGGGTCTTAAGGGGTCCTATAAACATACTTGATTAAGTTGCGGTACAACTTGTATGAGATTAAATAAAATAAAAACCCTTGACTGTTGCTCTATATTTTTCTAGGTTTGTATATTTGTACTAGGTAGAAGATGTAGACGATTTATATTTGTTTCAAAACAGTGCAAAATTCAAAATACCATGACTCGACCATTCATCATTCATGTCAATGAGTGGGTCATTTTTATGACCGACGAGGCATTGACCTACGTGGAAACTGAATATGACTAGGTAATCTGAGAATGTTGTGAATTCTCTTTATGAGAATTAACATTGCAAAATAAAGAATCAGATGTCAACAACATGCTGGCGACGTAAACGACATGATATGCATTTAAATATGCGTCGAAAATACCTATGGCAAGTGCGGCCACCCGCGTAGTTCTATGCAGTTTTATAAACTAGTAAGTCTATGAGTATTAAGTACAGCAATGTGGTAGCATGCCATCTAGTTAGTATAAATTGCACTTTTAATGAGTCCAGTTTTATTCTCGTTATGAGGATAATATATTTTTTTCGGACAAGTTGGTACTCATATTAGACATTAGTGTTTGCTCTATTATAGCGAGTTGAAGCGATACAATGGGTACCATGGGTTATTAATAAAAAGGCGGAATAATCCCTGAATACAAACTTTTAATATTAATGTTTCTGCCAGGTTTTATATTCCCTGAGACGTATTGGGTGTATCTATTTTTTTGAGTCAAATCTACTGCAATATTTTTATTTGCAACACTGCAACATTAACGGCCTTACCGAAAAACGTTACTTAAATTGAATTATCATCTTAAATTCTCTGTCTTCTTTCCGCAAGTGTTATTATTAAGTGTTATTACATGTCAGCGAGAAGTTGACAAAATACGTTAAGCATTGCTTAAAGTTAAGTAACGTTTTTCGGTAAGGCCGTAAGGGTTTCGCTGTTTTGCTAACTTCGAGAAAACGCAACATTTGATAGGACGTCGTGAAATGCATGCGTATGTAGAATGTACCTAAATACTTTCTAATATTTACAAATAATGAAAATCTTGGCTGAGTACTCGTTAAATAAAATACAAACCGCTCTCTGAAAACTAAATTGTATGCATGCCACAAAGCGGCGAAAATAGACGCGGCAACATACTTGTAGTAAACAAAGCTGGCGAGACTACGCTACCCTCGTCCATACCGGCTGCCGTGTTCAATAGTGGATGTTCCACGCCATATTGTGCCGTTTACTAACGTGGACGTTGGCATCTCTGCCACCCATTAATCTCCATATAATTAAATGATCAAGTAAAAATTATATTTAGCTCAGGAAACGGGGCCGGCGGACGGAGCGCCACCGTCTACCGTCTAACGTGGACGACGCCGAAACCTTACGTTTGGAAAGTTCCAATTTCATGACCGCTTGGGGAAACATTTGCGTATAGTGCGTCTGCATATACAATATACATGTTTCACCTATTGACCTATTATGTAGTACGTATAGCTCGCTGGTTCCGACGCTGTTTTTAGGGTTCCGTACCTCAAAAGGAAAAAACGGAACCCTTATAGGATTACTTTGTTGTCCGTCTGTCCATTTGTCCGTCTGTCTGTCTGTCTGTCTGTCCGTCCGGGTGTCAAGACCTGTTTCTCGGGAACGCGTGAATGTATCGAGTTGAATTTAAAACCATATACGTAAATCTATAGTCTCTTGCTGCAGAGAGAAAAATCAAACGTCTCAGTTTTCATAAAAGAAAGTTACAGCCGAATATATCGCAAAAAAAGTATTATTACAACAAAAAATAATATTTAAACAAGTACCATATTAAAATAAAAACAAAACATCCGTCTGCAGAAGAGCGAGCTATGATTTCGTGACGCTTGATACGCTGTTGAGTGTACGTTTTTACAATTTTATGGAAACATATATACATACATACAAACAAAACAAACACATACTAGAAAAACATAACACTCCTTTTTTGAAGTCGGTTAAAAAGTAGAGTTTGCATTCGCATTACTGGAATATTGTAGGTTCAAAGTAATATGGAAATTAAGCGCTACCGTTTCCTTTATGTTACCAACGTTTACTAACACATATTTAAATACAGGTGTGTATCTACACCCTTCCGCTATAAATACGTATAATTTATGTTGAGCCAATATAGCTGACTTTTGCATAAAAGTAAACCATATAAAGTAGGTAAACACTAGCAGATTATCATAACGCAGGGCTTTCTAGAGGCCTGATAACGCAGTCACAAAACCATTAATGAGCGTAGTGGTTGGTGAAATCGCCGAGGAAAAATCTTAAGGCTTATTAACATAGTAGTCGAGCTAGTTAGCTCGCTTAGGCCAAGCACAAACTGAGCAACTTTTCGTCGTTTGCATACACTTTTTGTTGCGACTAGATACAATTGGTGTTGTTTTCGTTTTGAGTGAGATGTTGAACTTATATGTATTGTTTTGACTTTCCGTATTAATTAATCTAGGTATTTTTGTATTAATACAGTGATATTTATAAGAATAAGACTGGTGTAATACCATTTTGAGACGTGACATTAACTTCGGTTCTTCTAAGAATCGTCAAATCAGTCCCTAATGAAGTTACCTTCAAATAGTACCTACGAGTATATCCATATCCATAATAGTCTAGTGTGTATCCACTAGACTATTATGGATATAGATATACTTTCATGGTTTATGTAATTTGAATATTTTTTCTTCAATTGATTCTAATTAGTAGGTTATTATAAAAGTATAACTGTCTCTGTCCTTCGGTCTGTATGTTACCTCATACAATCAAACGGGTGAATCGATTATTATGAACCTGGAGACAGACATAGGGTTCAACATCATTTTCATAATATTTTTTATAACTACACGGGTAAAACCGCGGGTTACAGCTAGTATTCCATAAAATAAAAACTTACTTTGAAACTATTTAATACGCAAAATAAAAATATCTGTAGCTTCTGATGCCACGTTTTTTTTGAGACGGGTTCTTTAAAAATCATCCATTATCAAAATGACGGACGCAGCCTTTCGTTGCGTTTAGTTGCTAAGCCGTCTGTTGCCTGTCGCCTAGTGTGCGTGTATACTTATTCATAATTGGCGGTTGTCTCCCACCCGGGTTGCGAGACTCGCTCCGCCCCGCGACTGTGCTCGCATCCGACCGAACAAATTGCAGTCGTAATAATGTGCGACACAGACCCGGCACAGTTATTTGCATTCTCGTCGGGTTATTGATTACTTTGTTTGATATTTCAGACAAATCTGCGTCTGCGTTTTATTCGGGTTACTGCGCTTGAGTTTTTTTTTGTTTTTCAGTATATTTTTACCTGACTGCCCAAGAAGGAGGGTAATGTTATTTGGGTGTGTGTAAATAATGTTTAAATGTGTAGGTATGCAAGTATTTAGAATGTAAATAACAGCATTCTACCTAGAAGCATGTATGTTTGGATTGGCCGATATTGATGTACAAGGTATAATTAGATTCGTATATATTTCTCAAGAGTCATATAGATTTCGATATCGATCGCATTTAGTTTCTTGATAGATTTTTGACGGAAATAGTTTTTTTATTTCATTTTTAGGTCCACAGACACCAGGGCTCGTGACCTTTGTCAGCATTACAAACTATTATTAACTACATATCGTCACGGGAAGATTATTTTTGTGAAATCGGATTGGAAACGATCTGATTCCTTTAACTCAATACATTTTTTTTGTGGACATTTCACACAACACCATCTAGCCCAAACTAAACAAAGCTTGTACTATGGAACTAGATGGCTGATAGAATACATATATACTTTTTTTTGGAAATATATACAAATGATACATAGAAATACCCAGACACAGAACAAACATCCATCACACATCACACAAATGTTTGCCCTGGGTGGGGATCGAACCCACGTCCTTTCAGTTCAGCAGGTAGACGTAGACACACTACCAACTGAGCCACAAGGCCAGTCAAACATGATCTGCGTGTTGTGATATTTCGTCATTTTGAATCTTTTACAGTAATTTGTTAAAATTTATTTAATTAGTGATACTTGGATTCGTGTTAACGTAGGTTATTTGTTTTAATAGTTTCACAAAAGCTGTTTTACACTTGAAATAATTAATAATTCGTAAAGTATTATTAAGTATAAGTTACCGGTAAAAAGTATTAACGAGTAAGTTTCCGGAAGACTGTCTGACTTGCGATCCGTAGGTCCGAAAGTTCGTATGCATTCGTTCGTTCGTTTTGCTTATTGTTAATTGCCGCCAACTTCAAACGGTAAAGGAAAACATCGTGAGGAAACCTACATGTCTGAGAGTTCTCAATGATCTTGAAGATGTGTGATGTCTGCCAATCCGTACTTGACCAGCGTGGTAGACTATGGTCTTAGCCTTCTCACAATGAGAAGATGGCCCGCGCTCAGCAGTGAGACAGTTTGTAAAAAACCGGACAAGTGCGAGTCAGACTCGCCAACCGAGGGTTCCGTACAAACTAAATATAAGAGGGAAATCATATATTTTTTTTTATATTTCCTTTCATAAACCGAAAATTATACATCGTAAAAATATTTAACACATTCCTTGCTCACCACTCGGATCCGAGTAGGGATATAGTAGCGGCGCCTCCCACTCGGATCCGAGCGAGCGAACGTTTGAGGCAGCCCTCATTCCTTGCATAGAGACATATTTTTTTGTGATTAAATAAAAAAAACAGTTTTCGGTTTTTTTCCTATATGTGTACTCTAACACAATGCTTCTTGCCAAATTTCAGAGTTCTAGGTCAACGGGAAGTACCCCATAGGTTTTGATTCCTCTGTGAGTGTCGAAATGTGCGTTTTTTACGACATATTCGGCTGTAACATTTTTTTACGAAAACGGAGAAATTTTATTTTTGTTTCTGCAGCAAGATACTATGGATCTGCGTACATGGTTTTAATTTCAACTCGATACCTTCACGCGTTCCCGAGATAAACGTCTTGACACCCGGACAGACGAACGGACAGACGGACAACAAAGTAATCCTATAAGGGTTCCGTTTTTTCCTATTGAGGTACGGAACCCTAAAAATGGTTGTCTGTAAAGTCGGTTTACGGACGATAATTTTACGTGATAACAATGCGTCACAAGCCGAACGCTTAGGCCGATCGTGCCTCTCTATCGCTTGTTCCGCGCTCTCGCTTGCACGCTCGGCTCAGGCGGAACGTGACAATGTGTCATGGTTTTTAGTGCGTGTAGCCGGCGTTAATCGATTTATAAGACGTTATCACGTCAAAAACAAGGTTGATAAAAAATATTATTAATTTAAATATGTATTCTTTGATAAAATAACAACGATCGACTTCGACCTTGCGGATTCAGCAAAGGACGTTCCTGACACTACCCAGACGTTCGTATTTCAGCTGTAAGTAATGTCCCCTCATTTGTTTTCCAGACCGTAACTATTCCAGAATGACAGATATATTATTTTCCTCTAGCAACGTAATATGCATCGCTGAATATATTCGTGATCACGGCGACATTCGCGAAATATTTTTTAAGTTTGTTTTTATGAGGTGCAACTGTACGACACTCACTTCTAAAGCATTCGTAAATGATACTCAATAAATTATATGCGATATTTTTGTTGAGTAAGTTGGCTCAATTCCACTGTCTGCTTCTGGACTTTCTGTTATTATACATAACAAAAAGTATATAAGTATTCTGTCAGTTAAAGAAAGTTTTGTTTAGTTACATAGTTTAGGCACATTACATTTGCAAACATTTTATGCCACAATAAATTTAATCTACCGCAATGAATATATATACGTAGACTTCTTTTTGCTGAGATGATGATGATGATCTATAATAGGTGAATAATTATAGATTAAAAAACGAAAAAAAAAAACGACTTCAAACAGTAGAATTGAGAACCTCCTTCTTTTTGGAAGGTGAGAAGGCGATTAAAACATAACCCTCCTTGCCCAGTTGGGTGAAAACGAATAACCCGACTAAATCTTTATCTTTTGCATCTTTTCTTAATAAAAGAAAAGTAATAATAACAATAAAAAGAACAAAAAAAAGTATTATGTAATATAAAATAATATTTGCCTAATAAGGCTGGTGCTGAATTTGCAGAAGACCTCAAAAGGCGCAAATATAGTTCGCTCGATAATAGTGGATATATATTTGAGCCTTTTGGGGTTGAAACTTTAGGACCGTGGGGACCAGCAGAAAAAATACAAACATACACAGACTGCTAAATCAAAACTATTCCTTTTCGCTTCGCCATACTTGAGTAAAAGTGAATTATGGCAAGTCGGTGTTTTCGAAGACGCTCCCGATATGGTGTTCAGTACCGGCGCGTACCTTGTACCACTTAAACTGTCTACACCTCGTAAAACTGTCTCAATATAAATGTCTTTCCAAAGTTTAAAGAGTGTAAAGATCACGGCGGCGCTCGAAAACTCACGATAAAGCACCCGAATGATTTGTACGATTTTTATGGTACCTACTAAAACTAATTGGTTCAACAATGTATACGGCCTCTCTACCGCCTTTTTGCATTTTAATCAGCATACACTGGACATAAACATAATATGTATATATATTATGGACCTACAGAACGAGAAGAACCAGTCACAATTGCGACAAACAGGCGCCCGCGCCGGTCCCAGTCAATGAAGTCTACAATAATAAATAAAAGTTGAGGGAAACGAGATTCTATTAATACGCGGACAATTTATTTATCGTGCGACGAATAGTCGAACATTTACAACCTCTACGTGTTCTGTTTTAAAATGACACATCCATGTGTACGACATCGTTGTAATTGATTAATCTGAATGATGAGTTTAAACATATAAATGTTTATTACAACGTGGAGATAATAAAAAAATTAGACTTCACTAAAATAAACGCTTTTGAAAACGTATTAAGATCACAACAATCAACAATGTAAGTCAATTTATTAATTTGACGCAAAACTGAGAACACATTAACAAAGAGTTGTTCGTTCGTATAACAAATTAAATTACCAAAATATTTGTGTAGACGTTTTAAGAAAGCGAAAGAAATTTACATAATTTAAATTGAAACATCGAGTATATTACTGTTTTCGTTTTGTAAGACTGCCATGAAGATGAGAAACATGTATTTTTATGGTGAGTACCTACGCCATCACAGAAGCAGGAAGGCGCCTTTTCAATGCCATCAGGTTTCCCATCCCATTACAATAAGAAGAAGATACTACGCTTTCTTATATTAAAAATAAAATTACCGGTACCTTCGTCGATGTAAGATACACAAGTATTTACGTGCAAATTGTTGATCTTCTAGTAGGTACATTTAAATTAAAAACATAATACCCGATTCTGTGTAAAGAAACCAAAATGTGTTGGACTCTCTTTAGTCGACACTAAACGGACCTCAGACTACGGTGCAGAATTTAACTAATAGAGGCAATGCTTAAATAAGCAAGCTTTTTTCATCATCATTAACTCGTCAACAAGTAGTCCACTGCTGGACGTATGCCTGCCCCTTGTGTCTCAAGTAGCAACACATACCCTGTGGTAAAAAAATCATGCTTTCAAAATATGTAATGCACGTCCTAAAGCTTACGTACTTTTGGGAATAGTAGAGATAAGTCCGGTGTAAAGCATAGTCTTATATGTCACAGAACTAATGGGAAAAATATTATCTAGTACTCAACAGAATATGTGGGAGTATACGCTTTCAACAATAATAATAATTTACGTAAATTAATCAATCCGCAACCAAACATAATACAAATATGTCAATGATTTACTCGTAAGGTTTAAATAAGCCTATGCGTTTGTATAAACAATTTGTATTTTAATTTTCGTACAGTCGGGGTTAATATAATATACACAGCTGGTGTCTGTACTATGTATGTATTATTTATGAGAAATAAAGATATTTTGAATTGCATTGATCGAATAGTATCATCATTGTTATTTCAGGTTTTATGAGAAACATTGCCGCGCGCTATTCCATGCTAAAAGGAGAAAACTGTCTTTTCTACCTTAATTTTTTTTATTAGAAAAAATATTGCTTCTACAGTTTGCTTTTCTAAATTTCTTTATAACCCCGCAGTTAAAGAAATAATAGTACAGATATTGAAAAAAGCAAATCGTAGATGCGTAATGTAAAATAAAATTAAAAAAATAAAAAGACGTGTGGCACTCGGAGACTGCCGCGGTAAAGCTATTGCATAGCATTTTTTATCAACTTATGTAATTATAATTATTTATTTATTTTATTTATGCAGTATTCCTAACACCCCCCACTCTGACCGGCACAGCGGTGATACTTTTTAGTTTTTAGTTTTGCCATCTATCGATGAATAGCAGAACTTTTAATGACTTTTTGAAATATCACGCTTGTCTCTTTAGTTCTGCAAATCGCCTCTAGGTGGCATTGGTTGTATCGGCGTTACTGCGTTAGGTTATTTTCGTTACGGAATTTCTGGATTCGGTCTCCACGCTCAAGGCCCGCGATAGAAGCTATGCAATAGCTTAATAAAAAAAATTATACCTAATCGAAATCAGATAATGTTTAGGGCAAGCGAATTCTGTGGTTTAGGAGTAGAAATCTTCTGTTGTATGGAAAAACGTGGATAATGTTTAGGGCAAGCGAATTCTGTGGTTTAGGGGTAGAAATCTTCTGTTGTATGGAAAAACGTGGATAATGTTTAGGGCAAGCGAATTCTGTGGTTTAGGGGTAGAAATCTTCTGTTGTATGGAAAAACGTGGATAATGTTTAGGGCAAGCGAATTCTGTGGTTTAGGGGTAGAAATCTCCTGTTGTATGGAAAAACGTGGATAATGTTTAGGGCAAGCGAATTCTGTGGTTTAGGGGTAGAAATCTTCTGTTGTATGGAAAAACGTGGATAATGTTTAGGGCAAGCGAATTCTGTGGTTTAGGGGTAGAAATCGTCTGTTGTATGGAAAAACGTGTAATGTGCTGGCAAACAACTATGCAACACTATCGATTCTTCATACGACATAAAATCACAAATTCTCCGAACAATTTCAAAAATATAGGCGACAGTAAAATATATGTTTATTTAAAACAGCTCGTATTTCATAAAAGTATAATTTATTGTTCGCCGGGAGCACCATCGATGACATATTAAGAGTATCTGGTAAGCAACTGAGGCTGCGATATTATTGAATTTATTATACATTTATCGTAAAACCTCCAGTTATATTTATAAAGAAGTTTCGCGAATCGCAATATAAAACGAGAAGCTGTTTTATGATTATTTAGAAGCGATTAAAAGCTAATACACGTTTTGCAGTGAAGTAATTATAAAACAATATAAACATAAATTTTAGTAATGTTATAGGTAGTCATGGTACTGAACATGTTTATTTTAGTTGCATATAAAATAGCATTATCGTAATGTTTTCTAAGGTTTTATGTTAACCTACTCATTGAAATGAAAGAAATTTTAACTTTAGTTAATAACTTATTTTCACTTTTTATATTAAATATACGAGATAAATCCGTTAAAATGTGTTTCAATAATATAATCGTAGTTTTTAATAACCATAAAATAAATATTAGGGATTGACTTGAATAATTAAGGAAGTGAAGAAGAAAAAAAACAGTCTTTGGTTAGTAAGCGCCAGAAAATATTATTCAAATTGCTGAAGGTTATTGATTTTACTACGGAGCCACGCCTGAAGTTCTAAAAAAAACACGAAACCGGGAGCGAAGTTTTATATGTGTAGCATTAGTGTAAATGCACATTGCATTGGTGTGTGTGCTCGACGCGCAGACATACACACATACGATACGAACACAATCAAAGGCCGCGCGCAATAGAGACTTTCTGAAACTATAAAAAGTTACGAATCTTAAATAAATCATAAAATAAACACGCCTGGTGACTTGAGGTTACTTTCCTTCGCCCGTTAAACATTTACGTGACATAAATTTTTACTTAGTCATATAAAAATGAAAGTGCAAAGTGCAATGAAAATGTTAGTAGAGTTCAAAATGTCAACATTAATTATGATCAAGATTTATACTCTGTTAGGGGTCATTAAAGTGTTGGTGACGGACTTTTTGATCTCTGGGACGTATCGGAATAAAATCTGCAATCGAGAATGACCTCAATATGTTAGCGAGATCTTTTCTGCTCTTCCTATGATAATCTTATTGAAAACGTCGCCGGTTCAATCTTTGTGCATCACAAGGAAATTCATATATCTAAAACGCCAACATTTTTGAATATATTAAATTACTAAATAGACCTTACGGAAAATCTAGTTTGAATAACATTAAATAATAGTATTTTTCTTTCAATACTTTCAATAGACTCTTTTGTATTTTGATAAAGAATTCTTTGACTTGCAAACATAAGATTGAATATACGAGTATAAAGTACTAATTAATTCTTATGTATTTTTACTTGTACATTTTGTTTTAATGTTGACAGTGTTTGGATAAAATATTAGTTTGTGCTGATATTTTAGCCGGCTTCCAAAAAGAAGGAGGTTCTCAAGTCGACTGTATGTTTGTTAAGCGATTACTTTGCCAATTATGAATTGATTTTGATGTTTTTTTTTGGTTTTTGGTGCCTATACTGTCTGTCTTAGACTTAATCGGCTGTATTTTTTGAAAATCTCAAAATTGGCAAGATTGTAGGGTTTACTTTAATGTAACTCAATCAAATACTAAAATCTGGTCAAGTGCGAGACAAGCTTGTGTAAATAATTATTGAAAAAATATTGTGCGAGAACTGCGCGACAAAACCTTGTTAATTCCACAAAAAAATTAAAAAATATGACAAGTAAACGTTTCCTTGACAGATGATATTAAGTGATTTAAATTTAAAATAGAGTAAACGGTTGTGTTAAAATCCCTTTGGATAATGACAAGAGGTATGTAACACTTACCCTACTTATTTGAACTTGATATTGTGGGCCTTACCGAATAACGTTACTTAACTTTAACCATCGTCTTAAATCCTCTGTCTTCTTTCCGCAAGTGTCATTACGTGTCAGCGAGAAGTTGACAAACTATGTAAAGCAGAGCTTAAAGTAATGTAACGTTTTTCGGTAAGGCCGTGTAAGTATGTGAACACTTATTATTTCAGGCTATTCCTACTATAGAAAATATGTGAAATTACAAATATTGGTGTCCCTGGTGTCGGTGTTCATGTTCATGAGTCACGCATACAAAGTACGGATGCCTTGGTGTGCGAGTGGAACTCGTACTTCGCCGGATTTTACTTTTATATTTACTTCAAATGACATTTAATATTTATTATTGATTCAATTACTTTATCTGCTCACCTTTAAAAGCGCTAAAGAGTTTGTTTAACAGGAATGAATAGGATAATATTAATACCTGTTGTTCTACAAAATGTACTTCTCAGATTAGACAAAAATACAAATGGAACGAACAGAATTTCGATGCGAAGCCTACAAGGCCTATATACTTGAATTTAACTCGAACTAGATAACAGTAAGATTGTTCTTTTGTTTGTTTTATGTTTATATAACAAAGAATTAAACATTTTTATTCCGGAGACATACCAAAAATATAGGTTAACGTGTAATTTTTCTTTAGTTGATTACATTCATGATTAAATAATAGATTTTGTACTCTTTTGTACTAACTTAACTAAAGTTGGCTTCACTTTCAACTGACAAACGCCCCGTATTTTTCTCGTCTACATATTATATTCAGGTACATATTTGTATATATTATTAAATTTATACACGGGTCTAGCTCGGACCTTTGACATCAGTGGGGCCGGAACCAACACTGAGAGGCCTTTTTATAAATGTATAGTAAAAAATACAGATTAGATCTAAGGATGAACTATGGATGGATTACTGTACTGGATGGAGTTTAACAGATCTTGGCTATTGTGATGGAATGTTAGTGACTTAAAAACTAGGCTATAGGCTGATGCTCTCACACAGCAGGTAAGATGAAGTACCTCTGTGTGAGATCACCAGGATGAGAAAACGGCATCTGCCAATTCCGTCTCAACATGCAAAAATATCTAGGCAGGTGATGACTCGCAACCCTAGTGGGTCCTCCATAGTGGTGCCGCATAATGGCTAGGAGAAGCAACATCGGTGTGGGTGGCTAAGGATGTCGAGAGGTGTGCTGCTATATTATTATACTGTTACATCTAACAGTTCTATAGTCTGATAAAATTACATATGAAAAAGATTCTATAGCTAGTTAAAGTTCGTAATTCACAGCCTTTCATATTTCCTTTAAAAAAAATCTTAATTTTTCACTTTTATGTTTTGTGCGTGCCCTCTTGTTTATTTTCTTTAGTCTAAGATTTATCTTTTACTTGTCTGTACCTGTCTGTCGAAGTGAATGCATTCTCTATATCGCATTTATCGTGCATTCTCTAACACAGTATTGTAACAAAGTGTGATTAATTGCGGCATGTATTATTATATTGTGTAACCAGAGAAGGATTTGTGTGTGTTAAATACAGGTGCAGACAGCTCAGACTGCTCGTCGGCCTGTCTGCTGGTAAAATAAACAGTTGAATTAAATTCACGATAATAGAATCAAAATAATTTAACGGTTTTTAACGATGCTGTAATTGCATTAGTTCCCACAGTAAAGATTTTATTAGGCATTTATGTATTACTATTTACTAAATTGATATTAGTGGTGATACCGCGTACCTGAATTTAATGGGGCTAAATGGGACTTCTGAACTCAATTGGCCGTTTGGGTATTTCCACTTTTAGTTTTTTTTGGGCTTCTAATACGAAAGATAGACACCTTACCAAGTAGGATTTTCTATCCATAAACCAGTATTCGAATTCATAAAAATATTTAAATATTATTTGCTGTACTTGCAAACCAAACGCATGCATATTTTATGTTTCAAAACGACTCATAGTGCTTGTTTTTGGCTTATGAAATTATCGGATCTGATCTCAGCAACAGGAAATAAATGGAATGATTATGCTTTAAAAGAATGAACTTGAAAACAACTTTAATTTAATTTAACTCAACAATTTCAATTTAACTCAATGGACTAATAACATAGTTGTTTGTACACTGGTCTAGTCTGTTCGGAAAGAGAACTAGCGCTGCTGTTCTTATTTCATTATTTTGTTCGACTAGCAACACAATAGAGACATCAGTTCACGTTTTTTGCCATGCCAGTTCTTTCCAAACACTATAGTAACCATGCCCAAAAGTGTACAAAACCAATATAATTATTGATAAATCAAGAGAACAAATCAATGCGCAGCGATAATTATTACATTCTGCGATAGACACCTGTTAGCGTAACCCGACACCAGTGCGTTTTATACCTACAGCTTTACATAATAACCGAGACTACTGCGGTGATGCTAAACACCTGAGGCCCTGAGCTAGACACTTGAACGTTGACGCAAATCATTCAAGTGACGTGGACTGAAGGAAAAGTATTTTTGTCTGTCTGCGGTGCACTTTTTGGTTGTTGCTGGCTAGTTTGTAGAGATAGAGGTGAAATTAACGCGTTCCTTAGAACATTCGAGTATGTGATAGAAATCGCGTAGTTTGAAATGAATTTCGCCGTGTCTTCTCTTATATAGTACACTAATAGACTAATCCACCAGCTATGGAAAATTCAGGGGAGGCCTTTTCCCAGCAAGGGCAAGAACAACAACAAAATGTCTTTTTAGTATAATGCGTTCCCATTGGCTACAGGAAAGATGGCAATAGATAATCCGTCTTACATAGAAACGCTGAATAAGCGCATTATTGTTAAACAATGTTTTGTTCCGTTTTCGCGCGTGTCAGTTCCCATCTGACAGAAAATGACAAATCCTTATTCAGTGAATAAGATTTTAACATTATTTTGCGTTTATAAGTAAGACAAATTAAGTGTAAATGAGATACATACACAAGATAAAAGTGTGTAATATCTCAGTTACAGAATCAGACGGTCCAGTTCAATTACTTTCTCTTAGATACTATGATTGCAATCTGTTCGTTCAGACCCAAATGGTCGGTTCTGATCTAGTCAATTTCTCTGTATTTTATTTGTTTCTTTCATGGTCAATCAAATCATCGTCCCTTACCAATAGACGCTCATTTATAGGCTTATAGGTACGTATTACATCGGCCGTGGACTGTCTGAGCAAGGTTGATCCGGAAAGATAAGGCAGCCAATTAAAAGCCTATATCAATAAATATCGATTGCCATTGTTGCCAAAATTGAACGGCTTCAGTATTAATAAAGCGTTATCTCTATATACGCAATAAAAATATCAAGAATAAGGTGATTACTAGTGTGAATTATTCTGTTTATTTTCATTGAAATCTTTGAGATAGAGTGTGATGTAGGTCACGTAAAGCTATATATAGATGTTAAAATCTAATAAACATACATTTGATTAATGTTGAGCAAATCTCTACACAGAAAACAAAATATTAAAACAACTAGAATAGAACGCGTGGCAAATAAGAAATTTATTCAAATAAAAACCAAGATTCAAAAATCGAAACACGATTTGGAAATATTCATAGACAAACAAACGATCGTATCAGTGATACTTCAAACACAAACATCGTCACAATACGATCACGTAATGAAGGGGCGGCACAATAAGCAATCATTCAGCACGTGGGTGTGTGTAATGATACAGTGATCAAAGTAAATTAACTGATCTGCGGGAACGTCTCGTCGGCTACACAACGGATCGCTACCGCACTATTGCTGACTCACGCTTCATACACAAACAGTAGGGCTGTCTCTATATCCATTCTACAATGCGACAACACTAAAATAGGACGAAAATGGAAAGATGAAACTCAAATGCAGAGGTTCAAAATAGGAAACGACAAATACATACATAAATTAAGACGCTAAGACGTGGTTGCACGAAGGTATCCATTGATTAATTATCCGGGCCCTAATCCTTTCGATCTCAGTATGAAGCATGTCCGCGGTAGGAGAGAGAGTGCAAACTAGTCAGCGTTTGCAGAACGAATGTCAAAATATCCTGCCTAAGGCTAATTCAGAGCGCATAATTTATGCTCTACCCACGTTCGCTGAAATACTGCGCACGGCTCTTTCAACCCTTTTATGTAGAGGATTTATTAAAGAGACTAGCGCACGCTCCATTGGGCAGGCGATACTTCTGGCTGTTCGATACGTACCTACATAGTACTTATCAAGATCTATGCCGGCTATGACAATGCTGTAAGGCCGTGGCCATGCATAACACGGTTCACAGATTACTATAATGTATGTATATACATACATACCTAACATACCTACGTATACTGAACGTATTAAAGGAGTTTGTGAAGAAATATATTCAAGAAGACAGGCCGGTCATCAATTATGCGCTTACGTTTCGACATTTCGACCCGTAAACGGATATATTCGGTAGTTTTATTACGTTTTGCTTGCAATAAACTGCACATGATATTGACACAAAAGCCGTATTTAGACGTCTAGGTATGTGTTTAAGCACTCCGATGTGCGTAAGTTAAAATCAAAATAAACGTCGGGTCGTATCGGGTACGAATTCCATAAACAGGTCGTGAAAGAAGCAAAAGGCGGGCGTCGCCAATACTTCATTTCCCTGGCTAAGAGTTTCTGGACCGCCGCCAACATTTCCGAGAAAATGAAAGGAAGGTTACGCGATGTCTCGCCACACTTTATATGCCTAAATCATGTCATTTATAATAATTTCATGAGTGTTTTTATGAAACCAAAACATTGATGTAGAGAAGTTGTTAAAAAACGAGCGCGGTGCCAGCTCCCGGCGGGTAACAATTAGAAATGAGTGGCAGGTTGGTGGCAGGACGAGATTTTTCTTGGCACTATATGAACAGGCTAAAAGGTAACAAAAAAAAAATTGAAATGTCGCATACCTACTAAACCTAAAAGTGCAAAAAATTAAATGGGATATCAAATGAAATCTTAGACTAATGGAACATAGGCCATTACTAAATGATTCGAAAAAAAATCGTGATGTAAGTGACAAAAGGACATTGTCATAATAGGTTGCCATGGGTTCAAATTTGAAATCACAAAATAATGAGTTGTTTCTTACAATTTGACGAACATAATTTCGCAATTTAAAAATTGGTTCCGTACTAAATGTTATTCTTAATGCTGAGTCCAATAGCTCGTTAAAGTATGCCAGTCTTTCAGTATAGCGCCTTATAAAATTCACCAAGCGTATAATGTCATTGTAAGAACAATGTACATTCATCGTTGTTATTATCTTCCTAAATTATTCAATATGTAGGAGTGAGCTGTACAAATAACAAAATAGCACGACACAATGATTGCTGCATCCTGGTTCAACAGCGGCGTAGGCGCCGCCACCCTCCTTCCTCATTATGGGTGCCTCTATATTGATCATGTTCATCTCGCCATTATGCGGAGGTTCAGCGTTTGCATAGCTGCTAGCAAATGCAATTGAAGCTGCGGCAACTTACCATTCGACTTTCGATCCAGAGGTTTCTGTTTTAATCCCAAAGTTTCCTCTACCTTTTTGAAGTTATGCGTGTTGTTAATTCCTGCTAGCTTCAGGTCAATTTGCTTGTATAGGGTTAATAGTGCCCTTGAAGACGTGTACCACCATTCACGATCATTTTTGTTGGAATCTCTGACTTTAGTTTCAACCATGTTCAGCAGCCTTTTTCAAAGGATCAACACGTTATTACCCTTAGTAGTCGATGTTGCAAAGATGTGTAAAATATGTCAACTTGAGGGCCAATGTCGATCTATATGGAAATGATTAGTTGGTTAGTAGACTTTTAGCAAAAAAATTACATGGATATGACATAGAAAATGTATAAAAATATGGCCGAACCGGAAATATCATAATTAATAAATAAATATAATAATCTTTTGCCTGTATTAAATATCTTGACTAGAGAGAGATAAAGAGAGAGAGAGAGAGAGAGAGCTAACCTTGATTTCATGCAAGACGATATTATTGGACGAATATTGCTGATATAATTCCAATACGTATTTCTCGGAAAGAGTAACAAAATACTTTCAAAATCTGCCATCTAAACTTTCTTGCAACGAAGTTGAAACAAAACCAGGCCTGCATTTTAAATTCAAGCGTTTCAATAAACGTCTCACAGTGGTTTCAACGATTTTGACCCTGATTTGGTATAAAATAAATAAATTTAAATACCTACGCAACAATGTTCGCATGTAATGCATATGAAGAGCATTATGTTCTCACGCAAATGTCTCCTTTATCAGTGCACTCTTGGTTGAGGTTAATTAAATAGTTAAGAAAGATAAGAATGACGCCTGCGAGCTGCGGTCGGCACTTTATCGACTCAACGCATCTGATTGTCGATCTATCTGCGACACCAAATGACTTTTTGTTCACTGAATGAAACTGTTTTACACTTAACGTGTATAGTTGTTAAACAAGATATCTATAGTACGAAATCATCTATCTATAATAGATTTACTTTCTACGTTGAGTATATTTAAAATAATGAAGTGACAGACATTCACTTATCTGTGCATATGGAAACTTAATTTCATGGAGTAATGGCATCTACGCCTAGAGTTACTAGGCTGAATTATATGCTAAATACGTTGTATTATTGCATTAATCAAGTAATAACATAGAATACGTCAGCTATAGATTAGAATATTTCAAGGCGTTTTATTGTTATTATAAGTCATACGGCTATGACCGTAGAAAACCAGGCCCGACCAATATGGTGCGTTCATCTGCCTCAAGTACGGATATGTTAGTGTGAGTGGCCATACCTTCATCTTAGCATTATTATTGCAACTTTTATTTTTAGACGTTGTTGCTCACGAGTTCTGTATTTAAATGTATCTTGTTAACGTATCGGCGCTAACGCCGCCCCTTGCAAGTTATTTTGATGTTATTGGATGCGCGATTAACAAATGTATCTATCAAGTATCTGTCAAGTATCTATCAAAAGTAAAATAAAATACTTATCCGTATTGGGTCCAGTCACTTGTTGTAAAAAAGGGAGTACCAGGGAGTTTTGAAAATGTGTTTTATTTTATAGATTTTGATGTTTTTTTTTTTTTTTTTTTGTCAGCCCTGTTTATACAAACTGTCCCACTGCTGGGCGCGGGCCATCTTCTCATTATGAGAAGGGTTGTCTGCCACGCTGGCCAAGTGCGGGTCGGCAGACTTCACACATCTTCAAGATCATTGAGAACTCTCAGACTTGTAGGTTTCCTTACGATGTTTTCCTTCACCGTTTGAAGTTGCCGGCAATCAACAATACGCACATAACTTCGAAAAGACAGAGGTGCGTGCCGCGGGATTCGAGCCCAGGACCTGCGGATCGCAAGTCAGACGGTCTCCCGACTAGGCTGCCGGAAACTCATGTGATTTTGATGTGCTCTTCTCGAATTTTTTACTTTCGGAATGGATTTTGAATCCTTGCGGATGCGGATTTGAATCCTCCATGCCCTAGCATGCCTTAACTTTCACGTGTTAAAATATAAATATTTTTTTTCTTTGTTTCAGAATGTTTATTCGGCAAGCAAGCGATGGAGCTCGGTTCCAAGTGGTTCGCAGACCTCGGCCCTCCGTTCGGAGTAATGTACTGCATCAAATGTGAGTGTGTAGCGGTACGTATTATCGACACTTTTGATGACGATTTTAAATCACACTTTGGTAAGGACACGGCAGTAGTGGCTCTGCGAGCAGTAGACCTCGCTCACTGGTGCTTCGGTGCTTGATGGCTAGATTTTTTCCTGACTGAGTTGATAATTCTCACAATTTGGGAAATTACCCTCAAGATTCAAGCCTTGCAAAAGAATAAGTTCGTATAGACTGAGTTTCCAGCCCTAGTGTCAGAGTTGTTAAGCCACCGGAAGGTCTTTAATAGGTAATTGCTGTTTTAATGCAATAACAAACAATAGGATCTACAATTTAAGGTGTCATCTGTCATAGGGTTTCGAAGAAAACAAGGAACCCTTATAGTTTCGCCATGTCCGTCTATCTGCCTATTTGTTTGTCTGTCCGTGGCTTTGCTCAAAGACTATTAGTATTATAAGAAGCTGTAATTTGGTATGGGCAGTCATAATAGTCACGCCGAAAAATTCGTAGAATAAATTCTTGCAAAAAATATAACATGCGTATTGGTAATTGACGCCAACTTCAAATGGTGAAAGTGAATGGTGAAAACATCGAAAGGAAAACTTCCCATCTGAAAGCTTCTAAACTTTTTTTATATGCATAAAATCAAACCAAACCCAACTTGGATAGAGTGAACTTGTAGCTTTACACTTATCACAAAGAGAAAATGACTTACGTTTAGCTGTGTACAGATTAAACAAACAGCTGATTTGCAAACTCTGCAACTCAAAATACGCCGTTCCATTGAAAAAGTTCGTTGATCCCCGAGAAAATATATACCAGTGAAACCTGGATAAGTTGGTATTAGATATGTGTAATCTCTCCTATTGATAAGTACAATAAAGTCCCGGAACTTGCATTTAAGTACCTCTGTTTTGGAAATTTCATCAAATTGCGTTTTGGATTCATAGATTTCATCGATAATTATCTCTAGTCTAGTAAAAATAAGATCTGTGACAACATAAAAGAAAACTAAGAATATTGCTATTTAAATGAATGTACTGGTGTTTTGAAATACATTTGACATAATTTCATAAATATATTATAAAAGCTAATTTTGTTACCTTTACACGCTCAAACAGCTGAATCGATCGTTATGAAAATTAGTATAGAGATAGCTTTGGACCTGGAGACGGACATAAGGCCATTATCATCATAATCATTACCGTTTTTCATAACTACGCTACTAGTGAAACCGTGGAACACAGCTAGTCTATAAATCGGGTATAAATCTCTGTAATTTAGGCTTTGTAGCTCAATAGAATGTATAAGTAAGACAATTTATCAGATTTGGACAGGTCATACATTTGAATAATTATCTTATCGGGACTCTACATTTGAATAATTATCTTATCGGTACTCTACATTTGAATAATTATCTTATCGGGACTCTCTATATAAATAAGCAAACAGTGCAAACATGTATATTTGGGAAACTGGATAAATAAAAAGTCTCTATAAGTGATCAATAATCCTGAGTCCCTTAAGATCCCAGTATACATTCATCATTTTTTTTTGTTTCATTGTTTAAGGAACAACTTATTATATTAATTCGGTTTTTGAGTTGTGTCTATAGTAAAAGTTATTTATAATTATGAGTACGTTGACCCCTTTTGGTTTAGTAGCGTATCGTGATGGCATATAAATTGTGTTTAAAAATCCATTATATTCATATTAATAACGTGATAAAACCAATAATAAGAAATAACTTCTAGTAAACTAACGGCGCCTTGTAAAATGCTCATTTTATCCCAGAAACGTTAGTTCTCCGAATCGAGGACCGACAAAACAACAAGCGCGAATATTATGAGCAGCATTTTATTGCAATTGAAATTCAAAGAGAAACTGTAAACAAAGCTTTTGATTACAGAATGGCTTTAACTGAGATTTCGCGAGCGAAATCTCAGTGAAAGATCTCTATCATGTTGAGAAATATGTCTTGTTTGAATGATTTATCGAATTTTAACACCACGTTAATCTTGATTGACTTTTTACAGACTTTTTATTAGTTTCACTTGTCTCGGTATCTGTGATCAAATTTTGCAAGTTACATGACACACTTGCCGGTTTCCGATTGAGCTGAAACTTTACATGCATTTGTAAATCGGATGACATTGCAATATTATATAATATTAGGCGAAAACTTGTAACTAGCCTCGTAAATAAATGTATAGTTTATTTGGAAGCTTCCGGCAGCCTAGTGGTGAGACCGTCTGACTTGCGATCCACAGGTCCTGGGTTCGAATCCCAATGAGAAAATAGCCCGTTCCCAGCAGTGGGACAGTTTGTACAAACAGGGCTGATAAAAAAAATAATAAAAAATAGTTTATTTAAGAATGTTAGGCTGTAAGTTTCGTTTGTTGCCCGTGCTACTACCAATCTTACTACTAGTAGTAACACCGGTAATTGAATTACCCTTCTTACTACTTTAGTTGAAAGTTGTTAGAACAGCAATAAAAAGTTGCCCGTGTTACTACCGTAAAACTAAAACAACAAAAACAAAACAAAATATGACGAATTTGTATTTTAAACAAAATGTAAGTAGGTATTATGTTTATGAAAAAAAACCATTTAATTTAACCAAAAAATTAAATAATATAACAGAAAAATCTGCTTCGACCGCGTACGTAACTATAGTTTCGTACGAAACATAATATTCTTGGTACAAAACTGGTGTCGATCGGAGAAGTTTTTTTTCCGTATTTGTAACCACGGTTTCGTAGCAGGAAAAATACATTTGCAAAGTACACAGTTGATTTAAGCAAAATCGGTCACGAAGTTGTTGAGACAAAAACTTGTGAAATCTTGGATAAAAAGTTACAAAACAACTTGGATCAAATTTATTATTTTTCTGTACACAGGTGCAGAAAAAACGGCGTGTGGTGGCTAAAGTACACTGCCGGAACATCAAGAACGAATGCCCTGAGCCTTCGTGTGATACCCCAGTTCTACTGCCAGGAAGGTGCTGCAAGACTTGTCCTGGGGACGTTAACTGTGAGTTTTGATTGCACTACACACATAAACACCCCACACACCTCTTATCTCATCATATCTTTCCACTTGGCTATCCTGTTTTGGGATGGGTATTAAAAAATATTGTAAAATAATAAGAGCTAAATCTAGAGCAGATGAAGCAATTATGTTAGCAAACAAGCCCCTTGTTAGATAATCGAACTCTGAATCTTATACTTCCGATCAAACTGAGCCAATTAGAAAGGAGTTCTCACGCTTTTATTCCACAACTTTTAAGTTGTTATAAAAATACAACCATCATTCATGATCATTTCGTCTACAAAATTCGATGAAATAACAATAATTAGATATAAGATTAATGTTAATGTCAAAGTAATAAAAAATATATGCTAAAGTAATAAAAAAACAAGAAAAAATTGGCTCCCGGAATATTGCAATTACTTATTGAAATGTAGATAATAAACATATAGATAATTTTAATATCATATTTTAATATAATTATTCGTAATTATGCAATTTTAGTGTCTAAATTTATTAAAAGCAAAAAATTAGATTTTCGTGCGATTTTTTTCATGTATATTAAATAAATTGCACAAAAATGTTTTTCTATACATAAATTATTTATTTTTAGTACCTGTTATAAACTACTGAAGTAACGTATAATTCACTCTTGTAGTTAGCTTAGTTATCTATATATAGGTATATGATCAAAATATATCGCTAAGCACATATTCCATTTCATACAGAAGCTCGTGAAACTTTGTTTAGTTTAATTTTTTACCGAAAACCTTCATAGAAGTTACTGATTGTCATCTTGTTTTTTTATGCAAGTTAGATCTACGATTGACCACCAACTCGCCTGATATTAAGCGACGGTGTGGCCGAAGATGGAGCTCGTCGATCTAGAAGATATCTATTTACTCTAGCCTTGAAAATTTCAAGATTCCAGGAAACAGAGATGAATTTTTCCATTATACTCGACAGCACTATACTTAGTCACCGTATATCAATCAATTAGTTTCCTAATTAACGATAAAACTCTTAAACATGTCTGCTACACTGATGTCATAGCCTTTTTGGTCGGACATCTGATACCCAATTTTAACGAACATTTGTTCTAAGCTAATTATGTTAAATTCACCTCTAATAAGTTAATTTAAATAATTTTTCTGTTACGTGATTTTTTAATTTATTTTATCTAATATTACATTGATTTATAAGGATGAAGTCTGAAGTATCGGTTACATTGGAAATCGATACCGCAAGGAACAGGTTGTGAATGAGTCACAAGCCATCTGGCGAAAATTCAACTCGTACGAAAATCAGCGGTCAATGAGCATAACTTTTTGTCAATTTTTTTTAATGGCTTTTAATAGTCGATCAATGCTACTTTCATCATTTGATAATTCCACAAAATACCGAATGTGGGTTAATTAACTAATTAATATAAACGGTCTTTTGATATCAGTTGTTAGGGTTCCGTAGTCAACTACGAACCCTTATAGTTCCGCCATGTTCGTCAGTCTGCATGTCCGCGGCTTAAATAAGCTTAAGACTATTATTACTAGAAAGCTGCAATTTGGCAAAAATAACGCCAAAAAGGTCATGGAATAAAATATTGACAAACATTATTGGGGTAAAGTGGGGATATTTTTTCCCTACCCTACTCCATCGTGTGGGATATTGTTGGATAGGTAATCCAATAAGGAAAATAATTAATTATAATAATGAACCCTACTTTCCGCGTGGCCTGACACGAACTTGGCCGCTTACTTATTATAATTAACGTTTAAGTATTAGTGATTTCAATTTCTTCAGATGATGGCGAAATTTGAACAAAATTTATAAACTTTCACATTTTAATAAGTAGGTATAGTAAGTAAATAATTTTAAAATTTAAAAGTCTCCACATATACACACACACATACACACATATGTAGAGTACTTTTTAAAAACATTTAAAAACTTTTTTTAAAAGAAGTTCACGGCGCTATCATTACTCGACGGAATGTGGATCAACCTTAGAAATACCTACATTAGTTTCGCTGTTTTGCCATGGGAGTTCTTGAACCACTCTATCCATTAATAAGAATATGTAGAGTAGAAGTAGAATAATATAGAGGGTTATGCTCGGTGTCTCTCTGCGAGATCGAAGCAGAAATAAAGAGATTCGTAGATGTACGAAAACGACATAGCACAGCGGATTAGAAAGTTGAAGTGGCAGTGGGCAAGGCACATAGCACGTAAAACTGATGGCTGACGGAGCCGAAAAGTTTTCGAGTGGAGACCACGCACCGGCAAGCGCAACATAGGAAGACCAGCCACACGAGATGGACAGATGACCTCATACTCATACAAGTGGCGGGAAGACGCTGGATGCAAGCCGCTTCCAATCGTGTTTTTTGGAAATCCAAATATATTTTATTTTCGATCGATATACTTGGGGTGCCCTGTGTCTATAAGGCCTCGTATTCTGTGACTCTAGATATACCTATCTAGGTAACCGTAGGTATGTATATGTATGTACCTACACATATATTTTTCCAACATATTATTATACAAATAGGGTACGTATGGCAGGGTATGATCGCCATTGGTCTTTATTTTATTACAGTCCTTTGCATTTTTTGTTGTGGCAATAAACGTGTCGATAGCGAGAGATAATTGCGGATCGTATGGAAGCATATGTGATGTGACAGAACCTCGTGATGACAAATGACAGTGCGCGGCGGCTCTCACGACTTCACTCATCAGTATGCATTAGGTATACCTTCACAGGCGCCGTGCAATGCTTGATAACTTCACCATCAACAGAGATGCAAGTGAATTCTTAATCTATTCAATAAGATATAAATCGTAATGTCACATTATTGGCAAGGCGTTTCCTTTGGTCTCGATGCCAGCGACGACAGAGTGTGATTTATTCGTGTGGGTGCAGCACGTAGTGCGGCCGCGGCGTTGGCTGGCTCATGGCTGGCTCAGCCACGCCGGGGAAGTAAAGCGCTGAGCCGACGACGTCGCCGTTGTCGACGCCGCGTCTGGCCACCGCTACCACTCATTAGGCCTATATCGAGAGCATTACAATGGCATTACTCAGATGCACCGGGAGTGGTGCAGAAATGGCACGCGGTGGTGCGCCCCCCTGCGCCCGCGCCGCTCTGCTGCAAATATAGCTGCTGGTGCTGGCTATTCCGGGCGCGGCCGTCGACCCGTCGCCGCGACGCCGTCTGCTCGCCTTTTTAGCGAACACCACTCACGAATACACGCATTTTTTGCGAAAAAATATATAGCCGATGTCAACGTACGCGCTCTTTTACTACATTTATTATGACGTTTCTAAGAAAACAATGTCGAGTCGCGCCTATAATTCAAGGCTATTTCAAGAGACATCCAGAATACGCGTCGGTGTTACAGTGTGATTCATCTCGAAATACTTTACGCTGATCTATTCAAAAGAACTGTCTACTTGCCGTTTATCACCATTAACATGATTGCTGTCTGCGTGCACACCATTCTTGCTTATACTTTTATAGTCGAATGTCGAAGGACCTCGGAGTTATGAGCTCTTTTCGTCTATTTGTATTCGGCGCGGTCAGAATACGCACATTATAGTAAATTTAACCTTTTTACACGGGACGGAATGTGGATATTATTGTAGTTTATAAGCCGTTAAAGCGTGGCGGAACTCTAAGCCGACCATAAAGTCTATCTAAGGCTCGTAACTATAAAACGCATCAAATCTGATTCACAGTTGGCTTTGTGAGAGCTTCACTTGAGTGTCTGTCGGCTGCTCGAAGTAATATACTATATCGTGCTTTTAATAAATCTGTAGTGCCATAAGGAGTCTGTAAAATGGATAATTTTTAATTGAATTCCAGCCAGGTGTTGGTGCAATAAACTAAACGGATTTCATGCCGGTAAACGGCAAATGGCTCGCGTTCAGTTAGCAGAGTTATGTTTGCCGACAGATCCCACGTATACCATCCACGTAATTTATTTGCCAAATGAGTATCCACGACTCAACAATGAATAAGTAGGTACCTATCAAATAAATTCGTGTACTTTGTTGTTACAACTTTACTAACTTGCAAATTGAAATGTGGTTATTGTGATAGTTATCATTATTTATCTTGCTAAAGTTCTAGCAGTACTATGACAGTTGAGCGTGACACATTTTTTTAACTAAATTATTTTTTCATATCTTACTGAAAACTTCTAATGTCCTATTTACTTTTTATGATGATAATCATAAGCCTTGATGACATTTTGTGTATATGACTGGCCTTATGGCTCAGTTGGTAGTATGTCTACCCGCTAAGCTGTAGGTCGTGGGTTCGATCCCCACCCAGGGCAAACATTTGTGTGATGAGTATGGATGTTTGTTCTGTGTCTGGGTGTTTCTATGTATCATATGTATATATTTACAAAAAAAAGTATATATGTATTCTATCAGCCATCTAGTTCCATAGTACAAGCTTTGCTTAGTTTGGGCTAGATGGTGTTGTGTGAAATGTCCCCAAATATTTATTTATTTGTATTTTGTAACATCTGTTTTTAAGCTGTAGGTTGTGGGTCCGATTCGCACCAAGGGCTAACATTTGTGTCATGAGCATGGATGTTTGTTCTGATCTGGCCGTGTAAATTAAGTAAATTAACAAAAAAAACAAGCAAAGTACATACTCTATCAGCTATCTGATTCCCATCATAGTAAAAGCTTAGTACATGGCTAGATGGTGCTGTACGAAAATGTTAAACAATAACCGTCATACTTATAAACGCCTGTTAAAATCTTATTCACTGATTAAGGAATGTTGAAGTGGCAGTGGGCAGGGCACATAGCACGCAGAACTGATGGCCGATGGGGCCGAAAGGTTCTCGAGTGGAGACCACGTACCGGCAAGCGCAGCGTAGGAAGACCAGCCTCGAGATGGACAGATGACCTCATACAAGTGGCGGGAAGACGCTGGATGCAAGCCGCTTCCAATCGGTCTTTTTGGAAATCCATGGGGGAGGCCTATGTCCAGCAGTGGACTTCTTATGGCTGAGATGATGATGATGATGATGATTAAGGAATTGTCACTTTCTGTCAGACGGGAAATGTCACGCGCGAAAACGGAACAAAACACCGTGTAACTAAAATGCGCTTATTCAGCGTTTGTATGTATGACGGTAAGTTGTTTTACAAGATATATGTATAAGATTCACTTCCCAATTCCACAGTTTCCAAACGATCAGATATTTTGCATGCACATGTAAATTGCATGACAAAATAATAATGTTATTTTTTTTAAATTGGATTTAGACCCGCTTAGAGCATTTGCCAGTGTCAAGTATAAATATTTCTTCAAGTTTTTTGGATAAAACAAGTCATAAAATATGTTCTATTATATTCTATATTCACAGTCAAAGTCACTTAACAGTCATTTTCAAATTCGAGTCGTGCTTTAGTAAAGTGGTGGCGGCTTTACTGAAAGCTTCTATGGAGAAACACACTCACACCACTATTTTTATCGCATAAATATTCGAAATAACTCAAGTTGAGGAAAAGAAAACAGAGCAACAACATGACACAAGGACGTTCCCGCCAAAAACCTCAAATAATATTGTTATGCCATAGAACTGATCTGATAATGGATCCGGGATGTAAGAACTGCAACTTCCTAATAAAAAGTTCTAATATGTACTGTAAAGTGGTGTTTTCCTTTCCGGGATAAGCTGAGCATCAGAATCGTGTAATTCGCGAGTTGCTAAATCACCCTTGATTTTATTGCTCTGGTGTATGTCAATACAGAAGATAGAAGTGGGATTAGTTTTCTTTTGTTGAGTCCATTTCTATTGTAGCGAAATTTAAGGGCCTTATAAAAAAGTTTATTGACACACTGTTTTACCACACTGAGTTTTCAGTTGTAGAAGTCCAAAGTTTGGGTCGAATGTTTTTAAATTATTGCAGTTTTGCGAGTGACATGTTCATCTTAAGGTTTAAAAAGATAGTTCAAAAGCATTAGGGTGGTAAGATGGCAGATAGGTATGTGCTGTGCATCTCTAAGTACGAAGTGTCCAGTTGCGTGTCAGTAGATGCGTTCACGGTTGACCGCACGACAGCATCGCAAGCGCACGCAGCGGCGGCGGCTAGTCGATCACAACTGTGTCTAATTCAGTGTGCAGTGTGCCTCACAGGAATTTGTTTTGTGCACGGCGATCCGATGTGGCGATGCCGAGCACAATCGACGTTTTATTTTCGCGAGATCACTGTCTCTGCGTTCGCAACGAATTCCTCGCTGCATAATTTTGTTTGCGCCTTTTGCGCAGTTCGCCGCGAAAAGAAACGCTTTGATGGCGGTAACTTTCTTTTTGTTGTACGAACCTCGTTTAATATGTATGATAATCGTTCCGTAGTGTCGTTTCCAAGTAGGCATGCGAACTTGATACGATTGCTTTTGTCGAGAAGTCCCGTATCGGGGTCGACGTTATCTTGATGACTGCGCTGACTATCATGCGCAAGTGTTTTCGTTATTATTTTAATGTTGGATAATGGTGTGGAGTTAGGTGAGCGCGGTTAGTGCATGCTTATCATGAGTAATACTACGGTGGTTTGTGGTTCGAACGCGCGTGACTAGCCCGCCACCACTCCACTGCGGCGCCAGGCCCATTCTGATTTACCTCAAACATTAATCTTTTCATTAACTGGGTCGTGGGCTTTGAAGCGACATTTAATTTATATCAGCCGCAGTCACACAATATTATTGACTTTTAATAGGACGATTATTATGTAGTACTTAAGTCAATAATCTGCTCTTTTATCGGACAACTAAAAAGAAGGATGAAAAAGGGCATCTTTTCTTCGATCGCTTTGGTTTTAATTTTGTTATATCAACAGTCAACTCCTAAATTGTGGAATACCTACGATGATAAAATTCCACGAAAACTTTAATTTGGATATCTTTAAATTTTGAGTAAAAAGTTTCTTCTATACAAACATGTTCCATCATAGACTACAAAATCACTCACTCACACACTGAACTAGTTAAAAACTGTATTACTGGCGCCAGAGCCCTCCGTCTTACACGTTTACATAAAATGCACTTATTTCATAACTAGTTGTACATAATTATATAATTTAGCAATATATAAAATTTTGCATACATACTTACATACACTGATCAACAAACATATAACCCTCCCTTTTGCTTCTTTACGACGCCGTAGTCGGGTAAAAAATTGTTTTCTCGACTTTGACGGGATATATCTCGCAAACGGTACGCTTGAAAAAAATATAATACCTATAACAAACCCTAACTTTATTTTAAAATCCCTGTTCAATGATACCACAAATGATGAGCGAAAAAAAAAAATCCCCCCACATTTCTTGACTTCGTGCTCCTAGAGGGCGCCATATTCAATTTAAAGTGATGAGACGTCTAGCCTAAAACCAGCGGACAAATAAGACACTTCCAACGACATCTCATTTGTCAAGTTGTCAAGATTATGATAAGTAGTTTAGAAGTTATGAGGGAAACAAATGAACATACATACATACTTATATACATACCCACATACCGATCAAAAACATAATCCTCTCTTTTGCTTCGCCGTATAGTCGGGTAAAAATAATGCTTATTTTCCCTTGCGGGCTAGAGACGGTGACGTCATATATGATGGTAGTTAGAGGGTCTCAAAATGTACAAAATGTGTGTATCAGTTGCAGTGACAGTGGTCAGATCATCACTCACAGGTTAGGATAATTTATGTGACGTTACGTTGCTTTCGATGATTTATGGCGCATCTCCTACAATGAAATTCAATAAATAATTGTTCTCCTATTAAATAATTTTACAGCAATTATTTCCCTAATAGAAAAATGTAATATGATAATATTCGTACCATATGCTGCCGTAATTTTACAACCTATCGCCATATACAACATAAAACGCTCGTCCATTTCAGTCTAAGGCCACCTTGATTTACTACATAACCCAGTTACTTTCGTATTCACGATATTATACATTATAAACTACCTAAATTTTCTCATGTGAGACGCTTCTAAGATATCGTAATGCGAAAATGTAATCGCATAAATAGAGATCACAGGCTATGTGCAAACAGCGACGTCTCGGCGCGCGGCTGCGTCGGCGCCGATCGACGGCGGCGCCGCCGCACCGAGGACACGCCAGTGTTGCTAACTCGGGGACAGGTTAAATAGCTAAATTATACCAATATGTTGATAAATTTATTAACTGACGTCAAATAATTATAGATTAAAAAACTGAAAACCCGACTTCAAAATGTGCAGTTTTGTTGACTAAGCCGATTGATGAAATTTCTATGGAACCAATCTGAATCTGGTATATCTTTCAAACAATTTTCAAACCGGTTTATAAGAATATAAATGACGGAGTAATGCGGTAAAAACATTAAAAAAAAACAACAAATAAAATTCAACCGAACTGTTAACTTCCTTCTTTGTGTAATCGGTAAAAACGAGGAGGTTATCAATTCGTAGCGTATATTTTAGGGTAACGCCGTTAACAATCTTAACGCTCTAATTGTTTTGCCATATATGTCCGTTTGCATGTATAATAAGTATGCGCGAGCGAAGCGAGCGCGAAAATTTTAGTAGTATTTTTATAGTAATATGCTTTATTTCTCATATTAGTGAATCCATAGTACTTCCATGTCAAAATAATATGAATGCGCGATCGTAGTGAGTGCTTTGTTTTTCGTATTAGTGAACCCACAGTACTTCTCTTTCAAAATAGTTATAAAGCGCGAGCGAAGCGAACGCTAAAATTTTAGTGGTGTTTTTATAGTAATATGCTTTGTTTTTCGTATAACTGAACCCATAGTACTTTTCTGTCAAAATAGTAATAAAGCGCGAGCGAAGCGAGCGCTAAAATTTTAGTGGTGTTTTATATTAATGTGCTTTATTTCTCGTATTAGTGAATCTATAGTACTTCCATGTCAAAAAAATATGAATGCGCGAGCTAAGTGAGCGCGAAAATTTTAGTAGTGCTTTGTTTCTTGTATTAGTAAACCCACGGTACTTCTCTGCAAAAATAGTAATAAAGCGCGAGCGAAGCGAGCGCGAAATTTTTTGTGGTGTTTTATAGTAATATGCTTTATTTCTTTTATTAGTGAATACATAGTACTTCCATCTCAAAATAATATGAATGCGCGAGCGAAGCGAGCACGAAATTTTGAAGCGTTTTATAAAATTATTGAAGCCTGTTTTTTTTGATAATGCCAGGATTTAGGGGGGGGGGGGGGGGGGGGTTGGACCCCCCAACCCCCCCCCCCCTGCCTACGGCCATGATGACCGATATAAGTATATTATATTAATCATGTTACTAAAGTGGTAAAATGAAATGTTGGGTGTCCGATTTGTCCGATGTCTATTTAATGCAGTTTATGAACTAACTTAAAGCGTTATAATTAAAAGATTATTAGAAATAAGAAAGATAGGAAAGAAGTTAAAAGATTTCAGCTACTTTTTAGTTGCCGTGGAGAGCTAAAATATGCTAGATCTAGGGAAGAAAATGCTAAACTGGCAACAATGGGACATGCACACTTTGTATACGTGTTTTAATTTGCTAAATCTTAATCACCGCTAAAAGTTTGCGAAACACAAGAACACTTGAAGTGTATAAAATTACATTGCTTTTCGTGTTTTGCATACAAATGTTCGCTCATAATGGCGCCTGCGTTCTCCAACACTAATCTAATTTTACATTAACTGCGTAATCTTGTATGTACCCAATTTTTTTAAAGGTACTTAGTTAAAATTTTACAATATTAAATATCTACGTAGAATTTCAAAGAAGTAAGTAACCACACGGAACGACAAATGAGTTCTCAAATCAAGCGGCATTGCATATAGGTAGGTACTTTTTGTTATGGCGGCTATTACAAACTAATTTCATACTTCTGAAAAAAAATGACAGATCTATACGTTTTTCTGATTATAATATAATACTACACTATTGCACATAAATAACCTACGAAACTACTACGAAAACCACTAGTCACCATATATTAAATCGCATTAAACTCAATCGGAAATACACAACTATATTAAAAAAGTATTCTGTTCCTATCCATATTGTAGTATGCCTTTACCTACTTTCAATAATTTTATATGTAATATATGTTGCCTACTATTTGTTTAGGTATCGAAAATACTAAATGATTTTTATAGCTTTCTTAGAAAATCGATCACTATTCATCATCGTCATCACTCCTAATTTATTTTAATTCAGTATAAGACTGGTCGGTGACTTTCGTACGTCTACGGATCTCTTCATTTCTGATTCGATCTCCCAGAGAGACTCCGAGCTTATTCCTCTTCATAGCTCGTTTCGTTACCTTGAGCTTCCTTATAAGGCCCGTAGTTAGGGACCACGTTTGCATGCACATCGGATTACCGAGTTGGAGTGGAAGTGGGCAGGGCACACAGTACGTAGAACTGATGGCCGGTGGGGCCGAAAAGGTCTCGAGTGGAGACTACGCACCGGCAAGCGCAGCGTAGGAAGACCAGCCACGAGATGGACAGATGACCTCATACAAGTAGCGGGAAGACGCTGGATGCAAGCCGTTTCTAATCGGTCTTCTTGAGAGTTCATGAGGAGGCCTATGTCCAGTAGTGCACTTCTTATTGCTGAGATGATGATGATGAATATAGGACTTATGTTTGACCTGCAACCTACTTACCTACTGATCTAGAAGAAACCAATTCACTCGCAATGTAAAGAAACCCAGATTATGTAGTTAATTATATAAGAAAATACGCATTCAGGAAGCGTATACTATATCTCAGCGACACGCAGAATAAAAGTGGAATTCAAGCGGATAATTCTGCGAAAAAATATGTAGTGCATTATAAAGCCGTAGCATGCAGCAGCCCTATGATACGTGTCGCGACAAAATTTTCGCTATTATGTTTGTCGTGCGAGAACGTGGCAAGGTTACGGAGCTCTATCTCTTTTTCTCTCGAGAAAAATGTAGAGAACATTTTATCGCATCTTATCTTATCTTTCATTTTAGGCCGGCTTTTCGAAAATCTCTAGCTTGTCTACTTTTGTATTAGCATGTTGTATTATAACTAGGAGGGACATTTAATTAATCTATCCTCGAAGTCAGAAGACATTTTGATCTCATAATTTAAAAACTGGTTTCCTATGTTCTCTAATAAAAATCTGTCTTATTAATAGACAGTTGCGCACACGCATCGATTTATTATCGACATGGCAATTAATATTCTTGTCATGAAGATAATTAAAGATATTAATTGAATCAAGGCAAGTAATTGTGTATTGCCTTACGATCTCAACTATTCTCAACGGTGCGTGAAGTACATTCCTATACCTATTAGTAAGACTACTATGATAGATTCCGGTGGTTGTTTATCTAGGTTGTAAAATGTTGTTAAGTGGAGGTTGAAACAATAAGGAATTGTTTTATATAATTGAAAGAAGTAAATTGTAAGTGACTATAAGTATGCCCGGGAAGAAGCAGCTGGTACATGTTTATCTTTTTCTCCCAGACCACCACGGGCGCTGCAGTGTTCGAAACGTCAGGTCATAAAATTATTTAAAATAGACGTGATAAATCCGTGAATTTCAATCAGCGTGAAATACTTTAGTAGTACACAGGCAAACAAAATAGAAAATAACAAAAATTGAAGAATTTGGATAACGCCGTGTTCATTTTACTTCAGCCCCAAACTTGGCAATGGAGTCTGTATCTAGGGGTGCCGAAATTTGCATTTTAGATTTCGCGCAAGACTAAACATAATTCTAAATCGCTATTATGAAATGTATTAAAAATAAGTATACATAATTCAGGGATGAAAGGGAAAAGAGAAATGTATGATATTGAGGGGGATAATTAAAAGGGTGTAGTGAACGGGCGCGTGTAAGATGTGAAGTGTGAAGATGTAGGTATGTATAATGAGTGATTGTATGTGTTAGATGTCTAGAGTGAGTTTTTGTGTGGATCAGATATGTGTAGCCTGAGAATATATGGCGAGTAAAATGATAATGGTTAAGTTCTGTCATAAATGTAACTTGTTTTTAATATTTCAAAGATTTTTAAAACGGTTGATAACGGGGTTTCTCACACAAATGACAGTACTTATGTATTTTATTTTGGGATATCAAAGTTAAATCTAGAATATTCCAATACTAATATAACAACACTACTATGACAAATCCCACGGTTGCTTATCTAAGTTGTAAAATATTATTGAAACATTAAGAAACTCTTTATTAAATAACGTAACATAAATTATTTAATATACTTAATTAAATTAAAATCTAATCCAATTCATTTGAATGTAACCTACGTTCAAATTAATATTTAAATAAATTTGACGTCTATTTAAAATGGCTGTTATGTCGGTTTGTAGATTCAAGGATGCATTAAAAGATGATTTCATCGAGAGTGTTCTTAGCTATGTTTTATCAAAATCGGTTCAGCCGTTTTATTTGTCGGGGTTTTTTGAATTTTCTAAACTTATACTAACTTGTTAAAAAAATTGGTTGTCTGTAAAGTCGGTTTACGGACGATAGTTTAACGTGACAACGTCATAACAAAACATTGATTAAATGATGATTATGATGATGTAACGGGACAATGAGTTATACTTTTTCGTGTGTTCATCGGCGTTCATCGATTTATTAGACGTTGTCACGTCAAACTCCTTACTTCTTTCGTTGTTCACTACTTGTGTTGATTTCGTTCGTAAACATATTACAATATGTTTCCAAATGAACTAATTGAACGTGATAAAAACTTCAGAATATTTTTTAAAGACAGAAGTTTGCCATAACATATTTTCTTATCATATGCATTTTATAAATATAATGTTCTGTTTAGAAACCAATTTTCATAGAATTTTATTTGTCTTGCTATCTATCGGTAATTTTCGATAAAAAACCCCTCATCCTTTTTACATGGTTAGAACTACTAAAATATCTCCATCCTTCTTCTGTTTGATTTTGTCAAAATTTAATCGATTTTTTTTGTTCATTTTTCATCATCTCAGCCACAAGAAGTCCACTGCTGGACATATGCCCTCCCCATGAATTTCCAAAAAGACCGTATGGAAGCGGCTTGCATCCAGCTTCTACTTGCTACTTGTAAGAGATCTTCTGTCCACCTTGCGGCTGGTCTTCTTACGTTGCGTTTGCCGGTGCGTAGTCTCTACTCGAGAACTTTTCGGACCCCTCGGCCATCAGTTCTAGTTCAGGGAAGTTCTATAGACTAGTATTTATATGCATAAAACTCAGTGGATCGCATTGTTATCTTCATCATCAGTTCCATCTTCACCACTGGAGCTATTACGTCAGCACCCCAAGGCCTCGCTACGTTATTTTAAGGTCGAGATTAAAGCGCGCAGCCATCTCTATCGCGCATCACAACATTTTTAAACATATAAAATCATTGAGTATGGATATTAGAAAAGTTGGAGATAAATTACTTTATTAGAAAAGGAGAAACATTTAAAAAAAAGTTTTAGTCAGATATCATTTATACTGGCGACGGCATTAGATAATAAAACCGGCCAAGTGTGAGTTGGACCCGCGCACGAAGGGTTCCGTACCATTATCTATAAAAACGGCAAAAAATTCAAGTTAGTTGTATGGGAGCCCCCATTAAATATTTATTTTATTCTGTTTTTAGTATTTCTTGTTATAGCGGCAGCAGAAATACATCATCTGTGAAAATTTCAACTATCTAACTATCACGGTTCATGAGATACAGCCTGGTGACAGACGGACGGAAGGACAGACAGCGGAGTCTCACTAATAGGGACCCGTTTTAACCCTTTAGGCACGGAACCCTAAAAACATATATTTTCTTATACCTCAGCCAATTTAAAAGAAATGGAAGAATAACTTGTTTTTAAATATTTCTCCTGTCAAAATAAACATATTCTTCTCTCACTTTTCTAATATCCCTATTCAATGATTTTCTATGTTTAAAAAGGTTGAAATGCGCGAGAGAGATAGCTGCGCGCGTCAAGCGATTTCTTAAGGAGCTAGGTTGGCTTGGGGAGATGCTGGCGGGCGGAAATGCACAATACATCCCAAGCGGGACGTCAGTGTCAGTACAGGACTTATCGCCCCCATCTCGAATAAGAATAAGAAAACTCAGTGGAACCCCTTAACTTGATAGATGCAATGAAAACAGGCGACAGATATTGGCGCCACGAATATGCGGGTTAATGTGCACTGCCAGTACTAATGTTAATTGTATTTACACTTTACGACGCTACGACACTTCGCGACATGGTATGCAACCGTCGTATTTTTGACACGTTACCACACAGTATGTAACCGTCATAGATGTAATGTAAATAAAATGTCAAAGATCTACGATTACAAATTACAGGTGAAATGTTTTACTGATATTTTATGATTTATATAATTACGTGTGTCTGTTACACTTCCTGAGACCGCACGATTTCAAAATTGTGACGTGATTTTTGAAGTGAAGACTTCTTTAGGCGCGTTGAGCACAACATTTTGTGGGTAGGTATTGAAATGAAACAGAGCCATCACATTCGGTTGTGTAACGCTTGTTCGGATAAAGTCGGTTCAAGTCGACTAAGGGAGCGAAAGAGCGCGTCAACAACCAACCACACGAATTAACGCGTGGTCTCAGCAAATGCATTTTGTCGTGACAACGTCTAATAAATCGATGAACGCCGGCTGCACGCACGAAAAAGTATGACTCATTGTCCCGTTACGATCATTGTCCCGTTACATCATCATTTCATCAATGTTTTGTTATGACGTTGTCACGTTAAACTATCGTCCGTAAACCGACTTTACAGACAACAATTTTTTTAAGCTACTTCATTTTAGGGAATTTTTTTCGCCTATTTTACATAGGTCTATTTAATTTTTTATTTGGTTTATTGGGACAGTTAGGTAAAATGTGAATTTTAAAGATGGTGCTCATAATCATCATCATCAACATCGATATCGAATCGATAGATTCATCGAATAAATATCTTGTAGAGTGACGAGCTCCATCCTCGGCTACATCGTTGCTTAACATCATGTGAGTTGGTGGTCAATTGTAGATATACTAATATTAAAATTAAAATTCTATGGCTTTCGTGGCACTGAATTAAACATGATGAAATCTTACCTAAATAAACGTAGCCAAACAGTATGTGTTAACGAATCCTCTTCTTTAGACGGAGATGTGTCAATGGGGATACCACAAGGTTCAATTTTAGGTCCTTTGTTATTTTTAATCTATATAAATGACCTCGCAAATGCTATGCCAGAATGGATGCATGTATGTCTTTTCGCAGATGATACTCATGTTGGAATTAAAGATAAAAATATTGAAAATCTAGAATTGAAAACAAATAAGGCATTGGACTTGCTTAAAGAATGGTTTGATTGTAATGGTATAATTCTAAATTCTAATAAAAGCGTCGTAATGCAATATCAAACGAGATTAGGTCTTTTTGAAAATTTTATCAGTAAAGAGAATATTTTTCTGGGGTATACAATAGATAACACAATTAATCATACAGCTCACATTGACAAATTATGTAAGAAAATTGCTAGTGGAAATTATGCTTTGTTTAAACTTAAGCCGTTAGTAGATAAAACAACTCTTATATCGGTATATTATGCATATATACATTCTGTGATTAGATATGCTGTTACAATTTGGGGAAATGCTATAAATGTTATTAAAGTTTTAAGATGTCAAAAAAGAGCAATTAGGATAATTGAATGTCTGAAAAAGCGTAGTTCTGCACGAAAATATTTCAAAAAAAACAAAATAATGACGGTGATATCACTTTACATATATAATAGCCTACTAGAAATACATGAAGCTGATTTACAGCAGAATAAAGATAAGCATACGTACAATTTAAGAAATAAAGAGAAGTTGTATATCCCAAAGACTAGGTTAGTAAAAGCAGAAAAACAAGGGCGTCATATCAAAATATTACTGTATAATAAGCTGCCAAATTGTATTAGCAAACTTGATTATAGTATGTTTAAACATAAATTAAAATCTTTCTTTGAAAATAACCCTTTTTATAAATTAAGTGAATTTAAGGAAATGGATCTTTCAAAATCCTCATTTTTTACAAATACAGAGCAAGCACAGTCACGCGTAGCAAAAATATAATATTATTTTGGTATTTGTAGTTGTACTAGTATATATACTTAATTAACTAGATAATATATTTTTAATGATAGTTATTGATATTTTTGATTATTCTAGTTTTAACGGTTGGAGTCTTAAAACAAATGTAATTAAAATTTATTGGATACCATAATTTAAATTAAATCGATTATATCATTTTATTTTTGCTATTATCATAAAATTTAGTTAATTTATCATAATATGTGTAAATCTGACTTACCTGTAACATGTATGTTATTCAAGGTTAATAAATATTCTTATTCTTATATTCTTATTCTTATCTGTCTTATATAAAAAAAAAAAACTATTAATTTCGCAGTATCAGTAAAAGCAATTTGCAATTTGCTCTATTGCAGGACAGGACTGATTTGGACGTAAATAAATATTTTGTCGTTATATTAATTATTGCCTCTTAAGGATACGCTCAGCGCGCGCAGCTATCTCTCTCGCGCATCACAACTTTTTTCAACATATACAATCATTGAGTGGGATATTAAAAAGTGAGAGACCAATTTGTTTATTTAGATAAGAGAAATATATATATAAAAAAAGTTTTTCTTCGATACATTTTGATTGGCTTTCACAATTTCCCTTGATACAATTAGAAATTAAAACGTTTTCACAATTTTCAATCTTAATTCTTGTGCTGCATAAGAATTTCATTTCAAAGTGCTCGCGTACATCATAAGAACAAATGTTGCAAAAAGCAGCGTTAGGTTTTGCGTGCCTTTATCTTTATTAACGTTTATTTTGCATTATATTTGTCACTGCATCATGGATTTATTCTTAAGACGTGACATTTTTATTTTACGAGTAGGTATATGCAACAATTTCGTCTAACAAGAGTGGTCGTAGTTCAAACGCGTCTGCAGTCATAAAATTGAGATATATGTTGACTTTGGAATCCGTTCTGCATGTTTTACAGTAATACTCATTTTGCTAAAATTAGTTTATAGCATTTCGGATTTACTATTGCAACAAAGTGCATATCTAAATTTATTGCTGCTTGCATTCCACAACGCTGAAAATATTTGAAGAATGTTCTATTGTGCCTTGCTATTTTTAACAGACTTCTAAAAAGAAGAAGGTTATCAGTTCGACTTTGTTTTTTTTTATGTTTCTTCGCTATTACTTTGCCAATTGAATTGAAATTGAATTGAATTGATTTTGAACATTCTTTTTTGTATGATAGATCATACTTCAGCGGTAGTCCCATATAAATTTTATCAAAATCGGTTCAGTAGGTACTTTGGTTTTTGTAACATAATAACTGAAAAAATGTCTACCGATTATTTTAAAAAAAACAAGTAAACGAACTGTGTATTTTTTCTGTTTTTAAAGTATAATTATTTAAACGGGTGCATAATAAGAAGGATTTTAATTAATTTTAAGAAAGTATGAAAGTACGTTCACGGAGGTTACGCTCTACTTTTATAGCGATGCAAAATTAGCTTGCGCTCGTCTTTATTTTGCTTTTTCTGTAACTAAGAGTATGAGACTAAAGTTCAAATGAGCCTACTTTTATTTGTGGAATTTAAACAGTCTCTTCAATTTTTATGTCTGTAGGATTTATAGGCTATGTGCCGTTATAGAAAATTCAAATTTAATGATAACTAATTTTGATGAAAAATTTGGTAAGGAGGTATTTGAAATATTGATCCACTAGCCCCGAAATGGATTCACATTCAGTACAATGTATTCATTTTTATTTCTTTTCAATCCATTCCATTCTAAATTTGCTTGGAAAAGATCGCTCAATTTTTACGCCGTTTGTGAAAAGCGGAATCGAACAAATTTCCTGTAACATACACAATCCTACTACATGTTCCAGCCGTCGAATCACAGTCCTACTACATGTTCCAGCCGTCGAATCAAAGTCCTACTACATGTTCCAGCCGTCGAATCACAGTCCTACTACATGTTCCAGCCGTCGAATTACAGTCCTACTACATGTTCCAGCCGTCGAATCACAGTCCTACTACATGTTCCAGCCGTCGAATCACACTCCTACTACATGTTCCAGCCGTCGAATTTTTGAATTGTCTATAAATATTATCAAAAGATTACTTCTATTTATTTCGAACTTATTATAATATTTACAAATGAGTACTTAGTATGTACCTACTCTTATTAGATTGTAATGTCGACGAACCGCTATCGTTATCATCCAGAAGGCATTAAATTACGCGATAGTCATACTACTTTGTTATCCCATTCCTAAAATAGTTCTGCACATTACTATCTATATATCTAGTATATCTTGTCTGGTGTCACGTTACATTATGGCGACGACTGAGAACAAAATTTTAATCAGAATCACATGGTTCAATTGGGTTCACTCAAAGTATTGTAGAATTGTTTTGCTGTCTAATTTATTTTTTGTACAAACAACAACAACAAACAAAGTGCTCCTATAAGGGTTCCGTTTTTTTCCTATTGAAGTACGGAACCCTAAAAAGCGAGCGAGAAAAGTAAAGAAAAAACTTCGCGCGTAAAGTACGTGCGGACTAGCTAAGTATTTATGCATATTCATACTTGTGTTCATACTAGTCAGTACCACTGTGATGTATATTTGTAATGAATTGCTTACCACGTAGGATTTAATATTAAAAATTAGATATTAAGGTTTTGAACTCCAACTCTGAATTCAAGGTACTTATTTTTTTGACGTTACGTACGTCATCTTTGTTTTTCGAAATTTGTGTGTTGATATTTTTATTTATTTTCAGAAAGTTATTATTTGTGATGAGAAGGCAAATGCTAAAGATGAAGAATGAATTGTTTCAAACCCATAAAATCTCGGTTAAAAACTCAGGACACAGCTAGTTTAAATAATAAAATTAAATACTGCTTATAGTGACTATTAGTTATTTTAATTTTAAGCAAAGTCACGTTGCAAATCTGCCGTACAAAACATTTATAGGATGTTCTACAAATTTATTGCTATAAGCCGCGATTATAGGCTACGGGCAGTATAAGGCGTGTGTTACGCGCTAAAGGTCACAGGCTAGACGCTAAGGTTGTGCGGAAAGTGGTCTGGCGCCATGCGCCTGCGCCGGTGACGCCGCGCCCGCGTCGGGCCGCTCCGAATTTGGTACATTGAGGCAGGCCTGGTGCCTTTTGAACTCGTTGATAGCCAGCCTGACAGGAAGGTAATCTTATTCTAAAATCAAGTTTTAAGCATACACTCGGGCGGTGCCGACTACGAAATTTAAATCCTATGTGTCAAGTTGTTTACCTACAAGGGAAGTTGGAGCAAAATGTTATAATTTGTGTTAAATTTGATAGCTTCTAAATTTGTTCGCAGTGTATTTAGCAAAAACACTATGATTTAAAATTAAATGATTATTATAGCTTAACAAGTGTAAGTTTAAAAAACTCAAATAATCCCGACAAAAAAAACCGGACAAGTGCGAGTCAGACTCGCCCACCGAGGGTTCCGTACAAACTAGTAGATGAAAGGGGGAAATCATACATTTTCTTATATTTTCCTTCATAAACCAAAAATATACACCGTAAAAGTATTTAAAAACCTGTTTTTGGCATATGCTAATGAAGCTCTTTCATATGATACCCCACATGATACGGTTAATTCACTTTAAAATTTGGACCCTCATTCCTTGCATGAAGACACTCTTTTTTTGTGATTAGATTAAAAATATCCAGTTTTCAGTTTTTTTCCTATATGTGTACTCTAACACAATGCTTCTTGCCAAATTTCAAAGTTCTAGGTCAACGGGAAGTAGTATAGGTTTTATTCCCTTGTGAGTGTCGAAATGTGCGTTTTTTACGACATATTCGGCTGTAACTTTTTTTTTTACGAAAACTGAGAAATGTTATTTTTCTTCCTGCAGCAAGATACTATGGATTTGCGTATATGGTTTTAATTTAAACTCGATACCTTCACGCGTTCCCGAGATAAAAGTCTTGACACCCGGACGGACGGACAGACGGACAGACAGACAGATAGACGGACAACAAAGTGATCCTATAAGGGTTCCGTTTTTTCCTTTTGAGGTACGGAACCCTAAAAAGACGGCTAAGCCGATTTTGATGAAACATAGCTATGAACATTCTCGCTGAAATTCTCTTTCGAACAAAAAATAAAATAGATCAAAACCGCGGTCCGTCCGTTTGAGAGCTACGATGCTACACACATATACAGATACACACGTTAAACTTTAACACGTTTTGGGTCTGGGGTTAAGAATAATATCACTCAGTATAAAAATCCTTGAAAACCAATGAGTGTGACAACCTCAACTAGTATACAGTTAAGCGACGACAAGCTCTTTGAAAATGACTCAAAATAACAAGTGCTTGGATGAATGTATGAAAACTCCCATTTCAAATGCAAATGCAAAGATACCACTGCATGACCTAAGTCTCTCTTGTCTCACAATATTGTCATGTTAAAAGTTATTTTAGTTTAAAAGTATTTTTTTTTATTTGATTTTTTTTATCTCCACAGACTTCAGGGTCCGTGCCTTTTATACGCTAATACATTTTATTTTTAACTAAGTTTTTTTAAAACTAGCATACTTGAGGAAGATGGATGTAATATTAGCTTAAATTACTTTATTTCGATAACAAATGAATTAATCAATTAGGAAAAAGTAGAGCATACATACAACGCGATTTGATCACATCAATTGTACCAATAGACGGAACAGGGTTCAATTGATTCCATTGTGACAGTTCTGAATTCCGAGGAGGATATTGTTAAGGAAAATTCAGTTAAAGCGGAGAGTCGGGTGCAACTGTCTCGCTTGTACACGACACCTTTTTTAACCGACTACCAAAAAGGAGGTTCTTAATTCGACTGTATTTTTTTATATGTTTGTTCAGCGATTACTTCGCCAATTACCTATACATTGATTTTGATGATTCTTTTTTGTTCGGTAAATCATACTTCAGAGGCCCATATAAATTTTATCAAAATCGGTTCAGTGCTTTACTTTTTATAGCTAAATAACCGGAAAAATGTCATCCAAATAAACGAATTGCGTATTTTGAAAAACTGAAACAACCGTTTCAGTTTTATAAACTAATACAATAATTCTAGTTATAGAGTAAACTATTATACTTTTAAATAATTTTCGTCAGTCTCGTGAAACGCGCGCATTACAAGGAACAATTTTCATTTTGATAACTGTGTTAAAGTACGTCCGAGAAGAAATTTTGAGATTTTGAGGCTTATTTCAATCTAAATAACAAATGCAAAAGTAACGATTGATGTTAAAATATATTACTAGCAGCGCCCCGTGGTGTTGCGCGTTTTTCATAAATTATATAAAAGAAATATTATTTTTTGGGATAAAAATTAGCCTTTGTTTAAATCAATGGTGCCAGATACTTCCATACCAAAGTTCATCAAAATAGGTTTAGCCGTTTGAGCGTGAAGAAATAAAAAACAGACAAAATTTTGTATAATATTAGTGTGATAGTAAAAGTGTTATCATGGGGATAAAATATGTAAGTATATTTATCAAAATTACATTCAACAATTTTATACCTTTGAAAAGGTGCCATGTACGAGCGAGACAGCAATGCTACCCAACTCTGGTCCTTAACAAAACTTATTTCTTCCAGGCGTTAAACAATCGTAAATTCAATGGCTCGTTTCAAACACATTATGCTACGTAGAAGGTAAAAAGAGCAAAGACCGTCGGTTGTAAGGCAAGGACGTGGCACAAGCAGGGCGGTCATAAACGTAGAGGCTAACACATACGTGCAATTTTATGAGGTGCGCGTGCGCTGCCTATGATGAAGGGCTTGGCGCCGGTTCGCGTCGTTTCAATGTTCATATAATCTTGGCGCCCGACAGTAACTCGTTCAAACGTTAGTTTATGATGCGAAACTTGTGAATGCCGTTTTCTCTGCGTTTCAGTCCGCCTTTTGAATGCAAATAGGCCCTAACGTCCTCGAACCGTTCAACATCTGTTCAGAATTTTAAAATTTCACAAGCATTTTGTTTACGTGCTCTGAATTCTCTCGTAGAGCGTTTCAGGCATAACAATGCTCCTCCCGCTATGTTCGTCGGAAACGCATCGACAGACACAATAAACATTCAGTTACTCCAATTTACTGTGAGTGTAACTAGGGTTACCAGAACAAAAAAATAAAATTTATTTCAGTACCGACTGTTATTTTAATAAGAAAAATAAGTGTACGTAAACTCAATGTAAATATATGTACTCGTAAGTATGCGTAGTTTAATCAAAAAAAATCGGTTGACAATTTTCAAGTTTCAATTTTTTCCCGCTTTTTTGAAATGTGTTAATTTCTAACATGATGGAAAACTAATAACTATTATATGGTAGCCCTAACTCTACCATCAAATCAGGAAGACTGACTCACACCAAAAATCGGGTCATATCGAGATTTACGTAAGAATCGTTATTTTAAAATTATTTGAGAAAGTTGAAAGCGGCCGCGTTCATTTCGGTAAAATGTACATCTATTTCTCAGAAGTCCGTTGAAACAAGGCCGCGCGAATTAAATATCTTCTCAGTTTACTCTGAACATTCTTAAATAAGTCGTAATTACCGACAGCTTGTGTGTTTATCGAACTATGTTAGTGCGAAAGGCTGATGAGTGGGCTTTGTAAACATTTACTTGAACATTGTGAATACTTTTTACTGTATTGCCTACTCGTGTTGAGAGATTTATCCTCAAGATGGTTACTGTATCTATTGACTTGTAGATTGATAGAACAGCTGGCATACATTTTACATTGCATACATCGAATAATATTTTACAGATGTTATAGGCTTTTTACAAGCTTTTAATTGGGTTCAAGCGATAAAACACAAGAGGTCAAAACCTGAGAAAAAGACTTTATGACAACTTATAGGTACTTTGTCCGATCATGCTAAGTTTTAGTATATGTACTGGCGCCATCACGAATAAAAAGTACTCGGTGAAAATAGTGGATCGCGCATTCTGGCTGAGAGAGCAACTGATTTTTAACCAACTTCTACAAAGGAGAATGTTCTACTAAAGAACGCCATGGCGCGTCACCGGTTAAGATAACAGATTCTATAAATTGACATTGTCTACGCCTAAATGACAAATAAATTTGTACATTACACATTTGGCTCATTTCTTAGCCATCGCAAATACTGCGATGTAGTATTTTTTTATGTAGAGTTTTTTTACTGTTATTGTTTGCAATACAACCGAATGACGTATCGTATAATCGAGGAGACGTTAGGTTCGTGAACTCTTTGCGTTATCTCCCGATGTTAAAGCAATTTAAAACTAATTAGCCATAACTCACGCTCATGACATTTCCTTTTAAATATTTCTGTGTCATCCGCTATCCTCATAACTTCCTAACGACATTCTTCAGATAACATTTGCCTCTCTGATCTTCAACATTATTTCATTTTTGATTTGGTAATGCGCTATAAAGTCCAGGATCAATTAATGTAAATAGCGTTCATGTTTGTGATACGAAAATAACTGACGTAAGGTGGAATGTTTTCGTTTCAAAATTTGAAAAGTTGATAATTTGTCGCCAAGACCTTAACGGTGTACAATACAAAAACACTTTATTGACACCATAATAAAAATAACATTAGGTACATAATTAGGGCTTTAGAAAGGCACAAACGGCGGCCTTATCGCTAATAGCGATCTTTTCCAGACAAATTTAGCTGGTAAAAATAAACAAAAAAGCAAACGCTGACGGTGGTGAAATCACATATGAAACAAATCTTATGGTCAAATATATATATAATATATATACATAAAATACACTTCATACAAAATAGGCGGTGTATTTATCTTAATTTTTTAATGTTCTACGTTTGACCAATACCTCGCCGGATGAAAAGCAACGCTGTAGCCGAAGTTGAAGCATGTAGACTTAGACGGTACATAATCAATCTTGCTTGCGGACTGGTTTGAAGATATACCCGGGTTATAGTTTTCAGGAAATAAGAGCGGTGGTAATGCGTTCTATTCCCGAGCGGTTCGCATAAGAATGGTGGAAGCGAATTGGAGTTGGAGCTGATGCCATATCGAACATGCAGGGATAGTATTGTTGCGTTTTCTGGCTTGTCCTATTGTAGAAAGGGGTAGCAAGAATTAGGTCGTAACTAGTTTCAATTCCAGGTTATGTTTGTTTATTTTGGATCACAGCGCTAGCTACACTAGCGCTTAAACATCAGAGGGAAGCTCTGATATCTCATTGCAGCTAAAAGTTGGCCTGCGCTCATTTCATCTTGCTTTATTTACTGCTGCTTTTCTCACTTTTTGGAAACGGTTATGTACTGTTACAAAAAAACAGATAAAAGACTTAGGCTTATCCTAAGATAAGCAAAGTCTTCAATCTGTTCTTTTTTTAATTCTAAAATTTTGATTATTATCCGCACTCCTTGTTTCCTGATAACTGTCTGAATTTTGCATTTATAAGGCTAGTTTTTTTTTCTTGATCTACATGCTCCACCATCGACCATATCGCTTACCACCGAGTTGAAAGCCAAACGTAAACAAAACGATATTCTACGCTATTTTGTATAAAAAATAAACATCGTAGATAAAATCAATCAGCTTCGTACCAATCACTGTTACAGTAGATTTTATCACATATTTGAGAGAAATCTGAATAACATTTCTTCATTGGATGTTTGATAACATTTTCCTCCTTTAATTACGACAAAAATTCGACAATGGAACATCACAGACAGGCTAGGTGCAGCGCAGAGCGCAGAGCGGCCCCACGATCAGGGTCTCAAGGCTGATAATTGAACATCACTCGCACGTCTCTCGCTGATACAATTCAACGACTATTTTGACGAATTGCTAGTCTACTACTATATAAATAGACTAACAATTTGACAACAATTGAACAAAAATTGAATTGAATTTGATTTTTTAACAATTTGGGCCGTGAGGCCCAGATTTCTAAAGATAATGGCCATAATGTGATTACAATCCGACAGTTACTGTAACATAATACGAATTCATGACCTTAATCTGGTAACCTGTGTATATCTATGATCCGAAACGTTTTTGTCCGAATCTCATTTGTCCGTAGCCGTTTCGTAGAATTGTCTGACTTTAATGTTTTATTCGTCATGAATTTCTGATTTCATAAGTTTGTTAGCTCCACGTTTCATTTCCTCGAACAAAAATTAAGTTAGAATCGTTGTTTTTCATTAATTGAACTTAGATTTAACTTCCTAATCGCAAAAGTTCAGTTATCAGACAAGTTGTCAGAAGATCTTTCGGGATTTATAAAACACACATTTTCATTTAAATTTCAAACATATTCCGAGTTTCAAAGATCACAGATAGAATTTCAGTTTCTGAAGACGATGCAGTGGTTAACACATACACAGAGAAAATTAAACGTTTAATTTAGATTAAAATAAAACACGAATTATACATACGTATAAATTAAATACATTGCAAAATAGGCTTTAAATAAACTGGGATTTAAATTTACAACCTCCTGCCAATTTCATAATAGGTAAGTTAATTTCAATACCGGAGTTTGACCGGAGTACATCAATTATTGTTAAGTAATTTACGACTTGTTTTATTCAAGAAACTTGAAAAAATCCTATTACTTGACACTGGCAAATGCTTTAAGGCGGGTCCAATAAAAAAAAAAAAACTATCTGAGTGACAAGACACCATTCTATCGGAGTTTTGGCGGGAACGTCTTAGTAACGTGTTGTTGCTTTGTTTTATTTTCATAAACTTGTGTTATTTTGAACTTTAATGCTATAAAAATGGTGGTGTTTTATTCATTAAGTGTTCGATAAAGTGCGTGAGTGTGGGCAAGTGAAATAAAGCAGTAAAACGTGTGATCTTACGTTGTTGGCAAACCTCCATAGAAGCTTCTAGTAAAGCCGCCACTACTTTACTGAAGCAGGACTCGACTTATAAATTGACTGTGTACGTGACTTAGATTGTGACTAGAACGTTTACAACTTGTTCTATTCAAGAAACTTGAAAAAATCCTAATACTTGACACTGGCAAATGCTTTAATGCGGGTCCAATACAAAAAAGAAGAAGAAGAAGAACCATTCTATCGTTTGACATAATTCCTTTTTTCTTTGCTGTAATTCAACTGAAATCATTATTTCCACAATTGAAGCAATAAATTAGGATTCATTCGTTTTGTAATCAGAACTACAACTAAAGGCACCTTTACAATTAATTAACATAGTAATCGATAGATTCTCGCAATTACAGGCGTGACCTGCGCCCTCTATCGGAGGTATATCTTTAACTAAGTGCGTTGCCTGGCTTGAATGATTTATGTTAAAACGCTACAATAAAATATGCATTGGAGTTTTAAATTACTTTGTTGCGGTTATCCACCATTAACCCTACAGGCGAAACAGTAAATGATGGATCATCAAAAAAACATAAGCAATATGAACAGCTGTTACTATCTTTAAAATATATTACGGATTATTCACACTTATTTTTGAGTCGAAATCTCCGATTTAGCGGTCTTATTCAAAAGGAGCATAGAAGACATCAGTACCAGATGCTATAACCATGTTAAGTAGTTTCTATAAAAAAGCTGCTACCATGAGACTAATTCTAAATTCGTAAGACAAACCTGTTCCAAATAAAAGCTTCCTAATAAAATAAAAGTTACCTGCGATAAATTTCAAGGAACTGCTGAGTTTTTTTCTCTCGGTTTCAGGCTCTACGCTCTATTGGCAGACCTGCAGACCAAACTAGCACAAACTCAATTGTAGCACTTTCGCTTTTAAGATTTGATTACAAATAGACAAATACCGGAACAGATAAAAATAAACTAGTAGTTCTACGAACAGTAGACCGCACGAGAGAGCTTATTTGCAGCTCACCTTGGGTAATCTGTACATAATACCTACATAAAGTTAGCTTAGCACATCCACGCGCCCTCACTGTTACACGCAATCTCAAGTTGGTTGTCATGTCTCGACAACCACTCGACCAATTCTATTCATTCAATTCTATTTATGTTTTCACAAGTTGTAATGTGTACTTTATCTACCTACCAAATTGCATTAATATCGGTTAGTAATTAGCGCCGCAATAAACTTCCCCCCCTTGTTATGGGACCCACTCCTCCTATAAAAAATCGCCGACGACAAAAAAAAAACAAATAATCCATAGAATCTATACGCCAAGTTTCATCAAAATTGGTTGAAAATTACGCCCTGTACGCGAGTACGAACATACAAACTCACAAACTGACAGACAAAACAAAATTTGGTCAGTTGATGAAGAGACGCTTTGCTCGCTCAGTCAATAAAAGTTAGTAATAACACAGCAATATAAAACGCAGCAATATAATCCTAGTTAGAAAATTTACTGAAGACTTAGCAATAACATTAAGCCCAGACTAGAAAAAAATACTAAAAACGTATAGTTATAGTTCTAGGTAGAACAACATTTCAGACATGGCTATTGGTAATTTAAAATGCGTACAGGCTGGCAGATTTTCCCTGATAAGAAGAAATAAAACATGGGTGTATGTGTAATTTATTTTGCAAACCTATATAGTGTTACAATATTTACTAGATACTTACTGTCGTATAAATTTTTTCTCACCACCACTACTTACGAAGAAAATGAGATTTATTCTATGGTAATATTTATTCAAGATGCATACTGGTAGTTTTCCAGTTAACAGCAAATAAAACTTACAGTTCCACTCCTGTACACATATAAAACTGTACGTAAAGCAATACAATTCTAAGTACTTAGAAAATTGACTGTAGATACTGTTGTATGAAAGGTTTCCCACCACTATTGTGACGAAAATGTGGGAATTATGCTATTGTAATACATATAGTGTTCAAGACGCATGCAATGCAGGTTCTCTTCCAGTTAAGAGCAAATAAAACCTCGAACAACACAATTACGTATGCTGTGCCAGTATTTACGTACGCTTTTCCACTAAACTCAATGTTTTTCTAACACAACGCATTGTTTTGTACATCCTAGCTGTTAGTATGCGGAGCGTGGATTTACCCATTTTGTAAATAGATAAATAGACACTTGTAAACTGCTGATTTAAATATAACATGTGGTTTTGTATCGATGTATTGTGTCTTTCGCTGATCTGATTGCATCTTTGCTAGTCATTAAACCGATAAACATTAGTGTGCAAGTTAAGTGTGTTGGATAACTGGGCTATGTGTTCAGGGCTTAATGAGATGTTATATAAGTTTATTCCATCAAAAAAATCATGTAATATTAGTCTAAGGTCATGAGATCCGATTTTTGTAACAGTGAACGGGTACAGTAAGTGTGTAACGAGTATACGAATCTTTACAAACAATGTTACATTTATAATGTTTTTGGTGGAATTCAGTTTTTTTTAATAAAAATAAACTGAATTTTGTGAACCCACCATTTTTCCAGTTGGTATTTATAGTAACCCATTCTACTGTATATTAGATCTGTATCGTTCATTATAGGGGATGGAGAGTGAAAGTTACAGATTTTTTATTTTTTTTATTGTTTGTGTACAAATCGTATCCTGCATATCAAATTGGCTGACTGGCCTTATGGCTCAGTTGGTAGTATGTCTGCCTGCTGAGCTGTAGGTCGTGGGTTCGATCCCCACCCAGGACAAAAATTTGTGTGATGAGCATGTATGTTTGTTCTGCCTGGGTGTTTCTATGTATCATACGTATAAATTTACAAAAAAAATATTAAAAAAATCTATTAGCCATCTAGTTCCATAGTACAAGATTTGCTTAGTATGGGCTAGATGGTGTTGTGTGAAATGTCCACAAATTTAAAAAAAACGTCATTCAGCTTTCTAGGATTTCAAGAAGTACCTTATAATTTTGATGAGCATTAGTGAGTCAGTGACAAAGTCAACCCGAAAGTATAAAACATAGAAAACTGAACTTTATTAATCTTAGTTTTTAAGGTTCCGTACACTAACGGGACCCTATTACTGAGACTTTGCTGTCTGTCCGTCCGTCCGTCCGTCTGTCACCAGGCTGTATCTCATGAACTGTGATAGTTAAAGAGTTGACATTTTCACAGATGACGTACTTTTGTTCCCGCTATAACAACAAATACTAAAAAATACACTCGGGCTCGGGCTAAATACGGGCTCCCCGAGCAAAAACAAGCAACCAAATCACGTTTGCATACTGATTTTTTTGCTCGTTTTTGCTCGATATTGATAACGACAACAGGTAGACGCTTTAAATACTTAGTCAAAGAATATTGATATTATATTATTCAATTTAAAAATAAATAATTAAATTAAAATAAAATTAATATTTAAGTGGGGCTCCCATACAACAGACATGATTTTTTGCCGTTTCTATAGATAATGGTACGGAACCCTTCGTGCGCGAGTCCGACTCGCACTTGGCGTGTTTTATTTTGTTTTAATAAATGTACTGACTTCATCTAATCCTGCAAATTTGAGCTCTTTATTATTATCAAAACCTTATTTTCATGACAGTTCTTAAAATCAGTCTGACCACTTATAAAATAGTCTCGCTCGGTTCACTTCCGTGCCCCAAGATCTGAATAACGGAGCGTGACGGGAGCGGATGTGTTTACGTGTACAAACCTGTGATGAACTTGACACTTTTGAGAAAAACTGGTACATCATTGCACCGCTACAAAATTGCTAAGACTACAAAAGTGTAAAGGAAGCCTTTATCCAGCAATTGGGACACTGCAAGCCAACAACACAATTTTCTTATATTTTTACATTTATTTCAATATTAAAGATTGATTATCACGTAACACGTATTACGTGATAATCAATCTTTAATATTAACTCATTAAACACTCATATCGAAGTGTTTTATTACAGCAGTGTGGTAAACCATTGCGCCAGTTTTTGCACCTGATGCAAAATCCAGTTTAATAAAAGCGTATTATTACAATGTTAGCACTACTTTTTAAGATTATAAATTCAGATTATCAAATTTACAACGTTAATAAAATGATTTTTACGATTTAATCTGGTTTCTTGCTCTTTTGAAATCGAATAACGAACAATGAAATAATGAATTGAGAGATTTAGAATTATTATCTAATACCCTACCTTTAAACGAGCAATTCTTTTATATATGTATATAGATAATCTGAATCTCGGAAACGGCTCCAACGATTTTAATGTTATTTGGTTTGTAGCTAGATTAGGGGAGGATAAATCGATCTTGCTAGGTTTAACTTTTAGTGAACCCGGGTTTGCTCGCTTTTCAGTTATAACAAATTCGAGTGGAGCTCGGTCGCCCAGGTACTATTATAATTAATGGCTGTAGATAGATTTAAAATCAAAGATCTTTAGTGATTTAAGTTTATCTAAGGTAACTAAGGCGATGTAATTATTACCGCCTAAAAACGGAGCGAGTAAAGGGTTCTTTCTCATTTAGGTGGTATATTTGTTACTGTGTGTCTTTGTGAAAACATATCTTAGAGCTGGCCCTATAAAAATTGCACTAAGTTTGGCTTAGCAAGTTTTCAACTAGCTGGAATTGTATGAAATTAATAATATTTTTAAACTAACTAGAATTGCACGTCCAAGTGCTTGCTGTCGGTTTTTAGTTTTTCAGAAACACATATCAAGAGATTCACAAAGTATCTGTGAACCGTTGATGCTTAAGCACAGGCATTTCTATTTTATTTTATTTTATTTTATTTATTTAAGATGTAAGTAAATTTTTTTCGCTACGCCTTTGTGTATAAGCAACGGCAATCACTATTAAGCGAACTTGTTGCTTGTTTGCTGCTCTATCTATATTACTTACAGAAAAAAACATATTTTATGCTCGAAAAACGGAGACCTCTATGTTTCAAGAATATCCATTCTTAAAATAACTAAATTCCAGCAATAATATCGGGAAATCAACAAAATTCCAAACCACATTAAACATACCATAAACAATACCTATAGGTAATATTGAAATGAATAACCGGGGTTGTTTAAAAAATGTTCCAGCATCTCCATCATACGTATTTGTGTAAACTAGACATTAATAAACCGCGATTTTTGCACATAATAATGGTGTCTACGCAATTTATAATGATAGGTGAACTATCGCTCTCTGATTTACGATTCAGGTCGTTGTATTAAGGTCGCGCCGCTAGATCCTTGACCCTCGTTACCCCACTGTTCATGGCCGCACGGTGGCGCCTTGCTGAGGCGCCAGATGCCGTCTTCCGGACGACAAAGCCCATCATTCAAGGTATCGTGGTAACGGAGCACGATGTTGATTCGAGCTCTAACTGATAAGATCAATGTTTATTGTGCGTTGACTGGAAAATGCCTGGGAAAATTTCGGATGCCTTGTGTTTTTTTTAATTATTATTAGTTTATGATCTGTTGTATTGAGCATAGTGTTTAGTTAAATTTGTTAAGAAAGCCACCAAATAATATTGAAAAAAAATCAGAATTTAGGTAGTTAAGAAATATGCAAATTAAGAATTATTGACTACCTTGTGGCTCCAGTTGGTAGTATGTCTGCTTGCTGTGCCGTAGGTAGGTAGTCGGTTCGATCCTCACCCAGAGCAAACATTTGTGTGATGAGCATGGATGTTTGATCTGTGTCTGGGTGTTTCTTTTTTTTGTTGTAAATATATACATATAAATATTTACAACAAAAAAAGTATATATGTATTCTATCCAGCCATCTAGTTCCATAGTACGAGCTTTGCTTAGTTTGGGCTAGATGGTGTTGTGTGAAATGTACAAAAAAAAAAATGAATTTTGGCATCTTCACACTATTTGCGAAATTATTGCGGCAGAGGCATTGTTAATTTGTTGTTATATCACAACTACATAGATAATAAACATGAATTTTATTATAACAAAAACATATAACATAAATAGTACAACAACAAATAACAAAAATTACTACCTACAAATTAACTGTTAAATCAATTTTGACAAAAAACGTTTTAAAATTTAGGGAAACGAATACACATAATTACGAATAAAATAACTGATAATACCTACTTAACATGAAGATTCGTCGTGTATTTTCTGACAGTTTCAGATAAAAAACTGGCCGTTGATAGATAGCTTTAATAACTCTTTACTGTACACACCTCAAAATTAACAACAAAGTACATAAAATAAAACTAGTGCAACAACGGAAAGTCTTATCCCTTAAAGCGATCTCTTCCAGGCAACCATGGGATGGAGTGAAATTTAAAATCCAGAAATACATTGTGCATTTCTAAGGTTCCGTACCTCAATAGGGAAAAACGGAACCCTTATAGGATCACTTTGGTGTCCGTCTGTCCGTCTGTCCGTCCGTCGGGTGGCAAGACCTTTATCTCGGGAACGCGTGACGGTATCGAGTAGAAATTAAAACCATATACGCAGATCCATAGTATCTTGCTGCAGAAAGAAAAATAAAGTTTCTAAGTAAAAAAAAAAGTTACAGTCGAATATATCGTAAAAAAACACATTTCGACACTTACAAGGGAATCAAAACCTAGAACAATGAAATTTGGCAATAAGTATTGTGTTAGAGTACACATATAGGAAAAAAATTCGAAAACTGGTCATTTTTAATTTAATCACAAAAAAATTGTGTCTTTATGCAAGGAATGAAGGTCCAAATTTTAAAGTGAATTAATTAAATAAATAAATATTTGTGGACATTTCACACAACACCATCTAGCCCAAACTAAGCAAAGCTTGTAATATGGAACTAGATGGCTGATAGAATACATATATACTTTTTTTTTGTAAATATATACATATGATACATAGAAACACCCAGACACAGAACAAACATCCATGCTCATCACACAAATGTTTGCCCTGGGTGGGGATTGAACCCACGACCTTTCAGTTCAGCAGGTAGACGTAAACACACTACCAACTGAGCCACAATTAACCGTATCATGTGGAGTATCATATGAAAGAGCTTCAGGAGCATAAGCTAAAATAGGTTTTTATATATTTTTACGATGTATATTTTTCGATTTATGAAGGAAAATATAAAAAAATATATGATTTCTCCCTTTTATCTACTAGTTTGTACGGAACTCTCGGTGGGCGAGTCTGACTCGCACTTGTCCGGTTTTTTTTTATGACAGGAGAAAATTGTGTTCTAATTGTAAATATCATTCAATTTCAATTGTTTTTAAACCCCCGACACAAAAAGAGGGGTGTTATAAGTTTGACATATGTATCTGTCTGTCTGTCTGTCTGTTTGTGTTATTATAAGTAGCTCTCAAATGGATGGACCGATTTTGGTCCAGTTTTTTTTGTATGAAAGAGGATTTTATTGGGAGTGTTCTTAGCTATAAAAAAAGCTATCGATGTTTCAGTATACACAACTTATATTTTAGTGCGATTGGTACTGCGTTCAAATATATTTTCAGTTCAATCACAAAATGAATTATTTCAATTCTTGTTCAATAGACAAATGCGCATTTAATTCTATGTAGAAATTGGATCCTTTAGAGAGTAACTATTGATGTTGTGGATTTTATAGAGTAAAAAAAAAAATACAACTATAACACGACATACAGCTGATTATGTATGGTAAAGACATACCGTTTTTACCCGACTGTGTAAGAAGGAGGGTAATGTTTTTCAAGTGTATGTACGTTGCTATATGATCGCCTACAGCCCAAACGGCTAGACTGATTTTGATGTGCGAGGTGTTGTTATATTCGTCTTCACTTCCAGAGTGTCATATTTTTTTATGGCTATGGCTATATTTTTTTGTAATAATAATAATAATGCATCTCTCACAAAAATAAAAATAAATCTACTTTTTCGTAAAAATGTTATGTATTTATTTGATGATAGGCAAGCAGCAGAAGCTGATGGGCCTATATCCTGCAGTGCAGACATGTGCCTGGTTGCCTTTTAGTATAATTTGTTCCTTTGATCAAATCAAGTCCTTTGGTAATCAAGTGGATTTACTATAATTATTCTAAAGAATGTGCTTTTATAATTTTTATAGCGATTACACATACTTTCTCACTAAAAAGCGAAACGAAATCGTCAGTCGGGTATTTTGTTTTTCTTTTAATACTTGTTGTCAGCAGCACATAATTTTTTCACTATCACAGGACAAGCCGAATTGACATTAGTTTGCTGAATCACCGCTCAAAACATTTCAGAAACTCTCTCTCGTGCCCATAGGAGATAAATTAAGTTCATGTTCACCTTTTCCACTTTTGGCTCACGTCATGCTTTATAAGGTTGCTAATACCAACGGCGTTGAACGAACAATAGGTACATAATCTGCTACATTCTTTATCTCAAAGTGAAACAAAGTACATTGTATTTGTTTTGAAATCATTGTCTTGTTATGACCTGATGTTAAACTGACCTTTGTTTAGAGGAATCTTTTCTTGACTGTTTTGCGTGAATCATTTCTCATTTTAGGTACTATACGATTTGTATCTACCTACATAGTATAGTATAGGTATGAAGCTTCTAGCCTAGCGTTAGCCCTTCAAAAAAAGTGATATTTCACTTCTAATCTCCGTCCAAAATGAGGGGTGTTTGCCGTATGTATCTGTGACATCGTAGTTTCCAGTTGGACAGATTTTGATATAATATTTTATCGTTGATTTCCAAAAAAGACCGGTTGAAAGCGGTTTGCATCCAGCGTCTTCCTGCTATAATTATGTACGAGGACTTCTGTCCACCTTGTGGCTGGTCTTCCTACACTGCGCTTGCCAGTGCATGATTTTCTCTAGAGAACATTTCGACCCCATCGGCCATCAGTTCTACTCTACGTACTAAGTGACCTACCTACTGCCATTTCAACTTGATGTTTCTTGCTTGTGTAGTTCTCAGTGTCTATTAAGAAACAGTGTTTTGTACGAATTGATTTATAGATTATGTGTCGATTTTTTATGTAGGTATTAATGCAGATTAGATACTAGTTTATTCCAAGTATATAACAACTCGAGTGGCAATAATTTGTTAAATATGTTCCTCGTCAATTACCGTGTGGAATATTTAGACCGAACATCACCAATGATCGAATTCGATGTATTACGCAGCAATAATATTATTCAATTGACCTTATCTCTAATAATTCCGCAAGTTGAAGGTCGATCAATGAGTAAGTGCAGTGAATTTTTTTAGCAATAAATTTTTAGTGTTAGTCATAATATTTTATAGTTTTAATGTGTACATCTTACGACCAGGAAATAGTTTTTTGCTGTGGATGGAAACGGGTATTTTCCCTCTCAGTAATCGCGTAGATAAATAATCAATATATTTGAGTGCACAAGGTTTATTGCATATTTACGAGGTATCTTCGGTAGCAAGTGAGACGAAGGCTATAAAATAATAAATGAAAATTGTTATTTTTTCAATTATTTATTTATTTATTTTAGAAACACCAACAGTATACATATTACATTGACTTAGTAGGTAATCTCAATATAGGTTCTGATATGCATACTTTAAACAGGCGTCTACATCATTCTTTAACTAAAACTATATTAATTTGAAACTAAAACCTATAAGAACATCCTATGGGACCATCTTTGAAGTCAAGCTATAGCTTAGCAGGCAGATATACTAACAACTGAGCTACGAGACCCTATGGGACCATCTTTGAAGTCAACCTATAGCTTAGCAGGCAGACATACTACCAACTGAGCTACGAGACCCTATGGGACCATCTTTGAAGTCAACCTATAGCTTAGCAGGCAGACATACTACCAACTGAGCTACGAGGCCAGTATACATTGACAAAATTGCGATAAATCTATAAATAAAAGTATCTTGAAAATAACATTGCACATAATTTACATTTAAATTCAGATACATTTTCATACTTTAATATCAAACTGAGAAACATGTCTATTTTTCCGAATTAACTATGACTGTGATTTTTTTATAAAGTTTTACGATTGATCATAAATAAACTCGTTTGAAATGTTTTCTATTTTCAATTTTAATTCAGTCAATTTCAATGTTCAATTCAGTCAATAACAATGTTCAGTTCAGTCAATAACAATGTTCAGTTCAGTCAATAACAATGTTCAGTTCAGTCAATAACAATGTGCTATAATGTGTGAGCGTGATTGCTCAATCGGCATTGCCCCTTAACGTAATTACTGCAAAAGGCAAAACGAATCCAGGGTTAATGTTTTCTATGTATCCATATTGAAATAAATACAGTAATGAAGATGGATCACCGTAATGTGTGTTATTAAAAATCTAAAATAAAAAACAGTTTATAAACGCCTATAAACATTTTATTTTAGATCTCAACACGAGACCGAGGTGCAGATGTTAAGCTTGACGATTTGAATGATAGCCAATTATATTAGATAATCTGTTAATGCAACTAGCAAATCAACTAAAACCCAGATAATACAATGTTATTTTTAAATGTATATATACGACTAGCTGTGCCCCGAGGTTTCACCCGCGTAGAGTTGAAAAGCGGCGATGATGATGATAAAATATAGCCTATATTCTTCTCCAGGTCCTAAAAGTCTCTGTGCCAAGTTTCATAATGATTGGTTTAGCCGATTAGCTGTGAAAAGGAAAAAAGAGAGGATAGAAGTACCTGCATCTGACAAGTGTATAAAAGTTTAAAAAAAAGCAAAACTAAAGCAACCCTAAATAACTTAATAGTAACACTGCATTTAAAATAATATATCAAAATGGCGTTACTAGTTAAAGAATCTTTTAATATGAGGCGTTGTTCTGTTTAAAATTTGTTTTATTCTATTACTGGAAAATTAGATATACGTGCATGTGCAGATGTGCCTAGGCTCACGTATTTATTTGTATTATTAAACCACATTATCAGTTACACTTTGATTTGATACGTTTTGTATTTACTAAAAGATAACTGTCAAAATGTGTTTTATGCTTTCAAACATTGGTGATTTCCAGATATATATGTAACAAAAATTTTTAGGACAAAGTACTTAGTACGTATAAAATTGTCTATATCAGTATACATAGGGATAGAAGCAGAAGACTGCTTCGGTGTCTTCTAGCTGGTACTCTTGACGGCTTCGATGTCTTCAAGTTGGTACTCTTGTCGACACGTGTTTCACCTCTTCACGAGGCATCTGCAGGACTTCTTGACTGTTCGAGCTCTTGCTCGAGAATCTCTATGTATACTGATGGACAATATACGTACCAAGTACTTCGTCCTGCAATTTTTTGTGTACCAGCTAGAAGATACCGAAGCAGGCAAGACCTTTACCTTTACCTAGGCAAGCGTACCAGCTTTGAGATATCATGTTAACTAATTATTGAAAATTTGAGATATTTAGAAACAATTGACATTGAAACTATATACACATTAAAGATTAAAATGTACTTTAAAATCTAAATTACATCTAATTATTTAACTAATCTAATCCAATAAACCAAATAGTAAGCATTGTAGTAATAGAAATAAACTGCTAACGATTTTTATGGGTAAGCTGGAAACCAGCATTTTCAGGTCAATTGCTAGGACTAAGCTCGAAGCTAACCCATTGAATATTATCGCTGACTTCTTTATTTTGTGGTCCTCTTTTTTGAATAAGTAGTCAAAATCGTAGCAAAGCTCGGCTGTCGTCGCTGCGTGCCATGGTCGGCCGCAAACGTCGGCCAATGGCAATGATACACCGTCATTTGCCAATCAGAACTCATTCGCCTCATTCCTAATTAAATTCAATCAAACGATCCTAAATCCATCGGCACCCGTTATATATCTTGCAACCAAGAATTAAGATTTTCGTTTTGTTCACGAAGCTTCTTCGTGGGGTTACCCATATTTTATTAGCTTCATAAATAAACTCGGTGTTGTTTTTATCCTCAATTATCATTAAACATATTGACAAACGCTTACAGAGTAATCAAACGAAGTCTGCTAATTTAAAGCAAATAAGCAAATATTTAACAAGCGCTGCAAATGGTAGACAATCTTTGCGCTCGTCAGCAATATAATATTTGTTTTTCCAGAAAATAAACGTTTTTTAGAGGTTAGGTTTATATGCAAAAGTGAAAACGCAAAGAAACGAACGACATCCGTATTTACTTTGGTATTTATATTTTAAATCCTGATTACTTACTCGGTAGCAGGAAGGTGAATCGCAGCGAATTAACAAACCTCTGTTTTTATATGTTAAAAATGGTACCGGCACTGTTTTATGGTTACTGTATGTAAAATTAAACGAAATACGCGAGTCTTGCCGTTTGCAGAATGTGTTGTAAGAGATGCAAAACACGCGGCTGGGTCGGGCGTTGTGTCGATTTTAGAATCGATAATTTTATCTTTCGAGCGATATCCAAAACGTGTCATATTTTAAAAATCTCATTACTCGCTAATGTATCGAGTAGTCCCAACCACTCGAATTTTAATTCTATCAATAGAACATTTTACGGATAGGTTGAGTGAAAGGCAAACTTGACTGTATTTTTTTTCATTAACGTTCCTCTCAACGAAAGTTCCTTGGAGAAAGTTACGGGTTTTCCCGGATTTTGTTACTTGTATATATTGTTCCTTTGTTTTGTTTTCTACTAGGTACTTCTTATATGAACTTCTAAACGTTGTGCAACGGCAAGTGGCAACCCATGATTTGAGTAATACAAAAAATGCAAATGCAAAATCGGAACCACTCGCGATAAGTTTCACGTGTGAGTTATTTAAGTTATTTTCGCATGCGAACTGAGATATTCATACGAGTGATTCGAAAATCGCACCCCTAATGCAAATGCATCGTTTCACCGCGGGACAATGGGGCCCAAGTGTTGCGGGTCTTGTAAACACCACAGACGTTTGTTGTTCTACTTTTTTGGGATAAACGATGCTCCATAAACGGCAGTACATAGTCCGCCGCAAGAAATACCGCGGGCGGCACAATACCTCGATCGGCGCCGCAGCCCGTACATGGCACCTACGCCTCTCAACGGTCCATATCCCGCCTGTTTAATATTTTACGATTGCATGCGCATGTATATAAGTATATACCGATGCAAGTCGTTTCGATCCGTAAAAACATACACATTAGGTGTTGTGTAAAGTACCTACGTATGACTGCGTCGGCGTCCGGAATTGTAGCGCTTCTATTCGAATATGGAGTTTACGTCATGCGCATAAACTTTCGCAATCCGAGTAAATGTACACAAATTCATTCGAATCGAGATGCATTGCCGATATTATATTTTATGGAAATGGATGTTGAATCGAAGCCAGCGCTTGCATTCTCGCGGAGTGCGACATGACAGGCGTGCGTCGGCCACGAACGGGCCGGGGCAGCAACGTGCATAACGACAACAATGAGACCGCGCCCTGTACTATAAACATTCTTTGTCACAATCATTACGAATATAACCTATAAATTAAGCACGAAGCCGAGTGTAGACAATGCCGCCTGCCGTTGAGGGAATTCACAATGAGCCGCTGCTTCGGAAGAATATTTGCACGCGCTTATCGGGACTTGTGACATCTTCACGCTGCCCTTATAGTAATTATTTATTAATACAAATACAATTTTGCTAATAATAGTTTTGCCACATGTTCGATATTACTGTAAATATTGCTGACAGTTGAATATAAAATGTATTTGGAACAAAAGACAGCGTTACATATAGACATATTTAAGAGTATAGTACATTTAAGACAATTTTTATTTACAACTTGTATCAATAATTATAACTACTTCTTAAATCAAAAGTCGGAGAAGTAAAGAACCAATCAGGTCTGCAGCTGAAGGAGAAGGGGTGTGACCGAGGGTCGCACCTTTCGCAAGCCTTTCCTGAACTGCAGATTTTCATATAACTGAGCTAGAAGTTATACTAGCTATTATGAATTTTAGATGTAACTGTTTTAAACCAACTCCTCATAGTCATAGTCTTCAGTGAACTCTTGGAAGAATTGTGTAGAATTTTGGAACGAAATACGTAATTTTTCTTTGAGTCTTTCATATGTCACGTACATCTGCACTAGGTTAGTGTTTCTCTAACAATTCTAACAATAGTTACTGCTCTTATTTTTATTCATGTAAATACAGCTTATATTTAGTTTGCGATAAGAAAATCGCATATATTGTAAGACAATGGCGCGTGAACGTTATCTGAGTACCTCTGGTAAATTGGGTCAAGCACTCGACATCGACACTCACCTGCGCTCTGAACTGTTTTGATATCTGTTTCAAATAAAACATAATACTAACAGGTCTTATAAAAAAATATCACAAATAAAAAGAGCTTGGCTATAAAAATAGTGGGAATATTATTTACCGTAGCCAGACAACTGCCTGATCAGCTAACTTTCATGGCACTGGACATGGTTTCCGCGACAGGCAGAGAGACAGACATTGCGAATTTATAAGGGTTCCTCGTAATTATTACGTAACTTCGAAATTCTGATTTAAACGTTTCAGTGTTTAAATATGTATCATAAGTATGTATTTACAAATAAAACCGGACAAGTGCGAGTCAAACTCGCCCACCGTACAAACTAGTAGATAAAAGGGGGAAATCATATATTTTTTTCTATTTTCCTTCATAAACCGAAAAATATACATCGTAAAAATATTTAAAAACCTGTTTTAACTTATGTTACTGAAGCTCTTTCATATGATACCCCACATGATACGGTTAATTCACTTTAAAATTTGGACCTTCATTCCTTGCATAAAGACACTATCTTTTGTGGTTAAATTAAAAATGTCTAGTTTTCGGATTTTTTCCTATATGTGTACTCTAATACAATGCTTATTGCCAAATTTAATTGTTCTTGGTCAACGGGAAATACCCCATAGGTTTTGATTCCCTTGTGAGTGTCGAAATGTGCGTTTTTTACGATATATTCGGCTGTAACTTTTTTTTACAATAACTTTATAACTTTATTTTTCTTTCTGCAGCAAGATACTATGGATCTGCGTACATGATTTTAGTTTCAATACGATTCCTTTACGCGTTCCCGAGATAAAGGTCTTGACACCCGGACAGACGGACAACAAAGAGATCCTATAAGGGTTCCGTTTTTTTCTTTTGAGGTACAGAACCCTAAAAAAGTATATATGTATTCTATCAGTCATCTGGTCCCCATAATCCAAGTTTTGATTAGTTTGGGGGTAGATAGTATTAATATGTGAAAATGTCCTCCAATATTTAAATACTTTTTACAGCGACATTGCGCACACTTTCTTGCAAAAAACGTTCACTCAACGTATCTCTATTCATGTATATATAAAAATCAATTGCTGTTCGTTTGTCTCGCTAAAACTCGAGAACGGCTCGGCCGATTTAGCTGATTTTGGTTTTGAAATGTTTGTCGTAGTCCAGGGAAGGTTTAAACGTTGACACTCATTGATCGGTGATATGAAGTACATCTAGTTTTAATATAATTAAACAAAACGTAACAAAATCGTAATTTAGACTGAAAAAAACACTCTCATGCAATCGGATACTTTGTTTTTTCTTTCACTAGAATCTTTAGTACTGTAATATTTTTTTATCAGCCCTGTTTATACAAACTGGCCTACTGCTGGGCGCGATGTCATTGAATAGAATACTTGTTTTATATGGCTATTGGTACCTACTTGGATCACTTGTTTGCCCTCTGGCTGGTGGCAGCAAGAATTGTCATTGCTTCGACACAGTGAGGAAACAGCATAAAAAACGAACACCAAAAAAAGTCGAGAAAAATCTGGCATAGCTACAGCGGTAGACAGACTTGACAGTTACCAGGTGACAGATGCTGACATTGAGATAGTTCCGCGTCTGTGCAAAGAAGAACCCTAGTAAATTAAACAGTTTGTTATGTACCCTAGTTGGTGCCTGGTATTATTACTTATTATATAGATAAATATTGGTGGACATTTCACACAACACCATCTAGCCCAAACTAAGCAAAACTTGTACTATGGAAACTAGATGGTTGATAGAATACATATATATATATATATATATATATATATATATATACCATGTTTGCCCTGGGTGGGGATCGAACCCACGACCTACAGTTCAGGAGGCAGTTGTACTACCACTGAGCCACGAGGCCTAAAAAAACGATAAAAAAAAAAAACACGGATTGCACTCCGGGAGTGCCGGCAGAAGTGAAAACTTGAACATTACTTAATGTTGTGCATTTTTGAATATTTTGGACCGCACACTCGCGCAAGCGCCCTGCGCCGTCTTACGAATTTTCGATCAGGTCACGTGTCCTGACGCGAGTTTAACATTTTTTACACATCCCAAAAGAGCACAACGTCGCTAAAGAAGTTTTCACTTTTTCACTTCACTAGATTTTTGTATAAAACATATTTATTATTATATTTATTATAATATATTTTGGCAGTGTATTATTTTTTTAAATGATGTGATAAGTTTGCGGGAAAGCCAGCTTTATTTACATAATTATACCCTTATAATGGCCTCACGTCATAAGTAATTATTTCTAGGCTAAACTAAAACTAATATGAAACCGCCATTGTAACAGTGGTTATATATTAACAACTCAACTAAAGTATTAGCAGATGACTAACACCTGCGATTGGAAAATTCTTTTTAGGTAGGTAGATAGGTATGTATACTTCAATAGGAAGGCATCCCTCAAATTTCATGCCTCTAGGACCAGCGATTTAGACGTGTCGCTTAGGCTGTACGCTGTTTGTGAAAAACCTGATAGCAAGCAGGCAATATTTATGAAATTAAATCACTAAAATTATCACAATACCAACAATAACAATCTTATTTGATACGATTTAAAGACGTAATTTAAAATATTAATTTGAAATTTGTAATAAAAAAAATGGAAGCACGTGAATAATGTCAGAATAGATGTTTAGCTAATGGACGTAATGAATAGTATCCCATACGTCCAGGCGGTGAGTTGTTTACCAAGTCGTCACAGATAACTCAAGTGTGAGTGTCAGGTGGCTTACTATTTTCACGTTTATAATCCAGCACGCACGCGCGTGTACGTTGCGTCACCAGAAGGGACGTCATTTTAGCCACGCCGCAGCGCGGGCGGCGGTCGCCGTGCGACGAGGGACGTTGGCAGAAATCATGCTGAAATCTACATTTTTTACCGGCCTGGCCGAGGCCAAGGCGTCAATCTACTGTCTGACCAATATTTGTGGCGTTGAGTTAAATCTGCTCTTTGGTTAGGGTAACTCCTAATTTTTAGACAACAGTTTTGATTTAAATCTTAGAACGTACCTACCTATTTTTTTTCTGTGACGTTTTAGAACTTATTTTAATGTCTAAAAAGTACCTATATATAAGAAAAACAAAATACCCGACTGCAGAAAAACAGTTTTGTAGTCTAATTTACCATTTCATTACGCTTGAGACGCGGTTGAGTATACGTTTTATGTGAGAAAGTATGCGTTAAATTGCTGTACAATATTATAAATGCGCATTTTAGTATTTATGCGCAAAAACACTTGTTTATTACGAAAAAGTTTGTTGAAGTTAACGAAATAGCGCATTTTTTATTTTTGCGAGAGGTGTATTATTGTTATTATACCAAAAAAAATTGCTTATGGAACACTCAGGAAGAGAAGATGAAACTAAGGACACCTCGCACATTTAAATTGGTCAAGCCATTTAGGCTGTAGGCTGTAGGCGATCATATAGAAACAAACATACAAACATATGTACAATGTCGTGAACATGGTGCATATCTAACTGTGCCCAAATATCAGGAGCTCAAAGTTAACGTGAACCACGGTAAATATCCCGTTAATAATAATAGTGTTTTAACAGCTTATCCGTTTAGTGCGAATTATTGATAGAACGATTCTTCAAAATATAATCAACAGGAAAATAAATGTCTCCACAGTTTCTTGAAAACTATCTTGACAGGAACGGAAAACTGAGTAGGTACTGATCGTGACGCAGAACTAAATTACCCTCACTTATTGCCCTCAATATTAGCCCTTAACTAAAAAGTATATACATATATCCGTGAAGATCAAGAATCAAGATTGGTTGGAAAATACAACATACATAATTATAGTTTAAAAAACTGAAGCAACCGACTTCTCATGGATGCCATTGTCAGAACTGGACCAGATTCAAATGGGACCACACGGGAAGCACCAGCTTTCAAATAAAAAAATAATCATAAATATCGGTTCACCCAGTCGAAAGTTATGAGGTAACAAACATTAAAAAAATACAGTCGAATTGATAACTCCTCCTTTTTGGAAGTCAGTTGAAAATACAATACATTAGTGGAAAACAAACATACAAGAGATGAAATCGGAATCGGCCATTTCTGAAACGGAAATGTTTCGTTCTCTTCGCTTGTTTAGTCAAATTCAATATTCCTAAGAAAATATATGAAAATTCTACATACTCTTTTCTGGAAAAGTAATTATCCATTTATACGTTAAAATTGTATAAATTTTTGACGTGCTCTATAGCGGCAATATTAATTGAAAATGTCTTTGCGCTGTTGATATTTTTTATGAGGTGCAATCGTGGTCTTATGACTATTGTGAGTAATCGTTAATTGGGCTTAAAATAGAGCTTATATTGTACCTACGAACGAGTAGGTAATAAAACTTTTGATTGAGTTTCGACGCCGCCGGCGCCACCGGTCAACGCCAGGAACTTTCTTCATGCAACATTGACTAGATCCACATCTCACTGTCTGCGAGTGCGACATGTTTTTTTGAAGATAATAGACTGTCTTCTAGACATTACGCACATAAATTAATGCTAGTGAATTGATGATAAAGTTGAAATTCGGACGTTTATGGACGACTTCTTCAAAGACGCGGAGCTTTTGATGAGCCGGGGCAAATATCAGTCTCAGTTGCTGAAATTCACGTAATTGTTCGCAATGTAAGATTAAAAATATAGTTGCGTATGTGATTTAACTGAACAACGCAGTTATTTATTTATTTCACAAAATAACAGAGAAGCGTGTAAATTTTAAACGATCCACTTCTCGGTTTTCGATAATATAAATTGGAAGACAATACAATATTATTATGACATAGAGATGAAATGGTACCGTAGTATATAGACTGGAACTTCGTACTGGAAAGTGCTAATGTAGTCGAATTTAGACTCGTCGAGTCGGTCGAGTTTAGATTATCTAGTTTTTATGTTGTGGATAGGCAGTTGGAATACCTATACCCAGTCTGCAAGGAAAACTAGACCTGTGCTAGCATGGGTTGCCGGAATTCATAGTTAGGTTTCAGAGCTAAGTTTTTAGTTTGGGGTTTGTGTTAGAACTGATTAAGTACTAGAAAAAACCATTGTATGGTTACCTCACAAAAATTTTATTCATCAAAACTTAAACTTATTCAGCAGCGCCTCTTGGCACACTATCGCCTATTGAAGCAAGGCCGTAGCCAGGAATTCATTTATGAGGGGGGTTCAGCATTGGACCATGGGTATAAGTTTTCTCATAGCGAAATGGGTGTCATCATCATCTCAGCCATAGGAAGTCTACTGCTGGGCATAGGCCTCCCCCATGGATTCCAAAAAGACCGATTGGAAGCGGCTTGCATCTAGTGTCTTCCCGCCACTTGTATGAGGTCATCTGTCCATCTCGTGGCTGGTCTTCTTATGCTGCGCTTGCCGGTGCATCTTCTTATCTTTTCGGACCCACCGGCCATCAGTTCTACGTGCTATGGACCCTGCCCACTGCCACTTCAACTTGCTAATCCGCTGTGTTATGTCGGTGACTTTTGCTCGTCTACGGATCTCTTCATTCCTGATTCGATCTCGTAGAGAGACTAAGCATAGCCCTCTCCATAGCTCGTTGTCGTAATACACTCTCTAAAGGTGTAAAAATGACCGTAGATCCGTGAAAAGTAGCTTCTTACAATGTTGCAAAACATGTATATTGGCATCGTTGGTAGTCATGAGTTGTTGTGATCACTTACCGCCTGCGGAGACTCCTGCCAATGGGCCGTGTCCTTCTAAAGTACTTAATTTATGGCTAGTTTATTATTGGAAAAGTGGAAAAGTACTGTATACGCACATACCCACTTTATTAGTATGTATAGGTTTAAAAGTTATTTTTTTATGCAAATCGTGATCGTTATGACTGAGATAGTAACAAATAGTAGAAAAATAGTAGATCGTAGAAGTATAAGAATAGTAGAAGAATAGTAGTTGTAGATAGTAGATCGAAAAATTGGAACCCTACTGCTATATTTTGAGCTGCGACCATAGACTTCTATAGATAACCCAAGTGTATGTACCTAGCGTTTTAGTCTGTGAGCTAAGTTGCGAATGGACATACGGACGAACAGTGCGAAACTATATATTAATAAGGGTTTTTTGTTGACTACGGAACCGTAAAATGATAGTAAAATGAAGTGGTAATTGCATGGAAGATTATTTATACACAAAGCATTATATAAGTATCTTACCATTAATAGGTAGGTTATACATACTCGTATAGGTAGGCTTTACAGATAAGTACACACTACGAGTAAGACATTATGAATGATGAACTCTAAGATTTATGTATCTATCTATGACGTAATTATCTCTGAGATATCTACGTCTATTCTCGGTAGTACAACAGTTCAATTGATTGCAACGATTGCCTATTGCGACTTTTAAGTGTATTTAGTTTATTGAAATTTTGTAACTATGTATCTAACTAACAAATAATACACGTTCACACAGGCAGATGCCTGTGTGAACGTGTATTATTTGTAACTATGTATCTGCCTATGTGAACGTTTATTATTTGCTTTATTTGTAACTATGTATCTGCCTATGTGAACGTTTATTATTTGCTTTATTTGTAACTATGTATCTGCCTATGTGAACGTTTATTATTTGCTTTATTTGTAACTATGTATCTGCCTATGTGAACGTGTATTATTTGCTTTATTTGTAACTATGTATCTGCCTATGTGAACGTTTATTATTTGCTTTATTTGTCATGTCACGTTTAATGTTTCCAAATAGCAATTATGAAACCGGCCGTTTATGGTATCAATGTTAGGTTCGCATTAAATTCGAAGAGATAGAAACATGCCCAGCTTCTAAAGTGTGAAAAGCATCAAAGAAGCCAACAGGTTCAGAGAAACACTGAAACGCGCTTACTATGCAAGTATTCATGTTATTTATCTAATCCTCCGTTAGAGTCTTATAAATATGCAGGATCTAAGAACACTAAGTTGTTTAAGATGCTGGTTATTGGCTCGAGCGATTGTGCAATCAGTGACGATTGAAGTTTTGCGACTGGCTAGTTGTTTATATTATTTATTTTTGCGTGTAAATTGACAACACAAAATAGAAAATAGAAAATTCTAGTTTTTGGTGCCGTAATATTGTTTGTACCTATCTCAAACCGTTTCCGTTTGTTGTTTTTTTTTCGAGATCCTAAGATGATTTAAGGATGTTGTGTTCAAATTCTGTTGTGTTCTTTCAATTTTAGGCAAGACATACCAATCTAACTAAAAAGCAAATCAAAAACAGAGGTAAAATAGATGTGAACGGGTGTAGTTACATGTGAGTTAGTTATCATGTGTGAACTAAGCCTATGACTAGATAGACCGTGCCGAGTGGTGTGTGTTGTCAATAGGCCGACTGATTTGTCTGTTAGCAAGATTAATTTCGCCACGAGCGGTTGCGCTCACGCCGCCGCCGGCGCCAGCGCTCAAATGTTTGTGTCTACAAAACGTGTTGTTCTGCTCTCAAATCGTATTGTGTTGAGACACAGATTGCCATTAAATCTCGCAAATTGGGTGGAATTGTGCACTAATGCAATCCAACGCGCGTAATTAAGCGCGCCTTGTGACATTATAGTAAACAGTCTCGGCGCGAATTCTATTCTACCTAATGCTGTTGAAATATAAATTCTATTTTTAACAGCCGCCGCAGACTTCAGCCATTCTTGTAAAATATTTAGCATTATTATCAGATCTCCTTGCAGGTACATTGAGAAGCGGCAAGCAAATATAGAGTCCGTTTATGAATAGTAAAGTTCTTATGTTACCTTCCCGTCTAAGATTTACAGCTTAGCATAATACATAAATGGAATAGCAATCGGCGACTATTCCAGTAATGTGCCGTGTGTAAGCAATTTCTGTTCTCTTTAATAGCACTGGAAATATCGAGCGTCGTCAAAGTGGCGCCTGGTTACGTCACGCGATTGGAAAACTCGTCGCGTCCAGAGAGGGCTAAAGAGTTAGGCCGCGAGTAGACTCGGAATGAACTGTTCATGGTTCTAGTCCTATCACGTTTCTCGCTGCTTTCAAAAGTTTAAATTTACGCTAAGCGACATTAATGAGTAGTGTCGGTCGGTGAGACGCCGCGCACTCTTGGTGTCTTCAGGTATGCAAACGTTAAATATTCATAAACGCGCAGGCGCGACGTGTGAGCCAAGCCTGCGAGTCAAAGGTGCCTCGATGCCGCTATCAGCGCTTCGCTCTCATCTAGAATAGGGCTGCCAATGGATAAATATACGAACTTTCCACGTTTATTTGTTAGCATTGGAATTTGAAATATGCTAAATCAACTCTAACAACTATTACGATATAGCAGATACCGCGTTCAGTAAAAGTTCATTTATTCATAAGTAACAGTTTGTTTGGATAGAGGAATATCGTGGCAAAAAAAGGAACTAACGTCTTGTTTGTGTTCCTATCGAACAAAATAATGAAATAAGGTCAGCAGCGCCCTCTTTCCTAAGCATTTTTCGTTAGGCACATGTAAAGACGAAATCCAGGAGAAGAAACAGAAAATGGGCTTGAAAACTCTAAAATAGCAAGTGGTGGAAACTTTGATTTTCACATTATAGCATACCTATAAGCTGGGCTGTTTTAGACTGCACGTTCATTTTAATATCATCGTAGCAACCAAATGATAATTATTCTATTCTCACTTTAGTGATTGTTTTATGTATATTGCAGATTTTTGCCCATCCAACTAAATCAAGTGCCTCAGCCTTCTAATAGTCTCATATTTTCCAGCTCACTCACCCCTTCTTTATGATAATTACTTGAAATCCTAGAGCCATTACTACGTTGGCGCCATTTGCAAATAAATTTATAGGCGTCTTAGCATATTTGTACGAATTTACATAGTAAATAAAGATGTTATGACATACATCATGCTGAATGCAACTAAATCGTCTGCCTCAGCCCTGCAACAGTCGCATGGTTGCTGGATTATCTCGCTCCATTCTTTGCTGTACTTGCAATACTAGAGTCACTCATCGCGTTGGCGCCATTTACAAATAAATTTAGAGGCGTCTCAGCATGTTTGTACGAATTTACAGAGTACATAAAGATGTTATGACATGCATCATGCTGAATGCAACTAAATCGTCTGCCTCAGCCCTGCAACAGTCGCATGTTTGCCGGATTATCTCGCTCCATTATTTGCTGTACTTGCAATCCTAGAGCCATGCATCGCGTTGGCGCCATTTACAAATTTTAGGGCCGTCTCGGATATGTAATGAATTTACAGAGTGAGTTATGAACGCTGGCGCCGGGCCGTGCCAGATCACAATCTGCCTTCGGATATAGTAAGAAGCGTAAACAGGTCTGTTCATCATACCTACTGTTTGTCGAAGAGCTAGTTTATCATATCATTCCCCTGTCTAACGCTGATCAGTTACCACGATTTAATGAGTAGCGTCTAGGGCACCTATGTTATTGTTTATGTGGCAGGGTTTTTGATGAAACCGGGGCTTTGATATAAAATCCTATAAAGCCGGATTATGAAGAAACAGTGACGGTGATTTTCTCATTATTCTGAGCAAATTCAGGAATATGACAGGTTTATCACCAATGTCAAATACTCTACGTTAAGTTTAGAATTGTAAAATGAATTAATGTAGTCAACTCGATAGGGTACTAATAATTATGTTTACGTTTTTTTTTTAAGTTCGAATTGATTATATTAAATTAATTAATTAATATTAATTAAGGCATGCAAACCATATACAATCTACTATAATCAAATACAATCTTATCTCATATTAATTACCTTTAATATATATTCATTTAAATAATAAATTGTATATTAGAAAATAATATGGTTAGGTATTGCTATCCTGCGCAGTCAGCCTTGTGGGCACCTTTGTACCAGTTATAGTAGGAGTGGATTATTCGACTGAAATTATTAATGGCAAATTGTATTATAATAATTGCACCTTAACAAATATATATATATATATATATATATATAGAGTTAAAAAAATCAATACAATGCAGAGTTTGTTTATCTTTGACTTATTAACGTATTTGTTGGTCAAAAATAATATGTACTTAGGTACTTAAAAGGTTTCAGCACACACGAGAAACTAACTACTACTAAGAACGCTTTGGATTAATGGAAAGTAAATTTAGAAACCTTATTTCATCACCATAATAAGGCTGTAACACGCAAAGAAGTGTTATCCTCAGTTACAAGTTCGTTATATTTTTTTTTTTTTTTTTATAAAATAGGATAAGCAAAAAGGCTGACGGCTCGCCTGATGGTAAGCGATAACCGTCGCCTATGGACAACTGCAACATCACTGACATTACTGTTGCTTTGCTAACCCGTAAAGCTTGTAGATACCCTTTTTAAAACGCTCTTTGTTGAAGCTCGGCGGGAAAACCTTCCGAGGAAGGACATTCCACGTTTTGCTGGTTCGCGGGAGGAAGGAGCGTGAGAACCTGACTGTATGAGATTTCCAGTTATGCAAATGTGTGTATATCACAATTAGATACAAATTTAGATATTTGATCAATCTACTGAATCTAATCAGCATTGGAAAGAATCGTCATTATAGTGGTATTATAAAATGGGTTGATAAATTTTATAAAATATCCTAGTTTGATAAAGTGATTGCGACACTGATTCAGATTATGACATAAAACACTCCCATATTATACCGCGAGATACTTTTAAACTTTGTAGATGTTTTAACGTCATTGTTTGAATTTTTCTGGGCTTTCCCGTAATCTTGTACTGGGAAACTAGTTTTGTTTTGTATTATTGCAATAAAACATTTAGTTTTATAATACGACTAGAGCTGGATTCAGCAGGTTTAATTGTCTTTTTTTGACAAAATGAAAATTACGAAAAGTATGTTGTAGGAAATCTTAAATACTTTCAATTATTCACAATGCGATACTGGGCAAGACGAGCCGAAATCAGAATAATGACTCTCAGAAATTCATGCCTCTTAAGAACCAGTGGTTTATTGGGTTTAAATCATGACCATGAGCATAAAATAGGTACTCCGGTGAAGGAAAAATCATGAAGATACTGTAGACCGTATGATATGTATTTTATATTTTTTGAACTTACGAGCCAATTCCCTCTATACGGCAAGTGTATGTATTGTGGTCACATGTAAATTGGATTAAAAAAAATAATTGTTGTGTAAAAAATTCTTTGCACAAATCTGTTTTGTTTGTCTACTTGTACAAAATCTATTAATTCTAAGTAAATTCTATTAGGTACGTTTTAATTAGCATTTAACGAGTGCAAATAGACAAATCGGGTTGCAATCAAAGTGTCGCGCTAAATGTCAGTGCTCTCTCTCTCTATTTCTGTTCATTGTAGACCCAACAAGAAAGCTATGCAAAACGCAAATTCTACAGTCGCCGTCTAGACGCCGCCGATCTAGCCTCTATTGAATTATATTTGATCCAATCAACCCAAATGAGAGGGTCGGAGGTTTCACGACCGTCCGCTGCGACGAATGTCACTCGGCATCAATTGATCGGACCGTAAAACCAGTGGGTTTTATGAGACGTTGCAACGACAAGAGAAAGTGCTCATACTTTTACGATAGGTACAGGGAAGCGAGCGTTTTATCTATTTAAACGTTCCTTGGGTTAGACAAGTGTCTGCTCGAAGCAGCTCTCTAAAACTGTGACGCATTGGTGTAACGATAAAACTAACAATAACCATAAAGTGAAACCAACTATCTTAAGAATTTGATAAGAAATTTAACGTTGTATTTCCTTAAAGAGCAGAAAATATTATTTTTAAAATAAGACACCTACAGTGGTGTACACTTACTTTTTTAAGCCACAAGGCTCTTGCTTGCATGACTTGCACCCATAACTGTCTAATGATCACTCTGTAGCACTACCATGTCATATGGCCCAATGGCACCGCGTCTTTCTTAGAAGCTAAAGGTTCCGGATTTGATTCCCGTCCCGTCAGAGTGTTTTAATTATTATTTTTGTCTTGTTTGTGTTCTAACGCATCTCTGAAACGTGTAATCCTAGTGAAGAAAATTATTATATATTTAATCATGGCGCGCTAAATTTTTGCCTTCAAAAGTTCAAAATGAAGTGTGCCAAAGCATTGTATAGTTTTTTTAAATTTAATTTGCAATGTATAATTTGGACAACATCTAAAAAGCTTGTCATATTATGTAATTACATATTTATTTGTATCAAAATAAATAAATTTATTATTATTGTGATCACCACTATGAGATACTATAGAATCTATGAGATCGAATCTATAGTATCTCATAGTGGTGATCACAATCAATCATCTATAGTATAGATAGATGATTGAACTGCTATAGAGATATCTAGGTAGGTTCTTGCTACAAAACTCTACTGGTAAATAATCATAAGTACCTACGCATACCGTAGACCCTGCTTATAACTAAGACAGTAGTTGATAAATCAAATTACGCAGTTAGCGAAGTAGCTTTGCTTAACCAAATGGTCTGTAACCTGATATCTAGGCACCGCGCCTGTCAGCCGCGAACCTACTGTGGAAATATCGATTACCATTTAGTTAAGGTAAATAAACCGATAACGTCCTGTGCCACATGTGGAACGAATCTTAAACTGTATCTCCTTTGTTTCAGCACCTGACATTGTCCAGGAAGATAGTCCGATGGTAATCACGGCTGAAGACGACGAGCAACATAATATGAAACGTAAGTATAACGTCGCTTACCATTAGGGGAGTTGGTGCTCAACCTTAGATCTCATTCGTTTATAAAAGTCTATTTTGACAACATTTATTTCTTCTTCTCTTCTTGTTAGTTGACACAAGCTGTGGATATGCCTCTTCCAATGATCTCTACGACGATCTGCTTATGTACATCAGACTTCTGTGAGCTTCGCCAGGTTATAAGTTCATTTTGTTGGTGGTCTGTCCATGTTGTGATTACCAAAAAAAGTAAAAAAAAATCTTGTTTTCATTACCATTTAAAAACATTTTCTTCAACAGATTTTGCTTCAGTGCTGACTGGACGGTCACCACTGTGCGTCCGACGTGATGACATGTCCGGAGTGCCAGTAGCTTCAGGAGTGGCAACGGCACGGTTCATCCTGAACCGACGTCACCTCTATTGGTCCGTCATATTGAGCCCTTCGATAACAACGCAACCTCGAGCGCTCGCCTTCCTAGATAGAGTTGGTCGAGTGCTCCTCGAACAGCCTCTCAAGAAAATGCCTGGCATTCACGCCACTTACGAAGAAAAAACTGATAAGGTGTGCATATAAGTCGTCTACCCATACGTATAAATATTGATATATAGACAAGGCATACATCTAAGCCCGGCTTTAGATATGTAAGCGGTGCATAATGTTTACAAATGATTCTATTTCCACCGGTTGTCTATACAGATATGCGGCGTGTGGCGTCGAGTGCCTCGTCAATACAAGACTTTATTGCGGGATGGAGACTTGCACGTAGCTCTACTGTGGGGCAACGAACGTAACAACTCCATCGATATCGCACTCAGCGGCAGAATCGACAGGTAGGTACGAAACTTAATATTAAAACTAACAAAGCCCTAGATCAAGTCACGTACATCCATGCAACGCTAAAGCGCAGTTTGTGCGATACAACAAATCATTGAAACATCGATTCCAAGAAAACTACAAGTATATTCGCTTCGGATCGTAAATTAAATTAAACGTGTGATTAATAACGGAAATCATTCGGTTTCATTAGAAATAACTCTTGGAAAACACCGACTTGAGTATGCGAGTTCTATAGGCACCGACACGTTCAAAGCGAAAACTCAATTGATTTCCTCTTTTAATTGCCCGGTATGAGCTTCTTGGAATTTCAAGTCATTCACTCATCTGATAAATGCTTTAAATTGAAGCTCTTAGATATGTGATATATGAAAAAAATATGTATAAGGAAAAATCCATGCAATTATACGTAATTTACAGATATCCTGCACTGACATCAGAGATGTTTACGACTCTTTTGGAGCCCGAACTTCCTCCGCCATCGTTTGGGCAGGGAGCGTGTCGGGATTACGAAACCAATGACCACGAGGACGGGTGGTGGGGTGGCACTGCTGTTATCACAGGAGTAGCCGGAGCCACACCGAGCCTCCACCTGGCTCTGGTATTCAACGGAGTCTTCCCCAAAACGGCAGCCACTTCTCACCTAGTGAAAGTGGTTTTATTGCTTCCGGAGAAGAATCAGACAATTATCGACCAGGTAAAGGAAACTTATTTAAAGTTGACACATTATATTTTATATTACAGTATGAATGTTGGTTTCCATTCATTAAAATCTTTCAACTCCCGATACACATGGTCATAATATTCATTAAGGACTGTGGGGCACCGTCTTGTTTGTGAGCCAGTCCGGCAATTGTGACTGTTTGCAGCCCTAATTTCAATTAACTTCGTCAATGAAACATTGTTTACTAATTGCACTGTAGCCTGACCTCATCGTGACTTGTTTGCTTGATGCAAGCGAACGAATACAAACAACCTCTTTTAAATCGAGTAGCTTTCTACTGCGCAATCAAGGAAATCGAAAATTAGACGAATGATTTGTTAGTTACTTTATGGTAAGTGTTAATGTTGATCATGCAAAAGTAGTTGTGAATGAAATAGATGAACCGTAATAATAGTTATTTATTGTACTAGGCTGGAAAGTTGTATTTTACCGTCGAGTGTCTGACAGTTGAATCCAGAGCAAGCGAAGGATTCTAGGTTTGAGCCACGAGCGCAGCGAGTGGTTCTAGTGTAAAATCCTGAGCGTAGCGATGGATTCAAGAAGACACGAGATAAAATAACTTTACAGCCGAGTGCAATACAAAAAAAATCATCTTAACGTAGCGAGGAATTTTTTTACTTCACCTATTTTCTCGAGTAGAAAAATCTGCTTGGCATTTATGCAACTTTACTAGACCTAAACTTACATTATAATCACGTGAGCTCACTTACATGTACACATTTAATTAATTTTGAACATTATTTACAACAAAATTACGTATTACAAAGTTTTTTTTACTCTATTTTTTTTCTTCTATTAGGCTCTTGACACAACTCGCATAGGTCGCATTCTTCTTTACTCATCCAAACCTTTTTCGTGTAAATGGTTCTAAAAATTCAAAACACTGCTAAGAGAAAGTAAATTGTACATTTTTATTTACATTTTACGTAAATATACAAAATATCTAAGTTATTTTAATATAATATTTAGTGTTTCTTTAAGCTAAGAGATAGCAACTTCTTTGAATCGAACTATTTTTCTTCATTTTGTGAAGGTATTATACAAAGAGATTGGAAATATTTTGTATTGAAAATGTAGAGCTCCGTCGTGTTCGAATTTTGAAATTACTTTCCCCCCTAGGGAGCAAAATGAACTTATCCACGCCAATATTAGCCTTGGAAACGTAACTTTACGAGCTAGTACGATGAAAATAAATTTATCTATTAGTCTGTATATTAAAAATTAAATGTTATTTGTGGATAAGTGCATCATACAGAGAACCGTAGCACCATTTTGCTTGTTTTGATTTATACGCGTGGTATTGTGAATAAAATTATAAGCAGGGGGAAAAAACTGAAAAAACACCCAGTTTTTTTTGTAACAAACTTAAATTTTCAGTCTTTTAAGCCAGATGTCATACTGTCAAACTGTTGAAACAATACCTGTCAAAGTTTATGAACTACCTACAATATATAGACTTTTGACACATTTAACTGTAGTGAGAAAATTGTAGCTAGGTAAGTTACACGTTCCGTCACGTATAAAAGTGATGACCTTGAATGTGCAGAAGTAAATTTTTGGCAAGGGAAGTGACATATCGTACCGTTGTATAGTAAAGTATCGTACCAAGAATAATTATGTTTCGTTCGAAATTAGTTACGAAACTATAATTACGTACGCGGCCGAAGCGAAATCAGTTACCTTCCCCCGTCCCTACTGCGCGTATATCCTCACTATTGTTTCTTTTTATTAGTGACGGGATCAGTATATGCGTGTAGTCTCTTCTTCTTTTTCTGTAAGATAAAAAACTATTAATTTTTTTCCAGGTCCAAAGAATTAACAAGCCAGACTACAATCTGAACATACTAGAAGTTTCTACTCCAGTAACCGCTGCTGAACTGCGTTCTTTAGCTCGAGGCCGGTTGACACTTTCAGTGGAAGCTGTTGATACCCCAGAGAGAAAGATATCGGGCAATGTTAGGCAGAAGGCAGCTTGTGAGGTGTTCCACTCACCTTTGGTGGCAGAACGAGCTCCAGCAAGCGTGTCTCCTGAGGGATTGGCGTTGCTTTATATTGACAAAGAAGGGTCTCTTGTTTATGACATTCAGGTGAGATATTGTTGCTTCTTATCACACATCTCAGGTATACTGCAATTTAATATAATTACAGTGTATTTTTTTTTATGTTAGATCTACGATTGACCACCGACGGTGTGGCCAAGGATGGAGCTCGTCGACCTAGACGTTATCTATTCATTCTAGCCTTGAAGATTCCAAGATTGTAATTCTCAGGAAACAGAGATGGTGGCAAAGAATTCCATTCCCGGGCCCTTATTCCGTATGACCATCGGCCGTATAACCTGAATTTGACGTTGTGCATCTACAATGAAAATTAGACTTTGGCTTTTTAAACTCAAAAGCTAATTTTCATTATCAATGCACGCACGTCACGTACGTGAACGCGGCCGATGGTCATACGGAATAAGGGCCCTGTGCAGTACGCATCAAGAACGTGGACCGATATTGCTAAGTACGGATTTTTGGCATTTCAATAAGAAATGGGTGATATTGCGCCGACTTTCCGCTAGTATCCTAATAACAACCTTATTTCAATACTATTTTTTCCTTTATCTTGCTCACTGAACTGTAGAAAGAGCAAGGCATAAGTAAAAGTAATATTAGAATAAGGCTGCTTGAACGCTTGTGGTACGGACTCTGTAGTGTTATGCGGAGGGTGGAATCGTGAAGCTTATGTGCACACTCACCGAAATTAATCCTATAGGCAATAGATAGACAAGCTACTTTACGATGCTCGGCGCTCGAGAGTAGCTTCTTGGCAACCAATTTAACGTCACCGATTAACCTCACAGCTCGCCGGTCAACCGAATGTGATAAACAGAAACCGATTTATACAAATTCTTCATTAACCGGTCCATTCATTCAAATCCGATGAACCGAATGTGATGAATATGTGTAATTCATATTCGTTTATTGAGATAAAAACGGAAATAGACCAATTACAATTATCTCACAAAATTCGTATTACAATTATCTCATAATATTCGTAATGTATTGTGTTACTGATAAAAAGCTACAGCTACTACAGCTTATTACCGTTTATTGCACAAAAGTACACAGTAATAAGCTGTAGTAGCATTTTCTGCCAGACATCATCATAGTAGACAGAAAGGAGGTTTTATAACTTAGTCAAGTTTTGGTTTTTCAACCTGAACTATTTTTAAATCGAAACATATTTAATTTTATTTACAGATAGACAACTTGGGAGCTTCCGACCCCAAAATTACACTAGTTGAAGAGCAAGGCAAAAGACACTCTCAAGTAGAAATCCTCGATACTCGCATGGGAGTGTTAGCTCGACCCAGCGCTAGGATCTACCAGCCTCTGTATGAAGATCTGCTGGCAGTTCATATTGGCGTTGACACAGGTATATTTTTCATATAAATTGATAACACGAGTTCTAGTGGTTCCACTCTAGTTCTACTACCACTAGTTACCATCTGGATACCGCTAGTTATCATCTGGATTGATTGTGATCGAAGTAAGTAAAACAATAAATAGGTAGTTAAAAAACAAATTACGCCTGCAAAAGTTATATATTTTGCAAATTGTAAAATAGAGGATGGCTATAGATAAATAGATAGATAAACTCTTTATTGTACACAACTTAAAAGTGATAACAAAGAACTTAAATAGACTAGTGCAACAAAAGGCGGTCTTATCGTTAATAGCGATCTTCCAGGCAACCATGCTTGGGCTTGGGGTGCTTGTTTGTTTGAAATTGATGTAAATTCAGCCAAAACCGCGGATGGAACTTAATATTGTTCTAGAATTGCTCAGATTTTTTTTCTACCCATCTCTTTCCTTAAGGGAATCTTTTAGGTTTGTTAAATTAAGCTATATGAAATATAAAGATAAAAGATAAAGATATATTTATTTGTCAAAACATGTGTACAGGCGCAGATGTCAAAGCGTTAATATCGATCAAACATGCTTTTACAACATATGGTGTACAAATATGAGAGTCAAGTAGCTTACACTAACATGCTTATGTCATTTCATTGTTACAATATCAATTTTATTATTAGTTACGACATCAATTTCATTAGTTAGAATATATTTAATTTCATAGATTCTAATAGGCACCGATATTGTCGGTTTTGGAACAAAAAAATGAGTAAACTTTTTGGTGCATTCGTGGCGGTTAAGTTTATCACTTTTATGTACCTAGTTTGTTTCTTACAATGCTAATGTTCTAGGTCCGCCAATACTCCGAGGCAGGCTTACATCAAGACTACTACCAGACTCTGCAGGTTCAGGACCAGCTCTTCTAAAGAGGACCAGCCAAATCCGCCTGCCAACCGCTATGGCTGGTCTTGCCTGGGTGTCGGTTGATTCTTTGTGTGGATTGTATTACGAGGTATGGTCAAATTCATCATTTCGTAGTAGTAGTCGTAGCGTACTAATGTACAAAACATTGTTTGTTCAAAAACTGCATTAATAATTCACAGGTGCTCCCAGTCACTTTGAATAACTCAATCGTTTTTACAGAGAGTGCAGCCTTAAGGTTCGAGCACATTATGTCGGGCCGCAGCGTGTCGGGGCGGAGCGCAAAAATCCGCTCAAATCGCTTGAATACGATTTGTATGAAATATCGCACACTGTGTCGGGCCGCAGCGGCTCGCATTACTGCGACGCGGATTTGCGTCCGTGCGATGCGGCCCGCCCCGCCCCGCTGCGCCCCGTCCATATTTTACGTTTTCTTTTTTGACAAACTTCTTGTCTATGCTGTTCATTAACTTATTCTTCTAACAGCAGGCAAAAAATGAAAGTTTTTCGTCAGAGCTATCCATAACGTACAGTTGCACGCAAATTCTGGCAGTACACTGTACTCAAAATCCGTCAATGCGCTGCGACCCGGCCCGTCACTAATGTGCTAGGTAAGCATTTTGCGCTACGCTGCGGCCCGCTCCGCCCCGCTGCGGCCCGTCCTAATGTGCTCGATCCTTTACAGTATATAGAGAACTATTATTTTAATCCTCTTCTATGTTGGACGTTGAGGAAAATAAAAACAGAGTTTACCAGCTGCATTTGAGATAATAAACAAGCCAAAATGTTGTACATCTTGTAACTCCAATACTCGTCTATCAATATATTTGGTGCTTTGACCAACCCACAAGAAACAAGTATCTACATTAAAAGAAAAACAAAATACCTGAATGCAGAAAAGCGGTTTTTGTAGTCTAACTTATGATTTCGTTACGCTTGATACGCTGTTGAGTGCATGTTTATTGTGAGAAAGTATGCGTAAAATTGCTGTAAATTGTTATAAATATGCATTCTTTATAGTAATTCTAGTAAAATAACAAAAAAGTTCGTTGAAGGTTATGAAAAGGAGCATATTTAATTTTTGCGAGAGTCTTATTATTATTGTTCCAAAAAATATTTGGCCTATGATACTCAGGGTGTGAAGAAAAATCTAACGACGTTTTTGCTGTAAGAGATAATATAGAAACAGGTTTTTTTTTTAATGTAGAAATAGGTTCGCGCTTGACCGCTAACTCGCCTGATGTTAAGCGACGTTGCGGTCTACTATGGAGCGCGCTTACCTAGAAGAAACCAATTCACTCGCAATTTAAAGACACCCCGATTATATCTATCGGGAAAGACCCACTCAGGAAGCGCATTCCACATTCTAGCAGTCCGCACGATGAAAGTGGAACTAAAGCGTTTCGTTCGGGATTTTGGGATATCCACCATGAAACGGTGACGCTTTTTCGTGTTTCTAATCGTCCTATAGAAAAAAGGGCTAGAAGGAATTAGATCATGCACATCAGATGCACACTTACCGAAATGGACATGTACATACATAGGTACATTATCCACATATATATATAATATATACTTACATAAAAATATACACACACTCGAAAAACATAACCCTACTTCTTATGCTGTCGAATAAAAAAGGCGTGGCGTTGTATTGCTAAGGATTCCAGATCAAAAATAATTTGCCCTAAGTACATGATTTCCTCTCAGACGACAGTGATTGGAAGCAACGTCCGTTCCCGTTCTTCCTGGTGGCTGGAGACGCACGCAGGCATCGAAGGCAATGCTCGAGAGTTGGGTCCTGAAGAAGGCTGGGTGCTGGAGCCGACCGGTGCTGAGCTGGTGGCTCTGCATGTGGGTGCGGCGTACTTAGAGCTCCGATCTAATGACAATATCACCGTACTTATGCGCACGCGAGTACCACAGGTGAGAGAAAAACTGTTTTTTTTTGCTTTACTGTCATATCCAGGAAAACAGAAAATAAGTATTTACTATGATTTATGACCATTTTATTCGACCGATTTTAATAAGCAAGGTAATAAATTAGTTTTATTAAATAGTCTTCTCAATTGGATATTTTGTTGTGCGTATCTTTATTGGTTGTTAAGATACGTATAAAATATATTGACACCCATGTGATTTTCTTCAGGTGAATTATGTCTTCCGATTATTCGAGGTTATTTGAAGCTTTTCGATATATAAGAAAAAAAACTGACACTGTTTAATTCGTAGTGATATTATATACCTAGATGAAAGTATACTTTTCCTGGCTCATCAAAAATATTGCATTTCTTATGTTTTCACGCTACACAGTCATTAGAAGATAAAGGTAAGATTTATTATCTTAGATTAAGATTGGATTATCAATATTTTAGTATATTATATCATTTTAAGCTGCCTCTTCCTTCTTACTAAAAATAAACATTTGCAAATCCATCAACGATAATGCAGTAAACCGTTTATCTTATCTTCGTAATTTTATATTATTCGAGCGTAAATTATTACAATAATCTACATCTTTTAATCTACATGTCTGTCCACTAAAATATTTCTTACATCGGGGATGAATATCGCAAAAGAGAAAATAGTCATATGGTAATGTCTGTTTGAATAGTTCTCTATTCGATAGTTCTTTATCGCGGCAAAACACAACAAGTGACATCTCGATTGAAGAAAATAATAAAATAAGGACAGCCAGCTCCCTTATTCTCGAACAAAAGGACAGTAGTGCCCTAATAGTTTTTTCTTTCTTTCTAATATGCAATAATAGTTTTTTCATTACTCATACTCTGAAAGTAGGTCTGAAGTTGCCTGAGGAGCGGGTTGAAAGTAATACTTTCAGCCCTAGTTAAAAAAAAAAACTAGTTCTATTTTCACGTTTCTATTGAGCCATGTCCAACTTTCTTTAAAGCCACTTAATTACAGTGCGATGTAAAATTGAAATAAGTTAAAGATAAGTATTGATTACCGAATATATTTTTTTTTAATAACTATTATAATTTAGTTTAACAATTTCTTTAAAATAACATAGATTTGGACAAAATATTTACCATTTTTAATGATGAAAATGTAAAATATTGGCTGAATAGATTGCCGGCCACAGAAAAAAAAAACAAAATAGGAAAGAAGCAGCATAGAAAGCAGCAGTCCGATCATCATTTGTTTTTTCATTTACTCATGTTTTTTCTGTAGCTAATTCGTGTTTTTGTTTTTACTTTCCTTGTATTCGTAATGAAAAGCACAGTGTTTACCTCGGGTTAAAGACTTATTTAGTCCCTCAAACTATTGGCGCTAAACCCCGTCTCGGGACTAAATAAGTTACTTTCACCCCTAGTGTAACAATGTACTATTTCATCTTACTAGCTCGTAAAGTTACGTTTCCAAGGCTAATATTGGCGTGGGAAAGTTCATTTTGCTCCCTAGGGTGGAAAGTAATTTCAAAATTCGAACACGACGAAGCTCTACATTTTCAATACAAAATATTTCCAATCTCTTTGTATAATACCTTCACAAAATGAAGAAAAATAGTTCGATTCAAAGAAGTTGCTATCTTAGCTTAAAGAAACACTAAATATTATATTAAAATAACTTAGATATTTTGTATAATTACGTAAAATGTAAATAAAAAATGTATATAATTTACTTTCTCATAGCAGTGTTTTGAATTTTTTGAACCATTTACACGAAAAAGGTTTGGATGAGTAAAGAAGAATGCGACCTATGCGAGTTGTGTCAAGAGCCTAATAGAAGAAAAAAAAATAGAGTAAAAACTTTGTACTACGTAATTTTGTTGTAAATAATGTTCAAAATTAATAAAATGTGTACATGTAAGTGAACTCACGTGATTATAATGTAAGTTTAGGACTAGTAAAGTTGCATAAATGCCAAGCAGATTTTTCTACTCGAGAAAATAGGTGAACTAAAAAATTTCCTCGCTACGATGAAAAATTTTGTATTGCACTCGGCTGGAAAGTTATTTTATCTCGTGTCTTCTTGAATCCATCGCTACGTTCAGGATTCTACACTAGACCCACTCGCTGCGCTCGTGGTTCAAACCTTCCTTCGCTTGCTCTGGATTCAACTGTCAGACACTCGACGGTAAAATACAACTTTCCAGCCTAGTACAATAAATAACTATTCTATCCGAACAGACTCTACCTTCAAGTTTCCTTTAAATTGAACGATTTTAGGAAATTACGAAGTTTTAGTTGTTTGTTTATGCTAGATAAATCTAAGACTGACTACTGACTCGCCTGATGTTAAGCAACGGTGTAGATGAGGATGGAGTTCGTCGATCTAGAAAATATTTATTCACTCTAGCCTTGAAAATTCCAAGTTCTCAATAAACAGAGATTGATGCCCATCTCTGTTATATTTGTAATGATTTGTTTTCGGAAGCAGGTGTAACTTTCTCATTGAAGCATTATTAAACTGTTTTTCATTTCTCATTATTTACTCATATTAAATTCCAGATAAGCGTGCCGTCATCTTGCTTGCCCACCATACCAGCGCTAACAGATAACGAGCTTAGTTCCCGAGACACGCCCGGGCCCAATGAGGAATCGACGTTTTCCGACAACGCCATACTGCAGTTCCGGCTGAGAAAGGAGTACTGCTCGCAAGGAGATAAGATCTACAGATCTGGTGAAACGTGGACTGATACTGAAGTAAGTTTTGTGCATTTACTATGTAATTAGTAATAATAATGTACCTGTCCTATTCCGTACACAGGAGGTCGCTTTAAGCGATAAGGCCGCCCATTGAAAGATTAGTCATAGTAATATTGTCATTTTGAATATGTTTGTACAATGTGGTATTTTAATAAATAGTTATCTATCGGACTATCTACCTGTGATTCTGCTTTCAAAAAAGTAAATTTCTGTTTGGATTTTAGGAAAGCTTTGAATTAGGTTTGTCTTTAGTTTTTGTTATTTTTGCGTAAAAATGTAGGTATTCATGTGTCTATCAAATTTTTTCTATTTTGTTTTGTTCGTAATTTTAAAAAGGATTATATTTCTATGTTTCTTTTCATTATCGTTTCAGACGTGTATGAAATGCGTTTGTATAGGAGGTAATGCGCGATGCGAGACGGTACAGTGCCCTCCCGTTTACTGCCTCACGCCAGTACTTATGCCACCAGGACAATGCTGCCCGATATGCACCAGTGAGTGTCTCTGTAGATATTGTCATTCATTTCAGCTGTTACTAAACGCAAACGCCTTTCTTCTGCTATTTTATTAGTCACGATCAACAGCTTCTTTAATCTAGCTGCAGTCCAGTCGAACTTGTATCGCTATATGCTTGGTCCTGACGAGGGGATCCCAATAATGATGGTTCAAATAATCAATGATGATTTTAATTTTATCTCCTTAAAAGTAAATTATACATTTAACATTGTAATATTAGATGATATGGAAAGGAAAAATAAATAAGATAGAGTGCAATTAAACAATCCATACGAGTATGTAGTAACAAGAATGTGTAGAGATTGACGAAGTCTTACGATCTGATTTCTCATGTACTTTATGAAAATTTGATATTCAAGGCAACCAGCAGTAAAACGATGTACAACAACAAATTGTAATTTTAAATCAGAAAGATCACAAGGCGAATGGGCAATGATTTTATTTCAATTGTATAATCACCAAAGGCTCAAGGTCTAATGGAATGTTTTAGTATAATTGACAACGTGATGACGGATTGATGTATCTCAAGATAGTAGATTAGTTAACAAAATATACAGAATAGATATATTTATACAACAATTTAAATTTTATGTCGATGATCCAATGCCTCAATATATTTATTCTGTGTCGAAAATATTTGTTTCTTAATGATGCATAGTAACTCGCACACCTATATAGCTGAGCATAATCTTCTATTTTGTATATCAACAATTTTGCAGCATTTGTTTTAAAGTTGATATAGTGGAAAGTGAAATATCAGTTTTAGAAAAAATAATATGTTGCAACATGATAGCATAAACTTTCTTAATAGAAAAAGTGAGAGTTATATCCAAATCCTACTAATACTTAGTATTCAGTAAAAATATAAGATTCAGTTATTCAATTTAGCATAAAACCTGTGGTTAATTTTTAGTTTTGTGAGTGAAAAGTTTATTTATAAATAAAAATAAAAAAAATATTTATCACATTTCTACGACGCAACGACTTGAAAATTTTGGAGACTTATACAGTCTTAATAAATATTTTCGTCGGTTATAGAATTAATTCCATTGGAGATATTATTATTTTTATTGATTTGAAAAATGATATCTTTCAGATTCTACAACAGCAGTGTGGACTGAGAACGGCAGTTGCGTCTTAGCTGGTCAAAAGTACGCTCCAGGTTCCTCCTGGCACCCTTATCTCGTACCAGGGGGTTACGACACTTGTGCCACATGCACCTGCAATTTTGAGACCAGACAGATTCATTGCCCGAGAGTGAGGTGCCCGTTGCTTCACTGCAGCGAGAAGGACGCTTATAGACCGGACAAGAAAGCCTGCTGCCGTGTTTGTCCTGAGGTAAGATTTGAGCAATAGACGATTTGATAATTAAATATTCATAGCTTTAAATAGATAAATAAATTATAACTTGTGAAACTAAGTGGGAAAGACTTTTTTTACTTAATAGTGGTATAAATAATAAAACATGATGGATAGGGATTATAATGAAATATAGACAAAAATTAACATACCCTGATAATACAATTTTAAACTCATCAACTTCAGGTAGTTTTGGATCAACTTACTTCATCTTTATTCATTTTATTGGTTTTGCATTGATAAGTGCCCTTATTCGCAAAAAAAATATCTCAGTTCAATTTTAATATTTGTTCAGGTAGTTTAATGTATGCACGTTTGAGATGGCGAGAGAGAGAGATGATGAGAGAGAGTCCCGTAGTTGTAGGTACATCAAAATAAATTTATGTGAACTGAAAATAGGGTCTTCTATTTGATACTATGAACATACGAGTTAACTTATTTTAGTGTAATGAAATTTGCACAAATTTTGCGTTTCTTACTCCTCTAAGTACATTTCTTAAGTTAAATATTACTCGTTAACTTGGCAAGTCTACTTGGCCGTGAGGGATTTCTTTTAATTTCAACTTATATGCTACTAGCATGATTTTTTTTCGTATCTCCAACAAAATCTAGTTTTTTTAGCCTGTAGAAGCTCTGACAAAATTATCACTTCAAAGTTTAATATTTCGGAGACGGATCCCTAAATAAAAAATAAAAAAATCACACACCCCCAATGTTTTGATTATCTATTCAACCCCCACACGAAGTGGTAGATTAGAAAAAAAAACATTCCTACTTTACGTGCAGGGGATAGACCCCATAACTTTTTCAAGATTTTATTCTATGACTTTTTCACCGTAACAGTTTTCTAATACTAATAATCTTTGAGAAAAGCCGCAGACGGACAGACAGACAGACGGACATGGGGAAACTATATCATAACATGGGGTTCCTTGTGTACTATTGCTCAGCTCGCACCGTCTAATTGATCTCAGTAAAACTAGTTGAAAACTTGATGACATTAAACATTCATGGATCGTAATATCATATTGTAATTAGATGTTTCAAATTTATAGAAAATGTGATTATCAATTTCAGCCTAAGGCAAAAAAGTCAGATGAAGAAACTCCAAAAGACCAAGCCCAGCCGAAAACAGCGGAGGAGATCTTAGCGGAAGGTGGCTGCAAATTCCCTGATGGACCCCTGCCGAATGGCAAGGAGGTTCACCCCTCGATCCATTCACACGGGGAGCAGCGGTGCGTCACCTGCAGGTGCAAGGTAAGACTATAATTGGTACCAATTCTATATTTCATTGATCATGAAAAAAAACGATATAGGGAGGGAAAAAGGATAAAGGGTATAGTGAGGCTTACAAAAGAACTTAATCATTAGAATTATCTTAACTAATATTAACTTTTTAAGGAGTCGACACGTGCAATAAGTATAAGAAATAACTTATATAATAATTATATTTATAGGATGGTGAAGTGACATGCGTGCGTAAACGATGCGGTCGCGCAGCATGCCAAAAGCGGCGTCGCGCGGACTCATGCTGCGCCTGCACTCGGCATCGCCGGCAGCGGCTCGTGCGGCATCCTGCGCCCCCCGCCGCCCCCGCAGCTCCTGTGCCCAGCTGAACGCGCGGCGCCGCGGTTAGTGGCGCTACGGACGTACCTATATAATTAGGTATATGTATGTTCCGCACCGGCGGTAGGATATGTCGCACGTGGGCGAAGCTTTCGCCCCGAGAATGCCAAATTTGTAGGAGGCTCGAGCCAAATGTTTAGGTGATTTTGTAATGTCAATTTTTAGGCTAGTTGACACGGACAGAGAAAATTCTGTTGAATGTAGATGATTGGCGTTTTCGATTTAGATTTATTGACGTTAATATTGTTGTCTTTGCCGGGCTTCGTTAACCGGACTAATTAGCGACCTAAATTGCACGCTCAATGATGCTTCGCCCACGTTTGATATAGGGTTACCGGCTTCAGCTTCTAAATCGAACTTTGTGTGACTACGGTCCGAAAAAACTTCATCAAGAGCTTAAAGTAGTCACAGCTATGAGAGCTGGATTAGTTGTAAGGACACTTCCATGAGCGTCATCATTTTCATCAGTATCATTGATCATTCCCAAATATCCGCCACCGAAATGTAACCACCTATTTTACACACATTTTCCAGATTTTTAAGAATGTGGACGAGTTTCATCACAAAGCTATAAAGTTTATACCAAATATGAATTTAATTCTGATAGTCTTAATGATTTGGTTACTTCAGACCGTAGTCATCTCAAAGAGTAAGCTTAGGAGCGTCAGCAGACTCGAGCGAGGTATTGTGTGGTACGCCCGACCCCGTTAATCCGACTGCGTAGGCTAAGTGAGTGACTCGCTCTATAGACTGACGTATTTTTATTTACTCGTGCGATTTGAATGTGTCTCTAGTTTAAGATTGCGTCGGTTGAGGATTTGTGATGGAGTTGAATTCTCCTGTGGCATCATTAAAATTGTTTACAATCAGATTATTAGACTACTGTTCTTGACATACGAGTAACTATTTGTTATTGTGTTTTAGTATAGTTTTTTTGCAATCCTAAGACAATCTTCTGTATAGTTGTCGTCTGTATTAGAAAATTCAGCTTCATCTTTTGACTCTTCACTTCAATTTTACATTTTTTTTTGTCAAACATCGTTTTTTTTGTCGGCGATTATCAACTTCTTCACAGTATCAACTGACAGGTGTTGTAATGTAGACGGTAAGGACGGTCGGCCGCGCGACGGCAGGTTTTGATCGGCATAGCTTTACTGTGTACTGAACGGCGTTGAATATACTTACCCACCGGTATTTTAATTGGTATTATAATTACACGAAATTTTATAGGTGCATTACATTATCATCTGATATTAGAAGAGATTTTTAACTGACAAATTATTTTGTTTCAAAGAAATTTTTGCTTCAGTTTTAAGTATATAGCTATGCAAACCTTGTCAGATTACTAATATGTTCTTATATTATTAAATCTGTTGTGGATAAAATCCTTGTTTGTGTCAGTTTTTTTAATTTATTTATGTAATTAATTATTTGAACAGTTAAAAATCGTTTCATTGATTCTTATAGTATTTTTAGTGGATAGGCTCGATCGCTCGAGCGTTACAATAAAAGGAGGTGCGAGCGCGGTCGATAAAAGATGTGCCATATTTTCTTAAATGTAAATATAAAATTAATAACTACTTATGTGCATATTTATTTACGTATATTTTAATACGGACACGCACCCGTAGGTAATCGTGTAAACCATCACACATTGTATTGGTCGCCTTGTTTGTGCATTTGCTTTTAGTTTTGTATATCGTATTTAGTACCATACAATCGTAATTAAATCCTTAATGAATACCTACGTCTTATTTTTAGTTCTAGTTTAAACCTGTGTCGGAATAGAATGTATTTAAATAATATTTTATGTAGGAACAAATTGATTGCAAGCATGAGTTATTGCCTCAGGGCTCCATTCTTGGTCCTTTCTTATTCTTTTGTTATAAGATTGTTTCACGCTTCGTTTTTCAGCTAGGATTTTATTTAAAGTAGTTACTTTTGTAACTCATATTTGTAACCGCGATACATGTACGTCAATACGATTGTCCTAATGATGGATTTGTAAATAGTAAACATATTTTGCTATAGATACTTTGTTTTAACATTGTATACTTTACGTAGTTAATGTTACGGACTATACCGTCGATATAAATCATAATTATAATAATATAAGTGTAGTTAAACGCAGATTTCGTGACTAGTTTTGTTTAATTACTAGTTTAACGGTTTAGTTAGGTGATTAAGAAAGCTAGTCCAAATGTTTCGATGTGATGGAAATGAATGCCATTTAGCTAGCGATACATTTCTCGATAATGAGAATCGTCTAATTTATATCAAAGACCTCATCAAAGCAAGTAAAATGGTATTATTAGAAAATTAAATTATTTAAAAAAAAATAAGTTGTAAAAACCTTTGGTGAGATGTATTTTTCAAATTAAACTATAACTAGACAAGGTCAACGTTTATCAATATATACGATGAGGTCTGAAGATAATCCACTTAATTTATTTGTAAAGAATTTCAATGACTTGAATATTTTCTCAAGGAACATTGCCAAAAAATTGTAAACATTGTATAAATAAAAATTCGTTGTGGGTTCTAGTCCATCAAAATTGTGAGGAGTTTGTATTTATAGTGTTAAAATATTGGCTATTAATATGTTTTATGAAAACTTGACTAAGCACAAGAATTATCTTGTTTTTTTTTTTTTTTGTATAATCTAACAATAGAAAAGTAGTCACCTATGGCTTGCAAATAACATATAAATAACTAATGGCCATTATAATATGAATACTATATAAACTCGCTTATTATTGCATTGTTTTTTCTTTATTATAAAAATCATTATACATAAATTTAGAACTATTAACGGAATTATTATTCTTCATAGATAATTTGATTATCGTCATTAAACTCCCAAAACATATCAAAAAATTTGATGAAATTGTAAAACTTATGCATAATTTGGATAGTCAATGTTAATTCAGTGAATATTTTGTGACAGTAATATGAAATAAATGACCTGTGAACAAATATCACAAGTTTTTAATTTCCTTGTCAGGTTTTGTAATAAGATAATCAATTCTTTAATTTATAATTTATTATGTCAATATTTATATCATCAATTACATTTTTCTTGATCCCAGGAACTTTCAAATTACTTCCTAATTGTATACATACTTACGTCCATACATATTTATTTCTATACATTTGGAAGTTCTTAATTTTTAAATGGCACTTTAACGTAATTACATGTTTTAAATGTATCAAAGCGAAGATTTCTTCAAAACTCGTAGTGTGTCTGCCATAGCATCAGCAACCGCGTCAGCTACTTCTATAGTAGAACTGATTCCCATGATGCCAATTCGCAAAGCCTTGCCCATCGTTGGACCCAGACCCGGAAAGATAAGTATATTGTGACTGAAAATATAAAAACCAATTTGTAATGTTATATTTTTGTACATTGCTGTATAATTATTAATAAAATAAAATGTTTTATTAAAAATGTTTATCCATCAGTCGGCCTGTCACGCTTGGGAAATAAAGCATGAATATACACTACATAGATAAATTCCGGGCGGCTTTTCTCTGGGTTTAAGGTTAAAATGCACTGCACTGGTGCGATACGGTAGCGGAAAGGCGCTGCGCGGGCCCGGCTTTACCTAAACGCACTGTACTGCACTACTGCAGTAGCGCGACAGCATGCGGCAAAAAATGTCATTTGTTAGTTATCTGACTACTGTAAATAGACGAAATAAGGGAAGAAGTGAATCTGGTAGCTTCTTGCGTGAAGAGGTCTGCCTCTTCAAAGCTGGAAATAAATTAAAAACATTCAAAATTTTATTTTTGAAGCTACTTCACAGTTTTTTTTTGCGACACTTAAGATATCTTGATCAGTTGTACTTTTTCAGGATGACTTAAGAGATCTTCTATGAATTGTTGCAAATTGTTGAACCTCATATTGAACTACATAATCCATCTTTTTTAAACTAACTGGCTGCGCCGCGCCTTTCTGCCGCCATAATATATGTATATATACTTATGCCGCAAATATTTTTCAGTAGGTAACTCTGAGCCATGGGCTGGCGACGCCCTTGAGTGATTATTTGCATCGTTTATTGGTCATATATCATGAGACGAATGCACTGGTACCTATGGAACTTTTTGCCATCTTCCCTGTTTCGTGAAAACTACAATCTTGGAATTTTCGTGTCTATTTTGGCTATTAACAGGTAAGTACTCCGTGAGGGCATAGTGTAAATAAATCCGTTTGTATGGAGCAGATTATAGTATTTGCAACTGGGGGGATTCCTTGAAATTATGATAGGAAAATAACTAAAAATCATAGATCAACAATAATCCCCGATTTATAGACTAGCTCCGATCCGCGGTTTCACTCGCGTAGTTATGAAAAATGGTGATGATTATGACGATGATAAGTAGCTTATGTCCGTCTCTAGGTCCAAAGCTATCTCTATACTAATTTTCATAACAATCGGTTCAGCCGTTTGAGCGTCTAAAGGTAACAAAATTAGCTTTTAAAATACACGTATCATATGTATTTCAAAACACCAGTACATTCATTTAAATAACAATATACTTAGTTGTCTTTTATGTTGTCACAAATCTTATTTTTACTAGACAGAACTTGTATTAGAACAGCGGATTCCAAGTAATTGAAAATTCACATTTAATCTTGAAATACGTATGTTCTATATGTATACAAAATATAGATAATGTTAGACTGGCCTTGTGGCTCAGTTGGTAGTGTGTTTACGTCTACCTGCTGAACTGAGAGGTCGTGGGTTCAATCCCCACCCAGGGCAAACATTTGTGTGATGAGCATGGATGTTTGTTCTGTATCTGGGTGTTTCTATATATCATATGTATATATTTAAAAAAAAAATATATATGTATTCTATCAGCCATCTAGTTCCATAGTACAAGCTTTGCTTAGTTTGGGCTAGATGGTGTTGTGTGAATTGTCCACAAATATTTATTATTTTATTTATTTATTTAATGTATCTCTTAGATAGATGTTTTACTTACTTAGCTCTCATGGTCTCCGAAAACTCGATGTAATCATATCCTCTCGGCAGCACCACGGTGGTCACCGTCGTGAGGCGATCTTCGGGTTTTGGCACCAAGAACTGGAAAGGATACTCTTCAAGCCGTTTGTAGAAGTGGGATGTAGTGGTTGCATGCCGTTCCCAGGCTTTGGGCAATGTTTCTTTGCATACCTCTTTGATGCAAGCACGCAGAGCCCATATTAGAGGCGGACTCAGGGTGTGGTGATAACTGGAAAAATTGTGTTAAATATAACTATTAGTTCTACTAACAGTAGTAGTAAAACAGTAGCACAAACTTTTTTCAAAAGTATTGTTGCAAAGAGTTTCCTGTTCATAATCTAGATTCTTCAGAATTGTGTAAAGATTCTGCTTTCCCATGAATCAACCGATAAATGGCCTCGCACTAAATTACTCTTTTTATCCGAGGCTTCAGAAACTTTTGTTACGATAATAATTTTAAAATTTGTTCAGAATTGGGTACCAAACGTTTCTAGAAAATATTATCAATTGTTGGTCTATAAATGCCCCCACAAACAAGCTTTCCCCCTTTTTGTGGGAAAATCTTTTTGATCAAATATCTCCGAAGACAAGTTTTGTAAAGATTGATCGAAAATTACGACCAGTACACGACTACCAATAAACATCCGGATAGAATATAGAAAGTTTTAATAATATTAGCAGACATATTTTGTTTGCTTCGCTCACTCGGTCAAAAAATCTAAAACTGAAGAAGCTAATAATGTCAGAAACATAAGAATCAAAGTATGTTCAGATTTGTTGACTCTCGTTCACACCAGTAGTCTTCCTCTCTTTATTTTATATAGAGAACGACTAAGAGGAATGTGTAGTTTTCAATCGAATCAGAATTCGATGGATTGTAAAATATGTGTTTATCTCACTTACGCTCTAGTGTTCCCGTAGCAGTTCCATTGCTGTGCTAGCAATTTGATGTCATAATAAAATGGCGGTTCGTGTTTCCTTGAGTTTATTTTTTTCCTAAAAAAATCAAACAACAAATATTAAATCATTATTATTACTAATGGGATATTTACCGCAGTTCGCGTTAACTGGGCATCTGCTGGACTCGGGACCTAATCATTGGATAGAATTCCAGAAGCCGGAAATCTTGTCTACTAAACGTCACTATAAATCTAGGCTTAAGCATGGTGCTTCATCGCCAAAAGCAGATTGAAGCCGAGCGATGCTCTGTTGAGCTGTCAAATTACACTTAGAATCGTAGAAAATCGTACTATGAAAATTTTCCCGAGTTAAATCCATGTTAAAGTGAGTGAGACACCCATTTTTTTAAATGGCGTCACAATGTAAAAACAATTGACAACAACAACAAACAAACTGCATTCTACAGCCAAAGAGTTCCATTTTCAAATGTTGTAATTACTTTTTAAATATTGTTTATGTAAGTGGCCAGTTCCGGAAACTTTTAGTGTGACCTATGTATAATTAAATAATGTCACTAGCCCCGCGTACTAGCTGTCCACAGGCGTAGAGATGAATAAATATGATTAGCGGTTTCTTCCAATAACTTTGTTCATACAAATCTTGACAATAAGTAGTGCATCTTATAAATACAATGCAACTTATAATAATATAGCATATACTCACTCAGCGAGCGAACTGAACCCAACAGCCGAGATCCCGGAAGGTCCACTGAGCGCCTTTTGCGTCGATGTATACACACCATCCACTCCCCATTCGTCCATAAAGAATGGCGTGCCTACAAGAGACACTACCGTGTCCACTAATAGCAGGGTACCATATCTGGAAGAGATTTACGCTTTATTAAGCAAGTTTCGCTGGGAATGAAAATGTAGGCAAATCATTCCATTGAATTTTAGCCACAAAAAAGCATTAAGTATGTAAAATAGTAATGAGAAGCATCTGCGAGCAAATTTTATGCTGTAAATCTTTGGCACAAGTACTTTCATTTGATTTTCAATGTATGTTATGTAGATTTGAATTTTTCAGTACTCATATGCTTTTCCTTTTCCGTGAATATTAAATAATTTTTTCATTTCTTTTAACTTTATCTTAAGCTTCATTATCGAAGCCTATCGAAACGAATGCTATTTATACGTAGTGCTTCGAACTTGAAGTACATATAACATCAAAAAAACCGGACAAGTGCGAGTCAGACTCGCCGAAAAATATACATCGTAAAATATTTACACAATCCTTGCTCACCACTCGGATCCGAGTGGAGTGGGGCTATAGTAGCGGCGCCTCCCACTCGGATCCGAGCGAGCGTCCGGCGTTTGATGCAGTCAACGTTGCTTTACGCGGCCACTCTGTACTTAATCGAAATTCACCTAAAAGTTTTGGTTCCCAGCTGAAGTGAAGGGTCTGCAGGGAGCGAAGAATGTGTTTAAAACCTGTATAAGCTTATGCTAATGAGGCTCTTTCAGAAGATACCCCACATGATACGGTTAATTCGCTTTAAAATGTGGGCCCTCATTCCTTGCATAGAGGCACTATTTCTTAGTGATTAAATAAAAAATGTCCAGTTTTCGGATTTTTTCCTGTGTACTCTAACACAATGCTCCTTGCCAAATTTCAGAGTTCTAGGTCAACGGGAAGTACCCCTTAAGTTTTGATTCCTCTGTGAGTGTCGAAATGTGCGTTTTTTACGACATATTCGGCTGTAACTTTTTTTACGAAAACTGAGAAATTTTATTTTTCTTTCTGCAGCAAGATACTATAGATCTGCGTATATTGTTTTAATTTCAACTCAATACCTGCACGCGTTCCCGAGATAAAGGTCTTGACACCCGGACAGACGGACAGACGGACAGACGGACAACAAAGTTACCCTATAAGGGTTCCGTTTTTTCCTATTGAGGTACGGAACCCTAAAAGTAGTAAAAAGTGTTATTAGGTGAACGTAGTAAGTTCCAGGTAACCTCTGGAACTTACTATGTTTCATTTATGAGCTGATGTGATAAAGAAAATAAAAACTGAAGTGTTGTTTACATCGCGTGACAGTCAAACTCTGATAATGATTTTACGACTACCCTCCAGCTCTTTATGCCCGTCGTTAAACTGACTGCTCGCGTTCGAACTTCATAAAATTAATTTGTATCATAATTTATTCTAATCAGAGTCGAAAAGTTTATCTCGACTTTCACTGGTGCTAATTTCTGCTGCATGCTAATTGCGGACTCCTTCGCAGGATGCAATTAAAGAGTTCTCAACTTGAGCCGTATTCTGAGGGACCCAGATCTAGAAGAAGAGGCTATGACATTTCTTGAGAGCAGCGATATGCGGAGTGATGTAGCAGAGAGGTTTTCAAGAAATGTCTGATTGTTTAGACAAATTTATAAGCACACTGACAAAAGTACTTCAACCCTTAATTTAATTTGACAATTTGACTTTGAAATTCAAAACGTCTATAAGTGCAGTTCTGTAGTCGAATTCGTCATACATGAAACGTTCTGTTCAAAAGACACAAGACGAAACGACCGTCCGGGAAACGGTTATAAGGTTACCTACTTATTTCATTTAAATTTCAAATGGCTACAAACAAATATTTACCGTACAGTTGGTAGTGTGTTTACGTCTACCTCCTGAACTGAAAGGTCGTGGGTTTAATCCCCACCCAGGGCAAACATTTCTGTGATGAGCATGGATGTTTGTTCTGTGTCTGGGTGTTTCTATGTATATATTTACAAAAAAAAAAGTATATATGTATTCTATCAGCCATCTAGTTCCATAGTACAAGATTTGCTTAGTTTGGGCTAGATGGTGTTGTGTGAAATGTCCACAAATATTTATTTATTTATTTATATACCAAATAAAAAAATATATACCAAACGCTTATCTCTACACTAAATCGTTCAGCTCTTTACCAAACTGTCACCTAATCACGTGCTAAAAGCCAAGTCACGAGCGAAAGAGAAGGCGAATGTAATTAAATTGTTCGCCTCTCGTGTCTTGGTCTCAGTGTTCTTCGAGCAATCAAATAGTTTTCCTGCAATTCTTTGCTTTTTACTTTGGAACTGGAGAACGTAATGGTTTAACGTTGTTCTGACATGACAACGTGGGAATTTTTAAAAGTCGGATTTTCACTTCAATTTAAAAGGTTTTCCGTCGATTCATGAATTAACAAGCTACCTATTGAATTCTAATAAAGCCGCTCGTTATTTTTGAAAAGGTTAGACAGCTACTTGATAAAGTAATTCCAAATGAGCTAGGATTTTCACGTGCCTTATTACAAAATTCTTGGATAGCGGCTTCACGTGAAGAAGATATTGAGACGATACTTAGACAAAATAAATAAGAAATTCTTAGAAAATGGTTTTGGCACACTAATTACGTTGACAAGAGCCTGTGTATAATTAAAATTAGGCAAATAACAAAAAAAAATGTCTAGATCGTTCGAACCTTTCGTAACCTTTTAACAGACTGTGAAGCTGCTTTTGTGTAGTTTTCGTAATGGATGCCAGCAGGTCTATTTTGCGTATAACACTAACAATATTTATTTTGGTACGAGCCCAAATTGTTGAACTAACTTAGTAACAAATGCAAAATGGAAATAATTTCTATATTACATAATTTTATGTGAAAGAACAATTGAAAGAAGGACGATAACAAAAAGGTTGAAAAGATACAAATACCTATATAATATTGAAAATTGAATATTGAAATTTCCGGCAGCCTAGTGATGAGACCGTCTGACTTGCGATCCGCAGGTCCTGGGTTCCCACGGCACGCACCTCTGTCTTTTCGAAGTTATGTGCGTATTGTTGATTGCCGCCAACTTCAAACGGTGAAGGAAAACATCGTGAGGAAACCTACATGTCTGAGAGTTCTCAATGATCTTGAAGATGTGTGAAGTCTGCCAACCCGCACTTGGCCAGCGTGGCAGACTATGGCCTAACCCTTCTCACAATGAGAAGATGGCCCGTTCCCAGCAGTGGAACAGTTTGTACAAACAGGGTTGATAAAAAAAAAAATATAATAGCTCGTGTAAGAAGAAAGACAACTACGCTTCTCAGACCGTTTTACCACAAGTGTTTAATGAGGCAAGTGCCTTTATTAACTAACAGTAAAACAATATACAGTCTCAACTAACTAAACTACCACACAAAAATCATATCGATTACCCCAGACCGATAAAGGTCTAAAGATAATCCAAATGCTCAAACCCACTACCAGTTGGGTAAAAAACGCGTGTTTTTTGTAACTTCCAACGAACTTTTTCGTAATAAACAAGTGATTTTACTAGATTTTTTCTAAAGAATGCGCAATAATCTTTGACAGCGATTGTACGCATACTTTCTGACAAAAACGTACACTTAACAGCGTATTAAGCGTAAAGAAATCGTAAGTTAGGCTGCAAAAACCTCTTTTCTGCAGTCGGGTATATTGTTTTTCTTTTAACATTGATACTTGTTTGAGATAGGAAATAGGTTTAATCCTGTTTTACCCGTTCCTGCAGGAATCCTGGGATAAAAAGTATCTTATGTGTTAATCCAGATTATAAACTATCTGTGTGCCAAATTTCAGCCAAACCCGTCAAGCCGTTTTACCGTGAAGAAGTAACAAACTAACACAAACTTCGCATTTATATTATAAGTGTGATGTGATTAGGAATGTGAATAGGAAATGCTAATAGCATTTCCTATTCCAAACTGCAATAAAACATATAAGTTATATATATATATATATATATATATATATATTCGTAATCACTGTTAAAAATTCTTTATTTTGATACCACACTCGATGTATTTTGAAAACTTTTTTTTTGAGATTACTTTTTGCCGCCAAAAATCCTTATTTTTTTTATTTTTTTTCGATGTACCCAGTGTCACTCTCACGTCTAAGACGAATCTATTGACACCTGTCACATCAAAATCGGTCAAGCCGTTTAGGCTCTAGGGCGTGCCAAAGAAATATACATACATACATACGCGCGAAAAACATAACCCTCCTTCTTTCGCAGTCGCGTAAAAAGAAATGGAAAGAAATCTTTTTTTTATTATCTAAAAAAACAACAACTGAAACAATAATCTTTTCAAAACAACTTTTTTTGCAACTACAAGTTGCATCCATTGCCAGCAATTCAAAATGAGCATTGAAAACGTCATGCAACTGTTTAAATGTAAGCTTTGAGTTGAATTATCAGAATCGTGATATCGTAAATTTTTAACATGACGCCATCATGTTACCCAAAGGTTCGTGAACCACTAAAATAATGAGATAATCAGGATGAGTTTTGATGTGATCTCAATTTCAATATGTGATACAAACTTGTGGCACAGTTCTCCAAGTCCTTGTATTTTCTGGACGGTGCCGGTGGAAGAGTCACCATGTGTGATGAACAGGGCTTGAGGGCGGACTTTCTTCAGCTCTTTCTCCAACTGTTCCAGGGAGAAAGTTGCATTCATGGGGACTCTAGTGATTGCAGCTTTAATTCCTGAAAATCGAACGACAATTGGTTAGTTTATTTGGTACCATGGTTGAAAATATTTCGAGAATGGAGATCTTCGACGTAGTAGAATATCTATTCACTATAGCCTTGAAAAATTGAAGATGTAGCTTGGAAAATAATTTTTCATTTTTTTTTTTTGTTAATAGGCGCTTGGCCGAAGTTAAGTAACCGCTGCGGTATACAATGGAGCGCGCCATATATCTCTCAGCTTGATATCTTACCGTGCCTCTTACTGATCTCCAGCGCCCGATCATCCCAGATTCCCCTGGAAGCGATCAGCAGGGTTTCTCCAGGCTGCACAAGGTTGGTGATGACAGCTTCCATGCCAGCGTGTCCTGACCCACTCATGGCTAGGACAAGCTTGCTCCGCGTTTGGAATAAGTATTGGATGCCGGCACGAATGTCATCCATTACCTGCGAAATAGGATGCAATCAAGCGTGAATTTAAAACCGCTTTCTTAGGCCACGGGCTTATAGTGGTGCAAAGTTGGCTGGCGCTCGTTCTTAGCCCACACGATGGGATAGATGAGAAAAAAATATTCATCCCCATCGTACCTACGTGTAGGGGAGGTAACCCAAAAAAAAAACATTTATCAAAATTTTATTCTACGACTTTCTCAGCATTATTTATATGCATATTATTTATATACGCTAAATACCAAATTACAGCTTTGTAGTACTTATAGTTCTTGAGTAAAGTCGCGGACGGACAGACATATAAGTAGACGGACATAGCGAAACTATTATGAATCCTCGTTTACTACCCTAAAAAGAACCCTAGGAGCCCTAAAAAGCAAGATAATAAAAACGGGTGCGAGCCAACTTTAGATCGTTCTAGGATATAACCCCCCCATGTTTTGAGGTAAGTAATAATTTTATTTTAAGGATCTGCTAGCGTTATATCTACCAGTGCGATATTCCACCAGACATCCTGTCAGCTGGCTCCGAGATTTCGAGACACAGATTTATGTGTAGTAAAAACAACTGCTGATAAGACTTAGTGTTTCTAAAGCTTATTTTTAACAAGAAGCAAATTTGATTATTATTTTCATGCTTCTAGTGATTCTATTGATATACTTTATTAATATTTCTCTTGTATTTATTCTTAATAAAATATACAATTTAATCTTTATTATGGGTTATTTATTAAGATAACCAATGGACTCTCAACCTATGGTTAAAATTATACGCACAAAGATCACATACACATTTTATCTAGACATATAAACATGCAGCTTATAAGACTTATCATTACTTTTCATTTGGTTGCGTTATATCATCATTACAAACACTTATTTCCCCCATAAAATATTACAATAATGGAGATAATCTAATTCTAATGCCCATAAAGCTTCCCGCAACCATTACAAGCCGGGGCTGAGAAGAACCTATTAAAGAAATGGCAACATAATTTCAAATATAATCCAAATAATATCTTGGAACGGAAAGTCCATTGCATTGCTTGAAGGGAAAGTTTTAAACTGGATAAATCTAAGCGAGCAATGCGAATGCAAACTTTGTAGTCAGAATAGTTTTAAAATCAATGAGACAACGCTATATGAAACAATCGGTGACAATGTCATCGTTTATCGTTCTCCTATATTTACTTCGCATATTTTGTCAAACTTGACAATGACATCTAATTTAATTCATCTAAGAAAATTTTTGAATTGATTTGATTATAGTCTTTACCCGACTGCGAAAGAAGGAGGGTTATGTTTTTCGAGCGTATGTATGTTTGTATGTATATTTCTTTGGCACGCCCTAGAGCCTAAACGGCTTGACCGATTTTGATGTGAGTGGTGTCAATAGATTCGTCTTAGTTGTGAGAGTGACACTGGGTACATCAAAATAAAAATAAAAACAAAATTAAGGATTTTTGGCGGCAAAAAGTAATCTCAAAAAAAAAAAGTTTTCAAAATACATCGAGTGTGGTATCAAAATAAAGAATTTTTAACAGTGATTACGAATATATATATATAACTTATATGTTTTATTGCAGTTTGGAATAGGAAATGCTAATAAATCACATCACACTTATAACTTATAATATAAATGCGAAGTTTGTGTTAGTTTGTTACTTCTTCACGGTAAAATGGCTTGACGGGTTTGGCTGAAATTTGGCACACAGGTAGTTTATAATCTGGATTAACACACTTTTTACTTTTTATCCCAGGATTCCTGCGGGAACGGGTAAAACAGGATTAAACCTATTTCCCATCTCAAAAAAATCATCCAACAACTGTACCATTATAATTGTGTTTTAAGGTAAGGAGAGGGGAGAAGGGAGGGGGGGTGGGGGTGTTTCAAGTGTATGTATGTATGTATATCTGTATGTTCCCATATGATCGCCTAAAGTCTAAAGGGCTTGACCGATTTTGATGTAAGAGGTGTCGTTAGAGTCGTTTTCACTTGCTGAGTGTCAAAGGCTATATTTTTTTATAATAAAATTCATACATCTCACACAAATATAAAAAACGCGTGTTTTTGTAACTTCCAACGAACTTTTTCGTAATAAACAAGTGATTTTACTAGATTTTTTCTAAAGAATGCACAATAATCTTTTACAGCGATTGTACGCATACTTTCTGACAAAAAACGTACACTTAACAGCGTATTAAGCGTAAAGAAATCGTAAGTTAGGCTGCAAAAACCTCTTTTCTGCAGTCGGGTATTTTGTTTTTCTTTTAACATTGATACTTGTTTTAGGATTGTAGTTCGTTTAGTCTTTTCCTGCCACTGATGATGTATGATATCTTCTGTCCACCTCTCCTAGGTGGACAGAAGATATCATGCAAGTGGCAGGAAGACGCTGGATGAAGACCGCTTCCAACCGGTCTTTCTGGAAATCCATGGGGAGGCCTATGTCCAGCAGTTCTTGTGGCTGAGATCATGATGATGATGATGATATTCTTTTTAACCGACTGCGCAGAAGGAGGGTTATAGTTTATTTTATTGTTGTATTAACTATGATTGTTTCTACAAGTATCTTTTGGAATCTATACTAACGTAGTTGGATGAGTACTTACACAATGTAGGTACACAATATTATACTCTGGAATGTCAATATACAAATTATCAATAAAATTCATGACTTTATATCGCATAAATGTGTCCAACGTTTTAAACATATCTCTAGAGAAATCATTAGATTGACCTTGCGAGGTCGCATAACATATGAGTCCAGTACCCCCGACTTGTTTGCGGTTCTGAATAAAACTTACTAGATTCAGTGGCAGATGTAGAATTTATTGCTTTGATCTGTGTCTTGCGAGATGTATGTGTGATTCCGATGGTAATACGATGTTTCATTACAGTTTTCTTGGTTAGGGAATAGTCGGGGGAGTGTTTTCATCAAAGGTGAAAATACTATGTATATGTTAGCGGTGTGAGAGAGATCAAAAGCTGATCACTGTTTCATTTAAGGTGGTCACCGAATTGGTAAGACGAAACTAGCGGCCTGATTATTGACACGTGTAAGATATATGTTACACATGATATATAAGAACAAGAGGTTATGGATACAGCAATTTTCCCGAGCGAGCGAAGCAAGCAAAAGTCTTTGAATCAGCTGGCAAAATTTTCTTTAATATATCCGGATGTTTGTTTTTGAATGTTTTTGCACACAGATCATATTTTTCATTTGACCTTGACGAACCTTGATATGCCAGTTTTACAATTGTATAGTCTTTTTTGATCTCGGAGATTTTGATTCTTCCCGTAATAAAGGATGAATTGAGGCAGCATGAATGAAGGCAGCGCTATTTAGTGAACGATTTAGATAATTACTTGGCAGAAACGTTTGGTACTCAATTCTGAACAAGAATTCGGTATGACCTAAGTATGAGCAAAATAGGTTCTTTCAGTTTATGTTAAACATTAGATAGGTATATATACATTAAATGGGTATTATACACAGTTTTATTAGGAATAGAGATTGTTGTAGATTTCAGATTCTGCGTGAAGTAATGTCCGAATCTAGCACATTTTGAGGAAAATGTATCAGTGAATCTCGTTGTTTGGATGTAGATGGGCGCGGTGACAGTGGCATGGATGGACTAACTGAAGGTTGCAATTTAATGTTTTCCACGATTCGTTCACATGTTTTCGCCTTGTTCTCAATGGAATCTTCTATATATCCCTCTGCTACAGCACTCGACTTCCATCCTCCATCGTTGGCGGGTTGATGTGTTAGCGATGAAAACGTTAAAGTATTTTATGAAAATTTGCTATATAAGAATGGAAAAGACAATGATTCAAGGTTACGAATTAATACTTATTTCATCAAACTAGCAAATCAACAATAATCAGTCTCACTCAAAGTCTCAAAATCTCTGATTTAATACAGAATTGATTACTTTTACATATGGACGGAATAGTAACATTAGTATTAGTAATTATTATTTTTTATAAGTTCAAGCAAGCAGGTTTTTCTCTTTACTCGTTATAGTGTCCATTTGAAACATAGTATTAGAATATAAAACGAATAAAGCTTAAAGCACTAAACTTGTCATAACAACTTAGATTAGATAGATAGATAAACTTTGGTAGCTTTGGTATTTGGTAATATTTGGTATAAACAAAACAAATTCTTATTGGCGCGTCAGAATGGCAACGTGGCAGCTTGCAGCGGTTGTCATGCGAATTTTCTATGATTTCGCGCTCCCTCCCGCGCCGCGGTTTTCTTACCTACCGGGCCGGGGCCGGCTATGGGCTCAGCCCGGCCGGGCACGGTGGGTGTCTTAAAAGGCACCGGGCCCGGTTTGCAGTCTCTACTATGGACCGTCGTACCAGCCAGTCTTTATTCAAACAATATCTGCGTTCGATTTCTTTGGTGCTGAACATTAAGATGTTTCAAATTCAAAAATTGCGCGGCAAAGATAATTGCGGCGCACTTATAAAGAGGATTAAAAACTCATTACTGCCCGCTAAAAGTTTCTTATAGAAAACACCACCTTTGGGTGCACTTAGAGGCCGAAAAAAGTCGCCCTTTTCGCATAGATGGGATGAAAACAACGTTGGCAGACGAACCCTTGATTGTTATTCGGAATGAGCTAAACACATATCTCATGGATCTAAGATCGAGGCAGTATGATGTTTGTAATTTTCACTACAAAATACTCACATTGAAATATTCATCACATCGAGGAGAGAGAACCGGTTTGCTGTAAGCTTCCTGCACAGAAGGCCACACGTCGCACGGGCCTGGTCCGCAGAGGAGTGGCTTCTTGAATTCCCGCTCTACGATGTTTGGTACAGGCACGGTTATTTTGTCTGACAGCATCTTGATTTCTTTTATTTCTGAAATATACTCGTACAATAGCAAAGCTAATTAAGCATAAAGAAAAAAACATTTTTGTGATAACGAAAAGCCTTTATTAAAAAACTTTATTTCCTTTGGTACGAGTAGATATGGTTTAGCACTTGTAACTTCTCTCTGTTCGCTGCTGGAAATAGGCTACTTCTGAAACGCACGTTACAGTCTGATAACATTTTGTCTGATGTCATTATTTGTTTGTTTCTATGCCACATTGTTTGTTGGTTTTTATATCACGTTTGGCAAGCTATGCTTCAACTATATATTATTCTCAATTTTCTAATATCCTCACTAGTCCATCTAACCCTCTAAATCAAATATGGTGTCAAACGGCCTCATCATCTTTGACGCACTGCTTACCTTATAGAAGGAAATAGGTGTGATTTTTTAAAATACATAGGTGTGATAACCTTCAATCACAGTGTTGTTGAAAATGGTTGTTCTGTCAATTATATACTATTAAATGTTTAATTGACATAAAAAAGAGCTCTTGGGTGATTCGGACCGCGGTACGAACCGCTTGCGGTGCGAAACGCCGAACTACCCAAAAGAGACTCAACATGGGTATTTGCAACGTCAGAGTGACTAAGTATATTTTAAGTCTGCGTGCTTCATTTTCGACCATGCCGTCTTTTTCCAATAGACTAATTGATTCATGGACTTATTCGAATTTAAAAAAAAACCTTTTACACGGACAATTTATTTATTTATGCGTCCTAGCACTAGTCATTAACTACTTGACATACACTAAGTCTTCTGTACTTGTACCTAATCCTTTTTAGTATTATGTTTTGTTGTTGTTGTCGTCAATAAAGGCACTTGCTTAGCCAGTTACTAACTAACTAGGCAAGTGCGTTACTTGCGTATCATACGATGTATGTAACACTAGGCATATGCCTAATTTCATCCCACTTTGCATCAAAATTTATTCGTCGATCGTAGCCAAAAACGGGCGTCGAGTGAAATTAACCCTCCTGACCGACATTCGCGCACTAGCCGTGAAGTTTGGTTACGAAATGGGGTTAATGTTTAGATTTAGTGCTAATAGGGTAGCTGTAAATTTGCAACAATGTTCTGGCGCTATCGGATGGCACATTTGGCAAGTGCGCCGCGCCCGGGGCCCGCCGCGCTTGGCAGCCATATTTGTACCGCACCACGGATTACATTATATAGATCACCCATTACAAGGTCTTTGGTTCTCAAAATGTGTTGTCAGTATTTCAATTTTTAAGTTAGTAAAAATGTAAGTTACGGAGACTGAGAAAGATCTTAATTGGCTTGGCTCTGCGAATATATTTCACGCCATCTAGCGAGCGCAAAATCCAAATGTTGCGAGGCAACTACTTTATGGCACTGATGGTCGTATGCCTACGAACCCACATTGCACAAATCCTGTCTTGTTAATTTCGTATAATAAATTTATAGAGACTCGTTCGATTCTCTTGGCCAAATATTACCGACTTTTATTCTCTCTTCCCTATCTTTTATTTACTTTAAACATGATTCCGACATCTTAAACAGAAATTAATTTGGTAATCTTCTATCATAGTTAGACTGTCAAGAAAAAAGCTTCTTAAAACTGCCTTGGTTTGATTACTTAAGTCTGAATAGAGTGCGTTTACCTAACTGAGAGACAAAAGACAAAAAGATACCTTAATATAGGTTAATGACGTCACAACACACCAATAAGGCTTGATTGTTTTGATGTATGCATGGTAGGCAAAGGCGTCTTGAATGTGACTTCTACAGTAGGTTATCTATGTCCCGCGCGCTATTTTGCCCGCGTGTGGTTTAACAATTGTTTTAAGTCTGGAACATTTTTGTTGTAGAACAGACTGCACGGCTTGATACCGGGTTCATAGGTTACGTGGCGGCCAAGTTATCCGTATACGGTTGGAGATATGTAAAAACTAAAATTCTCCATGGATCTTTCAGTTTTATTTCGAAAATGCGATAGAGGCTCCTTTATCTAAATGTATAAGGTGACATTGTACTTGAAGATAACGTGTATGGTGATTTCATATGGACATCATAATCAGTTGTTGTGAAATATTACGTAAAGTGGTGCAATTCGTCAGGCTTATGTAATTAGGCATATCAATGAATGAAATGAGTACTCAATAACTAAGTAGGTACTAAGTAAATAAGGACCATAGACTTTATTCTACGTCTCTTTCTAAATTTGGTATTTGTTTGTCCTGATAAATATCAAGACAGGCTATTTCTTGTATGAACTCTGGGCAATGTATCTAGACTAAAACTAAGTGATAAAACTATCTATACTAATATTATATGAGCGAAAATAACTCTGTCTGTCTGTATATCTGTGTGTTAGTTACCTTTTCATGACTAAGGACAGCTGAACCGATCGTTATGAAATTTGCTACAGAGATAGCTGAGGATCTAGAAACGGGCTTTCATTATCATCACCGTTTTCAATTAGTACGCGAGTAAAACCACGGGGCATATCTAGTCTTGTATATTATGTGATTTCCTGTGGAATTGCACACTGTTTTAGCTACCAGTATCTACATCAGAATGTACTTGTGAATGAAAGACAATTTTTTTCACTCACTAACGCTGTATCAGATATTTCTTTTGTGTGTTTGTTAAAACATCTGTGAATGTATTGAGAAATATGAATGTGGTAATACAAAATCTTAAGATGGTACGATTACCATAAAAAAGTATTTTTTTTCAATTCTGTTCGAAAAGAGTATAGTTTTATTGTTGTTAGGCTTTAATATCAGTTTTCATTGGCTGCAAATCACATATTTGTTGAAGAAAAAAGTTGAGATTAATGTACATGTAAGTCCATTTGTTTTGCTTTTGTTTTACCTATTTGTTATATTTTATTGTTGCACTGTACTCTGTGTGTGCCAAATAAATGTTTCTTTCTTTTTCTTTCATTATTACTATGTAATTTGTGTTTTAGCTATGGTAGAATAAAGATTTTATATATCTACAATGGGGGCAATACTCAAAGCACCCCTAAAATAACTAAAATTCCTAACTTGACTAAGGGCAAATTTTTCAATCCCCAGATAAAACCTATTTGTCAAATAAAATTTTGCTTTCTTTCCATTAAGTCATAAGAAAGAAAAGGACAGAGCTAAAATTTATCTGACAGATATTTTTATCTGAGGATCGAAATATTAACCCTAAATTTAAAAATAGAATGAAAATTCTATGAGAATTTCTTTCTTCATTTGAATTTAGTTATTAAAAAAAAAAAAATTGTGATTCCTTGAGAATTGCTCCTTAGTATGTTTGTCATTCACTGTAACGCATCGTATAGATGCTGATGATACCGTCTTAAGAAATAGTTTTATTTATAGGGATTCGAGTTTTTCAAGATAATTGCATAGTATAGACTTCGATTATCTAAACGTTTCTATAAAACTCTTCTATAATTATTTTTCTGTAATTGTTTTTCTATAAAAAAAGAAACAAACGATCTTTTGATGCTTCAATAAAATAGCTGAATATTAAATTTGTTCAGTGATAAGTACCTATATTTAAATTAGACCCGTATTAGGTAAGAAAAAGTAAAAGTTGTACTTCCATACATTAATTTGAATTGTTTTTGTATAATACTTAACGTATGCCGTTATAAAGGGATTAAAAAGTAAACTATATCAATAGGTCGCGTAACTCTCTGGCCATGAAATAAACGTTCGGAACTATTTTCTTAGCAAGTGATTAAGAATCTATATTCAAATAAAAACAAAATACCAGTCCTATTATGGAATAGGACTGGTATTTTGTTTTTATTTAAATATAGATTCTAAAACACCACTAAAACCGCTCTAATGGTAGAGCGATTTTAGTGGTGTGGGATTTTCGTGGTTTAGCTTACGTTATATGCTTGAATTGATGTTGAGTTTACTTTATTCTCTTCAAAATGATGGTATACTTTCTCTAAAGTATGCGCAAATCCGGTGAAAAATGTAGTTAAATGAGCATGTTTTAGAACAATAAATTCTTGTTAAAACATATTTATTGTCACAGAAGGTTATTTATTTACTTGTTAAATTCATTTTACAGCTATCATTACAGGACTACCTAATACAATAGCTATAAAAGAGTACATTTTTTTTAATGGTAGATATGTCATTATTATTACAAAATATGTAGCTTAGTAAATATGACACTGGGAAAGTAAAGAGATTCTAAAGACACTACGCACATCAAAATCTGCCAAGCAGTCTAGGCTGTAGGAGGTTATATACAAACATACATAGATATTACCCACACATTGAGACTTACATACGCCTAGTAAACTTCTCCTTATTTATATACCTTCCTTGAGACAGCAATATCTTTTTATCTCTCTCTCTAAGAAAAGGGCACGCTCTAAGCGTCAGTTTAGTGGCCATGGTAAGATCGAATGGGGTCAAACGGTGACATGGCACATTGTGTCGACAAATTGATTCCTCTCCCTGCGCGGCCATCGCTCACTCTCTGCACTCCCAGTTTGAAGGAGATTCCTTTGGGAGGAGAGTCATCTCAGACGAATCTCACGTGAAACGATACAGAAAATGTTGTTTTAGATATCCTTGCGAAATAGGGTACGAAGTTCTTTTTATGGCGATTTTCAAGTATGTATAGTCTTTTTTAATAAAACTACTGGCCATTAACGTCTGATTTGGAATTACTAACTATATTTTAACTGTGTTTTAGGATGTCAGCTATGATTCTCTTAGTAAAACTTACAGAAATGACATAACTTAAAACCAAGCTCCAAAATGGATAGAAGACAGATAAAAGTAAATTTACGATGCTAATATTGGTTAATTATTACATTTATTTTAAAATTGGTAAAGCTCTGATGACGTCATAAAACAACGATGAAAACGGTGATGATAATGATGAAAAGTAGCCTATATCTGTCTCCAGGTTTTACGAAATCAAGCAACTTCTCGGGATATGCGATATAAAAAAATTACATTCCTCGCTGAATAAGCCGAATCTCTTTCTTTTTGGAAGTCGGTTAAAAGTAACCTTAGATTGTCGCGAATTTATTGTGATCACTTACAGTAGCTATCTTTGGAATTTGAATTTCCCGCCGCATGTCTGGCGTTTGGAAATATATGTGAAGTCAGAAACAATTACATTTGAACATTACAGCATTGCCATTCAACGTGGCAATGCGGCCAGCATGCTGGGTACGCTGCCAACTGGTAGTGGGTTTGAGCATTTGGATTATCTTTAGACCTTTATCGGTCTGGGGTGATCGATGTGCTTTTTGTGTTGTAGTTTAGTTAGTTGAGTCTGTATATTGTTGTGTTGTAGTTAATAAAGGCGCTTGCCATTATAAAAAAAATTACATTTATTATGAATAACAGATATGAAGTTGGCTTGCGGAGTGGCTAGTGTTGATGTCAGTGCTTTTCTTGTATGAGTGTATAGAAGCTTTTGTGTGCGTCAAATTCGTACTTTGTATGTTCATGTACAAACAAAACAATATTTATTGCAAGTAACTGTTAAATTACGTCTAAAATATTAGGTAAATATTATAACAAAATCTATGTATAGGTACATATATAAGTATGTACTTACCAAAGAAATTTCAATTTCTTTTGTAGAAATATCACACAAGTCCTAAATCGGAACGCGCACTCAAGCTATTCTTGCAATGGAACTGATTTTATTTCACCACAGTAAGTAACTGATAATAGCCATAGTAGACTTAATGTTTGTGTTCGATAAAGGTCAGAGAGCAGGCCAATATTGTACTGGCAAGCAAGTCATTTAATAATTACCTATTATTTAGGGAGTATAGATGAGAACGCAATTTTCTGAGTGGGTTAGTTTGCTGGTACCAATTTTTATAGATCTAATACCTTTAAACGAGCAATTCTTGTATATATGTATATACATATATAATCTGAATCTCGGAAACGGCTCCAACGATTTTAATGAAATTTGTATTGTAGATAGATTAGAAGACGATAAATCGATCTTGCTAGGTTTCATTTTTAGTGAATCCGGGCTTGCTCGTATTTTCAGTCATAAAAATCCGAGTGGAGCTCAGTCGCCCAGGTACTTAGAACATTTCATATGAACATTTAAGTAGAGGCATCGGCATTCCATCGTCAAAGAGTTGGATGTCATAATTATGTATGCAGAATTTCAGATCGATCAGAAACCGGGACATTAAAGTTTTACTTGCAAGATTTGATTACAGACTTTTTACTAGCTTTTACTTAGTTTTACCGGGAAAGAAATGCAGCAACTCTGTGTACTTTAAAGAGTATCTGAATTCAAAAAATGCAAAATATGTGAATGACTTGGTATAACAAGACTGGCGTGTATGTACGTACGTACCTACCACTGAAACTCGATATTGTGAGAATATGTGGACACAGTAAAATTATATAACAAAAATAAAACTATTTTTGTTGTACATTTATATCTTAGTTATTTATAAGTGGTAAACGTTTGTAATAAAATAATTATTTTAACGTGTTAAGGTGAAGTTTTCTTGAGAACCCGTCGTGTGTCTGCCATCGCATCAGCAACTGCGTCTGCTATTTCGATTTTACAATTCATTCCCATTAGGCCGATACGCAGCGTTTTGCCCCACGTCGGACCCATGCCAGGGTAGATAAATATGTTGTGGCTGTGGAAAACATCAAAATAAGTAAGATATATATTAAATATGATATATAAATAAATATTGGTGTACATTTCATACAACACCATCTTACCCAAACTAAGCAAAGTTTGTACTATGGAAACTAGATGGTTGATAGAATACATAATATATACTTTTTTATTGATGAAATGGCCAGCCTGAAGGTCACTTCCCTGTCTCAGTTAGGCAACAATAATAATAATAATTTAAATATTGTTAGCATCTGATTCGACAGAGCAGTTCTAGAGCATAGCCATACAGAGAAAGAGGTAGACCCTCAAGAGTCTATGATGATTGTTGACATGCGCGGCAATACACTTACACGTGTCTCTTGTACCTAGACTAGACCAAGACGGTCTGAGTACAAAGTCTAGGTATTGCGAATTCATCATCATCATCATCATTTCAGCCCTTTTCGCCTCTTTTTTATCACACCATTATTTCCGGTCCTGCTCTGATCTCATCCAGCTCTTGCCCTCTGACTTGACGATATCGTCTCTCCATCTGGCTGGTGGTCTGCCTACTGGTCTAGTCGCGAATTACAAGGCCATTATTGTCTACGCTAGACTACCTTGTAATGCGCGATATTTAGTAATAGATAATATAATTCCATGTTTATAGAAGATAGATCTACGATTGACCACCAGCTCGCCTGATGTTAAGCGACGGTGTGGCCGAGGATGGAGCTCGTCGATCTAGAAGATATCTATTCACTCTAGCCTTGAAAATTCCAATATTGTAGGTCTCAGGAAACAGAGATGGCGGCAACGAATTCCATTCTTGTGCAGTACGCAACAGGAATGTGGATCGATATCGCTGAGTAATTAGTAAGACTATTTTGATTTATTTGGATTAAAATCTTGATACTTTACAGAATAGTTCACACTCATTGATGGTGTATGGAGAGAAGAACAAAGGAGAGATTTGTTTATTTATTTATTTATCATATGTTTATATACTGAAAGCACTTCTTGTACTGTTTATTATATTTAAAAAAATTGTCTATAAATATTATGTTTTAGACCTTACGAAGAAATATAGTTTAGTATTCCTTTATCAAACATAACTCAAAATCTCAGTATTTTTTTTTGTTACAGCTAATGTTTTAGCTCAGAATAATTAATTCCGCTTCTATCTAACATTGTTATTATATATCCTTTATGTTATGAAATGTAGATATGTACATTTTCATTGTTTAAGATTCTTGCGTTCATCGCACTTCCGGATCTGATACAAAGTAACGCTTAAATTTAGTATTCGCTTCGATTTTGCTTTCATAATATTAGTAAATGTCTGTTTGTTACCTTTCCACGTTTAAACGAGTTTTTTTTTTTTTTTATCAGCCCTGTTTGTACAAACTGTCCCACTGCTGGGAACGGGCCATCTTCTCATTGTGAGAAGGGTTAGGCCATAGTCTGCCACGCTGGCCAAGTGCGGGTTGGCAGACTAAGTTTAAACGAGTAAACGATAGTTATGAAATTTTGTACAGACATAGCTGAGAAATGGGAGACGGACATATCTACATTTCATCATCACCGTTTAACATCACTACGTGGGTGGAGCGAGGTGTAAAGTAAGTATTACATAAAATTAAACACAAAATATGGGCTAAACGTACCAGCTGTTTTACAAAATATTTAGGTTTGTTACCTTTGTAGATATTATTGTATAATAAATGTGTATAAAAAATTGATTTCACACAAGCCGTTGTTGAGGCTAAAACAACTAAAAGTATTGAAAATATGTATTGTTATATCTACTTGTATTTTGTTGTACAGTTACACTTGGCATAAATTATTCTTTTATGTTAAACCAAGTTAGACCCAAAGGCTGTTGGTTGTCCTCATCTCCGTGTCCACCACTTTCAAAAATTTGTGCTCATGTCCACCAGTGGGGGATAATGCCACAACTTTCTACTATAAGCCATTCCCATTGTCTGCCATTGGTGGACAGTGATACATTCAGTCACAAGGTCCAGTGAGCCAAAAGGTCCAGTGGGCAAAAATGACACCACTGGTAGACACGGAAGTGGGGGACAACGGAAATCTAGCGGGGTAGCTTTTGTAGTAAGTAATTAATTCTGGCCTTGTGGCTCAGTTGGTAGTATCTCTGCCTGCTGAACCGTAGGTCGTGGGTTCGATCCCCACCCAGGGCAAACATTTGTGTGATGAGCATGGATGTTTGTTAGAACAAACATCCATGCTCATCACAGAGCAGATATAGATATCTGGGTGTTTCTATATCGTTGTAGCTCGCAAACGGATGGAACGCTTTTGATCTAGTTTATTTTTGTTTGAATGATTTGATCGATGATTGATAGAATGTTTCATCAAAATTGGTTCAGCTTTTTTATATCAGGGGTTTTAAGTATTACTTTTAGCTTAGTATTAACAACTTAGTATAGTACAATAGCCTTGTAGAAATATAATGATAATAAATAAATAAATATTATTGGACATTTCACACAACACTATCTTGCCCAAACTAAGCAAAGCTTGTACTATGGAAACTAGATGGTTGTTAGAATACATTTATACTTTTTTTGTTGTTTGATGTTTGGTATGTTAGCTGTACAGTTATTTGTTTCACTTACTTAGCTTTCATGGTTTCTGTAAACTCAACATATTCATATCCTTCCGGCAACTTTACGGTTGTGACTGTCGCTAGACGCTCCTTGGGATTCGGCACCAAAAATTCAAAAGAATATTCTTGAAGACGCTTGTGAAAGTGTGCGGTGATGGTCTCTTGTCGCTCCCAGATCTTGGGCAACGTTTGCTTGCATACTTCCTGGAGGCAAGCGCGTAGAGCCCAGAGTAAAGGTGCGCTCAAAGTATGGTGATAACTATAAAAATAAACACAATAGAAAACATATTTTGTGTACCGCCAAAACATAGTACTTATACGTTTATGGGTCTTTCGGAATGGATATAATCTGGATGTCTTCAAATCTTGCCTGAATAGGTTCCTTTTAGGCTCCATCATAGATTGCATCAATCACTTAACATCAAGGGCCAGCCTATTTTTAGTAAAAAAAAAACAACAGCAAAATACCTACCCACTGCATATAGCATATAAGAGCAATTTTCTTTGTGTAACTTACGCTTGATATGATTTTAAGTGTAAGAAGAAAGTATGCTCAAAATCGCTATAAAATGTATTTACATGAGCTTTTTTTAGGATATTTTTTTTTTGTTAGGAAAAAGTTCGTTGAAGGTTATAAAAAACTGTGTAATTTAATTTTTTTTGACAATCGCATGTTTATCAAGAAGTATAATAATAAAAATAGTCTATGACACTTGGGAAATAAGATGTATTTAACGATACCTTGCATAAGCCATCTAGGTTGTAGGAATTAGTACAGATACAAAAATGAATAATAATAATAATATGCTTTTCAGATGTGCGTACACAAATGTGCGCCTGCACATCTGAAAAGCATATCTAACTTTGAGTCGGGTTGTAGTTTATAACACTATAATTAAGCACATCTGTGATTATTCCAATTTAAAGAGATAGACGGATGAATAGAGAGCAGATTGTCAGAAAATATGGTAAGTACGTTATTCCTCTAAAGTTTGTCTTTGGACCCTAACTTGCTAAGAATTATACTTACGCTCTTGTGTTTCCGTAACAGTTCCATTGTAGTGCAAGCAATTTGATGTCGAAATAAAATGGCGGCTGGTGTTTCCTTGTGTTTATTTTTTCCCTAAAAACAAAAGAAGAACAGGAATTAAGTACTCATGAAATTAACTTGTTTAAGTTAAGTACAATTGTTATTTATAATACATACATAAGGCCTCATTCCACAATAATCACAAAATTTAACTCTATTAGTATTTTCTGGTGGAAACGTATGTAAGCACGTAGTAAGTAGGTACATTCTTGTACCTACTGCTTCTGCTTCTGCTAGATTACTAGTTATTTTGCTTCGTGGTTTCTCGGGGCCAATGGAAGACGAACGATGGTCGTCCGCAGAATCACTAATGCAGGATAGATAGATAGATAGATTATTTATTTACATACAACATGAGAAAGTAGGAAGCTATGCTCTTACGTTCTTTAATGCTAATCCAGATGTTTGGCGTGGTGTTTATTGGCAAACCCTTCCAAATTAATAAACACAAACTCTTAGGTTCCAGTCGCCGTATTATTTGCCTGGTTAAGGCAAAAGGGGATAAAAGAATCGGGCAAACAAGACTCAACCTCAGATTATGACCAAGGTTGACATAAAAGTACTAGCTAGATAGTATAAATCTTTGTTACTTGTCGGTTCAGTCTGGGTGCTAAGTTACCTCATAAGTAAGAAGCTAGTGAACGTGTAGTCTTTGCTAACTAGAAAATGTATTGAATCAGGCGTTACTTTGCGGAAATTCATGTTAAAAAACTTATATATCTAGTGTGTTTCCGCGTCGAGATCTTCTAGATGGTACTCTTGCCTACTTCGAAGTCTTCAAGCTGTTACTCTTCTAGGTCGGTGTCTTCTAGCTGATATCCTTGACCACTTCGATGCCACATCAAATGACATCGAAGCCGTCAAGAGTACCAACTAGAAGACACCGACGTAGTAGAGTATCAGCTTGAAGACTTCAAAATAGGCAAAAATACCACCTAGAAGACCTCGAAGCGGAAACACACTAGATATATAAGTTAGATTCAAGTTTTTTTGCTACTTTAGGTAAAAATATAATAATATGTCAAAATATCAACTACGTTTCTATTACCTGTGCAATCACTTAGCTGTCAACTAGAATCAACTGGCTGTCAACTATACATATAATTAGATACAGGTCAACACAACTTCGAAGTCCCGTCGATGAAATTTGTACACCTGATTACTTCCAAACTGAGGCGGAAATTTCTAGAAACAAGCGCGAATGAAGCATAAGCATATGAAAATTAACAATAGCTATTGGTACACATCGATGTAACTTCGAAGTTGTGTGATACTCACTCAGCTAGTGAACTGAATGCAACTGGTGAAATCCCGGCTGGACCACTAAGCGCCTTCAGGGTTGAGGAATAGACACCATCCACTCCCCATTCGTCCATTAAGAAAGGTACGCTTCCAAGAGATATTACGGTGTCCACTAGTAGCAGGGCACCATATCTGGGAAAGATGTTTGTGAATACTATAACAATGAAAACAGTGCTAATCTAAATAATAATAACAAACTCTCAAGCTATTGTAAAGAAACTATTGTGTCCAAAATGTTCACTTTGCCAATTTGAATAGCAATACTAATTGTAATTTAATTTTTAGGGTTCCGTACCTCAATAGGAAAAAACGGAACCCTTATAGGATCACTTTGTTGTCCGTCTGTTCGTCTGTCCGTCCGTCCGGGTGTCAAGATCTTTATCTCGGGAACGCATGAAGGTATCGAGTTGAAATTAAAACCATATACGCAGATCCATAGTATCTTGCTGCGGAAAGAAAAATATAATTTCTCAGTTTTCGTTAATAAAAGTTACAGCCGAATATGTCTTAAAAAACGCACATTTCGACACTCACAGAGGAATCAAAATCTATGGGGTACTTCCCGTTCACCTAGAACTCTGAAATTTGGCAAGAATCATTGTGTTAGAAGTACACATATAGGAAATAATCCGAAAACCGGACATTTTTAATTTAATCACAAAAAAATAGTGTCGTTATGCAAGGAATGAGGGTCGAAATTTTAAAGTGAACTAACCGTATCATGTGGGGTATCATATAAAAGAGTTTAATTAGCATTAGTTAAAACAAGTTTTTAAATATTTTACGATGTATAGTTTTCGGTATAAGTAGGAAAAAAATTAATATGATTTCCCCCTTTTATTTATTAGTTTGTACGGAACCCTCGGTGGGCGAGTCTGACTCGCACTTGTCCGATTTTTTTTGTTTCCATTTTGAGTCTGTACCGTCCCACTGCTGAACAAAGGTCTCCACATCCCCTTTCCACTTTTCACGTTCGGTTGGATTTTGTTAGTCTTTGAAAAAAGTTCGTCCCGTCATCTCTAACAGGGCTCGCTGGATGATATTTCGACTAGCCCAAAAGTCATAACGATATGCAGTAACTTGCCCAGTTCCACTTTAGTTCAGCAAGCGGCATTGGTTTTGGCGTATGTACCTGCTTCTAATATAGTTTCAATGTTTGATTCCTACGATGCTTTATGCTCTATGATTTTTTGACATGTTCCAAGAATGGATTTTTAATATTCGGTATTAAACTTGAGCACTACTGTAATAAATCTGAGCTCGTGAGTAAGAATGGGATAAAGGCTTAATTTGAATATAACTCTTTATTTGTAGTTTTTGTTATGAGAAAATGTAATGAAAGATTTTCAAGTTGTTATACATACTTGTGGCATAGTTTCCCAAGTTCTTGTAGATTTTGGAGGGTGCCAGTGGAAGAGTCGCCATGAGTGATAAATAAGGCTTGAGGACGAGCATTTTTCAGCTCATTTTCTAGCTGTTGTAGGGAAAAAGTTGTGTAGATGGAACTTTTAGTGATAGCTGTTTTAATTCCTGAAAATAGAAATAGCCAGTGATAAAAAAATATTCTTGTGTTATATTTAATATGCTTTTTTAAGCTGCGTGATATTTTCTCTTCTACATACAAGAGAAATCCGAGGAACATAAAGGAATTCATTGGGAAAACCACGACTGTCACGACCAGGAAACAACTTTGGTTCGATATCCCGGAATTTTATTCTCTATCTGTAGGAATACTCATTGTTAAGAGTAAAAATTCGAGAATACCAATTCCATTTTCTTTTATAAAAATCTATTAATAAATATTTTGTGGTCATATTAATACACGGGTCAAAATTAATTATTAACAGCCGTGCTAATTAGTATGACGTTATTGGTATGTTTTATTTTTTAATAGGAAACTAAAAGGACCATGAACCTCTCGCATAAATACATTTACTCATTAGTTTCTTTATTTACAATTCCAGTCCTGATTAATATTAATAATAATAAACTATAAAACTTTCTAAGGTATAAACTTTTTTCTCCATGTCAGTTACAAATAACTTACCATGCCGTTTGCTAATCTCCAGCGCCCGTTCATCCCACATTCCTCTGGAAGCGATCAGCAGGGTCTCTCCAGGCTGCACAAGGTTGGTGATGACAGCTTCCATGCCGGCGTGGCCTGACCCGCTCATGGCCAAGACTAGTTTGCTTTGCGTTTGGAACAAGTATTGGATACCAGCACGTATGTCATCCAGAACCTGTTGTGAAATGCTTAAAAGTTATAGTTCACTCAGATATTGACGACTTGACGGATTGTTGCCTAGCTTAACTGTATTCTTTTCTTTACTTCATAATTAGTCTAGTAAAAATAAGATTTGTGACAACATAGAAGACACCTAAGTATATTGTTATTTAAATGAATGTACTGGTGTTTTGAAATACATTTGACACAATTTCATAGTGATATTATAAAAGCTAATTTTGTTACCTTTACACGCTCAAACTGAACCTGGCTGAAGGCTGAACCGACCGTGAACATTAGTATAGAGATAGATTTGGACCTGTAGACGGACATAAGCTACTTATCATCATCATAATCATCACCGTTTTTCATGACTACGCGAGTGAAACCGAGGAACGCAGCTAGTCTATAAATCGGGGATTATTGTTGATTTATGATTATTAGTTATTTTCCTATCATAATTTCAAAGAAACCTCCCAATTGCAAATAATGCGATCTGCTCCATACAAACGGATTTATTTTTACTAGACTAAATTGCTTGTTCCTAGTGCGAGCGTTTGCCCAAGGTACACGTACTTTTTAATAATTTCAAGTGCAAAACCATCTATGACAATTGATCAATAACTCCATGCACGACCGAGCATGTGCTTTGTACAATATGAGTGTAAAATGTGCATAATCATATTCATCTTATAAATTATTACCTTTGACCCGAGATTACACTAGCGGAGTAGTAAAAACTGTGGTAATGTTTTTAATAAAATTTAGCTTACATCCATTTCCAGGTTCTCAGGTTCTCTCTTATTATTTTTGTATTTATGTAATTCCAATACTGAGATTCAAATTTCAGCTTTCTAGGTGTTCAGGAAGGACTTCAGTTCATTGAAAAAAAACGATGCATTTTAGCTATTCATAAAATCTATAGTAAAAACTCAAGACAAATCGAAGACGTAGCATACCAACATACACTACACAAGTAGTGTATGTTATATGCTACGTCTTATCCTAATTTACTTATATTAATAATTATTGTAAATTAGTGCTTAAAGTCGTCTCAACTGTGGTACGCTTAAGTGGCCGCGGGGGGAAGGCACTAGAACTGCGGCGCGCCCATTATTGTTTTTTTTTTTATTTATTTTTTTATAGATGATAGATCTACACCATGACCACCAACTCGCCTGATGTTAAGCGACGGTGTGGCCAAGGATAGAGCTCGTCGATCTAGAAGATATCTATTCACTCTAGCCTTGAACATTCCAAGATTGTAGGTCTCAGGAAACAGAGATGGCGGCAACGAATTCCATTCTTGTGCAGTACGCAACAGGAATGTGGATCGATATCGCTGAGTACGGATTTTTGGCATTTCAACGAGAAATGGGTGGTAATTCGCCGACTTTCTGCTAGTCCTGTAGTTGAAATGGGGAGGGTGGAATTAGGTCGTGAAGCTCTTGCGCACATTCCCCGAAATGAATCCTGTAGAAAATAGACAGACATGCTACTTTACGGCGGTGCTCGAGACTAAGTAGCTTCTTGGTAGCTAGTTTATCGTCACCGATTAATCTCACAGCTCGCCGGTCCACTGATTCTAAAGCTTCCAGCTGATACTTGGCTGATCCATCAAAAAGGTGGCAGCAGTACTCCATACACGGACACATCGGACCTGTGCTTGATACAGATGAAGCAGTTGTCCCGGTGAGAAGTATCGCCTAACCTTATTAATGATGCCAAGCTTTTTACTAGCCAGCTTAGACTTAGATTCAAGGTAGCCCTTAAAGTTCATTGTTGGAGTTAACGTGAGTCCCAGCAGTTCAAGATGGTCTGCCAATGATATGGGTACGTTTCGGAAAGTAGGAGACAAAAGAAACTCACTCTTTTTGGCGGAGAAAAGGCAGGCTTGAGTCTTGTTGGCGTTGAATTTGACGAGATTTTCTTCACCTCAGTCGGACACAGCATCTAGAGCTTTATTCATATGCACAACCATATCTTCTCTCAACGCCTCGATTTCCGCCTTTTTGGCTCTTGGACCAGAAGTGTATCTTTCCACAACTGTGCTGTCATCTGCATACCCTAAGATACCAGGTTTCAGCAGGTCATTAATATGCAGCAGGAAGAGAGTAGCGGAGAGTAAAGACCCTTGAGGTACGCCAGCGTCTATTGCCATTTGATCGGACTAGCACCCGTCAACAACCACTCTAATCGATCGTTCTCTCAAGAAGTCTTTAATCCAAGAGCAGAAGGAGGCAGATAGTCCATAAGATGGAAGCTTGTTAAGGAGACTCATGCCAAACCCTATCAAAAGCCTTCGAAATGTCGAGAGACACAGCCAAGGCCTCACCATTGTTCTCGATGGCCTCGCTCAGAATGTGTGTGGCATACACGAGAAGATCCCCAGTCGACCGATTTCGGCGAAATCCGTACTGTCGGTCACTGAGGAGGTTATTGTCTTCAAGGTATGCCATGAGCTTCCTATTCAGTACACGCTCCATGACTGTACATAAAATGGACGTAACCGAAATACTGTACGGTAAGTGTACGGTCCCAACCGTACAGGGCATACTCCTCGGGTGCAACCATCACAGCTTAACTTAACTTTGTATAACTTTATATTTAACTTAACTGACTCTAGCCCTCACTTTCTGCGGCTGGAGCATGTACGGTCATACAAAATAAAAAGTCGGTAATACAAAATAAAAAAAAGTCACGCACACATACAAACAGTTTCATACCACAGTCTCCCCCAGCAATCACGCTTTCCTCGTCTGAAAGAGCCCATAATGCTAGGTAGGTACTTTACTTACATTGTAAAATTCATCACATCTAGGAGAAATGAGCGGTTTGCTATAAGCTGCATTTACAGAAGGCCACACGTCGCACGGACCTGGGCCACAAAAGATCGGCTTCTTGAATTCCCTATCTACGATGGTCGGTACTGGCACGGTTATTTTGTCTGAGTACATCTTGCTTTTCTTCAATTCTGAAAAGAACCATAGTATAATATTGCTTATTATGCTAGCCTTGTATGCTTTATCATGGTTTGTTTTTTTTTGTTGATCAAATTTTTGGTAAGTATTTACTTACCAAAAATTTGATCAACAAAAAAAAAAAACAATTATAATAATTTTATTACAGACTTGTATTACCTGCGTCCAGCATGATAATGAATTATTTTAAAATCTATTATAAATTTATTAATTAATTAATATAATTAATAAAATGATTGACTACTTTTACATCCAATCCTTATGAATTTAATTCCTTATTAAATTATTTTAATATTAAGATGTTTAGGAATGGTGTATGTATTAGTTAAGAAGTAGGTATAAATATTAAAACTCAAAAACTCCCGGCAAATAACTGCTAACGGCTGAACCGATTTGGATGAAATATAGCTAAGAAAAAAAAAACCAGATAAAATCCTCTTCCAATAAAAAAAATAGATCAAAACCGGTCGATCCTTTTGAGAGCTACGATGCCAAAGACACACATATATATATACAGATACACACGTCAAACTTTTAACATCTCTCTTTTTGGGTCGGGGGTTGAAAATAAGAGTGTATACACATTGTATATAAGTACATACATAGTTATACAGTACAACAAACATTTTTTAAACTGAACTTTAATGATCATGTACAAAAAGTCACCGTCACTGGACGCTCGGCAGATGTGGAACAAAAGGTAATATTGTTAGAAATACAAAATGTAAATGCGGTAAACGCGTCAATTATACTCTATTTGGATAGATAGGCATAGAAAGTATGTATAAGTTTATAAACGCTGAATAAGCGCATGTTTTTTTCCGTTTTCGCGCGTGCGAGTTCCCATCTAACAGAAAGTGACAAGTCCTTATTCAGTGAATGAGATTTTAACATGCGTTTATAAGTAAGATGGATTATAAGTATTGAGTTGTATATATGCGCACCCACATACAAGATAGTCAATAACACTATCGAGACAGTACGAAAAAGCGTCAAGCATGCCACTTCTCGTCGCGGCATACTACCTACGTGTTTTTATTTCCAAGTCAAGCAAAAGTTATTTGACATCAAAACTGTTTCGCTAAATTTACTCATTGGCGTTAGTTAGTGGAACAGAACATTCACCAAAACACAATAGATCAGTTGAGGAACTTGTTTAAAAGTCACGAATTATCTCAGAGTATAGAATAAAGCAGACGGAACAACTGAGAAACACGTCAAAAGCAAACCTAATCACTTGTTTTGGTGTAAGGTAAAACATAAAAATAAATAAATTTAAGTCCTTAGTGACAATTACAACAGAAATAGCAATAAATAGGTAGCTACTTACAGCAAATTACGTCGGCAAACCAATCCGTTTCACGACGTCCAACCGAAAATTGATAAGAGATCGTGCTAGCAGATGTTTTTGTACGGTTTGGTAGGTGACGTCCAAATTACAAAACAAGTGTTTATATTAAAGAAAAAACCGGACTAGTGCTAGTCAGACTCGCCTACCGAGGGTTCCGTACATACTAGTAAATAAAAGGGGGATTTTTTATTTTTTTATTTTCCTTCTTATACCGAAAAATATACATCGTAAACATATTTAAAACCCTGTTTTAACTAATGCTAATTAAGCTCTTTCATATGATACCCCACATGATACGGTTAATTCACTTCGACTTACGATTTCGACCCTCATTCCTTGCACGACACATTTTTTTTTGTGATTAAAGTAAAAATGTCCGGTTTTCGGATTTTTTCCTATATGTGTACTTTAACACAATGCTTCTTGCCAAATTTCAGAGTTCTAGGTCAACTAGTGTCGAAATGTGCGTTTTGTACGACATATTCGACTGTAACTTTTTTTTACGAAAACTGAGAAATTTTATTTTTCTTTCTGCAGTAAGATACTATGGATCTGCGTATATGGTTTTTATTTCAACTCGATACCTTCACGGGTTCCCGAGATAAAGGTCTTGACACCCGGACGGACGGACAGACGTACAGACGGACAGACAGACGGACAGACTGGTTAGCTCTTCTCTACCATGATTCATGGGTCTCTTTTCTACCATGATTGGTAAAAATACTTATGTATTACCACCACATTAATTAAAAAAATCCTGAAATGGAAAGTTGTCTCGTTTTCCCGATAAAACATTTTCGATTGTCTCATGTTATCTTATATTATGTTAGGCTATATTCTGTTTTGTATACTTAAATAAATAAATTAAATTAAATTAAATTAAAAAAAAAACCATAATTCTCCAAAAGTTTTTATCTTAAGCGCAGCAGTATTTTCCCTTGGTTACATGCATTCCTTATCGAAATAAATAATTTTGTATTGTCAAAAAAAAAAAAAAAAGTGTACAATACTGTACATAGGCACTAAACTATTGTTGGGCAAATGTACCGAAGATAAGCTATTTCGGGAACTGTTACGTAATGACGACCGTACAAAACTATGTACAGATAAAACGACCACTCTGTGAGTTACTAACTGTGTCCAGTTTTGCCCGCGTAGTGATGAGAAATCATAACGAAATGTAGCTGTCGATCTTCAGGTTTTTAGTTATCTTTGTACAAAAACACATTTCATAAAAACACATTCCACATTTCAAAAGGATTGGGTCATCACTAATAGGTAACGAACACATTGTGAGACTGTACCTTTTGAGCATGTTACCACTCATGTTTAACGCAAATAAATTTACTTTTAATCTGACTTTAGATTTTGGCGACTAATAAAATATCATGCAGCCTATGACTAGCTGTGCCCCGCGGTGTCACCCACGTAGTGATGATGATGACAATAAAATATAGCCTATATCCTTCTCCATGCCCTAAAAGAAGCTTTGTGCTATATTTCATAACGATCATTGGAACTTCAGAGTTACTTTCGATTTTATAATAGGTAATTATTAATAATAGTTAGGGACTATAAAATCGAAAGTCTCTCTTTCTCTCTCTGTCTCTGTCTTTCTCTATTGCTTGGTTCTTTTGCTCTTATTTTTTTGACTTCACGAGCGAGTCTTGTTTCACAGTATTACGCGTTTCATTTCAGTGTCTTGGCAAAGACACTAATCCAGCTGTAATATGTATACTTCAAAATGTATCACAATATAAATATATCAAGCTTTTAACTCCCGTAAAGGATGCCAAAAGAGAAATTGCATCGCTGTAGAGCTAGTTGCGTTTAATCATATCATAAAGAAGCAACTAGTTCATAACGAACTGTGACCCTACGTAATTATAAGAGCAACGGCTTGATTAGAGCCACAACATAACTACTTGTTATCACAGATAAAGTCTCTGCTTGTTATATTATTAAACTAGTAGTTCTACGAATAGTAGACCTCGCGAGAGAGCTTATTTGAAGTTCACCTTGGGTCATCTGTACACATATTCCTACATAAAGTTGGCTTAGTACATCCACGTGCCCTTACTGTTACACGCAATCTCAAGTTGGTTGTCATATCTCGACAACCACTTGACCAATTCTGTTCATTTTTACCACTAGTTGTAATAATTTTATACTTTATCTACCTACCGACTATCATTAAAACCAGTTGGTAATTAGCACCGCAATAAACTTCCCCCCTTTTGTGGGAACCAAATAAAAAAATCAAAAATCGCTGACGACAAAAAAAAATAATCCATTGAACCTATATGCCAAGTTTCATCAAAATCGGTTCAAAATTACGCCCTGTACGCGAGTACGAACATACAATTCACAAACAAACTGACAGACGAAAGAAAATTTAGCTAGTTGATGCAGAGACGGTTCGCTCGCTCGGTCAACTAACTAATTAACTCTGTCTGTTTGTCATCTTATCACGACCTAACGGCTGAACCGATTCTTATAAAATTTGTTGCAGATATAGCTGAAAAGCCGAGTTGGCCTCATATTCTAGTTATAATTTCAATTCAATTCTCTATTTGTCCGTATCACAATTATTGTTAGAAAGAAACTATCTTCGTTAATGCTAGAACTGTTTATACTGAGACTGACGAACTATATTATTAGGTAATAAATATGTAATTCGCCATTTTGTTGGCGGCCATCTTGGATTTACAATAATACAGAATATACTAAATTGTATTGTCATCAGGACTAAAGGTGTATACCAAATTTCAGATCATTCCGTCAACTGCAAGGGGGTAAAATTTCAATTACTAAATTTCACCCAAATAAAGAGGTCAAGCTAAATAAAACAGTTTAAAAAACCGTTTAAAAATTACCACTACATTAGATGTAATGAAAGTAGACGTATAATTAATTGACAAATTATCAATAAAAATGTTTATCTATTTATTTGTTTATTCTGATGTGCAACTGCAACCCTACATTGCGCGTGCCCGACACCTTTGTTTTCTCAGACTTTTTTGTTTTGAAAAACGTTCAAATCAAAGTTTGATAACAAGAAAAGACACTAAAGACAATAAGACAGGTTAAGTACCTAAATAGCTAGTATCAGTTTAAAAAAAAAAACTTATTCTAATATATTAATGCTTTAGTAATTTATTAATACTTAAAGTTATTAAGAGTTCCCACTGTATTGGCCACGTAACATGAATATGTATTATTTCATATTTCCTAATAAAAATTAGAATAAACAAAAATAAAATTAATAAATCGTGGCTTTTTAGATAAAGCCGTAATTTTGAAAATCACTGGTACGTGTTACGCGGTTAATGGTAAAAGCTAATGATATCGAACCACGTTCTTGATGCGTACCGCGCAGGAATGGAATTCTTGGCCGCCATCTCAGTTTTTTTTTTTTTTTTTATTTTTTTTTTATAGAAGATAGATCTACGATTGACCACCAACTCGCCTGATGTTAAGCGACGGTGGACACAGGAACGTGGATCGATATCGCTGAGTACGGATTTTTGGCATTTCAACGAGAAATGGGTGGTAATTCGCCGACTTTCTGCTAGTCCTGTAGTGAAATGGGGAGGGTGGAATTAGGTCGTGAAGCTCTTGCGCACATTCCCCGAAATGAATCCTGTAGAAAATAGACAGACATGCTACTTTACGGCGGTGCTCGAGACTAAGTAGCTTCTTGGCAGCTAGTTTATTATCACCGATTAACCTCACAGCTCGCCGGTCCACTGATTCTAAAGCTTCCAGCTGATACTTGGCTGATCCATCAAAAAGGTGGCAGCAGTACTCCATACACGATCGGACCTGTGCTTGATATAGATGAAGCAGTTGTCCCGGTGAGAAGTATCGCCTAACCTTATTAATGATGCCAACATTTTTACTAGCCAGTTTAGCCTTAGATTCAAGGTAGCCCTTAAAGTTCATTGTTGGGGTTAACGTGAGTCCCAGCAGTTCAAGACGGTCTGCCAATGATATGGGTACGTTTCGGAGAGTAGGAGATAAAAGAAACTCACTCTTTTTGGCGGAGAAAAGGCAGGCTTGAGTCTTTGACGAGATTTTCGTCAAAATTTCGTCTTCTAGAGCTTTATTCATACGCACAACCATATCTTCTCTCAACGCCTCGATTTCCGCCTTTTTGGCTATTGGACCAGAAGTGTATCTTTCCACAACTGTGCTGTCATTTGCATACTCTAAGATACCAGGTTTCAGCAGGTCATTAATATGCAGCAGGAAGAGAGTAGCGGAGATTGACAGACCCTTGAGGTACGCCGGCGTTTATTGCCATTTGATCGGACGAGCACCCGTCTACAACCACTCGAATCGATCGTTCTCTCAAGAAGTCTTTAATCCAAGAGTTACAATCTTGGACTTTTCAAGGCTAGAGTGAACAGATATCTTCTAGATCGACGAGCTCCATCCTAGGCCACACCGTCGCTTAACATCAGGCGAGTTGGTGGTCAATCGTAGATTTATATTGCATAAAAAAAGCAACAACTCCCCGTAAAGTAAGAATTTGGTTCAATGCCATTTATTCCCAAATCTCAATCTATCGTTTTGAAGAATACTTAACCTGCTTCATACAATATGGCTATTTGTTCGAAAACATGTTTGTCAAAGCTTTCACCACGAAATTCAGTGGATTCGACTGGCTTAGTAACGTTTTAGTATTTGAAACTGAACAATCGTTTTTTTTAAACAGATGAATTGTGGTTAATTCTGAAGGTTTCACTAACCTTATTATATTTTTATTTTTATTAGACAAAATTATAATGACATATTTACATAAAACTATAAAAAACCTTAAAACTAATAGAGGATGAAAATATTATTTACAAATAAAAACATAACAAAAGTATATATATATATATAACTTCTCATAAAACAAATACGCCCTCCAATATTCCACCGTGCGGTAAGTAGGGTTCCCAGAACACTGGCAGCGTTTCCTTGTTGTATGGCTAAACTTAGCCTTTGAGCAAAATACGCGCCAGCTCTGGGATCCTGGGATGAATTGTTATTTGTATTTAATAATAAATAATCAAAATAGCATATCAAATGAGGTCGAATAAATTTAGCATGCTAAGTATAGCAAAATGTATACGCATGGTGCCGTAGATTTGCAAGTCCCACGCGTCTTAAATTAGTAATCTATTATGATATTTTGAACTATGATAATTGGATATTTTAATTACATAAATTTGTGTATACTTAAAGCATAACATGGTGATTCAGTGAACTTAAAGAAAATAACGTTTAATGGATTATCAAATCCATCACTGAATCCGTTATTATTTGTTTGCTATTCGAAGTGGAGTGCTGTGTTACTTATAAGTTTTGTTATGTTGTTCGTAGCAAATAATATGAATGCAATAATATACAGTGATTACATTTACGTTGCATCAGTGCTTGTTTGCCCTATTTACCTTATTATAAAAGTAAAAATCCTGCACCATGTTCATAACAAGGTACCAGCGACCCTAATGCAGTTAACAACTTCAACAAGTTCCAGTTAACAGCACGTGCTCGCGAGACTGTCTGATTAGAATAAGATTTATTTTATCCAGGGATGGTGGAGTTTGTAACGGGTGTTGTGACGTCATAACAGTGATATACTGTGAGATTAAAAAGAGTCGGCGCGTCACTTGGGAGCTGTTTGGGATAGGTTCGGATTTTTCAGATAGACGACGAAATAATATAGCCTTTTGCTATTACGGCTTTTTTTATCAGCCCTGTTTCTGCAAATTGTCCCACTGCTGGGCGCGGGCCATCTTCTCATTGTGAGAAGGGCTTACAAAATACTTACTTATTACGACTTACAAAATATTGAACAGCGTCATTTTTGGAGACGTAAACATTTTTTAAAGAGTGGTATTATCGTGGATGGGTATATATGGATACACTTGGATCCTTTCTGGGTTGACTACCATAAATATATTCACGATAGATTCACATTCTGGAAAGCGAAGCGTCCGACATCCAGCTCGTTGAATCGACGATATTGTAAAAATCGTGGGTTGAACCTGGATAAAATTGGCACAGGACAGAATCCTCTCTATCTCTCTGCTCTCACTCTCCTTTCTCTCTTTCCTCTCATATACCTATCATGAGAGACTGGTCAGGTCAAAAATAACGAGGAATTACTGATTTTGCTCAAGCGATTCGCTATGCCCGTATGTCTGTCCGTCCGTCCGTGCTAGATATGAAAAAATAATTCTAGTAGCACATATGATGATATTAAAACGAAAACTATCACGGCTAAGATACCTGGTTATCGTGTGATACACAGTTATTGACGAACCAACTAAAGTAATTGCATTTTTTAAATTCCATATATGCGAGTTTGTTTCTGTTTTGATGCTAAAAGCATATAATTATGTTATTATTATAATTTTTAACTAATTTTACTAGATATAAAGTATTTAATGTGGGAAATTCTTCTTAATTCTAAAGTAATTAAAATTCTTAAAATCATCAAATTCAATAAAGAAAGGAACGAAAATTGTGTGAGGATTTTTTATTTATTTAAAAAAAAATTGTTTAGTGGTGCCTGCAGAATTGCTACCATTATTATATAGCTTAAAGTATTTATCTATGAACAGATTGATTATTACATCTTAAAATTATACAGGTCAATTACTTATAACTAAAAATTTGTGTTAAAATAAACAGGCGGTCTTATCGCTAAAACATATCTTTAAATTATTATTAAATGTCAATTATTTTTTAATCTATTTTTTTTCCGACTACCTTCTTTTCAAATATGCAAATAAAATATATTTTATCTTTCGCCGCCCCTACGTCTGAATATCGGAAGAAAATCTTTTAAAACTACAATCACAGCACAAAAATCACTGAGTTTACTCCAGCAAAAACGAAAAGTATTCCTTCCCGTCGCCGAACTTAACGAGTGGCTCCTTAAGACTTCCGTACTTTCTGTAATTGGACTAAACTTTCACGATGTTAAGAGTGTTGTTGAGCATGCATTTTAAACTGATTTCTTAATTATCATACGAGTATGTTCGTTATCTCTCTTTTGTATAACACTACTTATAAATCAAAAAAATTATTTGCTTTTTAATATATAAAGTGATTTTGTGTCTACTTTGACGGCAAGCTATTAAGCACCGTAGTACTTATGTTTGGAATTTTTATTTGTAATACTGATGTATGAATTTTAAATTTGTAGTTTTACCAAAATTGTTTGTGCGTTCAACTACTCAGTGAATATTTGCTGAAAATAAATCCTAAAGGATTTATAAATACTCACTTCATACGACTCCATTTCAACATTAGACATTGGACAGTAAACATTATAAATTCTAAAATACAGAAAGTTCACGAAAAATAAATAGTTTTTAGAGTTCCATACCTTAAAAAGGTAAAAACGGGACCCTATTACTAAGACTCCGCTGTCTGTCTGCCCGTCAGTCCGTCTGTCACCATGATGTATCTCATGAACCTTGATAGTTAGACAGTTGAAATTTTCACAGATGATGTATTTCTGTTGCTGCTATAACAAAAAATACTAAAAAACAGAATAAAATAAATATTTAAAGGGGCTCCCATACAACAAACGTATTTTTTTGCGCTCGTTTTTGCTTGATATTGATAACGGCAAATGAATGATAACACTTAAAATATTCACAGAATATTGACTTATTCACTTTAAAAATGAATTGGCCGAAGGCTAAAGGACAACAGTGGTGACTCCCGTTCTGCTTCGTTCCTGGTGCAAAGGTTGGCTATTGCCATACAGCGTGGCAATGCTGCTTGTATTATGGGCACCTTTCCACCAGGGTCAATGCAGGATGGGTTTCAATTGACCAAATTTTAATTTTAAATTTAATAGGATCTGTTACTATGACTTATTTATTATTATGACTTTTATAATATACTTTAAAAATAAATAATTAAATTAAAATAAAATTAATATTTAAGGGGGGCTCCCATACAACAAACGTGTTTTTTTGCTAATTTTATAGATAATGGTACGGAACCCTTCGTGTGCGAGTCCGACTCGCACTTGCAATAAGAGATGAAAACGCGAAATTGTTAAAACTAGGGAAATACGTGCGCTTATTCAGGGTGTTATATTTTAGTCTTTGTCGTACACCCGTCTTTATATTTACAGGGGATAGAGAGTGTTTGCCCAACAAACTATTTCCTTGCTGGAAACGCTCCGGAAATTAAAACCAGAGAAAATTCTCCCGGGACATTAACTCGTTGAGAGAAAGGATTTAATTTAAAATTTGTTTCGTTGTATTTGTTCGTGGCAAGATGAATAAGCATCCTACTTTGCACTTAGAAGTTAAATCTCGTTTGCGAAATTAGAGTTAGATATACTTTGTGATTCCATTCATTCGTCTTTTGACTCATTTCATAACTTTATTTAAATACGATTGGTTGATTGTGAAACAATGGATTCAAGTTGACGTTTTACATAATAAACAAATATTACAAATTATATATCTATAGGTACGGGGTTGAAATTAAGCAACTTTTAATGGATTTATAATATATAATATTTTTCACAATTTTAAGCCCGACTTTTTGATTAGCCAAGAGGTTATTCAAACAAAACTTGAAAATAAGTGGCCAATGCCACGCGCATATAGTGGGGTTCCATAGTTACACACCATAATTTATATGAACTTAAAATAAGAAATACCGATCTGTAACTGAACCTTATGCGAAGCATTTCCTGTCGGCTGCTATCTTTTTTTGGTTTAGTAACGAGGGAAGGACGTGTTACGTTTTATCAAATGTGTCAATTGTATGACATAAAAATGACTGAATCAAAAAAAATATGGCGGCCGACGGGAAACGCTCCACATATGGTTCGGCTATGGAGCGGTCTTGAATAACTGAATTGGGCCCCAGTTTGTATTCCGACTTCTAATCCGGAAATATCTAACCCAAAGTTTTGTTAGGTTGCACAGAGATGGCGCATGAAGACATAAGGAGGTCACCGAACACTCTTTTGTAAACAATTTCCGTTAAAGAAGTTTTCCGATAAAAGTTTTTGTATGTATTTTACAGTTTAATTTAAAGAACTTTTTGATCTCATTTCGAGTCTCGACAGTTCCATTATCGAATTCCCCAATAGCGTCAAAAAGACCGTCTCCACATTTTGCGTAACGTCCCATACTTTCAAGTTCATGCGTCAAGTTCATTTCTTCTTTCCATGGACCAGCAAGAAGTAGAATATGTTTTCCTCAAAGGTTTTTTTTACCTTTTTTTAACAAAGAGTTTTAAAAAGGGTTCATACAAATATTTTTCTGAAATTTCATAGGCGAGTGAAGAGATGTTTATCATCCGATAAAAGATGAGCATGTTTTCTATATTCTTTGCTTAAAAAAACCATTAAATTGTGAAAAAAACATCATCTAAACGGAATTAAATGGGAAGACAATTTTTTTTATTTCAGTTTATTTTTTGCCCAGTAATGTCTAAAGCTATTTGTATGTAGTACCTAAGCATCTTATAGTTTATTACAATTTTTGTATAACCCAACACAGATCGACCTTAGATTTGTCGGTACTTAAAGGCGCCAGATTAATTAAATTACTGATGAAACAATTAACTTTGATGTTAAATTTGGACGCAAATCATTTGATTTGGGTTGATGAGGGTAAACGTTGAAAAGGCTCGTCGTTTTATACGTCATGATCATGATTTTGTGAAACTTGTTACAGATAAAAGGCTAAATTTGGTTTTTCTACTGCTGGTTCAATTGTTAGGGTTACGTAGCAAAAATGGTTTCGTAAATTATCACACCTATTGTGACGAAATTGGTTCTAGTATACGCGTAGTTTGTTTGATTTGAAATAATATTGTATTTGGTCACATTATAATGGCTCCGACACCCTACGTTTACATCCACTATAAATTTTTAGGGTTCCGTACCCAAAAGGTAAAACGGGACCCTATTACTAAGACTCCGCTGTATGTCTGTCTGTCCATCCATCCGTTCATCTGTCACCTGGCTGTATCTCATGAACCGTGATAGTTAGACGGTTGAAATTTTCACAAATGATATATTTCTCTTACCGCTATAACAACAAATACTAAAAAACCGAATAAAATAAATATTTAAGGGGGTTCCCATACAACAAACGTGATTCTTTGCTCGTTTTTGCTCGATATTGATAACGGCAACAGTCTACCTGTTGCCGTTATCTTGAAATATTATGTTAGCTTGAAATATTCACAGAATATTGATTTATAGTATTCATTTTAAAAATAAATAATTAAATGAAAATAAAATTAATATTTAAAGGGGGCTCCCATACAACAAACGTGATTCTTTTTGCCGTTTTTATAGATAATAGTACCGAACCCTCCGTGCGCGAGTCCGACTCACACTTGGCCGTATTATTTTAAATTTTTGATTTTATTTCCTAAGTATATAAGTATTTCGTAATTTTAATAGTTGTATATTTAAGTAGCTTTCTATGGTTCTTTTTATAGTATATAAACCTAATAGTTAAAAAGCTCAAACGTAGAATACTATTATTTTATTTTTTATGCTAGATCGATTGATCACCAACGCGCCTGATGTTATGCGATGGTGTGGCCGAGATTATAACTGATTACAAGATGTATACCGCTAGGAACAGGCCTCCCTCACCATGGATGATGGTGAGTCTGTATTCGTGAACGGTTCAACCTCATTGGCCATCACCCCTACGTGCTATGATGCCCTGCTCACTGGAACTTCAACTTGGTAACCCGTTGTGCTATGTCTCGGTCTCGCAAAGATACCATTAAATAAGTATTACGGAATAAAAGTTAGGCTTTATTATTTTTTCCCGGTATTATATTGGAAATACTATATTTCTGAGATAATTATTATAACATTAAATCCGTCGTAGTTTATGCTTCAATTATGTCTCAGTGTATGCTTTTTAAATAAACATTTTTGAAACAAGCTTTTACAAAAGTACTCCTCAAGACGAATTACTTAATCGAGTCCAAACGCGATGGGTTTATCTTGCTTAGTCCAGAAGTTCCTATGGCCACCTTCCGACTCCATCATCATCATAATATTATTATGGTATCATGTAGCTGTTTCGATTATTTCGATTATAACTCAAACGTTGCTAAGTGATCTTGCAATTAGAAGAGCCCGACTCACTCGCAATTTTTAAATTCACAGTATACCCAGAAGTTACTCATGAATTCCAAGCTACTCACGCTGACAACACTCAAGTTACCAACCGGAAGCTTTTTGCTCATTTTCACACCCATTCTCAACAAACATTGTATCCATTTAGAAATTACGTAACAAACTTTAGACAGGAGATACCACTCAGCAATTTTCCTGTGAAATAGGAAAATCTGACATATTTCCCGTTAGAAAATATAATAGATTTCCCCGCCAGTGATAGTTAATTATTTCCTGTTGATCTCTGCTGTTTCAAGCTCCGTCAGTTTTTCTCGTGAAATGGTGAAAGAACAGCAAACATGGCAGGCGTATAAGGCAGTAGACAAGGTTGCTTGATGTCGATTAATACTCGTATCTATTAAACAAACTATAGATCTAAACAGAAATCTAAAAATAAACTATAGATCGAATAACTAAATCGCAATTACTTATACACATAACATAATTATAAGTATGTATTTAAACTTTTTAAACGTTTTTACTAGTGTTTTTTTTTACGATATATATTTTTCGATCTCTGAAGGAAAATATAAAAAATATATAATTTCCCCCTTTTATCTACTAGTTTAGCACGGAACCCTCGGTGAGTGAGTCTGACTCGCACTTGTCCGGACTCCATCATATTATAAGCCGATTTGGAAAATTATTTATGTTTGAAACGTTTTTGGTTAGATTGGTCCCATAGAGTTTTTATCAAAATGGATCAGGCGGGCAATTCAGTTAATCGAAACCGATCCGTAACTGAACCTTTTGCGAAGCATTTCCTGTCTGCTGCTATCATTTTTTGTTTTAGTAACGAGCGAAGGACGGTGTCACGTTTCATCAAATGTGTCAATTGTATGACTTAGAAGTGACTGAATCAAAAAAAAGATGGCGGCCGATGGGAAACGGTTCACATATGGTTCAGCTACGGAGCGGTCTTGAATAACTGAATTGCGCTGCAGTAGTTTGTTTCAAAAACAACATTTTGAAGTAGGTAGTTTCAGTTTTTTAAACTACGATATCAATTACGATACCGATAAGTATCCATACCGATTACGATATGCATTATAGTTTAATCAAATACATTCGCAAAAAATTCAAATCGTTTCTTGCGAATATTATATGTATATTAATCGCGAACACGAATAATCGCTATATATCCATAGTTGCCTGGAAGATATCGCTCTAAGCGATAAGGCCGCCAATTAAAAGCCTAGCTGTATTTATGTTTTCTCTGTATTTCTTTTTCTGTATGTGTGGTCTTTTAATAAAGAGTTATCTATCTATCTATCTAATGTATATCTAGGTACGTAACCGCATGGCTATCATAGCTCAATACAAAATCTCGGATCGTGTCTGTCTTGTCTATATTCTTTTCGTACAATCTGCGGTAGAAATGTTAGACAATAAACAGGCAATCGGCCCCAGGGTGCGAGTACAGAAATTCAATTACATCCTGTGGCGCCGCCTGGTGGTTTGGGGCGTGTAATAGATTTATTTGACCATTTTTAACGCGTTACCAAGTTACCAATCTATATTTTGTGTGCGGATAATGTATTTTTACGGATATCAAAACATATCGGGGTAAGAATAGAAATATAATTGATGTTTTTGTTATTTACTTCTTTGTTTACCATGAGACTGATAATAATTATTCAATTTCTGTATTATTATGGTATTTCTTAAAGGGCACTATTTTACGGTAAAGTGATTATAATATTTAGTGTCATACATTTCAAACACGTGTGCCACATTAAAATTAATTTAAACTCGTTTGTTTTTTTGTTATTTTCTTTATTCAAAATCCATATCGTTTAAAACTTGCCGCGCTAATATTAACTTAATTTTGAAGTATTCAGGTTAACGTAGATTAGAAAGTACATTTAAAGGAAATTTATAAAACATTAGGTACATTTTAATGCAAATATTAAAAAAAAACCCTTGTCAGGTCAGGTATGTATCTATACAAATATTATAACCACGTTATAACATCAAATATAAATTATCTAAAGTTTCCAATTGTTACAATTTTAATGGTAACAGTACGAATCCTTATTAATCGTAACATATTAAGAGACCAACCACCGACAATCCCTAACAACTTATCCAACACCTTGTTCACTATCTCTGACATCTACACTCTGATTAATAGGTCTTTTTGCGCGAAAATAGCCGTACTGTAACATAAAGGACTATTCCATCGATTGGGAGCATCGGAGTGGACATACGACGTGGGCGGACGTGGCGTGGCGTATTTAAGAACGCATTTAAGGGGCTTTACGCGGGACAGTGACGGATGACCGCCACTTGAGCCTCGGCCGCCCTGGAGCGACGCAACTGTCGAATCCAAGTTATAAATTGATTCTGCCGTCCTATTTTTGAAGATTAAGCTCGATATGATTGGAGGGGATAGTTTTGTGATGCATTATAAACGAATAGCGACGCAGAGACGAGTCGATTAATTTTGGCGAGCTTAAATCGTTACCGAACTGGAATTAACGAAGTTCGATTCATTCATTTTATGCAACTGAAACTGATGCTCAAAATAGGTATATACAGTTTTTAAAGTGAAATACACTTGGTACGGACAGAGTGTAATCTTCTCTTCTCCCATACCTATTGTAATTCCAAAATGAAAGTAACCGGTCTCATTAGTTATACAGCATCGTCAAAGCGTCGCGTAATAAATCAAAGCCACTCATGACGTGGCTATGTCAGTAGAATCAACAAAGGTACTGATCAATGTTACTTGTTGTGATATAAAGGGAGAACCTTGGGCGTTAACAGATCAAAACCCAATTCAGATTATTGCCACTTTTAGGTAGTAAATATCAAATCTCTAAACCGGACGACGCTTAAAGAAAAGCATTGATTTTCAATTCCGTAGATGGAGCTACTTGCACCTTATTGCGTGGTGGCTGGCTGAATAACTGTCAAAAGTGTTACTACGCCAGGTATACTCGTCAGATTTTAGAAAAAAATACTATTACAAAAAACGAATGTGCTTGCTTGACAGACTTAGTACGTAGATAAAGTAGGTACTTTTTTTTATAACGCAAGCCTATCATCTTGACTATTAATGTTAAACATTGCTCCGGTTTACAATGGAGACGCGCTTTTCCAGAAGAAACCGATCAACTACCTAGCCATTTACAGACATGACACCCAGATTATATCAGGAATCATTTAGTTACGTATCAAAACTTTACTGGTTAAAATTTTTAAGCAAAATCAGATTTGTCATTAAACAACTTTTAACGGATTAATGACGTATGTGATAGTAGGGAAAGCGAGATAAAATCGTATAATTATTTACTTGATGATAAGATAGGTATTTAATTTCAATAAGCAACGCTCCCAAAAATTAAGACACCTACTTATTCTGAGTTTACATTTTTTCACGTTTCATACAAAGCACATCAAATTAAAAGCTTCATCATCATCATCTCAGCCATAAGAAGTCCACTGCTGGATATAGGCCTCCCCCGTGGATTTCCAAAAATACCGATTGGAAGCGGCTTACATCCAGCGTCAAATTCAAAACTTACCATCAAATAAATATTACATTTCCACGCACAGATAGAAAAATATCTTTTCCTACGTATAAATATAATTGTTAAAAATTCTGAAGCTTATTCCACTAAAAGCTTTGTTTTTCATTAGGAAAAGGTTTCAGGAATCCTGTTTACATTTAGGATATTGCATTGCAATTCATTCAAACGCACGCTACACGATATGTGAGGTAGGTACCCAGTATAGTGAAACACGATGCAATATGATTCTGAGCTGAGCATAACAGTGTCACAGAATAATTTGTCTGAAATGTCGTACTTTAGGTACGTAATTGAAACGAGAAATACTTTGTGCTGGTATAATATATAGATAAAATATTTAAAGATCGTTTGATAATTACAAAATACACTAAAATATTTAAGATGTTTTGGTGCTCTAGCAATCTTAGTTACCAGCAACATTTTACTGGGCATATTTATAATATTAATTAATTCATTAATTTTTTAACCGGGGAAGCACCTACAAACAATAAAACAATATACTTACAATCTATACACATTTAAGTAACTAAACTACTTACTATACGAAAAAGCAAATAGATTAACCCTGACCGATGCAGGTCTAAGTATAATTTATAGTAGTTTATATGAATAATTTTATAATCAATTAGATTAAATAAAACTATTTTGATGATTAAAAAAAAAGATAATTTAATTGCTCAAACCCACTACCAGTTGACAGCATGCATGGGTATTGGGTTATGCCTTGGGTCAGATACGCAGCAGCATTTTGGTCACTCGTTGTGTCCATCAGGGTGACAGTTTTTTTTTTTTTGTAAAATGAGATGAGGTTCCGGCCCTACGGTCCCCAGTCACCGAACCGCTTCGATATGATATGATAGATTTCTTGCCACGATAGTTATTTTTCCAAACAGACTCCATATATCTAAATTATATTGGACTTATTTATAATCAAGGATTTTTTCATTATTGAAATACCATACACTAGTAGGTAAGTACGTTAGCTTTACCCAATTTTTGGTACCTACAGTACAAGTACTCTAAATGCTAAGATAAAATGTCGACGAAGTTTAGTGGTGTTTGCTATTACCATGAACAACACACATATGTTGTTTTAGACTACATTGCCACACAAAAGTGTGGTAATTCAGTCTAAATTTCTGAGAGCCATTGAATTTTTATAGACAAACGCAAGGTAATCCACATCTCTTCACCAAGTAAAAAGAAATACAACACTTTTTTGGTAGGCACAATAAATTCCTATTATTGTAATACCCACGAAGATATCTTTGACCTATCCCACCTCCAGTTAAAATATATCACGTGGGTACCTAGTAGTAATAACCTTACATAATATTGTAGGCTATATTGCGCGGCCTACCACATCTCCAAAACGTCCCCATAACGCACGCCATTATGTCAACGCCAAAATTACCAGACACCCAACCGCCCAATTTGCGGAATCCCAGCGTCGTACTTCGCACTACAGCGCCCATTTATCAAATAAAGACGAGGGTCCTATAGCGAGACAAATTAATAAGTAATATCGTACATGGATGCAATTTTTCATAGCTGTTGGGAGACAAGAATCTAAATAGTAGTGTAGTATCTTTACTGTTTTCAAAATAAGTTTAAAAACATACTATCTAGATAACTTCCTTCCTTCTTAAATATGATATATGTATATTGATAGAGATATTTGTGTAAGTATATGAATGAGAATTTGGTCCATTATAATATTATTGTTTTTGTCTTTTAACGTAACTAGGTACCTATACTATAATTAGCTACTGTTGTTTTATGTATGCCCATTTATTAGTTATGTTTTGCTTTAAGGCCACTATCTGTTACCATCTATCCTATCCGTGCAAGGTTGCCTGGAAGAGATCGCTCTAAGCGATAAGGCCGCCAATTAAAACACCTAGCTGTAATATTATTCTCTCTGTATTTGTGTTTCTGTATTGTGGTATTTTAATAAAGTGTTATCTATCTATCTATATCTCGCATTAGAAGTACAGACTGTACAAGTTTCTAATATCGACTAAACACCTAATAAACTATCATAATTATACATTAAATCTACTTATTATTGCATACACATAGTTACAGTATATTTAAGTACTGTGGTTTGCATTATACTTGGGTCGCCCAATATTTTGGCGCAGTTATACAATATTTTTGTCATACATAGGTAGGACGCGACGAACAACGAGCAATTCTTGTATGTAATATATAAATAATCTGAATCTCGGAAACGGCTCCAACGATTTTCATGTAATTTAGTATCCAGGGGGTTTCGGGGGCGATAAATCGATCTAGCTAGGTTTCATTTTTAGAAAACGTCGTTTTATCCTTGTTTACATGCATTGAAAAACTGCTTTAATATCATTAGAATACGAAGGAAAATTTCGCCACCATCTATAAGGTTATAATAGCTCAGGTGGGAAATCGGGCAGTCCCGAAACCAGAGGACCCCGGTTCGAGTCCAGATGATTATTATTTTCCATTTTTGGTTTCAAGTACATCTTTTGTGAGAAAATCTATTATTGGTCATCTAGGTACTAGTATCATAAAGTATCTAAAATACCAAAGGTGTTGATATCCTGAGTATGTTTTGTCGAGATTTTCAATTAAGTTCAAAGAAAAGAGATAACATTAGCAACAAAAAAAAGGTGTGGACCGTTATCTGCTTTCAACTTTTTCTTCAATTACTTACACCGTAAATATGGCATATGGCAGCAAAATATCGTGAGCTCAATTATAATATCAAATATCACGTAAATAGTCATAAGATCATTTCAAATTAGCTTTCAAGATTGTGGAAAGTATTCACGGACAAACTCGAAACCTTTGGGTGTTTAAATTTCCGGGATAGATATCTTAATTGTACTTACTTATATCTACCCGTGCTAAATCACTGGTTTTAACATTTGCTTAGCTACAATTAATTAAACAAATCTCATCTTCATATTATACGAATTTGAATAAGTTATTTATAGGAGTGTAATTATAGCTTTATTCAGAGTTTTTATAATTTTTAATTTCAAGCAAAAGCGAAGTGCGTAATGGATATATCGATAAGGTCGTGAAAAAATTGTTCTAATTTCAACAAAATGTGTTCCATGTCATCATAATACAGATATTTCACATTACATTTTTTTTAATTTAAATATAATTTTGCAGAAACAATTTTTTTAATATCAATATTTTTTAAATATGAATTCTATGCATTTATCTTTTTTCTTAGTTTTATTCATACAAATAATAGAAAATGGCAATATTATGAACAATAGTAATGTAATAAAATAAAATAAAATAAAATTATCTATCTTTCTTGACTTTGTAATAGCATAAATTGTTCGATAGTATGTAATTGTCATGATTTGAATATTTGTTGTCTGTGGTGTGCGGTGTTTTCAGTGTTGCGGAATGGCAGCACTGCTATTTTCTTAATTTATATACTCTGGAGAACGGCGATCGAACAGAATGAGCGCTACCCCGGATGATGGCGTGATGTGGTAATTCCTGGGATGGGGCATATGGCGGACGGACGAGCGGTCCCTCTGAAAGTAGTCACGGTGTAACTCGGTATAGTAGAAAGGCGGTCTTAACGTCAGACAGCTCAGTGCAGTGAAATAAGTTCAGTGTATAAGTAACAATAAAGTGTTCAGTGAAGTAGTCTCTTCACATAATGTATGTACGAGTATATTGTATATTTTAGAGTCAGCAGTCACTAGTACTAGTCGGTAAAATTCGCAAAACCACGAAAATATTCATCACAAAACGTAACATATCCGTTTACTACACCATCAAATACGATAATGATAGATATTAATCACCACACTCGCATTTCAAAAAGCAGTCAAACATAATAGCTGAGCATTTAGTTGAATATTTTGAGAAGTAGCTGGTGCGTTCCGCGATGAAACAAAGCGCCCGGGAATCGCCGTGGAATCGTCAACTTAACGACCGTACTAACATTCGAGATGACGGGGATTCATAATGTATTCGAATTTACGGCTATACAGTGTAAAATGTGAAGCCGAATTCATAACTGGGGCATCCACAACTCAGCATGTAACCGAGCGTGATGCTAGCGCGGGAAATTCGCACCAACTCTACTAATTCTAATTATACTATATTCATGTTCATAGTTGCATACGTACTATAATAATCTAGTATTCCAGATTCGAATGAGCCTAATTTTAAAATTTCACGCCGTTGGGAGATAAGTAAAATGGTGGATTAAAGGTCAATATTTTGCTCTAAGTGCAGTTGGCCAGTCTTTATACAATTTAGCCTCACTCTCAAAATTATGCAGATTTCTCTAACGTTTGTTTTTTTTTTAATATGTAGCAAAGGGCTACGGTACGTAGCTTTAGTATTTATAATTTAAGGATTGTACTTTTTGTTTACAGATTTTATATAATTCTATTATTTACTTACATATGTTTATCTAATCTATATCTATTGCATTCTCAATACACTATTATTATTCTTAGTACAATTAAGAATAAGTACATTTTTTAACTTTGTTTTGAGCATTTAACTTTGCAAAATAACAGATTGTTACCCTATACCTGAAATAAGAAGTCAAAAGTAATAGGCTAATGTAGATTCAGTTTTGGGTTAATCCTCCATAACGTGGTACAAAATGCAGGCAAAATATATTACATATTTTTCTTGGTGGAATCCTGAATTTACAAAGAAAATTAAAATTAAAATTTTTGTATTCTATGAAACTTTTCAAAGGTATTCAGAAAAATAGTAATAACGAATAGAAACACAACTGTAGCCACCAAGTATGGGCCACCAAAGATCTAGCCGCCAAACGTAGTAGCTTGATGAATCTGTGGTGAGATGCCGTAGTTCCTCACCACCAGCACGACTCGCGTTGAAGCCAGCCCCTCAACCGGCTTGTAGCGCTCGCCGATGTTTTTAAGTCGCGGGTTCGTTTTTAAACTGAGATATAATTGATAACAACACTGATTTCACTGATGTACGACTTTATTCTGCAATTATGATACAAACTTGTAATATTAAACTAAATTATTATAAATATACAGCGCCGCTGTATATATTATTATATATACAGCGGACTTACCTATAATTTTCTAAAACGACGCCATGATTGACCATTGATGCCAATTACAATTACGACTGAAGCTATCTGATACAATTTGTTCCCTTCTCTTTCTATCGACTATTTATTGATTTGATGAAGCAAGAGAACAACATTAATACTACCGTTTTGAACTAGATGTCGTATTAGTTTCACAAGCACACACTAGATGGCGTTACCTGAATCTAATCGACCGAAAGTGAAATTATAAATCCGTATACATCTGACAATATTATGTTAATTTGCGTTAACAACAACTATAATTGCATCTGTAAAATGAAATCTCCACGTTCAAGACATTATACTCCATTACACATGCAAAGAATCCAAACCACATTTAAATTCTACAATGGAATCTAAATATTCAATTCCCATTTCATAATCCCATATGCGAGAAAAATTTAAACCAACGCTCATGTATGTAAAAACTCTGCATTTGAGTGTACATGCGCTTAAGACAGTACGAATCGAGGAATTGAAAATAGAGTCCTTGTTATTTCGAGTACATGTGGAGTGGAATACAGAAGGGGGAATTGTCTTCGGTCTTGTTATGCGCCGCTTCAGACGTTCTGATAACAAACCGCGAGTCGAAGGGGGATATACGAGTATGTATCGACACTGGAATATGGCCGGATTTCGAGTGCAATGTTACAAGTAAGTATCTAGGTATAGGAAAGCGCATTTGAGAAGCTTTGTTTAGATGAAATAGTGAAGTGTAACTTTTCTCGCTTTTCAGGAATCCACAAAACTGTTGGAGAAGTAACGTTTGTTTATAATTGTTATTTAAGGCTGCGCCTAAACAATTTTAAATATAAATACAATAATAATAATTCACTAGTTTTCTCACTCACTAATTGAGATAGCAGAAATATTTTAATGGCTATTTCCTACATACATTATAGGTATAACAAGTAATTATATACAACTAATAGTGCCCGGAAGACGTTTTGCCGATTTGGGCACTTTTTAACCGACTTCCAAAAAGGAGGAGGTTCTCAATTCGTCGTAATCTTTTTATGTGTGTTCCTTGATTTGTCGTAGATTTTTTATTTTCTAAATAATTTGATTCACTCTGACCTGTTGAAAATAAGTTAATAAGTTATTATGAACGTAAGTAAGTAAGTAAGTTTATTATGAACGTGTGCTACTGTTGCTACTAAAATTCTTATTAGAATTGTATTGTTTCCAAAATAATATAAACACTAAATAACTTTGAATGAAATCATCTGCCAGGCCACATGGCTCAGTCGTGGCTCCATCCCCAATCCCCACCCAGAGCAAACATTTTTGCTAAGCATGGATGTTTGTTCTGTGTAAAAAAAGTATTTATGTATCCTATCAGCCATCTGGTTTCCATAGTACACGATTTGCTTAGTTTGGGGCTAGATGGTGTTGTGTGAAAATATCCTCCAATATATTTATTTAGATAATAATAAGTAACCAAGTTTTATAAAGTTCTAAGTTTCCGGCAGCCTAGTCGGGAGACCGTCTAACTTATGATCCGCAGGTCCTGGGTTCGAATCCCGCGGCACGCACCTCTGTCTTTTCGTAGTTATGTGCGTATTGTTTATTGCCGCCAACTTCAAAACGGTGAAGGAAAACATCGTGAGGAAACCTACATGTCTGAGAGTTCTCAATGATCTTGAAGATGTGTGAAGTATGCCAACCCGCACTTGGACAGCGTGGTAGACTATGACCTTTCCCTTCTCATAATGAGAAGATGGCCCGCGCCCAGCAGTGGGACAGTTTGTACAAACAGCGCTGATGGAACGATGGGACAGAGAAAACTCTATGTAGGTATATGATATTTGCGCGTCTCATCACGTATAGTACATTCAATAAGCATAACATACGTATGCGAAAGGCAATAAACGATATCAAAATACGCCTCTTTCTGTATATTGAAATCATAACCGTTCCAGCATTCATCCAAATTTTAATTACTGCCGGGAAACTCACCAAATTAACCGTCTAAAATCGAAAACCATTCGAGTTTCTCGAATCTTTACGATTTCTGTAATTGGTCTCATTGTGACTGAAATTCAGGACCTTTCAGGGCTTTTGCATTGGATTGCCGACTCGAAAATAATAAAGTTCTTTAGGTGAAGTTAATTATATAGATTTCAAAGGTTTTTTGGTGATAATAAATAAACATTATTACTTTAGAGATTAGCATGTCATTGCTTGTTACGATGAAAATCAAATGTGTTTTTTTTTGGTAGCGCACAACTTCAACACGCCTGGAAGTATTTAATAAAAAATTTCGAATTTTGCATGCATACTTGAAATAAAGTTACGGAAATTACGCGGGAACTTATAATACGGGTTAGCTGTAATAGTATAAATGAATAGTTTTCGGTATTTTGAAGTGTTTTACTCACTGAAGTATCTACAAATTTATAGACAGTTCAAAAATTACATACATCCGACGGGACTTTTTTTTTTTTTTTTTTTTTTATCTATTTAAAGAACTTTGTCGTTGCCGACTATGTCGTTCTGATGAATCTATATAAATATATGCCTTACCACTAAAAATAATATCTGAATAATTTTGACAATAGGGCTGGCCATTCAGTCTATACGAACTTACTTAATATACTATAATGTATACAAAAATAATACGTTTGTGGGGCGCCTAGCACAAAGGAGCAACAGTGTTACACCCATGTATCAGGCGCCGCACCCACACATCATGGTATAAGCAACTTATATAGTAGTTTGGCTCTCTCCGATGATGGAGAGGCCAAAATACCATTACATTCACCCACTCTCAATGGGTCTATTCTAACAGCTCTTCGACAGGTCTCATTCCGCACACACTCCATCAAGATATGGTAGGTATCCTCGATGACTCCACAGTCCGGACAATTGGGAGATAAAACTTTTCGCATTAGGAATGCAAAACTCCTTGATGGAACGTGTCCGGAACGTAGTCTGAGAGCAGAAACCATGTCACTTCTATTAAGGTTCGCATTGTCAATCCAAGGTTTTCTCGGCGGGTGCGGTTCAATAGTTTTATACCATATCCCCTTCTCCTTGGAACGCTGGTCAAAATATTCACTCCATATCCAATAACATCGTTTTCTAATTAAATACAGACAGTCTGTGTAGTATGGAGGAATATCAATCAGTACTCCTTCATTACAGGCTTGTTTAGCCAAAATATCAACTTTTTCATTATCTCCAACGTTGCAATGAGAGGGTATCCATTGTAATATAACAGACTTAGACCCGACGGGACTTGATCCCGCTTTATCCCGATCTGTACCTGGGAGCCTTTACCATTTTGGCCACGGAGGTGTCACGTTGGATGGTCGAACCTTTCGAAAAGTCTTTTTGCTTAAACCAATCAAGCGTTGGTGGCGCCACCCATAACACACGCTTCAAGCAAGCAATTACTCAACCGGACCCTTTACAGGTTCCAAAGACTAACGGGAGATGTCGCACGTCTGCAAATATTCATTATTTTTGAGTGTTTTACACACTGAAGTCCTTACAAATATATAGGCACTTAAAAATATACATATCCGACGGAACTTGAACCCGCATAATTCTTGGGAGCCTTTATCATTTTGACCACGGAGGAGTCACGTGGGATGGTGGAAACTATCGAATAGTCTTTTTTTAAAGCAAAAATAAAGTCATAAAGTAATAGAAAAATTTATTCATTTGTATATTTGTAGTGTATAAAACACTGTAGTGTATAAAACTCTTTTCAAAACATTTTGCCATTGTTTTTACACGAGCAACCTATGGGTGAGATACACACAAAGATCACTAAGTTCTCTTCGTATCCAATACAATAATATTTTTAGAATGCTGGTGGGGTTGCCTCGGCAATTTAGTGCATCTGGCATGTTTGCCGATGCCCAAGTAGATGGATTTCCAGCTATCATTCGTAAGCAAATAACATCTTTGCTCAATAGAGTCAGAAGCAGCAACAACAGCATTTTAAAAACCATTAGCGAAAAATATGACTGTCCGATATTAAAACATTGGATCCAAACAATAATTCCTAATAGAAATAGTACCCTATATTTAAGATGAACTGTACAGATAGTTTTATATAATGCTCAAGTTTATTGTTCTACTTTGTAAGCTTTTAACATGTCTTGTCTATGGATCGTAGTTGTCTGAAATAAAGTTTTATTATTATTATTATTTACGGTTATAGCAAATAGAGTAGCACAAAATGGCAGAACAGTATCTGATAAAAATTCTACTTACTTTAAGAATAGTGCTGAGGTACTCTAATTAAAGCAAAATAATTCATACTGTATAAATGAGCTCAAGGTGCAAAATAAGAAGCATACAACTCAGGCTATTTCCCAGATTCCCAGTTATTTCTGGGTATACCCAGAAATATAATTCTTCTCAGAAATGCAAAAATATAAACTCAAGTTTTATTTTTCCGAGTAACAGAATCTAAAAACGAAGCGATATTGGACTTTATAACCTTAGAGTCTAAGTCTAATAGCCTAAGGCCGACTTCAAACGCAACTTACTAAATCCTTCACGATTGTGAACTTTTTAAAGAGACCTCTCTTCACCCGCTCTTTTTTTCTTTTGTCAAGAATGCAATGACAAATGTCATTGAATGTCAAATGCTCGTCGTCAGAGATTAGAAAATGTGCAGATGTTTAAACGATAATTCTTAATATTTGACACTCTTGCAAAAAAACACGTGTAAGAAAAAGGTGGAACTCTGCGATTCTATAATCTGACGCACTTACTCAGGAATACAATGAAAATATTTTAATTTTTAGAGATTATTCAAAAAGTAATAAAGCGATGTTTATAAAATAATTATGGGACCAACTTGGGAGCTTACTCTATACACCAATTCAGGAAACACAAAAATTGGTTCTCGAATAACGGAGTAATTCGTGTACATACATAAAAAAAAAATACGATACGAATGGATAACCTCCTCCTTTTTCGAAGTTGGTTAAAAATAATAAACAAATTCTAACCTCACTATTTATCGAAGACACTCGTATAGAAGATAAGTAGGTACGCAGCCACAGAGTACATATAGGCGTCTTCACAAAGTACGCTAGACAGGCTGGTGTTTTGCTTAGACCCCACTATAAATAAAGGGTATCTTTCATGGATGTTTATAAACCAAACACACCACCGTGTGTTTATCCTAGTGACGTAGGAGGAGAAAGAAAATCGATTTATCGTATAGAAATAGTGTCTTTGAATTTTAGATTTGTCTTTGAGTCTGGTGTAGGCTCTGGGTGTAGGTAGGTGTTTTTGTAACACATATAATTTACGGAGTGTTTATTTTGAGTTTCATTGAAATGTTTTTCGTTTGTTGTCTTTTACCCGACTGCAGAATAAGGACGGTTATGTTTATCGGGTATATGTACACATCACTATGAATGTATCTATGTTTCTATATTACATTCTAAAGCCTAAATGGCTTGACTGATTTTTATGTACGATGTGTCGTTAAATTCCAATTTACTTTGCGAGAGCCATATGATATTTTTGTAATAATAATACAATACAATGGAAGGGCAAGGAGCTACACGGGAGGTTCTACCGGGCCTTAACAGGACCCGATGTAGACCTTGTTGCGTCGGTGAACTGGTTACGCTTCGGTGACCTCTTTGGTGAAACTGAAGGGTTTGCTTGTGCGATTGCAGATGAAGTTATCAAGACGAACAACTATCGTTTTTTTTTTTTTTATATAGAAGATAGATATACGATTGACTACCAACTCGCCTGATGTTAAGCGACGGTGTGGCCGAGGATGGAGCTCGTCGATCTAGAAGATATCTATTCACTCTAGCCTTGAAAATTCCAAGATTGTTTTAAGATTGAATATATTATATAGAATATATTATGAAAGACGGTACGGTCGACATCTGTCGGGCATGCCTCCGTCCCAGAGAGTCTCTCCGACATATTATTTCCGGTTGTTCGCATCTTGCTAACGGCAAGTATTTGCACAGGCACAATCAAGTAGCCAGGATCATCCACCAGCAACTTGCTCTTCAATACGGCCTTGTTGAGTCCGAGGTGCCGCACTATCAGTACGCACCAGCGCCGGTTCTTGAGAATGGCCGTGCTTTGCTCTATTGGGACCGTTCTATTATCACGGATAGGACTGTTGTTGCCAATAAGCCTGATATCGTGATCGTAGATCGTTCCCAACGCCGGGCAGTGCTCGTCGATGTCACCATCCCACATGATGAGAATCTCGTTAAGGCCGAGAAGGACAAGCTCAGCAAGTACCTTGACTTGGCTCACGAGATAACCGCCACGTGGGATGTTGATTCGACGATCATTGTTCCGATAGTCGTATCGGTAAACCGTTTAATAGCGAAGAGCCTCGACCAACATCTCAAGAGGCTCTCGCTTGATAGTTGGATCAAGGGTAGGATACAAAAGGCAGTCATCCTAGACACGGCACGCATGTCAGGAGATTCCTCAGTTTGTAGCCCTTACCGTCGACAGCTTGAGCCTTGCCCCGTTGCCGGCGGCACACTAGTTTTAAGTTTTTTACAATATTTATGTTCTTGTTTTATATGTTTATATTTGTATTGCAAAAAAATTTAAATTAAGAATCTAAATAAATATATGTGAATACATTACAATAAAACATGAAAAATTTAAAATTTTACTGTATCGCAACTTCTAACGAATTTCTTTGAAACAAATGATTGACATATACCTACAAGATATACCTATCACAATAATGCTCATTTAAATATAATCTACAACAATTTATCATCGTCACTTAACATCAACCGAATTGATAGTAAATTGTAGATCTAATGTAAATAAAAACCGGCCAAGTGCGAGTTAGACTCGCGCACGAAGGGTTCCGTACCATTATCTTTTATCTTGGGAAGGCATTCAGAAACTTAGGTTTTATATTACGTCAATGCAAATCATTTAACAACACCGGAGTGATAAGAACGTTATTTAATGCACTAGTGCGCAGCCGGCTGGAAACTAGCGCCATAATATGGAATTCTCATGAAGAGAAATATATTTTGATGCTGGAGAAAATACAAAATAAATTCACACGGTTCCTGTATCTAAAGGAGTATGGCGTGTATCCCTTTTACCCGCTGATGTACCCGAGCCTGTTCGTGATTGGCATGGTGGGGTACAGCAGACTGAGCGTGCGGCGCGACGTCGCGCTCTGCAAATATATGTGGCGCGTGCTGCGCGGAGAGTTGCACCACCCCGAGATGCTGGAGGCACTGCGGCTGTGTGCGCCGGACGAGGCGGTGCGCAGGCGGCGCGGGCTGCCTACATTCACTATACTACAGTGTAGAACTAATTTATTAAAGTTTTCTCCTACGTCACGAGCTTTAGCAATATTAAATAATGTATCCGAAGAGATAGACATTTTTCAGTGTAATTTGACAAAATTCACGGAGGTGGTCCGCATACTCTGTGAAAATATGTAATCCAGGTACTTCATCACATTGGTAATGAACTGTAATGGTGTTGTATCATAATATATAATAAATAAATAAATAAATAAAATCTATAAAAACGGCAAAAAAATCACGTTTGTTGTATGGGAGCCCCCTTTATATATTTATTTTATTTTAATTTAATTATTTATTTTTAAAGTGAATTATATAATTCAATGTTCTGTGAATATTTCAAGCATCTGCCTGTTGCCGTTAACAACATCGAGCAAAAACGAGCAAAAAAAATCACGTTTGTTGTATGGGAGCCTCCTTAAATATTTATTTTATTCTGTTTTTTAGAATTTGTTGTTATAGCGGCAACAGAAATACATCGTCTTTCAAAATTTCAACTGTCTGACTATCACGGTTCATGAGATACAGCCTGGTGACAGACGGACGGAGGGACGGACAGACAGCGGAGTCTCAGTAATAGGGTCCCGTTTTTACCCTTTGGGTACGGAACCCTAAAAATAACTCGCAAAATCGTACACTCAACATAATATCAAGCGCGAGCTACATTAAGTACAAAAAATCACTCTTATGCAGTCGGGTATTTTTTTTGTTCATCTTTTGTATTTATTCACTAAATTGCCATTTTTAACACAGATTTAGTATTTATAAAGTCTCTGGTTTTAAATAAATCTTAACTTACTGGAACTGGGTGAAGAAATGCGTTAGCAAATGTGATTTTATCTATTTGTAACGAGTTTATAGTTATTGAAGTAAAAGCATGGCAAATCTCAGTACTCAACACTTTCGAAGATAAGACACATCCAGTATCTTGGTCTTATATGTATATCTTGTTGTTTACCTTCTAACCACACATATTCGCATTTTCACTGTTTACATGTCACGACACTTAGAAAAAAACATAAACACGTATACAGAGGTCTCTACGTATATTTTAGGTTTTTTTTGTTGTTGATATTTTTAACATAACTAAGAATAATCTCGATGACATCCTGTTTCATACCAAAAAAATGTAATATCAAAATCGGTCCATCCGTTTGAGAGCTACAATGCCACAGGCAGACACACAGATAAACATCCCTCTTTTTGGGTTGGGGGTTAAAAAGCTACAGGAAATTAATAGTTCTCTGAAACAACGCCACATAAATCAAAACAATGCTCGATACTGCGAAAATATGCCTCTATATTGTATACATGGCAATTTACAAGTATGTATCATACAAGGCCAATTTCCTCTCGGGCCACTTTTCCTAGTTATTAATCCTAACACGCGTAGCTACAATTATTTATTTGAGCTTCCACGAATAAAGCATAGAGCAATGTGTAAATATTTCCTCCTGACCCTATCTGTGCTTGTTATCTTGATTTGTAGTCCACTCGGGCATTCGTATAAAAATAACATTGTGGATGTTAGGTTGTAGACATAACGCTAACTCTACGCAGCATATATGACAGTTATGTAGCAGAAGAGAAAGGTGTTTTACAGTTGTAATAGATGTTTTTTTTTTTTACAATGGAGTGACGAGACTTAACGAGCTTGGTCTTAAGCTTACCCATAACAATATAATACCGTTAAGGACTTTGGGCTTCAACAGTTTAAATGTTGAAGCTCTGAACTGTTCAACTTGTATATATACAGGTGGATCAGCCAAAAGGTGGACAGAAGATATCATACAAGTGGCAGGAAGACGCTGGATGCAGGCCGCTTCCAACCGGTCTTTCTGGAAATCGATGGGGGAGACCTATGTCCATCTGTGGACTTTTTGTGGCTGAGAAGATGATGATGATATATATACAAGTAAATGTGTATGTTACTCGGAGATATTAGATGTAAAATTTTACTGTCTTACAATTTTAACAATAGTTGTTACATCAAATATTACGTGAAATTCTTATGGACCCTGCACATATAATACTTATTAATTAGCAAGTCGTATTTAGCCAGCACTAAGTAGTGAAATCAATTGGACTTCACAGAATATTGTAAAGCGTCGTAAGAAGCATTTCATCCAAATTGTAAATAAAATTAATATTAGGCCATCGGATATAGTTTAATGCACCGTTGGCGCGTTACTTTATTAACTTTACGTTACTTTAGTTGGCGGACTTATGAGAAAAAAAAGACAGGAAACGACATTACGATATTTTACTCCTTTCATATAATAGATAGTGAGACGGTCGTCTTTAACGGCTATCATTTACTTCATTTTACACAAACTCTTTACTTCATTGTATAGAGCATTACTCACCAAAAAATCCATTCCATATTTTAATTAAACAACTCTATCTAAAAATGCCCAGTTACCACGCCGTCAAAAGCACAGACTAAAAAATAAACCGCAAAATGTTACTAAAACAGAACATAAAAAATTGTACCATAAAACTATACGTCCGCAAAATACGCAGTGTGGCATCCCCTTTATAATATGTTACCCTGGTACCCTGCTCAAATGGCCTGTAGCTTGCTTTATAACGACGCGTAAGTATAATGTTGGGGATAAAAACGGTGTTTTTTAAGAGCCACGTTAACTGTCAGTTAGTTACGTTTCTTTGTTTCTCGCAACGGAATCGTCCGATATTACTTTGAGAGAAAAGCTCTGCGTCTTTTACATCATGGACGGTTTATGTTTTGGGTGTTTTAGTACGGATAAACTATATCGTAGGCTTGGAGGACGCGTTTTATTGCTGCGCTCGTGAAAATCATCGAATAATCTGAGGCGGAGATAAGATAATGTTATTTTGGTTTTGGTTGTATTTTTTTTGTGATTTTCAGGTTTTTGGAATATAAATGTATTAAGCCGTACGAAACTACATAATAAACTTAGGATCGATTTAATTTTTTACAGCATCAAGAGATCATAAACCTACGTTTTCGATATTAATATAAACTTGATACCTCCGATACAAAACGTCATACCACGTTTTAAAAAAAAACGTGACAGACAGAAACAGTTAGACAGACTAACCCGGTAAAATAGACAGACAGATGGACCACAAAGTGATCCCATAAAATTTCCGTTATTTCCATTTTGAGATACCATTCCATTTTCATTCGAAGTAAACTTACTCAAGAAGTAGTTTTAAAACCCAGTCATTAATTTACCAGAGTGCTAAATAATTAGGTAAGGTACCTAAGTAAATTGAAGTGTCCGTTTCGGTAGATTTATTTCAACACGAATAATGTAATAAGAGTCACAACGGTGGAGTGTGCACAGCGTAATTCTACAAATGCGCGTCAGACTGCTGAAGTATTACGAACTGGTACAGACTCGACTTCATAATGGGTGGTTTGTCATACATTTATTAAATGCGCTCTTTTTGATCAAAAATCTGAAAAAAATGGTTGTCTGTAAAGTTGGTTTACGGACGATAATTTTACGTGATAACGATGCGACACAAGCCGAACGCTTAGACCGATCGTGCCTCTCTATCGCTTGTCCCGCGCTCTCACTTGCACGCTCGGCTCAGGCGGAACGTGACAATCAGTCATGACAATTTTATCAATTTCGGTTTACTACTTAGGTTTTAATAGCAAAATATGTGAAAAAAATATTTTAAATATATAAACGAGTTGCGTATTTTGAAGTAGTTTTTTTCAGTTTAAACTATAATTATTAAATTTGTTTGACGATAATTTTGTATCACGTTTGTCATTGTCTGATTTTATTTTTTATTTTTAACATATTTAAAAAAAACAGGAGATTCTAAATTATATTACACGCTTTGATACTTTATGTTTTTTGTATGTTTGTTACACGATTATTTTGCCTATTAGATTTTGTTGTTTTTTTTGGTAGGTAGGACAAATTTCACTAGTAATGCCAGATAAATTTTATCAAAATCGGTTTAGAACTTTGGTTTTTAAAACATAATAGATGGAAAAATAAGTCATCCATGTAAAAGAAATTGCGTAATTAAAGTCTGTTGTTTATTTTTTTTTACTATTATTATATTTGTTCTGTCAACGTGAAACAAACTTTTACTCTTCAAAAAAGATGCTTACGAATTATATATAGTAAAAATGATGACGATACGTTAAGAGATTTATTTAGAGAAAAGCAATTCTTAACCCTTACTGGGATCTATATTCTAGAAATATGCTTATTTGTAAGAAACAATAACAATCTATTCAAAAAGAAATCTGATGTGCGATTACGAAACAATGTTATGAGAGGTAATGACTATCTTTTTGAACCGCGAACCAAGTGTAGGATTTACAAACAGAGTACCTTCGTTAGAGCCATTAAAATCTATAATTTGTTGCCTAAAGCCATTACTGACATTTCTGATATTAAACAATTTAAGACTAAACTTAAAAATTGGTTGATGAATAATGTTTTCTATGATCTAAATGAATATTTTAATAGAGATAAGTCGACTGAAATGACATTAATAAATAAACTATACAATCTTTAATTATAATATCGACATAAATACATTTGACATTTGCATATGAAAATTTGTTTTGTGTTCGCTATTGACAATTAAAATAATTATGTAATTGGATATCCTAGTGGCTTAATTATGGTTATTTTTTATTTAATACAATAATAAAATTAATTTGACATCCTTATGTAGATTATATTTAATTTATATAACTATTTTGATTAAATTTAATAGTTATTTTATTTGTAAAAATGATTTAAATGACATTGTACTATTGAATGCCCGATGAGGGTAGACTGATAATATCTAACTATTATTGCATCAACATCTTTGCGCAATATCAAAATGTAATTGTATCAGTTATTCAATAAATTATTTCTATTCTATTCTATACTATTCTATTCTATTATTATACCTAGAACATAATATATCTCAGAGGTGGCCCTATAAAAATAACTTTGGTTCGGTAGTTGTTTTTTATCAGCTCAAGTTATATGAATATAATATTGCTTGAGCATCCTCTAACTAGGCTGGCCTGGGTTTGGGAAACTCAAAAGCGTTTTTTCGTCCAGTATACCAGCATTGACATACGCTACTAAAACGTGGTCACTCAGCATCATATCACAAAGGATTAGCAAGTTGAAGTTGAATGGACTTCTTGTATTTAAGATGTTAATAATGGCGATGAGCGCCTCCCTGTCGAAGAATATTAGATGAAAACGATTTTAGATCGAATGGTGTAGGTACGTACATCATCCGCATAAACCTACATATTATAATATCGCATGCATGAAATAGAGTCGTAGATGCAGCGGAGCAGCTAAATTCGCGGAACACTGCCTCAAACACGTGTTTGTAAAGTCATTTAGCTGTAGAAACTAGAAAGTTGTAGCACTCTATGCTACGAGGTTACGAGCTACGATTCATTACGATTGCTACGGGAATAGTTTGTAATCATTTGTGTGAAAGGATGTATGTATCTCTGTGCCAACGTACATATGTGTGAAATTTGAATCTTAATCTTAACTTCTTATTTACTTATATTTATAAATGTGACAGTAACTCTCTCTATGTTTGTGTTAACTGTCTCTATATTTGTTAATTTTTCATTCGTCGGCTGATCCGATCGTTATGAGTGTAGAGATAGTCGAGGGTCGGAGTCGGAGATAGGTCACATTTCGTCATCATCATCATCACTGTTCTTTATCTCTACGCTGTTAATTGTTAAACTGTCGAGCGTATCCAGTGTACTAATGTACTTCAAGCGTATTCCTAAGTCTACCGATTAAAAACATTATTATTATTTTTACAATATTATGTAAAAAATATATTTATTAGGTAAAAAATATATTTTACAGATAAATTCAGGATGTGTGAAAAGAAACTGAAAATGATAATTTAAAAAACTGAATAAATTAATAAATAAATAATAAAACTTAATAATAATAACAACAAAAAAATTATAATTAAGTTTTTTTACAATATTTATGTTCTTTTTGTATGTTTATATTTGTATTGTAAAAAAAAAACAATTGTAAATAAATTAATGAATAATACAAAATAAAAACTGAAACAACCGACTTAAAAATACGGAATTTCGTTTACTTGAATGACATATTATTCCATTTTATTTTAAAAACCAAACTTAACCGATTTTGTTAAAATTTCTATGACCGACCGAAAGGTTATCTATACAAATAAAAACGAGTGGTAACCTCTTCCTTTTTGAAGTCGGTTAAAAATATCACAATTCAAAATTGGCTCATTTAAACTTATATGTTACACTTATTTAATTGCTTATTTTAACGAGAGCGAGCCAACTTTGCTTCTCTATAAGAGACGAGGGTAAGCCCCCTGGTAACAAAATAACGTTGTATGTCCCCGTCGCACACCAAATAGCTAGCGTGTCTAACATATTTGCTCGGCTCGATTAATTAGTGCTTACAAAGGAATTTTGCCATCTAATATTGGTACGGTTAATTGGATGTCTGGTCTGCTAACAAAGACTGCGATGCTTTGATAGTTCCAGTAAGTACAATATAGGGTGCAGAAAGATAACATAGTGTACTTTTTATGTCTCTGTGCTTGTTAAAAATAACATCTAAGGTGGTTTTAAAAAGTAAGCAACGTGGTACCATTTACTTGAATATCTTCAAAAGATACATACGTAAGCTATTGAAATTAGGTGATAAAATTTACCATTTTGGCATTGAGCTGTATGTACTTACGTATGAGAGCAGACACCACTCATAGTTACTTTGTTACATTCACTTGCGGCGAGAGCGCCGCATCTTACTCAGCCTCCTTCTAGTGAAGTGAGTGCTTTCGACGTTTGCTGGTGACAAAACACCCTAGGTTCAATTCTGCGTTGCAAGTATCAATCGTATCGTATAATCGTAGATAAACGATGTAATTATAATTCAGACATCAATCGCTCCATCGTAGACAGTTACGGTCTACGATGGAGCGCGCTTGCCTAGTAGAAGAAACCTATTTACTCGCGATTTGAAGACGCCTAGATTATATCTATTCGGTGATACCCATTCAGGAAGCGCATTCCACATTTTGGCGGTACGCGCAATGAAAGCGTTTCGTACGGGTTTTCGGAATATCAATCATGTAACGATATCGCTTTTTCGTGCTTCTTGCTGTCCAATAGAAAAAAGGGCACGAAGATCATGCAAATCAGACGCACACTCACCGAAATGTATGCGATAAAAAACCGATAAACTAACGACTTTGTGACGATGCTCCAGACTGTTTTTATGTCATAACAATTAAGTATTGACTTTACATAAACCTTGTTTTCAACTTACATAGCTTTGATTCTCTTAATTACTCAATTCTGTTATCCTTTATCCATCTATTCTTAAAACAACAAACATTAAGGAATACCTAGTAATTCATCAAACGAATGCTAATAAATAAGTAAACTGTATTCCTCGCCAGAAAGTGGCTAAGTATTGTTTCCGTTTGTTCACAAGTATATCGCGAAATCACTTAAAAGAGTTTTAAAGCTCAGGTAGAGAGCTCAGTTTAATTAAAAGTAGTTTCTCTTGGGATTCGAACCCGAACGGAATATCTCTGCTATATCCGTGTGTTGATTGGATAACTACGTTTACATAATGTTTGTGCTTTATGAATTTATATAGCTAACAACCAGATAGGAAAGTTTTGGCGGGCAGTCGCCATATGAGCCAAAATAATGATTTATTAATAAAATACAAAGAGATCTGACGGAGTTTGAGGTAACAAATTTTGAAACAACCATAAAAAGTACAATCGAATTGATAACCTCCTTCTTATTTGAAGTCGGATAAAAACCAGCAGATTCGAGAAAATATTTTGTCTAAAATATACTTTATCATTGTAATTCAACAAACAACGAAGAATTAATAATAATTAATCTAAAGATATGAGTGTAAACTACTTACAAATTGACAACATGGCTCCCTAACTACAAATTGACAATATGATACCCTAAGACAGTCAAAGTCAACTTAGCAATTCATGAAACCCAAACAGTTCTATAGACAACTGCTTGGTATTCTAAGAAATTCAGCATCTAAATTAAGTCACATAGAAGGGTGGGCCCAAAAATATAAAACTTTTCCAAATCACCGAAAAGGAGAACATAATAAATTTAAAACTTGTTAAAAATCTTTGCAAAGTCTTTCAGGGTTTACTAAAGTTTTTATTTGTATTCTCATCTTTATTATCGAACTGATATTTATTGAAGTTTAATGCAAAGATAATGGAATTTTATGAAACTGTGATGAAAATGCGGGTTTTCAATTATGTAGAGTTTGGGCATCTGCTATTGATAATTATTTTCCCAGTTGGTACAAAGGCTCTTTTCACAAAACTGCACTTATGATACGAGTATAATTAATTCAATGCCGCCTCTGTTTTTTTTTTGTAAACTGTACAGTAAATACAGTTGTGTTTAAAGCTACAGTGAATATAGATATCTGATATCTTTTCTAGATCAACCAGTTCCATTCTCGGCGAAACCGTCGCTTAACAACAATAGAGTTGGTGATCAATCGTAGATCAAACTAATGTAAAAAAATAAATAAAAGCATTGACAATATAATGATGACATTTCGGAGGTAAAGATAAATACAATGTTAACCGTTCCGCTCGCGCGCGCATATTAAGCTTCCGTGCGGATGGTAAAGTAAAGTAAAGTAAATATTTATTTTCAGAGCAGAATTCATAGTACGAAGCTTTCTCAGTGGGCCCCAAACTCGGCTAGGCCTGTAAGTAGGTATCTTGGAAGCCCATAGCAGATGTTCCTATTTTACATTTTTTTACGCGCGCTAGGAAATTAATTTACTTATTTTTTTTTTATTTTTTTTTTTTAATTATTTATTTATTTAAGACCAACAGCTTATTTACATTTTTGGAACAAAAATACTTAATTAATAAAATTAGCCATTAATAGGTCTATCTTAATAATTTCTAATGAAATGGGCGGATATAAAGTTAAACTAAAGTTATCATCGATGAAAATATAAGTACAGACACTTATGTAAGTAATATTATATAAACATATAATAATAATAGGTTCAAATGGTGGGGGTCTATTTGTAAGCCTACGGTGTCTGTCTGTCTGTCCTACACTTAAACGGCTGTATCTTTTAAACGGTAACAGATACAAGTGTCAAAATTGACAAGATTTTAGGGTTTAATTTAATGTAAAACTACAAGTATTAAAAACTGGTCAAGACCGAGACAATATTACGAACATAGATTTTGAAAAATTTGAAAATTATTATGCGAGATAAAACCTCGTTGATTTCACAGAAAAAAAAAGACAAGTAAACGTTGGGTAAAAGTAGGTGTCATGTGAAAACTACAGAGTGTGTGTGAGTGTTTACTGTGCAACAAGTGCTCTCATCCGACCAATCACAGTTCACGACGCCATGTCCGCCATTTTGATTGTGTCGTCACTGTGGCTGAAGTACCTGAACAAAACTTGTGTCGCTGCCGCAATTTTTTTATAAAATAGACGATTAAGTTGTGTTGCTGTGCTAAAACTACATCGGGATTGAAGAGATACATGTCTACAACAAAGTACAAAAGGTTCCAAAAGCAAACACAGCCGCAAACTGAGCATTAAGTACTTTATAATTCCCACTCCATTCCGTAATGAATTTGGAACAGTAACTCTGCTCTGCTCTGCTCTGCTCTGCTCTGCTCTGCTCTGCTCTGCTCTGCTCTGCTCTGATCTGCTCTGATCTGCTCTGCTCTGCTCTGCTCTGCTCTGCTCTGCTCTGCTCTGCTCTGCTCTGCTCTGCTCTGCTCTGCTCTGCTCTGCTCTTCTCTGCTCTGCTCTTCTCTGCTCTGCTCTGCTCTTCTCTGCGCTGCTCTGCTCTGCTCTGCTCTGCTCTGCTCTGCTCTGCTCTGCTCTGCTCTGCTCTGCTCTGCTCTGCTCTGCTCTGCTCTGCTCTGCTCTGCTCTGCTCTGCTCTGCTCTGCTCTGCTCTGCTCTGCTCTGCTCTGCTCTGCTCTGCTCTGCTCTGCTCTGCTCTGCTCTGCTCTGCTCTGCTCTGCTCTGCTCTGCTCTGCTCTGCTCTGCTCTGCTCTGCTCTGCTCTGCTCTGCTCTGCTCTGCTCTGCTCTGCTCTGCTCTGCTCTGCTCTGCTCTGCTCTGCTCTGCTCTGCTCTGCTCTGCTCTGCAATTTTTTACCAATGGTAGTTGTTTTAAACAAGCACTAAAGCTACGAATTGTTTTCATTTACAAGTCTATCATATCGCACACCTAGTTAAAGACTCGCGCAACTCGAAATAATTCAAAAATGACTTATTATCATTACCGGAATCTGCGTTTAAAACTACATAATCTCCACAGACACCTGTAGAAATAGTTCCATAAATAAAATGATGATGGCACTATAACTTAGTATTGCGGACTAGCTTGGTCCACACCCCCGCCAACAACACTAACGCATTACGAATTGCGACATGTTAGCCAAAGGGATAGGTGCTGTTAGTACACGTAAAGACCGGATTATTTTAAGTTGGGCGTGTATTCGTGATTAACCGCGTTCTGAATACGTAAATTATTTTAGTTAGTCTGGTCTTCGTGGTCAAACTTGTGATGAGCTAAGACCGATTCTTTGACCATTTTGACTTAATGGAGTGTTTGTTTACAAATGTAAGTATTTTTATTTTACTAACTGAAAATGGTTTATTATTGTTGAAATTATTTTATAATATTTGAGTTAGTCGAGTATTGCTGGTTAAATGAAAATCGGCTATATTATTGTAACAATAGCTGCTACGGGTTGTTTGAATATAGGAATATTTTGTATTGTAGCTGTATTTGTCCCAGTGATTCAAAAAATATTATTAAGAAATGTTGACTTCGAGTTATGGGAACTTTTTGAGTTAGTGTAGTCTTCGTGACTAAATCAATTTAATGATTTATTTTTCAGAAGATAAAGGGTCAGGGTCTACTTTTGCTAAGCGGCACATTCAGAAATTAATTGATAAGAAAATTATTCCCCTGATGTACTTCGATTCTTATTACAAAAATGCACTTGCTGTAGAATAATTTTCCAGAACAGAGTATAAGTATTATTGTTTATCGTATTCTGTGATTTATTAGGTGTTATGATTAGAAATTTGGGATATTTTATAACGCTCAACATAAAAGCCTGATTATAGATTGTAGATCTTGATTACTAACTGTTTTATAGATTAAGTACCAAAAACAAAGTCTGATTGTTGTTACGTACTTTTGATAGACGTGCCAAATTAAGGTATCGTATACAGTGAAAGCTCTTTATTCACGCTTCCTTCATTCGAGTTTTCACTATTCGCGGATTCAAATATTGCGACCTAATTCCTATATTCGCGGCTAAAGATTTCTTAATTCGCGGATCTAAACGGTATATCAGTACATACATATTAATAAAAAGCGTTCGGTATCCTTTGTAAACGCGTCGGCCAAATAAAAACTAATAAAAAGTAAAGTAGACCTTAATACAACAACACCTAAAGTATGTTGTTAAATACTATCGCCGTTGTATAATTGGTTTGGCTTTTCCTTTGACATAAGCCGCCTTCGCCGGTTGGTGTTTTTGAATGTAACCAAATAAAATGTTTAAGTAAAGCAACTTTAGTACTCAATGCATAAAGTATATTGTTAAATGCTGCCACATATTAGACGTTCCATCCTTAAAATTAATCAATAGGGTCAAAAACTTCAATTAAATTGATTTTTCATATATATATATTTGTTTTGCATTTTGTGACCTAGGAACGCATATTATCCCATACAAATTACCATTCCATATTCACGGTTTCTGTATTCGCGGCATGTTTACGGAACGTATACCCTTATTCGCATAAAGAGCTTTTACTGTATTTAGTTTTAAGTTGTTAAACAAATTACATTGTTTTATTTATTTTTATTAATGAATAAGAAAAACTGTTTTTGTACTGATTTAAAAGATAATGAGCAATAATAGGTACTAGTTTAATTAGTAATAAGTGTTTTTGTATCATAGCAAAGTCTATAATTATCTTTGACCACAGACATTCCTTAACTATGTTGTTAAAAGGAATCTTGTATTTTTTTACATATCTATTTTGATACAATTAATGTTAAATGTATCTTAATGTTTTAACAAACCTATTCGTAGGTTTATAGGATTTTTCTAGCAATTTTAAAAAGTTTTGTTTCTAGTTTTCTTTATTTCTTTGTGACCTAAATAAAGGTAATTTCTTTTTTAAGATATTTGTTTTATTATGATAATCGTACAGAAAATAAATTAAATTTAATGTAGATACACTACTATTTTTTGTTAATACTAGATAAATAAATACAGATTAATAGTGCACTAATTAAAAAAAAGCCATTAATATGAGCTTAATTCGATTTAGTAAAAATATTAAACAATGATTTTGTCATGAATACCAACCTAACTCAAAAAACTGAAATTATTAAGTATTACTGTTACTTAATGGAAGACTATTATCACAATAAATATTTACGTAAAATTATGTACAAGAACATATAAGAAAGTTTTTAATATGCTAAATAGAAATGAAGTAAAACGTTTTTTTCGATTCCTGAAAAAAGTGATATTTTGAGTTGAGCTAGTCTTTATCAAGGTGTGCGATATGTATCACAAGTTAGAAAACTCAAAAACTACTGACAAAAAATAAACGGCTAAACCGATTTTGATTAAACATAATTAATGAAAACATTTTTTGCTACGGTTTTATTTGTAAATAATATTTTCATCTTTTAGTTTTAAGGGTTTTTTTAAATAGTTTTATGTATTTTTATTTTGACCAAACGGGTTACTTACGTCTATTTTGAGCCGAATTCTCCGACTTCCGGAGACGTCCTTCGGGAGTGATGTCTGCGCTGCTCCTTTAGAAAAAGACCGCTGTATGCGGTTGAAACTATAGTCGTAGAATTCGGCTCAAAATAGACGTGAGTAACCCGTTTGTTCAAAATAAAAATGTGTAACAACCACGTTAGTTTTATGTAAATAATCGAAATAACTGTTATAAGCTAAAGTTATAAGAATATCGATGAAATATTCTTTCAAAGTAAAAAGTACTAGATACAAATCGGTTCATCTGTTTGAGAGCTACGATGCCATAGACAGACACATAGACACACATATATACAGATACACAGATATACAGATACACATGTCAAACTTATAACACCCTCTTTTTGGGTCGGGGGTGAAAATAATAAATGTCCCGGATATTTTGTTATACTATTTCACAGTGTAGACGTTCACATATTTTATTTATAAAAAGTATTCAGTCATTTAATATCTAGTAAAAAACTGTTGTGCTCGACCAAGATAGCTAAGTAGATTGCCAGTAACCGCCCAACAGTAATCGTCACATAGACTACACAAATGATTCTACAATGATTTGTATAGTATGCACATGAAAAATTTATAATATTTAAATTCCGAAACAGCTTCCTGAGAAGTTATTTCGAAGTACATCAAGTATTGGCTCTGCCCCGCGCGCCGAACGTATGCGCGTCGGGAAATCAATCATAAATCAAGTTTCTGAACACATATTGAAGGAAACAAAGTTGCTTGCCAATCGGTTTTGTCATTTCAATGTTCGTGTGTGTTGAATATTTCCTGTTATTCCATTTCTTGGTAGAAGAAGTGTGTTTTCGGAATCCTTTTCTTCATCATCATCATTGTAACCGCAAGAAGTCTGCTGCTGTACATATCCCTTCACCATTAATGCGAAAAGACCAGTCGGAAGCGGCTTGAATCCAGCGTCTTCCTACTATAAGTATTATGAGGTCTTCTGATCACCTCGTGGCTGGTCTTTCTTCACTACGCTTGCCGGTGCGTGGTCTCTTACAAAATTGGGGCTAGTATTTTAAATATTACCCCTCTGTTAATCTTTCTAAAATTCTGTTGTATTGGTAAATATTTCCTCTTAAAATTTAAAATATTTTCCTTTAAAATATTTTCTCTCAAAAAATAACATATTTGTTGTTTCACCAGAAATGTTTCATTGATTTCGTAACGTAATTATACGATAGTGTAGCGAAACTAACCCCTACTAATACTAACACTAATATTTGAGGTCCGTAGTGAGCGAGCGATTCACCTAACGAGGTGAATCGATCCATTTTACTCGTAAGACCCTTATGACGAGCCAAAAGGCGTAATAAACGTTGGCTCATCATGAGTCTGGCTAGTGAGACACTCTCAAAGTGTATGCTTCTTGCAGAAAGAATATACCTAATATATTAAAGCGCGTTTCAGAGTACGTATAACCGCTCCTTTATTTTAGATCTTCAAATTTCACTGACCCCGGAGCCAGTGATGCTTATCTATTTAAATAAAAAAAATCCATGCACAATGTTGCGACCCCTACCATTAGTTGTACACTAACGCCGATTGCTATCGTGCAAGTCGGCTACCAGTGACATTGTTGTTCCAGCAGTAAACCAGTGGTCCCGTAAAGCCTTTAATGTCGTTTTATGGGCCATTGCAAGCCCCAGTCGCGTTTATGTTCCGCTTGTCATAGCTTTATAGCCTTCAAATAATCACTCAACGTGCAGGTCATCTAATATCGGGATTAAAGCGGATTAAATTGTACGCCGGGACCGCTTAAATTGAAATAAGGTTTCAATTACATGTTTTGATCTGCGTTAATCTGTGTTTATTTTTATGTAAAGCTATAAAAATAAGAGTTAAGACGTCATAGTTTTAAAATTGAAAAAATAAACTTAATTTGCGCACGAATAAAATATTTAAGACAATTGCTTAAAAGCTGGTTATAATTTACAGAACCGAAGTTAATGACATTTTAATCGGTGACCACTATTTGTTCTATAGAATTGTGATGGAACCGTTTATAGAGATACCGCGAAGTCTTGTCACCGTGTCGTCGCCACGAATTATTATAATGGTTTTGCGAGCAGACCAACAATTGCACAATGTAATAAAAAGTCTGTCCAAGTTGCGTCAAGATTTGTTGAAAAACACGCCCTCTATGCGAGTAAAAACAAACATCTGGACAGAAGAACGAAAATCTTGCTACTTGATGCAAAAACGTTCATTCACTTTGCACACTCGGTCTTTAATATAGTAATATGTCGATCGATGAGCCTTGTGCGCCACATACACAGAAGAATAAAGGTCATCACCGTGGCAATAGCAGTGGTGTCCAGTGTCCACAACCATCGAATACTAACGCAGATATCAAACAAAACGTAATTAAATTAGCTTCTCCACATTTATTTCACATAATCGCGCAACGCGCCGTTCTACGTATTTCGCGAGTATCCCTGAACGAACCCTTAGTAACAAGAGTACCCGGTCTGTTCATTCCTTGTATTCCTTGTATATGTGGTGGGTATTTGTTCGCCGGCTATGGGAGAGCCTTGTTAATATTAAATATGGGTCTTTTCTCGCCATTTAGTTAAGGTTTTACTTTTATCTGGTGATATTTATGTGCGTTGTAATGTTTTTCTTACCTTTCAATTAAATTATGAAAGGTGAATTTTGTGACGTATACTGTCCATAAATTATATAAAATCTAGATAGAACATGTACCGTGTTTATTATTTTAAAACTATCACGACGCGACGTTTCGGAATTGTAAGATATGTGTCGTAAGTCGTTAAATTAAACAATATGATCTCAAAACTGAAGTCCTTTGAGCTCTATTATATATCTATAAGCTATATTATTTATGACCTTGATTCAAGACTTGAGTTTCTGTACGAGAACTTGAGTGAACTCCTTTAGATTTTTTAAGAACGGGGGTCTTATTTTTCAAGTGAATCTAATATTAAAAGAGGCTAAGCTAACAAACGAAAGGCTGTAATTTTATTTTTATCATTTGTACTAATAAAATGTGGAATACGCTTCCCGAGTGTGTCTTACCGATAAATACATATATGTATTTATTTATTACATTATATTATCGCGAGTTAGTAGATTTATTTTCGGTGAGCATATTCTATCATGGACCGTCGTTTACCATCAGGTTAATTGACGGTCAAGCACAAGGTTATTTCTTTATAAAAATTCTACATATTTAAAACAAGTAGGTACCTACCTATATTAAAATAAAAACAAAATATTCGAGTACAATTTACGTTCGATATAATATTGTGTATATTTTCTTTTATTTTAATGTTACATACATTGAACTTTCCGGCAGGCAAGTCGGGAGACCGTCTGGCTTGCGATTCGCAGGTCCTGGGTTCGAATCCCGCGGCACGAATCTCTTTCTTTTCGAAGTTATGTACATATTGTTGATTGCCGCTAACTTAAAATGGCGAAGGAAAACATCGTGAAAAACCTTCACGTCTGAGAGTTCTCAATGATCTTGAAGATATGTGAAGTCTGCCAACCCGCACTTGGCTAGCGTGGTAGACTATGCCCTTACCCTTCTCACAATGAGAAGATGGTCCGTTCCCAGCAGTGGGACAGTTTGTACAAACAGGGCTGATAAAAAAATACATTGAATCCGGCGTACTCTGTGAAATAATCTCGCCTGGTTAAAGAGAGCAGCTATCAGCTCTTCTCTGCGACGACGTTAATGCCAGCTGTAGATTTCCGGGCCGGCTGCCGGAAACTGACGTAGGTTCCGGCAGCTGGCTGCTTGTGAGCTTATCTGACGAAGCTCGCGTGCTTGTTTGGCGCTGATACTCACATATTTTTTATAATACATGTTTTATATTTTTATTTTAGTTTTTGGTACGTTTGTACGTAGAACTGATTGCCGCTGGGGTAGAATAGTTTTCGAGTGGAGAACATGCATCGGTAAGTGCAGCGTAGGAAGACCAGCCAGAAGATGACCTCATACAAGTGGCAGGACGCTCGATGCAAGCAGCTTCCAATCGGTCTTTTTGGAAATTCATTCAGGTATATGTCCAGCAGTGCCCTTTTTATAGCTGAGATGATGAAGATTTACGTGTATTTTTGATTACAACTCATTTTCAACCGACTTTAAAAGTACAGGAAGTTCTATGTTCGACTGTATGTATATTTTCATCGATTTCTCCGTCATTTGTGGACCGATTTAGATTTTTTTTTGTTGGTTTCATATTTCTTTCAGACGATATCATATTTTGATATATTTTTTAGTAGTATAACATTCATCTTCTATTAAATTGTTATTTTCTTCGAGAGTGTGTTCATTGAATTTGTTTGGTTCTTTTTATTAAACCACAATACTTGCATGTTAGCAATCTACTAGATAATTTTATTGAAAGAAAAACAATACACTTATTATCTCTTTTATACTTATACTTACATATATGATTAAATATAAATATTTATGTATATTTCTAATTAATGATCTAAACTTAAATTATTGTAAGTCTAAATCGGACGCAATTGTTGATACAATTTTAATTATAAGACCTTAATTTAACACAGCTGACAATAAAAATATTTTGAATTTGAACTTCATGAACCACCGAGTGCAGGTCTTTGGTTCCGCTCGAAGTGAGAAAACTCGAGTTTTCCTGTTGTAATTCACAAACTCACATAAAGAACTCGAGAAACTTTTCCAAGCTTTGTATTGAGCTAAGTAGGTATGTGGAGAAACTTTACTTCGAATTTAGATTGCATTAGAGATCTTCATTATGAGCATATTTGGAAATAGCAATGTTTTATATTTTATAGAAAAACGTACACCAAGTTATTTAGTAATTATATTATTACTATTATATTAATTATTTATTATATAAATGAATATAGCTTTATTTAACTACGTATACAAACTATAAATATATATTTACATTACTATAAAAAAAAAATATATATAAATTAAATAACTACTCCATTACAATTAAAAGAACATTGAAATTCTGTATTTAACTAACAATTTTAAAAGCATGTAAAAAGTAATTAATTATATTATATTATTATATTAATTATATTATATTATTAATTATATTCTATTATTATATTATTAGATATAAAATAATTGAAATTACTTTTGATAAATATTATCTTTCTAACTTCATAAAAATACTATTACAATGTGTTAATAGTAAAATTAATTTGAAAGAATACTTAGCTGTTATTTTTAACACGCTTTTATTAGGTCGACCTGTATGTAATGAAATCTAAGGTAACTAATTTAACCATCTTCCAAGGATCGTAGCGTCATGAAAATTGGCGGCTGTATGTAGTTCTGATGACAATACAATAATATGGTACTGTCGAACTGATCTGATGATGGAGCCGGAAGATATGAACTAGAACTTCATGATGGAACATCGTATCATAGCTGTGTTTGGATTTGTTAGAAAAGTCTTGTAATGAACTTTGACCACAATAATTTGTAGCGTGTTTTTTAGTTTTTTAAACTGTAATTTATTAAATCTATTATTTTGAGATAAATAAACGTCCAAACGATAAGTAAAATAAAAATTCCGCGTGTGAACGTTTACTTCGGTAAATAGTACAGCTATAACGTTGGTGGTCAATCGTAGATTTATCTAACATATCGAGCTTATAGTCTAGTAAAAATAAGATTTGTGACAACATAGAAGACAACTAAGTATATTTTTATTTAAATGAATGTCCTGGTGTTTTGAAATACATTTGACACGATTTCATAATGATATTATAAAAGCTAATTTTGTAACCTTTACACACTCAAACGGCTGAAGCGATCGTTATAAAAATTAGTATAGAGATAGCTTTGGCCCTGGAGACGGACATAAGCTACTTATCATCATCATAATCGTCACCGTTTTTCATAACTACGCGAGTGAAACCGCGCAACGCAGCTAATCTATAAATCGGGGATTATTGTTGATTTATGATTTTTAGTTATTTTCCTATCATAATTTCAAAGAATCCCCTCAGTTGCAAATACTGTGGTCTGCTCCATACAAACGGATTTATTTTTACTAGACTATTATTGCTAGTATGAATGCTTCCTGAAACATGTTCCGTCCAAGTATTTCATTGACACAGTTCCTCCCCAGCATCACGTATGAACGATAAATTGATTTGGCGCCAGATGCGCTCCCCGCTAACCCGATATTTGCCCGAGTTTTCCTTAACTACATTATTTGCCGGTTTTTGTACGAGGTAAGGGTAATTAGAACATAAAAATATGGGCAGCTTGTTCAGTAATTGATTTCTAGTGGATACCCGATTTTAAATATGAAAGTACTTATATAATTACATATTTAATAGATTCTCAATTAATCATTTATTATGTTTGTTAATTCATAACTTCGTCACTTATGAACAGATTTGAAGAAAAAAAAACCATTTTTGGGGGGATATATTTTTAGATTAGTTCCATTTTTAGAGGTTAAGAGAAACTAATTCAGTCCTGCCTATTAAAGACTTCCAAGGGTACCAGACGATCTATATTACCCTAAGCCCTTCAGTTCGGCCCGACTAGTATCTAACTAGAGGGGAATATTTCACAGCAGTGTAATCCTGGCAAATGGCGGTACGGCCGGTCGGAAGTTTTAAATCGATTGAATGGTATCCGCGCGAAGAGTGCTGGTGATCCGTCACCGTCCCTGTATAATCCCGCTGGTCGAGAGGCTGGGAGGATGTCGCACCATCTATCACGGCACGAGAATGCTCCGTCATCGGCTACACTAGTTCACTTTCAGTGGATGTTCTTGTAAATGTGGAGCAGCTAATTTGAAAAATACGCCGTTTTATATTACGGCAAGGCGCGATACAAAACAGCATTGTTTTCTAATACGGCGTTCTTGTGTTCAGACGGATAGTAGTCTCGATACGATTTTATGTGTAGTTTATTTTGTACCTTTTGCCTTAAAAGCGGCGGCCAACGTTTAATTGTATTTTAACATGGTATATAATATAGTAATCATATACAGCTATATACGACAGGTCCAAAAAAAGAAAATTTATTTTGATTAATATTTGTGTATTTTTTACTTTTTTCAAACGTGTATTGTTAAGCAAGTAGACATTGCGTAATTTAATGACACATAGCAACACCTACCGGGAAGTCACCGTTGTTTCACAATAATTACGTACTGTTCCCTGCGATACAGGTTTCATACTTTGTGCAGGGTTCACAAGAACATCTCTGTGTGAACCTGCTCACCAATTTTTCATAAAATTAAGTACTTGTACTGGTTTTCTGTATCTTTTGGTTAATAATAAACTATTTGTATTTTTCTTTTTGTATTTGTTCGATCGCCGCAAGATACTGAGAAACGGACTACCAATATATTATGCGAACCCAGGCCTCATGCATCGCGAAATATAAATTAACTTTTAAGTTAGGTCACTAAGTTTGTTTAATTTTGTTTTTACATCAACATCAGTCACACGTAAATTATTTGTATTTAAAATAAAATTTATATTAATCAAGTAAGTCTTGAAATTAATTCAGTTTTTGCGTCCTCAACGACAGCCCAACTTAAATCAATATTATTTACACTTACTTGTAACCTCAGCTACTGCTATTTGTGACAATATTTTTGTTATTATAATAATGCAGCGCTTCCGTCAGCTATATTTGGAAATAAATATCTCAAAAGAAAAAAAATAATAATATCTCAAAGTAGTGTAACTAAATAACACGCATGTCATTATATTTCGGTGCCATGTTACTAATCCGTTTTGCGAAAGGGAAATTACATATACTTATACACAATGTGGTGTATTTAATTTAAGACTAGGCTAGGCTATTCTGATCCATCTGACATTAGACATCCCTAGTAGAAAACTACGTTGTTTTGTAATCCAGCTAACCGTAATGTAATACGACGCATACTTCAAATTGGCTCTGACACCGTGACATTGACCTTGAGGATGAGAAAGATAGGAAGAAATATGCAGTTTTTGTAAGTATTATTTTTTATACTATTGTGATTTTTTTTTCTAATTATACATTGGCGTCTCATTCTTTTTACCCGACTGCGTAAGAAGGAGGGTTATCTAAGAATTTTATTTGACTAATTGACTAATTTTGATAAAGTACAATTATTTATTTGGATTGATACATTTATGTAACATAATAATTTATATCATTAGCATAATTCAAATAAATTGTGCTAATTTAAATAAAAAAATAAAGACGTAATTAACTTTTCATCGAATATAATAATAACAAACGTAAACAAGTTACCAACAAAAAATTTTTAGAACTTTACATAAAACCCAAACTCAAATATTTGCCGACATAAATAACAAATTGACAAAACGGAACAAATTTTGGCACAGAACATTTATTATTCACGTTTAGTTTCCCTGCTTTATCCTTGACCCAGATTTCTCGAAAGGTTCCCAACTTTCCACTTTGTCACCATAGTTTGTCAAGTCAAATAATACGGCGTTATGGCAAGAATTAAATTTCATTTTGTGGGCTTATGAATTTATGTGAAATGTCGGTATTTTCGCAAACGCGTAAACTTTGTACGGTCTAAGGGCGATAAAGTTTGCTAAACAAAATTACAATAGGTCCCAGTTTATTGCGCCTGATCTTTTGGGAGTATTTTGGGGTCTTCAACAAATAAATACACAAATGGGATCCGCAATTTGCGCCGTACGCAATTCTTAGATTTAACGTGAGGTTAAATCTAAGATCGGAGTGCTATATTCTTGAATGCCGTAGCGGATGCCGTATTTTTTTGGAAGCATACTATTTGCGCTAGACTTGTTCGCAAACTCTATCTAATCTGTATGTATTTGAAATGGCATTATTTGTTAGGAGTAATCTACACATGTTTCAATTCATATTATCTAAACGTCATGCAGTGAAGAAAATCTCTATGCCACGTCACAGTACCTCACTATTCAACAAAATTGTTCTATGAATGGTTCCAAGAATTTATAACCATTTACCTATAACAGTGCTAAAATCGGAATGCGTACCTAGTACCTACATTTAAGGGTAGATTATCAAATTTTTTGACATCAAAAGGATATTATAGTGTAGACGAATTTTTAAATGATATAATAAAAGAATAATAAAATTGTGTTTGACAGTATATTATATAATATTAAGCAATGATAATTTTTATTTGAATTGATAAATGTAATGTAATGTAACCTAAACAATCTTACTTTGACTGCAGTTTCATTATTAGTTTTCATATAGTTTGTTATTGTTTCCTATTAAATATTGTATGTCCGAAATGGGCGAAACTGTTGAGACATGTAAATATTCTAAGATCCTTTATTTCCTACACAGTATGACAATAAATTATTTTCAATTTGAGCAATTCTTGTCTATATGTATATATATAATTTGAATCTCGGAAACGGCTTAAATAATTTTAAATGAAATTTGTTTTGTAGGTAGATTAGGGGACGATAAATCGATCTTGCTAGGTTTCATTTTTAGTGAAACCGGGTTAGGTAATATTTTCAGTCATAAAAATCCGAGTGGAGTTCGGTCGCCCAGGTACTGTTTATTGGTACGAAGCAAAACTTTGAAATTTTGGTACTGTGTTCTTAAATAATATTTAAAATAAATATAATTTTTGTAGTCTTTGTAACTTATAATCACGAAATATATTTCAAAAAGATATGTTATCAATTTGACTGTACTTTCGTATTACTTTGTGTACTTAAGCTTTTCAATGTCTTCACTACTTGTGAACTCTTTTCAATGATTATATTTGATACATTATCGAAACTAAGTGTCTCAGGGGTGGTCCCATAAAAGCTAAATCTTTTATATTTTGTTTAATTTTTATTTGTATTTATAGGATTTAAGTTTTTTTACATAATAATTAAATAAGTAATGATCATTTTGAAAGGTCACGACCTTTCAAAATAATTAAATTCAAATTACTTACGATGTAACGATGAACGAGATTCTAAAACTTGTATATTTATATGTACTCGTACTATAGGTAAGGTAAGTACTATTAATTATTTCTTCATTGCCCAAAAGTAAGTACGTACTTAGGTACTTGAAGTAAAGAGCAGCGGCCGCTAAATAAGAAGTAAAAGCCACAATGATTGCTGAAGTAAAGCACTTTCATAACTCAGGCAGGCTCTGCCTATTTTATAAGCTTAGAAGTCGTAACACGGAAAAGTTAAGCGATTTATGAAACTCGTTACACAATTCCATAAATTAAGGACTCCAACTAAAATTACGGATTTGCGCCATTACGTAATTCTGAACTTTTATTAAGAAGTAACTTTTTTACAACAGGCTCTAAGGAAATGTATAAAATACAAGGTGTTGACTTATATATTGTATAAAGACGGTGCTATGCTCAGAAAATAATAACACTGAGGCTGGGGCTAAATGAGCGTATTTTTTTTAGTTAAGTTGTGTGTCGCGTAAATTACGCATCATTCGCGCAAATGTGTTATTAATTTCAACTGAAACTAAATTACGCAACTGAAAAAACGCGCTTCACAGCTTAAAAATTTACGTTCTTAAAGTATGCTTCACCCAGCGATAGGTTCATTCAAAATTCCATTCACAGTAGAAGGCAAAGGTTTACAAAAATGTGGACATGATTAAGACCTATGTAATAGGGCGAATTCTGTGATTAAGACGTTATTACTCTTTATTGTCACAAATCTAGTAGTTAGTTCGCATTTGTAGTCACAGATAATGATGTAACCTTAGTTATTAACCGTCTTCAAAAAGGAGGAAGTTCTCAATTCAGTAGTATTTTATTAATGTTTTTTTTAACGCATAACTCTTTTTTTGTCTTAAATAGTTTTACATTTGACCACCAACTAGCTTAATGGGAAGGGGTGGTGTGGTCAAGGATGGAACACGTAACCTAGATGATATCTATTCACTCTAACTTTGAAAATTCCAAGATTCACTCTGTAATTTAAAGGTAAGTAAACTGATATGGAAAATTATTTTACAAATTTTTGTTTGAAAGTAGGTAATAGTACATTATATAAGTCCCATATAATATCATCAAAAACGGTTTAGCAGTTTGGTTTTAAAAAAAAAAACTGTGCATTTGAAGACAGTTGTTTCAGTTTTTAGGGTTCCGTACCTCAATAGGAAAAAACGGAACCCTTATAGGATCACTTTGTTGTCCGTCTGTCCGTCTGTCCGTCTGTCCGGGTGTCAAGACCTTTATCTCGGGAACGCGTGAAGGTATCGAGTTGAAATGTGAAGTTGGCGCGCTTCGCAATAACATCACTTTTACGCTTTGCATATTTTGGAAAATCCTAATAATTAGAAACAGTGCACAATGTCCTCATAAATCAACGCATTTATAATCAACGAGAAGAATTATGTAAGGTACGATATACCAAGACACGATCACATAGCCTCTGTTGAAGATTTCAGATAATTTATGTAAATAACATCAGCTGTTTTTAAAAGTGACATTTATGACTCACGTGGGTAGCGGGTAACCAGTCGATTGTATTACATCCTTATCGCACCTAAGCGCTCAACACAGTGCTTTTGTTGTCTATCCCGCTCGCACTTACGTCAGGTATCATTTGATGTCTGCAGTAATTTGTCGAATATAATATTTAACTCAATCACAACACCATTATGAAATCTCACTGTGCCGGCTGCAAACAAGAAGTAACTAAACTAAGGCAAATACAATGTTCACTATGCTGTGCTATCTACCACCCTATTTGTGTAAACTTAGCGTCAATGGACCCGACAAAATTGCTACAGTGGTCTTGCGCGGAATGTCTTGCGAAACACTCAAAAAAAGACAACACTGCATTACAAGTGACCATCCCGCCGAGCGGTCCCGTTGCAACTGAAATGGAGTGCATTACAACACCACGAGCGTCAAAGCGGCCGGCTGTTGGATCTCCATCCACAACCCCGACTGATAAGGATATCCTGAGGGATCCGGCTATGACCACAGAGCTGCGATGGATTCGTCAAGAAATGTCGGAACTAAAGAAACTTCTCACTGATGGCTTGTCCAAATGTTTTGATAGAATAGATAGCTTTGAACGCAGAATTAAGGCCTGTGAAGAGAATGCTATGCTTATTCCGAGCCTTCAAGCAACTATAACTCAATTACAAGCTCAGCTAGATCACCACACGCAACGTTCCATGGATAATGAAATCGAAATCATGGGAATTCCAGAAAGCAACAATGAAAATCTGATGCACATTGCTATGGTGACAGCGTCAAAAATCGGAGTGAGCCTTGCAGAGACGGATATTAATTACGTAAGACGAATTGGTCCCAAAACTAGATTAAACTCCAAATCTCAACAGGATACCCAGGACGTAAAATTCTCCAGACCTGTAATTCTAAAACTGATAAGAAAGTGGAAAAGAGACGAGTTGCTTCGAGGCGCTAAGAGTCGTCGCTCTATTTCTTCAGAAGATATAAATATTCAAGGACCTGCACGAAAAATCTATATAAACGAGCGTCTCACCAAAACAAACCGATTATTATTTCGTGACGCGAGATCGTTCGCAAAAGAGTATGAATTTCGCTACTGCTGGATTAATAACGGCCGAGTGCATATACGGAAAGGAGAAGGAAGACCAGCCATCACCATCAATGAACCCGCAGACCTTGACAGACTTCGTGTTTCCGCTTCTTAATAATATGCTTATCTGTATTAATTTTAATTTAAAAATAATGTATAATTTTTTTATAATTCATAGATACTTATTTCAATTATTTTTTGCATATATGTATCAATCAATTTGTCTCGAATATAAATTATTTTATCTCTCCAAAATAAATGATCAAAATATGTCGAATGTCATGTTTTTAAAACAAAACGTGTACTACATACTCATTATCTATCCACAATACTCACACACACACCTGGAATACAACATATTAAAACATTATTTGTGCGTATCCCACGTTTATACCTACACAAACCAGTACACACCGTGCGCAACTTCTGTGCTGCTTTCTGGCGTTACACTCAAGTATCAATATAGTGCGATACTAAACTCACTTAGCATTCTATACCAACTCTTCTACCTGTTTATTAATAACGGATAAATCAGACTTATTCGAAGATATAGACGAAAGCCTCAAGGTTAAGTGTCGCACTGTATACAAGTTAGAAGACTGCAAAAATGCTATAAAAAAGCACAATTTCACGGTACTGTCGTGTAACGTTAGAGGCCTTCAGCACAAGGCTTCTACGGGACAGCTCTTTGTCACCCTAAAACGTCTGAATATTGATTATGACGTGCTCGTTTTCTCAGAGTGTTGGTTTAACACACCAGACCCACACATTCCTACGATACCTGGTTACACTGTTTTCCACACAACTAGAGTAACAAATAAGTGCGGTGGTGTTGCTATCTACATTAGGGACCATTGGTCCAGTAATGCTCAGGAACCTATATTTGTGGACGCAAATTGTCTGGTGGTTAGAATAGCAAACGTAGCTACTATAGTGGGTATTTACCGCTCACCTGCTGCCGGTAATATTAACAACTTCATGTCTTCACTTGAGCAGACACTAGAGCCCATAAAAAATCTCAAAAACCTCATAGTGGCAGGAGATATGAACATTAACCTGCTCGATGAAAAATCTGATAGCAGCAGCACAACATACCAATGTCTTATGTCTGAACTTGGCTTTTTTCCTGCTATTTCAATGTCAACTAGGTACCACGCCTGTCTAGATCACATTTTTGTCAACGCAAATGACAATAGTTTGGGACTTGTTTGCAAATGTTCACTATCAGATCATGACTTAACAATGATAGGACTCAGCCTAACTAAACCCAAAAATAACGAACGCCCCAGAGTTAGGAACAAAATAATTACGGACTTTGCAGCCATCATCAAGGATCTGGAAACGGTGAACTGGAATCAAATAACTGAAAAGGACAACGTGAATGATGCCTTAAATTCACTCGCTTCTGGAATCACGGGTCTTGTTGAAAGGCATACGAAAATTGTCAAGGTTAGCCGAAACAAACATCAACTGAAGCCCTGGATCACCCCAGGTCTCATACGCTGCATGAAACATCGCGATAATCTGCACCTAAACGTCCGGCAGCATCCAAATGACGAGAACCTCAAGAAGATCTACAATAGATACAGGAACTTCTGTAACAATCTCCTTCGTAAAGTTAAATCGAATTTTGACAACTCTCAACTCGAAAATAATCACAAAGATCCAAAAAAATTGTGGAAGACTATAAAGGAAGTCTGTGATATACCACGTTCTAAAAATGAGTCCAGCGATCTTCTAGAAGACCCAAACAATCCTCAAGACACCGTTGACAAGTGTAATGCACATTTTGCTGCTGTGGGCGCTGGGTTAGCATCTGAAATTCTACTTAAGCTCTCAGCGAATCAAGAGACATTGCGTGATAATATAAATTTGGAGTCTCATGGTCCAGAATCATTTTTTCTGTGTGCGACTGACGAGTACGAAGTTAACAGCCTCATCATGAACCTCAAGTCGGACAGTGCACCAGGAATCGACTCATTCACGGCCACTCTACTAAAACACATTCGATTCGCTATAGTCAAGCCAGTTACGCATATATGCAACATTAGCATGGAATTAGGTGTGTTCCCCGAGGGATGGAAGACGGCCGTGGTTTGCCCTATCTATAAAAATGGTGATAAAAACAAAATAGAGAACTACCGTCCAATCTCACTTCTTCCTATACTCTCGAAGATACTCGAAAAAATTGTCAATAAACGTTTGGTCAATTACCTAGAAAAACACAATCTGCTGTCGAATCGACAGTTTGGCTTTAGACGTGGGAAGAGCACAGAAGATGCTGTCGAATCACTAACGACCTTTCTAGGGGGGAAACTGGATAAAGGGAACAAATGCGTGGGAGTGTTTCTCGATCTCGCCAGGGCATTCGACACAGTTTCAATCCCGATGCTACTGAAGAAACTAGAATGCCTTGGTGTTCGAGGAAATGCTCTCATGTGGTTCTCTAGCTACTTATACAACAGGCGGCAACGTTTAAAAATAGGTGAACACATGAGTGATGAACAGGAGATCAGTTATGGCGTTCCGCAAGGTAGCGCTCTCTCGCCTACCCTGTTTATCATCTACATGAACGATATATTCACGCTTGAAGTACCAGATGCAGAAATTATTTGCTATGCTGACGACACGGTAGCAATATTTCATGCCAAGAGTTGGCAAGAAGTGACTTCAGTTGCAGAAAGAGGCTTGTCCAAAATCCTTCACTGGTTTGATATGAACCTGCTAACGCTCAATGTTAAAAAAACAAACTTTATTGCCTTCCACATTACGCGTGCTACTGATCCTAAAATTAACAGCATTAAAATCCACAAGAAGAGCTGCTTGGATATCGCAGACCTTTCTAACCCCGACTCCAAGTGCTCATGTCAAAGCATTAACAGAGCAATCTCGATTCGATACCTAGGTGTTATCGTAGATCTAAATCTAACTTTCGAACCACACCTCTCCACCTTGTCTAAGAGAGCGCGCAAACTCATATTCCTTATGAAGACACTAAGACCAGTAGCCAATATGGTTGTTAAAAAAATGGTTTACACAACACTATGCCAATCACTGCTACAATACTGTATAGGAATATGGGGGGGCGCAGCCAAATCCCACATGATTGATTTGGAGAGAGCTCAAAGAGCTGTAATTAAAGTTATGCTAGGAAAACCCCGACGGTACTCTACCCAGTTGCTTCTCCAAGAAGTTGGGTTTCTAAGTGTAAGGCAACTATTTCTAATTAAAGCAATAGCTAAAGTGCACAGAAACGCTCACTCACAATCACAAGAGTCTCAGTTAAAGCTAAAACGGTCAGTCCGCCAATTAACAGTACCACTCCCAAATATTCGAACGGTATTTGCTTCACGCTTGCCGCCTTACATTCATATGTTTGCTTATAACGCAATAAGTAAACAATGCAATCTTACCGGGTGTTCACAAAGAGACGCTCAGGGTAAAGTAAAAAAGTGGCTGGCGTCTTTAACGTATGAAGAAACTGAGGTCTTGGTCAAAGTTTACGCTCGAATAAGTTAGCCCACTGCCAACAGTTTGCTTACAGACCTATGGGCTTACTTTACCTTACATACCAGCACTCCCCACAACTCACTCACGCACACAAACATACACATCTACATGTATCATCAAACACATATACAATACACTCACTCCTACATACATCATCACACACATCATGCATACTCTTTGCACATTGAAGTGAAACAGAATGTCGCGGACTATAATCCGCTGAAGTTTGTTTCATTTCATCGACATCAGACAACTCTTTTTGTTTTAATTAATATTGTATTAACTACTCAGAAATGTTATAATTATTTTACTTTAAAATTATGTTAACTTTAATTAATAATTGTCTCTCTAATCTAATATTATATCCATTATTATTTTGTTATTAAATTCCCTTTAATATATTTATGATGACATTACAAATAAACTATCCACATGATTATATAGTTATACTCAGGCGAAGCCGCGCAAAATTCCTTTTGCAAACTGGAATTCACGGGCCACCAAGATACAGGCATTGCCTAGTTTGGGGCCCATTGATACTACCTAGTAGGCTATCTAACAAATGACTGCTGTCTAGTGTATAATATATTATATAAGTTATTGTAATGTATATGTTAGATTAGTGCTCAACATGTGGACATGGAATAAATATATTATTATATATTATTATTAAAATTAAAACCATATACGCAGATCCATAGTAACTTGCTGCAGAAAGAAATATAAAATTTCTGAGTTTTCGTAAATAAAAGTTACAGCCGAATATGTCATAAAAAACGCACATTTCGACACTCACAGAGGAATCAAAACCTATGGGGTACTTCCCGTTGACCTAGAACTCTGAAATTTGGCAAGAAGCATTGTGTTAGAGTACACATGTAGGAAAAAATCCGAAAACTGGAAATTTTTAATTTAATCACAAAAAAATAGTGACTCTATGCAAGGAATGAGGGCCCAAATTTTAAAGTGAATTAACCGTATCATGTGGGGTATCATATGAATGACCCTCATTAGCATAAGCTAAAACAGGATTTTAACATATGCTTCGCTCCCTGCAGACCCTTCACTTAAGCTGGGAACCAAAACTTTTTAGGCGAATTTTTATTAAATACAGAGTGGCCGCGCAAAGCAACGTTGACTGCCTCAAACGCCGATGGTTTACTGACTACTACAAAATAAAAGGGACGCTTGCTCGGATCCGAGTGGGAGGCGCCGCTACTATAGCCCCACTCCACTCGGATCCGAGTGGTGAGCAAGGAATGGGTCAAATATTTTTACGATGTATATTTTTTGGTTTATGAAGGAAAATATATAAAAAAATATATGATTTCCCCCTTTTATTTAGTTTGTACGGAACCCTCGGTGGGCGAGTCTGACTCGCACTTGTCCGGTTTGTTAAACTATAATTATTTGTTCAGACGATCATTCATGACTAAACAATCGTAAAAAGCTAACAAACAGACAAAGTTGCTTTCACATTTGTTATAAGTTAATTATATCAGAGTGATCTTATGCTTAGTGTATAGTGGAGATGCTTAGTGTGGTAATTAAGTGTCATTTTTTAAGAGTACTTATCAAATTTTATCACTTAAAAATGAATCGCAACAATCCCACCTTCTTTCTCAAATTTAGAAACAATACTCGACATAATAGAATATAACTTTATTGTACATACATACAGTAAAAGCATAAAATAAACTTTAAACTTAAACAACAGTACAATGGCGGCCTTATCGCATAGAGCGATTTCTTCCAGGCAATCTTAGTGCGGATAGAAGTAATATAATTTAGAATAAGGAGGTATGTGGTCACATTACAAATTCAACAATTAAATGCGTATGACATGTACAAGGCATTACAACTACACTAAGAATAATAACTAAGAATATGACGTGTTTTTTATAGGAGAACCCGCAGCATTCATGTGTCAACGCAATAAACAGTATCGCAGCTATGAAAACTGTTTTATTATGAGAAGTGGAACACGTGGAAGTATATTTAAAATATAGCACGCAACGTTCCGAGCTCGAACGAAAAACTTCTGATTGTTGCAACTTGCAGCTAGGGGATTAATAGCTTGAACAACTTTACCACAGAGTAGTGCTTAGTGAGGGTTTTAAAGCCACAACTTTCAAGATATAGAAGCATTTTTATTCTCAATTGAATTTATTTCCGTGTTTCGTTTGTGACCTATCAATTTTTTTTAGGTTTTTATTTTTTTAATCTTTGCGCTTCATCGTCAAATAGTTTGTTGATCGATGCTGTGGTCCACGAAGGAGTGCGCTTACATAGAAGAAACCAACTCACTCATGATTTAAAGTCTTCTGGGTTATAAATATCGGGAAACCGTTCCAAAATTTAGAAGTTCACATAATAAAAGTGAAACCAAAACGTTTCGTTCGAATTTTTGGAATATATGCACGAAAATATGATTCTTTCTCGAACTTACAATCGTCTGGTAAAATAAAGGGAATGAGTGAATAGGATCATGCGGGTCCATATGCACTGACACCAAAATATATCTAATAAAATATCATTCTACCAGCAATTCGTCTTAGACCTCACTGTTGGATTACATAAAGAGAGTTAGTAATAACAATTTTGTAGAATTATTTCGTATACAAAAAAAAAAATTGTTTATTTACGGAGAGAGACCATAATATCATAGAGTAGTTGCTGATATTTAATGATAAGTATTATAAATAATATTAATAATTAATAATAATAATATTGACATTAAAAAGAGAATTAATTATTGTAATTATTGAAAACTGATATTTTTGACATTTGTATTGATTTTATTTAATAGTGTAGATGAAATAAAGGCTTTATTATTTTATTTTATTTTATTTATTATAAATAAGATAATAGAGTAAAAAGTACTTGAAAAGTTTAGCAACAGTCACGACTAAGATAGTATAGCTAGAATTCAGGATAAAAACGTTACGTTCGTCTTACGAAGTTACATAAACTGGATACTTTATCTATCCCACTTCAAAAGCAAGCTAAATCCACGCCGTTGAAAATAAACCGAACAGTTTTATTTTATCGATACTTCGATTATTCAGGTCAGAGGTAGTTAGAGGCCCTCCAACTAGATTTTATTTCGTTGGGAGTCATAACGCCTTATAGCTCAGTTTACGATGCAATACGCACCGCCGCCGCACTTTGCCTGTAATTGAATCGCAGGCGCTTGCCGTAAATGCGGATTTGCCGGGTAACATCAAGAAACAATGCCAAGCTCCAACAAAGTATCACAAGTGAGATTGCGCTATAGTGCTATACTTCGTTCGGATCTATTTTTGTCTGTAGTAGTGAACGAGATCTTAAAATTGGGGCAAGAGTTCTGCTTAAAAACTTTTTAAATTAACTTCAGTAATATCCAACGAATATAAAACGTTGACTTCTATTCATTGGCAGCTGATATCATGTTCTATTGTATTTAATAGGATAGAAATAGAAAAGCTATGTTTTTATGTCTTTAATTGACATTATTAACACCTCTCTACGTGTTCCATCTTCGGCTACACCGACGCTTACTATCAGGAAAGTTAATGATCAAACGTAGATCTAATTATGTAATTTTAAAAAGTAGCTCATCACAACGCGAAGAGCCACTTGCAGATTCATACCAAATTCAAACATCATACACACCCGACATAAAGTGGCACCATGTTCATCATCCACTCTCATCATCATCATCATCTGCTTTCTTTATCCCACTGATGGGTACAAGATGTAAGAATGCTCTAATTCTAATTTGAAGTAGGGGTGATAAGACCTGCACTGACGTCCCGCTTAGGGTGTATTGTTAATTTCCCCCCCGCCAGCCTACTCATAGATAGGAAACTCTATTAAAAGACCACACATACAGAAAAAGAAATACAGAGAAAACATAATTATATACAACCATGCACGGATAGGTAAGATGTTACAGATTTTTATGCCTTTGAAAGTAACTAAAAACTATAGTATACCTACACTCACAGAATTCGCCCCATTACATTGCCTACACTAAAACAATATACAGTAAGTACCTATTTATGTTACAAGAAAAAAAGAGTAATAATAGATACACTCATTCATAAACTTACATAATATATATCTCTGACAATACATATCTACACTAATATGTACTTACATATAAATTTAGTCCGTGTTATTTCCATAATGAGCTTTTACACGGGTTTTAAAAACATCTAATGATGGAGCACGCTTAATTTCTAGTGGCAATCATTCCACAGTTTGACAGCTGTCACTGTGAATAAGGAAGCATAAAAGTTGGTTCTGTGCTGAGGGATATCAAGCGTCAGATTCTGTGACGATTTAATCATGCTAAGAATGATCATCATGCGGATATAGCCCTCCCCGCGCCCGCAACCGCGCTAAACAGAAAACCTTTATGTAACCTTTATGTCTTGTCATACTTGTAACGCCATAGGTCCACACGATGACAATGATGTATAATAACTGTACAAGTGTCTGTTACAACACCTAATTAAACATACGTGAGGCACCGGACACAGAGTTGTCGCCTCTCGTCACATCGGAGCCGTTGCGAAGCGAGTCACGTCCTGCACTGAATCAATTCCAGGGCTCACAACTAGACGGGACACACTTGCATAGATGAAACATTTTAATATACTTCTATATTATGTTTGGTTGCTACAATAATTAAGTAAGTATTCATACAGGCGTCCAATGTTCGAAAGGTGTGTGAATAATGTGAAGAAATCACTATCGACCTTTTTTTAGGGTTCCATACCCAAAGGGTAAAACAGGACCCTATTACTAAGACTCCGCTGTCTGTCTAAAGGTTGGACTAAAAATACAATTATACCTATTTATATCACAAATTACTAGGATTTTTAGCCGACATCATAAAAATGAGGTTAACAATTCAACCTGTATGTAATATCAAAGAATAGTTGATGTACGTACCTACTTAGGTAGACGCCCAATTTAGATTTAATTTTTCGTGTTATTACTCCCTTTTCAGTTAATTAGGTTGTTTTGAAGTCAGTTTGGTCGGACGTGACTTTTTATGTACCGACCCCACATAAGTAGGGAACAGGGTAAGAAAAAGAAGACTTTTATATATGTGATAGATCTGTATGACGTCAATAAAGTGTTATTGATTGATTGATTGATTGATATGACTAAAGTGACAATGTGGCCAAATAAGAGCCGGTCCACACGGCGAGTTGCGTCGGCGCTGCGTCGTTTTACATACTAATAATCATAGTGTACACACGGCGGGTTGCGTCGACGCAACGCACACACGACTGAACTGCAGCCCCGAGACGAAGCGGGTGGCGGACGGGGGTTTACTCATTGCGACGCCGGAAACGCAGCGCTCAGTTGTTTGTGCGTTGATAGGAAGGGAGGACATACACAAGCTCATTTTGATTTTTCCGGCGTGACGTTTTGGCGTCGCCGCTGCGACGACAGAACGTCACGACTGCGTTGTAGTAACGCTGCGATGACGAAGCGCCCGTGTGGCCGTCTATGCGTTAAAATATTTGCGTTGTGACAACGCAACACAACGTAACGCGCCGTGTGGACCGGCTGTCACACGCACATCGTTTAAATGTATAAGATATCTATTGACCCTTATTATTGAAGACAAATTGCATACTAAAACCTCATCCCTGTGACAGAGATGTTTACGCTAGCCAACAATACCGCTCAGGATAGTGCAACTCTATGCATCATCACTTGACTTCTCTATATAAGTGATTGATTTGTTATTGAGTGTATTTATTGAGTAGGTACCTAGAAATGTGATGGTAATGTGCAGTGAATGAGCACCTCCAAAAATCATTTATGATTTTCAGTAGTTAAATATCGGTATAATGTATACTTTATTACTTTTGTAATTATTATAAATAAATAAATGCAAATAAATTTTCTAAACATAATAAAAAAATTAAACAGGTTTAATTTTTCTTAACAAAAGGTGACGCGCGTAGTGATTCCATCGAAGTATCTACCATCTCAATAGTCATTGAAGATATAAACGTATATCAGCGATAATAATATTTTTTCTCAATAGTCATTAAAAATATACAAGTACATCAGCAATAATAAAAAAAATTAAAACACTATCTAACTACTTACCACAAACATGCAAATAATAGCATACAATAATAACACAAACATACCTACAAACTAGAATAACACTACCCCTTCTAAAACATTACGAACCAAATCCAATCTAAAAGCTTCAGGCAACAATGCAGCAGGTAACGTACGTAGATGCATTCCTATGTAAAACATACGAATTTATGTACATTTAGTTGTTATCGTGCATGCAGTACAATAAAAAGCTTCCCCTAGGAAATTCATAAGTATTGCACATGCGAGCGAAGGGTATATGCGTGCTTACAGCTAAACAATGCGCGTCAGGGCGTCATCGCTACCAACTCAAGTGTCGACGGTGTTCAAATGCTGCATGATAGCATTGTTTCAATGATTCATGTTAAAATTATTTTTGACGTGAATCATCCAATGGTGAAAGAGTTATTATTGAACGGAGGCTTGTGTTAAACTTGCCCAAGACTTGTGAACGTTGCGGTCTACGATGGAGTGCGCTTATCAAAAATAAACAGATTGCTGAAATAGAAACCGATGCTACAAAGGCATCCAGGTCCATTAATATTTGTTACGGTCGAATATATTCGTGAAGATTCAATCGGGACGCATTTTTAAACATTGGCGGTGTGCTCAGTAAAAGTAGGTTCAAGTTTCTTTTAGTATTCAACATGTAAAGATTCAGCCTTTTTGTGCTTCTTACCGTGCAATAATAGAAAAAGAAAAAAAGAATCAGATTATGTCGCACGCTTAGCATGAAACGTAGACAAATTGTCTTTCCACCGTATTGTCCGCCTTTCAGTGGAAATAAAATACAAATAATTGTATTATTCAGACAATGTGTGTCCATGTTGCTAGTAAAAACAAATGTTATACAAACTACATTAAAATATCTATATATGTATATAAGTATATGCATTCAAATAATATTACGACATATTCAAAACAATGGTCAAATATATGATGTAGGACCTACATCCTACATTGTAGGTATGCTAAGCGACAGTTACGGTCTACAATGAAGCGCGCTTGCCTAGAAGAAACCCATTCACTCGCGATTTGAAGACACCTACATTATATCTATTCGGAAAGACCCATTCAAGAAGCGCACTCCACATTTTGGCGATTGGCTCAATGAAAGTGGAGCTAAAGTGTTTCGTACGTGTTTTCGGAATATCAACCATGTAACGATGTCGCTTTTTCGTGCTTCTTGTTGTCCGATAGAAAAATGGGCATCATGAGTGATGTTGTCTTATACGCAGCCTGTTACATCCTGTGACCTGTTATTTTCATTCTACGAAATAAAGTATGCACTGACAATGTCAATTTAAATAAAAATAAGAAAAATGCTTTATATATCTTTGATAAAAAAAAAACGAAAATAACTATAGCCCTCTATCGATACGTCGTTTTATTGCCTTTTTCCGATCAAAAGGCTAAATTGATCGTCTAAAAATGTTGAACAGACACTGTAAACCTAAACGCTAAGACTTTCCATCATAATTATCCCCGTTTTTTCATAGCAACGCGGGCCAAACTGACATTCAAATTCAAGGCAAATTCTACATAAAATTACTCTATTTAAATGAAAATCATTTTCATCCCAGCAGCATTTTACCCCCTCTAGAGTCAAACACAGGGCGCAGGAGCCCCCACGCGTTGCGAGTAGCCCACTTAAGCAAAATTAGCTTCTTCTGTGCGCAAAGAACACTATCGGATGTTTTGTGCAGTCCTAATACGAGTCTGCTTTGACGACGCCATGAAAGGTTGCCTTGATTCCCAATCCACGAGGGCCAGGTTGGTAAGGGGCGCGGATGATAGCTTTGTTATTTTTATTTCCGCGGATTTCAATTTTGTTTTCTTGTAGATACCGTGAATGGATATCTAGACTGGTTTGAAAGTATAACTTTAGAACTAGGGAAGATTATTCTTAATTATTCTTACCGTTGTTGAACAACAGGAGAAAAGAAAACTAAATATGTAGGTATATCCGATTTCGGTCATTCTTTTTTATATGGTTTAGACCAACCAAGTTTAACCATGTTTAGGTTTGCATTTTTTCAAAATTTATACTTTTAGTTTTTGAACTTTGGAACCGGAAAAAAGTAATTCGTAGAGTCATAGGCATTTATGATTTTAATCGATTTAAAAAAAAAACATCGGAATCGGTTAATGAATAGGGCTAGAAAACAGTTTTCTCTTATTTTTATGAAAGATTGCGTGTACAACAGGTCTCTTAAAGTACTCTCAATTGCCTATTTCTTCCGCTTTCAATTCAATGACGATTATTTTAACTAAAATAATCGGCCAAGTGCGAGTCGGACTCGCGCACGAAGGGTTCCGTACTATCATCTATAATACTACAAAGTTTAGTTCTGTTTATAAAATAACGAGAAATCAACGAAATTCCAAGTAGTAAATTGCAAACTTATAGGTAGGTTTTCGATACGCATCTGGGCAGCATGACGACGCTCGCGCGAATACGCGCGGCTATGACTCGCTCCGTGATGTTACCTCCCCCGATACCCGCGCGTTCGCGCCACCACCACACCGCGGCGCGGCGCTCGCACCGCGTTTAGATGCACGGATTATTTTCATTTTGTGAGTTTTTATGTATTAGATTAGGTATTTATTTTTATAGTTAATATATTTCTAAATATTTACTTACAAATATTCAAGTTTCTACCTGTTAATTAAGATCGAGTAAAAATTGCTTAAAAATTACGTTTGTTGTATGGGAGCCCCCCTTTAATATTTACTTTATAGTTATTTAATTATTTATTTTGAAAGGTAATATACAAGTAAGTATTCTGTGAAAATTTGAAGCGTCTACCTATTACCGTTTTTAATATTGAGCAAAAAAATACGAAAAAAATACGTTTATTGTATGGAGACCCCCCTTAATATTTTTTTTATTTTAATTTTTAGTATTTGTTGTTATAGCGGCAACGGAAATACATCATTTGTGAAAAATTCAGCTTTCTAGCTATCACGGTTTATGAGATACAGCCTGGAGACAGACAGACAGACAGACAGACAGACAGACAGACAGACAGACAGACAGCGAAGTCTTAGTAATAGGGTCCCGTTTTTACCCTTTGGGTACGGAACCCTAAAAATGAACATAAACTTCACTATCTTAGTATTTTCCATCAGAGAGTTACAGTGGCAATCTACTGGATCCATATTCAGACTCGTTACTAGGTATGTGTATTGGAAGGTACACAAGAAAATAAAGATAATAACAAAAAAATCAAATATAGTTAGCATTTTATACCGGGAATTTTCAATCACTAGGTACATCATGGTTTCATCATCAAATCAGCTCCATTGTATAAGGAAATTGCAAAAAAATATTATTGAATCAGGTGTTACTTTGCGGAAATTCATGTTCAAAAACTTAAATCTAACTTATGTAGGTATAAGTTAGATTTAAGTTTTTGAAATTGCATTGTCATTCGACTTACATATACGGGCAAAATTCCATCTCAATCGGAAACCGGGATGTTGGTTTAACTTGCAAGATTTGATTACAGAGACCGGGAGAGTTGTCATCAAACAAAAGTTAATAATAAACGGAAATGAGGAGCAATATTTGTTGAAAATAAGTACATAGTTACGTTCTTTTCTAGACTATATAAGTACATGTTAACTACTTTCACAACTAAGGTTCTAAATTAGTAGTAGGCGAACAGAATGTCACTTTTAGACTTTTTTAAATTTTATTTTACGAGCTGTTTTTTATTTTAGAAGTAGCTTTTTGCAATGAATCTAACAACATATTAGTAAAAAAATGTCTTCTGAAAGAGTGTCTTTTTAAAATATTTCTTTTTACGCAAGATTGGTCAACAATTGAACATCAACTCGCCTGATGTTAAGTGACGGTGGCCAAAGATGGAGCTCGTCGATCTAGAAAATATCTATTCACTCTAGCCTTGAAAATTCCAAGATTGTAGTTCTCAGAGATGGCGGCAAAGAATTCGATTCCTGTGCAGTAATCATCAATGACGTGGTCACATATCGCTGAGTAAGGATTTTTGGCATTTCAACGAGAAATGGGTGGTAAATCGTAGACTTTCTGCAGGTAATGTGAAATGGGGACAGTGGAATTTAGTCAAAACCAAGCTTTTTGACTGGTTTTAAAGCATTATACGATGTTCTGTTCGTCTATTTCTCAAATGTAAATCAACGCTCAACACTGCCCTAACGACCGAGTACCAGCCTAACAAAAGCCGCTCTTCCTTCCCCAACCCTTCGGCGCAAAGGTTGCCTAAATCTGTTCTTTAATTAACATGACGTCACAATCTTACACTGTTAATGCCAATTAAGACTAATCTCCTAAATGTTAAGACTTGTCCCATAGGAGAAGCCGTTACTAAAACAAAGCTTTTGAGGTATGCGGTTTGCGGGTAGAAGCAAATAGTCAACTACCCACTGGGGTAATATAGAGGGCGCTACGCCACCGCAACGGCTAGTGTGGCCAGCTTTCATGCATGGGTCGTCCTGAATATAAATTAAATTTGGTGTTTACTTTGCGCATAATGATAAGTGGGCGTACTTAATTAGTACCCTAATATCATAAATTATGTTGCTAAAAGCTACTGTGTATATAGACATTTTATTCCGCTAATTTATAGGGATTTATATTCGGGTTAAAAAAAAACATGTTTTCTTTGTTTTAGTTACTTAGTCTTAGTTTGTTCAAGTTCATGCCCGTCTTGTATAATAAAATTAAATATATATATAAAAATACTAAAACTTCGACGTGTGTTATAATTGTTAGGGTTCTTATCCTCAATAGGATAAAACGGAACCCTTATAGGATCACTTTGTTGTCCGTCTGTCTGTCCGTCTGTCCGTCTGTCAGGGTGTCAAGACCTTTATCTCGGGAATGCGTGAAGGTATCGAGTTGAAATTGAAACTATATACGTAGATCTATAGTATCTTGCTACAGAGAGAAGAATTAAACTTATCAGTTTTTATAAAAAAAGTTACAGCCGAATATGTCGTAAAAAATGCACATTTCGACACACAGAGGAATCAAAACCTATGGGGTACTTCCCGTTGACCTAGAACTACGAAATTTGGCAAGAAGCATTGCGTTATAGTACACATATAGAAAGAAATCCGAAAACTGGATATTTTTTAATTTAATCACAAAATATAGAGTCTTTAAGCAAGGAAAGAGGGTCCAAATTTTAAAGTACTTTAACCGTATCATGTGGGGTATCATATGAAAGAGCTTAATTAGCACAAGCTAAAACAGGTTTTTAAATGTTTTTATGATGTATATTTTTCGATTTATGAAGTAAAATTTTCACTGCTAAACAGCTGCCCAATTTCATGACAATTGGTTCGTTATGAAATTCAGCACGAAGATTCTTTATAACCTAGAGAAGGACATAGGCTATATTTAATCATCATCACCACATTTCATCACTACGCGGGTTATACCTTGGGGCGCAGCCTAGTATTATCATACTTATGTTATTTTACATTTTCTACTACCCACGCTGGCAACACTACCTGTCCATTATAGCTTAGATTATTTAGTACATTTGTTTGTCATAATCACGTCTTTGTACTGCAAGAGTCGCGATGCACCTATTCTCATGAATAACACAGGCTACGTCGGTGAGACTGCACGTTAAATTGCATTAAGTGTACAGTGGTCGTAACTGCAGTCCTTTATTAGTCGTTTTATGTCTTGAACATAGCTTCTTGTTATTCTGTTAGAGGTCGTCTCCAGTGACATAATCTTTAGTCTAGTTTGTATTAAGCTAGTAATTTAGCCGAGTAGTTCGTTAGGATAGTGACGAGTACACAGAAATTTCGTATGATCTATTTCAACGTTCGTTTAGCGCGCGTCTGTGATAATTAGGGATTATTTACTCGACTAAATTACTGATATAATGTGAACTAGGATTTAGTCCAAGGCAGTAACAGTCTATTCAGAGAAAAGGGAATAATTCCTAGTAATCTTTGATACTCCAGGGGATAAAAAAAAATATAAATGTAGTATGAGTACCGAGAAAGTACGAATTTCACTCGCACACCGAGGCTTCCGTACTCCTACACTTGACACATAAACATGAATACTGAACCAGGGTTAATTATTCCACAAAATGTACTTTACATCTAAGAATATTAGTAACTTCACATATTTCCTATAGTAATAAAAGCCTAAAGGCGTTCACATATAATCAAATTCCAATAAGTAAGTGTTACAGACCTATTTTCTTTATCCAAAGAGATTTTAACACTACCTTTTACTCTTTTGTAAGTTTATATCACATGACGCCAACTGTCAACTAAACGTTAAGTTGTTAATTTTCGTTCCTATTTTAACAGTTCATATCAAAAACATATTTTTCAAAAATTATTTATGCAAGTTTCTCTCGTTATTGACCAGTTTGTATATTTCCATCAAAGTAAATCCTTTGTTAAATGGTTGAAACTACTAAAGGCCATGTCTCTGCGGTTTGCTGTTTTCAAAATTTTTAATTTACATTTTTGAATTCGGAATTATGTATTGAATTTGAAAAACCAAAATAACCGTAGTTATAAATATAAACATCAATATCGGTTAATTAAGGGGTAGAATACAGTTCTCTCTTATTTGTGTGGGAGATCGGGCGACAAAACATCTCTCTATTGCGTCAGCCATTATACACAGAAAAAGTACTACCCACACATTTTTATATTATATGTTCACGGCCCGAGCTTTGAAAAATTAGCTCAAGGGTTTAGTTTTTAACATGGCAAGACTCTGATTTCGCTCGCCTGGTGATAAATAAAGTGTTACAATTTAATTTTATCTATACATAATTTTTTGTTGCTTCACTGTACCTACTAAACAAGTTAAACTATGAACCCAAATTTTGATTATTGTTTTATTTTTCAGGGGTGGTCCTATAATAAATCAGAGAAGTTGTTTTGTAAGATTTTAGAAAAAATCTATTAATATAAATATTTTTCAGGCATAGTCATTTCATACTGGATTTTTCAGATTCTAAGCTATAATTATTATTTTATTCACTGTCTCCGTATTTTGAAGTTTCCAAACTTGTAAAACATTGAATTTAACTACGAAATATAGTTAAGGTGAGGTTGATACAAACTAAGGTTGATAAATTAGACAAAGTTCTGAAATATCTAAATGTTGTTTTAATATATAAGTCATTCAATTCAATAAAATGTCACAGTTCGTTTTGAAATACGAGCAACATCTCTAAAGCATTATTAGCTAGCGTAAGATGTCTTATTTCAAATTTTTAAATAGTTATTGTGTTTTTTCTTTTCATCGAAATAAAAATGTTTAATATTTTAGTGTAATAAGTAGGTACTTATTTGGTAAATTTATATTTGTAGAATATTTTCTAAATCGAAGATTAAAATAAACAAAACAATACAAAAAAAAACAACCACAACAAAAAAAATACAAAACAACAGAACAGACGAAATAAATGACATTCGAAGTAAATTTACCGCCCCTTCGGAAAGAAAATAAAGGTAGTAAAAGGCCGTTCACACCCCTAACAGAGACACTATGTCTAGAAACTTATATAAACATCATTATCAAAGAAATATCTGTTGGAAAAACCATCGTCAGCTTTATATTGTTTTCTAAATCGGAAACGGTTGCCGGGAGCTACCAAGAATTGAGCTTCTTTTGCGGGAGTTTTACTTTTTCCTTTTTGATTCCTTTTTGCGCAGTTGTTCTGATGCTTTAGCAGTTTTAAGTGTTAATAACTTGATTTTGCGTGTATTTGCTAAGATTAACAATTAGCATGCTGTTCTTACTTTTGGCTGTTGTATTAAAAACAAGATAATTCAAAATTATCTTTAGATGTTTTTTTTTATTCCTTTTGGCTTCACCATAATCAGTAAACTCAAAAGCGTCTTTTGGTCTAATATACCTCAGTAGCTCAAGTCACTGAAACGTGGTCACTCACTTTGTGTCTTATATAGAAGACTATGCTCGGGGGTTTTCTGCGAGATCGAATCAGAAACGAAAAGATAATACAAGTAACAGGAAGACGCTGGATGCAAGCTGCTTCTATCAGGTCTTTATGGAAGTCCATGGCCTATATTCAACAGTTGCGGGTAAGATGCTGATGATGACACTCAGGTAATATAAATCATAAAATCGCTTGAAAGGACACTGTAAACTGTTTGTAACAACACTTACCTTACTTTCTTAATACTTACCTGTTAAAATTACGTAGAATAGACTTCTTACAATTATTGAGTCCTAAAATTTCAATGCGTTACAATATCAAAAGCCCAGGAAACTACTTTGTCTCATTTACTGCAGAAATGGGGCCGATTTAATAATAAAATTTAAGTTCGATCTGCGAGAGAAGCATAGCACCTTAAGTGCATATCCATTTCTGTGCCGTACTTCTGTAAGCACGGCCGTAATGGATGCTTGCAACGTGCCCAGATAAATATGCGATACTTGGCAATTTGCTTTTGAAGTTTCACGACGACACGGTTATGCACTATGGCAATAATTTTAGGCATTCGAATTGAGTCTCTAATTTGGGTACTCCAGTATCTGGCATCTAAAGAGCTTTGCCGGCATTGGCCAGTAAAATTGTGTACCCACTTATCTATTTTACTCGGGGAAATTATGTGTCTAGATAGTATGGTTGAATTAAAGTACTTATATTAATTTGCTATATCATTTAATTTGCACATTTTTTTTTTCAAATGAGTGTTTGAAGCAGAAACACGATGTGGTATGAGATGTAGTATGTTAGCCCTTCTCATTTTGTCAGTTAATATTTTTCTATTCAGTGATATTATATTTACTTATCTTATATTATAAAATCAAATAGTTTTCAAAACAGGAAACTATTTTCCGCGCTGTCATTGTGTGGACATTTGCTTGTTTCAGAACAAGCTGCTAGTTTTGCTAGCAAAAACGCCGTTGGGCTTCAGTCCTGCAAGTTTTCAGATTTTTGGAAAAAATAACAACAGGACCTGCTACTGCCTACTAACTTTTATATATCACTGGCATGACAGTGACAGTACAAAAAAATACATCAGTTTGGCGATTGGTCTCCAAAAAGCTATATTCCTAAGTAAGTCATGCACGATTTCTTGATATACCTAAATTAATGAATGAAATGGCAGTAGTTCATATTAGATTTTAGGCGCAATATAGTTGATTGAATTCTAAGATTGACCTTTGCCATATACTTACAGAATTTTTCCGAAATTGAATAACTTGCAAAAGACACGGGAACCCATAGATCCAATCAAGGACAATTATTTAATTGTTTAATTTACCCAACTTTTTTGATCAATATAGTACGTACTAAGTACTAAGTAAAATATTTTTGTTAAGATTTATGTACGATTATACTTGAAGTTTGAACTATTTTAAAAAACTAACTTTAATATTTTTGTGGTTTTTAATACCAAAATATCATGAAAATAATGCTCGATAGAATACTTTTTTTCTATCAGCCCTGTTTTGTACAAACTGTCTCACTGCTGGGCGCGGGCCATCTTCTTATTGTGAGAAGGGTAACCTTTTCTAATATTTTTTTTTTCAATATTGGTTTATAAAATTAAAGAACAGTTATGAGGTAATAAACATAAAAAAATACAGTAAAAAATACAAAATTATTTCAAAATTACTCTACTTACACCATTCACCAGTTTTCTACGCCCGATTGTGACATTCTTAATAAGTCCTTAAGTAAGTTCTTAGTAAGTTTTAGGACCTAGGTCCTAAAACTGTATATATGCAAAGTGGAAATTTTGCAGCACCTCACCACCCTAGGTGGCAACTCTTCCCCATTCATTTTGAATGAGCTCAGACACTAACATTTTGCGAAGAATTTAGTATCTTACACTACCACACATGCTACTTCCTCGAGTGCTTAGGAATGTATAACTATAACTACAAGCATATTTATTCCTTAATATCATGTAAATAGGGCCACGAATTCTGTGCTTACATATGACAAGCGCAAAGCAGTACTCGGCTTTTGAATAGTCGATATAAAACGACCTGACCCTTTGTTGAAGTCAGTTAACGAATTATTTCAGATAAAATAAGTTAAAAAGGAACTAAGTTGGAATTGAGGGCTCTGTTGTTTTTATTTCATTGTTTTGTTAGACTAGCATTACTATAATTGAGACTTTCCCATTTTTAAGGACGTCGGTTCCCATTTATTGACATCATAGTTGTCTTTCAAAACAGACTCTAGGATTTTTGTTTGGTTCTTCAACTTGCTGTTTAAGCTTTAGTTCTTGTTGCGAATAAGACGAAATTAGGGGTATTATAAAATTTGATGTGCGAATGTCTCTAGCATCGTAAATTTCAAACGAAGGCGTTCCATGACTAAAGTGTTCACATGCCTAAACATCCATGGGACTTTAATGCCTAAAATGCTAAACCGTACCATGTTCAATCGACAAAAGAACCTGTTCAGCCGTTTTTTATGTCGAAGTCGATGTCGAAGTGTTCTGAAGTTACTGTGATTATGTGCCTATAGTTTAAAACCGGTAAATTTGCGTCTTAGTTTACTTGATTGGTATTAATTTAAATTAAACAACTTTAATTAAATATTACTTTTTTTTTTATTAACCTATGCTGTCCCACTGCTGGGCAAAGGTCTCCCCCATTTCCCAAATATTACTTTTACTAAACAAAAAAAAGAGCCGTCGTCGCGGGTATGGAAACTTATTTTTATAGAAAATATGCATGCAAGGATGTTTAAATACAATTACTGTCATGATACTGAAATAATAATAAGCAAATACAGCGAAAATCAGTAAATGTTATCTAAAACAAGGAACAAGTTTACCAGTTATCTCTATCACGAAGTTGGCCATAACAACCATGGACTGAACATGGCTTCTAGACTACGGCTTCCTTGATAGAGTTGCTTCTAAATAAGTACGATAAAGGCGCATACAGAATATGACGTACTCGTAGAATTCGATTGTCCTGATTGTTATTGTCGAAGTAAAGTTGCAAACTAAATTTAGAAAAACAATCAAGTTTTAATTGTCAAAAGAGTATACGCTCTGACGCTGTATTATATAATAAAACCGGCCAAGTGCGAGTCGGACTCGTGAACGAAGGGTTCCGTACCATTATTTATAAAAACGCCAAAAAAGTCACGTTTGTTTTATGACGGCCCTTAAATATTAATTTTATTATTTATTTTTAAAGTGACTAATAATATAACACAATATTCAGTCAATATTTCAAGCGTCTACCTGTTGCTGTTTTCAATATCGAGCAAAAACAAGCAAAAAAAAAAACATGTTTGTTGTATGCGAGCTCCCTTAAATATTTATTTTATTCTGTTTTTTTTTTGTATTTGTTGTTATAGCGGCAACTGAAATATATCATTTGTGAAAATTTCAATTGTTTAACTATCACGGTTCATGAGATACAGCCTTGTGACAGACGGACGGACGGACGGACAGACAGCGAAGTCTCAGTAATAGGGTCCCGTTTTTACCCTTTGGGTACGGACCCCTAAAAAAATAGAGGTTAGAAATTAGAGACACAAAAATGGAACCAACCTGTTTCATTGGGGTTGTCAGGATAAACACCACGGAAACATTTTTTTATCGTCAAACGTTTTTTATTTTATTCAAATCGGTTTATAAATGACGGAATTATGAAGAAACGAAATTTTGAAAAAGGTATCAAATCTGGTCCGTACCAAAAAGGTATAAAGTCTGGTCCAGTGGGACTAGCAAAGCAACAGTAATACCACTACTATTGCAGTTGTCATTAGGTGGCATCTTATGCTTATCATCAGGCGAACCGTATGCTTATTTGCTGTTCTTTATATTAAAAAACCCACCATATTACCGTGTATACCCGTGTACACTACCCACAAAATGTTACCAACTTGATAAGGGGGGTGTAACAAGAGCTTGTTAGTAAGCTTGCTAAGATTTTAATAGTTTTCTTCAGTGCTGCGGTTTCCAACGTACACTTCACGCTACTATAATTACTTCACCAAGATTAGCTTTTAAACAATTTTTGACATTAATGAGACGACTCGGTTAGAATGGCTTGGGTTAGTTGGTTTATTTACTCTGCAACTGTTGGTTATTAAACTTTGTTATTTTTGTGATCAAAATGGATTTTTTCTTGTTCTCCGATTTTGAATAGCTCGATGTGATATAGTATGACAATTTTTTTAGGGTTTCGTAGTCAACTACGAACCTTATAGTTACGCCATGTTCGTTGATTGCTGCATTTCAAAACCATTTAGAAACCGAACTCCTAACTTAATTAAATAAATAATCAGTTTCTTCTTACATTTACTTTGATTTTAGTAAGTTTGTAAGGTTATTAAACATTTACATAGTACGTGTCTCATCTGTTATGAACAAATTAATCTTGAACCTTGAAGTCATCAAGGTTCAAATGGATTTTCACAGAATTCGCCCTATTTAGTGGATTTTGTACGATTTTTTTTTTACTTCTTAAAATTTTAAAATTTCATCCCCACTATATACTTATATGTGTCGAGGTAACCTTTAATAAGTATAAGTTTAGAAAATTCTAAAACCGCCGACAAAAAAAAACAGCTGAACCGATTTTGATGAAACATAGCTAAGAACACTCCCGACTAATTCACATTTCAAACAAAACATTATCAAAATCGGTTCATCCGTTCGGGAGTTACACACACGGACACGTCAAACTTATAACAATCCGTCGTTTTTGCGTCGGGGGCTACAAATATTGCCAATATTTCATTATCACTTTGTCGGCGTCATTAATAATTATGTAATACGATATAGACATAGCAAATTGCAGTTTTCTTTCTGTAGCCAATTTGAACTTAGCCGCGTACCTACGGACAAACACACGGACGGATAAACATGAAACTATAAGGGTTCCTTGTTGACTACAAAACCCCAAGAACTAAAATATCTGCTTTCATAAAATACATGAAAAAACTTGCCTACTCTTATAAAATACAGTGATGATTGCCTACTATCAAAAAAAATGGAAATGCCCCGAAATAGATGCTATGACATATGTATATTCTTATCTGACACAAGAATCCCAAGAGCAATATATGGCAATACATTTAGTGGCATGTAAACTCGTTTGTCATATCCAGCAACAAATGGTTGCACTTAGCCCGACCATATGAATCGGTGGATTTTAAACTAACTTGCGTGATTGTTGCACTTTGTGAAATGTTTGTCTGATAAACTATTTCAGATAGATAAATAAGTTGAGTTGAAATGAATAGGAAAAAATAAGTAATATATTCTTAGTTTTAAAGATGTATTATATTTATCAGGTATCTTACAGTTCGGAGCTAAAGAAACCTCTTCTTTATAAAGACTTATTTATAAGCACTGAATAAACTTATTTTAGTTAAACAGTGTTTTGTCCCGTTTTCGCGCGTGACAGTAACCGTCTGAGAGAAAGTGACAAGTCCATAAGATTTTAAACGTGTGTTTATAACTAAGATGGTAATTTAATAAATATAGTTTTTCCGTACAAGTTTGGAAATACAACACACAAAAATCACGCCAGATAATCACAATAAATCTCTACGCAGTATCTATACCACAGAATCAGTCCTGGATTTCTCAATAGGCCGTATAGGCCGCGGTCGCAGCCGTATTTTCTGCCCCTAGGACGCTGCCGCCTCTAGGGCGGATGCGTCCTAGGGGCGGCAGATTGAACTAGGGTATCGATTTTCAAGATCAGTAGGGGCGGCAAAAGTTAATAGCCTACTGGTGGCAAAAGTCTAAATCCGCCACTTCACAGAATATTGAACAGTACACATCTATATACATAATTATAACACGAAACAACGAACCCTACAGAGCTAGTAAGCGAGGCGTCAATTACTCATTCACATTGACGCGAGACTCCCTTTGAATACTATCGAATACTCCCTTTAAAGAACTCTCCCCGATATTTGTATTCCCCGCGACTTCCCTACTTTTTGTAGGCCCTACCCACGCAACATCCTGTGCGGAACAGTATCAGCTATTGAGCGAATTTGGAAGTTAGGTCGTCAACCTTGCGAGAAATATACATAAAATACATAAAAAATGTTACAGGCAGTCGTTTTTTAAGGCAATCTATAGCAATAATTATTTTTAACCCGACTACGGCGAAACAAAAGGGAGGGTTATGTTTTTTATTTATGACACGTTTCGATATTTTGGTAAAACAATTAAAATATTCAAATTCACGAAACCTTTATAGGTTTCATTATGCCCATATTTCGTAATTATTTTGTTTATCCTTGGACCAATTTAGTCCGAGTCAAAATTTGAATAGCAAAGGCTTTTTTACTATATTTAGATGCCCAAAAATTTTATCTTTTATTATATTTGTGATGGTTAATCTATTTCTAAAGGTAGTTATATTAAAGGCCAGATATTTTGATTTATTTTTTCTACATACCTGCTACGTACAATAAAACGAAGAAATTATGAGCACCTATTCAGTATGCATTTGGGGATTTGCAATTGCTAGACTGGTTTTGTCCGTAAATTTTCCTTATAATTGTTTAAATTAAATTAAATTAAATTAATTAATTAATTTAAATTCCTTATTTTGCCCATAGATATCATGATTTTGCAATTAAATTGCACATTAGATAATTTAATGTGGTGTTTATATTTGAAAATAACAAAAATATTGTCGGCAGCAAAAAAAAAAAAATAAATTGTGTCGTTATTCTGTTAATTTTTCTAAATGGGATTATGACGTACAAATTTTGGTTTTAGGTAGTTAAAGTTATGAAACGTGCCTTTTTTATTCGGCAAAACAGTAAACTCACCGCTTCTTTACTGAAACACGATTTGGATTTGACCGTGACTTATTTTAGCTGACTTTGACTTAATGATGACTTTGTTTCAAAATAAATAACATAGTCTACTGACAACATTGCAGTAGGCAGTGTCAAGTCGAATCGTGTGTATATTGCAGTAAAAGCGCGGGTCGCGGGATACGAAATATGTGATGATAGTGATGGGTGCATGTCTTGTGACATTAAAAAAATATGTTAACTATTTGTCTTTAGACCTTTATCGGTCTGGGGTAATCGATTTGCTTTTAGTGTAGTTTAGTTAGTTAATTACGTCTAGTTTGTATATTAATTTGTTGTTATTATCCACATTCACAATAAGTTTCAACTTAATTCAAGTAATTATAAACCTAATGGTAGTCGGTTTGAGCAATTGGATCGACCTATAACGGTCCGGGTAATCGATTTGCTTTTTTGTAGTAGTTTAGTTAGTTAAGTTCTTATTGTGTAGTTTGCTTAATTTGCTTTGTTTGCTAAGGCACATGCACATAAAAAAAAAAAAACTAAATTCTTTTCAAAAACGTGCCTGAGATTGTTTGTTATAAGAAGTATCTGCTGATTGAATATTGATAACTCGCGGTATAATGTTGAGAAATTTTGTAGAATTGATTATATTTACTGGGAATGGTTAGTAAAAAAAAAAAAAAAAAAACCCCAGCAAAAAAAAATTGCTATAATGCCTGATAATCTCTTTGTGATATCAGAATCAGTCCGAATTGAACTACAATTACATAAATTGCTTGAAACGGTTCCACTGCTGGGCGTGCACCACCTTCTCATTGTGAAAAGAATAAGGTCATAAGTCTTCATGTATCATCAATAACGTTAAAGACTCATTTATCAAGTTTCCTTCTCCGTTTGAAATAGACGGTTAACAAAACGTATAGAAATACATAACTTTTAAAACAGAGGTTTGGATTGAAGCTAGGATCTGCGAATCGCAAACGTCGCACTTTTCTCAACGCCCTCAACGGTCTGTTTGTGATAGCACAAACAAGTAGTCATACAACTGCTATATCAGGTTATAGATGAAATTCCCATCTGCCATTAAACGTGGGCATTTCACACAAATAATTCCCGTTAAACCTCTAAGAGGACAGATGAGAGGAACAAAAAGGAATAAACCATTACATCTACATCACTATCCGATTGCACGCGGTGCAGTGTAATTTCCCTGAAGTACGCCAGTCGCCGCCCGGCGCCCTAGAGACGGCAATCACCCGACGCGAGCGCGACAACCCCACACTTGTCTTAAAAACAACATTGACATGTGGAGAATGTATTTATCTAGAATAGCATCTAAGTGCAATCTATAACTCTATATACCCTCTATTTTTTATTACCCTCGGAAAGTTAAATTAACTACTATTTCCTTGTACAAATTGAAATAGTTTAATCCCCGATCCCAAAAGGGGGATGTTATAAATTTGACGTGTGTATCTGTGTGCTTGTCTGTGGAATCGTAGCTCTCAAACAGATGGACTGATTTGTATCTATTTTATTTGTTTGAAAGAGGATTTCATACAGTATCCTTCTTGTCTACCTCATGTGGGGAAGAAATAATAATAATAGAAAATGAATTTATCAAAAAAAAAAAAAAAGTGATCAATCATTATTTTTTACTAATCATCTAAGATTTCTTTATTTATTTAGATAATTTAATGTTCATTAATGGCTGCCCAAGATAAATTCATTTCCCATGTTCTCGGGTGCATAGGTATGTTTATTTATTTTCCCCTGGAGTCTGCATGGATTCACTGATTTTGGTTTAGGTGCTATTAGATTTGTCAAAATATTGAATTAAAAAAATGTTGTACCAATCATCGCTATTATTTTTCGCTGTTAAAAAACCACCGCAAGTATATTATAAACAAAATCCGTACAAACTCTGCAAAAATAAGTTATCGGTAAGTATGCAATAAATAACGGAAGTGGAAGGGTTTTATCCGTTATAACGTGATAACCCGAGAGCGTTACTCGCGAGGAGTTTCCTTCATCGCACCTAAGTACAACCCGATACACAAATCGACTACGAGATATGTGAACAGAAAATCGCATGAATCGCCCCGCTTCACGCCCAAAGGCGATACAGAAAATATTTTCCGTTTAACTAACGCCACTTAGTCGAAGAGATACTGTAATCTTTTGTAACGATAGAAGTAATTTTCGAGGTAGTTACCGACTTATGTATTTTTCATCTTCGGTTATAATGTCACCAAAATACAATTGTTTTTTTTCCATGTGGGATAACATGCTTGTAACAACTGTTGTCACATTTCAATGACGATTGTTAATTCTTATGATAACAAAACTAAATGAGAAAAGATGTTTGCCATTTCTGAAAATCAAAATTCATTTATTTTTTTAGATTAGGGCCAGCGTAAGGCAGTATGAAGAGAAACAGAGAGAGAGAGAGAGAGAGAGAGAGTTAAATAATGCTGCTAACAAAATATGTCGTCTGATATATAATAATCATGAATAGCTATTACCCGTGACTTTGTACGCTTAGATAAAAAAAGACTAAATAAAAGTAATAATAAAATAATTATTTGTTATACCTACTTATCCACTATTAATTTTTTTATAACTGTGGAAGCTATCCGAGTGTATTCTATCTTAACGCGTTTTTAGCATAAGCAGAGTGCAGTACACTACATTATTTACGTTCCAGTGCCCGCTCTCGTTTAATTCTTATCCCAAGTAGCACAGAAACGCTGTATATCAACTGCATTATTGTCCACAATAGGATATTTAGCTGTATAACCTTGCTGAATAAGAGCTGAAAAAGCGCTGTTTCAGCTGATATAACTCTAATTTGGGCACAAATTATTCAGCAATTACCTGAACAACCTAACGAATTGCTGAATAATAGCGGTAATGAGGCATTAATATGAGTAAAAGTTACCCTAAGAGCTGTACATTGGCTGAATAAGGCACTGTGTGTTACCTATTATGCAGCATAAGAGCTGATTATCTGAGTATGTGTTACCATTTTTTCAGCACAATCTACTGACCGGGGTCTTATAAACCTTTTATGGAACAAAAATTTCATATCATACTATTAGACAATAGTATTGTTATTATCAAATCATATGTTTTTTTATACAAGATAGATCTACGATTGACCACCAACTCGCCTGATGTTAAGCGACGGTGGCCCGAAGATAGAGCTCGTCGATTTAGAAGATATCTATTCACTCTAGTCTTGAAAATTCCAAGATTGTAGGTCCCAGGAAATAGAGATGGCGGCAACTAATCCCATTCTTGTACAGTACGCAACAGGAATGTGGATCGATATCTCTGAGTACGGTTTTTTAGCATTTCAACGAGAAATGGGTGGTAAATCGCCGACTTTCCGCTAGTCCTGTAGTGTAATGGGGAGGGTGGAATTAGGTCGTGAAGCTCTTGCGCACATTCCCGAAAAATAATCCTGTAAAAAGTAGACAGACATGCTACTTTACGGTGGTGCTCGAGACTAAGTAGCTTCTTGGAAGCTAGTTTATCGTCACCGATTAACCTCACTGCTTGCCTGTCCACTGATTTCATTAAGGTGATCATAAGTGATAATATTCAGCAACAGCTCCCGAACTAGCCGTAGTTCGCGTGACACGGTGTTAACGCGATTTGGAATTTCCTATCCTGGCGACGATTTGCGACGCCACGTGCGCTGAGAATTACGGGAAATAAAACGGTGCCTGTTAAAAATTGCACCAAAGTATGCTATATTTACACAGCAAAACATTCTAGTAACTAATGGCTGTAGACAATTCGACCAGATATAGTTGAGAAAGCCAGCCACGTGATGGACAGATGATGAGATGGCGGGAAAACGCTGGATGCAAGCCGATTGGAAGCGAATCGGTCTTTTAGGTAGTCCATGGGGAAGGCCTATCTAGCAGTGGACTTCTTATGGCTCTACTCAAAGACAGATAGACAGTGGATATGGCGAAGTCTAAGTAAGTATGTAATTTTATGGTCAGTGCTAGTTCAGAATTTATTCGGTGAAATTTCAAGTACTGACAGCAAAAAATAAAAAAAATCGGCCAAGTGCGAGTCGGACTCGCGCACGAAGGGTTCCGTACTATCATCTATAACAGAAAATCGTATAAAATAACGAGAAATCAACGAACTTCCAAGTAGTAAATCGCAGACTTATAGGTAGGTTTTTGATACACATCCAGGCAGCATGACGACCCTCGCGCGAATACGCGCGGCTATGGCTCGCTCCGTGATGTTACCTCCCCCGCTACCCGCGCGGCCGTTGCTTATCAACCGCCTCGAACTCGCGCCACCACCACACCGCGGCGCGGCGCTCGCACCGCGTTTAGATGCACGGATTATTTTCATTTTGTGAGTTTTTATGTATTAGATTAGGTATTTATTGTTATAGTTAATATATTTCTAAATATTTACTTACAAATATTCAAGTTTCTACCTGTTAATTAAGATCGAGTAAAAATTGCTTAAAAATTACGTTTGTTGTATGGGAGCCCCCCTTTAATATAGATAGATAGATAGATAAACTCTTTATTGTACACACCTTAGAAACTTACAATCAAAATAAGATATTTAAAATCTAGTGTAACAACTGGCGGCCTTATCGCTAATATTTACTTTATTATTATTTAATTATTTATTTTGAAAGGTAATATACAAGTAAATATTCTGTGAAAATTTGAAGCGTCTACCTGTTACCGTTTTTAATATTGAGCAAAAAAATACGAAAAAAAACACGATTATTGTATGGGGAAACCCTTTAATTTTTTTATTTTTTTTATTTTTAGTATTTGTTGTTATAGCGGCAACAAAAATACATCATTTGTGAAAATTTCAGCTTTCTAGCTATCACGGTTTATGAGATACAGCCTGGAGACAGACAGACAGACAGACAGACAGACAGACAGACAGACAGACAGACAGACAGACAGACAGACAGACAGACAGCGAAGTCTTAGTAATAGGGTCCCGTTTTTACCCTTTGGGTACGGAACCCTAAAAATAGATGGTGTAGATATACTCAGTTACGATTAATATTTTTCGTTTTATATAATAAGATAACCTATTTCATTATTTGGATTGTTTTGAAGTCAGGTTATTTTTAACTGACTTCCAAAAAGAAGGAAGTTATCAATTCGGCCTGTATTTTTTGTATGTTTGTTCATCGATTACTTAGCCAATTGTGCATTGATTTTGATGATTTTTATTTGTATTTAGTAGATCATACTACAGAGGTGGTTCCATATATAAAAATCGATGCAGTACTTTGGTTTTTAAAACAAAATAACTGGTAAAGTATCATCCAAACAACTGTAGAAAAGTGAATAGCAAAACGCGTATGTACGCATATACATATGCGACTTGCTACAGGCGTTATACGTTGCGTATTTTGATGTAAATTTTTTCAGTTTTTAGGGTGCCGTACCTCAAAAGAAAAAAACGGAACCCTTATAAGATCACTTTGTTGTCCGTCTGTCCGTCTGTCTGTCTGTCCGTCTGTCCATCCGTCCGGATGTCAAGACCTTTATCTCGGCAATACGTGAAGGTATCGAATGTAAATATATATACCTATATATATGTTGAAATTTAAACCTTAAACGCAGATCCATAGTCTTTTGCTGCAGAAAGAAAAATCAAATTTCTCAGTTTTCGTAAAAAAAAGTTACAGCCGAATATGTCGTAAAAAATGCACATTTCGACACTCACAAGGGAATCAAAACCTATGGGGTACTTCCCGTTGACCTAGAACTATGAAATTTGGCAAGAAGCATTGTGTTAGAGTACACATATAGGAAAATATCCGAAAATCGGACATTTGTAATTTAATCACAAAAAATAGTGTCTTTATACAAGAAATGAGGATCCACATTTTAAACTGAATTGTGAAAAGCGATCCGTATCATGTGAAAGAGCTTAATTAGCATAAGCTAAAACAGGTTTTTAAATATTTTTACGATATATGTTTTTCGGTATAAGAAGGAAAATATAAAAAAAATATATGATTTCCCCCTTTTATCTACTAGTTTGTACGGAACCCTCGGTGGGCGAGTCTGACTCGCACTTGTCCGGCTTTATTTAAACTATAATAATGTTCAATTACTTTCATTATAAAAATACCTATGTAGTTCTGTGTAGATAGATCATAATATGATATGATCATGCATGACGTATTAAAAGTTAACTATAAGTTTTATATTATGTCGGTATCGAATACGAGTCGAAAACAGTTTAGAAATGCGATAGAGGTAATTCGAGCATTATTTATTTTGTGTAACGGGTATATTATCTATCATTTTTACCCAACCTAAAATAACATCTAGGCAAAGGCTCGGCCATTTATCAAATAGCCGACTGCTACGTGGGTCTAGAAGATTTATTCCGAACCTAGGCCATTAATTGTATACGAAAAGAAAAATACTACTAGGAATTAGATTACGGACACGACTACAGTTATGAAATATAATCCGTTTGTTTATTTTTTAAATTACAGCGAGTTATTTTCTCGAATGGGCACACTACAAATCTGTACATTTTTTTTTTGGATTGTTGATACTTGTGTACCTTTGAAATAGGAATGCTTTTATGCCAATGCTTTTATTTTTTGTTTTAGGAGTGCTTTTTTTTCTTTTTGTTTTTGCATATGAACCTTCTGATAATTCTATTTTTTACCGATTTCCAAAAAGGGAAAGGTTATACCTGTAAGCGCCTATTTTTCATATCCGCAATATGATTCCTTCACCCGAGTTCCAATGCTTCTCTTTGTCTGTCCAATATTATGATAATTTGCACTCACAGTCAAGCTTATATACTCTAGGATATTGCAAGGAGATATTCGATTTGACGGGACACAAGAACTGGTTTATCTTCTTATACGGCTTGAAATAAGTTTGAAGTTGCAAGCCTGAGAATATTACCCATTGTGTCTTTCACCACTTTAATATACCGCAAGACAGCAGGTTGTCGGTTGATTATGGGTGCTTTGGGCCGGCTTCTGTGATGCGAGCGTAGGAGTTTGTGGTTGTTCCCCAGCAGCACCTTTTTAACTTGCTGAAACTCTCCCTGTAAGTATTCAGCATCACGGGTGCCCCGTGCTCTCTGTAACAAAGATTTGCCTACGGTAGCAAACTGACACGAATAGTGGTGAGATTTACCATTGAGATATTTATCTGTACGTGTTGGTTTCCTATACATGTAATTGTCAGGGTCCCTAATAATTCTAATATCAAGAAAAGCTAACAAGATGTCCGATTCTAGTTCCATAGTGACTTGAAATTTACCATTAGAAATCATTAAGAAAAAACCTATTATGATTTATTCCGGACTAGGAATTATTTAAAACAACAGCTAATAACAAAAGAAAATCAAAACAAATTGCTACATTCCAAGTTATTCGTTAACTTAAGTCATATAACAGTACAAGCAGATCACACGCCATGCTCGTGTCATCTACCATCAAGAGGTCAGATGAAATACCTTAATCCCAAAATTATTACTTACCTTTGACCATAACTTAACTCTATATCCATCTAAGATCCAATATCTACGATAACTACCAAAGTGACACTAATGGACGATCCAAGAGATATATAATGAATATCGCCGATAGCCAGACGACGCTTATGAGCATGTTAAAGTCATATTAAATTAGCATAAATATGACACCTAGGATAGTATTGCATGGAGATTTGAAAATTATATGAACGACATGTCGTATTGATCATAATGCTCTCAGCTGGACTATAAAGTGTTTGATTTTATTGTCTATACATTGAGCTGTATGTACTAATATACAGCTCAATGTGTTTATTCTTTTTTCTGATGTATGGAAATTTATTTATAGTTTTTGTGTTATCTTATCCTATAAGATAAGATACCAGTTGTAACTGTAACATTAAATTGGGAACACATTTAAACAAGGCAAAACGAGGGATGTTTATAACATCCCTGACGTGTTTATCTATCTATTTGTGTCTGTCTTTGGCATCGTATCTGGATCGGAATTTTGTGATGTAAAGTGTTAAAATGGTTGAGTTTGGGTTTGTTGGTTTTGTTGTCTTGGATACGTGGCACGGATAACTAGAGTCTGAAAATGGCGCCGAGAGATTGCCCCAAGAATTCTCTGTGGAAATTATTAAAATAGTCTTGAATAGCTTCCATTAGGTACAAGCGAGGGTCTGAAGATGGAATCGGCTTGATGGAAACTTGAACTTACGTGACGGAAAGTGCTAGAATTTTTAAAAGAAAGTGTTAGTAATAAGAACAAACTCTAAGAGAAAGTGTTAGAGTTTGTTCTTATTTTGAAGCACTTTTATGACATTAACAAAAGTTAGTAAGTACCTAAAAGTGTTTTAGAATATCTTGTTACTTAAAGACGGTTGAATAGTTTCTGTTCAAACCCCAATATCGAGGGTTTTATTTTTATTTTCTTCGCTAGATGGCGCGCTAAGCTCTCAAAGTCTGAAGTCACAAATAGCATTAACTTGTGGTTACAACCACTTGGTTAGTTCAAACATTCAGTATTTGGTAAGAACATAGCATAATGTATAAGTGCATTGATAACGCCGATGTAATCACTGTTAGAATCAGCCGAGTGTCGAAACGCCGCGCCGGCGGTGCGCGGTGTGAAATTAATAAAACGCTTAGGCCATACACGGTGTTAGTTTATCGAAGTAAATTAAAATAACACTGCCTTTACTTTCAAAATGTACTAATTAAAGTACATATTGCGTCCAAACACACATTATCAGTGGCAATGGAGTGGGAAGGAGGACGGTGCGGATTTTTTTGCACATATAAAGGCGTGGATACACGAATGGCAGATTAATGTATTCATCGCTGTTACAACTATTCAAGCATGTTTATATAAGGGTTTGTTACATAAGTGCACTGATATCGCCGATGTAATCACTGTTAGAACCAAGTGAGTATGCAAACGCCGCGCGGGCGGTTCGCGGTGTGAAACTAATGAAACTGTTTCAAGCATACACGGTGTTAGTTTATCGAAGTTAATTTTCCAGCTTGCCGAGTTAGTTTACTTCGTCAATCAGTGTTCAAAAGTTTCGACCATTACATTACAGTCACCACTTATCCAGTAGATACAGTAAGATAACAACACTAAAACTGAAAATATATTTATATAAATAAAATTAGGAGGACTAGGCACGAAGTCTTTCTAAGAGTTCGAATCAGAAATATAGAGATCAGTAGATGTACAAAAGTGACCACGTACCGGAAACCTCGGGACGAGCATGAGCTTGAGAAAATTCAAGAAGACGCGTTAGCTCTTTTTGGAAATCCAAGTGGGAGGCCTATGTCCAGCATTAGACTTCTTGTGGCTGAAATGATCAGTACTTTTATTACCATGCGGATGCAACCGCGAGGCAGTGCTAATAACATAGTACCATACAGGTATTAGACTTTTAAAAAATCTTGGCCTAATTCTAACCCTAGACAACAGTGACATTCCATCACGTGGGCGTAAAGTTTAAAACAAAATTCACGAATGCATTGTCCTGGGTTGACCGATACTCATATACTAACAATGGCCAACTTAAAAATTATATTAAAGACTCTACGTCGCCGCGCTTTAGCCTAATTTAGATTGAAAAGTCTAGAGACGTCTATTTTGCCGCTTCGAATTATTTTAAAAATTGAAATTATTTTAACATTGTAAGGGGTCTAGTTAGATCTCATTGAGCTCAGACGTTTTTGAGGACTGACGCTACATCCCGTTGATACTTTATCAGCTAGATAAGGCATCAAACTGAATATCTCAATATAAATAAAATCTAGCTCTCAAATAATTGACGGCCGAATTAACGAATTAAATATAACTGACCAAATTACAAAAAAACAAAACTAACTAACTAACTATTAAAATAACTGACTAAATTTGACTGGCTTTGTGGCTCCGTTGGTAGTGTGTCTACGTCTACCTGCTGTACTGAAAGGTCATGGGTTCGATCCCCACCCAGGGCAAACATTTGTGTGATGAGCACGGATGTTTGTTCTGTGTCTGGGTATTTCTATGTATCATATGTATATATTTACAAAAAAAAAAGTTTATATGTATTCTATCAGCCATCTAGTTCCATAGTACAAGCTTTGCTTAGTTTGGGCTAGATGGTGTTGTGTGAAATGTCCACAAATATTTATTTATTTTATATAATTAAATATTTGGCTGCAATTATTTTGTTCCAGTAAAGTTACTGAGTCTTCCATGATTACGAGAAGTCAAAGTCGTGGCACCTCGATTATTACTCGGCATTCGAGTGAAATCCACTCGTTATCGCAAACTTAATCTCGTTTCCCCTTTGTGACAAATTGAATTAGTTAACCAATTATTATTTTATTGAAGGTAGATTTTGAATAAAGCCTCACGAAAGTGGGCTTAAAGGACCGAAGCTGGATGCTTCAAATGATTTGCAGAGCCTTCGTTTTCTAATTAGGACATGGTGAGATCTTTTCTTTCATTTAGAATTCGTACTCTCAATTTTTGATGAAAAAGCTTGATCTTTTTTTAGATAGAATTTCAATCAGTCTGACGACATAGTCGATAGAATATGAGGCATTAAATAACAAGCACAATATCTCTATGACAACTGTCATAACAAAATAATTAAACAAATAATTGTAGAAATATACCTACCTACCTGTCACTGTCAACGTCAAGTTAGACGTATATTATATTATTTTTTTCATTCATGTAGGTTATCACAACATTTTATTCAGTAGGCCTTGTGACGTCATCACGATTTTATCTTAAAAAATATAAAAAATAAGTACTGAACAGAATAAAAAAAATATTGATTTTAGTCATTTTAAATGATCCAATAAAAATATAAAAAATACCGAAAAAAAACTTTACATAGACCCCATTGTGCATTGATTTTAATGAATATTTTTTTGTTTGGTAGGTCATATTTTACAGGTGATTCCATATACATTTTATTAAAATCGGTCTAGTACTTTGATTTTTATAACCAAATAATTAGTAAAATAAAACCCAAGTAAACAAATTGCGTATTTTGAAATCGTTTTTTTTTTAGATTTTTAAACTATAATTACTTTGATTCACAAATTTAAATATAGGTATTAAAAAGTCTAGTTTTCTCAGTACTTATACAAAATTCAATCAAGTCTTTTTAAAAGCAAGATCTTTAGGTAGGTAATCACAGAAAGATTGCTTGGATTACAAGTGATTTCCCAGAAGGATTTATCTTGAAACCTAGACCTAGGCAAGGTAACTAAGTAGCTGCGGATCTAGCTCCCCCTAGGGCGTTCCAATTAAACAAAGGTAACGGGGAATATCAGATTTATAGTGAAATCAAGAAAAGGAGCTCGTTTACATCTAAAATGAAGACACGTGTAATCGTTATACTCGTACCTATAATTTTTAGATCTAAAATATACGGCTTGGATATGTATTAAAAGTTGCTTAATTTGAACTCGTACCTATTGAAAATAATTATAATTTAAAAAACAGAAACAACCGACTTTAAAATATGCAATTTCGTTTACTTCAATATCATACTATTCCAGTTATTTTGTTATGAAAACCAAAGTACTGAACCGATTTTGATAAAATATATATGGAATGACTTCTGAAGTATCATCATTATCATTGTCTTGCCCTTTTCCAACTAGGTGGTGTCGGAACAGCACGTTTCTTTTCGCGACTTCACTCTATCAGACGTCATTTCTACACTCACACTTCTCGCACGCATATCATCTTTCACACAGTCCATCCACACTTTCTTAGGTCTCTCTCTCTCTCTCTCTCTCTCTCTCTCTCTCTCTCGGCCCCACCGCTTACCATCATGATTAGGATCATACTATCACTTCAGATCTTTGAAGTATGATTTACTAAAAAAAACGGTCAAATCAATTCATAATTGGCAAAGTAATTGCGATTAACGAACATACAAAAAAAGACATACCATAGAATTGAGAACCTCCTCCTTTTTTAGAAGGCAGTTAAAACCCACTCATGAAGCATTGGCTCACTAAGAAATTATTCGCTTAGACAGTACTTTAGCTCTATTTTATCAACTATTTAATAAACAAATACATCTACAGTAATTGTTATCATACAAGTGGCAGGAAGACGCTGGATGCAGGCAGTTTCCAACCGCTCTTTTTGGAAATCCATGGGGGAGGCCTATGTCCAGCAGTGAACTTCTTATGGCTAAGATGATGATGATGAATAAACAAATAACTTACCAACTTTTCATATACATAGCACTGTATCATTCCTATCGGGCCCAAACAGCGTCCAAGAAAAAGTTAAGTACAAGAAGCCTCATAAGACTTAACTGCCTCTTTTCAGAGAGCACCCTTCTCTATACTTATAAGCTGTATTATATCTACGAGAGGCTCTAAGCCTCCATGTCGTCATGAAGTGAGCCCGCTACGTCATATAAAATGAGGTTGACCTAATTTGGAGAAACTCGTTGTAAAAATCATCTCTGTGCTAAGAGACGTAGCGTTTTTATCACGTTAATGTGGTTCTTTTTGTCTGTTTGTTACTTTTTTATTAGTGAAGAGAGTAAGTTAGGTCTAGTGTGTTTTTACGTACCCTTACATCCACAGTATAACTGTAGCCTGTAGACTGTTAAAGTTCATGCCTTTTGAGACGCTTTACCAAAAGTAGTAAAGACGCTTTAACATAGTACGTAAAACTGTGGTAGATCTACGGAAAAACACTTAGTGCGTATAGAATAGAATAACTTTATTGTACATCCATACAGAGTAATTTAAATATAGATAATAATCGGAGTTGAAAATACAACGGCGACCTTATCGCACAGAGCGATTTCTTCCAGGGAGTTCATAGAGAGTATTTGTAGATCTTTTTTTTGTAAGTACTTATATACTTTTGGGTTAATAATAAAGTAGAATACAGTTGACTACAGTGTGGTTAGAAATAGAACCCATCTTAAAAATTATATTACGGTGACCATGACAATATTTATAATTTTACTAAATATATATTTCGTTCTGTGTTGCATTTGTACTACCAACAATAAAAAAAAATGCAAGTTGTAAATGTCACGGAAACCATACGAAAATTTCTCATGACTTCTCACTATAAGGCACTAAGATTTGGTTTGGTATACTTATACGTATGAAACTTCCATGGCAATGTATATATGAAGCCAATAAATAATAGGGCATCTCAAAGGTGATCTGAATACAGAGCTGGAAATTTTGCAGATCCATCATTTCATCATCATTATCATCCCAACCACAAGAAGTCGTCTGATAGACATAGGCCTCCTCATGAATTTTGAAAAGACCGATTGGCTTGTATCCAGTGACTTTCCACTACTTATATGAGATCGTCTATCCACCTTGTGGCTGGCCTTCCTACGTTGTGCTTGCCAGTGTGTGTATCATGAATTTGGGACCATTGAGTATAATGTGCATTTTTGAGACTCACGAAACGTATGTTGTCATATGTTATTCCAAAATAAGCAAACTTTCGGAATCACAGCCGCGTTCACGGGAAATAAATAGCATTTTGTACCTACCGTGTTCACGGGAAATAAAATGCTATTTATTTCCCGTGAAGCGGTTTACGGGAAATAAATAGCATTTTATACCTACCGTTCTGTAATTGGGTTAGAGTAGATTAAAAAAATGATTACCCGTCGATTGTAACACGATTTCCATTTTGACTGGAATTGCAAACTTTTTAATAATCTGAAACATAGCTGGAGTGATAATTCGGAACGTTTTCAATTACCCGAATAGGATATTGCTTGTTATTGCATGGAAGGGATCAACATTAACATGAATGGTTTAACTCGTTAGATACAACCTGGGCGTCTCTAAATCGAGTAAATAGGTTTTTTTCTATGCAACCGCTCTCTACTAGAACTCAGTGATGTTCAATGTATCTAAGGGGAGTTTGTGGTCAAGTGCAAGTATATCAATAAAAAAAACTTTGTTAGGTTATACCATTACAATTTCTTCTCTATAAAGTACCAATATTGACCTCTCATTTACGCAATAATAGTAATAGTCTATAACTAGTCTTTTTTAATAGAAAATATTTATATTTCTAAGTACGAGATGTATTATTAAAGTTTTCTACGGTACGAGTATAAAAATGAATAAACATATTTACATATTTTTAGATTTTTGTAGACGATAGGCTAACCCCCTGTCACTGCAAGCTATTATTACATCTTACCCTCGTATCCTCTCTAACCCTCTAATACCCTCTCCGTTCCATCTAATCCTTCTAACCAAGGTCTAATGTGGCGATAAATGGCCTCATGGTCATTGACGCTCTGCCTACCCCACAAGGGAAAACAGGCGTGATTGTATGTATATTTATGGTTTATGAGCTTGAGTACACGTGGGGGAGAAGAAAGTACGGATGCTTCGATGTAAGTACAAATTCTGCTAGACCAGCTTTTTTACATGGATAGGCTTTTTCCATACACATGACAGCTTACTAGCATATGTATGTATTTGCAGCGCGACATGAGAATGCCCCAAGAACTACTCTGACGTTTCAAATGGTTACCCCGGATGTAACAAATGGCTTCTCACTAATTCGCGGTCGTGGCACGGATGTCGCTAATTTTAGTTCCATAAATAATAGCTTCAGTTTACAGCGTCAGAATAGATATAATCAAATTGGCATTAGCATAATTCACCTCCAGTGCGTTTATAGAGGTCAGTGCCGAATAGAAAGCTGTAAAACCATTTCGTTTGTAAATATCCTTTTAAACATACTCGTAGATGGTACTATCTTAGAGTTATGTGTAGTTAGGTAATTGAATATTCTAACAGTTTCTCGCAATCCTTCTTACCTGCAATGCTTATATTATGTTTATGAGCAAAGTGTTTTTACTGGATAGAAGCATGTAGGGTTGACTTGAAAAGCTTTTACATCGGTTTTAATATAATGTATAATTATGCTCTCTTCATCAGTTTTCAGAAATCGTTTGTATTTGAGATGATAAGTTTGTAATTAAGTATTTAAATAAAAACTGGCCAAGTGCGAGTTGGACTCGCGCACGAAGGGTTCCGTACTATTATCTATAAAAACGGCAAAAAAAAACACGTTTGTTGTATCGAAGCCCCCAACATTAATTTGATTTTAATTTAATTATTTATTTAATAATATATATTTATTATTATATAATAATATATTAATTTAAGAATATATCTCAATATTCTGTGAGTATTTTAAGCGTCTACCTGTTGCCGTTATCAATATTGAGCAAAAAATCATGTATGTTGTATGGGAGCCCCCTTAAATATTTATTTTATTCGTTTTTTTTGTATTATAGTAGTGTTGTTATAGCGGCAACAGAAATACATCATCTGTGAAAATTTCAACTGTCTAACTATCATGGTTCATGAGATACAGCCTGGTGACAGATGGACGGACGGACGGACAGACAGCGAAGTTTTAGTAATAGGGTCCCGTTTTTACCTTTTGGGTACGGAACCTTAAAAAGAATACAAAAATCATAATTAAAATATTCGTACTTTCCAGGGTCCAATTTACAGTGAAACATTCATCTTTATCATTATTCTGAGTATTTATCATTATTTAGAGTATTGCTTGTACTTTATCAGGGATCCGTAATAAACAAAGAACCCTTATAGTTTCACTATATCCGTCTGACTATCCGTCCGTCCGCGGCTTTGTTCAAAGACCATTAGTACTAGAAAGGTGTAATTTTCATGAATATGTAAAAGAAAGTCGTAGAATAAATGGCGGTGAATTTTTTTTCTCGACTACCCCACAGTGTAGTAATATGAAATTAAATTAAAATGTAAAACTATCACGGACAGGTAAGGTTTACAATTTTACAAGTAATAGTCGGTCAATTTAAAAAAATGTACTTTGAGAAGAACATTTTGTGCAAATTTCATTTAAAATAACATAAAGTTAACTTGTATGTTCATGGTATCCCTATTTTAAAATCACATAAATTATGATGTGCAACTACGGAACCCTAGTGTGCGCGTAGCATGACACGCACTTGGCCGCTTATTAAAATAATCAAAAGACTTATTATTAAAAAAATCAATTGGGTTTAAAAGTCAATTGCAAGATTTGACCCATACCTACAGTACTAAAAGACATGTTAAAGCTTGTTAAAAGATTTTAATCTATCCCGACGACGTCACTATTATAACAAAATGATTCACTCTCCTGAATGTATTGTTATAGCTGCTATTCACCCACCAGTTTCTCGAAAACACTAAAACTGTCACCTAAAATAACTATTTTTTGTAGTAAAGTGTTCTCTAACGGTTTGTTTTGTCTGCGAACAGTTTAAAGTAACGCCGGTATGTCGATGGCACCAATGACATTATTACCACATGGACACAAAGTCTAAAACTAAATTCACGAATAAAGTGTCCTGGGTTGACCGATAATCATATATCAACAAGGACGGACTTAAAGATTTTGATTTAAGCTCTATAGATTTTATACACTATTATTATGGGATCAAGAAATATTATTATAATTATGATTGTGGCGTCCCCTTGATTGCATTGAAAGCTCACGAACATATGAGAGCGAAACATCTAAGCTCACTACAGAAGCCGTTACCGAAATCGGCCAGGATCATCACGATCATCAATTTAGATTGAGAATGACATCTATTTAGCCACTTATTAAGGAAATGGCAATTATTTTGGCCTCATTGTGTTCAGACGTTTCTGAGTGCTGACGCGAAATCCGTATCGATACAATATCGTTGGCAAGCACTATTATTTCCGCAACGTATCATTTTATGGGCTGCGGGGTGGATGTACCGATTTTAATGCTGTCTATGGCCGATGGTTTTTACTATTATCGACATTTAATGGTGTAGTGGAAACTGTACATAGTTACAAAGTTGTTGGAGGAACTACTTTATTTGCATTTGAATATTGAAATGTCGCCTCCAGTACCTTTCTAGTTATTTAATTTGATTTCAATTCTTCGATCTACAGACACCGGGTTCTGATTTTCAGATTTACAAATTAAATCTTATACATTAATATAATAAATATTAAAGTGTTACGGGAATATTACAAGATTCACCTACCTACCTAGTTTAAAACGATTACTTTCCAACTAGTAGTTCTGTGAGCAGTGTATTATGCTTAGATTTACAGCGATACTATAAATTTATTATTAAGTTTTGTGTATATCTTCAGAAACTCGTTTTCTCCAAATCTCCTAAAGGGGGTAACCCCTTTTAGGGCTACCAAATAACTTTATTAACAGGATCTTTGTTCATACTTACAAACAAACTTTGGAATACAATAAATATGGATATTATACATTCATATTCCTTCAATCCATATCCATATTTCTTATATATACATATACCTTTTTTGGGATCTCTTCCTTAATTGTCTACGACTAAAAAAGTAAAATAAATCAGAGAATCCCTACTTTTCTCAAGTATAGTTTGAAAATATGATCAATAGATAAGAAAGCCAAAGAGGAAAACTCGTTGATCAAATAGAATCGGTTTAGCTTGTAAGATTTTGATGTGATAGATCACGTACGATTTCTCTTTATCTCTAAATTGCTATGAGCTAGATTTGCAGTATCATCATCATCATCATCTCAGCCTTGTATGAGGCCGTCCGTTCACTTTGTGGCCGGTGGATCCAAGGGCGTCGCCAGCCCATGGCCCAGGGGGGGGCAAGTTAATATTATGTAGGAGAAAAATATGAATTGTAGCTACAGGTACAATTGCACGGCCTTAGGACTTTGGTTGCTTTGCAGTTGGCTACATTTTTCAAATCTCTAGGGGGGGCAGCTGCCCCCCCTTGCCCCCCCATGGCGACGCCCTTGGGTCTACGTTGCGCTTGCTAGTACGTGGTCTATACTCGAGAACTTTTCGACCCCATCGACCATCTGGTGTGTCAGTGACGTTTTTACGTATTCTTTTTCAAATCTCAGTAATTCTTATTCGCTACATTTTATAATGCTACATTTGCGATTTGCTACATTTTACAATTCTGTATTTCGTTTTAATAATAATAATTAATATGTATACGGACACACCCTATTATTATGGTTATGGAACATTCGCTAGGAGCGTGACGCTCGAGTGTCACTTTATTCGCGAGATAGGGATATCTCTGTCGAACAAAGCGGAACGTAGTTCCATTGCGGCGTAGGAAGTGCACACAGAGGCTATAATATTATATTTATCATTATTTTATCATTACTAGTTACTACCGACTACGGTGAGGCTAAAAGGAGGGTTATTTTAGACAGTATTCACGTATCGAGGGGAGGCCTCTGCCCAGCTGGGACACTTCAAGCTAAAAACAAACAAACAATCATTTCCATAGCACGTATTTTTAACCGACGAAATAACGGAGGAGGTTCTCAAGTCGACGCGTATATTTTTTTTTTATGTAAGATCTTCGACACAATCCGTTTCCGATAATTATGTTGCATCTGATAGCAGAAAGCAGAATATTAATGTCTAGTCATTTATGATTCCAATTAGATAAAAATACTATTTGAAATCGGCTGATGTTTGAGGGTAGAAACGAGTTTTCTCCTTTTGGACAAGTGCGCGGTAAACGTTTCTCTTTGACCGAGCGAGCGAAGCGTCTCTGCATCAACTGGCCAAATTTTCTTTCGTCTGTCAGTTTGTATGTTCGTACTCGCGTACAGTGCGTAATTTTTAACCAATTTTGATGAAACTTGGTATATAAGTTTTATGGATTATTTAATTTTTTTGTCGTCGGCGATTTTTGATAAGAGGGGTGGTTCCCATAAAAAGGGGGGAAGTTTATTGCGGCGTTAATTACCAACCAATTTTAATAATATTTGGTAGGTAGGTAAAATACACAATTATTATAACTTTTGGTAAAAATGAACAGAATAATTGGTCAAGTGGTTGTCGAGATATGACAACGAACTTGAGACTGCGTGTAACAGTGAGGGCGCGTGGATGTGCTTGATGCATTTTAGCACTGAATAATTTTCTTGATTTTATATTTTCTCCATTTATAAAATTATTATTTGTTTTTATAAGAATAAACATTGTTTTTTTTTAATTAAGGGCATATAAACATATCCTATTTTGTGTATTAATTGTGAATTATAATCAAATTAATCTTTCAAGGTGCTTAAACTTATGGAAAAAATGTTTTTTGACCGTGAAATAACGTCTGTAAAATCACTTAAAAATGCGAAATCGGTCAAAATTTTGTATACGGCCTCCTACGCAAACTTTATGTAGGTATTATGTACAGATGGTCAAAGGTGAGCTGCAAATAAACTCTTTCGCGAGGTCTTAGAACTACTAGTAAATAAAGGCACTTGTAAAAAATGTTTAGTTCGTTATAGGATCTACGTAAGTTTTATTTTAATGATCATACATTTTACTGTCTATGTTGCCATGTCGATACAAGCAGATAATAATCTCGTTGTTACTGTCACAAGAGTTCTCTCGTTAAGGACCACTAACCTACATACAAGATTATTATCTTCAGAAACGATAACACAGCTTATTATAATATGATAGGAAAACTTTGAGAAAGCTTTTATAGCGCTTTATTATTGTACTTCACCGGTAGAAATTACAATAACTGTACTATTTACCTCTCTTTCTTTATCTTTGGGTCTGTTTGTTATCTTTTCACGACATTTTTTTTTATGCGGGATAGATCCACGATTGACCACCAACTCGCCTGATGTTAAGCGACGGTGTGGCTGATTATTTGTTTAATCTAAATGTGATGTACTTGATGGACATGGCATGATGGACTTTACTATACATATACCAACATTTAAGGAGATAAATAATTGAAATCTCTTTTTTATTTTTTTCAACAAAGGGCTAGTTTGGTCAATTATGTTCAATACAGTAAAAAAACAAATCTTTTTCATTAATCTCGCTAAAAAAGTTCCCGGCAGCTTAGTGGTGAGACCGTCTGACTTGCGATCCGCAGGTCCTGAGTTCGAATCCCACGGCACGCACCTCTGTCTTTTCGAAGTTATATGCGTATTGTTGATTGCCGCAAACTTCAAACGGTGAAGGAAAACATCGTGAGGAAACCTACATGTCTGAGAGTTCTCAATGATCTTGAAGATGTGTGAAGTCTGCCAACCCGCACTTGGCCAGCGTGGCAGACTATGGCCTAACCCTTCTCACAATGAGAAGATGGCCCGTTCCCAGCAGTGGGACAGTTTGTACAAACAGGGCTGATAAAAAAAAAAAAAAAAAAAAAACTCGCAAAAGCTGATTCAATTTTTGACGTGATAACGTTGAACGCCGGCAGCACGCACAAAAAGCAAGACTCTTGTCACGTTCCGCCTGAGCCGAGCGTGCAAGCGAGAGCGCGGAACAAGCGATAGAGAGGCACGATCGGCCTAAACGTTCGGCTTGTGACGCATTATTATCATGTAAAATTATCGTCCGTAAACCAACTTTACAGACAACCATATTTTTTTAGTTCTTGATTGTCAAGTGAAGGTTACTATATAAATCATCATCATCATCACCGTTTTTCATCACTACGCGGGTACGCGGGTGGAACCGCGGGGTATTGCTAGTATTTCATAAATATAGTTTTAACAGAGAGCTACGCAACAAGTTAGAAAACACATAATTTGACTAAGTAAGTAGCTTCTTTTTACCAGACTGCGTAAGAAGGAGGGTTATGGTTTTCGAGTGTAAGTATATTTTTGTATATCATACATATTATAACCACATGTTTATGTGGTTATACATGATATGTATATATGTTACTATATGATCGCCTACAGCCTAAATGGCTTGACAGATTTTGATGTGCGAGGTGTCGTTAGGTTTGTTTTTACTCCCTGAAGTATCATATGCTACATTTTTTAAACAATAATATAAAGCTCTCGAAAAAATAACAAAATGCACTTTTTTGTAACCTCCAATGAATTTCGTAATAAGTAAGTGCGATTTCCAGATTTATTCTGAAGAAAGAGAAAATTATAACCTTTAAAATTTTTATTTACATATGGTTTTACAAAATAATATGAAAACTCACAACGTTTTACGGACCCACAAAGTAACAGAATAAATTACACCCCATTAGAACAAGAGGTACGTAAAACAGTTTGAATCCGCTGTCACAAAGAAAGTGCCCCCAAGTATATTATGAGGCACTACGGCGCTCGAGATTGCTGAATTGCCTTCAATTTCCGTTTCAAGGACCCCGCGCTTCCCTTTAGCATAGACTAAGAATCCTGGTAGAAGTCTAATCATACATGGATGATTGTGCTTCAAAAATTGAAAGGATTTGACTACTGATTAGAAGAAACAAATTGTTTGTCGGTCGTTTTAAATACAGATATAACGATGAGGTGTAAAAAGATTTAAAATAACTGTATGTCCATACCTAGCATGAAATTATACAAGACAGAGAGAGAGATAGAGAGAGAGAGAGCAAGGGTACATGGCACTTAGATCGGAAGCAAGACATAATTTGAGTGTCTATATACGCCAACATATTTACTTCCATAATAGAGTGGCAAATATTGGCGAAGAAAAGGCGAAAGTAACGGTCTAGTCTATTCATTTAAGGCAAATCTTTTCTAAAGCCGGAAACGGACATACTTAAACTATAAATGGGTTTTTTGTTTAATACGGAACCCTAAAAAACGATATCGAGTGTTTTAAATATTTTTTATCAGCCCTGTTTACACAAACTGTCCCACTGCTGGGCGCGGGCCATCTTCTCATTGTGAGAAGGGTTAGGCCATAGTCTGCCACGCTGGCCAAGTGCGGGTTGGCAGACTAAATATATGGTTTATAAATATATGGTTTTAAATATATGGTTTATAAATCTCACATTTATTTATATTACCTATGTGATCATCATCATTTTCTTGCCCTTTTCCCACTAGGTGGGGTCGGCACAGCACGTTTCCCTTCGCCACTTCACTCTATCAGACGTCATCTCTACACTTACACTTTTCACACGCATATCATCTTTCACACAGTCCATCCACACTTTCTTAGGTCTCTCTCTTCCGGCCCTACCGCTTACCATCATGTTTAGGGCCCTCTTGCATACATTGCATACATACCTATGTAATATATTAACTAATACAAATATAATAAAAAAAAACAGTCAAATAACCCCCCCCCCCCACCCTAACTGTTTCTGGTGCAAAGGTACCCATAGGTAATACTTGCGGCGTTACGCCGCTGAATAATCGCCATTCAGGGTAACGCCAGTCATTGCACCATAAACATGCCGAAGTGGGAGTCACCACTGTCTCCTGTGTTTTAAAATGATCTAAATAATATTATTAATATATTTTTTGTCGTTCCAAAGACAAGACCATAGAATTGAGCAAAAAATTCAGGATGTATATATTACACTGGCTAGAACTTTTAGCGCTTTACAATTCTAAATCTGAAAATTTCAGAACTGCGCTGTCTATTAGTATTTCTGTCGTTATTCTCCAATGATGCCGTGCACGCATTCCATGCAAAGATGCACGGGTAAAGTGCATCAATGAGTGGGGGCGGAAAGGGAATTTATTGTTAGAAAGTCTGTAATGTGCATGTTTTTCAATGAAATTTCCTTTGTCAGGACGATATACGTTCCTTGAGTATGTTTGTGTTTATAATAAGTATAAAATCATTTGTTTGTTACGCAATAGATATTTATGCAACTGTTATAGAATGAGGGTCATTTTAACTTAAGTTTTGTTTTTGTCTTTTTTAAAAGATTTTATTCAACTTGCCCTGTTAGTATGGGACAAATCTTGCGAGTTAAATTAGAACCATTTCCTGTCGTTAGATTAGGTTGAAATTTGGTTTACTTACGTAACTTCGGTGACAATGCAATAATATGGTACCATGAAGTTGGTCTCAAGATGGCGTCCGAAGGTGACCATAGGAACTCCTAAACTAAACAATATAAAATCGTCGAGCTTGGACTCATTTGAATAGTCTTGACAAGCACTCTTTTTTAGTCTAGTATATAAAATATTAATAAATAAATATATTAAAAAACAAGCTTTTATTTAAATGCTCTAAAAGGAAGAAAATAAATTTTGAATGCAATCAAACCCACCATTTTATTAAATTATAAAATTTATATTGATATAAATAATTGTCGCGAGAACACAAATATATATATATATATATATATATATATATATATATTTTTCAAAAGAACAAACTAACTTTATATCTAAGCAAATGATAAGAACGCGTCTAAGTCTTTTGTTGGAATTAAATATTATTAAGTAGATAGGTACAATGTTGTTTGAAATCTCGCGACAAGCTTTTATTTATACCAATATAAATTTTATAATTTAATAAAATGGTGGGTTTGCATTCAAAATTTATTTTCTTTCTTTTAGAGCATTTAAATAAAAGCTTGTTTTTAAATATATTTTTTTGATTAATATTTTATTTTGGATAAAGAATTAGGTATCGTGACAAAAATGGGAACTAACGCCTCGATTGATCAAAATATTGAATTTAAGACTGGAGCGCCCTCAACACCACATTAGTTATGTATTCGAACAAACTACAGGCAAGTATCAAAATAAGAAAGCATGAGTTTTTTAATCGTTTATTGTCATTACATAAACACTTTAAAAAAAAAAATACCGACGAGAAATATATCATAAATATATGCCAAGATAATCTGAAAAATGCTTTTTGGGTAGGTATTAGCTTTTATTAATGCAATTAAAAGTGCTTCCGAAGATTAAATAATTATTATTTACAATTTAAAATACTGAAATTATCTATTTCAAAATACGTAATTTCTTTACTTAAATGACATACTTATTTTTTCCAATTATTTTGTTTTAAAAATCAAACTACTTAGCAAACTTTAATGCAATATCAGTGGGACTAATCACAAAGCATATCATTTCAATAAATAAAAACAAATTTGTTTTTAAATTTTGGAGTTAGGCGGCTACAAACATAAAAAACCAAACACAGCTTTTCTCATTTTTTTTAGCACACAAAATACTGGAATATTAAGGATGCTCTTACATGAACCTCCTTCTTTATGAAGTCAGTTAAAAATGAGCACAATTTTAGCGCTTTCCGTCATGGAGTTCCCGTCTCAATCCGCAATCTCTCGGCTTCATCTTCAGATCCTCGTTATCATGTGCAATGGAAGGTACACGAGACAACAAAGCTAACGAGCTCAAACACAACTATCTAAGCACTTTCGATCAGATAGTTTCAGACTCTAGTCTCTACCGGTCCTATCCAGATCAGCTTCATTTTACAATAATTTTGCATTGTTATTCGATTATCATGTGTATGCAAAATTGCAGCGCAATTGGAAACCAAAAAGTGGTTCAAATATAACTTGTAAGATTTGATTGCGGACACCATCGCGACAGTTGAAAATAATAAAGCTTGTTATAACATAATCAACACAGAATTGAAAAATATTTTGGTGCGTATTGTTTTCAAAATCCTTCAACAGAATCACGTTTTCATAATTCATAATTCAATAATATTATTGAAAATAAGGGTATACAGTAGGTGGATATAGAAATAAGTGAGAACGCCATACTTCGCCTAACGGCATGCAAAAATTTTACATTTGATATGCGAATATGTCCTTTTCCTTAAAGTAAACATTTGTTGGTAAGCCATGCATTATTTTAAATACAAACCAATAAGGAACACAATTTTTTGGTCACAAAAAAACGTAAATGCAGAATTTACCTAATGGTAAAAAAAAGTTGCAATTAACCCTAAATATTACATTCATATTCATATTTATTGGTAAAATATTATTTTACAAGTCAATATATATTGTAAAAACACATTACAACCATTGTAATCATACGAACCAATAAAAAACCAATGTAAAAGTGATAGTGACTCTGTCTCTCTGTTTATTTGTTATCTTTCCACGGCTAAGCGGCTGAACAACGTAACCGTTATGCATCGTAGGAAGAAGAAGGAAGCCACGAGATGGGCATATAACCTCATACAAGTGGCGGGAAGACGCTGGATGCAAGCCGCTTCCAATCGGTCTTGTTGGAAATCCATGGTCCCCCATGGATTTCCAACAAGACCGTGTCCAACAGTGGACTTATTATGGCTGAGATGATGATGAATCGTTATGAAATTTAATGAAACCACGGGGCGCAGCTAGTAAAATATGTAATACCCACTATAGGCTAATAATGTACGATTTAGGAATTTTAGTAGTATATTTTTAGACTGCTTTGATTATAAACGTGTTTCGAAAGCTTTTAGCCAAACAAAAACTAAACCCGTAAGTTTAGTTTACGAAAAACTAAATAAATGAATAGCTGAACGATTCAGGCATCCTTTTCCGATGGCTCTGTCCGCAATTTATTCCCTCCAAACACGGTCGTGCTGGTTCAATATTTACACTGGCTCGGTAGCCTGGGAGCTACTCGCAGTCTAGCCTATTCTCTACCGCTTCAGGTGCATTTTAACTTCCTGAGCCACTTTGCACAGTCGAGCCGTGGCTACAATTTCAAGTATATCACGATGTAGCGATCTATCTACAGTTTTAGAGACAGCAACGTTTATTCTTGCGAAGCAAGCTTTTTTTCAGCTCATTTCAAAATTAGCAATTGGGTGTGCCAAATAGTTAATTGTACTCAAGGTGCAGGTATGAAGACATGGAGAACCTTGCAAGTTAAATATAAATTTGGTATGTGAATTACAGTAAATGTCGTTGGAATGCTAAGTGTATTCGCATACGGGACCATTGAGCTGTATATAACATACAGCTCAATACAGTACTTTCAGAAATTGGAGTGGACATGCAGACAGACAAAATATTTAACAACAAAATTTTTGGATTCTGCTGCTTCACTTGACAATCTACTTTTGTAGCAATAAGGGGAGGGTAACACAAAGTAACATGTGACATTTCTATATCTTAACTACTTAATATTATAAAGTAACTTCAAGACCAAAGGGCTGCATGATGAGATTATTTTTACTGTACACATCGGCGAAGGACATAAATTACTTTTTCAGGATAAATAACACCGTTTTTTCCTAAAAAAAAACTGAAAATTCTTACACAAAAAGATAGCATTGGCGCAGAATGTGCTTGGATAGCTTTCCGTAATAGTGTTCCATTTTTGACAACGGATTTATAGTTCTATTGTAATTATTTTTACTATTGGTTTTGAATCGATACTTTTTCCTATACATACAAAGTCGGGTATCAGCTTGGAATTAATAGATTAAATGTATCATTAATATAAAAGGATCAATTATAGGATTCAACAAAAACTTCGTAAATGGATCGTGATTTGTCGTATCTGATGATCCGGTGGCGGAATGGCGGCCATCGCTCAAAGTCAGCGCTAATCCTCCGGTAATGAGTTCACAGTAGCGATTGTTGAGGCTTACTCAGGCTCAGTCAACCCTTCCCGTTGCTGGCCTATCGAGGGTGCGCTCCTTTGAGCCTCTTAATTCTTCATGATTGCCTGGTACTTCGTTTGGGAATTGACGTGTTTTCTTTAATCCGTTTCGATTAATTAATTACTTATATCTAAACATTTTTATTTTTTTAATTGAACGCCAGACACTGTAATTGATATGTGCCTTCATGGATGCTATTTAACGTTTTTAGCTACTGTATTACGTACATATTGTAAGTGTCTTGGGTGGTATAACTTCATTTTCTCCAGCCTAATTTTTTTTGCATCATTTTCAGTTCATTAACTTCACTGTAATCTACATTAGTATCTAAATATCCACGCACCGGCAAGCGCAGCGTAGGAAGACGCCACGAGATGGAGAGATGACCTCATACAAGTGGCGGGAAGACGCTGGTTGCAAGCCGCTTCCAATCGGTCTTTTTGGAAATCCATGGGGGAGGCCTATGTCCAACAGTGGACTTCTTATGGCTGAGATGATAATGATGATGATAGGCATAGCTATTAGCTAGGTATTTGACTTAACCTACAAACATAATGGTGATAAATTCACATTATTACAAAAAATAAGCCTTAAAAATTAAATTTCCTTGTATTTCATTAAAATAAACTAAAATTTTACGTTACTATCAAGAATCTCTGTAAGTTCAAACTTGGTAATTTTGAGATATCATATCAAAAGCAAACAAAGTTATTTCGAGATAAGGTTATTTACAAAACAGCCACTAGTTACGAGGAACCCTCCAGCAAACGTTGCCCGACAAAAGGTTTCCGTACTTCCGGCTCCTTCAAAATTAATTTTAAACTACAGTCAAGTTAGTAAGTAAACAAACTTTGTGAGTACAAACAGAATTCGTAACACGCGTCCGCAAAATGTGCTCACATGAACACCGAAACACGTCTCTGTACTTGTCACTAAAACGTGCCTGGCTATGGCTATATAATATGAGACAGTGCTTGATATCATACGATTATTTCGTGGGTCCGCAGATAATTTCAATCATAAAATAAATATTGGTGGACATTTCACTCAACACCATCTAGTCCAAACTAAGCAAAGCTTGTACTATGGAAATTAGATGGTTGATAGAATACATATACACTTTTTTTTAGTAAATACATACTCATATATCTATGTTATGGACCAAGTGATTAATACATAATGCCCGGCATTATACATAATGCCAGGACATTATAAATAATGCACGGTCAAATTAGGTCAAGTTATAAATAGTGAATGGTTAATCATTATGAAAATTATTTACGCAAATGGTCTTGATTTTGACCAGTTTTTAGTATTTGTAGATTTCCAAGTGGTTAATACATAATGCCCGGGCATTATGGATAATCCACGATCTAATCAGGCCAAATGATAAATAGTTAATGATAAATCACAGTGTCTGGTCATTATTAAAATTATTTAGGCAAGCTTAGCTTGCTTTTGACCAATTTTTAGTATTTGTAGATTTACATCAAAGTAAGCCTACAATCTTGCCTATTTTTAGACTTGTATCTGTTGACTGACTGTTCAAAAGATACAGCCGTTTAAGTGTAGAATAGACAGACAGACAGCCACCGTAGCCTCACGATTAGGCTACCGCACCCTTAGTACGGAAGCCTAAAACTTATATGAATTGAGAACCTCCTTGTTTGAAGTCGGTTAAAAATAGGAACATCAAGCACTGTTACAGTAAGTAGGTACTTCCGCCAAAGTGCGAGTGTCGGCACCACGCCAGAACTGCATTAATCATAAGGAAGGCAGGACAATGGAGGTTTTTTATCAGTACCCACATCCTGGGGGACGGCCACCGGTCCATTTCACATTTGTCACATTTGGTGCCCGGAATCGGACTTATTTTGCTTAAACTCGTGGAAAAGTACCTGAGATAAAATGCCGGTTTTGCAGGAAAGCTGAATGTCAGAACGGCCGACTTTTTCCGTAGATCTGAAATCTGCGTGTCCAGAATGTTCAACTGAATGCAGGACACTATTTTTAACCGACTTCCAAAAACGAGAAGGTCTTCAATTTTACTGTTTTTTGTTGTTCTTGCATGTTTGTTACGCGATTACTCCGCCAATTATAAATAATTTGTGATGATTCTTTTTTGGTAAATACCTCAGAGGCGGTCCCATATAAATTTTATCAAAATTGGTTCAGTAATTTGGTTTTTATAACAAAATAACTGAGAAAATGTCAGCCAAGATTTCATTTTCATCATTAATAAAAATGGTAAATATTTTGTTCAAATTTATGTTATGTTATAATTATTTTAAAGAAATTGTTGAAACTAAATTATAATAGTTATTTAAAAAAAATATATTCTTTAATCAACACTTATTTTATTTCAATAACACACTTTATGTTATTTCAATTTTACATCGCGCTGTAATTGAGTGGCTTTAAAGAAAGTTGGACATGGCTCAATAGAAACGTGAAAATAGAACTAGTTTTTTTTATTTGACAGCTGGCAGTTGAAAGTGATTCTCCCTAGGGCTGAAAAGTATTACTTTCAACCCGCAACTTCAGACCTACTTTCAGAGTATGAGTAATGAAAAATAAATTTACTTGATTTTGAGATGTGTACAGTTTCTACAATATAAAAAAATTTAGTAGGAGAAAAAATAAAATACTTTTATGTCATGATATAAAAATCTCCTAATTTAAAACATTTTTTGTATTACATCCTCATTCTATATCTCAAAACGATCGGGAAGCGATTTACAATCATAAAAATTACCCCAAACAAAAGGATCACTAACTTGTGACTGGGGCAGTAAAACAAATCTTTTTTCCCCATAAAAGTTACCGGAAAGAATAAACTACATATCTCCGAGTTGGCTTTAGTAGGATTTTTGTACATTGTTTATCTGAACTCCTGAGGGACAGTTGAAAGAAAAGAGGGATGTCTTCAAACAAATTGAGAGACAGATTTACGTTTTTGTGTGTATTTGCATATTTATGATTTTGATTTGGCTATTTTTCTGTACACCTATGTTCATTATTACAACACTTTTTCTTGGTAAAAGTAGGTTAGACACACTACGGTTTAGGAAGCCGTATCAAGTCGGGTGGTGCAGTTGTCTCGCTCGCACGCGACACCTTTTTAAACGGTTTTATTTAGCTTGCCCTGTTGTTGTTTATGTTGTTTGGGTCAGTTTAAGTAATCGAAATTTGACCGTCTTTCCGTTGACAAATTGATCTTATATTTGGTACACGCCTTTAGTTTAGATGACAATAGAATAAAATATATTTAGTATCATTCTAAATTAAATATATCCGCCGCCACAAAATGGCGGATTTGATATTTTTTCACAACCCCCACAATATGGGTATCAAATGAAAGGGCTTTTCTAGTAGAATATAGTCCATTACGTACATCATGATCTTTCTTTTCAATTAAACCGTTTAAACTTATTTTCTATATCTATATGAAATTGTTGAATAAACTTTTCATAAGATATATGATTATTTTAGCCTCAATTAAACTTTATTACAATGGCTTTAAAAAAATCTATTATTTTGACCAAAATTAATCATACCATGTTCTAGTAGGTACCTATCAAACAAAGAAAATCGCATTAAGCTAATCGTATTAGATTTCCGCGGCACAGGGTCAGTCTAGTGCAAATAACTATTAATTCAATTTGTGTTCTCAATGTTCATGTTCAATTTTACTTTTAGGAATAAATATTTTTCATTTTCATTTTCAAGAAACTCAGTGGCCAAAACTGTTAGGGCGCCCAAGTACAGAACGGGATATGCGGGTTTAAGCCCTGTCGGATGTGTGTAATTTTTAAATTGTCTTTTAATTTGATGAATCCCAGTTTTAAGTCCACGCGGCGAGTTGTAATGTGCAACTACGAAAATCTGCAATGATCGTGTTTCGACACGAACTTGGCCGGTTATTGTATGATCGTTTGTTCAACTGTCTTAGTCGTTGAAAGCACAAACCAGATTTCAATATGCATTAAATCAGCGCTCGCAACAAATTATTTCTGTAGATGCAATATGTTTGCCCTCTTAGCGCCATTGTATTTCTCAACTACTTGAGCTTCAATAAATATCTAAGTGCATCAAAAGTAGCTCCGGTGTGCTGGAACTTCACCCGTTGAATCTCAACTCGCAATCTATATTTGTTGAAAACGTAATAAATTTCAGACGTTCGTAATGCAGTTTCGTATGGATTTGTTTGGGTGCTGCTGTAACATATTTTATTACAATATGCCTTTGTATTGGTATGTACACGGTAAATAGCAGTTAAATCTTTTGTTTTGATAGCTGCTCGATGTTTATCCATATACGAAAAAGTACGAAAATCTTCGAGTATGATTTTTAGGGTTCCGTACCTCAAAACGAAAAACGGAACCCTTATAGGATTACATCGTTGTCCGTTTGTTAAGACCTGTATCTCGGGAACGCGTGAAAGTATCGAGTTGAAATTAAAACTTTATACGCAAATCTATAGTCTCTTGCTGCAGAAAGAAAAATCAAACTATTCAGTTTTCATAAAAAAAAGTTACAGCCGAATATGTCGCAAAAAAGCATATTTCGACACACGCAAGGGAATCAAAACCTATGGGGTACTTCTCGTTGACCTAGAACTGTGACATTTGGCAATAATCATTGTCATATAATACACATATAGGAAGAAATCCGAAAACTGTATATTTTTCTTTTAATCACAAAAAATAGGGTCTTTATGCAAGAAAGGAGGGTCCAAATCTTAAAGTGCTTTACCCTATCATATGAAACAGCTTCATTAGGACAAGCTAAAACAGGTTTTGAAATATTTTTATGATGTATATTTTTTGGTTTATGAAAAATATATAATTTCCCCCTTTTATCTAGTAGTTTGTACGGAACCCTCGAGCTATAAAATCGGACAAGTGCGAGTAAGACTCTACTCGCATTTGTCCGATCATTTTGCTTAAAACGAAAAAAACACATATCTACGTAAGTTTATCTGTCTATGCACCTTTTTTCAGGAATTCGAGCAAGAATTAACCTGAAATTAATGCCTCTGGTTTCTTAGAATTACATTTTATTATAAAACTAAGTTTCTATATAAGCGATCAAGACTATATGATCTTGTATTATGCGCATGTGAATCAAAATCTGCTCATAATTTTTGTTGGTATTTGGCTTAAACCAAGATCTCACATTATAAGTGACGGATAATCCAAAAATCTTTACAAAAAAGTTGTTGAAAGATTCAAATTCATTTATTTCTTGCAAAACAGGTGAAACAGTAAATTGTGATCTTAAAATCTTAAAGATCAAAGATATTTAAGCATGATCTTAAAGATCATGTTTACGTTTACGTAATTGAATTTCGAAAATATCCGAATAAATGTATGAGTAAATAAAAGTGTTCGAACCCGAATGATTTAACCACCGCGTTTTATGGGAGTACGGAACCCTATTTTTCCCTGGTTCGATTATTCAATCGTGAATAAGTAGGTACTTTCAGTATGCATAAAACGGAAAAATTGTGCGTAAAAACACGTGAAGCATACTGGAAATATATGGTGACGTCATGGATAAAACCTATGTAAAAGCAGAGAATAATGCCATCAAGCACACATTTCGATGAATTTTTGGCTTCCTGTGAACGGATTTTCGAATTAATATATCACTCTAAGTACATTTACTCTCTTTGACACGCACATAAGTTTTCAAATGAAGTTTTAAATAAATATACATTACCACATTGAGAAATTAATTTGTGAAAAATTAAACGTGAGTGATAGTGTGACGTAGTAAGCCTTTAAAAGCTTACTAGCTCCTTCACTGAGCTAGAAGCAACACACATTCTAAGCTTATTACATCTAAAAAGTACATTAACTAGTAAACAAAAAAGACAGCAACTCTCACACTGGTGTGGGAACTTGCTAGAGTAGCTGTTGATTCGACAAGTGCTGTGGCTTAGTGGAAAACTTCTACCCTTGCTCGCACAAAACACCACTATTACTTCGATAAAGATTGATTAGAGCGATTCTCTTCACTACAAATTGGTTTTCTTCTTTGAAGCTTTTGATGCATTTGTTTAGTTTCGAAGAAAATTTAAAAGTGATAAGGCGAAGTTTAATATGATGCTTGTATGAACGAAAGTTTAGCTTTTGTTGATATTAGCTTTCATCGAAAATGCGTAAACAGGCTGAATATTATAATATATGTTCTCGTTTAAAACAAATTGTTTTTAGGGTTCCGTACCTCAATAGGAAAAAACGGAACCCTTATAGGATCACTTTGTTGTCCGTCTGTCCGTCTGTCCGTCCGTCCGGGTGTCAAGACCTTTATCTCGAGAACGCGTGAAGGTATTGAAATTGAAACCATATACGCAGATCCATAGTATCTTGCTGCAGAAAGAAAAATAAAATTTCTCAGTTTTCGTAAAAAAAAGTTACAACCGAATATGTCGTAAAAAACGCACATTTCGACACTCACAGAGGAATCAAAACCTATGGGGTACTTCCCGTTGGCCTAGAACTCTGAAATTTGGCATGAGGCATTGTGTACGTACACATATAGGAAAAAATCCGAAAACTGGACATTTTAAATTTAATCACAAAAAAAAATAGTGTCTCTATGCAAGGAATGAGGGCCGAGTGGTGAGCAAGGAATGTGTTAAATATTTTTACGATGTATATTTTTCGGTTTATGAAGGAAAATATATGATTTCCCCCTTTTATTTAGTTTGTACGGAACCCTTGGTGGGCGAGTCTGACTCGCACTTGTCCGGTTTTTTTTTAAAGTTAAAATTTACAAAACTTTGTAAACATATTTATTTATTTATGCATATACTAACACGTAAATTGGAGGTTATTTCTAAACCCCAATTAAATTACACATGTGTACTCCGTTAATTGGGGTGTAGCATATATTATGGTTAAATACTTGACTAAGTAGGTAAGTATTTATACTGTACTAGATGACCCGGCGTACTTCGTATCACCTATCAATGAGTGGACCCGATATTTTCTCAACGTTTAAACCTTCCCTGGACTACTACAAACATTTCAAAACCAAAATCAGCTAAATCGGCCCAGCCGTTCTCGAGTTTTAGCGAGACAAACGAACAGCAATTGATTTTTATATATATAGATAGATTATAGTGGTATCATGTTTTATACAGTATGTATCACAAACATAGATACTAGCTGTGCCTCATAGCTTCACAGACGTAGTGATGAAGATAAGGTATAGCTTATGTCCGTCTCCAATTTCTTAGCTATTTATGTACCCAATTTTATAACGATCGGTTCAGCCGCTTGAGCATGAATAGGTAACAAACAGACAGAGGGACAGAACGACGCCTTTGTAATAAGCCGTAAAACACAACACTTGATTTCACATAATATCCTATATTTATGTGAAAAGGTATTGCAACCAAACACAAATACTACGAATAATTAATAGTTAAAAAACTGAAAAAAACCGACTTCAAAAAAATACGTAATTTGTTTTCTTGAACGATATATTTTTCTCAGTTATTTTTTTTTTCTTGTAAAATACCAACTGTACCGATTTTGACAAAATTGATATGGGACCAACTCTAAAGTATGACCTACGAACAAAAAAGAATCGTCAAAATCAATTCATAATTGGCAAAGTAATTGCTGAACAAACATAAAAAAAACATATAGTCGAATTGAGAACCTCCTTCTTTTTGGAAGTGGGTTAAAACCCTGAAAATGTCTTACCAAGTTTCCAATTGCATACAAATGAGCACTTCAAAAGTTATATATACTGGGTCCGCCATGGAACCGGACAACTTGCTCAAGTTAAACAGTTCTCAAGGAGCATTTTAGACTGTGCAAGGAGTGTAGATTATCCAAATACTGACCCCCGCATATGCAAGCGGCTTGGCGCCGATTCCAGGCTTGAGTAAGTGTTAAACAAACTTGCATGTTAGGATTTCTGTGTTGGTTAATTTAGCATAAATCTGTAATAAGGATATGCTCACGTAGGTATAATAGAAAATTCATTGTGGAGCTAGATTAGAATTTGTATTATTTTCTTTATTTTTGTAATGCTTGCGGTTTGATTTAGCGATCATATGCTACCGATTTAATTTAAAGATTCGGGTTTTCATTTTATCTAAGCTTCTAATAAAAGTAATTTAAAAATTAGTAACTTTGTTGCCAAAACACAAAAATACCCGAGTGCGTAAGAGTCACTTCTGTAGTATTTATAACTTACGCAATTTTGTTACGCTCGACATGGCGTTGAACGTACATTATTGCGAGAAAGCATGCGAAAAGTCGTTCTAAAATGTATTTAAATGAGCAATATTTAGAATCATAGTTATCTCTTTAAGCACTATAACATTATTTAGTAATCGCTAACGTGATCAAATTATGTATTATTCAAATCATAATGATTGATTAATAATTTGCGTTCAACCTCTAATTAATTAGTATGACGGTATCGTACCGATGTCCACTTAGCAGGGACATATATAATTATGCAGGGATATAATGTATGTTTTTTTATATAGAAGATAGATCTACGATTGACCACCAACTCGCCTGATGTTAAGCGACGGTGTGGCCGAGGATGGAGCTCGTCGATCTAGAAGATATCTATTCACTCTAGCCTTGAAAATTCCAAGATTGTAAGATTGTTGGATTGTTTATATTGTATCTTACGTATCTTAAGCTTACGAAGTAATTATTTATCTTAATAGACATAGACATATTCATGGAAGACACATAACATCAAATTAAAATTAAGCACAAAAACAAAAGAAAACGCTACAATATAATATAAGTATGATGTGTCCGCCACAAACCGGTCCCAACTCAGCATACTGCTGGCTGTGAACAGCCGGCGCTGGTCTTCCGCTGGAACCGACGGTGACGTCACCCACGATCAACAGACACGGAAGGTACAAGTAACAAGTTGATACATAAATTTTAACAAAATCATTACAAATAAACTCGAAAAGAAAATAATGAAACAAAATAAATACAGATAAAAAGAAAATTAACAGAAATTCAATAAATAAAAAATAAAAAAAATATAAAAATATTGATTTTTATGTGTATAAATATTAATGTTTAAATTAAAATAAATTATAGTCTTTAATTTAATTGTGACCAATCCAGTATTTTTTAGCTTATGAATAATACATATAATAATCCACAAAAAAGCTTACAAAACAAAATTAAAAATTATTCAAATAACCCGCCCCGAATCGATCCTGGCGCAAAGGTGCCCATAATACTGGCAGCATTACCCCGCTGAATGGCAATGGCCAACCTCTGCACCAAGAACGAACCGGAGCGAGAGTCACCACCGTCATTGGCAATACGGCGCCCAATTTCAGTTATCAGGCCTTTGGCCTCCGCCCCCCAACTGCCCAAAGTCTCCACCGCAATGGGCACAAAATAATAATGTGGTTCCATCGCCGCATACTTTAAATGCTTCTTGGAAGCGGCATCCTCCGCCGCTGCTGCTGGAGCGTGGATAGTGCGACTCAGGTGCGAGGCCGCGACAGTGCTGACGCAAGTAGCGTCCCAGACCAAGCACTTGCCGTTTTTCCATGGCACCAAAGTCAAACCATCCGGACGCTTCCCGTCGGACCTGCTGAGTCCCGGTGGTTCGAGTACACAGGGAACATTGGCAGATATGAGCGCTCTACGGACTATGTCGTTGAGGGCATGGTGACGCGAAAACCTACCCGAGCAGCGGCGACAACTCAATGCGTGGTATCCATCGGCTTCCACCATGGAACCGCAGGTGCATATATGTGGTTCACATACCCTGCAGCCCAAACGGAGAGCCACAGCCACACGTAAGGAGTCGTCATCCAATAAGGTGCCTAGGTGAGGTGAAGGAAGTGCGTGCAACCATGCCCCTGATTCTGACGTTTTCTTGACATTCTGATGTTTAAATAATTATGAAAATTAAGTCATCTAAATATAATATTTATTTACTAGATGTTCTGCATAAGCTAAGGTTTACTGAAAATTCATCTTAAAAAATCCTATGGGTAATTTTTTTTTTTTTTACCCTGAAGTGTAACAAAGTTCCTTTCACCTATTTGTATTTTTTGTCTCCCTCAACTTTGAAAATTACCCCTCTTCCTTTTTTATAATTTAGTCTTCTTACTTGTAACCTATTTTTTACAACATATAACAGGGTCTTCTGGTTGATACTATGAACTAACGAGTTATATTAATTAAAATTAAATTGAAAAAAACCCAGACGATTAGGTTAGATGAGAAAAATATTCATCTCAACTTTACGTGTAGGGAAAGTAATAAATATGTATAATTGTATACCCATATTTAACAACTTTCTAGTACCTTTAGTCTTTGAGCTAAGCCGCGCACTGAGGACAGAAGGACGGACATGGCGAAACTACCTACAAGGGTTCGTAGTTGACTACGGAACCCTAAGAAGGGTCTTAAAGCCCAAAAACATTACTAGACATTCAGAGAAGAATCGCTCTGGATCTAAAACATACCCTCAATAAATAAATAATAAAAGCTTTTCCCTCAACACAAATAATGCGTTGTCTACACGAGTTGTACACAACGCGGAACACTGGAAACGTTCGAACGTTCAGTATCAGGGAAGACACACAAAGACAAATTACAGCGCTTTGAAAACATTGTAAAAATATACGCAGACAAACTTCACTGAGGCCAAATAATGGAGGAACAGAACGTGTGTGACGTTATTTATGTGTGAAATTTTCGTATAAAAAGTTCGCTCGTCTCGAGTTTTCCTTTTTCGGGCCTTTTGTATGCTTGAGTGGTAAGAGTTAGGATTTTAAAGTAATAGCTTTTCTTAGCAGACAGTTTTAAAACAAGTTTTTGACTTGACACCTGCGTACATAAATTCTAAGAGTGCCTTATTGGTATGCCATTGTATTTTCTTAGTAATTTCATTTGTTTTTTGTTATACATATTTGTTTTTTATGGATATTTGTTTTTTTATGGATTTTCGTTTTAGTTTAATTTTGTTTCTAAGCATCAGGTCTAATGTCAACTTTGTTGCATCTACGGCAACCATCTCAAATTTATGTCGAAAATTACTCAAATTTCAAGTCAAATTGTTAATTGACGTGCCAATAAGGTGACATTTGTCTGAGACGACTGTCCAGCTTAGTGGTCAGAGCCCACAATTCAAGATAAAAATAATTACAACATAAAAATAATAATATAAGTCCAGCCGCTCAGAGTTTATACAGGGAAATAGCCAGTCGCTTGGTAGAGGTGACAAGTGACCAGAATGCTGGCTCCTACTTTGCTCAAAAAGTAAGCATTGCCATCCAACGTGGCATTGCTGCCAGTATTCTTGCCACTTTTCCCACTACCAGTGGACTTTTTGAGTAAATTTTTATTTTATTTGTTTTCTGTAAGTATATATATATTTAAAATTGTTTTTTAATAGTCTTAATGTGTAAATAGTAATGTATAATTAATTTTTATGTTTTTTAAACTGTAATTATTGTTCAAGTGTAAGTCATGTAAATATTTAAGTTTTTGTCACAATAAAAACATTGCCATAATATAAGTAACATTGCTTACATTGCCAAGCATAAAGCCAACATTTTAAAAATATATATTATACTTATATTTCCCAGTAATCGGACAAAAATGTTTCGTAGGTACCTTTGAATTCGTTAATTTAAGGAATTGTTTGTTTTGTATGGCGTCTAAACTTTCGTTCCCTAAACACGCTCTGGGGAAATCGTTTGATGGCTTCGCAAGCCTTCAAGTTTCACATTTCTAAGGTGTAACAAGTCCCGCTTGGCCGCTTTATTTACAAAACTTGATTACCTAGAGCTTTTTATGAAAATACTTGGCGAACTGTGAATCCGGAGAACTGAAGCAGCTTGAATGTGGGCTGATTTATTCGCTAATATGAACTTTATTTTGTTAAACTTAACACTTAGTGTCAAATTTACCTTTAACTAAGCTGTCTACTGTTGTAATTGGATTTTAGGTTCACAATGTTTTGTCGATTGAGTTTATATACTGGTTGTTATAGCCTATTATCTGTAGGTAACTGTACCTATTTCAATAAAATAAAATAAATAAACTTCTTGAGTTAATTTTTGTATATTTTTGACTCTTCCATGCTGGGATGACTAGGAAAGGAAAAATAGCATGTACCAGTTGCTTCTATTCCCGAGTATAATGTAAAAGTCAAGATATATTGATGTCTATTTAGGCAACGGATTGGACCCCCTATGACTGCAAGTAAAATTCTGTACATATTTCCCTCTAACCCTCTAATATCCTCTCCCTTACAACTGACCCTCTAATCTCACAAAATTTTAAACCGCCTCATGGTACTTATTGGTCTGCCTACCCTGTAAGGGAAAATAGACGTGATTTTATGTTTGTCTATATTTAAAGGCTGTTACTGTCAGCAGGTCATTGTATTCATCATTATTAAGTTTTACCAACCACAAAATTTTTCACGTAATAAAAAGGGCTGATTCATACAGGGAGAAAACCAGATATTGTTAAATTAAAACCGGCCAAGTGCGAGTCGGACTCACACACGAAAAATTCCGTACCATTACATTATCTATAAAAAACGGCAAAAAATCACGTTTTTGTATTATTCGCTTTAAAAATAAATAAAAAAAATAATATTTAAGGGGTTAAATATTAATTTTATTTTAATTTATTTATTTATTTTTAAAGCGAATAATATAATTTAATATTCTGTGAATATTTCAAGCGTCTACCTTTTGCCGTTATCCATATTGAGCAAAAACGAGCAAAAAAATCACGTTTGTTGTATGGGAGCCACCTTTAATGTTAATTTTATTCTGTTTTTTAGTATTTGTTGTTATAGCGGCAACAGAAATACATCACCTTTGAAAATTTCAACTGTCTAACTATCACGGTTCATGACATACAGCCTGGTAACAGACGGACGGACGGACGGACGGCCAGACAGCGGAGTCTCAGTAATAGGATCCCGTTTTTACCCTTTGAGTACGGAACCGTAATAAAATTGTTTCATACTTGGTGTCGAACATTTGATTTATATGTGAAGTATATAAGTATGTCCGTCTTTCAAAGATACACACTATTTTATACGAGTTTCTAGGAGTTTCTATTTCTACAAATGAAATATATTATTGTGCATGTTACTTAATTACAACTTAAACAGTAGCGCTCGTGGCGTAGCTTGACTAGGTGTTCTAGAACGATCACCAATGTCAAGCAACGAACGGACCGATCAGTTTTCTGATGGGTGACCGTGAGTGGCATTTCTCTCCGTGCGCTACCGTGGGTCGAATGACACATTAAATTGAAGGTCCCGGTTGTTCGTTCTTAAAAAAACAGCAATCGTCAAGCCAGGTCAGAGGCCTTTCGGCGGCTTAATAACTCTGACAGACTCTCATTCTATACGAACTTACAACTTAAACGTTATTTACAAAAAAAAAATACTAGCAATGTTTTTCTACAGCTTAAATTTGTATATATGTATTGTATGTTTACTTAAACATTACAGAGAAATACAAAATATGAAACTAAATAAAATCCAGAGATTAAAAAATATACGAAAGACCAACACGACTTCGCTTGGAAATCTTAATTGCACGTGCATAAGTAAGAAAACGCTTGCATTCGCTTTAAAATATTACTTTTGCATTTTTAATAACATTTATTTAGAGGGTGTAGGTTCGAAGCGAAATAATGAGGCGCGAGAATTTACCGAGCGTGGTCCAAGTGGGAATAGCTGAAGAGAAGAAGGTACAGTATCAAATGAAGTAAGAAAACTAAACACGAAACAAACGCTTTGTATATCTTATGCACAAAATAGTCGACCATGTGACGTAATAGTAGTTGCATTTCATGAAATAATTAATAAACACCTAAATAAACAATATATTAAAAGAAAAACAAAATATCCGACTGCAGAAAACAGTTTTTGGAGTCTAACTTACGATTTCGTTACGCTTGATACGCTGTTGAGTGTACGTTTTATATGCATAAAAGTACTGTAAAAGATTATAAATGCGCATTTTTTAGAATAATTCTAGTAAAATCACTTGTTTATTACGAAATATTTCGTTACGAAAAAACCCTTTTTTATTTTTGCAAGAGATGTATGTATAATAATAAGATTCATCATCATCATCAACCATTGTCCACCCACTGCTGACAATTCGTAAATTAACGTGGTGATTCTACCTAACATCCCACCAATGCAGTGGAGGCTTGGTAGAATCAGTACGTAATTTTCGGAAAAGACAACGTGGCTCAGGTTGCAGACGTTAGATCGCCCATAGCCACCTTCAGACGAGGTGTCAAGTACCTCTGTCCTCTGCTGGACTCAGCGGAGGATGTTGTTTTGAAACCTCCAGGTTCCAACGCCGCCCAACATGTATGGGCAGAAAGCCAGTTTTAGTACTGGCAATACTGCCGTTTGGTTTTCTCTCTGGATCAGAGCCGCTAAACAGTTTAATAAAAAAAAAAGTTTTCTCTCCGGCCTGCGACAAGGCTTGACAGCAGCCTCTATCCATTTGAAGCTGTCATCTCTACGGTTAACATTCAAATACGTGAGAACAATTTTATTATCAATGGAGATTATTTTTTTATTTTTTTTTATCAGCCCTGTTTGTACAAACTGTCCACTGCTGGGAACGGGCCATCTTCTCACTGTGAGAAGGGTTAGGCCCTAGTCTGCCACGCTGGCCAAGTGCGGGTTGGCAGACTTCACAGATCTTCAAGATCATTGAAAACTCTCAGACATGTAGGCTTCCTCACGATGTTTTCCTTCACCGTTTGAAGTTGGCGGCAATCAACAATACGCACATAACTTCGAAAAGACAGAGGTGTGAGCCGTGGGATTCGAACCCAGGACCTGCGGATCGCAAGTCAGACGGTCTGAAGTTTCCGGCAGCCTAGTCGGGGACTAGGCTGCCGGAAACTTCAGTCGAGTTAAAATTAATCAATCCATATTTATAAGTGTAAGTGGTCACTGGTCACACATAGTTTGTTTATTATTTTGATTTAGTTAATAGAGGCACATGTCCATTTAAAAAAACGTACCAACTTTTACAACTCGCTTTATATGAGCTAAAGGACGGCAGTGAAAAATTCCTGAAAACTGCAGTTAACTGTTTGCTAAATGCTTAGTACGTTAACTGCAATTCTGTACTGTACCATGTCGAATATGCTGGCGCATTGCTTGCGAAGCTGGATTTCGCATTTTGTGCTCGCTCGACCGTGGCTCAGTAGTTGAGCGGAAAATGTTATGATCACGTCACCTCAGCGCGAAAGCTGCACGGAAACGCACGGAAAGCCGCGCACGAATTAACAAACTTTTCAAAAATGAAAGCTACCACTAGTGCCTACAGATCTTTTTTGGGGTTCCGTACCCGAAAGGTAAAACGGGACTCTATTACTAAGACTCCGCTGTCTGTCTGTCTGTCCGTCTGTCACCAGGCTGTATCTCATGAACCGTGATAGTTAGACAGTTGAAATTTTCACAGATTATGTATTTTTGTTGCCGCTATAACAACAAATACTAAACAGAATAAAAAAATATTTAAGGGGGCTCCCATACAAAAAACGTGATTTTTTTGCCGTTATTATAGAAAATGGTACGGAACCCTCCGTGCCCGAGTCCGACACGCACTTGGCCTTGGTTTTTATTTAGAAGCTTTTTTAAGATAACAAAAATAAAACGGTTTTCGGTATATTTTAACCCACAACCAAAAAATAGGGGTGTTATAAGTTTGATTTGTGTATCTGAGTGTCCAGGTGAGTTGACGGTCAAGCGCAAGGCTATTGTCCAATTAAAAACAAACTATGTATTTTTGTGTCTGTATGTGGTATCGTCGCTCTCAAACGGATTTACCAATTATGACCTAGTTTTATTTTTATTTGAAAGAATGTTCTTAAATTAATGATGGCTGACCTCACAGCTCAATTGGTATTGTTTGCCTACTAAGGTCGTGAGTTCAATCCCTACCCAGGACGAATATTTTTGTAATGAACATGGATGTTTGTTTTGTGTCTGGGTGTTTCTCTGTATGATAATATATTTATGTATTTATAAATGATTAAAGTTAAAAAAAAAAAAAAAAAACGACTTCAAAATACGCAATTCGTTTACTTGGACGACATATTTTTCCAGTTATTTATCTCTACCTTATTGGAAGTCGGTTAAAAAGTATTCATCACATCACATCACATGCTCCATCGTAGACCGCAGCATAGCTTAACACTTGCGGCCTTAGCGAAAATCTTCTTAAATTCTCTGTCTTCTTTCCGCAAGTGTCATTCCGTGTCAGCGAGAAGTTGACAAAATATGTTAAGCAATGCTTAAAGTTAAGTAACGTTTTTTCGGTAAGTACGTTGGTGAGTAGGATGTCAAGTGTAGGGTAGGCATAGCATACTTTCCGTTAAGAAAATACGAAAAATCATCACGTAGCTAATTTATCATAAATCCTACATTTCAACACAGTCAACATGTTTACTCCAAATTCATCTGAAGGTTGTTGACATCTTTTACAACTGTTCGCCCGCAGTATTTAACTTTCTTTGTAGTGGTCATGAAATATTGCACCAGTGTTGCATGTTGCAACCCTAAACTGAGATTTGTTTTGAAATTTGTGAAATAAATCAACCAACTTCAACAATCCGTTGCAAGATACAAGTAGAAGTGCAATAGAACTAATATGAACGGTTTAGTGTAGTACCTACTATATAATAAATATTGTGTTAGTTTGCTTCCTAACTCCCGGAAATCATATACAGGGTGATTTACGATATGGTTGTTTCAGACTCTGTCTTTGTCTTCGTCATTAAGAGCAATGCCTGTTGAAAGGGTAATTTTTGTGACAATAAACGTGATTTATGATTGAACAAATATCTGTATCTAAAAAAAACTATGAAATTTCATGGAATAGACTGAACAAAACTGATTTTATTATCGACATATAAAAAAGTATATTTGAAATTATCAATAACTAAGTTATTCGTGTATGTTTAGTGGGAATGTTTTCTAACCTCTTTAGAAAATGAAGGAAATTATCAATTCGTAACGTATCTTTTTTTCTTTTGTAAAAAATGGTTTAAAATATAGAATAGAATATAACTACATGAATAGAATGTACCTTTTTTAATAAAAGAAAAAAGATATCCGTTGAAATATTTTCAGTATTTTTTTTTAATAGCACCAATAAAGTGAATATTTCTGTTTATAGTCTCTAAACGGTTTTTAAGTCTATAAATCGTATGGAATTTAGGATTGATCACAAATACTCAATTCTAAAATAACAAAAAGTTTTAATATAATGATACAAATAATCGGCCAAGTGCGAGTCGGACTCGCGCACGAAGGGTTCCGTACTATCATCTATAATACTACAAAGTTTAGTTCTGTTTATAAAATAACGAGAAATCAACGAAATTCCAAGTAGTAAATTGCAAACTTATAGGTAGGTTTCCGATACACATCCGGGCAGCATGACGACGCTCGCGCGAATACGCTTACGCGCGGTTATGGCTCGCTCCGTGATGTTACCTCCCCCGCTACCCCGCTAAACCGGCGCTCGCACCGCGTTTAGATGCACGGATTATTTTCATTTTGTGAGTTTTTATGTATTAGATTAGGTATTTATTTTTATAGTTAATATATTTCTAAATATTTACTTACAAATATTCAAGTTTCTACCTGTTAATTGAGATCGAGTAAAAATTGCTTAAAAATTACGTTTGTTGTATGGGAGCCCCCCTTTAATATTTACTTTATTGTTATTTAATTATTTATTTTGAAAGGTAATATACAAGTAAATATTCTGTGAAAATTTGAAGCGTCTACCTGTTACCGTTTTTAATATTGAGCAAAAAAATACGAAAAAAGCACGTTTATTGTATGGGGACCCCCCTTAATATTTTATTTTGTTTAATTTTTAGTATTTGTTGTTATAGCGGCAACGGAAATACATCATTTGTGAAAATTTCAGGTTTCTAGCTATCACGGTTTATGAGATACAGCCTGGAGACAGACAGACAGACAGACAGCGAAGTCTTAGTAATAGGGTCCCGTTTTTACCCTTTGGGTACGGAACCCTAAAAAGCAAGAAAACTTATAAGAATTTCGTTCATATTTTTAATATTAGTTATTTTAAGAATTTTAAATAGTTTACTGGTGCATTTTGAATTGGCCCCATTGTTATAGTAGTCAGAAATGGCAGAATTTAGTATAGCAATTACCAAAATAAAACATCAATCTGTATATAATATTGTAGAGAAGAAGTGATAGGAGCTTAGAAGTTCAAATTGTGTAGTCGTACATTGAGTGTGACAGTTCAAGTAGTAAATCTGCAGCGGCACGTAGCGCTATCTTTTCTGACATATTTGGCACGAGGGACGCTCTGCCAGCCAACTGTGGCAATAGTAGACTAACAGTACCTAAGCTGAGGTTATTTTGCACTACACAACAAAGAAAAAATGAGGTAGATCGTTAAACACAGGCCAGGACGGGACAGGCCTCATGGCTCAGTAGTACGTCTGCTCTCTGAGTTGTAGGCCATGGTTCGATCCCCACCCAGGGCAAATATTTCTGCTGATGTAGGTATCTATAAATTTATAGGCAGTTAAAAAATCGGGATAATGTGGGTTCGAGTCCGATCAGATGTGTGTAATTTTTTAACTGTCTATAAATAGTAATAATAGATAATTCAGCGTGTACAACACTCGAAAATATAAACTAAGCCATTTTGTTCCCATAGTACATACACGCTTTGCTTAAATTTGCTTATTTTGGCGTTGTGTGGAAATGTTCTCCAATATTTTTTATATATTTGAATAATAAAAGAAAAAAATGAAGTCGTAGAAAAATAATTTCAAAGATTAACAAAGTTATTATTATTAAAATAAAACGTAATAAGATACTTGACACAATCTGACGATACCTACCGTTATAAGCAACAAGATACTTGACACAATCTAACGATATCCTTAATAAGCCTTTTCGACTTTAATTACTGGAATAGAAAATATTTTGTCCATTGTTTTTAGCGACTTCAAAACGAAAAAGGTTAACGATCCAGGTGTTTTTTAATGTTTGTTACCGCATAACTCCGTCATTTATAAAAGAATTTGAAAAAATAAAATTATTTGACTTTCAGTTTGGTCCCATAGAAATTTCATCAAAATCGATTCTGTGGTTTGGTTAGTTTTTAAAACTTAATTGCGCGTTTTAAAGTAGGTGGTTATGTTTTTTTATACTACAATTATTTATTATTATACTAGATGACCCGGCGTACTTCGTATCACCTATCAATGAGTGGACCCGATATTTTCTCAAGGTTTAAACCTTCCCTGGAGTACGACAAACATTTCAAAATCAAAATCAGCTAAATCGGCCCAGCCGTTCTCGAGTTCTAGCGAGACAAACGAACAGCAATTGATTTTTATGTATATATATATATTATATATAGAGATTACTGAAGTTCAAACACTGTGTTGAATTTTATTGTATTATTTCTAGGGCCACATATTCTTATCTGATGGGCTAGTTTTAGATTAAATACGAACACACAATACAGTATATAGAAGTATATAGTATATTAGATAATATTATTAGAAATTCAATGTGCCATTACAATAGTAATGTTCTATAGAGGGTTATTTTTTTTTAATTCGAAAATAGGCTTGCGCTTGACCGTCAAGTCACCTGGTGTTAAGTGACAGTTACGGTCTACGATTAGAGCGCGCTTGCCTAGAAGAAACTGATTAATTATAATAATTATAATTATGAATTAATTAAATTTATTTTAAATTAATATTATTTAATTTAATGAATGACTATGGCCTAACCCTTCTCACAATGAGAAGATGGCCCGTTCCCAGCAGTGGGACAGTTTGTACAAACAGGGCTGATAAAAAAATAATAAAAAAATATGAATTAAAAAGAATTCGGCAAATATTTATTTTTACGTCAAAAACATGTTTTTTTGTAATTTATTTACCGCCTTACCGAAAAACGTTACTTAACTTTGAGCAATGCTTAACATATTTTGTCAACATCTGGCTGACACGTAATGACACTTGCGGAAAGAAAACAGAGAATTTAAGACGTTGCTTAAAGTTAAGTAACGTTTTTCGGTAAAACCCTTAAAGTCTAATCTGCCCACTGATTTATTTTCAATACTAACATAACAACATCTAAAATTTAATATCTTCTAGCTTAAAACTACAATTTGTAGTTTGTTTTGATATATTTTCCGAGTGTAAATGATTTTATAAAACAAAGTTATTTTCTTTCGCATTAATAAATATTGCGAAACGAATGATATGTATTATAAAAGCAACTCTTATGAAGTTGGGGATATAATGCATACCTACTATTATTGCTTTCTCATAAAAAAATAACCAGAAATACCTACATCAATGCAACAAAATGTAATAAAACATTTAGTAAAATAAGCCAGTTTCTTTTTCATTTCAATTTGAATTGCATTTTAACTACATTTTTGGGTGAGACTATGATGGCATCATGACAGACGTTTAATTTTGTGGTAATTCATAATTAAAAATAATATTGAGAGATTATTTAGTACTAGATGTACCTCGCGGATTCGTCCGCGTAGTGATGAGAAACGATGGTGGTAAACCGTGGTGATGATAACAAAATGTAGCCTATATCCGTCTTTATGTTTTCAGCTATCTCTAAAGCAAATTTTATTACTTTCGGTTGAGCCGCTTGGCTAACAAATAACAAACAAACAGAGAAACAGACAGACTTTCAGTTTTATAATATTAATAAAGGTAGTTTATTTTTTATAGTTTCTATCATATTTATTTCAATTAAATCAAAAGCGTGCAAATTCTCTATTACCCTTATCTTTAACCTTCTATACATAAAATCTTAAATAATATACCTACCTACTTATTTTTGGCTTCTGATTTAAAAAAAAAGTCGTTAAATAGTAAAACTAAATATAATCAGCCATTAAGCATGCAAACTAGTAAAACGATTCAAATTGAGATAAAAACTAAAAGCAATTAGCTCAGCTCTCCGGAAAATTCTAAGGGTAACTTTGGACAACTTTGCCGAGTTGGGAATAGCTATAGCTGGATCTGAGTGGGTCAGGAGAAGCAAGGTTATCTTATTGACGAAATAGTTTTACTTGTAGATGTGAACTAGGTAAACATTGCGGTTTCGCCCCCAAATTCTGGAATACAGGGATTCAAAATGTTTTTTTTTTCCAAAATTATTAGGTACTCGTTAACTTCTGGGATAGATAGTAGGTAATCGAATCTCTTTTGGCGTTCCAAATAAATAAAAAACCGGACAAGTGCGAGTCAGACTCACCCACCGAGAGTTCCGTACAAACTAGTAGATAAAAGGGAGAAATCATATATTTTTTTATATTTTTCTTTATAGACCGAAAAATATACATCGTAAAAATGTTTAAAAACCTGTTTTAGCTTATGCTACCGAAGCTCTTTCATATGATACCCCCACATGATACGGTTAATTCACTTTAAATTTTGGACCTTTATCTTGCTTATAGACATTTTTTTGTGATTAAATTAAAAATGACCAGTTTTCGGATTTTTTCCTATATGTGTACTCTAACACAATGCTTCTTGCCAAATTTTAGAGTTCTGGGTCAATAGGTATTGATTCCTCTGTGAGTGTCGAAATGTGCGTTTTTACGACATATTCGGCTGTAACTTTTTTTTTACGAAACTGAGAAATGTTATTTTTATTTCTGCAGCAAGATACTATGGATCTGCGTATATGGTTTTAATTTCAACTCGATACCTTCACGCGTTCCAGAGATAAAGGACAACAAACCCGACGGACGGACAGACGGGCAACAAAGTGATCCTATAAGGGTTCCGTTTTTTCCTATTGAGGTACGGAACCCTAAAAAGGTTATATAATATTTTAACATAGTAATTGTGAAATTACTTTGATAACCTGTAGACTGGAATTCTTAACTCAAAATAACGCTTCCCGTTCGTAAATTATGTACAAGAATTCAATAGTACGAAACTAGATCAAACTAGACCCCGATGAGAACCTATAAAAGCAGGAAACTTTTCAAATAAAGATCTGCTTCGCAGGCGTTGACCTAATTTTTCAATTCTTTAAAGTTCTTTATACGAAGAATTATGAAGACTATCTCATACTTATGGTGTAGTTGGTCCACTTTGCAGACTATCCATCAATTTTCATCCAACATGTGGGGGAAGCTTTTATACTTTCAGTTAAGCTTTAGAATTCATGGCTAATACCGACATAAAGGAATTTGATGTACGTCGTCATATTTTCCCTTCGACTGGCGTGTTTTATCGTGGAGTAAGAGCATTGAACAGACAATTGCTGTCAGTTTATTGTGCATTTTTATACTTATAACTGATGAAAACTATTTTGTACCCCTGAACTTTATCCGTTTTTAAAACAATTTGATTGGAATTATTAGTGTCTACATTTGTGCTTTTTACTATTTCAAGAATGAAAACATAATTGTAATGCAAATATTTTAGCTTAGTTAAATTCTTAGCGAATAATCTCATAGCCTACTCTGAAATAGTTAACAAACTTATCCTGGAATAAAAATTCGCCATTAAATATAGGCGCCGAACAAATGTCATCTAACAAGTTAGATAAGTTTTTAGATCTTCTGAATGTCTTATATAGATCTACAATCTAGTATAACAATTTTAACAACATCATAGCGGAAACAACTGTATATTTTTTAATGATTTGACCATTAATATATATTTAAGTTGCCCTTTAATTCCCTCTAGCCATCTTATACCTTCCCCTTCCATGTAACTTTCTACACACGGTAAAATGTGGCATCAAACGGCTTCATGGTATCCTACCCCATAAGGATAAATGAATGTCAATTGATGTATGTATATTTTTCTTCAATTTAAATTAGTGAGGGATAAACTTCATTTTTCTCAATAACAGTCCAATGAGTGGCATATTTTCATTCAAAGCATAGAATTAAAACAAACATTGCGAGAGAATTGTTCAAAAGTGAGGGCTTAATAAAATTATCGAAATGCTTATTTAGTAAAAAAAATGAAAAAAAGGAAATAATAGAAGCAAAGTAATGTATAATTTACATCAGATAGAAAATAATTATTAAAATCAGATAATGCTTAAGCAGTAAGTAGTTTTCTCCTTTTTGTATGAAATTGCGCTCGACAACGTTTCTCATAAGAAATTACATTATTCTAACGCCCAAAAATATTAAAAATCGTGTATTAGTTTTGAAAAAAAAAGCTTACTCTGTCTGCAAGCGTCCATTTGGAACAAAAACCGTGTCTCCGCTTCCGTTAGCCGACAAAAGGAAATTCAATAAGAACGAATTTCCCGTGATTTACGACCACTATTTTCTCGTTAAGGCCCCGCTCTAGGTGTTCCGTACACGAGGTTTTATTGTAAAGACAATTCACTCTCTCGATGTAAGGAATTATGGCTTTAAGAGGTTGCTTATGAACGTGTTCGGTTAGTAGGTATATTGTGTAGGTATATATATAATTGTTAATATTTGGATGGTGTTTTTTACCCAACTACCCACAAAGAGTAATGTTTGGGGTGTATAAACATGTGTATGACTCTAAGTCATTAGTGATGAATGATTCTATGCAACTGCCAAGCTCCAATTTTTTACATTGCTGATGATACAGCCATAGTCTTTTGGGAAAAGACCTGGACTAAAATATGTGAATCAGCTGAAGCAGGGCTAGATGTGTATATGTATGTATGTTTCTATATTTATCTGACGACGGTAGTTTGTATTGACTTCCCGAGTATCAAATGCTAATATTTTGCAGATCCTATTATTGAGAGGACGTCCCTTTTTCGCCATTTTTTTTTTCTTCTAGTATCTAAAGTTTGTATAGACCTTAAGTTAAGTGCTAGCGAACCACGTGGTTTCGTCTGTGCAGTTTACAAATTATAGGATTAATAGGTAAAGTAAATGTGGGCCCCTGGTCAAGAGCGATACCTACCACTGGTGTGAGTGCGATACGGTGAAATACGGAAGCCTCGGTTTGCAAGTGAAATTCGTACTTTGCGTATATCTTACACTTCAATTGGTTTCTGCTAGTTTTCGCCATGACATCTCCATTTTTATGTTTATTCTCATCGAGCTAATATCTGATGCGTAGTTCATACTAAGGAAATGTTTATTTTCTCTCGTTTAATGTTCGTTTATTGTCTTTAGCTTGGTGTGTAACCAGCTTAATACGTAAATACGAAGGACCTCGACTACTGGCCGAGATGCTCCGCATACTTGTCATTCCATCAACTCGTGCGAAGTCATCTTCATAGTTTCATGAAATGAGAATTTTCACACTAAAATTTTATATTGAAGTATGTATTTTTGTACTAGTTTGCCTCACTGCCTAAGATTATTTGAGATTTAAGTAAATAAATACAAATCTATCTTATTTATTAAAAAGTATATCTTACAAATCAGCTATGTTCCGTTGCTCCTCTCTACTTGTCCATAGTACATTCTTAATGTAATGTAGCTGGAGTATTACTATTTAAATTAAAAGGCATAAGGATCTTTGATATGCAAAGTGTAGCAATTTTTTAAATATTTTTTTTCTTCAAAAAGTTACAATTTATACAAGTATTGCCAAAAAAAACAGTACATGTTTATCTAGGCCAAATGTTCTTCTTATATTTTAAGAAATGTATATTGTTAAATAATTTTTATTAACTTACTATATTCTTAAATCGTAAGTACGTAGGTACCAAGAGATCATTTATAAATAATTATAATTATATAATTATTTTTAAATAATTATATAATTGAAGCATTGAATAGAAGTAACAAATAATAAACAAAGCGGAGCGCGCTTGCGCTGAAAACAGGTGGCAGGCAGGTATTTATTCTTTATAGGTACCTCACGCATGACCTTTCAAGGAGAAATTGACAATATCCCATAATTCACATTATTCAGTGAGTGTGCGAAGCAAGCATGTTTTTGATGACCTTCGACACCAACAAGTGAAAATACCATTCTCCTATCAGAATTAGTTTCTGTCATCAGAGCTTTGTAAATCCTCCAATTCGATTCGTCCCAGCGTCATCTATCGAACATACATTGCACTACTAGCAAGAAAGGTCTATTTACTCGCAGAGCGGCACTACTATACCTACTTTAAATAATACTGATACAACGTTCAAACAAACATAAGTTGCGACGCCATATGTAACACATAAATGATGTTTATAAATATATACATAGTCCAGTATTGTTCAGTCTGTCTTTTTTTTGGGTTTTCGTCCAATTGTTCCAGATCCTGCATATGATAAAAAAATACCTCTAAAAACAACAACAGCTGTTATGACGGGTTCTCTACAAAATAAGTATTTAAATTTTTATGCGCAAAATGTTTTACTTTTTTCAATAGGTACCGATCCCGAAACTTCTTTACCGATAGATTTTCTATTTTCGCCAACGCAATAAAACCAGCTGGATTTCGCATAATAGGAATTGATGGTGAGTCCGAATCACGAAGCGTGTTCCTTAAATATTTAGCCTGGCACTAACAGCAGTGAAATAAAGCTGGGAGATGGGTAGGGCACCCTTTTGACCCTGACATTCGATATTGATATTTTGTCTGCGTTTGATAGGAGCGATATCGTTCTGGATATGAGTCTGGGTCTGGGGTTTTGATTCGATATTTGAAGATCTGTTTTTAACCGACTGTTTTTTTTTAAATTCCAATACGGCATTTTGGCAGGCTAGCTATGAGAAACCTATTCGATGATTCTGTTTATTTTATTGGAATAGAAGGATTGCTAGTCATAATCCGCAGGGAAATAAAATTGCTTATGATCAGGATAACCATTATTTAATAAACCGGACAAGTGCGAGTAAGAATCGCCCACCGAGGGTTCCGTACAAACTAAATAAAAGGGGATTTATTTATCATTTTTTTTTATATTTTCCTTCTTAAACCGAAAAATATACATCGTAAAAATATTTAACACATTCCTTGCTCACCACTCGGATCCGAGTGGGGCGGGGCTATAGTAGCGGCGCCTCCCAGTCGGATCCGAGTGAGCGTCCCGTTCATTTTGTAGTAGTCAGTAAACCGCCGGCGTTTGAGGCAGTCAACGTTGCTTTGCGCGGCCACTCTGTACTTAATCAATATTCGCCTAAAAAGTTTTGGTTCCCAGCTGAAGTGAAGGGTCTGCAGGGGGCAAAGAATGTGTTAATAACCTGTTTTAGCTTATGCTAATGAGGCTCTTTCATATGATACCCCACATGATACGGTTAATTCACTTTAAAATTTGGGCTCTCATTCCTTGCATAGAGACACTATTTTTTTGTGATTAAATTAAAAATGACCAGTTTTCGGATCTTTTCCTATATGTGTACTCTAACACAATGCATCTTGCTAAAATTTCAGAGTTCTAGGTCAACGGGAAGTACCCCATACCCGGCTGTAACTTTTTTCTACGAAAACTGAGAAATTAGATTTTTCTTTTTGCATCAAGATATTATGGATTTGCGTATACCACCAGATTTACATGTTGAAGTAGTTTTGTTTTCAGTTCTGTTTTAATCATAAATGTACCAGTACGTCTAATGTACTTAAAATGATTATAGCTATTAAAGATATTCCTGAAATTATACATAAATGTATAATCTCAGGAATAGCTTTGTGGCGAACCGTTGGCGAGTGGCAAGAAGGTACAGGGTAGAACTGTAAAAAGGCATAACGCCAAAATTTGAGATTTATCATCACCATTACCATTCACCATCACCATCCTTTTTCATCACTATGCGGGTGAAACCATGAGGCACAGCTGGATTTTATATAAATTATTTCCACATCACTCTTTACTCCAGAATTTATCTTTATGCACCTATTAAACACAAGTAAGGTACATAATTACTTCCGATTCCTATGTTTGATTCGAACACCAACGTAATTATATGTAAGTATATGAATATAAATGGAGAAAATTACACATAAGTAAACAGACATTCATCGCACGATATTCCACTTAAATATGCACATCTCCTTATAACCGAGCGATAAGACTAAATAAACCACATGTAGGTCAAATGAATGTAAATGACAAGCGCAGCGTAGGAAGACCAGCCACGAGATGGACAGACGACCTCATACAAGTGGCGGGAAGACGCTGGATGCAAGCCGCTTCCAATCGGTCTTTTTGGAAATCCATGGGGGAGGCCTATGTCCAACAGTGGACTTCTTATGGCTGAGATGATGAACAAGTCGGAGGGTAAAGGATTAAAGATGGATGATTGAGTGATCGATACACTGGCAGACTAAGGCTATGTTGGAGAATGAATACAAGAAATGAAATAACGAAAATAAATAGGACTTCGATTTTATAAGCATTCATGATCTAGTTGACAGATAGACGCGCTGTAGATAGCTGTACATAGATTTTCAATATTTGCTTATAAAAATTTAAGTTTCATTTTAGCAAAAGAAAATACAAAACACTTGATGGAAATAGTAATAAATGTAGATTACGATTAGAATTTATAAACCCTGAATCTTACACTTAGGAAGCCTGTGTTGTGAGGTTCAGTGTCTACACCCAAAAGGTAATAACTACATATACATTTTTTAAATCTATCTTTATCAGATAGATTAAAAAAATGTAACTTTTCAACATTTGTAAAATTTTTGTTGTGAATAAATAAATGCTTTAGTAATACATATGGTTATGTGTTGCAGTATGGAATTTAGAATGGAATATGGAAGCAATATGGAATTAGTAACTTCTAACGAACTATTTCGTAATAAACAAGTGATTTTACTAGAATTATTCTAAAAAAAAAAAAACTTTTCAACTAAAAATTCAATGTGTAATCGAACATACAACAACTCATGCAAATGAGTGTATTTGTGTAAAGCAAGACATTGACTATAGGCAGGCCTGTTGCACTCTGTATTTTAGGTATATAAGCATAGATTACAAGTACTTACATACGACCAGCCAGCTCAATCGGACTTTACAGTAAGTATTTTGCCGCGCATAAAAAGATATAAGAAATATACAATAGAATGAGATGCACTCTGATAAACCCTTAGCACCTGTGAAATCTGTTATATTGCGTTGTAGTAAAAGTTAAATGTACGTACTTGCGTTGTGCGTCTTTTTCAGTCTATTTATATAGGTAGATTCTTATTCGGGCTAATTATGATAGGAATTAATACAGAATTTCGTAGACCGCAATAATTGGATAAAATAAACCAAGCGAATGATGTAGAATATTTAACAAGGTGATTTTTTAATAAATCTAATTTCGCAGATTAAAAAAATGTTAAATGAAAAATACGAACATGAATATATTTGATATTTAAAAAGGTAAAGCATAATGACCATTTTCTAAACTTTACTTTGTAAATTCCATGTAAATAATATTAGTACATAATTAATAAATATATCTAATTAAAATGATAATTTTGTTCCTAAAAAAAATGTAAAAATATAATCGCCATTGAAATGATTCTATCTTAAATCTTGGAGAACAATTCTGATCTTAACTTTGTCACAAATACCAAGATACATTACAAACAACTTAGCTATCTTCTTGCTTACAGCTAACTTTGACAAACGATTAACTTGGGGTCAAGCTTTATCCATTTACTAAGTTTACAAGAGAAACGAACTCAAAGACAGTATAATGATTTCATAAGCGCGAAATTGTTTAACTTGGTAGGGTTCTCAACAAGTTATAGTTAATTGTTGCTAGAAAGATGGATATCGTAAAAGAGCTTATAATTTGAAGCTTTAGAGGTAAACTGGTAAGAACTAAGCCCCATGTTAACGACTAAATAAAACCATGTAGCAGCATCAGTACCGTGTAAGCAGGACCGCATCGTAGTGTGGCACCGAAAGACGTCGTCAGCGTCTTTCTTTGAGGTCCAATAACTGCTACTGCTCAATACCATGCCATTGCCGCAAAATATAAAATAATCGGCCAAGTGCGAGTCGGACTCGCGCACGAAGGGTTCCGTACTATCATCTATAATACTACAAAGTTTAGTTCTGTTTATAAAATAACGAGAAATCAACGAAATTCCAAGTAGTAAATTGCAAACTTATAGGTAGGTTTTCGATACACATCCGGGCAGCATGACGACGCTCGCGCGAATACGCGCGGCGCGGCTATGGCTCGCTCCGTGATGTTACCTCCCCCGCTACCCGCGCGTTCGCGCCACCACCACACCGCGGCGCGGCGCTCGCACCGCGTTTAGATGCACGGATTATTTTCATTTTGTGAGTTTTTACGTATTAGATTAGGTATTTATTTTTATAGTTAATATTTTTCTAAATATTTACTTACAAATATTCAAGTTTCTACCTGTTAATTAAGATCGAGTAAAAATTGCTTAAAAATTACGTTTGTTGTATGGGAGCCCCCCGTTAATATTTACTTTATAGTTATTTAATTATTTATTTTGAAAGGTAATATACAAGTAAGTATTCTGTGAAAATTTGAAGCGTCTACCTGTTACCGTTTTTAATATTGAGCAAAAAAATACGAAAAAAACACGTTTATTGTATGGGGACCCCACTTAATATTTTTTTTTTTTTAATTTTTAGTATTTGTTGTTATAGCGGCAATGGAAATACATCATTTGTGAAAATTTCAGCTTTCTAGCTATCACGGTTTATGAGATACAGCCTGGAGACAGACAGACAGACAGACAGACAGACAGACAGACAGACAGACAGACAGACAGACAGACAGACAGCGAAGTCTTAGTAATAGGGTCCCGTTTTTACCCTTTGGGTACGGAACCCTAAAAAGGCGATTTTTCGTAATCTCTTGGTAATCTCCGATAAACTATTTCGATTAACAAGTGATTTTACTAGAATTATTCTGAAGAATGCGCATTTATAATACTGTACAGCGATTTTACGCATACTTTCTCACAAAAAAACGTACACTCAACAGCGTATCAAGCGTAACGAAATCGTAAGTTAGACTGAAAAAACTTATATTACTTAGTAATCGGGTACTTATTTTGTTTTTCTTTTAATATACATACTTGTTCCGACATTTTGTTGTCGCATTTCGTGTAGTAATCCTCAGTCCATCTATTTTTCACATTCAAGTTACCAAGGTTGTCACAAGTTTCAGATTATAATGATTATGTTCAAAGTTTCCCAGATAAACATAAATAAGACGTGGTGGAGGACACTGAATGAAATTGCTAATAACATAAATGTCAAGTTATTCGAGACTTTACTGCTTTTCTCACTGTTTTAATAAACAAATAAACAGGGAAGTTTGGTTGGTTCTTGCCATTTGTTTCTTTTGTCCTCAACTCCTATTTAGAACTTAAATTAAATATTTAGTCGTATAATTTGATTTTAGAGGTACTTGAGCAGGATGAAATACTCATTTATAATTAAACAATAATTATAAAATAATTGATTTCTTTACAACACAATAAATCTAACTTGCAGGCAAGAGATACACGTATAATATGGGGACATGATGGAGTGGAGTTGACGAAAAAAATCCCTGCTCTAAATGTATGGAGTGCTTTTACAATTATTAATCGACTTCCAAAAAGAAGGAGGTTCTCAATTCGACTCTATGTTTTATTTAGTGTTTGTTCAGCGATTACTCCGCCAATTATGACCTATTTTTGATGATTATTTTTTGTTTGATAGGTGGTTCCATATAATTATTCTCAAAATAGGTTCAGTACTTTGGTTTTTATAACAAAATAACTGATAATATATCATCCAAGTAAACGAATTGCGTATTATGAAGCCAGTTTTTTCAGTTTTTTGAACTATAATTATTTATTCACCCTTTTGAACGTTTTACTTACTAAGTAATGACTTTTCTATCGGTTTTTTTTAAATTTATTTTTTATAGAAGATAGATCTACGATTAACCACCAACTCGCCTGATGTTAAGCGACGGTGTGGCCGAGGATGGAGCTCGTCGATCTAGAAGATATCTATTCACTCTAGCCTTGAAAATTCCAAGATTGTAGGTCTCAGGAACAGAGATAGCGGCAACGAATTCCATTCTTGTGCAGTATGCAACAGGAATGTGGATCGATATCGCTGAGTACGGATTTTTGGCATTTCAACGAGAAATGGGTGGTAATTCGCCGACTTTCTGCTAGTCCTGTAGTGAAATGGGGAGGGTGGAATTAGGTCGTGAAGCTCTTGCGCACATTCCCCGAAATGAATCCTGTAGAAAATAGACAGACATGCTACTTTACGGCGGTGCTCGAGACTAAGTAGCTTCTTGGCAGCTAGTTTATCATCACCGATAAACTAGCTGCCAAGAAGATACCGTCATCGGTTTACGGAACAATAGATTTGTTCCGTAAAACCGATAGAACCTGCCTTTCGTTTGTTTAGTGCATATAGTTTCTGAGTAAAATGTCTATGACATACGGATTGAACGGGAACGAGAAGAGGAATTTATAAGAGTTCCTCGTACTTACTACGGAACCCTAAAAACCGGTCCTTACTGTTAAGGTCTAACTTGAGACTCTGTTTGAACCATGCAGAGAGCAATCTATACAAAGTAACAAACCCAGAATCACCCAGCCATCAAAATAGCATCGACAGTCGGAAAAAATACGCAAACAGTAAAGTAGCGATCGTATACCATATTATTGTAGAAGCTCCGCGAAGCTCGAAGGTTGTATCAACTCCGTAAACATATATTTTTATCGAGTGGCTACAAGCCTTCACTAAATAATAAAAGATCACTTATCGCGTTTTCGTATTAGGCTGAATTTCCGAGCGTTTCGATTTGCTGCATCGAAACTCGTGAACAGCGATGATTGCCGGTTCGCGTGTGGGTATAAAAACATTAGGCGGAGAGTCGACGGTCGCAAATATTAAAGTTTTTTTTTGTATAATTAGATAATTAATATACAGAAATAATGTACCCAGTACCCCTTGTCCTTGACCATGTTAGGGAAACATAGATCGCGGGCCGGGCCTATACGCCCGGACAAGTGAAAAAAAAGTGATAAGGTTTATTATGGACAGCTTAAGCAACGTGGGTACTTTGCTCACACATTTCAAAAGTCAATTATAAAGTTCTAGTAATCTTAGTAACTAATCTTCTCGTAACGATAGGTAGTAAACAATAGTTTGTAATTATGATAAAGGTCACGTCACGGATCCTGGTGTCTGTGAAGCTAAAAAAACCGGTAAAGTACGAATTTGACTCGCATTTTTGCGAGCCTTCCGTACTGATAACCCCAATATCAGGGCAGTTATTCGAAATATCATGCCTATGTTTGTAATATATTAAATTTTTATTTGTAATTCATATATTTTCCATTCAGTTACTCCAAATTCCAAAAGCAAAAAGGTAGCCGTTCAAAACCTAAGTTCCACTTAAAGTGAGTGTCAGCTTGGCACACAATTGAACGATTTTTAGTATTTGTTTTATACTTCTGAATTAAAGTACATAGCCATATCAATTTATGACATAATAGCTATTGCCAAAAGGAAAGGATGGGTTTAGCAGTATATCTAAACAGGCATTGCATTTATTTACATATATGCTCCACGGTAGTCTTTAAAATGCTCATCCAATTTTGATAAATGAGGTGACAATCGATTTTGGTCCACACAATGTCGCATACACGGGACGTCACTCAAAATCCAATATGGCGAATTTGTTACCTAATAAACCTATTTTATTAAATTTACATACGTCATGACATCAGTCATGAAAAGAAAGATTCAATAAATTTTATTTACGTACGTAAATAAAATATGTAGGTAAATGTCATAAACATGATCACTCGTAAGCATAATTTTATAAGAAAAAATATATACAGCCGACTATGTAATATTTATACAGGCGGGAGTTTGTAAGCATTTTTACCCATAGCTTGTTAAAATAGTAACTTATTATTTTTTATTTTAGCTCAAATATCTCATTGATCGACGTCATCTTCATCAACCTATAATTCATCACTCCTGGATATTTCTGTGATGATTCTTTGCTACAAATATCTTTTTGCCACCACATTTTACAAGTCGTCGCTGCACCTGGTTGCAATTATCGTGATTTCCTAAAACCCTACTGAAAATGACCTTCACCTCCTCACTGTTGTTTTATCTGTTCCTGTGCCCTAAATGAACGATCGCCTCCACAAATAATGTGCCGACGATACGATTCTTACAATATTTAATAATGGTATTCGTGACCAGCCTTCCATTCTTTTCATCTCTTACTTGATGCATGTCCTCGCTTGGTAGACAATGACGCACCTTGATAATGGATATCTTTAATACCTTAAATGACCATTGTATGGGTTATGTAGGTTGTTTAGTGTACTTGTAATTTGAATGATAGTGTCTTTCAATTTTGAATTATGCATTTGGTTTGCTTTGTCTTGATTCATAACTCATAACTTACGAACTAGGCGGTTACAGTCTGTCCGGAGAGAACTGACATGGCATTGAGGGCGCTGCTGTTCTTATTGCATTATTTTGTTCCATTAACAACACAATCGAGACATCAGTTTCCTTTTTTGCCACGACAGTTCTCTTTTCAAACATCTATTTTCCATGACGATTGAATGTGTAAAGACGTAGGGGATGACATTAAAAATTAGACATGAACTGACTTACAGTCAACGTGGGTAACTTTGACTCTGCGTCAAACATTGTACGTATCTTTTTTAGAAGATTCTCGATTTTTCAACCAACTTCAAAAAAGGAGGAGGTTCTCAATTCGACTGTATTTTTTTAAATGTTTGTTACCTCAGAATTTTCGACTGGGTGAACCGATTTTTATGATTTTTTTTTTATTTAAAAGCTGGTGCTTCCCGTAGTCTCATTTCAATTTGGTCCAGTTCTGACAATGGCATCCATGAGAAGTCGGTTGCTTTAATTTTTTAAACTATAATTATTTCTCAACAGATTAGTAGCCAAATTACTTGATCAATTAATTTACAGTCTATTTAACTACTAATCTCTTGAGAATATAATCGAGAACATTTATTTATTTATTTATTAAGGCTTCACAATGGTAACTACATCACATAAACACCATAATTAACACTTCTCAATATTAACTAAATGTGTTACCTTTCAAGGAAGCACAGCATGCAAATTTACTTAAAAAAACAAAGAAGAAGCTAGCCGTTACAGATACTTAATATGATTATTAATAGTATTAATCGACAGTGACAGGATATATTTATATGCTAAATGTATTTATATGTTGAGAAATAATAATATATTGGAAATAAAACAACTCTTTACTTTGCAAAGTGTTCGAAACGTCATGTCATAAAATTATGTAAAATATACGCGACAAATCCGTCAAAAGTTGTTTTATCTCAGCAACATTACATATTTGCTTATTTAAAGGGTTAGAGAGACTCCTTGTCTATGTCGGTCATAATTAAACATTCTAAAAAGGCCACGTACAATGTTTGACGCAGAGTCAAAGTTACCCACGTTGACAGTACCGAAAAAACGTTTCTCATATTTCTTCTTCTCGCTGTTACGAAATGATCATTGCAGGAAAAAACAGATAATTTGAAACATTGATTAAAGTAAAGACGTAACATTTTTCTTTTCAAAATTGACTTTGAATCGTATCAGCGAGCGGCGAACGAGTGATGTTCACTTAGCAGCCTTGAGGCCCAAGCCGTAATTTAATAGCAGTCTAATTTTCAATGTTAATTTTTTTTCACGTTACGTTACCGATATTCATAGATAATGTCAGAAGTCTAGTGCGAGCTTTGTATTGTTTTATACATACTCGATGGCGTTAATTAAATTGGCAATGTATGAAATTGAAACCACGCCATTTAACGGTCAAAACCATTAATAAATTGTAGTTTACGTGAACATGATCGAGATATCAAAAATATATTTATAAAAACTCATATGGTATCATCAGATTACTTATTTACTTGTTTCAGATCATAGACACAGGATATATTTAGTAGTCATAGAATATTAACTGAATTAATAAAAGAGGTGGGCGAAGTTCTCCACGAAATAGGTGCCTCTGATTAGTTGACAAAGAGTCAACTCCTTGGCCGTCTCGTAACACAAATCACGACGAAATCGGGATACATATAACTATAATTGTAGTTAAAAAAACTAAAGCAACCGACTTTAAAATACGTAATTTGTTTACTTTCAGTAATTTTTTTATAGAATCCAAAGTAATGAACAGATTTTGATAAAATTTATATAGGACCACCTCTGAACTATTACTTCCCTAACTAAAAATAATCATCAAATAATCGATTGACTCGTTCTTTTTGGAAGACGGTTAAAAAGATTAGACGTCTAATAGATACGCCTTTACCCTCCATTCATCTTCGACCACATCATTACTTTCCATTAAATGAGTTGTGGTCAAACGTTGGCTCATTTCATCATTAAAAAAATTGGGTAGTGCCAGCATTATTTAGCTGTAGTAAGTTACTGAAACTAATCATGTTCATCATTAGATTAAATTAACTGTTAGTAAATAGTAAACATTTATTTTGTACTGGAATTATGTTGTGAAGTACGTCTTCAAGCAGACTGTGCAAAAGAAACTTTATCAATAAGTCAATAATCAAGCACTCAACCAAACTTACTTTCACACATTAACACCATTACCTAAAAGGGCGCATACACGTTCACCAATACAAAACACTTGAAACGACGGCCGAAAGCGAGAACGATCAAAGCTCTCACGTATAGAACTCGACACTTGCTCATATTTACCTATCGAGATGCAATAAAGCAATTTGGCGGACGTTGGGATGAGTGGCGGACGGCGCAAACCCTATGAATATCAACGCCTTTGTGGCGGAAAACTTGAGGCCGGCACCCTTTAGGTGCCGGGTTGCGGCTGACAAGGGAAATAAAGGGCCACCAGGGTTACAGCATAGATTATGTTGTGACTTGTGCGTCATTTGCAGGACTAATAATTGTAATGCCGTTTATCCCTTATTGATAACTATAGAATAGGTAGAACTAGAAGAAGAAGACATAGAACGTAAAACGTAGGGTTAAATTAAATGTAACGATTCATACTACGTAGAACTGATTGCGGATGCGGCCGAAAAGTTCTCTAGTGGAGACTACACCGGCAAACGCAGCGTAAGAAGACCAGCCACAAGGTGGACAGACGACTATACAAGTGGCAAAACGCTGGATGCAAGCCGCTTCCGGTCTTTTTGGAAATCCATGGGGGAAGGCCTATGTCAATGAGTGTACTTCTTATTTCTGCGGTGATGTTGACTGACAGTACATATGTGAATATAATGTTTTATAAAGTTTTCGCGATAGTCACTCATAGAAATGTTTTTTTTTTTTTATATTTCAATGGATGAATATATAATTTAGACGAATCTGATTATTACCCAATAACGGCGAAGCCAAAAGGAAGGTTGTGATTTTAGCCCGAATTTATATGTATTTTTTTGTATTAGCACATTGTCCCACTTATTTTCCAGACTATGTATTTTATCATGATTTGGCAAGTCAGGTATTGCTAGAAACTTCTGGAGTTTTCCACTGTTTATACGAGTAGAGGTCATAGCAACGTGTGATTTCATAGGATGACGCCCTCTATAAATATTTTCTAGAACATTTACTCTGTTGTAATAAATAAACTACCATTTCTTTATAAAAGCAAGCTTGTATTTTGCGTAACTGAAATATTATATTTATCAACTAACCCATATATCGAAAGAGTTACGACTCCACAAGTGCAAACAAACCTTTAAAGAAGTTATCGTTATAGTAATTAATGTTATTTATTCCCAACATTCCATAAATGTTATCTAAGAAATCTGATCTCTGATTGAAAAAAATTTAATACGAATATAGCTGTTGCAAATCACAAGCCCGAGCGAGCTTCACATGTATACTTACTATTCGTGAGTATTAGTGTACATGCAGAGGTTAATTGATGATGATAAGCTAGTTACCAAGAAGCTACTTAGTCTCGAGTATTACAGTAGCATGTTTGACAATATTCTATTGGATCAATTTCGGCGAATGTGTGCGAGATCTTCATAATTACATGTAGAGGATCTGTGTTTATAACTTTATTCCAGTCTATTCCACTACTAGACAAGCAAATTACCATCCATTTATTTTATTTCACATTGTTGATGCGTACTGAACAGGAGTGGAACTCATCGGCACCTTCTCTATTTTCTCTGTTTTATTAAAAACAAAAGTATAATGCGTTAATGTATGTGCAAGACGACGCAAGTGAGCGTGACTCAACATACACAAACACTACTTTAACACAACGAAAGACCACGCACAGCCCTGACTTGCCACAATGATAACATGAGAACTTTATAATTCTCGTTCTCAGCAGAACTCTGAAATTATATCCAAGCATAGTATGGTAATGAATATTTTATAGGTTTCTCGTTATAGAGCGTATAAACGACGACACGACAAATGCATATGCAATTTTTATGACTTGCATATTTGATTGATAGTAATTTACAGTTCATAGTTATTCGATTTTTATGAGATAGCTCTTAAAAAGTATAAAATTACTTGAGTAACTTTGCATCCACAATAATCTATACATAATAAGTATGTGTAATGCACAGTAATGTATGTGTAATATGTGGTGTAATGTTTATTTAGTTAGATTCGCTACCGCAGATCTGGGTACTTTTAGTACGCTTTGTCTCCAAAGTGTGGCGTATAACCAACCATAGCTCTTACTTTATTCGTAAGTATCTCAATTTATTTTAAATAACCTCCCCCTTTTTTTAAGTCGGTATAAAATACGGGTTGCTACTACATATCCATTACTTACGTCCAAAATATAATTACATAATTCGATAGCTAAAAGATCAACCAATTTTTCTGTTGAGTGAGTGAGGACGGCGCCGCGCGTTTAACGGGAAGCGCCGCCTTAGTGTCGATTCGATGTACGTCGCGTACACGTTTACATAAAATACGCGGCTTTGAATAAAACACAACCACGCCCCATTTTTTTATGATTTCATGTAAGATTTGACGCATATACCTACGTAAGTAGGTACATGCGTCAAATCTTGGATACACATAATGGATAAAATTTATAAACTGTAGTTATGAAATATATCTAATTTTATTTGTTACTAGATGACTAGTTACTAGATGTACTTCGTATCACCTATCAATGAGTGGACCCGATATTTTATCCACGTTTAAACCATCCCTGGACTACGACAAACATTTCAAAACCAAAATCAGCTAAATCGGCCCAGCCGTTCTCGAGTTTTAGCGAGACAAACGAACAGCAATAGATTTATATATATATAGAGATATAGAGACAACGACGAATATAGTGCAAGGTACAATGTAGAAAGAGATAGCGTTTCTGAAAGATAGAATGATAGAGAAAATTATATAAATATATATGGAAAACTCAGTTTTAGACTGAAAGATCGTTACATACTCGTAAGTATAACTAAACTATTACAGGAAGTAATAGTCAAACTATAAGAATTCTCTGGTAGCCACATTATCGTATAAAGCAATTTCTCCTTGGCAACTTATATAACGTAATCGTAGTTAAATAAATAAATAAAATTGGTGGACATTTCACACAACACCATCTAGCCCAAACTAAGCAAAGCTTGTACTATGGAACTAGATGGCTGATAGAACACATAATATACATTTTTTTTGTAAATACATATTTAGGTATGACACTCACATAGAAACACACAGACACGGCACGAATTGTCAGGAGGTTCATAAGTCTGTAGCCCCTACCGTCAGCAGATTAGATACTACAGGCGCGGCGGCACCCTAGGTTTAAGTTTTTATTGTATTTTTATAGAAATATTGTAAAAACTTAGATTTAAGACTATACGTCTTACGACTAATAAATATGTAAATAATAACATAATTCAGTTACATATTTCATACATTTAACCATACTTATAAATAGAAAATGCAAAACAAAATTTATCATCACTACTTACGTTTAATTTATTAAACTAACCAGTGGCTATATTTGTACTGAACACGATTTCTCGAACATGCAATCCGCCAGATCAAAATGGGGTGATTAGTTCTACCACCTTATACCGGTTATAAGCAGTTAATACTGGTAACTAGTAACAAGTGTAACATATAGAGCGTCAAGTTTAAGTGTGAGTGCGAGTGTAAATAGTGTGATTTGTGTTAATTTATGCAATTTAATATGTCTGGGATCGAATGCGTTTAGAGATGTGCTGATTTCAATGCAAATATGTGGTGGGTAAGCTATATGAAAGCGTGTATAAACTGTTTTATACGATTGGAATGGAAATTGTGCGAAATTTATGATTATGGGCATCTTTATGTCTATCTCTTCAACTTTCAATATATTTTTGTATATTCATCACGAATAGCATGGTAAGGCATCAACTAGTAAAATTTATTTAACCTTTCTGATATTTATTTGTTTGGATGTTGGTATTCTACGATAAGTTGTATATTTGATTAGACTACACTCTTCTTAAAAAGACGATGTTTAAATGAGCAAAAGTAGGTTGTTTGTTACGGTATACTAAATTTCAATATAAATTTAGCCGGAAACAAAAACCAATTATTTCATTGAAAAACTATAGGTACCTACTCTTTTTGTACATAATAATCATTAGTAAAAATACTTTCGTCTAAAAATCGAACCACTTTAAACGATAAATACCTACTCGATTCAAAACAAAAATTAAATACTTTTAATGACCATTTTTGATTAATTATAGAAAACGTATAAAGTATTTTAAGCGAGCTGTGTAGATTATTTCACAAAATGCAACAATTTTCATAACACGGATCTAAAATTCAAAGCGTTCAGCAATGTAATCTCAAATTCTACGGATAACTTATCGAGCGAATCTTTCGATGAAATGGAAATGAATAAAAAACGAATAACGGCACTGAAAAGGACTTTATTCAGTTTTTAATGGCATTTTGTTTACGTGCTGGCTGGTGTTGGCGACGTATACTTGGAAATTTTAGAGAAAGGTTAACGAGGATTCGATTTAAAAATTAAATTATTTGAAACTACTTTTTTTTTTATCACGCACCAAGGTAGGCTGTTATTTTGTTTAAATTTTAACAACTTCCAAAAAGTAGGAGTTTCTCAATTCGTCTAATACTTATGTAATTTTTGATTTTTGTTATGTGACTATTTCGCTAAATATGAATTGATTTTGATTATTCTGTTTTGTTTGGTAATATTTCAGAGGCAAAAAATATATTCATAGAAATTTTATCAAAGACGGTTGAGAATTTTGTTTAATAAAACAAAATAATATAAAAAATATATGTCGTCAAAGTAAAAAAAAAAAACGATCAAAATCTAATAAGTTTCAGAGCTCCTGTCGTTTGAAAAAATCCTTAACAACAAAAAATTATATTATAAAAATAGTGAACATAGGATTAACAATATAGGATATACATATGTATGTAGGTGATCCCAAATTGTCAACAATATGCAACATATTTTATTGAGTTACGTAAATTGCTATTGACTATGACAATCGCGAAACAAAACATTATGCTTTCAAAGTAAAATAATTTTATTTTGGTAACTATTACTAAGGAATATCCATAAGTTGATGTAGATTGCGCTTTTAGTTATCAAATGCGTACACGCGATTCCACAATCAGCAGGCAATGAATGCATATCAAAACTCGGTTTTAGCACCTCGACAATACAATTACAAGCTTCCGTGTTTCAGGTGCCCTTTCAACTTTCGAGAAGTCAATTTATATTTATTCATTTCGAGTAAAAACTTGCCAAGAGGTCAACGGTTTATTACAGTTATCAAAATGTTTTATTAGCTAGTTTGAAAGTTTGAAGTAGAGTTAGAACTTTCTTGGTTTCAGTCTTTACTGTTTTTAGGGTTCCGTACCTCAAAAGGAAAAATGGAACCCCTATAGGATCACTTTGTTGTCTGTCTGTCCGTCTGTCTATCTGTCCGTCTGTCCCTCTTTCCGTCTGTCCGTCTGTCCGCCTATCCGTCTGTCAAGACCTGTATCTCGGGAACGCGTGAAGGTATCGAGTTGAAATTAAAACCATATACGCAGATCCATAGTCTCTTGCTGCAGAAAGAAAAATAAAATTTCTCAGTTTTCATAAAAAAAAGTTACAACCGAATATGTCGCAAAAACGCATCTTTCGATACTCGCAAGGGAATCAAAACCTATGGGGTACTTCCCGTTGACCTATAACTGTGAAATTTAGCAAGAAGCATTGTCATATAGTGCACATAAAGGAAACATATCCGAAACCTAGATTTTTTTTATTTAACCAGAAAAATTTGATCTAGCAAGGAAGGAGGGTCCAAATTTCAAAGAGCTTTTACCCTATCATGTGGGGTATCATTATGAAAAAGCTTCATTAGCTCAAGTTAAAACAGATTTTTTAAAATATTTACGATATAGGTATATTTTTCGGTTTACGAAGGAAAATATAAAAAAAAATATAATTTCCCCCTTTTATCTAGTAGTTTGTACGGAACCCTCGGTGGGCGAGTTTGCCTCTCACTTGTCCGGTTTTTAAATATATAAAATCATTGGATCTGTACATGCGAACATGGAGCAAATATATAATCCAATGGTTAGGTAGGGATATTAGAAAAGTGAGAAATGAATTTGTTTATTTTGATTATGAAATTGGCTGAGGAGTAGGAAAATATATGTATTTTCACTACTCCGTCGCCAGTTTAAGTGTTAAGTGAATAAAACCTTATTTAATATATTTCTCCTATCGAAATAAATAAATTCGTTTCTCACTTTTATAATATCCCTAGCCAATGATTATATATTTTCCATGTTCGTACCGTACCGATCTGTACCCCTTATCACAACTTGAACGGAATCGGGTCGGAAACCATATCTCTATCTTTGTCATTCTAGTTTTTATATCGAAATGATAGAGATGGATATATCGTTTCCGACCAGATTCCGAATCCGACAAGTTGTGAGTAGCCCTACTGGCCGTGAGTTAGTACTCGAAAATAATAGCAGATGTGGTTGATCATTCGTCGACCACGCGCGGCCATAGTGAACGTAATTGAGAATGTATTGGTCAAATTCTCACATTCCGTGGTTCGTGGTCGACGCGAGGAGACGCAGTCAGATCTCTCCATTTATGTCAATGTCCGATTATTATTGCGATATTTCTAAAATTAAAATAGGCTTGCGCTTGTCCGTCAACTTATCTGATCTTAAGCGGTGTGCGGTTGACGATGACCACATTTACCTAGAAGTCCTAGAAGAAAGGACAATGTGGTAAAATTAAATCTTGGCCGGAAAATCTGCAGAAGAAGAACCACATTTTGCTTCGGTGGAATAAAGTAATGCGAGATTAACCGGATCGCTTTCTTTCTGTCTCCCTCTCTCTCGCTCTCTCTGTAATCTTTCTACCGAGGTGCCAAATAGGAAGCCGCGCACTGTATTCGATTCAGAGGTTTGACAGCTCACATGGGGACAGTATGCTAATTCTGCCACAGCGTTTCAGTTCGGTTCCTGTCAACGAGTGGACAGTTCAGTTCCGACGTTGCCACTGTATGCAAAAAAGACTTGAAAACGAGGTGTTTTTAGGTGTACGTAGCAGCGAACCCTTTTAGAGTTTTCACTTTGTACTCACAGTCCGTCACGGTTATTTTACCTCTATCTGCTATGTTAACTAAAATGGAACTAAGTTTGGAATATTTACGCATGCAAAGTTGCTGGCTAGCGGTTTTCAATCACATTTATTTTTTCGATGAGCATGTATCGTACCCTGGATGATCTCATTCCATCCTGTCCGTTCTTCTGTCGAACGAAGCATTTTGGTTTCATTTTTAGGATTCCGTACCTCAAAAGGAAAAAACGGAACCCTTATAGGATCACTTTGTTGTCCATCTCTCTGTCTGTCCGTCTGTCCGGGTGTCGAGACCTGTATCATGGGAACGCGTGAAGGTATCGTGTTGAAATTAAAACCACGCAGATCCATAGTCTCTAGCTGCAGAAAGAAAAATCAAATTTCTCAGTTTTCGTAAAAAAAAAGTTACAGCCGAATATGTTGTAAAAAACGCACATTTCGCAACTCACAAGGGAATCAAAACCTATGAGATACTTCCCGTTAACCTAGAACTATGAAATTCGGCAAGAAGCATTGTGTACACATAACTATAGGAAAATCCGAAAACTGGACATTATTAATTTAATCACAAAAAATAGTGTCTTTATGCAAAGAATGAGGTTGAGGGTCCAAATTTTAAAGTGACTTAACCATATCAACTGTATCTTGTGGGGTATCATATGAAAGAGCTTCATTAGCACAAGCTAAAACAGGTTTTTAATTATTTTTACGATGTATATTTTTCCATTAATGAAGGAAAATATAAAAAATATATAATTTCCCCCTTTATCTACTAGTTTGTACGGAACCCGGGCGGCCGGAACCGGTGGGCGAGTCTGACTCGCATTGTCCGGTTTTTTATAAATCAAATTTACTAGCAGAATACGCTATCTGAATGGGTTTTCCGCGATGGATATAGTCTAGGTGTCTTCAAATCACACGTGAATAGTTTATTTTATGCAAGCGCGCTCCATCGTGGACCACAGCGTCACAGGCGAGCTGGCGATCAAGAGAAATACTATATTTAAAATAAAAATATTGGCTAGCCTGAAAAATGTTACAGTGTTTGTTTATGGAACTAGCGAATGTTTAGTAATTTAAAGGTCTACGAGGGGTGGAGGTACCTGCTGCTGCCGATTTCAGTCCCAAAATTGATTTATGAAATAAATCACCGATATTGTATAAAAACAAAATGGCAGAGGTAAAATAAATGTAAACAGATTATTACATGAAGTGCATTATTATGTATGCTATCGCATACGGATTACGGTTGCCTGTCTATAATCCGAATTGTGAAATACCGAATAAAATGTTTTTTTTTTCTATAGACACTTTATTATTTAAATCCCGAAAGCTCATTTTACATCTCGTCTATTAACCGAATCTTTTTAATACGAAAAATTATATGTACCTAAGTTTAAATAGATAAACTATTGTACACACCTTAGAAACTTACAATCAAGATAAGACAAGATATTTAAAATCTAGTGTAACATCTGGCGGCCTTATCGCTAATAGCGATCTCTTCCAGGCAACCTTAATAAAAATAAACCTAACGAACTTAACCCAATAATTGTAATATGTGATATAAATAAATCTATGTGTAGTTTCTGGATATAATAAAACAGAAACCTGTCGAACCTTCGGCTAACCTAATAACTATTCGGGCAAATGAAATCGATAGCGAACAAACTCATGGAATCACAGACACGTGGAATTTTATTTCATATTTTAAGCAGTTTTATTGAACCTGAAATTAAGATTCGGACAAGTAAGATTCAAAATGTTTTTTTTTAATTATAGATAAGTTACCCCATAAGAATACCTATGTGATTTAAGAGAGATTAAAAAAGGGAGCTCCAGATCAATTAAGTAATAAGAAGTTTTAATTTCGATTTTTTATAAATAAGCTGTAGATAATTCCGAAGAAGATAATTTATTACGTAATTTATGATAGAATTAACAAAACAATGTACCTAAGTATATATAAGCTGCCATTACTTTTATCGAGTTTGGACAAACTGATCCGCTCTATTTTGGGTAAAGTTACTGACGTTTACATTGAGATTAATGAACAAGTTTCGGTCGGATTACAGCGTTTTGTACAAGTATTAATATTCACTAGCCGTAGAGGAAGCAACGCACAAAGCCGACACGGAAAGGGTATTAAGCAATATAAGCAGTGGCTTCAATAAACGGCCCAATAAGTTATGTAAAGTACGGGTGCATCGGCACATTACAACCCCTACATGTCTAGCCGACGCATGCGCGTGCACCGCAGGCCGCGCACGGCATATGCGGAATATTAAAGGAGGAAAGAGAAAAAATTAACTTGTGAAGCCATTTTCGTCTATCGGCCCCCTCGCCGCCCGTGGGGCTTCGCAGGCAGAAAGAGTCGCGCGCTCGCGGCGTACGGACGTGTCGCGATCTTCCACGACTCGCTACGGCCGGTCTCGCTCGTCATCAGTGTGACTCAATACAACAATCGTGCAGTGATACCAGACTATACAACAACAAAACTTTGTTTGTTATCTTCGTCTCATGTTTCAAAGTGATTCTTACTAACTGTCTTTGGTGAAGTGCTAAGTTTTCACAAGTTTAATTCTCATCTCAGTGTAGTTATAAAGTGACACAACTGTATTATTCATCGTGATCGTGATTTGAGTGCCGCGTTGCTTTACATGACAGGTTTGACATGAAGTTTTGATAGTAATTCAGTAATATATTTTACTAATTACTTTTTGGACACGAACCCTGGACAAGTTGAAGTTTGATGGTCATAATTTTAAAGGTACAGTAACAGCTGTCTTACATGTAGTTACATAGTTTGCTTGATGCTTTCCATTTAATTAATTTTATTGCTTATTGAAATGCATAATGCCTTTTTCTTTATTTTAACTCGTTTATCAACTTGTTTAATGTACATACTTACTTGACATTTCGTTTAATATGTTAAACTGTCAGCTTTGCTGTTGCTTTCACAAATTCTTTATCTTTTACTTATTCACATCGATAAAATGTCTCCACCTGCGTTTCGTATCAGCTGCTCTATAATGTAATGAAATGGACAACATATCAAATAACACAAACGAACATTTAAAGAAAATTTTTAATACCTTTAAAAGGTAATAATGTTTTACAACTTCCGATCAATAATATATAAAACGATGGTAAAAGAACGAAGGACAAAGATTTACAAGTTACAAAAACAAATACAAAAGAGAACATAAATAAAAAAGCGCCTACTCCTCTTTCAATCAAGACAGTAAAAAACTTCATACGAGCACTCAAAATCTTTAATGCTCCGAGGCGACATTAAATCATATCTTTTATTTATGAACTAATAACTTGGAAAGAGCTCTAAACTAGTCATTGTATAATAAAAAATCTATAGTTACCCCCGATAAATTATTGGTAGACGTTCTTTTTATTGAAGTACCGAATGGTGAGATGAGTAATGGCGAAAGTTTTTGCGATAAATCTTGCGTTTCTCGTCTGAGAGGGGGTTCCGATGCGAGGGTAGTGTTTGAAAGACCTCCCATACATGTTAGTTTTGTCTAATGTACTTATCTGGAGTCTGCAATCGATTTCAGAGGAAAAATAATACACCAATTCTATCATTTCCCCTCTGCAAATGGAAGATATCCGAAAGAAAAATAAAAAGAGAGTTAAGAAAAATAAATATAGATCTGCGAAGGCAGAAAGATAGGAAATGAAATTATGTGAAAGATACTTTTATATTACTAAAATTATAAGTACCACGGGATTTAACATTTGAAAATAACGCGTAGCTATTTGAGGGTTATCCTAAAAGAGCTTTTGTTTTGTTTTACTGTTATAAATTAACAGTTTTGTTTATATATAATATAAGTGATAATTAAATTGACGAGTTCGTTAACAAGTGAATGGAAATGTAGAGCAGGGTAATTATCGATTACCTTCATAAGACAGCATTAAATAGAACAAAGGTCGTTCAATTTCGGAAAAGCACCGTTCAAAACGATGTGATGAAACATAAATTTACACTGTAGACAATCGTATAAGTTTCTATATTTAACCATTCTGCGGTTAAGTTGAAAAAATATAACACACAATGAATTCACTGACTGAGCGAGCGGTCGAAACGATTCAGCATAGTCTGTTTGTGCTCGAATCTTTGTGTATGTGTTTGTTTTTATTCATCTACCGTTCGTATTTTTAAAGTATTCTTGTAGAAACTAGATGTTTAGGTTGTAGGTACATATTAATTTATAATTTTTTAGGCTTCGCTGGGTTGTCATTTACCGTCTACTTTTGATCATTTTGGGAAAAATTAAAAGTTCGCTAGTCTAAAAGAAGGTTAAAAGAGAGAGATTTATCGGATTTCATTGAACGGCTAAATTCAATTTTGTTAAGGAGAAACAATAAAATAGTACTTTAGATAAATTAGATCCTGTTTCTTAAAATTGTTAGACATTAGAGGGGGCCAAACTGCTAATAATATTAAAAAAGATATAACAGCGAGCATTAATGATTATTATACGATTTATTTTAGTTTTTCTTCTCGCAATAAATACGTTAATAGTAAATTCAATAGTTATGAGCTTAAGAGGTTTAATTAATCAGTTATTAAACTGTGTTTTTTTTTATATGATCTTTGCATCCATATTTGATTCGGAATCTTTTTTAGGTTTTGTCAAAAATTACAATGTTTTTTCTTCTTCAAGATACTTTTTTATTTCCACTATCGTATGTATAACAAATAAAAAAAACAACTTATTTGAAAATAATATTGTCAACCCTTTCGAAACAAGGAAAATTATTTCTGAATATCGTACATCGACAAAGATATTATCGATAGCAGTAAAAAGGCGTTCCCACGTTACCGGAAGCAGACCCTGGATCGCCACGCTTCGGTACTTGCTCTTTCACTATTGTCCCTTTGTCCGTCCTAGCTCCGTGAGCCTATCAAAAAGAGCGGCTCTTCAGACCCATGGATCTAGTTTGCCGCATTAATTCGTATTGCACCATTCGTTCCACACCATTCTGTTTCCGATCGCTCCGATAGGTCCCTCGATAGCGTGTTAGGCATTTGTACACAATTTGTTACGAATAAAAGTCGTCATATCATGTTTTTTTATACATTATAGATCTACAATTGACCACCAACTCGCCTGATGTTAAGCGATGGAGCTCGTCGATCTAGAAGATATCTATTCACCTTTTCACGCTATTCACGCTATTCTATAGCCTTGAAAATTCCATGATTGTAGATTACGAATTTATTCATCAATAAACTGTAGCGGTCCTTTTTAATAATAATTTTCTCGTTCGTCTTTACCGTTAATAGTCTCCGTTTTGTCGTTACCGAGTTCAAAAACATAGAGTGGATGCTGGCAAAATTTGCATTCTCGCTTTGCTTCAATAGCTGGTGTAAAGGACCACCCGCGTAGATGAACCTTCGATTCAATACCAACTTTATAGCGCTGAGATAGAATTTCAAATCAAAATTCTCCTCACGCGCTGTACCTATCGTTTGCAATAAGGCGCTCTGCAATCAACTCGCGTCTTCTCCGCAAATTTCAATATGCATACCCAGAATATTGTATCCTCTCACGCCAGAAAAATATTTAATAATCGCTAAGAAACCAGAAAAAGTTAGATGTCTTAAATTGCGGTAAGCATCTTTCCTTATACACTAAATAGTAACTGTTACCCAGATTTTTTTAATCTTTGCTCGACATCACAAATAATACAGCTGCAGCATTCGAATCTCATTAGCAAGTGAAACAAGAGAAAAAACTCAGGGCAATAAATTTTAGCAAGGCTCAAGTCGAAACATTTACGGTTCCTTTTAATTTGGTTGCCATTGTGGAGGCGTCCCGCTGAGCGCCGCCCGTTGGATTTCTTGCTAGAATTCCAGCTGTTTTAACCATTACTTACTTCTTATTTGTTGATTACGAAAGAAATTAAATGTTACGTTCAATTTAAGATAGAAAATGGGCATGGACTGTTTGTTCTGGTGATTAGTATTGTACTTAGTTATGATCTATGAAACATACTTTGGTGCTCTTCTAGTGCCGGTGTTTTAATAATTATGTACTAGTCAAAATCACTAACTTATAATTAACTTGACTATAGTTAAATGCCTAACCAGTAGTTAAGTTAATTTTACGTTCTTTGATCTTATTTTAACTATAGTCAAAGTTGATACTTTCTACCTGCGTGATCATAAAATATGAATGTAACAATAACAATAGAGGTACATGTAAGATATTTTAGTTTAACTTCTATTGGGCGTAGATATAACCTACAACACGGTCAGTTTTGATAAATCTATAACAACTCAAGAAATCTTTGTCATATTAGGAGCTCTAGAGGTGGATATTTATGTCGAAATATTTGTTGTCTTTTTGTTAAAATATAGTCTTCATAAATCTCATACCAGATGAACAATCCAACACATCTAAATAATGCACTTTACTTGAATTTATTGTAGTTATAGCTCAAATCACAATCTTTGTACAGAAAAATAACAAGAAACTGTAAAAAGCTAAAAGCTGTTGCAATATAAGTCACCACCTTGCAAATCACAGGCTAATCCACAAAAAAAACTTGTATAATTCATAATACTAGCAAATGCGCTAGTCGCACGGGTCACATTGTAAAGAGAAAAAGAATCTATTATTTTACTATTATTATAAGTTACATTACGTAAATAAATAACGCATAGCGTTTAGTTCTGAACGTACAAACCTGAAGAATTTTATGATATAAATAACGACTAGAATGATGTAGTTCTAACAATGTTACATAAATATAATATCAAATTTATAATCTTCTTTTTTTGAAGTGGATTAAAAATGATAATATCTTTTTAACATGGTTTTGTTTAGTATTACTACTACTATTTGCACTAAGTATCTAAATTCTCAAAAAATAACATATTTTATGACGTCAGGGCCAAAATGACCGTCATTCTTTATTCTTGTGGATTTTTATGAAGTATTTTCTCTCAATTTGAAGACAGTAAAAATATAATTGTGTCTCACGTACCCCACATAAAATCAGCAGGTGTGGAACACAATATGTTGAAAGATATCATAAATCAAAAGGGATATTGTGATCGGATGAACGGCCACTCTCCACATTTCGAAGAAGCGGTGTTTATTTTAAATGATTGAAGTAATTCTGAAGTTTCAAATGCGGGCTCCGAAGGCGGGTGCGAGATGGATGACGATGCATTTCTTGCCGCTACTGAGATCCCAGACTTTACTGATAAAATTAATAGACGTTCCACTATCGATTGCAACAAACTAACGATAAACCAGTTTGAGCGTGGAGAGATGTAACTTGTACATCAATCATCGGATACTAATTGAAAGCAAACAGCTGTTGCGACATAAAACAATAAATTATATTTTACAACTGGAGTAATACAATTCATGTCCTTGAAAACGACGTTATTCAAGATTCTGAGCCACGTGTTTTGCGAAGAATCGACACCAACTGTGGCCCAGCTGCGGGACAGAACGTGCCGTTTCGGGACCGCATTAAAATTCCCACACATAAAATTGAATGATAAAAAAAGGTTCTACGCCCGACGGCCCTTTTTCTACTCACAACAAACAAGCAGGTAAGCGAATCTTTACGATCCTTACGAAATGAAATATGCGCAATCCAGTGAGGGATTTTACATCTTATTACTGTCGGGTAAAGAGCGAGTTTATAACAATGCAATTTCACAGTGGCTTCTAACAACATTTTGGTGGTGTATAAACTTTGTGTTCTTTCACCGTCCGGTCAAATTTGTAGGCTATGTTGAGGGAAAGAAGTTGTATTTTTACTCTGTTATGTTTTCTGGCAGTCCCGTATAAAGTCCGTCTGCTAGCAAACCCTTTTATTATGTTTGTTCAGTCTTTATACGGCTTGTTTCCTGGATGCTTCTAGAGTTAAAATCAGGAACATAAATATTTATAAAGTTAATCTAACTTACATTATTCTTAATGCGACTCGATGCAGACGCTTCAAATCCCAAGCGATTGTTTCTGTGTTAAGTCGTTTATTTGGTAGAAGTATCTTCATTACTCTTTATTACGTGCTGTATAAGATGTTTTTCAAGTCGAGTGTTTTAAAATCCATTTCAGTTGATATAAATCTTCATTTGAAAGCTATTCAAATAGCTGTTTTCTCATTTAATTGGGTAGTTTTGTAGATTAAATTAAATAGAAAAAAGTTTGATAAGCAATTTAATATGCATGTACAATGTACATACGTAAGAGTGCTTAGAAAATAAATAAATGGCTGCATTTTTACTCTCGGATTTTTATAATGTAAAGTATATAAGTAGAAGAACGTGTCGAAGCACGCATATTAGGTTATTAGGGTTCAGTAGTGAATGCTGTAATCTATAGGAAAACTACTTAGCGAGTATTTTTTGTACTTTGACTAAAGTAAAGAGTAAATACTACTTTGCAAATAGATCAATGACCTCATAAAACCTTTATAATTTTGCTATGTCCGTCTGTCTGTCTGACGAAAGTATAAGGCTTCCTCGTAGTCTACATAATCCAAAAAGCAGGTAAATTATAAAAGTATGACAACAGTTTTACATACTTATTAATATCTAATCAAATAAATATAATTAGTTTTACGGAACCCTAAAAACCGGCCAAGTGCGAGTCGCACTCGCGCACGAAGGGTTCCGTACCATTATCTATAAAAACGGCAAAAAATCACATTTGTTGTATCGGAGCCCCCCTTAAATATTAATTTTTATTTGGTTTAATTACATATTTATTTTTAAAGTGAATAATACTCGTATAACTCAATATTCAGTGAATATTTCAAGCATCTACCTGTTGCCGTTATCAATATCGAGCAAAAACGAGAAAAAAAATCACGTTTGTTGTATGGGAGCCCACTTAAATATTTATTTCATTCTGTATCTGTAATCTGTAAAATAAAATTAATATTTAAGGGGAGCTCCCATACAACAAACGTGATTTTTTTCCAATATTTGTATAGATAATGGTACGGAACCCTTCGTGCGCGAGTCCGACTCGCACTTGGCCGATTTTTTAAATATTTTTTTTATTCGAAAATAGGCTTGCGCTTGACCGTCAAGTCACTTGATGTTAAGCTACAGTTACGGTTTGATGGAGCGCGCTTGCCTATAAGAAACCTATTCACTCGCGATTTGAAAACACCTAGATTATATCCACGTCTAGATCACCACCTATGTTACAAGCCATTAACTTCATTTATCTTCACTAATATCGTGTCATCATCAATTCAAGAAGTGCACTGCTGGACATAGGCCTCCTCCATGGAGTTTCAAAAAGATTGATTGGAAGCGGCTTGCATGTACAATAATATGTGTTCTGTCCACTTTATGGCTGGTCGTGCTCTCTACTCGAGAACTTTACGGATGCATCAACTATATTCTTCTAACTCTAGTTCTTCGTGATGTGCTATGCCTGCTGCCACTTCTACGTGATAATGTCATCTATTTCTACTTTATCTACTTATTCACCCTTCACTCTCACTATCTATAACTTCTTATTCACTCTCACTATCTATAACTTCTTTAAATAAAAACTACGGGTCACTCACGTCTGTTTTGAGCCGAAATATCCTACTATAGTGACGCGCCTTGCACTGTCACCGACCGAGAGTGACGTGTGTGTCGCTCCTTTGAAAAAGACCGCCGAATGCGGTTGAATCTATAGTCGGATATTTCGGCTCAAAACAGACGTGAGTGACATGTAGTTTTTATTTAAAAATGTGTGAAAACCATGTTTATTTCCATAGTAAAATATATAACTTCACTATACAAAAACAGAAAAATGAAGTTCAGGGAACATTACTGAATTGAGTAGGTAAGTATAGTAATCATATTACAAAGAATGTTTTATTCTAGCCTCGATCGTAACTACAGTTATATATATAATTATGAAGATACATAACAGTTATTCTCTGTAATGTACACAAAGGAATAACAATATCAGTTCATCGTAATTGACTATACCTATCTGTGTGCTTTACACACTCAGGAACGCTGTTCCGAAAATCAAAACAATTTAATGTTTTGATAGCAACCCGTCCATGTTTGTTTAAAAACATACGCCGCAGCTGTGGAACATTATATACCCTGTAATGTATACTCCAGGCTTTACCTCTTGAGCGGATAATCATTCATTATTTATTTTTACCCAACTGTAAAAGGAGGAAGGTGATGCTTTTAGGATTTTAAGTAAATAAGTGTATGTATACTAGTTTCTATATAAAAAAATACCGGACTGGATACAGTCGATTTTGTAGCGTAATTTACGTTTGCGTTACGTTCGATGTAATGTTCACTGTGTGTTTTCACGAGAAATTATGCGAAAACCACTGTACTATGTATTTAAATGATCATTGCTTAGGGTAATTATTATAAAACAACTTATTCATTAGATACGAAAAATTTCGTTGGAGGTTACGAAAAAATGCACCTTCTTAATTTTTACAAGACTTGTAATAAATTATCACACCTTGTAACCTAGGCCCACAAGCACAATAAATTGAATTTTGAATTTGAATTTTGTTTACATCACTATATTAAAACACTAATGTAGCCAACTAAATGTAGCCAGGAAATAAAGACAAATGTTACAACAACTCATATATATACCCAAACATACATATCTTTGTCAATCATTCTCCTTCTTGCGTTGTCGGGTAAAAATAAAACCCGTATCCTAATATTTTATGAGTTTACCTACATTTCATAAGAAAGGGATCCACCAAATGATGTCCCTGGCTAGCAGTTTAGGCTGTAAAGTCAATCAGTTGTTTTGGAGAGGCTTTTTTACAAGAATAGATGTTTAATTGTTTTTTTTTATATTGTTTTAGTGTAGATTATGTAATTAGTATTAGATAAGATTTTGATCATCATCATCATCATGTATTTCAATATTATATAATACATATTAACAAAAAAAAAAACACTATTGTTTAGATACTATATTCCAGATTAGCTCTGTCCATTGTCCCATGGCTGAGTGCGAGCTCTTCATATTGTGAGAAGGATTAGGCCATAGTCGGCCACACTGGAGAAGTGTGGTTTAGTTGTGGTGACTTCTTCGAAAACATTAAAATTATTGACTTGTAACTTTCTTTACATTGATTATTTTCATCTTTTGAGATTTGAAGCAACAGACTACGCGCACACCGCTGCCGCTGGTGAGCGCTTTGGTATTTGGATTTAGGCCTCAGGATCAGAAGGCAAACGGTCTCCTAGCCAGGAGAACGTTGCACTATATGATGTTTAAAGACAAGTCCCGCGGTTTTGACCGCGATCAAAAATTATTTCTTAACCGATGCCGACACTTCTCGAGAACTTTCCAAATTTCATATTTCTAGGGCGAATGACTTAGGCTTTACCTACTACGTTGTCTGTCACTCAGTCAATCACTCACTCAGGATAAAACCTTATAAAAATATGTTTATACCAACGTTTTTATTTTTACCAAAATTTGTTTATTTATACCATTTTTTTTCTTTATCTTTCTTAAGGTTATTTTTTAATATTATTGTTTTTTTGGCATTGCACACTCCTTCAGTATTTTTGCAGCCTTGACATTAATGTGATGACACTTTCGTTAAATTGTTTAGTTTAACTCTGTTTCATTTGTTGTGACAAGGTCATACTTTATTTTGATCTTATATTTTGACATAGACTGTATTTTGTTTATATTAATTTATAGTCAAAACACACCTTAAAAACATTCTTCACCGGTTTTGTAAGGGGAAAAGCGGCTGATACCTCTCTCGAGTTGACTTCATAAGCCGTTTAACCGAACATCAAAGTAAATCCATCAGTTAATATGAAATCAGTGGATGAAAGCTTGTCATTAAATAATTTTACGAGCGCACAACAGACGAAAGCAGCTGTAAGTGACTTGTGTCTTCTCGTTAACCAATAAACAGGTTTTCAAATTATACCAAAGCGGTGTTGCATCATTGTCTATGTCTATGGCCAAACGACTCCGGTAATTTATATTTAAAGTAAGATAACATTCACATCGGTATTTTATGTTAAACATTAAATTCGACGTAAAAACGTTTATGGCGTCGCGTTCATAATTATTCTGTTATTTACATACATCGTTACTTTTAATTATTGTATTTTACTAGGCTCTTGACAAACGTTATTGATTAGCGCTCAATCAAGTCGTAAAGTGTATGTGTTAATGACGTAATCACGTAGTTTCTGAGTTAATAAGAAAAAAATATTTGTTAATCATAAATATACATTACAGTATACCACTTCTTAGTTTATGCTTAGGTAACGTACGTCATAGACCCAACAATAATTATGTGTTGTATTAGACTGGGAAATTGTCCATTGGTGGTACTAGAGTGATGTCCACTGCCTGTTGTAGCCTATGAGCCTACTAATATAGGACTTCTGGGCTCGTGGTTGGTCGGGACTGGTTCCCTGATCTTCCTCTTAAACGGGATTGAAATGGACGACCACGCGGAATGACTCACGCGGTTGTAAAGAAACTGTCACGGGAGGAGTTGCGTCACCGTACTGAAGGCTCCGGTAGATATGTGTTCTTGTAGAAAACTCAGAGATCTCCGTATAGTGGGGGTTCAGTGGATTCAATCTCACATTACCCAGTTGCATCCCCAATATCTAAATGCAACGCCGTGTACCTTTCGAAGATTACCGCCTCGTCAAAAAGAAGTCTGGAAAAATTTATTTTATCGTCTCGTATCTGACAGTAGAATCCGGAGCAAGCGAAGGATACGAGCGAAGAGAGTGCAAAATGTTAAGTATTAGTGCGTAACATTTTGTAGTTCTACCTTCAAGCGTTCAATAAACAGTCTTAGTACCGCTTGATTGTGTTGCACTACGCAAATCCTACTGGGGACGAGGATGGGATGGGAGGATGGAAAACTGCATCAGCCACTCAGGAAAAAAAACAAGCACGAAGATGATGATAAAATGTAGCATATGTCTGCTTTCAGGTTATTAACCATCTCTATACCAAATTTTCTGTCAATTCAAATTAACTGTCAATTCAGCTGTTTCATTGTCAAAAGTTAACAAACAGGAAGAGAAGCTGAGTCATTGTCGCCTTTATTAACATTAGTTAGAATAGTTACAAGAAGCTCAAGGTCACGCAACGAGCTATGGAGAGGGCTATGCTCGGAGTCACTCTACGAGATCGAATAAAGAATAAGGAGATACGTAGACGTACGAAAGTCACCGATATAGCACAGAGGATTAGCAAGTTGAAGTGGCAGTGGGCAGGCCACATAGCACGTAGAACTGATGGCCGATGGGGCCGAAAGGTTCTCAAGTGGAGACCACGCACCGGCAAGCGCAGCGTAGGAAGACCAGCCACGAGATGGGCAGATGACCTCATACAAGTGGCGGGAAGACGCTGGATGCAAGCCGCTTCCAATCGGTCTTTTTGGAAATCCATAGGGGAGGCCTATGTCCAGCAGTGGACTTTTTATGGCTGAGATGACGATGATGATGATGATAATAGTAACAATTCATGCTGCTGCATGCGTAAAAAGAAGTAGAAAACATAAATATTTCAGTATTTCGTGCAATTGAGTGTGAGGTACAGACGTGCGACCGGATCGAACTTTACTGCCTATAAAGTCTTTATTGCCCATTGTCGACGATTATTACTTAACCCTCATGACTTATGAAGTAATAAATTCGATCTTTTCATGCCGACCGTGCGTACATTTTCACTCGTGCGAACTTCGAGTAAATAAATACCGTTTCGCCGACTCAAGTTTTGTAAGGTATGAAATTAAGGAATAAACTCTTAACAATGACTCGAGACTCGAGCTTTTATTGAAAACAAATTCATATTCTTTTTGTTAAAATCTAACAAAATCATATATGAATTTGTTTAATATAGAGTATTTTAGAATTTAACATCGTATTTGTGCTTTAGGATCGTCTTCCAGAGTTAGGAGTTTATCCATTTTATCCTCCTCGCCTTCCATCAGGCGAGTTGGCGGTCAAGCGCAAACCAACTAACTAAAAAAAAAGAAGAAAAAACTGGCGAAGTACCTCCTGAGTTTCACTTGCACATCGAGACTTCTGTACATTTTTATATTATATATGAACATTTTGAACATTTTATTTGTTTGTTACTTCTATTGGGTACTTCACATACATTTTAAAAGCGATTAGGCTACTACTTAGATTATATCGCTCATATAGCCTAAGCAATCGCTATGGCCAAGCTAGGGCTAATAATTTAATAAACGTTTTTCGGTAGATACACGGAGAGATACACAATTTTTTACAAATATAAATAAATAAATAATATTGGAGGACATTTCACACAACGCCATCTAGCTCAAACTAAGCAAAGCTTGTAGGTACTATGAAAACTAGATGGTTGATAGAATACATATACTTACACTTTTTTTTCGTAAATACATAATTAAGATACATAGAAACACCAATTAAAATACATATGTCTCTGAATACATATTTTAATTGATAAGATTGGAACTTTAGTAGCTACTTCGTTGCTGCTTGTTTTTTATTGTTGTATGTATTAACACCTGAATCACAAGAAAAGATCAGAATTATCTCTTTAAAATAATTATAGTTTAAAAAAACTGAAGCGACCGAATTCCAAATGCGAAATTTTGTTTTAAGAACCAAAGTACTGAACCGATTTTGATGAAATTTATATGGGACCACTCTGAGAGTACATCCTTTCAAACAAAAATAAAATCGGTTCATAAATTACGTTGTTATGTGGCAACAAACCTACAAAAAATGAGAATTGAGTTAAAAAATATTAATATTTTTATATTTTATAAAAAGCACGAAAGATTCTTTAGAAGTAAATAGTCAATAGTTTATTGCATTCATTATAGGTTACATGGAGATGTTACAGTACATGTTTGTTTTTAGTAATACAATGACCCTGGTACATACATAATACATAATTATCTTATGTCTCGGCTTCAGCCATAAATAACTTGAATGTAACTGTAGCAACGATTCTCTGGCTGGCAGCATAAGATACTAATCAGGCTTGTGCCTGGTTCACAACACCTTATGCGTATCAGGTCTTCCGTGCCTTAACGGTCAATGATAAACCGTTTAAACCTCATTCCATTCTTAAACAAACAACACGACAGTGATACAACAAGAATATAATGGCATTGCATTATTGCACAAAGGATATGAACAACGAAATGAATACAGCTCTTAGGACGGCCATTGGGTTTATTGAAAGCCATGGTCTCTGTCCCCGCTTCTTGGAGCATAAAGTTATTTTCACAACAAAGCACGCGGGGCCTCTGAGCTCCTTATATTGGACCTCTCTTGAGCCGACCCATTGTGATCTTAATGCCGTATTATATTAATGCGATAAATATCTCCGAGATCTGTGTGCTCATTTTTTGTGAATCATTTCCAGTTTAATATTGGCTTGGACATGGACTTAGGAGGAAACGTATCTCCAGTTACGTTTATCTCGCGCATCGATCGGGTCGTATCCAATTCTATTAATGACGTATTTTCAAAAGTCTGTGCTGTATTATCTCTTCGGAGAAATGTCTTACAATTCGGAGTCGAGTTATTTTAGGAAGTGTATTGCGTGTAGTATTACAAATAGGAATTTATATACAATAGGAATTTACAAATAGGAAACTATATATATTTTATATTTCAGGTTGGGTTTAAAATTGATCTCATTGTCGTCATATACTCGTACTTATAGTATTTTTTCTACTTCTTCTACATGAATTCTTTGCATCTATTTGCAAAAATTAACTTGACGAAACTTGGTAACCATATTTGATTCAGTAATAGCAAGTGTTAGATTAATACAATATTTGAACATGATTTATTATAAACTTGACTTGTAACTTGGGCGTTATGAATAAATTATTTGTATTTGTATTTGCAAGAAAATTTGCAACGGCAATTTTGCGAGTTCATAGAACTGCTTGTATTATGTTTCATTTTGATAATATACAAGATTGTGAAGTGTAGCTTACTTAGACTTGTTTTCACAGCTTTTTTTTGCAAAAATACTGACGCCAGAGTAGATAAATAAGATCAATGTACTTATTTATGTTTTTAGAAACAACGACTTTAAAAGGGTTTTATTTTTTTCTAATAAACTCTTTATTGTATACACCTAAGAACTTACAATCGAGATAAAATATTTAAAAACTAGTGTAACATCTGGCGACCATATCTTACCTTATGTATGGTAAGGAGGCGAGCGATTTTTTCCAGGAAACCTTAGTAAAAATGTATATATATGCGATGTTCTGCAATAGCAGAACATCGCACTTAACATTTATAATCAATTTTAATTTGAACAGATTCTTTTATAATAGCAATTTCATGGTAATCCCATAATAAAAGTATTTTTAGCCAGCTCTAGTTACATAAATATTTTGTTCCAGCTGTTTTTCCTGTTTTTCTCTTTTTAGGGTTCCGTACCCAAAAGGTAAAAACCGGACCCTATTACTGAGACTTCGCTTCTGTCTGTCCGTCTGTCCGTCTGTCCGTCCGTCCGTCCGTCCGTCCGTCCGTCTGTCACCAGGCTGTATCTCATGAACCGTGATAGTTAGAGAGTTGAAATTTTCACAGATGATGTATTTCTATTGCCGCTATAATAACAAATACTAAAAAACAGATAATATTTAAGGGGGGCTCCCATACAACAAAAGTGATTTTTTCCGTTTTTATAGATAATGGTACGGAACCCTTAGTGCGCGAGTCCGACTCGCACTTGGCCGGTTTTATTTTATTATCTTTTCAATAAAATTATTAACGGCTAAATAAATTTATTTGTGAATAAATTAAAACAATCAAATAATGTATTATATGCTGCCTAAGTTCACTACCACAAATTACTTCCCTTTCCTTCACACGTTCATAACATCGACCTATTCATCAAGTGTAAATATACCAGGCAAGTGAATCATGTATGTCATCCCATCAATGTGACATGCTATTAAAATATAAATTACCAGCGACCGTACAAAACACTTATGTTGGATGACACGGCATGAAAAACTGAATTTATAGAGCGAAGAGTGACTGAGAGCAAGGGAACGGACACAATGAAACTACCTTCCTTGAATAATTGCCGTATTTAACTGACTAGAGATTTAGTGACCCGACTTGAACAACAATAGGTGTGTTTAAGTCGTGAAAGGAACTAAAAAGGTTGTTTAGTCACGGTCCGAGGTGAGAATTAATTTGTGGTTTTACGCGTATGACTGTTATGTGGTTACTTTGGTAAATAGTGTAAAACGAATGGAAAAATGAAAAAAGTATTGTGATATTTAAAAAAAATGCTTAGAACGTAATATTCGCTTATACATTACGAATCTTTCAATAAGTAGGTATAGCGAAATTTTTAATGTAGAAGCCTAACCAATTATGATTCCTATAAGATAAAAAAAATGGATAATGTTAAGAGGTAAAAATCAGTCTTCGTCTTTTGTGTGGACAAGTAAGACGTACGTCTCTCTTAAACTGTGTTTGTGTAATATTTGATACAAAATAGTCCTTTGATATAAAATAGTCTTCTAAATATTTGCGCGGACTAAAATTAGTTAACGTTAAATATGCTTTTTATTCTGTTTTTTATTGATATGATTATTGTGGGTATTGGCTTTATTATTTTTCTATGTTAGTTAAAATTGGTTATGTATATTGTGCGGAAGTATATTTTTGTAAGCATAAAAATGAAAAATGTAATTAGTATAGATAGAAGTACCTACTTTTTTAGTATTTCTAGTTGCAAATACGATAATACCAGTAATTTTATTAAGAAATAGATAATTTAAGTTTTATTCGCTTTCGTATGAAAACCCTTAAATTAACTTCTATGAAATAATACATTAACATTTCCTCCTGAGTTTATCAGCCGTAGCGTGGGTCAAGGTTCAGCATCGTGGAAGTTTAACTTTTATTTTCTAAGCAGCTAAGTATTGGCGTGCAGTTCGTAACTGGTTGCGAAGGTCCGGTTTCGTAGACGGCTGAAGGGCTGAATGTATCATACATTTAGGCTCCACAATATGTAAGTCGTGATTCGTGATGTATTTCTATACACAACATTGTAGTAACTGTACGGTTGACTCATGCGTCCATGGCGGCACGCGGCGGTAAGGTAAAGGGCAAGGTGGGCAAAACGCACTATCGATTGATTGTAATAATACAAAGTATCTATATTAAAAAAGATAAACAAAATACCCAACTGCAGAAAAGCAGTTTTTGTAGTATAACTTATGATTTTTTTATGATTGATATGTCGTTGAGTGTACGTTTTTTGTGAGAAAGTATGCGTAAAATCACTGTAAAATAATATAAATGCGTAGTCTATAGAATCATTCTAATAAAATCACTTGTTTATACGAAAAAATGCGTTGGAGGTTACGTAAAAAACGCATTTTTTTTGCATGAGATGTAGGTATTAGGTATTATTATTACAAAAAAAACATACCCTACGACACTCAGGAATTAAAGACGAATCTAACACGACACCTAGCACATCAAAATTAGTCAAGCCGTTTAAGCTGTAGGTGATCATATAGAAACACATAAATACATACCCACATAACCACATACATATATATATACATACAAACATACACACACTCGAAAAACATAGCCCTTCTTCTTGCGCAGTTTGATAAAAATAGACATGACACGCATTGTCAGGAGGTTTATTTATTTATTTCTAGTTTTTTTTTTTTTTACGAAATTTTCATTTTTGCTTCTCTAAGCAGGTAGGCCAGGTAGGTACGTTTTTAAGTTGATTAAATCATAATAAGCTTAAAATACCTACCCAACGACACCTCAACTGGGACAACTAAATAAATTGAAACTTTCATTTTTCCAGCTTATTAAAAACCTTAACTGGAAGTCTTATACATATACTATGCCTTTGAAGTACATATTTTCTTTCGAACAAAAATAAATATCATTGAAATCTCAGAATATGATAACTGGATATTTTTTTTTTTAACATACTTCTATACAGGACTGGGAGAAAAAAAAACAGAATGTACCACACAACAACAACGAACAAGTGTTGTGTGTGTGAACAGAATGTGTGTGTATGTATGTGAATTTGAATGTTTGTGTGTGTGTGTATGTGTGTGTGTGTGTGTGTATGTATGTATGAATTTGTGTGTGTGTGTGTGTGTAGAATGCTGTTACTCTTTCCAGGAATATTGTAAAGTCACTTGAGGGAAATTGGCGTTTATGTGGGTGATGGGCTGACCACCTGTCACTACAAGCCAATATTAGATCTTACTTTCTAATCCTAAAATAAAGAGGCATGATTTTATGTAACATATGTCTGAACATACATTGTAAAGTTCACAACGAATCGAGAAGCTTTTGCGTTTCTTGAAATCGTTTGCATGTTTTTGTTTTATATCATCATCATCATCTCAGCCATAAGAAGTCCACTGCTGGACATAGGCCTCCTCCATGGATTTCCAAAAAGACCGATTGGAAGCGGCTTGCATCCAGCGTCTTCCCGCCACTTGTATGAGATCATCTGTCCATCTCGTGGCTGGTCTTCCTACGCTGCGCTTGCCGGTACGTGGTCTCCACTCGAGAACCTTTCGGCCCCATCGGCCATCAGTTCTACGTGCTATGTGTCCTGCCCACTGCCACTTCAACTTGCTAATCCGCTGTGCTATATCGGTGACTTTTGTACGTCTACGTATCTCTTCATTTCTGATTCGATCTCGTAGAGAGACTCCGAGCATAGCCCTCTCCATAGCTCGTTGCGTGACCTTGAGTTTCCTTATAAGGCCCATAGTTAGGGACCACGTTTCAGTGCCGTATGTCATCACTGGTAACACACACTGGTTGTAAACTTTCGACTTGAGGGACTGGGGAATATTGGACGAGAAGACGCTTTTAAGTTTCCCGAACGCTGCCCAGCCGAGTTGGATACGACGATTGACCTCCCTCGTAAAGTTGGACCTGCCTAATCGGACCGTCTGTCCTAGGTAGACGTATTCGTCAACAACTTCAAGAGTGAAGTTCCCCACAGATATTGGGGTGGGCACTACATGGGCGTTCGACATAACCTTCGTTTTGTCCATGTTCATTTTGAGGCCCACCCGTTGGGAAACTCTATTGAGGTCTTCGAGCATCGTACTGAGCTCTTCCATCGACTTTGCCATGACTACTATATCGTCGGCGAACCGAAGGTGAGTGATGTACTCGCCGTTAATATTGATGCCGAGCCCTTTCCATTCCAGAAGCTTATAGGCATCTTCCAAACCGGCGGTAAACAGTTTCGGAGAGACAACGTCTCCCTGCCTCACGCCTCTCTTCAATGGAATTGCCTCTGAGTTCTGGTCTTGTACTCGGACTGACATGGTGGCGTTGTTATACAAACACTTCAGCACTTCGACATACCGATAGTCAATACGGCATCGCTGGAGAGCCTCAAGCACCGCCCAGGTCTCGATCGAATCAAAGGCTTTCTCATAGTCCACAAACGCTAAGCAAAGGGGCAAGTTATACTCTTCGGTCTTCTGTATCACTTGCCGCAGCGTGTGGATGTGGTCTATGGTACTATAACCTTTTCGGAAACCGGCTTGTTCGGGAGGCTGGAAGTCATCGAACCTGCGTTCAAGACGATTCGTGATGACCCTTGAAAACAGCTTATAGACATGGCTCAGAAGCGAGATGGGTCTGTAGTTCTTCAGCAAAGTGTTGTCTCCTTTTTTGAAGAACAGCGCCACCACGCTTCTGTTCCATGCTTCTGGCGTTGTACCTTCAAGCACGACGGAATTGAAGAGCCTCTGAAGGACTTTTAGTATCGGTGTTCCACCCGCTTTCAGTAGCTCTGATGTAATTCCGTCGTCACCCGGTGCCTTGTTGTTCTTAAGCTGTTTCAAGGCCATCCTAATCTCATACAGGCTGATGTCCGGGATATCTTCGGTATAATGTCGAGTCAGTTTGGCTCTTGGATCTTTGCCCAAACTGCTAACAGGTTTTGCGACCGATGTGTATAACTGTCCATAGAACCTCTCGATTTCCCTCAAGACTTCTGCTTTGGTCGACGCTAGACTGCCATCTTCCATCTTCAGCTTCGTCAACTGGCTCTGCCCAATATACATGTCTTTTGCGAACACTTTGGAGCCTTTATTCCGCTCTATCGTCTCTTTAATACGATTAGTATTAAAGGTACGGATGTCGTGTCGCATAGACTTTGATATGAGTCTATTGAGCCGCCTATATGACTCTGCGTCACCGGAAGACTGCAGTTGCAATGAGCGTCGTTCAGCCATGAGGTCGAGGGTATGGCTCGAGAGCTTTTGCGGTCTATTTGTACGGTGGGGTTTATAAAACTTCGCGCCCACCGTACGGACAGTTTCCACAAACCTGTTATTGATCTCATCCACCGATGCGCAGCTCTCCAGGCACTCGAAGCGATTTGATAGTTCGAGCTGAAAGCTCTCGGGGTTTTGGATATGGGCGCGAGTGGGTCGGAGTGTAGACTTCATCATACGGGACCTCTCAAGTTTAACATTAATATTCAAAGTGCCTCGTACCATTCGGTGATCACTTCCGGTTTTAACCATGTTGATCACAGAGACATCATTGAATATTTGTTTCTTGGTGGTCAGGATGAAGTCTATCTCATTTCTCGTAGAACCATCGGGACTCAACCAGGTCCATTTCCTATGAGGTGGCTTCTGGAAGAAAGAGTTCATCATGAAGAGTCCCTCTTTCTCCAGAAAGTCGACCAACCTCTGTCCCCTGGGGTTCCGTTGTCCATATCCAAATTGCCCCACTCTCAACTCACTTTCGCATTTCCTGCCCAGCTTCGCATTGAAGTCCCCCATAACAACATTAAAATAGGTCTCAGAAGTGTGTATGGCTCTACTAATGTCCTCATACATCACCTCCACCTCATCATCCGAGTGTGCCGAGGTCGGTGCGTATACTTGGATGACCTTCAACGAATATCTCTTGGATACTCTGAGTATCAGGTACGCAACCCTGCTCGATACACTGTCGATGGCAAGAATGCTGTTAACAAGGGACTTGTGGACGAGAAACCCGACACCACCTTGGGACGGTTGGTCGCCCTCCCGGTAGTAGAGTAGGTTACCGGATTTCAGGGTTATCGTGTCCTCACCCTCTCGTCGGACTTCTGATAACCCCAGGATATCCCAATGTAACCTACTCATTTCTTCTTCCAGCTCAGCTAGCTTCTCGTCTGTCCTCATCGTGCGAATATTGTGTGTTACCAGGGCCAGTCGTCGTTTATGCAGGGGGTGGTAGCCGGATCTCTTCCGGAGATTCTTAGCACCCCTTACACCCCTTTTGTTTTATATATACTTTTTTTAATTCAACTTTCTTGAATATCAGTTCACTAGTTTCTGCCAGCTGAATAATAATGAATATTTTGTTGGAACGGCTATGGACTATGATTCAATGTTGTAAATTATGATGACTACTATTTTAACAACAGTCTTGTTCTGAGATTTATTTTAGACATAAATGCAGATACAATAAAATCTCATTTTATTCAAAATATTGTACATGCATTTACTACTTCTTCAAATATGCAGCTGTCTCCAACATCGTAAGAGAATAAAATAGACAATTTATTTAGTAAAGCTTGAACATCGATGTTTTCACATCAACGAGTAAGTTTAAGAACCGTAGTAAATGCCTATGAAATTTTATGCCTCGTGCGTCTATTCATAGGGTTATAAGGAATTTCTAATAACGTTTTTCCATTCATGTCAGCCCCAAAATATCGCAGTGACGTGAATAGAAAATATTTTGTGAAGGGATTTAATCTAGTAGTTTAAAAAAAAAATATAGCTGAAAATTTGTAACGCAGATAAGGGTTAACATAAACAGTGTATAGCTTGTGAAACAAACCGGGTGGTGGACAACATTTTTGAAATGATCATTCGCGCTTGTATAAATAGTTACCTCGATATAAGGTTAATTTTCAGTAGTCTATTTTTGCTGAGCTTCTAGTTTCGAGATTAGAATAAATATAATCAAGTAACTTCGAGGCTTTAGATCGGTGGAGACCGGGCTCATCTAATTAACACGCTTTTTTGTTTGTTTGTTTGTAACTGACTCCTTTAGACTTGATTTTGACTCACTTCAGACGGTCAGATTTCATTCAAACTTTGTAGACTTATCGAGGACCGATGACAATACAATAATTTGAAGCGTGTTTTTTTTGTTTTTTTAAACTATTTTTTTTTTAAATAAATTAATGTCTTAAAACGTAAGTATCAACGAATACCGATGAATCCGACGTGCGGCCAAAATGTTTGTTGGAGTGTGTTCGGAACTTCGGATAGAAAACCAATGTGGCTTTGAAGGCGCCGCCGTTGTCTTGTTATTTTGTTTGAGAACAGGCGAAATATTTATTTCATTATTTTGTTCAATTGAGACGTTGTTAGTTCGCATTTTTTGCCACGATAGTACTCGATCCAGTCTGTCTGGCTCAACGCATAAGCATTGCCATTCCACGTGGTAATGATGTAGCAAGCTGGGTACGCTGCTAACTGGTAGCTAGATTGGTACTGAGAAATTGGACTGAGAAATCTTTAGACCTTCATCGGTCTGTAGTAATCTATTCGCAATTGCTGTGTAGTAAGTTAAGTATATCTGTAGTTTGTATATTGTGTATGTATTATTTTGTTATAGTTACTGGTTGGTACTTGACCGTAAAAAAAAGTAATTTCGATGAATTTATGCTAGCAAATTTCGAAATTATGTAGTTTTAAGAAGCTAATCTGATGATGGAATTGTAAAAAAATACTTTTAGGATTTCCTACTCACGTAAGAGATAATATTGATTTGTTAAGCTGTAATTTAAATGCCATGATGTTCTGATAAGCTTGTCAAAAATACATACTTTTTAGAATTCCCAAAAGACGAATCTATCAAGTTTGAGATCATTAAGCCACTTTTTATTTCCATCGTATTTCTTAGTTATCTTGTGGAATATAGCTAATCTTATTATATCTTGACTTTTGTTTTGTAAATCCAACTCTTCGCAAAACCTCATATTTCTTCTGAACAAAGTTTTTTTTTTTTTTTTTTTTTTTTTTAATTCGAGCACCACAGACTCCAGGGTCCCCATGCCTTTTATAAACTAATAATATTTTTTTTTTAGCTAACTTTACATTTTTTAAACTAGAGTACAAGAGGAGCTGAACAAAATTTCTTTCCACCTTTTAAAATCAGAACTACGAGTAAAATAAAAGTCAGTGCGAGTCCTCATACATTTTCACCTGTTATAAAACGATAGTGTGAAGTTTCCTCACTTACGCGAGATCTCGCAATAGACTCCGGTTTTCGTTGTGAATAAATAATGAAAGGAACCAGGTGAGCTACTAGTTAACATACGACAAAGTTGGCTTGTCTTCGGAGAGCAACAGTGGAACCGTTTTAATTGAATTATGTTTGATATTCGACGCTATGAATAGTTCATTAGGACGGTACAAGTAACCTAAAGATAACTATGTTTATGTATAAGGGTCAGAGGTTATCGGACTTCTATTTAAATCGATATTTGAAAGCTTTTCCGTGTAGTCTTCCCTACTTAGCAGGTCTAGACGTCACATTACTTGAAATAAAGTTATGTTTTCTATTAACATATTCTTATCGGCTCATTTATGTTGAATTTTAATCTTGTTCCATTTTGATCAACATTAAAAGATAACGTTTTAATTTTATGGTTTCCGATGATGGTATTATTTAGATATTATAATAAAAAAACGAAATAATGCCGTGACCTATCAAATAATAATGGAATATATATTGCCTGAGCGACATATTAACGTGAACGTAGTATAGGCTTGGAATGCAGGCCGCCTCTAGCTTAGTGAAGCAACGGCTGCGTACATCACGCTTCGAGGGGAAGCACACACACGACACGTAAGAAATATTTGGCACATTTTCACTTCCTGACTTTTCGACAAAAACATCTACCCACTTAAAACTTCATATTTTGATGGAGCATGTGCATTTCAAGGAGATTACGCTTATTACGCGATGGTCAAGTCCACATTTTTATAGATTTTTAGGCTCCTATTTGTTCTTATAGCGGCAACAGAAATACATCATCTGTGAAAATTTCAACTATCTAACTATCACGGTTCATGAGATACAGCCTGGTGACAGACGGACGGACGAACGGAGAGACAGCGAAGTCTTAGTAATAGGGTGCCGTTTTTACGCTTTGGGTACGGAACCCTAAAAAGAGAAGAGTGTGGTATTAAAGGCGCTGCCGTTCATATTTCATTGTTTTGTTTGACTATAGCAACACAAAAGAGACGTCATATCATTCTATATTATATATATATAATATAGAATTAATAAATAGATGAAATTATAAAATAAAATGATGTATTCAGATGCTTAACATGCTCTGACGCATCAAAATCTCACTTGTAAATCAGTTTCTTAATAGAACCATAACGATCGCTTAACAACAGGTGAGTTGACGGTAGACGCAAATCAAATTAGACTAGATAATCAAATATCTTTTTAGCACCAAGAATTTATTAATACAATGAAAAGTATCTACTTACAGTAATTACAATAATTATAGTTTAATTAAAACCGGACAAGTGCGAGTCAGACTCGCCCACCGAGGGTTCCGTACAAACTAAATAAAAGCGGGGAAATCATATACATATATTTTTCTCCATAAACCGAAAAATATACATCGTAAAAATATTTTAAAACCTGTTTTGGCTTATGCTAATGAAGCTCTTTCATATGATATCCCACATGATACGGTTAATTCGCTTTAAAATTTGGCCCCTCATTCCTTGCATAAAGTCACTTTTCAAACATACAAAAAAAACATACAGTCGAATTGAGAACTTCCTCCTTTTTGGAAGTCGGTTAAAAATGAATCCAAATATGCCTTAACATTTTCTTTCAAAGTTCCAGTGATAATCTTTCAGTTTCAACTTCAGACCTTCGTTATTATATGTAATGGAAGGTATCCAAGACAACAAAGCTAACGACCCTAACCTATCTCAGTACTTCCAATCAGGGAGTTCCAGTTCCTACAACCAGTATTATCGTCAGAACAGCTCCAAGTCCAAGTAATATTACTTTGTCATCCGAATTCCGATCTATATATGCAAAGATACATTATTCAGCTCAATCGGGGACCAGCAAGTGAGTCAAATTTTACTTGAAAGATTTGATTACAGACTTCAAACACAGGGACAGGGTAAACTAAATAAAAACAGTTGAACTATCCGTAGGCTTTTTATGCCTATGAATATTTTAAATAACCTTCGATTACTCATCATCATCATCATCTCAGCCATAAGAAGTCCACTGCTGGACATAGGCCTCCCCCATGGATTTCCAAAAAGACCGATTGGAAGCGGCTTGCATCCAGCGTCTTCCCGCCACTTGTATGAGGTCATCTGTCCATCTCGTGGCTGGTCTTCCTACGCTGCGCTTGCCGGTACGTGGTCTCCACTCGAGAACCTTTCGGCCCCATCGGCCATCAGTTCTACGTGCTATGTGCCCTGCCCACTGCCACTTCAACTTACTAATCCGCTGTGCTATATCGGTGACTTTTGTACGTCTACGTATCTCTTCATTTCTGATTCGATTACTCAGTTTTACAAATATTTATTATTTATTTACTTATTAGTTTTAGTATAATACTATAAAATAATACTAATAATATAAATACTTAAATAAAATAGACAAATAAAAACAAACAGATAAACAGTTATTTTTGCTATTGTAAAATTATAATAATATCAAATAATAAAATACCAAATAGCGGAAGCAAGTACTAACAACGAATAGAGTCCATTTGATTTGATTCCATTTGATAGATTTATAGTCAAGGGTACAGACGGATGACGGCGACGTAAGTAACTTAAAAAGGTTAGAATGATGGGCTCACATTATTATAGACCACGAAGTGCACTTTTACGGCCGGTGCTTTGATATTACAATATATTTTGTCGGATACATGGAGAAAAAAAAAACAACATTTCCGTGCGTGCATTTCAGTTGTCCATGATTACATCAAAACTCTCGTCTTCCCGCGCTAGACATCGATTGCACAATTCAATTCAATTCAATTAAGTGATGTTGTATGAAACCGACAATCGAATGAATTTGCTTTTCATGATGTCCGACCTATCTAGCGAGTACTTATGTATGTATGTGATTGCAAAGGTGATCCATTTTCAATTTCTTTAGTTTCTTCTTTAATTTACTCCATTCACACTTTAGATTCTAGAACATAGCAGACATCATAATCAAAATTGTCCCATCTGTGATAACAAACATGGATTTTTAATCGTTGAAAGCCGCTAACTCACCTAACGTTAAGCGTTCAATTCGTACATTCGACGAGCTCTATCTTTGGCCACACCGTCGCATAACATAATAAAAAAATCTAGTGCGCTAGCAGAAGAAACCTATTTACTCGCAATTTAAAGACAAAATTTACATAAAAGAGAGTTATTTCCTTGTATAAAACATTCCACGTGATTCACCAACCCTAGGTTATCTTCACGGCGGCGGGAGGCATGCGACACGCCACTGCCTGCCCAATTAAACTAGCTTACCTCGCGCCTGCAGGAATGACTAGTTAGCTTCTGTCACACAACCTTTGCTAACTCGGGGAACGGAGGATTTTAAAAAGACAATTTAATTTTAGTCACATTGGAAGAAACAAAGAAGGAAACATCTGGAAGAAACTTGTCATATAAAGAAGGAAACTAACAAAGAAATATTAATCACATCGAATTAATAACAATAAATGTTTAAAGTAAACAATAAATAGGTACAGAGGTCAGAAGAGGCAACACGATTGTTCATTTAGTAATTTTAACAAAAAAGAAAAGAAGATATCAGTATTCACAACTTATCAGATTCGAAATCGGGTACACGTACGAAAGTTACTTAAATAATACAGCGAATTAGCAAGTTAAAGAGATTAAATACAATTGATAAAACGCTTATAACGATCGAGTCTATGACATTTAATTCAGCACTTTATATATTCATTCATTTAATGATGATGATGATGATGATGATGTCCTCCTTGACGTATCCGTCAACGGCGAACCCTGCTATATTCGGTTGTGCGCCCGTATGTGGCTGACAAAACCAAATTTTGTCTTGAAAATTCTAATTTAATAGCCTTGTTTACAGTACTTAGCGTGTGATTGATACTTCAAACTTATAATACCCCTCACTTTTTGGGTTAAAAATTAGTTAAGATTGTATAATTAAATTAAATAGAAAAAAATGAATAGGTACTTAAGACTTGTTTTTGTACTGTTTCTTGAGGCGATTATTTTCTACGATGATAAATACGGTTGCGCTCGTGATTCATCAAATTGATAACAAGCAGCTTTTGTTTCATTGCTGCGGTGATTACAGTCGACAGTTGCTATGTTGTTATTATCCAAGATCTTAAACTATATTAGCCGTAAAAGACGAGTTGTTAGATGATTTTATCGCATGCATACCATCACATTCCGAAATAAAAATATTATCTTAGGCAATGGTCTACTAACATTTTGTTACAAACATTGAAAATAGTCAATTAATAGCAAAAGCTGAGATAGAGTACATATATTTTAACTAACTTGAAATTTCGCAAAATGTTGTCACGCGCTGTTACATTCAAAAACTGCTTTCTACCTTTAAATATTATCTGATTTCGATAATCCTTTAACTGATAGGAATCATAAAATTAAATGGTTATTCCTCTAAGGCTAACTTCTGTACAATTTATGTTTTTAGTTTGAATGAAAACGGATAAATACTCGTTCATTCATTCATTATTTAAGAGCATGGCTCTTGTTGGTAAACTTTCATGCTCCTCGGTCTTCCGCCAGCATTTCCATCTCCCTGTGCGACATGGTATTGGCCTTCTTTTTATATACCTTTTCATACTTTCTATCCGGTCAGAAAAACTCGACAATCAAATCTAGGATCAAAAGATTGTAGGTATTCCCACCCACACATATTCTAAAAATATCATCCAATTTTACTAGTGAAATACCGTAGATTACAGTTCTCTCGCCGTTAACAGCGCATAAATTTTGATTTTTGTCACGTACAGCACCGAAACCTGGACTAACTTTAAAGGCAACCATTTTCGAATGTATTCATGTTGTATATATCTAGAATGGAGCCGGTTTCCATTCCGTTTACTTAAACCTGTAGTCTATGGGAGCGCAGCAATGCATTTTGATAAGAGAACAGAAGCTCATTATGAAAACTGTTATTTATAGCCAATTTGATACTTTGAATTTCATTTGAGCTTTCAGTTAGTAAATTAGTTTCCATGACGACTAACAAAGTACGTAGTTACAAAAGAGTATTAGACCATATTGCCCTATAACTTTTAGCCTACATTTTGTACCCTCTAACCCACTAATACTCCCTCCTAACCTATCTTTTCACCTTGACATGTCAAAACATAGCATTCCGTGCAAAAAATGTTTAGTAAAAAGGTTAATTAAATCTGAAACACTTTTTAAACTAAAAATCAATCAAGTTCGAGTGCTAGTGATAACGCTCTTCGCAGTAAAAGGAAAAGAAAGAGGGTAGACAGATTTGTCTGCTCTTAACCATATCATCCACCTGCATTTTTCAGTCGCTCGTGAACATGGTGCATGTAACTGTGCCGAAATATCGAGGGCTCAAAATTAACGCGAACCACGGTAAATATCCCGTTAATAATAATAGTGTTTTTACTAAATCTGAGTTTGACAGAACATTGGCATCCACCTTTAACTGTTAGTAATTCACAAACACTGGTCGGATGGTTAGTCTACAGTCGTTTGCTCCGAGGAAGTTTTGATATCCCATTTGCTAGGTACTTGCGTCGGTCTTGCTAGAATGGCTGCGATTGGAACAGTCGATTGGAAGGGAGTACTGCGGTTTGTTTAACTTTACATTAGTTAGATTCAGTTGATACTGTTTGGAGACCCAGGCTTGTAGACGGAGACAAACTTCACAATTATGGACACAGGTTTTTTTACCAATTTTTGTAAAAGTACTAAATATGTATTAAACCTTTCGTAAGAATTCATCTATAGATCTACATATAATACACCTGTAAAATCTTTTATCCATATCGCGACTTTTACCAAGACCTTAGGTAATAATCCGAACCGCGTTACTAATTCCAACTGCTCATCAGTAGAAGCGTCTGCACGAAGTTCCGAGAGCCGTGTAGTTGCTGCTGCCGCGGTGCTCGGATGTCATTTCATAGCAATACATACAAATCTGTCGTGCAAGTGTAGCCAACTGCATGCAATCGCTGCACGTTCTGTCGGCAGTTGCAGCTCCATTCTTTCAACCATGACCACAGCCTAGGCAAATTTTCATTGGTGTGAGTAAAACGATTATTCTCTACTTTGTGTGTGAGGGGTGTGTGTTTGTGTGTGTTATGTCTGGATTGTCTGGTCGCGTGCAAGGCTCAGATCCATTAATGTAGTCAGCCGCGCACCACCGTCAAACAAATTACGGATGCAAACACGTAGCAACACGCGACGCTCTGAAAGCCTTTTGCAAGCTTTTGGAATATATCAGCGGAGGCAAATGTTTTGGGCGCATTTTAACATGATAAATTTGAGGTGATGTATTAGAATAAGGATTACATTGAGTCTCTACAATTTATCTGCAGAATAACAAAATGTAGATTGTCATGTTTTGCCACAAGTTTGTCCTAATATACCTTGTGGCGGCTTTATCATGGCGGAAAAATTAAAACGACAAAGATCTGATTGATGGAAAAGAGAAAATGGCCTGACAGGTTCGCGAAGTTAGCATCTATGGTATTCTATTCTATTCGAGGTAAGGAGTCATGCCCGTCACTACGATCCTTGAGACTTCCCTCTTATTGGCACCACCGCACCTTCTCAGACTCCGATGTGGTGTGATGCTAAGTTCTCCACGGATTTTAGGATGGCGGTCTTCATGTTCTCGGGACATAAGATAAGTCCTCCTAGTGGTGGAAAAAACTTGGTCAAATTTTTAATGCGCCACTGCTTTTCGTCAACGTCCGCAGCTTACTAGTCAGAGATCGCTTTAGGCAGCCAACCGGTTGCTCAGTTTAGTATTATTAGTTGTAGGTTTTTCATAAAGAGTAATATACATGTAAATACAGACTTCGACGTTCAACTTCGTCAAATTTCCTAATAGGTTAGCAAACTGTGTTATTGCTTTCTCACACCGAATCCCCGGCGCGTGGCGTGAGCAAACTCTAAAACAATTTGGCTCTGTTGGTATACCTAATGTAATAACAATAACATTTATCAAATTACGCGGGGCCCGACGATACTTTGAAGAATCGACAGAGGAGTTGTCGTAACTAAGAATTGATATTAGCTCAAGCACTTCCATTTTGCTACAGAACTTTAAAATACTAAACAAAAACTCCAGCCAATAACCCTCATTACTACGCAGTTGCGTAAAAAGAACAGAATATGCAATTAGTTTGAAATTAGTTCACTTTGGAAAAGAATAGTTTTTTATGCAAGATAGATCGAAGATTGACCGCCAACTCGACTGATGTTAAGCGACGGTGTGGCCGAGGATGGAGTTCGTCGATCTAGAAGATATCTATTTACTCTAGCCTTATACAGTATGAATTTTAACATTCTCAAAAATAACGATGAAAGTCCACTGAACATAGGCTATGCATTTCCAAAAACTCTGGTTGGAAGAGGTCCAGCCCCAGCGTCTTCCCGTCTACCTTATCCTCCACTCGAACACTTTTTGGCCCCACTAGCTAGAAGTTTTATGAAACGGATTCAAGGCAAGTAAGATTCAAACAAATTTATTTCGGATTATAAATAGGTACCCATTTTCACTTGGTTAACTGTCTTTCCCCCTTTTTCTTATACTTAACTTGAAAGTTAAAACGTAAGTGAACTACAAAAGTGTGAACTTATTTTAAGCACACTCGTTCTTGAATTTGCCCCGTGTTAATGCCATTTTGTTTTTATTATTCTTGAGCTGATACTCACGAGAACTCCGTAACGCCACGACGACGTCGTAACGTCGGCACACGACGCCCATAAATCAAAACACATAAAAAATCCAACAAATACACCTCTCGCATGGTGTTAAAATGTTTCTTCATAAGCACCCACATCAAACGATTTGCGAAAAATGAGGCCAATTGGGTATTCGTAACTCTGAAATCACTACCGATGAAAGAGATAGAATGAAAGAAATAAAATTTGCCAGATAAAATAGAATAAAATAGAGCCCCAGTAACATACACACTGCAGTTTTATTTTAAATCGTGCCGATAAATGTTTTCTGTGTTTTTAACAATTTGTTAATAAATTAAGAGAGTTTATTTGTATCTATTTACGTAAACGAAATAGTTAAAAAAAATGTCAACATCCGGCGGGCGGGACTCGAACGTGAAATATAGCAACATTAGTAGTCCTTAGGTGTAATAATACTTCAAAAGAAATTGAACACTGAACATAAATGTTCATATTTAAATAATGTAATAAATGCAAGCAAAAACATTTTATTTTGAATTTCACATTCATATTTCAATCAAATTTTGACTAAAATATTATGATTTTTTTTTCTGAAGTTTACAAAAAAAACATATTATGACTTTCTCTGGGGTTCGCAAAAAAATTAAAAACCGGTGTCACTTACTTTTATCACTATCTCATTTCCACTCGCGTGACGCGTCTTTCAATCAGAGTTTTCATTCCCACACTCGAAAAAATGCCTGTGATTGGAACCCTAAAGCTTTCTATCGCATGTATATTGAAGCCTATTGCGAAAATTGGCACGGTACTCTGCTGAAATCTTCGCAAACATTTTCATTTCACAACCAACATAACATAAAATGGTTAACCGTTTTCCGTATATGAAACAGCGAAGCATTACATTTACGACAAAGTCAGATCTCAAAACGATTTTTGGCACGAGAGTCGAGTCATGCTCGTTCTCGTATAATTTTATGTGTGTGTGTTTGTACGTCTTACCGTCAAGTGGCGGCTCTTGCCTTGTTGGAAACGGTTGAAACTTAGTATGGGATCAGGTGTGCATATTTAGTAAGACCTGTTCAAATTACATATTTTTTTAAATAGTAATACAAAATAATACAATATACAAATTAAGAGTAACCTACCACTGCGGTGTGGGGCCATTCAGAAATAGTACATGGGTGACTTGCACCGCGGTTCGAACCACACGCGGTGCGAAATGCCTAAAGGCGAGTGGTTCGATCCGCGGATATTTATATCCAGAATTAGACAGTATCTTGGAAATAAAGATGCCTAACATATATATATATATATACACATATGTATGCGAATTTTTAACTACCTTATAACGAACAAATTATATAAATATGAATAATAATTTATCATAATATTATTATGATAAATGATTAAATAATGATATATAATAATAATCTACTTTTCGTTACAAGCAGAACATCAAAACCGTGATTTGATTTAACGCCATAATTGACGGATATTGAACAATGATAAAGCTGAGGAGTTTTTGCAAAAGAGCAACAAAGCAACAAAGAGTAATAAATACATTTCTTTATACTTCTAAATTTATCTATGAATAGAACATGTAATTTAGAACAACTGGAGGCTCCTAGACAATTATACTCACGTGTCGGGGTGCTATTACGTCAACCAGTAGGGGGAAACGGGAGGGTTACATGCCTCTACTAATTTCGCCGTAAAGCCTGAGTCCCTATTCTAGTACGATCGAGATTATCTCGCCCACAATCTCTCTCGAGACCAATTTTATGAGAGTAAAATTCACCGTGATGTCGACCACACCAGAATAGGGCTGTTGTACAGACAAGTTGCTCGCCTGTTGCCAGTGTTGCCTCAATCTCCAAGGATTACTCCTTTATGCAAATAATAAAGAAATTAAATTTTAAACTTGTAACGGATACGGATGTAATTAGAGAAAGGGAGGGGCGATGATGGCTGTGCTATTTTCGGAGCGTGCATTTTGGGGACGTTGTAAAACTCGACATAAAACAGTCATAAAGCATTTTAGACGCCTTTGGACCCTCTTGGTTAATTTATGTTGTGTTGAAACCTTGTTTGATGGGTGTAGTTTACTAACCCTTTAAAGTTGAGTTGTTAAAATATGGCAACTGTTGCAATGGCGGTTTCATTTCACTTTCCGTTTAGCTTAGAAACAATTACTTATGACGTGAGGTCACTATAAGGGTATATGCAAATAAAACTCGCCTGATTGTAAACGTATTTCCACATTTTCAAAGAAATAAATTGCCACAATATACTCACGTGATATCTCACCAATAATATATACACTCGTTTCATACAATAGTTTTTTTATTGATTGTTTATTTTGTTTGTTGTTTTTGACTGTTTATACATAATTGAAATCGATTCCGTAAAAAAAAAATACTATTTTATCCAACAATTTATATGTACTATTTTAGTATTTTATTATCTCATGTCATTGTTAACCTCCTTCTTTTTGGAAGTCGGTTCAAATACCACGAAGTGTGTGTAACGCACGTAATAATAGAACCAGATGTTTTCATTCTTAATATAACTACCTTGCAATTTAACACTTTTAATATTTATACCAACAATTTAATTATATTCTTATTTTAAGTGTATGTTTCATTTGGGCACTACTCCTTACTGGTACTATTAGTTCTGGCTTACTATGATTTTTAGGGTTCCGTACCTCAAAAGGAAAAAACGAAACCCTTATAGGATCACTTTGTTGTCCGTCTTTCCGTTTGTCTGTCTGTTCGTCCGTCCGGTTGTCAAGACATAAACTAGATTACCTTAAGTTTTTCTCAAACTCCCGCCTTCCAAAAAATAGTCCTATACAAATTCATCCCTTAACACTAAAGTATTGACCGGATTTTAATTCAACGAAATTTCCCCGAAGTTGCACCGACACAGCCATCTTGATATGTCCACCCGGTGTCATTCAATGTACGCTGTACTGTACACCGCCGCCCGACCATTTCCAATAAACAATTCAGTACTATGAATAGACTGGATGCTGAAAATACTCGTCGTTGCATATTGTGCATAATGCCCTATTGTAAAAGCAGTATACACACTAATAATGTGACTAAATATTTTCTATTTTTGAACTGTCTACAAATTTGAAAAAACACTTCAAAAATATGGAATATATATTTTATTTTGTTTTATTTTACATGGAAAACTAACAGCTACTAAATGAAAATAATAAAATTAATGGGAACACATTAGCCATACACAGTTTTCGCTTATACAATTCAATACAAGGTACAATTCCAAAATTCAAGTGACCATTTCAACAAATTGTATAAATATACAGATACAAATTACATTATATATTTTTTTCTTATTCTTTTTAGCTAGCTTTAATGTAGAGCAATCATAAAAAAAAAATTTTTGCCATACAATACTTCTTGTCATTCTATGGAACCTGTAACAGGTCCGGTTAAGTAATTTCATCTTTGATAAGGTGTGCTTCATTTGTATCAGGCACAGGTCCGATCGTGTATGGAGTACTGCTGCCACCTTTTTGATGTTTCATCCAAGTATCAGCTGGAAGCTGTAGAGTGAGTGGACCGGCGAGCTATGAGGTTAATCGGTGACGATAAAGTAGTTGCCAACAAGCTACTTCGTCTCGAGCACCGCCGCAAAGCATGTTTATATTCTACGGGATTCATTTCGGGGAATGTGCGCAAGAGTTTCATAACTTAATTTCACTACAGGACTAGCAGAAAGTCGGCGAATTACCACTCATTTCTCGTTGAAATGCCAAAAAAAAATTATAAGATAATATACGCCACTATCTTCCTAAATAATGTATTTTTCTTTGCAACAGAGCGCAATACTTAGAAAACTCTATGTGAGCGCTTACTTGCCACGAGTGCAGTATCTGACCAGTGGTAAAGTTAGCGCCTCGCCCCCGAGTGTAGCTGTCAATTAGCTACTGGCAACTCGGTCCGGCGGCAAGCTTTGACAACCATAACGTTAGGGTTGACAACTAATACTACTTCAAATCATAATAATAAGTTTAAGGAAACCTATTATACACTGAAAATATTGCGCATTTATAATGTTTAGTTCACTTGATCGGCCGCTAAATATCCATACCCTCATTCTAAGAACTTTGATAAGTTATCGAGGATAGGATATGGATATATCCCTATCTATTTAGCGACCGTGAGTTTAATGTGTTAATGCAGATTATCATAACACACATATATGTGTGTAAATATAAAATTAAACAACTCTGAATGAATCCATCGCGTACCTATATTTTACATAATCATATAATGTATCCGAAATATCAGTAAAATGTTTCTTAATTTCAATGAAATACACGAAATATTGTCCACAAAATTGACAATTTTTACTTAAGCAAATGATAAGTAGCAAAAAGTGATTTAAGTCATAAATCACAAACTTCAATAACTTAGTCATAATTTTATTTATATTAACAATCTGGCTAGCTCAGGTGTACCAAAGTTGTTTTAAAATACCTATTTCAACATCAATTTTGACGTTGGAAGACTATACAAGACTATAGAAGCAAAACAAATTATCTTTTCAACCTGCATGATAGAGAGTAGAGTACCCATTTGTCACGAAAATTAAAAAAAAAAACAAAGCTTGTCATTTTGTCTCTTATCGCGTGTTCATTTTTTGACGCATAGTCGCAAGAACCTTGGATAGTTGTGACAATTGAGCTTGTGTTGAAAGCAAACGTCAAATATTAATATTTTTTTAAATTTTTCTAAAATAATCATAAAATAACTCTAAATTATAGAAATAAAACACTGATTCTAAATATATGTACGCGTGAGAAGCCGGCTCTATATACCACTCCACCGAGCTGTCAATTAGTCGCAACTCGCGAGCGCGGGCCGTGACAACCCTAACAAACTATTCAGGGCTTGAGAATTATTGGGTAAGAATTTCTCGTATAAGGAACGGAAAATACTTATTTTAATTCTGGGTACGTGTTGACCGTAAAATTAGATAATATAATTTTGTACATTTATTTAGGTGTGGGAGGATTTCCATCTAACAAAATCGTTTTTGTAACACGCTCACAAAACGAACATTCATCATCATCATCATCTCTACCATAAGAAGTTCACTGCTAGACATATGCCTCCCCCATCGATAAACCAAAAAAAAAAAAAAACATTGATGTGATTAAAAATTTTGCCTGCTTATTCTTGTGACGGTTGTTAGAATGGGTCGGCACGTTATTTAGTCAGTTAATTTGTTTAGGTTAAATATGTGTGAAACAGAATAACTGTCTTCAGTATGCACAATAAATTTAGGATGGAAAGCTATGGTCATACTACTAAGTCCTTAGGCTGCTTTGCATCTCTCTGTGCTTTTTTAGCAATCGTATTGGTTATCTATTTATGCTTAAATTTTATAAGAAGAATTTAGCAAAAAAAATCTATTTCTATTTATAAAGAAAAGAATAAAGATAAAAAAACGACTAAATTGCTGGGTTATGGTAACTAAGTACAACCTTGTCATAGCATTTCAATGTCGCCTATTTTTAATAGTACTTTGAACTTTGACAGCTTAGTTTCGCGCGTGTCAATGTCAATGCTCTCTGATCGTCACCCTGAGATATTGGATATTAAATCTCTATTAGTATGATTGCTAATTTCGCTGAAACCTATTGAAACGGACGAATACTATTTGAGAGGATTATTAATTTATCACTCACTAAGAAGCATATACTTATATTAATATAAAAATAAAATATCCTTATTTAAAGTTTCGCTAAATGTTATGCTTCATATGATTGAATGTACGTTTTTTGAGAGAAAGGATGTGCAGAGCTGTAGTACCTTTTTTTAAATAAGATTTTTTCAGAACAATACTTTTGAAACCACTCACAGACTACTTTTTTTTTGTTTAGGACCCCGCGATTAGCGATTTGCCAGTGTCAAGTATTGAAATATTTATTATTATAAATTATGAAAGTTTCTTGAATAATACAAGTTACATAGTGTTCTAGTCACAGTCTAAGTCACCTAAACAGTCATTTTCAAATTTAAGTCTTGCCTCAGTAAGGTGATGGCAACTTTACTAGAAGCTTCTATGGAGTTTTGCCGACAACGTAAAATCACACGTTTCACTGTTTTATTTCACTTGCCCACACTCACGTACTTGATCGAACACTTTATGAATAAAACACCACCATTTTTATAGCATTAATGTTCAAAATAACACAAGTTTAGGAAAATAAAACAAAGCAACAACATGCTAATAAGACATTCCCGCCAAAACCCCACAGACTACTTATAAACGTAGAAGAATGACATAAGTATACAGGCATAGTAATAAACTGGTGTCAAGCGATGAAACAAAAAATCATAAAATATAACTCTTTATTAATAGGCAAATAACATAAATTAAACAACTCAATTGGGTTTTTTTTGTTGTTTTAAAAAACGAAACTATTCAAGATAAGGTTTTTTATCTTCAAAAACCTGTATTTCAGTCCAATTCTGGATGAGATTTTTGTGGAACGCAGGTCGGCCACACTCCCAAAGTCCCACATAACTTACTCGTATTTGGGAGAATTTTGTTTGCAAAAAATCTGACAATAATTTAGCTTCAGATAGCTCCTCTGGTACGTAAGTAGATACAGCTCAATGTTAATTCTTAAGTAATTTATAAGATGCATTTGATACGCATCTAGTCGTAGTTGGTGCACAGTTCAAGCATTCCTCCCACGCCGTATTGTGTCTGTCATTTACCTTTGTTGGGACTCGCGTGGGGTTCAACAATCCTGCGGAGATGTCGCGCTAAGTTTTAGATACGTGATTTATTGATACTTCGGGTTGTAACGAGGAAATAACTTGTTTCTGTAAAACTTGTTATTACAAGATAATTTGTTATAACTAGCTATTTAAAGCCGTTTGAATCGCGGTTTTTAGGGTTCCGTACCCAAAGGGTAAAACGGGATCCTATTACTAAGACTCCGCTGTCTGTCTGTCTGTCCGTCTGTCTGTCACTAGGCTGAATTCTGATAGTTAGACAGTTGAAATTTTCATAGATGATGTACCTATTTCTGTTGCCGCTATAACAACAAATACTAAATAAAATATTAATTAAAAAAATATATATTTAAAAACAAGCTTTTATTTAAATGCTCTAAAAGGAAGAAAATAAATTTTGAATGCAATCAAATTTATTAAATTATAAAATTTATATTGATATAAATAAAAGCTTAAGCTTAGCTTAGCAATTTCGTTACGCTTGATACGCTGTTAGTGTCATTTTTGTGAGAAAGAATGTGTAAAATTGCTGTCAAAGATTATAAATGCGCATTCTTTAGAATAACTCCAGTAAAAATCACTTGTTTATTACGAAAAAGTTCGTTGAATTGAATGTTACGAAAAAACGCATTTTTTTATTTATTTTGAGTTGTATTATTACTATAAATGAAACATATAGCCTATGACACTATGGAGTAAAGACAAATCTAACGACACCTCACGTCAAAATTAGTCAAGCCGTTTAGGCTATAGGAGCTTAGATATGTACATACATACCCACATACATAAATGTGTTAGATTTGCAAGTTTTCCCTAAGTTTACTGGATAACCATGTTATGCTTTATACACAAATTTATATGATTAGAATATCCAATTATCATAGTTCAAAAGATCATAACAAATCCCTAACCTAACACATGCATACAAACATTTACATGCACTCGAAAAACACAACCCTTCTTCTTACTCAGACGGGTAAAAAACATAGCACCATATTGGGAATTTTTTGTGCTTGACTACCACTGTAAAACGATGTTGATAATTTCATACCATTATTAAAAATTTAAATGTGTTGTTTCAGGTAATGTAAAATCCCGCCTTGAAGATTGTGTCTTTGACAAACAGCCCAAAGAGGACGTTTTTTTATAGAATACGTTATATTATAAGTAAGTATATATAACAAATCGAAAATCCGTACTCAGCGATATCGATCCACATTCTTGTTGCGGAATGCACAAGAATGGAATTCTTTGCCGCCATCTCTGTTTCCTGAGACCTACAATCTTGGAATTTTCAAGGCTAGAGTGAATAGATATCTTCTAGATCGATGAGCTCCATCCTCGGCTACACCGTCGCTTAACATCAGGCGAGTTGGTGGTCAATCGTAGATCTATCTTATAGAAAAAAAAAAACAAGTAAGATTATAATGTACATAGTTCTAATTTACTAATTTATTGTTTATTATAAATCTGTATATTACTAAGTAACAGATTTTCAGTCACGGGTTTTCATTAAATTGTTGCAATAATCATATATAATATATTAGTTAGGGTGTTTTTAATCTCCGATATTTACCTACCTACCATTTAAAATATAAAATAACTATATTTTACAAGGACTTTAATCATACTTCAATACATCTAATACAAAGTTATGAAAAGCTCCAGAGTGCCTTAAAGCTTTAATTTTTCATCCCACTCTAGTTCTCACATTTTCACGAGATCTTCTGAGAAAGTAATCTCAACAAACAGTCCATTTTATATTTCACAGTTAAGCCTCTTATTCACTGGGAAAAAAGGCTAGTGATTCCTGTTGCGTTGCTAGATACGTCGAAATGTCGTCGGGTTATGTCGAATGACACTAAATATCACACTTCATTCTTCACGTGTTCATTTACATTTAGTAAATCGTTTATAAAGTCACTCGAAGAGGTGTAGACGAGGAAGTCGCTTGCCTAATATTAAGCGTCACGCTTGCCCATAAAAAATCAAATCCACACATAATTTTGAATATCAACAATTTTACTATGGAAATTAACGTGGTTTTCACACATTTTTAAATAAAAACTACGGGTCACTCACGTCTGTTTTGAGCCGAAATATCCGACTATAGTTTCAACCGCATTCGGCGGTCTTTTTCAAAGGAGCAGCACACACGTCACTCTCGGTCGATGACGCGCTTAGCACAAACAACACACAGCTTAGCTTAGCTTAGTTTAGCGCTTAGCTTAAACAGACGTGAGTGACCCGTAGTTTTTATTTAAAAATGAATATCAACAGTTTAAAATCCCCAAGTTATAATAGATCCGTAAGGGTCGCAGGGACGGGGAAGGCTTGTGGCCTCCCACCCTACTCCCTACCAGTTTAACCCCCATATAGCAAAACGCTGCGCCATTTTTGCTATGCCCTATTTTTTTCTGGAAATATTGCATTTCAAACCTAAACGTAGTAGTGCTTGACTTTCCCAGATTTACTCTAACAAAGAATTATATCTCTATAACTACGCTTATACAACTATGCATTATTATAGGGACAATCGCTTACATATTATAAGGACACCGCATACACATTATAGGGATAATCGCTTACATATTATAAGGACACCGGTATATATATTATAGGGACAATCGCGTACATATTACAGGGATACCGCATACACAATATAAGCACAATCGCTTGATAATCACAATATTACCAGACTAGTTTTAAGGTGCCCAACGTCGCTCGACTTTGCGATCGCAACGCGTCGCGTGTTTTACCTAGTGAATAAGAACTTTAGGTCTCAGACTCGACAAAACTTGCAACTGTTAAGCTAGAACTGCACAAACACTTGACAAATATTCCTCATGCCGATCAACTACGACCGCAAACGTCCTCCGAACTGAGACTACACCGCTGAATAAAGAAGTCCAATGCAATCCACTCACGTAAAAACTACTTACAAACGGACAGACGGTACATCACGTACATTCTGGTGCAGTCTTTGGCCGCAACTTCAATTTAGTTAAAAGTGGAGAGCGAGCGCGGTTGAGCTAGAACTCGCGGAATTCAGACTTTTTCGGTGTAACTTTTCTTTCTGCCGCTAGTAGTTGAGGGAATGCGAATTGGTAAGCTTTTATATTGAAAAAAAAAATGCAAAAGTTTGTATATCACGTCAATTACGGAACAATGTTTTTGCCTGCAAAACATAATGTTGATAATAATAGTGTAGAGATAAGGTCAAATTATAAATTAATAGTTTTCAATTCCACACGTGCTATAAGTCCTTGCTTATTGCCAAATTTTGTAATTTTTTGAACTCTAGGTCAATCGGAGTAGGTACATTTTATGCATTTTATATTGACTGCGCCGGAGCGCATAATAAAATCCCTATTATAATACAATTAACCTATAAATATATACTTAACTTGTCTATTTAATATAAACATTTAAACAAGAATTTGTATTAAACAAAGTTCGCATAAGCCAAAGAGAAAAGCCTAACTCTAATAAAAGATCCAAATAACTTTAGCAAAAGTCCACAAATTTACCTTTGATTATTAAATTCTACTAAGAATACGTTTATTACTAATACTTACATTTAAATTAATAAAACAATTTATTGTTTTTAAATGCAATGTAAATATCGAACCGGAAATGTCGTATCATGATAAATTACTTTTTCCGGCGTTATCAGTTTGACATGAAACATGTATTCGTTTTTTAAACAGTTTTTAACAGTAGAACAATCGACATGTGTTTCGTCAGCTGTAACCGCCCTATATTAGCATACAGTTACAACTAGGGCACGACTTCACAATCATTAACTGACGGTTAAGAATCACCGCGCCTGATTGATCAGATCTGACGATACGATCTGCATATGTATATGTATATGCTGTAGATCGCATCAAGTACCAAATATAGCACGCTAACCACGCGTTCTCAATATTTGATTGTAGAAATCGTCTGATTTTACTACTTATTTGTATTTGAAATTTGAAAGTAAATATGAAAGGAATTTCGCCTGTCGTCAACCAAGTGAGAAATAAAATTTCTCACTTCTTTTATTATTTCTTTTTAATTGACATATACCCAGATTTTTTTCTTGTCGTGAGTAAATTTGTTTCTATATGATAAAAAAAATAGGATTATTTTTTCTTTTCTTCGTCTCAAGCTGAACATTTTTATTACAAACGAACATTTTTACTGTGTTAATTAGAACTCAATTATTATTATTTTTACTCATCTTAGTGTTTAATATTTTTCTACAAGACGAATCGCCCTTACGTGTTTACAGACTGGTCAGCTATTATTATCTTAAAATTAATAAACAATGAACAGACTAGACAACAATGACAGCTCGTAATCCCAAAAATTTTAGCTTTAATTTGTCGCCGTTCCTTTCATTGTTTATTCATTTTAAGACGAGAAGGGTTGAACACATAACTTGCGAATTCAACGGTCCGTTCTGAAAACGCATTCTAGGATTGTATCGCTGAAAATATAGATACAGTTTTAAATTAGATAAACATGGTTCAAGACTTAATTAGTCTAATCTGAGGATCGGATATTGTAAGTGAATGCTTAAAACCAGAGAGTTGGTTTCCATCCAATCGCTCAGTTAAACGGCTAACGACAGGTTAAATGTTGTAGAGCGCGGGCCTAAAAAGCCTTTTTAAAACTGTGACATGACAATGATGCGTTAACATCGTGACAATAGCCCGTTAAAGTTGGAATGGGAAGAGGCGACCATTTGAGTACGCATTCACGATTACAATGGTTTTGTAGGGTATTAATAAATGGATCTTGCGTAAGGGAGATATGGAGCGTGCTAGTTTTCTTTTGGACTTCGCTCCTCTTCCGACGGTGCGAGATTTAAATTCTGAGTACCGTTATAAATTTACAATAGGTTAATTCTAAACAAGCTATTGTTACAAAGTAATAAAAATGTCTACAAAAAATAAATAAAATAAAGTATGATAATAATTTACTTCATTGGTTGGCCTTGTGGCTTAGTTCGTAGTATGTCTGCCTGCTGAGCTGTAGGTCGTGGGTTCGATCCCCACCCAGGGCAAACATTTGTGCGATGTTTGTTCTTTGTCTGGGTGTTTCTGTGTATCTCTACTTTATTTAATTAAAATACATATGCGTTTGATATCAGTTAGCTTTATTCAGTAGGATTAAAGTGATATTAATTTATATATAGTTTTCATACAAATTTTAGGAGAAATCTAGGTTTTAATAGCGCGCGGCAAAAAAATAAAAAAAATCGCGCGGGGCTTGCCGTACGGGGGGCACGTGACCTTTCACCTCTGACCGCGGAGGGGATATGTGTATATTTACAAAAAAATATAGTATATTATGTATTCTATGAGCCATCTAGTTCCATAGTACAAGCTTTGCTTAGTTTGGGCTAGATGGTGTTGTGTGAAATGTCCACAAATATATTTATCATTTATTTATTGTCAGTTATTTAACTTATAAGATATACCTAGTCTTGCCATAATATTGTGACGAAGAAAAAAATTATTTTTGTATTGCAAATAATATTTATTACTTTTACAGTGTGTTAGTTTAATACATAAATATAAAACAATTTAAAATATAAAAGCTTATTCGAAGTGGTCTCCATTGGCTGCAATACAGTCCTTTAAACGTTGAGGCCAGTTATCAATAGAAGCAAGCACTCTTTCCATGGGAAAATTCTTCACTGCCAATCGTATGGATTGTTTTAGGGACTCCAAATTATCATGGCGTTTAGAGCAAGCCATACTCTCTAAAACTAACCATAAATCATAATCCAGCGGATTAAGATCAGGACTAGACGACGGCCAGTCTTCAGCTCTGATGAAGTCCGAAACGTTCACTTCCAACCAAGACTGCGTGGACCGAGCTTTATGACCTGGCGCCGAGTCTTGTTGGAAGGACCATACTTGGTTATTGAACATGGTGTTGTTAAGGGGCTTAACTACCTTCTCAAGAATGGTATTTTGATACACTTGTGCCGATGTTTTGATACCTTTTTCACAAAAATATGGCTCAGTCACTCCTTCATAGCTAACACCCCACCAAACCATCACTGAAGTCGGATAATGCCCACGTTGCACTCTGTCGACTAATTGGGAAGCTTCCTTAGAGCTTTGAGCATAAATACGGTCATTTTGTTTGTTAAAATGTTGCTCAGTTGTAAAGATTTTCTCATCCGTAAACAAAATTTTTCTGTGACCTCCCTTTGCGTACCGCTTCAGTAGTTGTTTCGATTTTACCACCCTATTCTTTTTTAAATTATCAGTAAAAAAATGACCAGTGCGTCTCTTATAGGCTGCAAGTCCTAAGTCATCTTTTAAAATACGCGACATGGTTCTGGGTGCTATCTTCATCTCCCGAGATAAAATCTTTTGCTTTCGGACAGGATTTCTTCGAATTCTTTCCCTTACTGCTTTGACCACCTTTTTCGTACGAACACTACGTGGATGGCCAGATCTTTTTCTGTCACAAACAGAGGAGGTCTCATTGTACCTATTAATAGCCCGGTACACAAACATTTGACTAATACCAAGCGTATGGATAGTTTTAAAAATTGCATTTGGCTCCATACCAACTTTGTGTAATGCAATCACAGCGATTCGGTTCTCTTTATCACCCCACTCCATTTTAATATCGCAAAATATTGTACAATGTATTGGCGCCAAAATTAGAAAACTCAATGAACAATCGTATAAAAATGACAGATTCCAAATTCAAACTTAATATCTTTCTTATTTTTAACTGTAACAGTATTTATGGCCAGACTAAGTATATTTCCAGTGAAAGTCAAGTCAAAAATATGTTAATGTGAAATAAGTACACTGCTATTATTTATTTACTTTCATAATTAAATTTTAAATGTTGGGTAAAAAAAACATCGAATTTTAGTAACCCTAAAAAGTTATGAATTACTATCGTTTAATATCAAATCTTGAATGGCGAAGGTTGAACAGCCCTTCAAAAAACAATGATCGAACGTATCAAAACCTGAAAGAATATCACGTCTGACATTGCTTTTTATGTGATTTAAAATTGTGTACCATGTGCTTTGAAGATAAGGTTGAATTTGCCTTACGTAAATTTATTTTCTGAAGGTGCGTAAAATGCTTAGTCACATAGGAACTTGTTGCCTTAACGAAATTTTTATTAATGATCTCTGGTTTCCATGCGGTTCCAGTCCGTCGGGGTTGCGTGTAATATTGTTGCGGTCTATTACGTGATATTTGTTAGGTTTTAACCGCCTTAACCGGCCATTTGGCCGTTTGGTGAAGCATGACCCATTAGGTAGTTGTACGAATTTATAAAGAGAAATGGGTGGACTTAGCTTGTGAAGCTAATTTTACTATTGTTGATGGTTTTGTTTCTTTTCTAATTTAGTTTTGTAAATATGGAAATGTGGGGCATTCGAAAACGGCTGAACAGATTTTGATGAAACTAAATTCAGAACACTCTTGATAAAATCAGTTCATCCGTTTGAGAGATGCGATGCCACAGACAGACACACAGATACAAATATATACTTGATTACTTATCTTACTTAAGATATATTCACAGATATACTTGTCAAATTTATAACACTCTCTTTTTGGGACGGGAATTAAAAAATATACAAAACACACTTATCTAACATTTGAAATTGAATACTAAACAAAAATAAACACGTTGAAAAAGGTTAAAAATAATATATTCGTTCTATGGACCAAATACTGACAACTTCCTGACAACGTCAACATTGTGAATCTGGCTCGCAGTGATATTAGATTTAGAGCAAAGTAAGAGTCAGTATTCCAGCGACTTCTCATCTCCATCAAACATTGAAAAGTTAATGACCAGATTGTTGGAGTCATTATTCCGCTCATAAACTTTGTGGCTGTGATCTAAGTCAAGGTACTTAATGTTGCTATTATTCATATGAAGAAAATCCGAAAAGTTAATCATATGCAGACCGTCTTCCCACAACATAACCGTATTATATAATATTTCGACTAAGCCTTCTAATAGAAAAGATATCTAATGCAACCATTAGCTAACAACGAAAATCGATTATCGGATTCTCACAAATCGCGCCGCAGCTCTAATAAATAGTCATTAAATATTTTGTCACGCATTATGTGAAGAATTTTGAGCTTTTTATGTATATGAAATTAAATCTATTTTTACGATTGTCGCCTACGCGCGGCTCTGACACAGCGCATTTATAAACAGTGGATTAACTTCACGCACGAAGCTTCGATTTGAGCGTTTGAGGCCCACCTAGAATATTGGGTGGCGTTTTTGTTCGTAATAGTTAGATCTATCTATATCTATTATACGTTAAAAAAGGAAATCGATACTAATTTTAAAACTTTGTTTTTGTACTTTAAATAAATAAATATTGGTGCACATTTCACACAAAACCATCTATCTAGTCCAAACTAAGCAGAGCTTATAGTGTGGAAACTGGATGGCTGTTAGAATATATCGATTTAAACACGGGTCTAGCACGGATCTTTGAAAGGCATCAGTGGGGCCGGAACCAACACTGAGAGGCCTTTTTACAAATGTATAGTAAAAAATACAGATTGGGTATATGGATGGACTACTGTACAATATGGAGTTTAACAGATCTTGGCTATTGTGATGGAATGTTAGTGACTTAAAAACTAGGCTATAGACTGATGCTCTCACACAGCAGGTAAGATGAAGTACCTCTGTGTAAGAGCACCAGGATGAGAAAACGGCACCTGCCAATTCTGTTAGAATATATTATTATCATGAATCTATGTGAATATGCATCTCAAGGGCAAGCGTGCTTCATATTGGACAATATCGTCCCTTTGTATCAGGTGTATTGTGATCAAACGTTGTCCCATCTAATAATAAAAAGTCCACTTTTTTATTATTGTTTTTCTTATCAGCCCTGTTTCTACAAACTGTCCCACTGCTGGGAACGGGCCATCTTCTCATTGTGAGAAGGGTTAGGTCATAGTCTGCCACGCTGGCCAAGTGCGGGTTGGCAGACTTCACACATCTTCAAGATCATTGAGAACTCTCAGACATGTAGGTTTCCTCACGATGTTTTCCTTCCCGTTTGAAGTTGGCGGAAATCAACAATACCCACATAACTTCGAAAAGACAAAGGTGCGTGCCGTGGGATTCGAACCCAGAACCTGCGGATCGCAAGTCAGACGGTCTCACCACTATAGGCTGCCGGAAACTCCAAAGTCCACTTTATTACAATAGTTTGCAAAACTTTTTGTTACCACAACGCCCAGTTAATTTGTAGGTCTCACTAAATCATCTCCTTAAATTACAGAATAAATTCTGTACATCATTAAAAGTAACGTACTGGTACATAAACTATGACATTACATCGCATCGGATTATAATTTAATGCAGAGTCAGGCCATTAAAAAGCATTCAGTGCCCTCAGTGTCGGAGTACATTGAATATACCACTGGGCAGCCGCAAATAAAATAAAGCGTAAGTCCACGTTAATGTGCATTATCTTACTTCATATCAAATATCGGAAGGGATATATATTATCTTTGGAGCTATTCATTTTTGCTCAGAACTGCTGAATCTTAGAATCAAGTTCGTGGAAAGTTTGGTTACAAAGTGTTGCGATCAGAAGATATAGTGAGAATTGTGTAATGTTTTTAACCCCCGATCCATAAAGAGGGGTTACAAGTTTGACGTGTACCTATCTGCGTATTTGTGTGTTTCGCATCGTAGATCTCATACAGAAAAACCGATATGATCTAGATTGTTTTTTAATTGTTTTTTTTTTAGTTCTTAGCTATGTCTTATCAAAATTGGTTCAGCCATTTATTATGCCAATAGTTTTTAAGTTCTTTAAACTTACTCAATATTATTCACAAAAACTGAAAATGTGGGAAATCTGCCCACGCCATTTGGCGATACTCACGCTGCGTTATAAATTATAACGATTTTTTTACCTTTTTCTTTCTTTAGGTACATGGCACGGTTACTCGAAAATAAAAATTTTGTACGTTTTTAATTTTATTATTCATTATCTGTATCACTAAAAAAGCTAACAAGATAACTAAATTAAAAACCATGCTGAGGCTGACCCTCGCTTGGAATTGTTTTAAAATTTAATATTTGTCGGTAAAATTCAGGAGATAACACTTAACACCTACAGTGTTATCTCGGGACAATCTACACCGCCCCTGGCACACTAATTACTAAGTAATTAAGAGAAAATTTTAATGAAAGTAGCGAAAAATTTTACGCAATATTTAGCTCAGTATTTACTAATAAGGTGCGAAAATACTTACTGACACTCTAGGTAAGAAAACAATATAAATAGGTAAATGTACTGTTAGAGACCGGGTAAGCGAAGCGAGTGAATTTTTTGTGCATTAAATCAGCAAAAAAAAAATATTTTTCGTCTGTGTGTTCATTATATCAGCAAGTAGTAAAATATTTTTCGTCTATGTGGTTGGGTGTCTGTTGTCCTCGTTGTAAGTTAATAATAATTATGTATTGAACTGGTGATCGAGGTCTACTTGCTCTTAGAGCGATCGTCAGGCTAATAATATAATTAAGCAAAAATAACTCTGTCTCTGCCTAATTGTAAATTTTTCCCGAAATGGCTTAATAGATCATGAAATTCGTAAAAAGTTTCCTGAGAACTTAGAACTCTTAGAATTTCCAAGGTGTAATATGTACGTATGGATATATAATATATTGACGGGCTCCATCTTCGGCCACGTGGTTGATTAACATCAGGCGTTTTGGTAGTCTATCGTAGATCTATTTTGTAATTAATTTAAATAGAAATGCTTATACACGGTTCAAATAGCGAGGCGCAGCTAGTTAAATATATATATGAAAATTTTGCATGCATTTTCATTCCTATTCAATCTTGTAGCGATTTTAATGTAAAATGTCGTGAAATAAACTTATGTCAGAAATTAACATATAGGTTAAGGAGGTTTTTCATTACGTAGAACTGTTACAACTGTTACTAACGGCGGGACGGAATTAAATGGCGTTTCTCATGCCCTTATAATTTTAATATGAAATGTAATTAACTTTACATTACATTAACTAGTATTTAACAAGTATACATTAAAAGAAAAAAACAAATACCGTACTGCATTTATTTATGTTAAAAAAATATTTAAAAGAACGCACAAAGCTACTTTAAAAGTTGTTTAATGAATAGGTACTCTTTAGAACAGTTTTTGTCATCATCATCATCTCAGCCATAAGAAGTCCACTGCTGGACATAGGCCTCCCCCATGGATTTCCAAAAAGACCGATTGGAAGCGGCTTGCATCCAGCGTCTTTCCGCCACCTGTATGAGGTTATCTGTCCATCTCGTGGCTGGTCTTCCTACGCTGCGTTTGCCGGTACGTGGTCTCCACTAGAGAACCTTTCGGCCCCATCGGCCATCAGTTCTACGTGCTATGTGGCCTGCCCACTGCCACTTCAACTTGCTAATCCGCTATAATCGAATAGTTTTTGTAAAATAATGTATTTGTTAATAAATAGGTTACGAAAAAGCGCATTCTTTTATTATTGTACTATTCTTGTTAAGTACAAAAACTTAGAGCCAATATCATTCAGGGAGTTGAGATGAATCTAACGACACTGCACCTAAAAAATAGTTGGTTTACGTGCATACAGCAGACGCCCAGTTTTGTTTTCTCGTGTTATATAAATAAATAAATCATTTGTTCAAAACTTAAGATATCCAAAATCCAAAAAAAGGTCTATATTACAAAGCTAAACTTAATAAGCTAGCCTAAACTAGGTAATCCTGTGTTTTAGGCAAGAAGACGTAATGTTGCATACCTAATAATCTGCCTATAGTACAGAGTTGTAGGTATCTATACGATAACAGATTTATAGATTTAGGAGTACAAGCAATTTGTAAGTCTTCGTATCAAGTAAAATTGAAAGCTTCAATCTAATCGTTTGAAATTCAACCTGTCACGATAATTTCGTTATCATATCAGCCAAATGAGAGAGAACAAAGTAGGCGTGCGTAATCTTTAACGTTTAAAAAATTTGAAAGAACGCTCACTCTAAGGAACCAGTATGGACAAACTTGCTTATGCGATACAGACATTACTGTCGATAATTATAGTTAAAAAAACTGAAAAAGCCGACTTCAAAATACGCAATACGCTTACTCGGTTTACTCGGGTATTTCAGTAATTTTAATAATTAAATTTATATGAATGAGACCATCTATGAGTATTACCTACCAAACAAAATAAGGATCTTTAAAAACAATGCATAATTGCCGGAGTAATCAATGAACAAACATACAAAAAAAAACGGACAAGTGCGAGTCAGACTCGCCCACCGAGGGTTCCGTACAAACTAGTAGATAAAAGGGGGAAATCATATATTTTTTTATATTTTCCTTCATAAACCGAAAAATATACATCGTAAAAGTATTTAAAAACCTGTTTTAGCTTATGCTACTGCAGCTCTTTCATATGATACCACAAATGATACGGTTAATTCACTTTAAAATTTGGACCTTTTTTTTTGTGATTTAATTAAAAATGTCCAGTTTTCGGATTTTTTCCTATATACACAATGCACAACACAACACAATGTACTCTAACACAATGCTTCTTGCCAAATTTCATTGTTCTAGGTCACCGGGAAGTACCCCATAGGTTTTGATTCCCTTGTGAGTGTCGAAATGTGCGTTTTTTTACGATATATTCGGCTGTAACTCTTTTTTTTACGGAAACTTAGAAACTTTATTTTTCTTTCTGCAGCAAGATACTATGGATCTGCGTGTATGGTTTAATTTCAACTCGATACCTTCACGCGTTCCTGAGATAAAGGTCTTGACACCCGACGGACGGACAGACGGACAACAAAGTGATCCTATAAGGGTTCCGTTTTTTCCTATTGAGGTACGGAACCCTAAAAACAATCACAATTGGAAGTCGGTTAAAAATTAAGTATTTGTGTTTTTTTTCCAAATTATTGCAATTTATTTTTTTATATTATCAGCAAAGCTCAAAATACGATTAAGCATGTTCAAATTCAAAAATACTTTATTGAAGTAGGATAACATTGGGAACACTTTTGAATCATGACTATCCCGCTGTGTCCAGGGGTCTCATTATGCTAGGTCTAACTTTGAATCTGCGTCACTCGTTTTCCTTTATTTGAAACTATCATTGCATAGTGTTAATGCATGCTATGCAACATTACTAGCCCTATGAATGTCAACACTAGATGTAAAACTTTAACGAATCCTTTTGAAAAAGAAGATGGATGATTCGACCGTAAGTTTTTTTTAGGTATTAGGTATTAGGGTATCTAGGCTTAGTATTTGGCTATTTTTTTTATCAGCCCTGTTTGTATATATGAGACTATAGTCGTATAGGTATATTTAAAATTTCGAAAGGTAGATTTTTATCCGATTCGTTGTCCATGCCCATACTGTTATACAAATCAAATATGTCCTAAATCCATTAGAATCTTATGATTACCCGTTACTCAAGAAGGTCGGCGATCAAATACCACCTGCGGTCCAAACTCTTAAACCCAAGTCATCTAATAATTACGGCAAGCTTGACTGTAATGGACCACTTGCATTACAATTTATTGACTTAACCATTTATTTAAATTCAAGTACACCTTTTAAGCCATAAACCTGTTCCAGAAATGTATCGTTTTGAATATATATCGCGTTTGTTTACTTAAATAATGAAATTAAAATTTAAAACAGGGTTTATGGAATCAGAGTTGACGAACACAATTATTGTTGATTATATAACTTTTGAATAGTGCTTTCGACAGTGTTCGGGTTTCGGGGAACAATTAAAATGTATGGAATATTTTCAATAACGATGAATATTTAAACATAGTTTCGGCCCACGTATGTTAAAATTATGAAAGCAGATACTTGAGGTAAGGAAGTTCAGAATAGATTTTATAAAAAAAAAAAAATTATCGCGAACAAGACAGCTTTTAACCACTAACTCAAACAACAGGGTTCTACCTACACCTTGAGCATTCATGCTCACCATCGAAGGCTTAGGCTTTGTTTTCACTTGTCCGGTTTTTTTAAAATATATATCTTGCTATAATCATTTAAAATAAAAACGGACAAATTTTCTAAAATTTGTACTCTAACATAATGCTTCTAGACAAATTTCATAGTTCTAGGTCAACGGGAAGTACCCCATAGGTTTTGATTCCCTTGTGAGTGTCGAAATTTGCGTTTCTTACGACATATTCGTCTGTAACTTTTTTACGAAAACTGAGAAATTTTATTTTTCTTTCTGCAGCAAGAGACTATGGATCTGCGTATATGGTTTTAATTTCAAAACGATATCTTTACGCGTTTCCGAGATAAAGGTCTTGACACCCGGACAGACGGACATACAGACAGACGGACAACAAAGTGATTCTATAAGTGTTCCGTTTTTTCTTTTGAGGTACAGAACCCAAAAAAATAGAGGTTTATCTATTGTCCAAAAGAAATCTGTCAACTGCCAGAATTTTTATTCTTAAATTAAATTTTTGGTAATTCATTTAAATTCGTTAAAGTATAATTTTAAAACCAATTTGACTATTTTGAAAAAGCTACTTCACAAATAATTTTCTACGTTATTATAAGCGAGCTAGGCTTCCCATAAAACTGTAGAGGCCAAGTGGTTATTATTGTATCAGGGGTTTAATATCGAAAGTTAATAGCTCGTCAGTCTAGAGAAATTAATTTAAAGTGCATCCAACCAGTAATTACGCAGTGTAAGACAGTGATTAAACTTCGACAAAGCGGCCCCGTGTCCCGGGGCGTGGTTGCAGAGCAAGTCTCTACACAACTCATCGTTTGACGATATTACGATACGCAACGAAATAGATAGCGATTGACGACTTTATTGTTTACACTTTAACTAAAATATTAAATAACAAGAAAAACGTATACCTACGTGCTAGTGAACCAAAAGGCTACCTCATTTTTTTTTTTTATATAGAATAGCTCTACGTTTGACCACCAGCACGCCTGATGGAAAGCGATACTGTGGCCGAAGATGAAGCACGTAGACCTAGAAGATACTTATTCACTCTAGACTTGAAGACACCCGGGTTATAGTTAGGGTTACGGTTAGGGTTAGGCTGCCTCATTTAAAGCAATCTTCTCTAAACAACTTTCAGATACAGATATGGTAGAAGAAAAACTTAGTAGTAGTCATTGTAACGATCATAATTATCATTATTATTTTATTTATTTATTTAATTCAATTAATACGGGTGAAGACCAATGACCATTATGAGTTTCTACTATTGAGGTAACTTTATTAACTTTTCGTCAAATAACATTAATGATAAGTTAACGACTATTCACATTAATTTCGCTAATTGTTAAAAGGCTACTTTTAACTCCGTTTAATTAATAGATTATATTTATTTCATATACTGTTATTTGTAGAGAGTTAGCCTTCTGAGGAAATTAATTTGGAGCTTTTCAGTAAAAAGTTTTGGCTAAAAGATAATGGAATTTTTTATTATAACAAGTATCAGTGACAAAAAACTAGTATGACAGCGATATTTTACAGTGCATCCAACCCTTAATTACGCAGTGTAAGACAAGTGATTAAAACTCGGTAAAGTGGCCCTTCGCCCCGGGGCAGTACAAAGTGAGCGGTAGCTATATGCAACGTCCGTTAACGCAACGTGACGACGCGCCGTGACTAGTTTAGGCCAAATGGCCTCACCTATAGACGACGGTGTATAGATTGATAAATTATATATACTATATAGAGTGAATAGGTTTTTTCTAGCTAAACGCGCTCCATAGTACACCGCAACGGATGGTTAACATCAGGTGAGTTAGCAGTCAAACACAAGCAAATTTAATAAAAAAAGTAACACGTAAGTCAACAACAAGTAAGTCAATCGTTTAACTAACACATCGTTAAACCAACGATCAATTGGTCGTTGTTTGCTAGCTATGTCGTTTTTATATTTTGACGTCTTCACCGCTAAGTAAGATATAAATAAATAAATATTGGAGGACATTTCACACAACGCCATCTAGCCCAAACTCAGCAAAGCTTGTACTATGGAAACTAGATGGTTGATAGAATACATATATACTTTTTTTTTAGGTATAAGATTAGACCATCCCTAGTATCACGAGTTATTAGGCCGCCAAAGGGCCTTTGACCTGGCTTTACTGCTTGTACATGCATTTTGTACTTCTGACAATATTACCTTTTGTTTTACATCTACTGGGCGTCCCGATTCCCATGACGGACAACTTTTTTTCGCATAATTTTACATTTAGGGTGGTATAAGAATTGAAAACAAATACAGCGGGATTAATCTACTTTTCACAGTATAACAACAATGCAAAAATGTAATTAAAAACCAGGTGGGTACCATGTTTACTGGAAAAATTATCGTAGGTAATAGCAGATAAGTAGTAATTGTTATTAAGTATAGATAAACACATGACTCAACGAACAATTTGCATCTAAATGCGTTTGCGCACAGTAAAATCGTTTTATGAAAATTAGTTTTAAACATATGGCTTATGTAGGTACGGGATAATTTATGGACTTCACAAGTTTAGTATGTTTTTGATTAGGTAAGTAATTTTAATGGAACTTAATTGAAAGTAATGGATGAAAGGTACCGTATAAAATTACATGGAAAGCGTATTCTGATGGAAAATTACAAAATTTTATATCTTACATTGATGTCAAGATTGAAGTCGGATCTACAGCAATATTTTTTTATCATCCCTGTTTTGTACAGACTGTTCCGCTGCTGGGCGCGGGCCATCTTCTCATTGTGTGAAGGATAAGGCCATAGTCTACCAAGCTGGCCAAGTGCGGGTTGACAGACTTCACACATGTTCAAGATCATTGAGAACTCTCAGACATGTAGGTTTCCTCGCGATGTTTTCCTTCACCGTTTGAAGTTGGCGGCAATCAACAATATGCACATAACTTCGAAAAGACAGAGGTGCGTGCCGTGGGATTTGAACCCAGGATCTGTGGATCGCAAGTCAGACGGTCTCCCGACTAGGCTGCCGGAAACTACTTACAACAATATTATTAACTGTTATTAATCGACTCTTGCCTACTTCGTAGTCTTCAAGCTGGTACTCTTGTCTGCTTCAGTGTCTTCTAGCTGGTAGCTAAGTACAGACTCTTGACGGTTTCGATTTCTTCAAGCTAGTACTCTAATCATATCGACTTGTTTCACTTCTTCACGAGACATCTTCAGGACTTCTTGACTCGAAGCGGAAACACACTAGACTCGATGTATAGAAGTTATATTTCAGTTTTTGAATATCAATTTCCTAATGTAACGCCTGATTCAATAAATAATTACATAGGTTAGATGGCGATTTACTATACCTATATGATAATAGAAAATTCAACAAATGTATTAACATAATATTGACGGGCACAAGTAATTAATAATGTATTAAGAGTTCGTAGTCTGTAGAACATATAAAATGACTGAATGAACATAAAAAAATAATATCAAAACACTGTTATTATTAACGGGATATTTACCGTGGTTCGCGTTAATTTTGAGCTCCCGATATTTCGGCACAGTTACATGCACCATGTTCACGAGCGACTGAAAAACTGTAACTGACTGTAACTGTGCCGAAATATCGGGAGCTCAAAATTAACGCGAACCACGGTAAATATCCCGTTAATAATAACAATGTTTTAATGAATGACCGTGATAGTTTAAAAAATAATATCATTTGTAAAATTAGAAAACAACATCATAAATATTATACAAAAAAAAATATTTGATCCAAGTTAATTTTCATACAAATAATTTTGCGTTAAAATGATTTTTATTTCTGAATATTAAAATGGATCAAATTGAAATTTTTGCCATATATTTGTGATGTTGTTTTCAAGTTTTACAAATGACAGTTTTTTATACCTACGTTCATGCAGTGATTTTATATCGCGTGGGTATGCGCGAGCGAGACGGACGATGGACGAACTACGGACTCTTAATATCATTATGTACTTGTACCCATCACTTGTACACAGTGAAATATGTTGCTATAGACTCGGTTTTATATTTAAAATTCCGTGAATGATTTCATAATCTCAATAAAATAGCAAATTAATGTTTATAAATTAAATGTATAGAAATGGCCAACGCAACTCATATTTTATGTAAGTAGGTTAGTTAAAATGCATAATGACTTCGGACCTCGGCTTAGAGATATTTATCTATCTATTCTATACCTATACATATACCTATATTATAATATGACTGTAACAAGTCACAGTATCTGTACATTAAATATTTTTGGAAAATTTTGTAATATGACGTATCTCGTTAGAGAAGCCAAAACAGTTTTTTTTCTTCAATAAGTAATCTATCTTTGACGTGTTTTCAATGGATGACGAAACTATAGACGAATTGGAAGGAAGTATAGCAGGATTATTATACCTATTTACTATGAAGAAGGTTCTACTTTTTGTTTTAAAAATATTAAAAATGAATGTGAAGCTTACTTCAAAATCAAACCTATTTACCAAGTAAAGGTCAGTGAATCAGAGCATAAATAAATACTTATAGATTTTTCTTTAATTATAAATAAATAAATATTTGTGGACACAATACCATCTAGCCCAAACTAAGCAAAGCTTGTACTATAGAACTAAGTAGATGGCTGATAGAATACATATTATGTACTTACCTAAGTACTTTTTTTTGTAAATATATACATATGATACAAAGATACACCTATACACAGAACAAACATTTATGCTCATCACACAAATGTTTGCCCTGGGTGGGGATCGAACCCACGACCTACTACTCAGCAGGCAGATATACTACCAACTGTGCCAGAAAGCCGCCGAAGCCAATTAATTTCTATATAATAGTAATTCTAAAGCAATTATGCAAAAATCATCAAGTTTTACGACCAACTAATAAGAAGCTCGTAGCTCGCTAGAATTTTATTATCTCACTACAAATAAACCTCGACTCAGTAACTCCTATTCTATTCTGTGCCGCAACCTTCATAGGTACTTAGGGACGCAATTCTCGTTTCTTTTCATGGGAATAAAGGCCCTTTATAACCAAAACCGCGTCTTAACATTCAATGCTTTAATTATTATTATTTTTTTCATTCCTCCGCGAATTGTGTTGCGTTGCTTTGTTCACAGTGTGTAAAGATTAAAGCAAAGATTGGCCACGCCCTTCCCTGATTGTAGGCTCTGATTGGTTGTTCTTGCTCTTTGTAATACACCGCTTTGTTTTGTCTTGAATTAGCGATTAAGAATTTTTCTTTTGGTACTTACATTATGCTGGTGTATGAATTGTGCTAGTCCTGTCTTCAAAATTAATTTTCTGCACTGCTTTATTTCTTTTTTACCCGAATTGTCAACAAGAGAGGTCTTACTTACGGCTGTATTAGTCCAAACGCGATGTTGTCCTATGACAATATAGTCATAACGAGATTTAGTCATAAAGTGAATTGAGATTCAGTCGTAAAGCTCCTAACCCAAAAATACAATGTAAAGAGAGGAATATAAAACTAATGTACAAATTGGCGGCCTTATCGTTAATATCGATCTCTTCCAGGCAACATTAAGAGGATCTCAGCTACACGAAATTTAATTTAATTTCTATAAATAATATAACAATCTGTTTATTTGTGAAAAGGTAATAGCTAGAAATGTAGATGTAGGAAAGATACATTTCCAGTGTCAATTCAAATTTTCAGTGGATTAGATTGTCGGATGTGGTGACCTACATTTCTATAATCCGACATTTGTTATCCTCACGGATGGCAAAACCACCATTAAACTTTAGATCCGGACAGACAAACAGATGGATATTGTAAAGTGTTTCTCCCGAGATCATATTTCTTCAATATCCTCCTTTCCAACCGTTACATGGGAAAAGAATTGCGTTTTGAAAGGGAAATATAAATGAAATACGATTCTATAACTTTCGCAATATCTAAGGAAGATGCCATTATATTTATCGTTGAATGATGAGGGGGGTTGGGGTGGGGAGGGGAGGGGGGGGGGGTCCCATTTTATACAGCATGTTATATCTCTACAGCTAAGGTATGTGCGTACAGATCAAACACTTTTATTTAGTTAAAATTTCCGGCTATAGTTTCCACTGCATCTGGTGGTATTTTTCATAGGAGCAGCGCGTTAATTCCAATCAAAGAAATAAAACAATATACGACAATGAAATGATGCTATTATTTTGTACTTAATATGTGTCACAGTAGTCAATCATGTTTTATTATTGATAAGGAAAATAATAAAACAAAAATTTAGAATTTAGAGAAATTGGCATTATTTTAGCCGATGTGCAAGCTAAAATTTTGTTATTATATCTTGTGGGTACAAGCAAACCACCATCAAATCTGTTGTCGAATTAAGTACTTCAACGTAACGGTCTTTGATATTCTTCACTACTTCGTCGCCAGTGTAAGTGACATCTGTTTTTTTTTTTTTTATTTCTTCTCTTTAAATAAATTCATTTCTCACTTTTATAGTATCTATAACCAATGATTTTATATGTTGCGATGCGCGAGAGAGATAGCTGCGTGCGTTGATCTCATAGGCGTGCGTGATATTATAATTGTTTTATACCTATATAAAAAATTGAAATACCCGATTGAAAAATATAATCTGACTCCACCTTGCAAGATATGTAAAGTCAAGTCTTATTTAGATACACTTTATTAAGTGTATATAACCTATATAACCTCCTTCTTGAGTTAAGTAAAAAAAAACTCCGCTAAGTAATCAAAATATGAATGTAGAAACTTAATAGGTAAACAAAAGACAACAGCTGGCTAGCGCACTCGAGGCCACAACTACTTATATACACAATAACATCTGCTCACTGAGAAAGTTTATGAGAGTAACAAAATTATTTGTGCAGTAATTTTGCGAAATGCTAAAGAAATATCGACTGAAGGCTCAGGAACGGACGGAGGTGCGGTGCGAAACGCCGAAGTACCCACCTTATCACGCTTGTACGCAACACATTTTTCAGATATAAAAGTGTCAAATGTACTTTTGATAAACATGCGTAATTTAATACTATTCAAATACTAACATTATGTTGATAATAATTGTTATATGTATTTTATATATTATTTTGACTTTTGACCGAAACAAAACTATCATCGTCAAAATTTCCACATTTGGACATACGAGTACCTAATCTAATCTACATACCTAAATATAACTTTGTTGTGAAAATCAAAATAGTTTTTCACAAGCCAAACATTCGCAAAACACGTTCTAGAACACGCTGTACGTATTTTGTTGTTCAGTTGCCATAACCTGAAGAAATTATATTGCGAAAGCAGCTATTAGATGCTCAGAGAAAATAATGTTAACTGTGAATTTACAAGTAAATTTATATATATATATATATATATATATATAATTTAAAATCAAATATATTTATATAAATAAATATATTTGATTTTAAATTAATGGATGACCATTTTTGATAGCTCTACCTATATACCGAAATTGAACTAAATAAATATTTGTTTAATTAAAAAGGGACATTTTAAATTCATACACAGTCCGCCATTTTTGTTTATGTCACACGAAACGAACTAAAACAAATACCATAGATATAGAAGGTTGCTTGTTAATTTATAAGTTCACTCTGCCAGAATTAATATGTAATAATATGTAATATGTAAAAGCACACTATTTAAATGAGTAAATAACTACTTTTTCTTTCTTTTTCATATACATATGTATACATATAATAATACTATATAGATATAAGTTATTTCTGTAATATTTTCACTTGTGTACGCATTTTTGTCTTAGTTTTAAAGGCCACTATCAGTGCCACCTATCCTACTCCGTACATGGTTGCCTGGAAGAGATCGCTTTAAGCGATAAGGCCGCCTATTGAAAGATTAGCCATAGTAATATTGTCTTCTTTTAATATGTTTGTACAATGTGGTCTTTTAATAAAGAGTTATCTATCTATCTATCTATCTATGTAATAATATGACATTAATATGTTTACCTATGCCAAAACTAAATAAGATTAGATTCTAATTATATATGGCTATTAATCAAGATCAAAGTAACCGTAATAAATCACACAAAGCTAAAAAAAGAAAGGTCTACAATACGAATAATTGTCCCCAATTTATATTCAAGAAAAGTGGCAAATGACGTAGAACAATTAAAAAAATCGTATTTAGCGTAGCGTGTGACACGCATGCGACTCGCCGTAACAGATGTGGGTTACTTAAAGTTATTACTACATAAATGAGAATAAACTGTCCTAAACTATCTTTATTTTGGTAGTTAGTTATAATTTTGACCTCCCTTTTTGGGGACTGAGTAATAGCGGGTGGAGTTTTGTTATATAATAGTTTTAGGAACTTTTTAAGTAATTATGACGAGGAGTTCCCATTTGTATTTGGCTAGATTATGGTATTTTGGTTCAGTAGTAACTACGAAGAACCATTATAAATTCGCCCTGTCTGTCTATATGCCTGTATGTCTCATCGTGGTCAAGATTTCAGTAAAATCACCACCATTTTATTTATAAAAAAGTGACGAGCTAAGACTTGACCATAACTTTTTCTTGACTTTGACTATGATTAGGAATTTAGTACTCAATTGACGGAAATAAGAGAATAAAGGAAAAATTACAAGAAGGTCTAGTGCCCAATTGCCGTTAAACCTTATAAAAGAAACAACAGAATTGAGAAACAATACACAGATACATATATGGTCAAAAAACATTACCCACCTCCGGTAGTCGGGTAAAAAGCTACATATTCGGTGAAGCCAATAAAATATATGGTTACCGTATAAGTAAGTGCAGTGCGTCTATAAAAAGTTAACCTCGTTTTATTATCACAAAGCACTATTAAAGTTAAAAAGTAGCTTTTGATACGCATTACGCAGAAAGCTTTGATAAATACCGACATTTCATAGAAAATTGGGTAATAAGCACGAGTAGGTAAAAAAGTAGCTTTTGATACGCACGAGTAGGTAATTTGAATATGGGAAGTGAGAATAAAATTTTCCTCTTTGATTTTTAATTAAGCAGGTTCACAAAGTATTTGATTAAAAAACTGGATGATAAGAAGAGTAAAAAAATCACTGCAATAAGTTTTTTTTTTTGATCACTAGAAGTCCGTGTTTGACTTGACACAAACTGCGCATGCAGTTTACTTTAGTGTTTACGTAGTCTTTGTATATTTATCCGACAGCGTAAGAAGGAGGGTTATGTTATCGAGTGTATGTATGTTTGTATGTATGTACATATGTATGTTTCTATATGATAGCCTAAACGGCTTGATTATTTTGATATACGAGGTGTCCTTAGATTAGTCTTCTCTTCTTGAGTGTCATAGGCTTTTTTGTTGTAACAAATAATACATCTCTCGTAAAAATAAAAGAATGTATTTTTACGTAACTTCTAACGGACTTTTTCATAACAAACAAGTGATTTTAATAGAATTATTCTAAAGAATGCGTATTTATAATATTTTTCTCACAAAGAAAGTACACTCAACAGCGTATTAAGCGTAACAAAATCGTAAGTTATACTGCAAAAACTTTAACTTTTCTGCAGTCGGATATTTTCTTTTTCTTTTAATAGAGGTACTTGTTTAAGTAAAACATTTATTGGCGCGCTTTGGCGATGGCATGGCGTTCTTTCATGCTGCCATTCTACGCTGCGGTTGCCGATGCATGCCACTCCAAGTGAATTCTCAGCATCTGTAAAAGAGATACATTTTTAATTAAAATAAATACCAAACATAGTTTTCCGAAGGAAAGGAAGTCGTAGCAAGGGTAAATATTGGTGAAGCACGGTGATCCATCACAAAAGTACTTAATCTATCTCTATCACGCAAGGAGGTGTTATCTGAGCAATAAATTAATAATACACTCTTCATGGCTGATGACGTGTTAGATTACGACAGTCATAAAGTAAATTTGGGAAGATTCGTAGCCGTCACGGGTCATTATACATTTGGAGATAACTCGTAACCTTTGTCATTAGTTTTAATAAAATATTTTTATGATGCTTTGTAAGTTTTGTTTTATTGATTTTTAAAGTTTCTTAGTAAACTAGGAATGTCATTCGTCATGACCGTCTGTATGTTTGTCTGTCTGTCCGTCCGTCCGTCCGTCCGAGGCTTTGCTCAAAAACTATTAGTACTAGAAGACTGGAATTTGGCATGAATGCAAATACATATTAGTTATATCGAAAAAGTCGTTGGTGTTTTTTTATTTTTTATTTTTTTGTGAGTTCCTCCCGTACAAGTGAAGTGGGGATAAAATATTTTTTCTCATCTTCCCCATTGTGTGTGGTATCGTTGGATAGGTAATCAAAAAACATTGGAGGGGTGCCAAAACTACTTTTCAATTTAGGTATTCTTTTTGAAAGTCGGTTAAAAATTGTAGAAATTTATATAAAAGAGATGGCGTTGTCATAAATTATTAAATTTTTATCTATTTTATATTTTTATATTTTTTTTCAGTCAAAATTTCAATTTTCTTTAGTTTATTTAAGTTGTATATCTATATTTTTTAAGTTAGGTTATTTTAGTTTAGTTTTATTTAAGTACCTACATATGTAATTACATTAATAATAAACACCTTTTGAACCTTTAATTTTTTTTATCTTGTCTAATAAGTAAGGCATGAATAATAAATATTTAATTTCCTTGTTTCAGGTAAATTTTGAAAATGTAGTAAATTGAAACAGCACCTGCAAGTGAGTAATATTGGAAATACGAGTATGTTCCGGATTGTATTATAGGTATCTAGGAGCTAGTTAACTCTAATACAAATATAAATACAAATATTTATTTATATCTCCATAGTTACATGTCAAATAAATTCAATAAACAGTGTATAGTACAACATACAACATTAATTCTGAGTCTTCGATAATAATAATAATAATTGATAATTCAATAATATTAAATAATAAAATTTATAATTCAATAATAATAAAACAATAAAATAATTCAATTGTATTAAAATTAGCATGTCAAACAAAAAATCACAAATATAGAGAATTAATTTAATTACAAACAAACTTCTGGCAATTTCAATATGTCATGATTGTCGTAGAATAACTGTTCCAGAAGCCATGTTTTAAGCCTTGTTTTAAACAAAACAATGGAAGGTGCATCACGCACATGAACGGGCAATCGGTTATATATCGCAGGTCCTGCAATGTAGACGGATTTCTCCGACTTCACGAGCTTATGATGTGGTATCACTAGTTGATTTTCCTTCTTATTACTGCGCAGGTTCCTAGTTTGGTTATAACCAAACTAGGAACCTGCGCAGTACTATACTTAGTGCCTCTCTTCTGGAACAGATCCAGGTGAGTGCTTTCCTTGTAGCTAAGTCATTTATTTCTATAATTTATCATAATGTTTGCGACAATCTATCATAATGGAATTCGTTGCCGCCATCTCTGTTTCCTGAGACCTACAATCTTGGAATTTTCAAGGCTAGAGTGAATAGATATCTTCTAGATCGACGAGCTCCATCCTCGGCCACAACGTCGCTTAACATCAGGCGAGTTGGTGGTCAACCGTAGATCTATCTTCTATAAAAAAAAAAAAAATCTTTATATTATCATGTCATTCTGTTTACCAATAAGACATCATGTAACATATTATATTAACCTAGTACCCATTTTTAGTAAATCAAGCAACTTATCGGGATATGTAAGCAACGAGGTACATTATTGATAGTTAATTTGACGTGAAAATATAAAGAATAATTTTAATTTTTAAAATTAACCGAGCTAGGTACAAAGCCACAAAAACTGTGTGAAATTTGAATTTCCCGCCGCATGTGTATCGTTGGCCTTAAAGAAAAATTGGTTATGTGGTTGTAATAATTATAACACTAGAAATAGTCCAAGTAAAAGAGTTTGGGAATCATTGTGATCGCAATTTTCGCCAATATGTTACCTACTTGCATTTTTTTTACCACATTTAAAACGTGTTTTAGCTATAAATAACGCTAATATTACGCTAATGGTGATTAATTTTAAGTGATTAGAACCGTGGCAGAATATCTCGATATCTATATGTTTTTTAAAACTTTAACTTTTAACTTTTTAATTTCGAAGTTATGACGAAATATGAAAAATAAAATCATAAAAGTCTAGTTAAGTATCTACTTCTGATTCCAATCAGATAAACAAAAAAGTCATTGAAATTAGACAATGATTATGGTTACAAATTAGTTTTCTCCGTTTGTAGGGATATGTGCGCAGTAAACGTTTACTGTCTCATAAAAAAAAAACAACAAATGCTGTAAGTATAGATTACATAGTTATTACCATTCTACATTGTTTCTAAACACGACTGACCATTAATATCGACCTGAACTTTACTTTAGCCACTGATACGATCAAGTCTACAAAATATCTGATCATTTGAATATCAATCCCTTATCTGAATTCCTATCGCATCTGCATACAAAAGCATCTTAGAATGCAGAAATGTTGACTCATTCTTTGCAAATCCTTTGTGCGCTTCATCTACTCTTTGAATATTTTAGATGGTGAACTTGAGGTACCTATCCACTAATACATACATACATACATTAATGAAAAGCTATCTTGAATAATTTTGTGAAGATATTTTTAGTACAGCTGATAAATGAACATTCAGAAGATTCTTAGGGTACTTCTAGGTACGGAACGCTCCAGAATCCTAAGTCTGATTTCAAAGGGAAAGTATTTCTATCTCTCTGTATGTTACCTTTTCACGACCTTACGGCTGAACCGAGTATTATGAAATTTTGTACAAAGATAGCTTAGAACCTGGAGACGCACATAAGCTACATTTTATCATCTTTATCACTGTTCATCTCCACGATAGTTTTACACATCTAGTACATTTTAAAAATTAGTTTAAATAAAACGGGACAAGTGCGAGTCAGACTCGCCCACCGAGGTTTCCGTACAAACTAGTAGATAAAAGTGGGAAATTATATATTTTTGTATATTTTCCTTCATAAATCGAAAAATATACATCGTAAAAATATTTAAAAACTTTTGTTAATGAAGCTCTTTCATGACATCCCATATGATACGGTTAAATCACTTTAAAATTTGGACCCTCCTTCCTTGCTTAAATACCCTATTTTTTTGTGATTAAATAAAAAATGACCAGTTTTTGGATTTGCAAGAACACAATGCTTCTTGCCAAATTTAAAATTTCTAGGTCAACGGGAAGTACCCCATAGGTTTTGATACCCTTGTGAGTGTCGAAATGTGCATTTTTTACGACATATTCGGCTGTAACTTTTTCTTACTAAAACTGAGAAATTTTATTTTTCTTTCTGCAGCAAGATACTATGGATTTGCGTATATGGTTTTAATTTCAACTCGATACCTTCACGCGTTCCCGAGATAAAGGTCTTGACACCCGGACAGACGGACAGACGGACAACAAAGTGATCCTATAAGGGTTCCGTTTTTTCCTATTGAGGTACGGAACCCTAAAAAGAATCATCAAAAACAATTCATACTTGGGGAGTGATCACTGAACAAACTTAAAAAAAAACAATCGAATTGAAATCCTCCTTCAACCTCTTTCTAACATTTCACATAATTTCAGGTCAAAACTGACGTCTGAACACTTTGCACCATTAGTGAGGTAAGATTTCTGTGGTGAAATGCAAACATACCCCCCTGGTGATACTAGATGACAGTTTTTGTTATCAAAATATATTATTATTATTTTGTTAAATATACGCGATAATTCCGTTAAAATTTGTTTCATTTCAATAAGATTTTAAACTTAAGTGCTGACCTTAATTAAGTTACCTAGGAACATTTTCTCAGTTGAGGAACATCGAGATTGTAGTTCGTTTAAATAGTAAGCTTAAAAAAATATTCAAAATGATTTCAACACGTTCGTCAATACGGCGCCGAACATCAATAAATAAATATTTTATGTCACATACGTACTTTTTTAAATAATTCATTTGACATCGTTCTGTCTATTCGGCGGGATACAGGCCGTCGTCAACTAATAAATATTTAACAAGCCTTTACCCCGATAATAAGTACAATAAGGGTTAAAACTCGCTACACTCAGAAAACGATTTCGGTTAAGTAGGTATTTCGAGTATCGTATTTCAGTCTTTCAGTCCCATAATAAGTTGGATCTCATAGTCGTATCACGTTTCTTCGATGTAGCTAAATCAATAAATAAGTATGAATGTACCATCAATGGTACAAATCAATAAGGCTGACAATAAGGCAATATGATTATATTAATTGTCCCTATCCCTAGCTTGATATACTTTTCTTTAACTAAAATAACTACTGACTAAAATAAAATAATAGTTTATTATTGCTATTACAGCCATAAGAAGTCCACTGCTGGACATAGGCCTCCCCCATGGATTTCCAAAAAAAAAACGAAAGAAGCAAGATTGGAAGCGGCTTGCATCCAGCGTCTTCCCGCCACTTGTATGAGGTCATGTGTCCATCTCGTGGCTGGTCTTCTTATGTTGCGCTTCCGGTGTGTGGTCTCCACACGAGAACTTTTGAAAAATGTTTTTGTCCTGTTATTAGGTACTTGTTTTTGGTAAAAAAATAGAAAGAGTAATTTCGTTAATCGGCCCATAAAAGTGTGTATCTAAAGTAAACAAAAATGTGTACCTATTACAAAAGTGATAGCTAGTAGTTATCTTGTTACTTAAATTTAATATTTAGAATAGAAAACTTTAGTCAGAAAACCTAAATGTAAATATTTAAATTATAATACACTTAACTATAAGACCCTTAATTTTGAAAAATAATAATAAAATGTTTTTTTTATTACGCTTAAATTACAGATTATATGAATTACCTCTTTAATATTTACCCGACTACGGTGAAGCAAAAGGGAGGGTTATATTTTGGTTATGTTTTTGACCGATATGTGTGTATGTATGTATGTTCATCTGTTCCCTCATATCTTCTAAAGTACTTATTATAATCTGACAAATTAGGTGTTGTTGGAAGCGTCTTATTTGTCCGCTGGTTATAGGCTATGTGACGTCACATTAAATTGAATATGGCACCCTCTAGGGGGCACGAAGTAAAGTTTTTTTTTTGCCCCAACCCCATATGTGTCACTGAACAAGTATTTTAAAATGAAGGCAGAGTTTGTTACAACATATGTATATATTTACATATTTTTGTCAAGCGTACCATTTCCGAGATATATCCCGTCAAAATCAAGAAAACTTATATTTACCCGACTACGGTGTCGTAAAAAAGCAAAAGCGGGTTATATGTTTGTTATATATGTATGTATCCATGTCTGCATTTATGTTCATTTGTCAAAAACCCATTCGGTCAGATCAAGCGGTTCTCAAGTAAAGCCGGATCCAGACGAGTGTAACGTGTAATGTAATCCACCGTGTAATGTAACACGAATTATACGTGTGGACGGCACTACGAGCATTACATGTAAAGCTCGCGCCGGCGCTCGGGCTGATCCATCCATGAGTGACGAACAATCGCTTGAACTTATTAGAGCCAGTCTGTCATGCGGCGAAATTGCAGATCTCATTATAGTATCTTGTCTTGCTATTTTAGGCGCAATGATTGTTAACAAAATATATTCAAAATCAGTGGGCGACATCCGGGTAAAGTTTTTATATTGGCCACTTATTTGCTGAGATTTTACTCCACACGTAAAGTAGATCTTCTTTTATCAATTTAGTTTTCCACCATCGACGTTTCTCGATGTTCAAACGTTTCCGGTCTTCAGTTAGTATATACATACAAATAAAAGCAGCACCAGCTATCGCGACCTTCATATTCGGCATGTTTGTAGCAACTGACGGCATGTTCGTAGCAACTGAGTGGAAACAGCTCTTGAAATAGATTCGCGTACACAATTCGCTTTGAGTTTGTGTGCCGTCCACACTGTTGACGCAAAATTACACGTAATCATACATTACACGTTACACTCGTCTGGACCCGGCTTAAGGAGCTTACGTACAGGAGGCAAATTAATTATATTTATAGATAGGTAGATCCCAAGTAGGTACTTGTGACGGTGGATAAAGAACCTCAACCGCTTTCCGTGATAGAAGAAAATAAAATCGAGCACGTCAGAAGAATCATTGCAATTACTCGACTCAATGAACGCAAATCGATTCGGATGCTTTACGACAGAGGCCGGCATTGTTGGAAAATTCAACTTACAAACTGTTATATTTCAACAAAAAGCCTGGTCTGACGGATAATGAGATTGAGCAAAATGTGCTTTGTTTAGAGTAAAATAACTTTTAAAATTATCTCAATCTTTTCGCTGGATGCAAGCCGTTTCCAATGGGTCTTTTTGGAAATCCATGGGGGAGGCCTATATCCAGCAGTGGACTGCTTATGGCTGAGATGATGATGATGATGATGATCTAAATCTTTTATCTAAAGGATGGACTAGTTCTGCTTGAAACTGTATCATATCCACCAAAGAGCATAAATACAAATACAAATAATTTATTCATAACGCCCAAGTTACAAGTCAAGTTTAAGTTCATACTAAATTATGTCAAAGGATGGTTGACAAAACTATTTTGATATTATATATTTAATTAATTAATTGAAATGATAAAAAAATTATAATATAAAAAATAATCATAATAGCACACATCTCATCGGCTTATTAGTTTAGTAGACTTGTTGTAAAATTACAGATAACAAAGTAATCTGAAAAAAATAAGTATATATACTATTTAATTTTTATTTTACTGTAGAAAATTTATAAACAAAATTTTTAAAATTCTATCAACTATCTAGTTTCCATAGTACAAGCTTTGCTTAGTTTGGGCTAGATGGCGTTGTGTGAAATGTCCTCCAATATTTATAAAAAAAAAATATAGTGTTATTCGGTAACCTATCTATGATCCGAAATATTTTTGTTTGAATCGTATTTGAGCGAATCCGATTCTCGATGTTTATCGACAACATAATGTTTTCAAAGGTTTTCGTGATTGTTGCTCATTGAAATTAAACAATTTTAATTATGTAAAATACACGTTATATATTACATAGGTAATTTTATTGACAAATTTGGGTTCCCATAGGTTTTAAAGCATTTTTTTTTGTCCAAAGGATCACTAATTTAGATTTAAATGTACTTATATATTGTTTGAACCAATAAACTTATTATTCACAAAGGTTTCACTTACAGAGGTCGTCAATCGAGTTTTCGAGATTGTGGTACAGTATTTCGATTAAAAAAACTGTTTTCGTGGAAATCATATTTGATGTTCCATATTTCGAATCTTAGATAGGTGGCCGCTTTTAAAATGTGTATTGAAAATTGAAAAACTCAGGATGGCATTTGGGAGTATTTAATTAATTATTGCTTTTAGTCAGCTCCTTCATCAGCCGTGACATCGCACTTATCTAAAGAAAACGTTTATAATAACAGTATAAATCCCTCAACGGATCTACAATTAGCTATCCAATTCCAAGATGAACAATTTCCAAATTTCCTTCTGGCTTTATCATTATAGCGTCTTCATAAAGAGCTCGTACTAAAAGTCAGTGTAATCAGATATACAAAATTTGTCCTAATTTCATTTCCAAGTTTTATCTCAACTGTACGATTACCGAGGCAAGGTAAATAAAAGATGATATAAAAGCCACGTCTGTCGCCGGATAATGAGATCGAGCGATGCGTAATTTGTTTAGAGTAAAAAAACCCGCAAATGGGCTCAAGGCATATAATAAAACAGAGATATGGTTCTGGTGGGTCGGGTGGAGAATGAATTTAGATTACAGGTTAACGCCGACTAAGTGTGGGTTACCAGCATCACCTGTACTGGAAAAAACTTGACAAAAAAAAACGGTTTTAGAACGGAACGGATGGCTTCTCTTATACTTAAATCCAGTGGTTCTTAAACGTTGATGCGCAGACTAATGTTGTACTGTGAGAGCATTAAAGTGGTTTGCGAAGTCTTATTACTTTTAAAAGTAAAAAATAATAATTACAATCTGTTTTAGATGCTTCTATGAAAATTGCTTTAAGTTTTCACGCTCGCTGAGTTAGTGCATTAGACAATTGCAAATTTTTCACAAGAATAACTTTTATATTTGAAATAATATAAAGGTTTGTACAAACTATATCGATTTTAGTATTCTGTGGTCTTTGTCTAAAGTACCTATATTTTTTATCCATAATAGGCTTTTTAATTCATAAATAGGCGTGTAATCTACCTTAACTCGCCTGCATTGCAGTCTTTGATGGTATGGTCGAGATTTACGCTTGACCGTTAACTTACTTGATGTTACCCGACGATGCAGACCGGTCTACTAAGGAACGCGCATACCCAGAAGAAACTGATGAAATCGTGTTTTAAAGACCATTGATTGTAGTTTTTATTAAATTTCATAATTAAATAATTTACAAACACTTAATACATCTGATGATTCACAGCGAAAAAAGCCGAATGGTCCCTCATCAAAAAAGGTTAAGAATCACTGGTTTAGCCAGACGCCTGACATACTACCGCTTATTATGAGCGTTTCACAAAAAACTCTCAAGTATTTTTAAGTTCGTAACTGTTTATGTTTTAAAAGTATGAGAAAAGTTTCAAGTTACGATGGCTACGGTTGAACTTTGACAATGGCACTCAAACAAGCTCCGCTGTTGTTATAAGAAACTTAATTTATTTTCATTCAATTTATTTTTTAAGTAGAGTACAGATGGTTGTATTGTATTGAACGGACTGACGTCGTTTGAAACTTTCTTTTTAACATTGTTATGGTGTAAGTAGGTAAACGTAACTACTTACTAAGGTGAAATTAAACAATTTTAACGGATTTATCGTGTATATTAATTTCAATGAGTAAGTAACAACCGCGGAACCTTAGAGACCATTCCTTACTAAGGCTATTTAAAACCTTACCGGCTATCGAAATCGTTGCTAAAGCTTCTTCTTTTTAGGGTTCCGTACCCAAAGGGTAAAAACGGGACCTTATTACTAAGACTCCGCTGTCTGTCTATACGTCCGTCCGGCGCCCGTCTGTCACCAGGCTGTATCTCATGAACCGTGATAGTTAGACAGTTAAAATTTTCACAGATGATGTATTTCTGTTGCCGTTATAACAATAAATACTAAAAAACAAAATAAAATAAATATTTAAGGGGGCTCTCATACAACAAACGTGATTTTTTGCTCGTTTTTGCTCGATATTGATAACGGTAACAGGTAGACGCTTGAAATATCACAGAGTATTGAGTTCAATTTAAAAATAAATAATTAAATTAAAATAAAATAAATATTTAAGAGGGGCTCCCATACAACAAACGTGAATTTTTGGCGTTTTTATAAATAATAATGGTAGGTACGGGACCCTTCGTCCGCTAGTCAGACGCTAGTCGCTAGTCCGCTGGCCGTTTTTTTTAAATATTATGCGCTATCAAGTTACCATGGCATATTTTTTTAAACTCATTTTGGATATTGTCCAAGAGTACAAAAGTATAGTTTTAGAGTTCAAACACTATTGTACCATTAGCATAAAATGTTATTTTATTTTGTTCTGTTTCAGAATATGAGTAAATATATTTTGTACGCTTTTGAACAATAAAAAACCATAACGTAAAAAGGGTTCCAAAATACTCTTAACTGCACTTAAAAACGATACTCAACGACGCTATACCCCACTAAAACCACGAAACTAAAAGGTACTTCCCTAAATAACCGCTTCCATTTTGTACATTTTCGTATTACCAGATTTTATTTTTCCAATAGCATGTCGTTAAACAAAAAAGGGTTCGCCTCGTACGGGACGCCCGGTTGCCCATTAACGACGAAAAATAAAAGTTTTGGACTGAAATTAATACATTTTAATTGCATGAAAGTAGAGGTTACTGCAGGGCATAAGTGGCCACAATAACTATGCCTGGTTAAATTGCAGCATTACTTGCAGCCAGTAGATAAACTAAGTAGTCCGTTTGGTTGAAATTGGTTATTTATTATTTTTTGGTATATTTTAACAGTTATAATTATCACACTAATTTACACTAATAAAAGAGAAAGTTTAAAAGTATGCGTGTATTGGTTTGCATGGATGTATGTGTGTGTGTGTGCGGGTTTGCGTACGTGCGTGCATACATGGGTGCGTTTGTATTTGCGTGCTTATTACGTGCGTGTTTGCATTTTTTTTTCACACAACACCATCTAGCCCAAACTAAGCAAAGCTTGTATTATGGAACTAGATGGCTGATCGAATTCATATATACTTTTTCATATATGCGTGTACTTTTGCCGCTCCAAGTAATTAATTGAAAATTATAGTCTCTCAATACACATAGTCTGATTACTTAAAAAATCTGAGTCGTTCTTAAAACTGATATTATAAATGCGAAAATAATACAAAGTGTCTGTATGTCTCTCTGGCTGTTTTTTTCTTATTACTGTTTACTGTTTATTGTTGATGAATAATATAACAGATAATTCTGCACAGAGTTAGCTGAAACCCATCAAGGGGAAATAGGCACGTTTATAGCCTATTATCATCATGTACTTCATTTTTCATCTCTGCGCAAGTGTGTGTGTGCGAGTCACAGACTAATAATAATGTGATGCTCATGTACTGTTTTATGTGTATGTAGTGCGTATGGAGCGGTAGTCCAATACCCGGTTAAGATGATAGATGCAGTAGAAACCGTGATTTATAATGGTTTTAGAATTAGATATGATGATGGAGTAGGTTAGTTTGAATCAATTGAAAAAATGGCCGATTTGAAGGTTTATGGAACATGAAATGATATGGGTAATTGAAAGTTAAAGATCGTTCCTACGATCGAGCTTCCTCAATAAAAATCATTACCGTGTAAGATTAGATGTTAGTAGGTACTTTTATCAAAATTGGTTGTCGTAAACAGTATTCATTTAGCCATGAAACTATATACCTACGTTAGAATTTCAAAGTTAAAATATATAGTCTTGTTTAATTTTCATTTTTAACAAGCGTCAAGAAAGTGATTTTGTATTGAACTAGAATACATAACATTGTATATTTTGTGTTTCCAAATATTTTCGATATCAAATTGATTACTTTTTTACATGCTTTTAAAATTGTTAGTTAAATAATTACACATAAAATAAATATATCAAATATTTCTATTTAATTTAACGTTTCAAAATTATCAGTAAATTTGATTTCAATCAATCAATCAATCAATCAAATCTTTATTGCCACATTATGTACATAATTATGTTAAGATGTTGTTTTAACTGTTTGGTAATTACATAATGACCCTAGTAGGGTGTTGCAATTTTGTTAGAGCGGGGAGATTTATTCCATATTTTCTGTCTAATCTAAACAATAATTAATCTAATCTATAATTCTATATTCAGTAATCAATAATGTTCACAATGCAAACAATAGTGATGGGACAATATGAAGCGCTGGCAGATTTAATCAATAGTAAATGTTTTATCCTGTAAGTATTCATTTAAATTATAATAAGCTTTTGATAGCAATATTTCTTTTAAAGTTTTTGTAAATTCGCTATAGTTTTCTATTTCCTTTAAGTTTAATGGGAGATTATTATAGATTTTTATGGTAGATGAGTGTGGCCCGGAGCTGTGCAATGCTAGTTTTGATGATGGTACAATCAAATTATGTTTATAGTTTGGCCTGACTGATTAGCATCTGTTGTCAGCTACTTTTTTAAACAGTTGTGGATATTTCTTAACAAATTTACAATTTTCTAAAATATATATGGATGTCAGAGTCAAAATTTTATATTTGATAAAAAACGGTCGATGGAAATTTGGTACACTTATATCCGGAAGTTTAATATTGGCGAGAATACGCACACATTTCTTTTGAAGTGTGAAAAGCTCGTCGGCGTTTGTACTGTTGCCCCAAAGTATTATTGCATAGTTGAGCTGTGAGAAGCAGAATGAATAATATGCTGTTAAGGCTGTGTTTAGGTCAGTTGCTCGCCGTAGCTCTCTAAGCGCATATGTGAAACTTGATAGTTTTGCCCTTTTAGAAATATGCTGTTTCCAATTTACATGAGTGTCAATATCTATACCTAATAGTGTGGCTGCGTCAACAAATTCTAATTTATTATTATTAAATTTAAAGTTTATGTCAAGGGGTGATTTTTGGTGAGGTCTAAATTGCATAAGTTTAGTCTTAGAGAAATTCAAATCAATGCTGATAGGTTTAAAATATATTAATATTTTTGTTGATTTGTTAATGTAAAGTGTTATGTTTGTTCTCATAAATCAAGAATTATTTGTTACAAATAGTTACTTAGATGGGCGATTCGCACCGCGGTTCGAATCACTTGCGGTGCGAAACGCCGAAGTACCCGATTTAATTAAGTACTTTTTCAAATCATAGAATAGGTAGCATTGAACTCGCATATCTACCGTCTAAGAACTTTATGATTTATGTAAACCTCTTGCTGGGAAGGTACAAGGGTTCTTTTAAGAAGACTGCATAAAAAACGCTTCCCACACTTCAGTTAACATAAAACAGACACAAATACAAAAGAGTAAATTTACCTGTCAAATTAAAAATCAGTTTAAAAGTTTCCGAAAATGACTGCTGAAGCGGTCATGATGTTTGAATTGATAAAGATGTACTTATTTATTTAACGTCCAAAAATTATAATTTATACTTTCATGTTCAACTAGCTTTCATTTTGTACGTTCAATTAGTAAGGTTGGTTAGGTTATATATGATCCGAAATATGAAAAATTGAATATAATTTCCCTGAAAACGGTTTTTTTTTTTAACCAAATACATACCTACTTTATCGCAAAGGTTTATTTGGCAACTCGATAATCGAACTTCTGTGAAAGGTGGGTACAGACTGGTGAAACGTAACATGAAATGTATCATGCAATGAAAGAACTGGAAATGAAAACAGCGTGGCAGACTATGGCCTAATCCTTCTCACAATGAGAAGATGGCCCGTTCCCAGCAGTGGGACAGTTTGTACAAACAGGGCTGATAAAAAAAATTAAAGAATTTGCCGTACACATTGCTGCAATGTATCATGAAAGGTAACAGGTTTGCAACAATTTCTCATAGTTTGGACGTCTTGTGCGCGTGAAATGTGCATATCACACGCACGCTACGAGCATTACAAGCTGCGCGCGGAGCGACCCATGATTTGTCGGTTTTTCGAACGAATACAAAGGGGCCGACACGCAGACGTACGCGGGAGGTTCGTAGTGAATGCGCGGTAAGAGCGCGCTATGCGTCCACGCTTGCACCGAACATGCAATGAAAGGTAGACTGATACATTTCATGTTACGTTTCACCAATCTGTTCTGTACCCACCTTAACCAAACCTTATAATTAATAAAGCGAATGAAATTTATAGTATGAGCTGGTGTCAGTAAAAACAACTAGAATCAGACAGTTCTATAAAACGGATTCGCTCAAATAATATTTGCAAAAAAATATTTCTTTGGGCAAGATGTACCCAGTATTTTGGTCACAATTTCAATATCATATAATAAAATTATGTTAAGATAGGTACCTACCAAAGTATCAGTTAGAGAAAGATTTAAAAGAACTGAATACACATGTGTATTCATCCATATTCCTGGCATGAACTTACACAAGATGAATGGCGCCGCTTAGTATCGGAGGCCAAGACACATTTTGGGTCGCTGCGCCAACTTAGCTAGTTACCTACCAAAGTGCCAGTCTTCTTCATAATGATTCCCTAAAAGCCCGAACTGAAACTATTGAGTCAACATCATTATTGATAGAACACGACATAAACCAAAATTCACAAGCGTTCAACTGTCGTAAAGTACGTGTAAAGAAATAAAGGTATGTTCTCACTAAGTCTCCGAGGCTAAGTATCTCCCGTCGGTGCTTCTAAACCGGTTCCGGAGAAATAGTTTCCAATGTGAACCCTGTACAATGCACTCGTAAGCACTCAGCGGGCACGCATTGACTCTTAACCTGATTGAAATAGAGATGATTTTTATGAGTAGAAATTGAAAGTAGTTTGTACTGAGGTGGGATGGACCATGCCCGTGACTAAATACTTGCCCACGCGCATCACAGCTTATATTATACTTTTGAATAATATCATGAGATCCGGCCAATTTCGGAAGCGTAATTTTGTAATTAAATTTTAACGCACGGTTTAGTTAGACGCCACATAATGCGATTATAATGGAGTTTTGATCGTGTTCAGGATAGACGCCGCGTGGGGCGAGTGGAACGTGATTCGGGAGCTGTATTAGATCGATTCTTGCCTACTTTTTGTTGAATCGCGAAGTTTATTTTGTACATACCTATTACTGAACACAATTGGGTATAAATGATACCGATGAAAGATTTTGCCCTTTTACTAACATGCTTTTTATTATGTATTGCATGGATTAAATTGAATTTTTCCCCTCTTATCTAGAATAAATGACAATAGAATAAATGAGAAAAAAAACGTACTTTTTTTAAATACTTCTGTATTAAAGCATGTGTATAAGCAATAATAAAATTTGTAGCGGTAAAGATCTCTTGATGAGTTAGTGAAAAAGTATTTTCAGAAACCTTTGTACTATAAAATTCTACCATATTTTTCATATAAATCGTCAGTTTATTTTTTGTTTAATTTTTAACTCCACATACACCAGGGTCTATGGCCCTTGTCAGAATTACAAACTATTATTATTAAGTATATCCCTTAAAAAACTTATTGATAAACTAATAATTTAATCACAACTCTCTTAAAAATCACTACATATTTAATCTTGCAATTTAAAATTTTCTAATGCTGTTATGGAAAAAAGTGGTTGAAATCCGTAAGTATTAGCTAAATATAAAATGTAATTGTATAGTTTAAAAAAAATATATTTACTTAATGCATCCGGATATTAACTTTCTTGTAAACTCGTACCCCGTGTCTCTAGTAAACTTTAACAACTTTGTAAGTAATTTTACGAAGTTGCTTAATGTATTTTCATTTTATGCTTATATTATTTGTGAATAAAATTTCAATATGCATCTTTAAATGGCCTGCAAAGTTAATGGACCGACGTTTTAAACTGAAATGACCGGTCACTCCAGTATATATAATTGAGCGAAATCCCCTACTATGAAATAAATGTAAACTAAAGTTAAAATAGTATATATAGTACATTTCAGTGACATTAAAATTTACAAAAAAAAGTTTGATAAACACGTTAGTTTACATAATAAAATAGGATAGGTATTCATATTTTTTTATTTTAGAAAATAGGCTTGAGTTTACCTAATATTGAAAACATAATATTGACATATTTTTTCTTGTCTTGTCTATCTCATATACATTGTTTTATAAACAATTAAGTAGTTGGCGTATACTTTCTCTTCGTTCACATTTCAGCAATGTTCTAAACTACCAGCTTGGAAAATATGAATCGAAAACCTATGGTAGGACTTTCTAGTGCCCAGTTACATTGTTTTTGAAAATTTACAGCCAACCACCTAGACGTACCTGAACTGATGTTTAAAAGTTAAAATTTTCCATAAAGCTGTGATCTCGGTCCATTTTTTTCATACACATAAAATTTAAGAACGACATCTATCGATCGCGAATGAAGGTAAATTAAGTTCTCTTTGACATTCATTAGTTTCATAAAAATACCTCCCTAACTCCAAATAAAAAGTCAGCGAATAAAAGCTCGTTAAAATCACTCGGTGCTCCAGCCAGGATAAAAGTTTTGAACGTTCTTTTTGCGTAGGAAAAAAAAAGAAGAAAAAAGAGACAGGAAGTGAGCCGTATTTAATCATTACAAGCTCAGTATTTTTTAATCTGTTGAATTAATTTTTGTAATTTGATTCCATTAACATAGTAAAACAAATCCAGTAAGAGCCAGGGTCGAGTCGAGAGGCTTTTGTTTTAAGGACGGTACTGTTGAATATAATAATCTTTGATAACATTTCTATAGAAACAATAAAGAAGTAGAATGATCCTTAATTTATTTGCTTACAATAAGTAGTGTAAAGCAAAAAGTGTGCGTAAGTACTTAGTGTATAGTGTTAGGAGGGAAACCCAGATCCCTCCCAACTTGTAGTTTGTATCGTAACAATATCAAAGTGCGCCATCTTGAAGAGACGCCGGTTGCGAGTCTATGCACTAGAGCGCGGCCAGGGATACATACGCCCGTGATGAGATGGGACGCCGTTCGCTTCGTCCCATTCAGCCAACAATAGGTATACAGATATATTTTAATATGCTTAAAAGTGATTACTTATTATTGAGAGTTACATGGGTGCGTCATATATGTAACTCATAACTTTCCTTTCCTTTCCCTTTTCAAAAAAGAGTACAGATACCTGAGAGATGGGTCTCATGATATTTTATATATCTTAGCTGGGTTGTAATATGCTAAAACCAATACATAGGGTTTTATGCAATCGCTAACTGAAGTTATATTTTACGTAAATTATGTATCACGTCATCATCACCATCATCTCAGCCATAAAAAGTCTACTGCTGGACATAGGCCTCCCCTATGGTATCACGTCTATTCAGCTAAAAATAAAACACCTTTGTAACACTGAATCTGTCACGTGCAAAAATATAACAGAACTAAAATGCGCTCATCCAAGATTTTAAACTACCTAATTGTCTTTTGGTTACTTACCAGAATAATGGCTTAGTTCTTCAAAGCACAACATTAAAATTATTATTTCAGTGACCACGGTATAAGATTGTCGTATGATAGCCACCCTTAAATACCTACCAATATCAAAACTACATCATGAGATTGATATTTTTTTAAATACCTCTTAATTCTAAACTGGCAACTATAGCAGAAAAAGTCGTATAACGCTACAATCCTCCCTGGAGAAAAAAAAACAACATGCTAAATTGAATTACGAACATAAATGGTTTTACGATAAAAATAAAACACTAAATCTGACTGCAATACGATCCGATCTGTTAATCGGCCTCATATCCGATAGAACGGGTTGTGAAGTTAAAAAATAATCTCGAGATCAGTTCTGCTCCGAGGTCATGAGGTCAGTTTTGATTTATTTGTACAATCTCACTCTTAATATTTTGATCTTGTTTGAAACTTGATGAGGAATGATATTAGGTATTTATATTTTTATCTTGTCAATCGATTTCGGTATGAGTATGATAATTACTGAACGAGCGAATCGAGGGAACTTTTCGAAGAGGATGTCTGAAACTGATAAATAATTGAAAAGGAATTGTGGAGTTTTTACTAGCTTTTTTAAAGTTTATTTTGTTGGCAGAACTGGGATGTAGGGACTGAAATTTCCCGATGGAAAGTGCTAAGATAGTTGAGTTTAGGCTATTGTTTAGCGTTAGGATTATTGTCTTGGTTACCTTAGGTATTACATAATTATAAAAACAAAGGCCTGAAGACATTGCCGGTGCGCGTTTTACTTTTGTGTTGCGCTTTTGTGTACGTACTTGCATTACAAAAAGAAGTACAATGCAATCTTTGAATTTTCAAGGCTAGAGTGAATAGACATATTCTAGATCGACGAGCTCCATCCTCGGCCACACCGTCGCTTAACATCAGGCGAGGTGGTCAATCGTAGATTAATCTAGCCTAAAAAATAATTAGTAAGCTTAGGATGCGAGTCGAGTGAAGCAACTTGTACCAAGCCTTTTAAGGCTTATGTAACGTGCCTCAGTCTGTCGCAACACACGACCAGTAAGAAAATTTGGCACAATTTCGTTTCTTGAGTCTATGATAAATACATCTACTGACTTGAAATATCATTCAAATGATCAGGCGCATGTTAAAAGCCGGGTACTGACTGCGCAGTCAGTAGGTACCCGGCTAAAGACAATAAATACGCGTTATTTTTTATTTTATTTTCATCTGTAAACGTAATTTTGAATGAAACTATTACAAGCATCATTACTTTAAGTAACCAGTAACTAACAATGATATTATTCTGCGCTGTTCTATAAACTCACACAATATAGGTATATATCCTATACAGTATACACGGCTAATTAAGTTTGTTTTAGACATTAATAACTGTCTCACGAGTACAATTTATCATAATTATAATACACTTCCTAGACAATACATAAGTAGTTATTAAGCACTATTCAAAATGTTCTCATCAACGCTACAAGTTTTTATCTGTATCAAATGATCGAAACACGGAGCAAAAACGGTTTGCTGAGTGTTATCGTCTCAGGCTATCGAACTGGGATTATGTTATACAAGCTGCGTCCCAGGATTTTACACGCGACCGAGAGATCTTTTGACTGGCCTTGTGGCGTTGGTAGTATGTCTGCCTGATGAGCCTGTAGGTCGTGGGTTCGATCCCCACCCAGGGTAAACATCTGTGTGATAAACATGGATGTTTTTCCTGTGTATGGGTGTTTCTATGTATCATATGTATATATTTACAAAAAAAAGTATATATGTATTCTATCAGCCATCTAGTTCCATAGTACAAGCTTTGCTTAGTTTGGGCTAGATGGTGTTGTGTGAAATGTCCACAAATATTTATTTATTTATTTGTGGATACCTATTTATGAGGTGTAGGTATACTTCGCAAGGAAGGGACACTCCAAATTTTAGGTCTCTAATGTACATTGTGGGTCAGTCAGGCAGTCATACATATATTAAGGGTTTTATGTAAGTAATAATAAATAATAATGTGAGTTTATTGGCCTCGTAGCTCAGTTGGTAGTATGTCTGCTAAGCTGTAGGTTGTGGGCTCGATCCCCAACCAGGACAAACATTTGTGTGATGAAGATGATGTTTGTTCTGTGTCTAGGTGTTTCTATGTATCTTAAGTAAGTAGGTATTTACAACAAAAAATGTGTATACGTTTTCTATCAGCCATCTATTTTCCATAGTACAAGCTTTGCTTAGTTTGAGCTAGATGGTGTTGTTCACCAATATTTATTTATTTAGTATTTATTATATTTGAGAAAAAATATGCTGGTTCTGTACGTTCCGAGTGATGAAATTGTTTAATCACGAAACTTCTTCACTCGCGACATGCTGTCAGACGCATGTCGGGATTTGTGAAGTGACAATACCATCCTGTGTGTTGAGAAAGTGCAACACCAAGATACTAAAGACCTTTAGGTTAGGTTTTATCCTCGAAAGTGCTGAGAACTGAGATTTACCATGTCTTTACTTCACATCCAATGAGTATAACCTCTCTATGGATAAAATCTCATTGCCAATACATGTTTAATTAAACATCATTTGCTACGCTACGATACGCTCTACATCTTCTTTACATAGAACAATTCATATTGGCAAATAATCAATTCCCAAATAAACATAACTGCAAAATCATCCATATTCCCATCAAATCATGAATAAATATTCCATTAAATACTGCTATCAAACAAATTAGCTGCTCGCTACCATGTTAGTACTTTAAATTAATTACACTTGTTACACAGTAATTATCGAATACTCATCGATTGAAATGATATTACAAAGTTCATGACAAATTAATTAATAACATTGATGGTGATATGGGTAACAAGCACTGACCTTAAAGGTTCGAGCACATTATGCCGGGCCGCAGCGTGTCGGGGCGGAGCGCAAAAATCCGCTCAAATCGCTTGAATACAATTTGTATGAAATATCGCACACTGTGTCGGGCCGCAGCGGCTCGCATTATTGCGACGCGGATTTGCGTCCGTGCGATGCGGCCCGCCCCGCCCCGCTGCGCCCCGTCCATATTTTACGTTTTCTTTTTTGACGAACTTCTTGTCTATGCTATTTATTAACTTCTTCTTCTAACAGCAGGCAAAAAATGAAAGTTTTTCGTCAGAGCTATCCATAACGTAAAGTTGCACGCAAATTCTGGTAGTACACTGTACTCAAAATCCGTCAATGCGCTGCGACCCGGCCTGTCACTAATGTGCTAGGTAAGCATTTTGCGCTGCGCTGCGACCTGCTCCGCCCCGCTGCGGCCCGTCCTAATGTGCTCGATCCTTTACTGTAACCACTAGAATAGCGGCTGTCATTTTATAATTTTAACTACTCGTTTTGACAACTACTAATTTGGCGTTGTGGACAAATGTGTATCTACGGAACTAACACAAGAATAACTTAAAAATCAACAAACTACTTTACAAATTAATTAACTTATTAAAATATAAAAAAAAACATAATTATAATTAACTATATTACGAGTATTACCAAAATGAATTGAACTCTCTTTGTCCTACACTAGCTTTAATTATAAATTATGGCAAAAAAAAGTTTTACGAGTAAGGTATTACATATTTTCGTAAAAAAAAATTACATGGGGAGCTACATACAAATCTAATAACTCTAGGGCTATATTAAATGATATCAAGCTGCTTGGGCTTAAAAGATATATATTATGTAGAAACCCACATAGGGACATAGCACTTAATATGCTCAAAAAAAAACAACCCTTTTTCCTTACCCACACTTTCTTTTGCACCGCGTCCCAGCCTGCACCTGTGACAAGTTGTCGTTAAATTCATATGGTCCTTAAAATTCGTTATAAAATATAAGCTGTCATTTGTAATCGGGAAAACCTATCCAATCCTAATAACAACAAACAATCGTGGTCAATGGTAACGAGTAATGTGCTAACGGCAAATAACGAGTGTCATATTGAATCTTTATATTAATTAAAATACATTTATATGTAAATATTTTGTATCAAAGTAACAAATTAAAAATGTTATTGCATTGTCTCGTATATTGTTAATATTTATTATATATTACGAAATTATGGATAATGTTTTGATTCTATCATAATATTTAACAATAATTTAGATATTTTTAATAGTTCATGAATAAATTAGTTGTGATTATTGTTTTGAATTGGTTATTAATTTTAATAGCTACAATTAATAGCTGTTAAAATTATTATGACACTTAAATTGGTAATTATTGCTATTCGAATACACATTATAGATTTCATTGATTTTGATTTATCTTATAGCTTAATTTTTACATAACTTTAAATACATGTGATTTGAAAAGTCTGATCATAGAAAAAATACCTATTGAAGTTTTTGAACATGAGTTACACCACACACGTATTTATTGTATAAAAAAATATATTATGTATAAAGTTTGTTGTGTAGACTGAGTGTAAAGCTTGCTGTATACATTATACATTGTCATTGTATATTATTACTGTTATACATTATTTTTATTAACAGCTATTTTTATTATCGATATCGATCCACATTCCTGTTGCGTACTGCACAAGAATGGAATTCGTTGCCGCCATCTCTGTTTCCTGAGACCTACAATCTTGGAATTTTCAAGGCTAGAGTGAATAGATCGATCGATCGACCGTCGATCTTCGTCTTCGTCGCTCAATTTTCGTCAATAAATTACGCGTCCTTCGACAACATGAGAAAACTGCCCCTAAATATTATCTGATTTCGATATACGGTATCACTAAGTAAACCTCTTTCTGAAACATCATGATTAGTAACATCAAAATATTTCAATTACGGTTTAACTGAGTGAATAAAATATTCTGTTTTGACTTCAATTAGTTGCCCAATGAACATGCGTGGCTATTTTAATAATAAATGACATTTACAGGAGCAGGAGCAGGAGATGGAAAAAGACACCCCCCCCCCCCCCTAATAGCTTTATTACTTGAATTTTTAATAAGCTAAGCTTTTGACACTTCAGCCGGTTTAATGTACACTCACTTTTTCCGGCGAGCGCAATGTACCATTAATAATTTCAACACCGCCAAGGAAAACACTGTACAGCCCATAAATATCCCCTTAATGGCAGAGCGGGTAATATTTCCTCCTTCATCTACATTACTTCTGCAAAAATAACAAAATAGTGCCCATAGATTGCTGGGGCTCGATAAGCCTCGGTCATGGTGCTGGAAACCAGTAAACAATCTTACGACTTTGATTTGGTCACTAATAGTAATTTATAGAGACTCTCTCTATATATTTTCCTATCCTCTTATTATATTTTTATTTTCTCTATCTCAGGATGTTGGATTAGTGCGGTTAATGCATTTGCCGTTATCAAGTCAACCGTTCAAATCATCGACTTCTATAGATACCCCAAGAGTATGTACCTAGCGTGTCAACAGGAAGACAAAAACACACAGTTTACGCCCTAAGATTTATTTAATTTCAGGTGATACATACTTTCGATTCAATATTCTGTCAATTAGTTACCAGTGTGCAAGCGCGCGGATGCATTGAGTTGAATCGATTTCGCGCAGATGGAACATTCCATCATTAAATCGTTTGTGTGACGTCACAGTCGATAGCAAAATGTGGCGCGCAAGGTTTTCATATAAATTAAGTCGCATGCGTCTCCTACTATGTCTGTGGTTCAAATTGTTGAGTAACATCAATGGCTCGGTCACAGTTTAGGTATGTAAATTAAGTCATGGTCTAATGCTAGTCATGTGTTAACGTGGTAGTGACTTACTTACAGCTTTAAAATCGTTTTTCCGTTATCCGGAAAACCCTTTCCACCATATTATTTTGACTTACTCATACTCTTGTTTCTAATCGTATATTCGATAAAACATCACCATTTTACAAAGCAAAACAAAACGGTGAAATATAATTTTCCAAGTTCCCACTTAAACCAAAAGTTAAATTAAATATTTGTTAATTAAAGTCTGTCGGCCTGTATAATATTCTTAATTAATATTACAATAATACTCTGAATTTACTCAAATAAAGTACATTTTATCTAGTTAGCTAAATCACAAAAAAATACCCTAAACCGATGATTATTTAAAATCAATTCAATGCTTAAATTGTAATGTATTAAATTTAGTACTTATATGCGTGATTGATGAGACTTGTCACCATTCAATATTAAAGAAGATATTCAACTTTGATACCGAACCCAAATCTGTACAAAAAATTTAGAAAAAAAACTATCTATTAATCCGCCAAGCTCTTTGCAGACAACGCACAAAAACTGGCTAACGATTGTCAAATGTTATCGCTATTATTGCAGATATTTTACGCCTTGATAGACTAAGAGCGGGCCGTATGTTTAACCACCTCATCGGGTAACAAGATGTCAGCTATCTAGGATGACGCACATTAGTAAGGTGTCCGTAAATATACAGGTTTGCCTAGGCTAAACCTGGAGCGTTTTGTACAGTGACACAAAAAATGATCACATTTTTGCAAACTGTACAAAATGCTCCAGGTTTAGCCTAGGCAACCCTGTACACTTAGAGACACCTTACTAATGTTCACCATCCTAGATAGCTGACATCTTGTTACCCGATGAGGTGGTTAAACATACGGCCCGCTCTTAGTCTATGATGCGATGCTTTCATTGCAATTTATTATTTAGGATTTGTTTTAGGTTTATTTTTGATATAAAATAACTTATTCACACATGTTTTTTATACAACTGAGTGAGACGAATAATGCTTGAAATGGGTCACGCGTGCACGTATCAGTCTAATCCACTCTAAACTTTCATTTGTAATATTGTGGTAGCAAAATACTTGAAATGTAACATTATGGTTCCAGCACTTATTGTGTTTATTGCACTAATAAGGTATGTTAGATGTTAAATTTCTTTGTGCGGAAATTTCAATGTGGGACAACACCAGACATTCGTCGGGAAATTAAAATTCCTAACAGTTTATTTATGTCCTTGTTGCTAGTGCAGGTAACTTTTAATGCAACAATCTAAGATTATTTTATGCAACTCTATGCAACTCATTGCCTGTTGTCTGTCAAATTGTCAAAATTGATTTCTAGACTTACCTACACAAGAATCACGATATTGGTAAAAGAGTAAAGTTATAATTAAATTAATGCTAAAACTATGATCACATATACTTGCAATAGTTACCTGACCTGGGTACAAGGACAAAAAACTGGTTGAATTTTGAAATTCCTGCCGCACGCCTGACGCACCACCTTAAATTAATACCTATCCCATACCACGGGCTGTATTATAAATGTATAAGTAACTACGTACCTACGGCTCCAGTTTTCTTTATTGTTTCTTCATGACTCAAAGATCTGAAGAATTTGGCAAGGAAAAATCTTCGTCATACATGTTTTTCTGTTAATATTTTTACCTGGAAAATCACTCAAAACTGAAATAAAACTGTTTTCGTAGGTGCTACAAAGATACTAAACTTAGTACTATCAAAATCATTTCAGACTGTTACTGTCCACTGCTGAGCATTGGCATCTCTTCTTGTACTCCATTCGTCTCGTTCCTGTGCCAATCTTTTGAAGATTCAACCCTAGTACGAGATTTGTATACTAGCTAAAAAAACATGTAAGCTTAGTTAAGAAATAATATGTAAGTATTAGGTTATAAAAACGCATGGACCCTGGAGTCTGTGGAGCTCAATTTTCCAAATAAAAAAAAAACTAGATGATCAATACTAATGATTTTTATAACATAATTGTTCTTGACGTTTTATGTGCTTTTGGCATCCCCACCACAGAGAGTTCTACTGCTATGATACGATAAAATAATTCATGTGAAATGGCAACGCCTTGCAAAACTCAGTTCACGCACTGACTCATCGTGCAGTGAAACTTGGCAAACTGCATAGAACAGCTCTCTTCTGCACTCCTATGCCATTCAAAAACCAATCATATCACATCGGATTAAGGTCTCCCCTACCTATTTTCTGGGTTATCTGGCAGTTCAACAGAGGCTCTGATTTGTTGTCTCGATACGGAACCGAATGATGCTCTCGTTGGCCGCGAGGACAAAACTAAAAAAAACTATGCATTATTCTATGAAGTTATCTCGATCTCCTCTCTTAATGCTGCAGTTGGTTTGATAAGATTTGCTTTTAGTATATTATTATAGTCTTTACTTGTGACTACTTGTATAATAAAAGGTTTACCACAATTTTGGGTTACGCTTGCTATGTAACTTTATAAGGTTTTAATTGAAATATTGAATATTAATAGGTAAAGGACAATAATAAGCCACCAGTATTAATATAATAATATTCCACCCTCCCCATTTCACTACAGGACTAGCAGAAAGTCGGCGAATTACCACCCATTTCTCGTTGAAATGCCAAAAATCCGTACTCAGCTATATCGATCCACATTCCTGTTGCATACTGCACAAGAATGGAATTCGTTGCCGCCATCTCTGTTTCCTGAGACCTACAATCTTGGAATTTTCAAGGCTAGAGTGAATAGATATCTTCTAGATCGACGAGCTCCATCCTCGGCCACACCGTCGCTTAACATCAGGGGAGTTGGTGGTCAATCGTAGATCTATCTTATATAAAATAAAATAAAACGGGATTATGCATGAATTGAATTTCATAGTAATTTAAGAGGTTTTTTTCTCGCACAATAATTTACCATGTTTTCAATTTTTTTTTATTTTAAAACCTTTCAATAACAAGCTTTTTAACCGACTTCCAAAAAGAAAAAGGTTCTCAATTAGTCTGTAGGTATGTATGTTTGTTAAGCGATTACTCCGCCAATTATGAATTGTTTTTTGATGATTATTTTTTGTTTGGAAGATAATATTTCAGATGTAGTCCCATATAAATTTTATCAAAATCGATTCAGTATTTTGGCTATCATAACAAAATAACTGCGAAAATGTCATCCAAGTAAACGAATTGCGTATTTTGAAGTCCTTCGGTTTTTCCAGTTTTTTAAATTATAATTATTGTATTCTTATGTGGTGAAAACAATTTTCAAAAACAAGCTTTTCGTATTTGTAAATTTAACACCAGTTTATTAATAACAGGTCTTAATATTTATAGTACTTACCCCTATATAATTGTGAGAACGCCTACATCGGTACTCGTTTGAAGTCAAACGCTTTGATTTATTCAAAACCCATAAAACATTTTGAAGCTAGCTGGTTTATTGATTTTAATAATTCACATAGATACATACATTTTGGGCCCTTATTACGTATGACCATCGGCCGCGTTACGTGGACGTGGGTGCATGTACAATGAAAAGTAGACTTTGGCTTCTTAAATTTAAAGACTAGTTTTCATTGTTATAACAGCCACGTAACGTTCGCGTAACGCGGCCGATGGTCATACGGAATAAAGGCCCTGATTGTTTTAAAAATTGCGTAATTATTAACAAAAAAAACCCGGCTACTTGCGAGTCGGACTCGCGGACGAAGGGTTCCGTACGGGTTCCGGGTTCCGTATCTATAAAAACGGCAAAAAAATCATGTTTGTTGTATGGGAGCCCCCTTTAAATAATAATTTTATTTTAATTTAATTATTTATTTTTAAAGTGAATAATATAACTCAATATTCTGTGAATATTTCAAGCGTCTACCTGTTGCCGTGATCAATATCAAGCAAAAATAAAAACACGTTTGTTGTATGTAGATACCCCTTAAATATTTATTTTATTCTCTTTTTTAGTATTTGTTATTATAGCGGCAACAAAAATGCATCATATGTGAAAATTTCAACTGTCTAACTATCACGGTTCATGAAATACAACCATATACACGGTTCATGGTGACAGACGGATGGACGGACGGACAGACAGACAGATAGATAGCGGAGTCTTAGTAATAGGGTCCCGTTTTATCCATTGGGTACGGAACCCTAAAAATAATGAATGAGAAGGCTTGGACCTCTTCCCGATACATGTTTCATCTAAATCGGTTAGCCGTTTTGTTTTGTCGATGGGTTTTGAATTTTTCAGAAAACTTAAAAACCCTCGACAATCCTTTTATACTTATACTTTTAATATTGTCGGAAATAAAAATATTATCAGGTGCTCCAGAATGACCATTCAAGTTTTAGGTATGTTTAATGAAAATCGGTTCAGAGTTATCTAAACTTATACTTACTTGTTATAATATTGATTGAACGTTCTCATAAAATTTGTTTAATCAAATACTGATTGTTCTGCCTTCCGGAATTATATATAGAGTTGAGATATCTTCCCGAGAGATCCTGCTGTTCATCATCATCATCATAATCCTGCTGTTAATTTTCGACAGCTTTGTAACTGTGCAGTGTTCGAAAATTCAAGACTTATAATTTTGTGAAAATGCGTGAATATTCCGTTAAAAAATGCTTAATTTCAAAGCGAAAATCTAAAAAAAAATGTGTTCTATCATTTATTGTCTAATAAAAAATTGTATCATTTAAGCTCCTTCCTTCGGACTGGCCTCGAACACAAATGCGCATGAATTCCAAGTAAAACCAGTAAGTTGTTTGAAATGCACTGTTATCGCCGTAACTATCTTTCTCTTAGAAGAATTATTATACCTAATATTACGCCTTCGAGGAACGCCAGACTCGTAAGTCAGCTGAGACGCAGAAGACTCATATAAACAGTATCCAAGCTCAAATTTTATGGCTAGTGTAATGTTACTTTACTGTATATAAATATCTAGGCTAGAATGGATATTTTATACAGATTATGTGTGTAGACGGAATGAATTAATAAATTTTAAATAAATAAGTATAATAAAGTGAAGGTTTCTGGAAGAGATTACTTTTAGCGATAAGACCGCCCCTTGTGTAATTCTCTTATGTGTGTATTTTGTTTGTTTTTATTACTTTTGTGGTGTCAATAAAGTAAATAAATAAATATTTGTGGACATTTCACACAACACCGTCTAAAAAAAAAAGTGAAAAGAAAAAGTGAAGTGAAGTGTAAAGTGTTATTGATTGATTGATATAAGTAACTAGTCAATAGTTTATTGCATTCATTATAGGTTACATGGAGATGTTACAGTACATGTTTGTTTTTAGTAATACAATTACCCTGGTAGGGTGTAGCAACTGGTACGGAGAGCGGAACAGTTTATTCGATAAAAATGTTATCATTAAGAAACTCGTCTAAGGTATAGTAACACTTATTAATTAATATAGTTTTGAGGGTTTGGGCAAACTCCTGTTCATTTTCAATTTCTTGTAATTGTTGTGGCAACTTATTATATATTTTAATGGTCATAACATGAGGACCAGAGCTATGCATTATTAATTAAAAAAACATGGCAATGTAGTTTATAGCACTCAAGAAATACTAATAATACTACTAGCGATATTTAAACGTCGAAATCGATTAAGCAAATTAGACAAAATGAAATGAAGCTAATAAACTGTGAGAAACGTACACCCGACAATCCTTCCCTCCGGCTTTTATTCGTTGTTTATACATATTACGCAATGACAGCGCGATGTACACATGTCTAGGTAATTTGTCATCGTCCGACCTAGTGCAGGGGCACTTGAATATGGCATCGGCGTCACCGGCATGTAGTAGGGATCTTCTATTATGGTATATCTGGTTTCGGGCTTGAATCCAATCCCATTTACCTCCGTTCCATCCTCACCAGAGTACAACGCAGCCGAATATCTTTGAATCTTTCGAAAAATTCCTCTCGTCAAAAAAATAATAACAGTTAAGTTTTTTCTACACATATTTAGTATTCATACATAATGCACCCTTTCATACATAATGCGATTACAGCGCGCAGTCTGATGGGACTGCAAAGTCTAAAATTACTAAGTCTCTTCTCGTTGTTTACGTGTATAATGACGTATGTATATCCATATAAACATGTATGTGTGCGTAAGTAAGCTCAGTTTTATTCAAACCTTTACCTCTGCGTATAGCGAGTACTGCGGCTAAGATATTCTAAGAACATATTTTACAGATTGGGGTCTACGATCGTAATTAGATAAAGGTGTGTAATCCGGTGTTAAAGGTTTTTCTCTTTGTAGGGATAGCGAGATACATTTTGTATTCATCTTGTTAATGAATTCGATAGAATTTTCTTTTTTATGTTTCTTGAAATATTTACTGAGTTGTAGAAAAGAATAGAGAAGGAACAAAAATTTCGCTTCTACGTATTTTTAATACTTGATCATATTTTTACTCCATTATCCAAATATTTAGGTAAGGTTTTTTGTATCTAAATAGATATAATCATTATTTCTACAATATTTTTTACTAAAACGCAGTTACGTTTGATTACAATCTTACTATATGGGAAGTTACAATAAGATCGAAGATGTAACACGCCTACCAGCTAGCTAATCGTTCAGCATAAACGCCTTCTTTTCTCCTTTTTGAATAAATCAACTGAGTGTTGCTTTCGCCACCTGTAACGGAAGATTGAAAATCAGATGCACTTTGTACAGGTTCCAAAGACTAATTGTTTGCTTTTTTGTTTGTTACTTGTTTGCTAAATAAGATATTTTTGATAATATGTTTTCCCCAATTTGGGTCCCCAATTGTTTTATAGTCCAATATAGTGTATACACACAACATAGCAAGTAATAAGTCAGGTAAATTAAAATAAAATAGATCCGACAAGTCACAGACCCCGCTGTCTGTGAATCTATAAATTAAATTAAAAAGATACAGTGTTGTAACCGTTGTTTTCTTAAATTGTTGAATAAAAAAGTACCAATTCGAGTGCTCAAATGAAGCGAAAGATTAATCAAATTGCGAAGAAATAAAACAAAAACTTAAGCCATAAAAAGTCATATAAAACGTAATCAAGTTTTAAAGTTATAAAAACTGAAATAAAGAAAACGCTATCCGTAGAATGTCCTTGGTTTACGTTATTGCCTTTGTACGAGGTTATGAGAATCACAAAATATTAATTTAATTTTACATCTTTAAAAACAATGACACGGTTTTAACTTAAACTCGCTCGTAATATGTTAAAATCAATTTATTTTAGTAGCGCGTTGTACTGAATGCGGCCCTTTGTCTGAGTCTGTATTGACCGTAGTGTGATGATGTGAAACGTATAGGGTTATCACCTACTTACATGTAAATAATAAAATTTTATCGTAGATACTTATGTATTTAAAAAAAATTGGTCCTTAATTAAGCCATAATATATATTTTTTATTTATGTTCAATTCAGTTCGTGATTGTTTCTCATGTTGTCCACTTTTAACGATATTGTTATAATATGTAATATGAATTGTTTTGAGTGTTTGTTCTGCTGTCTGCTGATTTTAGTCATTTTTAGGATTAAGTAGTCAACAAGGACGTAGTCTTAGTAGTTAGACTTAGTTAGTAGTTAGTTAGACGTAGAAGAAGTAGTCTTACGAATTAATTAAATATCTTCTTTTGTGTGCAATTCCACATTGAGTGATAAGCCTTCTAAGACATTACATTATTTTGAAAACGTTTACATTTAAGTACTATGCTTAACACAGATTATTAAATCAGATGATCAGCTAGCAACCCTACCCAATATTCGCATGTGTGCGTGATTCCGTGTACGTATGCAGATACTAATTTTGCTTTCGGCAACGTTCAACATTTCGGACGCGCAGCGAGTTTTAATTTGTGATCAATTATGCGAGGGCACTGTTATTTATCGTCTTTTTATTTTATTTGCCTTCTCACAGAGTCCGTGGGTGGTCTGATCACGATTTTTTCGATGTTCGACCAATGAGTTCCAGTGATTGGAGCGGGGAGTTAGAAATCTGTTCGGCGATACTGGGTGAGTGAGATTAAACGTTCAACGCTTGTTATTGTATTGATATCTTGTGGGTTCTGATTGGTTGTGATGTATTTTGTATTTGAATTATTTTATTGTATAATCGTGTTTTGATTATCTTGTAGTTTGCTCTGTATTTTTCTAAATCTTGATAAGAGATTAATTAATTCCCACGAATAATTCTTCGTGGGTTAATTTTATATTTTTCAACCTATTTTATAATGCAAACTACAATATCTCAAAAAACCAACAGACATGTTCGTCTATTCGTTGTGCTGTCGTGCAACGTTGCCGACATCAGGTGAGTTGGCGGTCCAGAGCAAGCCGATTACTGAATAAAAAATATATTAAAATCTACTCATAGTAATATTATCACTTTCAATTATGTTAGTATATATAGAAGTGTAACTATATCATAAATAATAGGCACCTTCTCTTATTTAACTAAAACTAGAATTCTGTTTTTTTTTTATATCTAACTGTTATCAGTTCTACAAATAATCCGATATCCTAAAATTACTTCTCTATCTGTATCTAATTTGAGTTCAATATAATTTCGAATCGAACTTTCCTTATTTCCTTACTGAAATTACTATACCTTATTATTTACCCGTCTGCTCAAGAATTAGGGTTATGTTTGTCGGGTGTAGGTATTTGTATGTATGCTTATATTATTACCTCCTTTATCCTAAACGGCTTGATAGATTTTGATAATCGAGGTGTCGGTAGATTTCTCTTATTTCCCGAGTGATTTTTTTGGTAAAATTAGTTAAAAAAAAGACGTGTGGCACTCGGAGACTGCCGCGGTAAAGCTATTGCATAGCATTTTTTATCAACTTATGTAATTATAATTATTTATTTATTTTATTTATGCAGTATTCCTAACACCCCCCACTCCGACCGGCACAGCGGTGATACTTTTTAGTTTTTAGTTTTGCCATCTATCGATGAAGTTCGATGAGTTCTGCTAGAACTTTTAATGACTTTTTGAAATATCACGCTTGTCTCTTTAGTTCTGCAAATCGCCTCTAGGTGGCATTGGTTGTATCGGCGTTACTGCGTTAGGTTATTTTCGTTACGGAATTTCTGGATTCGGTCTCCACGCTCAAGGCCCGCGATACAAGCTATACAATAGCTTAAAAAATAAATTTCACGAAGCTTCTTTTAACTTATTAAGTTATTAAGCGTGACTTCTTTGAATATAGCTCTTATGCAGTCGTGTATTTTATTTTTCTCATAATATAGATACTTTGATAAAAACTGGCACATCAATACACAAAACCGTCAAGATTGGAAATGTCGAGGGGAGGCCTTTGCCCAGCAGTGGGACACTACAGGCTAGCAACAACAACAACAATAGATACTTATTCTCTGACGTTATTATATGTACCCTATAGTGTATATACATATCTCTAAAGTGAAAACTTCATAAAGGCGAAATAGGAGTATAGCAGTGACGCATTATATCTATACATTATATATCTCACTCCCTTAGTCGAATCGAACCGACGTTACCCGAGCGTTACACAGCCGAGCGTGACGGGTCCGTTTCATTCAATACCCACAAAATAAAATTCTCAGCGCGCCTAAAATTTTCATATTAAAATGACAAAACTTTTCCGTAACATTATTGTTGTTTTGTAAAGAATAGTTCAGTGACAAACTGCAACTGCTGACCTCTGTCGCGCACCTGGCATGACTCATATGCAGGTATCACGCAACTCGCTGCAAATAAAACTTCTACGGCGCACCAATAAAGTTTTACGTCCATTCTACAAGCTCCCATCTACGTATCTGTGGGGCAGGGAGCTTGCAAGCTTTGTTTACGGACTAAGGTGATGGAGGAGGGCCGGATTCATCATTGTAATCGTCAAAGTCCATGGCACAAGGTCATGCAAAATAAAAAAAAAAAAAAAATATAAAATAAAATTTTGAATTTTATTTATTTATTATAAATTTAAAAGTTGATGATTTGTGGATTTGTTTGTTTAAACGACTATACTAATTTTTGTGAGTTTTTTTATACAAAAAATTAAAATGTTAACTAAGTTAGTCTAATATATTTTAATTATACGTACAATTAAATTTTTAACCACTAACCCAAAAAGAGGGGTACTTTATATATGTATGTTTATATCTATGTATCTGTGTGAGGTGGACCGATACTGGTCTATATTTTTTTCTTGTTTGAAAGAGTATTTGATCGAGAGTGTTTTAGCTATGTTTCATCAAAATCGGTTCAACAGTTTTCTTTTCGTCAGGGCTTTTTTAGTTTTCTGAACTTATACGTCTTGTGTTTCTATATAAATTCGTTAATAATTTGAAATAGAGTTATTATAAAATTATTGAATGTCAAAAATGTCTAATAGTTAATTATATGATTATGGTTAATTTACTAATGTACTGCTATTTTTTCTGAGGAAAAAAAACTTATTAGATACGAACTTATTTAAATTTTAAAAAAGAATCTCATAAACACAGAAATATCATGTTATCAAATTTTATAAGTGGACGAATTCACATTTTTTTATTTTTTACACACTTTTTTCAATTTTATAGCCGGTAGGTAAATATTCTGCAGCACTATTGATCACGTGACACCTTTTTTAAATAAGTTTAAAATCATATCTCACGCGAGTTAGACGGTATGCGGTTCGTTTACCGGCTTTTGACCAATAAATACGCAACTAACCGCCACAAATTGCACCGCCAAATCACATAACGTTCCCAGAGCAACAACGCATAACGCCCCGTTCTCGGGGTCCTGAGTCCGTCTCGCCTGACCAGCCATTTTGTTATTCCGAGCGCATCGAGCGCCCCACGACCGGTTAGCGGTAAATTGTTCCAAGTAATGTGATTCTAATTGAGCAGCTAATTCGTACCGGCCATACACTTCGTTTATTGGCCACGGCATTACCGCCACCAGTGCTCTTCCGCCACCGGGATTGTTTTGAATGGCCCTCAAAATAAATTGAATTAATAAAAAGATTTTTTTATATAGATCTGTATTTGACCACCTAAATATTTGTAAGAGACACTTCAGCTGAGTATAAAACACGTTTGTCTACATGATTCATTTTATCCCCAATACCCAATTCAATTTCCATTTTATTTATTTTGCCTATATATTTGCAATTTATAGTACCAATATAGCAGGTAATAAAAATCTGTTTTATTAGCAATAAAGCAATTATAATTAGTTTAATTTCATTTACGCATATAAATACAGTTATGATATACTTAAATATTTATTTCATAACTGTAATAAATGATTTATTTCATATCTACGTACGTATATAACGTACGTAAATTATGCGTTCTTGGAACGTGTTTTCAATACCTTTCATTTGATATCCAACACCATAAATATTACGAACATCAGTATTTTTTATTTAAAATTCGTGAATATATCAAGAGAGGCCATGAGTAAGTCTGACGTCACATAACTAGCGGGCAATCAACAATAAATTCAATCATTTTTCGAATTATTAATTAAACATAATTAATTATTAATTGAATTTTCCGGCAGCCTAGTCGGGAGACCGTCAGACTTGCGATCCGCAAGTCCTGGGTTCGAATCCCGCGGCACGCACCTCTGTCTTTTCGAAGTTATGTGCGTATCGTTGATTGTCGTCAACTTCAAACGGTGAAGAAAAACATCTTGAGGAAACCTACATGTCTGAGAGTTCTCAATGATCTTGAAATATGTGTGAAGTCTGTCAACCCGCACTTGGCCAACGTGGTAGTCTATGGCCTTACCCTTTTCACAATGAGAAGATGGCCCGCCCCCAGCAGTGGGACAGTTTGTACAAACAGGGCTAGCAAAAAAATAATAATTAAACGTTAAGTAAACTTTATATAAGTTACGCGGGAATAGGTGAATAGTGCGGGCTGAAATAATAACCCTCCTTTTGTTTCTGGGCAGCCGAGTAAAGAAAAAGGGAATTAAAAACATTTTAAGTGAAACAATTTGTCAAGAATACATAGAAACGTTGATCTTCATTCAAAAGATAATCTTTAAGCTTCTAAAGTGTTACGATAACATTATCATATATCATATATATATCATATATCATATATATAAACGCAAAGGCACAGTTCTGATATGAGTACCTAAGTATGTGAAATACTTCATGTCTTTTGAGATACCGCAGCCGGTTTTTATGAGTCTCTATTTATTTTTTTAACATGCAGGGGAAAAATTAAGTTAATCCTGATAGAATACATAGTTACATACTTTTTAGGGTTCCGTACCTCATTAGGAAAAAACGGAACCCTTATAGGATCACTTTGTTGTCCGTCTGTCTGTCCGTCTGTCCGGGTGTCAAGACCTTTATCTCGGGAACGCGTGAAGGTATCGAGTTGAAATTAAAACCACTACGTATACGTAGATCCATAGTATCTTGCTGCAGCGAGAAGAATCAAACTTCTCAGTTTTAATAAAAAAAAGTTACAGCCGCATAAGTCGAAAAAAACGCACATTTCGCACAAAGAAGGGAATCAAAACCTATGGGGTACTTCCCGTTGACCTAGAACTATGAAAAATTTGGCAAGAAGCATTGTGTTATAGTACACATATAGGGAAAAATCCGAAAACTGGACATTTTTAATTTAGTCACAAAATATAGGGTCTTTAAGCAAGGAAAGAAGGTCCAAATTTGAAAGTGCTTTAACCGTATCATGTGGGGTATCATATGAAGAGCTTAATTAGCACAAGTTAAAACAGGTTACAAATATTTTTATGATGTATGTTTTTCGATTTATGAACGAAAATATAAAAAAAAAAAATTGTACGGAACCCTCGGTGGGCGAGTCCAACTCGCCTTGTCCGGTTTTTGTACAAATAAACACTCAGACACAGAACAAACATCCATGTTCAACACACAGTTGTTGTACCAATTGTTGGGATCGAACCCACGACCTACAGTTTAGTAGGCAGACATACTACCAACTAAGCTGCGAGGCCAGTCGAAACGCAGACATACATACAAACGCACATACATTCGAATGTTACTGTATTCCAGGCTGAGATCTTTGCCATCCTAGGCTGCGCATATAAATGCATAGAGAGAGCCTACTCAAAGAAAAACATAAAAATATTCTCCGACAGCCAGGCAGCTCTAAAAGCCCTAGTTGCGGATGAAGTTAACTCCAAGCTGGTACAGGAGTGTGTGCAGGTGCTAAACTGCCTGGGTGAGACCAACAAGGTCACACTAAGCTGGGTACCTGGGCACTGTGGCATCCGAGGCAATGAAGCCGCGGATGAGTTAGCTAGATGTGGGTCTGGAGGTACCTTGGTGGGACCAGAGCCCGCCTGTGGCATCTCTGACTGCACAATAACGAGCAGAATTAGAACCTGGGGGTGCTTCATCCCCCAGGTTCTTGGCACTGTGGAGTCAAAACCCGGGAATGACACACTCCAAAGAGCTTCTCACAGGGTTCAACAAGAAGTTCTCTAGAGAATCGCTTCTTCTAAACAAGGGCCAACTTAGGGTCCTTGTTCGTACCGTGACTGGACATTGTAAAATGAACAAACACCTGCACAGAATGGGACTGGGTGAGAACCCTGAGTGCAGGTACTGCCTTGAAGAGGATGAAACACCCATCCATCCTCTGTGAATGTGTGGCGCTCCACCACCAGAGGAGTCAGCTCCTGGGAGGACCTGTCTTCTATCCTGAGGACGTGATGGCCTCCGCCCCAAAGTCCCTAGTGAGATTCATGTCACACCTGGGACTGGGTGAGGTGCTGTAAACCCAGGAGGGAAGTTACAATAGATCCGCAAGGGTCGCAGTGACGGGGGGTTCTTGTGGCCTCCCACCCTACCACGAATAATAGTAATAAAACATACATTCGAAAAACATAACCATCCTTTTTGCGCAGTCGAGTAAAAAGTAGAGCTGCCTCCCAGCTATATCTGATTTTGTAGGTAGCTGCTTATAGTAACCACTTCATTAAAACTTTCGCTAGTAATTTCAACTAATGCTTTCGCTTGAATTTCAACAGTTTCAAATAAAACCACTCAGTTATTTTATGAAGTACCTACCTAACTTAATTCAGTTAGTACGCAAAGCGACTACATATTTAAAAATAAAGATATTTTAGAAAAGTGAAATAATTTGAATACAACGTAAATCTAATTAAGTATAGAACAGCGCAGTTCATTGCCACACATGAGTTGAACTGTTGAAGTCCAAAGTTAACATTAGACTGTTTTGAACAAGCGTGTAGCTTGAGATAATATCATATGGTTGATTGACAAGTGACTTGTTTGTCTTGTCAATAATATGTAAAATAAGTAAGTTTAGAAAACGAATAAACGACTTACATACAAACGGCTGAACCGATTTTGATGAAACATAGCTATGAACACTCTCAACCAAATCCTCTATCAAGCAAAAAAACTAGATCAAATCAGAATATACGTATGGGAACTACGATGCCACAGACAGACACACAGATACATTAGCCAAACTTATAACACCCCTCTTTTTATTACAAAACATATAGCCAGGTACATAATATAAAACACTCATGTAGTGAAGACGAATCTCACGACACCTCGCACATCAAAATCGGTCAAGCCGTTTAGGCTGTAGGCGTTCATTGAAACATACCCCATACATATATATAATTATATATATATATATTATGTACGTACAAAAATACACTTGAAAAACAACGCGCCTTCTTAAGCAGTCGGGTAAAAAAGGATAAATAACATGATCATAAAATTAAATGTACTTATTTTATATATTAATATTAATATCATATTTTCTCATCATATAGCTTTTATTGATACTTCTAATTAATTATGTGGAAACCTTACTGATCAGTAAATTCAGAAATTAATTTTCTTTTGAAAAGCCAAAAGTCTTCAATCAGCTCACGTTACAAGTAACAGCAGACTATTAATTTTCTTCATAAAACGTAGGTATTCGTTTTACTTTCTATCTATGGCTATAATTTCGAAATATAGGACCCTTACAAATAATTGTTGTGGGAGAGATAATGATCGGGGTATGAGTGAAGAGATGATATTTTTATCGACAAAGTATCGATAAAAATATTCTTCTTCATGCAGGAGTGTTCATTATATCATTGACGATTGCCTATGTGAGAATTATGTCTGTCTAATAATCCTGATAGTTAAAATTACATTTATATATAATTACATATAAATTTGACACAGACAAGACCAGTCTCATAATAAGTAGGTATATTTAAAGACAAACGTGTTACGTGATTACTTCTCTAATTATGAATTGATTTTGATGTTTTATTTGGTCAAGTCATAATTCAGATATAGTCTCATATAAATTTTATCAACATAGGTTCAATACTTTGGTTTTCAACAGACTTCAAAAAAGGAAGAGGTTCTCAATTCGACTGTATTTTTTTATGTTTGTTACCTCAGAACTTTTGACTGGGTAAACCGATTTAGATGATTCTTTTTTTATTTGAAAGCTGGTGCTTCCCGTGTGATCTCAATTCAATTTGGTCCAATTTGGTTCTGACAATGGAATCCATGAGAAGTAGGTTGTTTCAGTTTTTTAAACTTTAATTATTAAAACAATATAACTGGAAAATATGTCATAACTGAAGTAAACGAATTTGCGTATTTTGAAATTGGTTGTTTCAGTTTCTTAAATTATAATTATCTAAAATAACAAAACTCATTTACTAAAACTAAGATATAATTTTACTTGTAACTGAAACTTGTAACAAAACATTTCCATCGAAATATTCTAGACAAGGAACAATATCTAATATATCTAATAAAAATATCGATAATATTCTGAGCTATTTCAATCCCTATTGTTATTGTTATTAGTAAGTTTAATAGGTATGTAATACAGTGCTTGTTTTCTTAATATCTAAGACACTGTCTCGAAAACAAGCTCACTCTTAATAAGGTTGATAATAAATGAATATTACCCTTTGTTTTCTGCCGACGAGGTGAATATTCCACGATATTACTGAGAATATAATCGGGAATTGCCACTGTCGCATTGTGATTTGTGACTCCGGAATTCTTGTGGATCGAGTAATGAGATTTTTTATTCATTTTCTTTTTTAGTTTTTCAATGTCGGTTTTTTGATTACGTTTGCTGAATCTCTGAAGTTGGCTTTTAAGTTTTGTTATTCTGGTTTTGTTAGACTGATTTGACCTTATTTTTCTTAGTAGATATTGCTTTTGCTTTGACTTTAGCGGCTTGGACTCATTTCAGTCATAATCAAATTCGATGGAGAGGCTTATGCCTAGGAATAATCTTATGTTGGGTCAATATAACAATACTTTCTATATATTTTTTTTTTTACTATGCGAGCCTTATAGTTTGCATTGTAAATTAAAAAAAAAATGTTTTTCAAGATTTTGTCAGTAAGATTCTTTACCCACCAAATTACAGTTTTCTAGTACTAACGCCGCTAGCACATGGCGTATTTTAAACGCGCAGACGACGCGCGTTGGAAGGTTGCGTTCAAATCTCGTATGAAGCGCGTATACGTGCGTTAGCAGCGCGTCGTCTGCGCGTTTAAAATACGCCGTGTGCTAGTCTGAGCTAAGCCGCGGACGGACAGATGGACATAGCGAAACTAAGGTTCTTGGTTGACTATGAAACCCTAAAAGCGTTTATCACAGAATTCATATTTTAAATTCTTCCATCTGTTTGACAAATTAACACACGTTGATACGAATGCTTAATTATGTCTGGATGTCGACAGTCGAGGTCAATTAACAATTCATTTTGCAGAGTTATCAGATATGGACATGACAATAATATATTATTCATATTTGAAAGATACTGAGATAGAAACATATTAATAGGAACAAGTAGACAGTAGTGCCAAGTCCTGCAAAAAGGTTCTACAGAAGGCTCGCTTTGAGCACATTAGTCGGATAGGGAACAAACTTGCTTCATACCCTGCGGGTAGTAAAGCGTTTTGGTCCCTAGCTAAGTCTGTTGAAGCGAACTTCTGCCACCCCTCGTTTCCTCCCCTGTTGAAACCTGACGGGACACTAGCTCATAGCGCGGTAGAGAAAGCAAACATGTTTGCCTCTCTTTTTGCGGATTCCTCACGTCTTGACGCTGGTAGTGCGATACCTCCAACTCCACCTGCTAGCACGGCAACCTTGCCTGATTTTCGTATTCGCCAAACGGAGGTTCGCAAAACGCTACGCAGTCTTGACGTGAACAAAGCCAGTGGCCCTGATGGTATTCCAGCCATCGTTCTGAGGACTTGTACGCCTGAGTTGACTCCAGTACTGACGCGCCTCTTTCGCCTCTCTTTTGAAACTGGACAAGTGCCGAAATCGTGGAAGGTTGCTAACGTGCAACCTGTGCCCAAAAAGGGAGTCGTGCTGACCCTGCTAACTACAGGCCTATCTCGGTTACGTCCATTCTCTGCAAGACAATGGAACGTATCCTCAATAACAGGCTTTTGACGTACCTTGAATCCAATGATCTTTTCAGTGATCGTCAATACGGGTTTCGGCGAAATCGGTCTACTGGAGATCTTTTAGCGTACGTCACCCACATCTGGAGTGAAGCCATAGAGAAGCACAGGGAAGCAATCGCCGTTTCCCTTGACATCTCGAAGGCTTTTGACAGGGTCTGGCATGACAGCCTTATCAGCAAGCTTCCTTCATATGGACTGCCCGCCGGTTTTATTGCTTGGATATCGGACTTCCTGCGGGACCGGTCTCTACGAGTAGTCATTGATGGCTGCTCGTCTGACCGAATGGCTATCAATGCTGGTGTTCCCCAGGGGTCTGTGCTTTCTGCTACGCTTTTCTTGCTGCATATTAATGGTCTGCTAAAACCCGGTATTTTTGGGTACGCAGACGACAGCACCGTTGTTGAGAGTTACATATCCAGCGTGCGAGCCAGTGTATCTCAAACCCATGCTCTTAGAGAGGCAATGGTCGAGCGCTTGAATTTGGCTCTTAAGGCAGTCTCCGAGTGGGGCGATGCCAACCTAGTCAAATTAAATGCTGCTAAAACGCAGGCGTGTCTATTCTCTGCAAAAAGGAGCCCATTCCAGCTGGCTCCTACTTTCCGGGATGTTGCTATACCGATTAAGGACCACCTCGAGCTTTTAGGCGTAACACTGACGTCCACCCTTAACTTTGGCTCCTATATTGAGTCTAAGGCTCAATTAGCTGCCAAAAAGCTGGGTATCCTTTCGAAGGTGCGTAGGTACTTCACGCCGGAACAGCTGCTTACGCTATACCAAGCACAAGTTCGGTCGTGCATGGAGTACTGTTCGCACCTTTGGGACGGATCTGCCAAGTACCAGCTCGAGGCGTTAGAGACCATTGAGAGGCGTGCTAAGAGGCTCATTTGTGACGATTACCTTGTCCGGACTAAGCTTCAAAGTCTGGAGCATCGTCGCAAAGTAGCTAGTTTGTCGGTTTTTTATCGTATACATTTCGGTCTGCTTTGCATGATCTCAATTCCCCCATGCCCATTTTTCTATCGGACTGCAAGAAGCATGAAAAAGCGACATCGTTATATGGTTGATGTTCCGAAAACACGTACGAAACGCTTTGGCTCCACTTTCATTGTACGTACTGCCAAACTGTGGAATGCGCTTCCTGAATGGGTTTTTCCGACTGGATATAATCTAGGTGTCTTCAAATCGCGAGTGAATAGGTTTCTTCTAGGCAAGCGCGCTCCATCGTAGACCGTAACTGTCACTTAACATCAGGTGAGTTGACGGTCAAGCGCAAGCCTATCTTCGAATAAAAAAAATAAAAAAATAAAAAAAGTAGTATATTTTCAAGAAGTAACCATCTCAATAATTTCATCTCATTCATCAATCGTAAATCTATCTAACATAAAAAAACAACGAGGTAATGCCGTCAGCCTTATGGGAGCCGTGCACCGGGTACGGTCAGGGGCGGGTTGTTCGACCTGTAAAAGTATTTATTTAATTATTTTAAATTATGTTTATCGAAGTATGTGTGAATGAAGTTTTTATGAAGTTATATGTAGTATATATACATATATATTTAAAATTATATTTAGAACATTTATGTTTATAGATGAACAATTAAATGATCAATTTTCCCACATAAAAAAACCATCAATATTGCTTACATCTTGAAAATCTTTAAATAATGCAATTAATAGAGACCGAATTATATGCATTTGCATATTTTCATATGCATTTGCCTATTTACAACATTATGAGCGATCATTGCATATTTTGTCTGAAATTTAGTGATCATGCATATTTTCGCTGTATTTTTCGTACATTTTTCAGTAGGTTACCCTATAAGTGTAAAATTTTGTCTTACAATATTTTTCTCTTTATACCTAAATCTGAGGAGAATGTTACGCATACCATGGACAGCGAGGCGTACCAACAAGTCCATTCTTGACCAACTTAAGATTAAGACCAGACTCTCCACAATGTGTTATCAACGAGTATTAAGTTACTTTGGCCACATTGCCCGAAAACAACCAGATAATTTTGACAAACTGATGGTTGTAGGGAAAGTGGATGGTAAAAGACCACGTGGGCGATCACCTACCCGCTGGTCTGATCAAATTAAAACCCTAACGGGACTTCCTATTGCCACTGCCTTAAGGAAAGCCGAGGACAGGGTGGCGTGGAAACAGCTCGTCATCGACTCTGTCATATCATTTCAAGACGGACACGACCTTCAGCAATGAAGCTTGCGATTAAGAAGAAGAGATACCTAAATCTAAAATATGATATTTTTTTTATAATTGTTCGTTTAATTGTATTGAGTATTAATATTATGATAGACTATAATTTATAGTTTACAAGGTTGTTAAATTGTGAACGAATACGTAATTTACTGATTTAGAAGTAAAACTAAATAAATATGGCACTTTTCCCATTTTACTTTTCCAAAATGCATCATTTATGTTGCATATTTTAACAATTTTCATGCATATTTTACCAATTTTTTCATGCATATTTCATCCTTTTTATGTTGCATATATTGTCGGTCTCTAGTATTTATACACTGTCATGCACTTTTTGATACAATAAAAATAGCTTAAAAAACTAAAAAAACACGCTTCAAATTATTGTATTGTCATCAGTCCTCGATAAGTCTACAAAGTTTAAATGAAATCTGACTGTTTGAAGTGGGTCAAATCAAGGAGTCGGTTACAAACCAACAAACAAACATGCATACAGATGAAGAGCTAATAAAAGCGTGTTAAAAAGGAGAAAATTGTTTTCTTCCAAAACATTATCTGACCTGATTGGAATCATAAATGGTTTTATCTCTACGGTTTGTTTTTTTTTTTTCAATCCGTAGACTAACCGGAACTTCCATTGAAAACACTGTGCTCGACTAAGGATCACAATGACGTTTGCACACTACTGCTGGGCGATTGTATAACTGGCAAGAGTGCGTGCTTCTCTTAACTGATTTTCGAAGAGGCATACCACTGCCCTATTTATATTTACCTATACGTTATATTTCATAAAAACTTCTCTGTTCCCTGAGAGATACAATTTGGGACTTTTTAAGGTCAGAGTGAATAGGTATCTTCTGGGTCTGCGTGCTTCATCTTCGACCACATCGTCGCTTTCCAACAGGCGAGTTGGTGGTCAAACGAGGACCTATTCGCAATAAAAAAAAAAAAAAAAAAAAACACTAAATGATTAGACTGAACACTTCTAAGCCTCTTACAAAATTTGTACAGAAATTTCAAGTATTACCACATTCAACATTTATTCACGGCGGACCTTTAAAGTAAGTACTTCACCGTGCAGTCAACTTCCTTTCGGGTCCTTTCAAAGCTCCCGCACCAAATCTGTTAATACCGCAATGAATATTCATGAAAAATAGTCGCAGACTAAAGTCGTAAGCAAACCAATCACCATACCATTAATGGACGGAAGGCTGTCACCACCCACGCTCAGGCGTCGATCAACAATCATTTCTTACGCGGCGCGACGTTACGTGACGTTTAAAACAAATGACAGTGTTCAACAAACGTCACTTTTTGAACAGACCGACGAGTTGATCAATAAAATGTTGAATGTACTCGTGTAGGGATCCGGTCATTTGAAGAATAAAATGCAACGTATTTATAGTCAAATTGCTAAACATACCTACTTGGAAACTGACAGATCGAAATATCACAAATATTGTATTAGTGGTAAGGCAATATGTAGGTATTGATTTTGACTAATCGGAACGACATAATCGGCAACGACAATGTTCCTTAAAAAGATAAAAAAAAATGTCGTGTGGAAATCATGTTACCGACTTTCAAACCATAGTCATAGTTACCATAGTATTGCGTATTCTTCTTTTATTGGACCCGCATAGAGCACTTGCCAGTGTCAAGTACTTATTACGATTTCTTCAATTTTCTTGATTAAAACATATCTCGCGAATTATTATTACTTTATAAAAACAGGCCAAGCACGTATTGGCCACACGCAGTGTAGGGTTCCGTAGTTGCACAACACAATACATAGATATTTAGGCTTCTTGTTTGATATGTATTTTCATAATATACTGTACTGCAAATTAATTCACTAGAAATTTTATTTGTATTTCTCTAAGTATATTTTAATTGTATCGTCTATAACTCATTAATACTTAAATTTAATTAGCTGTAATAGTTTTACTTTTTATGTCGTATATGCTACGATCAGACAGACAGACAGAAGGATATGGAGAAATTATTAGGGTTCTTTGTTGCACATCACATCTTGTGACTTGTTCGATTCGGATATTTTGTCCAAACGCCTGAATATCATTTTAGGAAAAAATAAATAAAATACAATAACGCGTATAAAGTTCAGAAAGATGGACAGATAAACAGAGAAAAAAGTCGTAGGGCAGAGCAAACTAGCATACATACCGTCAAATGCAGCGTAAGAAGACCAGCCACAAGATGGACAGAAGACCTCATACAAGCAGATGCGGATTACCCTAAAGGCCGAAAAGGCCCGGACCTAGGGCGCCTGGCGATCAATCGCGAAAAAATACACTGATTGTCCGAAGAACAGTATAATAAAAAACAAAAATAATACTCTCTCGCTGGCTTGTGGTGCGCACATGTTTGCAGAGGCGGATTACCCCTAAAGCATCCTACATCACAGACCTTTCCTCCCGTTGATAATAAGATCATCAGTGCTGAAAAGGGCGCTTGACTTTACTCGCCCTAGGGCGGCTAAGACTGCAAGACTGCTAGTCCGCCTCTGTATACAAGTGACAGTCGTTAGTCGTGGACTTCCTGTGGCTAAAATGATGATGATGATAAACAAGTGTAAGCTTTAAAATACTTTTTGAAACTACACGACATCAAAATCGACATTTCCAAGTTCACTGTGAAACAAACACCTTGATTATTTTACTGACTTAGAACCATTTTAAACATTCATCGGGCATATCCTTAATTGGTGTCAATGACGACAAATGGATTTATTTGTGTGAACTCTGTACGTGTCCCGTTTCGTTTGTCATTCCGAGACGCCCACCTCTCGCCTAATTAGTACAGGAATAACGTGAAAGATTTGTCAACTTCCGAACCCTTATAGCATTCCTTTGAGGTGAGCTCTCAAACGAAGATATTCTGTGTAAGATCGTTAACAATCTGTGAAATATCGTTTTTAGCTCCTTTGGTGGTTAGACCACCGTGAGTAGAATTATTGTATCAAACTCAAAATTGAATAAAATTATTAATTAAGACACTTTCTTAAACTATCACGGTCCTTTATTAAAGCACTATTATTATTAACGGGATATTTACCGTGGTTCGCGTTAATTTTTCAGTCATCTGCATTCTTCAGTCGCCATTGAACATGGTGCATGTAACTGTGGCGAAATATCGGGAGCTCAAAATTAATGCGAACCACGGTAAATATCCCGTTAACAATAATAGTGCTTTAATTAATTAAGGATCATAGATATAATGCTGGGTCTTAAGTCATAACATGGTGGAATTGGACAAGTTTGCTCTCTCTTGGACTTACCGTTGCTTTGCGTCAGACGAGTTGTGGGCAAATATAGCACGTTGGATCATTTAAAAAGTTTCTGTGCAATATAATGAATACATTTTTGTTTACAGAAATAAACTGATTTTAGGCAAATCACGAAAAATTATTAGCCCCTTGTTACACATAATAAGTAAAATAATTTTAAACAAAATATAAACCGTCTTACTTCTATACGCTAAAAGGGCACTTTAGTTAACCAGTGTTTGATACCGTTTTCGCGCTCGACTGTTCCCGTCTGACAGAAAGTGACAAGTCCTTATTCAGTGAATAAGATTTTAACATGCGTTTATAAGCAAGACGGAAAATGTCTAAGCTCTGCAATGTAGCTTTTGAAGTCAACAGACACCTGCATATAATAAAAAAAATGTGTTTTTTATGCATGATAGATCTACGATTCACTGATTTTTACGTCATTTAGGGATATTTTCTCGCTTCATTCCCTCTATTGCTGTAATTATCCACACATTCCCTAAAATTATTGTAGTCAAATCGTCAGCATATCAACAACTGGAAAAATACAATCGTAAGTTCATTCATTTCTATTATTTTAAGTTTCTAGCTCTATTTCTCATCTATCCATGATTAAGTTTCCCAAGTTTTGTGGATCCCAGACAAATTATGCATTTCAATTTTTTTACGTAAGTGTTCCCTAGATCATAAAGTTTAGTTTGTGTCTGCAAAGTTTTGCTTATGAAAACTTTCCCTTAAGTTTTGCTGTAGTGTTTAACAAACCACAATATTTTTAGGGCACTTCGAGTTGAAATAGGATTTTCTAATGTAATAATAGACTAAAATGCAAATAACTCAATTATATTCAATTCAAACACTTAATTTTTGTCCGTGTTTTGCCAATTTCAAAAATTATTAGTAATATAATTTATTATACAGGTTTAATTGTAATTCAAGTAATATTTAAAACACAATTATTATTAACGGATATTTACCGTGGTTCGCGTTAATTTTGAGCGTTAATATTTCGGCACAGTTACATGCACCAATCTTCACGAGCGACGGGCGGGGTGTTAAGTAATATTTAAGTCTATTATGTAATGTTTTAAATTTAACAATACTTAAATCATCTAATATATTCCACACATAACATTTTAATCTTAAGTCAATATCAATTATTCGGCTAGAAAATATATGGTGATATCATAAACCTAACTAACAAGTACGCAAGGGACTTGTAAATCTATGAGAGTAGGCGTACATTTTGTTGAAGCGTGTTAAGTAATATTTAAGTCTATTATGTAATGTTTTAAATTTAACAATACTTAAATCATCTAATATATTCCACACATAACATTTTAATCTTAAGTCAATATCAATTATTCGGCTAGAAAATATATGGTGATATCATAAACCTAACTAACAAGTACGCAAGGGACTTGTAAATCTATGAGAGTAGGCGTACATTTTGTTGAAGCATGCTAAAGTCATTTGAGCTGGCATTATTTTATTTCACGGTGACATTGATGTTAACTTTATTTTAAAGTAACAAAAAAAATTGAAAATAATTTTTATAGTTCTACATTTACGTTCGAGTGTAAGCGGTGAAATCATATACTTATAGGGCACATAATCGGTGAAATTATATACTTATCTTATAATTAGTGGCGTTATTTAACCATTTTATAAGCAGTGACTTTATTTACCCAAACTTGAAGGTAATGTCGCCACTATTACTCAAATAATATCAAATTGTCAGGCGCCCGTCCGTCTGAGTCCCATTCCTTTCCCAGACAGAAAATATAGACTTCGCATGTTTATACAGTACCTAAATACTATTGTATCGCGGAACAATGAAAACTCTATTTAATTATAACTCTGACAGACATGTTGTTAAAATATTTTAAGTAAACTTTTTTTTTATCAGCCCTGTTTGTACAAACTGTCCCACTGCTGGGAACGGGCCATCTTCTCATTGTGAGAAGGGTTAGGCCATAGTCTGCCACGCTGGCCAACTGCGGGTTGGCAGACTTCACATATCTTCAAGATCATTGAGAACTCTCAGACATGTAGGTTTCCTCACAATGTTTTCCTTCACCGTTTGAAGTTGGCGACAATCAACAATACGCACATAACTTCGAAAAGACAGAGGTGCGTGCCGCGGGATTCGAACCCAGAACCTGCGGATCGCAAGTCAGACGGTCTCTCGACTAGGCTGCCGGAAACTTACAAAGGTATAAGTAAACTTACGCGTTATAACTTTAGAATAAAAGCTTTTTTGGAATTTAGCCTATGCTAACTTTTTGTTATTTTCGAAGGGATTTTGACGCAACGAAGTTATATGCACCTACATATTACAATATAATCAAAGAGAGAAAGAGATATTTTTTCAGGTACCTAATTATGTTTCTTTTTTCCTGCCCAGATCGGTTGTTTGCTTGTTTTATCAACTGTTTCTGGACCCAGGTCTCTTCTCACAGTGAAGAAAGGCAAGGCCATAGTCCATCTCAATGGAACGTCAGATTTTATTCCTACGTTAGGTTCAAATCAGCACAATTCATCTCAAAGTTTGCTTGCAGAGACCGCTTAGACCGCTAGTGTGAATGACACTAATTATTTATCTCTAAATCTTTTCAGATGTAGTTTCTACCGTAAAAAAAAGATATTACTATCAAGACTTTACTTCATTTTTATTTAACAAACACTTTAATTTATTTTTGTATTTTTTTTATATTTCTTGCTGTATTTCGTTTAGTTCGTCTTTTCACATTCCTTTAACTTCACTTAGTTATACTTTCACTTATTTTTTCACTTTTTCGATTCTTTTTCATTACTTATTTAACCGACTTCCAAAGAGAAGGAGGTTCTCAATTCGACTGTATGTTATTTTTTGTACGTTTACACTGATTTCTCCGCCAATCGTGAATTGATTTTAATGATTCTTTCTTTTTTCGGCAGGTAAAACATCAGAGGTCCCTATAAATTTTATCAAAATCGGTTCAGTATTTTGGTTTTTATAACAAAATAACTGGAAAAATGTCACCCAAGAAATTGAGTCCCGTATGTTGAAGTCACTTTTTTAAATTATAATTACCTATTAATGTTTTGCTTTGTTTCGTGTAATTCGTTCGTCTGCGGTCGCCACTATTTACTTTATGATAAAGTGGAGTCGCGAGCTCGCCATAATTCAACAGCAACTGGGATATCACCGCGGCTCCGTGCTCAGCATTCACAATTTACCTAAAGAGAAACATTTATGAGTTAGCACGAAATAGTTATATTGCTTATCTTTTTAAGTATGCGCTGGAATGCAAATTATTGTCTTTAGTTAAGAGCTTAGTTACTTTTTTTTTAATTATTTTACTCTTTTTTATTATATATGGAGGGTATGTGATTTTTATTTGTTTACAAAAATGATTTGTTTTTCTTCAGCCAGGCATTATCAGAAACTCGGTACACTACCACTCATTTCACAATGAAAAGCCGAAAATCCGTACTAGATTTCGGTCCACGTACTTGATGTGTGCTCTATGAATCATCACATTACCATCATCTTCTCAGCTATGAGAAGTCCACTGCTGGACATAGGGGAGACCTATGTCCAGCAGTGGACTTCCAAAAAGACCGATTGGATAGATAGATAAATAAAAAAAAATAGATAGATAAATAAATAAATAATAGATAGCAATTCATTGTGAGTACTACCGTGGGTCGGATGACACGTTAAATTGTAGTGCCCGGTTGATTGTCAATCGTCAAGCAAGGTCAGAGCCCTTTCGGCGGCTTAATAACTCTGACACTAGGGCTGGCCACTCAGTCTAACCGAACTTACTTTTAATACAGAAAATTGTGTATTATAAATAATTTCATACATATGTTATCTCGAGTAAAACCAATGTCGACCGCCCCAGAATCAAACCACAACCTCAGACAAAATGAACCAACAAAATGCCTGAGAATGAGGCATCCAACTGATCTCGGAAACTCGATCAGAATTCCCCACATCATGAGAGTATTGTAATGCAAAAGTGCGGCAGCGATGCCCCGGGCACAATAAGAGCCCGATAGACTTGGCCAAATCACGTACAGCCGCGTGGAGTATGAGAAAACTTCGCCATCGGGACGGAGGGATTTATTTGTCAACTTTCCTCTGATAAAAGTTTCTTAGACATTTGATTGTGAGGTCACGATGCCTTCCTGCGCAGATAAGTTTCAAGGGCTGCCCCTTTTAGCTTCAGATTAATATCTTCGGCGATATTGATTTCGGATACTGGTTTTATTGCTCGTTCATTGTACTTGGCTATGTACATATTAAGATCGTTGTAGGAACAGAATAAAACGTTTTAAGAACGAAATTATAATTGTAAAAGTATCAAATTACGTAAATATTCACAAGTAAAAACATATGTGTATTAGAATGTTGCTTATTAGCTAATTCGAATTACAATTAATTTTCTAGTACAGACAGACGGACGGACAGATGGACGGACATAGCGAAACTATAAAGATTCTTAGATGACTACGGGACCCTAAAAACCAGGAGCCTAGTAGACCTAGTCACGGGAAACCTTAGGGCTTGGTCAGCGATATGTGTGGCGACGCGCGGTACGATGAGCAGAGCGACGAGTAGTGCGACGAACGGTGCCCAACAAATCTAACAAGTACTTACATAAAAAAACTTTTTAAGTTAAACGGTTTATTGAAAAGAAAGATAATGATGTACTCGTAGGTAATGTATTTACTGTATTTTACTAGAAAAGTCCTTTCATTTAATACCGATATTGTGGGGTTGTGTTAAAATATGAAATCCGCCATTTTGTGTCGGCGGCCATCTTGGATTTACAATAATACAGAATATAGGTACTAAATTGTATTGTCATCAGGACTAAAGGTGTATACCAAATTTCAGATCGATCCAAAAAAAATAAGTTAAAAATTAAAGTAAAATTTCAATTAGTAAATTTGACCCAAACAAACAATTAAACAGGTCAAGCTAAATAAAACCGTTTAAAAACGAACCCTTGTGAAGTAAATTCTACAATTTAGAAGTTCTTGCAATAAATTTAGAACTTAAGCGCTATAGTATTTATGTGTATCGGATTACCTACTATGTTAGTTTTTTTGTGATGCTTAATAAAACTTAACAAATAACAAATGTTTAACACGATATTTTTATAATTACCTAATGTAAGTCGACAATATTCCTCACCCAAACTTATTCACCCTAAAGTCGAAAAGTCGATATAGAACGCCTTAATCCTTAAGGTGTCTCCATGAAATCTGTTAAGAGCCCTCGCGCCTGTCAGGATGAAGCACGACCGGCGACGCCTATCTTCTTCCGTTCTGTTTTTTTCCAGCTTTTACCTAAATACACTATTTTTATCAGGTTTTTCGTAAGCCTTTACGAAAATAACATCTTCTTGGTGTCTAATATTTTTACTTAGAAAATGTTTCCTTGTTTCAGGTACATGACGATGTTTCCTGTTGGATGAGAAAAAAAGTTATTTAAGAAAAATTGTGGTGGTAGGTAATACTTGCTTAAAATGAAATTTTGCGTGGTGCGGTAGATGTGAAAAATGGAGACTTTGGAACAATGCGAGAGAGCTTAATTGCAGCTTACCCTGGGTCATTTGTACATAATACCTACATAAAGTTTGCTTACGTTGCGCTTGCGTTCTACAAAAGTATTAAACACAATAAAATATAAGAAAATGTCTTTTTGAGAAGACACAATAACTGGGTTTCTGGTTTAAAATTAATACAAAAAATAGGCAAAAATACATTATTTTTATTAATTAATTAAAATAATGTATATTTTGATATAATAAAATATTTTGATATAAATAAAAATAATGTATATTTTGACAAAAAAATAATTTAATAATCCATAGAACATAAACGCCAAGTTTCATAAAAATAGGTTCAAAATTACGCCATTTACGCGAGTACGAACATACAAACAAACTGACAGACGAAAGAAAATTTGGCCAGTTGATGCAGAGACGCCTCGCTCGCTCGGTTAATTAGTAAAATATTAAAATAGTTTAACGCAAGTTTCACGTAAAAATAGAACATGTGTTTTATTTCTCTGTAAGCGTGTAGGCTATACATACATGTAAAAAAAGTTTTAATTATTTTTTCTTTTAGCCCAGGACACTAACTAAAATGCCACAAAGTGTACTAATCTAATACCAAACTGTCCCGTATCTTGTTTCTTTCATACGAAATTACATCTAAAAGCGTGAAACAAACCCAAAAGCCAAAGATCAATTAGGCGGGAGTTAAGACACCCGGCTGCCATCGAAACCTCACACTAACAGCACCTACATCTACAACCCACTTTACAAATTAACTAAGTGTAATGAACTCCGAACAAAGATTCCAATAGTGTAATGTTACATTTAGTCTTCATTATTGTTAAAATACCACGCAGAAGGCCCACAGCTGTTCGCTAGCCAAAAGTGATGGATGGCAGGAACATTTCCGTTTGAAATTTTAAAACGGGGACTTCAGTAATGGCCCAGTATTGTTATTTCAGTCGTCGGAAACGTAACGAATGAGAATACTCCAAGTGATGGCGACGTATATTTTATGTGACCATTTGTCTAAAGGCGCATGTGTGGTGCTGAAATATTTATGAGCTATTTGTACAGCAAAACACAAGGATCACAGGCTTCTCACAAATGACTGATTTAATGCCGGCGAAGAATTTAATACGTTTAATTAACGTAACATGTATTATATTCAAGTATTTCCGTAGCCTTTGATGTGCAAACGATACGAGAGTTTTGAATTGCGATAATTATTGTGGGAGAATGTGTAATACAGTAAATACTTTGACGCCGACAAAATAAAATTAATTAAAGATCAAAGTTCTACTAAGTGGAGTGATAGATTCATTAGTAATGGAGACTTTACAGTAGAGTTGTCACGGCTAGTCGCTGTTATTCACCCTTCGACATTTTTTATTTTATTCGTTTAAAAGGGAATAACATTTTAAATTATTCGACAATGCAAACAATCTACAGACGTTAATTTTTGAAATAATAATTTAAATTTACATCTGTATTTTCCAATAAACATTTTTTAATACACACAATAGTCATCATCATCATTTTACGTAGGTATTATAAATATTACTTATTACTCGTAATATCATGCGGTTGGAGTAAGTATTTATTTTATACAAAAAAGGGTTGCCAGCTTTTATTACTATTTATAATACCTACTAATTTGAAATCGTTACATAAAATGTTATTATTTTCTTTTTATCGTAGAAAATTCTTTGGATTTTCGTAGTAGGTAATTGTACGCATTTAGAGGGAGAAAATATAGGAACATAAAGGTTTAAAAATCGTATTTCCAACAGAGTTATTGATAGTTGTTTCTAATTATGTAGTATTTTACATACATGCCATATTATTGCCGACATAGCACAGCGGATTAGCAAGTTGAAGTGGCAGTGGGCAGGGCACATAGCACGTAGAACTGACGGCCGATGGGGCCAAAAAGTTCTCGAAAGGAGACCACGAACCGGCAAGCGCAACGTAGGAACATCAGACACAAGGTGGACAAAACATATCATACAAGTGGCGGGAAGACGCTGGATGTAAACCGCTTCCAACCGGACTTTCTGGAAATCCATGGCCTATGTCCAGCAGTGCACTTCTTGTGCCTGAGATGATGATGATGATGCCATATGATTATACTATCTGATTAGAGTTATTTGTTCTACTATGTTTTTGATGTTGAATAATTTAGGCAAATAATTCGTCTATTTGCCATAGGGAGTATCGAATAATTGCTTACCAATTATTCACTTTACTACAACTCTATAGTAAACTGTTCTGTCTAAAGTAATGGTTGCTTAGTAACTTTATCCATCAAAGTTTGCTTAATGAATTAATCTAATGACCATCACCGCCCTAAACAAATATGGCACATTAATAAATTGCTTAATTTTATTAAGTGGTCACCACATCGGCTTAGTCTGTATACAAAAGTACAGCCAGAAAGAAAGTTGACGTTCTCTAATAGCTACATATATGCATCCCGCTTGCATAATATACATTTTTAAACGAGTAAGAGAGATAGGGGAACGGAATTGAATCCCTCAATGAAGCCCGCTCTAAATCACTTCTCTCTTCGACCCTCAACGTTCCCAGTCCATAATGTGTAAGCTCACTGAACTGCTATACTAGCCGCGACATTGAAACGGTAATGGTTCCTCATATAAATGCAAATAAACTTTTCAAATGCGTTCTAAATTAAAATAATCCCGAATTTATATGTAAATTCGTGACCGCAGTTTGTCCTTCGCGGCTCCCCGTTCCAAAATCGATTGACACGGATTCCTGCTTAGATTCCGGGATAACTTAAATGAAGGGTTTCTCTACTTCACTTCCACGATTAACTTGATCGGTGATTCCTGTCTCTTGTGGTTACACAACGTATTTTGTCCCATAAATAGCTTGAACATTTCGCTTATCGATCCACTTTATGTCGCCGACTCACGAGTTTTAATAAAAGTAGAATCAACTGCGTTTTTATTTGGCTTTTGGAATACCAGTGCTATCTTAATTTTTATGTGGGTTACCTTTTAGCTATTATCAAACAATATAAAAGCTCGAGAGTTTATGGGACCACCCGTAGCTGGTACCCTGTGTTCTTTACTATTATTGATATTAAGTATGTTCTTCTCATGTCATCCTAATTAGTAATGATTAACAACAATTTATGTGTTCGTTATTTATATCGTTCATTAATCCTTGTCTTTAGGGTTACTATTAAAACATATTTGAGTCAATTAAAACGACAGAAATTTGATACATTCTCATGCTTAAATTATTTACATTGTAACATTTTAGATTTAAGAGGATTGTTTTTGAGGTTATGTCCACAATTATAATAATTACAAAATTAAAACTAAATGTCTGAATCGATTGTGAAATTTGGTACAGATATTGCTGGGATTATAGAAACGGACATAAGCTACATTGTATGATCCTCATCACAGTTTTTCATCACTACACGGGTGAATAAAATAAAACTTAGCCAAATTATGTTTTTTTTTTCAAATTATGAAATTGGAAAAAAAACATAGTACATAATTATGTATCTTATTTCATCACGCAAATCAAAACTCGAATATATTTCTTATACGGACTAAATCTTTATGTTACCAAATAATTAATTAGACTTTAGTTTTCTACTCAATAAAATGAGAAACAAATATGTACGAATACAGTAAACACTATATCTACTTTCTTAGGTAGGTATACTTATTGTTCTCATCTCGAGAAGTGTATCACAATCTAAAAAGGTTATCTTGTAAATCACTAAAGAGAATGAGAACAAATAGGTTCTGTCTTTATTCTCTCCCGGAGAAAATGTTACTTACAACTTAATTTTAAAACACGTTTAGGTTTCTTTTGTTGTAGTCTCGGCGGATGGCGTGCTGCTTTGTTGGTAAAACGCTGCACAATGCTTACTGGTTTAGATTTATCTGGAAATGTAACGAATTTTCTAGATGTTAAAGTAGCGTGCTTAGTTTATAAGCACTTCTTATTTTTCACGTCAGTCTTTGCAGTTCTTCATTTGGATGTTTTTTTTTTTGCACAAAAATATTAAAAGCTTTTATTCTACTTGCCCTGTTAGTATGTGTGGGACAAATCTTGCGAGTTAAATTAGAACCACTTCCTGTCGTTTAAATTAGGTTGAAATTTGGTTTATTTACGTAACTTCGGTGACAATGCAATAATTTGGTACCATGAAGCTGGTCTCAAAATGGCGTCGGAAGGTGGCCATAGGAACTCCTAAACTAAACAAGATAAAACCGTCGAGTTTGGACTCGTTTGAATAGTCTTGACAAGCACTCTTTTTTTAGTCTAGTATTTTTTTTTTTTTTTAAACAAGCTTTTATTTAAATGCTCTAAAACGAAGAAAATAAATTTTATATTGATATAAATAAAAGCTTGTTGCGATATTTCAAACAACATCGTACCTATCTACTAATTAATATTAAATTCCAACAAAAGACTTAGACGCGTTCTTATCATTTGCTTAGAATTAAAGTTAGTTTGTTCATTTGAAAAAAAAAAAATATGTTTGTGTTCTCGCGACAAACTTTTATTTATATCAATATAAAATTTATTTTCTTCGTTTTAGAGCATTTAAATAAAAGCTAGTTTAAAATATATATATATATATATATATATATATATATATATATATATTATAAATGGTTTTCCATTATAATTATTGTCAAATTACATACACGATTGAGTGTTTCGAAGATTTCGGCAAAAATCAATGAAAAATAATTTATTGTCTGTCTGAACTTGTCTGATCCGACAGGCAAGGTATCCGGGTTTTATCTTTAACTTTTCTTAGAGCTGGGTGGCCTTTTAATTTTTGAGATAAGAAATTAGGTTATAAAATCCGCTCTAATGAATTTAAAGTAATTTAAACCTATGAAGCCTACAGTATGACAACGTTAATTTGCAACTCATGTGTCAGAATCGGGTTCTATAGATAGATAATAAAGAAATATTTCTTAATATCTTCACAGATTTGTGTATTGTGGTTCCTTAAGCAAGAAGGTACTAAAAAGTACATAAACGCAGCGCTAACTAAAATACGCCATATTACGATAATAAATACTTCGCTCCTTCGTATTGCATGATAAATCGTATTCAATTTGGATGGTGACAGCCACCGAAGAAGCATTTGGGTTACAAATTCTTATGCTTAGTATGCACGCGATAAAAATATTACGGAGAAATATTTTAGGTGAGCCCTTGCGACTAAAGGCCAATATAAAGGACAGACTACAATGTTATCTATAACGTGCCCATGTATGTATGTAAGTATCTATGTGTTACATGTTTCTAGATATTACCTTCTGTAGTTTAAATACGGCTTGACTGATTTTCTCTCTCTCAACAAAATGAATACTTGTACGTTTTTGTAATCCCTATCGAACTTTTTGTTTTACCTTTGAATACTAGACAAACAATTCTTTGTATTTGTAAAATTGCATCGCCGCTGTATTTTATTTAACCAAGGAGATTAGAACTTTAGTTTTATCGAATGTTTTTGTTGTAGAAATGGTAGTGGGTATTCAATTACACGGATAAGTGTAGACGAAATTGACGAGGTGCAATTGACGCTTTTCGTTGTCGCCAGTAAAGTCATTAATTACTACTCAAACGCGACCAGGATTTAATTTTGATATGTTTTACCTGACTATGATTGTTACTAGGATTTGATGAAGTTATTTAATAAATATCACTCGGAAAATGTAAAACTCACGAGCCCAATTATCTTATAGAAAAAAAAACTTAAACGCCTTATTCGATTACGGCTCTTCGGCACCAAAAATCGGTTATCTGTGCTATTTATTTGTCACCGTCTACGAGCAAATATATCGCGATAATCCTTTTGAGCTTTTATCAAAATAAATGACTGCTTTTGGAGATAAATATGTTCTTTAGCATCATTAAGTGATGTTAAGCACCTCGCTATAAATATTGCCTCCACTATCATGCGTAGAGATAGCAACTATGACATTACTAAGATTAAAGATGACAAAAGAGCGTAATGTATGTGTTGTAATCAAACAGTAGGCGAGCTGAAATATGCTTATTTTGTCGGAGCGAGGCAAACATTTTATTGCTTGATGGTATGTGATGAACAACACATAATAAAACAAGTATCTATATTAAATGAAAAATATAATGCCCGATTGCAGAAAAGCAGATTTTGCAGTCTAACTTACGACTTCTGAAATACTTTTTAAACTATCCCGGTCATTCATAAAAACACTATTATTATTAACGGGATATTAAATTAACGTGAACCACGGTAAATATCCCGTTAATAATAATAGTGTTTTACGATTTCTGTTTCTCCTTCAGAAATTAAAGTTATAGGTATTAGCGGGCACAAAATAAACAATTCATATCGCAAGACACGCTGCATGCGCGCTCACTGACCGATAAATAATGACCCTTAGAAATAAACTATACGAATCTCTTGTCTTGATTTTTGTGGCTGCCTACCTAATATTATTGTAGCCTATTTGATTACCTGGAGTGCCTAGACAAAATACTAAAGCTGTAAGTGCGCTGCACACTGAAAAAGTTTGGTATCTTTTTTTTATTTATGCATGATAGATGCATGAAATTACAAGACCGTATCAGAAATACAATACTGCGCTCCAAAACTCAGATCATCGACGTAACTCAAAAAGCTGCTATGCTAAAGTGGGATTGGGCTGGGCTGGTCTGTCGCAGGCCAGAAGAATTATGGGCAAAATCCACCACAGACTGGGTCCAACGCGTTAAACGGCCGCAAGGCCGGCCTAGAAAGAGGTGGAGAGATGAGCTCGATACTTTCAATAAGAATTGGTCTACTATAGCATCCGATTGACAAATATGGAAAGAGGGAAGAGAGGCCTTTGCTCAGCAATGGGAAGATGTGGGCTAACATAATAATGATAGATCTACGATTGATCACCGACTCGCCTCTTTCTCTAGACTTCGCAATTTATTATCTAGTAGCCCCTTGACGTTAGTTAGTTTGATGACGCGTCTTTCAATCGCGCCACTGATATTTTGATAAACCTCTTAAATAAGTGCTATTAAGTGCTTAAGTAATACGCCATGCAAGGCCGTATTTGCCTTAGTTTATATTTTTTTTGTAAATTTAATCCTTCGGGTCAACGAACCGTTAGCATTGCAATGTTCTATTATTTATTCAATTCCTACTATTTATAACCGAATCAAGGCATGTCTTACGAAGTTTTACTTACACACGTGAGGGGTAGGTGGCCATACACCTAGGGGAGTATTTCATTAATCATCACCCCTTAAAGCCGGGGGCTAAACGAATATATTTAACCGAATACGGCTGAGAAGGCAACACTTTTACGTGTTCACAGGGTTGCCAGATTGTAAGAAATTTTGTTTAGAATTTGTGTTAAAGTGTGGGAATGTCTGGCCTACAAAGTAAATTCAAAAATTTGTGTGGTGTGTAAATTTATAAACAAAGTATCAGATTTTTTATATTTTATAATACTAGTAAGTACATGCTTAATGTGCCAGTTTTACACAGTAGAATGTGTTATCGGTTAGCTTATTATCAAAATCTAAAATTAAAAACCTAGCCCTAAGTACTGTTAATGTTATCTTTCTGTAATTTTGCTATCATGTGGTTTTTAATTTAAGTGTCTATTTATTATACTATCTATTTATTTATCCAATCTATCCATTTCGGGTGTACAATATTATTTGTAATAGTGGATTACAGATCTGATGTACTTTAAAGAGTTTAGTACACTTTTAGTATAGGTATGTAGTACCTAGTCTTTTGAGTTGTGTTACCAAAATTAACTTGGCAATCAAAGATTACATATTTCATACATTTTGCCTAATATCATTTTTTTTTTATTCAAAACGAACAGCTTTCAAATTGTGTGTGCTATCTTCAACCACTTACCCCGTGAAGATGATCAAACGCGTTTAAAAAAAAAATACAGACAAAAATTGTACCCAACCCTCGTACGACAACACTCACGTAATCCTGATTCAGTGAAATGACACGAACGTGCAATAAATCTTCGGTGTATGGAACTTACAAATTGCTACCGTTATGCATATACGGAAACTTGAGAAGGAAGACAATACTTAGGAAAGTTTTTTGTATACCGACTTGATATATTGAGATTTGTTTTTAGACATTGGACGTATTTATACATTATTTGTAATTTATTATATTACAACATCATTACAGTAAAAAGCAAAAGTAAAAGTTGGTATGATTTTATGGATATGTTACATTTTTTTTCACTGCATAAGTGTTTTTGAAAATGTATGATATGGACTTATTTAGTACCTTTGTGAAATGTATTTCAACCTCATATTTTATTAAATAATTTCGACCACTTAATAAGAGACATATTATAAAAGTATTATTTATGATATGAGCAAATCAAAATTTAAAATGTAAGAAATTCAGTGGACGTAAAAATAACTTAGAAGTCTTCTAACCGCTTGAAATTGACCCAACATCAATAAAATTGTTCTTGCATTTTACCGAAGCGTTAACTTGCTCCAGAGATTTGAAATATTCGATTATTTATTTTATTATTGTAAACGACCGCTTGTTTTTCGGGAAATGCTCTGAAGAGCTTTTTGAACTAATACCTGCTTCGGAGTTCCACCATCGTACTTCACGAAGCCGCCAGAAAGCTCACCCCTACATTTTGCATAACTGGGAAACACATACAGTCAGGTTCTCACGCTCCTTCCTCCCGCGAACCAGTAAAATGTGGAATGTTCTTCCTCGTAAGGTTTTCCTACCGAGCTTCAACAACGAGCGTTTTAAAAAGGGTGTCTACAAACACCTTTCCGGGCTAGCAAAGCAACAGTAATGTCACTGATGTTGCAGTTGTTCATAGGCGACGATTATTGCTTACCATCAGGCGAGCGGTCTGCCTTTTTGCTGCACTTTTTTTATAAAAAAAGTTAGGATTTTTGCACAGGCCTCCTGGTGAAGTTCCACCTTTTTCTGTTTGTTCAACTCACCAAGCAGTAGTATGCAAACGTTATTGTGCAACTAATTGAAGGGAATTGAAGGGAGGGATTGATATTTCCAGCAAATATTATCCCAGAATAGCCATCGCAGGGCATTGACACTCAGTATTTTGAACTGTTCAAGTACAGTAGGAGTATTTAGAACTCATTCGGATTCGAAATCGATTCGGAATCTATATCCGTCTCTGTCATTTCCATAGATAATGACAGAGACGGAGATATAGATTCCGAATCGAATGAATTCTGAATACACCTATAGAATTCTGTGTTATTGGCAAGCGCAACATTAGGCGAGCGTCATGCTCGTCTTATCCCTTGGTTGTATAAACAAGTTAACGTACCTATGAGATTGTTATTGCTGACAATCGATTGAGCAAAGTACGAGCTAACCTGATACATTACGAAAACTAACATAGTTAATCATACCTTATCTGCTTTCAATCTCCTACCACAGTGTAGATCACAATTATTGTGTGCACTGAATCGTCACTATTGTATCTACACGGCAGAATACCAGATGGTTAACTTTTACCGTGACGTGATGAAAGATATTTGATGATCGTTCAAGTTCACAATTTTTAGTGGGCCAAAACGTCAAGTGAGCTAATATATTCGTAACCTAACGTCCATTCTGAAAATATCCACTGTCCCAAGACGTCTAGTATTCAATATTTTCCAGTGTACCAACTATTTTAATCAGGCTTCGTTTCCTGTCCATGAGGTTTAAAATTTGTATTTGAAAATAGGTACTAACAGATAAAATAGTGACAAGATTATATTATTATTATAATCGTGTCACTGTTTTGTCTTTAACAAAATATCTATTATATTAAAATATATATTATATATATTATATTTTGGAGACTGGATCGCCCTCGTCCGTGGGGAAAGCACCCCTATACACTGAAACCCCACACGTGGTCTCTGGCTGGTGCCAATCAGGCGATAACTCACTGGTGGTAGGCTTCGGCCGAGGCTAGTCACCACCCACTGGACAAAGTCATACCGCCAAGCGGCCTAGCCGTGTTCCGGCATGTTGTCCGGTGAAGCCGTTAGGGGGAGAATGGGTCGGAATAGTTGCTTCACTGCTGTAATCCATTCTGCTGCACGTCGCAGCGACGCATTGGGTAGCCAGTCTTGGAGGGTAGCGGGATCCGAGGCACGGTTACCGCTGGCCGACCGCAGTTAGTAGGGGGCCCAAGTAGTGAGCTAGCCACTCACGAAAGGCTGCCCCGCCAACTCGCGAAAAATCCCGGGATGCGCCATCGTGCCGGTCGGCGACCGGATGAAAGGGCCCGATGGACATCCCCGGGGGGGCTCGGGCGTCCCCGCAGTCTCCAGACTGGTTCCCCACCGATGTGTCGCTGCGGCGTGTGTCTCCAGGTTGGCAGCATGGAGCCTCATTTCACTACCGTTTTTCCCCACCAATTCCCTCGCCACAAACATGAAACACAGGAAGAATAAGAAAAAGGTTTCACAGCGGTTGCACTCCCTTTCCATAAAAGTGCACCTCTCAAATATTCGAGGTCTGCACTCAAATCTCGTGGCAGTCCACCACCACCTTCAGGCTGACAAACCTTCGCTCCTGTTTTTAACGGAGACGCAGATAGCAGTTCCATCGGACGTGGCGTACTTATCGTTCCCCGGATATACTCTGGAGCACAATTTTAAGCCTCGCGCTGGTGTGTGCCTGTACGCCCGTGATGACGTCTGCTCTCGGCGTCTCCGTAATCTCGAAGACCCCAGATTCTCCGTGCTTTGGGTACTGGTGGACACAGGAAAAGAGAAAATTCTCTATGCCTGTGTTTATCGGTCGCATAGTGGAGATCAGGAGACAACCAGGCTTACGGAATATCTGGGTGAGGCGGCGGATGCGGCGCAACAGAAGTACCCTTCAGCCCAACTAGTGTTACTGGGGGACTTTAATGGCCACCATAAAGAGTGGCTGTACCCATACCGGGACACTGACCATGCTGGGTTAGAGACGCGAAAGCTTGCTTTAGCGTTAGATCTCACCCAGATGGTCCAAGGAGCGACACGGGTACCTGACGTTGAGACGCACACGCCCTATTGCTTAGACCTTCTGCTGACAACGGATCCAGACCGTTACTCAGTGTCAGTATCTTCGCCTTTGGGTAACTCTGACCACTGTCTGGTGAAATCTGTATCTGTTTACTCTCCGCCCGATCTCAGCCCTAGAGGTAACCGACGGATGTGGCGATACAGGTTGGCAGATTGGGATGAGATGCGAGCCTATTTCGCCTCTTATCCTTGGAAGTCTTTGTGCTTTTCTTCTGACGATCCTTCAGCCTGTGCGGATGCTGTGACCGACGTGTTGCATACTGGTATGGAATATTTTATTCCATATTCCGACGTACCGTTGTCCGGCAAAGCTCGCCCTTGGTTTGGTCCACAATGCTGTCGTGCTGAAGCGCTTAAGCATGAGGCTTACCTAGCATGGGTTGATGCTAGACACCGTAAGGCAAGTGAAGTAAGTCAGAAGAAAAAAGCGTTTAACAAGGCTGCCAAGTTCTGCAAAAAGGTTCTCCAGAAGGCTCGCTTTGACCACATTGGTCGAATAGGGAACAAATTAGCTTCGTACCCTGCGGGTAGTAAAGCGTTTTGGTCTCTAGCCAAATCGGTCGAAGCGAACTTCTGCAGCCCCTCACTTCCTCCACTGCTGAAACCCGATGGAACACTGGCCCACACCGCTGAAGAAAAGGCGAACTTATTTGCCACTCTTTTTGCGGAATCTTCACGTTTAGACACTGGTAGCGCAGTTCCCCCAACTCCATCTGGCAGTAAGGTATCAATGCCCAATATTCGTATTCGCCAATCGGAGGTTCGTAGAACGCTATGCAGTCTGGACGTGAACAAAGCCAGTGGCCCTGACGGTATTCCAGCCATAGTTCTGAAAACATGTGCGCCTGAGTTGACTCCTGTACTGACACGCCTTTTTCGCCTCTCCTTTGAGACTGGTCAGGTACCAAAATCGTGGAAGCTTGCCAACGTGCAACCTGTGCCCAAAAAAGGCAGTCGTGCCGACCCTGCTAACTACAGGCCAATCTCGGTCACGTCCATCCTATGCAAGACCATGGAACGTGTCCTTAACAACAGGCTCTTGACGTACCTAGAATCAAACGATCTTCTTAGTGACCGACAATACGGGTTCCGCCGAAACCGGTCTACTGGAGATCTTCTAGCGTACGTCACTCACATCTGGAGTGAGGCCATCGAGAAGAATGGGGAAGCGCTAGCAGTCTCTCTTGATATCTCGAAGGCTTTTGACAGGGTCTGGCATGACAGCCTTATTAGCAAGCTTCCTTCATATGGTTTATCCGCAGGTTTTATCGCATGGATATCAGATTTCTTGAGGGATCGTTGGATACGAGTGGTTATTGATGGCTGCTCGTCCGATCGTATGGCTATTAATGCCGGTGTTCCTCAGGGGTCAGTACTCTCTGCAACGCTTTTCTTGCTGCACATCAACGGATTGTTAAAGCCCGGTATCTTTGGGTACGCAGACGACAGCACCGTTGTAGAGAGTTTTATATCCAACGCACGTGCTAGTGGATTTGAAATCCAGTCACAAAGAGCAGCTATGGTCGAGCGCTTAAATTTGGCTCTTAGGGCAGTTTCCGATTGGGGCGATGCCAATTTAGTAAAATTTAATGCTACTAAGACTCAGGCGTGTCTTTTCTCCGCGAAAAAGAGCCCATTTCAACTGGCTCCTACTTTCCGAGGTGTGTCCGTGCCGATAAATAAAAACCTTGAACTTCTGGGTGTAACTCTCACGTCAACTCTCAACTTCGGATCCTATATTGAGTCTAAGGCTCAGCTGGCTGCAAAAAAGCTGGGCATCCTCTCGAAGGTGCGCCGGTACTTCACGCCGGAACAATTGCTTTTACTATATCAAGCACAAGTTCGGTCGTGCTTGGAGTACTGTTCCCATCTTTGGGATGGCTCGGCTAAGTACCAACTTGAAGCCTTGGAATCAGTTGAAAAACGTGCTAGGAAACTCATTGGCAACGATTCTCTTGTTCGTGCAAAACTCCAAAGCTTGGAGCACCGCCGCAAAGTTGCTAGCTTATCGGTTTTTTATCGGATTCATTTCGGTGAGTGTGCATCTGATCTGCATCATATAATTCCCCCTTGCCCTTTTTACTATCGGACAGTCAGAAACACGAAAAAGCGTCACCGTTTCATGGTGGATATTCCAAAAACCCGAACGAAACGCTTTAGTTCCACTTTCATCGTGCGGACTGCTAGAATATGGAATACGCTTCCTGAGTGGGTCTTTCCCGATAGATATAATCTGGGTGTCTTTAAATCGCGAGTGAATTGGTTTCTTCTAGGTAAGCGCGCTCCATCGTAGACCGCAACGTCGCTTAACATCAGGCGAGTTGGCGGTCAAGCGCAAACCTATTTCTATATAAAAAAAAAAAAAAAAAAAAAAAAAAAAAAAAAAAAAAAAATCTAAACTTCTGTATAAAATGTTATCATATTAGGGAACATAAGTAAGACAAGCGTCTCTGTGACTTATTGTGTCGTCTCTTGTATAAAATATTCGCTGTGAATAAGAAAGTCATTAAATTCTAAGTTTAAAACTATTCTAAAGTATGTATTACGATACATGTTGTATAATGTGAGCAGCAGTGGTGACCAGTCAGAAGCCAGAAATCTTATATTTGAAATTTGAGGTCTATTATTGGTAAAACAGGTAGACAGCACAAATACATTGCTTATTTTGACATGACAGTTCAATACTTATTTCATTGTATCAATAAAATAAAATAAATTAAGAAAAATAAGTATATTCCAACTTTATAAAATTACACATCAGAGCGTTTTCTTAAGCCACAAAAGTATAGCTATTGTTATGTCAATAAAAATAGCTATACCTAGTGATTAAATATTGAATTAGAAAAACAAGCGTTAATCTGTACCATCATTTAGAAGTTATCCCTCTGTGTTGCTTAATCTGTGTGCACAGGAAGCGTTTTGTTCATATCTGCATGTCAATCACAACGTAGGTGCAACCATACATTACCTACCACTTATGTACGATAACGGCGCGGTGGTGGCTACTAATGTCCTATAGTTGTAACTGGAATTAATGATTTTTACAAATGCGCACTCAAATATGTGAAGTTAAATTAAGCAAGCAAAGTAAGGGGTTGTGTATGCAAGGGCGTCGCCAGCTCATGGCCCAGGGGGGCAAGTTAATATTATGGATGATGAGAAAAATATGAATTGTAGGTACAGGTACAATTGCACGGCCTTAGGACTTTGATTGCTTTGCAGTTGGCTACATTTTTTTAAACTCTAGATGCAGCTGAGAATAGTATCAACTAGCATATATCTGCAACTGAACTATTTGAACATGACGTATGCATGTTGTACAGTATAAAAATCTACGTTCAAAGAATTGCTGCAATGCCAGCTGTTATAAGACCTACTAGTTTAATTTGAGCTAATATTATTAAACTAAAAGTAACCCTTTGTTTTTCTTTTTTATAACCAACGGCTTGCCATTTTGTTTAGTTCCCGATATTTTGATGCATTTGCATACACCGGGTTCACCTGCAGACTGAAGAATGTATGGGTCGTTCAAAAAGTTAAAAGCATATAACATCAGTATAGTCCTTTACTTTTTTCTGCAAAAATCGTTTAATTCTCGATCAAATACTTAGCTCGATATTTTGTCAGGCTAGTGAAAAAAAAAAAAAAAAAAACTAGCCGAAATCCTTAAAATATTTTAAATAAGCTGCGTCTTTTTATTTTTTACAATTATTAGGCACTTACCGTTTTCAAAATTTTGCATTCACATACCTGCGCCCAGTATGATTAATAGACAATAGAATAAAATAACTTTATTGTACAATTGTACACCCATATAGAGTAAATTAAAGAAAAAATATAAATGTAATTGAAATTGTCTTTTCATTAATTTATTCACTTTGTCTGTCAGAAAAAAGAAAATTCAATATATTTCCAAAAAAACAAAACCCTATAATTTGTGTACTTCCAGATATATGCGCGTTGAGTTGAAGTATTGTGTATATCAAATCAAAACGTGGTTTGCTTATAAACAGAGAGTAATTCTAAATGGAAACCACTCTAAATTACTTACGTCTGAATCATTCTGCCTGGTTTATTTCACGATTAAATCTAACCATAACCACAGTCCACACCTTCGATGAATTTAATATTGTTGAGTCATACTTTATAGCAGAGAGCAAAATGTAACCAATGCGGGAAAAAAACAGAAAGTCGTCCTTATATATTATGAGTCATTTAATATTCCCAATAATGAATAAAAAATATAAATATTATAATACATTGAAAAAGTGTATATTGCAAGAGTGCAATTGATATTGCACTCTTGCACACTGGGACAAAAATTTGGAATAATCTAGATTGTAAAGATAATTGGATTTGAAACCATTTTTCAATAGGGTGACCACAGTTAGTTAAAAAGTATATCCCAGCTGTGACAGTTGCAAAATATAGAATATTACCAATGACATTCCCATATCAAAGAATATAACCTATATTTAATCAATCAATCAATCAATAACACTTTATTGACACCACATAAAGTAATAAGACAATAAACACATAAGAAAATGGCACAAAAGGCGGTCTTAAAGTCGGTCTCTTCGCTAAAAGCGATCTCTTCCAGACAACCTTGGGATGTGATAGAAAAATTATGTAAAGGTGGGCGGTGGTACTAATTCAGGAGTAAATACTCGTAGACTAATTAAGTTAATAAAGAAAAAAGAAAACTATTTTTAATATAAACTACTTAGAAATAATACATACATAGATACATACATACATAACTATAGAGTTTATAAATAAACTTACACAAATACAATATATAAAAATAGTAATTATAATGAATGCATACACATTTACTCAATCTTGGATAGATAATGGCCCCTGACCTGAGCCTTATTTAATGGCCGATTACATTGCAACGTAAACTGAATAATATGTAAAAATTGGTAAAAGCATTTCAGTCTACATAATAAGAAAGCACAGAAATTTTCATAATGCTGACATAAATACCTACATAAATACATAATGTAGTCAATTCTGAAGGCACTTATTATATAATATTTTATATTAAAATAATTCAATACACGAACGAATGTCTCATTTGTCTTTCTCTCACAAGTTTTGTTCCTTTTTTGAAAAAAAAATACGGATTTAAGAATTTAGTCAATTTAGTGGTGCTTTCAAAACTGGCCACAAATCAAGTAAAAAAAAAAGTCTTGAGCAGTCAGTTTGCCTACTCAAATAAATAGGAGCTTAGTTATACACAGCTCCAACTGTTCATTCGACACGTAAAATCGTATTTAGCAACATTCTAACAAAACGCTGAGGTTGCCATTCTATAAGCCTGCGGTAGTCTTGTCTCAGCCCTTACCTTACCTCCCCTCGTTTCATGCAGCTGACCCTTATCTACCCCCCACTTCCATGCTGATTTAGGTGTCTCGCCGTCGACTGCGGAGGCAACAAATTATAATCTTTTAAGACCCGTAATTTCTTGATAAAAGTTAAACAATTAGTCGGATTTTGTTTGTGAATTCCGGGGCCGCGGATTAAAAAGAAAATTGGACGAAATTACTTTGGAGGAAACTCTTTTTACAATACAAAGTAACTCCGGAGATTTATCTAGATGAAATTTGTTTTTAACAAAAAATGTCTGATCTTAAAATATATATAGTAAAAAGTGTAAATAAATAAAGATGATAAGTGAAAATAATACAAAAACCTTCTATTTTCATTGCGAACAATCATTGACATTTAACTTGTTTATGTAGTGACAGGAATTAAGTGACAGACATGCGTTTGATGCCTAAAAAACAATTTCGCGCGATTTAAAGACACCTATCGGGTCGTATCAATTCAGAAATCATTTAAGTGTGTATACCTACTTTAATCCAATACTATGTATGTATATTGTCTCTCCACCGTCTCAACTTCTCCCCCGTTAGCCGACATAATATAATCTTAATAAGCCACAATAAACCCAAAATATCGTAGAAAAAACTATCGAAAATACTTATAGATAATATATAGCTAAAGATGCATCTGTATAAAGAACAAAAAAATGACACCATTTGCCAGTCAGTCACGAAATCTACACTAATCAAACAGCAGGAAAAGATATTTACATAAAGTCTCCCTTCCACGAACAGAGTCGGTATGTGTGTCAATATAGAAATATGCATGAATCTAAGGCATTACGTAACTCCACATTCCCCAAATTGTGGAAGACGTGAGTTGGAAGACAAATTGGGTCCACATTTTTCCTTGGAAGCCGATATCTCATATTGAATATTCTAAAACGGTTTGTTGTGATACTGTTGAATTTTTTTAGGTAAACTTGCGTGCGTACGCACGAGTGGCTTGGAATTATTATGTATTCTGATCGTCTTCTAGTGAGAAGCTAGTGAGAAGTGGTGTTAGGTTACTCGAAACGTGTTATATATTTCTTTTTTAGTTTCTCATTTTCGATTTTGGGTGTATATATTTCTTTACCGACATGACTCGCGCAAAAAATTTACTTTTTACTATGATTTTTCCATTTTTTGGGGGTCAACTAAATTTTGTATCATAATTTTTTCCACAAACTTAGAACTCTATAATATGGGGTCTTGGGTTTTAGAGACGATTAATTATCCATCAAAACTACACGAATATTTATATATAAAAGTTGTTTGATTTCAATAAAGGAAGTAAGTTTGTATAGACTGACTGGCCATTTTCTTTTGCTAATATTATATGTATTTATTTATGAGTTTGGCACCCTCAATAATGTATTTATTAAATTAAATTGAACAGATACCTATCTTCCATCATCGTTTCCACGGGATATGTTAAGCTATTTTGCTATTTTTTTTTTCAGATTTAGTAATTTTGAATTTGAAATTACTTTATTTTCACAGTTAACAGTTTAAACATTACAGCTAGCTGATTGAAACATTGGTAAAGCGTATACATTTTGATATCTTTCAGCTATCCAAAAGCTTATTAAACTTTTATACTTCCGCAACACGAAAATCTAAAATACTCTGAAACAAAGCCAATGAGTACTTGCTTTAAAAAGATAATAAATTCATTATTCAAACTTATAACGCGAAATTTTACGGGTGGTTTTTAAAGATCCGGGGGCGAGTAGGCCTCAATACGAGGTTGTTTAGTCACCATTGAGCTAGAATATTTGCAGGCTACAGAGTCACAAACTCTAAAACAATTTAAAAAGTATCTACCCAAGGGGTCTTATTAGCATTTTTATATCTCGTTTTAGTACTCGATGACATATTTGCTTTATCTGGATTACACTTTATAACGTTTCAGTAATATTCAATATTGCATGAACTTTGGCATCGGACGTGATTGCAGTCGACTTGCGGATGCTTTAGAAATAAACATAATGTCGTAAAATAAATAATCATAAAAAAACGTCTGATTAAACTATCTTGAAACAGCTTCTAGGAGCACTCGATCAAATCGTCTTTCAAACAAACAAAGATAAACTATATTAAAATCAGTACATTAATTTTGAACCTACACAGACTAAAACACAAAGATTTTTTACCCTTTTTTATAGGATTTCAAATAAGTCAGCACGCTGAGTAGCTTATGCAGATTTGTGACTCTGTAAATATTGTAGTTCAACGTTAGTTGAAGAATAAAATAATGAGTTTTTCCTTTTGTTTCGTCATCAGAGAAGCAGGGCTGTTGAAAGGCTGGAGGGCCATCGATGTGCGGTTCGAGTGGCTCCGACTTTATTATTGGCTCATACTGGATCCGTACTCACTGGGGAATGCAAAACGAGGTCACGACTATTGGTACTGGTGATGTGTATTATTACATACTACATCATATACAGGATGTAACAAAAAATTATATTTTCCTTAGTTTGTTTGTTTTTTAAGGTTCTGTACCTTAAAAGGATAAAATGGAACTCTTATAGGATCACTTCGTTTTCCGTCTGTCCGCCTGTCTGTTTGTCAAGACCTTTTATCTCGGGAACGCGTTGTGGTATCGAGTTGAAATTAAAAAAGCAGATCTCTAGTCTCTGCAGCTATGAAGAAAAAAAAAACTTCTCAGTTATAGTAAAAAAAATACAGTCGTTTATATCGCAAAAAACCGCATATTTCGACACTCAACAATGCAATCAAAACCTAATCTACAACTGTTTGGCAAGAAGCATTGTCTTGAAGCAGTAAACATAAAGGAAAAATCCGTTTTTTTTTTACTGAATTTAATTACAAAAAATAGTATCTACGCAAGTAATGAGGGTCCTTTCAAAGTGAGTTAACCGTATTATCTGGGGTATCGAATGGAAGAGCTTCATTAGCACAAGTTGAAACACGTTTCCAATTATTTTTACAATGTGTAATTTTCGGTTTATGGCGAAAAATATAAAAAAAAGAAAAATCATACATACTCCTATTGTACGGAACCCTCGGTGGGCGAGTCGGACTCGCACTTATCCGGTTTTTTGTCGATTTTTAAGCTATTGCATAGCTTCTATCGCGGGCCTTGAGCGTGGAGACCGAATCCAGAAATTCCGTAACGAAAATAACCTAACACACCGCGCGTAAAGCTATTATGCAATAGCTTTACCGCGGCAGTCTCCGAGTGCCACACGTCTTTTTTTTTTATTATAAAAAGACTAGTACTAGTGTGAATATGCATTCTATTACATTTATATAATAATTCTTAAGTTTATTATACTACGTATTAAAAAGCAGTATATTGACACTGAAAATAAATAAGGTAATAATAATTATTAATTTAGGTCCAAATTATAAATTGTACATTGTAAAAATTTAAAAGACTGTATTAGGTTTCGTGTACCAATAAACTAAATAAATAAATAAATGGCGGCGTACCGATATACTCGTACCACAAATGTTGTTTAATAGTAATTTAAGAATTCACATTATCTAAAAAATCGAATAAGCCTACCGAACAATGATTTGCAATAAAATACTGACACAAAATCCATTTCTTACAACTTTTTTTATTCGGTGAAATAAAGTTTTTTTTTATTTATTTTTTAATAATTCATTATAGATCTACGATTGACCACCAACTCGCCTGATGTTAAGCGACGGTGTGGCCGAGGATGGAGCTGTAGTTTGTAATTCTTAAGAGGGCTTCAATATTTATTATGTCGACATCACACGAAGTATGCCTTCAGTCCCTATTTATTATGTTGTTGTTACTTTAGAGATTACTCACATGTGTCTATTCAGATCCTCGTATTCTTAGTAGACAACAAAAGACCTTAGTCTGACGAATTTAAAACAGTGTTTACAGTGAACACTGCTTTAATGGTTATGACAAGTACCTACCATACAGATTATAAGAGAAACCTGATTGCAAAATACAACAAATACTTGTGATATTCTGAACTAAAGACATTTTATTTCTGAACTAAAGCAATAAAATATTTAGTTAAAAGAAGGTTACAATATTTTGATAGTGTTGCACTTTTTGAATACATAGGATATGTTAGACTCCCGTCTAACAGCGTTGCCCGACGTGATGCGACTGACGACGAGTCGGGCGATTGCCTTACTTAAGGCTTGCAACGCAGAGCCGGGGATAACCTATCTACGTATAATAAATCATTGACTTCATCGGTATATTACTTATCTATGTTTCACAATTTTTAGGGTTCCGTACTCAATGGGTAAAAACGGGACCCTATTACTAAGACTTCGCTGTCTGTCCGTCCGTCCGTCTGTCCGTCTGTCACCAGGCTGTATCTCATGAACCATGATAGTTAGACAGTTGAAATTTTCACAGATGATGTATTTCTGTTGCCGCTATAACAACAAATACTAAAAAACAGAATAAAATAAATATTTAAGGGGGCTCCCATACAACAAACGTGATTTTTTTGCTCGTTATTGATAACGGCAACAGGTAGACGCTTGAAATATTGATTGAGTTATATTATTTACTTCAGAATAAATAATTAAATTAAAATAAAATCAATACTTAAGAGGGGCTCCCATACAACAAACGTGATTTTTTGCCGTTTTTATAAATAATGGGTACGGAACCTTTCATGCGCGAGTCCGACTCGCACTTGGCCAGTTTATTTGAGGTTGAGTTGAGATCGAGTCTCCAACCTAACAATATGTGAAGCATACACAGTAGATATAAGTATAAGTATACACAAGTCATGCAGATAGCTATTCGGTTGCTCAATTACTCATAATGGATGTGCCACTAGATTTATGAGTGCACTAACGATGTCAAGCTGTATCGGAGTGTCTGTTTATATTCATCTTCAAGTTTCTTGTTTGTGGGATTATGTTTTGTATTAATATTATAATTCAGAAGTAGACATTTATTTACGACAATTATTAATGATTGCTTATTTGTTTTTGCTATGACGTTTGAAAGCAATTCATATAGACTGTTAGTTTTGATCCTACTTCCTTAAAAGGAGAGTAACGTTTTACGGTAAGTATGTATAATTAATTAATGAAGTTATATTTTTTTTATGTTTTCTTCTGTAGTAGGTACACAACAATTTATTTATATTGGGTTGGCTGTAATAATAATAATTATTCGTACCTACGATCGGCTTCTGATTTATATTTATTTGTAATTTTATGATTTTTGTAACATTACTCAAGTCATAAAATACCTTATCTTTAAAAGTTTTCTAAAAGCCAAAACACACAGCTATCCCTATAACAACTGTATTTAGAAACCAAATCCCTGAATCCCTTTACACCGCGACTTTGCGAATCGTCGAGTCCAGGTGCCACTTCAAAGTACCTAACAGTAAATAAGATTTAGAATGTTAAGTTTATATCAAGAATAAATGCTTAAGCTGGTGTGTAATTTATACGAAATTCGCTGAAGCCTAGAAGTTTCGAGATTTTCCCGACTTCCAAAAAGGAGAAGGTTACAAATTCGTACTCTGCCAATATTTTATGACTTGATTTTGATGATTCTGTTTTTGTTTGGTATGTAATAATTCAAAACTGGGCCATACAAATTTTTGACCGAGCGAGCGAAGCGTCTCTGCATCAACTGGCCAAATTTTCTTTCGTCTGTCAGTTTGTTTGTGAGTTTGTGGGTTTGTATGTTCATAGTTCGCGTACAGGGCGTAATTTTGAACCAATTTTGATGAAACGTATAGGTTCAATGGATTATTTAAAAAAAAATGCCGTCGGCGATTTTTGATAGGATGGGTGGTTCCCATAAAAAGGGAGTTTATTGCGGCGCTAGTTACCAACCGATTTTAATGATATTTGGTAGGTAGATAAAGTAAACAATTATTACAACTTGTGGTAAAAATGAACAGAATTGGTCAAGTGGTTGTCGAGATATGGCAACCAACTTGAGATTGCGTGTAACAGTGAGGGCGCGTGAATGTGCTAAGCCAACTTTATGTAGGTATTATGTACAGATGACCCAAGGTGAGTTTCACTACAGGACTAGCAGAAAGTCGGCGAATTACCACCAATTTATCGTTGAAATGCCAAAAATCCGTACTCAGCGATATCGATCCACATTTTTTTTTTTTTTTTTTAATAGAAAATAGATCTACGATTTCTTACTGCACAAGAATGGAATTCTTTGCCGACATCTCTGTTTCCTGAGACCTACAATCTTGGAATTTTCAAGGCTAGAGTGAATAGATATCGTCTAGATCGACGAGCTCCATCTTCGGCCACACCGTCGCTTAACATCAGGCGAGTTGATGGCCAATCGTAGATCTATCTTGTATAAAAAATAAGCTCTCTCGCGAGGTCTACTGTTCGTAGAACTACTAGTATTAAAATCGGTTCAGTAGGTACTTTGGTTTTTATTACAAAATAACTGAAAAAATGTCATCCAAGTAAACGAAATTGCATGTTTTGAAGTCGGTTGCTTTTCAGTTTTTTTTATTTATAATTATTTATAAGTATTTCCATTCCATAGATCTCCGATTGACCACAAACTTGCCTGATGTAAAAAGACCGCAAAGTTGTGACTGACTATGGAGCTCGTCGTACTCTAGAAAATACCTATTATATTCAATAGAGCATTGAAACTTCCTAGATCATGCTGAGTGTTGATTCTCTGATTTGCATGCCTCCTCGGGTATAACATGAAGCACAAATTAAAAAGAACATAAACTCAAAAAAATAACAAACAAAATTTTTAAATGTTTTTTTTTAAATACATTATAGATCTACGATTGACCACCAAATCGCCTGATGTTAAGCGACGGTGCGGTGCGGGTAGAAATAGGTTTGCGCTTTTAGTTAAAATTCGCTTTAATTTCTTTCTGTTCTTTGTATCTAAGCTTTCTACTGATGCTTCAGTATGTTTGTTGCCACTAGAAAACTGTATTATAATAGGTACTATTCAAGAATTTAAACCAAACATATAATATTGGTGTTATTGATAAAAATGTACCCACCTACACTGGATGTGCGACCTTATTATGTGGGATTGTACTCATTAAACTATTTGTGTGCATTTGTGTTCTAAGAGCATAGGCGTCGTGACAACCTTTTCCAATAAAATACACATTTTTCAAGTAAGGTAATCGCCCGACACGTCTTCAGGGCACGAGCTACACGGGCGACGCTGTCAGACGTGTGTCGTTACTTGTGAAGAGTGACAATGTCATCTTATGTGATTAGAAAGGGCAACATGAAGATATAGTATGGGTAAGGCCAAGATACTTAAAAGGGCAACATGAAGATATATAGGTAAGGCCAAGATACTAAAAAGGCTTAAGAATGTGGTGTTAACCTCGAAATTGCTGAGAACTGAGATTTGCCATGCTTTTACTTCATATTATTCAATGAGTATAACCCCTCTATAGATAAAATTTCATTGGTTATATCTTTCGACACACAAAACTGTACCTAATAAATCCAAGTTGTAACACTGGCAGTATGTATCCGAATTACCGGATGATTAGGGCACGGCGCGATACATCGTTCCGTGCGTGACCGCCCGTCCTAATGTCGCCTGGTTTATTTCAATTATTACCCAAAATAAGGCAGCGCGAGGTTTGACAAATACAACAAATCAACAAACAAAAACAATAGAAATCTTAAGTCTCCAACAAAGAAAAATTGTTGAACCAATTTTGATGAAACATAGCTAAGAACACTCGAGCACACAAATACTTAGAAACACTGATACTTAGATACTCACGTCAAACTTATAACACCCCGTCGCTTTTGCGTCGGAGGTTAAAAAAGCACATACACACAAAAATATAAAAATAAGACAAATATGATTTTTTTAAATTCGTTATTGCATTCCAATCTAGTTTCCATAGTACTGAATGCATATTTATGGTGCTCCGGTTAGTGGCCAGGTAATTGAACAGCCAACAGCAGGCGGTCGCGTAAGTCGCGTTGCGAGACGGGTGCCAATCACTAATTGTCACTCTGTGTCGCTTAGTACAAGTGGACATGTCATGCGTCATTATTATCACTATGCTAGTAGTAGGTATTGATTAGTCACGAAAGTAAAGCCGTTTTATATTCCTTTCATACACGAATCAAAGTTGAAAAATGTCCTAGTTGGCAACTTCAGTAATGTTTCATAAGCCAGCGGTCAAGCCAGTTCTATCTTGTGTTAAAAATTGCCTAATATAGAAAAGTTTTTGTTAACGAAATTATTGGTTAGTTTTAAGTTAATTGGTTCAACCGTATTCAGTAGTCAAATGAACAGCGTACGCGCCAGTGCCGGTTAGTGTCGTGTTTTACTTAAACCCATACAAAAAAAGTTCGCATTAAAAAAAAAGGCTGATTTTTACCCGACTGCGTAAGAAGGCTTCTTGCGCATTCTGTCATATTTCTATCATCTGGTTTTGAATGAATGTTATAGTTGATTTCTTAGTAGGTATAGATGGCGCTTTATCTAATTACAAGATAATTGTAACAACCGACAGAAGGCGGCTGCGGCGGTCGCTTCGTCCAAGTGTATTTATCGCATATCTACGTTATTTCTATAATAATTCTAAGAGTTATTGATTAGTTAGGGATAAAAGTATTTTATATTTTCTCAATTTTAAACGGAAGACTCCGGGTTCTTGTGACGAACACATATCAGAACTCTCAGATAATCCAGTATACCTAGGCCTATCTAGCGCATCGAATTTGATAATTTTGTTAATAATATACCATCAGCGCCAGCCTGCTATTACCTATTACAGTCGGTATTTCCTACCTTAGCTATTAGTCAGCGTTATTATCATATTGATTATTAGCGATTACACGCCGCATACATCTATGTACGCCAATCAATACGGTAGTTATGGAATTTGTATGCAATTTGTGCCATTTAGGTACCTATTTATTGTTGATAACTATAGGTTGATTGCTTACTTTTAAAGTAGAGCTTGACATCAGATGGTTTGAAACAACCGACACTATGCTGAGCTGGATCCGCTTTGTGGTTAAAACTTAGTTTAAGTAAATATTAGGTATCTAATTATGTAAATATTATATAAGAAGTTTTTGTCACAATAAAATCTATTGGCTATTTCCTAATTGATTCCTTGTCAAACCTCCCTAAAAGTTTCTGCTTGAGTATAGTTTGGAGGATGCTAGGGAGATTGTATATCTCTTGAACGTACCCAAGTTCGAAGTTTCAGCTAAATATTTAGGACCACTTATTACTAGTTTTTTTTTAACTATAAGCTAGAATAAATTTCCGGTTTTCTGAAAGATAAAATATGGGTATTTTCAACGTCAGAGTAAATAAGCATCTTTATGTTTATGTGTTTCATCATTGACCACATCGTCGCGGACTGATTAGCGGTAAAATATACCTTTTTTTTTTTTTTAAATTCTTCCATTATAATGTCAATCATCGAGGTCGGGTAATATTCTGGGGTAGAAAACGGTTTTGTTCTATGCGCGAATGAATCCCTTAATAATTTCGTCAACCCCACCTTATCTGCCGTCTATGCTCGTATTATATTAGCGTTGAATATTAGTTTTCACGTCCATTCATCAACATTAATATCTCGATTATTTACCCGACAGGGACACGCAACCTTCCAAAAGTAATGCTCTCAATTCATCCTCGTCACAGAATAAGTAATAGTGTTTGTCTTCAGAAGAACGGTGAAATTTTAGACCTCTTTGTCAAACTCCCTGCTATTGTGGCTTTTAGGCTGGAAGCTAATGTAACATTATGTAATATGTATGAAACTAAATTGTATTGAATTACTTTTTATGCAACACATTATGTAGTGTATTTCAACTTGGATGACTTCAAGCAAAAGTACCAACTATAAGATCAACTTCCGTATATTTCTGTTTCAAAAACTTGTTTAATAAAACATTTCAAATGATGTTTGTGTTTAAAGAGTCCGTAGTCCGACCATCGTCCGTCTCGCTTGCGCATTTTTGAAGATATAAAATGACTGAATGAACTTATAAAAAAATCGTCGTTTGTAAAACTAGAAACATCACAAATATTCGACAAAAATTTCGATTATAAAAAAATAGGTAACTTATTTATGAAATCATCCTGAAACGTTTTTCAGACACAAATCACATTTATGTATGTAAATAAAAATAAATTTGTGTTTGTGTGCGACAAATACACGCTGAAATAGCAGAAGTGGAGTTTGGAACTGAGAACTTATGCACTGAATTAAAATAGTCTAATTTTATACCCAAAAAAGTAAAGAATATTATGGAATAGTGATCGAATCTACTAAAAACAATATTTATATTTTCCTCTCCACTTGTAATTAATTTGAGCGTTACATCCGCCCCTAAAAGAGACAAGTTCACATGTAGCGGGCCCTTTGTGCCTGAGGTCTGAAAGTGACAACGGCAGGAAGATAAATGGCGTCTAGCAATTATCTAATCCAAATTCCTGGCCATTCGAATGCGAGACGCGGTGGTGAACGGAGATAGACTATTGAAGAAGGGTGGAGCTTAGGGTAGATACAGTCCGGTCTCCTTCTATACCAATAGACGTATTTATGTGTTATGTCGGGTCCATTGCACTGTAACAAAACAATATCATTATTATTTTAACTGCTACACACGAGACATGAGATGATACTAAACAAAGTCCGATAGAATACCATCTGCGCTCGCGTCTAAATAAGCCAATGCGGAAGCGACATAATTATGTATGTATGAAGCGACATATTATGGAATGTGTGTATAGGTTTTGGAAAAGAGCGGCAACTGGTTGCTTTCTCGATGGCACTAATAAGGTTTTGCTACATATCTTACTTACTAGATAACCACACAAAAAGGCAATCCGATCACCCCAGACTGATGAAGGTCTAAAGATAATCCAAATGCTCAGACTCATTACCGGTTAGCAGTGTACCCAGCGTGCTGCCAGCATTGTCATGTTGTATAGCAATGCTTATGCGTTGGGCTAGATACGTACCATCATTGTTATTTACAATCTGACATGTATAGTTGCGTATACAAAATTCCACGTGTATTTTTTGATTTTTCGTGTTATTTTCTTTTCAGGTATTTTTTTTTCAGTAACACACAGTTCAGTAACACATTTGTATTTTTTTAAATTAATTTACTATAAAAAATACCATTTGGTAGTGATGATGATGGGTTTGTTTGTTCTTAAAAAAAACAGCAATCGTTAAGCCAGGCTAGACGCCTTTCGGCGGCTTAATAACTCGGACACTAGGGCTGACCACTCAGTCTATACGAACTTACTTACACCGTCATCGTAATAGTGAACAGGTAATCCAAATGAACGATTAGAGAATATCGTGAGCATGCGTGGGCGAGGATTAACCTTCACCTAAAGTTGCCTGGAAGAAATCGCTCTATGCGATAAGGTCGCCGTTGTATTTTCAACTCATTTAAATATTATCTATATTTAAATTACTCTGTATGGATGTACAATAAAGTTATTCTATTCTATTCTATTCTGTATCCAACTGTTCGTCGGCCTGCTCGAAATAATCAAGTTAGCTTTCGTTTTGTAGAGTTTGTGTTCTGTATTGTTATGCATATTTTATTTATGGTGATTTCTGTTTTCTTTTGAAGGATTTATTACTAAATATGAGGTCAGTTTATTACATTACTAACTATTTTATGCGGTATTTTTTTATTTCCGTACTTCTGGATTATGGAATAAAAAGCCCTTATAAGATCACTTCGTTGTCGGTCCATTTGTCTATCAAAATACTACTTTTTAGGAACGCATGAATGTATAAAGTTGAAATTAATATCAGATAATTAATATTTGAAAGGTGTAGGATCCGATCACTTGAAGCTTTAAAAAACTTGAAGAGTGGACAAATGGAAATTTTTGAAAGCTTCCTGGCTGCGGAAGTTTATAGGACTAGGTTTTTATTCTAGGTGCACTCCCCACCACCACGAGCCCAGAGATTCTATATTAAGACAGGAGATACTGGTACAAATTAATAAAAGTGTATGTGTGTACATTTGGTTGTTCTACACTTCTGTATAACTAAAACACAGATCTTAGGAAATAAACAAAAACGGTTTAAGCAAAGTTACAAGGAACCCTAAAAGCTTTATCTGTGTCCGACACATTATAACGCCGCAAGTCAGGTGACGGGCGTTTTTACAATGAATTAGAACGCTAAGCAAACAGCTCGATAGATCTTTATCAACTAAATACTTTGGAATAATAAGCAGTTTGTACGCCGGCACCTTTTTTGGCATTAAGCATGAATAGATTTATAATTCGTGATGAGAGAAGGCGTTTTGAACATGGCGGCGTGTTGAAACGGTTTCACGAGCCTTTTTGGTGTTTGTCATGGATACAAAGATTACAAGTAAAGAGATATTTTTGCAGTAACGTTTAATTTGTATTGATCGAGAAAACGATATATAAGATGACGTATATAAGCTCCATTCTCGGCCACGTTGTGGCTAACCACCAGGCGAGTCGGTGGCCAGTCGCAGATCCATTTAATCTAAAAAATGAATAAAATTAATAGCACGCAGAACTGATGGCCGATGGGGCCGAAAGGTGGAGACCACGTACCGGCAAGCGCAGCGTAGGAAGACCAGCCACGAGATGGACAGATGACTTCATACAAGTGGCGGGACGACGCTGGATGCAAGCCGCTTCCAATCGGTCTTTTTGGAAATCCATGGGGGAGGCCTGGATGTCCAGCAGTGGACTTCTTATGGCTGAGATGATGATGATGATGATGATAAAATTAATAAATTTGCAGTTCATATAATTATATGTATAGGCTTTTAGACGTCAGCTTAGCACGCTTTCTAGTGAGCATGTTTTGAACTATATGATCTTGAAGTGTACCTGAGGGGGTTAGACAAATGGCATTCTAATTTTGTGAACGCCAGTAGAATAGAATTTTTATTTTTCAGCCTTGTTTGTACAAACTGTCCCACTGCTGGGCGCGGGCCATCTTCTCATTTTGAGAAGGGTAAGGTCATAGTCTGCCATGCTGGCCAAGTGCGGGTTGGCAGACTTCACACATCTTCAAGATCATTGAGAACTCTCAGACATGTAGGTTTCCTCACGATGTTTTCCTTCACCGTTTGAAGTTGGCGGCTATAAACAATACGCACATAACTCCTAAAAGATAGAGGTGCGTGCCGCGGGATTCGAACCCAGGACCTGCGGATCGCAAGTCAGACGGTCTCCAGACTAGGCTACCGTAAAAGAAATGTATGAAATTAACATTAGCTAACGAAACGTCACGTACGCCATCGTCACAGTTTCTTAGCAATTCGAAGCGTTAGCGTTTGTAGAAATAGAAACGTTCGCCACTTATCTAAGCCAGCTGTTGTTTCTATTGGTGTACACGCGTAGTCTACTACTTCTTATTCTTCAGACTCATAGCTAGGATTCCCTTAACGGGGATGTCAAGGAACATATACAATATCAAGGGTAAATAACCGCCTACTTACTATATACTATATTTTACTTATATCGATAATCTCGGTAAAACTAGGTACACCTCAAAAATAAATTTACATTACAATTCATCATCATCATCTCAGCCATAAGAAGTCCACTGCTGGACATAGGCCTCCCCCATGGATTTCCAAAAAGACCGATTGGAAGCGGCTTGCATCCAGCGTCTTCCCGCCACTTGTATGAGGTCATCTGTCCATCTCGTGGCTGGTCTTCCTACGCTGCGCTTGCCGGTACGTGGTCTCCACTCGAGAACCTTTCGGCCCCATCGGCCATCAGTTCTACGTGCTATGTGCCCTGCCCACTGCCACTTCAACTTACTAATCCGCTGTGCTATATCGGTGAATTTGTACGTCTACGTATCTCTTCATTTCTGATTAGATCTCGTAGAGAGACTCCGAACATAGCTCTCTCCATAGCTCGTTCCGTGACCTTGAGCTTCTTTATAAGGCCCAACATTACAATTACATAAAATCATTTAATCATTTTGAAAACAGCAGCAATTTCAGAAGTTATTTTTCTAGACGGCAATCCAGGTTCTCCATTAAAATCATTACTCGATTTAAAATGTAAATGGCTTGTCGTCTGGCGAGATATGAATAATGAAACAACTGATGCCAATCTGGCTCATGGCCCGTGATCCAACTTTTGAATATTGAGTTTGTCATCAAGATATTGCTGTAAAATTGTTTCATTCCCTTCTTATACATTTTGACGCTATTAATTGGAGATTAATTAATTATTATTATTTGAGATTAATTAAAAAAGTAATATATAATAAATTACGTATAAAGTACGGACGCCGAGCAGGAAGAATTTCGTAAATTAACCTATGATTACCTATGATCTCTGTCACTCCTGCGCATTAGCAATATAATCACGCGGGAGTGACAGAGATAGGTAATCATAGGTCAATGTACGAAATTCTTCCTGCTCAGCGTCCGTACTTTAGTGAGGATTGTTACGCACCGCGCGCAGCGGACCGAGAAGCGTCGCGCCGCCATTTCGAGGTCGTTTCGACGTTGATTGTCGAACGATTGATGATTTACGTAAAACACACGGCTGTGTTTATAACAGTTATAGTCATATACCAAATTTTTGCGTTTTGTAGGTTAGTATTATTTTATAAATTATTATAGCTTTCAGATTTCAAATTGAAAAGTTTTAATAAAAGGTGTTAGGTTAAACAACATGATTTTGTGCGAAATTAAGTATCTGTGAAAGTACTTTGGATTTATTTTGAAACTTTTACTTGTAAATAATAGACACAATATCGTCCACCTACCTTGTAGCTGGACGAACTACGCTCCGCTTCCCTTGCTTTCTTCTCCGTCAGATTTCGATATTTCGAACTCAAACTTTGAGTTTGATACCGAGAATAGACCTCCATGGCTCTTTCACTGATGATAAATTATGTCAAGAGTTTTTTTTTTTTGGCGGGAACGTCTAAGTAACGTGTTGTTGCTTTGTTTTATTTTCTTAAACTTGTGTTATTTTGAACATTACCTAATGCTATAAAAATTGTGGTGTTTTATTCATTAAGTGTTCGATACGGTGCGTGAGTGTGGGCAAGTGAAATAAAGCAGTAAAACGTGTGATTTTGCGTTGTCGGCAAAACTCCATAGAAGCTTCTAGTAAAGTCGCCACCACTTTACTGAAGCAGGACTCGACTTATAAATTGTCTGTATACGTGACTTAGATTGTGACTAGAACATTTACAACTTGTTTTATTCAAGAAACTTGAAAAAATCCTAATACTTGACACTGGCAAATGCTTTAATGCGGGTCCAATACAAAAAAGAATAATAATAATAAATTATGTCAAAGTTATTATTATTGTGTCTATGAAAACTAATAAAATAACGTTTCACACACACACACACACACACACAGATTCTTCTCGGATTACTTATTTCGTATAAGTCATGCAACACAATGAACAATTTAATATTCAACCTCAAACTAAATAATTTGAAACAAACTGAAAATAAATTAGGTAAATCTCATAAATTATTTTAGACGCTACAACGTAATAGCTCGTAATATTAAATAATGACGCTCATTTATGGTGATTTTCAATATTGTGTCATGCCAGTGTCACGAAAATTGGTAACCCAACAACAGGTAGTAATTTGACATTACGTCAGCAGAAAATTATCACGCGGCGAAATTTATTGTTCCTTGGCGAGCTTTCCGTTAGATAACAACAGTGTATGCAAATTAATTCGCCACAATGTAGCGCCTATAAATCTATAGGACTTTTATTGCTTTTATATTAAGTACGTATTGTGAGCAACGTATTTGTACACACTTGAGATGACTTTATAGAGAAACTTGACGTATAATGTGTAGATTTGATAATATTTTGATACTGGGTATTTGATAATAATAATAAGCTACTTTAAAGGTAAAGGTTGCATAAATTAGAAATACTTGACGGTGACTTAAGACATAAAGAATTATGAAAAGAAAAATATCTCCTTTTATCCGATATCCGAAACAAATACTTCTGAATACTTTAGAGGTGGTTTTTAAATATTTTATGTAAATCGGTTTGGCACTTTGGTTTTTATAACAAAATAGCACAGAATTCGCCCTATTTACATAGGACTAAAATAACTGGAAAAATGTCATCGAAGTAACAAACGAATTACGAAATTTGTAGTCGGTTTTTTTCAGTTTTTTAAACTGTAATTATTGGCAGCACACATAAGCAACAGAAAGTAAAATTACAGAGTACCTATAAATCCGAAAAAAAAAGAAATGATCGACTACCATGTATTTTCATTGCCTCAACTTGTAATTGACCACAAATTGTTTGATGTTGCTTGTTTAAATTGTATTATTAAACCAATTGTCTTGTCAGTTCGTAAAGGTGTTTGTCCATTAAGAGAAATGTGACTTTTATTGTAAGTCAATACTCCCGTATGTGGGTGGGGGTCCTATTATGGACAATTGTCGCTAGACTAGGGCTGTTACTGAATTACAAAATACTTTTTTATGCAATAATAAAGGGAATTTAGAATACTCCAATGTTTAATAGAATTTTGTTAAATAACTCATCAATATATAAATATATATATACATATTGGTGGACATTTCACACAACACCATCTAGCCCAAACTAAGCAAAGCTTGTACTATGGAAACTAGATGGTTGATATAATACATATAGACTTTTTTTTGTAAATACATACATATAATACATAGAAACACCCAGAGACAGAACAAACATCTATGCTCATCACACAAATACTTGCCCTGGGTGGGGATCGAACAATAACAAGCTAGAAGGAGCCGAGATTTCATTAAGATTAGTTACTAAATATAAATAAATTGTAAGTAAATTTACATTACGAGTTTTTAATAATAATATGTTAATTAAGTAAAAAAATAATATTACTCTTCCAATCTAGTTTGATTCTCCTCCAGAGTTCAGCAAGCCTGTACAGACGATTACGCGAGAATTTAACATTATGGTGCTTAATGGAAAAAAAACTAAAGGAACCCTTATAGTTTCGCCGTGTTCGTCTGTCGGTCTGTCCACGGCATACATATTAATTACGCCGACAACGTGGCCAGGTTCACAATTCTACTGTAATTTAATGTATGTTCTGCAATATTTTTTCCAGTTACAAACCAATCCTATAATTATTATTACTTTTTATTATAAAGAAAATACTCCAGAAATAGTTCCGTAAAAAAACATCAACTTTGATTCTCTACTTTTTTACAGCTCCAATTTCAACTACACGAATATTTTTACTAGTCCGATTGCTGGTTGAAGTTTTTTTTTTTTTTAAATAAAAATATTAATTTTTAAAGAAAAAAAATAATATTGTTGAATAAGCAGCCCTAACCAGCGGCAGTGTTTGGTCAAACTCTCACGGCTGACCGGTGACTCAGTCTATAATCAGTTGACGCATGCCTTCCTCGTTCCATTGATGATATTTTTATTCCTATTTCATCGTCCAGTTATTGAGCTATCTATTGTTGACTGCAATTGAAAGGACTTTGACTTGCCCCGAGCTTCAAAACTGACTAGAATTATTTATTCCGTCAATATCGAAGTCGCTTGCTGACAGCTTTGTTATCGTGTTTTATGAAAGCACCACGAAAAGACCTTGTTGTTCGTCTTATCGTTGATTTACAGAACAATCGTTAAATATTTCGTATTCGTCGTATTTTTTTTTTCAATGGTAGCTTCTATTTCAGATACTAATCGGTCGTACCTGAAATAGGGAGCTATGTAGTATAAAAATTCAAAAAAAGTGAATAGACTAGTATTATGTTTGTGTCATCGTGGAATAATATGTTTTGATCAATAAAAAAATAATATTTTTACCCGTTTCTTTATTTTGTATTTCTAAAATCTCATTTTTTTTATTTATCGTTTCAGATCACAGAAAAATCCAACAAGTTCCACACATTAAATATGTCATAGGGTAAGTACATATATTTCAATTTCATATTAAACTAAAACTAATTTCTGTTTAAGTTTAGTGTTTATTTTAAGCTTTTACTGTATGGATGTTATGGTCAATAAAGTTATATTTTATTCTACTCTACTCTACTCTCAACGCTACTCTCTACTCTACTCTCTACTCTACTCTCTACACTACTCTACTCTACTCTACTCTCTACTCTATTCTCTACTCTACTCTTCTCTACTCTACTCTACTCTTCTCTACTCTAACTATTTCTTATTTTATTTTATTCAAAGAGCAGCAAGCTGGTAGATGGCTCGCGTGATTATAAGTGATAACCGTCGCTTATTAGACGCCTATAAACAATTACAATATCAGTGGCGTCGCTGTTTTGTTACTCTAATATCGCAAAAGTCACATCAACTATATTTATAATTGATACAATAAACATAGTGACTGATCGAATGGTTCCCTCACGAAAAATATTATTCTGTTCGATGTAATGTTATAAATTCGCAAGTGACTCCACCCCTCTGTCTGTTTTTAAGCCCCGACCCAAAAAGAGGGGTGTTATAAGTTTGACGTGTGTATCTGTGTGTGGCGTCATAGCTCTCAACGGATGGACCGAATATATATATATATATATATTCGGTCCATCCGTTGAGAGCTATGACGCTAGTATTTCCTCTCCTTTCATAACAAAACTAAAGTGCTTTTGCTTCTACCCTACAGTTAAAAAGCTTAGAACGTTTATCGTAGAACTTAATAGATTTAAAATATTTCTTCCTTAATATTGTAACATTATTTCCTATATTATATGAAATTATGCATCAATATCCGTATTTACTTATAAAAGGTTTTGATCTGAGTGACGGGCTGACTGTCAAAATACAACCTAAATTGCTGATCCTAGAAACATGCCAGTTTGAGGGTGCCTCCTTTATAAAATAGTCGACTAAGACAGGATTTCTCAATAGCAGAAAACCCCGGCCTAGTTTACATATAAGTACGCTCATTTACCACGTAGAGCCATTTTGTTCGTAAAAGAAAAACAAGAGCTACTCTAGCTAGCTCGGTTTAAATATAGACGTCCGTGAAATAGGAAAACTTAGGTTCTACTCACTGTTCAACTATTAACTAAAGCAGCGCAGTAACGGCCGAGCAGCGGCCGTATGTCACTCCACAGATTATACCCTAATCCCCTCTCGCTGGTCTAAGCCGCTTTCATTGCTTTGTGCAAGATTCGCTGCCAGTCAAGTGCCGGCCAAATCTGTTGTCGTAGGCGCCTAGCTTAGCTGGATGCTTTTAAACTTTGGTAGTTAAAAGATTTCCGCTATTTATGCTAAAATGGTAGAAACATACAGATGGAACTTGGACTTTTCGCTTGATTTTTGTAGTAAGAGAATTCTGAATAACTCTTTTCAATTTTTGTAATCTAAGAAAGGATTTTCAGATATTTCTAAATACGGTTGAAGCTCCAACATTGTTTCGATGATTTTGTATTTTATCTCGCTCTAGTAATATTATTGTAATCCAAACTATTTAACTTAGAAAACCAACAATAACAAGAACTTCATAAAACTTAGAACGTAAAAGGCGATTTTTTTCATGTTCCGCCAATTCCAATTCAGTTAAAACACTTTTGCTCTTTCGAAGTCGTGTACCTATTTGAATATCAATATTGAACTAAGGGGTGTTTATTTGAATAAATGTCTACTCAAAATTCCATCGAACAAGCAATTCCAATTCGTCTGAAGTAGACTCTGCGAGATAATAGTGAAGATATTGAAACAGGCTAGGTGCCAATCACTAAAATAAACAGTTCTTAGTAGATAGTCAAAGACTTGCTGAATACGGGATCTGTCAAATTTCATTTTGTAACCGAACTGACCAATTCTGAGAAAGGTTTTGGCTATTTGTATGCTTTCGTAATGGAGGAAAGGAAGGCGCTTTCACGTTTTCATTTGATCTAAAACCACTAGTGTGGGCCAGGGTGATTCAAAATGGTAATAATATATATATATTTTGTATTTTATTTATAACTGTTACACAGTGTACTTTATGTTCAAATTTTAATACACCTACATATTGTTTTGATTTGTATCTTTGTTATTAGTTTTTTTGGGTTTCGGAGTTCAACCGAAAATAAAATAATATTTTGAAAAAAAAATATATATATATATAGTGTCAGTAATACCACCACCGCCCTTAAATGTTAAGTGGTTAAGGTTTGTTCTAGTTTATCCTATATTTTTTTAATATAGGAATATGTTAGAAAATAAAGTAAGCTTTAAAGAATGTAAATTCTTAGGGTTCTGTACCCAAAAGGTAAAAACGTGATCCTATTACTGAGACTCCGCTGTCTGTCCGTCCGTCCGTCCGTCACTAGGCTGTATCTCATAAACCGTGATAGCTATACAGTTGAAATTTTCACAGATGATGTATTTCTGTTGCCGCTTTATCAACAAATACTAAAAAACAGAAAAAAAATTAATGTTTAAGGGGGCTCCCATACAACAAACGTGATTTTTTTGCCGTTTTTATAGGTAATGGTACGGAACCCTTCGTGCGCGAGTCCGACTCGCACTTGGTCGGTTTTATTCTTATTTGTTTTCGATTTCAACCTGACTGTTGCTTAGTCTAGAAGTCGCTTATCCCCTAGCAATTTTAATTATATACTCCAGAAAATCAAGCTTCTACGTTTCAAGTAAAATTTTATTATGAAAATTAACAGATCTTAAAATAATAGGTTGAAACACTTGCACAAAATTTCAGTTAAAACCTTTAGTAAATAAATAAAAAATAAATCTAAAAATAAATCCGTTTGTATGGAGCAGATCACAATATTTGCAACTGGGGGGATTCTTTGAAACTATGATAAGAAAATAACTAAAAATCATAGATCAACAATAATCCCTGATCTATAGACTAGCTGCGTTCCGCGGTTTCACTCGCGTAGTTATGAAAAACGGTGAGGATTATGATGATAATAAGTAGCTTATGTCCGTCTCCAGGTCCAAAGCTATCTCTATACTAATTTTCATGACGATCGGTTCAGCCGTTTGAGTGTGTAAAGGTAACAAAATTAGCTTTTATAATATCATTATGAAATTGTGTCAAATTTATTTCAAAACACCAGTACATTCATTTAAACTAGTAGTTCTACGAACAGTAGACCTCGCGAGAGAGCTTATTTGCAACTCACCTTGGATCATCTGTACATAATACCTACATAAAGTTGGCTTAGGAGGCCGTATGTAAAATTTTGACAGATTTCGCAATTTTAAGTGATTTTACAGACGTAATTTCACGGTCAAAAAACATGTTATCCATAAGTTTAAGCACCTTGAAAGATCAATTTAATTTTAATACAAACAAGTATCAATGTTAAAAGAAAAACAAAATACTCGACTGCAGAAAGACTACTTCATGTAACACATTATTCAATCTATCTCCTGGCTTAGAACTCGTTCATTCCCTAGCAATTTCAATGACATACTTCAGATAACCAAAATTCTATGTTTTCTATACAATACCGTGTTAAAATATCTACACAATATTTCAGCTAAAATATTTGTCTAATACATCATTTCAAGCCGACTATCGCTTGGCTTAGAACTCGCTCATTCTCTATTTCAATGACATATTCCCGTGAAAATCACACAGTCTTTTCCCAAAATGTCAAGTTCGTAATCGATGGAGAGCTAATGCGGGTTTAATGTGGGTAGGAGACGCGTGTCTCGGCATAGCGGACCGAGATTAAGGAATAATCCTCTTCTTTGTATAAGTCAGTGCTCCCTGTAAGCCCGGACGTTTTGCTAAAATCGTGATTTGTTGTATTTACTTAGATTTCAGGCGCATTTTAGTTTAGAAGTTTGCGATCTGACTCGTGATTTGCTTTAGAAAAGGCTGATATATATATATTATGGTGTAGTAATTTGTGCTAATAGGCTTAAAAGTTATTTATATTCTCGAATAATTTTTCAGATTAAAGTCTTTTAGGTTTATTTTGATGTCATTTGAATTAGTGATTATTAAAAAGCCGCGAATATCTTCTGTAATTTCTGCAAATATATTTCAAGTGTTTGTTTTAAGACCATTAGTGCACTAGATATTTTATGTAGTCTCATAATCATCATCTCAGCCACAAATAGTCAACTGCTGGACATAGGTCTCTCCCATGGATTTCCAAAAAGACAGGCTGGACGCGGCTTTTATGCAGCGTCCTACTTGTACGAGGTCCTCACTAGTCTTGCTTATAAATAAAAAATGTGCAACGAACGGAAACGTTCCGTTTGTCCTTCTGATTTTTGCCAATTGTCAGCGTCAGCGTCAGTTTTCTGCGTCTCTTCAATATAGCGTGATTTTATAGAAATAAATACTGCACGCTAAACAAATTCCATCTAAGACAAAATAAACACAAAATACAAAGGTCATAGCGTAAAGTCGTGAAGATTCTAAACACGACGACGCTCATACATTTCTCTCAAGACATTTTCTCTAATCCACTGTCCTAGGCATATGGCGGAAAGTTATCACTTGCTATACAATGAAAACTAAACGACCAAAATAGTGACCAAAAAATAACAAGTAATTGAATTAATAAGACGTATCATACGTTGTGTTAAACACATTCGGTTGTTTTACTAACATACTGACAAGTGCTTTAATTTGCTATTTATAGATGTTTGATCTTTAATCTCCATCCTGTGAGCACACATTGAACTATTTGAACACGTATGTCTCTTGTGTTTATTGCTAAGTCTCGAAATCTACTTATCGATTTCAGTCTCTCTTGGAAAATGTATTCAATGTTTGTATGGCTGCTTGAAGGTATTTAATGAGGTTTAGCAATTAATAATATTATGTTATCGACAGAAAAAAACTGGATATTTTAATGAAGCAGTTCGTACCAAACTGAAGAAATTAGCGCAATAAAAGATGCCAGCTTATTAAAAAAATACATAAGTAAAACTACCTCACATCTAAAACATACCTAATATTAATCAAAATAGTGCATGTTACTGTAATCTTTGTGTCTCAAATCGCATAGCTTTGCCATACGATCACGTAGGACAGCATATAATGTTTTATGCGCAGTCCTTTCCAAAATATATATATATATAAACCATAGATTAAACATTGACCTAATATGTATGTACTACGCGAAGAGATTTAATAACAATTGCCTGAACGACTATTGGAATACACGTGTACACAAGGAATGTAAAATTCATAGAATGTTTTTCTATATTTTGATAAGTAACAACAAATGTTTAAACAAATAACAACACATGCTCTAAAAATTATGCCTGGTAGCTCTGTTTAGTTGGGAAGCCAATGCATTAGGAACTTGCCTCTTGGAAATTGTTTTAGGTATCTAATTTTGATGTACGCTTTTCAATAATTTCGTTTCCTTTTAGATAATTTTTAATATGCTTACGACAAAAACACATCTTTTTCTCTATAAACCTAAATCTATAACCGACTTTGTCTTAGGTGCTTGGCACACAACGTACTAGATGTAGATTTGAAATTTGGAACATGTTTACTTATGAATAAACTATCTACATCTAGTAATAAATATTTGTTTCTAAAAACCAAGAACACAACTTTTTCTACTTCAAACTGTCAACCCAAAGTAGACAAAAGTATGTGACAACGAAATTTCCGAATTAAAATATTTGTCAGTCATGAATATTTTAATTGTGACATTTTTTGCTCAAATATGTTTTACTGTAAGATTATTCGTGAATATTAGTTATATTTAATTACCTTACATACAATCCTCTGATATTTGATATTATTTGAACTATCCATAGACTTTTGATGCTTAGAGTTATATTAATTATATAGAGTTATATTAAGGAAACATAAGTAAATATACTCAAGTAATTATTTTATCCCGGAGATCTTAACCTAAATTAAATTTTTATTTATTTTAGCCCCTACAATAACATACCTCTAGATGCGGTCGCTGTTGCTAGAATTTGTTATTCTTCTCGGAACAAATAAAGTTTGTTTTGTACTCGTAGTTCTGTGCCCTGTGAAGTTGGTATATAAACAACCGCTTTGGAGTTTGTTATTTTTCTCAGAATGTGTAACTGTAAAAAAAATGGGCCATTTACAATTTGGTGCATTTATTTATATGTTTAGGTAGATAATATTTTTCAGGTTTGAATGTATGTACCATATTATCTTTGTGGTATAAAAGACTTGACCGATTTTGATGAGTGAGGTTCCTTGCTAGTTTTGGGGGTGATAGACAACTGGCAATCTAATTTCGTGAACTGTTGTGAGTTCACTAATTATGTGGTACTGGTATGGAATAGAAAGTAAATGTATGGGATTGATTATGTGGTTATTATACTGGTGTGGTATAGAAAAGTAAATGTTTGGGATTGACATTGGCTAACGAAATGTCACGTGACGGCACGTCACAGTTTCTTACCATTTCGAATTGTAAGCGTTTGTAGAAATGAAGCGTTTGCAACTTGTCTAGTACCTTCCGAATGTCATAGGCTACGTTTTTTACATTAAATTTTAATACATCTCCCACAAAAACGAAAATCTTATTTTTCAGTCTAAATCTTCAATTTGTAGACAGATAAACTGTATACTTATTGTACAACAAATACATTAAAATAAACATTTGCGGACATTTCACACAACACCATCTAGCCCAAACTAAGCAAAGCTTGTACTATGGAACTAGACGGCTGATAGAATACCTACATATATATACTTTTTTTTGTAAATATATCTAAATGATACATAGAAACACCAAGACACAGAACAAACATCCATGCTCATCATACAAATGTTAACCCTGGGTGGGGATCGAACTCACGACATACAGCTTAGCAGGCAGCATACTACCAACTGAGCCACGAAGCCAGTCAAAATAAAGTTACAAGAAGATTTTATTGACACCATAATGATTTAACATGATAATGCGTTACTAGTGTAACAGATGGCCTTATCACAAAATGAAAACTCTTCCAGGTTGACCGTGATAAATTTATAAAAACTTCGTGTGTTTTAAAAGTCATTCTTAGATATTTAATGTTAAAGTCTCAAAATTTCACTTCAATCTGGAATAAAGTTTTAGCTAGTACACTATTACCTACTTGGTGAATGAATAACCGCCGACTAAGTTTGTGGACTTTGCAGCAACCCCAAGAGTTATTTACTAAAGCGTTGTGCCGCAAAAGAGATTTGATAATCCTATATTTCTGTAAAAGCCTACCAAGATCCATACCGTAGAGAAATGAAGTTAAAATTATGGAATCATGTAATAAAACGAAGACAGCAAAGGGTAGGAAATTGAAGTTCCGCCCGAGTCAGGGTGCAGAATAAGTAATAGTCCTGAAAAGCGCTGGCGCACACCGGATGCGTCCACTCCCCAGCAATGAAGTTACAATAACTTGCTTTGCCAAATTGAAGTAGCTGCGTTACTTTACTAAGTCAGCGCTGTAAGTTTATTTCATATCAAGACGAAGAATATTTTAATTTTATCCGTTGAATATTTATGTCGTGTCGTGACTTCTTGCCTAAAAATGGGTATGTAATCCTGAAAAATATGATCATCTTAATTAATTGCGAAAACTACTAAATGGTGCTTATTTAATAATATTGTTTACTAAAATTAGATATTTATCCCTGAAAGTTTTCCGAATTAAATAAAAAAAAATATATTTAAAAGAAAATCTTATATGAATATTTTAATATTTTATATTAATAGATTTTAATTTTTACATACGTCATGTTCGTCTATATGCTATGGCTATGGAGTTTACTGAAAGTTTTTTGCATTAGATTAGTAATTGCGAACACAGAAACTATAACGCAACTATAACTATATCATAAATTATAACGCATTATCAGAGAAAAGAATCGCCAAGTCCTCTTTTTTCCTGTGTTTACACAACTTATACCGAAACATTTATAATATTGAGTAACATAAAACTTCATCATAATTTTCTCTAAATGGTCCTCATTCTGTCACACTCGAGATAGTTACATTCCTTATCTTGGTCAATACAAAAATGTTCTTGACAATCTATGTGACCGTCTCGAGTGTCCGAGAATAAGGCTACAGATTTATAGCACACAATAGTATTTGTTTCCCCCGACACCGTCCAAATATAAATCTGTCGTGAGATCGTTTATTAATCGTCGTATTTGGTGAATAAATTTACTTTTGTTTGAGTTTGCTTTTGCTTTGGCGCTATTTAGTCAGTCGAGTGACCTCGGGCCAGGGTTGGGAAATGCCGCGTTGTTGATATAACATCTTCTTACTACTGGTAAGGATATTCCAGACTCCGCTACTGGAGTCTCCGTGACCAGTAGAACTCGTTCACTAATTCTCATAAATAAAACCTTAAGCTAGTTAACATTCTAGGCAATTGGATAAATTTGCTACATATCTAAGCATAACTGCGAAATAGATCTACATTTGACCATCAACTCGCCGGATGTATAAATTAGTTCAAATAGGTTCAATTTCAAATAGGTATTGCAATTCAATTCAATTCAATTCATTTATTTCAGATATTAATTAATCCATAGATACAACATAAAATTCACACAATACACATCAAAAATTAAATTAAATAAGTAAATGTCAATTTAAAAAGAAGCATCAGAAAAATTAAAAAAAAAACAATAAAATGTCAACAGAAAAAAAATTACAAAAATCAATAATTAATCAAATGATATTAAAATTATGCTTAAATACAAATGTCATATTTCATTGTCAATGTCATATTGCAATACCGCAGCATTTTTCATCCAGCTGGATTAAACTAAAATATAAGATTTGTTTAACTTTAATATCATATACAACTTTTTTCTTACTTTTACTTAGTCTGTTCAGCGAAATTTAAAGTCATTGCATAACAAACCAACTTTCCACACAACACGATCCATCCTCTTGAACTTTTACATTTTCATAGTAAAGAAAGGTAGAATTAATGTTAAGTTATAAACTAAGTATAATTAAGTTATAAACTCAAAAAAAAACACAGTTTTCAAAATTTATTAAAGCACTATTATTATTAACGGGATATTTACCGTGGTTCACGTTAATTTTAACTGTACCGAAATATCGGGAGCTCAAAATTAGCGCGAACCACGGTAAATATCCCGTTAATAATAATAGTGCTTTATTGAATGACCATGATAGTTTAAAAAAGTGTTTTTCAAAATGTATGATTTCATCGATTTTCTGAATTTCTACTTTACCACCTCGTGTCGCAAAATGATACTAATCTCTCGATTTCTTGACAATATGTGTCTTATTTTTGTTCTTCATTATTTTCTGACTCATTATGCAATGCGTCATATTGCATGAGAGGCAAAAATACGAAGTGACAAAGCTGAAATATGTAAAGATTACATTGAAATCTATAAAATTGTTCATTATCAAAAGTCCTGGTAAACTTTCCACTTAAAACTACCAAACGGCGTTACTATAAAGCGTAGTTTGAAAAGGAGTTCATGTTACCATGTCGGCTACAACGTTTTCACGAGCTCTAATTGTAAACAAGATATTTACTCATAATTTAGAAATAATACGCTAAGAGTTCCTCTAACTCGTTTTTTCGTTTCCGCCAAGTCTATTTTAAGTCGGACAAAGTTAAGAAACCTCTACAAGTAAGCACAAGTTAAGTAAAAGCTAAGTATATTTGTAAGACTCAATAGGGCAGCCAAATATAATGTCTGTTTGCGTCAATAATATATTTGCCAACTCCTACATAGGCGTAAGTTACTGGACTGGGCATTGCACTTACGTAGGGCTGCCATCACCTAAATTGGCGACGCCGGATAAACACGGCAAAAATCCCGGACGTTTGGGCGAAATATGTTTTTTTCCCGAACACCTCTGAAAAATAATAAAAACATCGTTAAACAATGCCGGTTATTGTGAATGAATTTTTAACTATGATTTATTGCAATGTATCGCTTATCTTTAAAAAATTGTGTTTCCCCTGACAACAAAAGTTTAAGGACACTTTTTAAAAACCCCTGCCGGACGGCCCCCGGACGCCCGTCAAACTAGGACAAATCCGGGGAATCCCGGACGGATAGCAGCCCTACACTGACGTATAAATAACTTGCAGTAGTTTCAGTTTGACAGTATTCTAGAAAAGCTGACAACTGTATTTGCGTTCGGTTGCTGATAGAAGCTTTATTTATTTTATAGCATAGACGCCTGCGCTTTTGTGCAGTTTATAAGTTACCAATGAAAGGTTTATGAGAAAGCTGCGGTTCAGATGTAGCAGTAGAGGGTTTGCTCAGTATTTGTATAGTAGCTTGTTGTGTGGGCGATGGATTTACGCCGATTGTTTCCGACAATGGCCGATATTACCCTGCACATGCGAAGATTTTAGTGCTAGAGTAAATTTTATGTCGGAATTAAGTTGGTGCTCAATAATACACTTTTGTATATTGGAAATATTTATTTATAGATATTGTTGAGCTTGTCAAAAAAAAATCGTACATTTTATCCGCGAATCGTTTCATTTTATTCACCTCTCATCCGCGTATGGCGTTTTGATTTGGCGTACCAACAAGCTGTCATTTGCATGAGAAAAGCTTTTCCAGTTCTAACAAAATAATATTTTGGGCACAGTTTTAGAGTAGATGATTGATGGCAGTAAAACAACAAATTTCAAATGGTATTTTTCGTACAAACGAAGTGGTAAACGTAGCAATGGAATCTTTGACGTTATTTCGTAGCTATTTATCTAAAACTTGTTATTAATTAAACATCAGTTTAACCAAAGATGATACTCTAATACGTAGATATACTATTTAATGCTTGTACTATTTCAATAAAACATGGGAGTAAAACACCAAATTTCAAATGGTATTTTTCGTACAAACGAAGTGGTAAACGTAGCAATGGAATCTTTCACGTTATTTCGTAGCTATTTATCTAAAACTTGTTATTAATTAAACATCAGTTTAACCAAAGATGATACTCTAATACGTAGATATACTATTTAATGCTTGTACTATTTCAATAAAACATGGGAGTAAAACACCAAATTTCAAATGGTATTTTTCGTACAAACGAAGTGGTAAACGTAGCAATGGAATCTTTGACGTTATTTCGTAGCTATTTATCTAAAACTTGTTATTAATTAAACATCAGTTTAACCAAAGCTGATACTCTAATACGTAGATATACTATTTAATGCTTGTACTATTTCAATAAAACATAATAAATTCCAGTAGAGACATTTAATTTTATGTCTACATTTTCCCCGTCTTTCCTTAAACAGCTTCGGTTGTCAGTGTACAAAATCCCGGAAAGCTTGTTGACTGCATCATAAACCTGTGCGTCGGATTTAAAGGATTTCCCGTGTCCTTGTTTTTATTGCCTTCTTGCCCTGACTTTTTGAGGAACGGGCTTTCTTCGTCGTTTATTTTGATTCGGGTTATTGGAGTAATACGGGTATTTGATTTCCTATATTGGTTTTAACCTCTTGGCTGTGGCGGTTCTAAATGTGTTCTATATTAACATGACGTGAAAACGTAACTCAGGATAGAAAGCTAAAGACCTATAAAGTTTTTTTTTTTTTTTATTAATTAAACAGTATAATTGACCGAGCAAACAACATGAGCGAGTATTTGCGAGATGACGTTTGAAACCGGGAAGTGAATTTGCGTTTGTTGAGTGAATTCGAACGTTTACCAACTCACACCGATTCCAATATATCTAGTTGGAATTTGCTAACTTTTTGCTTGTGTAGTGAATTGGGGAAAATAGCATAAGGCAATAAGGTCATGAAGCTTTTTCGTTCGCTCACCGAAATGAATCTGATGGAATTTTGCACGATATGCTACTTTGTTGCGATGAGCGAGACTAAGTAGCTTCTTGGCAATTAGATTTTCAACACCAATTTTTTTTTTGCTCTCCTTTTAACAGATTCCAAAGCTACCCGCTAATTGGCTGATTCTTCAAAAATAAGGCGGAAATATTCCACTTTAAATATTCCACACTATTTTACACCACTTTTTACAATTATATTTCTCAAATAAATATACCCATAAAATGTTAAATGAATCAGAATCAAAATAACAAATAACGTCGCATACTCAATATGGATTCCCAGACGTTACCGTTCAAAATTAAGGAACGCTGTTACTGTAATGAACCAACGGCGACGCCATTAAAATAGCGGATCATAAATAATTCAAACTCCGGTTTGGCGTCGTTTCAAGACATTTCCACATTAAATTTCATGAGAGGTTCATTTTTCCAGCGGACGCGTCCATGCGCGCACTCGAAACTTTAACTCGGCGACGAGGGATGTAGCCGAGGGATGATGGAAGACTCTCTGTATACCTACTGTACAATTAGAAATCAAAAATAAAATCATAATATTGTTAACTTCGTGCGTGACTCGACTTCGTGAGAGACTGCTATTTCTGATGTTATTTTTTGTAATGCGTGCGTCAACATCGAATTCTGTAAATGTTATTGTAAATTTTTCACATGACTAAGATAAGAGATCGTAACGAACAGGCTACCTACATTGTTACACACTCTCAGTACTACGGTTCTACAGTACTTTCCTATACGTTTTCCTAAAAACTTCAAATATGACGTCCAATGACCTTATAAAATCATGCGTGATTTATGTCTATACATATGTATACACATAAGTTCACGCAAAATTCAACATAAAAGAACAAATACCTTAAAAATACATATACGCTAACAATTGATAAAGTCGGTTAAAAATTAATACACAAAATTTAATAACTAGGTAGATTACTAGCCACTAGATTAAGCTTGTTTACCTCGGGAGCAGTGCAGCGAACGTTTGAAATGAAGTTTGAAGTGAAATAATTTACAATGAAGAATTTTGGTATCGTTGTGGGTCGGTAAAAGTTGCAAGCTCAATAGTGATCTCTCTGAAATAGTTGAAATGTGTAGCTTCCACTAAATGATCTTGTGTAAAAATCTCAATAACTGACACAAAAGTATCAAGTGTGCGCTGATCGTTAACCGCTCGTCACCGGACTGGCCGTTGCGACCGCTATTACTCAACTAATTGACCGTTTTGTCCGATTACTGAAACCATTGCATTGGCTGTAATCCACAAGCATAAAACGCATCAGTACATACTGCCTCAATAAAAATTCTGATAAAATCATTTTTTTAAATGTTTCTCCTATCTAAATAAACAAATTCGCCTGTAACTTTTCTAATATCCCTACTTAATGATTTTATATGTTTAAAAATGTTGTGATGCGCGAGAGAGATAGCTGCGCACTTTAATCTCGACCTTAACAAAAAATCCCGTGATTTATTTATAAACAAAAACCGAACGATACAATTCTCGAACAATTCTCCAGTTGCAGACGGTTGAAGAAAGTTCATTTTCTTCGTTTTGTGATGTCGCTTTACTCGGTAGAAACGTTGGCAAGACTCCCTTTTTGTAGTAACCAAGGTTTAAAAAACTGTGATTTATATTAAAGTGTTTCTAACAGTTTAAGTAGTACTAATTGCATCGGTCCAATTTCTTATTTTTAATGCATCTATCACTAGATGCATAGATATCTTCTAAATCGACGAGCTCCTCGGCCACACAAAAAATATTTATTATATAATATATAAACACACGTATGAAAAAATATATCTAAAAGACCGTTAGCAGCGGGAATCGTTCCCAAGATGCTGGCCCCATTACCACGTTGTATGGTGATATTTATTCTTTGAGCAAAGTAGAGGCCAGCATTTTGATCATTTGTTGAAATTTACGTCATATTTTTTTCTTAAATAATATCTGACTTAATGATTCACTCGTTGCTTAAAGACACCTAGATTGTATCCATGAAATAACCTCACAGGAAAAGTCATACCTCAAACTTCTTCATGTTTGAGGTATGACAACAGAGTTTCGTTTGGATTATTGATTGATAATAACATGTATGTAGACTCTGCTTTACGGCTATCACAGTAACTATGAATCACAGTTTTTTTCTTATTTTATTTTTGTATTGTTTTCGTCAAAATTGAATTTATCTAAATTCAAACAATCGTGTCTAACTGCTTGAAACTTGAATTGAACACAGACAACCTTTTGTACATTTGAAGTGCAGTCACATTTTTATACGAACCGTTGTGAGAGAGCAAATGAAAGTTTCTGATTTAATTTCCCATTATTTTTGGCAATTTTCTTCATTACTTTCGCTAGGCTAGATTCCGCATCATGAATTTTAAAATCCTTGTTGGAACGGAACTGTTTTTGAGAACGAAACTAGACTTTACAAAACAAGTCGATTTTGATGACAGTAGAAGCTTTTTTTATAGCTTAAAGATACTTTTAGTTTTGTTCAGCCCCAAAATTAAAAATAAACGTTAATATACCGGACTGTAAAATTCACCCTGTGATAATGTTAATCTAGCAACATTGATTGTTAAATTTAGTATTTGAAAATCTATCAACCCCAACATAAGTGGAGAAATTAAAACATAGCTATTACGAGATTATAAGAACATAAGGTATTAGCGTAAATTGTCTACAAAAGTACTGCTGACAGTAAAAGAAGCATGGCTGACGCCGATCCGGCCGTCGTCGAAATCCGGCCGTCGAAATACGCAGATGTAAGTTTTTTAGGGTTCCGTACCCAAAGGATGAAACGGGACCCTATTACTAAGACTCCGCTGTCTGTCTGTCTTTCTGTCCGTCTGTCACCAGGCTGTATCTTATGATCCATGATAGTTAGACAGTTGAAATTTTCACAGATGATGTATTTCTGTTGCCGCTATAACAACAAACAAATACTAAAAAACAGAATAAAATAAATATTTAAGGGGGCTCGCATACAATAAACGTGATTTTTGCCGTTTTTATATATTGACTCGCACTTGGTCGGTTTTTTTATTTATCTTTCTATCATGATTACAACAAAATCAGAATTTAAGACCCTCTTTCTTACTCTTATTACAAAATTAAAATGCCCAGTTCGCCACACGTTGTATTCAACCACCAACACAACATGGTGGTGATCCATCATCGTGCTATCAAAATTCGAAGTGACAGAAAGTGGATGAGAAAATGATTGATGTTACAACCACTCCCCGGCTTGAGGGACAGCAACTATTAAGTTAATTCGATTATCCTTTATTAATTACTAGTTTGTATAGCTTCATAATGGTACAAGGGTCAGTATAAAGGATAGTTAATTTATATAAGTACCTTACTACCTACCCACCTACTAATAATAAACAACAAACAAAAGACAATAGTATCTATACCTATGAGTAATATATGTAAGTTTACTATCTATATTTGTATGTGCACCACCTTCCATAACCTTATCTTTAATTTTCTTTCTATCAAAAGGTTGCCTAGAAGAAATTGCTCAAGGCGATAAGGCCGCCTTTGTACCACACAGGTTTATGTTTATTGTTTAGTTTAGTGTTCCTCTTTATAGTTTTAACTTGTATTACAGTTAAAACTTGTTTACACGTATATGTCTTTGAATTGTAATTTTTGGTGTACAATAAAGATATATTTATTATTTATTTATTTATTTATGTTTATCTCTTTATTTATGTGATTTCTTAGGTCTAAGTTTTTTACAATATAAATATAAAATATACACATATAAAAAATATATAGATAAATATAGAGGGAGGCTCAAACTGCTACAGACTGCGGAATCTCCTGACAGTGCGTGCGATGGATGTCCAGAACTGCCTTTTTTATCCGACCCTTATTTATATTATTATTAAATATATAAATTTAAAAGTAAAATAAAATAACTGACTACAGAAGAGTAGTTTTTGCAGTATAACTTATGATTTCGTTGCGCTTGATACGCTGTTGGGTGTATTTTTTTATTGAAATAACATGTGCAAGGTTGCTGTAAAAGAGTATAAAGGGCATTCTTTAGAATAATTCTAGTAAAATCACTTTTTTACGAAAATCACTTTTTTATGGATGGAAAAAACATATTTTTTTTACGAGAGTTTTATTATTAATATAATGAAGTTTCGCACAAAACGTAGTGAAACATACAGGTAATATTTCTTAAATTATGTATACAGGTTTAATCAGTTATTAGAATTGATCGGTTCTGTGTTTACAGGATTAATGCGGAATTAACCGTAAGTGATTTGTAAATCAATTAATCGTCGTAATTACATTCTCATCTTGTACATTAATTACTTACGTCATGCATTCCCAGGAGTGCTACAATATCAAACTGGGGCGTGTGCCTATACATACATTGTCTTATCTATTACTATATATGATAATTGTGTTGTACTTAATCTGACGATCTTCAAATTATTCTCCAGATCTATAAAGTAACTTTCCTGTAGGCTTAGATAAGTGGCATATGTGTCTATTTGTACAAACACTTACACTTTGAAATGCTAAACAAGTATCTATATTAAAAGAAAAACAAAATACCCGACTGCAGATTAGCAGTTTTTGCAGGCTAATTTAAAATTGTTTAGCGTTTTACCAAATGCGGTTACACGTAATTAAAAAAACAACTACATATACGCTTTTCGTCCGTAGGTGAAATATTGATGTATAAGTAACTTAATTCTTCATATTCCCATTTTGAGACTATCCAAAATATCGGACATTTTTACGCTGACTATATTTATTTTTTCTCCAGTCACAGCTAGGTCGCAGTCCTCTCTCTGTTAGTCTCGCCTGTCCGTCTGTCAACAGCTTTATAAAGCTTTGTCGAGGAGAGACGCTGTCAAAATGATGAAAGAACGTGAGGGCATAGCTGTTCTCTTAGATCTGACGGAATTCGTCAAGTGTTTCTTTTTTTATTAATAAGACAAAGTTAAAAATATAGAAGAAAAAAAAAAGACGTGTGGCACTCGGAGACTGCCGCGGTAAAGCTATTGCATAATAGCTTTACGCGCGGTGTGTTAGGTTATTTTCGTTACGGAATTTCTGGATTCGGTCTCCACGCTCAAGGCCCGCGATAGAAGCTATGCAATAGCTTAAAATGAAGGTACGTAATATCATTGTTTGTTATGTTGTTATTACTGATTGGTAACGTTGGTTGTAGTTTCCGTTACGTAAAAATAACGCGCTGGACCCTGATTCCGTATGACCATCGGACGCGTTACATTAAAATAACGTGTATACGTTGACACTGAAAATTAAACTTAAAGTTTAAAACACTAAGTTTAATTTTCATTATCAACACATCACGTTACGTGAACGTAACGTGTATGCGTTGACAATGAAAATTAGACATACATATAAAGAAGTGATGATTTTTTCAGCCGCACCCCATTGTTCAAGCCAAAGTTTAGGTTAAAATGATTTATTTTTTGTTGTGACTATGTGTATTCTAATACCTATGACATTCAAAATATTTATTGACATTTATTTTTCATCATTTGACATATTTTAATTTTTAACTAATTTATTGTAATTATTGTTGTTAGTAATTGTTGTTATTGTAATTCTTGACTCTTATATTTTTGAATGACATATTGGTATTTTTATTTTTTATTTTGTAATCAAACTACGACGTAATCAAATTTTATAATTTTGTAATCTAATGTATATGGACACAATGTCTGAAATAAATGAATAATAATAATTGTGTGGTGTATCGTAGAACAGGTCTCTTAAAACAAGTCATTATAGTTTAAAACCATTTTACTACAGGACTAGCAGAAAGTCGGCGAATTACTCGTTGAAATGCCAAAAATCCGTACTCAGCGATATCGATCCACATTTCTGTTGCGTACTGCACAAGAATGGAATTCTTTGCCGCCATCTCTGTTTCCTGAGTTGGTGGTCAATTGTAGATCTATCTTGTATAAAAAAAAAAACTACTTCAAAATGCGCAGTTTTGTTTTAAAAATCAACTTACATATAGAACCGATTTTGATGTTTCTATGGGAAGTACCATTTCATTGTAATTTTCTTTTAGATTACAGCATTAGCTACGGAACCCTACTTTATGCGTATCTGCACACGGTCTTGGCCACTTATTTTTACATCAAACTAGGTCTATGTTCACAAGTAGTGTTGTATCATGGTCAACCGCATTCTCACCAGCTTTTTACATTTTCGATCTCAACATCACAATTTTGAGGTTTTTATAATTGAATTGATTTGATTCTTTAATAGCCTTTTTATGACATGTCTGTCATATTAAGCAAGTCATTTTACAATGGTTGTTACACAAATTTTACATTGTATAGTTACATAAGTAAGTTTATTCTGTGCAATACAATTAATGAATATTCACAATTTTTTTATAATTTAAAGCTCAACAGCATGTGCTTAGTTTAGTTCACCCTGTTAAAAATACAAACTTGTTTAGTATTCTCTCGCTTACCACACATAACGCTTTCGTGCTTACACCGTGTTACACTCATTAAAGCTGGTCTTTCCTCGAATCCATTAATTTAACCCAACCCTTACAGTCACTGCGTTCTACGTAACAGTAAACTATCGTGAGGGACTTCACTAAAAAGATTTAGTGGACATTTTCGAGTCAACAAGAAGATCCGGTCGAATATGATCACATCATATCTTTCAATCTCTCGTATAATTGTATCTAGACTAGCTATGTCTCGTAGTTTCACCCATTAAGTAATCTTTTCTTAAACATTTATTGATATTGATTGTAGAATATATCACAATGCATACCTACACATTCAAAATTGCATGTCTCCTGGGCTGGTCTCCTCCTCTCATGGTGACTTAGCTGCGGGAATTTAAATTAATGATATGTAGGTAAACAAAACATTAATTAGGTACTATGTTTTCAATCTTTGTGAATTTTATTATAAATACATGTATAAATAATTTATAATTAATGCTCTCAGAACATTTACGAATTTGGAATAGATACGTAAGTATAAATTTAAAAGAAAAGTAATGCTTTTTCGCGAATACATCGGAAATGAACTCGGGAGATAATCTCTTTGTAAACCAAAATATATACAATTATGCTCCATATTCTTGATTGTTATATACTATACAAGAGTAGTTTTCTGTTTAAGCTGTAGGTACGCTCCCCACGTAGCTTTCTAGAAGAAACCAATTCACTCTAGCTTTTGAAATCCTAAGAATATAAAAAAACTGAAAATGTAACAGTTTTTTTATATTCTTAGGATTTCAAAAGCTAGAGTGAATTGTTTTTTTCTAGAAAGCTGCGTGGGGAGCGCACAGCTTATAAGGAGACAATACCGAGCTGCGAGACCAGTTCAATTTTTCAATAAGGCTCATGCGCAAAAAAGATATTTGAATTCTAAGCATAAAGAAGTGTTTACTAGGACTTTAAATTATTCTATTATTTTGGATGAGAATAAACCGTTAAGAAATAAGGAAGGAATTGACTTTTTCTTTGGACTTGTTTAAAATGCGACCGCCTTGCAGTTATCGTCTGTGACGTCGTTGGAGTACAGTGTACACGTGAGTGAGCGAGTGGTCACGATCTCGTCTATTCTGTCTCTTTTCACCGCGCAACGTTATTGCGTATTTTAGACGCGCAGACGACGCGGCCGCGCTGGTAACGCAAGTATACGCGCTTCAAACGTTTCAAGCACGTTCGAAACTCGTTTGATGCGCGTACAGAGGGGCGGAGGAGAGGTAGAGGCCCGCGCTCACGCCACGGCACCGCCCGCGCCGCAGTTATAGCGCGTCTGTATCGCTCTATCTGCGCGTATACGCGCAGTAGACGCACGTTTCACGATCACCCCGTGTGCTTAGGTTACAAGGTTGCGTTCAAATCTCGTTTGAAGCGCGTATACCTACGTGCGTTAGCAGCGCGTCGTCTGCGTGTCTAAAATACGCCGTGTGCTAGCGGCCTTAGTTTTTTTTTTCACAGAAATTATTTCAATCACTACATATCTGCATACTAAATAAAAAAGTGCACGAAATTCATTGCGTGTAAAAGAGGGTATGAGGATAGATTTATAAAAAAAAAAATCGAACCCTGCAAGCCTACATCCATGAAGGCAGCTGTTGCCAACTCACAAGTTACAACGCAGAAATCATTACTATGGTGACTTGCACGGCCCCTGCTCACCGCTCGCCGTTACAATAAGGTTAATGGACCTCTATGGGTAATAACTGTGGGCTAATTAATTTACCTAGGGAATTACATTTGAATACAGTTTGTTTTGATTTATTTAAGATTAACAGATTTATAAACGAGGCCCAATTTGTCTCCGATAACAGAATTGACGTGTTGGCTAAATATTTTTGCAAACAATAATGAAATAAATATTTTTTTTAAATGCTGGAAACTTAAGACAAAATTATATAAGATATAAAATGTGCGTTAGAATATTTAATATAACAGTATAAGAAAAAGTAGTAGTAGTAATACTGAAATATTATTTTAAGTTCCATGAATAAATTAAGTACGAAATTGAATTTAAATAGACTTCTACGATTTTTCTCTTTAGACGGATTCAAGATACTTTTTGTACTTGAAATAACAAACATTTCTTTGTAAACAAATCCGTCCAAAACCCATCTCGGCGATAAAATACACAACAATTCTTTTATACTGATAAATAGGTAGTCTATTTAGAACACGATTCATAGAAAAATCTAATGCAACCTAATCTAAAGATATCTCTTACGAACTTCAAAATCAATCAGACGACTTAGATTCAATAATATAATAATTATATTCGTTAGCGCCTCGTCTGTGATTACTAATGTAGTCGCGCTGCGATGTACCAAAAAACTCACAAGTGTTCAGAGTCCCTAAAAAAATTGGGTCGCAGCACTCCAGCCGCGACGCCGCTCTCCATATTCCTGTCATTGTGTTGTTTTGTGCCAAAACAAACAGACGTCCCTTACTCTTGAATTTAAAATTAATTAGTGTGAAAGATTTAATAAGTGTGAAAGTGAAAAATTGTGGAAAGGAAGGAGAAAACCTCTTATCGGACTTGGTAAATGATTTGCCAGAAGGTATGGTTTCAATTTTATAAATTTATATTAACCCAACTGTAATGTGGTTTGCTACCCAATAGTAAATAACTAAATGAGTATAAATAATACACTAAAATATGTAGTGTAATAAAATAAGGATTAAGTTATGATGTTATTTCTTTACCATGACACACAAATTCTTCTTCTTTTTTCCTTTAAAAAAAAAAAAAAATAAGTAATAATAATTTATTTTGTGCCATGAAAAAGCCCCTTGTCATCTAAAGGTTTATGAGGTGCCACGAGGGGGTACACGTAGACTGATGGCAGTCATCTAAATGCTTATGAGGTGTCACGGGGGGGCACACATAAGCTGATGACAATTACCTACCAAACATTATGATCAGGTAGAGGTACTATTTTGTATTTTTTGAGATAGAACGAGGGTCTATACGAAAAATACTGTACCATTGCGGACAAAAAGCGAAAACGCAAACCGCAAAACGGCACACAGTCAAATGACAATTACCTACCAAATATCATGGTCAGGTAGAGGTACTATTTTGTATTTTTTGAGATAGAACGAGGGTCTATACTAAAAATACTGTACCAATGCGGACAAAAAGCGAAAGCGCAAACCGCAAAAAACGCATATCACCACATTTTTTGTGTGTGGCTATGGGGCGATAGTTCACAGAACCGACTTTAAGTGTTGTAATATAAGACGAGGGCTTATATGCAATAATTATTAAAGTGCTGTTGTGAGATAAGACGAGGGCTTATACGCGACAGAAATGGTTCACATTCTACTGCATATATCACTTGTAAACTTTGTTATTTTTCTTTTGACACCATGTGAACTTACAAAAAGTGCGTTTTTTATCTGATACACAATCATAATTATAACGAAACAATACTTCGTAAAAGAAGAAGAATTATTGTAGAGAGTAGAAATACACAAACCGTCATTCTTTCGGACCATCGGATTACAAAAGGTAAACAATTAGGTAGATAATACTATAAATATTCCAGATTTCTGAATCTGAAACGTCACTTCGCTTGTAATTACAATGAAATTATGCAACCTTAGCCTCTTTTACACGAATAAGAGATGAAAAATTACAAGAAAAATCAAAACCAAGTGAGGTAAAATAATAATGAACATCGTTGGTGTATTGAAATGAAGGTTAGGAATCTTTTCCTAACCTTCTATTCCTAAGATTTAAAATTGTTCTCCCATCGGGAAACCGCTTATCAAATACATTGAAAGCAGCAAAAATCTAGAGTGGCTTGCTAAAGACAAAGAGAATTAACAAAACCGTATCTTTAAACTGCTGGGGCCCGTCCATGTCGAGGATACAAGCCCTTCAGAGCGGGCAACCCCAACATGCCCAGGGAGAGAGAGACAACACTACGAGTCTAGCCGACTAGGCGACTCGCGGAGAAAATTTGTTAAATCGGAAAGCCTAGAGATATATCCATAATACGTTGTATATAAAAATTGTAGATTAGATTAGATAGATAAGTCTTTATTAAAAGACGACATTGTACAAACATATACACATAAAAAAAAAAAAAAAAAAAAAAGGACAATTACTATGGCAAATCTTTCAATAGGCGGCCCTATCGCTTAAAGCGATCTCTTCCAAGTAAGTATGTACGGAGTGGGATAGGTGGCACTAATAGTGGTCTTTAAAAGTAAAACATAATAATTTGCGTACACAAAAGTGAAAATACTACGGTAATAACATATTATATCTATATAGTATATTATATAAATACATACATAATTATATAAAATAATAATAAAAAAGAAAAAGTAGTTATTTACTAATTTAAATAGTGTAAAGAGATAAAAATGATATCAAATTATTTGATAAAGAATCTTAAACATTAAATATTTAAATGACATGCATACAAGAACCGCTATTTAAGGTGCTATAAAATGTATGATGCATATCAAAAATCAGTATCTTCCTAAAATATTTCTTGTACTTAAACTTGATAGCTCTTCTCATTGTATAATAAACTTAAAACCACTTTACAATTTCATATAACCAAGGCTTTTTTCTAAATAGAAGATATAAAAACTGCCCCAAAGCTCATTACAAGAGATTCATTAATTGCTAATTTATAATGAAATGGCATAAAAGATGCTTATATTATATCCATTGTCACGCAAATTCTCAAAAATACTTAATAATAATATTTTATACATAAATTCAAGTGCCACCAGTGCTTCTCCCTGCGGGGCGATACGACAAATTAAATATCACCTCTCGATTTATATGAATGATGCAGTCGCATCATTCATTATTTACGAAGTTAATAAAAACTGTCGTAATACACCTCAGAAAACTAAGAATTTCATCGGTAAATTATTTAAATGATTTTTTTTTTCTGTATAGAAATTAGGAAAAGAAATGCAATCAAAACATCAAGATCAGAAATGTACTCTTCTAAGTATTAAAATAAATTTAAAGAAAAGCAAATTAAGACCGGGAAAAGGGTAAAAAATAATAATATTGAATAAAATAACATTACAATGGCGTACTTACACAATTAGATCTTTTACATCTCTAATAAGTAGCCTATTTCCATTTCCTCCGGCCACACGAGGGTCATACCTTGTAGCTTGTTCTAAATCTATTTCTATTCTATTCTATTTAATTTATGTCGTTCATTAGAACAAATACCTAAAATTGCTGGTGTTAAAACCGATTAATGATAATTATGATGCCACATTAATCTTAAAAAAGAATACGAAAAAATATCTGTGGCGTAAAAATCATATTTAAAACAAATAATATGTATAAGGCAAGCAAATAATAAAATGGTAAATAACTGTTATGCTTCCAGGTCTGGCTGGTGAAGCATATGTCATATACAAAAATAAAAGGCTCCATGGATATTGGAATGACATGTTTTAGAAAATTATATTAATTTCTTAGAACTTAAAGCTACACAATAACATATCATATATCATAGGATCTCACTCAAAAATTCTATTTTTTTTGTGAAACCAAAAAATTACGAAGTTCTAATAAGATGCGATAACCCCGCACCAATCTCTTATGTGAATTGAATGCATGAAGTACAATAAGTATCATGACAATTTACATTAAATAAACAGCATTTTTCTTGTATGAGAAAACATTGCTAACAAGCCATCTCGTATCATTTGAAATGATACAAAATTGGATTTAAAAACGAAAAACTATAATTATACTTATTTTATATACAATATATATGTATAGACCAATATTTTAACTTTTAGCCTCAACAAAAAAAAAAAAAAAAAAAAAAAAAACGAAATGCGAACTATTATTTTCATGGCATGCACCAAGTTGTTTAGGTGGAGAAACATTTCCCTCACCTTTTTTTTTTTAATTTTTACTGTTTTTGGGGATTGAGTCACCGTCGTCCGTGGGGAAAGCACCCCTTAACATCGAAACCCCACACGTGATCCCTGGCTGGTGCTAATCAGGTGACAACACACTGGTGGTAGGCTTTGGCCGTGGCTAGTTACCACCCACCGGATAAAGACATGCCGCCAAGCGGCTTAGCCGTGTTCCGGTATGATGTCCGATGAAGCCGTTCAGGAAAACGGGTCGGAATAGTTGCGCCTCTGCTGTTAAACCGTTCTGCCACACATCGCGACGTTGCATTGGGTAGCCAGTCATGGAGGGTCGCGGGATCCGAGGCACGGTGCACCGCTGGCCGACCGCAGTTAGTAGGGGGCCCAAGTAGTGAACTAGCCACTCACGAAAGGCTGCCCCGCCAACTTGCGAAAAATCCCGGGATGCGCCATCGTGCCGGTCGGCGACCGGATGAAAGGGCCCGATGGACATCCCCGGGGGGGCTCGGGCGTCCCCGCAGTCTCCAGACTGGTTCCCCACCGATGTGATCTTGCGGCGTGTGTCTCCTGGTTGACAGCGCGGAGCCTCATTCCACTGCCGTTGTCCTACCAATTCCCTCGCCAACATCATGCAGTACAAGAATAAAAAGAAGGTTACACAGCGGCTGCACGCCCTTTCACTCAAAGTGCACCTCTCTAACATAAGAGGCTTGCACTCAAATCTCGTGCCAGTCCATCATCATCTTGAGACTGATAAACCTTCACTCCTGTTCTTGACGGAGACGCAGATAGGAACACCGAGTGACGTGGCGTATTTGTTGTATCCTGGGTACAACCTGGAACACAATTTTAAGCCCCATGCTGGAGTGTGCCTATATGCCCGTGACGACGTCTGCTATCGGCGTCTCCGGAATCTTGAAGACCCCAGATTCTCCGTGCTTTGGATACTGGTGGACACAGGTATAGAGAAAATTCTCTATGCCTGTGTGTACCGGTCACACAGCGGCGATCAGGAGGCAACAGAGCTGATGAAATATCTTGGTGAAGCTGCGGATGCGGCTCAACTCAAGCACCCCACAGCCCAATTAGTGTTACTGGGGGATTTTAACGGCCACCACAAAGAGTGGCTGTACCCATACCGGGACACTGACCATGCTGGGTTAGAGACGCGAAAGCTTGCTTTAGCGTTAGATCTAACCCAGCTGGTTCAAGGTGCAACACGGGTGCCTGACGTTGAATCGCACACTCCTTATTGCTTGGACCTTATGCTGACAACAGATCCAGACCGTTACTCGGTGTCGATTTCGTCTCCGCTGGGTAACTCCGATCACTGTCTGGTGAAATCAGTATCAGTCTACTCCCCACCTGATTCTAGCCCCAGAGGTAGTCGGCGAGTTTGGCGATACAAGTCGGCAGACTGGGACGAGATGCGAGCCTTTTTCGCCTCTTATCCCTGGCGGTCTGTGTGCTTCTCTTCTAACGATCCCTCAAGCTGCGCGGATGCCGTGACTGATGTGTTGCGTACGGGTATGGAGTACTATATTCCATATTCCGACATTCCATTGTCTGGCAAAGCTCGCCCATGGTTTGGTCCTCATTGCAATAGTGCTGAAGCGCTTAAGCACGAGGCATACCTGGCTTGGGTTGATGCTCGACACCGTAAGGCAAAGGACATATACCAGAAGAAAAAAGCGTTTAACAAGGCTGCCAAGTCCTGCAAAAAGGTTCTACAGAGGGCTCGCTTTGACCACATTAGTCGAATAGGGAACAAATTAGCTTCGCACCCCGCTGGTAGTAAAGCTTTTTGGTCCTTAGCTAAATCGGTCGAAGCGAACTTCTGCCGTTCTTCACTTCCTCCACTGCTGAAACCTGATGGAACGCTGGCTCATACCGCCGAAGAAAAGGCTAACTTATTTGCCTCTCTTTTTGCGGAATCTTCGCGACTAGACTCTGGTAATGCGGTACCTCCAACTTCACCTGGTAGCTCGACATTCATGTCTGATTTTCGTATTCGCCAAACGGAGGTTCGCAAAACGCTACGCAGTCTTGACGTGAACAAAGCTAGTGGCCCTGACGGTATCCCAGCCATAGTTCTGAGGACATGTGCGTCCGAGTTGACTCCTGTACTGACACGTCTCTTTCGTCTTTCTTTCGAAACTGGTCAAGTGCCTAAGTCGTGGAAGCTTGCAAACGTGCAACCTGTGCCCAAAAAAGGTAGTCGTGCCGACCCTGCTAACTACAGGCCTATCTCGGTCACTTCCATTCTCTGTAAGACAATGGAACGTATCCTTAACAACAGGCTCTTGGCGTACCTAGAATCGAATGACCTCCTCAGTGACCGGCAATATGGCTTCCGCCGGAACCGGTCTACTGGAGATCTTCTAGCGTACGTCACTCACATCTGGAGTGAAGTCATCGAGAAACATGGGGAGGCGCTTGCTGTCTCTCTCGACATCTCGAAGGCTTTCGACAGGGTCTGGCATGACAGCCTTATTGCCAAGCTTTCTGCGTTCGGTTTGCCAACCGGATTCGTTGCCTGGATAGCGGACTTCTTGAGGGAACGTTCGATACAAGTAGTCATTGATGGCTGCTCGTCTGTTCGAATGGGTATAAATGCCGGTGTTCCCCAGGGATCTGTGCTCTCTGCGACACTTTTCTTGCTGCACATCAACGGACTGCTGAAGCCCGGTATCTTTGGGTACGCAGATGACAGCACTGTTGTAGAGAGCTACGTGTCCGGTCCACGGGCTAGTGGACCTGAAATCCAGTCTTTAAGAGAGGCTATGGTCGAGCGCTTGAATCTGTCACTTAAGGCAGTCTCCGATTGGGGTGATGCCAATCTTGTCAGATTCAATGCAGCTAAGACCCAGGCGTGTCTATTCTCCGCCAAAAGGAGCCCCTTCAAACTGGCTCCTACTTTCCGAGATGAGTCGGTGCCGGTAACAGACCGCCTTGAGCTCTTGGGTGTTTCTCTAACATCAACCCTCAATTTTGGCTCCTATATTGAGTCTAAAGCTCAACTAGCTGCCAAAAAGCTGAGTATCATTTCGAAGGTGCGCCGGTACTTCACGCCGGAACAGTTGCTCACACTTTACCAAGCACAAGTTCGGTCGTGCATGGAGTATTGTTCGCATCTTTGGGATGGATCGGCGAAATACCAACTCCAGGCGTTGGAGTCTATAGAGAAACGTGCCCGGAAGCTAATTGGCGACGAATCCCTCGTAAAAGCTAGGCTTCAAAGCTTGGAACATCGTCGCGAGGTTGCTAGATTGTCGGTTTTTTACCGGATCCATTTCGGTGAGTGTGCATCTGATCTGCATGATCTAATTCCTTCTAGCCCTTTTTTCTATAGGACGGTTAGAAACACGAAAAAGCGTCACCGTTTCATGGTGGATATCCCAAGGACGCGAACGAGGCGCTTTGGTTCCACTTTCATCGTGCGGACTGCTAGAGTGTGGAATGCGCTTCCTGAGTGGGTCTTTCCCGATAGATATAATCTGGGTGTCTTTAAATCGCGAGTGAATTGGTTTCTTCTAGGTAGGCGCGCTCCATCGTAGACCGCAACGTCGCTTAACATCAGGCGAGTTGGCGGTCAAGCGCGAACCTATTTCTACATAAAAAAAAAAAAAAAAAAAAAAGAAACGTTTGTGAAAGGTGATATTGACAAGGCAGGGTGATTAAAAGTTGTCGCTAATTGGTCATTGCAAATATGGTCCACGCTATTGAAATGCCTTTGTTAAATCCGAATAAACATCCGAATAAATAAGATTCAAGAAATGGCATCCATTACACCAACACATTACATTAATTTCAGCCATAATATCCAACATAAATGTATTTCGATAAAGATACATTTACTATTTACAAATACACGTAGGCAATATTCTAATGCCTGAAATAGTAGTTACTTTTGTAACGCTAACAAAACAAACCTAACAAGCCATACATACCTGAAATTTCATTATGAATACTTTAAATTAATTTCAATCACATTCCTCCATCGAATTTATTTAGCTCTGTCTTGGGTTATCTTGAGCATTTTTGGCGGAATATTACAAGTTGGTCAAATAAACCAAAATTTGAGCCGACCTGGAGTCCAGACCTCAATGATTATTGCCAACCTTTCTTCCCCAATAAGGAATTAACTTTAGATATGATATCAATGTTGATAATGTTATTAACACTAGTTACGGTACAGAGATTACAAATAATGACATTTATTAAAGTAATCAAAATAAAGACGTCAGATGTTAAATCGAACGTCAAATACGAAACAAGGAGCAACATTTTAGGTCTGGGAACATTTTTTGAGTCTGCTCACAACCCTTTGGGGGAGATTGCCAAAAATGCTATCTCAAACATAGCTGACTACATAAAAGAGCAGATGTCTCATTAATCGACCCTTGCAAGTCTGTCGACAATTGATTTATTGCTATCAGCATCAAACCATACTCTCGCCAAATGAATAAAAATAAAATGATAATAAATAAATAAAGAATACTATTCCAATCAAGAATCTATACTAGCATTTTTACATGCATATAAATTATTTATTAGGAAAACAGTAGGTAAATCTAACATCTTCGCTGTATTATGTAACGGAGCAATAGCTGTTATGTATAATTTTGATATACATATTAGGTACTTACTGTGACAGCTATATTGAATGTTAGTTTATAACTTAACTATTTTGTATTTTCTAAATAAATTTATTGTAACCAGTACATGTATGAAATATTGTGCAATTGCAATCGATATCTTTAAACATCTACATTAGTAATCACAGACGAGGCGCTAACGAATATAATTAGATGATCAAAGTAACTTACCTGTAAGTGACCTTCGATCACAATTATATGAAGTTAGCGCCTCGTCTGTGTATAACCCACCCTTTATATGACGCGTATAAAACGGTGTCATACCCAAACCCAAAGATTGCAATTACGTGCTTTGAACTAACAATGACAGGAATATGGAGAGCGGCGTCGCGGCTGGAGTGCTGCGACCCAATTTTTTTAGGGACTCTGAACACTTGTGAGTTTTTTGGTACATCGCAGCGCGACTACATTAGTAATCACAGACGAGGCGCTAACTTCATATAATTGTGATCGAAGGTCACTTACAGGTAAGTTACTTTGATCATCTAATTATGCATACTTACATTTTCGAAATATGTTTATTTAACACATATCTGGAAAATATTACCCTTTTTCAAAGGCACCCATTAAAAAGAAACTGAAAGTATTCGAGTACCACTCCAACAAATAAATTTCATCCCTAACATCTCAGTTTCCTACATTTTGTTTACATACAAATTCTTCAAAAACATCATCAACATTCAAACAACATTAACTTGTTACCTTGCCCGGTCACCTTCCAGGAAAGTGGCTTTCAGACTATCCTTTACACTCCTTAATTTGTAACGTGTCAAAGTAAATAGATTGATTTAATTATTTACAAAGCTTGCCCACTTTAAGGTGAGTGGATTCATTAGCACACGTGACTTGCAAGAGGTAGAAGGTAAAAGTAAGTGTCACTGGACGCTCCCACCACGCTAAATACAGTCAGTAGTCGAGCTCAATCCTTTGTGTCACTTGTCAATGTCACTTGAAGTGACTTCACTTCTTCTTTTGTCGTGTTAGTTGTTGGCAAGTGACATATTGCATTAAAACTTGTTTGTAATCGTGAAACATATCAATTTAGTATTTTTGAATTGGATTATTTTCTTAAACATTACTTTTAATGGTTTTATGCTTTACTCATTCACTATTTCGTAATATTTATTACGTATTATTATGTCGTTTTAGCGTCATAATATATTATCACCTGCTATCCTGCACAAACCACTTTAGATAGGTTTTACGAAGAATAAATCTTAATTTTAATCCAGGATAATAAAAATAGGCATAGCACGTAGTATTGACTAATAATATCTGGCAGAAACATTTGGTACTAAATTCTAAACAGAAATTTCGAACATCTTTCGACCTCATGAGCAAAAATATTTTGCAAAAACAATTATTGTGTTCAATCTATGTATAATATATCTTGTTATTATAGTATTTTGTCCTGAACTTGGACTTCATGAGCTTATACTTTGACAATCTCTTGACAGATTTGATCAAGATATAAGATCGTTACATCATAGTTTGGGATGAATAACAACAAGATATATCATGCACAGGCTGAACACAATTCTTGAACAAACAAGTTTGTGTTTGTGAGATCTACTTTTCACAGATAAAGTTAAAGATAACAACAGACAAATAGTTTAATGTATGGTCTTGAGAAAACAGACCAAATTAAATACTGTTTCTATTTCCATTGGTCGTTAGCGTCCCCTATCCAGCGCATTAAAACAGCACCCGAGATTCAGTAACTGCATTACTCTAATTACGTTTAGACCCCATGTTTTTATTTGTGTGTTTTTTTTCGGCTCTTTACGGCCCTCATAAAAGTTTAAAGTTCCCAAATCGACCCATTTCGACAGCCGAGATATCCCATAAAAGGTTGTAAATTGACATGTAAATTCTAGATTAATTAATAACATCATAAAATTTTATAAAACTATAAAAAATATGCCGACGGAAGCCTTTTATGCTCGGGTCTGAAGTTCGACTAGACGGTAAAGTTGCAGGTAATTCAAAGTCACTTTGGCTGTATATTTTCTTAACTGAATTAATATTTTGGTGAATATAAATGCAGTACAAAGTCGCGTTAAGTTCAAAAAAAATTAAAGAGACGAAATTTAATTTAAAACGTCTGTATTTTTGTACTCTAACGACGCTAAAAGAGGAGTAGCTCTGGTAGGTTAAATCTTGAACGAATGTGTCGATACTATGATGATGATGATTTGAAGAGTGATTTTAGTTTTTAGTTCATAGTTTTTATGTATGTACTTAGCTGTTGTTTTGATATTTGGGTTGGTTAATTTTGAAATTTTAGTGATTAGTGCATTTTTACCACCTCTCCGGGCTAAGCAACAGCTGCCACTGATATTCCAGTTGTCCATAGGCGACGGTTATTGCTTACCATCAGGCGAGCCGACTGTCTGTTTGTCACTCTAAAAAATAAATAAAATAAAAAATATGGTAGACTATACTTTATAAGATACGGTGATATTGGCGCGTTCGTTAAAGGGCATATAATCTAGGTGTCTTCAAATCGCGAGTGAATAGGTTTCTTCTAGGCAAGCGTGCTCCATCGTTGACCGTAAATGTCGCTTAACACCAGGTGAGTTGACGGTCAAGCGCAAGACTATTTTCGAATATATATATATATATATATAAAGTTAATATATAATAGGAAATACTCCTATTAATGAACGGTAAGCATATAATTGTACTACTTACCAAAGACCAATTATGCAGAATTTCCACAACACTATTATTTGCCTAACGCAATTACAGTAAAACACGTAAAACACACATCCTGCTAATTAATTAACAAAACTGTATCCTCATGTTTTCATTATACGAGAACTAAACATAAGCCTACCTATACAGGGTGTTAAATTAGTATGTATCATGGCGTTTGGGTAATATAAAAACAACAGTTTAACTTAATTGATTTTCAAAGCTTATTAAGTGCTAATTCTAACAGTTCTTTCATGGCAGGAAAACTGTACAATGAAAATTAGCAATATTTTCGATTTCAGTTGAAGCTGAGTTGCTAAAAGAGATTGTGAGGTTTTAGCGAGATGTACATTAATTTCAATTTATGCTAGTAAAATAAGAGTATAAAACTCCGGGTTTTATACGTTATAGTCAAAAACAGCTCAACTTTTGATGCCGTTTATTTTATATTTTAAATTAATCTTATTTGGTATATGAATCTATATAAATAAGAAGATAGATAAATACGGTGATGCAGTAGAATACATCTGAGCCTAACATTTGTCCAATAAATGAACAGACTATTCTCTAAAGTGTACGTAACATCCTGTACACTTATCTACCTACACCTCTGATTGGATGTATTCGACTGGTGCAATAAAATTGGCCCCTCATCACACCATTTCGTAATTGGATCATAAAAGTCTGTAAAATTATTGTAGCCAGTTTTAGTGGCTTGCTTCATGACTATTTTATTCACCCACTGGAAATGTCCCTTTGTAATACCTTTCTCTTCATGGGTTCATAATTTGGATACCTACGTTTTATACCCTAGTTAAGGCGTGGTAAAATATTTTTTAAGACTTTTTTGAGGTTTCGTATAACAAAAGTGTCATAAATGATTTGGAAGTTTTTTCGTTTACAATATGATGGGGTTTCATTGGCCGTAAAATGTTTACTTGATTTTTTAGAGTTTTTGAAATAGATAATAAATTGAATAAATGTGTCTAGTCTACGTTGGCTGTAACTGTTTATTGCAGACTAGCGGTGCTTTGCGGTTTCTCCCGTTATGCTATAGGAATCTTTTCATTTACCGACTTCGTTATAAGAGACTCTCAATTGGGCTATATAGTATTTTGTGTATTTTTTTCAATATTTTCTCCGGTTTTGAACCAATTTTGTTGATCTTTTTGTTACAGAAGCTACCCTTAATACTGTTTGACTCATGATTACCATTTAGTTTATAAAATTAGACTAAAATACCCTGAAATACGGATACAGAGTTAACTTTTTTTCCTATAGAATGTGGTGTGTTAATCTGTTAAAGCACATTTTCCGGGACAATAGAAACTGAAATAAAATAGTAGAGCTAAATAAGAATCATTAAATTCAAAGAACTGGAATAAAACATCGTCAATTTTGGTTAAATGATTATAATCGAATTACTTTGATAAAGTATCAAAAAGTCATTGTCGCAATATAGGTACATTTTTTTTTTGAACTTATAAAATTTTTGTGATAAAAATTCCACGTGTTTCTAATTTCATCCAAACACTGTTTTAATCAAATTTATCTGTATCAAACAAATTAAATAAACAACTTAATAGATGACACTTTAATATGATTAGGTACCGGTCATTTTTTTCCAAAATTCGTAGAAACTCTTTTATTCTCTGACTTTTACAAATTTACATATAAAAGTTAATTAACTTGCGACAAAATATATAGATATGGGTATATTTTCGTGAATTTATCTAAAGTTGTATCCAAAACTAATCATTATCATAAATATCTTAATAAATGACTAACCCATTTAATCGCGTTATATTATAACCTGATGTTTAGATATTATATAATTATATCAGATGACATCGACAAGGCAGTGAGAAGACAGAGATACTGAGTATGAGACTGGCACAAAACCGGAAAGAATGGCGTGCTAAATAGGATACCTATAATCAGCAGTGGGTGGAAAATGGTTGTTGATGATGATGATGATATTATATCCTACTAATAGAATTGATTATCTCTGCTTCAATGTTTGACTGTTTCAAATAATAAAATCTATTGATATGATTACATTCTATTAAAATTCCACTATAGTAAATGGTCTTCACTCCATTGCACAAAATAATACATCTAAACGAAAATCCTGCCGTATGTAACACACGCATCTGTTGATTAAAATGTGGGTTTAATGGTCCAATATGCATTATGCGCACTATCTACCAACTGATTGATGAACGTCAAAGGTCACCTCACAAATGTTTTATCAGTGGACGCTCCATATATTCTATCAGGGGTGAGTAATTTGTTTTTTTTCGGCCAGTGTTGGTATCGCATTACAGTGAGATAAATTCGTATTAAGTATATAACAAATGTAATTAGCGTGAGCAAAATGCATCATAATAATGACAATAAAGGAGATGTCAAAAAATATATGGCGACCAGTACTAAAATAATTGAAAAAGAATAAGGGAGGGGAGAAGAGAAGGGGGATTGAAAGGGTTAGGCGTTCTTTGTGTTTGAATAGTAATTTGCTTGCCACACAACTGGTTTTCGTTTCATTTAGGCTTCATACTACTGTATAATTTATATATTATGCAGAAATATTATATTTTTTCAATAATGAGGCACTATTTATAAACACTATTTATATACATTATAGATCTATTTTTTTATGTTTAACTACCCAAATACATAATGTTTTTAATAGACATTTAATTTAAGTCAACCGTTAATACCAGTTGTTAATACAGTTAATACCAGCTCCAAAATCACTTCCGTATTCAGAATCTGAAGTACAGAGATAAATACCTATCTTTCGGTACGTAACTATAATTTGAAGGACATGTAAAGGAAAACTTCCAAGTCCGAGCAATGTACACGCCATGACGGCTTCAGTGTCTTGTTATTTCTCAGTTTAATTTAAATATGTAAATTTTATTAGGCATAATACAGGGCGAGGACTCTTGAATTGCAAATGAATGTGACGTTCCGTTTTATAGGCTGGTAGCCAATTCGCCGCCTCGTTTCCTACGAGATGACGGCAAATTTTCACTTAGAAAATGTGAACGATTTTAGCGCCATTTTATTGGATACACATTTAAGTATAACATAACACTGAGGCCTCTTCGTACTACGCTATCGAAGTATTATGTTTTTTTGGCTACACTTAACTTCTCCTACCTTCATATTACTCAGCCAGGCGATAAATCTTGCATGGATATAACCATCCCAGCTCCTTAATAGTATGTAGTTTGACCATAGTCCGTCTTGCTCGCGCATATCAAAATTTTTATGATATAAAATGACTGACTAAGCTTATAAAAAAATAGTCCCACAGAACACTACAAAGCTAAGTACTTAGGTAGACGTCCAGTTTTGATTTTTTAAGTTATTTCTCCGTTTTCTTATTTTTACCAAAAGACATTACGGTTTATTTGAGATACTGGGTGAAACCGTACAATATTACTAGCGGTATAGTGATTAGAAATTATGATAAAATATCCTGATTAAATATAGTTTATGACGTTTTCCATAATCAATTTTTATTGAAAATTTCATTGAGATCAATCAATTCTGATGTAAAAAGATAACAAAGACAGAAAGAGAGAGAGAGAGAGAGAGAGTCAAAGACACTTCCCTTTTTAACATAAGTTAGCCGTGATAAATAATAAATAAAATAATAAATAAATATTTGTGGACATTTCACACAACACCATCTAGCCCAAACTAAGCAAAGCTTGTACTACGGAACTAGATGGCTGATAAAATACATATATACTTTTTTTTTTTTTTTTGTAAATATATATCTACATATGATACATAGAAACACCCAGACACAGAACAAACATCCATGCTCATCACACAAAATGTTTGCCCTGGGTGGGGATTGAACCCACGACCTTTCAGTTCACCAGGTAGACGTAAACACACTACCAACTGAGCCACAAGGCCGACGATAGTTTATATCATAGTCTGGAGAAGCCTCGACACAAAGTCTGCTGACTCACTTAAGTTACATTAGTCGAATGAAGTTGAGCTATATACGGTTACAGTTTTCCAACTTTGTGACTACCTGACGTGACTTGACAACTTACCTCCTATTTTTAACCGACACCCTAATAAGGAGGGTAATAGCTTAAAAACTACAATCTTAGAATTATAAAGCTGAGAATAAATTTATTTTAGATCGTGCGCTCTATTCTTGGCAATATCGTTGCTTATCGAGAATTACTAATAAGTACTTAAATTACACAAAAAATTAATAATAAAATCACACGTATATAATATATACATATAATATACGTAATTATGTGCGTCTCTATGTCACCTCCTGTAGCTTAAAACAGCTTGACAGAATGAAATTTGCTAGGTGTTTTTAAATTTCTGATAGGTATCTCATAATAAAGAAATACTTTTTAGCAGCAGGCATTACAACTTGATCCTCCTGGCTCGATTTAAATATTTTGGTCCTTATCTAGCCCGTTTTGTAATTTAGTTTACAAAGAAATATTCTAGCTGTCTATCTTATTTTATCTCTAAAAAGTAACCGGTAGTTTCTTATATTAGTGATTTCGCACCTAAATTGGCGTTAAATTAACTATTTATCACTACGATATTTTTATACGGTTGACTGACTAAGAACTAGCGAACTTAATTGAGCAAAAGTAATGTCGATTTGGCGTGAAAAATGATTACTTTTTTGTTGAAGTTTTGGAGCCGACCGAAGTTTAATTGTATCATATTTATTTTTAAATTTACGAGAAAAGATAATGAAACATTTGATTATTATAGTCATAATCATAGTCATCATCATCATCTCAGCCATGAGAAGTCCACTGCTGGACATAGGCCTCCCCCATGGAGGCCCATAATCATAGTAATATTCATTTATTTTCATTGGAAACTTGGACAGGACATATAATAGGCACATAATTATAATGTTTAAAACTGAAACAACTGATTTGAAAATATACTATTTCTTTAACTAAAAAAAAAAAAAAAAAAGTGGACATTTCACACAACACCATCTAGCCCAAACTAAGCAAAGCTTGTACTATGGAACTAGATGGCTGATAGAATACATACATACTTTTTTTTGTAAATATATAGGTACATATGATACATAGAAACACACAGACACAGAACAAACATCCATTCATCCAATCATTACACAAATGTTTGCCCTGGGTGGGATCGAACCCACGACCTTTCATTTCAGCAGGTAGACGTAGACACACTAACAACTGAGCCACAAGGCCAGCCATTGACATTGACTTGGATGACATATTTTTAGTTATTTTGTTATAAAAACCAATTTTGATAAAATTTATTTGGAACCACCTCTCACCTACTAAATAAATATTAATTAATTGGTGAAGTAATTTCTGAATAAGCATGTTAAAAAAACACAGGCGATTTAAGAACTCCTCTTCGGAAGTCGATTAATAGTAACAAACATACGAAAAAAAAAAGTCGAATTGAGAACCTACTTCTTTTTGGAAGTCTCTAAAAAAGAAGGTATCTATACCAAAACCCAAGTACTAGAACTAGAAGTACTAGAAGGTACATAGAGTTTGTAAAATTGATCAAAGGCCTACATATAAGGATTTGTTGTATTTAGGAACGACTGTTGCTGTCCTGAATTTAATTGTTGAATTGTTACTTATAAGTTATTGACGGGCAACATGTATAGAACAGTTACTTATGCTAATTAGGCTCTTTCGTATGATACCCCACATGATACGGGTAAAGAACTTTAAAATTTGGACCCTCTTTCTTTTTGGACACTATTTTTTGTGATTAAATAAAAAAAAAAAACAGTTTTCGTACTTTTCCTATATCTGTACTCTAACAAAATGCTTCTTGCCAAATTTTATAGTTCTAGGTCAACGGGAAGTAGGAGGTTTTGATTCCCTTGTGAGTGTCGAAATGTGCATTTTTTACGACATATTCGGCTAAAACTTTTTTTTACGAAAACTGAGTAATTTTATTTTTCTTTCTGCAGCAAGTGACTATGGATTTACGTATATGGTTTTAATTTCAACATGATACCTTCACGCGTTTCCGAGATAAAGGTCTTGACACCCGGACGGACGGACAGACGGACAGACGGACAACAAAATGATCCTAGGGTTCTGTTTTTTCTCTTGAGGTACAGAACCCTAAAAATTGACGATCTAGGCTAGGGTTACCGTGTCGAAATTTAAATCTAAATTCTTTAATAAAGTCTTCAATGAAGCTACCATTTATCTAGAAAGCAATTTGTCGCTTAAGATGAAAAGGGAGATTTCTTAAAGCCTAATTTCGTCGTTCAACTACGAAAATATTTTCCCTTTTGGATAAAACGATCCTGGCACAAATCCTTAAAAATGTGTTATTGGAGTCCCAGCCGATATTAAAGACGGTAAAGTCACGCGTATACCTTCAAAAAATCTCGATCGTAAAGTGTGAGTACTTCATAATACAGGGTGTTTTGTAACTCGATGCAAAGCCTTGAAAGGGTGGCTGATTGAAGTTTTTTTTTATTTATTTCGAAGATGCGTGTATTCGCTTTGATGTTTTTCTCTCTCATATTAGACATAGACATAGAAATAATTTCATTGTAACAAAAACACACAGAAAATAAAAAATCATACACACAAAATAGGTCACAAAATTATGTTTTTGTCACAATTCGGCCCCAGCTCAGCATAATGCTAGTTGTAAACAACCAGCGCTGGTCTTCCGCTGGAACCGGTAGGCGACGCCACACACAAGGAAACACTTAAAAATAACACTTATTACGTATTCAACATATAAATAGATAAGCTTAATAAACATACATAAACAATTAAACACAAAAGTATTTGTTCAACAATATCTTTAAATATTTAAAACCAAAAATGTAAGAAAAAACAATAAATGAATGTCAGCGCAGTTGTTATATCGTGCAACTGACAATGACGTCCCATGACATGATGACACTGATTGACATTCGCAAACAAATTGGTTAAATGTTTTACAACTCAATTTTATATTTTTTAATTTTGTTCTACTAATTTTGAAGCTAATTTAAAATACAAATGGAGTAGAAAAAACAGTAATATAATTTGTGAGACTACATCATAGTGCAGTACAAAGAACAAAGAACAAACTGCCCTTGTACCACAAAAAAAAAAAAAAAAAACATAATATTCAGGTTAGAATCCTCCAAGTCGGCGAATTGACCATCGATTTATTAAAATAATACCTTTAAACAAAAGGGCAGTGCAACAAAATGAACATTTTTGAGATGGTTGACCGGTTGCGAATGTTTATTTTTCGAATAACCACCACTTTCCATAATAGAAGTTTTTGTTATCTTTATTTGCTTAATAAAATTACGTGAAACTTATCTTGTTTGCATAAAACGGACTTTATCGTAAAAATCGTCCAATAAATTCATTCGTAAATTTTTCAGTTTTAGAGAACTTAACTAGAAAACGTTGGAAACACTTAGAACGTTTTATAGTTAAATTGACAGCTCAACTATCACCCTTCCGAGTCATTCGAAATTCCAAACACCCTATATAATATTATAGTAAGCCTGTTTATATTCTTATTATACTGACGTTATGTGAGGGTTATCATCGTAACGCAATTTTGTTTTTGGTGGAGCGGAGGCCTAAAAGTTTGCGCATATACTGATATTAGAAAACTTCCCTCCTCTTATAGGATTTTATCAATATGTGACGTAATCTTTGGCAATGTGAAGAAATGCTTATTGGATATTTCATAGACGTAATAATATGGGAGAGGAAAGTTAGTCAATTGTTTGTCAACTTGTAAAATACAGTGTAAAGTATGTATTGATTGCATGAAATGTTGTAGTATTTCAAACCTAATTTAAATATAATTGTGATAAAAGAAATCATTTTGGGCAATAGGTGCTTGCACAAAATACAGATAGTTATCAAATACACATAGTTTTTTTGTTTAAGTACTTTACGATTAGCACTCGAACTAGAAACTATGTGTGAAAATATTCCCATAATAGTCTAAGTTCCCAGTATACATCGACCTTCACCGAACTGGTTAATGGATGCATACTTTCAATTGTTATGAAATTTGTCTATAACCAAACCAGTTAAAAAATATATTTATATTGTTAATTAATCATATTCTGGACTGAAATGTTTTAGTCAACCCATTTGCAATATATTTATTAACATATTTACTAATTTGACATAAAATACTTTTCATCCATTAACCAGTTCGGTGAAGGTCGTTGTATACCGGGATCCTATCTCAAGAAACTGGTACTGCAATATTTTTGAAATATTATGTTTTCTAAGGGTTTCACGATTATTACTCATTGAAATGAAACATGTTTTAGCCAATGTATCGCGTATAAAAGAGCTCTTGGGTGATTCGGACCGCGGTTCGAATCTTCACGGTGCGAAACGCCTGAAGATCCGTATATTTTACATAATTTTATGACCTGACGTTTCGAACACTCTGCAGCGTCCGTGGTCACAGGTGAGACTAGATGACAGTTGTCAAATAAACACGATAAATCCATTAAAATTTGTTTCATTTAGGGCCGCTTGCATAACGTATGGTCTTAAATCATATTTAGCTAAACACATTTTGCTGCCTAAACACGTTTAGCACTAAACGCATTTATCGTTACCTTGCGGAAGACGCTCCCGGTGTTGTTTAACTAAACTTTTTTAGCACACCCATAAATATCGTCAACCGTTCCGTTCCATTCATTGAATATTTTTTCTCGTCAAGCAAACGTCAAGCACGTTTAAACGCACACAGTTTGGGTTAACATTATGCGTAAAAAGGAATAGCTACGAGTAAATGTCAAACGATGGGTGCTCACTGTCATTTATAACTCGTGTACCTATTTAATTTAATTTTGTCGTTTATTTTAAAATATAAACCACGATTTTATAATATACCTATAATATACCACGAAAATTAGTGTAAAGCCAAAAAGTACACGAACTCGCGATTTTCTTCTTATTGATATGGTAGGAATGATAAATTAGTTTTATGTACGGAATACTTATATAATACTTATATATAAAACATAATACTTATGTACATAATAATTTCTTCGTCATCATCCGAGAAATCCCACATATCCATTTCAGATTTACTAGTGAAGTACAAAATTGCATTAAGTAAATTGTTTAATTACACCACAAACTATAATACACACGAAAAATAACAGCGCAACCATAAACAGCTTTCACCAAATACGCGCTAAACATATTTAACTTCGTTAAACGGCCATTCTGGAGTGTTTAATTTTGACAGTTAGATAAACGTGTTTAAGGGCTAACTTATTGATGTGCAAGACACTAAACAGGATTAGACATCTAAATGCATTTAGAGGACAGCTAAACGCGTTTAAGGATCGTTACGCAAGCGGCCCTTAAATTTGAAATGTTCTGTTAAAAATTGTGTAAAATAAGAAAAACAAAACTATAGAATTTTCCAGCTGCTTTACAATTCAGTAAAGGGACTTGAGGGAAACGGTGTAATTAATGTGGCAAAAAAGTAAGAAACCAGAATAGTCAATATTTAAATACAATAACCGACCTAATTAAGTTATTTTATCGCGGGCAATAGTACCCATATACATTCGCCAATGAGTAGTGTTTCAAAGAGTACCTAATAATCTGACAGAGTTTCAAAGCTTTGATTACAAACTTATAATGGCGTCATTTTCACACAATCCAAACAATAATGCATGTTACATACATTAAAATGCATATATTCATTTGACTGCGAAATCAGACACAATATCAAAGCACCGTCTTGATCAAACATCTTCAAAGTTTGAACAAATTTAACATCTCGCATCTCGAATCATCTCTTAATTTGAAACCAACAGATTTCATGTTAACATTTCGGGGATCATTAAAATCCAGTAAAGCTAAAGCACGATACAATTAAGGGTTTGATGTAAATAAACATTACAGATAATACGACAATCATTTATTTATTTATTTAATCAAATTAGTACCGCGTTGTCGCGAATTACACTAATGATATTTACAAAAACAAAGTCAATACAGTTAATAATAAATCATTAAAATTAAATTACATATGCCAATATAAAAAAAAAAAAAAACAGAAAAATTTATAGCTAAAAATTTAAACAGTAATATAGTCAATTAGTTAAAAATGTCAGAAAATAATTATAATATAATAAAAATAGAATGTCATTATAAAATGATAAAAAATAAAATGTCAAATGGAAAATTTCAATATTTTTTCATCAGAATGTTTGAAACGTACAAAAATACAGTAGGTTTATGTCCTACTGTAGATTCATAAAAGTCTATGTAGCTTTGTTTTATTCGAAAATAGGATTATTAGGATTATGTTGTGTGTTTAATAAATAGTTTTATTAGTTCTATTTTTTATTTCAATAAAATATGCTTATATGTATTACATATAAGCTATCCTACTATAATATTTATCTAGCAAAGATTGAAATGTTACTTAGCTACGCCTACATATTATTCAGTACATTTCTTAAACATATACCACTATAGTTTATTCATTATTTATTATACAAATTAAGCTTGGTACAGTTTCAACCAACAAATATAAAGCTCGCATATTTATTCAACGAAATTGACTGTGTAATTGTTGTTTACATAACAAATAAATTCAATGTTTGCTTAGTATTGTTGCTAGAATCAAGTTATTCATGGAGTCATGACCGAGCCCATAACTTGCGCCCAACGGGACAGGCAGTGACCTACGAGTTTGAATAGCTTGAAATTATTACAGTAAAGGAGAGGTCAATTTTGGTACTTTATTCAGAAGAAATACTACGCAAAATATACCTCATTTAAAAGCATTAATCTCTATATTTAGATATATAATAAATTATCTAAATATAGAGAAAACATATTTTAGTGCCTCCGTTTAAAAATAATTTACATATATTTCTGCCTAATTATTTGGATGATAGATGGGAACACTAAGGTTTGAAATCATTACTGTAGAAAAAAAAAATGTCATGAATACTAAAAGTATAAACTGTCATTGTCAGTGTCATCGTGTGATCTAATATCACTCAGATCAAAGATCGAGTTCCGAATCACGTCAACAATATTTTTATACTTAGGATTGAGGGAAGATTTATGTACAAAAACAGTTAAGCATTGGTGGCGCCACTCGCAACACAATCAATGTTAATCTTATGTTAATAATTAAATGTTTAAGATAAGATATTGGAAAGTTATAAATAAGTATTGTGTCATCTATCTTTTATAATAGGGCCTCGAATTCTGTGCTATTTATATAGAAACAATCTTATTCTGTCCCACGGTAATTTTAGTAAACACAAAATCTCTAAGTCTAATACATTTAGTGGATAATTAAGAAGGTAGTAATTATAATAAATATATGTATTTATTATAGTGCAAAACAATAAATTGAAGTTTTATAGAACATAAATATTATTGGTAAAACGAAAAATAATACATTTTTATGAGACAAACCCTAAAATATATAACAAAAACATCATTTAAATCCGAATACTGGATAAAACTGGATAAACTGTCGTTGAAAATTTATTAAACAAAACGAAATCAAAGCATCATCTTTCTTTAATCGGCTAAAACGTGTATATATACAATCTCAATAATCTAATGAACTGTAATAAAATGTTAATTTAAAGTACCTACATTAAAAAAAAAAACTTTATAAATTTTACTGTTTCTACAAATTGCCTAAAAACTGTTTATAATATCAGTTTTCAATATTGACATAAAACTATAACAGACAAATCTTAAACTAAATGAAAACAACAATGTTATTTACAATTTAATTTAATTTATTTGTAAATACTACATCATAAAATATGAATAAACTCTAACGGCCTTACCGAAAAACGTTACTTAACTTTAAGCTACGTCCTTAATTCTCTGTCTTGTTTCCGCAAGTGTCATTACGTGTCAGCGAGAAGTTGACAAAATATGTTAAGCAATGCTTAAAGTTAAGTAATGTTTTACGGGAAGGCCGTAAAACTTATACGACCTTACCGAAAAACGTTACTTAACTTTAACCATCGTCTTAAATTCTCTCTCTTCTTTTCGCAAGTGCCATTACGTGTCAGCGAGATGTTGACAAAATATGTTAAGCAATGCTCAAAGTTAAGTAACGTTTTTCGGTAAGGCGGTTAAACTATTAGTCTAACATGTTCTTCAGATTTTTAACCGACTTCGAAAAAGGAGGAGGTAATCAATTCGTACCGTATTTTTTTTTAATGTATGCACACGAATTTCTTGCTCATTCTTGAACCAATTTTTGTGTTTCGTGAATTGGCGTATAGAGAAAGCTCCCAAGTTGATCCCATAATTATATTAGAAACATTGCTTTATTACTTTTTGAATAATCTCTAAAAGTAAAAATATTTTCATTGGATTCCTGAGTGACTGCGTCAGATTATAGAATCGCAGAGTTCCACTGACACGTTTTTCTTTACAAAAGTGTTAAATGTTGAGGTTTTTCGTATAAACATCTGCACATTTTCTAATCTGCGACGACGAAGCATTTGACATTCAATGACAAATGTCACTCTTGAAAAAGAAACGAGCGGGTAAAGAGAGGTCTCTTTGAAAAGTTTACAATAGTGAGGGATTTATTGAGCTTGAAAAGTAAAACCTACTTACTCCTCATCCAATGTGTATAAGGAGAAAATAGAGTTACTTCAACGCTTGAGCGCCTTGTTTAATTATTATCCTTACTAATATTACAAGTAAACAAAATAACGTACATTGAAGTCGGTTGTTTCAGTTTTTTAAACTATAAAATTATATTCGTTTCGATCAATGATGTTCTCATCACAGTTTCGATACTTATGTAGCTTTTGGTAAGTGCAGTTATCCTTTACTTTGATTTTATTATGGAGATACGATTCCAAGCCTTAATGGATTTCCAATATCTTCCTCGTTCTTGAGAAGGAATAAATTCGGTGAGATTATATTTGTACGAACGCGCAACGGTTAAGTATGGGTCTTATTTTTGTTGAATATTCAATAAAACCGGCCAAGCACGAGTTGGTCTTATACACTGAGGTTTTCGTAACATTTTTTGACCTAGAAACACTTATATGGGTGCCTCATAGGTAGTCACGTAAGCCTTACAAATTCTATACAAACATAATATACTTACTATACGAGTTTTTATATCTTTGAAGTTTATGTGCAGAATATTTTTTTAGTGTGTATACACATTTTCGCAAATATTCACTAAACTTATTATTTATATTTTAAAAAAAGTCAGGCTATCTATCGAAGTTTTGTCAATTTAGAAAAAGTTGTTAAAACCCGTTATCAAGTATTTTAATTTAGATTTTTTTGTCATTATTATTATTTGTTAATGAATCCTGCCTAGTATAACACATACTGAAAACAATAAATTTCGTTTCTCTACTAATTATTATAAAGTTAAGATTCAAAAGATTTACCAGCATATACATAATACTATCATGAAGAGGAAGAAACAGCACGAACACAGCACAGGCTTAGTAACAGGGTTCTGTTAGCACCCTTTTGTTACGGAAGCCTTAAAATCTTATCACTACGCTAAAAGATAAAATTAAATGTTTTTGGCGCATATCAATTTGTTACAGTAAGTAGTTATAAAACTGTTATTTTATATTTTGCAGTATTTGCGTTTTCATAAAATTTTAAAAGCAATGATAAAGATAAGTTTTATCATTTCAGAGGATTTTTTTACAAATTGCCTTAACTGAACTAAACGTGTTTGAGGAAGCATTAAGAAGCTTATTTAATCAGATTAAGGAAAGTCGAAGAATTAAAAGAATATTTTTATAAACATTTCTTATTTAAAATATATACCTATGTAGTGGTGCTGGGGTTACAAAGAAGTAGATATACTACAACTACAGACATAGATAAAGACGACTCTGTCCCTCGAGGCTGTCTGTGTGCAATATCTTTACGTAGCAAGTGTGGGTCAATTGTAGGTCAGTTAACAATTAAAACGTGACAAGAAATGTGATTGCATGAGTAATATAATCTTGGCACGACTTTGAAATATTTATAGAGTACGTGTGTGTGGAAAGTGACAGTGACATATCCAGAGTGTGTTATTATGACAGTATGTTTTTTTAAAGATTTATAAGATTTATGGTGAGTTGAAACAGAGTTACTTTTGCTTTTATAATATTAGTAAATCGAAAGTGAAAGTAAATCTCTGTTCTTTGTTATCATTTTGAGATAGTTTTTTTTTCTTCGGTGTTCCACCATCGTACTTCACGAAACCGCCAAAAAGCTTTTGTCACATTTTGCATAACTTCAAATCCCATACAGTCAGGTTCTCACGCTCCTTCCTCCCGCGAACCAGCAAAATGTGGAATGTCCTTCCTCGAAAGGTTTTCCCGCCGAGCTTCAACAAAGAACGTTTTAAAAAGGGTGTCTACAAGCACCTTTCCGGGTTAGCAAAGCAACAGTAATGTCAGTGATGTTGCATTTGTCCATAGGCGACGGCTATCGCTTACCATCAGGCGAGCCGACTGCCTTTTTGCTTCTCCTATTTTATATTTAAAAAAAAGAGATCAAAAGTTTGACCGAAATAAATTGTAGGTGGATATAGGATACATTTTATCGCCTAATCATCATCACTGTTTTTCATTATTACGTGGGTTAAATCCAATCTTAATCCAAAATCTAATTCCTTCTAGCCCTTTTTTCTATCGGACGGTTAGAAACACGAAAAACCGTCATCGATTCAGGGTGGATATTCCGCTAAATTGTGGAATTCCTGAGTGGATTTTCCCCGATGGATATAATCTGGGTATCTTAAACTCGCGAGTGAATCGGTTTCTTCTAGGTAAGCGGGCTTCATCGTAGACCGCAACATCGCTTAGCATTAATTGAGTTGGCGGTCAAGCACAAACCTATATTGTATAAAAAAAATCATCAAGTAAATCTCATATTTATATAACCAAATTTGAAAACTATAACTAACGTAGACCGATGAGTCCGAAAAATTCTCGAGTGAACGCACCGGCAAGCACAACGTAGGGAGACCAGTCGTAAGATAGGCAGGCTACCTGTACAGTCCGCCGTGCAGTGTGACGACGTCCTGCAGTTAGTTGTGGAGTAGAAGATGGAAACTCTGCTCGATGGTTTAAGTATATTTGTACGAAGTTGTTGCTAGTTGTACGCCTTAATATCTACTCAATAAACTAATGTACAATTACTTGTAAGGTTAACTATCACTTCCGCGATAGAAGCACGTATCTATAGATAAGCGGCAACTGAGGAATGTGCCCTGTACGTTTGAGATCGTACATGCTCCAGCCGCAGGAAGTGTGGGTTGGGGTCAGTTAAGTTAAATATAAAGTTATACAAAGCTAATACACAAGTTATACAAAGTTAAGTTGTGATGGTTGCATTCGGGGAGTATGCCCTGTACAGTTGGGACCGTACACTACCTCATACAAGTGGCAGGAAGACGCTAAACGTAAGCGGCTTCGTACCGGTCGTTATGGAAATCCTTGGAGGAGGCCTATCTTCATCAATGGACTTCTTATACGTGAGATGATGATGATGAGCTTAAATATGAAATAAAATACTTTTGTAAATATTTCTTATTAGCTATACACTTAATGTGAATTGAACCCCCTCCTTTTTTGAAATCGGTTAATTCAGCTCTAAAATATCCTTAGAATAATAATAATAATAAATATTTGTGGACATTTCACACAACACCATCTAGCCCAAACTAAGCAAAGCTTGTACTATGGAACTAGATGGCTGATAGAGTACATATATACTTTTTTTTTGTAAATATATGTATACATATGATACATAGAAACACCCAGACACAGAACAAACATCCATGCTCATCACACAAATGTTTGCCCTGGGTGGGGATTGAACCCACGACCTTTCAGTTCAGCAGGTAGACGTAAACACACTAACAACTGAGGCACAAGGCCAGTTGAATGTTTCTTTGGTTAAAACATATCTGTAAAGTGTGCAAAAATTATCTTACAAGACAAGTTATTAATTTTATCTGAAAAAAAAATCATTATCCTCGTGAATTTCTGTCACAAAGACTTAGGATGTTCTGCTTGGCTGGCCGACCACAAAGTACCTACTTTTGTATATTCGTTGACATTGAAGGCACTTTTTCACTCGACCGTACGAGACCCTGTGACCTAACCCAGACTATTTTAATATTCTATCAGAATAACAACCTGCATAAATGATTGCCAATCAAATATTTAGAAAAAATATTTCAAGAGATAGATTGTTTTTTTCTAATTAAAAGGGCCTTCGCCCAATCAGCGAAACATAAAGAAATAATTGCAGTTTTAAAACCAAAAAACACGCTTCAAATTATTGTATTGTCATCTTTTGGTTCTCGATAAGTCTACAAAGTTTGAATGAAATTTGTCCTTTTGAAGTGGGCCAAAATCAAGTCCAAAGGGAGTCAGTTACAAACAAACAAACAAACATGCTTAGTTATTTAAGATCCTCTCAAATTATCAAGACATCGTCAAACAAGTATACTTACACATACTTAATTTATTATTACAATACAATACAATACAAAAACACTTCATTGACACCATAATAAAAATAACATTAGGTACATAATTAAGGCGTTAGAAAGGTACAAAAGTGCGGCCATATTGCTAATAGCGATCTCTTCCAGACAACCTTAGGATGTTAAAAGAGAAGAAAAAGTAAACGCTGACGGTGGTGAAATCACATGAGACAAGACTTATTGTATATTCTGATCCTTTAGCTATGGTAAAATAAGGTTAGATGGTATTATTATTATTATTTCTCAAATTGGAAGAAAAGGACAAAATACATCGTAAATACGGAGGACGGATAAGCAGTTTTTTTCTACATTGTTATGTCAGTTGTCAATGTTATAACATACTTTATTTCCACTAATATGTGGACAAAAGAGTAGAAAGATTATCCCATGTGACTATACTCTGTTCTTATACTTAAACAAATAAAATAAAATAAAAGTTATTTTGTTATAAAAATCAAAGTACTGGAACGATTTTGATACAATTTATATGGGACCACCTCTGATATATTACCTACCAAACAAAAAAGAATTATCAAAAACAATTCATAATTGGCGGAGTAATCGCTAAACAAACATACAGCCGAATTGAGAACCTCCTTCTTTTTGGAAGTCGGTAAAAAATACGTATCAAGTCAACGCAGTCATTTTATCAATTTAAAATTAATTTAACACCAATTAATGTCATAAATTGTCTCCCATTCCACGTCATTACGATAATCATCATCAATCACGAGGCGATAAAATAATAAGCGTTTTCATTCTCTATGCACCCCACATCGTTCCTTATTATGGGTAATTGGTTTTTTGTAGGGCACATGTGCAGTAGATGTAAGTAGGATTAAGTATTAATCAGTATTGGAACGAGAATTTCTTGAGCTGTGCGATATTTTAGGCAGAATGAGTTTTTTGTTACTGTTTAACTTTTTTTACACATATAAAAAAGTCAAAGCCAAATTTATTCACATTCACATCGTATTCATATTCATAAACTTATTGATTGATAATCGAAAAGTTTTTATTAGTTTATTTTACTTTATAGATCACAAAAAAACACTGATTTCCTTAGAGTTAATCATCATCTCAGCCATAAGAAGTCCACTGTTGGACATAGGCCTCCCCCATGGATTTCCAAAAAGACCGATTGGAAGCGGCTTGCATCCAGCGTCTTCCCGCCACTTGTATGAGGTCGTCTGTCCATCTCGTGGCTGGTCTTCATACGCTGCGCTTGCCGGTACGTGGTCTCCACTCGAGAACCTTTCGGCCCCATCGGCCATCAGTTCTACGTGCTATGTGCCCTGCCCACTGCCACTTCAACTTGCTAATCCGCTGTGCTATATCGGTGACTTTTGTACGTCTACGTATCTCTTCATTTCTGATTCGATCTCGTAGAGAGACTCCGAGCATAGCCCTCTCCATAGCTCGTTGCGTGACCTTGAGCTTCCTTATAAGGCCCATAGCTTAGAGTTAATATTTAGCATTTTTTTTCTATTTTAAAATTACTCGAACTGACATTATTTGCTGTTATTAACATTCTAGGTTTTCATCTTCATAATGTCGTTACCTACTATTGCTATCGGGTATACAAACTTTCTAATGATTTCGCCTAGGTATATGTATGTTTGATACAAATCCTGCAAGCTATTATTTGAACCACATCCTATGAATATGCAACTTCAAAATGTTGTATATTTTCTTCGTTTTGATGGCAATCATCATCATTATCATCATGATCTCAGCCATAAGAACTGCACTGCTGTCACTGCTGGACATAGGCCATGGACTTCCAAAAGACCGATTGCGTCTTCCCGTCACTTAATAACAATGATAGAAGTATATATAATGCTGCAACCAGGTTCATTTCCTCTCTTCTTTAGCTGTTGAGGTTTTTTTCTTTTTTATCATTGATAGGTTTGCGCTTGTCTACCAGCTCAACTTACGTCAAGCGACACCGCGGTCCACGAAAAAGCGCGCTCGTTTATAAGAAACCTATTCATGATTTTGTTTAAAGACGCCCAGGTTACATCTATCGAGATATCCCACTCAGGTAGCTCACTATTAAAAGTTCGTAAATAAAAGTGGAACCAAAAACTTCGTCCGTTCGAATTATTAGTAGCATGTTTATGAAATTTTTCATACCTATGTGTTCAATTTTGATAGTTAAACATAGTCATCATCATCATCATCTCAGCCATAAAAAGTCCACTGCTGGACATAGGCCTCCTCCATGGATTTCCAAAAAGACCGATTGGAAGCGGCTAGCATCCAAACAAAAACATAGTATTTATCATAAACTGATGTTACAACTTTCATTGTCACAAGAAAATTTCTCAAGAGATAGCATGTACGTGTTATTTTATATAATGTTTCAAGTTTTTAGTTTTAGTACAAGTACACTGTTTAACACTTGGTCTATTTTTTTATTATTTATTGTTTGGCATGCACTGCTTGACAATTTCATATTTCATTTTGAGGATGCGTAAAATAAACTTTTCTCTCACGCACACAGAACACAAACTACTCATACATATTTTTATGTAAAACACACGCACACCTGTTAGGTGACACTTGTCTTTTCCACGCCAGAAGCGCGTGCGGTGCCTTAAATTGAAAATGGAAAGAACTTTTTCATTCAAAAGTCACCGCGACTGTTACAATTTATTATTACAATTACGCCACTATTATCACCGTTGCGTGGTTTTTTATACCCCCAGATTGCGTAATGTATTCTATCGGGAACATTATAGGGGACGCAGTTGGGGGAGCAGAAATGTGCTGATATCATGCACCCTGCGAAAAAAAAATGCAATCCGCTTTCTTTGGAATGAAATTTAGATAAGTGTATTGGGGTTCGGGAATGTTATTTCTATATTGGGTCGCTCTTGCCTTTTTTGGGATTTCAATAAAAGTATTATGGCATCTATCTAATTTTCTGTTTTTAATAAGTGTTTGTTTTTATGTGCCTTAGTAATATCGTCTTGAGATTGTTTTTTTTTTATTTATTTATATTATGTAGATATGCTTTTAGAAATTTTAGTAATTAATTTTATTTTATTCCAGTAATCGTTAAGATATTTTTCCATGAACTTCTTTAATTTCTCTCTAAATTTTCAATTGATATTTCGTAATCATTAAGACGAATTTGTGAGAAACCCTGTAAGGTCGCTTTTTCATATAATTGACAGACCCTCCATCTGAAAAATGCATGATAAGACAGTAGTATCTAACAGTTCTAACAGTACCAGTAAAAGTTCACGGAAATTGAAAAAGTCACGACCTTTGCCATCGAAATTCCTCGGGCTAGCAACAATTTTCCTTGATTGATTTGATATTATTAGAATTGAGATATTTCCAATAATGAACAAAAGGATGAACTAAATAAAATAATGAATAACAAAATACCTTCGTGTAATCATGTCTTTTTTTAACTGACTTTCAAAAAAAGGAAGTTATCAATTTAACCTGAAAGTATGTAATATTGTCAGAATTGGACAGTTTTTGTATACGAGTATGATAGTATATACCAGCTTCTAACATGTGTGCCAAATTTCATTAGTATACATATGTATATTTGTATGTCAGTATGTTTGTCCACGTATTACGTCGAAACTAGAAGTCGTATTGCAAAAAAACATTTTATTTAATAAAGTATCTCCCAGCTTAGGAAATAATCCCTACTATACAAGTGTTTCGACAAGAGCAGACATCACTCTTAGCTACTTTGTTACACTCAACTGTGGCGAGAACGCCGCACCTCACTCAAATGCTTACTATAGGTTATGCTGGCTAGAAAACACACCATAGATGCAATTCTGCGTTGTAAGTATCAATCGTATCGTATAATCGTAGATAAACGATGTTTTTATTATTTCAGCGCTGAAACGCTGTTTTGTTTACTTTACCAAAAAATGTGACAATTATTTTGCTTCAGATAGCTCCTCTGGTACGTAAGTACATAACAGCTCAATGGTACGGTTACGAATTTACATCCTTTTCACATAGTGCGTAGTTAGACCGCTGTTTACTGGTTCCCTTGCATCTAAATCATCATCAGCCTGGGAACAAGTCGTAAACTGGTGACCGTCGGGCCCGGACGATGCAATTTGTCGCCCTATGGCGTGGAACGGAGATTGTCACGGCCTTTCTCCGGCCCTTGAGGTTATGTTGCTTAGGATCCGTCGACATAAAGAAATAAAATACACGAAAATAATGATGATGGTTACGGTAAAAAGACTCTAAAAGTTGTGCGATGATGTATATTTGACTTAGCTATTTTGGTATGATGTGTTTTATTCTGTGTAAAAAATACTTGGGACTCAATTTATCAATATTGTCTAATTTAGACAATGAAAAAGATCGGCCGTTAAGGAACTATTTCATTGACATAAATACGCCTTTATGACTTAAAATACATAAGTATATTTTTCTTGTTTTGTAAACCCAATTCATACTTTTTAATTAGAATTATTATTTTATAATATAAAAAAATGCTGAAGAAAGATGAATTCTTGTTACCTACCTTTATCTTTTTAAATCTAAACTAGAATCAAAGAAAATAACTACTCTTTATAGAAAGACTAGACTACTAACAAATTTCAGCAGCAGATACTGTTTCAGTTTTTTTTCCTTAAGCCCCTTGCTTATACAATATTGTTTGAAGAAACAAGCAATATATGGTGTTCGTACGGTAACCTTCATTTGATCGAACACACCATGTAAATACGTCACATAAAGCATACATCCTGTGCACGGAGCGTTGCCTAGCAACGGCTAAGGGCTCACCCTCACGACACTAGTTCACGGACACTTATCGTTATCGTAATAAATTGGTCTGGAATTCTCGCAATAACTTTCTGGGGGATACGCAATAAAAATGTTGGTGCGGTATCCCTTTGTGATAGAGCGTCTATGAGTTTTGATGTAGTGCCGCCGTATTATCATAATCACACCAGTCGTCAGCAACTTGTCTCACCAACTTCTTGATTCCCTTTTGTGGCGTCTGTATTGTTATTCTATTAATGGATTCGCATTCGGTCTCGTCTAGACACGTGTAAATTATCTCTGCCTTATTAGAATTGTTACGAAATCTATGTCTCAAGAGAGAACAGTTTCTATTTGCGAAACGTGGGGTAGCGATCCCTATATTTGCCTTTATCTATCGCAATATTGCACCCAAAACCAACAGAACGTCGAAATGTGCCATAATATAAAATGTAAACACGGAGCCGAGTCCCCGATTTATTACCCGGCGACTGATGATGATATATCGACGTCGGCTGCTGTGTTGATCGTCACTTACCCTACCCTTATCACGGAGCATGTAATTTCGGATTCATTGCCCTCGGGCCGACCGCGCCGCCCGCGTCGACCATTTTTATTAAAAGAATATTTCTATCGTATATTTTTGCTCAAAGAGTTTTTATTTTATTTTCAGGTACATATTGGGTATGAGAGGATGAGCCATGGAATCACGCAGCGCGCCGCCAAGCCCCGACGAGCCGGGGGAGGCGGTGTTCGATGCTCGTTGTGGACGGTATCCGCATCAGCCTGCACTGCAGAGAACCTTCGCCAGCTGCCGCGAAACGACGCGCCCGCGACCGCACCACCGCCACGCGGCCTCTGAGCCAGCGCGACCTGACGACCGTGTTCTAACCACGGCTGAAGTACACGTAGATTACCCTTCGTCCGAGTCAGGCATAGCCGCAGACTGCCCGCATCCACACAATAGCAACGCCGACGATAGCCCCTCTTACGATAGATCTGATTACGAAGGAACTTCCAGTTATAGCCTCAGGCACACTCCTGATTACCACCACACGATAGACTGCAAACACCGACCCGGAGATTACAATCGCAGCCATACTCCCGATTACAATCACGGTCATGGCTCTGAGTGCGATCGAACGCATCGCTCACAGACATCTCGCCGGCCTCATAGGAAGCACAGACGAGAAGAGGACGACGGAGCTCAGTCGCTCGACGAGCGATGCGCTAGAGATTTGGATGAAATTCTACCGGCTCGACTTGCAGCCGTTAACTTATCTAGGGATCCTCCTCCACAAACGTGGAACAGGAGTAATATCGCCGCGACCATGGAACGATTCGAACCAGTAGACTATTCATACGCCTACTATGATCACCATTTATCCATGCCGTCATCTTCTAGAAAATCAAATCGCCATCGTGGACGCGGAGGAATACCGCGGGAACGCACATCTCGCCACAATTATGTAACAAGATATGGTACTGAAGAGAATATCTATGAAGAAATCACAGATGGATCCAGGACGTGTCCGAAACATAGATATGTTCCGAGGCAGTCGCTCGTCTCGTTAGATAGGAGTGTCGTAGAAGAAGAAGTACGAAGAGTAGAATCGAGGCACAAAAGAATACTCGGAGAACTAAACCTCAGCGTAGAAGCGATGTTGATGCCTGAATGTGAGTCACCGGATTCTGAACGTGCTGAGGATAGAGATAACATTGAAGAGTTATTACGAGTGGGTCCAACGGACGAATTGCTATCGCCGGCGAGTTGTAACCCGCCGGATTTAGATAGTGGATTCAGTGGAAGTAGTAGCGGCGCGAGCTACGTGGGCAGCTTGCGGCGAAAACCCACTGGATCCGTGCCTCATTTGCCCGCAGTGGCCTACGGAACTCGAGGGGCCAGCGTCCGCATCCTAGGCGCTGAAGAATGTGGCGCCCGTTGCCGAGACGCGACTTCGCCTCGGAGTTCTAGCTGCGGAGATGCGAAAACCAGCGGATTCTGGAACAAAAAGACGTGGAAAAAGATATCCGGATTCTCAAGCTCAAACAGCATCAACAAGGCTGGGCTCACAGGTGGGTAAACTGATCTTACAACTTATCTTCTTGCATGTACCTTAAATGTCTTACAAAACAAATAAAAAACTTGCTTCATAAAAATCAAGCTACCATCTTCTGTATTTAGCTCAAACAAAACGACATACCTGTTTTAGTAAAAAGTCCGTTATTTAGGTTACCACTTCCATAATTATATCACACGTCTCAAGAAAATAAATCTCGAGCAACAAAGCGCAAAGTATAAAGTCCCATTCTCACATAAAACGTGAATGAATCCGAGCAGTATCAAGTCATGAAAACTCTGAGAGCATCGTTTCTTTTTTATTTCGCCCGCTTTCGTACGCCCAGAGGCGTTTTTCAGATGGACGCGCGTGCGTGGCTCTGTGTTTGTCGTTTTCATTTTAGTTTGTTTATTTATTTTGTTAACGGTGCCGCGTTTTGCATTGCAGGTCTGCTCGTTAGGTACACTTTCCGGCGTAAGTCCGGCTCGCAGGGCTCTCAGGGCAAGCGGCGTGCCGAGCCCGTCAAATGCGATGCGTGCCTCTCACAACGGTGCTAGCCGCACTATGGTAAGGCCCCAAACTTCACACATTGCTGGCAGAAAGTACAAACAAATTCAAACCGAGAAGTGTCACGAGTTGTTTGCATTTCTTGCTTTCTACCAGTAAATATTATTTCTATTTATTTTTATCTTCAATTGGCAAATGCGCGTCCATTAAACTTTCATCGCTCAGTTTTCTTACTGAGAATTTCCGAGACATTTCATATTTTATTTTATCCTTTTTAAATATTTCATTTATTGTCAAACTAAACGCTTTAAACTTGTAATATAAAAGTGATATGATCGCGTCGCAGCGCGGTCGAGCCAGGCGATTACCGAAGTCGATACAAAGTTCCCTCATTAAGGTATCTCCGATATTACTTCTGCAACTTCGACTCGAGATAAGTATTGTTCAAGAACCGAGACAATAGCGTGAGCTACCACTTAATTAAACCCGTCGATAGCTTATAAACTATGAGCAGCCGGGAACTTCCAATTAATCCGCCAAGACAAACACTAATTATACCTCGACAGATGTTTATTAGATAGTTTAAATTAAAATGTCTTGGTTACAGATGAGTCCTGTAGGCAAAGCAGAGCTAAATCCAGAACATCTACTATGCCATACAGGTTAATAACATTTTCTTTCATGTATTTATACTAACTGCCTTATAAATATTTAGCATTCTTCGTGCTTTGGAATCTGGGGAACGGTGTACCTTACTTTAAATTCTCTTCTAATGTTATTTTTTCTTTGTTGTAGCTACTCCAACGGAAAATTGGTGGTGCCGCTGGATTCCTTAGCACAGAGCTGAGGGGTTGAGGCCCCTCGTGATTCCAGCTTCCAACTCTTCAGAGGGTCTTCTTACGAGGAAGGACGCCGATAAACAAAGCCAGATCGATTCGCAGAGAACGTAAACAAAAGGAGATTGTAAAGTACTATGTCATGGAAAGTTAAATCAAGTCGTTTGATGTTTGAAGTTTTTATTAATATTATTTTTATGGTGGAGATTCACTGGCGTTTCTCGTAAATTGGAAACGAAGTTTGCCATGACGGGCCAGTGATTGGCCCGTTGCTAACAGTTTTAATCTACAGCCAATCAGCGGCCCGTTCGTAGCAAACTTAGTGAGCAACAAATGCCAGTTCCTTACAAAAATCCGATACAGGTGTTTTATCTTACGTATTCCTACGACTACGTATGTGGTTATGAATAACAGACATTTAGATATGATCGGTCCCCATTGTGAAAGCGCAAAATGCACGCATATAATGAGAGACTTTGAGTTTAAGAGTCTCGGTCTAATTACTTGATTATGTAAAATCACAATCACAAATATAGTCAAATCGACTTAGATAGAACATCTGTATCATTTTCGGAATCTTCTTTGTCAAATATGTTATAACTGTTGCAAGTCACGACAGCGCGCGACCTTTGCTTGTGTTCGTGTCGTATTTGTGTAAGCGTGAGTGGCACCTACACGCTCTAACGGGCACGCACACTAAGGTAGTATGTATGTACACTCAATGCTACACGAATACAACATGAAAAAGCTCAAGTGCTCTCGTGAATTGCTACAACTATAACAAATGTCTTGCGCTTGGAAATATTACATTCCATTTAATTTCAATAATGGCGATTTCAGTATCAACAGTCTATAAGACGGATATATAATGCAGCGATTGTAAATAGTAATGAATGGAACGGGGTGAGTATACGTCGAAGTGATAGAAAAGCCTAATTATTTTGTATCGTTACGAATGTCGTTTCATAGAAACGCAATGATTATCTCGTGGAAAAAAAATATGGCACTTTGGTAGAGAATACACGAATAGTTTTGATAGTTAAAAAAACTCTTAAGCCACAGAATATTTAATAGTCTCACTACATAAAATAAAAAAACAGATTGTTATTGGTAGGATTCTTTTGCACAGCCCGTCTATGGAAGTACATTTCTGTTCAGAATTCATGGATTCATTTTTCCTGCAAAATTCCTGAGATTTACCATCAAATATCTTAGAATGGCGAGTATAATGCATTACCACTGCCGGTCGTAACTGTTGAAATCTAAAATTCTGGGTAAAATTATGCAGAAAATTGTATAAGTTCAGCAAGAACTTTGGATTTGGGTACCTACGTATGATGTCTAAAATCAATCGAATTACTTAATCAACTTGTTAAGTACTCCTTTTCATAAAACGCTATTCACACACAGCAGGAATCACAGACGTCAAAGACGTCCCTAATCTAAAAAGACAAGTTTTTTTATAGTTATACTCATGTAAATATACTCATACAAAATAAGACTTTCAAGCCTTACAAATTTACAGCTTTTTAAAAAAATAGAACAAAAAACTCTTCTTCTGTAAAATATTATAAATGGTAGATAGTTGAAAGAAGCACTGAGACGACGAAGTATTAAAGTCGTAGTAACTAAAACTCCTCACAAACACAACGGCCCGTCGTCACACCTGAAACGGATATAATATGTGAACGCAATCATACACAAGTATCTATGTTATAAGAAATACAAAATACCAGACTACAGAAAAGCAGTTGTAGTCTAACTTACGATTTTGTTACTCTTGATATGCTATTAAGTGTACGTTTTTGACGTGACAACGTCTAATAAATCGATAAACGCCGGCTGCATGCACAAAGAGTATGACTCATTGTTCCCGTTGCGCACCTTGTCCGGTTACAACCGCGCGGAGGTCCCGTGCGAGTGCGCCGCGCCCGACCTTCACTTCAATTATCATTCCTTGGAGCTCGCGCGCGGACGTATGTTGTCACGTTAAACTATCGTCCGTAAACCGACTTTACAGATAACCAATATTTTTTTGTGAGTATGTATGGGTAAAATTGCTGTAAATGATTATAAATACGCATTCTTTAGAATAATTAGAAAGAAACCACTTTTTTATTACGAAAAAGTTCGTTGGCGGTTACGAAAAAACGCATTTTTGCGAGAAATGTATTATCTGGGGGCACGGCCGTGCCCCCGCCATGTGAGCGTTATTATTACAATAAAATATAGCCTATGACACTCTGTAAGTGAATAAAAATCTAACGACACTTCGCACATTAAAATCAATCAAGCCGTTTAGGTTGTAGGCGATCATATAGAAACATACCCACATACATATAGGTATATACGTACCTACATACATACACTCGAAAAAGATAACCTTCCTTCTTACGCAGTCGGGTAAAAATACAAGCGTTTTCCCGTCTGCTTCGTACGGTAACCCAGACCTTGATAATTGTGAATAGCGCCCAATGACATGTTGATACTTTATCAAAGATAACGCCTAATATTTTTTTTATGCCACGTGCCGTATTTTCTTTCACATTCATTTAATTCATTATAATAATTGTTGTTACTTATCAATTTTTAGTAGGTAATAGGTGATGAAAAGGCTGATAAACGGGGAAAAGGATTTTGTATGTGTAAAGTATGCTGCCATTTTTAGTCGAATGATTTTTGAAATACATTATTTTGGATCTTTTTCTACATCTGACCGTAATTGTCTGTTTGTTAACTTTAATAGTGTATTTATATACTTATATTTATAATGCTGATATGTTGAAGGATGTTATATTTCATTTTGATAGCGATGCTTATAAAATTTGATGTTATCAGGTAGGTTCAGTATCACCATAAAAGCAAATTTTGAATTTCAATATCGGTGTTTGTATATTTTATATTTTGACAATCTGAATGTAGAACACTTATGCCTGTCAATTTATTTTACATGCATACATTATTTTTAACAAGGAACACAATTTGATCATTCGCCATCCACCACCAAACGACCACGGATTCATACTATACTGAATCGTTTTCTCATATCATTGCTTTATTTGTCTTTATATAACTACAACGAAACAATATACAAACTAAATATTAACTAAACTACTACACAAAAGAGCAAGTAGTGTACCCCAGGCCGATGAAGACTTAAATCCAATTGCTCAAATCCATTAATTATGAATTTGATGGTTTTGCTAATTGCAGCGTACCCTGCATGTTGCCAACATTACCACGTTGAATGGAAATGATTATGCGTTGGGCCAGATACGCATCAGCATTTTGGAAACGCGATCAGGCGCTCAGTTTTTTTTATTAATGTCAAATATTAACCATTACAAACTTTATTGACCATTTCTATAGTTTATAATTCTTTAAGGTGTTGCAGGTAAATCAAACATAGAAAAAAAAAAAAAAATACAAAGTCTATTCTATCAACATTATTGTGGATTCGTCAATTTGTGTTCCCTGTTTAATTATTTAAACAACCACCTAATTAGAAATTTAAAGGTCCAACTTATTTATTACCTCTTATGTCCATTGTAAAATATTTGTTGCGTAAAACTTAGTCTGAAATTTTTAAGATGTCATTGTTAATAATTGTTAGAATTTAGTTGTATATTATGTAAATATTAAAAAATGGTGCACTCTTAGTTACATTCATGTACATATATATATATACGTATGTATGTATACAATCACATTTTGCATTTACTTAGTTTAATTTAATGTGAAACAATGTTACTCAAGAATAATGTAAGAAAATAAAAAGTGAAAGCATTTAGTCCAATTGTCAATAATTTTACGCAAAAATAATCTACATCTAAGTAAAGTCGGAATTTATATTGATCAGTGTCTCATCTAAATTGTTTGTCACTAAAGCAAAGACTGAATGTTTATTTTTATCACACGTTGTAAGAATGTAATCCGCATCACGATCAATGAATACGCAAGACTAGATGCTATAATTCGCATCACGATCCATCAATACGCGAGGCTACATGCTATAAGTGTAATCCGTATCACGATCCATCAATACGCGAGTTTATACATTGTAATCCGCATCGCGATCCATCAATATGCGAGGCTACCTTTTGTAATCAACATCACGATCTATCAAAATGCTAGGCTACAGGCTGTAAGTGTAATCCGCAACACGATCCATCAATACGGGAAACTAAATGGTGTAATCCGCATTACAATCAATCAATACGCGAGGCTACATGCTGTAATCTGCATCATAATCCATGAATATGTAAAACTAGATGCTGTAATATGCATCGCAGTATATAAATAATATAATAATATGTACTACATTACATATTATTATATTATCCTGATCACAATCCACAAATATGCCAAGATACATGTTGTAAACCGCATTACTATCAATTAATATGCGAATTTGGTATAATGAGCATCACAATCTATTAATATGCGAGACTATAAAGTAATCTATAACAATATTCATCGATACGTATTACTACATTCGTAATGTGCATCATGATCCTGTTATACGCGAAGATACATGTTGTTATTTATATCATTATTTACCGACACGCCAGGCTACACTCTGTAATCAGTATCATGATAAAAATGTAATCGTGAAAAACGTTCGAGCGTTCAGTCTTTGTATTGACCCGTTTATTTAACTAATGTCATATGTATCTCCATAAAATCCTCGTTTTCTGTTGAATAAATGTTTTATCAACATAAGTCACAAACTAATGTAAATAGTTAAGCTTCGGTGTAATATTTGTTTCAGTCTGTAAGATACAGCGGTCTAACTATTACAACTCGTAAGATATTCGACTGATACGATACGACGTAATTAGTCTCAATGTTACATGAAAACATTTCTTTGTCTGTAATTTAGTGATCGTGTTCAAGTCAAAAGAGATTTTTATTAAATAAATCGTGAAAAATGTTTTTGTTCATTTTATTTCTATACTAAGTATATTAGATTCACAAGGTCAACTTGAATTAAGATCTTAAATTTGTTTGAAATGTTTCGTCTTGAGACTGATATTTTTTGGGTAAATAAGTTAACACAGATTCTATTAATTTAAAAGTAAATTGGAATAAGTTATTTCAGCCTTTTATTTTTAGCTTATATAAAAATGAGATTACCGCTGTGTAAGACGATATTTTAGTTTAAAAAAAATATTTATTTGCGATTAACGACATAATGTCATTGTTTGCAGCTATATTTATACACCCAATTTCGATAATTATTTTTTATGTGGTTGAAACCACGAATTCAAGATCACTCGTCGAGTAAAGGTTTGTATATGTGTATTTTTTTAAATTTTAGTAAAGCTTAATATATGAAATTGTCCTGTTATATATAACAAATGTACTTACGAAACTAATTCTAAATAGCCTGATCTTCCGAGTTTTAAAATAAACTATAATATGGATAAAATTATGTAACTAAGTCTAGATCGCACAGTTTAATTCAAATATGAGGGATATTTGATATTAAAAAAATCTTAAAATATTAAAAAAAAAAAAAAAAAAACGCTAGTTAATATTACATTAATCCCTTCAATACCCCGCTGAGTCCCCGCTGCGAGAGTGCTGCAATTTGTTTTTGAAATCACTGCTTCCATTCATTTAAACCTTTCGTATTAAACCCTAAAATACCACATCAATGAGTATACAATTTCGCTGTACAGAGGGGAAGCTCTCCTGTTCAACCCACAATGAATTAATTGTTTAATTGCCAATAAAAATAAAAACGGAGCATTCGCTCAAGTTACAGCTGCCGTATTTCACCGATACGAATTTACTTGTGGTCGATTAAGTTAAAGTATCGTACTTTTTAAGACTGACGTATATAAAAATAGCAAATGAAAATAGGAAATAGTTATAGAAATCAACAAAACAAGTTAACAGAGTGACCGAAGCAAACGACAGTCTCTAAAATAATAACAGCAAGTGAAACAAGTATCTATGTTAAAAGAAAAACAAAATACCCGACTGCAGAAAAGCAATTTTTGCAGTCTAACTTACAATTTTGTTACACTTGATACGCTGTTGAGTGTACGTTTTTTGTGAGAAGTATGCGTAAAATCGCTTTAAAATATTAAAAATGCGCATTCTTAGAATAATTCTAGTAATCACTTGTTTGTTACGAAAAAGTTCGTTGAAGATTACGAAAATATGCATTTTCTTATTTTTGCGAGAAATTTATTATTATTATTACAAAAAAATATAGCCTATGACACTCTGGAAGTGAAGATGAATCTAACGACACCTTGCATATCAAAATTGGTCAAGCCGTTTAGGCTTTAGGGCGTGCCAAAGAAATATATACATACATACATACACTCGAAAAACATAACCCTCCTTCTTACGCAGTCGGGTAAAAATGGTATTCATCCACTATCGTCTATTTGTCCCAGCGCCATATTATGGCTTAATATAATAACGAACTAGATCTAAATTTGGAGTACACAATATTAACAATTATTATAAAAGCAAAAGTTAATGAAATAATTATCAAATGATATTTAAATAATCGACCAAGTGCGAGTCGGACTCGCGCACGAAGGGTTCCGTACTATCATCTATAATACTACAAAGTTTAGTTCTGTTTATAAAATAACGAGAAATCAACGAAATTCCAAGTAGTAAATTACAAACTTATAGGTAGGTTTTCGATACACATCCGGGCAGCATGACGACGCTCGCGCGAATACGCGCGGCTATGGCTCGCTCCGTGATGTTACCTCCCCCGCTACCCGCGCGTTCGCGCCACCACCACACCGCGGCGCGGCGCTCGCACCGCGTTTAGATGCACGGATTATTTTCATTTTGTGAGTTTTTATGTATTAGATTAGGTATTTATTTTTATAGTTAATATATTTCTAAATATTTACTTACAAATATTCAAGTTTCCACCTGTTAATTAAGATCGAGTAAAAATTGCTTAAAAATTACGTTTGTTGTATGGGAGCCCCCCTTTAATATTTACTTTATAGTTATTTAATTATTTATTTTGAAAGGTAATATACAAGTAAGTATTCTGTGAAAATTTGAAGCGTCTACCTGTTACCGTTTTTAATATTGAGCAAAAAAATACGAAAAAAACACGTTTATTGTATGGGGGCCCCCCTTAATATTTTATTTTTTTAAATTTTTAGTATTTGTTGTTATAGCGGCAACGGAAATACATCATTTGTGAAAATTTCAGCTTTCTAGCTATCACGGTTTATGAGATACAGCTTGGAGACAGACAGACAGACAGACAGACAGACAGACAGACAGACAGACAGACAGACAGACAGACAGCGAAGTCTTAGTAATAGGGTCCCGTTTTTACCCTTTGGGTACGGAACCCTAAAAAGGTAACCAAGAACCTGCAGACAAGTATACGAACCGACGGACATATATTTCATTATCATCATCATAGCCGTTTTTTGTAATTGTGTTGCGCGCGGTTGGTAAAACGCAGGGTTCTGCCAACCAAGCTGCCCTTAATAAAGTTAGTCCTAACTACATAAGTATTTGGAATGATGTCCGTATTTTTTCCAAGCGTGTAGGCTAATATTGTCTACACATCTTACGAACAGATTTGTCTTAAGGCTATGTACGTATATAATTAAAATTGGGGAAACTTTATACCATTTATTTTAATTTTGATATTTCTTTTAATTTTATGTATGTAAATATAAATGAGCGGCGTACTCAAAGATCCTCTATAGACACTCTAGAACACATGTAATACCTATCTTCTAAATGCCTACAAACGTTTTCTGCGTACATTATTTGTCTGTAGGCAGACATTCTCTGTCACTCAGATTTATTTGAGGCTCGTATTACCAAATTCTCTAAGGGAATACCTACAATCGAGATTCGCTTTTATTCTTTTATTAATCTGTTGTTCGATCCCCACAGGATGGTTTCTGTGTCGTTCAATTAATATCAATATAGCGTATTGGGCTTTGGGCATTCCATACTGGTGGTTGGGGTAAGGTATCCACATATTGGAACGATATTTTGTCAAGACGTGGGAATTCTGTCTCACTGACAAACACCTACATTTTTGAAGATATAACAATTCTGAATATACTTACGTATATAGTAAATCCTTTGTCTCCTTTCTATGCAATATTCATGTTTATTCCGTCGTTTAACATCAGACGATTGATACGTTGATACGTTGGTAGTCAATCATATAGATCTATCTGATGTAAAAACATTTTTATTTTAAATAATTATAGTGATAGGTACTCAAAGAAATTATATCATTATCCATGTTATTTCACCAACCGAGTCAGACTCATTGTAGCAAATATAATCTTGCAATTTGCCGAAGCTTAACAAGACTCGTCAAACAAACACTTATTTGTGTTCATAATTGTCGGGATATTATTCCTTGTTTGGAATGTCTAATGAGTGAGGGAACGGAATATAATGGGCTAATGGCTTGTTGTGATCCTGGGCTCTCTTCATTAGCGATGTTAAGGCGATTTCTTGCCAGATCGTGTGAATTTCCTTATATTTCCTTTTGAGAAATGTGAATTATGATTGTACATTTGTTTCTACCTTATTGTCTGAGAAATAAGCAAAAATTTTAGCGTGTACAATGTATGTATGTTTTTATATTCTGTATTACTACCTGTAGCCAAAAGAGCTTGACAGATTTTGATCTATGAGGTGTCGTTACAGACGTTATTTGTTGCTTTTAAGTTAAAACTACGGGTTACATACGTCAGTTTTGAGTTGAAATATCCGATTAAAGTTTCAACCGAATTATGCGGTCTGATTCAAAATCACCGAGCGAGAGTGATACCGAGGGAGTGCGCTTCGAAGAAGACCGCCGAATGCGGTTGAAACTATAGACGGATATTTCGACTCAAAACAGACCCAATTAAGTGACCCGTAATTTCTTAATTAAAAATGACAACTAACGCATGAAAGGCACCTCATAGATATCATGAACTATATGAGTGACCCGTTATTTTTAAAAATGTCTAAAAACACATTAGTTTCCATAGTAAAGTTACCATATTAGTTTCCATAGTAAAGTTACCACATTAGTTTCCATAGTAAAGCTACCACATTAGTTTCCATAGTAAAGTTACCACATTAGTTTCCATAGTAAAGTTACCACATTAGTTTCCATAGTAAAGTTACCACATTAGTTTCCATAGTAAAGCTACCACATTAGTTTCCATAGTAAAGTTACCACATTAGTTTCCATAGTAAAGTTACCACATAAGTTTTGATGACCTAAATGAAAGGCCTAAAGCCATAACACTCATGGTGCAATTGGAGATTAAAATCTCTATCTTTTGTTCGTTATCTTTTTCTTATGTTTTATATAGTTTTGTCTATTTTGACGAAAACGGACTGCTAAATTGTAGAATATGCTACCTGATTGGGTTTTCCGCGATGTGTAGTATATAATTTGGATATCTTTAAATCGCAAGTGAATTCGTTCATTCTTTTGGGTAAATGCGATCCTCTGTGGGCTACATCGTCATCATCAGGTGAGTAGAAAGTCAAGCGTAAACCTATAATAATACCTATATTACTGCATAAAAATATACTTACTTCTACTAGGTAAATCAGTTAAACATTTGCTGCAATTTCAATGAATAGAAACTAACTAACTGCTAACTGTGCTAACTGTTACTTCCAGACATCATATTGATACAAAAAGACTTAAAAACCTTATACCCACAATTAAAACTCAAGTAATTAACTACTATGTACTAACAAAGAAATTAAAAACACATAAATCAACCAAATCAGTAAAAATAATAAATTTATAATACGGAGTATGAACCTAACCTAACCTAAACAAATACACCCGTTAGTGTTTACCTTACACAAACATAATAGACCAAACATTCTAGCGGAGTTTGCTCCAAAAACCGCGAAGGAAAATTAATATGCGAAGGATAACTGTGTATAATATAATATCTAAAGATAACTATGTATAATAGATGAGTTCGTTACGATAAACGCCGCGGGGCTCTTGTTTTTGTTCACGGATCTCCCGAACTTATGTAAGGGTGCACTCACTGGGTACGATACGATTTATTTCTCATGTGTTACATGATTAGGCAGACTTTTTCAGTAAATTTATTAGTTACAATATATTGAACATCTGCGATATAATATCTCCCGCATTTGGCGGGTTTCTTGAAAAGAGCAATGTAGGTACGCAACATGTGAAAAACAAAAAGCTATCAGCTGCTTCGCTTCCCAAGCATACTGCAAAAGTCAATTAAGAGACTTTAACATAATTGACATAATTCCTACTCTTTCATTCCCTCTAACCTTCCAACTTCTAATACCAGAGGGACCATTTACCACAGTCAAAATATGTATTAATGGTCTTTGATGCTTTGCCTAACTTGTAACAAAAATAGGCGTGATTTTATTTATGTATGGCAGCAGTTGAAACTTTTTACAAATAATTCAATCTCGTTTCTCAAAATAAACATCAGTGACCTGTCATCATTATTATATCCAAAGCTGGACATATGCCTCCTCCACCAAGGCTTTCCAAATACTAGGGTTGGCGCGTGGCTTGTAACCAGTATCTTCCTGGGCCATCGGCCGCGTTACGTGAATTTGACGTGGATGCGTCTACGATGAAAATTAGACTGGCTTCTTAAATTTAACGGCTAATTTTCATTGGCAATGCACCCACGTCACATTCACGTAACATGACTGATGGTTATACGGAATAAGGCCCTGCTGTATTTTGCTGTGGTCGGCCACACTTCGCTTACCGGTGCGTAGTCTCTACTCGAGAAATTTTTGACCATTAAATACTTCGACGTACTATTAATTAGGTGGAAACTGAATTGTTTGTTCAATGCATAGTATTAGGCCTAAATACGCTTGACGTTATAGTGTCGTAAAAACAACATCAATCGCAAGAATCTACAAATTAATAGTAAAAAAACATAAAATTACTTTGCGTTGCCTATTCTCGTTGCGTTCACTTCGGTCCATGTCGTTGGTCACACGTTGGCTATCACAATATACTTACTCAAACAGGTGGTTATGCTCACCCCATTATTACAAGCTTTTTTTTTATTAATCACCAGCTTTGCAGTGTCTCCACACTATTTTTATTTTCCCAGGTTTATGCTATCTTCATTTCAAATTGCACTGCAATTAAGTCGATCATTTTACCGTGAAGAAATAACAAAAGTACATAAACCCTCACCCTAAAATACAACAAAAAAATGACAAACTTTGTATTTACAAGCTAAGTGTCTTTAAAATGAGGTAAAAAAACAACAAGCTAATAAATATAAATAACATGTAAACAAATCATTATATTAGTTAGTGACGTCACATAAAACCTTTAAATCAGCGGATAATCAAACTCTTTTAAAGATATTATTGGGAGTCTTTTTCTTGAGTTCTGACATATAATGAGCTTATGAGTCATAGCAACTATTACATCTATGCATGGCAACCTAGTCTTCTAGATTTATTTTGGTAAGATTATTCTTTACTTAATCAATATTATCATAAGCATGAGAAAAAAAAATGCCTACTGAAATTAGAATATACACAATATCGTGTCCCGCACATTGAGTAAACCTCAAATAAGGGTAGGTACTTACTATCACAGTAACTTGGACTTGAGTAAACATTATCTGACTTGGTGTAGTCCGACCTCCATTCCGCCGGCTAAATTAGTTTTTAACACTAACACCGGGTAATAATAGTGTTATGAAACCTTCTCGTGCCGTATTTTCCAATTACTTTCAGCTGTCCTAATAAGGAACTTGGTAGTTCCACTTAATGTGTTCTTTCGCGGTAATTAAGAGGAACTCCTTGACCTTCGGCTTCGATTTCGTTGGCTTCGAGGGCTATTAAAATGTCATGTTCTGTTTCATTTTGAATATTTTTTGACATTTGATTTGATATCGCAATAAATTTAGAAATAATCGCTACAGTTTTGGCGGGAACGTCATCGAAACATATTGATGCTGTTTTATTTTTGCTGTTATATTTTTTTTATTTCTGAAGTAGGACTCGAATTTGAAAATGACTCTATACATAACTTAGATTATAACTTGAGCATTTATAACTGGTTTTATTCAAGAAATTTGAATAAAAAAGTAGTCGCTAAATTATAGATAAGACAATACAGTGGATAAATAACAGTTTTCAATACTCTATCAAACCAGGATTACACCGATATTTTCACTTAAGGACTATTAATTTCACTAAATTTGGTTGTCATAGTAATACGATATGTCATTATTATTTCATCCGATGTTTAGTGTAAAGATCAGTTTAATACAGATAGGACAGTGATATGATAAAAACCCCTCCTCGAATTTTGCCTCGGGCCTCGAATTTTGTGATAAAACCCATTAAAAAAACATTCTTCAAATTGGCAATACTGGACTGACTTAGGAAACAAACGACAGCCTTGGAATGGCTGTAAAATTATTATTTTATTTTGAATTCACTAGTATTTATAGTTCTGGCAATTTTATGCTTTAGAGGTAGGACTCTATTGCCGATTCGTCGAGAAATTCTACACAACTTCTAGTTATTTAACCGCTAGATATTAGATGTATTCCAAATTGAGAGGCAGAACATCCAGCCAGGAAAACCTTGATGAAAAGATGACATAGCCATACAAGCCTTGTTGATGACCAAACCTTTGGATGATCGCCATCATCACCACCATCTCCACCAGAATACTCCACGAACAGAACTCCACCAGATTAGGGTATTTCTCTTCGCTTTTTATAAGTTAACTACCAATTTTACCCCAACAAATTTCAGGTCAATAAAACAAAACACTGAAGCAAGACCCGAGGTACGTAGACTTGTACGGGAAAACAATCTAGGTGGAGATTTATTAGCATTTCATAATTATAAATAGCAAATAGTACCTGAAATAGAATAATAAAAAATTAAATTAAAATGTAAAATAAATATGAGGTATCTGCAATAGCATTGTCAAAAATTTATATAAAACCGGACAAGTGCGAGTCAGATTCGCCCACCGAGGGTTCCGTACAAACTAGTAGATAAAAGGCGGAAATCATATATTTTTTTATATTTTCCTTCATAAACCGAAAAATATACATCGTAAAAATATTTAAAAACCTGTTTTAACTTATGCTAATAAAGCTCTTTCATATAATACCCCACATGATACGGTTAAAGAACTTTAAAATTTGGACTCTCATTCCTTGCATAAAAACACATTTTTTTGTGACTAAATTATAAATGCCCAGTTTTCGTTTTTTTTCCTATATGTGTATTATAATATAACACAATGCTTCTTGCCAAATTTCATAGTTCTAGGTCAACGGCAAGTACCCTATAGGTTTTGATTTCCTTGTGAGTGTCGAAATGTGCATTTTTACGACATATTCGGCTGTAACTTATTTTTACGGAAAAGAAATTTAATTTTCCTTTCTGCAGCAAGATACTATGGATCTGTGTATATGGTTTTAATTTCAACACGATACCTTTACGCGTTCCCGAGATAAAGGTCTTGACACCCGGACGGACAGACAGACAGACAGACGGACAACAAAGTGATCCTATAAGGGTTCCGTTTTTTCCCTTAGAGGTACGGAACCCTAAAAAAGTATAAAAATAATATTAAATAAATTATATCAAAGCCAAATTATAGTATAGAAGTAAATTAGAGTTTTAATTATTTAGTACTTTTTGACACATAATTTTTTAACAGATTCTTGTGAGAATTAGCGTCTTTTAATATGTAATACACAGAATTTTCCCTATTTACATAGGACTCTGTAATATATACAACATACATACATACAAATATATAAATACAATTGTACCTACATACATACACTCGATAAACATAACCTTCCTTCTTACACAATCAGGTAAAAATTATTATTACCAAAATAAGGGTACTCTGCCTATAACAATCCCTACTAATGTACCTATAATGATGAGTTTGCTATTGACCTAAAATATAATTGTTCTGGGCCGTGCCACTTGAGGCTCATTATCCGATTTCATTCAAATGAAATTAAGTAATTTAATTATAAGAAAATCAGATATTGTAATACGTACAATAAATCTCATAATAAGTTTAACTTGAAGCAGTTTTGGACGTCCAGTCGAATATTTATTTATTTATTTCATTGTTACACCAACAAAGCCACCACCAAGACAAATCAAATAAAAATAAGGTACAAAAGTGGGATACATATTGAGTGGTACTTCAATTACAGGTATAAACTACATGCAAGAATTTATACAGCACATATACTTCAAACAAAACCTAATTATGATTTAATTGAATTAAAAAAAAAAAATACAAATAATTTTGACAAATTGAAAGTTCTAATTTTTTTAACATAGAATTGTGAATATCATATATTATATTAATTTTTTTTTATAAGCCCTGTTTGTATAAACTGTCTCACTGCTGGGCGCGGGCTATATTCATTGTGAGAAGGGTAAGGCCATAGTCTACCACGCTGGCCAAGTGCGGGTTGGCAGACTTCACACATCTTTCAAGATCATTGAGAACTCTCAGACATGTAGGTTTCCTCACGATGTTTTCCTTCACCGTTTGAAGTTGGCGGCAATCGGCAATACGCACTTACCTTAGTTTTCAGGACTCGATCCGATGAATCCTGTGCAGTGGACTGTATAAATAAAATGTTCTTCTCTTTTCGTTCGTAGTTTTATTCCAAGTCGATGTCTACAGTGCGAAGTTACAAAACAGACTGACTGTACAAATTCAATGGACGCTTATTTAAACTAACTTATTCTACCGCGACTAGCGCACATGTGCGAGGGTACGCGTCGATCGCGTCCTCCAATCACGGCGCCGCGCGCCGCACCCCCTCCGTGCCTCGTTCCGCGTCCCGCGGTCGTCCTCCCGTAGCTCAGGGCTCGGCGTCCTCAACACTCTCCCCCCGGCGTAGCTTGCGCAGCCTTCTTCTGCAGCTTCCAGGACGGCGAGCTTGTATGTTGGACGCCTGAAGGTTCCGCTCTTCGTTCTTATGTCGACGACTCGCACGCCACCATCCGGTCCAGGGTAGGTAGCCGTCACGATTCCCATCGGCCATATATTCCTCGGTAGCGTGCGATCGACAACGACGACCACGTCGTCGATCTTCATGTTCTTCGAGTGGTCACTCGGTGCTCCTCGTGGCGTCAGCGTGGGCAAGTATTCCTTCAGCCAGCGCTGCCAGAAAGAGTCGGCAAGCGCCTGGCTCGCTCGCCAAGTTCGTAGGTCCGCCATTTTGCAGGGGCCCGTTGTTGGCAGGCCGCTCGACGAACCCAGCAGGAAATGGTTCGGAGTGAGTGCCTCAGGGTCTCTGTCACTCACACTCACGTACGTCAACGGCCTCCCGTTGATGGAGTGTTCTGCTTCGGTCAGCAGTGTTTGTAGTACCTCCTCCGTTGGTACTTGTTCTCGCAACGTTACTGCTAGCGCCGCTTTCACAGACCGTACTAGTCTTTCCCACGCTCCTCCGTGTCTGGGAGCTCCGGGAGGTATGTAGGTCCACTTCATCCGATGGAGTAACCCCTCCTCGCGCAAGACGGGGGCCCACTCCTCGTAGGCCTCTCTCAGCTCCCGATCTGCCCCGCGAAAGGTCGTGGCGTTGTCTGAATACATATGTGACGGCCATCCTCGCCGTGCTGCCATCCGCCGTAGAGCCATGATAGCTGAGCTGCTCGTAAGTGAATTCACGATCTCCAAGTGCACGGCGCGTGTGCTGAGACATGTGTACAGCGCGCCCCACCGTTTTTCTCTCCTTCTTCCTACTTTCACCAACATAGGCCCGAAGTAATCCATGCCGCAGTTAGAAAATGGTCGGTGGTAGGGGTCCAAGCGGGCTCGTGGTAGGTCCCCTCGTGTCGGTTCGTTCGGTCTGGCCTTCCTTGTGTGACAGAACTTGCATCGGTGTTCCACGGCTCGTACGGTAGGTCGCAGGTGAATGATCCAGTATCGTTGTCTCAAATCGTTCGTCACGCGCTCCCTGTTTGCGTGACCGGCGTTGCAGTGTTCTCGCATCACTAGTAGTCTAGTCACGTGATGCCGCCCGTCCAATATTATTGGGCGCTTTAGATCAGCGGGCGCGCTCGATGCTCCAATGCGACCTCTCACGCGCAATGCTCCATCCTCGATCACCGGGTCCAGTTTGTATAAACGACTCGACTTTGATAGCGGGCGAGCGTTTCTCAAACTGTGGAACTCGGCACTGAAGCTCTCTTTTTGCGCGTGCCGCAGCAACAATCGTTCGGCGCGCTCGATATGTTCTAACTCGACGCGTGCTGCTCGTCGACGGCATTTATCAATAAATGTTAGCACGCATGCGGTCGCGCGTACTAACTTCTCGTACTTTGAGAATCTCGTCGGCTTCGGTATACACTCTGACAAAGATGCTTCCTGTTCGGTCGTAAATAGGACCTCCTTGTCTTCTTCTTCGTCGGTTATCCGAGACGGCCACTTGTCCTCTGTTTCATGTAGAAATGATGGCCCTCGGAACCATCGGTCGTCGGCGGAGATTGACGTGTCACTCAGCCGGGTCGCGTCGTCAGCAACGTTATGCTCCGTCGGCAGCCATCTCCACTCGTTCTTGTCGGTCAGTTCAGAGATCTCTCCTAGTCGGTGAGCGACGAATTGTGTATACCGTCGTTGGTCGTTGTATATCCATTGTAGCACGGTCGACGAATCGGTCCAGTATACGACTCGTGCTATCTTAATCCGATGTTCTCGCTTGATTGTGTCCGCCAGTCTCGCTCCGATAACGGCCGCTTGCAACTCGAGTCGAGGTATACTCTGAGTGCGTCGTGGCGCCACTTTCGCTTTAGCTGCGACAAGTGATACGTCGATCTTGTCATCACGACGTATAATCCGCCAGTAGGCTATCGTAGCGAAGGCCTGTTCGCTCGCGTCACACATCACATGTAGTTCTACGTTTTCGTGATGGTCGGAAGGTGTGCTTCGTCCTAGACCGTAGCTCCGTTGTAGTCGTAGGCTCGTTATTTCTTGTAACTGACTTATCCAAACAGCAAATCGATCGGCGTTCTCCTGCGGGATTGATTCGTCCCATCCTGTGTTCGTTCTCCATAAGTCTTGGAGTATAATCTTTCCGCGGATGGTGTAGTTACTGACCAACCCGAGCGGATCATAAAGCGACATTACTGCGCTCAGTGCTTCGCGCTTTGTGGGCGCGCGATTCTGCGCGCGCACATCGTCTGGCACTCGATGCATGGCAGTGTTGAATCCCAACTCATCGTTCCTCGCGTTCCAAAATAATCCGAGTATTTTGTTGCTAGCGACTCCCCCCAGTCGCGTAGGCTCGTTCGCTCGTAGATTATCGGGCACGTCGGTCAATGCCCCTGGTTTGTTTGAACTCCAGCCTCGCAATGTGAAGCCGGCGTTAGCGTGCACTTCTCGTAGCTCTTTGATAGTGCGCCGCGCTTCCTCTTCATCGTCGTAACTGTCGACCAGGTCGTCCATGTAGTGACTATTGGTTATCGCCACTAGCGCTCTCGGGTGTGTCTGAGCGTGCGCGTGCGCGTTGTGATTGCGCACGCTATGGGCGAGGAAGGGTGAGCTGGCCGCGCCGAAGATCATACTGGTCATCTTGTAGGCGCGCGGCGGGCTCGTTCGGTCGCTTCCTCTCCATAGAAACTGCTGGGCAGGCTGGTCTTCCGGACGGATCTTCACCCTCAAAAACATTTCTTCAATATCGGCGGTGACAGCGACTTCTCTCTCTCGGAAGCGGAAGATGACTCCCGGCAGCGGCAGCAGTAAATCAGGGCCTTCTAGTAATCGATCATTAAGGCTCACTCCACTGTTTCGATGCGCCGCGTCAAATACTAGGCGCCGCTTCCCCGGTTTGTTCGGGTTGGTAACCGCAAAGTGTGGCAGATACCAGCAGATGGGACTTTGTGCTTCGGTCCCGTCGCACGGCACGGCGTATCCTTTGCTCAGCAGGTTACCGATCTGAGCGGCGTAGTCCTTCGCAAAACCGGTGTCAGCGTCCATCTTCTTTTCGATGCCTTTTAGACGATTTAAGGCGGCGGCGTAACTCGGTGGCATAGTCACGTTCGGCTGTTTCCATAGTAGCCCCACTTCATACGCGCCGTCGACTTTCTTCACTGTCTCGTTAAATGTCTTCACCGCTCGTTCGTCCGCGTCGCTAACTCGGGGTTTGAGAGCGACACCCAAGGATTCGATCTTGAAATGCTGCTCTACTAGTTCTTGTAGGCGCATATCGTGCGTCTCGCTCTCGCATATACGTCGATCGGGCGTGTATATGTGCAAGACGCTCTCGTGGCTGTAGATGAGACTGCGTGGGACGGTTCCATGTATCACCCAGCCCAACTCCGTTCGGGATGCTGCAGGCTGGTTTGCGCCGCCAATGCGCAACTCTCGTGAAACAATGAGCTCCCAGTAGTCACTTCCGATGAGTATGAGCGGGCGTGTTCGTTCGTAGCACACTTGCTCTTCGAGATCTCGCAGATGTTGGTATTGTAGTAGCGCGTTCGGTACCGTCTGTTCTCGCAGTCTTAATTCGTTGACTGTGCGCGCTTTAACGGTGTGTGATGCCGTCTCGCTCGCACCACGTAGCCGAATAGTCACAAGCTTGCTCGTAGCTTCGTTCTGGGACATATTCACGCCGGTCATACGCAGGGGTTGACTGGGTCCGTCGGCGCCGACTTTCGTTGCCAATTCACTGTCGATAAGGGTTATAGTCGCGCCTTCATCCAACAGAGCGTATGATCGCGTCTCTCCTTTGGGACCGGACACCACGATAGGACACACTTTCAGTAGTATTCCGCCGCGTTTATCAGTAACATTGGAGGTGGTTGTTACTGATAACACGTCACCCTCATGGCTTGTACTGCTTGATTCCGCGGTTCGCGCGGCCGGTTCTGTATTCGCCGACATGGTCTTGTCATCTTGATGCAGCAGGGCATGGTGAGGGCGGCGGCACTTGTTCACTCCGCACGGCTTTTCTCTACACTGCGCTCGATGGTGTTTTTTATGTATGCACTTGAAACAGAGTCCCTTTTCTTTTACGTGATTCCACCGGTCATCGATTTTCATCGCTCGAAAATCCGCACACAATGACAGTTCGTATGGCTTACTGCATCGCGAGCATCGGTCAATCTGTTCGCACTCGGTATCCTTATCAGTGCTGTAGACGCTCGCTTTTCTTCTTATGTTCGTATTCACGTTCGGTTTTACTTCGGTTCTTGCGGTCGTAGAATACGATGCTGGGGTTTCATATGCGTACCGTAACGCGACGTTGGCCTCACGCATCAAAAATCGCGACAACGTCACAAAATCTGGGTCCTTGCTGTCACTGTTCGCATATGCGTAGTCGTACCACTTGCTTTTGATTGTCGGAGTAAGCTTCAGCATTATCTCTCGTGTGAGTTGCGGGTTGTAAATATAACCACGCCGATCAAGTCCTTGCAACACACACACCGCGTTTTGCACTTTCACTGCTAAACTGTTCAGTTCTTTGGCTGACGCACCCAAACGTGGTATTTTTCGTAAGTCCTCGATTATCTTGTCCACTAATACTTCTGGTGACCCGAAACTTTGTTCTAACGTGGCCATTATCGTGTCGGGGTTGGTATCCGCGTATAGATGAGCGGACACGGCTTCCCGCGCCTCCCCGACCAGCGCCGATCTCAAGCGCATCACGTTTTCTGCAGGTGGTATTTTAAACATCTCAGTCGATTCACGATATGCTGCTTTGAACGGTAGCCATTCACATACCGCACCACTGAACTGAGGTAAATCACAATTATATCGTCGCTGCGGTCTGGCCATCCGGTCCAATGCTTCAGCTATCTGGGATCCGTAGCTGCGAGACCGGCCCGGTGTCGGTGTCAACGATCGGTCTCTGCGGTCGGTATCGAAGCGTAACCGACGGCGTTCCTCCGTTTCATGTGGGCGCAATGAGTCATCGCGCTCCCCCCGTTCAGCAACGGCGGCACCCTGCAGCCAGTCATCGACGCGCTGACGATGTTCAACTCTGTTCGAATGTAACGGCTCGTCCCGTACGCTGCCCGCTTCCTCGATGGTTGCGATCTGCGCGGCCAGGCGTTTCTTCACGAGATCCGCTTCCATTTCCAGTTCTTTTCGCTTGATTGCTGCAAGCTTCTCGGCTGCCTCCAGTTCTGCCAGTCGCAGTTGCAAAGTAGAGTTCGTCGTTCTTTGCGAGTGCTGTGGCGAGGCTGCTCGTTCACGTTCCATGTTCGTACGTTGGTTGACGAGGGCAGGCGCTGCTTCCGGTCTGGCAGCAGCTTCCTCTCCCACCGGCATCGAGGGTGATGCCGGAGGAACCCTGCTGAGTCTTGTTCGTTCCCCTTCGATTCTCTGTAGTTCGGCTTGCTCAGTGACGTCAGCTTGACTCCTTGTTAACACCATTATTTTCTAAGTACGGTCGGCACTTGAAGAAAATAACACGTGCGGAGTCCGATCCTCGCTGATTCACGTTCTATGCGGCGTTCGACGGAACAAATGCTCGCTGCTCCACGTTCGATCCGGCGCTCGAAGGACCAAATGTTCAGGACTCGATCCGATGAATCCTGTGCAGTGGACTGTATAAATAAAATGTTCTTCTCTTTTCGTTCGTAGTTTTATTCCAAGTCGATGTCTACAGTGCGAAGTTACAAAACAGACTGACTGTACAAATTCAATGGACGCTTATTTAAACTAACTTATTCTACCGCGACTAGCGCACATGTGCGAGGGTACGCGTCGATCGCGTCCTCCAATCACGGCGCCGCGCGCCGCACCCCCTCCGTGCCTCGTTCCGCGTCCCGCGGTCGTCCTCCCGTAGCTCAGGGCTCGGCGTCCTCAACACTTAGAAAAGACAGAGGTGCCGTGCCGCGGGATTCGAACTCAGCACCTGCGGAACGCAAGTCGAACGGTCTCCCGACTAGGCTGCCGGAAACTTATATAACATATTATATATATATATATATATGTAATAATTGAATATTTAAGTATAAAACCGAGCCTCTCTTTATTAATTTAACTAGCTTTGCCCCGTGGTTTCAAACGTGTAGTTTTCAAAAACTATGGTGATGGTGAAATGAAGCCTATGTCACCAAATGTAACAATATTCCCGAAATAAATAGAACATAAAATATTTAATAATATTTAAAATACCCTGTTAGTATGATTTATTAATATTTTTCTGAATAAATTTTTCAATTTACCCCACGCTTAATTTTCATTTGCTTCTACATACAAGAAACATAATTTCCTTTGATGTAGGTACCTTACGGAATAAAAAAGACAACCGAAACTCAGTCGTCACGGAGCAATTTTCATTAGGGGCGAAATACGTGACTGCGATATTAAGACGAGCCAAGCCCTGTTTGGGTCTCTTTTAAACTAAAAACTTTTCCATTATGCTTGCAAGTTCAGTAGGTGATGGAGGAATAATAATAAAAGTACCTATGAGATGAGAATACTCATCATCATCATTATCTCAGCCATAATAAGTCCACTGATGGACATATGCCTACCCCATGGATTTCCAAAAAGACCGATTGGATGCGGCTTTCATCCAGCGTTTTCCTGCCACTTGCATGAGGTCATCTGTCCATCTCGTGGCTGGTCTTCCTACGCTGCGCTTGCCGGTGCGTGGTCTCCGCTCGAGAACTTTTCGGCCCCATCGGCCATCAGTTCTACGTGCTATGTGCCCTGCCCACTGCCACTTCATCTTGTTAATCTGCTGGGCTATGTCGGTGACTTTTGTACTTCTACGGATCTCTTCATTTCTGATTCGATCTCGTAGCATAGCCCTCTCCATATCTCGTTGCGTGATCTTGAGTTTCCTTATAAGGCCCATAGTTAAGGACCACGTTTCAGTGTCGTATGCCATCACTGGTAACATACACTGGTGGTAAACTTTCGACTTGAGGGCCTGGGGTATATTGGACGAGAAGACGCTTTTTTTTTTAAATAGGCCTATACAGCAAAATAAATTGTTTCCGTAAAAAAACTTAACAATAATACTTTGAAACAATAAAAAATAGAATCAATCTTTTTGTTTCAGACGAGTCTTTATCTACAATATACAAATAACAATATATAACTATCTAAACTAACCCAGAACATAATTTTCACATATGTAATCTCATAAGTAGTTGTCTAGTCTCACCTCATAGTTGGCGCAGTGTGGCAATGGTGTACTTAAGCAACGGGAAACGGCATTGCTCTGCTTTTAATGTACGTTTGCTTATCTATGAGCCAGTTAAAATACTATACTTTTGGTCACGCGTTATTGTTATATTTGAAAATGAAACGATACAAACATTTAAACACAAAACACCCATGTCACCCAAATCTAATTTTACTTAAAGCACTATTATTATTAACGGGATATTTACCGTGATTCGCGTTAATTTTGAGCTCCCGATATTTCGGCACAGTTACATGCACCATGTTCACGGGCGACAAATCGGGGTGAGGGGGGGAGGGGGAGGGGGGGGGGGGTGTATCCGGTTAATAAGAATAGTGCTTTAATGAATGACCGTGATAGTCTAAAAAAGTCTAATTTTACTTACACTCTAAATTCAACTGTAACTACTGTAAATTCATACTAATTGTGAAACCTATGAAGACTGAAGTAGAGTTGAAAAGCTTTGCCATGAAATTTTAATTGTACCGCAAAGAGCAAGCTCTGCCACCGTGTTGGACGGTAGAAAACAGTTATTCATGTCAGAGAATCGTGACGTATCTTATCACTTTAACTCATAATGCTTGATCATGTTTACCTAAAATATATATAATAACTCAATTTAATTACACCTATAACACACTAAGCATCGTGATCATTATCTTCATCGTCTCAGCAACTGGAAACACTGGATATAGGCGTCCTCTATGGATTTCCAAAAAGACCGGTTGACAGACAGACAGACAGACGGACAACAAAGTGATCCTATAAGGGTTCCGTTTTTTTCTTTTGAGGTACGGAACCCTAAAAAACAACGGGTTGCACTCCGGGAGTGCCGGCAGAAGTGAAAACTAAAAAATAAAATAGCAAAAAGAGAAAGCAAAACCATTAAAGCACCATTTTTCCCTCTGGAGGAACCCTAAAAAACTAAAACAACACTTAAAGTTAGTTCTAGAACAACGTACTAGATGGCGCTGTATAGTCATAAAACACGCTAACGCTTCGAGTACGGCGCTTGTACATACAATAATGAACTTTAAATGCAGAACGTTAGAATAGGTTTCTGACTGTCCGTCTTACGATCTGACGCGAGTTTAATATTTTTCCCCATCCCAAAAATGCACAACGCCGCTAAAGAAGTTATCACTTGAATAATTACAGATACTTAAAGAGTTTATCTATCTATCTATACTTTGAATCTTCTTTGGATTTTCGCAAGATATAGGTACCCCGCCGTCTGTCTGTCAGTAAGTGCACCGCCGAGGCGTCGGACCACAGTTTGAATTTCGACAATAAATTAAACAGTGCGCGCAACTCGCGACAGAAATGTGAATTGTTTAACAATTCCCGATGACTTTTTGTTCCGGATGCTATTTTGTTTCGGCGTCAGACGTTCCGAAATAACTTCGCACATTATTAAATACTCAAATATTTATTTCAAGTTTCGCGGAACTTTGTAAATGAACATTAATTATGTTCTAATAGATTTCTATTATATAGTTAAAATTTTCATTCATCAATTATCAGTCTTTGGTTAAGGTTGCAAAGTATACCTATTGACCTAATTGGTATATTCAGTCTGAGATATCGTCTGATATCTCTATGTGACCTACTCACATCTCTCTTTACGGATCTATCAACTGTTAAAATTTTATCCGCATAAAATTCAGTGGCCTAAATTTTTCAACAACTTTTCAACGGAGTATTTAATTTCTGGCAGTGTCTTGCCAGAAATTAAATATTCAACAGTAGGGTATTAGGGTATTATAGGGTATTTATTTTCCTGTATAGTCCCCAAGTTTCAAGTGTGCAGTGTGCACGTGTAAAACAACAAATTGCGTGAGAGAACAATTTAGATTTATTATTTATTTCTCAACAGTTATTTCTAAGTAAATCGGATATTTTAGATGTAATTTCATCCCACAACTTTGATAGAAAAAAAAAAAATCAGCAGCTCAGAGTTACCAATCAAAACATAAGTACAACTGTACCAATTATTTATCTACGTAGGTAGTAATATTTAATAGGGTTGTTTTTTTGCGGGAACGTCTTAGTAACGTGTTGTTGCTTTGTTTTATTTTCCTAAGCGTGTGTTAATTTGAACATTAATGCTATAAAAATGGTGGTGTTTTATTCATTAAGTGTTTGATAAAGTGCGTGAGTGTGGGCAAGTGAAATAAAGCAGTCAAACGTGTGATTTTGCGTTGTCGGCAAAACTCCATAGAAGCTTCTAGTAAAGTCGCTACCACTTTACTGAAGCAGGACTCGACTTATAAATTGACTGTATACGTGACTTAAATTGTGACTAGAACATTTACAACTTGTTTTATTTAAGAAACTTGGAAAAATCCTAATACTTGACACTGGCAAATGCTTTAATGCGGGTCCAATACAAAAAATTATAATTTAATAGCTTATCACATGACATAGGCGGAGTAGTGAAACACATCTTCTAACGCAAGAAGTTGGATCACAATGGAAAGAGCCATAAACTTTGCTTGTTCGCTATTCAGCTGTATAAAACGTTTCCACTTCATTCCTACTTTCCTATGTTCTAACGTAACGTAAAGAAAAAGTTTATAATCCATAACATTACACGAAATCGCTTATTTGCAACAAAACAACAATCTTAATGATCTTTACTGTCAACCATAATGAACCACCAATTTTCAATTTACATTTCACTTGTTTCCGTTTCCTCGTAGAACGCGAATTATGCGAATTGCAACCACCTGGATACACTGGACAGCTAACAGCAAGTGCTGATTGTTTCACCGCAGATATTACCGGTTTTAGATTTCGGTGTGCTTGAATTTGGTACGAAGATAATCTAAGAAAAAAACTCAATTGACCAATGAGGAAACTTTGATAATTAAACTGGCGGATTAAGAAAACTGAGCAGTGATTACGGGGTGCCTGTACCGAAAATAAACAGTGCCATTCTTGTTCGTTTATTACGAGAAAAAGTATCAATTACATTGACTGGTAGCTAAATAACAATTTCATAATCTTAATAGAATTTTCAATGATGCTGGCTACAATGAATTGGCTTCAACTAAAACTGAAGCAAAGTAATTGATGAAGATGTTTTTTTTATGATACCTAAAAAGTGGAACATTCTAGATTTATTTACATGTATATAGTCAATAATCCGAAAAATATATATCTTTAATTTCATTTTCTGTATGATGCGATGTATTGCAGAGCCACTTGTATTAACCTCTTAGGCCTCAGAAAGATTTATGCATAGTATACCTACTTGACTTATTTTATTTTAAAATAATATCTATATATTTTCAATAAGACGATCATAAGACCTGTCGTCCTGTATGGATCAGAGTGCTGGGCCACCAAAGGGGAGAATGAAAGGAAATTGCATGCAGCGGAGATGCGAATGTTGAGATGGATGTGTGGAGTAACAAAATTAGACAAGATTAGGAATGAGTATATTAGAGGAAGTATGAAAGTAGCACCAGTAACCGAGAAGTTAAGGAGTGGAAGGCTATCCTGGTATGGACACGTCATGAGAAGGGAGGATAGCCATGTATGCAAGAGGGCCCTAAATATGATGGTAAGCGGCAGGGCCGGGGGAGGGCGACCAAAAAAAGTGTGGATGAACTGTGTGAAAGAGGATATGTGTGTAAGGGGTGTGAATGTAGAAATGACGGCTGATAGAGTGATGTGGCGAAAGGAAACATGCTGTGCCGACCCCACCTAGTGGGATAAGGGCAAGGAAATGATGATGATTTTCAATATCATCATCGTTCGTAATTGTAGGTATAATAGATAGCTGCTAGGCATACCTAAGCATTGCCTTACCCATAGTACTTAATTCTGTCTCTTGCCTAGACTTCCGCGTTCAGATCTCTTCATTCGAAAAAACTATATTAAAATACACAAAAAGAGAATTTCAAGATTTTCCTTTTAATGTGAACACTCATGAATACAAAAGCTATAAACCATTACTCAGCTTCAGGTCCGACAAAACCTTTAATATTCCAGCAAAATTGTGATCGGATAAAGTAGCTGTTACATTCCTCGCTATCCGAAGAACGGTCGCATTTGTTGAAGAATCTAAAATTTAAGTGGCGTCCCACATACCTCCATCCCATACTGTGGAGTATTTGATCTGGCACTGAGCCAGCAATATGCCTAAGAGTGGAAAAAACTACATACTTATATCTATATTCGTTCCAACAAATTGCTTGCACTTTTGATTTATGTGTGTGTAAGAGTATGTTTCGTTTTTTTTTTCTAGATTGTAAAGAATTTTGGGGGTTTTTTTAGGCGTCATGAAAGGAGGAAATTTTCAGATCGTAGGTCTTTTTAAAATGTATTTTGTGTATTAAATTATTACTTAAGTACCACGTTTTTTTTTGTTAGAGTGAAGTTGTCGAGTTGTCGCTTTGGGGTGGTCCCTTATAAATTTGCTCAAGATCTCAAAATCATCGAACTCTTACTTCTGAGACAATTCTTCTACACACTTCCATGCTACGCACATACGTATACCGAACTTAAGGATGGAAATGTAGGTAAATTAATAAATTGCGATCCATAGCAACTATATTATATTATAACAGCTATATTACTGACTTATGCATAGTTTTATGATGTCAGCTACAAAGCACAAACTTGATGAATATGCAGTGCGAATTATACAAAAAAATACAAAATACAAAAATCTTTATTTGACTCAATTTACATACATTATTGTGCAAGTCCCTGACCCCTATACTAGGTTATTTACCTGTATTATAGGAGCCAGTGCCTTCCAAATGACACATTTTATAATGAATATATATATATATATATTTTACACTCAAATTTAATTTATTTTCTAAACATTAACATTAACAGTAATCATTTGAATTTTTGACGGCTTAACGAGTTTTCAGTATTGACTTGTATGTCGTGAATCAATGTGTCGGCCACGCACCTCCATCTTTGCGCACGCTATGCATGCTGCGTATAGCGGCGTAGCTTCATGGCGGCAGCGTGTAGTACAAAGTGGTGTAAGTGGCTGCCCAACCGTGGGTATGGACAATATCAGTGCATCGTATAATATGCTGCAGTGGAAAAATAAGCACACGAAGGCTGACAAATAGAAATCACAACTAATTTATTTCATTTCTGTTAAAGTTCAGTGTCGAGAGTTTTGGGCAGTCTTATTAGCTTATCGAACCAGAAAATTAGTTTATTACTCCTCTAAAGGTTTGGCTTCACACATCTTGGCACAGTTTTGTCGACATGCCAAACCAGCAAATTAGTTCTTATAAACGTTAACATTTGAAGTGATGAAATTTAGGTCAAAAGCTTGTATCGTTCAACGTCCAAATGTCGCACCTCATTTTCTGTCACTTAAATCAGCAGTGCTCTTCTTGAAGACCGTTTTGACAAATCTGCACTCATAATTATGAATAAAAATCAACCTTAAAACCTTTCGATAAGTACGAAAGTTCTCTGCAGTAATAACGGTGTTTAAGTTATAAAAATCAGAGTATTTCTGAACGCTCGGTTCTGATGAGAAGCTCCAGAGGACTGTTTTTAAGACTCCTTAATGCCAACGTATGAAAAAAGCTACAAAGGTTTTTTAATATTCAAACCTTGTAACACACTTTGTGTCGAGTGTCGTCGGGCCGATGTGAAGGGCAGGAGGGCAGCCGAAAGGACGTTTCAGCCCTCTGTTTGAGATACTTTTTCACCAATTGTCACGCGCTAACAATGCGCCTAAAAGGCGCGAAATATGGGAGCGTTAGCCGCTTTCATGATCGTGTTTCATTGATTTGGAGCACGAAAATTGTGGGTTTTGTGTTAGAATTTTTGGGGTAAAATGTTTTGATTTGTATATATTTTTATACGATTGCTCAAGAAGAATGGTAAAGTTATCGGTGTGTTCCTGTGTATACCTTGTATAGCAAAACCAGCTTGATCGATTTTGATGTACGACGTGTCGTTAGATTTATCTTTATTTCTTAAAAGTCTTAAGCATAGCATTTTTTTTTTAGAATAATAATACAACTTTTACAAAAAAAAAAAATTACATAGCCTTAAGTAAGTACGTAACGTAAGTTTTTCTAATAAAGGCTGCATTATGCAGCGTTGATTTGAGTGGTACGATTTGTTTCCAACAAACGCAAAAAAGAAAATTTTATCTCATGAGAATGCTCTCGTACAACAAACTCACGTAGTTGGTTCCGGTGTGGTTTTGCCAAAGTAGGTAACCTACATGTAAACTTTTGTTCGAGGGAAGTGAGTACTCTTCTTTATACTTGTATGGGTACTTGCTTGGGTAATTTATTTGTTTACTTAGTTATTTCCTGCTTAAAATATTATACTTAAAATATATGAATATGAATATGAATATACAGTAATTACATCAAGAAAATAAAGTTCGTCACGAAAGTTTGTTCAGACTAGACGCACTCTGCAGTTAAGGTATAATCACAGGTATAATTAGGAATTGTCAATCTCCATACAACAACGCACTAATAAGCAACACATACGCAAATTGACGTGTGACACATTTATGAAGTTAAAGTTGTTGTCTGGTTGCCGCTCATTCATGACTTTAATTGAGATTCATGCTTGAAACCTGCAATACTTACCTCGACTGACAAATCCAAGTCTCGTGCAGGCAGTCTTTCAACCGACAGGGCGAGTGTGGGGCGCGGGTGAGGAACCCGAGATTGGTGGTCCCGAGTCTTCGTTCTGGACTGAACCGTCGACTGGAATATAGTACTTTGACCCATGCCTGAAGTGATAAGAGCTATATGATAGACCGAGATGCACTCTGTAAGCGTTTGTAGGTTAATATAAGAGACACTTCGCCCCAGTGTAAACTGACTTGCGCTTTATTGTGTCCAAGCGAGATACGTTATACACCGTGTGAGCGAAGGAAACAAAGATCTCTGCATCAACTAGAAAAATGTTATTTCTTCTGTCCCGATGTTTGAATGCCAACAAACACTCGCTCGTACCAAAAAACAAAAAAGCAACTCGCTTACAAACACAGAGCAAGCAATCTTTGTAATTTATCAGAGCTTACAGATTGTATTTTTTACCAACGCAATCTTTACGAAACTCAGGCTTATCATTTTAAAGATTTTTTTGTCAGAGTTTTTTTTTTATTAAGGAGTTATTTCCCTAAAGGAAGTTTACTGTGGCACCATTAATGACCGATTTTAATATTAACTAGAAACGTTTGGCACTCAATACGGATAAATATGAAAGTAGACCTCGCGAGCTCAGACTTTTGACTTTCAAGTTTGTGCTGGCGAAGTCTACTGTTCGTAGACCTACTAATTTAATTAAATATGCTCGCAGAATGAATCTGAATTCTGTGATTTGGCGATGGTACCAAAACTCTATAATATGCATAAACTGTTTAATTTCGTTAGTCTATACACAATGATCATATTTACATTAATTTATTCGTAAAATGTTATTTAAACGTCATCATAATCTAATGAAAAATATTTTCTCCCATCATAATCTAAAAAAATAGTATAAAAATTCTGAGTGTCCTTGAAACTAAAAATAGTAACGTTCACGTCACCTAATAATGAAATAAGTTCGCAGGATACTCAATGTAATATTTCAAATAATAATTGAAATATAGATATGCCTGTTTGAAATGTCATATGATGTCGTATGATCTTTTTATTTGTAAAGTCCAGTCCTAACGAAAAAATTAAGTTAAGTGTTTGATTCAGCATTGTACTAATTTGTAAGAACGATTAAACTTGTAATAATAGTTATAACTGTACTAAAGCTTCCGTGAGTACATATTCATTTACATTATTTAATTAACCGGAAAAATCTCACGATATTAATCCGTCAAAAGAGCAATATATATTATTCTTTTGACCGATATATAATGTGATTTTTTTTCGGTTAACTAAATAATATAATAATAGTTATCTTATAATTATTTGTAATAATAGTTTGTAAATTTTCCAAAAGTCACGAAACCCAATGACTGTGGTGCAGAAAATTTAAAAAATACATGTAAAAATTCAGATAACAAAAACCAGATATCTACCTTTTATCCACATGAATAAATGTTTTGTTAAACTTAGTAAATGCAGTAAACCATAAAATACAAAACGAAATCCCCAATATATTCTGCACTAACCAGCCTGCTGTCAATCAAAAAAATAAATTCACCGAGAGACATCGTCACTTCCGGAAAGTACGACGGGCGACTTCCGGTATCGACCCCGGACGCTGTTACTGACCTTTAGGGTTGTCAAAAATATTGGGCTAAGTATTTTTCCATACTGTTGACGAATACTTTGCCTCAAAGGCGAAGTATCAGTCAATAATAGGACTATAAATGCAAGTTAAACCAAGAGATACTCAGAGATAGCCTTTCTTCAGAGTTATAGTTAAGTAAGGCATATGTTAAGTAAATACAATAGAACTGAAAATTTAATGTTCGAGTTTTTTGGGCAAGCGTACTCCAGTTCAAATTATTAGATGTACCTACTCTTGAAGACACCCCGGTTTTTAGGTTAGCGTGCTCCATCCTTGACCAAATCGTTGATTTTTATCAGATGAAATCGTTGTCAAACGTTAGTCTAATATAAAAAAAAACAAAGTTGCTGTTCATTTTTAAATTCTTATCTTTATTTTTACTTTAAACGGGGCATGCATTTTATTATGATCCCAACTATCGAATTGTTGTCCAAAAATGTCGTCAAAAGAATTAAAAATAAAACTGTACATACACACAAGTAGAAATACTACAGTTTCTCTTGTTCGAAAAACAAAAGCATGTGAGTGAAAGGCATAATTTAGCTGTGATGGGAACAAAATACAGAACCTTAACTGATCAAATAGGTACTTGACTCTAGGTCAAATAGGTTGACGAAAATACTAATCCTTTTTGTATTTTGTGGTATTTTCGACAACCTCGTGACAACCCTGTTGACCCTCAGTCTATAGACAGCGCTTTCAACGTCGATATTTATGGCCGTTTTGTAAGCGAAACGGAAAAAGTTGTCTTCTTACTTTCTAAGTGGTAAGTAAATAAGGTAAAATATGGTTTGCTACCTACAAACCTACAAAAGATAGCGAATGAGAAAATAAGCCTTTCAATAAACATGAAATGACTATTACGCAAAGGACGTCGGTATTAGTTACAGTAAGAGATTTCAAACTAGTGAATACCACAATAAGAAAATAAATACATTATTAGGGAACCATGTATAATACATATCGCATGTGAGAGCTTTTGTCTAGACTAGATGATTAGTTTTATTATCAAAACACACGTGGTTAAAACAGAGTAGTAAGTAGATAGATAAACTCTTCCGTCTTACTTTTAAACGCATGTTAAAATCTTATATCTTATTCACTGAATAAGGACTTATCACTTTCTGTCAGACAGGAACTGTCACGCACGATGACAGAACAAAACAATGTTTAACTAAAATTAACTTATTCAGCTAAACAGACGTGAGTGACCCGTAGTTTTTTTAAATAATGAGCTTATACAGCATTTATAAGTAAGACGGTTTATTGTTTATACCACTATACTAAAACACTAATTAACAAGAGAGAGCTTACACGCTAGCGAAAACAACAAGCGGCCTTATCGCTGAAAGCGATCTCTTCCAGTCAACCTTGTAGTATGGCAAGTGTAAATTTTTTGTTTTGTTGGCGTTTTGTTGGCGTCATGCTTCTCACTGCGCTGTAGCTTGCTCAGCATGTTTATTCTCATTATCCGTCATCGTCGTCGGCGTCGAGTCTGTTCCAGAAGATTAAAATTTCATTACGGACATCTTTTCTTACGAAAATATTTTAAAAGCAACAATTTTTATTGCATAGGCAAGTGTATTTATGTATGGTAATTTATTTGTATTAGACAGAATTCGAGGCCCTATTACATGCCATCTTTGGTATTAGGAATGTAATAAATACTTAAGACATTTCATTTAATTTCGAACATGGCACCTTTAAAAACTGGTAGTTTAGTTTTCTCTAATTCTAGAAATCGCTATATTGAATTTATTGTGATGTCATATAGCTTATAATATAACCAGCAAATAATCAAATTGCTTCCAAATTATGAAATTATAGAAGTTATGCGGGAACAAATTAAAATACCTACAAAGAGGTAGAAATCATAACCTTCCTTCTTTGCTCATATTGCCTCCAAGTCTTTCAGATATGTGCCAGGTTTTAGATGTTATTAATTCGGAGACCTGAACGGTGACAGAGGATTGTCCAATTATTAATAGGTATTTATTTATTTTTATTCTTTTTTTTTCTTTCTTTTTCTTTCTTTGTTACACACCCCGTCAATCATTTATATTGTCTGGTATCTCCATCACAAGGTTGCCTGGAAGAGATCGCTTTTAGCGATAAGGCCGCCTGTTGTTTTCGCTAGCGTGTAAGCTCTCTCTTGTTAATTAGTGTTTTAGTATAGTTGTGTAAACAATAAAGAGTTTATCTATCTATTTATACCTATCTATTGATTTTCACTTATTTTCAACCGACTTCAAAAAAGGAAGAGGATCGCAATTCGACTGTATTATTTTAATTTTATTTCTATGTTTGTTACCTCAGAACATTCGACTAGGTGTACCGATTTTGACGATAATTTTTTTAATTGTAAGCTGGTGCTTCCCTTGTAGTCCCATTTCAATTTGGTTCAGTTTTGACAATGGCAACCATGAAAAGTCGGTTGCTTCAGTTTTTTAAACTATAGTTATTTAACTTAAATTACAAAAAGTTACACACCCTTAAAGCTTGTTAGAAAGAGCTTCCTACACGCAAATATCCAGAAAGTGGTCTCAAAGGGAACAATACTCAAATTACAGGTTAGCTAACAATACCGATAACAAGCAGTCCTGCAACATCTGGCTTGTAACGACTTGAGCAAGCCTGGGGACGTACGTGCCAGTACCTAAACTCTTTACTTTTTACACACGATGAGACAAACCGCTCATTTGAAATACCTAAATAACTGAACAAATGTTTGCCATCACGATTATTCTTTTGTTCAATCCTGTTTTATTCACAGTTCTACGATAGTAAGTATTTTCACCCAACTTATTCAATTTTATACTCCACGATACTTCTCTGTGCTCGTAGATAAGGTAGATAATAAATAAGGTAGATATTTTCATTTATAGTAATTTTACAGGATACATGTAAGCTATGTTTTATTTAACTTTTTATTGTACATGAGCACAAGTACGATGAAGACTGTTATAAAAAGGAGATATTGATGTCAATGTAGCAATTTCTATGGGTCACCTCCACGGTGGAGATACTGTAGGTAATAAGTGTAGGTAATGAAACCGGCCATATATTGTACTAAAGTATTACACGAACACATAAACCAACTACTTTGAGATTGAATGACAAAAATAATAATTCAATGTTTTTTTTACAAGATATATTTTTTGAGACGTCGGCGTCGCAATGCATATTTTCTGTGCTTTAAAACCAGTTATGCTATATTAGCATAACTTTATGTATTGGATAGTTTAATCCATACCAAGATTTCAGTAACATGCCTGAAGCGCGGCAAACATACGAGTACAGTTTTGGGCCGGAAACTTCGGTACCCTAGGGGTCGGAATGTTCCTCCCTCCTTACATATTGTTTTTAGTGCCATTGACCTTTCTTGATAAGGTTCTGATTTAAGTTTGCCCTGAATAAGTAACAAGATAATAACTAAGACACTTTGACCTTCTTTTATTGACCTTTCTTTGCCTTCTTGCGGCGTCGCTGTTTGGGGTTACAGTCTGAGATGGAATTCAGCACTCGTACAAATTTTGTGGCTATGGATTGAAATTTATGCGTGAGACGTTTTCCAGTTCAGTTAACAATCTGTTCACATAATTATATACTCAAGTAATATTCGAATTAAATAAAATTATTGACCAAGAACGTGTCGAGATACGTATATCATGCTAGGGCTGATGACTATAAGTCAACAACTTATTTGGTTGACAGAAGTAAAAACTCGACTGCGTTACGAAAAATAAATGTCTTTTTGTTACCGATATCCAAAAAGAAGGAGGTTCTCAATTCGACTGCATGTTTTTTTGTGTGTTTGTTCACCGATTTCTTCGCCAATTGTGAATTGATGTTGATGATTATTTTTTGTTTGAAAGATCATACTTCAGAAATTAGTTTCATATAAATTTTATCAAAATCGGTTCAGCTTTGGTTTTATAACATATCTGGAAAAATTTCATCCAATTAAACGAAATTGCGTACTTAAAAGTTTATTTAGTTTTTAAACTTATTTATTCCGAATTACGCAAACCTACGATTTATAACTAAATAGGCCCACGTTAGGTCTCTAGATCGTCACAAAGGAACAAATTTGGATAGGTTGATAAACACATTACCCTCTTTTACGTGGCGCAGTCGGGTAAAAAAAAGACTACTTAGTGAGTACTGCGTGTTACCTATAAGTCCTTTGAACTATAACGTTTTGATTTTTTTACATGATTTATCGCTGTCTCAAAAAAATCACTGATAATGATGATGATGATTTTATAATGTACTACGTAAGTACTACGGAACCCTAAAGATGGATTAAACTGCGCTTACGTCATGACATGTGAGTTGAACAGCCGGGGGTCGTGTCATGCCCTCTCGAGCTTTTGTCAAAGAACAGAATTTAAACAGTAGATTAACTAAAGACAAAAAAAAACATCATGAAAATATTTATGGCTCTCTTTCTCTGAAATCGCAATTATAAATACTTATCGAAAATATTTGTTTGTCTAATATGAGAGAGGATCTGACATATCGAAAATGTTTCAATAAGGTAGTACTTAGTACTTTCCTGACAGTATAATCTTGTGTATTATTATTTATATTTTATATTATTATTATATTTTCTATTTCCGTAATAATATTGACTTGTTTTTGAGCTAAGCCGCGGACAGACATACACACACACGAACATGGCGAAACTATAAGGGTTCCGTGTAGATTACGGAAACTTGGTAAAGAAAACAGAACGGAGCACTGAAATACATTTAATTTAATTTAATACTTTTACTTATTTAATTCCTTTTAAATAATATATTTATCGTTAAATGTGTATTTATCTATATTATTTACTTTAAAAAAAACTTTAAAATAAAGTAAACATTATACATAAATACACATTTAACAATAAATACATTATATAAAAGAAATTAAATAAATATATTTCAATATTTATCGTCATAATACAACATGAAAATAAATCATATGATATGTAAAGAGAAGAGCAGAGTTACAGTTTAATATTTTATATTCAATTTTGCATTTCAGGCATACTGTCTCATCGGCATCTGTCATTTAAGACAAACTGCTTATTAGACGAATCTCTTGTTTAAGTACTAAAATAAATAAATATTATAAATATTTGTGGACATTTCACACAACACCATCTAGATGTTTAAGTACTTACCTATAACCTCTTCATAGGAATCTCGATCAAAAATGATAAAAAGTGTGTTTGTAGTGTCACTACTGTTTTAACGCTATGTGTTTAGCATCGTCGCTTAGCCGGGAAATTAACAAGCCTTCCGACCTCTTTCTACCGAACTACTTGGCTGGAAAACACATGTACTTGTTAATGTTAAAAATATGTTTAAATAAACTTCCATACGTGTAGCCAAGTAGCGTTTCCACCTATAATTTTGATAATTTCAAAATACTTATCAATCAGAATTAACAATGTCAGCCTATTAAAATGTAAACAAGGCTTCTTAAATTTTGTGATCTCAGGTCCAAAGGTCCAGGTTCCAAAAGTAAATGTAAATAAGACTTCTTAAATTTTGTGACCTCAGGTCCAAAGGTCCAGGATCCAAAGGTAAATGTAAATAAGACTTCTTAAATTTTGTGACCTCAGGTCCAAAGGTCCAGGATCCAAATGTAAATAAGACTTCTCAAATTTTCTGACCTCAGGTCTAAAGGTCCAGGATCCCAAGATAAATGTAAATAACACGTCTTAAAATTTGTGATATCAGGGGGGCAATTCAGTTATTCAAAACCGATCCGTAACTGAACCTTGTGCGAAGCATTTCCTGTCGGCTGCTATATTTTTTTGATTTAGTAACGAGCGAAGGACGTGTTACGTTTCATCAAATGTGTCAATTATATGACATAAAAGTGACTGAATCAAAAAAAAATGGCGGCCGACGGGAAACGCTCCACATATGGTTCGGCTATGGAGCGGTCTTGAATAACTGAATTGGGCCCCAGGTCCAAAGGTAATCACAGTTTTTCTCGTGGCAGTTGGCACTACTAATAAAGATACCTAATTTTGTTCAAAAACGCCCAGTAGTTTTATTTTAATTGCGTCATTGAAATGTTTATATCTTGAAATTAAAAAATTCCATATCTTAAAAATAATTGAACCGACTTTAATAAAACTTGCATTGTTCCCTAACCTGGGAGATATTTTATTCAATTAAAAAATTATTACAAAACGACTTCTAGATTTTGTAAAAAGGATCGAAGGACTTTATTATTATAGTAATTGAACATAATTATTCGTATTTTTATGTATTTTTGAAACAAATTTTACTGTAAACTTAATTTAACCGTTTTAAAAACTAATTTTATTTTCTTTGCCCACTTTATTAAACGTAAACTAATTTGCTTATAACAAAAAATAAAATTGACGCTCTATTGTGTAGTTATGAAAATCCAATTATGAATGAAATCTCTGTTTTCAAAGCAAAAATGTTGAACATAAACATCAGTAACTCCATTCCGCAAAATAAAGTCGAACGCTTTTGGAAAAGATAAAATACCTGTATTTCTCTTTAACCTATACAAAGGAAATATTCGTCGAGCTATCTTCAAATGTTGAAATAATTTCCATGAACATACAAAGAAAACATTGCGTATGAATTGTTAGACTGATAAAAGGAATTCTCTACTGACAAGTTTTACCTAAAATCCTCAATTCATTATTCGAAGTGGGGACGAGTAGGTTACCTACATACGTATACTTATTTAATTTATTCCCCTCGCTATTGTTGTTTGTATATAAGTACTTATAGGTAAACAAATAACAATCAGAATGTTTGTCCTTCATAATAAACTATATAGTCCGGTCAAATTAGACTAAAAAATAAGGGTGAGGTTGCATAAATTCCCACTTGGCTGAATATTGGTAGGATAGTTCAATACACTATTATAAAGGAAATGTGAAAAGTCTTCATTGATCCGGCACGTGCAAAAAAATTTACTCGGGGTCAAAGGTCACAAAAACGGGTTCGCGATTTTCAGCAAAATAGTAAGTTTTATCATAAAATTAGCTCAGACAAAAAATGTAGATCAGATAATTATCTATAAAACATGTTTTATTACTTTTTTCCTAAGAGCCACCGTTTTTGAGATATAACGATTCAAAAAGTTGAAAGAGTTGTAATCGTCATAATATGTATAAGTACACCACGTATATACATCACTGAAGCCGTAATACAAGCAAAAATATCGTTCTATCGGTCAGTGTGACTTACACATATAAAATATGAAAACGCGCTAAATATGAAAGTACACTACCTCAAAGGTGGCGTGGAAACGTGCGGAGAGCGCATTTTTTGGAATGTTAATGTTTATTGCTGGAGATTTCATTGTTAATTTGATTTGGTTATTTCTTTAAATTCAAGGTAATGTTTGGCGCCGCCTCAAACTTACTTAGATATACTTACATTACTTTAAGGACTTAGTTATTAAAGTTAAATAAAAAAGGTTTATTATTTTATGCTTTTCAGTTTTTTCGGAGGTTTATTTTTTTTTCTAAAAAGTTTTTATTTTATAATTTTTTGTAGCTTTAGTCTACTAATTACTACATGCTTAATTTTTGATTACTTTTAAAATAGCTACTACCTTATAATACACAACTCTGCAATAAAATCTGCGAGTGAACAATAAATAACCCCTATTTTCCCACCCTTAGGGTAGGTTTTTTACCAAATTTATATGAAACCAACTATGATAGGGTATCCAAACCAAACCAAACCAACCAAACCCAACCACCAAACCAAACCAGGGGTCCTCGTATACCAAATTAACCTGAAATTAAATAAATCTTGGTCGTCAACTGTAATTTTTTATCGTACTTGTTGATACGCTAGGTACACACATACACACTTGGGGTATTTATAGAAGTCTATGGCTCAGTTGTTGTGTCAGTCATGGATTCGCAGACACGGTAGGTACATTTTTTAACTCAATAATATCGTGTGCGATACACCACCAAAAGTCAAATGATCATGCTCAAAATTTGTTACCAGTCCTTCGTTATATGTTCGTCCGCCTTTTGTGCCATTTTCTTATGTGTTTATTGTCTTATTACTTTATGTGGTGTCAATAAAGTGTTATTGATTGATTGGTTGATAGGCCGATGACGTTGTCCAACACAAAACCAAGTATTTTATCCATCATCGCCCAATTCCATTCCTGAAAGAAATGTGCAAAGAATTCCATCAAGTATATGCACCAGATTGGAATCGGACACGTCTATTTCGAAGCCCGGCTGGGTGGTACGGACCACCAAGACTAATTTCCAACATTAATAAGGCGTGCCATCGCACACGTGGCGACTCCGGATGCCGCGATATATTTGAAACTGTCATGTTAAAGCTGTTCTTTTCTACTTTTTGCTTTGCGAACAAATCGGTGTAAAGTTGCACTCTCAGCGCTCGTGTTTTATATGTATTTCCTTTTGATATCGTTCAAAATATGTATGCGTTATTTTTCTAACACATTGTTAGAACTTTAGTTGGAGTACTTTGACTTTATGAAATATTGTTTGAACCTTATTATAACGGATGGACGTAGTGTCCTGAGTTGACCAAAACACATAAACCAACTGTGACGAACATAAAGATTTTGATTTAAACTCTATATCGCCGCGTTAAAGATATATATATCCGCGATATCGCAATCAAATTAGATTGAGAAGATTAGAGACAACTATTTTACCGCTTTAAATTATTTTGAGTATTGAAATTATTTTAATCCTGTAAGTGGTCTAATGTATACCGGCTACTGCTTAAGACCTCATTGAGTTCGGAGTTCGGACGTTTTTGACCACTGCCGCGTTAATTTAATTATTGTCGATATAATATTGTTGGAGACGGCCGTCGTTTCGTATTCGAAAGTTGTATTCAAAATGCGTGAATCGAATGTGTTCTGCTCAAGTTTAGAAGATTCAGCGGCGCGTGGCGACGCGCAGTCTGGCTGCCTCGCTAACGTACACCGACATTCCTGACCGAAATAATAAATTACGCTACAGGTTTCAAATGCGAATGCTTTTAAGCTCGAATTCTAGCATTATTTAAGTTCTTAGTAGGGCTTATATTAGATGCTGGTTGCTTAATTTATATTCAGAGTGCTGTTTGAAATTAAAGCCAATTACTTAAATTTTGCAGCTCCATAAAGTTTGTACTCTTGCCGTTGACTAAGTTTTACTGAAAATAAACCTATTTGTATTTATTTGCGTGAAATTAGGTATTGTAAGAATTTTTATTAATTTTATGTTATGTTATTTATGTGAAATTATAAATTTAAGACTGTTAACTTATTTCACTAAAATATTCCTCACGTTAAACTGTATTTGTGTGAAATTGGATAATATACAAGACCTCTTTTTAACCCCAGAATAAAAAAAGGGGTGTTATAGGTTTGTGGCGTGCATTTATGTCTCTGTGTGTTTGTCTGTGGCACCGTCGCTCTTAAATGCATGGACAGCTTTTTTTTTTTTGAAACAGAATTTGATCGAGAGTATTCATAGCTATATTTCACCAAAATCGGTTCAGCCGTTTATTATGTCGAGGGTTTATTATAATTATAAGTAAGCTTACTTATGTCTGTAATAATTAAAATAAATAATAATAATAATGTAATAAATATTAGTTTCCAAAATATTAGATATGCATTTGCTTGTAACCACAAAATACAGTGATAAAATATTACAGAAAACCATCACCAACAAAACACCATCCAAACATTTTACGTCTCGTTCAATTTATCAAAAAAGATATTTTTAAACTATGGAAACTAACGTGGTTTTCACACATTTTTAAATAAAAACTACGGGTCACTCACGTCTGTTTTAAGCCGAAATATCGACCAAGAGTGACGTGTGCGCTGCTCCTTTGAAAAAGACCGCCGAACGCGGTTGGAACTATAGTCGGATATTTCGGCTTAAAACAGACGTGAGTGACCCGTAGTTTTTATTTAAAAAAAATTTAAACGTAGTTTTCAAATATTCGACACCAATATTTTCAATATTGCTAGTTTCAACAAAATATACCGTTCACAACGAAGGCTGCAACTATGTAATTAAAACGCAACGTGCACCCACCTGGCTATTATCAGGAACCTTTTGTTTCTGGAAACAATACCCTACTCCAACAATATTACATTAAAACTGAGATCAATGGGACTGAAATATAACTGTCTGATGAACACTAAAATGGAATCAGTTCTATTTGCAATCTACAATTTGACAATATTTGTACAATTATTTTTTTCAACGATTTTTGATCGAATGTATTTTTAACCGGCATCCAAAAAGAAGGAGGTTCTCAATTCGACTGTATGTTTTTGATTGTTTTTTTTTTGTATGTTCAGCGATAACTCCTATAAATATGAATTGTTATTGATGATTTTATTTTGATTGATAATATATACCTCACAAGTGTTCCCAATCCCATATTATTTTTTATAAAAATCGGTTTAAGATTTTTTCATTTTTTTTTTTTTTTCATTACTTTGTTTATTTATAACAAAATAACTGAAAAAATATCATCCAAGTAAACAAATTGTGTATTTTGAAGTCGTTTTTTTTCAGTTTTTTAAACTATAATCATAGTAATTGAGCATTGCGCTCAAGAATTGTTGCGGCAACAATCAGAATTTGCAATAGAAAGCAAAACAATCGGTACTAAATGCTAAACAAGAATGTACCAGCTGCTTCTCTTCCCGAGCATCCTGAAAAGGACATGAGGGAAATTGACGTATTGATAAATGGGCTGATCCCCTGTCAATGCGAGCCAATGTTACAATCTTACCCTCTAATCGCCTCTAACCTTCTAAAACCCTTCCCTTCACTTATCTCTCTAACCACGGTCAAATGTGGCTTCAAATGGCCTTACAAGGTCTTTGATTATTTGCCTACCCCGTAAGTATGACTCGAATTTTTTTTTCAACCGATTTCAAAAAAAGAGGAGCTTATCATTTCTTTTTTTTTTTTACTATGCTACCTCATAACTCCGTCATAGATGAACAGATTTACATATTTTTTTAAGTATATACTTTTAAAATGGTCCCGTAGAAATTTTATAAAAATCGGTTTAATTGTTTAGTTATTAAAACAAAATTACTGGAAAAAATATGTCATCAAAGTAAACGTAATTATACACGTATTTCGAAGTCGGTTGTTTCAGTTTTTTTTTTAAACTGACGAACATCATCTTAAACATTGGTATTGATTAACTAAAAATTTTATTGTGATCTAAATAAACTTTAATTTCTAAACGTTTCCTGAAACTACCTTTCACAGTTCAAATTAGAAAGCTAAAACGACAAACAACCTGGCAACAGTTGGCATTAAAAATAAACCAACCGGTTGATAATACATCTTTGTTGAGAAAATTGCTTCGGAACTCATTCAATTATTACGGGTGTTTATTTTCGTTTGCCACAGTGGAGATAAATAAGCACAGTAAGACAGCTTTTACAAAAACGTAAAGTTCTTTATTCACTGCGAAAGCGAAGCCAGCAATATATGTACGGAACTAAGAAATGAATGAATTTTTTATTATTATTTTAATTATAATTTTAAGGTAATACAAATACGTACTTCATTTCAAAGATGTATTTCATGTAGCGCTCGTGGCGTAGCTTGACTAGGTGTTCCCGAACGATCACCAATGTTAAGCAACGGACGGACCGGTCAGTCTTCGGATGGGTGAACGTGAGTGACATTTCTTTCTGAGCGCTACCGTGGCTCGGATGACACGTTAAATTGTAGGTCCCGGTTGTTTATTCAGCAATCGTCAAGCCAAGCCAGAGGCCTTTGGGCGGCTTAATAACTCTGACAATAGGGCTGGCGACTCAGTCTATACGAACTTACTTATTTTAAAGATAATATACATAGACATATCTTTATGGAAGACATATAACATTAGGTGATAACGTCATTATCATACTTATATATTGAAGAATATATAAGTATACATATCGGTACTTATATGTACACCTCTAAATAAGTACAAACACAGATCGCAATACACTTTATTCTATTCTATAATAATATAATAACTTTCTATGGGTGAGTGGATATCTAGTGATACTTCACGCCGGAACAGTTGCTGTCACCTACTAAACAAACCGTAATAAATTCAAAGTTGACGTTCCAATAAAAGTAATTTAAAAAAAATTAACCGACTTCAAACTGAAAAGAAAAAAATAACTCGAAGAAAATCAAAACTGGGCGTCTACCTAAGTAGGTACGCACACTTATGAAATTTGGCACACATGTTTAAAAGCTGCTATATACTAACATATACAAAAATTGTGCAATTCTGACAATATTACAAACATATAGGTCGAATTGATAACCTCCTTTTTTTTGGAAGTCGGTCAAAAATTATCCCAAAATGCAAGATATGATGAAAAATAAGATGCGATGAAAGCTCTAACGGTAGCGTATACGTCTTTCTTACACGGGAACGCGTCTTCGTAAATTACACATACCTAAATCTTTTCGGTGAAGGTGAAGGAAAACATCGTGAGGAAACCTACATGTCTGAGAGTTCTCAATGACCTTGAAGATGTGTGAAGTCTACCAACCCGCACTTGGCCAGCGTGGCAGACTATGGCCTAACCCTTCTCAAGATGAGAAGATGGCCCGTTCCCAGCAGTGGGACAGTTTGTACAAACAGGGCTGATAAAAAAAAAAAAAAAACTTTCAAGATTTTGGTTACTAAATTAAATTATTAAGACATCATGCGTTTTTTCAAGATTTTATTTCACCATTTTGTCTAACTATAAGGATTCCTTGTTGACTACGGAACCTTAACAATGGAAAACAAATTTACGAACTAGTCTACTGTATTTACAATAGCGGTAAAAATGCTCCATCTTGATTTTTTGCCATTGGCGTCAGATGAATAGTTTTTATACTAGAATGACTTACTGTTATTGTTCTGTGTTTCAAGGGAAAATACTCTTTACTCCTCCCCCTCCCCTTATTGTGGAGGAAAGTGACCCCTCTGCATGTTTAATCTGCTCCTCAGTGAATTATCGCAAATGCTCGGTTTTGTTTTTGTATTAACCGACAAACAAGTGAAAAGAAATTTAAACAATAAAAATCTTGAATGTGTCTTGTGCTTTTATGGCGCTTAATACTCACAATTAAGCGCCATAAAAGCACATTTTAACAAGGAAGTTTAGAATACTAATAACCCAAGATATAAAAAACGGGTAAACCGGTTTTAATGAAACATAATTGAGAACACTTTCGATAGTATCCTAGAAAAACTAGATCAAATCAGTCTATCCGTTTAAGAACTACGATGCCACAGATATACGCAGATATACACACGTCAGACTTATAACACCCCTCATTTTTGGTCGGGGTTTAAAAGCGTTTTGTGTATTTTTTGCTCGTTGACAGTTTCGCGTCGGGAAATGGTTAGCAAAGAATATTTTAGTTAAAATTCGCATTATAGAACCTTATAAATATATTATTAGATATTCTCATTTCCTGACTTACATTAGTTTATTATAGAATCTTTGCATATTTTTTTTTTGTACTAGTGCACGTTTGTTTACTTTCAAAATGATTCCTTGCTCACACAATATGGTCTCTGGTATCTGCAACAATATTGCAGATATAACAGAGACCACAATATAACTTTATTACCTTTATTACAGAAAGCGACATTCTCTTTCTAGCACCGATACGTACCCAGTTTCATTACAAGTGCACTGCAGAAATTTCTAGAATGCCATCCTCTTGCGTTATGCAAAAAATTTAATAAGTATTTTATTTTTTCTCATTTTGGTTCTTGAATAAGCGTTTTGTTGGCACCTGTGTCTTTTAATTTATTTGCATTTATATAAATAACAATGTCTTTCTTTTTCATATATATATGTATACATATAATAATACTATATAGATAAAAGTTATTTCAGAAGTATTTTCACTTTTGTATACGCATTTTTTTTTATGTTTTAGTTTTAAAGGCCACTATCAGTGCCACCCATCCTACTCCGTACATGGTTGCCTGGAAGAGATCGCTTTAAGCCATAATGCCGCCTATTGAAAGATTAGCCAGAGTAATATTGTCTTCTTGTATTGTCTTGTTATATGTTTGTACAATGTGGTCTTTTAATAAATAGTTATCTATCTATCTATCTATCCATAGAAAAAAACAAAATACCCTACTGCATAAGAGCGATTTTCGTAGTGTAACTTACATACGCTTTGCATTTACGCTTGATATGATATTGAATGTACGTTTTCGCGAAAATTAATGTGAATGATGAATAGGTAATATGAAAATGGGAAAATGAGATAAATGGGCTTTATTCAGGATTAATCTTGTAAAATCACTTGTTTAGAAAAAAATCATCGGAAGTTACGAAAAAGGTGAGTAAGCGGTTAGGTAAGTAGTAGGTAGAAGGAAAAGTGCGATTTTTTATTTTTGCGAAAGAATCACTATTACAAAAATGTAAGTATATAGCTCAAAATCTATCGACGTCTGACAAATAAAAATCCGTCAAGTCATTTAGGCTACTTATCCAGGTTGTTTCTAGCACTTTTTCATTACCTCTAACGCATTTCTTTATGATAAAAAACTGATTTACAAGAAATATCATCATTAATATTAAATAATACTTATTTAAATACATTTATACTGACTTATGATATTTAAATACATCTATACTGACCAAAATCATATCAAGACTAACGTAAGTGTAAGTTATATTAAGTTATACTACAAAAGTAGCTTTATGTATCTCATAAAAAAAATTATGTGCTATAGGTAGGTGTAGATTTCGAAGTTATGTTTTTTTTTGTTGTTTGGAATCATAAATAGCTAACACTATTTTAATGTCACAACAATGTGTTAATGTTTTAATGTTACAACTTTAAAAAAAAAGTCGAAATTAAAAATTAATCTTTTGAGCCGACACGTGTAATCACTATTCTATATTTTATGTAAGATATTATGTGCTGTATTTGAAATAAAATACGTAAAATACTAAACGACATATGTGTAATAAATTTTCACTACCCACTTCCTGTTTTCTATATACTTCAGTAACTATAAAGTAGAGAGAAAATCGATCACTGCTCCTCAAAAGACCTTTTAAGTAAGAGTTCCACTAAAACTTCCAACAGCGGACCTTTAAAAGCCTTTCTGCACTATCCCAAGCCCGTCGGGGGTATTATTTCATCAAACAGTGAAAAAAGTCCGTACATGACTCTCAGCAATTTTCCCATTTCACCAGAGCGTCCGTCGATTGGACGCGTATGGATCGAAAAAGGCTTGCTGGAAATTTACATATGTTACAATATAGATACGTCGGATAGGCAATCAACTACGCAAACATAGTCCACTTATTTACGTTCGTTTTTTAAATAAATAAATTGTAATTGAGTGATTAAAAATTCTGTGAACATTGGTGCAGCTATTTTAGCTTTGATTTTTGGATGATTTTGTAAGACAAAATGTAAATTACTATTACATTCCGTTGGTTCCGTTGGTTTTCCGTTTTTAACTCAATAAACGAATGTGATATTTTTTATTCTTTTTAACCCCCGACCCAAAAAGAGGGGTGTTGTAAGTTTGAGGTGTGTATCTGTGTATCTATGCGTATATGTATCTGTGTGTCTGTCTGTGGCATCGTAGCTTTTAAACTGATGGACCGATTCTGATGTAGTTTTTGTAAAGAGGATTTCATCGAGACTGTTCTTAGTTATGTTTCGTCAAAATTGGTGTAGCCGTTTTTTGACCGGGGTTTTTGAGTTTTCTAAATGTACGAGTATAATTGTTAACGAGTAATATTGCTCCAAACAGTCTTTACAAGAAAATGACACCACAGTTTTCTGTATTAAAATCTATTTAAGTTAATCATAGTTACTCCTGCTGCTGAAACAAATTTAAAACGAATCTCTATAAATTGTACACATTAGAAACATCACAAGTTCATATATTAATAGTTACCCAACTATACAAATAGGAGAGGATGTTTATAAAATGTTTTTCTTCCTTGTAGCCTAAAAAGCTTAACAGATTCTGTTATGTGAGGTGCCGCGACATTTATAGCTTTATAGCTTTAACTTCGAGTATCATCATCATCATCTCAGCCATAAGAAGTCTACTGCTGGACATAGGCCTCCCCCATGGATTTCCAAAATGACCGGTTGGAAGCGGCCTGCACCCTTTGCTCCGCCGTTGTCGGAGCCGCTACCGTAGTCCGGAATAGCGGAGCCGCCGGGGACTGGGGACCTGGTTTTTCGTTTCCTATCATATGGGTGGTTTTGCCATTACTCGCCACGCTTGGCATGCGGGTTGGCGAGCGCAGTAAATGGTATTTTCCGTAGAGGATGCTGCTGCCCATCTCTGGTAGTATTTCCCTTAGCCGGTTCTTACGGTACCCAAGGGAAGAGAGTAGGGGGATATTATTCTAAACCGATACCCCACGGCACTTCGTGCATACTTTCTCGCAATAACGTACACTAAACAACATATAATATATCATATGCAACGTAATCGCATGTTGCAATACGTTTTTTTTATTTTTCTTCTAACATTGACACTGTTTATGTTAAAGCCACATTATTTAACAAAGAAGTACATAGTTTCCTTGATTTACCACAACTTTCTAGTAAATGAAAATAAAGCTCGATTTCCCTCTTCAATATAATTCAAGCACGGGCTATTTAGCAATTACATGAACGGGTCGCTCTTAAAACAACAAAACTCGTATTGCTCATAGCCATACATTAAGTAAATGGGGCCGGGAGTGCGTCCTTGACTTTAACGAGGTGGTCGCATGGGATATTTCAAATTGGGCATTGGTCAGGCGCCAGTAAAGGTATGCAGCGGCAGACTGCAGTTGCGACCACAACCGTATATTTGGGATTATGTTATGGCAGTACCGATAATTGGGAAAATTTCCATGTTTAAAATTAAAAAAAATAATAAAAAAAAAATTGATAAATATATTTGAAATTGTTGTTTTTTTATTTGTTGTGGAACTGGTCACAAGGTAAGTAAATCGAGAAAAAAAAAACCAAGATAAAAAATCGATATTTTTTTATGATCTACAAGTTCTTTGGTGATTTTGAACATAATATTTAACATTTCGGATAAACACAAGATATCGGAATAATTATTTATCAACTATTCTTCACTCCATATTATTGTTATACATATAATTATGTTATATAAAGTCTATACTGAATCGAAATTACTGATAAAAGGCCGCTCTCTAAAGTAAATACCTCCGCCGAAACCTGTTGTCAGCGGACAAAGCTACAAAGGTATTGCAATAACAACAAATTAAGTCGATAAAAAACAGTCGAAATGAGAATTTTCTGAATTGGTTAAATAGAGCCCACTAAAAACATGTTCCCGGCAGCCTAGTCGGGAGACCGTCTGATTTGCGATCCGCAGGTCTTGGGTTCGAATCCCGCGGCACGCACCTCTGTCTTTTCGAATTTATGTGCGTATCGTTGATTGCTGCCAACTTTAAACGGTGAAGGAAAACATCGTGAGGAAACCTACAACATGTCTGAGAGTTCTCAATGATCTTGGAGATGTGTGAAGTCTGCCAACCTGCACTTGGCCAGCGTGGTAGACTATGGCCTAACCCTTCTCACAATGACATGATGGCCCGCGCCCAGCAGCGGGACAGTTAGTACAAACAGGGCTGATAAAAAAAACACATGTAGGTACACATTTCTTGTACAAAGCGTTATAAGTAAAACTAGACGAACCCTTGATACAGTCGTTTAGGATAAAATTAAATTGGACGACTGGTAGTCTAGGGCGATTGTGTTAATGCAGATGAGCTGTCGCTATCACGATATTCTAACATTGTTTTATTACTTACTTATTAATGTAAAAGCAAATTATTAAAATTATGAAGGGTCTATCCAGACCCTTCATAATTTTCTACTATCGGACAAAAAAACTTATGTACCTAGTATTTTAGACGAAAATCGCATTCCAAAATTTAATTTCATTACATGTATACGAGTATAATATAATACATATTTACGTGTTGTTATTAAACAGTTTTCTGTTTATTGTTGTTTATATAAGTTTTTTGATTCAAATTTAGTAATCGAAATTTGACCCCCTTCCCGTTGACATATTGATCTGATATTTGGTATACTTGTGGTATACGCCTTTAGTTTAGATGACAATACAATGAAATATATTAAGTATCATTCTAATTTCAATATGGCCGCCGCCACAAAAGGGCGGATTTTTCACAACCCACATTATGGGTATTAAATGAAAGGGTTTTTTAGTAGAATACATTAAATATATTACCTAAATCGTTATCTTTCTTTTAAATAGGTACAACCGTTTAACTTAAAAAGTTTTTAGGTACTTATTGAAAGTTCACTATACTATCCACCGTTTTCTTGTAAATTACCACCTATACATACCTAAGTTGAATCGGCCCGCGAAGATTACGTGGAGCGAATGCAATTAGCGCTGTCTCCCGCGCCATTACATGACTGATGAGCTGTAACTCAGTTATGTGTGATCGATTGACACGCGAGTCACGTGCTCTCGGCGCTACGTTATGGTGTACACTATATGCCACGGTTTTGATTTGCAATTTTTCGGGCTCTCACAATTCTTACCCGAATCTCCACGAAGACAAGTTGTGCTTTTCGGGTATAAGTACGTGTGCTTTACGTGTTATTATTACATGTTGTTTTCATGAGTTATAGAATAGAATAATTTTATTGTACATCCATCCAGTACAACGGCGGTCTTGTCGCATAAAGCGATTTCTTCCAGACAACCTTAGCGTGTATTGGAAACAATCAATTATGAGGAAGTAGTGGAGCTATCTGTGTTATCAGAAATTTAACAATCAAAGTATGTGATCGATTGACATGAGCAATAATGAGCATCAATTTCTTATAGCGCTACGTATGGTGTATACTACTCACAATTATTATCCAGTGTGAGAGTGTGTGAAGTGGCGCTGGGCTGGACACCTAGCTTGCTCTACAGACAAAAGTTGGACGAAAATCTCAACATTATGGGAAGGTCCACACGGCAGCCGAGCAGTGGGTGGACCACTAGAAAGATGGGCAGACGAGATCAAGAATATTGTAGGAAAAACATGGCAGAAGACAGCACAGAATAGAGATGAATGGGCAGCTCTGGAGGAGGCCTTCACCCAAAGAGGGGTCCTTAATCAAGAAGATTACTAACACCACTAACATAGGAATAAGGTATAAATTTAAATCTAAACTAACAACACTAAACAATAGAACAATAATAAATAATCTATAAATACATTCAAATTTTAATTAATTCATAAATATTTATATAAAAATTTAAATAATGGGAATGATAAATAGGTTGCATTTATATTGAATATTAATTTCATGTTTTTTTAAGATTGAGGAAATAGAAGTCTATTTTATTTTATTTATTTATTTTAGATCACATTATTATTCAACGTAATCCGATTCTAAAACAAGCAATGCAGATGTAAGCTTTGTAGCCAATCTCCTATTCGATTCTCCGTCCTTGAACGTGCAGACCTTCTGACTTGAGATTATTCGATCTTACAAATGTATTTTTCTCGAGAAAATGCAATCTTGTGGGGAGCGCATCGTAAATATGTGAAATGCTTAATTTTGCACGTCTTTCTGTTGCGCGCTCTGGTTTAAAACTTTGAAATGCTTTCTGTTTTACTGCAAAGACACGTATCTTGGTATTAGATTGGTGGGAAAGTGGAAAAGTGAATGAGTTTTAAATGCTCTGGAATGGTGAAAACAATCGACTGGCGTTGTAGCTCAGTTGGTAGTATGCCTGCTTGCTGAGCTGTAGGTCGTGGGTTCAATCCCCACCCAGGGCAAACATTTGTGTGATGAGCTGTGATTTGTGTGATGTTTGATCTGTGTCTGATTGTTTCTATATATATCAACCATCACATAGTGCATCTCGTTCTTTTGTGTAACTGCATCTCTTACGACGCGAGGCAAAGTACTTCCGGTAAAAATAAGTTTACCTCTGACTACAAAAAATGTCTAAGAGCTAATTATTGTTTTCATTTTTAATGTACTGACATTTTAAACAAATAAATAATTCAGGAAACATTCGTATTTCCCTGTCTAGCAAAAAAAAAACGGAGTTTTCTGGGCTCAGATGTTTTTCTCTATTTTTGTTTTTGGTTATGAAAGTATTTTTTTTGTCTTCATACATATTTGAGAACAAGGCTCTTTGTTATTCGTTATTTATTCAAGGTTATTCAAGACAACTGCCGCATTTTTTTTCTTCTGTACTTACAATATTCCAGGGAAATCACGTTCTTCTCTTTTGATTTGGGGAATGCTTCTAAAAGTAAAGACATTTCAACTTCATAATTTGGTTTCTTAGCAAACTCTTTTTTCATGGAACATTTTACCACATATTGTTTCTTTTTACCCGACTACGACAAAGTAAATGGGAGGGTTATGTTTTTGTTAAGCATTTTTTTCTTTGAACAATAAGCGTGTTGGAAAAACATTACGTTTGATATTTTTACAACTTGATATACAAAGCAGTGTCACATATGGTTGAAATTTTTGCGCAATACGCCATAAAGGTTTAATTTTAAAGTAAACTGTTTACACTTTACTTTAAAATTAAACCTTTATGGCTTTACTTTTAAATTATACATTTGTGTTCGAAACGTCAAATCATAAAATTTTATAAAATATACGCGATAAATCCGTTAAAATTTTCGCGGTCGTGATAACCTTAGAAAACATTAAAGCATCCATATTTTTCAGCTGCCTCAAAAATAAATTTATATCCAACATTTTCTATTTAGACGAAGATAAAATAACCATTTTACAACTATTTATACACGAACCTAACACCCTCATAAACACCTACCTAATTAATAAGCCCGCACGGTAAAAGGACGGCGTGGTACCGTGAATGTGAAAAAAGCTTACAAAGAGTGGTGGAAAAAATGAAGCACCTTGGCAGAGGCGCGTGGGTCAACAAAGATAATTTCCCGCAATAAATTGAGGGAACGAAGGCTGGTTAATTACTGGTACCTGGTTTTGTAGATAGAACACAGCAATGGAAGCGGTAGAAGTACCTAGTACCTATTACCCGACTGCGTTTTAAGGATGTGCTCAAAGTGCGTTTTGCTCTCTCGCGCATCACATTTTAAAACGTATAATATCCCTGATTGGAATATTACAAAATTGAGAAACAGTTTAGTTTGTTTAGGTTTAGGAGAAATATGTTTTTTTTTTAATTCAGATCAATTATATTGGCGACGGAGTTTTGAAAAAAAAACTTATATATTTTGGAACTTTTATTGTGGCTCAGAGCCACACTAAAATATATCTACTTATTATTATGAAATGTGTGTGATTTAGAAAACTAGGCTATGCCCCAAAGTGGCGCCACATACTGATGACGCTAGCCATCCGTAGAAGCCACAAAATTGGTGTGGTTGGCTAAGGATGTGTGGAGATGTGCCGCGCTTTCATCTAGCGGCATTATATCCTTTAACACTTCCACCCTGGAACTTAGGTTCTTAGCTATTGCAGTTTTCACCACTTAGTATCAGGAGTCTCATTTTGCCACAGAAAAACATCGGGGTAAGCGGTGTCACCTCTTACCGACGAGTATGGCTCACCAAAAAGTTGCCCCTGGGGTATTAATTAATAGTTATTAAGTACCTACTTATTAACTCATTATTAATAAAATTATTGTGTTAATATTAATTTATTTTAAATAAGAATCCTTTTTTATTCAGTAATAGGCTAATGCTTGACAGGAAATTTACTTCATGTTAATAATTTTACATTTTGTTGCCTTCGGTATCGGCTTACTTTGTACTACTTAGTATTTTCGTGAATATTTCTGGAAATTATTCCTTTATTCATTCTACATTGTAATATTTCTGCGAGATAGCGAGCAAAAATCAGTGGAAAGCAGGCAGCTCGGCGAGATAAGAGTGGAGGCCGCATAATGTCGACTTAAAAGAAATTAGCGCTGTTCATTAGTACAAGGTTCAGTCTTAATGAAGAGTTCTATGGTTGATGTTCCGTCATAATTAACACTTAGTACTCTATCTAACGAAGAAACTTTTTTTTTGAAAAAAATTAAAGTTTTTTTTTCACTTTTCAACTGTTTCGCTTTTATAGTAGATAAGTATAGTAAGACAATTTTGAAAAGACCTTGGCTTGTTTTTCAATTCATCATCATCATCCACAGCCTTCTCTATCCCACTGCTGGGTATAGGCCTCTCTCTTGTCTTGCCATCTTCCTCGGTCCTATGCCAATCTAGTCCAGGTTCGACCCGCGATTGTTGTCATATCGTCGACCCATCTTGCAGCTGGACGTCCCACACTCCGCTTACCTTGCCTCGGCCACCATTCTGTCAAAATCTTACTCCACCTGTCATCACTACGCCTAGCAACATGTCCTGCCCAATTCCATTTTAATTTCATTACCGAAATCCCAGCGTCTCGAACTTTTGTTCTTCGCCGGATTTCAGTATTACGAACTCGATCTTGGAGTTTGATTCCGAGCATGGATCTCTCCATGGCTCTCTGTGCCACTCTTATTTTATACACAGCCACATGTGTGAGTGTCCATGTCTCGGCACCATACGTCATGGTTGGCAAGACACATTGATTGAAAAGTCGAGTTTTCAGACATTGTGGAATATCGCGTGGTTTGAGGATGTAGTCCAGCTTTTTAAATGCCGCCCATCCAAGCTGTATACGCCTATCGATCTCTTTCTTCTGATGTTCTATGCCAAAGGATAGAGTATGTCCAAGATACATGTAACTGTCAACCGTTTCTAGGTTCTCATTCCCAATTTTGATTGAGCTCGAGGTCCCAGTAACATTTGACATTACCTTGGTCTTGGTCATATTCATCCTTAGGCCTACTTTTGAAGAAGCATCCGAAAGTTCTTGGATCATATTTTGGAGATCGTCGAGGTTTTCGGCAAAACGTTTTTCAATTGCCACACATTTATTGTCTTACTTTTAAACGCTGAATGAGCATTTTAGCTAAACAGTGTTTTGTTCCGTTTTCGCGCGTGACAGTTTCCGTCAGACAGAAAGTGACAAATTCAGTGTAGGTATAAGATTTTAACACTCGCTTATAAGTAAGACGGTCAATGTGCAAGTGCTACTGTATTCCGGATTGAAATCAGTGTTTCCCGCGAAATTTACAGACATAATGAGATTGATGATCGTCTTGTCACTTAGTTTTATTAATAAACAAAAAACTGTAAGGAGCAAGACAGATATAGAAAAATCAGACTCAAATCAGAATGAATCAAAATAAAATATTTGAAGTAGATAAAAAAATCTTAGCGAGCTGCAATCCCAACTTTGCAGCTTTCTTGTCACCTGAAAATATAGCATGTTTTTTTTTAAAGATTTGATGCGGATCCGGATGTTTGAATATTGGTACTTGGAAACAAGTTTCAACTAATCGTGATAAAAGAATAATTGTATTCAGATCCTATAATTTCATATTCATATTCATTTGGAAGCTTGCTACGAGGTCTTTTTATCGCCAGATTTTTAGCCAAAGGGCAATATTGGCACTGAAGTCTCAGTTTGGGTTTAACTATAAGAATAATAAAACATAGGTTGGAAAAACTAAAACTTGCATAACCGAACCCTAAAAGTTAAAAGTTTGAGCTCGCGAGGTCTACTCGCAGTTTCGCTATTTCAATATAAAAACTAGTGTCTGATCTTTCCGTCGTATGAATACAGTTTTGAAAGTGCACACTCGATGCGCCACGAAACGAGCTTCGTTTCTCATCTGCGCTGCACCGCCCTCTATTGGCGCACTGATGCAACGTGCATTTTTAATTCGTGTCAAGTGCCTCGCGCTCGAGTGTAAGGCGACGTTATCGACCTCAGCGGACAGCGCTGTGGACTGGCGATGATTTCGTCGCGCTCAAGTGTTCTTGAACTGTTGTTCTTCCAATCTACAGTTTGCATAGAATGATACGCATATACATTGTAATATTGATAACCAATGATATAAAATACTACAATGCTATCACAATCACCTGATATGAGATAACGTCATCACTACTTTTGTCGAGATTCATCATCTTCATCATCATTCATGGATTTCCAAAAATGTGTTATATGAAGTCATCCGTTCATCTCGTGGCTGATCGAGATTACTACATTTTTGAAGTGACAACTTCTTTAGCGGCGTTGTGCATTTTTGGGATGACTAAAAAAAATTAAACTCGCGTCAGATCGTCAGATCGTAAGACGTACAGTCAGAAACCTATTCTAACGTTCTGCATTTAAAGTTCATTATTGTATGCAATATTGCGCCGAATGCTTATTTACGACACATGCACGTAAGACTCGTTAGCTCAATAGGTTAGAAGACCGATATAAATTTCAAATTCCAAATTTCCAAATTTTCACGCTCGCTTTGCATGCGAATTATTACTGTTTTGACATGGAAGTACCTACAGTAGGCTAACTAATACGAGAAATAAATCATAATACTATAAAAACACTACTCAATTTTTTGCGCTTGCTTCGCTCACGCTTACTTATTACCTATATGTATACTTATATTTGTCTACTTGGGTCTTGAATGCTTTCGTTAAAACTAAAAAAATAATTATATTACTACCCAAAAAATTTACTCCCCCGAAATGAATTCGGCCTTGTTGAGAAGTAAATATATTCTTAGTAAAATACTTGGTAATTATCGCAACAGAAGCGAAGCCGTAAGCCCCCTTAATTAGCCGACACATGAAACCTTACATAATGAGAGCCTGACAAATACGTGGAAAATACTCTGATCAGCAAGTTTTAATTAAAAAAGTTCTGGAAAGGTTTTTCGTTCGTTACATGTTAACTCGGGGTGTACTAACTAGAACATTGTTATTTACTCACCCAATAAAATCATGAATTCTGTTAGCTTTTTAAGGTTCCAGTATCGACGCGGAACCCTTTTAAATTTGCCATATCCGTCTCTCTGTCTGTATATCAGTATGTCATGGTCATTTTACTTAGAGGTTATTTGTACTACATAAATGTTTGGCAAGTAGATGGGTTTTATGAACCACTATAAAATACTGTAGTAAAATTGCCAAAAAATTAAAAATATGGGTGGCATTCCATAGGTACATGTAAAGAGTTTATTTAACTCCATCCCATCGAATGGGGTTCGTTTCCACTTCGATAGAAAGGCAAAGAACGAATTACATCGATTTTTAAGAAATCTCTTCACTGAAGCTTAGAAAATTTCAATATTGGAGACAAAATATTAGAACTAATAAGAGAATACTCTAAAATTCTACTGATTTTACATTTATCCGTCATATATCCCTTTCGTTTGTTGTTAAGGGGGATTACCTTGATCGCATTACCAGGAAAAAAAACAATCGTGATGATGGTGGTGCATTTAGTTTGAAAATAATTTCGCTGCAGACATAAAATCGCAATCTTTCCACGACAGCCGTGGCTTTCTCTCGTAAAAATATCCAACTCTGCCATGGAACCAATAGACTATTGGCAAGTTTTATTGGAAGCAAACAATCGGAATAGCCAACAGAGCCGACCGTGTCGATTTTCCATCAGTAACAAACTGACAAACCCACACCGTCAGTGTTTAGACACTGCGCTGAAGTGTTGGCTGACAAGGTGCACTGCAGCAGAAATGTCAACATCACTCGCTACGCTATAATGGAGTGAGCCGTGTGTACTCGCCCTAAAGCTAAACTGCACGGGTCACTCGAATCAGAGATCGCATTCGTACCAATCCACTCTTATTTCATTCATAAACATTCCTCTTTAATGATGTGGGAAATATTAGTGTGTATAATTTATTATCGGGATCGGTAGCATCGATTTGTGACCTGGTCATGTCTTATATTTTTTGTAAGCCACAAAAAAATGTAAGTACTTAACCATATACAATAATATAATAATAAAATGGTAAAATAATATAATAAAAATATATAAAATATCTAATAAAAATAATATATTGTTCTGTACATATTCTGTATTTTTGGCATTCATATGTAAGTGTAGGTACACTGGTATACATCTATTTGAAAAATAAACTAACTGCATTGTAAGTTCAGTTTACTTCAATTCTATTGATGATAATAATTTCTAAATTTTATATCTAAAAAACACGCTACAAATTATTGTGGTCAAAGTTCATTACAAGACTTTTCTAACAAATCCAAACACAGCTATGATACGATGTTCCATCATGAAGTTCTAGTTCATATCTTCCGACTACATCATCAGATCAGTTCGACAGTACCATATTATTGTTTTGTCATCAGAACTACATACAGCTGCCAATTTTCATGATGCTACGATCCTTGGAAGATTACCTTAGATTTCATTACATACAGGTCGACCTAATAAAAGCGTGTTAATGAAATAAGAGTCAAATATAAAATTGACGTAGGGTTTCAATTCAATTTTCCAAATGTATTATTGCCTACTTAAAGAGATGTTGTTTTCTAGTTTTACAAACGACGATTTTTCTTAAAGTTCACTCAACCATTTTATATCTTTAAAAATGTGAGTATGCGCGAGCGAGACGAACGATGGTCGGACTACGGACTCTTCAGGGGTTGGTTTATCCACTGAGGCGCATAAAAGCACTAATTCATAATAATAAAAAAACCGGACAAGTGCGAGTCAGACTCGCCCACCGGGGGTTCCGTACAAACTAGTAGATAAAAGGGGGAAATCATATTTTTTTTATATTCTCCTTCTTATACCGAAAACTATACATCGTAAAAATATTTAAAACCCTGTTTTACCTTATGCTAAATAAGCTCTTTCATATGATACCCAACATGATACGGTTAATTCACTTTAAAATTTGGGCCTTCATTCCTCGCATAAAGACAGTATTTTTTGTGATAAAAATGACCGGTTTTCGGATTTTTTCCTATATGTGTACTTTAACACAATGCTTCTTGCCAAATTTCATAGTTCTAGGTCAACGGGAAGTACCCCATAGGTTTTGATTCCCTTGTGTGTCGAAATGTGCATTTTTTACAACATATTCGGCTGTAACTTTTTTTACGAAAACTGAGAAATTTGATTTTTCTTTCTGCAGCAAGAGACTATGGATTTGCGTATATGGTTTTAATTTCAACACGATACCTTCACGCATTCCCGAGATAAAGGTCTTGACACCCAGACGGACGGACAGACGGACAACAAAGTGAACCTATAAGGGTTCCGTTTTTTTCTCTTGGTGTAAGGAACCCTAAAAACACTAAATACTACCTACTCCATTGAACAATCATTATGTGAAATCCACTTAAATCATAAAGCGTTAAGAATAACAGTAGTAGGTAGGTAGTTGGTTCAACGGTTTACGAATGGTCTACGAAACAAAGTTGAAAGTCGTTTAGCCTCGCCCAGCTGGCAGCAATGCTTAATAACTTACAGCTTCTATGATGTACGTATGTTAATTTAAGCAAATGTTTCAGAAAGGTCGTGAAAGGTTGCAATATTATTAAAGTTCGTAGTCCTAATAATTCTCAGAAATGCCTTATGATATTTCCAGTTAATTTTTTCCAGTTTATTGATAATATCCTAACATTTGCCTGAAAATAATTTAAATATAACGGTATCTGAATTTTTGTAACAAAATATAGCTCATTTATTACGTCGAAATTCTAGAATTTGGTTTTGGACTGACTCTGGGAGTTCCGAGATAGAATGTACTTGTACTGATTAAGCTAATAATCTTGTATATGTATTTTATTTTTCAAAATTATTTGATAACTTTTCTAATGATTTGTAACAAATTTTGTAAGTAAATTAGGTTTTGCTTAACGTTATATGTAATGTGTGTGTTTCCAAACATAAAAACGCGATTTAAAAAAATTGCTGAGCAAAACTCGGTTGCTGCTACACTATCTCAATGACGCATGAATTAATAAGAGAGTTTTTGCTTTGTATATTTTAATGTTTTTTATGGTTCTGTACCTCAAAAGGAAAAAACGGAACCCGTCTGTCCGTCTGTCCGTCCGTCCGTCCGTCCGGGTGTCAAGACCTGTATCTCGGGAACATGTGAAGGTATCGTGTTGAAATTAAAACCACATACGCAGATCCATAGTCTCTTGCTGCAGAAAGAAAAATAAAATTTCTCAGTTTTCGTAAAAAAAAAGTTACAGCCGAATAGGTCGTAAAAAACGCACATTTCGACACTCGCAAGGGAATCAAACCTATATGGGGCATTTCCTGTTGACCTAGAACTATGAAATTTGGTAAGAAGCATTGCGTTAGAGTACACATACAGGAAAAAATTTCATTTTTAATTTAATCACAAAAAAATACTGTTTTTATGCAAGGAATGAGGGTCCAAATTTTAAAGTTCTTTAACCGTATCATGTGGGGTATCATATGAAAGAGCTTTATTAGCAAAGCTAAAACAGGGTTTTAAATATTTTGGCGAAGTATATTTTTAGGTTTATGTAGGGAAATATAAAAAAATATATGATTTCCCCCTTTTATCTACTAGTTTGTACGGAACCCTCGGTGAGCGAGTCTGACTCGCACTTGTCAGGTTTTATTTTCTTGTTTAAAAGATTTTAAGGCAATAATAATGGGTTTAATTTTTTTGTGGTTTGTCTTCATATTCAAGTGATGATAACTTTACTGGAAGTTTCTATTTCTATTGTGCACGAAATATAAGCACTATAATGCTTAAAAACCGTAATTTTTACCCGAAATAATAAAAAATATTTTTTTAATCTTTTTCCTAAAATAAAATAGGCCAGCAACACAATCTTTCTACGTTCCCGCCAAAATCCCAATGAGTGTCTCATTAAAACGTTCAATGATGGAAAAACCGGAACAGTGGGAAATCTCAAATCGAACAAAGATTTTTTGTTTAGTATTCATCTTGGGTGTCGTTAAAACGGGTACTTCGGCGTTTCGCACTGCAAGCGGTTCGAACCGAGGTCCGAATCACCCAAGAGCTCTTTTTGAATAGGATCTTTCGCACCGCGGTGCGAATCGACCAATAACCACATAAAATCGAGCAGTTGACCGGTAAATATATTCAAAAAAGTACAATACCCTTGTAAATACGATAAGACATATACCATCCCATTATTTTTCCTTAAATACATGTTTATAATGCCCTTATTCTGTAATCCACAACATTAGTTATATCAACGAACTCGGACAAGCGAGAGGCGAGCGGTGAAGCAAGCGTGAGACTCAACACAAATGATGAGTTATTGCGACTCATCAATTACTGGACAAACGACGGCCACTAAAATAGACATACGTGTACTAGATAGGGCCTAAATAAATTATGTGGAAAAATAATCAAAAACTACACAAACTCCAACATTTAAAAATTGACTAGAAACATTGAGACCAAACAGCATAGCCTTATTATGTTTTCTAAGCTAGGAGGGGGGTAAGGGTCAATGCAACTTTTTTTTTTAAACCGTGAATAAGCTAGCGCTTGATCGCTAACTCATTTGTTGAGAAGGAACCTATTCGAATGATTTGAATGACTTTCAATCTCGAAACTGTCAATGTATTAATATCTTGAATAGGTAACAATAGACCAGAGTTTTTGGCGGAAACGTCTTAGTAACGTGTTGTTGTTTTGTTTTATTTTCCTAAACTTGTGTTATTTTGAACATAAATGTTATAAAAATGGTGGTGTTTTATTCATTAAGTGTTCGATAAAGTGCGTGGATGTGGGCAAGTGAAATGAAGCAGTAAAACGGGTGATTTTACGTTGTCGGCAAAACTCCATAGAAGCTTCTAGTAAAGTCGCCACCACTTTACTGAAGCAGGACTCGACTTATAAATTGACTGTATACGTGACTTAGATTGTGACTAGAACATTTACAACTTGTTTTATTCAAGAAACTTGAAAAAATCCTAATACTTGACACTGGCAAATGCTTTAATGCGGGTCCGATACAAAAAAGAAAAAGAAGAAAACAATAGACCATGATGGTCTATCGGAAACGCGACATTGGTGGAGTAGTGACATGAAAAACAGTAACAAAAGCCATTACCCCAAAAACTGAACTGAACAATAGACCACTTGAATTACAACTGTACAAAATCCATATATCGTCGTTGCAAATCTCAATTCTCCTAGTGACTTTTCTTTAGGATATTTTATATATAAATTTTTAACAGTATTCTAGAGTAGCTATCGAATCCCCACAAACAACAAACGCCCGTGTAATTAAATAATAAATAAATAAATATATTTTTTATTTCTTAAACACAAAGTTGAATACATGTTTTACTAGGTTTCCTAATATAATTCTGTTATTATCAAACATAGGAAATTTATAATTCGCAAGACGATACTATACTATATTGCTTTAAAGCTATGCGATAATCTGCCATAGAAGCTATGCCTAGAAAAACATCGATGTACTGTTGCACGCCATTGTGCTGCCAATACACACGGCATATGCAACTAATAAAATAGCGGCGGGTACAGCTAGAATATATTATTTATGTAGGTATAGTCTAGTACTACTAGTAGTATAGTGTAGTAGGTATTATGTAGAGTAGGTCTCATCTCATCCTTGCTAAAAATATGCAATATTCAGAAACGCCCTTATATTTTCAGCGTTACGCATATCTAATTCAATCTATTCTATTCCAGCCAATCTATATCTTAGTTTATTATTGTAAAGCTGTGTTTACACCGCCTTAGAACCTGGGAGCCCGGAACAACACCGTTGTGCGCTATTGTGCTGCCAATACACGCTGCATTGTCATGCTGATAATGATAAGGAAGCTTTGTTGCCGTAATGAGTACCGAACTTAATGCTGGTTTTAACTGGATTAGTGGTTTGATAGCTTGTACTAATCTAGGTAAAGATAACGGTCGGTTAATATAATGTTTATACTTCAAGGCCACCACCGGATGTGCAGCGGAAAATTCAAATTTAAAGTTTTTTTATCATTTTAGCTAGTTCGGGAAACAAATTCATGTTTACCATGTTTGTGAAATTCTGAGGTTATTTACACATTATCACGACAATTTAACTACCAATAATGCATGCTATTTCTACTATGTTGTCATGACTATGTCCCAAATTTAACTATATTTTTAACCGACTTCGAAATAGGATCAGTATAATAACAGTAAGATCAGTATAGTATCAGGAAAAAAAATACGTATTCATATTCGTTCAATATTTACAGTCTTTTTTTTTAGGGTTCCGTAGCTCAATAGGAAAAAACGGAACCCTTATAGGATCACTTTGTTGTCCGTCTGTCCGTCTGTCCGTCTGTCTGTCCGTCCGGGTGTCAAGACCTTTATCTCGGGAACGCGTGAAGGTATCGAGTTTAAATTAAAACCATATACGCAGATTCATAGTATCTTGCTGCAGAAAGAAAAATAAAATTTCTCAGTTTTCGTAAAAAAAAGTTACAGCCGAAATGTCGTAAAAAACGCACATTTTGACACTCACAGAGGAATCAAAACCTATGGGGTACTTTCCGTTGACCTAGAACTCTGAAATTTGGCAAGAAGCATTGTGTTAGAGTACACATATAGGAAAAAATCCGAAAACTGGACATTTTTAATTTAATCACAAAAAAAGAGTGACTTTACGCAAGGAATGAGGGTCCAAATTTTAAAGTTCTTGAATTGTATCATGTGGGATATCATATGAAAGAGCTTAATTTGTATAAGTTAAAACAGGTTTTTAAATATTTTTATAACGTATACTTTTCAGTATAAGATGGAAAAAAAAAAAAAAAAAATGATTTCCCCCTTTTATCTTCTAGTTTGTACGGAACCCTCGGTGGGCGAGTCTGACTCGCACTTGTCCGGTTTTTTTTATATTGTAACATAAAGTACACTTGCACTTGCCTGTACAAAAGACGAAAACGGATCTCGACCCGTAAACATTACGGGATTTTGGGAGATTAGAGAAACTTACATTACTACAATATCATATGTTTTTTCCGTGCTGGACTGGAAGAAAAAGAAAAACATAAAATATACCACTGTTTCTCTTCCCGGCCACAATGTAAAAGTCAGTTATGAGATCTGATGGAAATTGTCGTTTATGTAGGCGACAGGCTGACCCCCTATCACTGCAAACCAATATTACATCTTACCCTCGAATCCCCTCTAACCTAATACCCTTTTCTTTCCATATAACCCTCTACCACGGTCAAATATGGCGTCAAATGGCCTCATGATCTATGATGCTCTGCCTACTCCGCAAGGAAAAAATGGCGTGATTTTAAGTATGTATGAATATTTTTTCTTCTAATGCGCTACAAAAAAGTTCTAATATGATTTACAATACATAAGGTACACACAAAAATCAGAACAATTTATTTGACGAAAATAATAAACAAACATTTACAGCTCCTGTTTTTTTTTGACGTGAGAACGTCTTATAAATCTATGAACGCCGGCTGCACGCACGAAAAAGCATGACTCATTGTCACGTTCCGCCTGAGCCGAGCTTGCAAGCGAGAGCGCGGAGCAAGCGATAGAGAGGCACGATCGGCCTAAGCGTTCGGCTTTTGACGCATCTATCATGACGTTATCACGTAAAATTATCGTCCGTAAACCGACTTTACAGACAATTTTTTTTTTTAACATTAAGAAATTCGGTATTGGACGTATAGAAAAAAGGGAGGCTTAATGTTACCTTACAAGCCCCATGGTAAAATCCTTGTTCCGCCCTCGGGCGCGGGTGAATATAATTTGTTCACGGATAATAAATCTAGATATTGCTCGTAAAAGTCGTATAAAATGTCGACTATTAAAATTTTACGTATGATAATTAAATTTTAACGTTAAATTGTCCCTTGAAGCGCCGTGTGAGGGGAACTGACATCGTGAAGAGAAATTAACGGTAGGTGCGCTTGATTCGAATTGGTTGGGAACTTTGTTAAATAAGTCTGTAATAATATTGTTAAAAATAATTAACCGAGTCAGCTAAGCGAGCTACAATCTCTGCAACAAGTAGCAAATTTTATCGTTTGTCTTTAGATGTATTTCACTCGATTCAACTAATCTTAGCAAAACTGATACAGATACATATAGATACGAGGCAACAATTTTCAATTTCTCAGTGCGAAATATTGAAAATTTGTGATAACATACTTTGTAACATAACTTCTAACAGCAAAAATGCAGTTTCAGTCACCAAATCTATGCATAATATTCACAAAAAATACCGAAATCTAAAACCTACATAATTTATATACCCACATGCTGATCAAAAACACAGCATCCCAACTGCCACCAAACGACTTTTCTATACCCAAATCAAAGTTCACATAAAATATAGATCCACCAACTCGAACGGAATTGCGGGATGGCAGCAATAACTACACATTATTGGCTAAATAAGGAGCCGTACGCCTCATAAAATTCAACTTCCACGAATCTGCGAAATAATCAAAGTATTATTGGGTCGTAAATCTTTATCGGCTCCAAGGCTACATATCGCCGTGAAGTGTGAATATTTTGTGAGCATCCCATCGAGTTTTATGACAAGACGCCCGTTTTAGTTGACCTTAAAATATCACCCTGTATTACGATAGTCGTCTCTATAAGTTTGAATAGTTCGTCCTATACAAATCGATTAAGAATAAGAATAAGAATATTTATTAACCTTGAATAACATACATGTTACAGGTAAGTCAGAATTACACATATTATGATAAATTAACTAAATTTTATGATAATAGGTATATATACTTAATTAACTAGATGGTAATTGTAATGCCAAATTGTTTATTTAGTATAATATATTTAATAAATTTATTTCTATAAATGACCTAAATAACTAAAGATATTATTATAAATAAAAAAACATATTACAGATAAAAAACAGAACTCAGGTCACAGTCCCAGATAATATTTTCGTGTTTCATGCTTTCATATCTGACCATTCAATAACATTTGCATGGGTAAAAAACCGGACAAGTGCGAGTCAGACTCGCCTACCGAGGGTTCCGTACAAACTAGTAGATAAAAGGGGGAAATCATATATTTTTTTATATTTTCCTTGATAAACTGAAAAATATACATCGTAAAAATATTTCAAAACCTGTTTTAGCTTATGCTACTAAAGCTCTTTCATATGATACCCCACATGATACGGTTAATTCACTTTAAAATTTGGACCTTCATTCCTTTCTAGACACTATTTTTTGCCATTAAATTAAAAATGTCCAGTTTTTGGATTTTTTCGTATATAACTAACACAATGCTTCTTGCCAAATTTCATAGTTCTAGGTCAACTGGAAGTACCCCATAGGTTTTCATTCCCTTGTGTTTCTTACGATATATTCTGCTGTAACTTTTTTTACGAAAACTTAGAAACTTTATTTTTCTTTCTACAGCAAGATAAAGATAAAGATAAAGATAAAGATAATTTATTTGCATACAACACGAGAATTTTATACAACAAGTGCATAAAAGATGTTACACTAAATTTAGTCGCTTAAAATCAAGTTGTGCCGATTAGGCGTACAAATGTCAGGTAGACAGCATCATGCACATGCTATGGATACTATGGATCTGCGTATATTATTTTAATTTTAACTCGATACCTTCATGCGTTCCCGAGATAAAGGTCTTGACACCCGACGGACGGACAGACGGACAACAAAGTGATCCTATAAGGGTTCCGTTTTTTCTTATTGAGGTACGGAACCCTAAAAAAATGGACTGTAAATATTGAACGAATATGAATACGTATTTTTTTCCTGGTACTGACTTTACAATCACAATTTCCTACAATTAAGGTAAACCTTTGTGTAAACCTTTTAAAATACAACGCAAATTTAATAAATTTATGAGGTAGTTATTTTATTTTATTGAACCTACATTTCGTTGATTGGCACGAAATATTCAATGGCAATGCAATATTGGCGCTACATTTTTTTTTGTGGAATGTAAAAAATCTTTTGCAGAGTTATGACAAATACTGAAATAATTGAGTGCAATCTTGACTGGTTTAGAGTGTGGACGTATGTATTTTCACGTTGTCAAAATATTCTGCACGTTATTGTATCCCCTAATTTCGAAGTGGAAAAAAAATAAATTCAAAAAGTAAAACTCGACTACTGAAAAATCACGCAATAAAAAGTATGAAACAAGAAAATATTCTTATCTAAAATTGTTAAGTACAAACTATTCATTATGTATCGTGTAATAAATAAACAACTTCCATGTAATTATAAATATATAATAAGAAATATTAATAATTACAACGAAAATTACTAGTTCTTACCATCAACCACATAACGATGGAGCAATATAAGTAATGGATAGACAAACTGTCAAAATCGTCATTTTTAAGGTTCCGTACCCAAAGGGTAAAAACGGGACCCTATTACTGAGACTCCGCTGTCTGACCGTCCGTCCGTCCGTCCGTCTGTCACCAGGCTGTATTTCATGAACCGTGATAGTTATACAGTTGACATTTTCACAGATGATGTATTCTGTTGCCGCTATAACAAGAAATACAAAAAAAAATGAATAAAATAAATATTTAAGGGGGCAATACAACAAACGTGATTTTTTTGCTCGTTTTTCCTCGATATTGATAACGGCAACAGGTACACGCTTGAAATATTCACTGAATATTTAGTTATATTGTTTACTTTAAAAATAAATAATCAAATTAAAATAAAATTAATATTTAAGGGGGGCTCCCACACAACAAACGGTTTTTTTTTTGCCGTTTTTATAGATAATGGTACGGAACCCTTCGTGCGCGAGTCCGACTCGCACTTGGCCGGTTTTATTAACAGATGTTTTATTTCTTTAAGGCCTCGTATCCACTAGACAACATTTGGCGCGCGACATGTTGCGCAACATGTTGAAAGTAGTCCACTCCACTCCACTCGACAGCAATTGATGCTCGCTCAACTAACGATACTCTCTAAACAAACAACAAGCCGCGCGTCATGTTGCGCGCCATCTGGCAACGTAGCGCGTTGTTGTGCAACGTTGCCGAACATGTTGAGCGGCACGTGTTGCACGCCAAATGTTGCCTAGTGGATACGCGGCTTTAAGTTGTAAAACTTAACGGATAAGCAATTTTTCTTGCGATTTAAGAAAAGTTTTTTTTTTGATAGATGATAGGTTTGTATAATATATGGTATCTGACAACCCTGGTATATGTCAATCAACAACAAATATTTTGAAAGTCGCAATTTTCGTTCGTCGTCGCAAGTTTCCGGCAGCCTAGTGGTGAGACCGTCTGACTTGCGATCCGCAGGTCCTTGGTTCGAATCCCGCGGCACGCACCTCTGTCTTTTCGAAGTTATGTGCGTATTGTTGATTGCCGCCAACTTCAAACGGTGAAGGAAAACATCGTGAGGAAACCTACATGTCTGAGAGTTCTCAATGATCTTGAAGATGTGTGAAGTCTGCCAACCCGCACTTGGCCAGCGTGGCAGACTATGGCCTAACCCTTCTCACAATGAGAAGATGGCCCGTTCCCAGCAGTGGGACAGTTTGTACAAACAGGGCTGATAAAAAAAAATCGTTCTAGGAATACATGAAGCTCACAGAATTCGTGGACCTAAGTCAAAGTCAGTCATGAAGTATTAGAAAATGTTTCGCTATCAATTCAGTGAGTAGGTAGATCGCCTCTAAAATCTTCTCGGGTGTAGTCCCACATACCTCAAGTAGCGATGTTTTTTTTATCCGACTTCAAAAAGAAGGAGGGGTTATGTTTTTCGAGTGTATATATTAAGTATGTATTTATATGTATAAGGGTGTATGTAGGTATGTAAGTATGTATTTATTCAATGCAACTCAAAACTTCATCATTGTTCTTCAGTTTCAAAACTTTGTGTGACAGTGCACTGCGCTCGTCATTACCAGATACAACACATCTCGCTGGAAATGTTACGCTTTAAGCCGAAACACACTAATATTCTTATAGTCTGTTTGGATAGACCACTACCTATCGTAGCATGAAATGGAAACTAACGCCTCGATTGAACAAAAAAATGAAATAAGGACATGATCGCCCTCATCGCCACTTTAATTCTTTGTCCAAACAGACTAAACTTCTGCTTGATGATTAAATAACTGGAAATGCTTTCCTATGCTAGATTTTGCAAGAGTCCTCAACAGTAGTATTTACTAAAATTTTCTTCCCACAATACGTACTAATGCGGTACATTGCCCCAACGACAGGGCCGAATTTAGACAACCTTACAAAGATTTCTAATGATAACAAAAATCTTCATTTATGTGTTCCGAGGTCCCATTTCAATACGTCCCACGTATTTCTTTTTAAATAGTCTCTACAATACAGTTGGGGTAATGAAAACGGGCGACCCGTAACTTCTCAATTTCCACAACCCGGTCAGCCTGGGGGCTTTTCATCTCGCAGATTAATTTTAAATTAGATTAGATTAACATTCACTGGGCCTTTGCCGTGGTGCTCTGTCATTTTGTTGTGTCGTGTTTTGACTTTGTGTTGACTTTACAGTTGGTACGTTACATCCGTTAGGTATTAAAGCTGCCTGTTAATGTTCTTCAAATCACGTAGTTAGGTTAGGTTAGGTTAGGTTAGGTTCACTGGGCCTTTGCCGTGGTGCTCTGTCATTTTGTTGTGTCGTGTTTTGACTTTGTGTTGACTTTACAGTTGGTATGTTACATCCGTTAGGTATTAAAGCTGCCTGTTAATATTCTTCAAATCACGTAGTTAGGATAAATGGCAAATGGTGGTTAAATTGTATTGCCTGAAATTTAGGTACACAATAGCCTTACACAGACGAAAATAAAAATATAATTGGCCAAATGCGTATCAGGCCACACGCAGTTTAGGATTCCGTAGTTGCACTTAATTATATGCAGACATAACATGGCAACCTGTTACTGTACTATGAACATATTAAGTATGTGATTTAAAAGAAATTAGTACGAAATACGCTTCTCCAAGAACATTTATAATAATATTATTTTATAGATATATGTGGACATTTCACACGACACCATCTAGCCCAAATTAAGCAAAGTTTATATACTATGGAAACAAGACAGCTAATAGAATACAAACATACTTTTTTTTGTTGTTGTAAATATATACTTAAGATACATAGAAACACCCAGACACAGAACAAACATCCATGCTCATCACACAAACGTTTGCCCTGGGTGGGGATCGAACCCACAACCTACAGCTCAGAAAGCAGTCGTACTGCCACTGAGCCATGAGGCCTGTGAAATAAATATAATACATTTTATGAGTTACTCTATAACTCGTTTAGTAAAAAAGCCCACTTAGCTGTGATAATTTTTCTTTTAATTTCATTACGTATGTTACTGCCACAATATTTTTTTCATTTCCAACACCAACCATGTAGCTGGCAGGGGTGAGGAAAGTTGATTTTTACTTAAAATATATCCTTAAAGCTTAATATTTCAGATATCTATTCAAAATTAGTTTTCACATATCCACATTAAGTTTGAATGACCTATTCAACGACATCATATGGTAAACACGAAAAAAACATTCATACTTAACGTGTAGGAAAGGAACCCTAATAATTATAGTTTAAGAAACTGAAGCAACCGACTTCTCGTGGATGCCATTGTCAGAACTGGACCAAACAAAAAAAGAATCATCAAAATCGGTTCGCCCAGTCGAAAGTTCTGAGGTAACAAACATAAAAAAAACTGGACAAGTGCGAATCAGACTCGCCCACCGAGGGTTCCCTACAAACTAGTAGATATAAGGGGGAAATCATATATTTTTTTATATTTTCCTTCATAAACCGCGAAATATACATCGTAAAAATATTTAACAACCTGTTAGCCTTAAACCTGTTAACCTTAGCTTATTAATGCTAATTAAGCTCTTTCATATGATACCCCACATGATACGGTTAATTCATAAAAAAATTTGGACCTTCATTCTTTACATGCACATTTTTTTGTGATTAAATTAAAAATGACCGGTTTTCGCATTTTTTCCTATATGTGTACTATAACACAATGCTTCTTGCCAAATTTCATAGTTCTAGGTCAACGGAAAGTACCCCATAGGTTTTGATTCCCTTGTGAGTGTCGAAATGTGCATTTTTGCGACATATTCGGCTATAACTTTTTTTTTACGAAAACTGAGAAATTTGATTTTTCTTTCTGCAGCAAGAGACTGTGGATCTGCGTATATGGTTTTAATTTCAACAGGATACCTTCACGCGTACTCGAGATAAAGGTCTTGACACCCGGAGAGATGGACAGACGGACAAAAAAGTGATCCTATAAAGGTTCCGTTTTTTTCTTTGAGGTACGGAACCCTAAAAAGCAGTCGAATTGAGAACCTCCTCTTATTTTTGAAGTCGGTTGAAAATTACCCAACATAGATATCGTAAAAATAAGGTTAGAAATGCACTGACGTTTGAGTATAGTCTGCAATCTTCTTCATTAAAATTCAGCACTTCTTTTGTAAACGATGCAACTGCACAAAGGATTACAAACTGATGAAAAATTCCCAGTCTACAGTCGGATAGGAAATCGCAAATTGAATAGAAACGTTGTTCGGCGAGCGCTGATGTGACCTTTGTGTTACAGGCTTTATTCTCTTTTGCTTTGATGCCGGACAAAATGCGAAACATAAATGGTGGTACAATTTTGATGAACATTGTTTGATGTAAAATATTGGAAACATTTTTATTCGTATATTGTTTTTTAGTTTTTGTATCGCTTGTGTTCTGTTTAAATGCATTTAAAATTATATTAAACATTTGGAATTACGTCGACAAGCGTGTCTACACTATTGTCTTCACCGATGAGGTAGGTATAAGTAATTAAAGGTATATCTACCTATGGGCACATAATGTGCCAACAAAACAAAATTAATATGTTTTGTCTTTTATGTTCTTGACATATATCAAGAATATAAAAGACAATAAATATTAATTTCATAGTCGAAAATAAAGTTTCATCTCTATTAAGTCTGAATAATTTTTAATAATAATTTTCATCAGGGGACTTAGACAAGTGGCATTCTAATTACTTGGACGTCAGTAGAATAAAACAACAAATAATACAAAACAAATGTATGAGATTGAAATTAGCTAACTAAATGATAAGTACGTGCCGGCACGTCATAGTTTCTTAGCATTTCTAAGTGTAAGCGTTTGTAGAAATAGGCACTCATAATTTCCATGACTCAACGTATGTAGTATATTATTTTTATTTTATCATCAATATTATATAATGTAACCTAAACACTGAAGTTAAGAAGTTAAGGAGTGGAAGGCTATCCTGGTATGGACACGTCATGAGATGGCTATCCGCCATGTATGCAAGAGGGCCCTAAATATGATGGTAAGCGGCAGGGCCGGGAGAGGGCGACCAAAAAAAGTGTGGATGAACTGTGTGAAAGAGGATATGTGTGTAAGGGGTGTGAATGTAGAAATGACGGCTGATAGAGTGAAGTGGCGAAAGGAAACATGCTGTGCCGACCCCACCTAGTGGGATAAGGGCAAGGAAATGATGATGATGATGATATAATGTAACCTATGACGCTAAACATGTAAAAATATACCAAATGACATCACCCACGTGTTATTTGATTAATCCATTAGAATATAAAAATAGTAGAAAGATAACAAAAATAATTCAATTAAAAAAATATCACCTTAATTCTTTCGCAGTTGGATAAAAAAAATCTACGCCAAGATTTATTGCACGTTTTGAAGCGCAGATTCTAAGTGCTAAAATAATATAAATATAACAATAGTAACAGGGTAAAAGCTCACAATATTACGTCTTCATCGTCAAAAACAACAAATGAGTCGTCACGTAACCTACTTCCACGTCTTTCACTTAACCTCGACGGTATTATTACGGCTACATAAACGGCGTGATAAACACTCGCCTACAGCTACCTCGTTTATCCGTACGGTGTGCGTGATACGCGTGTATCACCGCGATACAACGTGTCTCGCTAGCTCGGACCCACGGAGACCGATTATAGAAGCAACCATACTATGATAAATACTCATCTAGATCTACCTCATTTATCCGTGCGGTGTGCGTGATACGCATGTATCAACGTGATACTACGAGGCACGTTGCTCGTACTCACGGAGACCGATTAATGAAGCAACACTATTGTCATAAATACTCGCCAACAGCCACCTCGTTTATCCGTGCGGTGTGCGTGATACGCATGTATCAACGTAATATTACGTGGCATGTTGCTTGTACTCACGGAGACCGATTAATGAAGCAACACTATTGTGATAAATACTCGCCAACAGCCACCTCGTTTATCCGTGCGGTGTGCGTGATACGCATGTATCAACGTAATACTACGTGGCACGTTGCTCGTACTCACGGAGACCGATTAATGAAGCAACACTATTGTGATAAATACTCACCAACAGTCACCTCGTTTATCCGTGCGGTGTGCGTGATACGCATGTATCACCGAGATACAATGTATCACGCTGGCTCGTACCCACGGAGACCGGTTTTGAAGCAACCATACTGTGATAAATACTCGCCTACAGCTTCCTGGCTTATCCATAACGTGTTACTGATATTGAACCAACAATACTGTGATAGACACTCAACTAGAGACGCCTCGTTTATCCGTGCGGTGTACGTGATACGCGCGTATCACCGTGATACAACGTGTCTCACTGGCTCGTACCCACGGAGAACGATTACTGAAACAACAGTGCTGTGATAAGCGCTGGCTTACATCCACCAACTCATTTCGTGTGGTGTGCGTGATGATCCGAGTGTATCACCATGAGACAACGTATCACACTTGTTCGTACTCACGGCAACCGAATACTGAAACAACAATGCTGCAACAACACTTGCATTTAGGCACCTCGTTTATCCTTGATGTACGTGAATCACCGTGATCTACCGTGTCACGCTGGATTGTATCCATGGCGGCATTCGCTTACAGCTTCATCGTATATGCGTGAAATGTGTGTAATACTCATGGTACACTCTGTTACAATTTGTCATGCTGTATTTAATATAGCAGCCGATAACTGTAAAAAAAACACTACAAATTTTTTGACATTCAATATCATGCCATGAAAGGCTAGAAATATGTAGCAAAGCTACACAACGTCTACGTCGTAGACTGTAGCTACGAAAAATAGACAATGCTACGTATTCAGTTTCGCGTAACAAGTGTGACTAATAATTATCTTATTAATCTAATTATTTTATAAAAGAACTCCGTACTCGGCGATATCGATCCACATTCCTTTTGCGTACTGCACAAGAATGGAATTCGTTGCCGCCATCTCTGTTTCCTGAGACCTACAATCTTGGAATTTTCAAGGCTAGAGTGAATAGATATCTTCTAGATCGACGATCTCCATCCTCGGCCACACTGTCGCTTAACATCAGGCGAGTTGGTCACAGTTGGTCAATCGTAGGTCTATAATGTCTATTAAAAAAAAAACAGTAAAGAGTGTACGTTTTCTTTGTGAGAAAATGTGCGTAAAATATGTTTATTACGAAAAAGTTCGTTGGAGGTTACGAAAAAACGCATTTTTAATTTTTACGAGAGATGATTAGTACAAAAAAATATACTTTGATACTCAGGGAGTGAAAACAAATCCAACGACACTTCGTACATCAAAATGGGTCAATCCGTTTAGGCTGTAGGTTTTCAGAAACATACATACATACATACATGGAAGCATATACAAACACTTAAAAAACATAACCCTCCTTCTTACTTCTGGCCTCGCAGCTCAGTTGGTAGTATGTCTGCCTGCTAAGCTGTAGGTCATTTGTGTGATGAGCATGGATGTTTGTTCTGTGTCTGGTTGTTTATTTCTTCCGTGCCTGATAACTTGTGATACATATAATATCATAAGTATGTATTTAAAAAAAAAACTATATATGTATTCTATTAGCCATCTAGTTTCCATAGTACAAGCTTTGCTTAGTTTGGGCTACATGGTGTTGTGTGAAATGTTCAATATTTATTATTAATAAATTAAAAAAAACAGTCGGGGAAAAACGATTACATCTTTACTTGTTCGCAACGTACATTTGTCGCGTGTAGTGAGTAGAAAGCTTTATCGACTTGTCACCGCCATGCGAAGTGCCGAGCTTACCGTAATCGTTATGTGACGCTGATGAATACTATAAGTATGTGAGCACCAATATTGCGATTTGTTGAAATTCACATTGCGTTACCCAGGTGATGGGAATAGTTTACCCAGGCTAGGATAAAAATTAATACTTGTATTACACGTATTATTGTAACGAAGATTAGATTTTTTCAAATACCAAGCTACTATCACTATTTCGCAAGGTATACATATACATTGTGAAAAATAAATTACGCGTACACGTAATTTTTAAAATAGAATATTTAGGTTAGGTTGAAACGGTTTTATAGGTTACAGGTAATAGAAAACATTTTGGATAATTATAACTAAACATAAAATATTTCATAATTTCGGATCTTAGACAGATAACCGGTTTTTTTGCATCATATAAAATTTTCGTCCTATATTTTTCTAAAACTAGCAATCAAAATTACATTGATTTAAATTAATTATATCGAAATTTTTACTAGCTAAGTAATTCTATTCATAATCATCGTCCCAGCCACAAGAAGTCCACTGCTGAGCATAGGTCATAGGTCTCCACAATGGATTGTCAAAAAGACATTTAATATCAGGACATATTTGCGTATGTGTGTGTATTTGTATTATATATTTTTTTTATCAGCCCTGTTTGTACAATCTGTCCCACTGCTGGGAACGGGCCATCTTCTCATTGTGAGAAGGGTTAGGCCATAGTCTGCCACGCTGGCAAAGTGCAGGTTGCCAGACTTCACACATCTTCAAGATCATTGAGAACTCTCAGACATGTAGGTTTCCTCACGATGTTTTCCTTCACCGTTCGAAGTTGGCGGCAATCAACAATACGCACATAACTTCGAAAAGACAGAGGTGCGTGCCGTGGGATTCGAACCCAGGACCTGCGGATCGCAAGTCAGACGGTCTCACCACTAGGCTGCCGGAAACTATATTACTGTATTGATATTAAAGCAGATACTTAGATATATCACATGAGTTTGTAAGTGTTTAATACAATTGTAACAATATAACTTGTAAACAGCCTGCAAACAAACCATACTTCTGTTATTCCGCAGCGCGTCTAATTTTTCAAGCAAATCTAATATTACGTGAGGTAGTTGTGGAAACCCAGATACACAGGAGGTATTGTCGTGTTGCCCCACGGCGGCGCATTTGTTATTCCATTATGGTCCCTTATTTAATACCCCGTGATAAATATAGCCTTACCTTGTGGCAATACAGCCTGAAATCAGTAAGAAACCTGTATTTAACCAACTAGTTTTAGTAATATGACTAATGTTAACTAGGAAATGTCGAAACATAAGTCTCCTTATTTTGTTATGGTTAGGGATGTATGAGGTTTATTGGTAGACATTGTTGCATACAATACTATCTAGCAAAGTATAAAAATCCTAAACTAAGCAAAACTAAAGCTATTATTGGAATAAGATATTTTTGTAAATACATACATATGATACATAGAAACACCCAGACATAGAACAACCATCCTTGTTCATCACACAAATGTTAGTCTTGGGTGGGATCGAATCCACTACCCACAGATTAGAAAGCAGACGTACTACTATCAGTACATAATGTAATCCAGGCCGATCTCAGTCAGATGGAGAGCTTTGATGACGTGCTCGAATATGGCTAATATACCAAATTTCGGCATTGAATGAACATAACTATGTGACCAGTCAAATATTATAAAATGAACATTTGTTATTTTTATTATTTTGTATATTTTTGTTAAATATTGTAATAATATAAATAAATACACAAATAGTTATAAGCAAATGCACTTCATCGTAGACTTCAATGTTATATGTTGACGATCAAAAGCAAGGCTACCATAGTTTATAAAACTAAAAAAAAAACGACTTCAAAATACGCGATTCGTTTACTTGGATGACATATTTTCCAGTTATTTTGTTGTAAAAACCCAAGAACTGAACCGATTTAGATTAAATTTATATGGGACCACTTCTGAAATATGATCTATCTAATAGACAAAGAAACATCAACATCAATGCATAATTGGCGAAGTAATCGCTGAACAAACGTACAAAAATAAAACCAGCCAAGTGCGAGTCGGACTCCCGCACGAATGGTTCCGTACTATTATCTATAATAAAACCGGCCAAGTGTGAGTCAGACTCGCGCACAAAGGGTTCCGTACCATTATCTATAAAAACGGCAAAAAAATCACGTTTGTTGTACGGTAGCTCCCCTTGAATATTAATTTAATTTAAATTTAAGTATTTATTTTTAAAGTGAATATTATAACTCAATATTCTGTGAATATTTCAAGCGTCTACCTGTTGCCGTTTTCAATATCGATCAAAAACGAGCAAAAAAAATCACGTTTGTTGTATGGGAGCCCCCTTAAATATTTATTTTATTCTGTTTTTTAGTATTTATTGTTATAGCAGCAACAGAAATACATCATCTGTGAAATTTCAACTGTCTAACTACTCGTATCACGGTTCATGAGATACAGCCTGGTGACGGACGGACGGACGGACGGACGGACGCGCAGACAGCCGAGTCTCAGTAATTGGGTCCCGTTTTTACCCTTTGGATACGGAACCCTAAAAACATAGTTGAATTGAGAACCTTCTTCTTTTTGGAAGTCAGTTATAAACAGATTAACGGCAAAATTAGTCAACAATCCCGCCATGACCCCTGTCTAAAATCTCGTCACATTTACCCATACTGTTATTATTTCAACATGCCCCGGGTTGGATTAAAATACGAAATAAGAAAGAGTTTCCCCGTAGAGATTGTTAAGGAAATGTGAGAGACATTAGAATGCCTTCACTCCGATTCGGCGCTGAATAAATAGCCGCTAAATTAGGATGAATATGAAAGGGAAAGCACATTTCACCAAACTGGTTAGAAAATCTTTTACTCGATACAATTTTCAAAGAGAATAACCCCTTCTTTTCACAATACAGAACGAGTATTACGCGAGATCTTCCAATAGAATGTAGATGAAATGAATAAATTTGCTTCTTTGTTGTTAATCAACTTTTCAAGAATGTTTGAAACGGGAAGTACTTATTTATTTTCAGGGTTGACAAAAAAATGTAATCAAAATATTACAAATTTATAGATACTTCAAAAATTACACATATCTGACGGGAATCGAACTCGCACTATCCCGATCTGTACTCCCAGGTACATCCCTTTACCATTTCAAGTCCCGTCGGATGTATGTAATGAGATACTTCAGTGTGTAAAACACTTAAAAATATTGAATATTGATAAATCGGATCGGGTTAGTTGTTGATCGGTTACTTCAATTGTCCAAACTACAGGAGATAACTGTCTACCCCTAAACAACTATCAATTTCGATAACTCCTTTTTTGTCTGATTATATTCATAAATGAAACGGTTATTAACAATTAACTTAACCATTTAGTTAATTAATCATTAAGTAAATGGTTTGCTTCCTTCAAATTTCGTTATATATTTCCGATAACAAAAAAAAATATTTAAACTAAAGTAAGCATAAGTGTCATATATGGTTCGAACTATTAAGAAAAGATTCATCTAAATCGAATAATGTTTAGGGAAGGAACAGTTTTCTCTTGTTTTATGAAAAAAAAAACGTAACGTTATGTACGTATGTATGTACGTAGATATGGCAAAAATTTCAGGATCAATAATTTTCAGCTTAAACAGTGGCGGAATCACTAAATTTTGTTTTAGAGCAAAATTTCTAACCGAAAAACTGAACATACACATCAATTCCACAATATTTTAAACGCACCAATTTCTGATCCCATTTGTTACAACAAACACTTCCCTGACTTTTACAAAAAAAAAAACGTTTCTTTATAATCAGGGACTTAGACAGTGCGTTGATATATGTAAATCAGTCAAGGCGTTTTTTTATTATTATTTTGATTTGGTATATTTAGATTAAATTTGACATGAAATCAACTGAAATTTTGGACAACGACGTCAGATAGGACTATATTTCGTCATTTTCACTATTTTTGATCACCGTGGCTTTAACCGCGCATCACAGTTAGAAACAAATAAAAATATCAAGTACGTCAGAGTGGCAAAGATCAATGTCTCGTAAACGGAAGGGTGGCAACCCTACAAATGTATCAGTTGCGGAAAACAAACGCTCTTTAGGGCGAACCATGTAGTGGAAGAGATAAAATACGCCCCTGCTTGAGGTGGCATGTTTTGATAAAGACAATATCCAAGACATCCTTCCGGTTCATCTACCTATATTTTAAAAGAAGTTCAATAGAGCGAGTTCTTAGATCGCTGTTCAAATATCTAAATACCTACCTTTTTATAATTGGAGATCAAGAATTCCGTTATGATGGACGCAGTCTTAAATAAAATTCACGAAAAAAATGTCCTGAGTTAATCAATACTTATATTACCAACGATGAGATTTTAATTGAAGCCCTATGTCGTCACCGCGCTAAAGCCTAATTTATATTGAGAAGCTTAGAGACCTCTATTTAGGCGCTTCGTTTTTGTTTGAAAATCAAAATAATTTTAATCGTATCGGTGGTCTGAAATAGCCAAGCGCTTAGTGGAAGTGACGGGTGACCAGAATGCTGGCTCCTACTTTGCTCAAAAAGTAAGCATTGCCATCCAACGTGGCAATGCTGCCAGCATTCTGGCCACTTTTCCTACTATCAGTGGACTTTTTGAATAAACTTTTATTTTATTTGTTTTTTGTATAAATATATTAAAATTGTTATTTATGTACTCTTAAAGTGTATATATTATAAGTATAGTTATAGTTCTTAGTAGGTATAGTTTTTTTCTTACATGTCGTTTCTGTAAATAAATAGACAAATAGATAATAAATTGAAGATCAACAATGACGGGTGAAATTTATTTCCTAAATAGTGAAGTTCCTTTGTAAATGCACATATTTTATTAAATTAATGTGAAAATGTAAATTTTTTCGATGTTCGAAACAAATTACTCGTTTCAAAGGATATCATCAATAAATGTCAAAATTGATTTATTAGTCAGGTAAACAAACCCCAAGCTAAAATATGCACTAAGTACGTACCTAGGTATGTCCACTTTTGATAAAATAAACAGCGGGAATGGCTAGGGCTCTCTCAAAGAAATGAAATTCATTTTATTGCGGCGACTCGAGCTTTCATGCAAATACAATTTGGATAATGTAATTGCTTCGAGATGATTCTATACATACTATTGGTCTATCTTTCGTAAAATACTTCATAGATTTCTTTATCTTTGAGGCTAGTTAGGAAAATTCTACAAATGACTAATTCTCATAATGGCCAATTAAACAAATGCCTAATTCTCACAATGACCAAATAAACAATTCAAAATTGGCAAAATAAAAAAAAAAAAAATTTTGACCTACGGCTACACGTACATACATACACAAAATCACGCCTTGTTTCCTCAGCGTGGTAGGCAGAGCATCAAGGCCGTCACAACTTTTGACGTCACAACTCACATTTGACTGAAAGAAGATTTGAGAGAAAGATGCACAAAATGTTAAGGTTGAGAATCGAGATTAAAGCGCGTAGCTATCTCTTTCGCGCATCACAACATTTTTATACATATAAAATCATTGAGTAGGGATATTATAAAAGTTAGAGCTAAATTTGTTTATTTAGAGAGGGGAAACATTTAAAAAAAAGTTTTAATCAGATATCACTTATACTGGCGACGGAATTAGAAAAAACATATATTTTATTATTACTCAGCCAATTTAAAAGATATCGAAAAAAAAGCTTGTTTTTAAATATTTCTCCTGTCTAAATAAACAAATTCAGCTTATACTCGTATGTTTAAAAAGGTTGTGCGCGTTGAGTGAGTCCTTAATTCGACCTTCGTAGATCTATGATAACTATTCTCCATAAACATAAACATTATTTTAAGCAAGCTCTTTTGATCGTGGACTGAAGGAAAACAGCAACTGCAACTAACTATACATTCTATAGTGATTACAACGACTAAAATCTGTGTCTAAAATATACCGATTATTGTTGTCTTCCTCAGAGCACTTTGAATGATAATATGTATGTATATTATAAACATGTTTTTCAGGGAATAATAATTATAACTTCCTCTCTTAGTATTTACTTATTATCTCGATGCATTCAGTTTTTCCAACTGAACTGGGTATTATTGAAACTTAGTTCGAACTATTGATCTTCGTACGAATTCCACCAACTATCGGTTAGCTATAACAACACCGCTTCTGCTTCCAGCTCCAGGTAAAGTTTAAATTTAATTCTCGAATGTAGGTCACAGGAAGGACACGTGGAGACCACATTGGAGATTTGCTCAAGTAATTATTGCATTGCATGCAATATCCCAACAGCCATTGTGTAGACTAGCTTCCACTAACAGGATCCTGACCAAGTGCGGATACATAATTTAACTAACTAACCTATGTAGTTTGTGTGAATTATGAACTAACTAACTAAGCAACTGAATTTGAATTAAATACTTAAGAAATTTAAAATTATACATTCGCGCTGATCGCGGCGCAAGCGTCACATATTTAATAACGTCGTTGCAAATGTAAAATCACAGTGAAAGATTTTCAGATTTTTCTTTAAGATTTTTAATAGTATTTTAGAGTGATCGTTGAATCTACAAACTCCCGTGTGATGGTACTTACTAATATTACACATAGGAGATTTTAAATTTGCAACGACGATAAATTAAATGAATAGGTAGCAAAATCAACTTTCAAAAAACCAGCCAAGTGCGAGTTGGACTCGCGCACGAAGGAATATAATATAATTTGTTGAATAGGATTCATTTGTTGATATAGAATTTGTTGAATAGGAAAATAAATATAAATTTTATTTTAATGTAATTAATTATTTATTTTTTAAATTAATAATCTCAAAATTCTGTGAATATTTCAAGCATCTACCTGTTGCCGTTATCAATATCGAGCAAAAACGAGCAAAAAACGTCACGTTTGTTGAATGGGAGCCCCCTTATAAAATATTTATTTTATTCTGTTTTTTAGTATTTTTTTTATAGCGGCTACAGAAATACATCATCTGTGAAAATTTCAACTGTCTAACTATCACGGTTCATGAGATACAGCCTGGTGACAGACGGACGGACGGACGGACGGACAGACAGAAAAGTCAAGTATACAAGGAGTCTTAGTAATAGGGTCCCGTTTTACCTTTTGGCTACGGAACCTTAAAAAAGAAACAGAAATTTAATAACAAAATAAGTTTTAAATTAAAATAAAATATACATATAAAATAACTTCAAAACCAATTAATTAGCAACCTCGACCGAAGCAATCGATAATTCCTCCATAAAAAAGACATAACTCTCCATACCCACAGATTGAATTAGAACATAAAATTTAAACACCATTAACAGGGCTAAAGTACGGAAGGATAATAAAAACGGGCGAGGCCAAATTCCGTATTTCATTGGTTCGTCGATACAATTCAATAGGTTCTATTAGGATAGGATTACATTTAATTTTGTTGATTCAGAACTGATTAATATCCCTTACGAGGTAGCAAAATTTATTATATAAATGCTTTTGCAAAATTTGTTACCATTTTTTTTAAATATTACAATATCTAAGATAACTCTAATTTAACCGTAATATATTTACTCTATGTATGTATGTAAGTTGTATGTATGTTTCTATATGATCGCCTACAGCGGCTTGACCGAATTTTTGTGCGAGCTGTCGCTATAGATTCGTAATCAATTCTAGAGTGTCATAGGCTATTTTTTTTTAACCTCCTACGAACATTATCGTAATAAACAAGTGGTTTTACCAGAATTATTCTAAAGAATACGCATTTATAATAATTTACAGCGATTTTACACATACTCTCTCACAAAAAACGTATACTCAACAGCGTATCAAGCGTAACGAAATCGTAAGTTAGGCTGCAAAAACTGTTCTTTTGCAGTCCGGTATCTTGTTTTTCTTTTAACATAGATACTTGTTAGATGAAAAATGTCGAAAACTTCTTAAAATTATAAAATACCAACCTGTTCCAACGATTTATGTGTAATAATCAAATTCTTAACTCCGTTCCTACATTTAAATAGTAAATTATGAGAACCTTGATAAGTTTCAACTTACTAAATGTTACTCGTAGTTTCGTCGTAACTGTCCTGCATGGCGAATATGGCGAGTCGTTTGCGCTCTCCACATCAGTTTCCGGGCTAATTTCGCTGAGCCATCCCCGAAATTAAGCCGTAAAAAGATTTAACGGTCTGCTTCTCGCCTTCAATTTGCTTAATTCATATGGGACAGGTGAATTTCGGAACCTACCAGCCTGGTTAGCCAATGCAATGTATAATTTTACTGGAAAGTCTGTTGTGAATTTGCATTTCCTGACTATACCTACTCTAAAAATATGGGATAGTTTTCGTTAAATAAAAAACATATAAAAATGGCACATGACCGAGATAAACGGTTAAAAAAGGCCTACACATGTTTAGCAGTCAATAGGCAAAAGAATAAAAATAATGATGATGATGATGATTCTAAAGACTTGGGTACTATAACTTACTTGTTAAACAAAACTTTAATATTGCATAATATTCTACGCAGTGGAGAGAACGCACCGGCAAGCGCAGCGTAGGAAGACCAACCACAAGGGTGATAGGAGACCTCATAATATCATATAAGTGGCAGAAAGAAGCCGCTTCTAACAGATCTTTTTGGAAATCTATAAAATAAGATATCCATATCCGTTTTTGACGTGATAACGTCTTATAAATCGATGAACGCCAGCTGCACGCACGAAAAAACATGACTCATTTTCACGTTCTGCCTGAGCCGAGCGTGCGTGCAAGCGAGAGCGCGGAACAAGCTATAGAGAGGCACGATCGGCCTAAGCGTTCGGCTTGTGACGCATGATTCATGACGTTATCACGTAAAATTATCACGTAAATAGTAACGTTATCAAGTAAACTGACTTTACAGACAACCATTTTTTTTTACTGGCCTATGTCTAGCAGTTGACTTTTTAGTGGACAGTTGCTGAAATGATGATGATGGTGATAAATGTACAGCATGGTGGGGTACATTGCTAACCGGTAGTGGTTTTGAGAATTTTAATTATCTTTAGAGTGAGGTTTTGTTTATAGTACCTTCGGTAGATTATAGGTACAGAGTAGCCGTCTTACTCATAGGTGTAAGCTTATTTTCCTTTTGATCGAGTTCCCCTTAAATGTTAAAACATTATCTGTCTACTTCTATCAAAAATAAATAAATAAATTTATAAAAAAAAACAAGTTTTAATAAAAAACTGGTGTACAATTCACACAACACCATCCAGCCCAAACTAAGCAAAGCTTGTACTATGGAAACTGGCTGATAAACATCAGAATAAATTCCAGATTCTTTACTTTTATCCACCAATCTTTTTTAAAACACTTGCGCGCGCTTCTATCCCGTTGCTATTCTTTATCTTCAGGCGAAACTGGCTAGACAAGTGGCATTCTAATTTCGTTAACGCCAGTAGAATAGAAAAGTAAATATGTTTAAGGCATTGACATTAGCTAGCGGAATATCACGTGACGTCACGTCACAGTTTATTAGCATTTCGAAGCGTAAGCGTTTTTAGAAATATAAAAAACCGGACAAGTGCGAGTCAGACTCGCCCACCGAGGGTTCCGTACAAACTAAATAAAAGGGGGAAATCATTTTTTTTTTTATATTTTCATTCATAAACCGAAAAATATACATCGTAAAAATATTTGACACATTCCTTGCTCACTACTCGGATCCGAGTGAGGCGGGGCTATAGTAGCGGCGCCTTCAACTCGGATCCGAGCAAGTATCCCGTTCATTTTGTAGTAGTCAGTAAACCGTCGGCGTTTGAGGCAGTCAACGTTGCTTTGCGTGTCAGAATGTGCGTTTTTTACAACATATTCGGCTGTAACTTTTTTTACGAAAACTGAGAAATTTTATTTTCCTTTCTGCAGCAAGATACTATAGATCTGCGTATATGGTTTTAATTTCAACTCGATACCTTCACGCGTTCCCGAGATAAAGGTCTTGACACCCGAACAGACGGACAACAAAGTGATCCTATAAGGGTTCCGTTTTTTCCTATTGAGGTACGGAACCCTAATAATAACGTTTCCCAATTGTCTAAAAGACCCGGTACGTAACATAGGTAATCAGCTAACAATATCTGTAGACTTTTTTTTTATAAAGTGTTTTCGTTACGCTTGCCTCTCTACACTAGACATAAGTCAACTTTTGACCAAGTATTTTATGTAAATTAGCCAGTAACATTTAAAGAGATAAATCTGTCTTAATTTTGTCTTTCGCTTACTAAATTCTGGAACCCTGTGCGAAGAATTCGAGACTTACATGTCAAAAACATTTGAAAAGTAACCTACTCAATTTACTTACTAAAGAACGGTAAGACGTGAAATACGTTGGAAATCAACAAGGCCTTTTTTTACCAAACTATTAAAAAATTTGGACTCATGTTATCTATTAATTTGACTAATTAGTGGATGTGCAAATATTTATCTTCATCCTGATAAAGATCACAATAATCACATATCCAATAAGCGTCAGTAAAATTCATAGATAAAAATAATCCTCGTTTTTAGGGTTCCGTACCCAAAGGGTAAAAATGGGACCCTATTACTAAGACTTCGCTGTCTGTCTGTCTGTCTGTCTGTCTGTCTGTCTGTCTGTCTGTCTGTCTCCAGGCTGTATCTCATAAACCGTGATAGCTAGAAAGCTATCTAGATGTATTTCCGTTGCCGCTATAACAACAAATACCAAAAATTCAAAAAAAAATATATTAAGGGGGTCCATACAATAAACGTGTTTTTTCAAATTTTTTTGCTCAATATTAAAAACGGTAACAGGTAGACGCTTCCAATTTTCACAGAATATTTACTTGTATATAACATTTCAAAATAAATAATTAAATAACAATAAAGTAAATATTAAACGGGGGCTCCCATACAACAAACGTAATTTTTAAGCAATTTTTACTCGATCTTAATTAACAGGTAGAAACTTGAATAATTGGAAGTAAATATTTAGATATATATTATCTATAAAAATAAATACCTAATCTAATACATAAAAACCCACAAAATGAAAATAATCCGTGCATCTAAACGCGGTGCGACCGCCGCGCCGCGGTGTGGTGGTGGCGCGAGCGCGAGGCGGTTGATAAGCAACGGCTGCGCGGGTAACATCACGGAGCGAGCCATAACCGCGCCGCGCGTATTCGCGCAAGCGTCGTCATGCTGCCCGGATGTGTATCGAAAACCTACCTCTACGTCTCAACTACCTCTAGTTTGCAATTTACTACTTGGAATTTCGTTGATTTCTCGTTATTTTATAAACAGAACTAAACTTTGTAGTATTATAGATGATAGTACGGAAACCCTCCGTGCGCGAGTCCGACTCGCACTTGCCCGATTATTTATTAGTCGTATTACATATTATATTTTCATTCCAGATGATATCACGTCCATTTTATATGTGACTACATTACTATAATACCTTCGTATAGACTAGGCCTTACAACATAATTACCTTAACTATTATTGGCCTCTTTTTCATGTTTATTTTTATTAAACATGTAATAACATATCTATTTTATTACATGTCAGAAGACGTCATCCTGCCAGTTTCACCATACACAAATATTCCATTTAAAAAAAATATTTTCTCGAATATGTCTGAGATATTGGATTGATTTTCATTCTGTCCAATAATATCACTGGAAACATTTAACTTCAATCCGAAACGAAGTATCGCTGGCACAGTACTGCTTGACGGTTGGATGACTGGCAAAAGTCTGATACATCTCCAAGCTAACTTTGCTAAGACCTTTGCTTCCTACCACTACAAAACTTCATCACCATTTTGTCCTATAATAGTGTAAAACAGGCACGACTATATCATACCACAAAACCAAACACCACCTAGATACAACCGTACCATAATTACCAACATAGGTACCAACCAACCAAACATATAACGCCACATAATTGAATGGACCCGAACGACGGGTCACCCCACAAGAGTGATGAAAATAATTTGCAAAACAAATGCTTCTCAGGTACGCCACTTTCGGCCCAAATGGAGAGATACCGAGCGTTTTAGCAGTGGAGCTAATTTCAGACTACGCTATAATATTTTATTTTATTTTATTATATTATATTAATTTTATATAATAGCATATAGTATTTTAGCTCATAGCACAATAATATCGCGCACCATACATTGTTATGGACACGTTCACACTGTACTGTACTAAATATTATTGGCTTACTAACGCTATAAAATTGGTGCGATGCGCTGAGTTCATGCTGTGCTATATCAAGCGCCGCCCTCTTCCTCCTCCCTCAACCCGGCCATCGCGCTCAACTGAGCTTGCTATTTAGTATAAATGCTTGCGATAATATCGCGTAATGTGAACGCCATGCTATATAGTATAGCATTAGGTCCTTCTTTGCTATACTATATAGTACAATAGTATATCGTAGTCTGAAATTTACCTGATACTCGAACTTTAGTGATATCGTAAATCGTGGGCTCACATGTTTTTCGTGCACTGAAAATGGTTAAACCATTTTAACTCATTTTGTCGATTCTCATTGAGTCCTAAAGTAATTTGTAGAGTTTTATTCCCTCTTTTGGTGCTTAACCTACTCAGGTTAAGAAGGTCACAAGATATTAAAATACCTAACTGGTACGTAAAGACTAAGCTCTCAAACGTGAGTGTTTTTAGAAAAAGCTCTTTCTTTCGCGGATTCGTGTTGATTATTTTTAGAGATAAAGGTGAATTTATGCCAGATTTAGTTACGTATTCTGGACGCAAGTAACTTTATATACGTCATGCTCTGTTATAAATGTAAAAGCAGTAGTATTTACTCGTTTTTTTAGGGTTCCATACCTCAAAAGGAAAAAAACGGAACACTTACGGGATCGCTTTGTTTTCCTTCTGTCCGCCTGTCAAGACCTTCTATCTCGGGAACACGAATAGGTATCGAGTTGAAATTAAAACTATTTAGCAGATATGTCCCTTACCGCTGTGATAAAAACAAACTTCTGAGTTATCGTAAAAAAGTTACAGCCTTATATGTCGCAAAAAAACCGGTACACTCTCGTCGACCTAGATCTAGAACTATGAAATTTGGCTAAAAGCATTGTCTTAGTACACATAAGTATAGGAAAAAACCAAAAAACTGTACATTTTTATTTGAATCACAAAAAATAGGGTCATTGTGAAAGGAATGATAAAGTGTTAACCGTATCATGTGGGATATCATATGAAACAGCATCATTAGGACAAGCTGAAGCCAAAAATTACCAATTGTAAAAATAAAAACCTGTTTTCATTTGTAAGATGGGTAATTTTCGGCTTCGCCCTAAGGTTTTAACAACTTAGTTCTCGGTTTCGTGGGATTTCCAGAACCCTCGTTGGGTAAGTCTAACTCGCACTTGTTCGGTTTTTTTTTTAGTATAAAACTTGTTCGAATTATAATTAATTTTTTGGTTTGTTAAATATTTTTTTTATTCTTATAGCTTTCAATTAATTGATTTTATATCTTCAAAAAAATTGTAATGGGAGAGAGAAATTGAGAAAATTTCTAGTGTATTATGTAGGTCTATGCAATCAGAAACCTCAGATTAAATATTTACGAAGAGTAAATAGACCTACATACTTAGAGATACCCGACATTTCCTCGAACGGACAAATACCTTTCCCAGAATGATCATTCCATCCAATAATGGTTGTGGTAAAATGACCGCTTCCTCGAATGGATTCAAATTACGGGTAAGTAGTATATATTGTGTAATTTCATCGAATTTAACGTAGCAAAATAGAATTTTAGATGTTTACCCAGAATTGTTTCGAGAATCGTGAAGTTACGGCAGCCTATTTGGAAGACCGTCTGACACAATCCGCAGATCTTGGTTTCATATCCCAAGCCACGTGCAATACGTACAGTCAGGGTTCAAAAGTCCAGTATCAGCTCGTGAACGGGTGCTGCTTGCTGCTGGACTGCTCGGTGTATTTACACGTATGTGTGTAAAGATATGTAAATAGTTTAGATATGTAAAGTTAGTTTTATATTGGTTTATAAAAGGTACATACCCCGCAGTCTGTGGAGATTAATTTTGTCAAATACAAGTATCAATGTTAAAATAAAAACAAAATACCCGACTACAGAAAAGAGGTTTTCGCAGTCTAACTTACGATTTATTTACGCTTAATACGCTGTTGAGTGTACGTTTTTTGTGAGATAGTATGCGTACAATCGCTGTAAAAGATTATTGCGCATTCTTTAGAAAAAAATCTAGTAAAATCACTTGTATATTACGAAAAAGTTCGTTGGAAGTTACAAAAAACACGCGTTTTTTTATATTTGTGAGAGATGTATGATTTTTATTACAAAAAAATATAGCCTATGACACTCAGCAAGTGAAAACAAATCTAACGACACCTATCACATCAAAATCGGTCAAGCCCTTTAGGTTTTATGCGATCATATAGAAACATACAGTTATACATACATACCCACATACATACAAACACTCGAAACACCCCCCCCCCTACCTCTCCCTCCCGTCTCTTACCCTCCCCTCCCCTCCCCTCCCCTCCTCCCCTCCTTACCTTAAAACACAATTATAATGGAACAGTTGTCGGTGATTTTTTTGAGGTAGGAAATAGGCTTAATCCTGTTTTACCCGTTCCCGCGGGAACCCCGGGATAAAAAGTATCTTATGTGTTAATACAGATTATAAACTACCTGTGTTCCAAATTTCAGCCAAAAACGTCAAGCCGTTTTACCGTGAAGAAGTAACAAACTGACACATACTTCGCATTTATTTGTGTGAAGTGAAGTGTGAAGTGTGATGTGATTTATTAGCATTTCCTATTCCAAACTCCAATAAAACATATAAGTTATATATATATTCGTAATCACCGTTAAAAATTCTTTATTTTGATACCACACTCGACGTATTTTGAAAACATTTTTTTTTTTTGAGATTACCTTTTGCCGCCAAAAATCCTTTTGTAATTTTTTTTAATTTTGAATTACCCAGTGTCACTCTCACGACTAAGACGAATCTATTGACACCACTCACATAAAAATACGGCAAGCCGTTTAGGCTCTAGAGCGTGCCAAAGAAATATACATACATACATACATACATACATACATACATACATACATACATACATACATACATACATACATACATACATACATACACTCGAAAAACATAACCCTTCTTCTTTCGCAGTCGGGTGAAAAAAAGGCCATTATCACCTTAAGATCAATAATCTCTAGGAGCTGAATAGAGATATTGAGTATATTGCGTTTATATACCGCTAATAGACTTTTGTTTATGGCTGTACATTCTTTTTTCCATTCATTGAAATGAAACAAATGTTAACGGGCTTATCGCTATTTTATATAATTGTATGACCTCATCACCTTTGTTTCATTTCAATGAATAATAATCGTGAAAACATTAGAAAACGTTATGTGCATATTGTTATTTGCCAGCACTATCTTCAAATGGGAAAGGAATTATAGTGAAGAAAATCTTCAATATTATATTAATTTTTTGCGTAAAACTAATTTACATGTCAGATGTAACAAAATTTATAAATAGAAATATAAGCTATAGTCACGGTAGGGTGAACTGAAACAATATTATTCAATGTCAAAATAATATCTAAAAATAATAAATAAATAGTCAACTGTAAAATTCAACATACAAATTTGTAAAATTTGTCAACGTTAGGTATAGAATGCTTGCTCAACAAGCAGACGATGTAGGCAACCTTTGAAGCTCAGCAGAGTAGGAGCTGCGGTAACGTGTTCTGGTAAGTGGTTGTACACGTCGGGACCCATGACATGCGTTAATTTAACGGACTTGGTCAGCGTGTGTGCTATGTTTGACAGGTTGTTCGCTGTTCTTGTGGGGTATCGGTGATGGATACCACGCGTCTCATAAGAGCTTAAATTTTGTCTTACGTACATTGCTACCTGTAGTATGACTAATGAAGGCAATATAAGGATTCCCAAGCTCTTAAAATAGGGTTTAATGTGGGTGTCTTGGTCCACGCCCACAATAGCTCGTATGGCGCGTTTTTGGAGTCTGAAGATCTTCTCCCAGTCTGCGCATCTTCCCCACAGCTACACGCCGTACTGTATGAGCGAGTGCACTGTGGCGAAGTAGCAGGCGCGGGTCACGTCCACAGACACAACACGAGCTACGCGCCGCAACTCGAAGCATGTGCATTTTACCGCGTAGCCTGTCGACGTGATTCTCCCATATACATAAATATTATCGAAGTCTGCCAATTTGTACTTGGCCATCGTACTTCGCACTGAACCTATCTTAAATAACCAGAATGTAGCAAACTAGAAAGGCATTAAATAAAAATGTTTTCGAGAAAATGAAAGAAAACAACGCGTGAAATAGAAAAAACAGAAAATAACTACTCCGCCTGCTGGCTCCGTTGGTAGTATGTCTGCCTGCTGAGCTGTAGGTCGTGGGTTCGTTCCCCACCCAGGGCAAACATTTGTGTGATGAGCATGGACGTTTGCTAAGTGTCTGGGTGTTTCATATTCATATTCATATTCATATTCATTTATTTCGTAATTCACACTATTTTCTATGTATATATTTACAAAAAAAAAACGTATATATGTATTATATTATATCAGCCATCTAGTTCCATAGTACAAGCTTTATTTAGTTTGCGCTAGATGGTGTTTGTGTGAAATGTCCCAAAATATTTATTTATTTTACTTATAAATATTATTTGATAGTTAATGTAATGTAACATACGTTGTACGGAATACGAAAAACTATAGTTAATTTCTAGAGATGAAATAAATAAAACCTCTCACTTAACTGCCTACAAAATTTTATAACGAAATTGTAATAGACATTTTTTTTTAAATTTACCATGTTACAGTTAATACGCCCTTTTGAAAATGAGAAGATGATCCGAACCTAGTTGTGAGAGAGGGTTGTTTTGAATCGAGGATCATATAGCTCATTCCGTACATGTAATTGGGAAGTATTCTGTTGATACTGATGAAATGTTAGTCAAAACTGGGATTGTCAGCGAGACAGGAAATTACAACCCTAATCAGATTATTCCGAATAAGTGCCGGCGAGTGACGCGCTTTGTGACGCGGTTTGATTTCAATTTACGACGTAGCTCTTTGTTTTTGTTGTTGAATGAATTTCAATTACTAATTCAAAATCTTTTTATTTCCGAACTATTACAGCTTAATGTAGTTACCATTGGACCTCAAACTCGGCAATGCCTGTATCTTGAGGCCCAGTGTTACCGAGAAGGATTGCCGCGCGCCCACACATAATTACATAATATTATGAGATAATTCACATAATTATATTAACAGATTATAAAATAAAGTATTATTGATCACAAAATTAAAATACATTTATTACTAATTATTTAGCTAAGTAAACAAACTGAAAAAGAACAGCTTCTCTTCTTTAACCACGGTCAATTATCGTCAAACGGCGTCATGTTCTGTGATGCACTTCCTCGTAAGATAAATAGACGTAATTTCATTAAGAATGATAAAGAAAATTTGATCCATATTGACGTCTGAAGGCCTCTTATGGTGTAGTGGCTGTTATTGTAGGACAAACAACCGGATCCTTCTCTCAAGCTTACATAACTCAACAACTTATTTGATATTTTCGGATAAAATATTGAAATATCCAAAATTAGACTGTTCCATATCGTACGTAAAAGGTCTCACAATATTTATCTAGGGCATATTATGAGGGCAACATTCGAATAACAAATGCTTACTTTGGGTGTAACAATATGTCAAAATATGTATATGGAGGGTCCAGTGTTGCCAGATATAGGTGATATGGTTTTACGATGTTACACGTTTAAACGTTGTGGTTCCAAAGAAAACTTGAACTTAAACACAACAGTCCTAAAAACTGTATACACAAGTGCATACTGTACTACACTCTATACTTCTATTTCTCTAAAAACAAGTAGTATTAATTCATATATTAGCTCCCTTAACATATTTCATTTAAATATTTAAGAAGACTCCTTTAAAAATAAAAACTAAACTACTAAAAATATACTAAGCTAAGCTCTAAATAATAAGAATACATATTGTTTAAGCAAGAGTGGTCGCTGTCAAATTATTTATTTATTTAGTATGTCCATTAGATGAGTTATTGTCAAACGTCGGCCAATTTATTGAAAAATATAAACCCAAAAAATTAATTCGATCAAATAAACGAGCAAATATCATGACAATACACTTAAAAGTAATATATTAACTCAAAAAACATTACAAAGTAAACTCACATTTACAAACTAAACTCCTTTTGAAACCGGTCTGAAAGTGGATGGTGGCATCAGCTCGACGTGTTCCATTAAGTTTTCCCTAGTTTTCCTCAGAGTTCGTCCTTATTTATTTTACCCCAGTGACAACTTGACCTTCAAGCGTAATTTCAGTACGTTCGATATTTTTTTCTCGTAGTGATCGTGACAGATTGCTTATTTGGCGTACGAGGCTGATTTTTATCAGATTTACTCGCTTTTTCAATGCCCAGTTAACAAAATCACTCGAAATTATACGATATAGCCAAAACTGATTAATTGCGAAAAGTGGACGGATAAATGCAATTAAGCATGAACTCTGAATGCATTTTCTGATGGTGTTTAACATAAATACATAAAGATTTATGGCGTTGGAAAGCCTCTACGTTTATTTTTACGTCATGATGAAGATCGATGTGTTAAAATTGTTATAACTCTCACATTATATTTTAAAAGAGCCTATAAAGTATAAATGTCGTAAGATTTCTATATGTAAGTTACAGATTTTGTAAATATATGTTTGCATTGTTCAATATACGTTGGAGCATGCATGTTAGAAATAAGGTTTCTTATTTCTCATAATTTAAAGATGAATCTGAAATTGAAGAAGCGATATGTCACTTTTATAAAAAATACTAAACTGTAAAATAAAAAATATGCCATTAAACTTTCGCGATATAAACATTTGAAGTTTCGAGGAAATGTTCCGTCCCTTTCTAGCAAAATGACTGTTTGTATTGAGTATGTGCGGCGCATATTATCCATGGTGTACTCTCTCTCTCTCTCTCTCTTACATGAAATTAAAATGCTTGTAACTTTTTATTTCTGGAAGTACGAGTATTTAAGTTTTTATGATTAAAAAATCGTGCGTATTCCCTATTGCTTTACAAATTCAAGGTTCGTCAAATAAAAGAAAACGTTTGAGTTTTTGAATATCGTTTTAGGGTTCCGTACCCAAAGGGTAAAAACGGGACCCTATTACTAAGACTTCGCTGTCTGTCTGTCTGTCTGTCTGTTTCCAGGCTGTATCTCATAAACCGTGATAGCTAGAAAGCTGAAATTTTCACAAATGATGTATTTCCGTTGCCGCTATAACAACAAATACTAAAAATTACAAAAAAAAATATTAATATTATTAAAAATATTAAAATATTTATCATACAATAAACGTGTTTTTTTCGTATTTTTTTGCTCAATATTAAAAACGGTAACAGGTAGACGCTTCAAATGTTCACAAAATATTTACTTGTATATTACCTTTCAAAATAAATAATTATTAACAATAAAGTAAATATTAAAGGAGGGCTCCCATACAACAAACGTAATTTTTAAGCAATTTTTACTTGATCTTAATTAACAGGTAGAAACTTGAATATTTGTAAGTAAATATTTAGAAATATATTAACTATAAAAATAAATACCTAATCTAATACATAAGAACTCACAAAATGAAAATTGCTACGCAACGGCCGCGCGGGTAGCGAGGGAGGTAACATCACGGAGCGAGCCATAACCGCGCGTATTCGCGCGAGCGTCGTCATGCTGCCCGGATGTGTATCGAAAACCTACCTATAAGTTTGTAATTTACTACTTGGAATTTCGTTGATTTCTCGTTATTTTATAAAAAGAACTAAACTTTGTAGTATTATAGATGATAGTACGGAACCCTTAGTGCGCGAGTCCGACTCGCACTTGGCCGATTATTTAAGGATGCGCTCAAGCTATCTCTCTCGCAATTTACAACATTTATAGACATATAAAATCATTGAGTAGGGGTGAAAAGTGAGAAATGAATGTGTTTATTTTGAGAGGAGAAATATTTTGAAAGAAGTTTTTCTTTGATATCATTTAAATTGGCTGAGGAGTAGAAAATACATGGTTTTTCTCTACACAGTCGCCAGTTATAAGTTATATCTGAATAAAACTTTTTAAATATTTCTCCTGTCTAAATAATCAAATTCATTTCTCTTATCCCTGCCAAAGATTTTATACGTTTAAAAAGGTTGTAATGCGCGTGAGATTCTTCTACATAATTATATATAATTATGTATATTATAATATATCAAATGGAAAAAAGACGACTGAAATTACGCCGCATTCAAAGCAGATGCTCCTCTATAGAGTAAAAGGAATATAAAAAATAGTAAACTAAACTCTAATTGGAATGTTCCAATTCACTTTTACATACATATAAACCGGACATAAACCGTTTATAAATTCCCGTGTTATTCCCTCTCGCATTCGGCTTTTCAACAAAGGCTGCACGACAAAGACACGTAGAGATGTAATAACGAATATATCAACAGTAGATCACCTACAAATTGATAAACAGTTAAACAGTTCAAAAATTACACACAATCGACGGGACCTATCAAAAGTTCACCTACCAAAAGGTATCTGGCAAAAATTAATTACTTGATCATCTCCTGTTTAATACTGAATAAATAATACATTTTCCTTCAGATTAAATATTTATAAAAGCACTTTGACTAATTTCTTTTAAAGTACAACAACAACAAATATAAATGTATTTTTTTTTAAGTATAGTACAGGTTCTAACGCGATATCGACCATTAATTCACGTACTATTACGTATTACGTCGCTTAACATCAGGCGAGTTGGTGGTCAATCGTAGATCTATCTTCTATAAAAAATAAAAGTAAAAATTACGTTTTTTTGAAGAATTTCTTTTAATTTTTGGAAGTTAACATTTTTTTACTGGAATGGCCTCTGATATCACTTATGTATAACCACAATCACTGTACCACACCTTAAAGTGAGCCAATTTAATAGACCACATTTGATACTAATAATATTTTTCATTATTATTCACAATTAATCGATATCGGATTCGTCTCGAGAATTATAGTTTTCTCTACAGCACAAAAAAAAAGCACACCATCACGGAAGATGACGTCATGTGCGCCATACTGAAAACTGTCAAATGACATTACGAGTACTTAATAAATTGGCCGCTATACTTACGACCGAGGCGGGACGGAGGACGGAAGCGACAAAACGGAGGAACCGTGGGGATCCGCAGCGTACCAGTGGTTTTAGCCAATGTATGTCTCATACTGTTGTCCTGGTATATGAACTAGTCAGTGCACAACCCGTTCAATGTTTAATCCCGTTCTATATAAATCTGATTGAAAGCGCGCCGTAGCACGAGTCGTTGCTTGTGCACAATGTCAGGAGACAATATTTTCGCGCCGTGTAACGAACGCCCCAAATATTTTCCATCTATTGTTATTTCACTTGATGCGTGTTGCCTGTTTCAGGGTATTTGTATTGGTTGTTGCCGTATTCATTGATATTTTTCAATTCAAAAGTTTTTGATTGTTGTACTCGGAAATGTATTACTGTTTTGTTTTATAAAATATTTTACTATTTTGTTTAACTTTTGTTCACAGGTTCTTTCTAGGGATTAGAGAGAATATTAGGAGTTTGATTTTTTTACGGCTAACTCATTTTGAATTCTACTATTTACGTCTATTTTGACCGCCGAATGCGGTTAAAACTTATACTTAGTCGGATTTTTCGACTCAAAACAGACGTGAATGATCCGTAGTTTTTATTTAAAATGTGTGAAAACCACGTTAGTTTCCAATAGTAACTCATTTTGTGTTACAAGTGGTAACGTATGGCCCATGTAAGACCCATGGTGAGTGACCTCGTATCAGTATACGTAGTCACTCACCATGGGTCTTACAAGGAAGCTCAAAATCAAGCTACCACCTATGGAGAAGACTTTGCTAAGAATTTACCAACAGGATCGAATCAGAAATAGAGAGATTCGTAGAAGTAAGAAACCACCAACATAACACAGTGAATTATCAAGTTAAAGTAGCAGTGGGCAGGGCACATGGCAGGGAACTAATGCCCTGAAAGATGCGACTGAAAAGTTTTCGGCTTGTCTCCCAGACAAACATCGATAAACGCAGAGAACTGCCAAAACAAGACAAGATACACAAACACCCTCAAATGGCAGGGAAGTATTGGTTACGGCCACGCATAACCGGTTTATTTTTAGAAATCCATGGAGGAGGCCATGATGTCTAGCATTGAACTTCAGATGGATTCAAATAATGAGTATAACTCCTGGCTGCAAACTTGCCTGAAAATGATAAGAGTAATTTTTAAAATATTGCAACATAAACCCGACATCAGCTTCTTTTTTTTACAATCAGGAACAACCAAAATACCCAATACATCTTTATTTTACTATTATTACAAAAACATTTCACATAATATTTCTTAGTAAACATACTCGAAACGTCCAATACTATAGCAACAAAATATCTTCCGCATCCGCTCCATAGCCAATTGATAAATTACTGAAGCGCGGATAAAAAGGATTAGCAAATCGAGCGGATTATCTGAGGAGGATGCTTTGTGCTTAATCCCCCTTCAACTAAACTACCTAATGGTTTTCTTGACCTTGCGTTACTAGCCTAAAGATTTCTTTTTAGCCTTTTCGGAGACGGAAAACTGAAAAACTGTTACATTTTTTATCTCATTTACTTACATGGTGTTTTCAGCTAAGTAATACGTAGACTAGTGCCATTATATCTTGATATGGATAACTCTTATTTTAAGATTATTCCTGAAAACAAAAAAAAACCTTATAAAATGTTTCGTGGCTTTTATAATTAATTCGGTCCAGTTCTGACAATGGCATCCATGAGAAGTCGGTTGCTTCAGTTTTTTTTAAGCTATATTTCTTGTTGAGCACTTTTTCTGTCTTAACGATCCTGCTGACTCTACAGCTGACACCCACGTCACAACTACTGATCTGAAACGCCACGGTGGATGCTTAACATAAAAATGTGTGATTAGTGGTAACCATGTGATAGCTTGGAAACAACACTTAGTTTCTTATTTCTTAAAATATTCCGTATTTCTTCAGAACAGAAAACCCAAAAGGCGAAAGAAAGTGATTAATATGAAGCTCTACATGTGATTGGCACTGTAATGAATAAAATAGACAAGTAAGGAATAAAAAATACATACAACATGTTGAATAGTGCTACAAAATACAAGGCAAACGATTTAAACTATTTCATGACTTAGGCATATACCGAGTATATTAATCTATTTCATAGTAGCAAACATGTTATTTCCAGCAATGAAATACAGACAGCTAAAATGGCAACATTGTAGTCTACTCATTTTTATTACATTTAACTATCATTTTAAAATTGTCTACATAAAATCCAGTCAATTTTCCAGCACGCGATCTACCGGATGTAATCTGAAGTCTAGCCTTAATGAGGTTCACATGACAGAGCTAGGTATCGACACGACGCGACGCCATCTACTCGTCTGCAACGGATACTGTCTCGTTCAGACCTCATTGAATCGTATGCGCAATTTGATTGAACCTTTCAGGGGCAGCTTTCACAAACGCTGGGAATAATTTGTAAGGTAATATAAAGCAGGAAACCTACATATCTGAGAGTTCTCAATGATCTTCAAGATGTGTGAAGTCTGCCAACCCGCACTTGGCCAGCGTGGTAGACTATGGTCTCCTTCTCACAATGACAAGATGGCCCGCGACCAGTAGTGCGACAGTATGTACGAACAGGGCTGATAAAAAAATTAAAAGAAGTAAAGCAGTACTGAAAGAAAATGTTGTACTGACTGCTTTGGACTTGATTTTGACCCACTTCAAACAGTCAAATTTCATTCAAACTTTGCAGACTTATCGAGTACAGACGACAATACAATAATTTGATAAGATTATGCGTGTTTTTTTTTTTTAATTATTATTTTTTTTATTGCGGAAATATTTCTAAGATATTCCGTCTGCCGCGCGGTATGCGACACAATCCTCACTCGCCGTATCGGGATTCTTTATTAATCTTTTAGCTATCGAGTTGTGTAATTAAATGTCGAATGTAAATCAAAGATTCGTAGGTGTACAATGTACAAATACGAAACTGTATTTCACAATTAAGTTTTCCGCTTTGAAAGCAAATTTAAATACATTTTTATATCGAAAATATACAAACAGATAACGTAAAGAATTTCCTTTTATCAATCGCTTAAAAAAATAAAAATTTTATGAACTTTGTTTGACATCACACGTGTACTATTTGTATTTTGGAGAAACGGGCCCACATCTGCCCTTTGTGAGGACGAGACCGTCGGTTATGGAGGCAATGAAATATAATGATATCGTGCATCCCTATCTTGGAAACTGACCTTTCCGAATGGTATGGAAGAATATCGTATATTGCAGGGCGAGGAGTGGATAAATGAAATGAAACTTAAAGGTTGGGGTGGAGATTATGGAACTTTACACAAAATTTTATGTACGCTAAGATTGTTAGTTATTGAATATGCTTATGTAATAGTTTTACTAGTTTGCACAAAAGAAAGAAGGTACTGTTTTAAAAATTATTTATGTAGTACATAAGTACGCCAGTAGTGTATAAAGTACATAAGTATGGCAGATTGAGAGTCGGTTCAAATTTAAATCAACCTTTTGCAAAACAGAATAAAGCTCAATCGTAAAATATTTAGCTCCAAACTCCTCCCGTATTTGCGTATTCAGGCGTAACAGATCGCTATGCCAATGCGGATTGATTATTTTAAAAAAATACTTCTAATTTATTTTATTCAGTCATCATCATCATCTCAGCCATAAGAAGTCCACTGCTGGACATAGGCCTCCCCCGTGGATTTCCAAAAAGACCGATTGGAAGCGGCTTGCATCCAGCGTCTTCCCGCTACTTGTATGAGGTCATCTGTCTATCTCGTGGCTGGTCTTCCTACGCTGCGCTTGCCGGTACGTGGTCTCCACTAGAGAACCTCTCAGCCCCATCGGCTATCAATTCTACGTGCTCTGTGCCCTGCCCACTGCCACTTCAATTTGCTAATCCGCTGTGCTATATCGGTGACTCCTGTACGTCTACGTATCTCTTCATTTCTGATCTCTTCATTTTTATTCAGTATTATAGCAAAATAAATAAAAACGAAAGGCATACCGTAACAAAACAATACATTCTGCAAAGTAGCATACGACTACGGTTATCTTCTGAAAACCACTATGAATATGTGTGAAATACAATCAAATATTTGTTATTATTACATACGTACGTTATTTATTAGGGTAAATAAGGTGCTTCCCACGGCACCTAATTGATCAAATTACGATTAATAGTTTTAGTTTATGAACAAATAAACATACAACACACATACCGGTCAAAAACAACCCTCCCTTTTGATTCGCTTAATGGGATAAAAATGATTGTAATATTCTTTTCATTGTCTTGTAATCTTGTAAAAATAATTGTAATATTTTGGCTTTATAATTTACGCTTTGAAATGATTCCTTTTACACTACAGTAATACCAGGATATTAAATTTAAAAATTCCTCCAAAATTCTACACTGGAAATGTTTTTTTTTTTTTTTTACTTTCTAGTTAAAAGTTATACCCTTTTAATATAATATATACCAATTAATAAAACATGTGGCTTAATATCTTGAGATTAACACTAATTAAGACTACGCAGTCTCGGGCCGCTCAAAGGAAGAGGTTTTCCTTTGAAATCACTACTACATAGGTACTCAATTTACCGACTCGTGGAATTGAGATAAATAAAATTGTTACGGGCGATGTAAAATTTTCAACATAAGCTTTTTTTCTCTACATCATCATCATCATTATCTCAGCCATAAGAAGTCCACTGCTGGACATAGGCCGCCCATGGATTTCCAAAAAGACCGATTGGAAGCGGCTTGTATCCAGCGCCGCAGCGTTGTGTTTTCTCTACATACATACATAGATACAATCACGCCTGTTTTTCCTTGTGGGCTAGCGCAGAGAGCGTCAAAGGCCATGAGGCCGCTTAGCGCCACATTTGACCTTGGTTAGAGGTTAGATGGAATGGAAGGGAGATGGTATTAGAGGGTTACAGGGGATACGAGGATAAAATGTTATAGTATTGGCTTGGAGTGACAGGGGGTCAGCCTATCGCCTACAGAAATGCCAATTTCCCTTGTTCCTTAACTGACTAGTACAGTATCCCCGGGAAGAGTTTTTTTTCTCTACCTTATTATTTAAGCAAATTTTACAAGCTTATATTTATGTTAAGTTCGCTTGTATGTATTAGTATAAATCTTGTAGTAATATCCAACGAACTTCTTTATAATAAACAAGTAATTTTATCAGAATTATTCTAAAGAATGCACATTTATAATCTTTTACGGCGATTTTACGCATACTTTCTAACAAAAAACGTACACTCAACAGCGTATCAAGCGTAACCTGATCGTAAATTAGACTGGGAAAACTTCATTTTGCAGTCGGGTATTTTACTTTTCTTTTAATATAGATACTTGTTAAATTTATCACTCCGCTTATACCACAGAAATACTTACATACTTAATTTAACACTTTTTTAAACTATCACGGTCATTCATTAAAGCACTATTATTATTAACGGGATATTTACCGTGGTTCGCGTTAATTTTGACCACCGATATCGCGAACCACGGTACATATCCCGTTAATAATAATAGTGATTTATACTTAGTTTAGTTTTATACTGTTTTCAGTTTCCTAATATATTATGCGTAATTCTGTAAGGGGGACCCTTAAGACTCCCGTCTGATTCAATAAATAGCTGTACCTAAGGCATTTCGTTACAAGAAGCTACCTAAAAAGTGATCGTGTTTCTCGAAAAATCTCATTATCTAACGTTGCTCTCTTTTCATTTAAGGCCGAGTTCAGACGGCCTTGTAAACTCAACGAGATGGTACCTAATAAATACTAAAGAACAAGCACCTACCTAAATTAATTACATTGTTTTAAAGGAGATTAGGCATAGTTTCCACCAACAACTCGCTTTTTATTTGAATTTGCCTCGATAGATATGTGAATGCGTATCTAAATTTGCTCCCATAGATTGATAGATAGACTCCTTACGAATATGCCATGAAACAATCATCACAGCAACAAGTGCAACAACGGGTGACCAATCGCTAAAAGCAATCTCATCCAGGCAACCAAGCGATCGCTTCGAGGTAACCAACGAACTCTTTCAGGCAACCATTTCCATAATAAGAAGCAATTTAGAAGCTTGTTGATAACAAAATTGGGATATACAGTGGTGTTGCAACTAAATAATTATGTATCTAACATCTACATCCAATATCTAGTTACACCACTCGATTGCTAAATTATCGCGAATTCGTTACATTAACTGAGGACTGTGCCGCAACCCGCGCAGCGGAGGGGGAAGCGCCGTCATTTTGAGGTCGAGTGGTCACTCAAACTTTTGCTAAATGACATTGTAGCACAAAATGAAGTATGAAGGATGATAATTCGTTCAATCCGAACTTAAAATGGCCTGCTGCGGCATAATGCTGCGGCTATCTGTTGGTCTGGTTTTGAACTTTATTGTGACTTAAGTTAGCCGATAAGGCCGCTGCACGTGAAAGTGAAATAAAAAGTTAAAACATTATTTAATAATATACAACATTATTTAAATCTAAAGTTCTGGCACGGTAATGAGCTAGCGTGTAGGTTAATATCAGACTTTTGTCATGCTCATCATTATGTTATGTTTTATAAAAAAGATGATTACGAAACATTTATATATTCTAAAATAACAGCGTCTGTCCCTATATCAAATTACGATACAAGTAAATAATAATTTCAGAAAAATCTTGCCCGCTTAATTAAATGGAAAAAGGCATGTTTCGCCTTCAGCTTTAGTGATTTTGTAAAAATTGGATCGGATACCAGACTTCGCAAATTAAGTAAGAATTCTCTACGGAGTTGTTTTTGAGCATATTTCCTGCGTAATTAGTAGTTAAGTAACTAATATTTGTTTTCTAAACGAGACTTAGAAATTTTACCGACTTCAAAAAGGAGAAGGTTCTCAATACGGCTGTATTTTTGTGTGTTTGTTACCACATAATTCCGTCGTAATAAATTAATATGAAAAAATATTATTTGTTTGAAAGGATATACTTTCAGATTGGTCCCATAGAAATTTAATCAAAATCCAACCAGTAGTTTATTTTTTTAAAACAAACTAACTCATTTTGAAGTTTGTTTTTTCAATGTTTTAAACTATACTTATTGTTTGAATATAGAGTATATTTGATTTCTTTTATTCGAAAATAGGCTTTCGCTTGACCTTCAACTCACCTGGTTTTAAGCGACAGTTACGGTCTACGATGGAGCGCGCTTGGCTAGAAGAAATTTATTCATTCCATATGACTTCATTTTTGATTACATAGTAGTTTTATCATAATCGGTTCAGTAATTTGGAAGTAAAAATAAAATTGCGTAAAATAAAAATATATATTGACTACATAATATGTGCAGAATATAATAAAAGTGAGAGATGATTTTGTTTGTAGATAGGAGAAATATTTAAAGAAAAAGTTTTATTCAGATACCGACAGAGGTTTGAAAAAAAAACATGTACCTATAATATTATGTTTTAAAAAAATCGAAGAAAAAGTTTTTTTTAGATTACTTCTATCTAAACATAATTATTATGTACAAAATCAAGTGATTCGCGAGAGATATCTGAGCGGTTCGAGAACATCCTGACGGTACTTCTCGACAGTAGCTCCCTTCCAAGCCAAATCACAGAAAACAATCGAAGTCACGAACAGTTGCAGTATTTCCTTTTCTACAGTTAAGCTTCAACAACCTAGTTTCCTTATACAAACCAGGTGCAAAAGCCAACAGAAGCTTATTCCACTATATCAAAACACACAGCGCGTAACAGGATCTTCACAAGTGATCCGTCGAAATGCGCATTGTCTCGCGCCTGTATTATTCTGTACAAATAGTACGAAGCCCGTTCTATCAGTTTCCGGTACATCAGACACGCGCTTTGTTTCAGTGTCGTCGGCTTTCTTCGAGACGAGTGTTCAGCAGGGCTCGGATTTTGTTGCTGAGTTGTGTTGATGTACCTATGGTTTTGTATCTATCTGATAACTCCGTCTTTTTTTTCAAAAGTGAAATTGTAGGATATGGCTTCATGGCCATGGTTATGGTTTTATGGCTATGGATTAGCTTTAGAAAAGGAAATAAATAAATATTGATGGACATTTTAAGACATTTCATAAAGTCAAAGTCAAAGTCAAAGTCAAAGTAAATTTATTTGCATAAAACATGAGTAGCATGCACTTGATGTTATTTGTTTTATAGACCTTCATGTTATGCCTGATGAGGCGTACAAATCAAAACAAAATGCGTACAAAACAAAATTTAAAAAATAATAGTTTGGGTCTATCTAGATGACGCTATGTAAGAAAAATCCCTGCCAAATGAATAGTTTTGACAATTTTCTGTAGTCATGATGCACAACCATCGTGTACAATATCGTGGAAAAAAATAGTAGTAAAATTCTCATTACACGCCAAAAATCTTTTATCTATTCTCACATATCTCCAGCGTCGCCGTGATCATATTTTCAAAACCTCTTTCAGTTTATCTATACTGAATAACGCCAAGACACCAACAGCTGCTGCTTTCATACCGTTCTGAATATTCATTAGAGATCTGAACATCAAACACTCTTGCACGTTCGTCATACAGAAACAATATCAACAAAGTGTTGGTGTTGGGTTGAATGAATGTACGCTCAACAGGTTGTCGTCACGGAGTCGATGATCTCGTTCAAATTGGGTTATTTTGAACCCGGGTTATCGACATTTATTGCGTTCTATTGTTGTATTTACGATATTAAATAATTAAGACCTAATTTATAAGTAAAGCTAAGGAACGCTACTAGTAGACAGCGATAGACCACATGCCTACTTAGAAAGATTCTTATTCGTTTGAGATAAAAAAAAACTAAGTATAAATTTGCATGTATTCCTCTTGTATAGTTGCAAAAAAGAACCAGTTATGGAACTACTAAATCTGAACAAAAAACTACTAAAAGAAGATATGAAATATTTCTAAAACGACCTCTGAAATAAATAATACTTTCAGTACATTGTTTTCCAAGGTTTTCGCAATTGTTACTCATTGAAATGAAACAAATTTTAACAGATTTATCGCGTATATTTTACATAATTTAATGGCCTGACGTTTCGAACAGAGCAGCGTCCGTGGTCACACGTGAGACTAGATGGCAGTTGTCTTTTTTGTTATGAAAATATTAAATTCTACTATTTTATGCGAAGTAAATAAGCATAAAAACATAATTATAATCGTGTAAAAACAACAACATTTCTTTATGTCAAATTTTCATAAAAATATTGTTTATCTTCGATATAATATAATATACAACTGTATTTTTGACGATATCGGGTTCAGTCCCAAAATGTGTACCTATTCATACAAACATAATCTTGGTGTAAATCTCCAACCAAGGCAATGTGTACAGACCAATTTGTACGCTTGCTCAGTGAAATCCAACACAACATAAGAAGCATATCAAAGAGAAGCAAGTCACCGGTAATCAGTGACCCGTTGTTAATTCAATTAACCAGCACTCCCCATACTTATCCAATTAAGTTCATTGATTTTAGTGCGGCTGCCGAGAATTCGGAGAACTGGGCTTGAAGCCTTAAAACGTTGTAATCTACCTTCTTTGGGGTGGTTTGGACAGGTAGTCATTTGACCAGGACCCTGGAAACAGACGTATTATGGATTTTCAATTTTGATCGTGTCTCGTGATAGTGATACTATCTACCACTATATATGTTGATGTTTGTCCTGTGTCTGGGTGTTTCTATGTATCTTATGTATGTATTTACAACAAAAAAAAGTATTATATATTCTATCAGCCATCTTGTTTTCATAGTACGAACTCTGTTTTGTTTGGGCTAGATGGTGTGGTGTGATATGTCCAACAATATTTGTTGTAGTTAATAAAGGCGCTTGCCATAAAAAAAAATATAAATATATATATATTTATTTATATTAAGAGCAGAGATCCTAGTGCAAGTTTGTAGGCATATTATTTTAATCGATTGTGTTAACTACGATTTGTGATGAATAAAAGCCAACGAGCAAGCAGGCTCTGCAAGCTAAAAATGACTTTCAGGGACTATTTGTATTATCAATTTGCGGCTTGCATCCAGCGTCTTCCCGCCACTTGTATGAGGTCATCTGTCCACCTCGTGGCTGGTCTTCCTACGCTACGCTTGCCGGTACGTGGTCTCCACTCAAGAACCTTTCGGCCCCATCGGCCATCAGTTCTACGTGCTATGTGCCCTGCCCACTTCAACTTGCTAATCCGCTGTGCTATATCGGTGACTCCTGTACGTCTACGTATCTCTTCATTTCTGATTCGATCTCGTAGAGAGACTCCGAGCATAGCCCTCTCCATAGCTCGTTGCACGACCTTGAGCTTCCTTATAAGGCCCATAGTTAGGGACCACGTTTCAGTGCCGTATGTCATCACTAGTAAAACACACTGATTGTAAGCTTTCGACTTCTTTTGGGTTTTCTTTAGCTTTTTTTTTTATTCGATAATAGGCTTGCGCTTGAACTCACCTGACTCACCTGGTGTTACGCGACAGTTACGGTCTACGATGGAGCGCGCTTGCCTAGAAGAAAGCTATTCACTCGCGATTTGAAGACACCTAGATTATATCCAATCGGAAACCTTGACCTGTTTATTTATTTGTTTGTTTATTTGGGTCAAATTTAGTAATTTAAATTTTACCCCCTTGCAGTTGACGGATCGATCTGAAATTTGGTATACACCTTTGGTCCTGATGACAATACAATTTAGTATATTCTGTATTATTGTAAAACCAAGATGGCCGCCACCACAAAATGGCGGATTTCGTATTTAAATACAACCCCCATAATATGGGTATCAAATGAAAGGGCTTTTCTAGTTAAATATAGTGAATACATTATAGGTAATGTATTCACTATATTTAACTAACGTTTAACCATTATACCATTAACGTTTTATCATTATCTTTCTTTTCAATAAAACCGTTTAACTTAAAAAGTTTTTTTAGGTAAGTACTTGTTAACTTTAACTTCCAAGTTAAAGTGAAATCTGTTAAGTACCTATTACAATTTAAAAACTGTGACTTCAATCAGGACTCTCTCGAACAAATTAACCAAAATATTGGAAACTATAACAAAATTGATAAATTGTCATTGAAATTGGATAGATTTATTTTCTCCTTTGGAATGAAAACATGCACCCTATATTATGATAATCTCAAATGATGTATTTGGGATATACAAAAGTCACCCATTAGACGGGGCACAGCTACTTTATTTAAATATCTATACTTTTAACGTAAGTAAGCCTTTATCTACACTTTGTTTTAATACTTCCCCGTTATTGTAAAAAGTAAAAATTATCACGGCATCAACAAATTAAATTGCTAGCAAAAGGTACAGTTCGTTTTCAACAAGCATAAGCTCCGTGGAGCCTAGTGTAATCCTAAAATCCCTGTAAAATAACGATCTGGACGGGCTGAAAAACAAACAAGTGGATTCCGCTTTTAAAACTGTCTGGCGTATTTAATTCGCTTTTGAGTCACATAAAGCACCTAATGTGTAACTCCAGCAAATAAATCTATTAAAAGCTGGTGCCTTTCTGATAGATTTAAATGTTAATGGAATCACAATTTGGGATGAATTAGTACCTATTCAAATTATTATTATTATTTTTTATTTGAAAAAATTCGAGCACCACAGATTCCAGGGTCCATGCCTTTTATAAACTAATACATTTTTTTTTTTTTTAGCTAACTTAACTTTTTTTTTTAAACTAGAGTACAAGAGGAAGACGTTAATACTTAACTAATAACTGTTAATACTTAATACTTAAGTAACATGCACATGCACAGGCGGGTCGCCCTCTTCCCTCAAATATGGTTGAGGAGAGCGATGGCTGGCACATGCGTCAACTCGTGAACGGGTGCTGCTTGCGGGAGCTGGACTGCTCGGCGTACACACGCATGCATATGCATGTCCTATTCAAATTTAGAACAAGCGTAATGTGCTATATTTTCAGTAGTTTTTTTATTTTACATAATCTAGATATCTGCGACGGTTATGAAAAATTTCCGAACGAAAGCTATTCCATTTAGAGACTATCCTGCCAAGCAGCGCGTTGTAATTGCATTATATAGTTTGAATTGAAATTCGAAAATACCTAGACACGCGGAGCGTGTCAAGCAAAGTTTTCAAGCTAACAGAACTGGCGTGCAGCACCGTGTGTATATTTATCTCGAACCATTTGGAGCCACGTTTGGCCTTCTCATAACTCAAAAACTACTTCACATAAACATGTCAAATTTGGCTCGTATATTGAGACCTGTGAGATACATACATCATGGTCTGCCATGTCATGGTCATGGTCTCAAAATAAGAACTTACAGCTTTAGAAATTGCGAAGGCTATGATATAATTCGTATATGAGAACTAGCCAAGTCAGACCTTGGTTTCAATATATTATCCTAAGTTATAAGAAGAAATGATATTTTAAGTTGTAATAAAATATTGTATGTTGTTATAAATAAATTTCAGGCTGACCATTAAACTTGGCACCCATTTAGATCTCACGTCTTTTGTCCTTGAAGTCAACAACTAAGGCATATATCATAATATAGAACTTGGCTCTCATTTCACATTTATGTTTTTGATGGGATTTTTTTCTTTTAGAATAATCGCGCATGTTCAAATTTAATTATCTAGTCCCCTCGCGTTACAAAGTTATAAATAAACAAAATAAACATTATTTCCCGAAAAAATCACAACATGAGGTTACATTATTATACTACATATATCACAACAAAAAAGTAGTCTTGGTCAATTTATATCACACATTTGAGCAGCTTTACAGTACCAGGCGACATTTTTAATTATTTTTTCTAGTGTCCGTTCAATATTTGAAGGCACAAACCTTAATCGACTATTTAAAACAGAAACTCTAATATAATTATAGCCTACCCTAAAGATAGGTTCTTCATTATCAACCAACATAAAATGCCTGTTAAACATAAGTGCCGCCCGACACTCTATTCTAGTATTTTAAGACCGGAAGAAAGAAAGCAACTATAGTATATCAAAGGTAAGCTATTCCAAAGATTAGGAAATTAATACAAGTTCTATTTACTGCTAAGCTCGTCATGGGTCGAGGTCGGCTGAAACTTGGCTTAACATGCTTAAGCCACGTTAATCAACACTTAAAAGTATCGCTTTTCCGATGAGAGACGCTTTATCCCGCTAGAAATAAGGTCACTATTCCCAAAGCAGTTTTAATAGCAAGTGTATAAGTAAGGTGGTAAGTTGAACAAGTGAAGCTAACTGTCATTGTCATAGCTGGTCTTTGTGAGGCAACTGGGCTAAGTTAATCCTCGTCCGCTCATGTCGCCGCTGCGCAATTCTGTTAGCCAAACCAATTTGTATTTAGATAAGCCATATTTTAACTTTGGTGAAGGATGGACTAAGTCAGCTGAAGTTCAACAGCTCGACTTATGGGACCAAATTTAATTAAATTTGTCCTGCTTCCAATGTTTTTAACCATATCTTATTTATTCCCCTTTATAACACTAAACTTAACTAACATTTCACAATGAGTTTTCAAAATGAGTTTGTTTGAGACGCTATTCATATCGGCTAATTTTGATTCAAACTTTTTTGCCAGTTATACACATATTTGGTACAAAGGATTGGTAATTAATATAAATATTTTTTAATATAAAGTTAATCGGTCAAGATTCAGGATCGTAAAGTGTCATTGGGACAATTTATAAGTTTTTCTGTAATATTGTATTTGTACACTAAAGAGTTTGTCTATATATCTATAAGTATATAATGTATTATATGGTTTGATAATTGATCTCTGTTCTTCTCTTTTACCACGTTTACTTTTGAAATAGCCCATCCCAGAATGAGAAAGAATTGAGTAAGTACAAAAATCATTCACAATCTACTGTTCGCAGGAATGTTGTCAATAGGCTGTCTAAAAATGAAAATTCTAGTTTAATCACACTTAAGGCCTAGGCGGATCGTCTACCTATTTATGATCTTAAGAAAAATATCTAGAATTACATCTTATTACAAACGTTAAGCTACGTTACGTTTACGTAGCGGAGGTAAGTCTGAATTATTTCATCCATTTCCCACGAAACCAGCTTATCATTGCTTACCTTGGCAGTTTATTCCAGCTGATATTAACCAGCACCGTAACCGCCGAACCGCTGGCGGTAAATAAAACGGATAATATTAATAAAAGGCTGTTCATAATCACCAGAGACTAAAGACCAGGCTTCGTAATAATGGATTAGGGAGCCGGTAGCGACGGAGATTACAACGTTTTTGTGCTGAAAAATTAGTTTTTTTTTAATTCGGGAAAATTTTAACTGTTATAATAACACATATAAAGCTTCTGGCTTCTAATCTCACTTTAAACTAGCTTAGGCACGCCCTCTTTCATGCGGGTAATTGGATGGCCGGCAACAAACTAACAAAATGATTAATTACTAAGCACCACCATGCGCTGAAGCATTCCAAATATACTGTGAATTATATAGAGTTCTAGAGTTAATTACATAGAGTTCTATAGTTCTAGAGTTAATTACATAGAGTTCTATAGTTCTAGAGTTAATTCGCCATCACTGAGCTGACACCGCGACCCTTGCTGGCGATTCATAATAATGAGACGACATTGTTGAAATTTTAGTTTTTTTCTTGATTATGGATATAATAGGCCACATAAGAATTATAGAATGTAAGGAAAATAGGCAAACAATTAAGACATATTATACGGCATGACCAATTAATTCATGAAAACCATGATAGAGTACTCTATGATGGTAATGCAATGTCTAAATTGATTTGAAGCTTTAAATTGATGATTTTTGTTAGTGTCCCCATCCACTGCCAGTTAAATGGTTGGCTTTGGAAATGTAAGAAAATCATGCTGCTACCCTATATAATGAAATTAAAAGAAAACTGATGATGAATGTATAATGGTAATGTCGTACAACGTGGCCAAGCCGTTCGCCTTTTCTAGTCAGAAAAAAATCATCAGTAACTTCCATACTCCTGTGCCTTTCGCCAGCGACTGCGAAAGAAGGAGGGTTATGCTTTTCGAGCGTATGTATGTATGTATGTATGTATATTTCTTTGGCACGCCCTAAAGCCTAAACGGCTTGACCGATTTTGATGTGAGTGATGTCAATAGATTCGTCTTAGTCGTGAGAGTGACACTGGGTACAACAAAATAAAAATAAAAAACAAAATTAAGGATTTTTGGCGGCAAAAAGTAATCTCATAAAAAAAAAAGTTTTCAAAATACATCGAGTGTGGTATCAAAATAAATTTTTTTTAACAGTGATTACGAATATATATATAACTTATATGTTTTATTGCAGTTTGGAATAGGAAATGCTAATAAATCACATCACACTTATAATATAAATGCGAAGTTTGTTTTAGTTTGTTACTTCTTCACGGTAAAACGGCTTGACGGGTTTGGCTGAAACTTGGCACACAGGTAGTTTATAATCTGGATTAACACATAAGATACTTTTTATCCCAGGATTCCTGTGGGAACGGGTTAAACAGGATTAAACTTATTTCCTATCTCAAAAAAATCACCGACACCTGTTCCATTATAATAATTGTGTTTTAAGGTAAGGAGAGGGGAGAAGGGAGGGGGGGGGGTGTTTCAAGTGTATGTATGTATGTGGGTATGTATGTGTATCTGTATGTTTCTATATGATCGCCTAAAGTCTAAAGGGCTTGACCGATTTTGATGTGAGAGGTGTCGTTAGATTTGTTTTCACTTGCTGAGTGACAAAGGCTATATTTTTTTGTAATAAAAATCATACATCTCAGACACATATAAAAAACGCGTGTTTTTTGTAACTTCCAACGAACTTTTTCGTAATAAACAAGTGATTTTACTAGATTTTTTCTAAAGAATGTGCAATGATCTTTTACAGTGATTGTACGCATACTTTCTCACAAAAACGTACACTCAACGGCGTATAAGCGTAAAGAAATCGTAAGTTAGGCTGCAAAAACGTCTTTTCTGCAGTCGAGTATTTTGTTTTTCTTTTAACATTGATACTTGTTACCTCCCTGTTCGTGATATTGATCGTCAAGTCAAGTCGTATGTGGATTTCAGTAAAATTGTGATAGCTTTTATTTTCTTGACAGGACTCATTCACTTGACTGGGCCATTATGAATTATTAAGAGCAGTATTACATTTTAACGGAATTATTAGGTCGTAGCGTAGCTTGACTAGGTGTTCCCTAACGATCACCAATGTTAAGCAACGGACGGACCGGTCAGTCTTTGGATGGGTGACCATAGTGGCATTTCTTTCTGAGCACTACCGTGGCTCGGATGACACGTTAAATTGTAGGTCCCGGTTATTTGTTCAGTAATCGTCATGCCAAGTCCCTTTGCCAAGTACCTTTGGGCAGCTTAATAACTCTGACACTAGGGCTGGCCACTCAGTCTATACGAACTTACTTACTTACGGAATTATTAAAGTCGAATCGAATCAAATCAAAATTGGTCAAGTCCCTTATTATGCATGAAGTACATACATATACCCAAAAGATAATAATTAATAATATCCTTCTAAGGCCATATCATAAAAAAAATAGATTATTTAAGTTAGCGGATGAAACAGTAAATCACACATGGTAAATTGTATACAATATACCTAGGCTGTGAACTTATTTATACAACCCACATTGTCCAAAGAGATTAATCAGATTTCTCGTACACAGCAGAAAATTCCTTTATTATTTTTTGGTTCCTCGTAAAATAAGCAATCCCGAAAGCCGAACCCTAAGGATATGACGGTTAATAAATAGATCGCTAGAATAAACAAAAGACTGAAAATACGGGGGTTTGTGCCCCCAATGTACTTAGTACCAGAGATAACATTAATATTGAGCTGGAGGCTTAAGTAAACGTAATGATTGTTTTAACGAGCCTAAAAAATTGACTGTGTGTTAATTAAATATCATTTTTTTAACCGACTTTAAAAAGCGAGGTTATCAATTCGACCTGTATGTATGTAATATTGTCAGAATTGCAGTTTTTGGATATGTTAGTCTATACCAGCTTCTAAACATGTGTGCCAAATTTCATAAATGTATGTATGTTTGTATGTTTGTCCACGTATTACGCAGAAACTAGAAGTTTTATTGCAAAAAAATATTTATTATTGAATAAAGTATCTCTCAGCTTAAGAGTCACTGTAAGTTTTATCAAAATCGGTTGAGTAATTTTCAAAATATGGACTTTTTCAGTAAAAAAACAGCGTTTCGACGACTCTGTAGAAACTACTGAGTGGATTTGAATGAAATTCCGTAGGTTTATCACTCATACTATGTAAAAAGATCTGGCAATTGTAACGAAAAAATTTGGCGTTACAATAGTAGTGAAGTGTGTTTGAAAATTAAACGTACTTACCCAGTGTGAATACAATTTTTAGTTTGAAACAAAACGAGTAGTATTTAACTAATAAAAATTAATAAATAAAAGTATTTAAAAAAAACGACTTCAAAACAATCTACTCGTACCTTTCAAGCAAACAAATATTTTTTCAAATCGGTTCAGGTGTCTTAGAGTAATTTGGGAACATACATAAAAAATAATAAAAATAGAAAATAGATTCCGACGAATTAAGAACCTCCTCCTCCTCCTCCTTTCGGACATCGGTTAAAAAGAGAAAGATCTCTACTTTCTTTTTTAGACTACGGGACGCAATCTAGTTTTATAAAATAATGTTATCTGTCATCTCCTAAACCTACTGTCAGAATTGCATAGCTTACTGTTCAGTAGCTCAACCACATCAAGAGAGCTACTGTCCGTCTGCCTTGACCGGTGACCACAGGCTAGTGGCTTTGGATGGACTAGCCCCTAATCCAAGATTAACCTGTTAAACATCTGCGCTCTGCGAATGACTGAAGCATAGTGACGCAGTAATCGTGTCTTAGAAATTATGGGGCAATATATTTAATTATGCTTAAAGCAATTTAATGCAACTTACATCGGATTGAAATCGGTTGTTAAATTTTTTTTAAGGTCGAGATTAAAGCGCGCAGCTATCTCTCTCGCGCATGACAACATTTTAAACATATAAAATCGATGAGTAGGGATGTTAGAAAAGTAAGAGGTAGATTTGTTTATTTAGAGAGTAGAAACATTAAAAAAAGGTTTTAATCAGATATAATTTATATTAGCGACGGAATTAAAAAAAAACATACATTCTTTCTATCTTATTCCTCAGCCAATTTAAAAGAAATCGAAGAAAATCTTGTTTTAAATATTTCTCCTGTCTAAATAAACAAATTCAGCTCTCACGTTTCTAATATCCCTATTCAATGATTTTATATGTTTAAAAAGGTTGTGATGCACGAGAGAGATAGCTGCACGCGTCGAGCAAATCATTAAACTGTAATCTTGTTAGCTCTCTAAATTTACTATATTCATGAAAAACTTCAATGATCTGTAGCTCGTAGCCTCGACGTGTACCGCAGAGGCTACGAGCTACGAAATGCGTGAATCCGTTTGTCGACATGCTGTGCAAAGATGTTGCCCCTAATCCACAATCACGTTTCTATATCCTGGATATATCATGGTGATGGATATAATATCCATCACCATGCTGCGTCTTCCACCACCCCACACTATCCGCATCGCAAGTAAGCTGCTGCTGAGAGTTCGATCCCCACCCAGGATGAACATTGAATGATCAGCGTGCTTGTTTTATACCTAATAGGTATAAAACATGCACGACCTATTTGAGAGTTCTGGGAGTTCTGTGTATCATAAGTATGTATTTACAAAAAGTATATAAGTATTCCATCAGCTACCTGGTTCTCAAATTACAAGCTATGTTCAGTTTGAGGCAAGATGGTATTATGTAAAAATGTCCACCAAAATATTTTATTATTATTATTTATTTAGAAATTTGCATAACGTGTCCGTGTCTAGCATTGGAACCGCATCCTGAAAATGGAATAAACAAACTAATCAACAAACACAATTTTTTATGCATATACCTTTATGTAGAAAAAAGGAAAGCAGTAGTAAAAATTAATATTACGTTTATTAATGAGCTCATTAATTTAAATTAGTATTTAGTAGTTAAGTCAATAGGTAAGTAATTACGGGAACAAGCGGTGAAATATGAGCTCGAGCACTTAGCACGGCACGCCTATTTCCTGTCATCCTTGTAGAACCACAATGCGGGCTTTAAACTACTAACACGCGATGGAATATGACAGAGAAAGAGATCGCAATCACTATATTTTTTCTGTCCTTTTCGTTTGATTCGACGATAGTCTGGCAGTACCATATTCGATAGTATATTGATATTAATAGCTCTGCAGTTTCACTCGTGTGGTGATGAAAAACAATGATGATGATGATGATTAATTTATCCCTCTTTTCAAGCTGTTTTTCAGTTCCAGCTTATGTCAAAGAGGTCGGTTGGGGATCAGAGAGTAGGTACAAAAAGAGGTGTAGAGGGACTTAATTTCGTTTTTAGGGTTCCGTACCCAAAGGGTAAAACGGGATCCTATTACTGAGACTTCACTGTCTGTCCGTCCGTCCGTCTGTCACCAGGCTGTATCTCATGAACCGTGATAGTTAGGTAAAAAACAGAATAAAATAAATATTTAAGGGGGCACCCATATAACAAACGTGATTTTTTGCTCGTTTCTGCTCCATATGATAACGGCAACAGATAGACGCTTGAAATATTCACAGAATATTGAGTTATATTATTCAATATAAAAATAAATAATTAATTTACAATAAAATTATTTTTTTTATATTTTTTTTTAATTAATATATATATATATATATATATATTCCCATACAACAGACATGATTTTTTATCCATTTTTATGGTACGGAACCCTTCGTGCGTGAGTCCGACTCGCACTTGGCCGGTTTTTATTATTAGTCAGGATAGTGAGTAGATCATGGAATACGTCGAAAGTTGAAACCATACCCATACAACCATACACATGGAACCTGGAATTGACAAAGCGAAAGATTACGCGGTTAATTGAAAAATTGTTATCGTGAACTCAACTCGCACTTGGCCTGTTTTTATATTGGCTTATGTCAAAGTTTTGACAATAGTCTGTCAATCTATGTGGTTAACAATAGGTAAAAGCCAAACAATTATACAAGTACATGCATATTGCATACATATGTAGGTACGTCGGTAATACTATCTTCTTTTAAGGATTAATATTTTAATCCTCGGATAAAAGTATCTGTCAGACAAATTTAATCTCTATCCTTTTCTGTCATATGTCTTAAGAAAAAAAAACAATATTTTAACTGACAAATAGTTTTTATCTGGGGATTGAAAAATTAACCCTTAGTCGGATAAAAAAATTGTCTTGTTAGTTCTCACTGGGATAGTAACTTCATCTATATTATAATTATTATGTATCATAAGTATGTATTTACAAAAAAAGCATATATGTATCAGCTATATAGTTTCCACAGTAAAAGCTTTGCTTAGTTTGGGCTCGATGGTGTGGTGTGAAATGTCCACCAATATTTATTTATTATTTGTTTATATCATTTATAACATAGGTGTCGTGTGTGCTAGTTCTTGACGGATCAGCCAAATAACAGCTGGAAGCTTTAGAGTCGATTGACCGTCACGCTAAGTCGTAATCGGCGACGGTATACTAATTGCCAAGAAGCTACATACTCTCAACCATCACCGTAAAGTAGCATGTGTGTCTATATCCTATAGGATTCATTTCGGCGATAAAAAAAAACTCAAGCTAGGTAAAAAAATTGTAACACTTCTACATAAGATCACAAAATTGACTCTGTATCTATATACCTAATAGCTATGACAAGAAAATTCTTATTATAGCCGTAAAATGGCAAGTTCTTCATGGTTCAATCATTAATCTCATAAGAGTGTCACACTCAATTTTCTGACCTATTTTCGGGTGTTCAAAGTGCCGGAAATCTCCGATAAGAGGCCTATGCCAGCATCATTATAGGTATCACGTAATATTCCAATCTGCTTGTTACGTTTTAAATCAAGTCAATGTAGAATGGAACTTTTTTTTATAGGACTGGAAAGGAAAGTTTTATATGTATTTTTTCGTCCTATTATTTCCAAAATATACATACACGCACTTGGCCGCTTATTATATCTACGCGGGTGGCGGGAAACCACCTGACGCAGCTGGTATAAATATGTGATTTAAACATTATATTAATTTAGAAACGATTTCAGCCTATTTCTAGTGAAACATTCACTAGATACCTTATTATGAAATGTCAAAAAACTGAATTTTTACCTATTAACACAAGAGATTTTATTAGTACTATCTATTAATGAAACATCCATCATCCTCCCAAATTTTAATGAGATTTTATCTGTTTAAACTGAAATTAATGAAGTATCAAAGTTAAGTACATAATTATTTTCCTATAAATGTTTGCGTTTTTTCCATAAAAAGTTTTAAAAATACATGGATCTAGATTCCCAGGGCGGTAAAACGATTATGGAAGCCTCCAAATTGAATTACAGTAACTCGGTAAATTTATAGTTACCGAGTTACTGTAACTTTATGGTTTGGGCTAGATGGTATTGTGTGAAATGTCCATAAATATTTATTTATTTTATCAAATTTTATATCGGCTCCACGATAATACAGGTAGGTTTTTAGCGGACTGCGAAAGAAGGAGGGTAATGTATATGTAAAAAAAACATTGCCTACTGCTTAAAGATACGCGAAATGGAAGACGGCATGTGATTTTCAACAGAATTTGGCTCTCAATTTGGATATTTTTGGGTTCCGTACCTCAAAAGGAAAATACGGAACCCTTTATAGGATCAGTTTGTTGTCCATCTGTCCGTCTGTCAAGACCAGTATCTAGGGATAACGTGAAGGTATCGAGTTGAAATTAAAACCATTTACGCAGATCCATAGTCTCTTGCTGCAGAGAGAAAAATTAAACTTATCAGTTTTCATAAAAAGAAGTTACAGCTGAATATGTCCCAAAAAACGCATATTTCGACACTCGCAAGCAAATCAAAACATATGGGGTACTTCCCGTTGACCTATAAATGTGAAAGGCAAGAAGCATTGTCTTAAAGTACACATAAAGGAAAAAAACCGAAAACTGTACATTTTTCATTTAATCACATAAAAATAGGGTCTTTATGCAAGGAAGGAGGGTTCAAATTTTAAACCGTATAATGTGGGGTATCATATGAAAGACCTTTATTAGCAAAAGCTAAAAACAGGTTTTTAAATATTTATACAATGTATATTTTTCGGTTTATGAAAGGAAAAAAAAACTCCCTTTTATCTACTAGTTTGTACGGAACCTTCGGTAGGCGAGTCTGACTCGCACTTGTCCGTTTTTTAGGGTTCCGTAGCCAAATGGCAAAAAACGGAACCCTTATGGATTCGTCATGTCTGTCTGTCCGTCCGTATGTCACAGCCACTTTTTTCCGAAACTATAAGAACTATACTGTTGAAACTTGGTAAGTAGATGTATTCTGTGAACCGCATTAAGATTTTCACACAAAAATAGAAAAAAAAAACATAAATTTTGGGGGTTCCCCATACTTAGACTTGAAACTCAAAATTTTTTTTTCATCAAACCCATACGTGTGGGGTATCTATGGACAGGTCTTCAAAAATGATATTTAGGTTTCTAATATCATTTTTTTTTCTTCTAAACAACTGAATCGTTTGCGCGAGAGACACTTCCAAAATGGTAAAATGTGTGTCGTCGTCGTCTGTAACTTCTAAAATAAGAGAATGATAAAACTAAAAAAAATATATGATGTACATTACCATGCAAACTTCCACCGAAAATTGGTTTGAACGAAATCTAGTAAGTAGTTTTTTTTTAATACGTCATAAATGGTAAATTGCAATTTACCTTTCATTCAATCAACTCAAATATAAAAAAAAAAATTAAAAAAACATTTAATTTCATATACATAAGTTAATGACTTTGCCTTGTTAGATAGCGATGCTGATCCTTTATAAATTAGTCATTAAATTTTATTTTCTTATTTTAAGTAGGTAGTACTCATTCCTTGAGATTAACAATAACTACATACTTACTCTCGAAATATTTTTAGAGATGACGGCTGATAGTATAAAATGGCGAAAGGAAAGATCACGCTGTGCCGGTCTCGCCTAGTGGAATAACAAATCAGTTGAAAATAGGTTAAAAGGGCTATTCCGAGCGAACCTGCAGGCATACTGCAGGTTCTTGCTACAGCTTCTGCAGCGCTCGAGATTAATTTCATAGATATGCATTATATACATACATAATGAACAAATAAATGCAGCAAATGCAAATTTGCCGCTGCCTCTTGTAGATTGCAGGTGCCTTCTGTAACGCAGCCCGGAGTAGCAAGTTTACATTTCAATCAATACATTATTTGACCATTTGAAGTACGCAACTGTATTGTTCCAGATTTACTTGCTATCTGAAATGTGGACATTGAATTAAACTTGGTATTTCCCGGGCGAAGTCGTCCTGCCACTTCATCACTCCCGTTAATGAAAGAAACTTAGTCTGTATCCTGATACACCGGAATATCTAGGCCCCTAGCACATGACGTATTTTAAACGCGCAGACGACGCGCTAGTAATGCACGTATACGCGCTTCAAACGAGATTTGAACGCAACCTTGTAACCTAAGCACACGGGGTGATCGTGAAACGTGCGTCTACTGTGCGTATACGATGCGATGCGTATAGTCTACTGCGCGTATGCGGTGGCGTGAGCGCACGCCCCTCCTCTACCCCTCCTCCGGCCCTTTGTACGCGCATCAAACGAGTTTCTATAGTTATATAGTATATTTATATTGTCTATAAAAATGCAAAAATCGGCATCTACGGCGCAGAAAACAAGCGTTCCTGAAACGCGCGTCGTCTGCCCGTTTAAAAGCCATGTGCTAGGCCTAAAGCCGTCATTTCAAAACCACGTCAAATATTATTTACGTCCGTTTGTTGGTTGACGTGGAAACAGTGACTGAACTTTCTATGTCAGGATGACGAACGTAGATTCCACGCAGTTTTAATTTTTTTTAATGCAATACACGACTTTAAATTAATAATTCTAACCTTCAATACGCATGTTTAAATTATAACGAATAAATCTCTTTGTAAAAGAATTATCCAACCTATAAATACTTGTGTCTTGCTGTTTCATCCACGTTATTTTAAAAGAATGACGATGTTCTAGGAATCCTATGTCCTTTCCTTCGAGTGGCAACGCAAGGAGGAGGTCTATTACCAAATTTAGGAGCCCTAAAACCCAAAAGAAAAACTATAATAAATTGTTAAATGTTGGGAAATAAAGGATAGTTTTTTTTTTTAATTAGATATCATTTTCTAGTGTATCTGCTACTTATAATCAAATTCCAATATAATCAGGGCAAGGTCTCTCTTCCCGTTTTCCATTTATCGCGATCGACAGCATCGCAGGTCCAGCAACTGCAGTGGGAGTCAAGCATTGTCAAATATAAATAACATTCGAATCTTTAGTAAAAATAATATAACTGAATACAACCGGACCATGTTAAAGCATTTAGTTGAGCACTAGAGCTGAGATACTCTGTGACAGTATCCTTCGAACCATGAATTATGGATAGCTAGCGGTAGAAGCTTAGTGTCAATGAGATCACGCGCACCCGCCGCCATATTGGATTATTGCGAATAAATGACAAAAATGGTTTTCGATATCCCGACCATTTGCTGGCGTTTGTAAAATGAAGGTAGAATGCGATTTGGTGCACGTACGCCGTTTATACAGGATTAGTTGTAGGTCGCGACTTAATTCGCGTATAAAAAAAACCCGTTTCTGATACTGTATTGCTTCCATTGCGCCTGCCTTTTGGTAGATCTACTCCATACCTACATTTTTATAGGTAAAGATATAATACACAGTAGAACAACTACACTACATTATGTTTTTCAATGTGTTTTCTTTTTATGTTTTACAATGTGTTTTTCTAGGAATTTCGCAAATATTACTCATTGAAATTAATTAAACAAATTTTAACGGATTAATTGCGTATATTTTACATAACTTTATGACCTGACGTTTCGAACAGTTTGTAGCGTCCATGGTCACAATAGGTGAGACTAGATGACAGTAGTCTTTTTGTCTCCATACGGCCTAAGAGATATGATACGCCCATTATCTAAAATTAACAAATAAATAATAATTATATCGACGACTATTTTGCGTAACTTACACCAATTTTCTGACAATCCCAGATTATCCCTACTAGGTACCTATTACCTAAATATACTACATCATATTCCATGCTCACAGTGAAATGTAGAATAGATCAATATTGAGGCTTGATTTTGTTTTACGAGTCCATGAGATCGGATACTTTATTACCAATAAGATAGTGTGTGTTATTTGGTATGTTTTTTTTTAATTTGAGATACTTTTTTTGTAATTATACACGAGACAAGTATTAATTATTAACGTGTAAACGTTCCTGAAGCGACTGATAAAGGGCTGCACCCCAGCTAATATAATCAAAAGGCAGCGTGCATATTCCGCTTGATTTTCCTGCTTTACTCAGACAAAAATGATCAGACCAGAAGATTCGGTCGGATGGCCTGCAGCAACGGTAGCATCTCAGACACAGTATACTTACAACACAGTACCTAAACTTTTTGAATAAGTAAAATTTTCACCAAAATCGGCCTATCACCTTACTAACCAATACTTATAATTTTTTATTGACGAGGGTTTTTTTTTAATATGTGTTTTTTTTATCTCCTCCAGTGTAAAGGATGTGACTGGATTATGTGAGACTGTACTGAATTAATGTGGCTCAGTGCTAGATGGTGACTCCGATATTTTCAGAGGAACATACCGAAGCCAATACAGCACTGCACTAAATCTATTCCATGACAGTCAACGCTTCGGCCACAACATGCTCATGCCTTTTAATTACACGTTTTCAGTAAATTACGTGTCGTACAGAAGAAAACTGTTCTCTACCCCTAAATATTATCTGATTCGTATAATTCTTTTTTTTTAAATCTCAAAATTAATTTGTATCAAAGTTAATTTTCATAAAATATTTTTTAGAAATTATTAACTCAAAAATTATATTTATGTATGAAAATTGACTTGGATCTAATTGAAATTATTGTCGAATATTTGTAATGTTGTTTTCTAGTTTTACAAAGTTAAACGATGATTATTTTTATAGGTTTATTCGGTCATTTGATATCTTTAAAACTGTGGGTATGCGTGAGCGAGACGGACGATGGTCGGACTACGGACTCATAATGATTTCTAAATCTGAATGAGTACCTACATTGACTGATTAATGTTTACCAGTATACTTAGGGGAGATAAAAAATCTGTTCATTCAGATAATGGTTTAAAACATATCTGTAGACTACTGCTTCTCCCTCTGTGGACTATTCTAGTAATTCTACAGATAAACATACCAATAGACTTAGTGTAGCTTATTATGATGATGACGAATAAACCCATACATATAGGTACATATTACGTATGAATGTGCTTGCAAAATTTGCCACCCGCAGAAAAAAAAACTTTTTCATTACTCATACTCTGAAAGTAGGTTTGAAGTTGCCTGTGGAGCGGGTTGAAAGTAATACTTTCAGCACTAGGGAGAATCGCTTTCAACTGCCAGCTGTCAAATAAAAAATAAAAAAACTAGTTCTATTTTCACGTTTCTATTGAGCCATGTCCAACTTTCTTTAAAGCCACTCAATTACAGCGCGATGTAAAATTGAAATAACATAAAGATAAGTATTGATTAAAGAATATATATATTTTTTAAATAACTATTATGATTTAGTTTCAACAATTTCATTAAAATAACATAGATTTGGACAAAATATTTACCATTTTTAATGATGAAAATGAAAAATATTGGCTGAATAGATTGCCGGCCACAGAAAAAAAAACAAAATAGGCGGGAAAGCTGTAACAGCTGAAGAAAATAGACAAATATCAATGTCCCCAACATTCACCCAAGTATCCCTGTATACTGTAGAAACTCAAGTTTCCCAGGAAATATCAAATATCAACATACCCGGAAAAAAAACTTTCACTAACTTTAACTAATTGTTCTAATTTTACCATAAACTTTAAATAAATTTATCTTACCAAAGTTTTTGATCTATATAAAATAAAATTTACTCATTTTTTCTGTAGCTAATTCGTGTTTTTATTTTTACTTTCCTTGTATTCGTAATGAAAAGCACAGTGTTTACCTCGGGTTAAAGACTTATTTAGTCCCTCGAACTATTGGCGTCCTCACTTCGTTCGTGCGCCAAACCCCGTCTCGAGACTAAATAAGTTACTTTCACTCCTAGGGTAACAATGTACTAATAAGTTTATGGTTTCTTGGGCTTAGAGATTGTTGTTCCTGAAAATCAAACTACTTTTAACGGATTTAAAAGTCGCTAGACTTATTTTCGGCCGTTTTTTTCCATAATATTTTGATCAATCTTTACTAAATCGCCCAAAGAAAGTAACTAACTGTTGATTTTATAAAATATAAATATTAAGCCAAAAAACATTAACATTTATCATTATATAGCTGCCTGACGTCGCCTGACTACGCCCAACATTGACGCGGGACATTGCTGATTGCAGCGGCAAACATATTGAACAAAGTATAAGTATTGTCGGATATTTCGACTCAAAACAGACGTGAGTGACCCGTAGTTTTTATTTAAAAATCTTGAACAAAGTTTCAACACAGAAAGTTTCAAAAGAACTCTCTTTTGTTATCGTCGAAAATAAAAAAGAAGACATGATGAAACGTTGTTCAAGATGTTTACCGCTATATAAATACAACTGGTGGGGGACAACGAGAATAATGTAGAAAGTTGTAGCGTTGTCCCCCATTGGCGGACAGTAGCAATTTTTTTTCATAAACATGTCAATGTCCACCAGTGGGGGAACCGCAAATGGAGGACAACGGGAATGTTCGAGGCATAGTTACCATTGCAGAAGATGAACAACTGCTTGAGCAGTGCCTTGTCTCTCAGGTAAACAACGCGTATTTTCCTCCCCTTGTAATTGAAAAACGACCCCCGCTGATTCGGCGATGCTCAGAAAAATAATTCTATTATCAACCTCCTTTCGGTTTTACTTAGCATGCAATATTTTAGATGGGCGGTACCTGGCGCGCGCTAATGAATTTAAAAATTCTTTGCCACTGATCTACGATTTTCTTCACTGATTGTGTCTATTTTGTGGTCTAATGCTAAAGGTTCAAGATCATTTCAGGAAGTTGCAAATTAGAATTTCTCTGACATTGAAAGTAAAGGTTTCCTTTAATTATATTTTATACAACTTTCTTACAAAAGTCTAAAGTTACAAGGAAGGAATTGAACGCCAATAATTTAGATTAGACGTACGTTAACTTAAGTAGAATAATTACAATTAATTTATGCGTATAAACCCAGCTGTAAGTTTTCAAAAAAGATATAAAATAAAATTTACAAACAGCAATAATAGTACATTATGATACGAGTGTGCTAAGTTGGTCATTACAGCCGAGAGTGTAATGACCATAATGCACACGCATTTCATACGACGTTTTTCAACGTTTTTTGCGAGGAAAAAACACCCGTTTTTTAACTGAAATATTTAATTATTGAAACAATATCCAAAAATCAACAGATGTTTCAGTTGTAGCATATTTCATTCTCTTTGGTTGCAATATTCGTGCCTGTTTTATTTCTTTATGTTATATTCTCGGTTGCCAGTACGATTTTCGAGTGAATTCTTTTTGTTATGGGCCGGTATGGTAGAAGTATTCATCTCTGATTGGACTCTGACAATCTAGTAGGCTTAGATTGTGCGCGCGCAGGTCCCTTGCATTGGTTAAATTAATTATGCGTGCGCAGGTGCCCTTGCATTGGTTGTAAAGTAAAGTCACTAGTGCGTAATAGAAAAGTCAAAAGCACGCGTGTTTAATAGAATACTTTTCGGCCCTAAAAACGGTTGAACAACCGTTTTTAAGGCCACTTTACGAGCAAGTGTGTTGAAAATAATATTTAAATTATTTTTATAAAAAATACCTAAGCAATGGAAAGGAAACTCTTTAAACAAAACAAAATAATACTTACACGCTTGTTTAGGAATATTGAATAATTGAAAAGAAATGGGCCGTAATCACTACAAGAGTATGAAGTAAGTCTAACTTTCATAATAGATTATTAATTTATTGAAATTTTCGTTTTATTATAACTGAAATTATATATTTTTTTAACGGATTTATCGCGTATATTTTACATAATTTTATGACCTAACTTTTCGAACACTGCATTTCGTTAAAAATTGTTTAATTTCAATGTAACAATCACGAAAACCTTTGAAAACGTTTTATTATATTTATTATAAGACAGAAAATACAGGATATATGTCGAAACGGTGCGACTGGCCGCCAACTCGTCAGATCTAACCTCAGACAAAGAACCTAGGTGCAACTATCTTATCTTATCTTATCTTAATAGGGGTCCGATACTCGGAAGCACTTCGAGTCATTGGGCCCTTTTGTACTTACCCCAACCTTACTTACACATCCACAACCGGTATTCCAAAGAAGGACTGCATTAACCTCAGAATACTACCTGGTTCGAAGTGCCTATACTCCTCCAGTTCAGGGTAAGCCGATCCAAAGAGGTCTTGTCGCTTGCTTGCCATTGAGTCGTAACTACACAATATGTGTTTTATTGACTCCTCAGTTTCTCCGCAAGCCCTGCATTGTGGGCTTTCCGCAAGTCTCATTTTGAATAGGTGCAACTATACTCATGGATTAAAGACGCCCTGATTAAGTAATATTGATGAAATAAAGATACTCAGACAGAATAAATATTATTTATGCAATTTATAAGTTCGTACAATAAAAGTAGAACCAAAGCGCTTCGTTCGAATTTTTTGAACAACCAGCATGAAGCGATGTTGCTCTATAATCTCCTTAATTACGAAGGAAATAAAAAACATGCTATTTCTATGTAAGTATACCCCAGTAGAGGTACCGTTATTTCACTCCGCTTTACTGTCAGCTACTTCCCTTTTATGATCCCTCCCTCCTTAACCGTTAATTAAGAACATTAATCCAAAGGCACGGCCACCTTGTTTTCCTTAATTGGTCGCAATTTTATTTCAACATGAAGCTAGCGTCAGCTTCCATAATTAAATTTATATATCATGAAGGTTTCATCAGATTATGCTATGATATATAGCGTAATTTTAGCTGATTTTCGCCTACGCTTTATATTTTACACAACAAGCATATTTTAAATTGAATTGATTTATATTATGACATATCCATATTAGATGTTTTCAAGGTCAGAGATCACAGATCATATTTATGATCTGTGGTCAGAGTGAATAGTTTAGGTTACGAAAGTTAGGTTAGTGAATAGGTAGGAAGCATTTCAATGACAAATCAGTGGTAGAGTGACGACTTTCTGCTAGTTCTGTGGTTGGATGGGAAGGATGAAATGAGATTGTGCAGGTCCTTGCCAGATGCACGTATCCATATTAGATCTTTTCAAGGTCAGAGATCACAGATCATATTTATAATCTGTGGTCAGAGTGAATAGTTTAGGTTAGGAAAGTTAGATTAGTGAATAGGTAGGAAGCATTTCAATGACAAATCAGTGGTAGAGTGACGACTTTCTGCTAGTCCTGTGGTTGGATGAGAAGGATGAAATAAGATTGTGCAACTCCTGTGCTCTTGCCCAAATGGATCCGATAGCATATTACCACAGATACTACTGTGTAATGCTCAAGACCTAACCTTTGTAACCTTTTGGTATCAGATGACCCTTGGTTTTTTTCTCATCTTTAAGAAATAATAACTTCCGGTTTTTCTGTCACAATGAAAATTTAGGGAATTTCTAATTATAGATCAATCAACAGATCAATCAATAAAAGAAATAGATGTTGTGTCTCCACTTTGTTGAATGTTTTATAATAACAATAATTAACATACAATATAAGATTTATTTACAGAAACGACATGTAAGAAAAAAAACTATACTAAGAACTATAATGTTTTATTATTTTAGGTTGCTTTCTACGTTCGATTGATGATTTGCCTAGGCCCATAAGCGTCTAACATTTCGACTGACGAATGTGATCGTCTAGAGGTGATAAATCATTATAATGAAACACTGCAAAGATTCTAGATTATTTTAGGTGATTATGTATTATTATTATAGCGAAGTCTGTAAAAGCCGTGAGTGCTCCACGCTGAAATGAGAAATTCTTAAAGGAACACGGGTGGGAATTTTTATTTGTGTGAATTATTATTATAGCAACTAAGGTAACTAATAAGACATGTAATTTATACATTATATTATGAAGTACATCCAGTTTGTTCACCTAATAAAAACGTGCAAAGGTACTTGATGGTAAAGACAGTAAATTTTATTACATTTAAAAACGATATATTTATTCACCCCAGCCAGTGCTAGGTATTAAGTGATTTTCCATGTTATTTTGACTCATATATATAATTAAAATATTATACCTCATTATGAACGTATAGGAACTTATTCCAGCATTGTTCAAGTACACGTAAATGTTCTCGAACTAACTTCACTGAATATAAGAAGTTCGTAAAGAATACGTACTGTCAGCTGCGTAAGAGAATCGACGAAAACGGAATTTTGACTTACCTATACCAAACGACAAATCTGTTTGCTACCTCTCAATAGTATGCGATTTCATTTATTCATTTTATATGTATGGAATTAATAGCAAGGCTTGTACCTTTTTTATTAATCTTTAAAAAAAACAAGATTATGAAGTGTGCGGTCTACTTTCTCAGTACAAATTAATGTAGCTTGCTAATAAAAGCTGAATTAAAGCATAAATTTTAAAAATACCTTAATTAATATCTACTTTTGAAGAGTAAAGTTTAATATACCTTAACATAAATATTCAAAGACATACGTTGACACAGTTTACATTCTCAAAAGTTGCGCACTATTTGTTGCCTTGTCGCTTGTATCACTCTTTGGCGCATAAACATTTTATGTGTCGTGAAAGTCAAATCTATATAAGGGAGCATATAATTATACATTAGATTGAAAATAAATTAAATATAAATATACGCTACGAATTGATAACCTCCTCTTTTTTTGAAGTCGGTTAATAAACTAGCCTTTAAACAACTTATCCTATCTACTACTTAACTAACAGTACTATTATTATATTGAGGACAATACTAAAAGCGCGACATCTATCCGTAGTATTTGGCCCAATTTGAAAAAGGTTTAGTTACCATCAAACCGTATGCTGTGTGCGACGTGTACGACAGTTAACGCCATCTAACGGTAAGGCTAGTAGGCTGGTAAGGTATCTACTATTGTTTATGTGTGCACGTTATTCCTCAAAGCGAATTAGGTATTCTGAGCCCCTTAAGATACGGTATTTAAAGAATTTTAATTAATTTAAAACATTTGTTCGTGTGAATGTTGCTTGTGAGCACGAAAGACAGGCGCGTTGCATTGCGATTCGCCAATCATGCTCTTGTACGTCTCTTTCAGAGACCAAAGAGATTCTCCCGTAGCATTACTACTTATGGTTCTGATTGTACTAAATTCAGGAGTGGCTCGCAAATAAAAGAACTTTTCGGCAATGACCTCTGAATGAGACTAAAACTTTTACTCGTAAAAGAACGATCCGAGTAAAATATCGAGATTCGAAAGCTTTGGCAGTTATGCGCAATCTTCAAAAAGTACTTACCAATACCTAACCTTTTTATTTCTCTCGGGCTTGCGTATTTATGTGATAATTTTAGATCTCTCAATGTAAGTACACGAGGTAAGTTACTTTCCTGTTCGTATTATGTAAAATTTTATATTTAAGATGTTTACATTAAACAATTGGAAACAAAGTAGGTTCGTTTCAATTTGTTATTATTTTATATCATCTATATAAGTATGACATTATTAAATAATCTTACTTTGAAAAGTTGTTTCATTTTTTTTTTTTATTGAAGTTCACAAACAGTGTGATTGATATATTTATGATTATATACACCTACATAACAGACATCTGGGAGTTGTCAGTCAATACTGCCGGAGCCATGTCAATCATTCAATGAAATTGACTCACTTTGTCGCGCTTTTCAAGCTAGCCACAGTAGATCGAGATAAAAGCCAAACGACATTTGTATCGTAATTAGTCTTCACAATAAAGGCGGGTTATTCCATGTAACGTATTCCGTTTGTCATTGAAGATTAGACTTTAAAAGTTTCGTTTTAAAGTAAAATTTTCTACGGTAACTTTTTGCGAGTTACTTTCAAATAGTCATAGAAAATAATACCTCAGGAGTTTAACATTATTACCAGTTTACGCATTTTTATTGTGCGTACCACTAAAATTAGATATGCTTCCTGAGAGGTTCTGTCTCTTCTGCAATTAATATACTTAATGGAAAACTTTAAATCGAAAGTGAATTGGTTGGTTAATGCATTCGATAATAAGCCGTTGCTTATGATGGAATACATTTAGAAAGAGAAAGCAACTCATTAGTTGGCGGTCAAGGACAACCCTGTATCGAATTAAAACAATCCCTTCTTCTTTGCTATAGGGTAAAAAATTGTGTGTCTCATGATAATATAGGTATTGTATATAGGTATAACTTTCTGTAGGTAATGTTCGATATAATTATTAACCCAGGGTTCGAAGCCATAAAACCGAACGATCAGTTTTACGTGGCCATCTCTGTTTTACGACGTGGGAATCCAGTAGCATAATATTATGTCGTGTCTATAACTTCATACAATACTTTTACGGGCTCATCAAAAAGGAATTTTAAAGGCGTAGAAAACGTAATTATCATTATTTATATAAAATAAGTTAATAAAGTTTAAAAGCCATTAACATAGTTTTACGTTTAAGTCATATTAAAAAGATTCACCTACGATGTACTCAATTAGACATAATTTGTGTCAAGCGTCTTCCTGCCACTTGTATGAGATCGACTGTCTACCTTGAAGTTGATTTTCCAGATAATCAGATACACAGACACACAGATACACACGTCAAACATAACACCCCTCTGTTTGAGTCGGGGATTAAAGAAATCATTGATTGATTTCTGTACATCGCAAATAAAACTGAAATTATACATAGTTTTAACCAACACTACTTATTAATTTAGGAGTCTTCATATCCAAACTACGTATAACAACAAAATATTACACCAAAACTAAATGCAAAAATTAATAACAAACATCAACAAACAGCAATTCCATCTCCACTAGTCATTCTTCCCACACAATAGCATGCCCGCATGACACATTATAAATCGTCTATCCATAATCCCGCGGCTGCGGACATGAAAACATTAAAATGACAAATTATGTTCTGCAGTGATTCCATTTTTCACCGAGAAGGAGGTACGCGCTGCCATTACAACGAGGCGAAGGTGTATTAATTCGAGCAATTGGTTTTTCGAGCAAACTTCGCTGTATATTTTGCAGTAACTCAGCATCCGTTCTTTGATGAGGTCTTAAATATGAGAAATTTCACATAATTATGTTACACTCTTATTTTTGACATTTGGAATATTTGCTGCAATTTTTTTTTATCAGCTTGTTTGTACAAAATGTCCCACTGCTACGTACGGGCCATCTACTCATTGTGAGAAGAGTAGGCCATAGTCTACCACGCTGGCCAAGTACGGGTTGGCAGACTTCACACATCTTTCAAGATCATTGAGAACTCTCAGACATGTAGATTTCCTCACAATGTTTTCCTTCACCGTTAGAAGTTGGCAGCAATCAACGATATGCACATAACTTCGAAAAGACAGAGGTGCGTGCCGCGGGATTCGAACCCAGGACCTGCGGATCCCAAGTCAGACGGTCTCCCGACTAGGCTGCCTGCTGGAAACAGAACTAGCTGTTGTCTTGCTTGCACCTTAATAGATGACAATATTAAAGCATCAAATTTGTTGTACTATATAATATGTCGAGGGTCAATGGTTGAACTGGGCTGATAGAGATTGCCTGAACACACCACGATACGCCGTCACTTCAGATTCAACATATATTCAGGCTGAGTCTGAATAAATGTTGAATCTACATCTCTGGTTTATAGATGCTAACAAAATTTCCTGTAGTGCGAGACGTAAACGCTCATATTTTCCACAATTTTTGCTCCTCCATGGCTGATTTGCTCAATGCTCTGATGCAAAAATTCTCGGAGCTGGCGCTGAAAGCAATCCTTGTTCGTGCATTTTATTTTAAAAATAAAAAAACACTGCTATGCTAAATATTTCGTGGGAATTTATCAGAATTAATGAGAACACTTAGTAATTAATCAGCCTTGAAATTAGAAACAAAATATCTAAAATCAGGGAAGCCAACTGTGATGAATGAGTACGTACTTAGCTAATACGTAGTTTTCATTGAAACTGTTTAGTGAAACAACTTTACTTTACTAGCAATTTGTCAAAATTGTCTTTGAATCGTATCAGCGAGCGGCGAACGAGTGATGTTCACTTAGCAGCCTTGAGGCCCAGGATGGAGTGACGGACGGTGGGTGGTCGTGATTACCTAAAAGAAACCGTTTCGAACTCGCGATTTAATGATAGTTTTAGTTATTCAAAAATACCCACACTAAGATACAATAATAATAAGAGTATATATAAATAATAACATAATAATGATGCTTATTTAGATCTTCAGAAGCTTAAGCTTCTTAGGCTTTTAATCTAAATAAATTCATTATTTCATTATTTTTTGTCAAAACTTGAGAGATTAATTTATTATTCGCATTTTGACAAATAAATGTAGATACCGAGTATCGTAAATAACGAGACGTGAAACTGGAACGTGAAACACGCACCGGCAAGCGCAGCGTAGGAAGACCAGCCACGAGATGGGCAGATGACCTCATACAAGTGGCAGGAAGACGCTGGATGCAAGCCGCTTCCAATCGGTCTTTTTGGAAATCCATAGGGGAGGCCTATGTACAGCAGTGGACTTTTTATGGCTGAGATGATGATGATGATGATGATGAAACTGGCGAATCAGGAAAACGCGACTAGAACTAGACGAACAAGGAAACTGACGAGTGAAAACCGACCCAATTGTTATACATCTATATTATAATGTTAAAGTAATTTTAGGTAAATACAAACATTGATTTTCATGTACCTACTGCACTGTACCTGCGAGTCCCGTGACCGACTCTGTCAGTAGCGATTTAAGTTGGTTGGTCCCAATGGTCGTATTGGCAGCGTTTGGCTCGCCTCAAATTACTCGAAAATTGTCTCATTCAATCCCTACCTACACACGTTGTTGATTGCAAACCCCTTTGTATTTAAATAATAACATATTAAAATTAACATTTAAATGATTATAATTATAGTTAAATGAAGGTTAATTTAGGATTAAGTTTTAAATTTGTCTAGATTTATACCTAGATTTGGTAACAATCAATCAAGAACAGTCTAAGAGTAATAACTTTAAAACTAAGTGAATCTGTTTTTACACAACTGCGTAAGAAGGAGAGTTACGTTTTTCGAGTGTTTGTACATATGTTTGTATGTGTATGTATATAGGTATGTATATATGGGTTTCTATATGATCGCCTACAGCCTAAACGGCTTAACCGATTTTGATGTGCGAGGTGTTGTTTATGTTGTGATTTATCTTCACTTTCAGAGTATGATTATAGGCAACTTTTTTTTGTCATAATAATAATACATTAACTCACAAGAAATAAAAAAATGTGTTTTTTCGTAATTTCCAACGAAGTTTTTCGTAATAAACAAGTGGTTTTACTAGAATTATTTTAAAGAATGCGCATTTATAATCTTTTACGGCGCTTTTACGCTTTCTCACAAAAAAGTACATTCGACAGCATATTAAGCGAAACGCAATCGTAAGTAAAAACTGCTTTTCTGCAGTCGGGTATTTTGTTTTCCTTTTTACAATAGATACTTGGAACTCTAATAGACTAAGTGCCTCTTTCATAATCTTTGAGTAAAGTGAGAAGTAGCTACGTGCCGAGTAATGTTACTCAGCGAGTAATAGTCCCGATTAACTTTTGTCAGTTTCACAAACGAAAACCTAGCTCCGGGTAATAACTCAGGGGTTACCCGAATGAAAGAACGAAAACATTCATTGTTCGTTCAAATTCCTTTGTTACAACTGTTTAGTTAGTCAAATACACGTAGCGCCATAATCGCATACTTTACATGGTACTTAATATGAAAATATTAACTGACAACTGAGGTACGAAATATGATAATTTTATGAGGTTAGTATCAAGTTCTATAATTCAAACTATTAAATTTTTGATGTTATTTATTCTTTATGTTTGTTAGAAATAAACAGAATAGAATTAAAACCCAATTTTTTTGAGATTTGTTTGGTTTTGGCTCTCAGTACACTCTTAATACTACGATTTTATATATCAATTCATGTTTATCTTTTAGTAGGTAAGATATCGTAGTTTACCTGGAAATAGAGTCCTTTCTCCACATTTGAACAAAAGGTCATAAAATAATAAAATCCAGCCAGGGACATCTACAATAGAGGTTGTACGAATGGCACATCTGTTTATGACTGACAATGGCCTTACTCGTCGAATATCTCCGATACTCGGCAGATGAAGTCAAACGTAAGTTACGGGCTAGTTTATGAGATGGTTATGGCTACTCAGACATTATGAAATTAGAATCTACAATTACTTGGCGGTTCAAGTGGCAAGTAACCAACTTTGATCTTTACTCGGGGGTGATGAAAGAAGCTCTAAGAGTGTGTCGTATGTTTACCTACCTCATCGGGTAACAAGTAGGTACATATTACATTTGAAAGTGCCTATAGAGAAGAGCCAAAATCAATATGGTTGCCTCGCCTAACCCTGGAGCTTTCATGAATCGGCCTAATTTTATGGTGCCAAGAAATAAATATGATACCAATGATGTGATGGGCATTCCAAGAAATGGTCACATTTTTGCAAACTGTACAAAACGTTCCAGGCTTAGCCTAGGCAACCCTGTACATTTAGAGGCACCTTCCTAATGTGCGTCATCCCAGATATGTCACATCTTGTTACCCGATGAGGTAGGTAAACATACGGCCCGCTCTTAACCTATTAGTTCTTAAAAGCCAATTCAATTTAGTTTTTAGTCAGGTTCCAATTGTTAGTCAAATCTAGTTTACCCATACCTTGTTGCTAACCACATTATGTTGTTATGTCAATATTATTGACATAACGTATAGGTACTATTGCATTATTCGCATCGAAATTATAGTGGTAATTTAAATTTGTCAAAACATTGAAATCCATCATATTGTAATATAACTCGAAAGTACCAACCGCAATATGAGATAGGCAAAGAGTGAACTTCAATCTTTGTTGAACCACACTTTGAAAATAATAATTGACGACAATCATTACTTTAAAATAATTACTTTAAACTAATAAAATTGTTCCAAAATTTGCCTTTTTAACTACTTGCAACAAAATTATAAATAGGTACATTAATAATAAAAATGTCAATGAAATTAAACAATAAATTTTAACTGATTAATCGTGCAAATGTATAAATCTAAAGACCTGGCGTTTCGAACACTTTCCAGCGTCCGTGGTCAAGGGTGGGACTGAGGTGAGGTGGTTTAATTTCAATGAGTAACAACTAAAGTAAGATATACAAATAATGACCTGTTTATAAATATTAAATGTCATGTAAAATTATATGTCAAGGTTCAAAATAATAAATAATATCTCAAAAATAAATTAATGTCAATACTTTAAATATCAACAATTTGAAAATAAGATAATCGGCTTGACTCAACCCGAGATTCAATTTCAAATTTCAAAGTAAATAAATAAATATTTAATTATTTATTTAAATTTTATAGTTATATTATCAGCAAGTAAACAAAGCAAAACCATATTTTTAAGTTAAGATAGGCGAGTTCCAGTTTTAAAAGAAAGCTTAATAAGTCCAGAGATTAAACTCCCGGAAAATCTCAGCGAAATTGTTCAACAAGAAAAAATTAAGGACAAAAGTTTTACTTAACCCCGTCGAACTGTATTAGAACATCGATCATAACAAGGAAAGTTTCCTGAGACTTTAAAAACGCGGAATAAATGAAGTACAATTTCGTGTTGTTTTTCGGTCCTCGCGAAACTCCAATGGTCCGAGAAACTAATATTTTTCCCCCGCAAAGTTTTTATTTCGTTTGTTATTATTATCTTGTGAGTGGAAGGCGGCGATGAATTTCGGAGATCCGCTTCGTGATTTCTCTGAAAACACCGTGAGTGCCGCTTGCAGTGGAAAATACTGGCAAGTAAAATAATTTCATCCGTGCCTCTGCCGCCTTCTGACTGCTACCGTTTATTTAATTATCCAAAACCTTTTCATGTTATGATTTAGTTTATTATGAAGAAAATTTCAATGATTTCTTTTATTTGTAAAAACTTAAATCTTTTAAAGGGGTGATTCCGTGAGAATTTCAGTAACTTTTTAATCAGCTCCATTAATAAGTACATATAATATTTTCTTCAGACTAATTTTTTACGATTGCATAGCTTATGACGTGTCTTTCAAATGAATTTTTTAAATCATGTGAGAGTCAAGGTGGTGTTGAGGCACAGATGCAAAATAGGTGATCCTATTTCGCTTCTATATTGTCCATTGTGATAAATACCACAGCACGGGCGGAGGGAATTGCAGCGGAGTCCCTAGATGTGCCTGCGTCGCGACTGCATCTTCTTATGACATTTTGATTGAACTGGAAAGTATGAAGGAAAGAATATAACGCATAGAATATTATCTCTATAGCACTCAACATCTAACTGCTATAGAAATACTATATACTATATACTGCAACGCAGTCGCGATGTCGCGTCCGTCATCCCAACGCCGCCGCGACTTCGCCTCAACTTACTAGTGAGTGAATTGCCTTATATGACAAAAACGAGCCATTTAATAATTAAAAATTGGTGGACATTTCGCACAACACCATCTAGCCCAACCAAACTAAGCAAAGCTTGTACTATAGAAACTGGATGGTTGATATAATACATATTACTTTTTTTTTGTAAATACATACTTAAGGTACATAGAAACACTCAGACACAGAACAAATATCCGTGCTCATCACACAAACGCACATAACATTCAATACCGTCATATCCCAAATATTGTCATTTTTACTTATCAATGAATTCACAATGTGCATGTTTTTAACACGCGTTTATTAGGTTGACCTGTATGTAATGAAATCTAAGGTAACTAATTTAACCATCTTCCAAGGATCGTAGCGTTATGAAAATTGGCAGCTGTATGTAGTTCTGATGACAATACAATAATATGGTACTGTCGAACTGATCTGATGATGGAGCCGGAAGATATGAACTAGAACATCATGATGGAACATCGTATCTTACCTGAGTTTGGATATGTTAGAAAAGTCTTGTAATGAACTTTGATCACAATAATTTGTAGCGTGTTTTTTAGTTTTTTAAACTGTAATTTATTATCTACAAACTGCCAAAATATCCGTATTCTTATCTAATCTCACCGGTAGGTGGCACTAAATATATTTTTCGCCCGTTCATACTGCACGCCAACTTGTGTCATTGAATATCGAATTATATAGTATTCAATAGTATATTAGTGTGTATGTGTGTGTGTAGTGAAATGTGTATTTGACTTATTATATTATTGCATGTGAATTATAGACATATCATACATTTTCATTTTGAGTTACAATTACATTGCGTGTCTATTTGGCTGATTAGTAAAGTGTTATCTCTAACTTGATATTGTATTATTTAATATAAATATTATTTCTAACCAGCAATATAGTCTTAACTCTAAGTGGTAGTAAGAATATGCTCATAAAATCGAATATAGAGGAATGATATAGCATGAAGTAAAATACTAAAATACGTAAACTAGTTTTTTTTAATATAAAACTCGATTTATCTCGAAACAGCTATTTTTGAGATGCTACTATATTGAATGTCATGTGCGAAATGTTTGCCCTGGGTCGGGATTGAACCCACAATCTACAATCTCAGGAGGCAGTCGTTACCACTGGGCCATGAGGCCTGTCATAAATCAAAACGTTTTATGTTTATCTGTTTATCAATACTTATTTTCAGCAACGCTTATAGATATCAAGTTGAAATTAGCAGACTAGATCAAAATTGTGTAAAAATATCTCGGCTCAAACAGTATACCTACATGCCTACATTATTATAAGAAGAAAAGGCCTCCAAAACCCAGGTATACCTATATAGATTCCTCTATTACTGCTCAGCTAAGAATCCATAAAACTTGACGAGTAATAAAACCCCAATAGAAGCTTTATAATATCGGTAAAATTGCTCTAGTGTTAGACCAATTGACCTTGTAATTTACTCGAGTTGAGATCAAAGTTGAGTACCTACACTGTGTTATAATCCATTTGTTAGTCCGATCCTTGTTTTACGCCATCATAATAAAGTTCTAAATCAGCACTAAAGCTTTCTAAAAATATTTTTGACGTGACAACGTCTAATAAATCGATGAACGCCGGCTGCACGCACGAAAAATTCCCCGTTACGCTCATTGTCTCGCTCATTCTCCCGTTACGCTCATTGTCTCGTTACATCATCATCATTTCATCAATGTTTTGATATGACGTTGTCACGTTAAGCTATCGTCCGTAAACCGACTTTACAGACAACCTTTTTTTGTGTAAGTAAGTTCGTATAGACTGAGTGGCCAGCCCTATTGTCAGAGTTATTTAGGCCGCCGTAAGGCCTCTGACCTGGCTTGACGATTGCTGTTTTTTAAGAACAAACAACCGGGACTATTTCTGACCATTTGACCATGTGTCATTTGTTTTTTTACAATGTTTAAAATTGTCAATGACTAGCACACTTAATGTGTTTGTTTCAAGGCATACTATAAAAGTCCGTTAAGGGACTTGATGATAATAAGCGTTAATGGAGATAATCAGCTGACCTCTTGTCACTGCAATCCGATATTTTGTTACCCTCTAATCTAAAAGACTGGTTAATTAGTAAATCGTTTTATAACCTTAAAGAATGTTTTAATATTCTCTAAGATTATAGATATAAGTGAATAGTTACATAATTATTTTAATTATGATCTCATTATAACAATCAAATACTATTACATGTTCGAAATGGACAAAACTGTTGATATACCGACCTATAACAATGTTACTGTAATATCTTGTTGTATACACAGCTTATATACATCAGAATATAGAGAATATATAATCAGAAAATCAAATATACAAACAGAATATACAATCAGAAATTATTTATTGTATAAGCTGTGTGCTTATAGAATAAATATTTTCTGATTCTGATTTTGAATCACAGTCATATCTGGCATCAAACAGCCTGATCGTCTTTGATACTCCGCCTACCCCGTAAAGAAGAATAGGCCTGATTTTGTATATGTAAATTTAATTAATAACTAGCTGCGCCCCGCGGTTCCACCCGCGTGGTGATCGATTATCTTGTTATTGTTGTATCCCACAGGAACTGTCAAATTTTTCGGGATAAAAAGTATGCCAGATGCTTCTAAATACATAGTATAAGTAATAATCCCGCCAAATTTCATCCAAATCCGTTCAGTAGTTTCGGCGTCCATCGGACACGCCGTACAGACAGACAGACAGACAGACAAAAATTATAAAAATTGCTGTTTTGGCTTCTGTACCGATAGTAATGCATCCACCAATCAACATTTTTCAAATATATTTAATGTATTGATTTTGACCCATTACAGACTTATTATATGTATAGATAGATATAGATTATTCCAAACTATATTTGTACTAAAACTTAGCCCAATTAAACATTTCACCTTTTGCGCAATACAACTACCTCAAATTCACAGAACGATACATTCCTCTGACAATATTTATTGAGCAAACCAAATATCCACTTGTAGGCAATGATTCTCTGAATAGTTCATGACTTGATTTAGTGCTCATTACTACATATTTATGTGTCTGCGATCTTATCGAGAGTCTGGTGTAAACATAGCCATTTTGGAAATGGACTTGGATATTCTTATTCATTCTATCGTATTCGTATCTTTTTGCATCGTCTGTACTCTGTGCCATGAATAAGTCACAATTTATATCTATTTTCTATACTTTAAATACAAATACAATTGTTTTATTGTCAGCTGTGTTTGAATACTTGGGGTCTGAGAAAGAAGTATCAACAGCTACCTTTTTGGGCATACAAGATTGTAGCAAGCTACTTAAAAATTTAAAATTTATTCATTAATGCCTATGTAATTAAAATAAAACAGTTCTTTTGAATGACCCAATCTACCAAATAAAAATATTTTTAAAAAAAGACGTGTGGCACTCGGAGACTGCCGCGGTAAAGCTATTGCATAATAGCTTTACGCGCGGTGTGTTAGGTTATTTTCGTTACGGAATTTCTGGATTCGGTCTCCACGCTCAAGGCCCGCGATAGAAGCTATGCAATAGCTTAAAAAAAAAACTTTACATATCCTATTGGACCAGCTGTTTAGTCTGGAAAAGGTAACAAATAGACAAATAGACAGAGTTACTTTATATTTCATATTATTAGTAAGGATAAATATAATTAGGAATACTACAATATTATTTTACACAAAATCATCAGCGTGCAAACGTAAAAGTCCTAAATAATTATTATACTCAATTACACTTGATAACTAGGGAACTTTATGCGGGTAGTCCTAAATTTTTACGAAGGTCGTGAAGGCTCAGACCTTAAGTACGGGATGGAACAGTAACTTGGCATATAAGGAAGTTGTATGAGTCGGGACTATAACTGTTATGTCCATGTTGTTCCTTCTTAACTTCCTTTGTAATTGGGAGAAAATTACTACGAGATCTTAATCAGATTATAATAGAAGGATTAAGTAGTGTTAGTTTATGGTATTTCATAAACTACACAGTTTACTCTAAATTCTAAAATCGGAAACATGACTTCAAATAGTACGTTCAAACGAATTTGACCAATAAGGGAAGCTGACGACTGATAACCGGACCAAACATAGGACAAATGTACTTGGGGTAGTAAATTTCATACAAATTCGATTTAAATCACTATCAATCAATGTGTTGATAGCATCAAACAAGTAGCTCTATTCGAAGTCCACATAATAATATAGTGAAGTGAATCTACGGAGCATTAAACTGCACGTGGCCCCGACCCACTTATTTTTTTAGATATTACGTAAAAAAAATGCACGTTTAGCAAAGAACAAAAGACACAAGCTCGTTGTACCTCTTGTAATGCACAGTTCTGGCCCTAACTCGATGGCGGTAAATATATGTAATAAGTTTCCAAATGAATTAAAGGTTTTAGATACAGAAAATGGCTTTATCGTGAATCTGAAAACATACCTAGAAGCCAATTGTTATTACAATCCGGACGATTTTTTAAGGATACATTTGTAAATATCAAAATAGAGCACTCCGAATTTCATGTTGCCATGCCCTTATAGGGCCATGTGTATATTTTCAATATGATATTTATATAGACATTTTTAATGTAAATATGACGCAATAAATGTATGAGTATGAGTATGTTTTTTTTTTCAAACTTCCTTTTTAATTCATAACTGAATAGGTCATCCACATAATCCAACACAAACAGCAAACCAATTATGAAATTCCATCTCAAGTCCCGGCCAACTTTCAGGCCACGAATGATTGGTCCAATAAATTTCACGCTGGAAACACGCAAAACATCAACAATTTCAGATACGCACTTGACAGAGGCGAATTAATGAACACAGGTCAGGGGAGATTTATAGGGGTCCTATGGGACTTGACTCGGGATCGATTCTAACATGGTACTTGTATATTCGGGCCCATGTATATATTTATATCATATGTATATAAACAATTCGTACGCGAATAGTTTTGTTTAATGTGAGTGATGTTTATTTACCCGACTGCATTTCATAAAGGTGGGTACGTTTATCAGCCTATGTAATGTAACAATTATTTTGTGGTGGTCCATAGAATGATATGAGATTAGATTAGCCTTATATTAAAAATTATAAAAGTCAAAATTACGGACTTTTGGTGTTACATTATGATTTCATTATTTTTTTTCCAAAACTATAAGTATCAATATTATTGGGATTCAAGCGCTTGACGCACGTATCACCTATTTCGACTGATAACGAATGCGCCGTGCAGCAAACTCCCGCAAATAACAGGGCGAGCGCAGGGAGCGGATGAGAAACCTGAGATTGACAAGAGGTACCGTTCTGTATGCAAGATTTCAGTTTATGCCTAGACCGAAATCTTGCCATTTTTCCACAGCACCAGAGTAGGACTATCCAGCCTCTTCCTGGCAATTCTACTTAAGCCTAGTGATTTAAGCGCACGACAGCAGAGATCAAAGCAACAAGTAAGTTTAATAAACTAAAAAAATTACATAAAAAAAGTACTGATTTTGATGAAACATAGCTAAGAAACACTCTCAAACAATCACAATCAAATCACACACAAATTCACACAATCAAACAAAGAAAACTAGATCAAAATTTCTACATCCTTTGAGAGCTACGATGCCACAGACACAGATACACACGTCAAGCTTCACTCCTCTTTTTTGGTTAAGAATTAAAAACGAGCGCTCTGCGCACCAAATCGTTCAAGTCTGCGACCTTTTTAGGGTCCGTCCGTCCGTCTACCAGGCTGTATCTCATGAACCGTGATAGTTAGACAATTGAAATTTTCATAGATGATGTATTTCTATTGCCGCTATAACAACAAATACAAAAAAACCGTATACCGTTTTTCTTAATTACATAAATAGAAATAAATAGAATATCTCATCAGCATAAAGTTTATGGCCGTAACTAGACAAACTTTTTAACCGACTTCCAAAAAGGATGAGGTCTCAATTCGTCGGAATCTTTTTTATTTTTATGTATGTTCCCCGATTACTCGAAGACACCTGGATTGTATCGAAATTACTTTTTTTGTTTGAAAGGGTATTATACTTTTAAGGGGCCCATAGAAATATTATCAAAACCGGATCATAACTTTAGTTTTTATAACAAAATAACTAGATTAATATATCGTACAAGTAATTAAACGAATTGCATATTTTGAAGTCGATTTTTTAGTTTCTTAATCAATCAATCAATCAATTTATTTGACAACAATAAAAAGTACAAGGTAGTAAGTGTGAACCCATTGGCTAAAACGAACTAGTTATTACTGTGTTTCAGAACCAATGGCCTCTCCCATAGTAAATTACATATTTATGTTATTTAATGCACTACATATGTAAAAGAGAAAGAAGAAAAAAAATAACAAACAATAAACAATATCAAAATAAAAATAAAATATATATATATAAATATATCTAGAAACAAGAAAATATAGTTATTGAAGCTACACAAACAATTCTATTCAAAAATACGCAATCTAACATAATTATAAGGTGTCTAACATGTTCTCTATACCGTTATAATCAAATTTATATTTTAATCGATTACATGTTAAATTATTCTATTAAATCAGTAATTAGACTCGTTTAAAAGATTCGTCAATCTCTCAGACGCTATTGAAATATTTTACTAAAACTTGCTAAAACATTTACTAGACTGTCTAATCAAATAAGCGCATTAGCGTTGCCTAAAACTTATATTTCTAGGCGAATTACGAAAGCGACGCCACAGAAAATGCCTTTTTAGCATTCAAACTTGGTACAACCTAACCAACTTATTCTTTCAACTGACCATATAATGACACTAAATGTTGCTTACTCTTGAGTCTAAATTTCTCCAAAAATTACGATTCTGGCGCCCTCGACTCAACTGTAAATATAAATTGGACGTATGGTACGAGCACTGCCATTCAAATTGGGAGATATAGTAAAAGGATCTGCAGTTGTAAAACGTTATACAGAACTGAATAAGAACCACTTCTGTAACCTGAAGCTGTCGGGAATAAATAAGTGAATGCTATATTTGGAGTTGTGCCGAAAAGCTTCGGTTTCAATGCAAAGAGCATTTCGAATGGAATTATTTTACATCTACTTCAAAATAGGAGGTTATCAATTCGCAACTAATATTTTTTATAATTACTTGTATTTTATCAAACTGCCAATTTATAAAATGTTACCTAAAAAGAAAACCATGTTAGGAACAACTTTTTCAAAACTCAAAACCATGTTAGGACCTATAAAATTATCATTTTCTCAGTAGATTTCAAAACGTAATGTAATTGTATTGAATTCGTTAAAACAAACCAAATGAGCCGGAACATGAGAGTTTTATTAGAAATCATGAACATAGGCCTCACCATGGACTTCCAAGAAGAGCGATTAGAAGCGCCTTGCATCCAGCCTCTTCCCGCTACTGTATAAGGTCATCTGTCCATCTCGTGGCTGGTCTTCCTAGTACCAAATTATAGTATTGTGAGTATTGTCACATACAATAATTATACGCGTAGTTTCAAATTAACACGACAATTTGCAATGGGTTTACATACACATACCTAGTTACCAGTAAATAAAACAAAAAATTTATAGAAAAATGGGCTGAAAACGTCTGATCAGCAAATTTTTCACCCTTTCATCGCAAATAAATTTGTATTTAATAACCACATACTCGACAAACAGAATATCTTCTTAAAATAAAATGGAAAAACATCTTTAGTAATCAACTAACGATGTTTTTCCATTTATTTAAAAAAGTCAAGTATACAACATTCAAAGTAGTCAGCTTCTCGTAATTGTTTTGATTTGCGCATTTGTTAATTGCCCTTAATAACAGATTTATTTTTGATACCTTCCTTAATCTTATTACGTAGAAACATAAGCAGATTCTAAAACATGAAAGCCTTCAAGGAAACGCCTTGTTTCACCCGAAATACAGTCTACTAACAGAACGTTTTAATTTTGAATTCGTTTCAAGTAGACATTACGAAGAATTATAACGGAAATCTAAGAAATAAGGCTTCCGCATAGCAATTATTCACATCGTAAAATCCTCCGAACATCCATAATAAATTGCGATAGATATAAATACAGGGACAGTGGAAGGCAGCTGTTATTTTGGGCACTGCGGAACATTAAATAAATTTCCGACTTCCAAAATATGCCTGTAATAACTTTATTAGGTATTATAATATCTAAAAGCTTCATTATCATTTCAGTCATAAGAAGAACTTCTTATGACTCCGAAGTGTAGCGAGGGATTCAAGGTTGCCCAAGACAAAAACACCTTTATCCCCGTGGTACATACTCTACTTTTCACACCTACTGCGTGATAATAGAAAGAAATGGTTTTGAAAATCTACAATATGTATCAAAACAGCGCTTTGTTATTTTTAACGTACGAACTTCAAAACTTGCTGCATACGCTACCTGAATGGATTTTCTTTGACTTACATTATTAAACCTACATTAGTATAGGACGTCACAATCGCAAGTAAAATATAGTTTTTCTAGACAAGCGCGTTCCATCGTAGACCGTAAACGTCGTTCAAAACAAGCGGGATCGATGGTCAAGCTAAAGTTTCCCATAATAAAAAACAACCGTAGTACAATATCAAAAAATCAACAGATGTTTCAGTTGTAGCATATTTCATTATCTTTGGTTGCAGTATTCGTGCCTGTTTTATTTATTTTTTATGTTCTATTCTCGGTTGCCAGTTCGATTTTCGAGTGAATTCTTTTTGTTATGGGTCGGTATGGTAGAAGTATTCATCTCTGATTGGACTCTGATAATCTAGTAGGCTTAGATTCTAAATTCAATTCACATTATATAACAGTGTGATATAATGAAATCCCATAAAACATTACAGCCCTAGGGCGTAAATGTAGTACTTTGGACCCTCTATACATGATGTAAAAAGGAACATTATTGAGCAGGTGGTGTGAAAATAAATTTAAAATTGATACTTGTGTACTTAACAACCTAAATATGAGCTCATGTTTTTTTTTTATTCTACCGTAAAAACTCTTTACTGTTAGCAAACGTTTTCCGATTTCAATTATTTTTTATATCAAAATTATATTATGGTTTTAACTATCAGGAACTATGTATACTTTAAATACGAATTTATTTTATATAATTTCAAAAAGCAAAAAAAAACATTTTTCATACACCAATAACAAAAAAAAACAATGTTAGGGGTTTAAAAGTAATTTTATCCTTTTGTATGAATAAATGCTTCAGAAAACTGTGTACAAATAAACTTTATTAGGTAACTAAGTACTCGGTATCTACCATACTTTGATAGCATAGTTCTCTTCTGAAATTTGAATAAGTTACACAAAAGTCACTCTTACTACACTTAATAATGATAACATTGTTGCCTACACTGCAGCTGTCGTATTTGGAACCAGTAAAGAGTACTAAGTAATTGCTCAACGCTTACTTTCGTTAAATAAAGACAGTCCAGTAATGAAATGACACTGACAATACCGACATGAAGACACATTGTAGGTTATTTCTACTCTGCAGAGTCGTACTAGTAGCAATTTTGAGGTTAAAACTTACCATCGAATTCAAGTATAATACAATCGAATTGAGAACCTCCTTTTTTTAAATCGTTTAAAACATAGAAGGTGATGTAGAAACATACTCGTACATCCGTAGTCACTGTACATACATACACACACCCAAAAATGTTACTTTCTTCTTGCGCAGTCGAGTAAAAGCCGAATTTGTTTTAGTATTTATTTTAGGGGGGGGGGGGTTACTTTAAAAAAATACCCCCCCTATTCAGCCCTAAAGTACACGCCTGGAGAGACAAAGGGTTCTACCATGAAATCTTGACAAAGCCCCCGGCGTCGATCGCTCCTCGATCCATTTATGCCGCCTCGCGGGCTCAAATCACGTCCGCCTGGGATTCCACTCTCTGCTTACACTTGTTTATTAGATAAACATAAATATAACTTAGTATATAGACTTAGGTACGATGCTGGCCTTGATAGACTGCTAAGAAAGCTGGTTTAGTTGGATATCTATTCAGGACACGGCGTTTCTCAAACTCACCTAAAATTATATAGCTCGTCATTGAAAGTATACAATTAATAACAGATTTATTACGTATACTTTAGTTTTATTGATAAAAATGTACATAATTTAAAGGCTTTAGAACGCTTTGCAGTATTCGTGGTCTCACATTGGTCCAGACAATAACAATGTCTCAGTTTTACTATTGCAAATATCAATACCTATATCTGTCGACAGGTATTTTTAACCGACTTCCAGAAAGAAGGAGGTTATCAATTCTACTGTATGCTTTTTTGTATGTTTGTTCACCGATTACTCCGCCACTTGTGCATTGATTTTGATGATTATTTTTTGTTTGGTAGGTCATACTTCAGACGTGGTCCCACATAAATTTTATCAAAATCGGTTCTGTACTTTGGTTTTTAAACAAAATAACTGGTAAAATGTCATCCAAGTAAACAAATTGCGTATTTGAAGTCGGATTTTTCAGTTTTTAAACTACAATTATAAACAAAACGTTCCCACTAAAGTCCACAAAATTCGTTCGCGCTATCGACATTTTCCGTTATTAGATATAGATCGACGACCTCCATCTTCGGCCACACCTCGCAATCAGGCAAGTTGGTGGTCAATCGTAGATCTATCTTACATAATATCTATATAATAAATTATATAGAAAAATGCAGAAACAACTATTACATAAATTCAATAAATAACAATAAAAGTAATATACGCAAGTTATGGCAAATATTAAACACATTAGCAGGGCGAAATAGAAATTCTGTGGACGAAGCTATTTTGAGAACATTTTCTAGTAATAAGATAGATGTAAAGTCTATTGCAGATAATTTTGCAATAGAGTTCAAAGAAAGCGTAAAGAAAATTATACCTAAATGTAATAAGCACCTATTAGACGAATCTGAATACACTTATCCACAGGATAAATCTATGCACCTCAAAAGAGCTTCGTGTCACGGTGTTTCTAAAATTATTAAAAGCCTAAACACGAATAAGGCACCTGGAATCGACGGTATAAGATGTGTTGATGTGAAATATATTTGTGAGAAAATAATTGGTGCTATTGTTAAACTTATCAACACTAGTGTAGAGACTGGCAAGTATCCCCAAGGGTTAAAAACCGGAATTGTAAGGCCAATATACAAAAAAGGTAGTCACAAGGAATACGCGAATTACAGACCGATTACAATACTTCCAGTAATAGACAAGATAGTTGAAAAGTATATTGGCCAACAGATACACGATTTTTACTCTAAGAATGATGTACTATCGAACGTACAATACGGATTTCAACGAAATAAGTCAACTACAGAATTGCTTTCTAAATTCACAGATGAAGTCAACCATTATCTTGATGACAAAAACCATGTTATACTCGTTTTTATTGACTTTAGTAAAGCATTCGATACGCTCAGACACGATACTCTGCTAACAAAACTAGATAACTCTGGTGTTCGAGGATCTACTTTAAACTGGTGTGAAGACTATCTTAAAAATCGAATGTATCTGGTTAAAGTGGGAGAAGAATACAGTGATGCTGTTATGGTTACTGAAGGGACAGCTCAAGGGTCTGTTCTTGGCCCACTGCATTTTCTTTCTTACGTAAATGATATGGAACACGTCATTAGTCACTGCTCTATTTACCAATACGCAGATGATACTTGCTTAATTGCATCTAGCAAAAATCTAAGCACTGCCGTAAAACAGATGCAAAATGACTTCACACAAGTAGCCAAATGGTCACATGATGCGGGATTAGTTTTAAATGCGTCTAAAACAAAAATCGTCCATGTCCACTCCAGTCATGTGAAACATACAGGCTCTTTCAAGATCATTGCGCATAGCCATGACTGCTTGCATAGAGGTAATGTCAAAAAATGTAACTGTCAGGAAATAGAGCAGGTCTCGCATCATACTTATCTGGGTTTGATAGTAGACAATAAATTTTGCTGGAGAAACCACATCGATGCGGTGTGTGACAAACTGAGAGCGATACTAGCAAAATTTTATATCTTAAAGCCTAAGGTGCCATATCAACTCCTCCGAACTATGTATGTAGCAATGGCAGAATCAATTATATCATATGGCATCACTAGTTATGGACGAACATTTAAAACTTATATTGATAAAATAATGAATTTACAAGTTAGATTACTAAAACATATAGTCCCAACACATGTAAAAAAGCAATACAAAGAAAACATCATTGATATTTTTGAGTATTGTAATATATTGCCTGTTCAATTTAGAGTAGACTTGTCCTTATTGATAGAACAGTTCCACAACTCGGATATACAAATTCCTGTTTCCCATAAAGTCATAACTCGTAAAATTACTCAAAATATGTTAAAAATTCCAAGAGTAAACAATTTCTACGGAAGAAGAACGCTAGGATTTATTGTTCCTGCCCTTTTGAATAGCTTACCTTATGAGGTTAAAAATACGACTAATGATAAAAATTATAAACGTATATACAAAAAATATTTTTACAGTCGCTTAAAACAAATTAACTAATATCTTCTAAACTATCTTATTTTTATTTATTTTCAAACCGTTGTTAAAACATCAACCTGTATCAGTGCTGTTTACGCTAGCCAGCAAAACCGGTCGGGCGGATAGTACAACTCGTATACAACTTCATTTGACTTTTTAAATAATTATGTGGGTAGATTGATTTGTTATTGTTTCGTTATTGATTATGTGTTTATTGCAGTGAATCAGCACCTACACAAACCATATGTGGTTTTCAGGTGCTAAATATGTGTATTTTATTTTAAACTTTGTAATTATGATAATAATTACAAAGTTATTTGTAATTATTATCATAATTAAAACATAAATTATTAAAAAACTTATTAAAATTATTATCATAAAAACTTGTTTAATTTTAATGAAGAAATCACGAAAACCTAAGTAGGTTTTCGTAGAGATCATATTTAGGGGTAATTATTCCTTTTCGCCTGCTGTAGCTATGCAATGAGCTGGTGAAACTTGCATTCTCAATGTCACCACTTGACTTGCGTAAGTTTTTTTTATACAAAAATTCAGTTCAATTTTAAATTTATTACTGTTTAAAAATACATTTTCATTAAATAAATCTACTAAAAACAAACGACAATTTAACATATAGGTATAATAATAACAAATTAATGCGTAGGTAGTATTAGGTGTCTCGTTCACCGCTGTTTTAGGACACCCTGTGTCACAGCGCTTTATACAAAATGAAAATTAAAAATGAAAATGTATTTATTTACAACTTAATTGCTAAAAACATCTTTAATATCTGCCGGTTGCCTTAATAGGCGCAGCCTGTATCGAGGCAACCTGTACGCCTGATTGCAATATTGAATTAATACAACTTCGTCATGACAGTTTTTGTTATGCCTAGTACATACATATAATATGAGGATATACATATTATTCAAGTTATACAAGTCAAAGTTATCTGAATTTATAACTACATATTTATTACAAATCTTATAAGAATCTAAAGTCTATATCTATTGTATTTATATTTTTCTTATTTGTATTGCTTTATCGTATCTTTCTTAAAATAAACAAATAAAAATAAATACTCGTAAACCAAACCTTCAACTCGCCTGGGGTTAAGCGAAAGCTGCGGTATGTATACGATGGAGTGCGATTGCCTAGAAAGGAACCTAGAAGTTGGTTATATAAAAAAGAACCGATAAATTTATTTCTATAAATGACCTAAATAACTAAAGATATTATTATAAATAAATAAAACATATTACAGATAAAAAACAGAACTCAGGTCACAGTCCCAAGGCAACGTTCCCAAAAGGCTGGCGACATTGCCTCGTTGGATAGCAATGCTAATCCGCTGACCGAGGTAAACGCCAGCCCTTTGGTCATTTGTTCTCTCTATCAGTCGCATAGCAATTTCATTATAAAGCTGCCACGCACTTGGACCCCATGGACCTAAAGTTTCCACACCAAAAGGCAGAAATATGTAACCATCGCCAAGAGATTCATATTTCCGCCTTTTGTTGGATTCAGCAGTTGCCGCCGCCGCTCCTGCAACCTTGCAAGTAGAGGTTATGTGGGACGCCGCTAGCGTGTCAACGCAAGTGGCATAAAAAAGTGATTTGATAATAATGAATTATAACCGCGAAAACCTAATTTTAGCATCGTTACCTAATTTTAGGTATTTTGAAATTGTAGAAGTCGAGACTCAATGCAACTATTTTGTTAACTAAGGACGCTTTCCTGAGACGGTATTTTTCCATGTCAAAATTACGTTAAGCTTTTAACTTTTACGTTGCTTACGTAATATTTTTGCGCTAAAGTTAGCAGGGGCTAATGTACTGGTACCATACATTACAGTACATAATATTGCTTTTTTTAAATCATATATACCAAACACAATGTATATTGTATATTTTTTACTGGTCGGGGTATAGACATAAACATAGACATAAGTAGACATAGACATAGACATAGACAGAAATTTATTGTGACAAAAAACATACATCACAAAATAAATATCATTAAAAAAAATATAAATCATACACAAAATACTTATATAACATGTTTTTGTCACAATCCGGTCCCAGCTCAGCATAATGCTAGTTGTAAACAACTAGCGCTGGTCTTCCGCTGAGACCGGTAGGTGACGTCACGCACGTCACGCACGAGCGTACACAATAAAATTATATTTGTAATAATTACATACACAGAAGCTTATATAAAGATAAATATAAAACATTCTACATAACTAATAAATAATTTGACAAACAATGTCTGTACTGCTTAGGTACGTACAGAGAGAAAAAAAAATTATAACTATCAACGTCAGCGCAGCTGTCACACCGTCCAACTGACAGTGACGTCTTTACGCAATTGTGACATTTGCAACTAAACTACTTAAATTATGTACTTTTCCCAATTACAATTTCTCGAGTTTACAGTGCTTTTAAATAGAAGGTGAGTATTATAATTATACGTATTTATACTACCAATAACCGTAAGCTTAAACTAGTCAATAATAAAATTAAATAACGCTTGTATCACTTCTCAGTAGTTTTTCGCCTTTTTGATGTTCAAAGAGAAAGTTTTTCAATTTTAATCTAAAGTTATATATATTTTGCAGGTTACGTATCGGTATAAGGCAGAAGAGGCTCTCCTGATCTATATTTTTTTTGTAATGGTAGAATTGTTTTTCATATCCATGCTGAACTCCTATAAGAAGAAAAGATAGAATTTTAAAACTTATTTCTAAAAACCATCGCTTCCTGGCAACTTTGTGATGGAGATGCAAAAGATAGAGAAAAAAATCTATGTGCTGAAGACACCACAACAGAGTGAAAACTTCATAATAAACAATTTTAATATTACGAAATATCAAGCGAAGCAGTAACGCGTTGACTATATATCTCTCTCGCTTCCTTTTTTTTTACCCGACTGCGAAAGAAGGAGCGTTATGTTTTTCGAGCGTATGTATGTATGTATGTATGTATATTTCTTTGGCACGCCCTAGAGCCTAAACGGCTTGACCGATTTTGATGTGAGTGGTGTCAATAGATTCGTCTTAGTAATGAGAGTAACGCTGGGTACATCAAAATAAAAATAAAACGTATTCAAGTGTATGTATGTATGTGGGTATGTATGTATATCTGTATATCTGTATGTTACTATATGATCGCCTAAAGTCTAAAGGGCTTGACCGATTTTGATCTGAGAGGTGACGTTTGAGTCGTTTTCACTTGCTGAGTGTCAAAAGCTATATTTTTTTGTAATAAAAGTCATACATCTCACAAAAATATAAAAAAACGCGTGTTTTTTGTAACTTCCAACGAACTTTTTCGTAATAAACAAGTGATTTTACTAGATTTTTTCTAAAGAATGCGCAATAATCTTTTACAGCGATTGTACGCATACTTTCTGACAAAAAACGTACACTCAACAGCGTATTAAGCGTAAAGAAATCGTAAGTTAGGCTGCAAAAACCTCTTTTCTGCAGTCGGGTATTTTGTTTTTCTATCATAACAAAATTTAATACAAATGTATATCTAGAATATATTAAAAAAAACAATTGAGCTATAGCTATACACTTAGCTATATACTTTGTAACTTCAGATACTTAATTATAGTGGTTCATTTTCACACGGTAGTAATCTGTTGAACTCAAACTAAGTTTTAGGTGTCATTATTGTTTATTATAGATAGGGCTATGTAGCTTATGAGTGACATGCACTAGTCATTCAGTTACTTAAAAAAAACAGCAAATTAAAAAAGTTTATGTGCTTCCTTTATAACTTTATGATGGAATACTGTTGAAGTTTCCTTATAACTTTTTCGTGGTCACTGAATTTGTTTGCCTCCCACTCGCCACCAAGCTATAGAACTTATATAAAACCTCCTTCACCTCTTCGATATACTTATATTTGACTTTTAAGTGTTTGTCGAACAAAGTTATGGAAGATTTTGTGATTTGATATTATTCAGAACATAATAATTGGCTGGACTTACTTATGGCATTGTGTGATTATTAAGCTAGGACCTTATACTATACCATTTTGATTCAGATATTTATTTATTAATCTTAAGCCTAAGTTTTCACAATATTTATATAAAAAACAATAAAAACATTATAAAAACTTAAACCTAGAATGCCGCCAACAGCGGGGCAGGGCCTAAGCTGCTGGCGGTAGACTCAGAAATCTCCTGACAATTCGTGCCGTGTCTAGGGCGACCGCCTTCTGAATTATTATTAGCTTAAGCGATAGATACCATTTGAAATGTAAATTTTTGAGGATATATTATTTCTGTCTAATTGATACGGATATGAGTGACTGAGATAGACAAAGATGTTAGTATTTATGAATGTTATTCTCAAATTATTCTTCAATGATTTAAACTTAACAGGGTATTCAAATATCATTGTGATTACTTTTGTTTTATGTAATTAAAATACTTGGGATGATGGAAAATAACGCTATGATCGAAGGTGAAGCACACCAGCCTAGAGTACTTATTAAATCTATAATAGTTTTAAATTAGTGTTTAAGGTATTCTATTTCTAAACAGTTTGCATTAGGAAGGTAAAAATGAATTGCTTGGTCGAACTGATAGCAAATCTAGAAAACGATGGTATATAATAATTTTTTCAACTTATCCTGTTGAAAAATTCATTCAATGGAACGATATGTAGTCTTTAAATACTGCGAGACATACTCCTTTACACCAATACTCTGTAGCTTTAAGGTTATATTTTTTTTTAAATAAATTTTATTCATAAAAACTTATTGTTAAAATACTAAAGGTACATAAAATAATAAAATTCATAAAATAACTAAATTTAAAAACTAACGAAATTTTTATAGTTTTTTTTTTTTTATTAGTTTAGTGGTGCCCTCAGAATTGCCCCCATTATGTAGTTATATCTGTTCAGTCAAAAAAATTGTGAAAATCAGCTGTTCCATTGAAATATTTCGTTAACCCCTGAAAAAATGTTGGAAGACAGATAATACAGTTGATTTTGAATTTTAAATTAAGTCTAAGTAATAGTTATTTATGCATAATGATAAATAACTATTACTTAGTAATAGTTATATATTTTCGGTTTAGTACGGATTACCATAATAACCATAAATAATGTACGTGCATCCTATCGTATTTGATTTGACCTTGAAGATGTTGAAATTCCGTCACATACAATATGGTCACAACAAAAATTACTCAGACATTAAAAAGAAGCGCCCGTTTTCAGGTTTTCAGGTATTAGATAACGTATAACGCCGACTGACTAAAGATGAAATCGTAAAAGCTTTTGACAACCCACCGTAAAAAAATGACAAAGGGACTCCGTATGTGGAATCCTCTTTTTATTTAGGTTTTGAGCCCGCTCGTAAAATGTGGAAGCTCACTAATAAAATGTGTGCCCGAAGATTGTATTCGACTCCCTTTAGGCGCGTTTTTTGAATAACAATAGAATTTAATTCAAGCTTGTGAACAATTTCCGCATGTTTCCATTATTCGCTTTTCCCTTTTTGCGAATGTCAAACTAGGGAGGATATTGGTTGACTCTTTCTTTGGTGTGTAATAATGCGTTAAATTTGATGAAATCGATTTACGGCATTGAGAAGTTGCTGGAGCTTCTTGATTTGATTGAGTAGGCACGAGGAAGATAGGAAATATTCGAGTAGCGGTTATACTCTTGATTACATTTACGAATTATAATTCTCAATAGTGTTGGTGAAATGGGCATTTTGTTTTGGTACAGTAGATATTGCTGGATCGGGCCTTATAGGGCACTGGACATTTTTAGACACTGGCATGCCAGACGCACTCTGCAGTTTAGGTATAATGCCACAAATAGGTACTCTGTCAGAAATCTTCCAAAGATATCCGGCTACATTATAAGTTTGGGATGCAACCGGGTTATGTGGAATTGTACCCACTAAAACTCCCCTGGTTAATTGTACCCATTAAAACTCTCCTTTTTAGCACTAAACCTGGCCAGGTTTAGTGCTAAAAAGAGGACTCTGGGTTCGTCGCCTAAGCCTATAGTGTGCAGGTGTTGGTGTTAGATGTTAGCTGCAGTGCCCAGTGAGGGGTTTAGCCAGGATTTTTAGGCGAGCCCTGCTTAACTGTAGTGCTTCTCTGGAGAATTTACCAGTGAAGCATGCCATGAGCGCTTGGAGTTTGTCTGGCCTGGGTTAGCATTCCAGAGCTTCAGGGCTTGGACTAAAACCCCAAGCCATGAAGGCGCTATGTGCGCCACTGATGGGTATGCCACAGAAGGGTTTAGGTCCTATCGATTTATAGTATAAGTAATAATCATGCCAAATTTTGTCCAATTCCGTTTATTAGTTTCCACGTACATCGAGTACCACACCGCACAGACAGCACAACAGAAAAATTTTACAATTGCGGTCTGGATACTATTCCGATAGTTCAACCATCGATTTTTTTTTTTTAAATATTGAATGTAAGTCGTACAAATTGTAACCTATTATGGTTTTATTGTGTGTATAGGTACATGCAGATTGAAATAGTATAGAAAGTGTAGATAGCATATCCTGACTAATATTATAAAGCGAAAGTAACTGTGTCTCTCTGTCTGTTTATTAACTTTTCATGACCAAACGGCTGAACCGATTGTATTAAATTTTTGTAGAATGATAGCTGAGAACTAGATTTAATTAGATTTACTTTACTTTAATTTACTTTAAATTAATTTTATTTACTTTAAATTTACTTTAATTAGATTAGATTAACTAGATTTAAAACGAGAGATAGATTTAATTTATAAAAACATGGAACAGTATTCCTAAAAACATACTAGAACTGTACAACTTCTGTAAGTCTGTAAACATCGCCGAATCCGCTGGATTTACCGGGGTAGATATATTCAGACGTTGCCAATTTCAGTGTCTCCGCAAAGGCGCGCTTGTCAACTTCCTGATTCTATTTACTTCCCAGAATTTCCCCGTAATGTGGTTTCGTTTTACTCACAAAATCTACGAAACAAACCGGCGGCGGTAACAAGAGAAAAAAGCAAAAAGGTAAATCAAGCGAAGATTTTTGTAAGCAGATGGTAAATACGAAATGTATTAGGGGTCGGAACGTATCATTTAGGGGTTTGTGTAACGTTTGAGTTTAAACTGTATATTGAACTACATTAATTGTATTAATTTGCTAACTTCGCTATAAAATAGTATCCAAAAATACTGTTTACATTGTTTATTTACATTTCATTTTATTCAAATAGATATATTGTGACTTGAAACGTTGATCTGGAGCGGGAATGATTAATTTCCTTTCACAGATTTCGACTTGCAGATTTGCAAGTGTGGTTATACGTATTGTCATTATGTTTACAGTGCCAAAATGGTAATTTACCAGGAAATATTTTCAATGTCCTTGGAGGTTAGCGTACCAATATTTATTTATTTTCACAAGTCCAGTAGCGCTCGTGGCGTAGGTTAACTAGGCGTTCTTGAAGGATCACCAAAGTTAAGCAACGGACAGACCGGTAAGTTTTCAGATGGGTGACCGTAAGTGACATTTCTTTGTGAGCATGTGGATGACACGCTAAGTTGTAGGTCCCGATTGTTCTCAAACAACAGCAATTGTCAAGCCAGGTCAGAGACTTTCCGGCGGCTTAGTAACTATGACCACTAGGCCTAGCCACTCAGTCTATATGATCTTACATCTTTTATAGAAGCAAGAGGCAGTTCTACGTAATTATCATCACACCAAGGGTTCCGTGGCATGTAAGCTCTTAATTCCTGTCTAATTTATAGGCACCCGAATTGGAGATAAGCCCCTTCCTGGTCCCACCACTATCGCGGCCTTTGTGTTTTGATTGCACTAATTATTCGTCTTTTATCTAGAAATACCTATCTGGGAGTAACTTCATTACATTGTATTAATATATTGCTTCGATATAGATAATATTAAACTAGTGTCAGAGTATCAGATGTAAATTTTTATGTAAATAGATGTATAACAAGCAGATAAAAGTGTTTTAAATCGTCTATCTATAAAAGTAACAGACTAAGAATGAAAGTCGCCTGTAGCTAAGAGAAGCAATTATTAGCAAACCAGACTAGGTAAGTCACAATGCCTGCCGTCTGTCTTGTTTATGACAGATAGCAAAATAAGGCTCAATTTCACTTCCTAACTCTGTGACAAAAGCATCTACCCGCCGAAAATATCATTCGATCGCTCAGGTGCCTGTCAAAAAGAGTTATTACGTGTTGGTGATGCAAACATTTTTATAAATTTGTGGCTTCAACTGTCGATAGAATTTTGAATGAAACTATCACTCTATCATTTCTCTGTGCCTTCTACTTATATTTATAAGCTTTTTAGTGACCGTGAGTAATAGATATTTAGGCGCGTCGCCCACACGAGCTGGAGTCAAGGCGGCGTCGAGGCACGGGCGCACAAGCGGCGCGCCGCTTCTACGTTTCCTTCAGGTTCAAATGGCAGTGCGCCCACGCACTAGAGTCGCGTCGCAAGCGACGTGAAGTCGAGGCGCGGTTGCGGAGGCGTCGCGGCAGGGGTGCAGTGCGCGACCGCGCCGCGACTGCACCGCCATTTTGTTATTTTGTTTCGTGCGTAGACGTGTTTACACTGTAATGTGTGAAGGAAGCATAGCCGCCTTTGCCTCGACTCTAACATAAACACCACGCCTCGACTGTGCCGCGACGCCGCCGCGACCGCGCCTCGACTTACCAGTGAGCGACGCGCCTTAGTGTCCGTAGTTCGACCATCGACCGTCTCGCACGCGTATACCCACATTTTTGTAGATATAAAATAACTGAACGAACTTATAAAAAAATATCTTTTTTAAAACTAGAAAAAACATCATAAATATTCGACAAAAATTTTAATTTGATCCAAGTTAATTTTCATACATAAAAATAATTTCTGCGTTAATAATTTAAAAAAATAAATTTATGGATGAAAATTAACTTGGATCAAATTGAAATTATTGTCGAATATTTGTGATGTTGTTTTCTAATTTTACATACGACGATTTTTTTATAAGTTCATGCAATCATTTTATATCTTCAAAAATGTGTTCAGCCATTGTTCACGCGACGGTGGCATGACTCAACTATATTAATGTACCTTTAACAATGTTAAATTTGAAAGTACTAATGTGTCGAGGAGTAACTCCAAGACAAACCTCTGCGTGGTTTTCTGGTGTTACTATTTTTTTTTAATACATTATAGATCTACGATTGACCACCAACTCGTCTGATGTTAAGCGACGGTGTGGCTTAGGATGGAGCTCGTCGATCTAGATCTAGAAGATATCTATTCACTCTAGCCTTGAAAATTCCAAGATTGTAGAGATATTTATCATGTATTAATGCAGTCAAGCGCAAACCTACTTCTACATAAAAAAAAGAGTAAATAAATTTAAAAAAAAATGCGCAAGCGAGACGGACGATGGTCGTACTACGGACTCTTAAAACACGACATCAGGGGGCTACGCTCAACTTTTACAGCGACGCAAAGTTGGCTCACGCTTACTTTTTCTGTAATTAAGAGCGTGAGACAAAAGTTCAAATGAGGCTACTTTGCATTGTGATATTTTTAACAATTTCTTCAACTTTTGTGTCACTCTCTTAAATGCAGAAATAACAGGATAAAATCGAGCGCGAGCGAACTTTGCATCACTATAAGAGTTGAACGTAACCCTGCAGAACTAAAATATTTATCTATCATCGTTCTGCTCTTGTCTCCTCGAAATGCTTCGTTTATTCCTACTTTTCACTCTTCATAAAATACGTTTATGACAGGTATGCTTTTGTCCATTCCAGACATTTTCTCGGAGCATTTCCAAGTGGTATTTTTCTCACGAACAATATTAAAAATATGCAACGGAGTCATGGCTGAACTTTATAAACATTTTTCTTGGCAGCAATCAATTTCCTGTAAAATCAGGAGGTAAAGTAAAATTGATAAAGTCGTCCGAAGTATTATTAGGTGGAGCCCATCAATATCTTGACTGAATAATTTATCTTGATAAGGCAAGCTAGAGGTAGCAGAGTGGGCTGCAGTGAACAAAGTTTAGGGAAATAATTGAAACTGGACAAAAAGGTATGCAAAATATTTTTATAAATAAGTAGATACTTATTTGCAACATTTCGATCTATTTTAAGGAATTAATTTTAATATTTTTTAAATTGATGTACTTTTTATATATTATGATTACTTAAGATTAAAAACGAATAAGTTAATTATAAATACAAAAAAATCCCCCACATAAAAAATGGCTGAACCGATTTTGACGAAACTTAGTTAAGACCACTCTCGAGCAATTCCACTTTCAAACAAAAAAAAACTAGTTCAAAATCGGTCCATTCGTTGAGAACTATAATACTCGTATAATACCACAAATGGATACACACGTCAAACTTGTAACACCCCTCTTTTTGTGTCGGGGGTTAAAGTACGTCTTATTACACAATGAATATCAGTAAAATTCAAAATTCTAAATTATTTATTGTCACAAAATTTACATGATATAATTACAAGTGCGTCAGGCTCCGGACTAGGATTCCTGTTTCCCGGAGCCGACAACTTCTCGCGAAAATATGTATAAATAAAGTTTAGTAGTATTATTAATAAAAGTAAGTAAGTAAGTTCGTATAGACTGAGTGGCCAGCCCTATTGTCAGAGTTATTAAGCCGCCGATTATTAATATTATATTATTATTAATAAGAAAGTAGTATTATTAGTACATATTTTAAGAAAATTTACTTTTATATGGTTCTTTTCTCTACATTGTTGTGAGCTAATGCACTTTCCAGTAAAGTTTGTGCTGAAAGCCGGCTACAAACTCTACGAACGATTATTTACTGGCGCAAAGTGTCGTGTTACGCTCAAAGGTACCTGTAGATACAAGATTGGTAAGTTATACTAAGTATTTCTTATTCATTCATTCATTCATGTACTGGAATAAACTCCGAAAAAATACAGTTTTCAGGGTAAATACCTATCATCATCATCTCATCATCTCAGCCATAAGAAGTCCACTGCTGGACATATGCCTCCCCCATGGATTTTCAAAATGACCGATTGGAAGCGGCTTGCATCCAGCGTCTTCCCGCCACTTGTATGAGGTCATCTGTCCATCTCGTGGCTGGTCTTCCTACGCTGCGCTTGCCGGTACGTGGTCTCCACTCGAGAACCTTTCGGCCCCATCGGCCATCAGTTCTACGTGCTATGTGCCCTGCCCACTGCCACTTCAACTTACTAATCCGCTGTGCTATATCGGTGACTTTTGTACGTCTACGTATCTCTTCATTCCTGATCATAGACATATTTATTTTTCTCTACGATGTCTTTGGTACCTACTTAATATATTTGCGTGGTTTATACACATTAGCTCATATTCCTACTACACTAAGATTCCCTGTGTCAGGAATTTTAGTGAGGAATATGAATCGTCCCTGTCCATTACTGCCTTCCTTATTTCCTGCGATCTACAATCTTAGAATATTTAAGGCTAGAGTGTATAAATATATATTACATCAGAGAACCTATCTTTGCCTTTACCTAGACTCCCTATCATCGGACATACCATCCATCCATCAGGCATGTTTTTGAAAAATAATCCCAGCTGGGATCGAATCCAAAATATTCGCTTTACTAGCGCCATCTCTTGTCAAACTTTGTCTTTAAAATATCAACGGTTAAAAGATAATAGGGTATAAGCGACATTTTAGTCAAAAATTAGTTATGAATGCTATCTTACTTAAAATTTTCCGCTTTTTCATTTAGCATTCATAACTCATTTTTTACTAAAATTTCGCTTATACCCTATTACCTTTTAATCTTCGATTATGTAGTTACATTATATTTCTGAAACCGTTTCTCATTAAAATACAAATATAATATAATATCCAAGCATTATTAAGGAAAAAAAATGCGACTTCACAAAGCCAATCGGCTGGAAACTCAATGAAAATGCCCTGCAAAAAAGTTATGCGATTTAAATTAACATGTCCACTTTGATGTCGGAGCGTCACTCAATTAAATTGTTCGAGCCGAGTCTACAAAGCTTTGAAATGAAAATGTCAGTTGGCGATTAGGTCACATATCAGGCGGACGTTTGTTTACGCTGATAGAGTGGCATTCTAAAACCGAATCCTGAAACTGGGGCTATTAATATCCTTTATAGTGTATTATGGCTATTAATATCCTATAAGATCAGCCTTGTTTGTATAAAGTTTATGATAAACTTAATTATGGGAGCTCTGGAAAAGTACGAGTCGTAATGAAATAAGTATCTATATTAAAAGAACAAAATACCCGACTGCAGAAAAGAAGTATTTGCAGTCTAACTTAAGATTGCGTTACGCTTGATATGCTGTTGAGTGTTCGTTATTTGTGAGAAAGTGTGCGTAAAAAAGCTGGAAAGATTATAAATGCGCATTCTTTAAAATGATTCTAGTAAAACCACTTGTTTGTTACGAAAAAGTTCGTTGGAGATTACGAAAAAAGCACTTATTTATTTTTGTGAGAAATTTATTATTATTATTATGACAAAAAATGTAGCCTATGACACTCTGAAAATGAAGACGAATCTAACGACACCTCGCACATCAAAATCGGTTAAGCCGTTTAGGCTATTGGCAATCATATAGAAACATACATACATACCCACATAAGTACATACATGCACTTTAAAAATGTAACCCTTACGCAGTCTGGTAAAAAGTAATACCAATAGATAAGGTTGCATACTATTAAATATTAGTAGTTTTACATGACATTTTTACATTTTCTGCTACTGCCGGCGTTACTAACGAAAACTGATCAAACAAGCTAAACTATTAAAAGTTTTTTTTTTTTAAATACATAAATTCGTATGTTGGCTAGGTTAAACGGGCAGCTAGCTTTGGTATAAGGACTATTGATTCCTATGGAAATCGAAAACTCCTACTTGTATTTAGCTAATTTTATTTTAGTAAACAGATTCACTTAAATTATTGCCCAGTTATTTGAAATCTTTTTCTAAAAAGATATAGGTATCATAGTTCTAAGAAGGGTACACATAAAAACTAAAACAAAAGTTGTGAAATGATCCAGTCACGTGGTCTGGCTAGAGGACTCAAGTATTTTTCCCTCACGTTCCCATTTGGAACTCCACGTGGTCGAAAATGGAGAAATAAGCTGGCACGTGACGGGGATCCGAATATTTACTTTCGTGATACGACAACTCGGGCTTGTTGATTTGTTTCTAGAAGTTATTTCGTTTCTACTCATGAAGTGTACGAAAACGTGTCAACGGTTTTGTATTACTGCAGTGTTTTGTTTGTCGAACGCGTTTTCTTTTTTCAAAGTTGTAGAACACAAAACTTGGAAAGTTTCCCATTCTTTTGTTTTATTTAAATAAGGTTTTATAGCAGAAGTCAGACAGTGGGTTCCCAATCAGTAATTCGAAACGAGTCACACTGCTACTTGTTGGTAAGTTTTTTTCCTATTAAATAAATAAATAAATATAAATATTTGTGGACATTTCACACAACACCATCTAGCCCAAACTAAGCAAAGCTTGTACTATGGAACTAGATGGCTGATAGAATACATATATACTTTTTTTGTAAATATATACATATGATACATAGAAACACCCAGACACAGAACAAACATCCATGCTCATCACACAAATGTTTGCCCTGGGTGGGGATCGAACCCACGACCTTTCAGTTCAGCAGGTAGATGTAGACACACTACCAACTGAGCCAAAAGGCCAGTCAAATTATTGAGTAACACGATGGAAAAAAATACACCAAATATTTCTCCAATTCAAAATAGAAACTTATTATCATAAGCATTTTTAAACGGTTTTATTTAGCTTACCCTGTTTGTTTGGGTCAAATTTAGTAACCGAAATTTGACCCCCTTCCCGTTGACAGATTGATCTGATATTTGGTATACGCCTTTAATTTAGATAATAATACAATTAAATATATTGAGTATCATTCTAAATTCAATATGGCTGCCGCCACGAAATGGCGGTTTTCATATTTTTTCACAACCCCTACAATATGGGAATCGAATGAAAGGGCTTCTCTGTAGTAGAATACAGTAAAATATCATTATTTTTCTTTTCAATAAAACTATTTAACTTAAAAAGTTTTTTAAGTAATTATTTGTTATAAAATTAAAATAATGCTAATAGTTATATTAATACTACATTCAAATTTGTAGAATAAAGACTCTATGGTATATGAAAACTCTTAAATAAAACCCAATAGGTACATAAATTTCTAACTCCTAACGCAAAAAGTGGTGTGATCCGTAAAAAGAACCGTTTGTCACGTATGTTATTTAATTACGAATGAAAATAATATACAATATTCACTGCCACGCGACATGCTGGGCGTCAATAATTACAAGAACGAGTGAGAAATATAAAGATAATGAATGAATTAACTCGATTCCAGAAAACTGAAATTTCATCAATCAGCGAACTAAAAAACCAAACATAAATAAATTGACGTCCGTATATTTGTAATTAAAGCCAGTCCAGCGTGTGAATTGCGTCAAACAAGCAATTCAAACATATATTCAGAAACGTATTTTTTTCCAGCATCGTGGCTAAATAAGGATACTACGATTTTGCTCTGCTAGCGTCAGTTTCCTTCAGAAATTTCATTAGTGGCTCCCTTTTTTATTTCACTGTTAATTTTGACGCTTTGTAGAGCTTTTTAAATGATGAAAAACCTGGTGTAATTATGACATGAACCTTTTTAACTTAGTGCTTAAAAGAGCCGCGTTTTTCACAGTTGGAGGTCCCGGTCAGAAGCTTTTAAAAATAATTTAAAAGAGAGGTCAAGGGTGTGATGAGATTCTAACAAAATTTTGTTATATTTTAATAATTGGAAAGCATGATTTAAATAAGCGCCGAGTACCAACAAGTTTCACTTGAACATCAGAGGTTACATAGCATATGAGTTGAATATTACCTTTGTCACTATTAAAATATCGTAATTTATTTGAACATTAAGCTGAATTATCGTCACTGGTGCACGTACACCCCAGGTTTCAGTTCATCTAACTAGGTACTATTCCTATATACAAAGACATAAAGTGAACAAAAATTAAGCCAAATGCGACGCATATATATTCGCAGAAATTTACAACGTTATTCAGTTGCTATAATTTTTAATAAATAAATATATATATATATTTATTGGTGGTCATTCCATACAACACCATCTAGCTCAAACTAAGCAAAGCTTGTACTATGACACTAAATGGCTGATACCAAACATAGATACTTTTTTGTAAATACTTATCTTATGATACATATAAACACTCAGATACAGAACAAACATCTATGATCACCACATAAATGTTTGCCCTGGGTGGGGATGAAGCCCACGACCTACGGCTTAGCAGGCAGACATACTAGCAACTGAGCAGCGAGACCAGTCGATTTTAATTCTTATCAAATGAAGAACTTGCTATGGAGAGGGCTATGCTCGGAGTCACTCTACGAGATCGAATAAGGAATAAAGAGATACGTAGACGTACGAAAGTCACCGATATAGCACAGAGGATTAGCAAGTTGAAGTGGTAGTGGGCAGGCCACATAGCACGTAGAACTGATGGCCGATGGGGCCGAAAGGTTCTCGAGTGGAGACCACGCACCGGCAAGCGCAGCGTAGGAAGACCAGCCACGAGATGGGCAGATGACCTCATACAAGTGGCAGGAAGACGCTGGATGCAAGCCGCTTCCAATCGGTCTTTTTGGAAATCCATAGGGGAGGCCTATGTCCAGCAGTGGACTTTTTATGGCTGAGATGATGATGATGATGAAGAACTTAATTTTTTCTTAAAAAATGTTTTATAAATCTTGTTGCTTGTTGTTGTAAATAGCTTGACAAATATTGGCGTCACATTGCAACCTGTATTTCTGGGTAGGTATCGTATATATGATTTGAAATATTTTTGTTCAAATCTTATTTGACCGAATCCATTTTATCCGTAATCCATTTATTTAATACAATAAGTTTCACATGATATTCAATGACCTTCATACAAGTGGCAGGCGCTGGATGCAAATTGTTTCCCGATGGAAGCTGTTTTCTGAAATCCATTGGGCAGGCCTATGTCCAGCAGTGGACATCTTGTGGCTACGACGATGATGGTGATTCGATGTTTCTTACTTCGTATCATAGAAACTTAATCATGCTTGTGCCAATAAACAAAACATGACAAATTAATTAGGTTAGTAATACTAAACCTAAAAATATTTCTTAAAAAACCTTTTTTTTTTTTTTTATAGAAGATAGATCTACGATTGACCACCAACTCGCCTGATGTTAAGCGACGGTGTGACTGAGGATGGAGCTCGTCGATCTAGAAGATATCTATTCACTCTAGCCTTGAAAATTCCAAGATTGTAGGTCTCAGGAAACAGAGACGGCGGCAACGAATTCCATTCTTGTGCAGTACGCAACAGGAATGTGGATCGTTATCGCTGAGTACGGATTTTTGGCATTTCAACGAGAAATGGGTGGTAATTCGCCGACTTTCTGCTAGTCCTGTAGTGAAATGGGGGGGGGGGGGTGGAATTAGGTCGTGAAGCTCTTGCGCACATTCCCCCAAAATGAATCCTTTAGAAAATAGACAGACATGCTACTTTACGGCGGTGCTCGAGACTAAACCTAATCAACGAGTAACGAGTATATAGACCTAATCTATATATTGAAAAGATTATAATACCTAAATGTCGAGTGCCTAATATTCTTATAAATATAAAATTAAATAAAATTTGATAATTGATAAAATTAAATAAGATTCAGGTTTTGTTAAACTTCGCGTTTTGCTTGGCTTAACTCGCTGCCGAACGTTTCGAACAAGAATACCGAGGTTTAAATTGTTTTTTAGTTGTTTACAAAACCAAAGTTTATTTACAAAATCAGATCGAATTCACATTAAGCCCGACCTATTGACTTACTCTTTGACGTTATTTGAATTTAAACAACAAAACAGAACAAAAGTAAACAAACAATTCTATTCCCGAGTTTGTTTCATTTCAAATAAGGCTGGTTCCGAACAGTATTGAGGCTCAAAAAGCAATTTTATTCCAGACCATTACACTCAGTTTACTTGTAGATATATTATTAAGACTACCCGAAAATGACGTCAACACATAGAGTCAGAGTATCTATCGTTTATACAGTTCCCACTTTAAGAGGAAATTACCCCATATAACCACTTTTTAGCCAATTATGGAGCACACTTTCTGATCGATAGGCTTTTTGACTGCAGCTCCATTGATGACATGTTACGGAGTGATCGAGATGGTCAAACAAACCTAGCCAGGAATGGAAGCTGGTTCTAGAACCCTTCCTATTTAACTCGATTGAAAACTTTTAATAGGTAGTTCTTGCAAAAACCTTCCGAAAATGTAGCTTTTTATATACACAAGATGACTCTGCAGTTTCGGCTACAGGAGGTAAAATAAATCAACATCATCATCAGCGTCTTCCCGCCACTTGTATGAATAAAAATATATAATTACTAATTAATTAAACACACTGTCATTCTCAAACAGTAAGGTAAAATTATTATGTAAGAAATAGCAATTCAATTTATTTTAAGACCTACCGGAAATTGTAGTTGGGAGATTTTTTTATAATATTTAGTTTCCTTTTTGCTTGTTCTTATTTCTACGGTCATAAACTTAGTTCAATTTCGTCCGCTACTTACGGAATTCTAAAAAAAAAAACAGCAGCAATTAGTTGGCTAGTTCAATTAGGGAATGTAATTAGGAATACAGGCATAAAATAATCAGGTTATTGGTGTAGTATAGTGAAAACAGTAAAGCAAGTGAAAACAAAATAAAATTAAGACTTGAAAATTAAAGAAGTCGGTTAATTCAAATTCAAATTCCATTTATTTCGATCATAAGTCATAGCATTACAAATAAATTTGTCAAATCGAATTAAGTTAACAGAAAGTATATGATAGTTGAGCTACCTACTCTAGAATTAATACAGACCTAGTGGTAGAGATTAATGCCGGTACGACATTCTTCAGAATTTGTCTAAAGAAGTACGACACATTTATCAATTATAATTATTCTACCACCCTCTATGCTGGACTAGAAGGGAGACAAAAACATAGAATATAAAATTTCGGAACACTGACGAATGAGGTAAACTGACCGGTTAACGAAACTGAGCCCAATAAGGGAAACTGAGAAGCTCTTTGTTCACTACCTACCTACATCTTGTAACCTTCTAAAAACCGTTTAATATTTTCATGACCTTTTTTTTTTCTTCTCCGTCTAAACAACAACATTTAACATAAAATATTTCTGATTGCGAGCCAATTTGCAATTTTTTCAAAACCTATAGTTCAGTTCAATTTGATTGATGATATGATTTAAAAGAGAAGAAATTAGTTATTTATTTCCTTTATTTCCCTCATACAAGTGGCGGGAAGACGCTGGTTGCAAGCCGCTTCCAATCGGTCTTTTTGGAAAGCCATGGGGGAGGCCTATGTCCAGCAGTGGACTTCTTATGGCTGAGATGATGATGATGATGATGATTTAAAACGTAGGCCCAGTTCTAGCAATGGGACAGTTTAAGTATAACAGTTCTGAGTCGATCCGATGAACCACTGTGTATCATTGCTGTATCCTTTACTTAATACAATATGTGTATTTAAATGAAAGCTACTGGCAGTAGTAACACCGTGTGATATTGGCAAGGAACGAGGTCGATTCTCAACTAATGAATTACTGGTACTTGTGACTCGGTGCAAATTAATTACAAGCTCCACTGCTCCCCGGGGCACTGGAGCCAGGCACTGAGCAGGCGCGATGGTAAGTGGTTAGCTTATTGGGGATTAAGCCCCCAAATCAAGCCCCAAACATTTGAAGGTTGTCTCTACCTTACAGTTTTAGTAACGAACCTAAGGAGGTTACCTATGATTATGTGCTATTCTGCATATTTTTTAGATTTTAAGGCAAACAATAGGGTGGCACCGCTACCGCTGCCTCGCTCGCACGCGGCACATTTTTTTAGTAATAAAATTATTGAAATTACTTTTAATAAATATTATTTATTTAGCTTCATATGCACACTATTACAAACGTTAATAATAGCTGTTATTTTGATCTTTTATTTTGTTGACGTATGTACATGTTAACATTTACGTTGTACTTCATTCATTATACATTATTCATTCTTATCGTATAATGAATGAAGAATGGAAAGACTGATAACCAATGAGTGCTCCAAATTTAGAAATTACGATTTAAGAGTAATCTGAATATTAAACTATTCGTCCTGACTGAATTACATATAAACCCACAACTGAAACGGCTGATCCTATGAACTTGAATTTGGATAACGTCGACAACCAACATCTTACATATAAGATTTAGTCTACTAAGAATGAATTTCGCGCGGGTCACAAGACTTGGTTCTAAAATCACTTTTTTGATACTATCTTTGAATCAACCAATCAAAAAACGGTTATTGAAGCCTAGAGTGATGAATGGTCATGGTCAAGAAGACCACGTGCAGTCCAGTATCACACAAGTTAGCCAATCAGGTGGTCCAATCCTAACTACGTCCATGTGTGAGTTAATTAATTTAAAAATGTTTCTGTGCCTGATTAATTAAAAATTGATATCGACGGATATTATCAAGTAATTTGTAAATGACTCCATCGAGGAATCGAATGATTTTATCGGTGAGATTACAAAGTTAACACAAAATCATATGGGAATCGTTGAGTAGTTAATATTAAAATAACTGGAAACACGTTAGTGCTCGTGATATTACAATATTGTAGGTATTATATTACTAACTTTATTATCATTTATTCGCAATTTATTCATATTCTGAAATTGAATTTGCCATAACATGGCTTATTAGTGCCATCTGCCATTAACTGAATTTGTTTCCAGTGTGTATTTTTTTCTTTATAGGAAAATTTCTGGACAAACCCACAGAATTGCAGACTAAACAAAACGAATTCTACGGAATATAAATATTCTATATATATTCTATTCGTGTTGCGAAGCTTGTCACTCGCATTCTCCCTAGTAACGGTGGCTCGATTCGCATCCCTTACGCTACCGAGGCCCAGGATGTTTGGTCTAGCTTGTGCCCAAATGCTAATCTACCAAAGAAACCTGATCGGCAATGGAGTTGGGATGATGGTAGCTCTAATCACTTACTGACCCAGCTGCGGGACAGGAGTTGAGTTGGCCCGTTTAATCGCTGTTACTAGGCCAGAGGCAGGCGCATGGCTACATGCAGTGCCATCTCCTCACATGGGTACGCTTCTTGACAATGTGTCCCTAAAGGTGGCAACGGGACTTTGGCTGGGATGCGTCGTTTGCGAGCCTCATATATGTATTTGCGGGGCCCAGGTTGATGCGACCGGTCACCATGGTCTGAGTTGCATTCGATGTGCAGGACGGAGGCCTCGCCATCACGCAATCAATGAGGTCATCCGACGAGCCCTCGTATTAGCGGACGTACCGTGCATTTTGGAGCCCTCTGGTCTGTCTCGCTCGGACGGCAAACGGCCTGATGGACTCACGTTGATTCCGTGGAAGAGAGGACGTTGCCTCATTTGGGACGCAACGTGCGTCAGCACGTTTGCGTCCTGCCACCTCCCTGCTACCCAACGGTCTGCTGGTGCTGGTGCTGAGGCGGCAGCTAGAGGCAAACAATTAAAATATGCCTGCCTGGAATCAACGTATGATTTCGTCCCGTTTGCCGTCGAGACAGCGGGACCTTGAGGCTCAGAAGCCAGGGAATTTGTTCAAGATCTAGGGTGGTGAATGCGAGAAAGAGGTCGCGACCCGAGATCTGGGTGGTACCTAGTTCAACAAATTTCCTTGGCCATTCTGCGCGGTAACACTGCGAGCGTGATGGGGACTCTCAAATCAGGGTCTGCATGCGTGGGACTTGCAGCTTTACATTAGCATTAGTTAAGAATTAGACTTTATTTTATTAGATTATGTTAATATATTTAGTATGTGTAGGTATTTTATATATTGTTTCCATATTGTTTTTATACTCTCTTATATGTCTATATATCTGAAATAAAACTTATGTTTTACTAAGGAAATTAACGTGGTTTTCACACATTTTTAAATAAAAACTACGGGTCACTCACGTCTGTTTTGAGCCAAAATATCCGACTATAGTTTCAACCGCATTCGGCGGTCTTTTTCAAAGGAGCAGCACACACGTCACTCTCGGACGGTGACGCGCCTAGCACACAACTACTTGAAACTATAGTTGGATATTTTGGCTCAAAACAGACGTGAGTGACCCGTAGTTTTTATTTAAAAACTTATGTTATTCTATGGAATGAATATTTTTGTTGTTGTTATAAGTACTATTCAACCGCTTGGATGGAAAAACAATTTTCCATTAAGTAACCTCCGTGGAAAATACGTTTTTATCCTGGCCTTAGAGAAAAGCTTTCGAAAAAGACAGAGATATTTTTAGTATTTACACTTTCCAACCTCTATGTAGACCACCTTTACTAAAGAATACAAATAATTCGATTCACAGAAATATATATCGCACTAGTAATACAATAGTGTTGTAACTCAAAATACATCGAACTTGACATAACATTATAATCTTACGTAAAATTTAATTCCTTACAAGTCATTAAAACCGTCGTAAAAATGCTGCAAAAAATGAATAAGAGATGGCGCTATAAGACATTATTAATGACTGACTGGTCTCCTACTCCCCGCCTGCAATATTGCGTCATCTTCAGTTGCGACCAACAGTGATCGAGGAAGGACGCGCCGCTTGGCGCAATATTTCGAGTTGCAACGTTATTACTGAATCAGGTATGTAAAATTTATATTTATATTTTGAATTAATACACTATTGTTGATTTAAGCATAAACATGACTGTGTTGTTATTCGAGTTATTACACTATTACTGATTTACACAAGCAATATTTAAAATAATATTTTTACTTATAACACTATTATTGATTCAGTTAGTAATTTTTGATATAATACAGTTTTGTGGAATCATAACTTTAAGTAATTTTTTTATGGTTTATTAATTAATTAGTCATAATTATCTATTTGTGAATTACAGTTTTATTTAAAACTCAATCGAATGTTTAGCAGTGTTACGAGAAAAATACCTACTAAGTATTATAATTTCATAAATTTCGAGTTACTACAGTCTTTGTGACAGACACGCATCAAGTACGAGTATGTATTGGACTAAATAAATAATTGATAATTTATCTTTGTAGGTTCAATATGCATCGTGGATGTTTACTTGTTGGTATGGCAATAAATATGCGGCACGTATGTTATTGTTAATAATTGATAGATAGTAGGAACGTGATTTGCCAAAGCCCGGAGGGTGGATAAATGATGAGACGAAGGAAGGTAATAGTCTAATTTATTGGAATAAATAACAAGCTTATATACTGAAGTAAACGTGCAAATATTCTGAAGGTGACTTAACTTCCTATGTGCAAATCACGTTCCTACTATCTATCAATTATTAACAATAACATACGTGCCACAAATACTACAAGTTGTCCCCATGAAAAAGAAAATGATGAACTTGTCAGGAATTCGTCACCGTCATTATTGTCATCGGTGAGTACAATCGATGAATCTACTACCCAGAGAGAAGGCAACGACGTTACAAAAGAACAATCGACACTTACGGTGCCAGTACTTCAAGAAATTGACGTAAACAGTTCAGTTATGGTTAGTAATATTAATCCGACAACTGAATGCAACCAAAGGAAATATTACATTTCACCCATTCATTCAGATCAGAGTGACTTTAATGTCTTTAATGATTCCGACCAGGATCCACATTTCGTTCTCGATTCGCAAAGTAAAGCTCCCAGTCTGCTCCGAGGTCAAACAACAAAATCTAGAAGTTCGCTAAATGTTTAAATTCGTTTTGGTATTTATATTTTTTGTTTAAATGTCTAATTTCATGAGCAATGCGAATATTTTTGTGTAATTACGTAAGCGATTGACAGAATAAATGTAAAAATAAATAAGTATTTTGTTTTGGAAGGTTTATTTATACGAATAAGAATATTTATAAGAATAAAAAGTGTACCTTTACCACTTATTTTGTGATCAGTATTAGAAATTACTGTTTTTGTTAAATAATGTTTAATTTTATTAATTTTTCAAATGTTTAACTCCTTATTAGTAAGTATAGGCAAGGTCCAAATGTCAATTTTCTATTATAAACACTAATAAGAATAATCTGGTTTTATTTAAACAAAGGACCTACCTATAGACGAAATACCAAGAATCAGTTTTGTTGTATTTATTTTGTTATAAGTACAAAAAAACACCTAAAATCGTAGAGAAAATTTATAATTCAAACTGTCGTAACACACAAATATTTCATCAATAACGATGTAACTAAAAATAATATTTTATTTTGAAAACTGTGTCCGGAGTAATACTGTCTTAACTCAAAATTCCTAAATAACTTCACTATTACAATATTTTCTTAATATAAGTTAAAATATAATATCTTTCATTTCATTTTAAAATCTCATAAAGTTTTGATTTCATTTGTATCTATAATAGGAAGTGAGTAATGCGTTTTTCGTTGATTCTGAAAAAATATCGATTTTGAGTTACAACACTATTGTATTATTAGTGCGATATGTTAATATAACATTATATGAAACGCAGCATACTGGGTACCAAGAGGACGGACAGGCCACATGACAAGGATGCATCCCGATCCATAGGTCAATATCATCACACAGTGGATTTCTGATAGGAGACGTAGCGTTAGAAGACCTAGAAAATACTGGTGTGACCGGGAAGATTAGCAGTGGGCCCCTGAAGTAGTACAGTATAAATTAATAAAAATAAGATCACAGATACATTGTAAAGATAAGCTGTGATTTTTTGTGTTACACTGGATTATAAAGTTTGTTTGTTCTCAGAAACCCATTTGCAACTCACAAGTAACAATTCCACACTTATTATCAAAACATCTCATGCGGCTCTTAAACTACGTCCCAAATTTCCTCCCTCAATAGTCTAACGATTCTTCCCCTGCGTATTTATTCCCCAAGGATCTAGCAGCGTCGACGTCTCTGATAAAATGAGGGTAGATAAAAAATTGCCTTCCGACTGCGACCGAGCGCAGCTGAGGCATGCAACCGTAGCAATTTGATAAATTATTCCGAATTCAAACTGATGAAATTCAAAGGCAAGAGGAATGGGCGTTTGTCTGTGGTCTTTGTTCACATTGGGCTGGACCATACTTTGGCGTTGAATTTCAATAAGTTTCTATCACGAGTATTTACCTACTTCAAAATAAATTGTATAATAAGTATAATTTATATTCAAATAAAAAGATAATTCCGCACTCATTGTAATTAAACAACTTTTAAGGAATGTGTCGTGTAGTGTATATTTGAAATCCCAGCTCCAGAATAGATTAAAAACTACTCAACCGAAGTTAATAGTTCTTTTTATGAAATCGTCTCCAGTAAAAACTTTTTTCAAAGATTTCTTCTCATAACCTTTTTTATTCCTTTTTTATTTAATTAATAAATTAAACCTCAAATCGGTTCACAATTAGAAAATTAAAATACACAAAAAATAAGAACCTCTTTTTTTTTACCTGAAAATAATTTATAAAAATGTTTGTCGAGTTTCCACTTAAATAAAACGCATCTAAATTTTCCCCTAAAAGAAAGCAAACAGCCACCCTCGGAGATGACGCGCCAGAGATGCTTTGAATGTGACAGAATTTGGGGTGCACAAGTGACGAAAATGGCAATTGTATTGTATGAATGCAAAATAGAAAAGTTTTGTAATTAATGATTTGTGCAACTTATAATAGAAGAGGGTGTCGAAATAATATTTGAAAAATATGGTTTATATTTGTAAAATGACGAGAGAAGTCCCCTTCTGTTCTCCCTACCCTACACTCCCGTATAAGATTTCAAGTGAAATTTAGTAAAATTGTATTGTTACGAGTATTATCTCTTTATTCAAATGTATACACGGGTCTAAGCCCGGACCTTTGAAAGACATCAGTGGGGCCGGAACCAACACTGAGAGGCCCTTTTACAATGTATAATAAAAAATACAGATTGGGTATATGGATGGACGATGAATGGATTATTGTACAATATGGAATTTGACAGATTTTGGCTATTGTGATGGAATGTTAGTGACTTAAATAAACTAGGCTATAGGCTGATGCTCTCACACAGCAGGTAACATGAAGTACCTCTGTGTGAGAGCACCAGGATGAGAAAACGGCACCTGCCAATTCCGTCTCACCATACAAAAATACCTAGGCAGGTGATGACTCGCCACCCACTAGATGGGCCCCCCATAGTGGCACCGCAAATTGGCGCCGGAGAAGCAACATCAGTGTGGATGGCTAAGGGTGTCGAGAGGTGTGCTGCGCGTTCACTAAACGCTACTAGCGGCGTTATGCCCTTTAACACTTCCACCCTGGAGCTTAGGTTCTTAGCTCTTGCAGTTTCCACCATCCAGCCGGCCGGTTAAGGCAAGCTGGAGGTCAGGGGTCTCATTTAGCCCCAGGGAAACATCGGGGTACGCGGTGTCGCCACTCACCGACGGCTCGCCACAAAGCCGCCCCTGCGGTACGAGTATTATTATTATTACGAGCACCTTATCGGGACATTGTAAAATGAATAAACACCTACACAGAATGGGGCTGGGTGAGAGCCCTGAGTGTAGGTTTTGCCTCGAAGAGGATGAAACACCCATCCATGTCCTCTGCAAGTGTGTGACGCTCCACCACCAGAGGAGCCAGCTCCTGGGAGGACCTATCCTCTACCCTGAGGATGTAAAGGCCTTCGCCCCAAAGTCCCTAGTGAAATTTATGTCACATCTGGGGCTGGGAGAGGTGCTGTAACCCCTAGGAGAGAAGTCACAATAGATCCGCAAGGGTCGCAGTGACAGGGCCTCCCACCCTACCTCGAATAATAATAATATAATAATAATAATTGTTACGAGTAATAATAATAATAGTAAAAGGGGGGCGGCCGATTCAGTGGGTGGCGAGTCATCACCTGCCTCAATATTTTTAGATAATGAGACAAAATAGGCAGTTGCCGTGCTCTCATTGTGATGCTCCCACACAAAAGTACCTTATCTTACTCACTGTGTGGGAGCATCAGCCAATAAACTAGTTTTTAGGTCATAATCACTTCATTTCAATAGTCCATATTTGTTTAATTCCATATTGTACAATAGTTCCATCATCTATCCCCATACCAAAATTCTGTATTTTTTATTTTATTTCATGTAAAGGGCCTCTCAGTGTTGGCTTCGGCTCCACTGATGCCCATCAAAGGACCGAGCTGCGACCCGAGATTTATAATGAATAAAGAGTCATAATAGTAAAAATAAATAATCCTTCATTCCTTCAATCCTTCAAGGTCATTGTATTTTTTTAGTTAAAGATCTGCGGTGGAAATTAATGCGCGTAGCCATCTCTCTTGCGCATCACAACCTTTTTAAATATATAAAATCATTGGTTATGGATATTAGAAAAGTGAGAAATGAATTTGGTTATTTAAATATTTAAAAAAAGTTTTATTTAGATATAAATTTACTGGCAACAGAGTAGTGAAAAAATGTATTTTTCCCACTCTTCAGCCAACTTAACAGATATCAAAGAAAAACATTTTTCTTAATATTTCTCCTATCAAAATAAACAAATTCATTTCTCACTTTTTTACTCAATAATTTTATATGATTAAAAATATTATGATGCACTAGAGAGATAGCTGTGCGTGTTGAGCGAATCCTCAAGTATTCGTGCAATCGCTTTATGAAGCGTTAGGAACTTAAGAGATGAAGAGATATTGAGATTCTCGTCCGGTGTTGCCAGACCACCTATTTTCCCAGTTTTTAGTCTTTTCGCTTTACAAATAGCATGATACTAATATTTATTCGTTTTAGCATATTACAATAACTAACTTTGTGTTTCCTACGAACTTTGTACTAAAATGGAATCACGTATCTATGTATCTATCTAATAAAAAATAATTAAGAATATAATAAATATACGTAAATGTAACATCCCAATATAAATTTGCGAGATTTGAAAATTCAAAATTGTTGTAGTTAGCTTTGGAAAAAATAAAAATATTCATACTCCTTATTAGAAAACATATGCAAAAGAAATATATTTGAATTAAAAAGGGAAATAGATAAAGTAAACCCATAAAAATACAAGAGGCAATTCAGTTAATCAAGACTCCGTAACTGAACCATACGTGAACCGTTTCCTGTCGGCCGCCATATTTTTTTCGATTCAGTCACTTTTATGTCATACAATTGACACATTTGATGAAACGTGACACGTCCATCATCATCATCATCTCAGCCATAAGAAGTCCACTGCTGGACATAGGCCTCCCCCATGGATTTCCAAAAAGACCGATTGGAAGCGGCTTGCATCCAGCGTCTTCCCGCCACTTGTATGAGGTCATCTGTCCATCTCGTGGCTGGTCTTCCTACGCTGCGCTTGCCGGTACGTGGTCTCCACTCGAGAACCTTTCGGCCCCATCGGCCATTAGTTCTACGCGCTATGTGCCCTGCCCACTGCCACTTCAACTTGCTAATCCGCTATGCTATATCGGTGACTCCTGTACGTCTACGTATCTCTTCATTTCTGATTCGATCTCGTAGAGAGACTCCGAGCATAGCCCTCTCCATAGCTCGTTGCGTGACCTTGAGCTTCCTTATAAGGCCCATAGTTAGGGACCACGTTTCAGTGCCGTATGTCATCACTGGTAACACACACTGGTTGTAAACTTTCGACTTGAGGGACTGGGGTATATTGGACGAGAAGACGCTTTTAAGTTTCCCGAACGCTGCCCAGCCGAGTTGGATACGACGATTGACCTCCCTCGCAAAGTTGGACCTGCCTAATCGGACCGTTTGTCCTAGGTAGACGTATTCGTCAACAACTTCAAGAGTGGAGTTCCCCACAGATATTGGGGTGGGCACTACATGGGCGTTCGACATAACCTTCGTTTTGTCCATGTTCATTTTGAGGCCCACCCGTTGGGAAACTCTATTGAGGTCTTCGAGCATCGTACTGAGGTCTTCCATCGACTCTGCCATGACTACTATATCGTCGGCAAACCGAAGGTGAGTGATGTACTCGCCGTTAATATTGATGCCGAGCCCTTTCCATTCCAGAAGCTTACACACGACACGTCCATCGTTCGTTACTAAATCGAAAAAAGATAGCAGCCGACAGGAAATGCTTCGCACAAGGTTCAGTTATGGATCGGTTTTGATTAACTGAATTGCCCCCCTGTTCACTTAGGAAGGATACATTTTATAAAGCCAGTTAAAAAGTTTTACTATAATGATTTTTTAAAGTTTTCGCGAATGTTTTTCATTAAAATAATAGGCGATAGTAATTAATATTTTCATAACAAAAAAAACTCTCATCTAGTAGTCTCTTTGATGTAGACGCTGCTCGAAAGTGTTCGAAACGTCAGGTCATAAAATAATGTAAAATATACGCAATAAATCCGTTATTTTTTTTTATGGCAACACAAATTCTCAATCGATTTGCATCTAGGATTCCCGCACAAAGCTGTGCGAGACGTTAGGAATCCCGCAATTCACTCCTTTATCTAAATCCAGGATTAGAACCGAGCCGAGAGTGGAATGGATCGATGGTATTTCTTTTAATGGAAAATAATTAAAAGTAGTAATTGTATTTATTTGTTTACACTGTATAAGGTAAGTTACGTGTATTTTTAATTAAATTTGAGTCTCTTTGTTAAGCTAAAAACACTAAAAAACGATTATGACAACACAGTGCTAAAAAATTCAAGAATTTAGCTTAGCGTTTCGTCGAAACCACGCGTGACCAAAATGCAATGCTAATCAGAATACGGAAGTCCGTACCTGCTTCAATGACGAAATCTTTGAACTGTCCTTAAATAACCTAAGACCTAGTAGCGCCACCTGTTACACATGCAATGTAGTAATAAATTTAATGTTTTCTAAGGATATCGCGATTGTATTCATCAACATTGAAAAATAGACGCGCTGAAAGGTCCGCACTATGTGAGCATGCCTTAAATAAGCCTAACCACTACATTCGTTTTGATAATCTTCAAATATTAGCTAGAGAAACGTGTTATGCACCAAGAATGCTACGCGAGGCTATTGAAATTAATAAATACCCGAACTTTAATATAGAAGATGGTTGGACAAGTGCCACCTGCATGGAACCCAATTATTAAATTAATAAAATCTCAGCCTCAACACAGATCTGCGATACCTGTTGACATAGTGAGCGACTTCTGCAATTTGTATAGGGAACGTTTTGCACAAAAGGCGGTAGTAAACATAAAAGACAACTATCATCTCGCTTCATTTGTGACCACCGACGCTGCAAATTTTACGAAACATCAGGTCTTAAAAAATTGTTTAATTTCAATAAGTAATTAATTTCTAATCCACGCTTAGTGGTAAAAGTTTTATAGCGAAAAGATTATTAGTAATTGTATTTTTTTTTAAATATCGTGCAGTAGTTTGGGCTTTTCAGTAACTTGAAATATTTCAAATGCCCTGCAATAAATTGCCCGATATACTGTCACATAAATCATCACCACGGTATGCAAGCGTCATACAATTAAACGTTTCGCATGTCGCGGTTAACAAAAACAAATATAACGACATAACTCGACACACGTCAACGACAAACAAGCTAATACGACACGGATATCGCATACACACCATTTTTCACCCTCACATAACGAAATGTCAGCTACAATGCAAGACCTTTATCATTGTCAATAAACTGCTGTATAAATCAAACGGAGAAACTAGCGGGTTTATAAGCGGTGTATATTTTTATCGTGTACGATATTTGATATAAGCATGTCACCCTTCATTGAAATGTCGTTGTATTCGAAAAAAAAACATGACGCTAGAAAAATAATACAGAATGAGGAATCGGAGGAATCAGTATTTTTATGTACGAGAAATCGAAGGGAGTAAAGTAAATATTGTCTTTGGCATTGTTAATTGTTATGCTGGGTATTTTACAAAAAAGTAATTTTCAATAGCTTTGTACAATTTATACAAACTCGAAGCTATCTAGGTAATATCATAGCACATTAGGTATTTTACATACAATTCTTAATCCTAGACAATCTTTTTCATATTCCACATTCTTACGGAATTTTGTATAAAATTACAACCCTACAATCTCGCGACAAAATTAAATGAAATGTAATAAATCGCTTCTTTTCCCGACTTCGTCTATTCAGAATCGACTGCATCAGCCTTAGACGGCGCGGTACCTCTTCAGTCACGCTTTGTGCTCTTTCATCCTAGTAATGCAAATTCAAGGAGCGATTGCCTCTCACAGCACCCATTCAACGACTTTAATAACTTTTCAGTGTGCTGAAAATGTTCCTAACTAGCTGCGTTCGCTTTTGCTTCCCCCTAGTTTTTCAGGCACAAAGATTGATTGAATCAGGTTTGATTTTGTTAAAGGGAAGATTGTGTGTATTCAGTAATATTTATTAGAAAAATGTAAGGGAATAAGTAAAACATTTTTTAGGGTTCCGTAGCAACTACGAGGAATCCTTATAATTTTGCCATCCTTATAATTCAGCCCTACAAAAACGAAATTTGGCATGTGTTCTGTGAACCGCTTCAAAATGCTGTAGTAAAATTATAAAAAAAATAGGGGTAGCATTCCATACATATAAAGAAGGAATTTTTTTTTCAACCCCACCCCACCGTGTGAATATCGTTGAATAGGTCTTTTCAATTAAGGCTAAGATTCCAGATTAAATACTTTCAATGAAAATTGTTTTGAACACCCTGTGATTACAACTTTTCGAGATATAGCGATAAATATTTAAAACACTTAAATCATTATAGTATTGAGGTCACTGACCGTTACGCAAAGCAGTGTAAACAAAAAAAAACAACCAAGTATTGATTGATTTTAGAAGTTCTTTATTATCATAATAACAAATACAGTTTATAAACTTAGATTAAATAGCTTAGGTTAAAAATTATCTTATTGATTAAATCGCTCTATAGGCTAAGTGCGCCTTTTAAAACTTTTAACTAACAAAATGTTAGGTGAGTGAATTCAGCCAAGAGGTTTCCTTTAAATTACAGCATTAGCATTAGAGTTCCGTACCCTACAAAACGCGTGTCTCGACACGGTTTTGGCATATTTTGAACTGTCGCGTTTAATCACTACGTTATAATTATCTTCATTCAGTAATTTTATATCTTCAAAAAATTTGGTAGGTAAGTAGTAAAACTTAGGTAGGTATAACTTCTATCTCACTCACGCGTATATAACGTGTGAATGAGACAGAAGTTTTACTACTAGTTGTTTACCTATCGGTAATAACTTCACTGTCTCGCTCAAAAACTTCATTTTTATTCAAACAATCTTCTTATTTGCTGATCTTTGTAAAAAATGTAATAATATTTTCTTTGAAATCATTCTCTTTACTCTTTCACACTTTCTCAGAAAATTATTAACGTCAAATGAAAAATAAATTATATGTTTCCACATTCCTACTCATTCCCGTAGTCACGATCCGCGACGATAGCCGAGGATCCGCGCGATATTGTACTTACCTCTGATAGACTAAGAGCGGGCCGTATGCTTACCGACCTTATCGGGTTACAAGATGTGAGCTATCTAGGATGACGCACATTAGTACGGTGTCTCTAAATGTACAGGGTTGCCTAGGCTAAGCCTGGAGCATTTTGCACAGTTAGCAAAAATGTTACCACTTTTTGTGTCCACCACCTTATCGGGTGAAAAGTAGTACAAGGCACTTTCAGTGCCTATCTAGAAGTGCCAAAATCAATATGGTTGCATAAGTCTCTTCTTTTTACTTGATGAAGTGACTGGTATAATTTTTGGAACCCTAAAATTAGACAGAGTCATGACAGCTCCAGGGTTAGACGAGGCAACCATATTGATTTTGACACTTCTAGATAGGCACTTTGAAATGTACTACTTGTTACTCGATGGTGATGGACACCCTAAAAATGTTCACAATTTTGTTAACTGTACAAAACACTCCAGGCTTGGCCTAGGCAACCCTGTACATTTAAAGACACCTTACTGATGTTCATCATCCTAGATAGCTCACATCTTATTAACCGATGAGGTGGGTAAACATATGGCCCCTTCCTCTTGTATGCTAGTTGAAAAAATGTTAATAAATTAAATGTTGTTTATAAAAGGCTTCGGACCTGGAGTTTGTGGTGCTCAACTATTTCAAAAAAAAGTAAGAAAAAAACATACGACCCGCTCTTAGTCTATGAATGGTAAATTATATATTTCTTAGGTTCACAAGTTTACAAACTCATTTTAATCAAAAGGTATGTCGGTCGGGCTTAAAGAGCTTGGTTTAGCTACCATACTAATAGTCTGAATGCAATGAAATTTTCAATTACGAGTTTTTGGATAATATTGTAATTTTTTTCTTATGACCGAATTTAAAGAGGTTCTTCTCTGAGCTTCTGATCAGCTGTCATATAAAAAATAAATTGCTTACAAATTAATACAAGTCGTAAAATAAAATTTAAATTCTGTTCAAGTGAATTGATATACATTTGTTAACAGTAGATAAACTAACTGATTTTACACTTATTCAGATTTTCGAAACAATAGCCAACTTCACCACATGGGGTGGTTGCACGCACGTGCACCAAACTTATTCCGCCAGACATGGAGCACTGACATCAATCAATCCACTTGTTCGATTGCACTAAATAGCCTATATATGGTGGTACAAGTAAGTGTCTATAAAAAACTTGAAAACCTCTGACATAAAAAACCGGTCACTTGTACTTTTCCCTAAATTAGACATTATAAACTAAAAATACAACCGGCCAAATGCGAGTCGGACTCGCACACAAAGGGTTCCGTACAATTATCTATAAAAACGGCAAAAAAAACTTGTTTGTTGTATGGGAGCCCCTTTAAATATTAATTTTATTTTAGTTTACTTATTTATTTTTAAAGTGAATAATATAACTCAATATTTAGTGAATAATTCAAGCGTCTACCTGTTGCCGTTATCAATATCGAGCAAAAACGAGTAAAAAAATCAGGTTTATTGTGTGGTAGCACCCTTAAATAATTATTTTGTTCTATTTTTTAGTATTTGTAGTTATAGCGGCAACAGAAATACATCATCTGTGAAAATTTCAACTCTCTATCTATCACGGTTCATGAGATACAGCCTGGCGACAGACGGACGGACGGACGGACAGACAGCGGAGTCTCAGTAAAAGGGTCCCGTTTTTACCCTTTGGGTACGGAACCATAAAAATACAATTCGTCTTATACTTTTTGAGATACGCGTGGACAAAGTTACAGATATACAAATATACATACACTTATGAAATTTGGCACACATGTTTAAAAACTGGTATAGCCTAACATATACAAAAACTGTGCAATTCTGACAATATTATATACATACAGGTTGAATTGATAACTAACTCCTTTTTTCTGAAATCGGTTAAAAAAGTAGAACCATCTAGTTTCAAATTGATATAAATAAAAGTTGGATTCAAGGATTGTAATTTTATTAACATTTTGAATATCTCATTTCTTATAAAGATGGAAAGTGGGCTCGCGCTCGATTTTTACCTTGATTTTTCTGCAATTTAGAGTTTGATGAACTTTCTTTGAATTGTGATATTTTTAGCAGCTTCAACCTTTGTGTTACTCTTTTAATTGCAGAAAAAGAAAGACAAAAATGAGCGTGACCTCCGGTTATTACAAACAAAAGAAGTCTACGTCCAGAATTACTCGCAATTCACCACTTTATACACAATTTTCTGAATCCGTAATGTACCTGTTTTTTAATTTTACTGAAAAACCCCGGGATCTATATAGATCCAGAAATTTCAAAGATATATCATATTTTGATAAAGGTGCGATCGGTCCAGTAGCTATCCTACCGTGAACGGACCATAATGGCCCATCACACGAATCCAATATGAAATTCTAATGTCAAGAGGGGAGCACCGTTTACAATGATGTAACAATTCTGATTCTCGTTTACCTCGAAGATTTGATTCCGTTCCTCCATTTGTGCGATTTGAAACATATTTGGAATGTTTGAAAATTCTTTTGAAAAGGAAATGGAAAAACTTTTTTTTTTTTAAATAAAATATCAACTTTGATATGGTTGATGTTGAAGCTTGGTTGATGAGCTAAAAATAACAGATATTCTTCTAAAAAAACAAAATGCCCCTGACTTTATTTACAGAAAGGAAATTACATCGTCATTGCGTTGTGATAAAATAGTTTTGTAACAGACAAACGCTTTGCTACGATAGTGCTACGCCGTAGCTACAAGTTGTTGTATTCTGTATTTAACGACCAAAATTCCACAAGGGATTTTTTTTATTCGACCATAGGCTTGCGCTTGCCCGTCAACTCACCTGGTTTTAAGCGACAGTTACGGTCTACGATGGAGCGCGCTTGCCTAGAAGAAACCTATTCACTCGCGATTTGAAGACACTTAGATTATAATATATATTCGGAAAGACCCATTCAGGAAGCGCACTCCATGGCGGTACGCACAATGAAAGTGGAGAAGAACAGAAGAACAGTTACTTTTTCTAGCCCTCAAAAAAACATTAGGCTAATGTCAGAGACAGACAAGAAAATTATATAGGTACCTGGTACATATAATGTTGCCATAAAAGCTACATTTGGCAGCCGAATAAATACACGGCTGCAAAATGTAAATTACATAACACAACACTCAGAAAGAATAAAAATAATAAGTGACCAAGACTGTGTTGAGACACGCAAAAAATCATCCCTTCTTTATATGAATGGAGTGCCACCCTTATTTTTCACTTTTGACAATTTTACTACGGCGTTTTGAAGCGGTTTATGGAAGGCATCTACTTGATAAATTTCGTTTTTAGAAGTTTGATAGTGTAAGTAAAATGGCTATAATATACGGACAGACAGACAAACGGATACAACGTCCTACATAGTTACTACAAAACCTTAAAAATCAGAAAATAACGAAATATCTTTTCTTTTGAAGTAATTACGAAATAGTTCATTACTTCAACTTTTTTTTGTTTTTTTTTTTTATTTATTTACAAGATGGATCTACGATTGACCACCAACTCGCCTGATGTTAAGCGACGGTGTGGCTGAGGATGGAGCTCGTCGATCTAGAAGATATCGAAATATACATACACACAATATATATATATACACACTTCGAAAACTTTCAAGGTTCAAATAGCTTTAATGATAATATTCCTAATCCCGAATAAATTTATCAAATTGTAAATAACTATCCGTTTCAGGACGATAGCGACCGCGACATTATTACGTGACTTGTTCCGAAACGGACAGGCAATCTCTATAAATAGGTATTCGGAACCCTAATTTACACTCCCTTACGTAATATCCCACGGTTATGAAGGTCCGGAGGGTGCACAGTGGAGGTTTCACTATTGCGACTCTGTAGTTAGTGAATATAATTAGTTGTGGTTGGAAATGTTCATATAGGAAGACAGTATAATTTTTTCTCTTAAAAAAAAACAAATGATTTATATTTATCATGATTTTTCTCTAAAATTGTGCACCTCGTCTTTTGGCGCAGTTGTATGCTATTTTTACCGACAGCAAATATTTCAGCGTAGATGCATGTACCCAGAGGCGGATTTCCGCCTTTAGGGTAAAGGCCGGAAAGGCCCGGGCCTAGGGCGCCTGTCGATCAATCGCGAAAAAAATACACTGATTGTCCGAAGAACAGTATAATAAAAAACAAAACTACTCTCTCGCTGGGTTGTGGAACGCACATGTTTGCAGAGGCGGATTACCCCTAAGGCCTAAGGCGCATTATATGGTATTGTAGCATCCTACTGAATTCTACATCACGGACCCACGGTTGATAATAAGATCATCAGTGCTGAAAAGGGGGCGCTTGATTTAACTCGGCCTAGGGCGGCCAAGACTGCTAGTCCGTCCCTGCGTCCCTTATTATTCTCGGGCAGCCGATATTTCGGCGTAGTTGCATGCACTGTATTCACGCGCAGCCAATATTTCAGCGCAGGTGCATGCATTGTATTCAGAGGCAGCCATTATTTCAGTGTAGTTGCACGTATGCAACTACACTGAAATAATAAAATATAATATTTTAGCGCGAATCATGATAATTAATATAATACCTATACCTATAGCACGTTAAAAAGTACTCGTATGTTAAAAATACAATTAATAACGTGGTTAAAAACATTTTAGCGGTTAACTTATTCTAAGAAAACAGACCAATCGTTTACAATATTAATATTTTTTAAATTCAATACTTTTCGGTAATCTTATTTCCACCACCCACTATCAATATCCTATCACTGAGTGTAGGACGTAACAATCAGCTTTGTAAGAAATAAAAACGCCATTTATTTTTTCTAGAATCACTAAAATGTATTATTTGCTGAAGTCACGTGGGTGCTAAATATCATGCCCTTTACAAGTGGCATTTGGCTGGAAAATGTAACAGTTTCGTGTTCTTTGCCAACAAACATGACGTGCGATATAAATACATATTTGTTCATTATAGGAGCGCCGGTTTGAAGTCGGCTTATAAAGATGACTGAATTAAGAGACAATTTAATTTCCAAAGAATCATCATCATCTTAGCTACTAGAAGTCCAGTGTTGGACACATACCTCCATAAGTTTCCAAAAAGATGCCTGCAACCAGCAGAGTCTTTCAGCTACTTGTATGAGGTCGTCCCTACTTTGTGACTCATCATCATCATCTCAGCCATAAGAAGTCCACTGCTGGACATAGGCCTCCCCCATGAATTTCCAAAAAGACCGATTGGAAGCGGCTTGCATCCAGCGTCTTTCCTCCACTTGTATGAGGTTATCTGCCCATCTCGTGGCTGTTCTTCCTACGCTACTTTGTGACTGGTATATATTAATAAACAAATAACTAAAATTCATTTATTTTAGGTAATCAAAAACCATACAGTTAAAAGCATATAACACTACAGACAAAAAAATTATCATTAAATTGAAATCAATAATTTAAAAAAAAAGAATATGTTTTGACATTGAAAATACTAAACAGTATGTTATCATCCAATGCTATAATTTTGCAAGTGCACGCCGTAATTCGACTATTTTTTTTCACTTTTATTAATATTTATTTTTTTTGTTTTTAAGGACTTTCAGATTGGTCCATAGAAACAAGTCGCGAGTCGTGTTCGCGAGTGAATAGTTTCCTTCTAGGCAAGCGCGCTCCATCGTAGACCGCAACTGTCGCTTAATATCAGGCGAGTTAGCGGTCAAGCGCAAGCCTATTATCGTATAAAAATGTAAATTTCAAAATCGGTTCAGTAGTTTGGTTTTTAGAGGATAATTACGCATTTTTGGTATTTTCCGTTATCTAAACTATAATTATGTTATTCATTATTTAAATCTACGCGACACGATATAGACTTAAGACCCATGGGTAGGTATGTGTGTGTCCTTTGTGGGTATATTAAAAACTAAGCGTCGCATCAGTTCAATAAAAATGTAATTCAAAGAGCCATGTTTTATAGAATTTATTTGATATATCTGTGTCATAACAGCAAATTCTTCACATCACTTTGATCAATGCTCTCTTTGAATCATCAACTGGAGCTTTGAAAAATCTCATCTAACCACGTTTCTTGTAAAAATATAAAGCTAGATATTCGTATCACTAACATAATTCGCTCAAGTACGAGTATTTACTGAGCGATTCTGAGCAAAGACGCGAGTAATATCCGGACGCCCGTCGTAATATCCGTTCACACATCTGTTACAAATATGCTTAATTTCTATTTATGGCTGACGTAAACGAAAGACTATTTTGGTTAAATAAACATCTCTTCTGCATTTGGTTTCTGCGAGATCGAATCATTAATTAAGATATCCGTAGACGTACGAAAGTCATCGACATAACACGAAGGATTAGCAAGTTGAAGTGGCAGTGGGCAGGTCACATAGCATAGATCTGTTGACCGATGGGGCCGGATGGATGGAAATTTCTTGAGAGATCACGCACTGGCAAGCCAGCCATTAGGTGACAAGACAAGACAATCTCATACAAACGGCAGGAAGACGCTGAATGCAAGCCGCTTCCAACCGGTCTTTATGGAAATCCTAGAGGTCTATGTCCAGCAGTGGACTTTTTGTGAATGAGACTGACTGATGAAGTATTAGTCTATATTCAAAGCGGCTACTTCGAAACGAGTGTATCGGACCTTAACCCAGACCTCAGTTTTTCCTAAATTACCTACAGTAATTAAAAATGTATGGTTACATAAAATGTAATATTCTATTAGCCATCTATTTTCCATAGCACAAGCTTTGCTTAGTTTGAGCTAGAAGGTGTTGTGTGAAATATCCACTAATATTTATTCATTATTTATTAATATTTATTAATGATAGATAACCTTAACACAATCGGAAGCCAAACAAAGGTAGCATAAGGTAGTCAAAGAATTTAGTTGGCAAAATTATGAGTTAACTAGTCTGGTCCATTTTAATTAAAATAAAATTAAGAGCCAAATTAAATAAAAATATAATGTGTTAAATAGGAATTATCTACACATTTTATTTAGAGACAGACTCAGGTACTCTCCCAAAGTCTGTTGTGTGCGTGGGCCATAGTTATTATTTCGACTGTCGCGAAATCACACAAAATTAGGACACCCATTCATAGAAATCAAGATGGCTGACGGTAAACTTCATTATTAAAATAAGATACAATCAGCTATTTAAAACAAGGAATAAGTTTACTAAATATTTTTACCTACAGAAAAACACTTTTGTATCAAACATTTTACATGTCATAAAAGTGTTTTAAACGACTAAAGATTGAGCCCAAACTCAATTCATTCTCGTTTTGGGAGTTCTAGTGCTCACTTTTCATTGTACATTTAATTTTGTCAATGTTCATTTTTCATTTACCTTGCCAGCGCATAATGAAAAGTGCTTATAATAAATTAATAGACCAAGAGTGTGTCGAACATTGATAATGCTGAGTTCCGTAGCCAACGCCATCATCAAAGAGAAGACCACTTGTCGAGTATGATTTGATAAAAACACTGCAAAAAATTCAAAAAACTTGAGATAAAGTAAGTAAGTTCGTATAGATAGACTAAGTGGCCGCCCTAGTGTCAGAGTTATTAGGCCGCCGATAGGCCTCTGACCTGGCTTGACGATTGCTGTTTTTTTTTAAGAACTAACAACCGGGGCCTATAATTTAACGTATCATCCGACCCACGGTAGCACTCAGAAATAAATGCCACTCACGGTCACCCATCCGAAGACTGACCGGTCCGTACGTTACTTAACATTGATGATCGTTCAAAAACACCTAGTCATGCAAGCTACGCCACGAGCACTACCTTTGAGATGCAACATATTTTTTAAGTAAATTTACCATTACAACTCGAAAATGTGTACTTTTAGTATATTCAAAAATTTTATCGAAAGTTTTGCATGGTCTATTACCTGATATCATCAATCACGAATTGCTAGGACCAATAGTTTAGTAATGTAGGGGGAAGTAGCTTCTTCCCCCTTTGATGACCTATATCTGATATACCTAACAGTAAGTATAACAGATCTGCAATATGAAATAATAATAATGTAGGGAACCTTGATTTTATTTTATAATATTTATAAATAACATGAGTGGGTGTGAATGTCAAAATAAACCCCTCTCAAAAAATAGGGGTGACACTCGCATATTCCCATAATTTTTACTTTTTCAGTTATACTGTAATATTAACAATATTATCGTTACTTTTTTACCCGCATAAGAAGGAGAAAGAAGGTTATGTTTTTCGAGTGTATGTATGTATGTTTCTATGTGTATACGTATGTACATATCTATGTGGGTATGTATGTATGTTTCAATATGTTCGATATGGTCACTTCCTGAGCGTCATAAGCTATATTTTTTGTAATAATAATAATTTATCTCTCGCAAAAATTTAAAAAAAAACGTAACGTCCAACGAACTTTTTCGTGATAAACCATTTTACTAGAATTATTGATAAATGTGATAAATTGATAAATGCAAAAGAATGAGCATTAACCAATTTTTACTATAATTCTTCTAAATAATGCGCAATTATAATCTTTTACGATGATTTTACGCATACTTTCTCACAAAAAATGTACGCGTATCAAGCATAACGAAACCTTAAGTAATACTGCAAGTAATGCTATTCTGCAGTAGGTATTTTGTTTTTCTCGTAATATAGATACTTGTTTTGTTAATTAAAGGCGGCATTTGTGTGTTTATAATATTTATTATTAATTATATAGTAATTTAATACAATTTCCTGAATTTTCACTTTATATTTAGTTAAGTCAAAATTAATTAAAAAAATATAAAATATTACACGATCTTTCTATAAATCATTTATCTAGCTGCTAACCTATAAGCATAAAGCAAAACCTGTTGAAAGATTAATTCTTCATAATACTCATTTTCCACATAATTAACGACTTATTGAACAATATAATGTGGGTAAAAACAATATTAATAACAGTATTAATTTCCACATTAATCAGAGACTAGAAGTTATGTGTAGTTTATTCCTATTAAATATATTGCCTGGGTTTTATTACACTGGGTTTAATTTGAAATTAAGGCAAACCGCACGGTGTTTGTCCTCCTTGCTCCATTGACCTAATTGATCTGAATGTACCTCGGGTATGTATTACCTGTATCGGCCAAATTAATATGCGAAAATATATAATTAATATCAAGCAAAATAAAATGCATTATTAACCGACTTCCAAGAAGGACGTTCTCAATTCGCCTGATTTTTTTTGTGTGTTTGTTAACCGTAATCGGTGAACACACAAAAAAAATTTCAACATCCAACGGACCAAAAAACATACACTTTTTGCTGGACTATATCTATGTTTTTTTTTTCGATATCTTAAAAGGACTGCTTCTTTTTAAAATAGATTGCTTTTATTCGTTTTGTATATCAAAGTTATTAGAATATTTCATGACAACATTGACAGACAATAACTGATTGATAGCAAATGCCAAGAAAAACACTATGGTAGTTTTGACGGCGTTTCGCACCGCATATGATTCGAACCGCGGTCCGAATCACCCAAGAGCTCTTTTTTAATAGGTCCTTTCGCACCGCGGTGCGAATCGACCAATATCATTTTGGAATAGGTCGATTCGGACCGCATTGAGGAATAAAACAGTTCTCTTTTAGGGTGAGTGGGTGAATTTGAGCAGAGAAGATTATGTAGTTTGATTACATACGTAATACCTTACAGTACAACCAGGCACAAAATAACAGGAAAAACAAAATAATTAAAATTATTGTTTTTTACTAAGTTTTAAAAAATATTGATTATGTAAAAATATATTAAATAAATGCAAAAAGTTGCTAATACACGCGCACATTTGATTGGTAGATGCGTCTATAGTGTAATTTTTATTGCACTTGAGTTATTGCTAAGATTACAGTGTTTATCTACTTTGGACTATGAATTATTTTCCTAACTTCAAATTTGTTTTCCATGATTAGGATGGCTAATGTCATAATTTGCATACAGATTTTCATATGAAAATATATAATCCACATGCTCTGAAGCTTTACACTGAAGTAAAACTTTTAAGAACAGTAGTAAAATATTTTATCGTCATTTGCGAGGTTTTGCATGTAGATGACTATGCTGATTTTGCGCTATCTTTCTTTTTATCTCAATTAGCATTTTATTAAATTCTCAAAGCTCATTTCAGCGCTTAAGTTCTTTCTTAACGTTGCTGCAAGAATGTGTCCAACGTTCAAATCCGACTGAATAAAGAAACATTGCTGAAATATGAGATCTACAGTCATTGATCATTTTAAATTTAAAACATGACTCCAATTAATTGGATATTTTGAGTGTTTTACACACTTAAGTATCTACAAATTTATAGATAGTTCAAAAATTAAAGATTGGGATATGCCGGTGCATATCCCAATCTGTGTCGTGTCTCAAAACCCTTCAAAAGTAAGTTTTATATTACGTTTGCAGCATAAGCAGAAGCAGTTCTAAAACGTTTTTACCTGTTTAACAGAAATTATTTTTAACACGCTTTTATTAGTTTCACCTGTACCTATGCATGTTTGTTTGTTTGTAACCGACTCCTATGGACTTGATTTTGACCCACTTCAAACAGTGAGATTTGATTGAAACTTTGTAGACCTACCGAGGACCGATGACAATACAATAATTTGAAGCGTGTTTTTTAGTTTTATTTAAATATTATTATTTTATTAAAACGGGAGTACTTAAAAACCGTTTTCTAGTTTAGCAAATCTCTTCCAAATAACTTATATTGTGCTATCATCCAGGCGTTAGAGACTTACACAGTAATACACACGCGTTTTATTTTATTTTATTTATTTTATTGGTACATTAAACAGAATACAGTCATTACAATCTTTACAATGTACAATTCATAATTTGGACCTAAACTATATTCCTTAAATGTATACACAACATGTTATAAATACAATTACAATAATAAGATTATCGAGCAATGAACCTTTTTTTTTATAAATCGATTTTGCTGAGAAACAAATACCTATCCAATTTTCAACTGAACGTAAGATTTTGTTTTTTATGCCATATAATTATTATAGCCAACAAGCTGTCTGCGATTTGATTGACAAAATGTCGACCCTTGTTCAATTCGTCATATGTAAGTATTACACAGAAGACAATAATGGTTTTAATGAAGAACACTTTTTCTGTGGATTTAACTTAAAATTGTCAAAAAAATAACCGTCTAGTAAACGATTTTTCGCGAATTTTGAATATAAGCCCATAATAAAACTTGGTTTTATGTGACGTGTCCTTAAGTATCTTTGTTTAGCTTTATAGGGTGACATATTAAGGGTTATTGTACATAAATATCTGTTTAGTGTCTATTGAAAATTCTATTTATGAAAATATTTTTTCTTTTTAAGCTATCAAGGCATTGTTTTAAATGTATTATTACCTCGTCTATTGGCAACGACGACATAACAGTAAAATAATGTAGTTAAAAAATTAGGCAAAATATTGCAATGCAATAGAATTTATAAACAAAAATTTACCACAAAAATCTATAAAACAAGTGTAAACTCGAGCTGTTAACGAAGCTAATAAAACCATCCGAAACCCTTTGAATAAACTTAAATAAACCGTTAAAATGCCTCTGGAATAGCCTATTAACAGCCAGTGACAATCTTGTAGCCTCCTCTAGGACCAAAGATAATATTTTTCTTTTATTTGAAACAGTCGCCGACGGTTCGCACTTAATTAGATTATACTAATTGAGCTTGTGCCAATGGTTCGTTTGGAAAGTATTTTTAAGCGTTAACCCTTGGAATAAGGGTGGTTTAGGCGCCTGAGTCAACATAAACACTTCAAAAATACAATACTGCATAATGTAAGGTAAAGAGTCACTACATGGTCAGTCAAATGCCTTTAGTGGAAACAAATGATTACCTGAGGTGCATCTTATTTTCTTTCTCGTCATCCTTTCGTATGAAATTACTGAAGAGAAAAACCTTTGATCTGTGCGTTTTACTTATATAAATACAAGAAAAAATAATAAAGTCACTCAGCAAGCTGCAGATCGAGATCTATGCTTATAATTTCTTTTCAAATAATGATTGTTTAAAAAACTGAAGCAACCGACTTATCATGGATGCCATTGTCAGAACTGGACCAAATTGAAATGGGACTACACGGGAAGCTACACCAGCTGTCAAATAAAAGAAGAATCATCAAAATCGGTTCACCCAGTCGAAAGTTATGAGGTAACAAACATAAAAAAATGCAGTCGAATTGAGAACCTCCTTCTTTTTTGAAGTCGATTGAAAAGGGGATCACACAGCCCTATAAATCAACTGGTTTAAATGGCAATGGCAGTGTGGGCACATAGCACGTACAACTGCAGGGCAATTCAGTTATTCAATACCGTTCCGTAGCTGAACCATATGTGAACCGTTTCCCATCGGCCGCCATCTTTTTTTTGATCCAGTCACTTCTAAGTCATACAATTGACACATTTGGTAAAACGTGACACATCCTTCGCTCATTCTAAATCAAAAAATGATAGCGGCCGACAGGAAATGCTTTGCAAAAGGTTCAGTTACGGATCGGTTTTGATTAACTGAATTGCCCCCCTGATGACCAATAGGGCCGAGATGTTCTCGAGAAGAGACCAAGCACCGGCAAGCGCAGTGTAGGAAGGCCAGCCACAAGATGGACAGACGACTTCATACAAGTGGTAAGAAAACGCTGAGTGCAAGCCGCTTCCATCAGGTATTAATAAATACAAGGAGAAGGCCTATGTCCAGCAGTGGACTTCTTATGACAGATAATGAAGATGAATGGCAATGATCTGGGTATATCTGTGGAAGACAAGACAATCGTCAGTGTAAACGAGGAGGGTCTTCATTCCATGTTAAGCCTGCTGGTAAATAGTCCGCAAGTAACGCCTAGGCAGTTGACTAGACTTGAGTGAGTAGGCGTTAGCGTTGAATGATCAATCAATAACACTTTATTGACACCACATAAAGTAATAAGACAATAAACACTTAAGAAAATGGCACAAAATGCGGTCTTATCGCTAAAAGCCTTAAGGCAACCTTGGGATGTGTGATGATTGTTCATGATTCATTCTTGATGATGATTCAAAGGTTACAACTACCAAGATCGTTCTTTCGTATTGTACATAGTGAAAGATCCTCTTGCTTAAATCTGCTACGTGTTTGAATTTAATTTAATGAAACTCTGCTTGCGTTCAGTTCCAGACTTTTTGTCATAGAACAAGTCTCATTTGTTACTTTTCCGTTTTACACAACGGAATTAAACGTAAAATACGTCTTTGTTGCTGTAATTTACTATTTTCGTCCATCTGTATTTTATTTCGTCCTTCCTTTATTCAGTTTTGCTAGTAAGTCTGGTAAAGTACAACAAACAGACCAGATAGTTCTATTAACAGTAAGGGGTTAAGCGCATTTGACTTATCTCTCGTCAATCCATGAATATTTTATTTAATTTAAAAAAATCAAATAAAAAAATGTTTGTAAATCGGTTTATAACGGACATGTTTATATGAGGTAACGAACATGCATAAAAATATAACTAAAAGATAATTCTTTTTAAAGACTTTTTTTTATTTGAAAAAAATGAGCTCCACAGACTTATGGATTCATGCCTTTCATAGACTAATATAATTATAATTATCTATTTTTAACTACGTTGTTTTTTCTTATAATTGGTATTCAAGTATAAGTAGTATTAAAGTCGTTTGAAAACATTGCTTACACGACAACTGCTAATCGACTGGGCTTGTTCACTAATCGACTAAATTACTAAATCAATGCAAACTACTATAATCAGAGCTCCAATCATCCCATACTGCATGTACCTACATCTGTCCTCAAATTTTCAGAGTTCCGCACTGGGAGGGAAATGAAAATATTTTCCTTTTATTCCGGTCCCCTGTGCCGGCCAATTACAATAGCAATTAACTTAATTTGAGGGTTCCGCAGTCCACGACCTGATGTTTTGGAAGCTTACCTTACTTAAGTGGTCGGTGAATTGTGGTCACCCTGAATATTTTATGCTTGCTTGATTCTTACGGGATCTGATAATGGTTTAAAGTGCTTTTGTTTCGACTTTAAACAATGAAATTGTCTGGATTGTAAAATTTACAAAGTGTTAAATTAAGGTCACATAGCTTTGTAGGATGTACGTACGGACGTACGTGTATGTGAAGCTATACAAATGAAGTTCGCGATCTTTCTCACGCATTATTTATCAATTTTTTTTTAAAGATAATATAATTTCTAATAATTGACAGAATGTAGGTAGATACTTAATTACTTACGTACATCAAATAAGAGCAACAACTGAAATACGACACAAAACATTATGTGAGTAATTTTTGTTTTATTTTAATATGTATTTGTTTATTTTTCAATTAATTGTGAGTTCTTGTTATGTGTGCAAAGATACAATTACTTCCTCTTACGTAATTATAAAAAAATATGTAAGTAGTTAAAATATACAATATATTAATTTATAAAAGACACGGACCCCGGAGTCTGTGGAGATTAAATTTGTCAAATAAAAAAAAAAGTTTCAATTTAATTGACTCATTTATCAGAAATATAAAATATAGTTCTATATATTTATTATTCTAATATATTAGTTCCCTTAGTGTGGCTAATTTCCCCGTCTCCATTATCAGATCAGCGTATTTCATAATAATACCTATTGTATTGTCATCCGATTTAAACAAGTACGCGTACAAAATTTCAACTCATCCGGAAACCGGGAAATGGGTCAAGTTTAACACGCAAGATTTGATTACAGGCACTGGGTTGTCCCATTAAAAAAATTATTTTTATTTTTACACAGGTAAAAATAAATAAATAAAAATAAAAAACCTTGTAAAAATAAATTGCTTTCATTTTTTTACAATTTTAACAAAGTGACATCTATCAGGTACTTCCTGTACTATATTTCTCGATGTCAGTCATATTCATTGCAGATTATTTGCCTACACGCTACCAAAGAGTGAACCTTTGTAATTCAACTTTGAACGAACAGATGGCGCTCATTTCTCGTAATACAAAGCCGAATATTTTTGCCTGTCTGTGACCACAATAATAATTTTTATGGCCATAAGACTACAAAGTATTTATAAAAGGGCCTTTTTTTGTTGACGAGAGTGAAATCTTCTAAAAATACCCAGCTGCGCTTGGATTAATGTGGTATTGTACTTACTAAAATCCCTCAAGTGCCCAGCCTTTGTGTTAAACTAAGAACTCCAGGTTTTCCTGACAAATTCATACCGAAGCCCTCAGCACTGCGACACAGAAGATCCTCCTGGAACAGTTGACTTTTTCTGCCTAAGACCGTGTGAGCTAATCCACGTCTACCTCGAGCCCATTTCGGGAGGTCAGGGGAGGTCAGGGGGTTACGCTCAACTTTTATAGAAATGCAAAGTTGGCTCGTATTTGTTATTATCTTGCTTTTTCTGTAATCAAGATAAAGAGAGTGAGACAAAAGTTCAAATGAGCCTACTTTGAGTTGTGACATTTTTAACAATCTCTTCAACTTTCGTGTCACTCTTAATTGCAGAAAAATGAAGACAAAAACGGGGCGAGACAACTTTGCAAGGAGTTGAACTTAACCCTACTGGGGTTAGAAACAGGCCCTAGAACCTGTATTAATATAATTTAAAAAATTGTGAATACATAGCTAATAGCTACTACACATTAACGGCCTTACCGAAAAACGTTACTTAACTTTAAGCATTGGTTATCATATTTTGTCAACTTCTCGCTGACACGTAATGACAATTGCGGAAAGAAGACAGAGAATTTAAGAGGATGGTTAAAGGTAAGAAACGTTTTTCGGTAAGGCCCTAATGCTCTACTAAATACGCCTCGCAGTTTCATAGGAAAACGGTGATGCTAAAGATTTAAAAGTACATAATTGCCTGTTTTCAGGGTTTGGGCTGTCTCTCTTCCAAATTTCTTTACGACGGATTTCGTCGGACCTCGACGGATCGGACTTTCGTTCGACCGTGAAAAAGTAACAAAAATATATAAAGACATTATACTTTCGCTTTTATGATATCATATTCAAAACTTCTAAGATTCTAATGACGCCCGTTGAAATCCGTCAAACTATTATGACTGTAGAGAGTACCAACATATATATACGCTTGTGGAACCTTATACCTACTTCTTCAGCAGTCGGATAAAATATACGCAATAGATCTGTTAAAATTCATTTATTTCAAACACATAATTATAGGGAAGCCACAATATAGATATCAACTAACGATAATTTTACGAAACAAGGAAATGTACATGCTTATTACGTTCTAACAATAGGTTTATTTACTTACATAATCCCTTCACGAAGGCTAGCTCCAATGAGGTCGCCGATGACATATGGGAGAAACCGTGGAACAGTGACACCAATCGATGGGACCTCCGATTTGACCCCGAGCATTCTTGTATGGTAACCCACCCGTTATTTATATGGTTAGGGCTACCACTGACAGTAATTTGCTTGTAAACTTCATCATCATCGTGATCTCAGCCACAAAAAATGTCCACTGCTGCTCCCCCACGGATTTCCAAAAAGATCGTTTGGGACGGCTTGCATCCAGCGTCTTCCTTCCACTTGTATGAGGCCTTTCTGTCCAGATTATGGTCTTCCTACACTGCGCTTGCCGATGCGTGGTCTCTAGTAAAATTTGTTTATAATGATTAGCCCAATGACCTCCTTTCAGCTTAGCCAACTGCTTTATGTACATCGTCATTCCATGATGTCTCCAGGCGCAATTTTGCAGCCCTAACAGTTCGGAGTGAAACCTGTGAGCGGTGGGCTCCAAAGGTATCAACAGAAATCGCGGAACAAATCACCAGCGCTGTCCAATCTACAAGGTGCATCTAAATGGAGAGAACTCCTATTCCGAACATGCCAGCAATTGATCAAGCGACAATTGCTGGTCCAGCTACTGGAACCAGCGGCAAATAAGGATGTTACATACAAAATGCTTATTTTCGATGAATTAGGTACTTACTTACTAGTCGAATTTAAACTGCAAGATATAATTAGATAATTTTGCCAACAATTTTATTTTTAGGTTAGAAAATGACAGAAGAAGCGATGCTTGAAATTGGTTTGCCATAATTTTTATCTTTATAATATCTTAAATAATAAATAATGAATATTTGTGGACATTTCACACAACACCATCTAGCCCAAACTAAGCAAAGCTTGTACTATGGAACTAGATGGCTGCTAGAATACATATATACTTTTTTTTGTAAATATATACATGTGATACATAGAAACACCCAGACACAGAACAAACATCCATGCTCATCACACAAATGTTTGCCCTGGGTGGGGATTGAACCCACGACCTTACAGTTCAGCAGGTAGACGTAAACACACTACCAACTGAGCCAAAAGGCCAGTCAATAGTCAATAGTTATAGAATGCTTAGTTGCTTACTGTTCTGAAAAAGTCAGTTAAGGGATTTGTGGTAAATTAAATTGGCCTTAATTTGTAGGCGATAGGCTGACCCCTTGTCACTGCAAGCCAACATTTTGTACATGCTCCACTCACCACTCTAATACCCTCTCCCTTGCACCTCACCCGCTAACTACGATCAAATGTGGCGTCAAACGGCCTTTGACACCCTGCCAACTCCGTAAGGGAAAATAGGTGTGATTTTATGTATATATAAGTAAATTATATAATGATATTCGACATCTGACTTATCTATCTATACATACATACATATAATAAGACTGTAACGGATCAAAATCTGTACATAAAATATATTTGAAAAATTTTGATTGGAGGATGCATTACTATCGATACAGAAGCCAAATCAGCAATTTTATAATTTTTGTTTGTCTGTCTGTACGGTGTGTCCGATGGACGCTGAAACTACTGGACGGATTTCGACGAAATTTAGCAGGATTATTACTTATACTATATAGAAGGATCTGGCATATTTTTTATCCCGAAAAATGTGACAGTTCCTGTGGGATACGTTAAACAATAACAACATAATCGATCACCACGCGGGTGGAACCGCGGGACGCAGATAGTTGTGAATAAAAGTGCTGTGATATTTCAATCACTTCAAAGAAAAAGCAAGCTAAAAACGGACCAGCTTTGCATTGCTATTGGTGACGAGCGTAACCTGAACTTCATTTATTTGTCGTTGGCATAGACATTGAGTCGTTGGTCATCAAGCCTTTGAATAAATGCGTCAGTAAGTCTAGTAAACTCCCATCTCTACCTTCCAGCGATGAGTCAAGCGGCTGGAACGAATAAAGTACCTACCGGCGTCCCCACGTGTGCGTGAGTCACTGGCTATTCTGTGTCAGTAACTGTAACCACGGGCCTAGTTTTTGTTGTGAACTCAAATAGATCTAGAATGATGTGCACTCGAGTACGGTCAACGGCTTAACTGTTTCTTACATAAGTTTTATTTACCAGCTGTGCATTACACCAATTCAGCTGCGAAACATTGTGACCATATTGACAATAGTGGTGATAAATGTAGCCCGTGTCAATCTCCTACATCAGAATTAACACTGATCTATTCTGCCGCTTTGTCATACAAAGCTAAGAAACAGAGAGAGATAGACAGAGACATATAATTTATTAAGACAAAAACATAGATACGATATAAATAAGAACAACATAACAAGTAAGTTATTTGGCTCAATCCAGGTCCAACTCAACGAGAGAGAGAGAGAGTAACTGTTAAAAAAATAGAGTTAAATTAACATTCATAATATATATTACAAGTCAGACTGGCATTTGCTTTATAACTGGGCCTATATAGTAATAGACTAGCAATTCGTCAAAATTGTCTTTGAATCGTATCAGCGAGCGGCGAACGAGTGATGTTCACTTACCAGCCTTGAGGCCCTGGTGGTATCATCGGGGGTTGATGAAAAATGGTGATGATTACGATCCTGAAATACACTTAAACTTTGTATATCTTTAGATTACAATAATTATGCTATCTCCGTACGAAATTTCATCATGAACCGTCCATCGGTTTAATTGTGAAAAAGTAACACAGAGAGAAACTTACAAAGTTACTTTTACATAAATAATATGATTGAATCACAAAATATTGTTACCATGATAAAGATTAGTACCTACCTAGATAGCGCTACAAGATGACCTGAAACCACTTGACCGGATTTAGCACTGTGCAAAACCAACACAGTCACAGACATCTTATCAGAGTTTGCAGAATGATTACGGAATAAGTCCTGTCGAATGTAATTTACAATCTAGCGTTGTTTGTCTCATTGTCGAGACAAGGTTTGTAGCAAAACATCCGGTTAGAAAAAACAGATGACAAAAAAATTGAATTTCGGTAATCGCATAAATTACTTAAAATGAACCTTAGATTAGGACACGATAAAGTCCTAATCTGTATCTTAATAGCAAGAAAACAAATCTTAAAAAATACTTGGCAACATTTTTATTTACAGATAAAACGATAATTTTATCATCTCAGCCACAAGAACTCCACTGCTAGACATATGCCATTGGCGACAATGGATTTCCAAAAAGACCGGTCGGAAGCGGCTTGGATCCAACGTCTTCCTGCCACATGTATGAAGTCAGTAACTTTACAGGTTACAAACATAAAAATACTACGCCTTTATGCCTACCTACTAATACATCTATTCTATAAATATCTATTCAAACGGCTATATAACAGACAATGGCCACGATAACCTACGAATATTGCACATTCTAACAGCCTCGATCTTTTGAATTCTATTAGAATCGAACTTGATAATCCACCTACACCTTATTAAATCATATCACGCAAATTCGTTGAACAAAAACTCGAATTGAAATCGGTTATTGGCCGCACGTGGCGTTCGTAACGTTGTGGTGTCACGGAATCGTGACTTTTGTCTAACGTTTTCATCGGGTATCAATGTCAATCACATTCAGGTCTAATGTAACAGCTCGACGACAGCTATGGAACACCGTGGTTCAGTTAGTGTATTCCAATGTTCTTGTGCAATATTCAGGTTCCGTCGTGACAAACAGTGTCACTTAATGTATCTTTGCAATTATGATAGGCATCTGTAATTCTGTATTTGTGATGCTAGTGACAAGTTGTTAACAATCCAGTAACAACCTATTTTATACAGAACCACATTTATGTCAAAGGTCAGCAGAATGTTCAGAGCAATTGTGACATTATGAATATTGTTAGAAATAAAAATAACACATCTTAATCATATCCTTATTACTCATACCTTTGTTCTTGCTGCTGAACCTAACCTAACAATCTAGACGGATGCAGCATGTCAGGATGGGTCCTTCCTGTTTCGACCAATGACTATATGCATATCATAAAGTATATATATGCAAAACCATGGTCAGTTATTGTCTAGATTTCTGTTGTTCTTTATGGCTAATAGACTCAGTTCCAAAGTATATAACCAAATATTCATGATTCAGGGTTCAGAAATCAAACCTTAGATTTCTTGCTTATGATCTGTTCGTGACATGATGTGTCTAATATTAAGCTTTGTTGTTATCTGTAACGGAGCATGTTTATAAATGTAATGACAATTTTTTTGAAAATTCCCTTATTATTAATTATTGTCACGAAAAAGACGTTCTATCTGAGCTTTAATACTTTTAAATTAATCCTATTTCAATCGGAGTTTAAAATCGGTCCGTCTATCCGAAGTATTACCATCTCACCCATTTTTACCACCCAATTGACCAAGCCCCAAACCTCTAACCTTCGTCAAGTAAGCCACCCACAGTATGAGTCATGTCACCGTCGCCCACAGCTGGTATTAGCATAGCCTTTGTGATGGTAACGGCTTCCGTGGCCTCCAAGTCTAGATTTCGCTAATCGTTTCGATGTCTAAAAGTCGATTCAATTATAATTTAAATTAACAGCTAAAACCTATTGAGTCAACAATATTGATTGAGTGGAGTATGTAAATGTATTTATGATTTTACAAGCTTTTGCGGCATTTGTATAAACGCAAAACAATAGTTATTTATTGTACTAGGCTGGAAAGTTTTATTTTACCGTCGAGTGTCTGACAGTTGAATCCAGAGCAAGCGAAGGATTCTAGGTTTGAACCACGAGCGCAGCGAGTGGTTCTAGTGTATAGAATCCTGAGCGTAGCGATGGATTCAAGAAGACACGAGATAAAATAGCTTTACAGCCGAGTGCAATACAAAAATTTTCATCTTAACGTAGCGAGTTTTTTTTTTAGTTTACCTATTTTCTCGAGTAGAAAAATCTGCTTGGCATTTATGCAACTTTACTGGTCCTAAAGTTACATTATAATCACGTGAGTTCACTTACATGTACAAATTTCATTAATTTTGAACATTATTTACAACAAAATTACGTAGTACAAAGTTTTTTTATAATCTATTTTTTTTTTCTTCTATTTGGCTCTTGACACAACTCGCATAGGTATTTACTATTCTTCTTTACTCATCCAAACCTTTTTCGTGTAAATGGTTCTAAAAATTCAAAACGCTGCTAAGAGAAATTAAATTGTACATTTTTATTTACATTTTACGTAAATATACAAAATGTCTAAGTTATTTTAATATAATAATTAGTGTTTCTTTAAGCTAAGATAGCAACCTTCTTGAATCAAACTATTTTTCTTCATTTTGGGAAGGTAGTATACAAAGAGGTTAGAAATATTTTGTATTGAAAATGTAGAGCTCCATCGTGTTCGAATTTACTTCTTCGGTACTTTCCACCCTAGGGAGCAAAATGAACTTTTCCATGCCAGTATTAGCCTTGGAAACCTAACTTTACGAGCTAGTAAGATGAAAAAATCGTTTTTTCAGCTACGAGGTAGATAAAGTTAAACATTGAGAAGAATAATAGTGATGATGATGATATGTAAGCTTATATTAAGCACCACTTATTTCTTCAGCGAATTTCCTCATCATCCATTTAATCATTTAGACGCGATAAGATAACAAACAGACACTCAGACAATCAATCGCTTTTGTAATATTCGTTGTATACAAATATTCCGTGAGTACTATTTTACGTGTGGAAGTAAAAATTGATTCATTCAATAAAAATACTATGTCTATACCTACTCAGTTCTATAGCTAGTAAATATTTTGGTCTTTCACATGCTCATTCATATAAATGACCGCTGCATACTGGTTATTGAATTGATTACAAGAGATAACTACTGACTATTAATTTTAAGCCAAGTAACTTGTCCAATGATGTCACTATCATCCTTCATGAATCGAAATCAGTGGATTAATAGTACTAGAGTCGACAGCTAAAACTTGTCATAAAAAAATCGTCTATTCTATTCAAGGTCCCTAGATCAATTCGGTTCTAAGAAGAGGTTTTATGACTATGTTTGGTATTTTGGCTTCTGGTGGGCTTGGTAGTTGTTGGCAAGTAGAGTGTTGCCACTTGATTCTTACAAGCTCCCTTTATTGTAAAAAAATAGAATTAAAATTTTCAGAACAAGAAAATCGTGCCCATCATAAACACATGTTTTCACACATCAAAATTAGTCAAGCTGTTTAGGTTGTAGGAGACGATATATATACACCCGACATAGAGACATCCAAAAAACATAACACCTTTTTTGTGCAATCGTGAGATTATTTTCTCGCAGAAGTCGATCGTTGCTGCCCAAGCGGTTTCGTCTGTTAGCATGGCAGATACCACCACATTTGACAAAAACAAATACGGCCTCACTTTTACTACCAAAGCTGTATCCTTGTGTCGGTGACAAACTAAATTTATTTAAAAAAAAAAAAAAACATTTTTTGGGCGTGACAGATCCCGTGTGACAAAAGTTATATAAATTAGCTGAAATAGGCTTTATCTCCGACTTATCAGACATTTATGCATAAGACGGATATAATCTACAGGGACGATTACATGTTTCATACAAGAAACAAAAGATATTCGACCATAAAATCAGTTTCTTAATTTACCCCACTTCGGCCAATAATTTTTGGAAAGCCCTAAACACAGCAACACCATCTTGTTCTAAATCGGGCGATTGCATAACAAAATCGCATTCCGTTAAACCAGTTGGGCAGTTCCAATACAGGAATTCGCCGTTTGACAAGTGAATTTACTTACCTTAGTTCCAATGATAAGATTAACTTGAGCAAATGTGGGACAGTGTGGTCACACACAGCTGGCACTTACACCAATGTGAGTCTTGATAAGATGTTTGAAGTTTGAAAGTGCCATTAGTATTTCATTATGCTATGATAATCTGATATTATGGATAAATTTTTACACTTATTACTAACTGAAACAATAAAGGTAATTATTTGTATGAAAACCTTAGGCTTTATTTTAGGTAACCCAAATAACTATTATTTAGTTCACTTGCGTATCTTTGGGGCAAGTAACCACCTTAGATTTTATATACCTTGCCTCTAATGTGACAAAGTTAAACATAATCCCTTTCAACATAATAAAAAAGATCCCATTCAACGTATAAAAAAGTAGTTAAAGAGATAAGTGGGAATGCATACACACACTCTTTTGTATATTTTATTTGTGATTGTGGTACTTAACTTCTTAATTCAGGATGCACCCGTTGCTTAAAACGTCTCACAAAATTACCCTTAAACTATAAAAGAGCCATGTGCCTCTCACCTCAAACCAAATGCCCTCACATCGGATCTTCGTTTTACGACGTCCGGCAGTCAACGGACGCGACTAAATCCAAAATTAGCCACCGCGAATTCCATACACGACAGCCGTATTCACGGCAATTGAATCTGCAGACGTGGCGAAATAAGAGAACTACAGTTTAACTGAGGTTTATTTATTAGATTAGGATAGTGGCGCCCTCAAACGATTCAAAAATAGGTTGGGCACTATCATCGTAGAAAACTATAGCTGTACCGCCAACGGTGATGTCAGATAATAATTATTGTGTGGCTGTTCTGCATACAGAAATTGTGTGCTTAGGTCAGAAGTTTTCTTGAAGTTTCATTATTTAGATTAGATTCACAAGGTTGTTTGGGTACCCTATACTAGGCTGAGAGGAGGTCATTGTACCTATCATTATAAATAATATTTACAATGACACAATTCTGGAATTGCAAAAAAAACTTCTTCTCCTTAAAATTACCCCCCTAATTATTAATAAATGCTACTTATCTATCCATGCTTCAATCTTTCCCGTAACGTTTATGTTTATTCATAATTTTCTGCTTTGTAATCGACTCATTTGCAAAAACACTACAAAATAATATATATTATATTGCTGGTGTCCGAATCAAAAAGAAAATTATCTGAGTACTTGAATTAATTAACCGGTATTTACATTGCAGTAATTAAAAAATCTCACATATTATCATATAAGTAAGTGTTAATCTAAATAAATTACACTAAAAGTCAGTAAAACAAATAAAGACGAAGGTTTAATTGGAGAAATCACAACGATACTAAAATAAATAGGATAGTACTTTGATAGAATGCGTGTCAGCAACCACTTTGTCAACAGCGTGAAAGGTCACGGTCGAAGACTCCGGTTGAAGTTTATAATCGACTGACTTCGAAACCAAGTGGAATCTTTCTGCCTCTTGAAACGTGAATGAGAAAATCACAGGTTTCAATATTTACACGAAATAACTAAAGCCAAATCAAATATTCATACCTAACTAGACTCAAACTAGAGCTCAAACTGTTGCACAATTAGTTGTTAAAAATTGTGTTTGCGAGGTCTACTGTACATATACAAATTTCTTGTTCAGAATTTAATATTGAATGTTTCTGTCTAATTTTATCTAAATCGACTGACTAAAGAGAACTTATAGTAGTCATGGCAAAGTCGATGGAAGAGCTCAGTATGATGCTCGTAGACCTCAATAGAGTTTCCCAACGGGTGGGCCTCAAAATGAACATGGACAAAACGAAGGTTATGTCGAACGCCCATGTAGTGCCCACCCCAAGGGGAACTTCACTCTTGAAGTTAAACAAGGATTACCTTTGTTCGTTTCGCTCACTCGGTCTATTATTATTATTATAGTGGGGGCGAACTAACCTGCACCGTTGTCACGCTTGGGGTGTTTTATGCATTATCATCGCATGTTCCTAATGAAATTGAGTATAATTACCAACTAAAGAGCTCTACCTCAACGGATCAACTTTAAACTATCAGGACATTCAAGTTCCTTCGAGTTTCATCGGCATCTACGTAATACTATATTATTGCTTTGTCATCAAAATCTGCCTTAATAAATCTCACCGATATAATACCAGTTGTTGTGATATTGTATCCGAGATTATGCTACATTGTTGTCCAAAGTCTAACCAAGTAACTATATTAAAAAAATAATAGAATACCAGACTGCATAAGTGCGATTTCTCTATAATTTTTTACCTTTAAACGAGCAATTCTTGTATATATGTACATATAAATATATATATAATCTGAATCTCGCAAACGGCTCCAACGATTTTAATGAAATTTGGTTTATAGGTAGATTAGGGGACGATAAATCGATCTTGCAAGGTTTCATTTTTAGTGAACTCGGGTTTGCTCGTATTTTCAGTCATGAAAAACCGAGTGGAGCTCGGTCGCCCAGGTACTATATAATAATATAAGTACTTTACGCTCGATATAATATTGAGTGTACGTTTTCTCATGAAAGTATGCATAAAGCGGATGTAAATTGTATATAAGTAAATTAACATTACTATAAATGTCTCGCTAAATTACATACCTACTTACTCGTATTTGATATGCAAGAGTCCGTTGAAGGTTACGAAAAAGTGCAGTTTCGGAGTTTTGCAAGATTTTTCTTCCCTTCATTAACATTGCAGGAACTTGTGACACCTGAGAAGTATAAACGAATCTAACTACACCTCGTTCATCAATATTGGTGAAGCCGTTAAAACTGTAGGAGGATATGAAAACATATATAAATACCTAACCGCATATGTATATGTATCTATACACCCAAAAAACATTCTACTTAAACAGTCGGATATTATAGATAGTAAAACCTCATATTCACTGCATGAAGTGTGGATACATCGTGTCGGCATATCATTCCTCTTGCTTAGCATACAGGAGGATCAGTAATTATAGTAGGTACCCGTCTGTCGGCATCTAGATAATTACTGCAGCCAGATAGACGAGCGGACGCGACGGGAATGGTGATTAACATGCTGTAAACGTTTATTACTCACGAGAATCTTGAGTATCTACCCTTGTTTCTGGTTTATTTTACTAAAAAAGAAACGCAGAGAAACGCGCAGCTTTTGCTCGATTTTGTTCGGTATTTCCATTGTTTCAAGTTATGACAGTTTGGAAGAGCGTTGACTTCCGATTCGGGGGTCTCTGCATCATAGAGTTATTATAAATACTAGCTGCCCGCCGCGACTTCGTACGCGTAAGAAAATCGTTCATGTCACGCTCCTACCCGCACTCAATGCTCCCCTGCCAAGCATTAGCTTATATTGTGCTGGAGCATTAGCTCCAGTACAACATAAGCCCTGCTCGTGTTTCGCTCCTAGCTCTATCTCGCCGCACTGCCGTCCTGCTTCAACCAAACTTCTGACCCAATCTATTAATGTCGGGTCAGTGGTCAAACGTAGATTTATGTATATGAATGAAAACTAATTCCCACCCCTTTCTCGCCCGCTCCTACCTAATGGCAATTTTTTTTACACCTTGGGTTACATTATTGAAGTTTTAGTAGGGATCCATATTTTTTTCTAATACTAAATATAACCTATGTTACTCAAGAATAATGTAGCATTCTAATGTTGAAATCGGTCCAGTAGTTTTTGAGTTACAAATTTTACCTCTTTATAGTAGTGTAGATGAACGCCTAGACTGATGTTTTGACTGATATTTTTTTTATTGATGAATATCATATTTTTAATACTTATTATCCTATTCCGGACGAAAACAAATCCAAAAACACAAAAATTATAAAAATTGGTCCAGCCGTTCTTGAGTTATAAAATGGTGTAACTAACACGACTTTCTTATATATATATATATATATATATATATATATATAGATAGATAGATAGATAAATTATATTGCCTTTGAAACCATGATATCTTTAATTGTCACAAGCTTCTGTTGCTAAAGAAAAAACCGAAGAAAACAGTTTGTTTCAGAGTTCCAAGAGAAAGAATGCTAACCCGCACTTGGCCAAATTCAAAAAATGTGGTGTGGTACGGTGGGAGCAATTGCTATGCTCCCTACAAATTGAAAGATGCTCGCATCATCAACTCTATTCTCAATGTTCAAAAACGATAGATCCAAACTTTAGCAGTAAAACAGCCAACCCAATAACTTTACTACTTGTATCATAATTTTATTATTTGTTATTTAATATTTTTTATAAAATAAATTATGCCTCTTCATACTACTTAGTAACTCGATCATAATTTTCAGCTGCAATATTAAATATAACAATAAAATCCATCAATAAACAGATCAGGTTCTTGCGCATTGCCGAGATGCCGTGGAAACCTGCTGGTGACTCATTCCACTCAGACTCCATGTTAAAGTAGCGTTGAACCTGCATCGAAGCCGCAGTATTGGATGGAAGCAGTACTTGAAATGGCAACGCTGAGATAACAAATAATCGTTTAAAAAACTAAAAAAAAACTTCAAAATACGCAATTTGTTTATTTGGATGATATATTTTTCCAGTTATTTTGTAATTAAAACCAAAATACTGGACCAATTTTGATAAAATTTCTATGGGATCACCTGGAAAGTATAACCATTTAAAAAAAAAAAACAAATCAGTCCAGTTTTCTTCGAGTAATCGGGGAACATACATAAAAAAAAAAAAGATTTCTTAGAATTTCGAAAACCTCCTCCTTTTTGGAAGTCGGTTAAAAATAAATGTGTCTCGATGGCGAAATTTTGAAACTAAATTTGATAGGCCGCTAGAACAAAGCATACCTTAATAGTATGTATAACCGAAATTCAATAGAAGCGCTGTTTCTATCGAACTTGAGTGCTCTTAGCGAAAAATTCTTAATCTATGGTGAGAAGACGTGAAAAAACATGTTTTCCTACGCCTCAGACAATTTAAAAGATATCAAAGAAAAGCTTTTTTTAAATACTTTCTTCCCACTTTTCTAGTATCCACTCAATGATTAAATGTTGTGATGCGCGAGAGAGATAGCTGCGCGCGTTGACCGAATCCTACTCGCCACCTCTACATGATTCAGTGGTTGCATGTTTCAGTGTACGACTGAAGTTCACCTACTGCTTGAAATTATATATAGTTGTATCACAGACGGTCACACATCTTAATTGGTCGTACAGTTTTTAATGAATAAGATTAAGACCGTTTCGATTACACAGTTATTTATGTAATTTACCGTAACGCTGCAATTGCAAGGTTAAACGGATAATTTCTTGAGAAATTGTCTTCATTTACTGGTTACGGTACATTTAATCCCTTTATGGTGTCAACAATGTTTGGTTATGAAATAATTATAAATAATAAAATATCGTTTTTGTCTGTGCATAAATTTAATATCAAAATAGGTACGCAATTCGTTTACTTGGATGACCAATTTTTTTAATTTTTTATTTTAATAAAAACACTTAGTGTGATTTATAAAAACATAAAACCGGACAAGAGCGAGTCAGACTCGCCCACCGAGGGTTCCGTACAAACTAAATAAAAGGGGGGAAATCATATTGTTTTTCCTTCATAAGCCGAAAAATATACCTACATCGTAAAAATATTTAAAACCTGTTTTAGCTTATGCTAATGAAGCTCTTTCATATGATACCCCACATGATACGGTTAATTCACTTTAAAATTTGGGCCCTCATTCCTTGCATAAACACACTATTTTTGGTGATTAAATTAAAAATGACCAGTTTTCGGATTTTTTACTATATGTGTACCTACTCTAACACAATGCTTCTTGCCAAATTTCATAGTTCTAGGTCAACAGGAAGTACCCCATAGGTTTTGATTCCCTTGTGAGTGTCAAAATGTGCGTTTTTACGACATATTCGGCTGTAACTTTTTTTTTACGAAAACTGAGAAATTTTATTTTTCTTTCTGCAGCAAGAGACTATGGATCTACGTATATAGTTTTAATTTCAACTCGATACCTTCACGCGTTCCCGAGATAAAGGTCTTGACACCCGGACAGACAGACAGACAGACAGACAGACGGACAACAAAGTGATCCTATAAGGGTTCCGTTTTTTCCTTTTGAGGTACGGAACCCTAAAAATCTCTTTTACAAAAGAGAATCGGCAAAGTCAATTCATGACTGACGAAGTAATCGCCTTGGGAGCTTTCTCTATACGCCAATTCACGAAACACAAAAATTGTTTCACGAATGACGGAAAAAATCGTGTACATACATAAAAAAAAATACGCTACCAATGATATGTTAGATTTATAGAATCTCTTTGTACGCTATTGAATTGATAACCTCTTCCTTTTTTTAAATAGGTTAAAAAGACAAAAAACATACAGTCGAATTGAGAATCTCCTTTTTGCAAGTCGGTTAGAAATGGTGTATATAGACGTTGCGGTCTACGAAAGAACGCGATTATTTAGATGAATAGGCTATTCTACCGGAAATAATGAGATTTTATCTATAATTGTTTTATATAAGTATATTTAGGTTATACACAATGAATATGAAGTAAAAGAATGGCAAATCTCAGTTCTCAGTACTTTCGAAGATAAGACCAAATCCTTAAGGCCATTTAGTATCTTGGCCTTATACATATATCTTGGTGTTGCAGTTTCTAAACACACAAGATAGCATTACCACTGTTTACAAGTCACAATGCAAGTATAACAGCATTGCCCGACGTGTCGCGACTGAGGACGAGTCGGGCGATTACCTTACTTGAGGCTTGCCATGCAGGGCCGGGGAAAACCTATCTACATATAAAAAATCATTGACCGGAAAAGATTATTCTACACGGGAAGCGTGCGTAGCTGCGTAGGTTTTAAGTAGGTGAGTACCTGAAATTTTATTTCCATCTGACCTTCACTATATTACAAGATCTTGTACCTAATATTCCATGAATGTAATATTTCCCGAAATCTGCGTCATATTGTTTAGGCAGATGTTGAATCTTGGATTTTTCCGTGTTTATGAGAAAATGACCGATTTATTGATTCGCAGTTTGAGAAACAAATTTCGAGAAATCCCACGCAATTTATAAATTTTATTGTATTATTGACTGCAGTCTGCATGTTGTTGCTGTTTCCGTTTCGTTTACTTTTTAGGTAGGTTGATATCTTTACGACTTTTATGCAAATGGACGTCTATACATCAACTTATTGCATTAGCATCAAAACCGGCTCAATCGATGTTTTTTTGTGTAATAATATGTGACAAGTACCAGCTGGATGGATGAGTGGTGGCGCGTCGATCTAACAAGCAGTAGAAGTTCGATTTCCGACCATGCTAATGTTTGAATTACGAATTTTTATTAGGCCTTACCTTCCTCACAGTAAGGAAGGATTTACACCTCAACTTCCACTCCATTTTGTAGAGACGGGACGCTTTTCTCCAAAGAATTTATTGTTCGTACAACCTATATTTAGAAAACGCGGAATCTACTGTCTTTTAATCGCATTTCTAGTAGTTTCGTTTGTTCTAGGCAGATCATTTTTCAACAGACTTAAAATCTATACTACATTTCCCTAGATATAAAATATTAATTATCGTAATAAGGAGGAAGTACTTAAATCAATTGAATGTCGTAACATTAACTGACAAGTGTCTAACTAGAATCTCACCAAACAGAATCGGAAGCGTTTCAATAACGGATGTAAGTACTAAATATAGTTAAACGCCAAGCCAACCCTAGTTAGTGTTACATCACACATTTAAATGCGAAAAGCGTTCTGCACGAGACAAACTGACATGACCACAGATTACTTTACAATAGACGCCGCATTACGAGAGCTTTGTTTCGACTCTATACCAGTTTAGGAGAAAAATGAGGATGTTGGAGTTTTGGCGGGAACGTCTTAGTAACGTGTTGATGCTTTGTTTTATTTTCCTAAACTTGTGTTATTTTGAACATTAATGCTATAAAAATGGTGGTGTTTTATTCATTAAGTGTTCTATCAAGTGCGTGAGTGTGGGCAAGTGAAATAAAACAGTGAAACGTGTCTTATCACGTTGTCGGCAAAACTCCATCGAAGCGTCTAGTAAAGTCGCCACCACTTTACTGAAGCAGGACTCGACTTATAAATTGACTGTATACGTGACTTAGATTGTGACTAGAACATTTACAACTTGTTTTATTCAAGAAACTTGAAAAAATCCTAATACTTGACACTGGCAAATGCTTTAATGCGGGTCCAATACAAAAAAGAAGAAGAAGAATGAGGATGTTAAAGCGTTCCTGTAAAGACCAAATAAATGTCGTACTTACTGTTTTTATTTGCGTATTCCAAAGTTGTACAAATATTATATGGGCTTTCTAAAGGACTTATACTAACTATATGAAAAGTTACAGAGCGCCTCCACTTCAAATTACATAGTCATTTCATTCCATAGCTCAAAATTAAAGTAATAATACCAATAATGTTATAGAAGCGACTCATGATATTATTGTGCGTACATTGTATTTTGCTGATCTAGAGAATTCATTGCATTACGCACATAAGCTTCAATCGTTATATCATTACTGATATTGAGATATATTACGGTAAATTGTTAATAGAATTTTACTAACTACTCTAAAAGGAAAGACTGTCTTGTGCTTTGTAACCAGCTTAACCAATTTTGAAACGCTAAGTGCCTACAGAATATTACTACCTAACTCTATTATGCCAAGTGTGCGTGTACACATAAGTCTATTTTAACTAATGTGTGATCTGTTTTGCTCGCGATTGTGTGTTGTCTGCAAAAGGTTACCGATGCGTAAAGCCTATCGCTCTGGCTGTCTCGATGGTGACGGAATAGGCACGAACTGTCTACCACCACATTTATTATGTGACTAAATATGTAATACCTTTCGTTGATAATAAAGCTTGGCAGAGAAATAATAGAATGTCAAGCATCGTAAAAGCACCTAATATTAGATTTCATTTCAGATAAAATATTATTAGGAAAAGATAGAAATAACAGAATGTCAAACATAGTGAAAGGACCTATTGGAAATTTTAGTGTAAGTATTTGTTTGACGAAGCTTATTCATAGATTTCATATTTGCTTGCTAGTTTAGATAAAATCTGCAATTGATATTAGTCTATTCATTTATTTGGAGAAAACTAATTTCTGTTTCTCTATTACGTATTCGATTTATATTTAATATATCATATGATTAAATCTAGCTAGGATAATTAAGCCTAAGCCTAGCCTAAGCAATTTTTTTTTTTCAAATATTATTATTAAGTATTTATTTATTTCATTGTTATACCAACAAAGCTACCACTAAAATAAGTAAGATATAAAAGTGAGACTCATGAATGGCATTTAAAATTAACACTTAAACTTAACACTTAAAATAACCGCAGAAACTTAAGAAAGCAGTTTTTAATTGTTTTACTCAATGTATTCGTTTTTAGGGTTCCGTACCTCAATAGGAAAAAAACGGAACCCATATAGGATCACTTTGTTGTCCGTCTGTCCGCCTGTCTGTCCGTCTGTCCGTCTGTCCGTCTGTCCGTCCGTCCGGGTGTCAAGACCTTTATCTCGGGAACGCGTGAAGGTATCGAGTTTAAATTAAAACCATATACGTAGATCCATAGTATCTTGCTGCAGAAAGAAAAATAAACTTTCTAAGTTTTCGTAAAAAAAAGTTACAGCCGAATATAACGTAAAAAACGCACATTTCGACACTCACAAGGGAATCAAAACCTATGGGGTACTTCCCGTTGACCTAGAACAATTAAATTTGGCAATAAGCATTGTGTTAGAGTACACAATTACTACACATATAGGAAAAAATCCGAAAACTGGACATTTTTAATTTAATCACAAAATATAGGGTCTTTAAGCAAGGAAAGAGGGCCAAAATTTTAAAGTGAATTAACCGTATCATGTGGGGTATCATATGAAAGAACTTCAGTAGCATAAGCTAAAACAGGTTTTTAAATATTTTTACGATGTATATTTTTCAATTTGTGAAGGAAAATATTAAAAAAAAAATATGATTTCCGCCTTTTATCTACTAGTTTGTACGGAACCCTCGGTGGGCGAGTCTGACTCGCACTTGTCCGGTTTTTTTTTTAATTTAATACGCCTTTTTAGAAATTATGATGAACCTTAACCTTGTAATATGGTGGTAAATAATTACATTAAAAAAATGTATTGTTTCGGAAAACTGCTAGATGAAGCTAATTAAATAACTAATCGATTACGTTATCATCAAATTCTAAATTCAAATTTCTCATAAGAATAAATTAGTTTAAAACACTGAATTTATAATCAAAATTCAGTAAACTTTAAATAAATCATCCGCTATTTCCTTACACTATCCGCGCACCTTCACCAACAATATCATAATAACTATCATTATCAAAGAGAAACAAATTGGTTATCTCCAGTCCAGTGTGAACTGCCCGAGGCCTTATTACGAAACACCGATGTTATTCAACAAAATTATGCGACAATTCGATAACGCTACAGCCGTGACTGCCAATGATTGACGCCGCAACCTCGCCGGGTTTTTGACACCCAGACAACCTGTCTCGTTAACATTCTTTCCACCCATCACGCATTTCCAATGCAGCTCAGAGCCACAAGATTTAAAAAATACACCAGACTGAATTAAAGCGATTATCGCAGCATACGTTACTCTCGTTTATGCTTGATATGATGCTGCTGAGTGGTCGTTTCTGCGAGAATATATGCGCAAAGCCCCAAATGCACAAAATAAATCAATAAATTAAGTTAATAAATATAAGCTCAAAAACTAAAACCCGATTACTGAAAAATCACTCTCTAAAAAGTATGAAACAAGAAAATGTAATGAATATTTTATTGTATATCTTACATTTTCATAGTGGTGTTCAGAGGATAACCGTGGTCGTATGCCACCTACTGTAACAAAACAATACATTCTGCAATATAGCATACGACCACGGTTATCCTCTGAACACCACTATGTAAGAAATACAATGAAATATTCATTACTTTTCTTGTTTCATACTATTTAGAGCGTGATTTTTCAGTAGTTAAAAGTTATGAGGAAACAAATGAACATAAATTCATGCATACACACATACATCCATACCGATCAAAAAACATATATCGCTCCCATTTGCCCCTTTGCAACGCCGTATTCGGGTAAAAAAATAGTTTTCATAATTTTAACGGGATAGATCTCGCAAACGGTACGCTTGACAAAAATATGATGAACCAAATATGTTTCCTGTCTACAAACGAAATCAACGATATCTCATTTGTAGAAACCCTGTTTTTTTTTTATATTACATATAATAGGTATAATTCTCACAACAAACGAATTCAACAATATCTCATATATTGAAATCCGTCAAACAGTTTAGGCTGTAGAGCATGCCAATGCATGAAACATAGGTATGTATAATGTATTGGCTTGCATAAGTATAGCTATTCTCGTAAAACATGTCACTTTTTTGGCAATCGGATAAAAACCCGGCGAAACTTGATGAAAGTCACCCACCTTCGCCTATCAATCAAATCAACTATAAAATTTTCGTGGGAATTCTCCGAGTGCGATTTATAAATCGATTACATAATGTGTATCAGTCTATTCGTTTTAATTTCCTCGAATTAATTTATTTTCGATATCGAATATGTTCTGGCATGATCGATGTGTCGCATGATTTTAATGAAGTTAGGATTTTGATGAAAATCCTAGTATTTTGATCAATCAATCAATCAATCAATAACACTTTATTGACACCACATAAAGTAATAAGACAATAAACACATAAGAAAATGGCACAAAAGGCGGTCTTATCGCTAAAAGCGATCTCTTCCAGACAACCTTTGATTGAAAGCAGGACAAACAACAAATTCGAGATTATATTTGTATGCCTAGATTTGTTCATGAGTATGACTGGATTGTTAGTAATGTCAAGTTTTTATGTATAACTTTTAAAAGTAGGTACATTATAATTTTGCAATGAAAAAACAACCCTTCATCAGAGTGATCAAAGTTACTCTGTATGGGTATACAATAAAGTTATTCTAATTCTAATCAAACTAAAAAATGTAATGATAACTCATTTAATCATAATTCTAAATAAATCTATAAGATCAAAATTCTGGGTTTTTGACATATTCCAAGTTTGATCCAAATTCCAGAATGTTAATGAAAAACCTGATTCTATCAAAAACCTACGACATGGAATTGCGATGTACGAATCTAATCATCGTATAACATTTCAATTGAAACAGTAGTTAGCTGATCGATCATTTTCTCCACACTACGCGTCCGTAGGTACTTTCACGGCGGCGATGACGAATGAGATTGTTTGTTCAACTGACCAGTTTTTATAATCTTCTGCTTATACGGCAGTGTTGCCAGCACACGTGATATTGCTATTAATAAGAAACTTGAATGAACCCTATTGAGTACATGTCTTCCGGTTACTTTATTTTTCATTGTTTTTATACATTACATTACATACAATCCGTATTCGATTTACTCGAGCTTTTCGAAACGTTAAGTTTGGTATGGAAATTGCTGAGAACTTCATTGAAGAGATTCATTGGCTACTTTTCATCATCACCAGTTTTCATCACTATGCGAAGGAAATCGAGACTATTCTCTATATTACTCCTTTTCTCATTCACGATCTCTTATTTTATAATATTCCATGATCTGTATCTGGATCTCCTTTTTGTCTCCACCTTATTTTTCCTGTACAATTCCTCTCTTTTTCAACCGATTTTCAAAGAGAAAAACTCTAAATTCATCTGTATTTTGTGTGTGTATGTTTCTTGATATTTTTGCTTTGATTGTGAAGACGCCTTCTTTTAAAAAGGACTTCTTTTACTACTTATCGCAGAGACAATCTCATAATTTTTATACCAACCTTTGTAGTTTTTGATCCGGCTCCAATACATGAATATTTTAAACTAGCACCTGTGGATTGCAGTTCATTTTTCAGAGTTCATCAAAAAAATTAAATTATTGTGCCTCTTACAAATTGTTCTGTGTCACGCCAAGTTTATCAACAAATCGTGCCAGTATGGAATTGTAGGCAGAGGCGGATTACCCTAAAGGCCGAAAAGGCCCAGGCCGCCAGACTACAGGATGCCAGAATTGAGGGGCGCCTGGTGATCAATCGCGAAAAAAATCAACTGATTGTCCAAAGAACAGTATAATAAGAAACAAAAATACTCTCTCGCTGGCTTGTGGCGAGCACATGTTTGCAGAGGCGGATTACCCCTAAGGCCTAAGGCGCATTATATAGTATTGTAGCATCCTACCTGGAGCGGCTAAGACTGCTAGTTCGCCTCTGGTTGTAGGTCACTTGAAGCGAGTTTATTATCATTACAAAATTCAATTGTACGGAACTAAAACATTTAATTGTTTCGGAACAATAACAATCTGTTTCGTAAAGACATTCCGCGCCGATGCGGTGCTTTAATTTAAACAATTCAATTGATTTAGTAGCCAATTACTGACATAGGTACCTGTATTACTTACGGCCTTACCGAAAAACGTTACTTAACTTTAAGCAATGCTTAACATCTTTTGTCAACTTCTCTCTGACACGTAATGACACTTACAGAAAGAAGACAGAGAATTTAAGACGTTGGTTAAAGTTAAGTAACGTTTTTCGGTACGGCCCTTAGCTAAAAAGTTTATATAGATATCTAAGTAGAGTGTCTAGTTTGAAGTAGAAGTTTCGTAGATCGTCTAAAGCTCTGAAGGCCTCTGTCCGACGTAGCCTCGAATTAAAATCATTACCAATTTCTTATTGAAATGTCAAATGTTAAAAAACCGTACTTACCTGCTTTTCCGTTCACCAGTACTTAACGATTTCAGTTCACGTTCTTGTTGCGTACACTACACAGGGCAATGACATTTTATCTATAGAGAGGCTACTCATTGAATATAAAGTAAAAGAATGGCAAAACTTAGTTCTTCACCACTTTCGAGGATAAAACCACATCCTTAAGACCTTTTAGTATCTTGGCTTTATATATCTTATTGTTTTACTTTCTAAGCATACATATTATGTGTGCTTAGAAAGTGTAAAGTGTATCATTATGTATTACATAATGATATTGTCACTATTCACAAGTCACGCCACGCGTCTAACGGCGTTGTCCGCCGTGTCGCGACTGAATACGAGTCGGGCGATTACCTTACTTGAGCCTTGCCACGCTGAGCCGAATAAAACTTGTCTACGTATCATCATTGACACAGGACTGAAATTCTTCGCCACCTTCTTTGTTTTCTGAGATCTTGGAATTTCCTAGGGTAGAGTGAAAAGATATATTATATAACGAGCTCTAACCTCAGCCACACCGTCGACGTCGCCGAGGTGGTAGTCAATCGTAGTCTAATATAAAAAAAAAAAGTTTTTTTATTATAATGGTGGACTAACACACGAATAACTTAGTATTGAAAACGAACCTTAGTGATGAAAAATTATGATGAATTTTTCATCATTAAGATGCAGCCTATGTTAGTCGCCAAGACCTCAGCTATCATTGTATCTAGTTATATAAGGCTGGATTCAGACGTTTGGTCACGAAAATGCGACAAGCACCTACGAGTCGGGCGATTACCTTACTTGAGCCTTGCCACGCTGAGCCGAATAAAACTTATCTACGTATCATCATTGACACAGGACTGAAATTCTTCGCCACCTTCTTTGTTTTCTGAGATCTTGGAATTTCCTAGGGTAGAGTGAAAAGATATATTATATAACAAGCTCCATCCTCGGCCACACCGTCGCTTAACACATCAGGCGAGTTGGTGGTCAATCGTAGATCTATCTTCTATAAAAAAAAAAAAACAAAAAAAAAAAAAAGAGAGATATTCACTTTCGCTATTATAATATTAGTTAAGATAATACCGTCGCGCTTGAGCGAGACAACTGTGGCGCTTACCTTGGCGCCTTAAAGAGATTAAGCTACCGCAACCAGAGCCGAGAGTATCTTCTTTCCAATGAAATCATATTATTATAGTGAACCAAAACTGCCAATCACAGTTAAGGTGTAGAGGTGTCAGTTGTGACACCTGTTGCATTGTTTTGATGTGAAGTGGACCGAATGTGTAAAGCACCATGACATTTGTTTGCGAACAAAAAAATGCTTACGATCAATTTATTACTTTTTGCAAGATTTTAATTAGATTCATGTGGTTTTTGTAAAAGGTAAGAAGTCTAAATCTTGAAAATGGTATAGATAAAGACTTCCATTGCCCCGATTTAGCTGAAATTACATACGCCTGTACATTTACGGCCTTACCGAAAAACGTTACTTAATTTTATAAGCGCACCACATAGACGTTTTAATATGCCGAGGTTCTGCAGACTACGTCATTTTCCTTGATAGACCTTCTGATTCGGAGCGACATTTACGGCCTTACCGAAAAACGTTACTTAATTTTAAGCAATGCTTAACATATTTTGTCAACTTCTCGCTGACACGTAATAACACTTGCGGAAAGAAGACAGAGAATTTAAGACGTTGGTTAAAGTTAAGTAACTTTTTTCGGTGAGGTCCTTAGATCTCATCTCTAAGCGTAACTGTTGGACAGGAAACATTATAGGTAATTTATTAAGCAGTAAATTTTCCGAAGCAGAAAGTTTTCCGAAAGTTTAGAAAATTTTGGTAATTTAATAGATTTTGATGCGCACTTTCATAGTTTACAACCAGTGTGTGTTACACCAGTGACGAAATACGACACTAAAATCTGGTCACTAACTATGGACCTTATAAGGAAGCTCAAAATCAACTAACTATGGAGAGGGATGTACTTATGCAGATTCTTCGAAATCGACTCAGAAATTAAGAGATCCTTAGAAGTACTAAAGTCACCAACAAAACACATCTGATTATAAAGTAGAAATGGCAATGGGCAGGACACATAGCACGTAGAACTTATTGGTCGATGCGGCTTAATAGTTTTCGAGTGAGGACCACGCACCTGCAAGCGCAGTGTAGGAAGACCAGCCACAAGATGGACAGAATATGACCATAAACAAGTAATTTGAAGAAGTTGGATGCAAGCCGCTTCCATCAGTTCTTTTTGAAATCCATGGCGGAGGCCTACGTTCAGCTGTGGACATCCAGTGGTCAAGATGATGACATTGCGTTTTTTCCTAATTTCTGATTTCCAGACCTCATAATCACCATCTTTTAAAACTCCCGGATTTTTTTCTAGGTAAGACTACCAAATGATTGTACTATGGTGTGAAGAAGAGTTTCTTGACTAAAATGCATGTTAAAATAGAAGTTCTATGGTAACATTGTAATCTTTTGAAAATAAAATATTTTTCATCTTACTAGCTCGTAAAGATAAGTTTCCAAGGCGTGGAAAAGTTCTTTTTGCTCCCTAGGGAAGAAAGTAATTTCAAAATTCGAACACGACGGAGCTCTACATTTTCAATACAAAATATTTCCAACCTCTTTGTTTAATACCTTCACAAAATGAAGAAAAATAGTTCGATTCAAGGAGGTTGCTTCTTAGCTTAAAGAAACACTAAATATTATATTAAAAACACTTAGACATTTTGTATATTTACGTAAAATGTAAATAAAAATGTACAATTTACTTTCTCTTAGCAGTGTTTTGAATTTTTAGAACCATTTACACGAAAAAGGTTTGGATGAGTAAAGAAGAATGCGAGTTGTGTCAAGAGCCTAATAGAAAAAAAAATAGAGTAAAAAAAAAACTTTGTACTTCTACGTAATTTTGTTGTAAATAATGTTCAAAATTAAGTAAATGTGTACATGTAAGTGAACTCACGTGATTATAATGTAACTTTAGGACCAGTAAAGTTGCATAAATGACAAGCAGATTTTTCTACTCGAGAAAATAGGTGAACTAAAAAATTACGCCTCGCTACGTTAAGATGAAAAATTTTGTATTGCACTCGGGTGTAAAGTTATTTTATCTCGTGTCTTCCTGAATCCATCGCTACGCTCAGGATTCTACACTAGAACCACTCGCTGCGCTCGTGGTTGAAACCTAGAATCCTTCGCTTGCTCTGGATTCAACTGTCAGACACTCGACGGTAAAATACAACTTTCCAACCTAGTACAATAAATAACTATTGTATTTTGTATTTGTATTTGTATTTTGCGACACTCGCACAGTAAATCACGCAGTAAAACAATAAATTTCACCAAAAAAAAAGTATGCATAAGTTTATAGGAAATTTTATCTTGTCTAATTTATTATACCTAGACTGTTTTATCGTAAGATGAGTGGAAAATGAGATATTGTAAAAAAAATGGAAGCCATAGCTCCTGTAGTGATATTCAGAATTTTTCAGGGTATCTCACTTGATTTGAATCTACACATAACTTTTTTTTTTTTTTTTTATCAGCCCTGTTTGTACAAACTGTCCCACTGCTGGGAACGGGCCATCTTCTCATTGTAAGAAGGGTTAGGCCATAGTCTGCCACGCTGGCCAAGTGCGGGTTGGCAGACTTCACACATCTTCAAGATCATAACTTATTATTAATCTTGTTACCTATCTATGTGTCTAATATCATAATTATAAGTGTTTCCTTCGCAAGTTTTGTAAATTTCTATAATAATAATTATAGTTTAGAAAAAACAGAACCAACCACCTTCTCATGGATGCCATTGTCAGAACTGGACCAACATGAAATGGGACCACACGGAAAGCACCAGCTTTCAAATAAAAAAATAATCATCAAAATCAGTCGAAAGTTATGAGGTAACAAACATATAAAAATACAGTCGAATTGATAACCTCCTTCTTTTTTGAAGTCGGTTGAAAACTAAACTATTACTAACATAATACTATAAAAAAATCAATTTTAAATTTAAAAACCACATGACACATTCACTTTTTTTTTTGATAGTTTTATCTATTCGTCATAACCAGTGAAGTGGACCGAATACACTGATTAAACTGGTCTATTTACATCATAAAAAGTAAGATACAAGCTATACAACCCACTATTAGGTGTATCTTCTATGATATAACCCATAATTACAGTCGGTAACATCTCTATTATGGGTAAAACGAGCTATAAAAGTTTTAGAGTACACGAAGAAAGAAAGTTTTTAGTATATACCGGCAGGCTTAGCAAGAAAAGTAGAAAAATTGTCTTTACACCATTTTGTCCACTTCAATAAAGGAAATAAAGTAGGTATATATTACATTGATAAGTAATGGAATAAGAACATCTAACGGATTCATTTTATATTATAATCTGCCGGGTCAAGCTTTGATGCGCACTGTGCAGTGTGTGACGTGACTTGCCGGACCCAGCAGAAAACCAGCGCCGGTTGAAAACAACCGGCACCATATATGTTCTGTGACCATGTTGAACTGGAGCCGGCTTGTGGTTAAAACTTAGTAAATTATTTTGTGACTATTATATAAGAAGATTTTGCCACAGTTAAATATATAGTCTATTGTTGATTATCTACTTTCCGTGCTACGCCTGCTGCAGGTCGTACGTACTTATAATGACGTCACTTGCCGGACCCAGCAGAAGACCAGCGCCGGTTGAAAACAACCGGCACCATATATGTTCTGTGACCATGCTGAGCTGGAGCCGCCTTGTGGTTAAAACTTAGTAAATTATTTTGTAACTATTATATAAGAAGATTTTGCCACAATCAATAAAAGTCTATTGTTGATTATCTACTTTTCGTGCTACGCCTGCTGCAGCTCTTTATTTTATTTGGGAAACAAACAGAGTTATTTTAACTTAATGTACTTAAATATATTAGGGTATCTTAACTCTATTTACATGTCTCCGCATACGTCGTACGTACTTGTAATTTTGAGCTAAGCTAAGATTAGTATATTCGTAGCATTGTTAGATATTTTTTTCCCAAATATAGCATCGCATATAGCATAGCATAGGTATAGCATACACTCGCTATCTCCCAGGAATCGTGATTTGGAGTATTTTTTGTTTTTATTTATTTATTATAACGGGTTTACGATAGACCGCACGATATTTAGGTTCTACGATGGAGCGCGTTTGCCTGGAAGATACTAATTCACTCGCGTTTTGAAGACACACAGATTTTATTAAAATTCGGAAAGGTCCGTTCAGTCGTATTTCATTTTAGCGGCAATAAAAACAACCTATATCTTTATCTAGAGTATCTCCATTCCAAATTTCATTCAGATTCGTTAAGCTGTTTTAGCATGAAGGATAAACGAACATTGCGTGTAATTCTTGCTCACAAACGTTCGCATCTTTTTTATTACTTTAGATAATATTAGTTTTTTACCCGACTGCGTAAGAAGGAGGGTTATGTTTTTCGAGTGTATGGGGCGTGTCAAAGAAATATACATACATACATATATGTATGTATATTTCTTTGACACGCCCTAGAGCCTAAACGGCTTGACCGATTTTGATGTGAGGGGTGTCAATAGATTCGTCTTAGTTGTGAGAGTGACGCTGGGTATATCAAAATTAAAAAAAAATCATAAGTTAGGCTGCAAAAACCTCTTTTCTGCAGTCGGGTATTTTGTTTTTCTTTTAACATTGATACTTGTTTTATTATTACCTTCCAATAATATCTAATATAGCACCAAATTTGCCACTCTTAAAAAATGCCTAAAAAATGAACGCCACTGTGTTCATAGAAGAAAGGTTGGAAGGCTTTCAACTTCCTTCTTTCCTAAAAGAGATAAACAAGTTAATTTTAGTAGCGAAACTGACTGGAGAAAATTAACTGGTCGGCTACCGGAACGTCAAGTTACCAAACAAAATAAACGGGTGCGTCAAGGTATGTAAATAAAAAATATTTACATACATTGGATCAATATCACAATTTGTGAGAGAGGCAATGAGCCAAGAAGTCGATCAACATGACGTACGATTTTCCATAATATCACACCCATTGTAAATTTGACAATTGGTGTTTTGTTTTGATGTTCTGTCAACAATGCATTACTTTTAGAAGCCTGCAGCTAAAACTACTTGCGTCACCGGTTTAAGGTGTTTCAACATTGCCGCTGCAGTTGTCTACAGAAAATCACAGTTTTAGCAAAATCTCTTTTTTATCAAATATAATTCTGTATACTTATAGGTAATTTAGTGCGATGAAATGTAATGTGTAGTGTATGTCGATATCTAAAACAAATCCATTATATAATTTAGATATTTTAAATTAAAGTAAAAAATAATAATATTATAGCCACAATAATGGTTCTATAGTAAAAAAATATGTTAAAGAATAAGAACACACTCACACTTGAATAATTAGTATTAATCAAATTACTTATTTATTTTTTCGCATCTTTTTTTAGGGTTCCGTACCCAAAGGATAAAACGGGACCCTATTACTGAGACTTCGCTGTCTGTCCATCCGTCCGTCCATCCGTCCGTCCGTCTATCTGTCACCAGGATGTATTTAAAAAACCGTGATAGTAGTAGTCACATAGTTAGAGAGTTGAAATTTTCACAGATGATGTATTTCTGTTGCCGCTATAACAACAAATACTAAAAAACAGAATAAAATAAATGTTTAAGGAGGCTCCCATACAACACGGCAACAGGTAGACGCACAGAATTGAAATATTCACAGAATATTGAGTTATATTATTCACTTTAAAAACAAATAATAAAATTAATATTTAAGGGGGGCTCCCATACAACAGATATGATTTTTTAGCGTTTTTATAGATAATGGTGCGGAACCCTTCGTGCGCGAGTTCGACTCGCACTTGGCCGGTTTTTTTTTTTTTTTAATTTAAATATTGTGAATCAATAAACTTACAATGAAACCTGATAATGTTTACTTTTAACAGCGTGTTGATACGTAAAATATACGATTCCATGATTATTCCTTTTACCAGTTGCTTCATTAGCTATAACATAACAGCTGCTGGCATCAATTACTTCAATGAATCATAATATAGCTACAAAGAATCTTTGTAGAAAATCCAAGGTTTCCTGGAACAGTCGACCTAGAGATGTTGTATCCAGCATTCGAAATCTTCCTCGTTCATATGCCAAGTTTTGCGAAAGTATTTTTACGGCTGAATTTTATGTGAGAGTTTCGAAGAGTTCATCTGGCGGATATACTCAGTATCTCTGAAATGTACGATGCGCAAGCGCCGCACCGGAAACCGCAACTTCGCAGAAGCTCGCACGTAAATATTGGCAAACTCAGTACGCCGAGTTTTTAGTATTGTGGCGAAACTAACAAGAAACATTCTTTGGTACCACAACGCGATGAAATATCGGCAGGTTTTTGACCGCACGAGATCGTGAAGAATTTTCTTTGTCTGCTTTGTAGCTAATTGCGTATTAATTGGCGTACTTCAAGCATTAAAAAGTTTAAAAATAAGTTGGCAGTCTCCTTGGCGCCTCACGGTTGAAAAACTCTGATTCGTTCTGATCAAAGCGTGTCTTCGACGGGTAATGATGTGATGCAATACAAATGTACCGGAGCGGACTAGAGGCTCGTCTCTCGAATCTGGGGCAGAGTAAATGAATTTCCGAAAAACTGGAAGTGAATTTAACGGTTAATTTAACTGTCCAATGACGTTATTGTTACGTGGACACAAAGTTTAGAACAAAATCATGGATAATGTGTATCGAGTTGACTAATACTCTACTCAATTATACACAAAGTCTACAACAAAATTATGGGTAATGTGTCCTGAGTTCACTAATACTCTACTCAATTATACACAAAGTCTACAACAAAATTATGGGTAATGTGTCCTGAGTTGACTAATACTCTACTCAATTATACCAACAATGACGAACATAAAGATGTTGATATATAATTTTGTAAACTCGCTTCTTGCCTGTGGTAAGGTTTGGTTGTCCGTTCAACCAGACCATAGTTGAAAGATTTTTTTTATTGTACACTGACCCGACTACGGAAGATTTATTTTTCCTATAGTCCAGTTGATTCGGTCCACTGAAGATCTTAAAATCATTTTATTGGGCCTTATTATTGAAGTGTGATCTTGTGGAAATGCCTCTATGTAGCCGCGCTAAGCCCTAATTCAGATTTGGAGTTTAGAATAGTACATTATGATACAAGTGTGCTAAGTTGGTCATTACAGTCGAGGCGGAATTGCAGCCCGAGAGTGTAATGACCATAATGCACACGCGTTTCATACGACGTTTTTCAACACACTTGCGAGGAAAAAAACACCCGTTTATAACTGAAATATTTAATTGAAGTAAAACCTCTTTGTTGAAATTTAAAAAAAAAACTGTAAAGTAAAGACACTAGTGCGTAATAGAAAAGTCAAAAGCACGCGTGTTTTATAGGATACTTTTCGGCCATAAAAACTGTTGAATAAGGGCCACTTTACGAGAAAGTTCGTTAAAAACATCTATTTTGTCGATTCGAATTAGGTATTTTGAAAATCGAAATTATTTTAATCGTGTAAGTAGTCTGACTGAAGGTTACCGTTTTAGACCTGAGTTCAGACGTATCTATGCGACTTGTGGGTCGAGCTAACCCCGAAAAAACTAAAAGTATTCAACTGAGCCCGCGGGCTCAGCTTGACCACCGAATCGTTTTTGAGCGCTAACACGAAATCCTAGTCAATATAATATCACTGCCTCTGTCCTGTTTGTTGGCCAGCGTCAGTTGAGCGACATTTGTTTGTTCCGGTGACTAAAGTATTAGAGACTGGAAAATCTTGTATGTTCAACTTTATTATCTGAAACAAACTGTTATCTTAGAGTATAGACCCTACACACAGCGAGATTATCTACGACGCGTGTTTTCCAGTAGGTCAGTTTAAAACTAGATATGATTTGTGACAAAGATATGTAACTAGCACCATGATGGTGCTAGTACCTACGTGCTAGACATCTACTTGTTTTATTACGAATGGCCTTTTTTATAACATGGCCTTTTCATTAAAACTGATTCAATTTCTTAGAACCCGTAGTAACTTAGCAATGAAACCTAAATCACAATAAACATAATAATATGAAGATGTAGTTACATTAGTCTAACAAAAATTTAATTCAGATTGAATAAGATTTTATAATATGATTTAAAACTACAAATGAATTATTTTTTAACGTTAATTATGTTGAACCTTGCTTTCAGCTAAATATCATTTCTATGTCTAACATAGGTAGTAGGTACTTTTTATTTTTATTTTTTTATTTAACAAATTTATTCTCCACAGACTCCAGGAGCCGTGCCTTTTATGAACTAATATATGTATTGATAGCTACTTACATATTTTTTTAAGTTATGCAAGAGGATGACAAAATTTGAATTTACACTTAACTAACATGCATGCGTGTATACGCCGAGCAGTCCAGCTCCCGCAAGCAGCACCCGTTCATGAGTTGACGCATGTGCCAGCCATCGCTCTCCTCAACCATGTTTGAGGGAAGAGGGCGACCCGCCACACGACGCCGCCAAAAGAAGAAGCTTTTTAGTGAGCGTGAGTGCTATGAATACACGCTTTCTTATTATTATTAAAATAACACAACGGGGACAAATAATACATACAAGAATTTACAAAAATAGGGACAGACAACTAAAGAATAAAAGTAGGAAACAAAACATAAAAAAAGACAAACCCTAACACTTTTTTTTTTATAACAAACACTAGTAGGTACTTATAGGTTTCAATTAAATTCCAAGCTCATTTCTTCTGCAACGCACATTGCAGTATTTATTTTACATGCACTGTCTAAGATTGAGTACACTAACTCGCCTGATGGAATACGACGATGTAGTCGAGGATGGAGTAATAGGTAACTTACTTGTTTACCCGACCGTGTATGAAGGAGGGTTATGTTTTTTGAGTATATGTATGTATATATGTAAGTATGCGTGAAATATATGTATACATATGACTATATGGCGTTGTATGACAATGTCCAATATTTATTTATTTTTTTAGTCGCAAAGTAAAGATTGTATGTATTTTGATTACTGATAAAATACGTGTTTATATATATTTGTTGAAATAATAAGTAACTAATAACTGAGCGAGCAGTGAGATCAGTCTTTTTTTTCATAATTAAACAAGTGATTCTTACTTATATTACCCGACTGCTGAAGGAGGGTTATTGCAAAAAAGGTTTTCAAATATTGATGGACAAGGAAGCGATACAGGCGTCCTTTTCTTTTATACAGGATACGTACCGAACCTTAAAAACCATAAATAGGTATCCGTAACATACCGACTTTATCGAACTCACTGCACGGTTTCTCCGGAACAAGGGTCGACGAGTGGAACAATGCGGGATGTCTCGTGCGTCGAACCACCGACAAAGAAGGGCCACAGACACATGCGCATTTGTCAAACGCTCCAACATAATCACGCGGCGTGTGTCTTGCATACTGATCACAGGAGCTCAAAGTACAAGTAGGTACTTTGCGGTAAACGTTACTTTTTTCTTACTAATTGAATTCATACTTCGCTATGAACGACGCAAGTTATATTCAATGATACTTATGCACCAAAGTTCTTACCTAACACTCTCTCTCTACAGGATTTATTTCGGGGAATGTGCGCAAGAGCTTTACGACCTAATTCCACCCTCCCCATTTCACTACAGGACTAGCAGAAAGTCGGCGAATTACCGCCATCTCTGTTTCCTGAGACCTACAATCTTAGAATTTTCAAGGCTAGAGTGAATAAATATCTTCTAGATCGACGAGCTCCATCCTCGGCCACACCGTCGCTTAATGTCAGGCGAGTTGGTGGTCAATCGTAGATCTATAATGTATTAAAAAAACTCCTTGAAAAAGTGGCTTAATTTGAATTTTGACACCAAGTCTTCTGGATCTATTCAAACTGAAGGAAGGCAGGCTGCTATCTCCCAGCTAAACTGCCTATTCACTAAACAAAAGCCGTTTACTCACTGCGCGATAGGGGTATATTATAGTTGCGATACAGCATCTATGCAATCTTTAACGTAAACCGCATCGATTCTGTGTTTGCATCGATACAAGTGCCTATAAATTTATTAGTGTCACGATACAATATTGAAAGCAAACGCACGTTTGTGTTTGTATCACTGCTAAAAGTCGCCGTGTGTATGCGGCTTTATAATGCAAACTTTGTTAGTATTCCTCTATTAATTTTATCTTAAGCGTAGGTACTTTCTAAATAGAACGGCTTTTATTTGTTTCCATCTTAATTTAACAACCTTCACAAATGAACAGTTAAATTGTTGTTATCTTTAATGATTGTACTCGTAAATACATAATTAGTGAGAGTGAAATTTATGAGCACAGCCGTAAAAATCTATGGAAGCTTAGTTTGGTCATTTGAGGGAGAGCTCTTTGATAAGTGCTGGCTATAAACTTGATTAAGGGCTAATAAATTAATATCATTCGGTAAACTTTCTTTCGTGGGTACCATAGTAAAAAAAACACCTAAGGTATGTGAAATTCGAAATGCGCCGAACATGGCCGAGTGTGACCGAATGATTCCGAGAATAGAAATGACATGATTGAGTGTTTACACTATCAAAAGTCAGACCTATTTTGTTCTTTCAGAAATTGAATTTCCCTTCAGATAGCAGCGCGTTCTAATCACAATATTTTTTTCATCTGTTTAACGGCTCTGGATTCTGAGTCATTTGAGCGAGTAATCACAATAATGTATGACGTGTTGCTAGTAAGAATAAGATAACAAAGTGATAATGAGAACTTGATTGTTCTATTTTTAATTCCCATATTTACTGTGCTTGACAATGGCATCTAGGCAAAGGGCGTCGCCAGCCCATGGCCCAGGAGAGGGGGGGGGGGGCAAGTTAATATTATGGTGGATGAGAAAAATATGAATTGTAGGTACAGGTATTGCACGGCTGCTGTCCCCTCTGCCCCCCCCCCCCCCCCCCCCTTGGCGACGCCCTTGCATCTAGGAGAGTTTCTTAATTGAACGCTGTCATGATTTTTTGATAGATATTTTCCAGCAGATAAATTATAAAAATTGACACATCAGAATTTCTTTCAAATAATTCAAAAACTAACAACATTAAATGCTACAATAAATACAGGGCAGTGACAAGTTCAAGTTCAAGTTCGTGTCAAGTTCATTTCACTCAATATTATTATGTCATTATTATGTCACTTACGAGTCTCGCCTTCAACATACCATCATGATGTTTCGTGCATTGAGTCTACGAGTCGAATTGGACGAGTTTTGAGTTGGTTTAATGAATGGTCGATAATTATTCATTGGTTTATATGTCGAAAGTGTATATAGGAATTGGTTTTCGATTCGTTATCCCTTCTACGTTTAATAGTAATCCTTTGATTTAAGTTGTCGAGAATTTATGGATGACCTGACTGACTATAGACCATACCATGTTTATTTGGGGTACAGTAATACCCCGACTTACGCTACCTCGACATACGCGAAATCAGAGTTACACGATTTTTTAATTTTCTCGTATTTTAACTTTTTGATAGACAAATAAATTTAGAAGTGGATAGTGATGACGTTCAAGAACTGCTGGTTTCACACAATCAGGAGCTTACAATTGATGAGCTCATTAAAATGCGTGAAGAAGAGGAAGACATTGAGAATCTTGATTCTTTGGACCCAGTTCAATTAGAAGTTCAAATGACAGTTGGAAACTTGACAGAAGCCCTCAGTTCAATTGAAAAGGGGTTAACAATTTTGGAAAGCATATACTCCAACGAAGAGCGCATGTCTGTTACAAAACAAGGAATAAAAAAATTACTAGCATGCTACTAGGAGATATTACGGGAGAAGAAAAAATCATTGAGTCGTCAGATGACTTTAAACCTTCTACATCAAAATAACTTCGGATTGTATTTATACAGTTTATAATCATTATAATTTTTCATATTATCTACAATTAGTTACACATTTATTTCCTAAATTGTTGTTTTATTTTATTTAGTCTCCGGTCCCAATTAAAAATACTTTGTATATTATCTTTATATGCAAAATTGTACCCCGACTTACGCAAATTCGACTTACACGGATAGCGCTCGGTCCCACCTATCGCGTAGGGGTATTACTGTATATTAAAAGACTTCACTTTTATAATACCATTTTTTTCGATGCTCAAAAGGTTATAGACTATGCCAAACATGTGGGATGTGTAGTTAAATGATCGATTTTAAAGCCAAAAAAATTTAGTTTCGCGATTTTTGCCGCATAACTTCGAAATGTGGAATTTTTGGGAAATGACCCAAGTTTATCAAAACATTAAAACAATCATAAAAATATAAGAAATTCAGAAATAATAAAATAACTTCTGTTGATTTATCAAATAAATTTGTTTTATCTCTAAAATTACACGTACCGCGTGAATTTAATTTAAAACTTATAATGAATAGTCCTTTAGGTATTCCGCTGTAAACGCCTCGAAGCCAATATACGATGCCTCAGGTTTCGCAACTTTTTTTCTAACAAAGAATCCGAGTTCCTTCCTTTAGATTCCCACATGCATCATGGAGGCGCGGCGGTGACTCAGCCCCAGTGGGGGTCAAGAGCGTCGTTGGCAGACTACCTGATGAGCTATGCGGTTAACGCAAAACGGAGTTATTGTTATGTGAATTGAGGAAAGTGTGCGGTAATCGGTTTGCAAACAGATTTTAGTTAATAGAAAATATTATGCAGTTTATTTGACTGTTATTTTGTAGATCATCATCATCATCTCAACCATAAGAAATCCACTGCTGGACATAGGCCTCCCCCGTGGATTTCCAAAAAGACCTATTGAAAATGACTTGCACCCGACGTCTTCCCGCCACTTGTAGTTTTGTAGATGTCGCAGATTAATTAAAAGCTATTATTTTCTGACGCCCTTTCGCTAAGACCCAATGGTCATCTTAGCAAAGAAGTGACAAATGAAATGTTATATTTTATGTATGGTCCTGATGAAAGAAAGCAGTGCAAAGTATCAAACGTTCATGGCACGTGATGAGGCAAGAAATATAGATTTTAACAGTAAATCGGGAAAAATAAAGCTAGTTTTACCACTTCAGGTTACCACTCTATTGTGTCCTTTACCAGGTCAACCTCATAATTGGAACTTTTCGTATGCGCAGCAACGTCATTAACATTATTCCTCTTGTATGCTAGTTTAAAAAAAAAACTTAATTAAAAAATAAAATGTATTAGCTTATAAAAGACACGGACCCTGGAGTCTGTGGAGCTCAATTTTTCAAATAAAAAAACGTCATTAACGTCTCGACACCCACAAAGTAACTCATAATCGCATGAAAATTCTGTTATTATAAGTACCTATGTAATGTTTACCCTTTTATTGTAATAATAATACAACTCTCTCAAAAATAAAAACGCAATTAACTACTACTAACGTACATTTTCGTAACCTCCAACGAATTTTTTCGTTACAAATAAGTATTTTTACTAAAATTATTCGAAAGAATACCCATTTATAACTTTTTACAGCGATTTTACGCATACTTTCGAAAAAAAAAGCATTTAAAAGGTAAAAAAAATTCAGAACAAGTAGAAACTTAGGAATGTGTAAACAAATTAAAAACGTACACTCAACATTGTATTAAACGTAACGAAATCGTAAGTTGACTGCAAAAACCCGCTTTTTTACAGTCGGGGTTTTTTTTTTTTAATATAGATTCTACTTAAAATACAATTGTAAGTACCTAACTAGACGTGTAAAGTATACATAAGCATGTATAGAAGTATAATTTAGTAGATATGTCTTCCTCAGGTATTTCAATTACTGAAATATCTGCGTTGGTTCTCTTTATCCTATAATTAATTCAAAGAAACGTTCCAAAATATCCACTCACTTTGTTCCGAAGTTACGTTTCGTTTCACCTGCGAAATGTTTTGATCATCACTCTAATTATAGCTGGGATCGTGGAAAACAACTCTCCACCCAATTATGAGGGGATTATCCAGGTATTCCTGTAAATCCAATGATAACCACGGTCACGGTAAATTCGGACTTACCTTGACGGTAAGCAACTTCGATTTTTACTGAGATTTGATGATTTTGTTTACTCATTTACTGAGGTATTTCAATTCAAAACGCTTTAATTTTGATGTTTTCAAAAGGTGTCTTTGAAAGAATTTCTTTTCGTGAATTCTTAGGCTGCTGGCAATAACGTCAATTGCACGGAAAAATGACAATTTCATGGTAGATTTTTCAAAAACTTGATGTAAATTTAGTATCATCACCTTTATTTCACTTAAATCTCGGGTCGCAGCCCGGTCCTTTGATGGGCATCAGTGGAGCCGAAGCTAACACTGAGAGCCCCTTTACATAAAATAAAATATAAAATACAGTATTTTTATAATGTGGATAGATGATGGAACTATTGTGCCTATCACTAGTATCACTATTATTGTGCATACCAAAATATCGAAATTATTACTGAATAGGTCCATCCGTATTGATATAATTAAGGTGTCTCAAAATATACTTTTAGTTTTTATTTAAAACTATCGAGAATAGATATATGAATAAAAAAAAACAGTATTTAAATAAATTAACAAAAAATAGATAAATAAATGAATTTAAAATAATTAATTAATAAAGCATAATAAATATACATATATATAAATATGAATTAAATTTTATTGAAATAAAATATACATAGAATTAATATAAATTAATAATATTGCTAATAAATTTTGGGACTTTTGGGTTAGAAAGTGGCCAGATAAATAATAAAAAAATATAAATAAAAAAATTAAAAGAAAATATAGGTATAATATATTTATATTCAAATGATATAAATATTATGTTTTATTAATTAAAATTAAATAAAAGTATTTAATTAAGAAAATTTAACAAAATTATAATAATATATATTCGGATATGATACACCATATGTTCGGATTCCTAGGGGTAGGAGCGTCTGAGGGATAGTAGAAATGAAACCACGAATCACCTCAGATTTGATTTTATTGTCTAACCGACTCATGTTTATAAGTGTCCATCGCTGCATATCTCTATATCGCGAGCTAGGATTTGTAATTATATATTTAACAAATATGAAATAATCATTAAAAGTATTTTTTGAATCTTGGTTGTTCATCTTATTTAATTTATTTTGGTTAATAATTGGATTAATATTGGATGCCACTTCCAGATACGTTTGTTCGGTGTCACAGCGCAGAACAGGTTTTGCAACAAGTGCGTTCCAGCCGCCTGTGCCGTGTTAGATGAGTAATTAGTTGTACTACAATAACTAATTTAATTAAATGTAATCTCAAATAAGCTAATCTTAATTCTTCTTGAGAAAATAAATTTCTTTAACCCGAAAATCGCGAGTATCGATTTTTCATCTTAGACTGTCAAGCGCAAGTCAAGCACTTAAAACAAGATAATTTATAAAATACTTTTAGGCACTTTTATTTATGCAATAAAAAATGCTTACTATGACTAAATAATAGTTAAAAAAACTGATAAACCCGACTTCGAAATACGCAATTTGTTTTCTTGGATGAACCGATTCTACAAAAATTATATGAAACCACCTCTGAAGTATGACCTACCAAATAAGAAAAGATAGTAAATACATCAAAATAAATTAATAATTGGCAAATTAATCATTGAACAAACACAAAAAACATACAGTCAAATTGAGAACCTCTTCCTTTTTGGAAGTAGGTTAAAATTCAACTTGCAAGATTTGATTAGAAACTAAAGTAAGCTAGTTAAAAACGGATTCATAAATTCAGATGCATTCAGATTTCTTCTTCTTCTTTGTTGTATTGGACCCGCATTAAAGCATTTGCCAGTGTCAAGTATTAGGATTTTTTCAAGTTTCTTGAATAAAACAAGTTGTAAATATTCTAGTCGAAATCGAAGTCACGTATACAGTCAATTTATAAGTCGAGTCCTGCTTCAGTAAAGTGGTGGCGTCTTTACTAGAAGCTTCTATAGAGTTTTGCCGACAACTTAAAATTACATGTTTTTCTGCTTTATTTCACTTGCCCACACTCACGCACTTGATCGAACACTTAATGAATAAAACACCACCATTTTTATCGCATAAATATTCAAAATAACACAAGTTAAGGAAAATAAAACAAAGCAACAATATGTTTTGATGACGTTCCCGCCAAAACTCCCATTCAGATTTCAGCAATAATAACTGTATTTGTGTGTTTGAATTAGGAATGCAGTGAGTGGTAGAAGTGGCCGGTCAGTGGTCACGTTCCGTTCTCACGGCAGTCGAGTGGTCGGTCGGCATCAATGGTAGTCGCCCACGCTTCCACTTTCATTTCGGGCCCCAGACACACGTGACCGATGGACGGGAACGATGTTCTTTACTTATTGCACACTATTCAGACTACATTACGAGTAGTGTGGTTTCTTCGAAACGATGAATCTAAACTACCACTAGTCTATCAAACTGGGGGGCTACCACAAACTTAATAATAGCAATGTTTTCAATTTTACTTTGCCCTTTGTATCTCTCAATTGTAGATAGAGCGGGACAAAAGTCTAAAGTAATTATTGAAATTAGACTACTTGAATGCTTGTGGTACGGCCCCGGGCAGGTGGTTAGTTGAATGCCTAGGCCGATTCAACGGTCAACTAACTAGCTGGTTGAAAGCATCTTGAAAACAGCGAGACCTTGGAAAGTTACCTTTTTTTTATTCGAAAATATATCTGCGCTTGACCGCTAATTCGCCTCATGTTAAGTTTAGGTAAACTTGGAAAGTTTTCTTGTTTATCTATCATGAAATTTCCTGCTGGCCTTTCCTGTCCCTGGAAGGATCATACTCATTTGATTCAACAAAAGCCATATATTCGTCCAACGATCGCCCTAGGTGTATCAATCTGTTCATCTATACACATCTTCATTAGTCATCATGCATGTATAGTACTAGGCCAGACGCATTCTACAGATTAAGTTGGAATCTTCATGGAATTTTCAAGGCTAGAGTGAATAGGTGGTAGGGCTTTCGTGGTGGTAGGGCTTTTCACAAGTCCGCCTGGATTGTTACCACCCTTCCGCTTAAAGTGTGCCGCTAAATATAGCCGTCCCGACGGTTATGTGTTCCGGCACTTAGTGTGGAAGAACCAGCCCCTCCCCTTTCCCCTTTTATGGCATGCACCGCTACGCTTCTTGAGTCCGTCTGGCGATTAGTAGGATCAACCAGTCCGGCGGACGTGACAGGGTGTCATGGGGGTCAGGGAGACCCGGTGAAACGGTTGTCCGCTGATCGCCCGTGAGTCAGTAGGGGACCCGAACCCAAGGATGACTTTTAAACTCCGCCTTGGGAGGCTGTCCCGCCAACTCACGCATAATCCCGAGGAGAGGCTGTCGTGCCGGAGTAGGAGACCGGAGTGGAACCCGGCAGTCGCTTCCGGGGGGGTCCGGGGGCCCTTCCGTACCCCGTGGCAGCCATTCATACTCCCGCCTTTCTGGCTGATTCAGTGGCGTCTTACTTTGCCTTTGGAATCGTGGCGGTGCATGCAATAACCCTCTTCCACCCTTATCATATTATTTTTCTATGGCCAAGTCAAAAAGGAGTAAACGTTGTCCAGCGGTTATTAATTCCACTCTCCAAGTGGACTACTGCAACATTAGAGGCTTACACACCAACCTTAATGCTGTTCACCATCACCTTGAAACAGCGAAACCGGCTTTGCTCTTTTTGACCGAGACACAAATATCATCTCCCGCGGACACATCTTATCTCTCGTTCCCTGGCTACACGCTCGAACACATGTTCTTGCCTCGTGCTGGGGTGTGCTTGTATGTGCGGGAAGATATCTGTTGTCGACGTCTCTATGGCCTGGAAGATAAAGACCTGTCTTTACTCTGGACTCGTGTAGATTACAACGGTGAAACGCGTATCTATGCTTGTCTATACAGGTCTCACCGCGGAGACCAGGAGACAACTCGCCTGTTTGAACATATTGCTTCGGGGGCTGACAGAGTAATGGAGCAATACGCTTCTGCGGAACTGATCGTTTTGGGCGACTTTAATGGCCATCACTCAGAGTGGTTGGGTTCGACCAAGACTGATCATGCAGGACGTGCTGCTTATGACTTTGCCATGGCTTACGGACTCACACAACTGGTGACTGATGTTACTAGAGTTCCTGACATTGATAGCCATACTCCTTCTCTCCTAGATCTCATGCTGACCTCCAACCCAGATCGATATCGGGTATCGGTCGCGGCTCCCTTGGGTAAATCCGACCATTGCCTAGTTCGATCTGAGGTGCCAACTTCACATCACATCACTCCCCGCCCACCCGGGAAGCGCAAGGTTTGGCACTATAGATCAGCTGACTGGGATGGGTTACGAGAATTCTACTCATCCTATCCCTGGATACAGCTTTGCTTCTCTCACCAGGATCTTGATGATTGCGCTGATGCCATCGCTGATGTTGTGCTGCAGGGTATGGAATGTTTCATTCCTAACTCTTCCGTTCGCGTCGGTGGTCGTAGTCGTCCTTGGTTTAATAAATCTTGCGCTGTAGCAACTAAGTGCAAATCTGATGCATACAGCGCCTGGGCCAAGGCGAATGCAAGTAAGGATCCTGCGTGTCCTGCTCTTAAAAAGAAGTTGAATGCTGCACTAAGGTCATGCAAGAAGGTAGTTGCCGAGGCCAAAAATCAGTATGTCAGCAGGATAGGCGATCAACTGGCGAGTCACCCTTCTGGTAGCAGAGCGTTTTGGTCACTTGCTAAGGCTGCCGAAGGGAACTTTTGCCGTTCCACATTACCAGCACTCCGGAAGCCGGATGACAGTTTGGCTCATAGTGCGAAGGACAAGGCTGATCTCCTTGGTTCTCTCTTCGCCTCCAACTCTACTTTCGATGATGGGGGCGCGTCGCCGCCGGTATTACCGCGGTGCGAAAGTTCTATGCCAGAGGTACGGATCTCCCAGAGAGCAGTACGGAAGGAACTCCTGTCCCTTGACACACGAAAGTCGAGCGGGCCCGATGGCATCCCGGCTATCGTTCTTAAAAAGTGCGCGCCTGAGTTGGCTCCTGTTCTAACGCGCTTGTTTCAGTTTTCCTACACCTCGGGTAGTGTGCCATCCTCATGGAAAGTAGCTCTGGTACATCCGGTCCCCAAAAAAGGCGACCGCACAGACCCGTCGAACTACCGCCCTATTGCAATTACCTCCTTACTCTCGAAAGTCATGGAACGTGTAGTTAACACCCAGCTTCTAGGATACCTTGAGGAGCACCAGTTGATCAGTGATCGTCAATATGGATTTCGACATGGACGATCGGCCGGTGACCTTCTAGCGTTCCTAACACACCGGTGGGCTACAGCTATTGAGAGTGGTGGAGAGGCATTAGCGGTAAGTCTTGACATTGCCAAGGCATTTGATAGAGTCTGGCACAAAGCGCTTCTTTCCAAATTACCATCTTATGGTATACCGTCTGGACTTTGCACCTGGATTTCCAGCTTCCTATCAGGGCGTTCAATAAAAGTGGTGGTAGACGGATTCTGTTCCGATGCCATGCCCATCAACGCTGGAGTCCCCCAGGGTTCTGTGCTATCGCCTACACTGTTTATCTTGCATATCAATGACATGTTGCAAATAGGTAGCATTCATTGCTATGCTGATGATAGTACTGGTGATGCACAGTACTCTGGTCGTGTAGGGGCCCGACAGTCCGAGGTGGGGGAAAACAGGAACAAACTTGTGTCTAATATTGAGAACTCCCTGGAGAAGATCTCGGACTGGGGTGACCTCAATCAGGTCAAGTTCAACCCTACGAAGACACAAGTCTGCGCGTTCTCTGCGAAGAAAACCCCCTTTGATCAAGCTCCGCGGTTCCAGGACGTTCCTCTCAAGATCTCGAAGAGCTTGGAGATCCTAGGCGTCAATATTTCTAGTGAGGTTCAGTTTCGGGGTCACCTAGAGGTGAAAGCAAAACTTGCTTCCAGGAAGCTTGGTGTGCTTAACAGAGCCAAGCGGTACTTTACACCTAGTCAGCGGCTTCTACTATACAAAGCGCAAGTGCGGCCCCATATGGAGTACTGCTCCCACCTCTGGAATGGCGCACCTGCTTATCAACTTCAGCCTCTTGACTCCCTACAGCGACGAGCCATTAGAATTGTTGACGATCCCAAGCTTACTAATAAGCTAGACTTACTTTGTCTGCGTAGAGATGTAGGATCCCTTTGCATTTTCTACCGCTTGTTTTTCGGGGAATGCTCTGAAGAGCTTTTTGAACTAATACCAGCTTCGGAGTTCCACCATCGTACTTCACGAAACCGCCAAAAAGCTCACCCCCACATTTTGCATAACTGGAAATCCCATACAGTCAGGTTCTCACGCTCCTTCCTTCCGCGAACCAGCAAAATGTGGAATGTCCTTCCTCGGAAGGTTTTCCCGCCGAGCTTCAACAAAGAGCGTTTTAAAAAGGGTATCTACAAGCACCTTTCCGGGTTAGCAAAGCAACAGTAATGTCAGTGATGTTGCAGTTGTCCATAGGCGACGGTTATCGCTTACCATCAGGCGAGCCGTCAGCCTTTTTGCTTCTTCTATTTTATAAAAAAAAAAAAAAAAAAAAAAAAAAAAAAAAAAAAGAATAGATATCTTCTAGATCGACGAGCTCTATCTTCGGTCACGCCGTCGCTTAACATCAGGCGAGTTGGTGGTCAATCGTAGATGTATAAAAAAAAAGAAAAAAAAGTATAAATCTACAAATACATACTTACGACTAGCCAGTTCGACGGGACACTTCAGTACCTTGTCGCGCGCCAAAAGAGTCTACACGATAGAACGAGATACCTACTCTGTGTCTATAAGTTATTTCTTTTGTACAAGAATGCGGTTAATGTGCTTGACTTGCGCTTTATTATATCGTAGCAAGAGTCACCTTATAGTAATCTGTGACAATATAACCTCGCCACTCGCAACAGTCCGCGTCACCTCTGTGACCAAGTCCACCGGAATAAAGAATACCTGTATTATGTAAGTATGGCCGAAATGCTTTGCTACGCGATTACTCCATCAATTTAGTAGGTGTAGGCTTTTGTTTAGTAGGCAATAGTTCAGAGGTGGTCCCATATAAATTTTAACAAAATCTGTTTAGTACTCTGATTTTAATACAAAATAACTGGAAATATGTCATCCAAATAAACGAAATTGAGTATTATGAAGTCGGTTGTTTCAGTTTTTTAAACAGGCCATAGTGTAGTGGGAAGAAACCACACTTGGAACATAGAGGACTATCGACATTCTCATCTCACGAGTGAAGCATCGCCGAACATTTGCATTGTTGTCATTATCATCTGTTTTCTGTGTAAGTTCAATGGTGCACAATTACTGTGAATGAACTGTAGGTACTGTCCAAAGACACAAAGATCCACCACCATCAGTTGCATATATGACATCTATTGATGTGCAGGATCTAGTCATCTGAAGAATTTCTATCTGAAAACTACACTATCTATCGAAATCTGTTTATACTCTATATTATTCTTAGGTACCTATAAAAGCCTTAGCCATTAGGGATTGGCTGACGCTGACATAACGTACAGCCTAAGTTCAGGTTGTTCTTTATGTCAGTCAGTTAGTTAAATTTGGAGGGAGCATGAAATTTGAAAACGTATTTATCGATAACGGATCAAACCACGGGATGCGGCTAAAAGATAAAATTATGCAAAAAGTTACAGCCTAATTATTTATAAATTCAGTCACAATAAGAAAAGCACCAAAAGCGAGTAATGTATCAGGATAATAAATATAGTTAAAAAAACTGAAAAACCCGACTTAAAAACACGCAATTCGTTTACTTGGATGTCATTTTTCCAGTTACTTTGTTATAAAAACCAAAGTATATATATAAACCATAAACCATATAAACCATAGTATATAGTAGATCTATCTTCTATAAATAATATATAAAAAGTTGGGAAAAATAATTCTCAGCATCGAAACCAGAATAAGTTCACGGAGAGCACGAACACCTATGATTCGTTACCATGTAACTTCCTCAACATGTCCTTCGTATATAAGTCAATGAAAAGATGCTACATATCAAGGTAACTAGGAAATGTTGAATGCTAGCAAATTCTAATAACTCATCTCAAGTCTATCATTAAAATAGCTCATGCATTTAGCAAGGTCGCTTTTAAAAAGCAATCTAAATAATTGCATACCGAGCTGATTATGCTGAAAGATTAATGATAATGTTTTTGATATTAATAGTAACTTTGATCACAAGTTTCTCAATACAGAGATTACCATGTTTAGGTTTACAGCGGCTATATTATATGTCGTCATTCTACATAATAAAGTGTTATGACAGTTGAATACGCTTTATCTGAGTGAACATCTGTTCTAAAGCTACTTGTAACAAAATATATGTCGTTGCAAATTATTTATGTATTGTTGCGACAGAGCAAAGAACGATTTTATCACTGTATTGTGGAAAGAGAGATTCGTATGGAGAACCTAAAGTTGAATGTAACGCTGGGTTATACAGAAAAGACGTCTTAAGCTTAAGAGGATGTTCAATTATGAACCAATCATCAAAAAATAACTACTCCACATGAAATTTTCAAATTCATTCAATGGCGTGTTGAAAGGAAACTATACTCCATGCATTTTTGATAGGAGGGAAATCATCTTCGTAGGTTTAGTTGGGTTATATATATATATGGGATGGAGGGCTTACTATATCGCCTGAGTAACTAGCCTCTATGTCTTGAAGTAAGGCACTGGATATTGTACTCCGTGGGTACTTACTAGTTCCTTCCTATTTTTACCTGAGATAACACTTCCGAGATATCACCCTAACCTTCTTTAGCTCTAAGAACAAATACGCTGGAATGTGCATACGTCTGACTTTGAATCACTGGGATAAAAACAGAATACTAAGGCGCAGCACACTTGTACAGAAGAAATCTTCAATCTTTTACAATCTCTTGGATTTATCAAACAAAGTTGCAGGCTAACTAAGGATCCAAACCTTGAATAATGAAGGCAGTACGAATGATGAATAAATTTTAAGTTCCAATGCGAGATATAGCAGCTACAATTTTATTAAAGGGATGAAAGGATTTTCCAATCTATATGGAGACTTCGAAATATGATGGAGTATTGTTTTTTGGCAGTGCTATGATATGGGTAACAAATGGAAGGGTTTGCTGGGAAGAACACGAAAAAATATACTGTATTATTTTTGTAACAAATTTATTTCCTCTGAAATACCTCCAATTCTAAAATTAAGCAAAGGATGTTTATAATCTGTTATTTACATTACAAACGTTCATTGCCTACCCATGACCACCAGCTCTTGAGTTAGGCCGTTCCAAGCGTTTCTCTCCTAATCTACGAAAGTTCACTATCGTCTTTAAACCCTTTGTGAGTACCCCTGTACAGACATGGTGTAGGTGCCCGAGTTGCTTGTTAGAGCACATCGTTAAAGTTTGAATGGTTTTTTTTACGGGCGCCATGCCTGCTCCGGCCGCAAACCTGTTCCCTTGGCCGAGGGGCCACACACCTCGTCATAACAACACAGACCAGCTAGATTGATGGAAACAAAAGGATAACAGGCTTTGTTTTTTCAACGTTGTTTTCAGAGTTAATAGAGCTTTTAACCACTACCTCGTTCCTCTATTACGAGTTTCTAAACAAGCGCGCGCGTTTCGTTTCGTTGACATTATCAAATAGGCAAAGAGAGTGCATCTCTAGAGGTGGAAACGATGAATGTACAATACATATGTTTATTTTACTTGCCAGCGTTTTCTTTTTATTCATTAATAGATAATATGTATTTAGCGTTGAGCGACATATGGTCCATGATGGATCACCATTGCCTAAAAATGCACCCTATCCACTCGTTATGTTATAAAAACACACTCGGGTAATGTATTTCTCAATTTACAAGTTCGTATAATAAAAATTGAAACAAAGCGCTTCGTTCGGATTTTTGTACTATGCAAAACTTTCAAAGATTTCAAAGTCATATGGACGTAAAGAGTTTGAAAGTGAACGATAGTCATATTTAAAAGGGGCATTGTACGCATCATTATAATTATAATGGACATAGACATACATTTATTCGTGGAAGATACAACAGCAAAAATACATAAAACATAAAAATAATAATTAAAAGAGAAAAAAACTATGTTCGCCACAAACCGGAATCCTAATATTATTTACATGATGCCAACATCTGGCTTCCGCCGTTCATACCTAAATTATAATAATTGTTGTAGCATTTTCTTTGACAAATTTTATATAATTCTATATACAACGCTTCGTATCATCTCAGCCACAAGAAGTCTACTGCTGGCCACAGGCCTCCTCCACAGATTTCCAAAAGGACTGGCTGCGAGCGGCTTTCATCCAACGTCTTCCTACTAGTCTAGTAAAAATAAGACTTGTGACAACATATAAGACAACTAAGTATATTGTTATTTAAATGAATGCACTGGTGTTTTGTTATACATTTGACACAATTACATAATGATATTATAAAAGCTAAATTTGTTACCTTTACACGCTCAAACGGCTGAACCGATCGTTATAAAAATTAGTATAGAGATAGCTTTGGACCTGGAGACGGACATAAGCTATTTATCATCATCATAGTCATCACCGTTTTTCATAACTACGCGAGTTAAACCGCGGAACTCAACTAGTCTATAAATCGGGGATTATTGTTGATCTATGATTTTTAGTTATTTTCCAATCATAATTTCAAAGAATCCCCCCAGTTGAAAATACTGTGATCTGCTCCATGCAAACGGATTTATTTTTACTAGACTATACGTCCTGCTGAGGTAGTCTGCCCATCTTGTGGCTGGTCTTCTTACACTACGCTTACCAACGCGTGGCCTCCAATCGAAAACTTATCTTCTCTTTTATATAGCCATTTATTATTATTATAGCTATTTATTTTATGTAGTCATTTGCTTACCAAGCAGTCCAGCTGTGGAATTCTTTGCCACTCTCCGTTAGACAAGCCCCATCCGTTGCTGTATTTAAAATACAAGTAGAGAATTTTTACCTTTGACAGTAACTTCTGTATTCATTATGTGTTCACATTTTATAATATAGATATACATATGTACATATATATTAGTATATTGTAGATATTTTATGTAATTTAAGTATTAGGATTTAAGTAATTTATATTAGAATTTATGTATTTATGAGTTTATATTTGTATCCGTTTTATTTATTGTCCAATTATTATTATTTACTTTTATTCTTTTTTTTTCTTTTTCTTTCTTTGTTACACACCCCGTCAATCATTTATATTGTCTGCAATCTCCATCACAAGGTTGCCTGGAAGAGATCGCTTTTAGCGATAAGGCCGCCTTTTGTTTTCGCTAGCGTGTAAGCTCTCCTTGTTAATTAGTGTTTTAGTATAGTGGTGTAAACAATAAAGAGTTTATCTATCTGTCTATAGCTTTTTATAAAGCAGATAAAATCAATTTAATTAATCGAAGAGGATATACTACTTTCACTATTTATGTTTAACATAAACTTTATGAGTTTCCGTATAAACCGTCAAGTTTGCATAGTTTATCTTTATGCTCTTATAGTAGTCGTTGGGATCAGGCAGTTAAGCTGTCCTACCAGATAAGGACAGGTAATGTTTAGGCGCAAAATGTAGGACGGATAAAGATACTGATAACACAGTTCAGTACTGATAAGAGACCGTTCTCACATGTAATCTCATTAAGCCGGGTCCATAGCAATGTTATTACGCTCGGTCGACGCTACGTGTGACCAAAACGCTGGTCTTATTTGGCCCAACGCATAAGCATTGTCATTCAATGTGGCAATGCTGGTAGCATTCTAGGCACGCTGCCAACCAATAGTGGGTTTAAGCATTTGAATTATCGTTAGACCTATATCAATCTGGGATAATCCGATTACCTTTTAGGGTTCCGTAGCATAAAATTAGATATTAGAAACTAAACTAAGTCCATTTATTTAACATCATACAAGTAAATTGTAAACGAAGATATTTTTACAGAATGCATGTCTCGAATGCAGAGTGCCACCCACAGCGATTACATAGCAGAATTTTCTGATCAATTCAAAGATCGTTCTCACTGTAGATTCAACATCGCTACGCCAAACAGACGCAAAATATAGTGCTCAAACAAGTAATTTTTTATGCAATATAGATCTACGATTGACCACCAACTCGCCTGATGTTAATCAACAGTGTGGCCGAGGATGGAGATCGTCGTTCTAGAAGATATCTATGCACTCTAGCCTTGAAAATTCCAAGATTGTAGGTCTCAGGAAACAGAGACGGCGGCATAGAATTCCATTCCTGTGCAGTAAGGAACATCATCAGGAACATGGATCGATATCGCTGAGTACGGATTTTTGGCATTTCAACGAGAAATACTAGTTTACTACTTTATTACTTCGAGACCATAGAATACCATAGTGGTGTATATTTCGAGACGTTAGTTCCTCTTATTTTGCCACGATAGATCTACTCATATAAGTAAACAAACTCTATAGTTGGCCAAAAACGAACTTTGACTGGAACTGTGAGCTGCTTTCCAAACAGAAACTTTTTGCTTTCGAAAAACTCACCAACTCATATGTCTAATATAAACTATTTTTTCGATTATGACATAAATTATTTTCTGGTAATCTTGAATCTACATTCTTATAATCTATGTATGAATTACGAGAAATTATGCAAAGAACGCCGCCGCCGTACATTCACACACTTTCGCTGAGACAGTTTGGAGTCATTTGACCGAGCCGATCAGGCGACCACCACTCTAACAAGACCTTTACTTCTCATCCATCTTCTTTTATATTGTTATGGTATACAGAATGTTCGGTAAATATATAGATATTTTAAATCAATTAATAACTCCAAATTTTTGAAAATGTCTAAAATAAAGCCAGCCAATTTTCTAAGAAATCTGTTGTAGAATTGCGAACCTAATCTGCTAAGGGAAAAGATGTAAAAGTGTTTTAAAATGATTTTATGTTCCGTCGATTGGACTATTTTCGATATGTATTTGTTCAAATACACTGGAAATAAGTAATTCAACTAAATAGAGACGCACCTATACGCAGAAGTTTGATGACAAGCATTCAAGCATTTTGTCATTTTCATTTGCGACATTCTTTCATTTAAACAATTACAAACATACGCACTAGCCATTATTATTGGTAGGGGGGTACCCCTACCAATAATCATATTAAACCCTAATTGCCTTTTCCAAATATGTTTTTGAGTTTTCAATAAATAATTTACTAATAATTTATTATTTTTGTATTTTTTATTATAATTTATTTATTCCACGGTTGCCTGGAAGAGATCGCTTTTAGCGATAAGGCCGCCGGTTGTCACACTAGTTTTGTTAGTTCTCTGTAAAATAGTTTTTTGTTTAATAGTGTACAATAAAGAGTTTATCTATCTATCTATTTACAAGAACGCCAGTACATTAGAAAAGTAAATGTATGGGATTGACATTTGCTAACGAAATGTCAAGTAACGACACGACACTGTCTCTTATTATTTCGAAGCGTAAGATTTGTAGAAAAACAAACGTTTGCCACTTCTCTAAGCCTCCAAATCTTTACCGGAACACCCAGTAGATCGTAAAGTACTGACAGGTCATGAAGTATTGGTCGTGTAGCGTGATGGTCCCGGTGGCCACCCAGGCGGTTTGCGCGTGTCGTTGTTTTATTTTCAATACCATGTTATCTCGTTCGATCGCTATGGGTCAGAATCACAGAAACCATTTTGGGCTCCTTTTACTACCTTTTTGTGGACTGAATTTAGAATTCGGTGTTTCTTATCGGAGGCACATTATTGTGTCACGCTCGAGATTATTTAAGCTTGTTATTCAAGTGACAGTTTTAATGAGAGAGATAATATACCTATGTGATAATATTGAGCGCGTCAGAATAGGCCTCCGGTCTATCTATATTTATTATAAAAAAAAAATTGTATCGATCGATACGCATCACTCCCTACCGATTACAATCGATGTCACTTTATGATGCATGTAATTGATAGTATACTATAATAAATATTATTGTAAAGCTATATAGCATATAATAATTACAAACAATTAGTGAAGTGAGAACAGTGGCTCTCATTAAATCCGCATACTTTACTACTGTGTATCCGCATATTTACTAAGGTGGCGCGATGACCCTAAAGTGGGTCTTTGCCTCCGACACCAAAAGACTCTGTTCACTCCAGTCTCTGCAGTTTTGTGCGAGTTCACACTAACGCTTCTGCTGGAGGTCTTGCAAATCCGCCCGCCTCCACGGCGTCAGGTATCGTGGACAACCCCACCGACCGGAAGCCCCTATTTCCTACAAACCAACTATAAAAATAAATGTCAATAATGAAATGAAATAAATGTTTAAGATTTATCGCGTATATTTTACATATTTTTATGACCGACGATCACAGGTGAGACTAGACAGTTGTCTTTTTTTTTGGTATGAAAATGTTAATTACAATTTTTTTAATACCGCCTAATATTTTATGCAAAACGTTCCCTATACACACAGAATTCAATAAAAAAAAATACATTTCAATGAGAATCACGGAAACTTTAGAAAACATTAAATTTCAACATACTTACGAGTATGTCTAGTTTTAGATTATGATTTCGTTGTTGTTGCTGGGTTTTTCGGGGCCAACATAATCTCTTGCTTCAGGGCTTTGATGTCCAAAACTGCCTTTGGGGCGCTCTACTTAGAGTAAAATGTGTTATTATTTCATTGAACACACATTAATTTATACCAATTATGTCGTAAAAACATCCGTTTGTCATTTTCTCATGTAATTTTTCGTTTCCTCATTGCATCGAACTCCTTCCTTATTTGCAGAATAAAACGACTACACAATCTCCAAGAGGGCATGTTACAATTAATTTTACAGTTAAAATATAAGGGGATAAGTACATACACGCATTGTGTAGGTATATATGTATTACCAGTTGTGCCCTCAAAAAAACAGATTGTACCAGCTGCTTCTTTTCTCGGGCATATTTTAAAAGTCAGTTACGGACTTGAAGGATATTGGCGTTTATGTAGGGGATTAGCTGACCTACCGTCACTGCGAGCAAATATTTTATACATCTTACCCTCTTAAGAATAGTCAAATGTGGCGTCAAACGGCCTCGTCTTCTTTAATCCTCTGTCTATGTAAAGGAAAATAGGCCGATAGAGTGATTTTATGTATGTATGGGATAAAAAAAACTACTGTGATGATGAAATGTAGTCTCTAAATTGTCAGCTATCTCTGTATCTTGAAAAGGTCATAAACAGAATCAGGGAAAGAAATACTGTCCTACTATCAGCCGACTGCCCCAGAATAGCATAGGAGAATAGAAAAATCGTTTTCCGGTTTTCTTGTAACGTAAAAACGTTCTTTAAACAAACTTCTATACAAAATTTAAAGAATTAGCGATAAAACATTTTTGTTCAAGTTTGTCGCCAAAACATATTCTATCTAGTCAAAGCTGTCTTTTAATGCATATACTTACCGAATGCTGAGTGCATATACCATGAACCAATCAAGGACCAGGACTTCGTCACAGCTTTTGAAACTGTGTATGGACATGTTTGAGGAACAACTTATCAATTCAAAGGGCACGTGTATCTTGAGTTGAAAGGAAAATAAAGACGCGTTAAATTAATATTAGGTACTCGCAAACGAACATCAAGTCAAAATATTTATTGAACACTTCGTTCATGAAAATATTCTGATTGTGCAAACCAACCATGACCTTTCCTTCGCATCATATTTTCTGAGTAAACACAGGTTTTGTTGCGTCTGTATTTTTTATTTTATGGAGACCAGTTTCACTGGTTTTTATTCTCATTAAATAATTGTGGAGGATTATGGAAACAGTAATACATTAAATTAAGTCATTATATAGTTGACGCATTTTACGAACGCGCGTGGGTATTTACATGTAGTATTTGTGTAATATTAGCATACATGCACAATGCGTTAGTGTGTGTACTCGGTACAGCATGACTACTCCAACACAACCAAGGACCGCGCGCAATAATCATTAGACACAATTATAATTATTCAATACCTACATTTTACTATTAAATTTACAGTTTCCTCGCAATTTTCGAGAGAAATCTGCTATATAGCCATTGTCAAGATGATCACTACCAACGCTTTAATTCTACTTTTATCGAACGTGGTCATAGAAATATTTTACTCTGTAAGTCATCTCAAGTGATCAATAGTTTAAGAATATACAATGGGGCTGTCATGTTTTTAAAATAAAAGTCCCAAAAATAAATATGAAATTAAAAAAATCGAAGTACCTATAATATAAAAATTTCTATGTTACGTACTGAAAAATTATGGAGTACGCTTCCACAATGAATATTTCCTAGATTTTACGCAATTTATGTATTTAGGTACTCAGTCATGAAAGTGTTTTATGTTGATTGATCTACGATTGACAACCAACTCGCCTGATATTTAAGGAACGGTATGGCCGAGGATGGAGTTCGTTGATATAGAAAATATCTATTCACTCTAGCTTTAAATATTCCAAGAATTCAAAGATCCAAGATTGTAGATCTCAAGAAACATAAATGGTGGAAAATTCAATTCATGTGCAGTACGCATCAAGAACGTGGACCGATATCGCTGTGTATGAATTTTTGGCATTTCAGTGAGAAATAGGTGGTAATGTGCCGATTTTCTGCTAGTCAGGACTAGCACATAGTGAAATGGGGAGGGCGGGATTAGGTCGTAAAGCTCTTGCGCATACTTCCCGAAATTAATCCTTTATAATATAAACAGACAAGCTACTTTACGACGCTGCTCGATACTATGTAGCTTCTTAGCAATCAGTTTATCGTTTATCGTCACCGAAAAATTATGTTTCCTTATTTGTTTCATTAGAAAACAAATAAGGAAACAGGTAGGTACTTTCCCTACATCGTATCGATTCAACTTTGTATCGATAAATACTTAATAGCTTAGTGGTCGGCGTGACTAAAAGTAAAACCGCGGTATATGGATTCATATCTCTTTAATGAACTTCAAAATCCTGTAAAATACAGTATTTAAAAGTTATCTTTATAAAAATCGACTCCGATCGAACCAGTAAAAGTTGTGCTAATATTGTTTCCAAGATTTTTAACATTTAATTTTGAACTTTTAGTTTTGCTTTTGCTCGTTCAAATAACGCATTTGTATTAATAAAAGCTTTCAGCACATTTCAGCATCGCCTGCTTAGTATAAGAGGGATTATTTTGATGATGATGAATATTTATTTGTAGTAATATGATATGATGTTCAGTGAACGTTTTTGCGAGAAAATATGGTCAAAGCTGTTATACAATTTATCCCAATGATCATATTCAGAATAATTATTATAAAATCACTTATTTTGTGTATAAGTGTATAATTTATTTTATGCGACATTTTGTATAGGTTTATAGCGTATGAAACTCAGATAGTAAAGACGAATCTATCAACACCACGCACATCAAAATTCGTCTAGCCATTTAGACTATATTATGAAGTAATATAAAAACAAACACGTATAAATTCACCTGAAAAACTTACACTCATTCTCGCGCAGTTGGATAAAAAATACACCACAAACATTATACTTATAACCAAATCCCAGTCTTATTTTTATTTAAACTTTATTTTACCTATAAATTGATTTTTTTTTTTTTTTTTTTTGTCAGCCCTGTTTGTACAAACTGTCCCACTGCTGGGAACAGGCCATCTTCTCATTGTGAGAAGGGTTAGGCCATAGTTTGCCACGCTGGCCAAGTGCGGGTTGGCAGACTTCACACATCTTCAAGATCATTGAGAACTCTCAGACATGTAGGTTTCCTCACGATGTTTTCCTTCACCGCTATAAGTTGGCGGCAATCAACAATACGCACATAGCTTCGAAAAGACAGAGGTGCGTGCCGTGGGATTCGAATCCAGGACCTGCGGATCGCAAGTCAGACGGTCTCACCACTAGGCTGCCGGAAACTGCAAAATTGAAATATAAATATATTGAAATTGAAATATATTGAACCTTTATTTATGAAGATTGAAGGGCTTTTAAGGCTCCCACGGAAAACCATAATGGATGAGTTTATACACAAAAGGTCTAGCGTCTAGACAAGGATCGCATTATGCAAGATATTGTGCCTTACCCCATGTAATGTGGTCTCATTTTTCAAACCATTGTTGGTACGCAGTATGCAATACTTGTTAACTACGATCTCACGACATACTACATTGTCTTACATTTTAGCATTATTGTAACGTCTCACATTTTTGATGTGAAATATCTAATGCGGCAGGTCGATGGTGGTATAATTGTAAAACAGAAATAGTGCTCTATAACAGAATGAAAAAGATATATGTTCCTTATACAAAAACCGGACAAATGCGAGTCAGACTCGCCCACCGAGGGTTCCGTACAAACTAGTCGATAGGTAAAAGGGGGAAATCATATATTTTTTTATATTTTCCTTCCTAAGCCGAAAAATATACATCGTAAAATTATTTAAAAACCTGTTTTAGATTATGCTAATGAAGCTCTTTCATATGATACCATACCTCATATGATACGGTTAAAGAACTTAAAAATTTGGACCCTCATTCCTTGCATAAAGACACAATTTTTTGTGGTTAAATTAAAAATGACCAGTTTTTGGATTTTTTCCTATATGTATACTCTAACACAATGTTTTTCGCCAAATTTCATAGTTCTGGGTCAACGGGAAGTACCCCATAGGTTTTGATTCCCTTGTGAGTGTCGAAATGTGCGTTTTTTACGACATATTCGGCTGTAACTTTTTTTTACGAAATTGAGAACTTAATTTTTTTTCTGCAGCAAGAGACTATGGATCTGCGTATATGGTTTTAATTTCAATGCGATACCTTCACGCGTTCCCGAGATAAAGGTCTTGACACCCGGACGGACGGACGGACAGACGGAAAGACAGACGGACAGACGGACAACAAAGTGATCCTATAAGGGTTCCGTTTTGAGGTACGGAACCCTAAAAAAGAGTCCTGTGATTTTTTTATTTATTTACCGAATACGCAAGAAGGATAAAAAAATGAAAGGAAGGAAGGTTATGTTTTTAGGAGTGTTTGTATATATGTGGATAGGTATGTAAGTATGTTTCTATATTGTATCCTAGAACTTAACCCTTGACCGATTTTGATACATGAGATTTTGTTAGATTTGTCTTTATTTTCGGGGTGTATTACGGACCACGGTTATCCTCTGAACACCACTATGAATATGTAAGAAATACAATAAAATATTTATTACATTTTCTTGTTTTTCAGTAGCCAGGTTTTAGTTTTTGAACTTATTTTTGAAGTGAAAACTTCTTTAGCGGCGTTGTGCATTTTTGGGATGGGTAAAAAATGTTAAACTCGCGTCAGATCGTCCGATCGCAAGACGGACAATCAGAAACCTATTCTAACGTTCTGCATTTAAAGTTCATTATTATAACGTACAAGTTTCAGATCGTCAGATTTTAAGACAGGCAGTCAGAAACCTATTCTAACGTTTTGCATTTAAAGTTCATTATTGTATGTACGAGTTTGTCCAATAAAGTTAGTTCCAGACCAACGTACTAGATGGCGCTGTATAGTCTTAAAACACGCTAACGCTTCGCGTACAGCGATGAGTAGGGGTTCTTTGTAAAACACAATATCTTTGGTAAAATCCTTCACGAGTCAGTCTTTTTGCTATTTTATTTTTTAGTTTTCACTTTTGCCGGAACTCCCGGAGTGCAACACGTTGTTTTTTTATTTAAAGTTTTTTAGGGTTTCTGACAACTGAACTTAAATACATACATACATGCACCAATCAACAAACATATAACCCTCCCTTTTGCTTATTTACGACGCCGTTGTCGGGTAAAAATTTGTTTTCTGAATTGACGGGATAATATATCTCGCAAACAGTACCGCTATGTTTATGTAAAGGTTTGCGCTTGACCACCAACTTGAAAATAGGATGTAACAAACCCAAGGTAGGGTTTGTTACGTCATATTTTTGTCGCTATTTTAAAATCCCTGTTCAATGATAGCATGATAGGGTGGGGTGAAAAAAAATTGTTTTTCTTGTCTTCTTACCCCCTAGAGGACGTCTTATGCTATTTAATGTGACGTCACATAGTCTATAACCAGCGGACAAATAAGACGCTTCCAACTATACCTCATTTGTAAGATTATGACAAGTAGTTTAGAAGTTATGAGGGAACAAAGGAACATACATACCGGCTCAAAACATAACCCTCCCTTTTGCTTCGCCGTAGTCGGCTAAAAATATACCTAAAATTCTCGGTGTTATTATGATAATCATATTGAAATAAACAGTTCCCAGGCTGTAGTAATCTTATTGATTTAAATAATAGCGCACAAGCATTCTAGTAAGATTTACTGCACTTGTGCAAAACTAGGTTCTGAATTCCTTTGTTTATCGCTGCTGTAAATAGAGCAAGTTGAATGCGTAAGAAGATTAGCTTGTCATTCTTGGAATCGATTTAAAACAGTTATTCGATTTAACTCGAACTTGTAATCGGTCTTCAAAAAGATAAAGCCAATATTATTCTGTTACGATTTAAAATTTTCGTAATACTGTATTTATCTAACTAACCTATCAAATTACAGTGGAATCCGGATAGTGCAACCTTCAAGGAATAAAAGTTATACGGCATAAACGAAAGTGTGTCGGGAACGGCGGAAAGGATGACAGGAGATAGGTATTGGGTAAGTTTTTAGAAACGCATCGTAAAATCCGGACGATTTCTAGGAATATAAAGGAAAATACACAGCTCAAAGCGATTCGTCGCTATAACCGGAGTCAGTATAAACACATTTACCTTAGTAATCCGAATGAAAACCAAGTTTCGTCGCTGAAAACGGTCGCATTACGAATTCTACTCTATTTATTTCCTCTTAGTACAAATATATTTTACTAGATCACATTAAATTGTAAGTTCCGTCGTTTGTTCTTAAAAACAGCCCAGGTCAGAGGCTTTGCGGTGGCTTAGTAGCTCTTACACTAGAGCTGGCCACTTAATTTATACGAGCTTACTTTATTCATTTAAGATCAGCTACAAAATGGACGGACAACCTCATACAAGTGGCAAGAAGCTAAATAGCTGGATGCAAGCCACTTCCGCGCTTAGGTTATTTTTTTAAATCCTTAGGGAAGGTCTATGTCCATAAGTGGACTTCTTTTAACTGAGATGATGATGATAATGATGAATTCACCTCATTGTCTACCTAGCTCTACTACAGATTATCGGAAACACTAAATTTCAACGCAAACTTTAACTGTTCCCAAGCACAATGTGTTGTTTACTTTCATCAGTTTATAATCAACAATTTTTCCATCAGGAATCTCAGTCCTACACGGTAGTATATAAATCGTTTCTGGTATGACAAGTTACCATAAAGGAAAAGGAATGCCGTAGCGGTTTCGGTACGAGTTCTGCTGTCATGTACTGGGTACAGAGAGCATTGCATCAGAAATAAGACGTTTGTGCACCGACCAGCTGGTAATACCTCTCACTTCGTTAGGGTCGCTACACATGAAGATTTGTGTGTTTTGTGGTAACTATCTTTGCAGAGTAGCTACACAAGAAAACCGCATGTCAAAATGATACTAATACTTAATTCTCTATACGTCCTGTCATAGAAAGGTGCATTACTTTTGTCAATCTACCCATAAAAATGAACAACTTTTACTGAGCAACTGTTCCATACATTTTACCAGAGTTCAATAAACTTTTTCTATTAACTGCTTAGCTAGAACAACTGATTTCTTCGCAATTTTAGACAAAAAGTACAGGTATAAGTTACATTTAGGAATATAATAAAAAAAAAACAGGATAAATAGAACATAGCATTTTCTTGGTCGAAATCCCGCGTAGCAATGCACTAACACTTATCACATTGAGATATATGTATATGATGTTAAATCTCGTTATGTCCAGTTTCGCTGAAAACATTGCTTTTCAATCCAGGACACTGTTTTCATAAATTTCATAACAATAGATAACAACCAGGCCGAGAGACAGACTGTTGTTTTCGCTGTTGTAATATTAATTAGGAATAATTAGGATACCTAATATACTTTAAAAATTCACACTATAAGGTCATCTTTTGTGATTCAATTCTTCGCGTGAGTGACAAACTATACTTTAGTAGTTTAGTCCGTCATGCCAATCACCCAATCAAAGACAACAATATAAAAACATTTTATAAATATTAGAGTAGGTAGGTACTCACAAAAATTTATATATAAATAGTTTTCATTCAAACGCTAAGTAAATTTCTCTATCATAGAATTATTTGTTCATTGCATTACAAAAACGTATAGAGAAAGCCGCAAAGCCCACAAGCCAAATTTTCTAAGTCTATTTGTGTTATATGCACTTAACTTACTTATTAACATGCTCTTACTTATTCCATTATTGGACAACACGAAATAAGTTATTTACATGAATATTTAGCAATGATGAATAGCAAACTTGTCTGGTGCAGACTGGGTTATTTCATCAGTAAATAAATTGGAGGATAATTAAAAGCTTTAGAGGCACTGTAGCTTTAGATACATATCATCATCATCATCATCATAATATCAGATACATCTATGTAGTAGAATTTAGAACAGATTAAAAAATATTCTAGCCAATTTTTTCAACACAACTTTCACAATTTTTGGGTCCGTCATTGGTTTGGTGATTTTGTTGTTCACCCCTAACAGTATACACTACTATTTTTAAATGCCAAATAGTTTATGAGGTCATTGTACTCATTATTACGTACAAGATTTACTATGAAGCCAATCCTGAATCAGCGAAAATATCAGCTGTTCCAAGCAAAAAGTTCATTGACCAGTGGAAAAAATTTATAAGTAGAGTTGCTGATTATTTTCTTGATTTCTGGATTAGGCCAATAAATAAAAGTTGTTTACGAGTAAAATAACCCCATATAAATAGTTCTTTATGTATCGTTTATTACATCACACTTAAAACAGTAGGTAAGGGACTGAAAACAAAAAACAGTATTTTCAAGAGACCTAATATTGAGGCCTAAAAAAACATCTTGTCTGTATTGTCCATAGTTTATTTAAATTGTAAATTAAAATAAATGTTTGTATTTGCAACCAGTTGACTGTCAATATCTATATCCGCCGCGGCTGTTTAACACTTTTAGTAATTCCTTTGTTTGTTTGCATTCCCAATAAATAGAAATGCGTAGGCTATCTGGTTACATTTTATTATCATCCGTTCTGGGTCTGAGTAATAAAGTCTCCATAAATTGGGACATATATGCCTACTTACCTACTGAATTGGATTGGTAAGTAACATGTACTTTCATATACATATATTACTTTCAAAAATGTGTCAATTATAGGTTCATCATAGTCTGTATTATCCTCTATTTGTCACAATGCAACTTCACTTTTATCAAAAAGCCATAAAAACTCTGCTAACATATTATAATAAACTTTATTCAAATTTGTCTCCATATATTATCTTCTGAAGTAGCCATATCAATATAATATGTTTCTGTGTCTATGTTATTATCCCTGTATTTTTCCCCTGTCTATGTTATTCTCCATCTGTATTGATTTTAGCAAATCTTTTGAACGACAAAAAAGTTTAGCAAACACAAAAATACCACTACCATACTTCATACGAGTCAATGTTGCAAGACCTGTGAACTATGTGGACCTTCCTCATTTAACACAACAACCATTAAAATATAATAAGGATGTGGACAGTCGTTAAGCATTATATAGACGCTCCTATTCGTGTAAGGTCGTCCCAAACATTGGTCATACAAACTGCATAATGTTAGGCACACTTCCGCAACAATTTGTTACAAATCTCGCCTTGAGCGTACCCATACTGATTTGCATTTGAAGTATTTAAATACAGATCACTCCTACTCGGAAATGGGTCAACAATGATGTCTTTAATCGGCTCTTATCATAGGTACTTATCTATCTACGTTCCACAATGGAAAGCGAAACTGTAGGTCATTAATGCTGATTGAGCTCATGATTGATGGAGTGTCTTTCTGCAAAGTAAATTCTGTGATTTATGATTCCGCTCAAAATTTTACTCGTGTCTGGAATTTTGTGATTGCATTGTAAGAGTGGAGAGCAAAGTAAATGATGCTTTGCGTTTGCGCAACGAGTTGAGAGCGACAGTAATTTACTGCCGACCTCAACCTTGTCGCTGTCTGCTCCCACAGTTCGCTTCACAAAAAGCAGTAAGGATGTTCATGAAACTTCGTCTGACTCTTGAAGATCTCATAAATTAACTTTGATTATATTGGCTGGTTGGTAGAATATATTTGGAGCGCAGGAAATATATGTATGTACAAGAATGTTCAAAACCAAAAAAATATATAAATTGATCAGTGGAAAGTTAAAAGCTGTAATTAAAGCAATGTTACGTATATAGGTACGAAATATATTCTATATCTATCTATATGATATGGAAAATTAACCCCTAGCTAGAGCGTAGATGGAGAGTTTGTCAGAACACAACACAAGAAGCGTTCCTTTTTTTTCGAGAGTGAGATAGAAGTCATTACAGCCAATTGCTGTTGACCGCAATATATATATACAGGCTCTTGACATCATGGCGTGGGCCATGAGGTTCTGCACCTCCTGTGGACATACCTACTAGCCTACCTGGTCTTCTGACTTGTCTCTTAACTGTCACTACTGCCCATACTATTTTATGCGTATCATTCTTAATGCTAGGAACTACGCAAAACTTACAGTAAAAACGTTTTAAGCAGCACCCACATAAGCTCCATGAATCCGCAAAACGGGACGGCCCGATGTAAATTTTGATAGCCTTTAACGTTTATAGCCTCAGGATTTAGTTTAAGGCCACCCTGTTTTTATTATTGCACAAATGTTGAACGATTTGCAAATTAATTAACGATCAATAAATACCATAACAGTGTTTAAGATAATCAAATCGTAGTAGACAGACATATTCGTTAAAGTCCCATGCAGCGACTGAAAGCAAGGTCTTTCGTTACAACTGTTAACAGTTTTGTAATTGTTGTAACTAACAACTTTGACCTGACATGTTTCAATCACGAAGTATCGAACTGCTTATTCCCTTCGATTTGCGAGTCTTGTCCTCTTGTGCAGTTCGTTTATGCGACGATATGGCGCTTAGTTTAGATGTCTACAGATCTGGATATCTTAATTTTTAAATAATTTCCAAAATTTTACAAGTTTTCAAATTATTCGATATTTTGAGGTGTTTTCCACACTTAAGTATCTACAAATTTATAGACAGTTCAAAAATGTCACACATCTAACAGGACAGAATCAGATGTGTGAAATGTTTGAACTACTTATCTTTTCTTCAGATTCAGATATTTTATTGCCAATCCATAGTATTACAAAGTTGGTATATACAAATAAGCACTAGTATCATATGGACCCTGTCTGTGTTGTGTGTGTCTTAAATATGAGCACAACAATAATTATTTATCATGTTGCCAGATTTCAATAATTATTTTTTAATATATCTTATGAATGGTCCAGCTAAAACATAGTAACTTTCTTTCATTAGTTTCTGGATCATTGTTTTATCCTATTTAGAATTTACCCGGTCTCGTTCTAGCATAGCCCAACTTCACACTTAAAAGTATAAGTTGCTTCTCGCCTTGACCAAAACAAACATCGCACAATAGTTCTCATGACATTTCGGCCTAAACAAATCATCGATACCATCTATTTGTTCAACGCTATCCATTTGTCATACACCAATGGCGTTATCATTGAACCAGCTTCGGCGCAGCTAAAATTAATTGCCTACAATTAAATGTTATTATGTCAAGGCTGGAAACAATTTTATATTATATCCTATCACATGGCTGACCTATTTTCTAAATAGCCACGATGAAATGGATCCGCTATTGTGTTTTAAGGATTATGTTTATGGGTCAGATAAATGCTCATGTTGATTGCCGCTCTCCAAACGCATTCTTGCTATTTTTAGGCTGTTTTTTGTAAACAAATCTGTGAAAAATGCTTGGATTTGGCGGTTATTTTCTGGCTTTATATATGCAAGTCCGTATGTCACAGTCATTTTACTGAGATTATTAGCACTAGATACATGAAATTCTATAGGTAGATGTGTTCAATGAACGAGTACATAATGCTGTAGTAACATTTTCGAAAATGTAAAAAATTTGAGTGGTACTGCATACATGTTAAGAATTTTCATTTTAATAGCAGGCTATATCGTGAATAATATAGCCCGCTGAAGATGAAAAAATGACTGTCAACGCAACCCGTTGCAGTCTACAATGAAGCAAGCTTGCCTAGAAAAAAATCTATTGACTCAAGATATAAGTACATGGACAACCACCACCAATTGATGAATACTTACGTTATAAAGATGTAAACTTTCTTTTATTTTTCCAAATCCTTAATTTAACAAAATTAAATATAATAATATAAAATTGGTACTTAATGAAACTATTACAAAGCACATTTTCAATTTCTAATCTTATTAGGTAAATAATATTCCTCGATCACGCTATCAATTTCAATCTGAGTAGGTAGGATATTGATTCAGATCTGACCGTAAACGTCGATAAATTATACTCGCAATATGCTAATCTAGGGTCTCTTATTCAGCTCTTGTGTCGTTTCATGTTATTGTATCTTGTACTGCAATCGCAGGACTGTAAAACACCCACGCATTAATTAAGGGCCTTTCTTTGACTTATCTTAAGCATTGAACGCTTACGTAACTTGGAAAGTGAACCTGTCGAAACAAACCACTCATGCGCCATTGATGAACTGACAGAACACCGATTTGGAAAGGATAAAAAGTCGTTCGGAATATTTACAGAAAGTTGACAACCAAACGGGAGTTCAAGTCGCTTTCGTTGATCGAGCACGAAAGTGGAGATCTGTATTGTAATACCATCCGGTTCCCGACCTTGGTACGAAACTGTGCTGCGGCCGAACTACGACTTCGTGACTCTATGTAGAGCACGAAATAAATTGCAAACTTTTTGCGCCAATATAAATAGCTCTAGTGAAAGTAAAAACACTCACGCATCCACTTCCGAACAAACGCTTCACCCTTCATCTTATTAAGATTCTTAACTAAGTTTTATTGAAAAGAGCGCTAGAAACGGCTGAGACGCGGTTGATGCCATTATTTTCAATTCGCTCCAATAGATTTTACAATAAAGATTAATCAACTCCAATAGTTTCTGCGATACGTGCACATAACGTTTCAAATTAAACGAGTCGCAAAAGACTTTTATTAGCAACACGACTCCTAGTTTAGAGAATGGACAATATCAATTCGCCTCTTGTTTCAATTTATTTTCTCCCACTTCGCCGATGTTAAGATTTCACGTTTATACCACTCGAAACAAATCGTGCGGGCAATTAGAAGCGAATAACTTCACAGAGCTGATTCGATACTAGGTATAGCAGAGTTTCTTTTGTTATTTACGTCGTGCTTATTCACACCGTTGCGTAGTTCCGAATCGTTTAGACCATTATCGATTCAATATATTACTTTGACCATAAAATTGGTGAGGTCGATGACCAATCCAAAAATATTACGTTGGCAGCGGTCGAATAAAGAAAACCGCCTGAAGCCTTTTTGACGTCTGAAGGCGTACCTTCACAATTTCTCTATGACTTTACGACTTTGGAGTTACGTAACGCAATTTTTCAATTACTTTGTATCTAACGGTGTATCTTAAGAAATAGCGATCGGGTGTTTACAATGTATACTTGCCTGGAACCTCATCATCATGATAATAAGTCTATCAATCAGTTAGATTATTCTATTAAATTCATGCCTGCATTCAAATTAGCGGAGCGTGACTACCGTCACACAACAATACTCGTCACATATAAGGGGACCTCAGTAGAGGCACTTTCACTGAGTCTTATCTTGAGGCCTGCAGCCACACTGCCCGGATAGCCAACTACCCGAGGAAACTTTACTTATAAACCTTATGTAATAGCAGGATGAGGTTAAGCCTTTGTTTCTTTACCTATAGCCTTAGGCAGATTCTTGCTTTATACGATTGCTAACAGAAGACTTAGAAGTTTGCATTACAAATATTAGATCTTTTGAGGTAATACCAAGAAACTAAGAAATAGCATGCTATTATATTTCCTTACCATCACGTTTGCCCTGGTTCTTTGAAGTCTTATATAACGCGTTTTGTTTTAGGTATTTCAATATTACTGCCCAAAAAGGCTATGCGCAGGTACCTAACTGGTTTCAGCCCCGCCTTTGTCTCCAATAATGAGAGCGAAACTACTTGCGTGTGATATTCTCCTTGACCTAAGGCGAATTCCAAGCAATATGTTACTAAATAATGATAAAACGATATACTTGGACCAATTTAGGATAATGTTTATGAAATTATCCTAACTCGTCCAAGGTGATCGTTTTAGGACGTCCTAAAAAATATTTCTTTAGGTCTAGCATGTGCTTCTTTTTCACGTAAGTTGTGTTCGCCGCTTGTGAAATCCAACCTACTTTACGAACTATTCATGTTAACAAGGTTATCTATAAACCGAGCATGCATCGTCCCTTCGCAATTAATCTCAATGAGCCCTTCTGTGTTTATCTTCAAAGTTGTGCAACATTTTCCCGTTTTTCTCATATTACACGTATTCAACTGTCAAGCAATAATCGTAAAATTTTACAACAACTGTATTTTTGAATCAACGATACATTTCAGTTACGGACCGTTCTCATGTTGTCCATAAAGAGTTACAAAATTTGCTTAAATAAAATCATATTCTCTTCTAGAAAGCAATTTCTAGAATAATTTTATATAAAGGCTAAATTTAAAATGATACCAAGTTCATTTCCATCATCACCAACACCTAGCTGGAAAAAACACAGAGATTTAAACACTGATTTGAATTGTATCTTAGAAAACACTTTCATAAACCACAAGTTTTACATTATTTCTCAATAGATACTCATAAATGTGTGCTCTCCGTGTTTATTATCAATTTATCTTTATATCTTATTTTCTTATAATTTTTAGGGTTCCGTATCTCAGTCGGCAAGAACGGAACCCTTATACAATCACTATGTTGTCCGTCTGTCAAGACCCTTTTTCTCAAGAACGCGTGAAGGTATCACGCTGAAGGTATGAAAGTACTATATTAATATAAAATACGCAGAGTTTCTACCCCTTAGAAGAGTGAAAATATCAAACTTCTAAGTCAACATAATCTAAAGATAAAGCTGTTTATGCTCCGTTTGTATGACGCATATTTTGACGCTCGCAAGGGAATCAAAACCTACAGGGAACTTCTAAGTCTGCGTGCTTCATCTCTGACTACATCGTCGCTTTCCAAGAGGCGAGTTGGTGGTCAAACGCGGACTTATTCGCGTTAAAAAATCTTCCCGTTGACCTAGAATCATGAAATTTGGAAAAAAGTAATGCCATGTGAAGGAAAAAATCAGAAAACCGTAAATTTGTAGTTACATCACAAAATAATTACTTTTTTGCGATTATAAACTTATTTGCAGTTGGTAAAGTAATCGCGACCTATATCGATGTATGGGGACAACAGTTTTCCAACGGCAAACTTAAGTTTATCCCTCGTTAGAAGAATGTTCAGTGGTTTCGGTACTTTCATTAATTTATTAAGTAATATTTATTTCAGGAATCGAATTATTTACATAGGTATGTTTGTACGGAACCCTTGGTGAACAAGTCCGACTCGCATTTGACCGATTTTCTGTTTATAATGTATCTTTCTTTTTCTTTCCGGTGAAATAATTTGAAGAGTCAACAAGTCCTGAAGATGCCTCATGAGCTTGCTAAACACTTGTTGATAAGAGTACTAGCTTGAAGACATCGAAGCAAACGAGCATACCAGCATGAAGATATCAAACCCGATGAGAATACCAGCATGAAGATTGCAAAGCAGACATTAATACCAGCAGAGGACATTCACAGAGATAAGCGTACGTACCACCTTGAATACTTCGGAAACGGACCAGAATATTTTAAATCCTACATGAGTACCAGCTTGACATTGAAGCAAAAAAGATTATAGCAGCTTGAAGAAGAAGAAGCTTGAATCGGGCAATACTTGTAATACCAACTTAAAGACTTCAAAGCAGACAAGAGTACCAGCTTGAAGGCATCGTAGAAATATACTAGATATTAAAGTCAGATTTCATTTATCTTACTCTCATGAAACTTTTAGTTTTCTTGCCAACCTCCATGTTAGTCGTAGTGCAAACGGTCCGTCACAGTTCTTGGTTCGTATTAGGTATGCCATAGACGTCCGCTCCGTTAACCTAACCTTGCTGTCATTGCGTGTGGTTTGACGTGATGTGGGCTCAACCGTTACGTTGCTCTTGTCGGTCATACTATCTTCAGGACTTGGCTATTGTGGATTAGGAAAATGAATACTTAGTAGATAATGTAATTCAAATATTGACCTTCTGATAGTTGTTATTGTAATATTATATTATGTTTATGTCTATTTTATTATCGCCATTTTTATGTAAGTTGGCTATGGGATCCGGGAATCCGCGATTCGATATCTGTGACATCCGCACATCCGCAGCAACTATTTTAAATGTAGGGTTGTCAAGGTTGTCAGAATAACTCTCCGCAGCAAAGACTTTAGTGAAAGGTTGATGATGATATTTATGGCCAATTGAATTACTAATAGATAATGTTCTGAGTTTTTAAATTTGTCAATGATAATATCATTAATCACCCACATCTGGGCGCGGGCCATCTTCTCATTGTGAGAAGGGTAAGGCCATAGTCTACCACGCTGACGAAGTGCGCGTTGGCAGACTTCACACATCTTCAAGGACATTGAGAATTCTCAGATATGTAGGTTTCCTCACGATGTTTTCCTTCGCCGTTTGAAGTTGGCGGCAATCAACAATACGCACATAACTTCGAAAATACAGAGGTGCGTGCCGCGGGATTCGATCCTATGACCTGCGAATCACAAGTCGAACGGTCTCCCGACTAGGCTGCCGGAGACTTTTTATTACTACTAGTTAATATAATATTTTATTTATGTTATAAGTTTATAATAAAAATATATAAGACAAATATGCGTGCGTAAACGAAAAAAAATATTCAAAAACTGATTTGGTTTTAATCTTTATCGCTCTTTTCTGCTCATGTGATGCGCCTTTGAATCGGACTTTTCACTTCCACGCTTCACTGTTTTAAACAAGCCAAAAAATTCATAATCTATGGTTTTGAACGTAGATAAGAAAATAAATCTGTGGTCGGTATACTCCCGTGTGGCATTCCCAATTCCATTTCCCAAGCAAATAACAAATTGCCTGGTAAACGCTAGTTTGGGCATAAGAAAAAAAACCTAAATGTAGGTATTCAATGAATTTGAACAATTAATACATAGTTTTCAGTTTTTCCACTACCAATAATGACTAGTAGTCAGACTATTATAAACGTACATAAGTGCCTATGTAAATAGGGCGAATTCTGTGATAAGTGCATATACGTATAATGTTTATGACTATAAACATCAACTTGCCTTTTCCAATAAAACTATATTTTATAATGATTAATTACGAAAGTTAAGAAGTATATAGTAAATAATAACTTTATTAATGTTAGAAAGTGTCTGAATATCATTTTTTACGACCATTTCTATTTACATACCATAAAGTACAGTGAACTGTAGAAACGATCATTATGAACTATAACCTGTGCCAAACAGTTTCACCTGTGTAGTGATGAAAAACGGTGATGATGATGAAGAAGAAGAATACTTATGTTCATGTTCATGTTCAGGAATGGCTATGAGAAGTATAGGGATAACTTTGAAACTATCAATTAAAGTTGTTTCATCGTGGAAAGATAACAAAACAGACCGGGAGACTGTGTCTACTGCGTTTCCACTTTCTCAACTAAGTATATTTGTATCAAACTTCCTAAAAATCTATTCTTCCATTTAATCAAAAGGTAGACAGAGAGTTACTTTTTCTTTTATAATATTAGGGATGAATATATTAATTACTAACGTGATACACATAAACGCGAGGCGCGACACCAGCCGGCAATAACGTTTACCCGCTGCTCGTTTGAAATAGAACACATAATGTGGTTAAAACTATAGCCGAAAATATAAATTGAAAACCGATATAAGTGACCCATGCCTACTTTTACTTAAAAATTATATACATCGAAATCATACAATACAATACAAAAACACTTTATTGACACCATAATAAAATAACATTAGGTACATAATTAAGGCGTTAGAAAGGTACAAAAGGCGGCCTTATCGCTAATAGCGATCTCTTCCAGACAACCTTAAGATGTTAAAAGAGAAGAAAAAGTAAACGCTGACGGTGGTGAAATCACATATGAAACAAGACTTATGGATATATATATATATATAAACATAAAATACACTACATACAAATAGTACTTACATATATAGGTATATTATATACATACTAATAAATATAAACTTACATAGACTAAACATAAAATATTGTGATGTGAAGGAAAACCGAGTCAATGAGTTAAGGAAAGATAATAGTTTCTGATCTGTGTCCTAAACGATTCGATGCTCTGGGCACGTCTGATGCTCACCGGAAGAGCATTCCAAAGAACAACAGCCCGTACCGAGAACGAAGATCCATAAAACTGAGTAGAATGGGTTGGGGTAGAGAGAGTTAAATTGACTGATGACCTGAGATTATTATCATGAGTGTCGCAGGTGAAGGTAAAACGTGAACGTAAGAGGGTGAAGAAGGGTGAAACAGAGTTGTATAGAGAAGAGAAAGTATGTGAGAATCCCGGCGAAGACGAATAGGGAGCCACTTGAGCTTAAATAAGCTTGAGCTTATCATAAAGGATGCAAATACATTTCTATTATCATAACTTCATAAATCATCGTCAATTCTCATCTTACGACAATTTCTATTGTTAAACGTCGAGAGTCACACAGTTAACGTTCTCGGTTGTTTAGATTTAACTTGATAGTCGACATTCATTAGTGCTCCTCTCTTTCTAAATACATTCTAAATATTTTACATTCCTGTCTGTGGAGAGAAAACAATGAAGACTCCAAATCGTGTATTGTTGTATCTCACGGTCGATCGTGATTTATTCACATGTATTCTACCGATGGCCGAGATTTTCTTTGTGGAATACCAATAATGAGGTGGAAGGCCGTTTTACTTACTAACTATTTAGCCCATCTATGTATTATAGGATTCTAAGCTTATTAGCTAATGGGGCGTGAGAATTTTTTTATGCTATGAAAATTATAGGAAAAATAATTATAGTTTAGAAAACTATAGCAACTGACTTCTCATGGATGCCATTGTCAGAACTGGACCAAATTGAAATAAGACCACACGGGAAGTACCAGCTTTCAAATAACAAAAAGAATCATCAAAATCGGTTCACCCAGTCGAAAGTTATGAGGTAACAAACATATTTTTTTTTAATACAGTTGAATTGAGAACCTCCCCCTGTTTTGAAGTCGGTTGATTAAGCTGGTTGTGTATAGAGTAGATACTAAGCCCATCATTTTGAGCGGTCTGAACACCTCAAACCTCAAGCGCCAAGTTTACGTTAGTAACTATTTATAAATCTGTGGCCAAGTGGACAATTTGAAGTCAATAAAGCAACGAACTGTGATTCTTAATATGATTCAACCATTTCTAATAGCCACCGTATAGTATTATAAATATATAGTAAAAACATTATAAAATATAAATGTTGTAATTACAAATTACAAGAGAGCTGGCTCATTCCTCGCGCAAGCTATCTAGCTAGCTTAGCTAGATAGCTTTAGCCATACAGCGTAGGAATGCAGTCAGCGTTCTAGTTCACACGGGTACCAACACATATTTGATTTTTAGTTTTTTATTAAAAAAAAAATTATATAAGTTGCATAGGTTATTTTTATTTCGTTGTATTTGTGTATTATTTAAGTTATTTAGGTTATTTTAGTTTAGTTTTATTTATGTACATGTGTAATTCTAATTTTTAATATGAGGAATAAAAATTTAGGTCTTACAAATTTTGAAAGTAATTGCAATATGTGACGCGACTCCATTTTTAACCGACTTCCAAAAAGAAAGAGGTCCTCAATTCGACTGTTTTTTTTTTTGTATATTTGTTCGCCGATTATTCCGTCAATTGTGAATTGTTTTTGATGTTTTTTTTTTTTTTTTGGTAGGTGATACCTTAGAGATGGTCCCTTTATACATTTTATATACATCGATTCAGTACTTTGGCTTTTTTAAGAAAATAATTGGAAAAATATCATCCAAGTAAACGAATTGCGTATATTGGAACCGTTTTTTTTTAGTTTTTTTAAACTATAATTACTTATATCGATTTAATTTGTGAATTTTGTAAACTCGAAGACCAAAATTTCTTTATTAAGTATATAGAAGATAATAGTATATAAATATATAACTCGGTATAATTGTTACACACTCTCTAAAACTTAAAAATTTTGAGAAATAACCTTTTCCATTCCCAGTACCAAGTAAAAAGAAATAGACACTGTATATAACGGATTTCACTTCACTGACTATCTTTTTAGAAGCATATAGGGTTTTTTTACGAACAAAAAGGCTTCTATTAATCCTTACCATCCACCATCCATCTACCGTTCTACAAACTCATCTAAATATACTGAGCTACAGGTAAGCAATCAGTGTTCGAGGAAAAGCTAGGCTTTTGAAAATAAAGCAAAATATCTGTGAAGCTGGAATACCGAGAACTAACAACTGGTTATTAGTCTGTGACGGGCCAATTACAAACGATAACTTACAAGTGTTACGACATTAACTATTACGCCTGCCTGTAGCGCCTATGGCACTATATGGCCTCCATTGATGTAAATATAAGGATCCGGACTTAGTCTTAGTCTAAAGAAATAATAGTAGTTAGAGCCTTTTAGAGGAAATAAATCCTTAGCTTCCTTTTAGGTTGCTTTATCCACTAACACATTTTATTATTTGTACTTTGTAGTACTTCTAATTCTACAATAATTAAAATACTGTCGTCGACGGAAATGTCTACATAATTACAAATACTTACCTAGCAGGTTATCAGTCAATGCAACCAACTCTGTTACATCTGCACTAAAACTTAAAATAAATTGACAGGATTAAATCGAGCCTACTTTTCTAACGATCGCGGTCAGAAAATGTCGGCAAGTGTAGTCTTGTCAATTTAGTTTTAAGTTTTGACAAGTACAAAATTAGCGCCAAGACCGGTATTAGGTGTTCTGTCTAATTTAATAGTTCAATGAACGAGTAACGCTGGAGCGAATCTACGAAAATTCACTTGTCAATATTTCACTTGTTGGTACATTAAATTATACTAGAATCGCTCGCTTCACTCACTAGGTGTAATATTTTTTCTATAAATGAGATCATGACATTTTAGATTGACACTGGTTATTACAAAAGCTTTTTACTAAAAACGTTGATTCGAGCGAATACACTACCAACAAACTATTAGTGTATAGTTTGGCAAAAACTGTATTAAGATAGCTATTAATATATAAATGTACCTAGATGAGAAAATAGAAATACTGGCTACGCAGAAGCCAGCATACGTAAGCTAACTTCACATTGACACCATTCGCATTTCGCCTAGTGGAATCAACTTGAAACATTCATCGACCATATCCTTAATGATAAGTCAATGGTGTCCACTGTAGAGCATCGGCGCGTGATTATCAATCGGGACCACTCCAATTGCCATTTCTCCAATTGATTAGTCATGTAGACGTGTAGCAATGTTATTAACTTATCGCTTGTTAGTATCTAGATATTGCATTCAACAAAAAAAATATCTTGGCGAGAACTTTTTACCGCACATTCACTATTCAATCACTAGTTTCAATAGAACCTTGGAGTAGCTAACTCTTGCGCATACTAATTACAACACATGATTATTCAAATCTTAATTAATTGCAACCGGATTTGAGCTGAGACGTTTTTGACGCGCAGAAAAATACGCGAAGATGTCAGATTCGTCAAAGATTGTAAGCTTGTTTGACGAACTTTTTATCTTACGCGTGCTTACGTATTCTTTATTACGGCACCCACCTGCCCCATTCATCTGAAAGCAAAAGAATATTATAATTTAACAGTCATAATCGAGGCATTGAACTTGCGGCTTTAGATCGTGTGATTAATCCAGAATACTTTCTCTAAGCGGCTCTATGATGCGGTGTTGCCAGTTTCGAAACTATTTGATATTTTTAGGTAATCTGTTATTTTAACCGACTCCCCGAACGAAACTTTTTTCCTGATCTTTCTTCCTCAAAAAGGTTTGAGGAAGAAAGATCAGTAAAAAAGTTTCGTTAACGTAAAAGGTTAAGATATTTCAAAAGTTTTAAAACTATTTAGGGCCAGTAACAATTATAGAGATATATTTTTATGGCATGCATATATAATTAAGTGTACAATAGTTCGTATGCCTCTCTTTCTCATGAAACCTAATAGACTGCTAGATTTAGGTAGTTTCAAATTCTTTATATCGTCTGTACGTCAAGCTAATTACGCAGTCGAATGGTTGTTTCTTTTTTAATAAAATACTCGTTAACCTTTAATAGTTGTTAATTTGTTATAGGTTTCTGCCTAATGTATATAAGGTGATCTGTTATAAATGGTCTTAAATCCATAATTTAATACCTAATGTCAAATTACCAAACGGTTTTTTTAACTGACGAAATAAAAAATACCTAATGTTGACACCATATTCAACTTGAAAGGCAATTATGTGTTTACAATAGAACAAACCTTTATCCGCTGAATAGTAAAATTGTTAATCCCAAATGTGTATTTAAGGGAGGTAGGAATTTAAGAATGTGGTAACATTTAAGTTAGTTATGCAGCAGATGAGTTTGCCTATGGAAATTGTAATAATTAACATGAATTGTATGAAGGATGAGTCAGCAAAATGATAATTCGATAAGAATAAAGAATGTCATCACTGAACTATTGTGTTCCGTGAACTTTCGATAGTCTTTAGTTGAGAAAGAAAGCGGACATTTTTCTTTGAACTCGAGTAGTGCAAATTCAGAAGGCAAAGCAGGGGGGGAAATAATACTATTAATGGCAAAATTTTATCTGATATATGAGGAAATTCGAGTTCTATGACAAAATAATTATTTATCAATAAAGAGAGAGAATTATTTGAGTATCTCTATGAAAGATCAGGGTTAGTAATAGGTACCTCTATCAAAATTATCATGATCTATACAGCCGTTTAATCGTAAAAAGTAACAAACAGCTATATAGTTGATTTTGTTATTATAATATCGAACAAACTTTTGTGCTTTATATTACTTTTTACCAGACTGCATAAGAAGGAGGATTATGTTTTTCGAGTATATGTATGTAGGTATGTTTCTATATGACCGCCTACAGCCTAAACGTCTTAACCGATTTTGATGTGCGATGTGTCGTTAAATTTGTCTTTACTCCCTGAGTGTCATAAACTATTTTTTTTGTAGTAAATAAATATACATCACACGCAAAGTAAAATAAAAAATGTGTTTTTTCGTAACCTCTAACGACCTTTTTCCGAATAAACAAGTGATTTTACTGGATTTATATTAATTCGCAGAATGCGCATTTATTACCTTTCACAGTGATTTTACGCATACTTTCTCACAAAAAACGTACACTCAACAGCGTAACAAGCATAACGAAATCGTAAGTTACACTGCCAAAACCGCTTTTCTGCAGCCGGGAACAGATGTCAAAATGTTTAAACGTATAGAAATCTAAAAACCTTTTATTTATTTATAGCTATGTATTACAGAATACCGGTCTAATAACTAAAAAATAGTAATGGAGCGTTCTACAAGTTTTTGAACTAGCATCTATATTAAAAGAAAAACAAAATATCCGACTACAGAAAAGAGGTTTTTGCAGTCTAACTTACAATTTCTTTACGCTTGATACGCTGTTGAGTTTACGTTTTTGTTAGAAAGTATGCGTAAAATCGTTGTAAAAGTTTATTAATGCGCATTCTTTAGAATTATTCTAGTAAAACAAATTGTATATTATGAAAAAGTTCGTTAGAGGTTACAAAAACACGCATTTTTTGCGAGAAATATTATTATTACAAAAAATATAGCCTACGACACTCGGGGAGTAAAGACAAAATTAACGACACCTCGCATATCAAAATCGGTCAAGCCGTTTAGGCTGTAGACGAACATATAGAAACATATTTACATACTCACATACATACGTACATACATAATTTTTTTATACAAGATAGATCTACGATTGACCACCAACTCGCCTGATGTTAAGCTACGGTGTGGCCGAGGATGGAGCTCGTCGACTAGAAGATATCTATTCACTCTAGCCTTGAAAATTTCAAGATTGTTTGTACATATACATACGCTCAAAAAACATAACCCTCCTTCTTACGCAGTCATATAAAAAGATGAATTAGTTTGAAAAGGCTTCTTCCTTAGAGAAGTTTACTTCCAAATTCCCCCCGTCCTGAGTTCTATCCTGAGAAAATTACGTATTTTCTCAGTTTTTAATGATATGGGCTATTAGTCTAGTAGAAATAAGATTTATGACAACATAAAAGACACCTAAGTATATTGTTATTTAAATGAATGTACTGGTGTTTTTAAATACATTTGACACAATTTCATAATGATATTATAAAAGCTAGTTTTGTTACCTTTACACGCTCAAACGATCGTTTCGGGCTGAACCGATCGTTATGAAAATTTGTATTGAGATAGTTTTGGACCTGGAACCGGACATAAGCTACTTATCATCATCATAATCATCACCGTTTTTCATAACGGCGCGAATGAAACCGCGGAACGCAGCTAGTCTATAAATCGGGGTTTATTGTTGATCTATGATTTTTAGCTATTTTCCTATCATAATTTCAAAGAATCCCCCCAGTTGCAAATACTGCGATCTGCTTCATACAAACGGATTTATTTTTATTAGACTATTATTATACAATACAATTGTCTTAGAAATACTTTCTGCAAATATTTAGTGCCGAGATTTACTAAAGTAAGTAATTAAAAACACGAAAGGTTTTTTTTTCATTCAGACACATTTAATCAAATAGCTACGCTTGCTACGATACATTAAAGCGCAAGTCAGCTCGTTTTCGTGTAGTTTTATTTTCTGGCGCGCGCGGTAATGCTGAAGTGTCCGGTGTGGTCGAACGTATTTGTAACAAAGCTCTCTTAAATGTAAAAATATAAAATCTGAAGGAAAACTGAAGGATCAAATTATATTCGCATCAGATGAGTTAGCAGACAAGCGCAAACCTATTATATAATAAATAAATTATTATAGTTAAAAAAACTGAAACAACTGACTTAAAACTGATACAATTATTTCCAATTATTTTGTTATAAAATCCAAACTACTAAACCGTTTTTCATGACATTTATATAGGAGCAATTTAAAAGTAATATCCTTTGAAATAGAATCATTCAATCAAATTTTTTGAAATCGGTTAAAAAGAGTCCCATCAAAATTACATAATGTATGATATTCCCCAAAGATTCCTTCATATTTTATTTATATGTAGGTACGTATTATTCATAAGTAAAAGTTTAAGCCACGCCTCTCATTCGAAAACTTTTGGAGCGCGTAATTAAATTAATTAATTATGGCTTATAGTTATCATTACGTTAGCGATGAATATTTTAATACATAATTTCATAACATTACAACCATTATAACATAGCCATTATATGATGAAAAGAAATACCGTAAAATTAAAGTCAATATTTTAGTTTTGAAAATGACTAGCAGACGGCACCGTGCACCTACTAGGTATTATGACTAAAGTATTACCTAGTCATTACAAGTGCCTACTGACTTAAGGATTCGCTCAACGCGCGCAGCTATCTCTCTCGCGCATCACAAAATATAAAATCATTGAATAGGGATATTAGAAAAGTGAGAGGCGAATTTGTTTATTTAGATAGGAGAAATATTTAATTAATGGTACCTAAGTCAATAGTTAGTTAATGGTAGATACTTATACTTATACTTACATACTTCAGAGCTGGTCTCACATAATTTTTATCAAAATCGATTCAGTACTTTGATTTTTATAAAAAAAATAACTAGAAAAATATGTCATTCAAGTAAACGAATTTCGTATTTTGAAGTAGTTTTTTTTTCAGTTTCATAAAATATAATTAGGTATCTTGAAGTCGATTATAAAGACTGGAACGTCTACCTCTATGATCAATGCCGGAAACCAGATAATGGAATCATGGCTACCTTACATAGTTACCATGTCCTTATAGGTTCCTATAAAATGACGCATGAAATCATGGGAGCTAATGAACATATGTATAGGTAATCTTTTAGATCTTGTATTAAAAATACTACTCAAACATCCAAAAGCGAGTAAAACTTTACCGAGAACAGCAAATCAAAAACATAACTTCATAGAAAGCTTCGTCAAAGATGTATTCTCATAATCCATTTCACGCGCTCTCTTCCAGGAACTAAAAATCGTCAACAAAGGGGTATGGTGCGTTGACCTGGCGTCGGCCGTCACTGTTGATAACACTGGGGGAAACTATGCCTCCTCTGTGACGAGGTTTCAGATGCAGTGACAGAAGAATTGGGGCCCTCAGGACAATAATGGGGCCCTTATAGACCATATTTTTCTTGGAAGAGTGAGTTTGTTGGATTGGATATGTATAGTAAACATAAAGTTCAAGCCAGGAAATAGTAGATCTGTTCCCAAAATTAATATGGGTCATGTCATTTTATACTGAATTCTGTATTCAAAGGTGAATCTAGTGGCGTAATGTTCTATAATTTAAATTTAATTGTGACGAAGGACAGAGCGTCACTCCGGTATTTCAAGGAGCTGGATTAGCTAGGGTGGTTGCTGGTATAGTGATGCACAAAACACTCCAAGAGAGAATTCGGTGTAGGATATGATTTTTCTCCCCTGAACAGCCTGTCATTTAACTAAAGTAATATATTACTGACCCGAAGTTTCCGGCAGCCTAGTGAAGAGACTGACAGTTTGACTTATTGCTATCTACAGGTCTTGTTCAAAATCTTTATTTCGCAACTTACGTGGTTAATTATTATAGTCGCCAACTATAAGCTTCCGCTTCTAAAAGGTGCAAGTTTGCAGTCCAAAAGAGTTCTTGAGGTCTCGATAAATAAAAATGACGTGTTGTGAAAAAAAAACTAAAGTGACAAATAGGTTTTAAAATGTTATAGTGATAAGATACTTTACCTAGGTAACAAGAGATATCTGTCAACAACAGTCAACAATCTAAAATCTATCGTCATGCACTCTATCCTAACATTTTCTGATAGCATTTTATGATGGCACACTTGAGAATCAGTTCTCATTTTAGGCTAAGTATGCTTACAATCCTGGTCCTCACCATCATATACTATCAGACAAGACAATCAAGAGTATATAGTTAATTTTGCGGAACGCTATTCAAGGAGTTCAAGATAGGCTTAGAGCCCTGCAAAGCTATGCTGATTGAGGGCCCCAGAAAATTGGGGCCATAAGGTGCCCTAGTATACGGACCGGCCTTTTAAGGTTAAATGGGCCGTAGCATACTGTAGCATAACAATGCCCCGTATTGAGGAGCCATTCAATTCGCTAATGCCCTTTAATTGGTTCAGTGATTTATCTGAAAGTGCTATTGATTTGGTATTGAATTGATTTTCAAATGTATTTGGTGGTCAACACTAAACACCTAAGGGGAAAGGTGAAATATCTCGAGGAACTCTATGCTTAAGTCTCTTAACAATGCATATGGACAAATATTTTGGTCGATAACCAACAGCGACCAACTACAGTTTTAATCACTTTAGCGCAGTGTAAGCAGACCAGTTACAAAACGGTCAGACGAACTCATACACGTAGTTGGAAGACGCTGGATGCAAGTCGCTTCCATCCAGTCATTTTGGAAATCCGTAGGCCCGTGGCCTATGAGCAGTGGACTTCCTGTAGCTGAGATGATGAGATAAGGGTGAAATCGTATTTTATTTGTAAATACTTCCGTTACAATAATTCAAGATTCCTCCTATGCCTATACCTATATCCTTCTACACCATCACCAGTGGAGCAAGTTGTGCAAGCAGCACAGAGCCACGTTCATTAAAAAAAACCGGACAAGTGCGAGTCAGACTCGCCCACCGAGGGTTCCAACTAGTAGATAAAAGGGGGAAATCATATTTTTTTTTTATATTTTCCTTCATAAACCGAAAAATATACATCGTAAAAATATTTAAAAACTTATTTTAGCTTATGCCACTGAAGCTCTTTCATATGATACCCCACATGATACGGTTAATTCACTTTAAAATTTGGACCTTCATTCCTTGCATAAAGACACTATTTTTTGTAATTTAATTAAAAATGTCCAGTTTTCGGATTTTTTCCTATATGTGTACTCTAACACAATACTTCTTGCCAAATTTAATTGTTCTAAGTCAACGGAAAGTACCCCATAGGTTTTGATTCCCTTGTGAGTGTCGAAATGTGTGTTTTTTACGATATATTCGGCTGTAACCTTTTTTCTTTCTGCAGTAAGATACTATGGATCTGCGTAAATGTTTTTAATTTCAACTCGATACCTTCACGCGTTCCCGACATAAAGGTCTTGACACCCGACGGACGGACAGACAGACAGACAGACGGACGGACGGACTACAAAGTGATCCTATAAGGGTTCCGTTTTTTTCTATTGAGGTACGGAACCCTAAAAACGTAAACACCAGGCTTAAATGTTTTTGTCCAAATGCACAATTTTGTTTATTATTACCCAAATTAGATATTTATGAAATTTCTATGGGACCAATCTGAAAGTATATCCTTTCAAACAAAAAATAATTTTCCATATTAGTTTATAAATAATGAAGTTACTGTTATAAGGCAACAGACTTAATAAAATACAACTTAATTTAAACACTCTTTTTTTAAGTCGGTTAAAAAATCCTTGCTTCTTGCCCATAAAAAAATAATCATCGAAATAGTTTCATAGCCATTTAACATTTTACGCAATACAAAACAATAGGTCTTGTTGAATTGGGGACCTCTTTTTTAAGTCTGAAAAAAATTGTCTACCTGCAAGGGTTCATGATAAATGAAATAGTTAACAGCACTCCTTTAAGTTACCTTTAGTTTTATCTTATCAGTGTTAAAACCTGCACTATTTTAGCTATTGTGTTTTATATTATCTTTGTATAGACACCAAAGATTTCACTCGACGAATTTCGTTATGGAATTCAATAGGATAAAGAAACACCAGACTGTCCAAAGAGAGAAATATATTTCGGGTGTATGTATCAGTTTTGGATCATCTAGTTTTTAAATCAATTACTAAGTATTTGTTCGCTCACGCACTGGCAAGCACAGCGTAGGAAGACCAGTCACAAGGTGGACAGAAGACCTCATACAAGTTGCAGAAAGACGCTGGATACAGACCACTTGCAACCGGTCTTTTTGAAAATCCATGGTGGGAGGCATAGGTCTAGCAATGGACTTCTTGTGGTTGAGATGATGATGATGATGATTGTGATATTTGTTCGACACTAAGTGGATTCTAGTCACTGTTAAAAATATCACCACTTGGTTTATGTACTCTACAGTCTCCTGCCATCAGAAGACTTGCTGCTCACGCAAATTCGTCTCTACTAGATCTCATCAAGCAGATCAGAGACGCCTGATTTTTCGTCCAGTGATCATCGCTTATTAGTTACCTATCTAAGAAGAATCTTCAGTTAAACTTTCCGACCTTCTCCCAAATAGCTACTTGAATTTTCTTTAGTTGTAGCTATTCCAGCATGATCCTAGGGTATATTAATCTTAAAGATTGCCCCATCACGTTCAAAACCAATTTCAAAAGTTAAAAGCCCTTCAATCGACCCAAAAGGGGTTTTAAAATAAGCATCAATCTAAAACAAAAGGCGCCGGCTCTCAAGTGTCCAAAGTCTGATAACTCATCGTCTGCAGACGAGACCCGAGACAATGTTCACATAAAAAATAACAGAAAAAGTCTGGCGTGCATGTTTCCATTAGAAGACGGCGAGCGCGGAGCAACGGAAATAAAACCTACTCTTAAAGCTTACAATTATTTACTTATTAAAAACATCCTTTTTAAAATAAATATTACATAGCGTCATTTAGTCCAGCATCATTCCAAATTAAACTTATACTATGGGAGGTAAACAGATATATACTATGGGAGGTAACCAGATAGCTAAATATAGAATGCTTATATACACCTTTTTTTTTATTACGTCACACGTTAAAGGGAGGGGTGGGGGTCGATGAAGTGTGACATTGTGAGACAAAGGGTGAGAAAGGTACTAAGCCAACTGTGACAAGGGGGAGTGAGGGGTAAAAAAACAAGAAATTCGTGTGACGTAGTTTATGGATGGCTCCAAATACGTATGTATATTACTTATGAAACATAAAAACACTCAGAAACAGAACAATTATTTAAATGCTTCACACAAATGTTTTCCCTGGAATCGGACCCACAACCTACATTTTGTAATATAATATAATATAGACAACTGAGCTGCGGGGCTATTTGCCACGAGTATTTAAAAGTATAGTGTTTTATATACATTTGTCACAATTTCACAATAATCCTAACATTACAAAATCGAAGTTTGTTGCCTGTTTACGACCAAACGATATGAAATTTTGTAGAGATAGCTGTGGGCCTGGAGAAGGACATAGGCTATTCACCAATTTATCATCACCATCACCACCGTTTTTATAACTACGCGGGTGAAGCCACGGGGTGCGTTTATAAATCGGGGATTATTATAAATCTATGCGTTCAGGTATTTTTCTATTATAATTCCCAAGAATTCCCAACATGTAATGTGATTTTTAAAGGCCTTCGGGTACAGATTAGGTACTCAGATCAAAGAAGTTCAGTCGGATATCAGCTATTGAGTTGCAGCCATACGGAATGTGTTTTTGTGTAAACTCCTTTACTCCTGATTGTACCCAGTATGCCCAAGTGTACGCAATTTCTTCAAGGAAGGAAATATTGATTGACACAACAAACGAATAGACATTATTTTCAACTCTGAAAATAGCAATGATAACAGTGACCGTGGTTGTTTAAATGTTTATTCATTGCATGACACAGAACTGCACCTAGAGTTGACTCACTGCGCTGATTATTTTGTTATTTGTATTCGGTATGACATAACAACGCGAGTTCATTTTAATTGTTTATTTCTCTCAGTGACTGCGATCGGTTTAGGATATAAGACATAGCATTTCTGGCCTTATTGCTTAATGCTTAAGAATTTAAATACCTCGTTTCAAGTTACATACTCCTAGTGCATTAAATCATAAATACCAGTTTGTGGATGCACAAAGTGATGATGATGGTAGCTCTGTAGGTATTCAGAACTCATTCAGATTTGGAATCTATATCTCCGTCTCTGTAATTTTCATAGAGAATGACAGAGACGAAGATATAGATTCTGAATCGATTCCGAATCTGAATGAGTTCTGAATACTGGTGCAGGTTTCAATTTCATGAGCTTGAGTTTTCGGTATAGGAAAACATATCAAATAAATCGTAGCGTGGTGGTGGAGTTCTTTTAGAACCTACTAACTAGGTAGGTACACTTAAGTTGAAAACCTATCATCAAGCACCTAACCATAGTAGTAATAAGCTTAGAATGAGAGTCGAGTAAAATAATTTTAGTCAATGACGTTTAACGTCATTGACTGTCGCCACGGGACATATGTATATTATATTATAATATTATGTACCTACTTTCTAATGTTATCTACAAAATATAAGATCTATTAGTGCTGATAATAAGAAGTGTCGCCACACACAACAAGTAAGTATTTGGCACAATTTCACTTCTGCCTGCCACAAATTCGTGTAGAAGTTGTACGAACAAAAGTTGTAATATGTACTTACAACTTTTGTTCGTACATATGTTCGAATGATGATACAATACACTTGTAACATCATTCGAACAATGTCGATCATCGGTCATGTAGACATTTTAGTATGAACGGAATTTTGAATGAAAATGACTTTATGTGTTATTACTATAAGCACTAAAGGCGTGTTCGGAAGAATGATATTCTACATCTTATAGATTCCTTCAAAAAGCAAAAGACCCATCGGCGCATCCGGCTACCAGACTCCAGATATGATACTGATTCGTTCAATAAAATGGCAAATAATGGTTTGGTGTTCCTAGATGTCGAAGGTCACATCAACAAACATGACATATTTTTGATAGTATCAAAACTCGCTCGCTATGAGAGTGATTAAATTTGGGACGTTTCCTAAACACGTATCCCACCCACATCCTGTGGAAACAGACACTGACCGTCTTTGAATCGACGGAAGTCGCCACGACGATATTTTGAGCAAGGCACGTCCATGCGACATAAGTATTATACTTACCTACTTATAAATAAAACGTACCTACGTATCTACTTCACATCCCACGGTTGAACCAAATCTAGCCTTCTCATCCTCAACAGATTATATTTGAAAGGAAAACAAAATACCCGACTATAGAAAAGCAGTTTCTGCAATCTAATTTACGATTTCGTTAAGCTTGATACGCTGTTGAGTGCATTTTTTTGTGAGAAAGTATGCGTAAAATCACTGTAAAACACTATAAATGCGCATTCTTTAGAATAATTCTAGTAAAATCATTAGTTTATTACGAAATAGTTCGTTAGAGGCTTAGAGGTTAGGAAAAAACGCGTTGTTTTTATTTTTTGCAAGAGATGTATTATTCCAAAACATATAGCCTATGACACTCTGGAAGCGAAGACAAATCTGACGATATCTCGCACATCAAAATCGGTCAAGCCGTTAAGGCTGTAAGCTGTCATATAGCACATACATATACCTCCTTCTTACGCGGTCGGGTAATTTGTTTTTCTTTTAATATAAAAACTTGTTGATCGATTGGTGTTCCACAGTAAAAGATGCAGATAATTACGCTAAACCACCGTTCTATTTATTACACACTGTAAGTACAATTCGGACAATTATTCAGTCTGTCTTCGGTAGCTTGATTATTGAGCAAGGAGGTAAGGTAAGGTATGACAAACTATCTCTTTGCACCCACGCAGTAGATATTTTACGTTCTCGTTTCCAAGCACTTGTGTTTGGAATGTTAATAAGTGAGAAACAGTTTTAATTGATAGTCATTACTTGAACTTTGGTGTGCTTTGGGCACCATTCACGCTACGATACTTATGTTAATAAGCTGTAAAGTGTAGGAAAATAGCTTTTTACTAAAAGAAATTGTAGGAACGATCGTTAAATCCACGGGAAGCCTTGTAGTTGCCATAAGACAAAATTAAAAAAACGGTAGGTACATTGTAATGCTACTTAATGGTAATTAAATGACAATAATTTATATAAAATGACTGTTTTAATTTCAAGGCGCCTTTTAGAAGGCGTACACCAAAAAAGGCAAATCTCAGGGCCAAAAGTAAGAGTCATCAAATATATTTAAAAAGATCCTACCTAAAATAGTTGTGGAATTCGTTGAATTTCTAAAAGTAGTACCGAACAAAATTTTTAAAGATTACTTTTCAATAAACTAATTAAAAACTAAAAATTCATGAAAGCAAACACGGAACATACTCGTTGAACTTATTGGTATTTTTAAATTTGGAATCTGAAAAGAGTTTCTATTTTATTTTAGTCTTTATACCTATAGCCAACAACTAAAAAAATACATTTTTTTCCAGAAAAACCCCACGATTCCACACTCCAACCGTGGGCCGTGTTTGGCTAACTTTACATTGTAAATAAAAAGTTATATAAAACGTTTAATTCAGACCAACTCATGTTTTATTTAATTATGTTGTTAAAGCAGCACAAAATGGCATCAGACAATAGGCGCGTTGACAAAGAGGTGAAATATTGAACAACTGCGCATACGCAGGTAACCATTAGAGTTATCCTTGGACCGAAATAGAAAGGATATCCGCTTGAACTGTATGAACTTAATATGAGCATTAGGCACGCTATACAAAACGTTTGTCCTCTAAAGTCAATGATCTGTTAATACAGACATACTACATTATATGTTACGACTATATGATAGCGGTATTATATATAGCCTACTGTTCGATTCGATTCGATTTCTTAGGTCTTAGAGGTTAAAAATCGGCTAAATATCAATGTAGAAGTAATTTTAAAGGGCTTTCTTAGGTCCACGGCGTTAAAAAAAAGCTATCGAGACTTATTTCAGCAATCGTGTTTTTGTACTAGGAGAACCCTAGCCTACAGACCAACATTTACATACCTACTAAAAATTTGAGTAGGTACAAGTATTTTTAGTAAATTTTTAAAAAGCTGGTTTTTGCTGCTTTTTCGGACAAGTGTGGCCATGTTCTGTATTAGTGTATACCTAGAACAAATAGTTGTGATACTTTAGTTTCTACACTGTTCTATAAAACTATGGATCTAAGTAAGTACTTATATTAAGTTTTGGAAGCTACTATGATCTCAAGTCTAACAACACATTCAATTTAGACTATACGCTTGAAATATATTTTTGTAGAAGAAAACCTCGTCTACAGACTGTACTTATTTAGGTACTCACTTTATTTAGGTAGAAATTCCAAATTAATTCAGCAGAAGCTGAGATAGCAGCGAAAGCCTTGCATCTCAAGTACGCTGGTCTGGTCTCTGCGTACGAATTTGTCGCGTTCGTACGCAGAGCGCAGACCGTCGCAGAGTTGTGGAAACGGTAGGGTCGTGGTGTTCTGAGGCCAAAAACCTGATATAGAACCTGGGGAAAAAGGAGGGGGGGTGCGACCCTCGCTCTGGGTGGTTTTTAGCACAACACGTCTCCCTAGCTATATGGGTACGTTTGCGCAGGGAGCATTACGTAGGGCCAGTATAATGGGCACGATTGGACATTAGACTCTATTTGACTCTTAAGTAGTTGCAATCATTGATATAAGTTAGTAGTAAATAAAATTAGTATTAAATGCACTTTAGTTCCGAATCTTATAGTATTAAGAAATTATCTCTTTTATGAAATAAAAATAAAACCATTCCGCGGAATCGAATATACCTAATCAAAAAAGAAAAATAAATCTTGTTTCAAGCAATGGAAAGTTTTCTCATTATCAAATTAAATGTATTAACCAGCAAAACTCATGAAGAAGATACCTACCTAGATACGCCAACTGAGTATTTCCTATATCTAACCCCAAGAAACTTAAAAACAGTAAATATTATAATGTCACTAAATTCACAGAGATTGCAACGACACTCGAACCCAATGAAATATAACAAACCACTATAGAAACAAAATGCAGTCAATGGAATAGTCACTTCCGTTTCCAATGATCTCTCAAGGACACACCCAGCCCGCACCCTGCTTCCGCCGACACGACGTATCGGGGTAAAGTATAATGTTACTGGCAAAAACTGTAGCAGATGTTCCGTTTGACTTGGGAATTTTCTGGAGTAACCGGTTGAACAGGTGAACTGTTTAAATTAAGAATTATTTTTATTTGTACCTGTGTGATTGGTCGAATATGTTTCTCTCATACATAGCATGGTAGTATGGTACACAGATCGGTAGGTAAGCGTCACGTATCAATCTATACCTATTTACTTAGAGAAAGAGAGACTTTCCTAACTGATTGACAAACACTGCTGTAGATTTCTCGATATCGGGTTAAACCGCGGGATACGAAAATACATAAGTAGAAAAAAAATCGGTGCCTCAAACAATTTAAACTTACTTTTATAACTATAGACCATTCAGGAATTTCAAGTGCCTTTGATAGGTAGCTCATCAGTCTTCATGGCCACAATGCAATAGATACTGCTCCGTCGCATTGTGGCCATCGTATTGATTGACATCGCATTAATTTTAATTAGGTTGCTCGATAAACTACCTAAATACACGTTAATAAATATTTACATTAATCAGATAGGATGCGATGTAAATACCTTTATAATAATTATTACAAACTATAATGGGATACGGGATACGCTATGTAAATCGCGTTTAGCTCCTTGAAACGCCTGGTTGCGCTTTAATTGAACACATTAATCGCTATAGATGGGTAAGTAAATACATTGCTAAGAAGCAGAAAACAGAGCACAAGTTTCTGATCTGCCAAGTAGAAAGGTTCGAAACACTATGATCAAGCTGTCGTATGTGTCCCATTAACACTTCACTTTCCCTACAACCCAGAATTTAATGCATTTACTCATCTGCCGGCTCTACCAGTAATTACAGGGCCAAAGGGGTGGTTACCCGAGAGTAATGATAAAGGAGAAACCACTGATAGATCGCCAATGAAGGATTACTTTCTCGAAAATTACCTGAAAGTGTGCCGTGCGAAATTGTTTTTATTATTTATCGAAAATATGTTGTTTATGCGCAAATTTCTGGTGAAGGCCAACCACATGCATGCTTTCATCGGCCCAAGTGCATATTTATATTATTTTCATATTATATATTCCATCATTCATGCATAATAAGCAGGTAAATAAGTAGCTTGCGATCCGGAAACCCATTCGCGTTCCTTTACATTTGTCGGAATTGTGTTGCGTTGTTGTTGTTGATGATTAGTAAGCCAAGGCAAAAATATTAAGCTACTTATAATACCGACAAGCGCAGCGTAGGAAGACCAGCCACAAGGTGGACAGAAGATATCATACAAGTGGCAGGAAGACGCTGGATGCAGGCCGCTTCCAACCGGTCTTTAAGGAAATCCATGGGAGAGGCCTATGTCCAGCAGTGGACTTCTTGTGGCTGAGATGATGATGACATATAATACTTGTCACATAATATTTTTTGCTTAATTTGGTCATGAATAGTGAGTGTAAAGTGAAATTCAGAAAAAATATTAATTAGATTAGTATAATAGGATCGAAGGCTGCTGCAAAAAAGTATAGCCTATGACACTCAGGAAGTGAAGACGATTGTAACGACACCTTGCTGACACCTTACATCAAAATCGGTCAAGCCGTTTAGGTTGTAGGCGATCAATAGAGAAACATACATACAGACATTACAGACATACAAACATATATACAGTCAGATAAAAATAACTTTGTGTGAAGCACGTCTGAAGGAATCAAACTATAAATATAAACAATGCAAATAGAATACAAAAAAACCGGACAAGTGTGAGTCAGACTCGCCCACCGAGGGTTCCGTACAAACTAGTAAGTAGATAAAAGGGAAAAATCATATATTTTTTTATATTTTCCTTCATAAACCGAAAAATATACATCGTAAAAATATTTAAAAACCTGTTTTAGCTTATACTACTGAAGCTCTTTCATATGATACCCCCACATGATACGCTTAATTCACTTTAAAATTTGGACCTTCATTCCTGGCATAAAGACACTATTTTTTGTGATTAAATTAAAAATGACCAGTTTTCGGATTTATTCCTATATGTGTACTCAAACACAATGCTTCTTGCCAAATTTCATAGTTCTAGGTTAACGGAAAGTACCCCATAGGTTTTGATTCCCTTGTGAGTGTCGAAATGTACGTTTTTTACGATATATTCGGCTGTAACTTTTTTTGTACGAAAACTTATAAACTTTATTTTTCTTTCTGCAGCAAGATTCTATGGATTTACGTACCTATATGGTTTTAACCTTCACGCGTTCCCGAGTTAAAGATCTTGACACCCGACGGACGGACAGACGGACAGACAGACAGACGGACAACAAAGTGATCCTATAAGGGTTCAGTTTTTTCCTATTGAGGTACGGAACCCTAAAAAGGAAAAAAAACTATTTTGCTGTTTTGACGTTGGATTGGTATGTATGTATTTTTTTTTAATGTACATATTTACATTCCGTTCCATGTATTTATTGTATATAAATGATTATTAAATTAATACTGCCATTTAATATTTTCGAATATGTGTGGTTATTTATGTAGGTATTTGCATTACACTGCACCTGTGTAAAATGCGAGTGCATTTAAATAAATCTAACTCGGGCACACCAATAGCAATCGCAATCGCAGCTTCAAAATAAAATGAACGTAACGTAATAATGAAATGACTTGCGAGACGAGGCGGGAAGTAGGGGGCGCGGTAGGAGCGCTCTCCTGCTCCGCTTCACCCGCCTTCACCTCCGCAACACGAGCGAGCGGCGACAGCTAGCCAGCTGCGCGTCTTGTGTTTTTCGGATTTTGCAGTGCGATTGACGTTCCATTCTTTATTTTCATGTGATTAAATTGAAGTAATCAAGTTTGTTTACATAGAACTTAAACGTGTGAACTTATTAGGCATGCCAAGTAAGCTCCAAAGACAGAACACTACCTGTGAACTAGAAGTGCAGTGATGAACTTTCGGATGTGTTCATTGCATGGATTCCAGTGGCTTTTGTTAAAAACAGTGGATTTTACGAGAGTTGGTGGTGCTCGGGTACGGTACTGTCAGGTTCAGTGCCTGCAGAGCCAGCAGTGTAACCAGTGATTGTTGTCGTGCCCGGTTTCCACTGAGGAAACTTTCCAAAGGTGCATAAAACAGTAATGCTTTCCTAGCGAATGCGGGCCCGGCCTGCACGCATTCCGCAGGGACGCAAGTGGCGGCTTTAAGCATTTTACGGTGAGTAAAGCGCGTTCAAGTTCATCGTACTTTGACCTAAAATTGTGACATCGCTGACTACAGGCTTACCAGCCTAGAGTCAAATGTCAACATGTCCTATCACTGCAAGTGAACTGATGAGAATTTATAGCACCAAGTAATAGGCCACCACCGATATTACACTCAATAAATTCTATGCTAGTTGAATGAATATACTTCTGGGTGGTAATCACAATGAAAGATTTACCACTTTACAACTAAGTGCAATTGTTTTATTATTTCTCTTTGGAAAGGCTAATAAGTTCTCTAAACCACTTTAAGGAATTAAGTCGATTTTCATATCAAACAGTGTTCTGCTACTTTTGAATCACACAATTAATTACACCCTAAATTACACATTTTAAGGATAGAAAAGTATAGTATCATGAAAAATAATAAAAACAAAATATAGCATCAATTCCATGAAAACCAAACCAAACAAACCATAAAAAATATTTTTTAAACTAGAAAATGTAAATAAATGAAATGTAATTGACATACCTATAACATCATGAAGTCACAAATGATAATATGATACAGCTATGACACAGCTCCAGCTGTGTATGCTAGATTTGTTTTTATTACCAAGCAATAAATAAATGTTTCCTGACACCTCATGCCCTGTGTTATATGATCAATACCTTGAACAGGAATAATAGACAGAAAGAGCTAGAGCTTGTTTAGGATTGATCATAGGAAAGTCAGCCCCTTATCACCACATTGGTAAGTATGTTGATAGTAAAGGTGCACCTTCCTACTGATAAACTGATAGGTATATCACCATTAATTACTTATTAAGTCTCCTCCATTAGTTTGTCATTTTGGAAAATATTTGCTATGGGAAGGGTATGCTGTAGCAAGTAGCAAGGATATTATAGTTTTAATTTAGAAATGAGTAGAATTTTAAAATGATCATTAGTTCAAACTCAATTCAAATAGCCTTTAATGATTATTTTTACATGCATATATTAGACAATTATCACATAGAAATGATAGCCGATGGGGCCGAAAAGTTGAGTGAAGATCATGCAATGGCAAGTGCAGCATAGGAAGACCATCTACAAGATAGACAATTAACCTCATACATTTGGCAGAAAGGAGCTGGATGCAAGCTGCTTCCAGTCTTTTTGGAAGTTCATGGGGAAGACCTATGTCGAGCAGCGGACTTCTTAGGACTGAGATGATGATGATTAGACAATAAAAAAAACAGTCTACCTGACAGGTATCCTACAAGAATTTCTATCTAACCCCTATAATATTGTGTGCAACTCTTTCATAGAGATTCTTCAGTTTTCTATAAGTAAAGTAGTAGTTTTCTAGGATACCCTCTTCCTCCATTCTTCTTTCTCAATTTATTCCTCAAATACCACTACAATATCCTTGGTCCATTTTCCATTTATTTTTTTAACTTTGAGTTTGAATTTCATGTAAAAACCTGTAAAATCAGCCCTTGCATACAAGTAACATTTCGAATAAATAAACATTTACACACTTACTCCCCTATTTTAGCAGGGACTAGATCCATTATGTACATGATGGATCCATCATGGTACATAATGGATCTAGTCCCTATCTAGGATGCCACAGAATATATAAATACAAGGACAACTTACAGTTATTTAACACTAATCAAATGCTACTGTCTATTTTTACCACACCATATAGATATAGGTGTATGAATGCTGAATCATACACAGTAGATAGGCTACAAGTGTGCAGTATTGTTACTCTAATTGGTGTCCTAGAAAACTGTTCCACTCAACTGTTAGTGTTTCTCTCATTTGAACAGCTCTATTCGTTTAATAACAAATTAGTACATGAAACTCAATTTAAAAATAATTGCTTGCTAACTTTATGTTTTGAAATGCAACATTTCTATAAAGATGAATCCAAAAACTGGCAGATTTCCAACTTGTAAGTCTTTGATTTCCATATAGAATGAGATGATGAGATGGAGATGAAATGGTTTCCGACTCAATTCCAAATCTGTAAAGATTTAAATAGTCCGACTGGATTAAAATATTTACAAATTTAATCATTTTGAATTTGAATTTTGAATTGATAGTTTTGTGCTTCCCTGCTAACCTTGCCTGATGTTAAGCATCAGTTGCAGTCTAAGATGGAGCATGCTTGCCCAGGAGAAAACAAATCACTTGCAATTTAAAGAAACCCAAATTATATACATATATAGATGAAGGGTCAGCAAGCTTATAAGAAGCCACCACAATTATACTATTGTTTAAGTTATTTATCCAACTCCACAAGAAGGGTTATTTTTTTGAGTGTACGTATGGTTCTGTATTACCTACCTCCTACATGTTCGTGTTTACTTTCTGAGTGTCATAGGCTACATTTTTAGGGTTCCGTACCTCAAAAGAAAAAACGGAACCTTTATAGGATCACTTTGGTGTCCGTCTGTCTGTCTGTCCGAGTGTCAAGACCTTTATCTCGGGACTGTATTTATAATTTATAATGTATTTTTAATTTAATCACAAAAAAATAGTGTATGCAAGGAATTAGGGTCCAAATTTTAAAGTTTTTTAACCTTATCATGTGGGGTATCTTATGAAAGAGCTTCATTAGCAATAATGAAAATTTTCATGACCTCCAACAAACATATTCATAACAAATAAGTGATTTTACAAGAGTTATCCCAAAGCATATCAAGTGTAACACAAAATGTAATCACTCTTTTTCAGTTAAGTATTTTGTTTTTGTTATAGTATTATTCACTTGTTAAGATTTTTCTATTTCTACTTTTTTTCATCTGTTGTACAATAAAGTGATTATATATCATGGCTATAGATGTGGTTCTACATATTCATGATAAATCATTTTTCTATGTAGACCACCCAAAGCATCCCAACTCATAACCTCCCATAAAACACCCTCCCTATCTCACCAGTTCTGTCGTTTGACACACTTGTAGCAAAACATGAGAAACCTCAAAGCCAGCAGCATATTTTTATTATCAGCACATATGTTTACACTCGAGGATCCTTTTCTAATGTCCTGTCTATTTTAGGATACAGGGGAGTGTGAAGTTACAAGTTTATTCTTGTATTTTAGACGTTTTAGAAACAGTCACTATTTTGTATGATGACAATTTGAAATATGTTCAGAAAGACCAAATTAGTTTTATCCCTAAGGTAATAATATAACCAAATAAGTTCTGCTGTTAGTATAATAGGAAAATGTATTTATTGTTTTTATGATAAGTGTAGTATATTGCATAAAATAAGGTACATAATAAACTTTATTGATTACCCACATTTATAATACTTCATAGTCTGTCAGTACTTTCACAATACATCCATTCTGCGAACATCTGTCTTTTATCGAACACCTCACTTGGCGCAGCCGGTAGCATTACCATCCATGTTTTAACATAGGAACATTCATTTACTAATAAAGTACAAATTTTCTTTGTGTTTAAATGCAATTTTTGTATATATATATTTATATATGCATAAATCATAATTTTAATTATTTTTGTATCAGTAAATATTGCTGAACATACATTTGAGCTTTATCCAAGGCTTGGATATTTTTATAAATTTCATAATATCTTAAAGTCGCAAGTTAAAAAAAAATATGGGAACTTTGATTGCATTCATAGTTGTAATCATGTACCTAATTAATTATTGAAACCAGTTAATACATATTAAGAGGCCTGTATCCTGTGGAATTAATGTTTAGGGGTAGAAAAAAATGTTATATATAAATAATTTACCCAAGCTAAAGCATCCGAAAAGCATAAGTTTATTGTGTTAGTTTATAATTATATATCTGTACTTATACCGTTGTTATTAAAATAACATTTTTACCTTATATAACATTGCTATGAACGTAAAATTATTTTTTACTAGATATCTTAAAAGATTCCAATAGACTAAGCGCACGCTATGTTGTCATGGAAAAATAAGTGACACACTAGTAATGATTGCACACTCTAATGTCATCTTATATTAAAATATATTGCAATGCAAACCTCCATCATAAGGATACCATTGACCCACCTATCACCACCTGCAAGCTTAGAATTGAGAGTAGACAAATTTTATCTTTCCTGTTGTTATTTGTCAATTCATACTTTATTTCTCTTGACAAGTGGTTACAACAGAAGAAAACCATTTTGTTATTTGCTATGCTAAACCTGATTTACAATTATCTCACCATTACAGTTCAGATTTTCTTGGAATTTGGACCTTCAAAGCTCCAATATAACCTCATACCTAATTATATATTTTTAGGGTTCCGTACCTCAATAGGAACCACGGAACCCTTATAGGATCACTTTGTTGTCCGTCTGTCCGGGTGTCAAGAACTTTATCTCGGGAACGCGTGAAGGTATCGAGTTGAAATTAAAACCTTATACGCAGATCCATAGTATCTTCCTGCAGAAAGAAAAATAAAATTTCTGTTTTCGTAAAAAAAAGTTACAGCCGAATATGTCGTAAAAAACGCACATTTCGACACTCACAGAGGAATCAAAACCTATGGGGTGCTTCCCGTTGACCTAGAACTCTGACATTTGACAAGAAGCATTGTGTTAGAGTACACATATTATAGAAAAAATCCGAAAACTGGACATTTTTAATTTAATCACAAAAAAATAGTGTCTCTATGCAAGGAATGAGGGCCCAAATTTTAAAGTGAATTAACCGTATCATGTGGGGTATCATATGAAAGAGCCTCATTAGCTAAAACAGGTTTTTAATACATTCTTCGCCCCCTGCAGACCCTTCACTTCAGCTGGGAACCAAAACTTTTTAAGGGCCGCGCAAAGCAACGTTGACTGCCTCAAACGCCGGCGGTTTACTAACTACTACAAAATGAACGGGACGCTTACTCGGATCCGAGGCGCCGCTACTATAGCCCCGCCCCACTCGGATCCGAGTGGTGAGCAAGGAATGTGTCAAATATTTACACGATGTGTATTTTTCGGTTTATGAAGGAAAATATAAAAAAAAAAATGATTTCCCCCTTTTATTTAGTTTGTACGGAACCCTCGGTGGGCGAGTCTGACTCGCACTTGTCCGGTTTTTATAATAAGTACCTACTCTGTAATTAACAGTACCATTGTTCAAGCTAATCAATACAATTTCCATCCTACATAAGTATTGAATACAGCACATTGCCGTGTTAGTCACACATCTGAGGCACCTGTTTGCCATTATAAAAGTTGCGTCATCCCATACACTTTAATTGCTGTTACTTCACTTGGTTCCCATACAAATGATATTTATTGATTGTAACAATGGAAAATTAAGTTAAATATATATCTTGAGAAGATGGATAAAATACTGCTGTAAAAAATATCTTGAAAGACAACCATTAAATTACAGCACTGCACGATATAGGCACAACAGATTCTTGCTGCTTGCCTATCATCAAATGATGATAGGCAAGCAAAAAATAGGCAAAAAAGACTAATTAAGTTCACCTACACAATGTACCTATATCCATACATTGACAGTAAAATCTTGTAAATAAAATAGTGCTTAATATCACAATAGTTACAGGTGAAATCAGCATGCATTAATAATGAGCGAAAAAAAAATGTCATAAAAATATACCATTAAATTACATGTTAAATGATTAAAAAAAAAAAATAATTATAACCTATTGAATTACATATCCATCAATTATGTAAAAATAAAATAATAAATGTAATTTTGTACAAATTATATTATTAATAGTAAGGTAAAATAAAATTGCCGATTGTAAAATACGAGTATAATGTGTCTCGGGAGGTAAAGGTAAAAATACCTTACATGTCAAAATCTATCATGGTTAGGGTACAGGAGATATATATAGAATCACTAGTATTGTCCTGATAATATGATGATGATTAGATTTGAGATATGATTAGATTACAATTAGATGTACTTTTATGGCAAGCGCCTTTATTAACTACAACACAACAATATACAAACTCAACTAACTAAACTACTACACAGATGTACTTACTTACATGAAACCTACATACACTCGAAATAAAAGTTAAAATTATACTTTGAAAAAAAACGCGGGCCACCGCGCGCGTGCCGAAGTGAATGTGTATAAAAGTACAAATAAACATTCCTAAAAATTGTTACTTTGAAAAATAAAAAACCGGCAAAAATAGTCTTATGTAATAAATGATTGGCCCCTTACCTGACTTGGGCAGTAAAGCTGGGTAAAAAAAAATACAAGTACATGTATTTTATTGTTATATTTATTGCTAGATTACATTAAGTGATTCATCCATATACTTTCATAAGTAATTTTAAACAGAATTTTAATTAATGTTATCTTGGTGCACATTCTCCCTTATGAGGACCTCTTTGTTATTAAGAATATGTATTATTGTTAAGGTCACAGCAGAGTTCATGTAAATCAAGGTCAGTGACCTCGAAACAGCTTAACCAAGGATAGTTTCGAAAACGTTTCTGCAACTATTTTTTTAGATATGAGTAATATTGTTATTCATCTAATTTGTAACTAAAGTTCCATTTGTTACTTTTTAGTGACTAAACGGATGATAGGATCATGATAAAATTTTGTTATAAAGATAGCTGAAACCCTAGAGTACGATTTGTCTTCACCATACTGTTGAAACTGCAGAGCATAACTGGTTTATCATACCAATGGATAATAGTCTATTCTAAGTTAAAATACCAAGCAGTGAAACTCACAGTTATTTAGGCATATTTTTTTATCTGACTGGTTAAAAAACAATTATAGTGTTTATGGTGTATGTTTGTGTCTAGCGCTCATACTGAAAATTTTCACACAAAAATCAAAAATCGAAGTCATTTAAAAGTAAAGTAAAAAACAAAACATCATGTTATTAGCTGTGGACCGCGGTTTCACCAGCCTATTGATGTAAAACGATGGTTATTATGTACGGTCATGACGATGATATAACGGAGCCTATGTCCATCTACTCCGTCCGGTACTATACTCTCTCTCTGTACCAAATTTCATAATAATCGGTTCACCCGATTTGGATGTGAAAAGGTAACAAACAGACACAGAGAAAGAGTTACATTCGCTTTTATAATATCAGTTACGATAAGATAGTTAGGTTGTCAGTAAAAGGTAAAAGCGATTCTAACGACACGCCGTACGTCGAAATCGGTCAAGGCGTTTAGGTTAAATAAGGTAGGTAAACGTGTGTATATATACATTTATTTATACACCTGAAAACACATATTTGAGCTGACTACAATTTTTTATTCCTTATGGACGATAATAAACAAAACAAAATGATATTCCTCAATGTTGACCTTGACTCAGTATTAGGTCTTTCACACCATGTCAATGTCATTTACCATTTAGAGATGACCTGTACTTGTAAGCTGTAAGAGACTAAAGAACACATTAATTAGGCAGGTAACGCTGTCTGCTTTAACGCTAAACGTTGACCTCTGCTGAACCTATATTAGGATCTTTTGTTTCATTCCGATCTATTACATCAGTGCCAACTCTCGCAATAGCTTTTAGTTTTAATAGATAATTCTTGGTACGTCAACGCCTGCTTGCTATTATTGCGCATTCTTTGTTAGTCTTCATTGTGATACCTCTCTAGAAGAACTGTCGTCTATCTCCTGGGATTTTTTCTCGTCTAGGATTTTTTCTCGTCACATATGTTTCTGAGAATTCTTAACAAATCATCTCTTACTTTTTGCTATATTTTTCCTAGAACCTAATTGACATATTCTGGAGTTAAGACCGCGTGATGACAAATATTGTGTAGGACACTCAGAAATACGACGATATACGTAGGCACACTTGGCAGTAACGAGAGAGAGAGTCGGAACGTTAAAATCAAGCTGAATTCAATGGGAGAAGTCTATTTCAAGCAGTGGACTAGAGTGGGCGCATGATGATGATGACAGGGGACATGGTGACATTATAATTATATTATTACACACTAAAATTACTGTATAATATCATTCATGAAGTTTTGGCGGGAATGTCATCGAAACATGTTGTTGCTTTGTTTTATTTTACTAAACTTGTGTTATTTTGAATATTATGCGATAAAAATGGTGGTGTTTTATTCATTAAGTGTTCCATCAAGTGCGTGACTGCTTAATTTCACTTGTCCACACAAGAAATGAAGCAGTGAAACGTGTCATTTTACGCTGTCGGCAAAACTGCATAGAAGCTTCAAGTAAAGTCGCCACGCCACCGCTTTACTTAGAATACTTAGATTGTGACTTGAACATTTATAACTGGTTTTATTCAAGAAACTTTAAGAAATCTTAATGCTTGACACTGGCAAATGCTCTACGCGAGTCCAAATCCAATTAAAAAATCATTCATAGGAACGATAAAGCAGTTATTTCAGTTTTAGTATACTTATAATATGTATAATAAGTTTATTCACATTACGCAGGGAGGCGAGCGGTGCGGGTGGCGGGCCGGCCGGGGTGCTGGCCATGAATGCCACCCAGGTGCAGTGCGAGCCCCGCGACTCTGTGGTGCTCATTAAATGTAAGTATTACTGCACTGCACACTGCACCCACTGAACCTTTTGTAGGTCACGTCGCGTACCAATAACCACTCTGTTATTAACTGTCATGCTGAATTATGATGATCAACGAGGTATAAGATATAACAAGTGTCTATGTTAAAATAAAAACAAAATAATCAACTGCAGAAAAGCAGTTTTTGCAGTCTAAGTTACGATTTCGTTACGTTTGATATGCTGTTGTGTATGTTTTTTATAAGAAAGTATGCGTAAAATCGTTGTGAAAGATTATAAATGCGCATTCTTTAGAATTAATTAATGTTAAAATATTTCACAGCTAAACACAGGTAAGTGCAGATTGTCAGGAATTCACATTCCTTCGAGAACATTTAGGTATTCTCAGATATGCATTCCTCACGGAATCTGAAATATAACTTCGAAAAGAGGTTCCAAGAAGTTGAAGAACGCAACAACAGAAGCTGAGCGATACCAAGATGCGAAACTATGGATTGGTGTGTAGCTAAGCGATGCAGGTAAACCTTACGAACCCTTCGTTTACTGGCTAGTAGTTCAGTAACTTTGGCTCGCAACACCACTTCGCATAAATTCCTCGCTGGAGTTCTTTGCACACATTCCTCTACTTACGCAATATTTTTCCGTTTTCTATATTTACAAACATCTCGTTTTGCCAGCCCTCTTCCAACAGAGCTGCGCTAAGCGAGGCTAGGGAAATAAAATTGTATTGGTGGATATTTTTCTGCGCACCACTGACTCTCGCATCTCTTGTGGATACGTATAGCGTAAGACTAGAACTGGACATTCGATATTTCACGACTTTAATATTGAACAACTTCTATTTCTTATAAAAAAAATTTCGTCACAGTTTTTGCCGTTAATACTGTACAATGTCTTATAAAACTATATCCATATATTCCTGAACTCGCTCAAGGTTGCACCAACTTCACCCAATTTATTTGATCTTATATGGCTTCCACTTCAACTTTTCCAGGCTTCTTAGCCTAGCCTACTGATTAACTAGGTCAACCATTATTTTAGTCTCGTTACACATTTCTGCAATTTGCTTTACGGAGCGAGTCTAGGCACTGTATAAACATTCCAGATTTGCATAAGACCTTGTCGTTACTAAACTACAGTAGTGATATATATTCTAGTGAGCACGCTAAGCCATTTAAAATATTGTATGTTTACTATAATAACATAGATAAGAGCTAAATACAACATTACATGCACATTTTCTGCACTACACTTGGTCAAGCCTGGCTTTAGTTCTAACATTTCCCGTAAAATTATAAAAAATTAGTTATATAATTATAAGTATGTAACAAAAAATTAACACGCTTTACTGTACACTAAAATGTTAAAAACATAATAAATAAAAATTGGACAAGATCATCAAATCACCTTGTTGGAACCAAATTATTGCCGTCTCATCGGTAATACATACATTTTACCTTATCTTTGAAGTCCAGAGCAGTTTTCTGACCTAGAAAATTTGCTTGTTTTACGTGTTAGGAGTACAATTTCCAAGCTGCAGTATAAAGTACACCCAAAAGCGGAACGTGCAATAGAAAATAAGACGTTCGCCGATTCGTCCCATGGGTCGTACACGTCACAGGGCGGAACGGTGAAGGACCTGAATAAACACAGTGTTTATTTATAGTCAATCCAATAATAATTGGATTACTGAGTGTTTATTTTTGGATTACTTGTATTACACCCTCCCAAGTAATGCAATATGTAATCCTAAGTATAACATTAGGCTTTAATTAGCCTCATTTTAAATGTTGTCATACAATTTACACAACTGTTATGCTAAGTTTCTTTGGCTCTTTGTTATCTATTACGGACTTAACAATAAAAACAAATTTAATGCTTTCGGGGTAATCTTATTAAACAGTTATATTTTTAATATTATCTCATATTTGTCTATATTCATAGTAATAATCAGTTGTATGCAAAAACCATTAACTTTGTTTGCTACATGAATTATTTTAACTAAATATGTCTTTAAAGTTTAAATACTATAGACGCGCATAGGCATCGTTATATCAATAAATAAATAAATATAAATAAACACATGGACATTTCACACAACACCATCTAGCCCAAACTAAGCAAAGCTTGTACTATGAAACTAGATGGCTGATAGAATACACATATATAAATATATACTTATGATACATAGAAACACCCAGACACAGAACAAACATCCATGCTCATCACACAAATGTTTGCCCTGGGTGGGGCATCGAATCCACGACCTGCAGCACTGCAGGCAGACATACTACCAACTGAGCCACAAGGCCAGTCAATATTTACTAGTTTTTCAAAAATCTGTTAAAAATCGCCAACCACAAAGTTCTTTAAAATTGTATACTAAATTCGTCAAGATTAGTTAAAAATAGGAACCCAACATCCAACAAACATCCGGGCAGATGAAAGCAAATTTTGCCAATCGATGCAGAGTCCTCGTCCCGCTTCACTTAATGGATCAATTAACACTAGTTCACTGCCACCATTTATCAACAAAAACATTATTATTAATTTCAATATAAGCAGTATCCACTTGAGTGTATTTTCCACCTCAACTCGCCAGCATGACATCAGATGCACTCCTCGTATCGATGCAAAAAACACACTTCAACAGAGACCTGATAATAATAGTAGCGTTGTAAGCATCAATCTTGCGCGGTATTTTATTTACGACTGCCTGAAGGCCTTTACATACTACGCTATATAATTCATCATAACACTAGTTATAATATCCTATAAGAGCCAGGCTTTGGATCTGGGGATCGGGGAGGGGTGTAGGCTCAAACCTCAAGATGCGCATTGTTGTTTGCCGCTAGCTTCAAAACATGAAGAATGTTCGACAATAATAAAACAATAAATGTTCACGAAGATGTGTAATGTTTGCCTATTCTCATTTTTCCAACATGGTGCACTACGGTACGGATCTAACCTTCTCCGCGCCCATCAGCTGTTTACATAAACAGCTGATCCAAATCGAGTAATATGTTCAATACACGAAAATGCTTACTGTCACATAAAAATACGAGTCGTCAACTCACTAGTTTTAACCGCAATTGGTGGTCTTTTCCCGACCCAAAAAGTTGTTATAAGTTTAACGAGTTAATCTGTGTTCTATATGTGGCATCGCAACTCTCAAACGAATGTACCGGTTTGATCTAGTTTTTTTTGTTTGAAAGAGGATTTTGTCGAAAGTGTTTTTAGCTGTTTCATCAAAATCGGTTGAACCGTTTTTTATGTCGAAGATTTTTGAGTTTTCTTAACTTATACTTGTTCAAAAGAGTAGTGCAAACATTGGTTGTTGACGTCGCGCTTTTCCCTATTGTCTGATATTTCAACTCAAAAGTAAGAGACACGTACTTTTAACAAACATCACAGTTAACTTCTGTATGTTTTTTTTTTACTACAGTTATGCCATCGTTGCCATCATCTACAGCCTTAAGCGCGTGATAAGAGAGAGCAGCAGTGGGATAGGAATTCCTATCCCACTGCTGCTCTCTCTTATCACGCCATTTGTCTTGATCCTGTGTCAATCGAGTCTAGGTTCGACTCGCGATAGAGTAATATCGTCCACCTATATTGCAGCCGAGACGACCTACGCTGTGCTTCTCAGCCACAATTATGTACTAAAAAGATTTCTGTGCTTCAGTCATAGATTCCTGACAACTGCAATGTATAGTGTAGTATGAACGTGTCCGTATACAATGTTCTATAACTAATTTGCGGTGATCAGGTCCAGAACTCACAAATCACCAGTGGAAATTTAATTAAACATCTGTGTGTTGTATTCTGAATAAGCCTCGAGTTTCGTATGCATTTGGATTATTTTTGGACTGATCCCCATTACCACATCCATTAGAGTAGGTACGCGCAGCAGTTGGCTCGGTTCGCCAGACTCTATTTGTCTTTGTTTGTATATCAGTTTCGTGTCCATCTACCTTGTGAGGCTCTTGACGGAGATTTCATTGAAATGGTGATGTTTGTCGACGCTCACTAAATCCGTGTAATATGTGGTTGTCAATTTTGTAAGTATTTGAGTGGCATATACAAAACATCGTCATTTTCCGTGATACACGTTATAGGTATATTTTTAAACATATGTTTACTAGATTTTTGTACGGTAGCTAGTAAATACGTTACATGATTTTGTGTAAATTTTGAGACAAACTGAATGTAGATTTCCAATTCCAATAAACAAAATTTTATATGTACTGAGAAAAATCGTATTTTTGTTTGAGATTTTCCACATTTGATTCCTTCTGTTTAAACAGAAACACTTGTTCAACATCATTTACATTCTCGAGTACCTCGTGAAAAAACAACTCATCTGTCTATTTCCATCTAAATCTGAGTCAAACAGCAAGTCCATCGCAGACTGTTTTGCTTCCAGTCGAGTTCTCGCCATTTCTAGAAATAGCTCTAATTGTGTGTTATATCCGTCACTGAAAGTTCTCCCGTGGTGCGTCGCTCTCAATGTGCCCAATTGATGCGGGAGACACGCATATTTACAATTAGCTGCATAAGCTTCATAATAATTGTTCGCCACTGGATGTCAGCCAATGATGGTGGCAGCAGTCGCGGTAGGCTCGACATTACGACAAATTGATATGTGCAGTCAGAAATTATGTTAATCCGTCCTTAGTTTTATACAGACGTCGTTGTTAGTCTGACGTGTCGAACGATGTATTTGTTAATTTGTGCCGGCCATGTGAGGATATCGATTTGTTTTTGCGTGTGTGACGGTGCCGCGAGACAATGCAGTTTACTTTTGTAATTATCGTAAACAAAGTGAAGTTATGTCCGGTGACGGAGGAACCTATAAAGCAAATAGGTAACGTTCGTATATTTATTTGCATAGTTGTTTCGCTTGCGTGCCGTCTAATTTATTTTGCGAAATATTTGTATTAGCACTGTAGCATTGCTATGTTATTTAGTGGGGATTTTTAGTTTACATATTATTTCCTTAACTTAATTAAATATAGTTGGCTTGATTAATAATGATTTAATCGCTGTTAACTTGACCTTAACTTTATGACCTTAGATAATATCCACGTCTGTGAAATATAGTTTGAGTATAAAAATATAATTAAAATTGAGCGATAAAACGCAGCGATAAATTCGTTTAATAAGCAATAAAATATAAACAATACTTCGAGATGATTCGTTTTGTTACACAGTTTCAAGACAACAGCTAAATCGTTGTTAGAACAATTGCCACATTCATTCACTCGTTTTAAACCTTGGAGGCAACACAAATCTACAATTTTATGAATGGTACACCAGCTGTGGAATAGAAAGTACATTTACCAATTGTGTGGTAAGACCGCTACGATATTGTAAGTGACATTCGTAACCATCTGAATAAATGTAATTGGACAATTTCTATCGACCCATTGCCCCCATCCTACCATGTGCCGCCGGGTGTTGGGCCGATGCCGCAATTGCCCTGACTGCTAACCATTAGTTGACTAGCTGACTAATCATTTGTTTCGAGGAGATAAAATTTAATAAAGATAAGTAGGACGTTGCCCTTGTCACGTTTTGAGCCAAGACGATTTTATATGAATAGTAGATCTACATCCACATTTGATCATCTATTCATCTGATAGAAAGTAAAGATAGTAAATGCTCAGAAAGTACAATGTTTGAAGTGTTTTTTCCCCTAACTTCCTTGGAGAAGTTAAATTGAAATGATATATATAGGACATTTTCTGTGTAACGTCTGTGGGCTAGTTTTTTTATGTTAAGACCGGTTTCATATTCACGGTTGACTATCGATCGATTTTTCTGAAACCGAAGATAAGGTCCAGAAATGTATACATCTGAAGAATTTGAGTATCTGTGATTCGATTTGTTCTTGACAAACGCGCACCATCGTAGACGACGCACCTCGAGGAAATCGATGATGATAATTATTTTATGAATAACGAGAGACAATCATGGTCTCATCATCTCCTTTCTCTCGGAACAGCGATTCTGCTAATGCTTGTTCTCGAATGAGCCATTTTCTATGTTGCAGATAAAACTTTTACTTTCGTAGGTCGTCGAACCGCTCACAGGCTTCCTATTGTGTCGCTGTCTTTCCTCGACAAACAAATTAATCATTGCGGTTACGGTCTTCTAATTCTGCGTAATCATCAACTTTGTTATAAGGTATAGTGTGACTGACTCCATTGACGTCATCCGCCGTGGAAACCGTTCAATATTATTCTGATACAATACGGGTTCATAATACAATGTTCCCGCACACGGCGCCTGGAATTGTGTCAAGCTCATAACGCCCCGATCGCTCGCGATTGTTCGCCTGCAACGGCCTATTTGCTGCATTCTTATCTGAGACTTGTAATATTATGAATCAGAGACTCTAGGCGAGCGAAACAATGAGCCCGTGAGTGACGGGGCGCGGCGCGGCATCTCAGATCTCCGCGCCTCGACCCACTCCGATACAGACTCTTACAGAGATCACCAGATAGACACTGACCGTACATAAATCGATTCTTGTTGCGGACCTGATATTTCGATATTTACATTTACTAGCAACAGGTTGTTCTCATCTAACGGGGTTATCTGCGAGCGAATAACTCACAACCACGATGGATATCGCTGTAATTTGTTTTATTAGTATGTGCGATTTCAAAAGTTTATATATACGTCCGTGCCGATGACCGGCTGAGGTTAGATGGGTGTTGTAAAATTGTTCAGCTATAAATTCATTAATGCTATTATCGGAGCTGTAAGTCTTAATATCTTCAATTGCTGTGCTGAATTTCTGACTCTGCGATCTATGTAGGACGAATTGCTTGTCTACCTAATATTTTATTTGTATACAGAACTCTGAGAACTGCTATCTCACAAAAGCGATATGATTTATGTTCAAAAGCGCAGCGCTATCACGAGAGAGGTCAACTTTGCTCAGGATGTTATACGTCTTAATTTGATCAGCAGATGGTTAAACCAGGGTTGACACAACTGATAACTGTGACATTACGAAACTTTGATAAAAACTTATCATCGCCAGCAATTACCTACCCTACTTAGCGTCTTTATCCTAACCGGCTCTTAAATTATCTCATGTTTATAAAGCAATTTGGGCTGAATACATCGTCTATATTTATTTCATAACGATTTCGAGCACAATTAAGCTTAACGAATCGTTACAGATTCTGGATAAATTTGTAACACACAATTGATTACCATCTGTGCAAATTGAGCTGTGTAAAATTGTAGTCCAATTTGATATAGGTCGTCAACCCTGGCATGTTCATCTGGTTATCTAGTTTGTAGTACTATCATAGTAACAAAGTATTAGATACTATCACTGACCTCGGTTTATTTTTGTTATTTCTTAAGACTGGATAGGCTTTTGTCTTACAAATGACAGTGTCAATGTCAGTGCCAATTTGAAACGCTACCTGCGTTTCCAACAAATACATGTGACATACTTATTTCAAAAGAGAAGAGACAGATATTAACTTCTGAATATACTGATGCACTATGCCTTCTATTTTTACAGGGTTTATATATATATATATATATATATATATTTTATACATTATAGATCTACGATTGACCACCAACTCGCCTGATGTTAAGCGACGGTGTGGCCATACGACGCCATATTACGTTCATTTGTATGTTTCTTTGTTGTCAAGCCTTGTAAGCCTAATTAGAACCACTAGGTCTAAATTCCCGTCTTTGTAATATTGCTTTCTTGTTTAGTTGTGATGACAAAATAATAATATATGAAAAAATTACCTGATGCTGCAGCTACAATTATCTCCTCAATTGCTATTTTGCCGTAATAAGTCCAATTTTGTTTCAGTACAACTTTAAATCAGCGACGAAAAAAAAAAGTTCTCTTTTTTAATTTTGCCGACTTTCAAAAAGTAGTCCAGGAAGTTCTCAATTCGTCGGAATCTTTTTTTAAGTACAATATGTTCCCCGATTATTCGAAGACACTAGAATATTATTATTTTTTTGGTAGTATGTCATCGAAGTAAACAAATTGCGTATTTTGAAGTTGGTTTTTTTTGTTTTGGAAACGAATACTTGTTGTCAATATTAATTCAATGAGCATACGTGTGAACAGTGCCAAAATTATGAACAAACAGGCCTGGGTGTCATTCGATAGCCACCAACTTACCTATGCACAGTTTAAGAGGTCAGTGAATTGTATAGTATCAATCAACATCAGCGAAATTATAGTAAGCATTGTTTGTTGATGTGATCATTAGCGTTAGCAGTTAACTCGATGAGTTGTATTCGGTTTAGTATGTGCTCAAACATTGCGCAGGCGACACGTGGTCGCCAAGACAATAAGGCGATAACACGAATTTAAATTCCAGTGCCAAGTCACACTCAAGTGCTTGTAGTGTTTTACATAATTAAATGTTAAATCGGCGAAGAATGGACAGCCCTTGATCTTCAAGTTGAAGGCAATGTTACGTAACAGTGAAGTGAGGAAACGTGATGGAGAAACGCGGTGAGATGAAGCGGACCAGAAAAGGCGACAAAATAAGCAAAATTAAACACAAGTTAATAAAGAAGTACAAACTAAGTAGGTAAATATTGATTACTAGCTGCACCATACAATTTCACCCTTATAGGGATAAAAAAAATATGGTATATATATACATATATAGGTATATATCTACCCTATATCCTTCTCCAAGGTTTCTGCTATCCCTGTCAGTACCCAAATAATTCAGACTTTTAATCATGAATAAGAAACAAACAGCGTAATAATAGGTAGTTAGATTCTATACGAGCACGTTCAAATTTTGTGGTTATGTTAAAATTCGCGACATGACAAGTCTACCATCATAGGTTATTTACACATTTAAATTCCTTGTTTACTTTTCTTCTGTTGTATATGATATCAGTGTACAAATATTTGTTGTAGTACACGATGGTACTACAACAAATGAGTATAGGTTTTAAACAACGCGATATTTGAACAAAACGTGGTAATTTTTTTTCTAAGCGACTGCCTACTCTCGGTGACTTCAAGGTCTCATACTCAGTTAATTGACATTTAGTTTTTGCTAACATGTTATCGCAGCCTTCTATTCTTTACTATGACACATATAGCAGAAATATAATGTATTTAAATAAGTTCTAAAATATTTCTGATAGAATACCTTTTAAGGTTGTTTGTGTGTGTTAAGTCTGTTAGGTAATTATTATAAAAGAGTTCAATTTTGATATAAGTATGTATGTAATATTCTAAGCACATGTGCCAAAGTGTATGCATGTACGTATGTTTTTTTACTTTTTAGATAAAATATAATAGCTGATACATTTCATAATTAATATCATTTATTTTAAATATTTACCTATTATAGATTTGATTTATTTCAGAGGATGACCGTGGTCGTATGCCACCTACTGTAAAAAAAACAATAAGTACATTCTCCAAAATAACATACAACCACGGTTATCCTCTGAAAACCACTATGAATATGTATTAAATACAATAAAACATTTATTACATGTACGAGTACTTAAGTTGATTATTTAAATACGATACATATCGAATAGTTGTAATTGTTATGTACAACAATTTCTGATAAAAGATATTTTCTTGTTTCATACTATTTAGAGCGTGATTTTTCAGTAGTCGGGTTTTAGTTTTTTAACTTATTTTTTATTCCTTTTGAAATACGGAACCCTAAAAATAGCAATTCAAAATTAATTGATTTCCATTCAGTAACCATTCAGGTGGTCAGACACCTTATGGTGATAGTGTTTACCTTATTTATGTATGGTTAGAATGGAAGCCTCGACCTGCTAGTTAATCTCGTACTTTGTCGGTTTTATATAGGTTAAAAAGTAGCCATTGCCATGGCTAACGTATACTGTTTATAGGGAAGACCCAGAGCGTAAGCTGTCTCCGTTCTAAATTTCATTCAAAGCCAATAAAAATAAATATTTCTTCCCTTTTTAGTGAAAGAGTGACATGCACTCACAAACTTTCGCGTATTGGTGTGATTTTAAGTGTTGGCCGACGCACCTAGCGACTTTCCTCAAACAGGTTAACTTCCGGCGAATTCCATTTCGTATTTCTTGGTACAAACGTTTAATAGGTCTGATTCATATCCAATATTTAAAGGTATTATTATTCATCAGCTTAACCAGCTGTCGATGTTTGGAATTCACGTCGAATGCAGGTCACTGGGACTGTAAGTGCTAGGACGTAGTGGCATTCCTCAGATAAACGTTTTGCTCGTCTTATGTATTAAAAAACTTTTACATAAACAATTGGGTATGTAAAGAAAAATGTAACATATGCTGATTCCAAAACCATTTCGAGATTATATATCTATAAACCATATTTTTTTATTTAGGGCACAAAAAATGATGAGATCGCGTAAATTTTTGCGAAAATATAAAAAATATTTGACCTTCAGTCGACCTCTAAAATGTAAAATGAAATGTAGTTTAGTTAGTAAAAAAAGATGAAACTGACAGCATTGGCATTGACAAGAGAGACAATATCTCTATGACAACTGTCATACCAAAATAAATAAACAAAGAAAATAATTATTTTGTGTGTTTGGTGCTCTGCTACTCTATTCATTTGTATTAAATTAATTCTGTTCATTATCTTTACGACGACTTTGCTTTCCTACCGTTTTGATTGATACTGCATTTACGTTGACCACTGCTTTGTTCTATGGAACTGTTTGCCTACTGATTGGATAAATTATGGATAATTTAGTACGTGCCGACTCTGCTAACTTACCTAAGGTTGAGAATCTTATCATTCTGGAGTTCATCTCAACTAGCGACAAGAACAACATCGCAAAAATCCGAGGAGCTAAAGAGCTAAAACTTATGAACAATGCCAGGATATGAAATAAAAGTGATTGGCAGTACATAACTTCTTTTTTGAAATGATTTTATTGTGTTTAATTATATTCATTGTAATTATATAAGGGATTATTTTATTTACATTTATTTTATTCTGGTTCCTTTTTCTGGTTCATTGTACTGCAGCATCAATGCTTCGTCCAGGAACATATTCTACGTTAACTTGTTCACACCAGTCTTTTAAAGGTTTCCTTTACTTGAAAAAAAAACAGTTTATTAGGATTTTTGGCACGAAAGTCGAAACATTTCACAGTTGTAGTTTCTGAATAATATTGTGAATTTGTTTCATTTCAATGCGCAAACACAATCGCGAAGACCTTAGAAAACATTAATTAATTACAACGAGCTCAATATTAAATAGACTTTTTTTCATTCTTTATGTTTACACAACGTATTTGTTTTTTCAAAACACAACAAAAACCGATGATCTCTTGTATCAGTCAGAGACAAAAACGAATATAGGTACATGTCACTGTCAAGTTGACGTATATGTATTTTTTAGTTCATGTTGGCTATCACAACATTTTATTCAGTAGGTACGATGACGTCATCCTACCTACTGACGATTTTATCTTTAAAAAAATATTAAAAAATAAGTACTGAACAGAATAAAAAAATATTGAAATTAGTTTTTGTAAATGATCCATTCTATCATATAAAAATATAAAAAAAATACCAAAAAAAAACTTTACATACCCAATTGCGAAATATTTTACGCTTCAATTATAGTCGTTTAATTTGACATTTAGCATTTAAAATCTTGCTATAAAATTAATTAGTCGAAACTCGTTGCGTACCTATTCCTACATTACGTATGTGTTATTGGCATTATTTTGCCTGTTTTATTGTTAAATCACAACCAAAATTAATAGTTGCCGTTCTATTGCTAAATGTGACCAATTCAGGAATGGATTTGACCGATATAATAACAAATAATAAGCGGTCAAGTGCGTGTTGTGCCACGCACAAAGTAAGGTTCCGTAGTTGCACATCATAATTTATGTGAACTTTAAATGAGGATACTATGAACATACACATTTACTTATGTTATTTTAAATGAAACATGCGCGATATTTTCATTTTTAGGGTTCCGTACCTCAGAAGGAAAAAAAACGAAATCCTTATAGGATCACTTTATTGTCCGTCTGTCAAGACCTGTATCTCGGGAGCGCGTGAAAGTGTCGAGTTGAAATTATAATGTAAGGTAACGAATATGTCGCAAAAAGCGCATATTTCGACACACGGGAATCAAAACCTATGGGGTACTTCCCGTTGACCTATAACTGTGAAATTTGGCAAGAAGCATTGTCATACAGTACATATAAATAAACGAAAAAATCCGAAAACTGTACATTGTTAATTTAATCACAAAAAATAGAGTCTTTATGCAAGGAAGGAAGGTCCAAATTTTAAAGTGCTTTAACTTTATCATGTGATATGAAAGATCTTCATTAGCACAAGCTAAAACAGGGTTTAATTTTTTTTTACGATGTATATTTTTCGTTTTATGAAGGAAAATATAAAAAATACATAATTTCCCCCTTTTACGGAACCCGCGGTGGGCGAGGCTGACTCGCACTTGATCGTTTTTTTATTTATTTATTGCTAGTTTTTGGTAAGTAGTTTAACACTTGTATGTTTGTTGTTTGCAGATGAGCATCGGTCCGCCGGAGGGAGTTGGGAGGAGCCGGTGAGTGCAGTGCGTAACACACCGCTCCGCCGCTCCCAGAGGCTCAACTCCACCCTGGACTCCAGGTGAGTCTTTATAATACTTCATTATACACATTATATAGAATCTACCAGCTGCTTCTCTTCCCGGGCGTACTGTAAAAGTCAGTGAAGAGACGTGAGGGAAATTGGCATGTATGTAGGCGATGGGCTGACACCCATATTAATCATGCATATTAAACCTTGAAAGAATACTTCCAGGAGCACGTGTCTGAACAAAATTTTATTCATATTTTATTGGAGCTGGTTCAAAACTGAACCAAATATAATGATTTTTTATGGGACCATCGCGAGAACTTATATGTATATTAAAGTAGTTATTAAAATTAATACTAAAATAATGCAGTCAGATTAAAAACTCAGCAGCACTCATAGCCCCACTATAATCTTAAAGTTCCTTGTTTCGGTTATCCTCAAAGAAAAAATAAGTCAATTAATTTGATCCTAAGCAAGCTTTAAAAACTTACATCTGCTTAGCCCCCTGTCCACTTAGATTTCCAAACCTGGTACTTCTTTGTTCCCACGGCAGACAGGCTACGACTGAGCCAATCAAATTGTAATTTCAATTCGCTCGCATTGTATTCTCACCAATATCGTGTTCCATCTATTTATTTGCTCTTTTACTTATTAGCGAAACGGTAACTTGATTATATTAGTGACCTTTATCAACTTATACGTTTTTTTCCGTACTGCTCACGAAGTTATATATTTGAGAAGCATTATGTGTGTTGTTGTATTATTAACTTTTCTGTATTAACTTATATTAATATTGACCACAATCTTTGCTATTATTATATGTATGCTTCGTAAATATTGTATTTTGAATTTTTGCTATCGCCTTTATCCGGTGGTTTAAAAGGGGAAATTAGAAGGAAATACAAAATGTTTTACGTCGCCGTCAATTGACTAAATGAAACGATGGGAACTCCCAGTTCTAAAAACGTAGGTTTCATAGCTTTCCTCAAAACATTGAATAACTGGAGCTGAGGCAGCGGACGTTCCGTCACAGCTAATAATGATTGATTGCGGCAACGGAATTAGAACCAATTCTCGCCTTTTAGAGGGGACGACGCTAAAACGGGACGCCTGTCTCGAGTTTCAAAATAAAGATCCCTTTCCAAACGTTTGTATTAAAAGATATAACCAAAGAATACTTAATAGCAAGGATAAAGAAGATTCACTTAGCAAAGACTTTTAATTAAATAGTGACTCTTGCTATAAGGTGGTGCATGCGCTATTGTGTCTACTCTTTTAATAACATGTAGATGCTTAAAGTACACCTTGTTTATTGTAACTTTTATCTCATTTGGCTCGTACTAAAACACTGAAATGTCCAGTCCAACCGGCATTCGGCAGTTAGTATGCATTGGTAACTTTTTTCTAAACTGCAGAGTCAATTGCAGAGCCAATAGTAAACGCCGGTTGTAATAATGAGCACAATGATCTCATTCTTGGTAAATCAGGTAAAATCATTAAAGTCAATTGAGCCCCGCAATTTTAGGCTGCTCACTTAGATGTAACAGGAGCTTTATTGCTGCGTCTCCATCTACACGTTCCACTAATTAACAGAAATATAGTCTGATGTAAGGAAATACTCATATTCAATTAACGCGTGCTGAAATGCAGCATTCCTTGGCCCTCGAAGTTTTCCATCGTTTGAAAATTTAATTTTACTCGAAAGGAAATGGCCATCATTAACACCTGATAATTTAACACGGAATTCTGTAGCATCCGTATTTTTATTATTAATCATTAGTTCATAATGTTGAGTTACATTTTGTTAAATTAATGGAATAGGATGTGAAGTAAATGGTTTAGATATATGCTCGTATTTATCAGACCTCATTATAGGGGCAAAGTTTGTTTCTTGTTTATCGATAATTTTCCTATCTATAGTATTATGCTATTTATCTTCACAGACATAGTACCCTAGTAATTACTAGGATCTCTTGCATGACATCAATTTGCATATTGCATGCTATGTAAAAAGACTTCGAGTTTAAGTATGCTTGAAGCGACTTGTCCTATTATATTGCAATCAGATCTCACAAAGCAAGTCCCCATGCTTGTATAACAGAGACCACCTTGGTAGATTACATCAGGGAGGATGTAGATAACATCCCACATAATTTATTAGCGGTCAGCCGTAATTACGGCTATTAGGTAACAACATGGTAATAACATAAAACATAATACGTTCTCAAGTGTGTGGATGACAGTTGGCGAATGCTACTTCCTGTCATCCCTAGAATTCCATATAGATAGTTCGCAGTTGTTAGTTCATGCCGCAAGATTTTCACTTGCTCAGTTAGTGTTAGTGCTCGCGCATACTCTACGCATGTTACAGAATCGAACCATTTTTTTAAAGTTCAGCTACCATTGAGCTTGAATAACATTAGGACAATTTTGGCTCTTGAGGCTGCTGCTGTTCTAAAAATTGAAATATGTAGTTCTAAATCCGAACCAGTCTCGAAGTGTTTTCTACTAAGATTACCAACGCCACATCCTGCCAGCTCTTTTTCCAGTATATTCTCTTGGATGAGTGGTTGGATAGCTAGGCTTAGATTTTATTTCATCGAATCATGAATGAATTTAAAACAAATTAAACACAAATGGCAAATTGGACTGAAACGGTTATTTAATAATACCATAAAATAACTATAAACGGAGCCAGTTCTGGAATTGAGATCTTCACCGTGTAATCGATAACATTGAGGTTGAACGTTGCATAAATCTGGTTTTGGATTGGAAGAATACTTAACTACTTTTATAGAAATAAATGCAAAGGCTTTGCAAAATGTATAAATTTCTATAATCTCAGTGACACTGTAATTTTGAGTCGAAAACGATTTTAATGATGATCATAAAGCATTGTTAGCAAGTGATTCCCCATCTCATCCAACCTTGGGCTTTCCAAATAACAAAGCGTATAAGTAATATACAAAGGGCAAATCGTGAGTGTAAAACCTCGGTTTCAAAAACCTTGCTAGATGGTCTGCCGTCTGTCCACCTCTATCATCAGTCAGTGTGGTCTCCGCCGAACAATTAACAGTGTCGCGCTGGCAATTAACACGAATTTCCTGTGTTCAAACTGGAGGCCAACTCAGGGCACTGCCTCGTCAAATGATCGTACACGCACGCCATTGTGCTCTTCGCATATATAGAGAATAATATGTAGGTCTTGTGTTTTCTAAATGCCTTCTAAAGTGGCACACTGAACTGGAGTCAAAGAGAGATTAATGTCTTTTGTTGATTTGTCTTGGTGTAACTGTGATGTCACGGTTTGCTAACCCGAATAGCTGTGAATAAATGACATGTGAAAGACACTACCATGTTTTCGTTCCGATTTTATGACCTACTGTTTGGTGTACCAAAACAGACATTGAGTCTTGGTGGATCATTCTTTTCTACGAAAGACAATCCGCTTGGATGATGATCCACTTAGTTTTTCTTTTTATGTGTGCATAAGGCAAGGCAATAAACATATTTATGGTGTTAGTTCTAGAAAGCTAGACTGTACAGGCACTTTCTTTAGCGGTTATACCAATCAATAACGAAGAGGCATAAGCGAGACCGTTTAGAGTTGATCACATTCTTCACACCAAGGCCAACGCTTCTTAACTTTGTATAGTAAGGTAAGGAGTGGCAACTTTGAATGAAGCACTAAAATAACATTTTACAACCACGTGCAAAGCTAAAGCAAGCGACTTGTGACATTCTACACCAAACAAGTAGATAGCATTAAAAATAATGTCAAGGTTCGATGGAACCGACGGCGATTTGCATTCGTGTTGGCGATTAATTCAAACAGTATATTATCTGTTTGTTGAAGGGTAATTATTCACACCCCTATTGTCAACATTGGTGTAGAGAGTCAATTTACACTGGTTTCAAATGCCCTGATCTGACCTCGAAACAACAGTTATTCAAATAATTAAGATATTATGATTTTGCGTGAAAATGCTTCTCAAGACATGTGCACAAGAATTTCGTTTCGCAATACACAAACATTCTCTTATGTCGGTTTTTACGAACGTTATTAACAAATTATTATACGTAAATGAAACTAAGTGCAATAACCAAATAAGAGATCATAATATTTAATTAATATGGCACAACAAACCAACCTGTTAAGTAATTGATATACGTATTGTTATGAACAATATACTAGACATAACAAACCTAAAAATAGCACAGTCATTCGAGTAACAAACCAATCTGACTTTCAATTCATTAGCACTAATTGTTTTGCCATTGACTACAGTTTTTATTTTCTCTAATTGAGGCCAAATGCCTGTTAGCTTTACAACCCATGATGAATAGAGGAAATTACTTTTTACAACGCGTGAATTATTGCATAGATACTAACTATAACACGAAAATAATCCAGAAAACAGCGCAACGTCAAAATTGTAACTGTTTTTTTTTTACGAGCGAGACCGTATCCATGTTTGCTTTTAGAGTTCCAGCTTATTTCACTTCAAGTACCTCTCATAAAATTATTTGATTATGATTGTTTTACGATACTGTTAAATTGTGTATATGTCCTGCCCAAATCGTTGAATTTCACGAAATAATCAATAAACAGTTAGGTACTTATTTCATTTAATGGCTTAACTAAATCAATGAACATAAATGATTTGAAGTTATATTTAATTAATTTCATGGCTATTTTAAAATGACCATGTTTGATTGTAAAATAGTAAAATAATGTAACTATTACCCACCGCTAGAGGCGCTGACAGCGCATTATATACAGTTGCGATACATCATGACGACATTGACGACAATAAGCATTTCACTTGATTTAAAAGTGAATTCTGAAAACTGAACTTCATGAGAAGTAAAATTACGTTTTCTTAGTTTCTACCCAACTGCGTAAGAAGGAGGGTTGTTTTTTGTTGTTTTGTTTGATGTTTTTCGAGTGTAATATGTAGGTATGTTTCTATGTGACAGCCTACAGCCTGAACGGCTTGACCGATTTTGATTTGCAAGGTGTCATTAGATTCATCTTCGCTTCCAGAGTGTCATAGGCGATATTTTTTTGTAATAATAATAATACATCTCTTGCAAAAATTTAAAAAAACGCGTTTAATCGTATAACTTCCAACGAACTATTTCGTAATAAACAAGTAATTTTTACTAGAATTATTGTAAAGAATGCTCATTTATATCTTTTACAGCGATTTTACGCATACTTTCTCACGAAAAACGTACACTCAACAGCGTATCAAGCTTAACGAAATCGTAAGTTAGACTGCAAAAACTGCTTTTCTGCAGTCGGGTATTTTGTTTTTTTCTTTTAATATACATACTTGTATAATCAACGTACTTTGCAATAAATAACTTTTGTATAGGCACCCTACACTAATGACCTGGTCACAAACGTTGATGGATTATTTGATGAATGTTGAACATTCAATGACATATCATTATAGTAGGTACTGGTCCTAACCAGTACTATATAACTATTTCATGAAATCTTTAATTCAACTATTCGAGTGCAACATATACACTCAAATACTTGCATTATTTATGATTATGACATGACATATGGCACAGGTCAACGTAATAGATAAGCTCTCCGGTTACAGACAGTGCGTCGTCTCCCATTTTATTGTTGCTCATTCCGTCATTCAGTGTAATGTTTGTAACAATGCCAAATATTTCTGCCCCTTTACTTCATACATCTCAACTGACCTTTCGCTCTCATGACAGTCCAATAGATATCGACCATAGATTTCTAATTAGCGATACCTTATGTGGATACCTCTTGTTGTGTAAACATTGGTGAATTGTACTCGGTAGATTGTTCGATCCGTTACTGCGGAAAGGTCACATCATGTCAAAAAATATTATAAAGCAGATGATATACACGTATTTGTGCTGCAATCGTAAGGGATTTAGATAATTTTATACAATGGAAAGGTGACGTCTAATTGGCATCATCGCGAAAACTGGTCGTTAACCCTAGACTGTTGGAAAAGTCAAATGAGCGCCTTTTGACCCGAGGAGCACTACACTAGTGCTGGTTAGAGTTACGTTGCGGCAAGTATATTATTATATCAGCCTGTATTGTCCCATTATTGAGCAAAGGCCTCTCTTCCCTCCTTCCAAAATTGTCTATTGGATGTTATTGAGCGCCAATTCTTATTATAGGTGTCGAGCTCATCTCTCCGCCTCTTCCTAGATAGAGTATATACTTGCGGCAAGTATATACTAGAAGAAAATTATTTTAACGATATTTACAGAGAATATACTTACATCATATTTTTCTGATGATCTATGAACTTTCGTAAATAAGATATAGCACATATACCAGCAGCTGTATTTCTAGCGTTTGCTTTATAACAAAAGAAAATTATTTCAACGATATTCACAGAAAATTTACTTACATCATATTTTTTGTGATCTATGAACTTTCGTAAATAAATTATAGCATGTATTTCAGCAGCCGTATTTCTAGCGTTTGCTTTATAACATGTAGGTACATAGGTTGATAATGTAAACCTTCCCTCCAGTCTTTCTCCATCCCATCTCATGGTTCTTGATTGAAATCCCAAGGCATGCAATAATAGTTGTGGCCTGATTCTTTTTAATCTTTATTATTTAAAGGGGTTTAGTCACCCAATGCCCAAATAACAGAAATCTACATTCTTAAAGATGTGTGAAGTCAGCCAACCCATACATAACCGACGTGGTGAACCCTTCTCACAATGTGAAGATGTCCCACGCCATACAGTGGGACAGTTTAAGGTCTGCTCCAATAATTATACAAAAAGCATACATTTATTCGTTATGTTTTGCAGTCACTATATCTACGAGTATCTATCACTTTTACCTAATATTTTTGCTACTACAACTACAAATTGATGCAAACTTAGCTAAGTTTTACAAATTCCGTGTGAATACACTCAAATGCCTTTCATGCCTTCGTTTGTATTTCCTAATAAATGTTCAGACTGGCGGTGATGTCTCAACTTAAATATTTACGGTATCTCTTTGAGCATGAAGGTTTGATTGCAATCTGAATTAAGATTATGAGTGTTGTAAAAACAAACCTTGGAGTTACTTTGTTTGCTTCACTTCACATGTGTAAGATAAACAGAATCCGAATACAGTAACACCTTTACATAAACACAACTTCGTGGAGACGGTGTAACGGATACCTTGTAATAAAATTGCATTACCGCGATTGGTTCGCTGAGTGAAGCAACTGCAGAGACAATGTGTATTTTATCTTTCATCATATTACCAATCGCGATCTAATGTATGTACGTATTCGCGGTTGATGTGCTTATGACTAGCAACTATACTCTAGTTAGTAATAGTAAGTATGTATCTTTTGATATGTACCATACCATATTATATTAATGTATTCTGTGACCATACGCCAAATTTTAATTCATCTAATTCATTAAATTATATATTAAAATCTGTATCTCAAAATCATAAAAAAATTGAAACAATAAAAACTTTTTACAAAAAAAATTAAACCTCCGAAAAAACTGAAAAGCATTTTTTATAAACCTTTTTTATTTAACTTTAATAACTAAGTCCTTATAGTAATGTAAGTATACCTAAGTAATTTTGAGTCTATCTAAGGCTTGTTATGCCTTAGATAGATGTCTTTTTGAATATGACAACCTTGTATAGATTCTTTGTTCAGTAATTTTACTGCAACTGTTCACGGCTCATCATCTTAATAGCTTTATTAGTATCGATCAATTGTTTGATTCTGTTCTGTCAGTTTGATTACATTATTTATGAGATTCGATATGTCAATGGCAAAATAATTAATTGGAACTACTTTTGTGACTTCACATGTTCCATGTTTAGTCAATAGTTAGTCTTCGATTTATATTCCCAAGACGTTACGTCATTGGAATTCTTCTTACGTTTGATTGGTTACGTACCAATAGCAATTTTGCGGTCGTTAATGTAACTAAATAGTGTTTTTTGCATGTTGTCCTTATTTCCCATGATCGGAGCATGTAATTGTTTTTTATGTTATGAAATAGTTACAAAATATCAATTTGTATGGTTAATTGAACCTCTTCCGTGTATTCTTAATCGACCATATCCTGCCAATCATACGGCCAATCAAGTAATTCAGAACCAATAAATTGGCAACAAGCTGATCTGTCAGTTATATAAAGAGGAATCGCTAGATGATTAGCATTAGGAGTTGTTGTTGTTTTTAGCCTGAATTGTCCCACTGCTAGCCAAATGCCTCCCCTCGATTTTTCCATTGTTGGTGAACCAGTTTATATCGAAGGTGTCAAGTTCATCATACCACCTCTTACGGGGCCTGCCGAGTGGCCGCTCCACACTGGGACTCCACTTAGTGGTTTTCTTATCCCAGAACTCTTCAGGCATGCGGCCAACATGACCTAGTCCCATTTCAGCTTGGCAGCTTTGAGAGCTACATCTGTGATCTTCATTCTGGAGCGCAGTTCCGTATTGCGGATACGATCAATTAATTTATCGACGAGGATACTACGCTCCATCACTCTCTGACAAACCTTGAGCTTGGTTTTTTGGGCTTAAGTCAAAGACCAAGTTTGAGCACCGTATGTTAATAAGTATATCTACGGTTAAAAGGTAATAGGGTATAAGCGACATTTTAGTCAAAAATGAGTTATGAATGCTAACTTACTTAAAATTTTCCGCTTTTTCATTTAGCATTCATAACTAATTTTTACCCGACTGCGTAAGAAGGAGGGTTATGTTTTTCGAGTGTATGTATGTATGTATTTTTTCTATATTCTAAGGTATGTATATACATTTCTTTGACACGCCCTAGAGCCTAAACGGCTTGACCGATTTTGATGTGAGTGATGTCAATAGATTCGTCTTAGTTGTGAGAGTGACACTGGGTACATCAAAATTAAAAAAAATCATAAGTTAGGCTGCAAAAACCGCTTTTCTGCAGTCGGGTATTTTGTTTTTCTTTTAACATTGATACTTGTTGACTAAAATGTCGTTTATACCCTATTACCTTTCGACTACAATGTCGCTTATACCCTATTACCTTTTAACCGTCGATATGTTTAATTAGTGTTAGGAGTACCTTGTAAAATTGATGTTAGGGAAAATCGCAAATATATTTCTTGTATAATAATAATGTTGATAAAAACAGCTCGGTAACTGCATCGTCAAGGTGATCTGATGCGCATATTACTGACCTTTGACTGTCCTATAGCTTCATGCTCGTCGAGAAGCAAATATAACAAATATCAGTATTAAAAGAAAAACAAAATACCCGACTGCAGAAAAACAAGTTTTTGCAGTTTAAATTATGATTTCGTTACGCCTGATACGCTGTTGTGTGTGCGTTTTTGTGAGAAAGAATGCGTAAAATCGCTGTAAAAGATTATAAATGCACATTCTTTAGAATAATTCTAGTAAAATCACTAGTTTATTAGTTTCTTTTTTTCTAGCTAGTAAACTTACTACTTACCTCCAACGTACTTGTACGTTGGAGGTTACGAAAAAAACGCATTTTTTTGCGAGTGATGTATACAAAAAATATGACAAGGAAGTGAAAACGAATATAACGACACCTCGCACATCAAAATCGGTCAAGCCGTTTAGATTGTAGGCTGTCATATAGAAACATACATACACCCGAAAAACAACCCTCCTTACGCAGTCGGGTAACAATTGTTTTAGCTTATATCCAGTTATAATACATCGCTTACAGCTGCACAGTTTTAATAGTATGTGAATTACCACTGGAATATTTCTAGTAGTTCTCAGAACAGTAGACCTCGCGAGCCAAGACTTTTTCAACAAGCTTTTTTTTTGTTTAGAATTATACCAAACGTTTCTAGCAAATATTATCAAAATCGGTCAGGAACTGACGATATACCAAACTTCTTCCCTTTTTACCCGACTGCGTGAGAAGGAGGGCTATGTTTTTCGAGTGTATATATATATATATATATATATATATAGGTATTTATGTATGCATGTTTCTTCGTTGTTCGTTTGATCGTCTACATCATACATCTATATATATATAAAAATCAATTGTTGTTCGTTTGTCTCGCTAAAACTCGAGAACGGCTAGGCCGATTTTGGTTATGAAATATTTGTCGTAGTCCAGGGAAGGTTAAAGGGAGAGTTTCAATATCGTTAGGATAGGTGATACGAAGTACACCGGGTCATCTAGTTTTTTATAAAAAAATGCGCTTTTTCGTAATCTCCAACTTTTTGGTAATAAACAAGTGGTTTTACTAGAATTATTCTAACGAATTCGCATTTATAATCATTTATAGCGATTTCACACAAAACGTACATTCAACAGCATATCAAACATAACGAAATCGTAAGTTAGAGTGCAAAAACTGCTTTTCTGCAGTCGGGTATTTTGTTTTTCTTGTAACATGGATACTTGTTGGAGGATATACCCCACTTTTTGAAAAACCTCCGACGACATTAAAATCCTTAAAATTATACAACCTGAGAGTTCAAAATACGACCTGTAAGTAAGTACTAACAAACATCCGGACAGAAGAAAGAAAAGTTTGCTAGTAGATAACAAGTAGCAGAGACCTTTGTTCGCTTCTCTCAGTCGTCAATGAATATACTGTACAACACAATATCCTCTTAAGAAACTTGTAAAGTTGTTACATCTAAAACGCTTCCACACGACGAAACCCTTGTAGGTACAACGTTTTGACTTTTACAACCTATTCAATCATTATGTATTATGTAACATAATATATCTGCGAAATGATTCTAAAACATTATTAATATTTGACCAACATAATTGAAACAAACATTTAACGCATTTTGTTTGTTCAACATTTAATGAATGTTCTGTGTCTGGGTGTTCCTATGTATCATATTATGTATATTATTTACAAAAAAAAAGTATATATGTATTCTATCAGCCATAGTACATCATATAGTACAAGCTTTGCTTAGTTTGGGCTAGATGGTGTTGTGTGAAATGTCCACAAATATTTATTATTTTAAGAATTTAATCTATCTTACATGCTAACACAAATCTAGGAGACTATTTTGCATGCCATTGAGTATATGTACACGGAACATAGCTTTATTTACGAGACTATTCCAGTGAATTGCCAAGTCGATGCGAGTTGCTGAAATATATTTGTCAATTGGATATATTACTGTAGCACTTAAGCAATTTCGTTCTACAGACTTCGCTATATGTAGGTAATAAATATCTTGCAGACCTCAAGCTTAGTAATCTATCATAAATTTAATAATGAAACTTAGCTAAAAGCAATCATTTGGTCTTACGCAAAATATCTTTTAACATAACTTGCCTGTTTCATCACAGCTATGGCATCTACCATACACACTTTATGTTCATTGCTTTCCTCAATGAATTTATAGACATAGCTGTTCTTCACAACACGACTCGTTCAAGCGGTACTGCACAGGTTAAGCGAACTTGCAAAAGTTCTCTCGAACCATGCATGATCTATTTACGAGACGGCCATTACTAGTTCTGATATTAAACATGAATGAACGGTCATTCATCACCTATACACCTTCCGGTGTACAGCACCCAGCTGTCCGTCTAATTCATTTAATTTCCCTTCGTTCAGGACAAGCGGACAGTTGCGCAATACGCTGAGCAGAGCGCGGGAGCTGTGCGAGCGATGGCGAAGCGGCACCGCCACTCCGAACCCTCCCGCGCCACCGCCCGACGACGAGGGAGGGGGGAGGCTGGCCAGATGGTTCAGCGTCAGGAGAGGATCCGCAAACCATTATGACATGCATTCTCATGACAATGACAAGATGCCCAAACTGCCTGAGGTTAGTATCCATGAGAAACTCTCATGAAAATATTTCTCTTCAAAAAATTGTATTTAAGCGTTAGCTACGTGATATATATGATCAAACAACTATAAAAGAACCATAATGTTATTGTCTTGTTTTAAGAAGAAAGTAAAGGTAGAAAATTGTGTACACCTGTTATAAACAAAGGTGAATCCATCTCCACTATTTATCTAAAGCATATTGATCTATCTTTAGAACCGTTATCTTACTAATATTAATGGTTGCTCTCATCATCCTCCATTCAGTCGAACGGTTCTCAATTAATAGAAGCACTTGTAACTAACATTTCATTGAACCTTTGAGTTGTAAAGCGGACGTTGTGTATGCCTTTAAACAGTTTGGTCATTGACTCACGAGCCCCGGACGGGGCGCGGCGGTGATGACAATTCTGGAATTATAATGCTCGCTCCAACTGCCTGTTATCCTTCATTTATTATAACGCTATGTACATTTTATGACGTATATATAAGTTACCCACATGATTCATAATTATATTTTAGATGAATCATTGTCTGACCATTGAATAACAAACCGCAGTAACGTGTCGATCGCTTCGCCGCGTCTCGTCTCCGCGGTGCGGAGGTCTCAAGTCGCTAAACAAGCAAATCTATTTTAACATGTGATATAATGATGTCAGAGTGGTACCCCGTCGGCTTACATAGCAGAACCATGCATACGATTGTAATTTTCTTCATTCAGTTTATTTTTAGTGAGTCTACGCGTACAACGTGCGATACGTAAATGTCAAAAGTTGATTAGTTTTTCGTCGTTTCGCGCTCGCGTCAGCCATGTTTTGTCCGTCGTGCATGAGGTTGCTGCACGTTAAAGCCGAATATACCCTGTCGTGTTATGCTGTAAGTCACGTGAAGATGTGGTGCTTTTGACATTTGCGTGTTTGTGAGACGGTGTTTCGATGACGCGTTTTGTGACGCGCCGCAAGGTCGCGACGCTGGTGTGCTCCTTGTGAGAGTAGCGCGCTATTTTTGAATCGACTCATCGAAACACGATTTTGGAACACGTGCGATGTAGTGTTTGGTAAGCGTGTGTGCGTTTGGTTGCAGTTGGAGGAAGATCTGTTCTCTTGTGGCGGGGAAGTGCGCGGGGGCCGGGTGCCTCCGCCCTCGCTGGGCGTGCCTCCCGATGCGCTCTCGCCGGTGCAGCTCCGACGGCGGCATGTCGTTGCAGCCATCATACACAGCGAGAACTCATATGTAGCGACGTTACAAAGACTTGTCAATGTAAGTATACAATGCTATCCACTGCTGAGCATAGCAGTTCAGCTGATGAGCCTTCTGTTCGTAAGCTTTATACCCAGGTCATCGCTCTTTGTGGTCTCAAATCATTGCTTAACTATGCGTAAGATAAATTTGACTTTGAGACTTGTAAATATAGTGTGCATCGCTATCCATTGGCTGAGAGTAACAACTCGGTAAAGCAGTATTCTGTTCGTAAGTTTAATTTTCAGATCATCACTGAACCTATGTGATTCTAAGTCATCCTTTACTATCCGTAGGATAGATTTAACACGTTAAATTGTTAGTAAAATTTGATCGATATGCTAATCATAAAAGATAATATACCTACTAACCCTACACTTAATAATCTTCGGCTATCAATAAATTCGCATTTTACCCGTTACTAAAACCGGTCGCTGGTGGCGCTATTGTCGGTACTCTCATATTCCCAGGGCAGTATTGTTCTGGGTTCAACAAATAGCTAGCTCAGGTCAGAACCGTTCCCATTAGAAAGCGCTGCGAACCATCGAATCGCAACAAGGAGTCCGCCAATGTTAACGACGTTTATCTCTAGCAAATAGCTTATAATTACCCGTGCAGTACCAGAGCAATGTTTACGACCATGTCGTAATGAAGAACGTTGAAAAGTATTGTTGTGTTAAAAAAAGTCTAAAGTGTAGTTGTTGTGATAAGGTTTTAAAACGTAAGAACATGTAATAGCACTCAGGAGGCGGCCCTGTTCAAATGTTGATTTTGCGCGATTATGGCCAAAGTAAAGTATATTGTCAACACAGACACTAGTAAAGTAGTAACACAAGACAGTGTCCGACCCGACCGGTTTCAAAGACCCATGCACGTTGACATTTCCCATGGAGAAATTCGAGTGCGGGAAGGAAGTGTGCCTAGATTGATAGCTCAAAAGCCCGCAATTACAATTCAATCATAAACAGTTCCTATTACATAAACTTCATAATAAACAACGGTCGGTGTTGCCACTCTTGTTCCTTATGAAGGAGGTATGACGATCTTGACGGGACAACCTATTAAAGTTGCAACACTGGTATCAGCACCGTAGACTTGGCTAGGTGTTAATTTTAATGAGATCTGAAAGTGGTTATATCCAGTTGCTGGTTAGCTACTATGTCTTACATAACGCCGGCGTGTCTATGAAAACCTGTACCATGTTATGTTTTTTTATTGCTCATGAATAATATCGACCGAAACCAGTTCGGTATAACAGTTCTGTTATGTATGTCATCGTATCCACGCCTCCTGTATGATGAACGCGATAACTCACTTGATTCGCCGAATTCGCACGTGTTTAATCAACTTCAATATATACGACATACGTGAATATTAATTCTGGTATTTGAACATGCCCTCTAGAAAGTTTTTCTTCACTGTGAAACTGCCTTTCTTGTCCTTTACTGACGAGCGCGACTAATTCAGCTTTCTTTTAAGTTTTCTCATGATTTCTTTTGTTCTCATCCCGCATTTTTGCAAACTTATTCTTGTGCTCGGCAAATAATAACAACGTCTAATTCTTGTGTATGTTTTGTTTAGACATTGGCGAACTCCAACATGCAAAGTTAACTTTGTGTAAGATAGTGTCGCAGCGTGCAACCGACACAAAAATCTCAACAAAACATAACTTTATGTAAATATTAACCTGTGTGCCCCACATTGGTATTGTCTCGCATACAATTCACATGGCATTGATTTGCATATTGGGATGTGGGGCGATTTCAATGTGACAATGTATGCAATGCATGGGTCCTCATACTGTTCAACATCGCAAACGTATGTTACAATTAATAAATTAATTAACTAAATTATTACAATATATCATATTTTAAACTCGAATCATAAGTGGAAAATATACTTCATGGAGTAAGTTCTAAACAAGGTCGAGGTCCACATACCAGATAGGGTGGGCTATCGTCCATGATCATTGAGCATTTAGCACGCTAGGGTTGACATTAGACTGCCTACTATTCTCTAGATATCTTGGCTAGGTCTATGGTCGGGGGTGCCCTTGACCTCCCGAAACTGGCCAGAGGTGGACTTGGATTGGCTCACACGGGGTTATACGGCCATAGGCCGAAATCATTTGTCTCGGGAGTTTATGGCAGTGCCGAGGGCTGATGTATGAATTCTCTATTCGTTAAGAGAACCCGGAGTCCTCCGTTTAGCACCAAAGCGGGACACGGAGGGGGGGTTACAATCCCACGTAACCCGGCCGCGTCCCCATCGCAGCGACATCTTTCGAAGATTTCCCCCTCGCCAAAAAAAAAGGTTTACATCGAAAATTAATATTTTAATATATAATTTTCCATATACATTTTTACACGTTTCGTAATTGTATACAAGGTTAGGTGATAGAATACCCCTGGATGTCCCTGTTATTCCTAGAGACATGAAATTTGAAGTCCTAGAGACAAGAATGCCCATTGTGAAGTGGAGATATTCACTAAAAAGATTTCGCGATCGCTGGAATATAGAATTAAATAATTGAACACAAACATACTATTTCTGCTGCAAACCTACAACTAAATAATAAATCAAAGTTGTAATTGCGTCCAAACTAAAAACTGTTTTGCTTGAATTATCCTCAAAACGCGCAATAAATGCATATGTTACTCGTAATATGCCTAAACTTGGTAAAAACATTATGATTAATTGAGTCCATTGGCGTATGGCTTGTGTTTAACAATAAATTATTATTTTCTATTTCACGTACATAATCTTATTATGACAGTTTATTATGGATCATACACTTAGTACCTTGAAACTTGAATTCGTTTTAAGAATTATATTCACAGACCTTGACTTGTATACTATTTTATGTGTGTAAAGTTAGATGATTAGTTATTGTTGTCTTATTGTTTGCGTTCGCAAAATGATATCTTATGTCATAAAAGACGTTGATCGTTAAAATACTAAGCACTAAACTATTGTTCTAGTCCATTCCAGCATGATTGCCCAGAACTAAAATCTGTTTATACAAAGTACGTAAGAATATGTAAAAGAAAATTATTACGTAAACATGATTATAGATCATATTTTTTTTTGAAAATATAAGCAGCGCATGATACGTAGTCTGGTTTCAGTTTTTCTACCTATAGCTTGTACTTTTTGCCGGCGACGAATCGAGCATTGTGTAAATATACAGTCACGTCCGAGAGAGAAAATGTGAATAAATTATTGACTGCTATTATTCGATCTACCTAACTGGCAAAATTTTATAGTGTATACGAAAACGAGCGTACATATTCATCAAACGTATTCATAATCATCTTCTTTATAGGCTTATGAAATAATTTTAAAAAGAGGTATTAAACTAGATCGATCGTCAATCACATTCTAATTATGGTCATAAAAACTGGCCAAGTGCGAGTCGGACTCGCGCACGAACGGTTCCGTACCATTATCTATAAATTAAACGGCAAAAAATCACGTTTGTTGTAGGGGAAATTAAATATTAATTTTATTATAATTTAATTATTTATTTTTAAAGTGAATAATATAACTCAATATTCTGTGAATATTTCAAGCGTCTACCTGCTGCCGTTATCAATAACGAGCAAAAAAACACGTTTGTTGTACCCCTTAAATATTCATTTTATTCTGGTTTTTACTGCGGCAACTGAAATACATCATCTGTGAAAATTTCAACTGTCTAACTATCACAGTTCATGAGATACAGCCTGGCGACAGACGGACAGACAGACAGACGGCGGAGTCTTAGTAATAGGGTCCCGTTTTACCCTTCGGGTACGGAACCCTAAAAATATACTCTTCATTATTTCTGGTTGAGCGATTTAAATGTTTTCCATACATAGAGAGCACGTCATGAATGTTCCGTTTACCTCATTTCATGCTTCTGTGGGCATCACGCCTCATTGTGCGCGGACAGAGACTAAGTGAGTATTTGCCGAGTGTGTTCACGCTTCTTATGGTAGAATAATTGGCTCATGCATGTTGCTTTACTGTGTGAAATTGTGTATGTTTATTTCTATTTTGTATCCATTGTCAAAAGCATTGCAATTCAGGGTTAGGAGCAGACCAGTTCGATTTGTAAACATTTTACCTTCATGAGTTCAGAATAAGTAATAGGAGGTTCACAATTTTTTTATATATACTAATGTGTGATCACAAAATTACACATTACAACATTTAATTTAGATTCACGTAGTATTTATACGAGGCGAAGGCAAAAGCATTTTTAATTTGGTATATGCCATCATGTGTCTGATTTTTTCAGTCATCATGGGCACTTTTTAAAGTCACATGCCAAAATGATTTAGTTATAGTGATCGCACGTACGACTTATTCAAAGGAGACCGTATGCTGGTCGAAACTATAGTCTGTAGCATACTGTGATGCAAGCAAGCAAACCGACAAGCGCAGCGTAGGAAGACCAGCCACGAGATAGACAGATGACCTCATACAAGTGGCGGGAAGACGCTGGATGCAAGCTACTTCCAATCGGTATTGTTGGGAATCCATGGGGGAGGCCTATGTCCAGCAGTGGACTTCTTATGGCTGAGATGATGATGATACACAGCATGAGTTGATGATCATCCACGACAGTTTAGAACTGATTTTGGACACCCACAACAATATGGTGATCTTTGATCTAATCCCAGAATCGATTGGAATAAGCATACTTAAGTTAACCTTGAAAATACGTTTTTGTCGCACGGGCGATATATAGCATTCGCATAGAATAGAGGTGAAAGGCTTGAGAACGGGCTGAGTGGTGTCTCAAAGTAGAGAAGACTCTACTATTACTATAGTAGAGACAGACAACATAGACTGACCTCCAGACTTAACCAGTCTGTGATACGGAGTCACTAACTGATTTTTCTTTTTATTACTCCTCAAATTAAAGGTAGGATTTATGCCTCGTTGTCGGAATGTGTCCAGATTGTTGTGCATGAATCCCGGGGATATGATGGTTTAGTTGGAACATGATGACTACGTTATATCCTTGTCAAAAAATGTTTGTCAACATAGCATTCTAGACAGGCGGTTCTGGTCATACGTCACCTATGTTACTGAGACCATAAGGTATCCTGCGACACAACTAAGGTTATTAAATTTTTCACAACACTTCTGTACTATCTGGTCAAATCCGAACATATGTTTTATTACCAGACATTAAGCCAAAGATGTATTCGAGCTATGGGAAGTCAAGGATTTTCTATTCTCCTACAAATGCTAACTAATCTGTAGCCTAAACTATCTAAAGTCTATTTCAAAACCCTAACAAAGCGATGTCAATGTAGTCCAAGGCGAAACTCGGGATTAACCAATCACGATAGCTCCACTTAAAATCGTTCCTTCTTCGATCAAGGCCTTCACTGAAATTCTATTTTCAATTGATCGTAATATCTTAAATTTCACTTCAGACGAAATAGAGCCAAAACAACACGAAAATGCAGCGGTTCGTTGCAAAATTTGCACGAATACCTTATTCATCGATTAAGAACCAAATCGAGTACAAGATATGTATGTAGGTGGATGTTTTCAAATACTGCGTATTATTTTCGTGCTAAATGTATCATTGAATTTTGCAAAACAAAAGCATTGTTTGTGTAAAGTTTGGTGCAACGATCATCATCATATCATAAATACAAGGAATGCGTAACTGTCTCTCTGATGCCATTTAAACTGCCATTTTAATTAGATTTTGATTAACATTTGGCAAGGAAGTTTAGTGTGCGTCAGAAACACGAACTTGGTCTGGAATTTGGTAAAACATAAACAAATTGTAGTTTGACGCGAACCAATTCTAATCAAATAAATTGTCCGGTATTGCATATTATTTCTCGCGAAAACATACATACATACATCCTACAGTTGCATTACTGAAACCGCTCTCTATTTAATACGGGATAAAAACACACTCAAAGTCAATATGAACTATTCTAGTGCAATCATTTCGTAATTTTATAGTGGAAAATTTTCTGGGAGTATTGATGCTTAGTGATTTTTTAGATTTCGATGTGCCCTTTCCTAATGTCTACTTCATTTGAACTTAATAAAAATATTTTCTTCGTAGAGACCAAGACTTCACAAAGAAGGTACGCCCCAAATTTTATGTCTCTATTATGGTCAGTGGCTTAAGCTGTACGTTCATACGTTGTCTGTATGTCTGTCAGTCACTCAAGATAGAACCTTTTATAGTTACAGATTATGATTTTGAATTCTACCTTCATGGATAGTAAACCTCTTTGTCTTAAATGCTATACCTCAGACCATAAATCGAAAAACAAGCAATCGGACTACCTTTGAGAAAATATGGACTGTCCGATCAACATATTTATCAGGAATTGTGTTCTCACGACTAATCACAGCATTTTCCCGTAAGTATAAATATTTTATGCATTCCACCTTATACGGTATACCTTATTAATGTATAGAAATGTTAAGATTCCCCCGTGCGACAACAGCTCAGACGCTTTGTTTGTGTAACATGACGCAAGCGCGGAAGTGTACTTGCACATTCGCGTCGCCGTTCTAAGTAACAAGCTAATTGCTAAGTCACCGCTTGGCGAGGGAATCGTGAAACCATAGACCGCGGTAACACGCGGTGTGTGGTAAACGGTGATGTTTAGAGACTTGAAAATTATGCTGTTCATTCGAAGTCGTTCAGCAAAATTTCATAGAAGATAAAGAATAAATGAAGCTGGAGGCTTTGCTGCGAATAACTTTAAGTTCATACTAAATTATGTATAATACACAATGATAACGTAAGTAATTGAACTTGAGAGCAATGTTTTCTACAGAATGTTCAATCCAAGGCAAATAATTAGTAAGAAATAAACTGTCCAAAGCTCGCTGAAACCAAAGAGCGAAACGACTAGGATAGCGCAAAATGGCCAGAATGCCAACCCCAATTTTGTGTAATTACATTTTTAATGGTGAATTATGACTTTTATTTTTATTGGTATTAGGGCTATATGAAGTGTGGACCGAAAGTGATTCCAAAGTTCTCTGCATGGTTTATAGCTCATTAGCTATAGGGTTAGACATATTTTGAAGTAATTAAATTCTTCGCATAAATCTCTGTTTTAATATCATTGACATTCGTCGTCTTTGTATGTATTTCCGTATTCACCAAAAACACCAACCGATACCAATTATTTACTATTACCCACCCTACTGATCACACAATCCGATTTCATTTGCAATCTAACTCTTCAATCTTCTATGTAACTTGATCTTGACACTCTAACAAGGTTCGAAGCAGAACCGTGTTTGCTTTGCATTCATATACGTCAGTGGGATAAAATTATCTCTATATTGAAGGAGCTAGCATCGTTTTTTCAGTACTAGAGTGACAACAGTCCTTCGGAAAAGTGTGGTCACCTCTACTTTTAACTTTATTCACCTTTGGCAACACTAAGTTATTTTTGACACATGACGGTGGCTTACTACTTTACTATTCTATGACAAAGTGATGGAATTATGATTATTTTATTCTAAGCGTTACTTATGCCACAGAATACGTTTAAGTTTTGACACTTACAACGCTCTTGTGCAAAGAAATAATATTAAATTAACATTAGAGAGGTATGTAGAAGCTCACAGAGTGCCTAATTTTAGAGGTGGCCAAAAGTGGAACTTAAAATTTGCTATATTATAGTGGATAGTTTTTGTTTTGGAAACACGACTGTGGCTCCATCCCTCAGCTTTTCAGATAGTTTGGTTTCTCTGTAGGTTTTTGCCATCATAAACATTGAATATTTATAAACCTCTGCAAACCAACATTTGATTACAGACTTGGATTGTGCAAAGCTGTAAAAAAAACTAATTACAGTACTGCATTATCTTTTCAACAGTAAAAAAAATCTTTATATACGTAATTAAACGTCAATTAAGTGTCTAAGACATTTAGTAAGCGTCTATAAAATACCCATGGCTAAGTAAGATTATAATAGCTCATCATTCATTGTCTTCATTCTTTGAAACTGGAAATTGTCCAAGCGATTATTGTATTCAAAATCGGAAATCATAGATGCTTATGATTTCCGATTTTGAATACAATACTGTTACAATACTGTTACAATTCAAGAAATATATTATAAAATAATTAAATAAATATTTGTGGACATTTCACACAACACCATATGTAGGTCTGTCTTATCCAACTTGCCTATGCTATCATCAATTCAAAATGTTCAGTGCCGTTCAGGTTTTACAGGTTATGTCACTAATGAAAACACTGACCTTGAATGTGCAGAGGACAGTTTTCAGGTTTATTTGTCGGTGACGCACCTCAGTAACTTTTTAACCGACTTCCAAAAAGAAGGTGGTTATCAATTCGGTTTGTATGTTTGTTCACCGATTACTCAGCCAATTGTGCATTGATTTTGATGATTCTTTTTTTATTTTGTATATCATACTTCAGAGGTGGTCATCAACCGAACTGCTAATTGTACTACTGAGAATAAACGGTCCCATGTACATTTTATCAAAATAGATGCTGTACTTTTGTTTTTATAACAAAATAACTGGTAAAATATCATCCAAGTGCCTGTAGAAAAGTCATCAGAACTTGAGTGCTTTTTGAACGTTGATGTGGTTACAAAATGAAACAAGCAGACCTAGAAAAAACCTTTAGGATACCTAGGCTAACAAACTGTTATTCTTCCATATCAGTATTCAGAAACATGAAATCAAACCGCTTCATCAGGAATACAACAATGAAATATTTCCAAATTTTAAAGGTTTCCTTTTCTTTATTCTAGGACTATAAGAAGCCCTTAGAAGAGACCAGTCCACCGATCCTGAATGGCAGTAAGATCCAGACCTTATTCCATCGGCTGCCTGATATCCTGCAATGCCACCTTCACTTTAGGACTGCGCTGGCAGACTGTGCGCGCACGTGGGACCGCGATGAAAAAATAGGTAAACGCAACAATAACATCCCTTCATGGTAGATGCCAACAGCTCGAACTAGGCGGTTCGCTTCCACTTTCCTAATGCGAACCGCTCGGGAATGGAATGCCTTATCATTGCCACTGTCCTTGTTTCCTGAATACTACATATAACCGGGGTATATTCAAGTCTATAAAAATTTTAAAAAGTACCGGGTATTCCTAAAAATCACCAGAACGAACGTACACAATCTTACTTGCCAGCCCGCCCAATTCTCGATTCTCGAAAAGATTTTTTTTTTATCACACAAACAAATATGTATTTCGAATAATATCAATAGATTTTTTGTCGATTGAATATTAATTCGAATTATTTGGGCAACTGATTGCGTTAATAATAATTATTAGTTTAAAAAACTGAAGCAACCGACTTCAAAATACAAAATTTCGTTTACTTCCATGTCATTTTTCCAGTTTGTCAAACAATAAAGTAAAATCAGGTTAACGTTTATCAAACACAAGTCTATCATATGAGATTACGAAACAAACAAATTAAAAAATATCCAAGTATTAAATATGTACTAGAGCATTATACTATTAGTGTTGGACTGTACGAAGAATCGAAATTTTAAACGCACGGAAATACCATTAAAATGGGAACATTACCACCAAAGAGAAAATAACACACCATTTTGAATTCTACTTTAGTCCGCTTCCATCTTTGTCCGTTAATATATTCCGTCTCAACGCTAGACATTCTCGACACAAATGAAAGACCCGTTTACAACAAAAGCTGCCAGGATCTCGACCGAGTCTAATTTACACTTTACTCGAACGACATAGATCTCTGCAACAGATATTATTTCTGTTGCCTGTCACACTCATTGTGGCGAAGACGAGAGTGACGGAGATAGAAACATATGTCGAATGCACCGGTCTCAATAGATTCCGTCGCGCTCTCCTTTGAATGAGGAAATTCTGCGACGTGCTAGCGATTTTCTTTTCAATAATCCTCTTTGTTTAGGGGTTGACACGCGTGTCGATTTTGCAGAGATTTGATGAGTAATGATACTTTCAATTGGCGGGTCCATTATTCAAATGAGTTCTCTAAACGATATGGTTTAGCATTTTAAATCGCGACCTATGTAAACAGTTTTCGTGGAAACAGATAACGGAGTACGGACGGAGTACAAGCTAACAAGCTGCTGATTAGGATTTATGTATTTTGAAATGATGACACATTAGTCTAAATCCGGGTTCGTTCTGGAATTAGCGTGTAATCCCTGCTGTTATCTAATTTCTATGAACTATGTGATATGCGCGGTACCAAAATTATTAATCCAGATAGAAAAAAATTAAGTAGAGTTCATTTTAAGTTGACATAAATTATGATGTGCAACTACGGAACTCTACTTGGCTCGTGGCACGACACGCACTTGGACGCTTATTACTCATATCATCATTCACTTATTCATCCAAACTTTGTTCCCACAAAGACTTTTCTCATACGACTATACTCACGTATTCGCTCATGTGCGTTGGACTTTTTAATTGATAATTTTGATTGAGTAAATTAATGCAGGAAATTGTTGAGTATTCACCCTCCTAACGATGTAGGTCTATTCGCCCGTACTTCTGCTTATCACTAGATAGAAGATACTCGCATAAAAAAAATCTAAATCTAAATAATAAAATTCTTCACACCGCTGAAGTCGAGAATGTCGTAGTACACACACAAAAGAAGATCAGTGTTTACACACCAGAAAAACAATCAAAGAGAAAATAATCTACTTTAAAATTTCTTTTGTTTTTTACGACAAACTATGCCTGCGTTTGACTACAATCTCGCCTGATGGGAAGTGATAATGAGGTCGAAGATGTAGCACACCTGCCTAGGCGCGTTTTCGGTCCAAAATCAAAGTAATATAATCCGTCATTCGTGGTTCCGTCATATACGCGATGGTGAATATGGCATTGACTGGCCTTGTGGCCCAGTTGGTAGTATGTCTGCCTGCTGAACCTGTAGGTCGTGGGTTCGATCCCCACCCAGGGCAAGCATTTGTGTGATGAACATGGGTGTTTGTTCTGTGTCTGGGTGTTTATATGTATCATATGTATATATTTACAAAAAAAACTATATATATATATTCTATCAGTCATCTAGTTCCATAGTACAAGCTTTGCTTAGTTTGGGCTAGATGGTGTTGTGAGAAATGTTCACAAATATTTATTTATTTTATCAAACCATAACAAGTGGGTTTACTATCACACATCTATTTACGGCGAAATGCGGGTCGAGGCGCGAAGTAACAAAAATTTTACAAGCAACGCCTCTAGCGCCAATATCCATCACTGTAATGGCACTCACGGCACATTTAATGCCCCGTATCGGCCATTACTCTGTCTGCAAAACAGTAAAGGCCGCTCTAAACGGCCAACCTGGTTTGAGAAACTGCTTGGTAATAATAGGTAGCTGTGAAGTAGCATGGAAATTTCCTATAAAACTATAGATTTCTTAGTTTTTGTTTAAATATGCCGTGAAAAACTTTAAAAATGTGCTTTTAAATATACATCATCTCGGCCTCAAAAAATCCACTGTTTGAGATAGACCTCCACCAAAATGACCGGTTGGAAACGTAAACTGCTAACCGATCATATAGTATACATTTTTAATCTTAAAACACAAAAACAACACATTGCAATGTTGTCAGGCAAAAGTAAATGACAGCTATCATGTATAATTTTTTACAAATAATCGTAATTTAGAGAAACTGAAACAAAAGATTTCTGACAAACAGATGCCTTAACAAACAATAACTGGAGCTATTTGTAACATTAATTTAGTAGTTAGTTATTTACTACTGAATCAATGTTATAAAGATATATATATATGATGAGCCAGCGTGAACCGCCAGGAATACCTTTTCTCGCAGCGCTTCATCGGATTTTTTAATAAATCATTCTATTTATTTCATTGTTTATTTTTCTTAAACAAGCATAAGCATGCTATGCACGCCGTGATGTTCACAAGTCTTGCAAGATAAGTGCCAGGTTGAGATTATCTATAAATATATAATAACAATCGCCAAAAGCATAGAAATAATTATCATCATCATCATCATCTCAGCCATAAGAAGTCCACTGTTGGACATAGGCCTCCCCCATGGATTTCCAAAAAGACCGATTGGAAGCGGCTTGCATCCAGCGTCTTCCCGCCACTTGTATGAGGTCTGTCCATCTCGTGGCTGGTCTTCCTACGCTGCGCTTGCCGGTACGTGGTCTCCACTCGAAAACCTTTTGTCCCCATCGGCCATCAGTTCTACGTGCTATGTGTCCTGCCCACTGCCACTTCAACTTGCTAATCCGCTGTGCTATATCGGTGACTTTTGACTTTTTGTTGTGTGAAATAATTATCAGTAATAATAATTCCGAGTGTTATCAGATTAAAGAATGCTACAACAAAATTGAAACTAAGTGTCTGCTTGATCATACAAACCAGCAATCTAGACTGGATGACTCGTCGAAATCTTAAACAGGAACTGTAACTGCCAACGAGTTTAATCGTTCGTACAAGTATTTTACTCCACTGCCCTGAATAATGACTGGCTAATGTTTTTAGTAAAGGTGTTTGTGTGTCTCCAAGTATGTTTGCTTTCCAATGGCTTAAGGGTGCGTTTCTTCTAGACCTAAGTTTTTTTGTTATTCGAAAACCTGCGCATAACTGTCAACTATCGTTGCGTTCTACGATGGAGCACGCTTGCCTAGAAGGAATGTGGTTTATTCACTAGCAGTTTGAAGACACCTATTATATCTATTCGGAAAGACCCATTCAGAAATAAGCATGGTCATGGTTCAGCCATGGTGTTCAAAAGAAAGATGCCTTTGACATAAACCATTGGATTTCTTAGTTTTCACATAGAAAGGCCGTTGTCAGATAGCGCAGGGTTAAGGCGCGAAATATCTGCAAAAAAAAATGCGAAAGTTTGCTTCCATATAGTAAAGTGACTGGCGAGCGCGAAAAATACAATACACGTTCCTATTTGCTTGTTGCAGACCCACTGATGGGCCTGACTGACAAGGAACGTACACTGCTTAGTTAGGCCTATTTGCTATAACAACGCGAGACGCACTGTGGTTACAGCCATACATACAGCCATTTGCATCTACCTGTACATTGGACTATACCTTGAAGAAAATCGATGTTTATTTATATTCAAAAACATCCTGATGTACATAGTAAGATCTAGTGAAAAGCCACTATAAAATTTGTGTGAGCAAGTACGAGGTAGCTTTTGACCTTTACGTTTCTACACGAAACCATTGAATCGCTGGTCAAAAACCTACTTTCTGGTAATAACAGAATTATCGACTTATAAGGTAATAATTTCCTTAAACCTTGGTATAACATTATGTTACAAATTGATATTTGATTTATTTATTTATTTAAGTATACAAAACAGAATATAGCCTAACATAATATAAGATAACATGTGACAATCGATCAGAACCAGACTATACTCCAAAGCATGTATACATCATTTGAGCAAACACATTTTAGGTATTATATTGAAACAAAGGGGAAAACAGAGAAATAGAGGCTATGCATATTTTGTAACTTTACATAGGTGAATATGTGTGAGCAAATCTAAATTTCATTCATTTTACAATTGATTTTATTTTACAATCTATTTTATGGATTGGTATAGAGGATATCCTTCACTGATTTAGCATAGAATGAGAGTTTAGGAGTAAAAATATCAATGTCTAGCTTATTATTAATACAGTCATTATACTGCCGAGCCATCCTTACTAGCGGATTATAATAGGAAATATTGTTTTTATAAGTTTGTAGTGCGAAGAGATTTATTTCATTGGACCTACGTGAACTATACTTTGTGTTAAAGTTTATTTGTGAAAGTAATTCGGGTGCGTCTACTACGGAGTGAATTATTTTATATAAATAAATAAAATCGAAAAAATTTCGACGGGCTTCTAACTTTTGCACATTATACATAGATAATCTTAATTCGTAGTTAGGTTTGGGGCGTCCTAGCTGTTGACGGTAACAAAGCATTCTTAAACACTTTTTCTGTACCCTTTCTATTTCTTCAATATGCACTTTGTAGTGCGGAGACCAGATAGGACTGGCGTATTCTAAAATACTTCTGGAGAGAGTAAAGAATAAATACAGTAAAGACTGAGGTTTTTTAAAGCCTTTGGTAGATGTAAAAATAAATCCAAGGAGTTGACTAGCTTTGGTTGTGATATGTTGATAGTGAGCCCGAAACGAGAGTTTATATGATGTTTATATGAGTTTATATGGTTAGATATGTCCCTAACGTATTAATTTACTTTCAAAATAAAATATGTTGAATATAAACTTCCACTATAAAAAATATCGCCTTGAGTATTTGACGATAGACCAGTCACTAGTGCAATAAAACGTCCCAGACATGTAAAAACTGACCAAGGGCAACGGAAACTGAATGCTATTGTTTGCTGGAAAAACTCACTGTAAATATTTTGGCTAAAGCGATTTTTAAATATTCATCGATGTTACTTTTACGCGTGTGTGACTGAAAATATTCCCGCGTTTTAATTACGGGCTTAACATAGATTATAAAAATATTTCATCTAAACCGACGCAAATAAACGTTCTAAATGCCAATTCGTGTTTACTTGCGCTAACATTAAAATATATTTGTTTTTGTCGTAAGGGAAAATACGTTGTTTATCCCAATTTTTAATAGGTTGATGACACATAAGATCTGGATCAAAATACGCGGAAAACTAATATCATAAATAACATCTCAGGACCTATTTCGAGTCACATCGTAAACGTAATTTATGAATACTTCCCGAATATCTCAAATTTACTTCTGTAGTGTCTTTCTTAGTGCACGACGTAAATTAAAAATAACATTCATTTATGAGAATTGCCTAAGAAAAATTTAAAATGTTGGCCTACCAATAAATAAGATATAAAGTAACAATGTAAATGTCCGAATCTAAATATCAAAAATATCTTCAAAGTGCAAATATAATCGGAAGTTTTCTGAGGTTGGTTGTTTTCCGTGTTTTCTAATACAGATGTGAGGTTCCGTACTATTATTTAAAAATCTGTCACAACCACATTAGTCATAGTAAAAAATACTGAAGATTAACAGCTGCACGAGCTGATTCTGTCGTCCCTTTTTCACTAAAGAACGTTCAAGACCGGAAAGTCCCTTCATCCCTTTGTAGTTGATCTACCTCGTGTGCACACGAAGCGTTTTGAAAACTCCTTCATCATCCGTACTGCTAAGACTTGGAACTCTGCCTGCAGATTTTGTTTTCGACACCTTACAATTTGCTCCATCCTCGGCCACACCGTCGCTTAACATCAGACTAGTTGGTGGTCGATTGTAGATCAATCTAAGATAAAAAAAAAGATTGCCCCACCTATCGTTCTCGTATAAACTTATCACTAAAGGCACAAACGTCATTAAAACCCTATATAATATCATTTCTGTAATATGTTTATACACACATATTTTGCTGCTTGCTCCGATCCTGACACACGTCCTTGGCATCTTTCACTTTCATAAGAGCCTGCATACATACTCGTCGGTTGCGGATACTTTTGACCTAACCGTTCTCCAAAACATCTTCGATTTAGCCGTGGTAGGTTCTCCTACGTCGATCCTGACCAACATTGCCATTCACGCTCACCTTATAAATTTGTTTCCTCAACCTTCTATCCTCTTCTCTCCATGTTTTCGAACCATCTAAGCATCCCTTTCTATATCTCTGTATGTACGTAGACTAATAAAGATGTTTTTCTTATTTTTCAGGCGAGGTCTTCCTCAGCGCGTTTTCAAAAGCAGTCGTCCTGGACGTGTACTCAGATTTCATCAACAACTTCTCCGTGGCCATGGAACTTGCAAAGATGGAGTCCAAGCGGAAGTCAGCGCTAGCTGATTTCTTCAAAGTGAAGCAGATCAGCGCCCACGACCGGCTCTCGTTCTTCGGGTTGATGGTGAAACCTGTCCAGAGGTTTCCGCAGTTTATTATGTTTTTACAGGTATGGAATTTTACAATATCAAACTTGCTATCTTGACTGGGAAAGGCAGATAAGCTTAACAATGCTAAAATATTTTTGTCCGATACGCTTTGCAATTTTACCTCACTTTCCTGCTCACTTTTGTGAATTTATGTGTAAATGGGAGTCAACTTCACTGTAAAAGCTGATGTTTTAAGTATCTAAATAAATAATAAAAAAACTGTGTCGTTTGCACACACAGAAGTGGAAGACAGTGATGAGTTGCCAAAGTCTATGTATTTCGCGTCGGCGTCGGTCGACTCCAGCTGATTAACCGAACGAGCGCTACATAGCCGAGCGTGACGGTTCAATCTCATTCAATACCCACAAAATAGTGCTCAGCACGCCTAAGAAGTTTTAACTGCAATAATTTATTTATTTTAGAAACACCAACAGTACCTATGCAATGTAATGTGTGTGTATATGTAATAACATGAGACGTGAGTCAACAACAATAATGAATCACACTTAATAATGAATCTATCTAAAAAAAAAAGTTTATAATACTCTGTTACGTTGTCAGGATCTACTAAAGCACACGCCTCCCGGTCACGCGGACCGCGTCGCTTTACAACGCGCTCTCACTAGACTCGAGGCGTTGGCTGACGCGTTAAACGAGAGGAAACGAGACGCAGAGAGAACTCAGGTAACGATCAAATGTATTATTATTTATTAAAAACACACGCCTCCCGGTCACGCGGACCGTGTTGCTTTATTTACGAGTTTGACACGTGCCACAAGTATCACCAGTTTTTGTAAAATGTGTTAGTTTGCTCTATTTTTTTTATGCGGCTGAGTGACAAGATCAGGAGTCCCTATTAGTCTACTTCTACCAAGAACTTTGGACCTTTAACACCTTTGGACCTTTGGTTCTTCTTGGGATCTTCTCATGTGTGCCAGCTTTAGTGATGAATTCAGATAGAGGCTATCGAAGCCTTGGCATTGGCTTGGTCTCTTACGTGTTCAAAACCTGTGATAATGTCTATATACTATCACAAGGGTCAATAGTCTCCTTAATCTTTAATGAATTACCTGCCTTTGAATTACCTTCTTCTTTAATGAATTACCTGCCTTTTAAGCCTTCTCAATCCCAGTACTGAGTATAGACCTCCCTCTTATTATGCCAACTATAGCGATCCTGTGTTAATCTAATCTGAGACAAACAGTCTCTTCACTATTTTACCACCTTTTATAGGAAATAAAGTATGTATTGATTTTGACAACTGACATTGATAAAAACGGTTTATCTACCTTCCATGCTAGGCTAGCTGCTAGTGCAATATATCGTCTTCCCCATCCTTGCTGCTACATGACTTACACTCCGATTCCTTTTACCTTGTCCATATTATATATTAACTTACTCGTATAATGTAAAAAATACCATTAATCTTGATTTCTAAATGAAAAAGTTTTGTGTTGTTCTCAGTTGCGTAAAAAACACAACACAGTCGAATTAATAAATAAATAAGAACCTCCTTTTTTTTGTAAGACCCTTTTTAAAAAAAAGTTTTGTGTTGTTCTCAGTTGTGGTAACCATTTAAATAGAGTTGATATTATTTAATTTGTCAGGCGTTCCGAGCTGCCTTACGGAGATTGACACGCGGGGGCGTGGCGGGTGCGGGGGGAGCGGGGACCGCGGCGCGGTTCGGCGCTGCGAGGCTACTGGCCTCGCGAGCGGATAAACGACATCTTTTGAGGCAGGACGACCTCTTGCAGCTGGTGAGTATTAAGTTCCTACATAAAAAATATTTTTTACAAATTATAACGTAAAAATATTCATTATGTATGAAAATAAACTTTTTTTTAATGTAAAAATAGGTTTGCTCTTGACCGCCAACTCGCCTGATGTCGTTGCAGTCTACGATGGAACAAAAATTTATTCTCATTTATTTTTTACTTAGATCAAAAGTTCATTCAGTCATTTTATATCTTCAAAAATGTTGGTATGCGCGAGCGAGAGTGACGATTTCTAACTACAGACTCTTTTTTTTTACTCTTAATAAGAATAAGAATATTTATTAACCTTGAATAACATACATGTTACAGGTAAGTCAGAATTACACGTATTATGATAAATTAACTAAATTTTATGATAATAGCATAAATAAAATGATACAATCGATTTAATTTAAATTATGGTATCCAATAAATTTGAATTAAATTTGTTTTAAGAACATATCAATATCTAGACTAAACAAAGCTTTATGTAACCCATATAGCATTTTTTTATACATACTAATGATACTTAGAAACACCTAGATAAAGAAGGAACTCTATACAAATGTTTGTCCTGGGTGGGAATCAAACCGACAGCTTAGATGGTAGACTACCAACTGAGCTATCACATCACATCACCATCCTATTTGATATTCGTCTACTGCTGGACGTAGGCCTCTTAGACCAGTAATTTGTTTTTTTAACTACTAACTAAACAAAGAAAATTGTAAAAAAAATATGTTATACTATATATTTTTTTTTTTTTTTTTTTATCAGCCCTGTTTGTACAAACTGTCCCACTGCTGGGAACGGGCCATCTTCTCATTGTGAGAAGGGTTTGACCATAGTCTGCCACGCTGGCCAAGTGCGGGTTGGCAGACTTCACACATCTTCAAGATCATTGAGAACTCTCAGACGTGTAGGTTTCCTAACGATGTTTTCCTTCACCGTTTGAAGTTGGCGGCAATTAACAATACGCACATAACTTAGAAAAGACAGCGGTGCGTGCCGCGGGATTCGAACCCAGGACCTGCGGATCGCAAGTCAGACGCTCTCCCGACTAGGCTGCCGGAAACTTCATACCTATACTATACTATACCTAACTAATATTATAAAAGCGAAGTTAATTACTTTTTCACAATCAAAAGGCTGGACTCATCGTAATTAAATTTAGTACAGAGATTGTTGTGGACATGAAAAGAGAATAGGCTACTTATCATCATCACCGCCGTTTTTCATAACAACACGGGTAAAACCATCATCGTCGCTTAACATCAGGCGAGTTGGTGGTCAATCGTAGATCTATCTTCTATAAAAAAAAAAAAAAAAAAAAAAACGCCTGGTAGCCATTTTATAAATCTGGGATTATAGTGAATCTATATTTTTTTTAGGTATTTTCCTATCATAATTCCAAAAAATCCTCTAAGTTTCCCGATCTATGAAATCATCTCCATACAAACAGATTTATTTTAATTCAGAACGCGGCAATGTTTATACATATCCTGCAGAAATACACTAAAATGAATATCAAAACTATTATAATGTTATATTCTATATTTTGAAGTGTTTTGCCAAACTAAAGTATCTACAAATTTGTAGACAGTTAAAAAATTCCGCACTCAATAGCCATAGGTGCGTCTCAATACGCCCAAATACCGATTGGGATATACGGGTTCAAGTCCCGTCGAGTGCGGAAATTTTGAGCTAAGTACCGCATGGGATATACGGGTTCAAGTCCCGTCAAGTGCGGAAATTTTAAGCTATCTACGAATGTGTAATAATAAAATGTTTGTATGTGAGCAGGAGTTCAGCCAATCGGGCGGTCTGTCCAAGTGCAAGCCGCGCCGGCTGCTGCTGCTGAACGACTTGGTGGTGTGCGTGTCGGTGGGGGCGGGAGGCGAGGACGCGGAGCGGCTCAGCCTTAAGTGGGCGCACCCAGTGCAGGACGTGGACGTCGTCGACACCGGCACGTCGCCCACTCTCAGCCGGGTGCTGGCGCAAGGTAACACACTACACACGTCGACACTGGCACCTCGCCAATGCTCAGCCGGGTGCTGGCGCAAGGTAACACACTACACACGTCGACACCGGCTCCTCACCCACTCTCAGGTTGAAAAGAGAAGTAATTTGGCTTCTATAGTCTCTTTCTACATATACACCCCTTTTTTATGACGTCAGTTCAGACAGACATATACTTTGTTGTGACATAGATTCAAACAATATAACTAAATAATTTGCCTTGACTGGCCTTGTGGCTCAGTTGGTAGTATGTCTGCTGTAGGTCGTGGGTTCGATCCCCACCCAGGGCAAACATTTGTGTGATGAGCATGGATGTTTGTTCTGTGTCTGGGTGTTTCTATGTATCTTATGTATATATTTACAAAAAAAAAGTATATATGTATTCTATCAGCCATCTAGTTCCATAGTACAAGCTTTGCTTAGTTTGGGCTAGATGGTGTTGTGTGAAATGTCCACAAATATTTATTATTTATTAATAACATCATACTTCAAAATAGATTTTAAAAAATTGACTTAGTTAATATCTTGGTGTGTTATCGCAGGTATGAATCGCAGCGGCAGCCTCCGCTCCAACTCGAGCCACGAGCCGTCGAGTACGACCGGCGACTCGCTCTGCAGCGAGATGTCGGCGCTGATGCACGACTACGAGACCGTGTCGCGGATAGCGGACCTCGCCGCCTCGCTGCGGGGGCCCTACCCGGAGCTCGCGCCCGACATGTTCAGGACTCTGCTGCAGAATATACAGCAGAGTATACAGGTAACTTAGTTTACAACCTTTTATATACGTGTTCAGACTCAAGACTCTGCTGCAGAATATACAGCAGAGTATACCGGTATACCATACTTGTCATTTATCGTAGTAAACAAATATAGTTATGTATAGCGTTTACTGTTCTCGCAGCCCCAGAATAAGTAATAGTCTACTTCAGGCGAATACGGGACTTGGTAGGATAGGTGTCCCATGTGCCATGGACAGGGAGATAGACAGATGACCTCATACAAGGGGCAGGAAGTCGCTGGATGCAATTCACTTCCAATATCGGTCTTTTTGGAAATTCAAAAAAAAAAACAATTGCTGGACATAAGTCCAGCATTCTTCTTCTTCAAACATTGTACAAGTATTATAACACTCATCTGCATCTTGCGGTTTTGTACACGATTAAGAAAGCCTTTCTCAGTTAATACCTTCACTTTGCAAGGAAGACACTCTACACTTAATTTCTCTAAAAGCAGCTATTCAGCTTTACTTCATCTATGAACCAGTAACTCAGACAAAGCTTTTTATAGATTACATATTCTGCCACAGAGCGGAATAGCTTCGATTTTTTTTTACCTTCCATCTCAACTAAAATTATTTCATCAACAGAAAAAAGACGACGAGATGGCGTGGGTGGACTCGTGCTGCCTCCAGCTGAAGATCCGCGGTCGCGACGAGCCCGTCACGTTCCGCGCGAGCGAGCCGGGCGCGCGGCTCGCCTGGGCCACGGAGCTGAGGCTGGCGCAGCTGGCGCAGGCGTCCGCCAACTCGCCCGCCTGGAGGCTGCCCGCGCCGCACAACGCGCCACCGCACAAGATGCCGCTCTTTGTCGCCGCCACGCCCGTCTATTCCTCCAAACTGTTGACTGAGGTATGTTTTCATAATTACCCTATAGATAGATAAACAATACTTTATTAAAAACCACATGATAACAAAATTACAGAAAGATAACATTAAATATTATACTTTATCATAGACATAGACATATTTTTATTTGCGACAAAAACTACCACAACATATAAATAGATAAAAATGAACAAAAACTACAGTCGTTTTTGTCACAAACCGGTTCTAACTCAGCATTAGCTGGTTAATATTAATCAGCTCTGGTCTTCCGTTGGGGACGCCAGGTGACGTCACGCACGTACGCTCACTATATTTACCAACATTGACAAAATATATACAAACTTGAAAATAGAACTGTCGAGGCAGCCGCAGTCATGCCATAGAAGTCTGTTAAAAATGTACATATTGTTGGTTGTGAATGTGCAGGTCCGTTGCGGTTGTTTCTACACAACGTGCGGCGCGCGTGGAGTGGGCAACAGGCGCGCGCGCTCGCTCGTGTGGGTGTGTGCGGGGAACACACACAGCCACGTGGCCGTGCTCACGCATCGCGCCGCCAAGCTCAAGACGCTCGTCACGCTTGACCTGCCCGACATCAAGGTACTAACAACACTACTAGTTCTCTCTGAACATTGCAATTTTAACTTTATTTGTACATGAGAACACTTGAGGTATAAAATTATTACTGTAGAAAAACAAATGAAATGTCATAAGTATTAAAGGTATAAACTGTCATTGTCAGTGTCATCCTGTAACATGATATGTATCCTTGATCTGAGAGTGACACTCTATCAGATCTCTAAAGATCATGTACCGAATTACGTCAACAAACATTTTATAGTTAGGGTCGAGGAAGGATTGTGTGCAATATTTATTTTACGATGTCGTTTGGAACAGCGGTCGTTATAAATTAAGAGTTACCGGTTATAGAAAAATAAAAAACGGAGACATGTTCAGTGCTTTTATTTATGCCTGTATGTTTAGAATAATAAACTCTTTCTTCACGTCAAAGAATTATTTTGTGTATATTTTTAAATTATTGTAGTACCAGCTTCCATAAATTTTTTAACATCGCCATTACCGCCTTTTTGGGGAAATCGCCGCTCAAAAAATATCTAATAAAATATGAACCCAAATACCTAGTTAAATAAATATAGATTGAAAAATACGACCACTAAAGGTAAAACAAATTTGTACATCTCAAATGAAGATTTCGTTTGCCCTTTTATTAACTATGTAAATAGAAAATTCTAAAACGGTATGATTTTATAATATTTCAGGTGAACGCAATGGAACACGCCAAAGGGATAAAACAAGTGACCACACTGTGCGGCGACACAGTGTGGCTCGGCACTGAAGACAAGAAGATCATCATATTCTCTGCTGTTGAACCGGAGAAGCAAGAAAAGTTGACAGAAATTGCCACCGTCGCAGCCGTCACCCAGATCAAGTACCACTGCGACGCCATGTTCGTCGGTCTGTCCAACGGTAGGGTGTCAGTGTACAGACGGAGTCACGACGACACGTGGGCGGTACAAGAACCCCTAGCGATAGAACTAGGAGACAAACCCGTACATTGCATCTTGCCTGTCGACGGCATCGTATACGCGACTTGCGCGAGACGAGTCTTCGCTATCAACGCACTCACAGCTGAAATCATGCGCATATTAGAACTGAAAGGCGAAGGCGATAAATCCGTCAAATACTTAGCTCACTCTGGCGTAGGTCTCTGGACTGCATTTTCAGATTCTACATACGTCAGTTTGTACCACGCGGAGACTTTCGAACATCTCCAAAATATTGACATCGCCGCCGATGTGGCGAAAACTATCGGAGCTAGGGAGGGAAGCAAACCAGCTCATATATCGGCCTTGTTAGCCGGACAGGGGTTGCTTTGGGTAGGAACTACTGCCGGGGTCAGTGTAACGGTTCCGCTGCCTAAATTAGAAGGATTGCCATTAATTGGGGGGCAAATAGGTGTCTCTTATCACGCCCATGCAGGACCCGTCACGTTCCTGCTGTCACTCGTTCCGGAATCGAGAGAAGTCGACGTCAACGTAGTTCGTAGAAACTTATCTAATGCGCGTGCCTTAGCAGACACCTCGGTGCTACACGAATTTAAGGAGGAGGAAAGCAAAGATGACGATAAACCGAAGTTGGAGAGGCGGATCTCTGAAGAATCGAGTCCATACAGACCTCAGCGAGTGCAATCGGCCGTGGTCAGACGAAAGAAACCGGGAGATGTTCGTCTAAGTAAGACATTACCGAAGTGCGCTAATTTGAACGCGTGCGATGTTTACGGGCTGTTTGGTGACTTGATGTTTGTTAAAGACTGCGTAGGGGAGGGGGATGTTAACGGTTCTGGAGGTGAATCACTCCGGCGAAGTGACCCCGAACTGGCCGCGATCCCTTTTAGAGTTAGCACGTTGGATAGGCGGTTGAGAATGCGTGCGGGACGCCCTAGAAGCTTGGATTTGTCGAGCTGGTCGGTGGATTCCCGAGCTTCCAGCTTGTGTACTTCATCAGGGAGTGAGGAATCCATGGCTCTTCGAGGAGTGTCCCGGACCAGTTCTGGTGCGTCCGGTGCCGCCAGTTTAGCCCCTATTGCCGTTTCTACCCCAGATTCCACGTCCAGTAAATCGACCGCTTCCGACCGGTCGATATCTAGAAGCGACTCCTCGAATGCTGCCGAAAATAGAATATCCAATAAGAACGCGGCGAGAAGTCTCCGCGGGTCCGATTATATTGTAGGGGAGAGTACAGCTAGGCGATCGGTTGTAACTATTATGGGTGGTAGGGGCTATGTGGATTGGAGGCAGACTGCTGAAGCGGCTGAGAGACCGGCTATAGCGGCTGATCCTAACCCAAAGGACGCGCACCTCATTTTATGGGAAATGCGTTTGTGACAAACTTGGGCTGGTTTTCCAAGTTATAAATTCTTTGTGGTGCCAAAGCGATGTCTTATTTTAGTACGATTTTGATCGGAACATGAAAGTATAGCTTTTATCTGTTCTATTTGGTCATTTCAGTTTCAATGAAAAATATGTGAAAAATTTAATATTTAAATTTTTACAATTTCTGGCTACCGGCTTTGATTATGTGAAATTAGTAGCTTGCGTGTTTGTTTATCAAAAAAGCATACTTTCGTAGTTGTTGATCACAATTTTATAAAAATTAATCGCTGCGTCATTCCTATGTGCCACGTCCATGCCTCCTCGGACCTTCACGGTCCGACGAACGAGGCATGGACGTGAACAAGCCTGCCGCTTTCTCAGAGAGAGACAGCAATATCTATATCTCTCTCGGAACAAACGATATGATTTGAGCAACGTAGCTCGTGGCTATGCGTCCTTTGCGCGAGACTTACAGATCATCCGATCTGCCTTATTTGTGTCATATTAAGTCCAACATGTAAATATATACGTTGACTGTAAATTCCATATTTCTATGGGCTATTAACATAATGTTACGTTAGGTTTATGTTTGTGCTATTTACTAATGTTGTATGTATGCAGATGTATGGGAGTTTAAAGATGTGATAGCTTTAAATTATTTTTCTATATGCTGGGCTTAGCTGTTCAATTGGCCCGATGTTTTACATTGGTTTATTATGATATTTCAGAGTTGGTGCATATATTTGTGATCTTTTTACTAATGTTTTTATTTCTTTATTTTAAATCGGTGTCAGTGAAGATTTACTAAATAATTTCTGCTTGCATTAAAATTTCTAAAAGTTATTATAAAGACCGCCTTATTAATTTAGGATAAAATTCTGTAAAATATTATTTTAAAGTAGTTTCGGAATGCGATCTTGTAATTTTTTTCAAAATATATTTATATTTAATTTGTTATTATAATATTTGTATAAATTGAGGTACTCAATGTTTTAAGGGAATTGTTGTATAGCGCATTTATTCATACAAAAAAGATGACTGATTTTTACCCCTATCTGATGACAATGTTTTTATGCTATTGCGATTGTTTGAATTTCTAATTTAAAAAGTAAAAAAATAAATCTAAAGTCATTATATCCACTGATGGTTTCAGTTGTATATGCAAAAAAGTTTAAATATGTTTCCTTCCTCCTCCTGTAATATGGATAAATGCGTCCTACAAGACACCTTCTAACAATAGCACATGGTGGCCTTTCATGAAAAAAATTTCCAGTGTGTTTAACATTTTGTTTAAGCTTTATTGTTAGACATTAATTTTAATGTCGCTTTAAGAATTAGACTGATTTAGCTTAAGCATTAAAGTATATTATTAGTTGAATTTTAGAAATTAAAGCGCTCGAACGAATTATAAATATACAGAATTGTTAAACGAAGCGCTCGCGCGCGAACTGAACCAATGACTTTGTACTTGTTGTTCCGAAGCCACGAAACATTCGTTTGTACGGGGAACTCTAGCGGTATTAGTTTTTTTTTCCTCTTTTAACAAATGTTTTTGGAAATATAACAGTTACTTTAACTTTACGTCAGATATATAGAGCGCACTATACTTAGTCTGATATACCAAGGGCGTCGTCAGCCCATAGCAAATATTATGGAGGATGAGAAAAATATGAATTGTAGGTACAGGTACAATTGCACGGCCTTAGGACTTTGGTTGCTTTGCAGTTGGCTACATTTTTTTAAATCTCTATGGGGGGGGAGGGCACCCTGCCCCCCCCCCCCCCCCCCCTTGGCGACGCCCTATTTCTAAGTATAACGGGCTAATCTTATACACGTTTTGCAGGAAAGGGATAGAGCATCCCCTCTCCTTCATCACAAAAAAAACTTTATAGATTGTTTCCACAAAAACTTTAAAAATGAAATGAGTCAGTATAAATTATTTTTAGATCTTTTTTAGCATTTTATTATATCAATAATAAATTAAGCATTAGGCATCCCTATTGATTATTATATCTCTCGAATTTCTCAAATCGCCCGAGCGAATGTTTGGTGGCCGTGGTATTTTCATTGGGTATTGTTTAATATAAATTGACCAATCTACTGAATTCTCAAGAATAGGACGTCAATTTATATTAGGCAAGTTCTACCTCATTTTGACTGTTTCGTGTTACTGTTTAATACGCAAAAAGATGTTTAAAATTATAGTTCAACATCACTAATTAAAAACTTTTGTTAGATGAACCGCTTGTTTGACCGCCTATTGACCTGTTATAATATTGCGCCAACGACGGAGCTCCGATAAATTTTAGCAGTTTATGAACCAACTTTCGTAATTTTTTTCGTCAATTACATGTAAAAACTAGTCTTTAATATCGTTATTTTCTTTGGTGCAACGATGTTGTAGCTATAATTTTTAAATATCTTTGTATCAGCAGCGCAGTATTGTTCCTTCACCAGTTGAATTTCCTGAAGTCTGGGCTTTCTTACCAGTCTTATAAAATAAACAACAGAAACTGATGAATCAGAAGATTTTATTTTCTAAATTACGATTTCTCGTTGGTTGGCAGATCGCCATTGTCATTTACTTTAAAAGACAAGTAAGAAAATCAAGACTTTACAAATCTAAATTCCGTTAGACGTTAGATTGTTGTTTTCGGTCAGTAACAGCGGATTGTACATATTTTTACTTGTTTTGCTCAGTCCAAAGATAGAAATGATTCACTCAGGCATTACAAGTAATTTTGTCCTATTGTATAGCCGGAACTATCTAATCGTGCCAAATTGTAATATATCCAATGTAAACAGAAAATTTTATAGTGTCTATGGATTTCATTAACGTATAATCAGAGAGAACTTTTTTAATATACGGTAACTGAATACATGTCCTCAATAGCTTTTTATTGTAGTTTTTTTTTTGTCCTGTTCCCGGTTTACTACATGAAATCCGTAATCAATCGCACAAAACTGTTTCAAGATGAGATATTTTTCTTATATTAAAACAAAAATATTTTATAAAAACGAAAACGAAATAATTATCTCGAATGGTCTTTAAAATCTCGAATCCTAAGAAATGTATTAAGTTTATTTTGTCCAAGATACGTTTAATTTGATCTTTATTTATGCTCCAAAACGTCACAACATGTATGTAGGTGTAAATAAATTTTAAGTTTATTCTGTATACACCTGTACAATTTCTTGTTTTATTTTTGAAGATTTAAGCCCCGGTTCCATTGCTGCGCTTGCCGTGATAATGTAATGAAAATGTAATTGAATTAATCCACTACGACCAACGGCCACGCTGTGTGCGTTGCCTCTTAGACATTCTACGCAACTTTAGAATCGGGGCCCTTACCCTTTTACCTAAATTCAGGGAATAGAAATAAAACACTAAGTATAACGCAAATACACGATGGTGGCATGTTTAAAAAAAAATATTATTGATCTACGATTGACCACCAACTCGCCTGATGTTAAGCGACGGTGTGGCCGAGGATGGAGCTCGTCGATCTAGAAGATATCTATTCACTCTAGCCTTGAAAATTCTAAGATTGTTGGTCTCAAGAAACAGAGATGGTGGCAAAGAATTCCATTCTTGTGCAGTACGCAACAGGAATGTGGATCGATATCGCCGAGTATGGATTTTTGGCATTTCAACGAGAAATGGGTGGTAATTTGCCGACTTTCTGCTAGTCCGGTAGTGAAATGGGGAGGGTGAATTAGGTCGTGAAGCTCTTGCGCACATTCCCCGAAATTAATCCTGTAGATAATAGACAGACATACTACTTTACGGAGTGTTTTTTATGTGTTCCACGTCGGCCACACCACGGCTTGTCATCAGACGAGTTGGCGTTGTTTAGACTTTTTTCGAAGTACCTAAATACATATGTACCTACAAATCCATTTACCATTTGAGTAATGAAATGAAATATAAATTACTTATATTCTATTCCTAATAGGATTTAATTTTAGCTACAATTTGAGAAAAAAACAAAACGTAAATGTTATGTAGGTGTTTATTTTGTTCTTACATAGCTTTAGGTGTCTTGTTTAGTATCTATTTCTTCTATGCGGTTGATTATTACGGTAACCCTGAAAAAAAACTGAAATTATACTATGTTTTTTATTCAAAAATATTTATGTAACGTTTTTATGTACGTATATCTACAATATATTCATATTTATTTATTTATTACAATAGATCTTTCCTGAGGTATGGGAGCGGCACGGGAGGGTTGAGGGTGGGTTTGATGTACCGTAAACACATCCTCGGCCCTCCCGTACCGCTCCCATCCATACCCCACGAACAGACTCGCCATAGACCTTGTAATACAGAAAGAGAGGAAAATATTTTTCTCTCGTTCATCAGATGATCCGACCGTATAGTTCCCGTCACGTAAAAAAAAAGCTGGTTTGTTCGCGCTTACGAACAAATCAGCGTTATTTTTACGTGACGGGAACTATACCACATTCAATCATAATAAAATTACTTCAAAATATTTGCTTACTGTTTCGCCTCTTGCATTCCTTGAGCGCTTCGCTAAACTGCGCGCACTCTTCCAACTCTGGTCGAGTAGTGGCGCAGCTCAGGAACTGGCCGATCTCGTAGGCGCAAGGGCCGGCCGGCTCGGCGTCCATCTGGTAGCCCCGAGGCAGCGCCTCCTCTACTTCTCTCCGCCGCCGGCCGCCGAACAGGCCAGAGATAGCCTCTCCCGCTAGGTGACCCTATGGGCACAGTTTAACTGACTTATAGCATAGAAAACAATAATTCTAAATCTAGGTATTATAATTATACAAAACGACAAAGATAATTCATTTGCTTATCAATAGATAAAGATAATTTATTTGCATAACGATCAGTCTGTCAATGTCCGCCTCCCGCCAATCTCGGGTTCCTCACCCGCTTTCCGCGCTTGCTCAGTCTTTTGCCTGCACGGCGCATTCGTTATCAATTGAGGCAGGCGTGCATGCTTTCACGATCAAACTGCTGAATCGACCGTTATGAAATTCAGTTCAAAGATTCTGGAGAGAGCTGAAATATAAGGTAAATTTTATCGTCATCACCATTTTCATTCAAATGAAACCTTAAATGCGCTCACTTCACTCGCTTGTATTCGTTTAGCCCTTGCTAATAATTCACAATTTATACCTGTTTTAAGCAGTCTAGTATTGGCCAAAATTACTAAGTAGGTACCAATAAGTCTACTGTCGTCTATAATAAGCCGCCTGGCTCATAAAGATATCTCAAAGCTAAATTACCTACTACCAGGTTTGAGTAAAATCTGGTAGTAGGTAATTTAACCAAAATATCAATGATGAGGCTAGTTTCTATTAATTTGGCTGGCAGTATTAACCGAATGAACCCAGAATTACTGAAGTAGGCAGCCGTAGGTAAAATTGATTAATTTTTTTTCACGTTTGTCGTTTTAGTCGCGCTACTTCCTTCATAGGTATATCTACCTAGTAGCCTTGCATGCCGCGCCTAACCGACCTTTTTGGAAATCCATGGTGGTACTGGAAGCCTATGTCAAGCAGTTGACTTCTTGTGCCCGAGATGATATTAAGTAGTGGAAACAGTTACCACTGTTGTTCCGACGGTGACACCTCCAGCGACTGCTGCTGCATCCCTGAAGAGTGACCTCTGTGGCTGTGTGACAACTACGTTAGGTGGACGTGCGGGCGCGTGGGCATAAGATCGGCTGGAGTAGGAGGGGCTACCTCTGGAACTGAAGTTTACCGGTCATCAACATTTTGTGGTAGGTATATATAATATAAGAGAAAGTAACTGTCTCTCTATTTGTTACCTTTTCACGACTAAACGGTGTAACTGATCGCTTCGGCCGCATCTGATTGTTATGACATTTGATACAGATATAGATGCTGGAGACGAACATAGTCTACATTTTAACATTGTTCTTCACTACGCGGGTGAAACCACGAGTCATACATAGCTAGTATTACCACAGAACAGGTTTTACAACAAGACTGCTATATTGTGGTACGACCTTTAGATTATTGACTTGTATGTACACCATGCTTATATTATATTAACTTTTTTCGTTACATTTCAGTTAGGTAGTACATACCTAAGAATTAAAACTATAAACTTATTGAACAGAATACTTGATATTACGCTATATTATAGGTATATAAGGATATTCTTCTTCATAAGATATATATTCAATAGATATACAAAGGATATACCTACTTAAATTAATAATATAATTTATTGGTATAGCTATTTCTGAGAAAGATAATCTTTAGTAAATAGAACACATCTTAGGTTCATAGTAACTAGAATGGTCACTCAGTCTATACGAACTTAGTAACTAGAACCATCCTCTCGCTAAACTGTCTAAAAACAGAATGGTTTATGCTAGCGACCTTAAAGTCTCAAAGAAGGATTTGGAATTAGAATTTCAGCACATCTAGAAAAAACTGAATTACAGAGAGTCTTTATCGAAATCGTTTGTGATATTTACCAATTGAGAAAATAATTTCTAATTTAATTTTAAGCACAATTACTTTGATTTCATAAATAAACAGGTTTCTGTAACAAAAAGGCGAGTATGTAAAAATTATTATATGTAAATAAAACAGACAATTGGTTGTTGGTTGTACATTTTATTATTAATTTTCTAAATATTACGTAAAATAAATTGTTTAATGTTTTGCTACAGAATTCTACATCACAATTTCTTAAAGTAACACAAAATAATGTGTACTAAAATTTATAAAAAAAAAAATAGTAATTGTAAAATATAAGAAAATTACATTTTCCTAGAAATAAAAACTACTGGGGAGGTGCCTCGCCTGGCAATCAAACAAGAATGTTTTTAGATTGAGGTAGCCTTTGATGGAAAAAACTGTGCGAACACAGTTCACAAACAACTTTGTTATTGTGTTTTGGAATAAATGAACCATGATGGCACCTTTGATGTTTTTTTTTTCAATTTATCTATAGATGATTGTTAACTTTGCACTGGCGTAGGGCTTCGTTGAATCCCTCGCAGAGGCTAAGGTCGTGTTGTTGTTGGGCACACTCGATGAACTGCTTGATCTCCCAAGCACAGGGTCCAGCTGGTTGCTGGCCTTGGTGCTGGTTGTAGGCCTCCTGAGCCGGGGGTGCCGCCGCGTGTTGCGCCTGATTATCGCTACCACCTCCGCCACTGAACATTCCGGTTAAAGCACTACCAGCCATGTGACCCTGTAATCATCATAAAAAATACATGTAATCAACTAAGTAGTTTTACATAATAATTGTGTTGTTATCAAAACAATGATAAATAAATACACAGTCATGCATATGCAGCATTTTTCCCCCTACACTTTGTTCTGAATGTGGATGGTAAGAAATGTAATCCCAGTATACGAAATCGTATAAGACTAATCCTTCCATCCAAAATCCCGCCTGATCTCGCAATAATTGAGAGATTATGGAATCAACTGTTTCAATTAATGTTTCGAGACATCTACTTATATTAAAACTGTAACTACTGTAACTGTAACTTGTCTTAACAGTGCAGATAAATTACAAAATATAACTCTTTTTGAAGTATTCCATATACTCATAGCAACAGAATCCAAAAATTAAGTTTTTGTTTATGTCTGTCTGTATGACCACTTGATTTTTGATTTTTGGAGTTTTAGATTTTGCTACTAAACTGCATTCCCTATTGTTCATGTAAAGTTTAATAAAAAAACAGCCATTAGGTATAATCAGATATTATATTAGTTTATTAGAAAAGATTACGGTAATCTTCTACATCAAAACAACAAAAGGCAGCAGTAAAGTGGGAGACATCCATCTCCTCTAACAAAGTTTCCATAAAATGCACTTTATGAATTTGTCACAACCTTTGCTGAAATATAAGACAATTATACCTCATAGCCAAATCATGTTTTCAGAGCAAACTAAAACATGTATTTGTTTAAAATGACAAAACAGCATTCAAGTAAGCAGAAATATTAACTTGTCTGAAAAGCTGGGCTTTTAATCAATTATCTAGCTAGAAAGACTGTTTGTTGCTCAGCAATACAAAGAATATAATATAAAAATAAATAAATATAGTGTATGACCAATATAAAAAATTATATTTGACATACACTATATTTATTTTCACTCCTCTTGCTCAAAAAGTCCGTAATTGTAGTGTACTAGAGCGAGGAAAAAATAGCATATTTTGGTCTAGGGGAAAAAGTATTTTATTTTTTATTTTTATCTATAACATATGAGCCTACATAAACGAAACAGTCTTTGTTCAAAAGGAGAATAATCATAAATAAAGACTCAACTTATAACTGTTTCATAAAAAGAAGTAATGAAACTAAAAACAGCGATCTCTTTGGACTACATTCTCTTTGCAAACATCTCGTTAAATATCCAAAATTGTACATTTCATTTTTAATAAAATAAACTTTGAATTATTATATTGAATTATTTTTGCGTACTGCACAAGAATGGAATTCGTTGCCACCATCTCTGTTTCCTGAGACCTACAATCTTGGAATTTTCAAGGCTAGAGTGAATAGATATCTTCTAGATCGACGAGCTCCATCCTCGGCCACACCGTCGCTTAACATCAGTTGAGTTGGTGGTCAATCGTAGATCTATAGTGTATAAAAAAAAACATTTTCTTGCAAAATTCTGTGTCCATTTGCCTATTTCTTTAGTCTAAGTTGAGTTTAACCTCACTGCTTTCTGTGGCTTTTAGATTTTATTTGACGATAGTAAATATGTAAAATATCATTATTTTATGCAATTACTATAATCTAAAAAACTTTAGTTTCTCGTAAACTAAACTCGTATACTCATAAATTTATGAATTTTATTACAATATCTGTCTCTTGTAGTATTGCCAAAAGAACTATCTAGAACACTTTTACAAATAAATCTGAGCACATGCAAAAATCAATATTTATTGTGCAAACCAATATTCTAGAGACAAAAACAATAGCAGTGTATCATGATAACGTCACGATAACATGTGACAGTCTTCCGACCACTTAGGCAAATTGCCAAGGTCATCACTGTAAGGGAATTTTATTTCTTGCTACTTTAGCACGATGCAGAATGGACTAGAATATGGAAATGGTGAAGAAATATGCACTAGGTTGTGGCCAAAGATCAATATTTACGTTACGTAATAACAATTTACGTACCACAGCAGATCCGACAGCTACGCCACCAGCAGTGGCAGCCATCTGCCCGAACATCGAAGGCTGCTGCGGCTGTGCTGCCATGGCAGGGGCCGGAGCCGATGGTGGAGCCGTGGCTGGGACATTACGACTCGGAGGAGGAGCAGCCCTAAAAAATAAACTCATAGGTTATCTTCACATGACACTTTCTACAATGTTTCATAGCAACTAATGCATAATTTAACTTACCTTCGCTGGGGCGCAGGGGGAGGACTAGCAGAACGACCACGTCGTGGCATCTTTGATTGGTTTAGAACTCACAATAACTCGCAAAATTTCTTCAAGTAACGCAAATCGAAAACGAGCAGCGTTCTTTAAGACTGTCAAATAACAAATGATAACTGTCAATAAGCTGTGCTGTCAACCTCGATCAGAGTCTCATTTCATATTTTTCTTGAATTTTTATAATTAGAACATGCCTATTCCTTTCTCTTTCTTGCCTATTGGTACAGCATGAAAGAAAAAGATAAATAATGACGCAAGCTCTTTTTTTTTTGTATTGGACCCGCATTAAAGCATTTGCCAGTGTCAAGTATTAGGATTTTTTCAAGTTTCTTGAATAAAACAAGTGTTCTAAATGTTCTAGTCACAATCTAAGTCACGTATACAGTCAATTTATAAGTCGAGTCCTGCTTCAGTAAAGTGGTCGCGACTTTACTAGACGCTTCTTTCTACGCGCGGAGATTTGCCGACAACGTGAAAAGACACGTTTCACTGTTTTATTTCACTTGCCCACACTCACGCACTTGATCAAACACTTAATGAATAAAACATCACCATTTTTATAGCATTAATGTTCAAAATAACACAAGTCTAGGAAAATAAAACAAAGCAACAACACGTTACTAAGACGTTCCCGCCAAAACTGATGACGCAAGTTATCAACTTTTTTGTAACTAAACACGCGCGATGAACACATTTGCCAATGTGCAGTGTTATGGTAAGATTTGTTCAAATTATTTGTGTATTCAGTTTCAGAGCATGACTTCTTCATTCATACTTCTTCTTCATGAAGTCATGCTAGTAAAATAGTGTTGACTTTACTGAAAGATCCTATGGAATTACGTCAACCACATGAAGACACACTTCACCAATTACTTCATTATGCACGTAAGGGAACATTATTCGAATAAAATACAATATTTTTCCACCAATTATAAGTTTAAGAAAATAAAACAAAGCGGTAACGCTGCTCTGTTTTAGAATACGTTTTTCGAAGTTCTGACGTTCCCGCCAATACTGTTTTGTAACTAAACACGCGCGATGAACACATTTGCCAATGTGCAGAGTTATGGTAAGATTTGTTCAAATTATTTGTGTATTCATTTTAAGAGCGGCCGTATGTTTACCCACCTCATTCGGTATGATAGGAATGAACAAGATGTGAGCTATATAGGATGACGCACATTAGTAAGGTGTCTCTAAATATACAGGATTGCCTAGGCTAAGCCTGGAGCGTTTTGTACAGTTAGCAAAAGTGTGACCATTTTTTGGAGTGTCCACCACCATCGAGTAACAAATAGCACATTCAAAATTGATTTATGCCTATCGAGAAGTGCCAAATTAGCAATATGGTTGTCTCACCTAACCCTGGAGCTTTCATGACTCAGTCTAATTTTAGTGTGCCAAAAATAATATCTATCACGTTATTAAGTTACAGTATGAGACTTATGCAACCATATCGATTTTGGCACTTTTAGGTGGGCACTTTAGAATGTACTGCTACTTGTTACCTGATAAGGTAGTGGACACAAAAAAACGGTCACATTTTTGCTAGCTGTACAAAACGCTCCAGGCTTTGCCTTGGCAACCCTGTACATTTAGAGACACTTTAATAATATGCGTCATCCTAGATAGCTCAAATCTTGTTACCCGATGAGGTGGGTAAGCATACGGCCCGCTTTTGTTCTATTCATTTTTGACGCTTATAGCGGGAACTCGAAAACGTGGTTGACTTTCACATGGTATTTGTGATGGTATGTTTGTATATTACTCGTTTTATCACATGAACATATTGTGAATTTTAAATTAGATATCATATACAAAATATTTCTCATTTGAATTAGTGTCTGCAACGGGTTAAACCACAGTCCCATCATCATCACAATCATCACAGCCACAAATAGTCCATTACATATTCTTCCCATAGATTTAAGCACAGAATTCGCCTTATTACATGGGAAGCTTGCACGAGTATTTTTGCCGCTTGTCGGTCGTATGTCCATCTTGTGGCGGTATTAATGATTTCATAACAAATTAACCCTCAATGTACGTCCTTACATAATTACAATAACATTTGGCCTTACCTATTACCTCGACCACGCGCCGGCATTTTTACAGTATTTTAGTTTTTAATTAATTTTTGTACCATTATAAACAACCACTTCTGATTTATTTGAATTGTATTCACTGACTTACAATGACTGTCATTAAGTGACAAGCAATTATTTTTGTTAAGATGATTTTTTTTATTTTTTATAGATAGGTACCAAGCAGTACATAAACCAAAGAGCTGTTAAATAGTTTAACATGAAAAAAAGGTGTGGAAATCTTTCAAGTGTAAAGGCACCATTCATTTATTACGTAAGACTATTTTTGATTCTGATTCCCCCCCCCCCCCCCCCCCCCCCCTTATATAAGAAAAAAAATATTTAGTGTAATATTTATTACGTAAGAATCTAAAGGAAAAAAATGTGTGGTTTATTGTAAATGGAAATCGTTCAATTATATACAATCCGAGCGCACTTCGGCCCTCGCGCGGTTGTCGCGCTTTTTCAAAGTATAATTTTAACTTTGCGCTATTTTGTGATCTTACGTAATAACTATTAAGATTCCCACCCACCCCCTTATAAGAAAAAATAGGACATGGTCGACTCCCCTCCCCCCCTAAATCGTCTTACGTAATAAATGAATGGCCCCAAAGCTGCAAATACAAACAAGTATCTGATTCTATATTATAAAAGAAATACAAAATACCCGACTGCAGAAAGCAGTTTGTGCTGTCTAACATACGAATTCATTACGCCTTGATATTGATAAAATCAGTTGAGTGTACGTTTATTGTGAGAAAGTATTTGTAAAATCTGTATAAAAGATTATAAAAGTGTATTCTTTAGAATAATACAAGGAAAACACAAAATCATTTATTTACTATGAAAAAGTTCGTTAGAGAGTCCAAAAAACGCATTTATTTTATTTTTGTAAGAGATATATTTTATTATACAAAAAGCATAGTCTATGACACTCAGGGAGTGAAAACGTAACGACACCTCGCACATAAGTCGTTTAGGCTGTAGGCGATCATATAGAAATATACATACATACATACAATCACACACTGAAAAATATACCCCTCCTTCTTACGCAGCCGGGTAAAAACGTGAGATGCCAAAAGTCGTAGTTCGCATGCCACTATGAAAGGAATAGCATAAAGTCGTTTAGGCTGTAGGCGATCATATAGAAATATACATACATACATACAATCACACACTGAAAAACATACCCCTCCTTCTTACGCAGCCGGGTAAAAACGTGAGATGCCAAAAGTCGCAGTTCGCATGCCACTATGAAAGGAATAGCATATTTGCTATTATTATTTGTGATAGCATAGAAATTATAGGAAATTGAAAGAAGATGCACACGTATAGTGTAGTGATGTCCTTTTCAATCATTTCGGCTTCGCCACTTGTAATAGTTGAAATGTAATATTCTTTATTTGGAACTAAAATAAAGGGTTACAATAACAGTAAGTGCACGATGCTACCCGCGGTAGTTAGAAAACTGTGTCGTGGGAAACATCGCCAACCTCCGGGGTAATATTACATTTTATATTACAGTTATGAATGTAAAGTAGAAATTTAATTAAATAACTAGGATTTAGATCGAAACATACAAATTTTACGAATTTTAGGATTACTGAAAAATAAATATACACAATAACAAACTCAACATTTTTTTAGTAATACTTCAAAATATAAATTAGTTGTGTAATATTTGCGTCCCGTGTGGATGGGAGAGTTTATGAGGATGTGTGCATGAGGGTGTGTAAGTGTGGATGTGTGTGTGGATTAATGAGTATGTGGTGTGCGTGTATACATACATATGTTCTATCTCAAATAACAACTTTTACTATGTTCTCGGTTTTGAATAGGATAGGGATTGGAGCCAATCAACACATTTTAATTTACATTTATATAAGGGAAGAGGATAAATATATAAATCTTTATTTACTCTGTTATATATATAATAAGGAGCTAATAAAATGATAATGTCGGCTAGCAGTAGCCGTACGACAACCAGTAATGCTACATACCTTGTCAGATCTGCGTTTATTTTGGATCAGTTTAGGATCAAAATTTAACTCTGAATGTTTCTCCAAGATTTTTTTAGAATAAAAAGTTGTCTAACCGTGAGAACTTCACATAATGAATACAGTTATGTGGTGGGAATGAGAAAGCGGCGAGGTTTTTTTGCAAGCACATTAAGGACAGTTCTCTGAGCTCTTTCCAATCTAATCATGTGTGTTTTTGCGGAGCCACCCCAAGCGATGATGCAATAAGATAAGACTGATTGGGCTAAAGCATAATAGACGTTCTTGAAGTATTTTAGGACAACCACAGGTCCGAGGGTTTTGAACACGTAGATAAGCTTCCGTATACGGGATACTAAAGAGTCTATCTGAGGTTTCCAGGACATAGCGTTATCTATTATAGCCCCCAAATACTTTATGGTAGTTGTACGCTGTAATACCGTACAGTCAAAAGAGTTATTGGTCATATTTTTTGGACAAGTATGTGCACGAATAGAATAAGAAGGTATGGGTTGTGTAGTTACATTTTGTGTAAAAGTAATAAACCTGGATTTAGACAAATTGAGAGTTAATAAGTTATCCCGTTGCCATGTCGTTACCGTACGCATTGTGTTTTCACAGTTTTCCTGAGCTTCTTCCCAATTACGTCCATGGACTAACAAGGCCGTATCGTTGGCATAGGTGATTATTTTATAATTTGGTATGGCCATGTTAAATAAATCATTTATGTAGATTAGGATTAAGGTAGGTCCGATGACGCAACCTTGCGGGACCCCGAATTCGAGTGTTTCTTCGCCACTACGATGTCCGTCTATTACTACACATTGCGTACGGTCGCGCAGGTAAAGTTTTATAATTTATTAACTTGACGTACCTGGCGTGTCTAATAAAGAGTTTATCTATCTTTCTATCCTTGCCTAACCTGCCCCCGTATTCTGAACTCATTCGGTTTCGGAATCGATTCGGAATGTATATCTCCGTCTCCGTCATTTCCACAGTGAATGACAAAGACTGAGATATACATTCTGAATCGATCCCGAAACCGAATGAGTTCAGAATACGGGGGCTGAATTTCGTTACATTAATTAAACATATAATAATTGGTAAAACTTTCGCAAAATTATTTCTTGTAAAGATTATGCTTGTGAGGTCTACTGCCGGCATTCAACATTTTTGTTCAGAATTCAGTATCGAATAGTTCTGTCAAACTAAAATGTTATAAAAATAGGCCGACAAATGGCCAATAGCAAACTATTCGTTTTAATCGAGATTTTCTAAAATTTTGTCTCGACCGATTTTGCATATACATATTTTAAATTTTCGCAAGTCAGTACCACAAGTTTCTAGAAAATATTGTCATTATCAGTCATTAAATGGTTCCACAGCATTTCCCCGTTTGTTTTTTTTTTTAATGTAGAAATAGGTTCGCGCTTGACCGCCACCTCGCCTGATGTTGAGCAATGTTGCGGTCTACGATGGAGCGCGCTTACCTAGAAGAAACCAAATCACTCGCGATTTAAAGACACCCAGATTATATCTATCGGGAAAGACCCACTCAGGAAGCGTATTCCACATTCTAGCAGTCCGCACGATGAAAGTGGAACTAAAGCGTTTCGTTCGGGTTTTTGGGATATCCACCATGAAACGGTGACGCTTTTTCGTGTTTCTAACTGTCCTATAGAAAAAAGGGCTAGAAGGAATTAGATCATGCAGATCAGATGCACACTCACCGAAATGGATCCGGTAAAAAACCAACAAGCTAGCAATCTCGCGACGATGTTCCAAGCTTTGAAGCCTAGCTTTTACGAGGGATTCGTCGCCAATTAGCTTCCGGGCACGTTTCTCTATAGATTCCAACGCCTGGAGTTGGTATTTAGCCAATCCATCCCAAAGATGCGAACAATACTCCATGCACGACCGAACTTGTGCTTGGTAAAGTGTGAGCAACTGTTCCGGCGTGAAGTACCGGCGCACCTTCGAAATGATACTCAGATTTTTGGCAGCTAGTTGAGCTTTAGCCTCAATATAGGAGCCAAAATTGAGGGTTGATGTTAGAGAAACACCCAAGAGCTCAAGGCGGTCAGTTACCGGCACCGACTCATCTCGGAAAGTAGGAGCCAATTTGAAGGGACTCCTTTTGGCGGAGAATAGACACGCCTGGGTCTTAGCTGCATTGAATCTGACAAGATTGGCATCGCCTCAATCAGAGACCGCCTTAAGTGACAGATTCAAGCGCTCGACCATAGCCTCTCTTAAAGACTGGATTTCAGGTCCACTAGCCCGTGGACCGGACACGTAGCTCTCTACAACAGTGCTGTCATCTGCGTAACCAAAGATACCGGGCTTCAGCAGTCCATTGATGTGCAGCAAGAAAAATGTCGCAGAGAGCACAGATCCCTGGGGAACACCGGCATTTATATCCATTCGAACAGACGAGCAGCCACCAATGACTACTTGTATCGAACGTTCCCTCAAGAAGTCCGCTATCTAGGCAACGAATCCGGTTGGCAAACCAAACGCAGAAAGCTTGGCAATAAGGCTGTCATGTCAGACCCTGTCGAAAGCCTTCGAGATGTCGAGAGAGACAGCAAGCGCCTCCCCGTGTTTCTCGATGACTTCACTCCAGATGTGAGTGACGTACGCTAGAAGATCTCCAGTAGACCGGTTCTGGCGGAAGCCATATTGCCGGTCACTGAGGAGGTCATTCGATTCTAGGTACGCCAAGAGCCTGTTGTTAAGGATACGTTCCATTGTCTTACAGAGAATGGAAGTAACAAAAAATCTCAGATGAAAAATTCTATCAGATTTTAAAAACTGTACATCTACGAGTACCAAGTTTCGTCAAGATTAGTTGAAAAATACGAATTTTACGCAAATACCAACCAAACAAAAAAAAGCTATTTTACTATATTATGATGTGGAGACTTTTATTTGGTAAAAAAAATAATTGAGCCGCCACATTTCACATTTGTAAAACATGAAACTAATTATTAAGAAAAAAAAACATACAAACGCCTTTCTCATTCTTTTGAAGAGTACTTTCTCTGCTTAACAATAAATAAATATTGGTGATCATTTCACACAAAGCCATCTAGCCCAAACTAAGCAAAGCTTGTATTTAAAGTAACTAGATGATTGAAAGAATACATACTTACATAATAATATAATCATACATATTTACTTTATTTGTAAATACATACTTATGATATTATAGAAACACTCAGACACAGAACAAGCAACACAAACATCCATGCTCATCACACAAATGTTTGCCTTGGTTGGGGATCGAATCCATGACCTAAAGGCCTGTCAATGTCAACAAACCTCCATTTTGGCGTGGGCCAACAGACGGACGGTCTGATCCGTCGTATCAGACATTTCATTTCAAAAACGAAAACCGTGAGTATAATAGTACATTTTTTTCGCGATGTTTATATTTGTCACATCACTAAAATGATAGCACATTGTTTTGTTACCGGAAAGAGCTAGTGGCGGGCAAACCGGCCGGAATAGCTTCATTCAATCTTCATTCATTCTATAATTCCGTTCATGATTTCGTGTCTGTGGTTAGTTTGTAGTTGGTCGACCGCGTGATTAATGCTGTTTGTCTTGTGTCCGAAAGAAACAATTTTAGGAATTTCGTAAAAAAAAATTGAGTGAAAATGGGCGACATTGAAGCCGGTCTGAATACCAACGTATTCATCTTAGCAGGGTTTACGGTTTTGTCATGTGTCATATTACACTTTTTATACAAGACCATCTTCGGTGCAACGAAAAAGGAAGCGCTAAAGCATGAAGTTACGAGCGATTTGGGTATGTTTTTCATAAAAATTGTGTTTGAACAGGGAAATTTAGTCGGTAGAAAGTTATGAGCTAAGGTCCCCACGTGTGCTAAGTTACCGCCAACATTGAGGCGTGCAGATCACTGGTAAAGTGAATAAATTTTGCGGTTTTTGCGCTCATAACAGATAATGTCTAGGTCTAACAGTACCTATCAGAATAATACAGCCGACACACGTTGCATTTTATTCTCATGACCTTAAAATATCTAAGTATAGTTGCCTGTAACCATTAGTTTTAATTCTAATATGTAGATAGGTCATTGAACTATTTTTCTGTTAGGTACGTACGGAGCATGCATGATTGTATTTTTTGCATGTTTGCTACACCTTGTTAGTAGTTCATATAGGTATAACATAATATTACACATATTATACATATTATATGAAAAAAAATTAAGTTTGAACTATATATTTATTTATTCATTTAGACCCATATTTAGAAATAAGTCTCCTGTCTATTTTACGATATTACTAAATTTACATAATAATAATTTAAAAAAAATACATTTTCCAATTTAGAATATTACCAACAGTAATTTAATTTACTGGCAAACTATAATTCATAGAGAACCATTGTTAATTTGGAAATTTCTTAAGGTTTTTTTATTTATTTCTTTAAACCACCTATTGACTTTATTTATTAAACTTATTAGCATGTTTATTGGTAAATATCATCTTTATTCTTGTTATTATTTGATAAAAATACCTACCTTTTTCTTTGTTAAAATTAAATATAACAACCCAGTATTTTAGTTGTACTTATGATACTGATACTTATAGTAATGCCATTGTATCACAAAATAATTTGTTCTCTTGTTATCTTAGTATCTATCAGCATTTAGGATTGTTTATGTACAATTTAGTAATATTTGGCTTATTACATGATAGGTACATAAAATATTATTGCATAAACATGACAGGCTAATAATGTAAATTATTACATTTTAATTCCTTTAAACAGCAGTATACAACTGAACAAATATTATTGAACATGCTTGTATAGTCAACTGAGGCATATATGGCTTTGTCGTATTAAATATCTTTGTATCAATTGTTTTATTCTTGCAATAATTATTTTAAAATCTAGTGACTAGATACTAGGTGAGTGTGAATGGGTATTAGTCATTGATGTAGATGATTTTTCAAAAGAGATCAGACTAAGAAAACAATAGCAAATATTTAACCATAGAGACTTTGATTTGCCATCTTCTCTATTTCCTGAGATCTAATTATGGAATGTTAAAGTCTAGAGAAAATAGACTAATATAATGGAAAATAAAGGTAGTAGTCAAACATAGATCCATTCTAAATAAAAAAAAATTGAGCATCTGTGAAAATTATATTGGAAGCAGAATAAGCTAATGATATGTCAGGATTATATTATATAGTACCAAGTATTTAAGCTAGGATGTTGCTACATATTTTTAAAAGCATTGTCATCATTATGTTGCCCATTATAGTATTTAACAAGATCAGTTTAGGATTACCACCAAACTGACAACATTGACAAACATCAACATTTAAATCAGTTTACATTGGTGTTAGTTATCTGAACAAATGATGAATAATTAAAGTCCTTAGTACTTAGGTATATTATATAAAACTGAAACAACCGACAAAACACATAATTTTGTTTACTTTATTGACATATTTTTTCCAGTTATTTTATTTTATAAACCAAACTGCTATACCGTTTTTGACGAAATTTCTATAAGTATATTCTTCAAAATAAAACAAAAATTAAAATTAAGATTTTTTTATTGGTTTAAAATGGCGGAGTTATGAGGTAACAAACAAAAAAATATAAGCAAATTGAGATAATATATATGTATATACAAAGAGAGATATCCTCTTTTTTGAAAGTTGGTTAAGTGTTGTTTGAATCGAATGACACTTCGCACATCAAAATCGGGCAAGCCGTTTAAGCTATAGGTGATCATATAGAAATATAAATACATACCCACGAACATACATGCATACAAAATGAAGAATCTATTAATATAATGGATATTATATGAGGGATCACATGGTTATTAAGAAAAAAAATATTCTATGCAGACATGAAATCAATAGAAAGAAATAGAAAAGATGAGTAATATTATTTACTTATGTCACAATATATATAATTTATGGATAAACAGGCAGTCATTATTATTTTCTATCGGTACTATACACAAATATTAAAAGTAATATATGTATATAATTTTTTTCTTGAAAATGGATTTGTCTAAATTCTATGCTGTATTTGGGTACAGTTTAAATATATAGGATTCCACCTGACTGAATGACCTCTATTAATTATGTATATTAGAAATGAACCCATTAGACTTTCAAATGTATTTTTTAACAAATCAATGCCCTGTGTGGCACTCACTGTGCTTACCATTATCGTAGCAGCAGGGCAGATTAGGCAGACCATCCTCCCCTACAGGGGCATATCCTGGTACAAATTACCCTGATACCTATAATATTGCACCGTGTTCAGAACTGGACTTATTTCCACTTGGATCACTGATCCAGGATCATGGTCATTACCACCCATTTGAACTTTTGATCAAGAATCCCCACCTCCAACTACTCTCAAGAATAGTCCACTTTCATCTTGTCAGTCAACATACGTCCACTGCTGGGAGCTGCAGTGTGCTGGATCATTTCACGATGACCGATCTTGACGATGATGATGATTGACGATGACCGCATCAAGCGATCCAAGATGATAGACACCATGACGTAAATGTAACGTATTTGGGACCTTAATTAATCAAATTAATTTTACTTATAGCATAGATCTTATCCTTACCAATGGAAAGAAAGTAACCAGCTGCTTCTGTCACCGCAAACATACTGTTAAAAATTATGATTGCATTCATCGCTCCTGTATTGTCTTATTTAGCCACGAGTGTGTTGCAATCAAGTGCTGATTATATTTTAAACAGACTGTGTAAGAAGTAGGGTTATGTTTTTGAGTGTAGGTATGTTTGTATGTATGTATATGTTCGCCTACAGTCTAAACGGCTTGACCGATTTTGATGTGCGAGGTGTCTTTAGATTCGTCTTCACTTCCAGAATGTCGTCTTTCTATACTATTAATAATACATCTCGTAAATATAAAAAAATATATTTTTTAAGTGAAAACTTCTTTAGCGGCGTTGTGCATTTTTGGACGCGTAAAAATGTTAAACTCGCGTCAGATCGAATTCGTAAGACGGACGGATTATTTTAGTCAGAAACCTATTATAACGTTCTGCATTTAAAGTTCATTATTGTATGTAAATTTTTATCAGTCTTTTTGCTATTTTATTTTTTAGTTTTCACTTCTGCCGGCACTCCCGGAGTGCAACCCGTTGTTTTTTTTCGTAACCTACAACGTACTTTTTCGTAATAAACAAGTGTTTTTACTAGAATCATTCTAAAGAATGAGCATTTATAATCTTTTACAGTGATTTTACGCATACTTTCTAACAAAAAGCGTACAATCAACAGCGGTTCCAAAATAGACGTGAGTAACCCGTTTGTTCAAGAAAATAAAAAATTTGAAACAACCACGTTGGTTTTCATAATAAAAGAGTATCAAGCGTAACGAAATCGTAAGTTAGACTGCAAAAACTTTTTTTCTGCAGTTGGGTATTTAATATAGATACTTCTGTAAATATAAATACGCAAACGATGCTGAACGTATAGAGTGCATATTATACATATATTTATACAGGGTTATTACGTTGACCTGCACTAAGCCAAAAGGCTGTACTCATCAATTTGAAATTGAAATTGTACTCATCGTCATGAAGCACATCTCCAAAATTGAAAAAAGTATTAGTTTTCTACAGAAACAGTTCGTTGACTCCTGAAATAAATAGGTAAATAAGTAAGAATATATTCGATTATAACGTATTAAAAAAACGCATTACACATCATCCGCTTGAACTGCGCGACAGACGTGTGGACTACATACGAGTATGTAATCCTCGATCGAAACTAGTTTCGAAACTCCGGTTTTGTAGACGGCCGAAGGGATTATACCACAACTGTAACGGTGCGTCTGACAGGATACAGGTCAAGGTAATAACCCTGTAGAGTACAAGCTGTGGCATCAGACCACAATTAGTCTCAATTTCTTTTTTCTAATGTCTATTTAAAGACTTACTAAAGGTTCACATTAGGTATAGCTTCACATTCCATTGACAGGCCTCATGGCTCAGTGGTATTAAGTTTGACTTCTGAGCTGTAGGTCGTGGGTTCGATCCCCACCCAGGGCAAACATTTGTGTGATAAGCATGGATTACTTTGCGTCTGGGTGTTTATATGTTTCATATGTATGTATTTACAAAAAAAGTATATATGTTTTCTATCAGACATCTGGTTTCCATAGTACAAGCTTTGCTTAGTTTGGGGAGATGGTGTTGTATGAAAATGTTCCTCAATATCCAATATATTTTTTATCAGCCCTATTTGTACAAACTGTCCCACTGCTGGGCGTGGGCCATCTTCTCATTGTGAGAAGGGTAAGGCCATAGTCTGCCACGCTGGCCAAATGCGGGTTGGCAGACTTCACACATCTTCAAGATCATTGAGAACTCTCAGACATGTAGGTTTCCTCATGATGTTTTCCTTCACCGTTTGAACTTGGCGGCAATCAACAATACGTATATAATTTCGAAAAGACAGAGGTGCGTGCCGCGGGATTCGAACCCAGGACCTGCGGATCGCAAGTCAGACGGTCTCTCGACTAGGCTGCCGGAAACTTCATTTGTAATATTTATTTATTTATACGATATCAGTAATTTCACTCTTACGACACTAACATTATTATCAATAAACACGGTTTTATCTCGTTTCACTTTCTCTGGGTAAAATCAAGTTGCGCAATAACATCTCTTGCGCATTTACTTTCAAAACATTATCATTGTATTTTATTGATCTTATTGTTATATTCATTTTACTTTTGCGTTGGATGCGTTTTATCGGGAAAGGGCCACTCCGGAAGCACATATTGAAGTACAGATCTGACTAAATTTGTCGTAAGAAATTCGGATAATCGAACTTCTGGAGAACTGAATGTTTAATTTGTTTTAAAATATCTAATAATTGTCATATGTCGTGAAATATATCTTTTTCTTCATTACTGCATCACGAATTCGTTATAATTGTATTAAGTTCATGGAACACTCACTAAATGTACGACATCAAATTCGCGTTTTTGGAAACAATGGAAAGCTGGTCAGGGATCGCACGCATTTTGGTCGCGGTTTAAATTAAAGGTTAGCGTTAAAACAAAACGGATTAGCGATTTATCGGGATCGGCATCCCGATAAATCGCTAATCCGTTAATTACTTAGGTCCGGATGACCTCGGATGATCGAGTCCCCATTATAAGTAAAATCAGTTACCAATCTGGGGAGAGAGATCAGAATCTAGAGATAGAAAATGAGTGCAACATAATTTTTGAATCGATGTAAGTACAAAGTAATTAGTTACTGACATAACTTGCAAAGTTATCACCATTAACTCGCCTACTAAGGTTTCCGTACAAACTAGTAGATAAAAGGGAAATTATATATTTTTTTATATTTTCCTTCATATGTATCGTAAAAATATTTAAAAACCCGTTTTAGTTTATGCTAATGAAGCTCTTTCATATAATACCCCACATGATACGGTTAAAGCACTTTAAAATTTGGACAAAGACCTTAAAGAACCTAAAAAATAAAGCATAAAGACCCTCCTATAGGATGTAGGTATATGGGTAGGGGGATAGGGTCTTCCTTGCATAAAGACCCTATTTTTTGTGAATAAATAAAAAATGTCCAGTTTTCGGATTTTTCCCTATATGTACTACATATAACACAATGCTTCATAGTTCTAGGTCAACGGGAAGTACCCCTTAGATTTTGATTCCCTTGTGAGTGTCAAAATGTGCATTTTTTACGACATATTTGGCTGTATTTTTTTTTTACGTAAACTGAAAAAAAAAAAATCTTTCTACAGCAAGAGACTATGGATCTGCGTATATCGTTTTAATTTCAACACGATACCTTCACGCGTTCCCGATATATAGGTCTTGTCACCCGGACGGACGGACAGACAAACAACAAAGTGATCCTATAAGGATTCCGTTTTTTTCCTTTTGAGGTACTGACTTAAGGGTTCCGTTTTTTGGCTGAATCATCATACATTGTAATAAATATATTAACAACCTCTAATAATCCTAATTATGGAATGATAACAACTCGCAACAGGGTTTTCCCACTGAAACTCATTTTGATAACTCCGGTCCAATAGCAAACGACCGTGTGGTTGCTATCAACCGGGGAATACGCGCGTATATTTTGGTGGGTTGCTGACGACATTGTTAAGGTAAAATTATTAAATAACATGTTATTTAATTTGTATAGGATTATTATCTATCAAAATGGGGTAATCCTATAACAATCGCTGTAGTCGTATATATAGCACTATAAAATTAGCTCTAATTGTTGCTTAATCCGCTAACTATGTCTGGCAATGAACTTCATTGTAGAAACCAAAACCTTCACTCTCGCGTGTAGCCCTTAGTGCGCGGAATTTAGTGTAACGTTAGCTTCATATAGGTCTCCAATTTAGTTACTCATATATGGCCTACCGGGGCTTCCTATTCAAGCATATCTTACCGACACGTAGGTACCTATAAATAAAACATTAAGGACAATATGCGTCTTCCTTGAGGTGATGTCATGTGCCGGCCGGCTTTTGACGCCGCGACGCCCGCGTTGCTACCAGTGCAATAAATATAACAAACTTATACAATCGAGTTAAGGGTTTACACGGATAGAGCTCGCTATCTCGCTTACGCATTGCAATATTTCTAAATACATATATAGAAATGGGATATTAATTGAATAAGAACAAATTTTGTTTGCATTTATAATCAGAGAATTAAATACAGAAAAGGCGGCTAGAAATAATGAGTTGGAATGCGAGTATGGCAGGTTTTTATATCAACCGAGAAAGTTATATAACCCCATAGCAAGAAGACCGTACTAACCTAACTCAAATTTGAATTTTCGAGTCGAATCGCTGTTTTCAATATTTGTTGTCCATGTCGCTCACAATTTTTCGCAATGTTTAGTATTTTCATTCTTTCAGTTTGAATTTATTAAATATTAAGTACAAATTATACATAGGAAATTTATTGATTTTTTTTCTACACCTACAGGTGTAGAAGAAAAAGCCCCCACAATAGAGACAAAAAAAAAAAAAAAAAACGACGGGTCAGCAACTTCTAGGCGATCGGCGATAACACGCTGGTTTGAAATTTTTATTCGGAAAATAATTGGGAACCTCCACTCCTTCCTTGCCCCAGGTCCTCCACACCTCCAAATCCGGTCCTGATTTCAATAAACTATTACCTACAGTTAATATTTCGATACTATATCTAGATGTTTACCTCAAACATTTAACATATTTTATTATACATATTATATTTATATTTACATGTTTTTCATTACATATTATTAATTTTACATTGAAAAACTTGAAGCAAGAAACAGTCGACTGAAGATCAAAAGTTCTTTGACATCGGTCTCATAAATAATAAAAATGTACAACAATATTATCTTCGTTATATCATATTAAATTGTTTAAACAGATATATTTCTATATCATGTTATCCTTATGTGTAAGTCACCATGAAATATTGTTTGTATGCATCATTGCAATAGCGTGAAGAAGTGACTCATATATTTTTTTATAAATACATACCTGTTATATACATATATATAAGTTAATATTGAGATGACGAAGGTTAGCTTGTGTCATGTCAGAGGATGTCTAGCACTTTGATGTTAATAGATAATAGATAAATTCTACATCCTAATTGTGTAAGTAATATATGTGTTATAAAAGTGAATGTAAAGTGTCTGTCTTTAACTTTTAACGACCAAACGGATTAACCGATTGATATGAAAGGTACAGAGATGACTGAGAACCTAGACAGAGAACCTGAGAAGACAGACAGACATAGGTTACATTCTATCATCACTGTTTACCATCACCTTCGTTTTTCATCACTACGCGCTTGAAACCCCGGGCATAGATAGTAATATTATAAAAGCGAAAGTAACTCTCGTGAAAATCTGTTTTCACGATCAAATTTTGGTCTACCGCGTCGTCCAACATCGGGTGAGCTGGCGGTCAAGCGCAATCAATAAAAAACGGCTGACCACGTCCGTTTTATATTCGCTGGATTTTTTTAAAGTTTGCCACAGAAGACATTAATAGTATCTTTTGCAAATGTTAAATAGTATCATTGGTAAGATTTGTTTTTTTTTTCTTTGTTAAAAGGGGGTTTAACTTTCTTGTATGAAAGATTGTCGTAAAAAATCATCATCACATATTCTTATTTGCCTAATAAATACCGTTTATTCCCAGTAGTACAATTGGCAGTTCGGTTGATTGAACTCAATGTAACCGTATCTAAGAATAGATTTGACAGCTACAGTAAATATAATTCATAAGTTGAATTTGGAACAGCTCCATGAGAAGTCCGCGAGTGATGTTCATAAACATCTCCCACGCAAGAGTCCACAAGAGTAGTAGCCTGTTGCCCTCAACAAACAGTACAAAGATATATGAGATAAAACCCCATGATTTTTAGTGGGTATGCTGTCACTAGCGGAGACTCCCACGTAATCACCCTGTGCCTTGGTTGATGATGATATTCATGCAGGACTTTCTCTAGGACTTACAAAGTATATTTTATCTTTCGTTACAAAATATAGCAATGATTCATTATCAATTTTATCTAAATAGCTACCACGAATGATAACGGTCCGTTTCTACGTCGTTTGCCAAGATTCAGAACCAGTTTTTATCATCTTTGACCACATAGTTAGCTGTACGTGAGCTTGTGAAGTCAAAGATAAATAGATCTATAGATTTTATAAATTAAATAACCTGCAACATTTTAGTTTAAAAATTGTAAAATTGACATAAATCAATTCAATTAATCTACAACCACAGTACCCTTAATAGTAGGTACTACTACTAAAACTTGTAATTGAAGCTGGTGAAAACATTAAAAACATAATATTTAAAAGAAAAATACAGCTGAATTTATAGATTTAGGACGTCATGAGTACTTATATCATTATGAAATCATTAAATAAAAGTACAAATGACAAGACGGATATGTCGAATTTATAAGGGTTCGTAGTTGACTACGTAACCCTAAAAATAGCCAGTGGTTGAGATGACAATATATCATATTAAAGTCTGTTGTGGATATGGTTTCAATATATGCCAAGATGCAGAAGAACTACTATTATTCATAAATAGATTTGCGCTGGACTGATAACTGTTGCAGTTTATTATGATGGAGCGTGTATGAAACCGATTCACTCGCGATTCAAACACACCCACACCATCTTCGATAGCTTGCATTTACGAAACACCGCAAAAATTCAACAACCAAACAAAACAATCAGCCAATTGCGATGCCAATTTATCTAACAATAATTTAAACAAAACATCCAGAAATCGCGACACAATCGAATGTACTCGATTATTTTATCGATTGGAACGTGCATCGAGAAATCGATAGAGCACGTTCTCGTAAAAACTTTTGTGTAGGTTGATTTTTATTCGTAATTTTCTTATACAGTTGTTCATTGTTCAATTAGTCAGAAATATGAAATCACACGAGATAATAAGTTATGACTGCATAACGCCTAATATTATCCTTTTTATACTTGGCAAACTTTTGAGTCACCTGATATTAATGACGATGTAGTCTAAGATATAACTCCTAATTTGAAATGGGAATTGAATTCGCTGCGCCCTGTGATATATCGCTCGCTGTTCTTAAGGGCTCTTCTACGTATTGTTTTCGACAGAGTTGACTTAATTTATATATGCAATACTTATTGTCAAAGAAAAATTTAGGGATATTCAGAGACCATTATTTGAACTGCTGATGAAGCAAAAAATACTATGAAACATTAGCATCGTGGCAAAGAAATTCCTGGTGCCTATCTGGTTAGCTATTATTCAAGTCGCTGATCACCTGATCGTAGGGAATACTATAGCAGTAGCGGGATACCAGGATCCCGAAATTTCGGGATCCCGCATCTTATTTGCGGGGCTAAGTGCGCTCGTAAATTGAACAGGATTTGTGCGATTGAGAAATCGCTTTGTACACGTTACTATTTTTTATTTTAACGCTAGACTGAGAAGAAACTTAACTTACTTTTACTTCCGTAAAGACAGCAATTGGTGAAACGATTAACATACTATATGTATATTTATTATACATATACAAACAACTAGTCTAAAACTAGGGGCGTTTTGCAATCACAGGAATTACTAAGTAACAGAATTTCATTCAAACTACTTAAAATGTTGCATAGCTTAGGATTTAACTGAACAACCTGCAAGATCCCGCAAACATCGGGGTCTTGTGGGATTGCCAATGTTTAATACAACAATTTTAATTTGCGGGTTTGCAATCTTTGTTTGACAGTGTATTGTGTTTATGTTCATACACTCACGCACACATTCACACGATGTGTATGTATAATCATTAATCAATTAGGTACCTTTTATTTAACATTTATACCGGTAATTCTATTAACATGCATAGTAATCGGTATAGTGTGATAATAGCTAACGTAATAATACCTGACCCGCGCAATATTAAAACAGTTATTGTGTATGGTAGGTATTACGCTGAACTTTATGACTACACATTACTCTTATACGGAAAAAAGTCATATAACCGAGTTTCTAGTAAAATAAAAAGAGCCTTCTTGTTTTAACTTAAAAAAAAAAACAATCAAAAGGCGCTTAGGAGCCCGAACCAATTTTTCTGATAAACCTCCGAATGCGGGGCTGTTTGGCTGGAAGGCATTTAAAGTGCCCCCTTTAAAAACAATATATCGAAATCGCATATGTACTTCACTATATTATGCGTACTTAGGACAGGGATACTCTACTTATTTAATACGTACTATGAACATATTGATTGAGTTCACGATTTAAATGGAATTTGTACGTATTTTGCCTCTCTACGCACATTTTATGAGTAGGTCAAGTTGTAAAGCCTACTTAGCCGTGATAGTTTTACTAAATAACTTAACTGTGATGGTTTTATTAATTTCGTTACAACACTTCAATAAAGCAGTTGTTTGATTTGTATAATTTTACAAATTACAGATGCTCCCGTCGAAGAAGCGTCATCCGAGAGTAATACCACCGACAGCCAGTCGAAAAGCAAATCCAAGACGAAACGTTCCACGTGGAAAGGAAAATCGGAGTTCAGCCATCCCTGGTTACTGAAGAATCTCAAGGGCCACCCCGGCACTGTTCTACTTGTTGACTTCTCGGCGAACTGCAAGTTTATGGCCGCTGCCTGTGATGGTAAGTTTTGAGAAAATATTTACTTAGCGAGATTTACTGAAGTTATGCGAAGCTATTCTGGAACAATTGTAGAAATAAATAAAACTCGATTGAGGTTAGGAACGGTTTTAAAATAGTGTCTCGTCTCTCTAGACTAGTATAGTACCGCGACACCACTATTAAGTTTTAATAGAAAATATGCATGAATTGTATTTAATAGAAATATTAGGTTTCATTCTAAACAAAAATATAGTTTTTTTTTTTTGATAGCGATGCTCTATCCCTTTCTTGCAAAAGTGTTTGTAAAGAAATCGTATGGCGGACATGCCCGATGACGTCATCGTACACGATGGTGCGGTCTCTAACATGAACTTGAAATGCTTGTAACTTTGTTATTTCTTTTTAATGCATATTTTAATTTTGTTTTGCGAATATATTTGTGTTTTTTTAGATTTTATGAGCAAATTAAAAAATATATGCATATTCTCTATCGTACTTAGTGGTTATAGCTCGCCTTCTCGTTTCCTCAGTATAAAAAACAATGAAAAATAAATGATAATCAGTGTAGCTCCTCATAGTTTTGGTGAATATTAGCTTTAAACATTAGCGTTAGTAAGTGTTGCTATGATTTATGCCTGAATCTTTGGATATCACTAACCGAAAGCGTGTCTATTAGAAGTATTCTGACTGACAGAGTTGAAAAAGCTACTTTGGATGGTGTCTTCTCGAAATGTCTGAAATTGTTTGGTAACTTATAAGTTACTATAATTCTTGCGAAAAAAATATAAAAATCTGTTTGATTCATTTACATTTTGGTTATTTTATTCAATGTTTCAGGCAGATTCCACTTAAACAAAACCAGCGCAAACTCGATTATTCTAGTTAGTTCTGGAGAATAACCAGTTTTGCCCGGTTAATTACATAATCTATTAGTAAATTAATATCAACGATTACGTCTGATAACGTTAGTCATTTTGATTAATACCTATTTCTTTTTGTCCCTACACGAGAGTGCGATAGTTTTGTTCTGCGATAAAAAAATCGTCTTCATGGCAATGGCTTGATCTCATACACTCTATCAGAAACTCATCATTTGTGCGTCATTCATTTTATATTCCATCGCTGACTGTAAACACAGCTTTTCTGTTAGATAATAATTTTATTTAAATTACGTTATTTACACAATTGTATATTATTTTTGTCATAAGCCATTATGATGAATACATTTGAAGCAGGAAAGTTGATTAGAGTATATTAATGTAGATTGACGTTAAGGTAACTTTGAGTTAAAAATTACCGAGAATACAGCGCGCATTTTCCCTACTACAGGAGAGAACTGTTTTCTGCCTTTAAACATTTATTCATTTTCACTAATCTTTTTTTTAATGATTGGAATTATCAATGTTTGGTTATGTTTTGTATCATTTTTCCGGCGTATATAATTATGTGTCTCTTTGGCACGCTTTACAGTCTAAACTGTTTGGATTTCAATATATTATGAGGTGTCATCAGATTGGGCTCAGTTAAGAGCGTGACATAGGGTTATCTATCTAATACCTTTAAACGAGCAATTCTTATATATAGGTATGTATATATTATAATCTGAATCTCGGAAACTGCTCCAACGATTTTAATGATATTTGGTTCGTAGTTAGATTAGGGGACGATAAATCGATCTTGCTAGGTTTAATTTTTAGTGAACCCGGGTTTGCTCGCATTTTCAGTCATAAAAAATCCGAGTGGAGCTCGGTCGCCCACTATTATTATTCTACTATCGGTACTATTATTATAATATGACACCCGTGGAATAGAATAATGGTTCATAAAAAAGTGTCATCACAGTGTGTGTGTGTGTGTCAAAAAAAAAAGAAATCGTAGCATACACGGTTCATTTACCAATGATATTTTCTCCTTTTGTAGGTATAATGCGCGCTTAATTATTATCCTCTTGATTTATAATAAAAGAGGAAGCTGCTGAAATGAGGTCAGACACAAAAGATAACACTACAGTTATATTTGCTTACACTTTCCTGCTTCTACTAAATTTTAATCTAGAAAATGACATCATGGTGGATGAAGGATACCCAGTTTGTGTGAATCCATTCATGTTTATCATCTTTCTACAATTTGTAAATATAGGAAGTAGAGTTAATAGCCATAATTTTATTATATCGTGGTTAAACTATTGAAATTAATATTTAATTGAATTTAAATTGATGTTAAATTATGGCTATCGACTCAATGTCATTTAGGCGTGAATACACTGTTAAATTAAATTATTTTAACATCTTTTTAAGTCGCCAGGGTGGGTGCCGCAGCGGTCGTGGGCAATTTTTTTGTAGATAAAAATGTATTGAATGTATTTTTGATAGACATACGACATTAGCCACAAGAGAACAATGTAAAAAAATAATTCAGATTATCTTATGTTTTTGTTATTTTGTTTGGAATAGGTATCCAAACGTGAAAATGTTCAAGTTTATTTATTCAGCGTGTTTGGCTACTCAAGGCTACAAAGCGTTGAAAGCTTGATGGTTGAGCCCATTTAGAACACTTTTATTCATACTTACAATAACTTTTTTTTTTACTTTTTTTACTTTTATTTTATTTTTTGTTTTTCGATGAAATATCTATGGCATTTTATAAAAAAAAAATGCACACCGATTCGCAAAATTAGAATAGAATTGATCTAACTTGCGAAATGACTTTCACATCTATGAAAAATATATTCAGTAATTGTATATCTTAAATTAATTATGCCGCACGCGCGCGAGATAACCGCAGCACCTACCGTAGCGCTTTAATGATATGAACTTATATCTTTTGTGAACGCGGTGTGTTCTAGCCTTATCAAACAACTTATCGTGCAACCATCGGATATAGTTGTTGTCAATCGGGTTTCTGAAATTATTACCATAATCAGTCAGACAAATCTTTCGATTAAATTCGGGTTGAAGTACGTTACTACTTTATAATCTGTCATAAAAGGTACTTAAATGTTATCAGAACGTTTTCAGCAAGGGGGTATGTAAACTTATTCACGTTATTATTTTATGTTTTTTTTTTTGAAACTGCGCTATTTTAGTGAACTACATATATTTTTTTTACGACTAATGGTGTTATTATATTTTCAATCAATTTTTAAAAGTTCTGTGGTAAGAGGAGCGCTTTTAGACGTTGAAAGTTACGCCTAGTTCTTTTTATAATTGATTATTATCATTTCATGTATAAAATAAGATCTCGCATACTCAGGAATTAATTGTTGTTTTTTTATTTACTACAGAATGAGTGTTAAAAGCTGACCGAATACCTTTTATATTAGAATAATGGCACGTGAAATAATGTGGTCGGAATCATTAGTCAAAAATACTAGATTTAACTTGTGACGTCAAAGCGTTCTCCACTACAAAACTTAAAATCGTTTAAAATTTTAGAAACAGTATAAATCGCAAAAACATTGGAATACATGTCGTAAAATAGTTTTAAAGTTTCGAATAAAAATTAAAAATAATTTCCTAACAAAACTACATACTCCATTCCTTTCTCATAATTAACAGTTTTTTATCTCTCGATTTATAAACTCGACAAATGGCAAATGTGCAAGCGTGATGCCAACATCAAGAAAAAAATCTCGATTTATTTCTCTTCTCTAATGAACAGAATGTCAATAGCATCGTCCGATGGTTGCAAGGGAAGTTGGCGGGGTTCTTCCGTGTAAGACCTTGCGCTTTTTGTCCCACTCCGCTACGCCACTGTTATGTGTAATTTGGAGGTCCACCGGTCCAAGCCATCAAGGCTGATGCTTTACCTACCAGCAATTATCCAGACGACGGAATCAATTATGTCTACCAAATTCGGTGTTGTAGATTTTTTTTTCATAGAATCTTTTAGCATATTTTATTATGCCTTTGATAATCATAATTTTACGTGTTGCGCTGAGTTAGGTTCATGAATGCTTGAATCAACCACTTTTATTCATCATAATTAGATACCATTTTTTTAATCATATTTTTGCTTTTTTTTAAGTACTTTAAGTATCGCCAATTGGCGAAACATTGAAAGAAGATTTTGACTTATTAAACTATCTAGTTTTAATATTATAAGGTAATTTAAACTTTACATTAATGGTATTCTAAAAAATATTTTGCCTTTCTCGCCCACAACAATATTTTTGATAACCTTTGTAAAATTTCATAATGGATTACGAAACATGCGTTACTTACGTGTATACTAGTTAAAAATGTAAACTTAGTTATGAAACAGTATGTATTAGTTTGTAAAAACCACGGACCCGGAGTCTGTGGGGCTCAATTTTCCAAATAAATAGTCAATAGTTTATTGCATTCATTATAGGTTACATGGAGATGTTACAGTACATGTTTGTTTTTAGTAATAGGTACAATGACCCTGGTAGGGTGTAGCAACTGGTACAAATACAAAACAAAACAAAACATCCTATAAAAACAATAATTTAATCCAAAATAAGTTTTCACATATTATAATATTAATTATAGTTTAAAAAACTAAAACAACCGATTTTGAAACGAGCAATTTGGTTTTAAACCAAACTACTGGAACTATTTTGATAAATTTTCTTGAAGCCTGTTAAAAGTTAATTCCAAGTTTTATTTGCTTAAATTATTTTTTACAAACGTTTAACGTAATTTTCAGAATTTGTCCGATCAAAACAATGAATTTTTGTAGTGTTTTTTACCTGACTTTGCAAAAAGGCGGGTTATTGCGTAGGTAACAGATTTGTCTAAACTCCATTCGCTAATATTACATTTTATAAAATGTTGGAAAGCGTGATCGAGATAGAAGTCTTGCTATCTCAGTGCCAAATATCTAAAACGTGGAAACTACATATAATATTAACAATAGGCAAACGCACAAAACTTGCGACGTCTGTCAAGAGAAAAAAAAAATTGGCTACAAGATAAATCGAAAACTTTCAAAGTGAAGATATACGACTTCAGAGGCTTTATAGTAATCGCATACATAATACTCATTATTTTTAAGTAACTGAAAATGATGCGTCCATAGCTCCTCTGAATAAGACTGTCAAATTGCGGTTGAAACTATAGTCGAAAATTTCGTCTCAAAATAGACGTAAGTGGCCTGTAATTTTACTCAAAAATGTGTAATAATGTGTAATGTAATGTGTGATAATCGTGTATAATTTTCATAATAAAAACGTTACATTACTTTCCAATTCAAGCATAACGTGTTAAATAAAGGTTATAATCAGTAGCAGCACACATTACGCAAAAAGAAAGTGTAACCTGACCACGGCTGGGGTTAAACCGCTTCCCGTAGCAGTTCTAATATTAGCAACAGCTGTCTTAACTTGTCTAGAAACTGCGTTGTACACAGTGCCTTTTACACCAGTGAAAGGCGTGGAAAATTGATTACAATTTACCGACTTTCAGACGATTTAAATTTCCGGGTGGAAAATTTAAATCGCTCCGTGAAGTTTGTTAATTTTGTAATAAAATCACGACACGGAATGTAATTTCTTTATTATACAATATTTTATTTATTTATTTTGTTGTTGCTATGTTATTGTAGTCTGAACTAGGCTTATATCGTATGACAATGAAAAGATAGTAGTATCTACGTCGCTTAGGTTTATTTATAAAACAAATCAATTCTTTCCTGTAGAAATCTTTGGAAACATTTAGAACACTATCGTTGAGATAGCAAATCTTATGTTATCAGATCGTTTACGACCGCGAACTATCGATACTATATCGATAGTTCAATTTAAAAGCGCTTGCGATCTTTTACATGTAGTATTCGTGGATCATTAGTGTACATATATATTGCGGTAGTGTGTGTGCGCGCCTGATAGAGCGGGATAGAGCGGACATAGACAAACGACACGAAAACAACCAAAGACCGCGCGCAGTAATAATAACATGCAACAATTTATCACAGTGCGGTTTGATAACGACCACTACCATTACCGGTCGGTTAAATGCTTATCAGCGGTCGTGATAACCGAACCTGATGACATGCGGAAATAAATATCGATTATTACAAAAGTAGCGAATTCCAGTTTCTGTGATAACCCCTTTAACTTTAAATTTTGAGACGCATTTTGTTTTAAGATTTTAGTTCCGTTGTTGCGTCATATCGTAAATAAATAATATTTCAAATTTTTACACATTGACATTATATTATGTTTATTTTGGTGTGATTAGCACCATGGCCACGGATGCTAGGCATCCATTGTCATATGATTTTTATTTTTATTTTTACTTTGAAGTTGCTGTACCATGTCGTTTTTCAAGTGTGGGGATTACTTTTTTTTATTAACTACAACAAAACAACATACAAACTCAACTAACTAAACTACTGCACAAAGCACATCGATTACTCCAGACCGATAAAGGTCTAAAGACAATCCAAATGCTCAAACCCACTACGAGTTGGCAGCGTACCCAGCATGCCGCCCGCATTGCCACGCTGAATGGCAATGCGTATGCGTGATTACTTGATGTTGAAATGTATCTTCATAAAATCTATGTCCTTCTCTGGGGTTGCAGTTATCTATATTAAATTTCATAATGAATCGTTCAGCCAGTTAGTCGTTATAAAGTAACAAACATATTGAGATTCTAACTTACTTTCGCTTTATAGTGTGAATAGATTAGCCCCGTTGATTCTTATAATCGCATAAACAATTAAGGTTAGAAAACTTAAATAAAACCTGACAAGTGCGAGTCAGACTCGCCCACCGAGGGTTCCGTACAAACTAAATAAAAGGGGGAAATCATATTTTTTTTTATATTTTCCGTCATAAACCGAAAAATATACATCGTAAAAACATTTAAAAACCTGTTTAGCTTATGCTAATGAGGCTCTTTCATATGATACCCAACATGATACGGTTAATTCACTTTAAAATTTGGGCCCTCATACCTTGCATGTAGACACTATTTTTTTGTGATTAAATTAAAAATGTCCAGTTTAATTTTTTTTTCCTATATGTGTACTCTAACACAATGCTTCTTGCCAAATTTCATAGTTCTAGGTCAACGGGACGTAAACGGGTTTACGTAAACTGAGAAATTTTATTTTTCTTTCTGCAGCATGATACATTGGTTTTCATATATGGTTTTAATTTCAACTCAATACCTTCACGCATTCCCGAGATAAAGGTCTTGACACCCGGACAGACGGACAACAAAGTGATCCTATAAGGGTTCCGTTTTTTTCCTTTTGAGGTACGGAACCCTAAAAACCCCGAAACAAAAACGGCTCGACCGATTTCTTATTAAACACGCTAAGAAAAGTTTCGATCTATTCCTGTTTCAAATAATTTAAAAAAAAACTAGTTAAATTCAAAATAAGTTTGAGAGCTACGATGCCACTGACATACAGATATTCAGATAGACACGTCAAATTGCAGTAATATTGTCAAATGTTTATCTTTTTCCTACCTCGGAAGTATCTAAGAATATTATTATCTCTTCATACTTGCGTGTGCGATCGGTATCTGTCTGTCAAATTATTTTCTTGCATAATTATCACAACTTTCACAATTGAAAATAGGTAATTATGAAAATAATCATATGCAGATTATTTCCGTGTTTACGCACCTTTGTATATATTTACCGTTATTCATTAACACGGTGTTAATAATCCATGGATTTTTAATGCCACAATGTGTTAAAATTTAACTAGTTATTGTCATGCAAATGTATATTATACATAAACGGCCTTAGCGAAAAATGTTACTTAACTTTAAACAATGCTTTACATATTTTGTCAACTTCTCGCTGACACGTAATGACACTCGCGGAAAGAAGACAGAATTTAAGACGACGGTTAAAGTTAAGTAACGTTTTTTGGTAAGCCCGTAAGTTTTTGCAACTTTTTAGTTTAAAAGTAACAGTAGGTCCAGCAGTGGACTTCATATAGCTGAGATGATGATGAACAGTAGGTTATTAGAAGAAAATGAACCCGATTGTAAAATATAACATATTATTATGACATTTAGGATGTAAAGTTCATCCTAATAATTACATCAAAATCAGAAACTGTCAGATTAAGTTAGATTAGCGTCTAGGCGCGTGTTGGTTGATATCTCAAACTATTATAGGTTAATATCGCTGATCTGTATCCACTTACTGGTAGCTGTCAAATTATGATCGTTTTTTGATTACCGCTATTTTGACGCTCTAGACAGATACGAGTGTCCATGGAACTAAAAATTGTGAACTGAGGCGCGTCTGCGAATCGCCGAGTCTATAGTGTTATATCCACGGCAGTTATGTAAGACAAACTAGTAGGTGCTCGAGACATTGACGTTTCGATAAATGACAGTACCATATTGGCGTACCATTAAGAGAGAGGCGTGTCATTTAATTGGGAATAGCCTATCTCAACAAAAAAAAAACGAAGTTGGTGTTTTAAACACTCTTGCGGCAATGGTTTAAAAAAGTGGATTTTATATCTAGTCCATGAACTTAAAGATATCCTGTCATTAACTTTATCAAGGCAATTCAGATTTCTGGGTCCATTGGAACGGCGTCAATCAACGACCCAAATGATAAATTTCTTTTTAAGTAGGTATAATGATAAATAATATCGCTAGAAGAAATGTAATCAATGTATGCCATGACTGACTCATTTTATCTTTATGTAGTTATCTACTTTATGTAGTAATCAGATTGCTAATTGTGTCCTGCGGATTTACCTCAATTTCTATTCTTCAATGTCAAAAACTAATGTTTTTATATTTTTAATGTTGTCGGTCGCATCGAGATATTTTATTTTTGTAATAATAATAAAATTGCAGTCGATCTGCAGTGTTCAGATGAAAGACGGATATATTTTTAGGTGTATTTTTACTTAGCTTTATAAACAGAACTTTGACTGTGTAAATCCTTTCAGAATATACTTGACAAAATTTTATTGAATTCAACATGTGCAGAACAGCTGATTTCTCTCACGTGTTTCAGAATTTATTTATTTATTTCAGTTCAATTAACACGGTTGAAAAAACAATTATATTAAATGAATCTTATTATTGTCAAAATAAAAATACATTTTGGAAAAATACTCCCAATGAGAATGTATCATAGCAAGGCAATTGGCAATGTTCAAGGCTGGAGTGCATAGATTCCTACCAGATCGATGTGTTACATCCTTGTCCACGCCGACGCTTACCATCAGGTGAATTAGTAGAATTGGCAATGTTCAAGGCTGGAGTGCATAGAATCCTACCAGATCGATGTGTTACATCCTCGTCCACGCCGACGCTTACCATCAGGCGAATTAGTAGTCAAACTTAGATAATATCCTTTAAAAAAAATATTTTGCCAGACACGTGGCAGAAAATAAACTAAAGTATAAGGATGGAATTATATACCTACTAATAAGAGTCGGTAAAAAATCTAGTGCATGATAAAAACTGTTAGTAATTGAAGACTTGCTTGGATGTCATTCCAATGATTATGTATCGAGGAGTCTGGTTTTTTACTGAAGTCAACTTTGATTTTGATCTTTAGATTTTTCGACACAATCTTTAGCGTTTGCTTAAAGCAATGACTAATTACCCGACTACACAGAGGGGATGGTTGTGATTTCGACAGTCCATTGAGTCTATGTGTGTTCAGATGCTCTTTATCTTATATACCTTATCTCATATACTACGCAGATTTCGGTAAATGTGTTGTTTATCGACGCGTCTTCACATCTAGCGTGTCATAGCGTCGTGTTGTATGATTATGAAACATCGAAAATCTCATCTCATACTCTCCTATCTCTAAAATCTACAAAAATTTAAAAAAGAAAATATTCTAATTCATGCATAAAATCAGCATTACAAATCGTTTTCCCGCTCTATTTGACTTTGTTATACCGTGATAACTAAATGTTAGACGACAGATGTGTTTTTCACGCCTCTTAGTATTTTAACTTACCAAGTGCGGCACTATAAGCTACGCCTAGAGTTTGTCTGCTTTGGAACATTTCTGAATTATTAGGGTTCCGTATCTCAAAAGGAAAAAAACGGAACCCTTATAGGATCACTTTGTTGTCCGTTTGTTCATCTATCAAGACTCCCGGGAACGCGTGAAGGTATCGAGTTGAAATTAAAACCATATGCGCAGATCCATAGTCTCTTGCTCCAGAGAGAAAAATCAAACTTCTCAGTTTTCGTAAAAAAAGTTACAACCGAATATGTCGACCAAAAAAACGCTTATTTCGACACCCGCAAGGGAATCAAAACCTATAACTGTGAAATTTGGCAAGAAGCATTGTCATATAGTACGCATAAAGGAAAGAATCTGAAAACTGTACATTTTTAATTTAATCACAAAAAAAATGGGTCTTATTCAAGGAAGGAGGATCCAAATATTAAAGTTCTTTAACCATATCATATGGGGTATCATATGAAAGAGCTTAATTAGCACAAGCTAAAACAGGTTTTAAATATTTTTACGATGTATATTTTTCGGTTTATGAAGGAAAATGTAAAAAATATGTAATTTCCCCCTTTTATCTACTAGTTTGTACGGAAACCTCGGTGGGCGAGTCTGACTCGCACTTGTCCGGTTTGTATTCGTTTGTACGGCACTCTTCTTTTTTTTTAACCGACTGCGTAAGAAGGACGGCAATGTTTTTCGAGTGTGTGTGTGTATGTATGTACGTATATTTTTACGTTAATAAAATTTCTAAAAATGATTTTTATGTATGAAAATTAACTTGGATGAAATAAAATTTTATTAATTTAATTTTTGTAGAAAATGTGTCATATTGTTTTCTAGTTTCTTAAACAACGATTTTTTATAAGTTCATTCAGTCATTTTATATCTTCAGAAATGTTGATATGCGCGAGCGATACGGACGATGTTCGAACTACAGGCTCTTAACATCATAGACTTTTAACACTGAGTTGAAAGCATTCACTTAGAAAATTGAATTATTATTTATTAAAAAATGGTGCTCAAAACGAAATATGGCAAGTCTCTATTTTAGTATGAATAGCGAACGAATATTATTGACTTTAGCACTGAAAGTCGGCGTGTCAAATCGGTTTCCCGGTCTATTTGACGAAGCGCGGGCACGTCTCGACGCCGAACGATAAAGCTTGCCACCGGAATGACGAGCCGCAGGGTCGGTCACCTCGCACGCTATGACCCTGTTCCGACAGGCTTTGTTTATACCTACATAACCGACCGCCCAACTGGGTCGTAGATGTGATTATCAGCTCGCGTTGTGTAGCCGGCCTTTAATTATGTTCCAGTTTTGATGACTGAGACCCGTTAATTTGGACTAGATTTTTTTTTTATTGATTTTATCTTTTGATTTCGTTATTTATATGTTGTTTAAACGGTTTCGTTTTTTTTTTTCTAAAATAAATACTTTTTTAAAATCATATTGAACTTCTTTTGCTACTACCGTTTTTAGGGTTCCATAGTAACATTATAAATTCGCCATGTGCATTTATCTGTCTGTCTGTCCATATGTCACGGTCATTATATTCTGAAAATATTAGCACTGCTTAAACGAAATTTGGTATTTACCTACACGTGTTTTGTAAACTGCTACAAAATGTCGTAATATGATTAAAAAGTGAAAAATACGGGTACCACTCTATATAATTTTCAAGGCTAGATAGAGTAAATAGATATCTTCTAGATCGACGAGCTCCATCCTCGGCCATACCGTCGCTTATCATCAGGCGAGTACAATCGTAGAACTTATCTTGCATTAAAAAAAATGAAAATAAGGATGAAATTATTGTTTCAACCACACTCCACTGTGTATTCAACGATACCCCAGTATCGTTGAATAGATCTTTTAAAATAAGGTTTAATTTATAATTTTCTTCTCAGATATGCTGTGTGCGAGATAAAAAAGGTAAAAATATACATGTAAAACACTTCAGAGGTCTTTAACCTTTTTTGAAAATGCTCTTATCAAACAATACTTATTTATTAATAGATATTGATATAGAAATTTGTAATGTACATATGCCGGAATAAATAAATTATTAGTACTCGCTAAATGATTTTTAGAATAGCTACGGTATCCTACCATATACATATCTCAACACGGTCTTGGCTACTTATTTTTAATAAATTGCTGATTTTTATTGAGCGAGCGGAGTAAGCTATTTTCTATAAATTACGTATGAAATCTAACATGTAAATGAGTTTGCTACTCGTGTGTATGTGGGTTAATAGACGTCCGAACGAATTTCATTGAATTATTTAAATATGAACTTTTTATACAAATACCAACAAAAACAGGCGACAACAGACGACTCGCCTGATGATAAGCAATAACCATTGTGGACAACTGCAACGTCAGTGGCGTTGCTGACGCTTTGTTTTTGTTGACGTATCAGGCATACGTCAACAAAAACAAAGCGTCAGCAGTGTGACCTAATGAAGTCCTTGCGAGGTCTACTGCACGCAAAAAATATAAAGTCCACAAATTACGAATATTCATTGATACCCTTCTCTTCCATAATTATAAGTCAGACAACTCGTTATATAATGCAGGTCAAGTAAAACTTAATTTTGTTTACTTGTTCACCCATGATAATATATATATATCAAATCATGGTAACATTAATCCAAGCCTTCAGACGTTGATTCCGGAAGACCTTAGGTTTAATCGTACCATAAGTTCGTGAGCCACATATTAACGTGCGTTTTTAACATAAATAATTCATATTTACACTATGTCATAAAGCTTAGTCGACGCTGTAACAATGGTATCGAGTTAACGCGAAGAGCGTTAGATCTCATAAAAGGCAATTTATGCAAATTGGTAACTGGTGTGTTCGTATTACAGTTGCTTAGATTGTCGGCTTGTGTCGTCGAAATAACGCTTATTTCAATGACACTAGTATCTAGGTGCTTACCACTGTAATCAAAGGAGTAGTTTGCTAATTATTATTTACTTTGTGATAAAACTAGATATAAAGTAAAGTGTTTTTATTATTTGTCATACTGACTACTAAATTGTAGAATACTTCTTAACTGGATCTTTCCCGATTGGCGTCATGTATAATTCCAGCTGTAAGCAAGCAATTATTCATCTGGACTTTGTACAGTATCGACCTGCCGCTTGCCGAATTTTTGAATTGTCTATGTTTTTTTCAAACTGAGAATAATGAGCATAATTTAATTATTCTTAAATTCTATATCATGTTTTGTTGCATTTGATCTTGGATTCATGGATCACCTTGGTTAGTCTTGCACTGACATCTGCTTGGAACGTATTCTGCAGAAATTCCTGCATATCTGTAAAAAAAAAGATATTCGATATTTCGAGGAGTTGTTTCTGTTATGTTACGTTGGGACTTGGGAGTAATATTTGGAGTAATGATCTGAAGAATAAATCCGATTAGATCTTTCGAATAGTACCGGAACAATAATAATGTTCAGTGTCTGTATAAATGTCGTTATGGTCGATCAGTGTGGTAGCGAGGACGGGCGCCCTAGGTCATTCCATGGCCATGCTTCACGCGTCATCGCTCACTCTATACCTACACACCCGGAGACTCGTGACTATTGTAAACAAACTGCCCTCTAATTGTCTGCACTGAATTCAGGGTCTGCTACAAAGGAAAGAATGGCTGCTACAAATGACTGCGTTGCGCTAAACGTCTGTTTGGTAGGCCTCGGACAAATTGAAGAACGAAGTCGCTTATGGTTTTACGCTTACGGACTTATTGTTCATGTACTAGTCAAGTCAAATTCTGTTGTACTTTTGTTAGTATAAGTTAGTTGACAAAAAGACTTGCTTACTAAGTTTTTAATTTTATCGCCAGACTTATTATACATAATTATTTAAAAAATGTCTACGTCTATCTCCAATTGTCTTTTTGTTATCTTTTCATGACTGAAAGTCTAGGCTAGAAAAAATTTTAGTAAAGTACTAGATCCTTGAAAATATTGTGAAATTGAAAAACTGCGAGTTGAGGGTTAGTTGTTTCTGCAAGAGTACATTTATTAATATTTTGCTTATATATAAGTATTGTGATAGTCCTTGAGAGGTTTTCTTATATTTTAGTAGCGGTTGTATGTAACAGCTTAACAATAGCGTTATTATTATCGTGTGAAACTTATAAAAAGTTTTTAATATAAACGTCGGTTACTTCAAGGATTTTGTAAAACGTTGGTTTTTGCTTGATTTTTTTGTCTTAATCATTTGTGATTTAAATCCTTATAAATATTTATGTTTTACTATCTGAGTGCTAAATTTAGATCTTCTTGGTCTGGGTAATTAATTAGTCGCTTGTAAATGAATCGTTATTGTCATTTTCACATTATTTTATCGCGTATAAATCTGTTTTACTACTAACTCGCCTGCTGGTAACCTGAGAAATATGAAGCACGCGATCCTATCTCTTCAGTATGACATTGGAAAGATAGATGAATTACAGAAGACATAATGAATAATATATTTGACTGACCGATCGAACTGAACATGTGTATATAAGATGAAATCGATAAATAAGTTAATCGTGTATGTATGTATGTACATATATGGGTGCGAATAATATCATGACTGATGTGGGTGGTTATATATCCGCTACGTTGTATCTTCCGCCTCTCGTGGTCGGCCTTAGTGCTAAACGGATGACTCTGGGTTCTTCTGACTGATACACACCGGAGCCCTCAGCACTGCGGAGCAGTTCCTCCCGAAACAGACACCCGAGCCTCAGCCTGCTAGGCTTATAAGCACGTTAGCCACTCCATATAGTCCATATATATATCCAGCTCGGGCCCCTTTGAATAGAAGGTCACAGGGTCCCACTCCCGACCAACTCTGAGCCCAAAAGTCCCCTATTAGCAGGCTCTTGCTACAGGCTGGGATAGCGATGCCGTTTTCTAATGCCCCGCACCAGAGCGAAAACATTAAGGTCGGAGACTTTTTCATTTCTCTACTGTATATATCCATCTAAAATGATCTTATTATGTATCTATAATATACTATGACGTTAAACGTCGCCTCATTCTGTCATATCATCTTATCTCTCATATATTTTAAACTGTTAGTTATCAATTCAACTGGCATACTTTTTCCTATGCGAATTTACATAGAGCATGATAAGAATTATCTTACTTCACTGTTAACCTTGGTCTCTCTTCACTTCCTGAATGAGATTCGTCTGTTTGACGTGGCTTGCGGATGTCACGTCCTTATTGTTCAACTTTTAGAGGCGTATAAGTGGAAATTGACTCTTGTATTATGTTTAGGGTTCCGTGCCTCAAAGGGAAAAAGGGAACCCTTATAAGATCACTTTGTTGTCCGTCTGTCTGCCTGTCAAGACCTATCTCGGGAACGCGTAGAGGTATCGAAACAATATACGTAGATCTGTAGTCCCTTGCAGCTGTGAAAAAATCAAACTTCTCAGTTATCGTCATTAGAAAAAGTTTGTGTCACAAAAAATCGCATATTTCGATACTCATAATTGATGGTGTGTTGAAAGTGTTGATTCCCAACACTTGTAGGGTACTGTTGACCTAGAACTATGAAATTTGAGAAGAAGCATGTCTTAGAGTACACATAAAGGCAAAAGTCCGAAAAATTTACAGTTTTAATTTAATCCTTTCGCCATTTTCTTTGTCAGGCGTCATCTCTACATTTACACCCTTTTCACACGTGTAAGTTTTTACACATCTTATCCACACCACAAGGTGAAGGAAAACATCGTGAGGAAACCTACATGTCTGAGAGTTCTCAATGATCTTGAAGACGTGTGAAGTCTGCCAACCCGCACTTGGCCAGCGTGGCAGACTATGGCCTAACCCTTCTCACAGTGAGAAGATGACCCGTTCTCAGCAGTGGGACAGTTTGTACAAACAGGGCTGACAAAAAAAAACACACCACAGGGTGGGTCTATGCTAGGGGTCATATAATACGTTATCAAGGCCCTAGCCTTGATAACCGTATTAATAAAAAAGTCTTAGTTATTATAAAGTCTTAGTTGTCTGAATTTCAAAGATATTTTAACAGTTCTATTTAAGTAAAATTAGCTAAACGATTACCACCCATATTTAAACAAACAGCTGGGCAATTTACTTTATTTGCGTAGGTATTGCGATCCAAGTGTCTGTACAAACCAGTGTTAGGTGAAATAGCTTTATTTTATAATACTAGCGTGGCACGGTTATATCCGCGATTTTCTAGTTATCACACAATTTTAGTGGAAGCCAAGTTATGTGAAGATCATTTTGATAAGTTTATGGTTTATCTTATCTTATCTTGTATATAGTCACAGCGGGGGCCAACAAACTGGTTGGCGACACTTCGACCCATGGGGATCTTTTGTGTACACCCCTAGACCCTACCACACCCTTAGCGGAAAATGTACTCGATTAAGTCGAATACACCGTGCAAAGGAGTATGTCTGTAGTCCTCCGGCTTAGGATAAGCTATTCCGAGGATGCTCATCCTTTTACCAGCAAGGACATCACAGTCACATAATAGGTGTGACATCGTTTCCACTTCATTCCCACAGGCTCTGCATCTGTCATCTAGGCTTAGTCCTAATCTGCATAGTTGTTTTGCTGTGGTAAAGTGCCCCGTCAGGGCGCCTGTAAGTGCCCTTGCCCGGCGTCTGCTCCCACGCAAAATAAACTTTGCAGTGGTAGCAGTGTTTTTGCCAATGAAGGCCTTGGAGTGATGGAGCCCTTCTGTGGTTATCCACTCATTCCAGTGTTTCTCCCTGGCTGCAGCTCTGATAGCATCGTTTATAATGCATAGGGGAAGTCCTATGCCTGGTTCTGGTCCATGCAGTGCTCGCGCAGACCCCATTCTGGCCAGTTCATCAGCCAACTCATTGCCCATGTGTCCCGAGTGCCCTGGTACCCAAGCTAAGCGCACCCTGTTGTCGCAGCCCAGTTTATTAAGGGTCTTGACACAGTTAAGCACCAGCTTTGAGGTCCCCACATCAGAGTCCAAGGCCGTGAGAGCTGCTTGACTGTCACTGAAAATATAGACATTTTTGTTTTTAACACCCCTGTTAATATTTTCTTGAGCACAGGCGATTATGGCATATGTTTCCGACTGGAAGACAGTTGCCATTTGCCCTAGACTGTAACTTTCATTAAAGTCCTTTGCATAGACACCGGCGCCCGTGCCGCACGGTGTCTTGGAGCCATCAGTGAACCACAGTAAAGTGTCCGATCCGAAGTTTTTCAGGCCATGACGCCATTCGTCTCTTTCTGGGACATGTATACTATAATTCTTTTTGAAGATATGTATGGGTGGCATTCTATCGCTGCCCATGCACATAATCCTGTGGAGATCAGAGCTGATCTCAAGATTTGTATGCCTAGTTTTTGGCCTATCGAGGTTCCATGAACCATTGACTTTGAGTCTGTAGAGAGCCTTCACCGCCTCCGATTGTATTTGTATGTGGAGAGGTCTCAGGTCCAGTATCAACTCCATCGCGCGCGTTGGTGTTGATGTGAAGGCGCCCGTTATTGCCAGGCAAGCCATTCTCTGCAGTTTCGATAACTGTAGCTGGCAAGACCCTAGCCGTGTTCTTGGCCACCAGACTATACTGCCGTAAGTTAGAATGGGCCGAACAATCATTGTGTAAATCCAGTGAACGACCCGTGGCCGCAAGCCCCAAGTCTTTCCATAAGCAGATCTCAGCATGTTGAAGACACGAGTTGCCTTACTGATGCTTAGATCCACATGATTGTTCCATAGCAGTTCCTTATCTAGGGTTACTCCAAGATATTTCACACTTGTGGACCATTGTAGCTCATGTCCATACATAAACACCTTCCTGAGACTGCTGAGCTTCCTTTTTCTAGTGAACGGAATCAGCGTTGTCTTGCTGGGGTTGATGGATAATTGGTTTTCTGAGCACCATTTCTCAACTTTCTGAAGAGCTTCTTGCAATATTTCCGACACCGTCGCTGGGAATTTGCCATTGATCAAAATCACTAAGTCATCCGCGTAACCAACGGTGTAAAAAGGACCAGTGTTAAGATCTTGTAGAAGAGAATTTACTACTAAACACCATAGGGTAGGAGATAGTACTCCACCCTGAGGGCATCCCCTTGTTGTTAATGCATATATGACATCCCCAAGTAAGGATGCTGTAATAATTCTCTTCCGAAGCATGCCGTCGATCCATTTGACTAGAGTGCCCTCTATGCCATGGTTGACAGCCGCTCTTTTGATAACATCGAAGTTAGTTCTGTCAAATGCTCCTTCTATGTCAAGGAATGCCGCAGCACAAACCTCTTGGTTATCTATTGCATGTTCTGCCCTTGAGACAACATAGTGAAGTGCAGTCTCGGTAGATTTGCCTTGTTGATAGGCACATTGAAGTGCGTGGAGAGGGTTCCTCTTCAAAGGACCCTCCCTCACGTAACGGTCAATCAGCTTCTCCAGGCTTTTTAACAGAAAAGAAGATAGGCTTATCGGTCTAAATGATTTCGCCTCCTCATAGTTCTTCCTGCCTGACTTCGGTATAAATACCACTTTAACATGTCTCCAGACTGTTGGGACATGACCAAACGCAATGCAGGCTCGGAAAAGTCTACAGAGGTGTTGTCTCAAGACTTTGAGACCCTTTTGCAGTAGGATGGGATAAATATTGTCGGGGCCTGGCGATTTATAAGGTTGAAATCCCTTAATCACCCCTGCCACTTTAATTTCATCAACCATCTTCCTTGCGGTGTCCCAGTCCCTTTTGGTGGTGTGAACACTCAGCTCTGCTTCACCAATAGGTTCCGTGTAACCTTCATTAACAATTTTGCAATCCGGAAAGTGCGTACTTAACATCATAGTCAGAGTGTCTTTGCCGGACTCAGTTAGCTTTCCCCCATCATCTCTTATAGTGGTAAGCTGTTGCACCTTGGATGTAGTTATGGCCTTCGAGAGTCTCATGCCTTCTGGGGCAGAGTTGACTGCTTCGCAGTGATTCCTCCAAGCTCTGCGTTTAGCCTTCCGGATCTCCGAGTTGTAGTAGGTCAGAGCACGTGAGTATCCGGCAAAATCATTGGTTGCCCTTGCCTCATTGAAAACACGTCGCGTCTCACGCCTTAACCTCTCCAATCTCGGGCTCCACCAATGTGCCCTTTTCCCCGGATTATTCTTTTCGGGGCAATTCCGAGTCCATGCTGTTTGTATAGCACGGACAATACTGTCAGCTTCAAACTCAATATCAAGTATCGAGTTAAGCTTACCTTTAGCCGCGCCTAGTTCAACCGTGAGGTCCTTTTCGTAGAGCTCCCAATCCGTATGTCGTGGGTTCCTCTTCATTGCGTAAAGCATCTGAAAACCAATGCTGTACCTGAAACAGATGTACTGGTGGTCCGATCCACTAATTTCGTCGGATACATGCCATTTACTGACGTTCCGATATGCATTGTTGGTTGCCAACGTAACGTCAATAACTTCTGTCCTTCTAGAGTTAATAAACGTAGGTTTATTACCACAATTGAGAATCTGTAGAGGTGCACTGAGAATGAAGTCCAGCAGCCTCTCTCCTCTCCTATTCACACCAGTGCTCCCCCATGCAGTGTGGTGAGCATTAGCATCGCTGCCAATGATAAGATCAAGGCCATTACTCATGCAGTGGTTAACGAGATTTCTTACCGTGTTAGAGGCTGGATCTTCGTCTTCGAAAGGCAGGTATGCAGACGCCAAAACAACACACTTCTTGTCTGCTCCCCGCCCTTCCGTAAAGACCTTAACCGCAGTAAGGTCCCTGGAACATAAATCAAATAAAGGAACCGCGTTTACCCCATTTCTGGTGTAAACACAGGTCCTTGTATCATTAGTAGAACAGTGGTAAAATACAGAGCCATTAAGTCTACCTAAACCCGAGACAGTTCCTTTATATATATAAGGTTCCTGTACTAGGGCGACATCGAATTTGTTTTCCTTGAGCTGCCGGCCCAGAAGGGCTGCAGCTGCTTTGCAATGATGCAGATTGATCTGTACGCACCTTAGCTCCATAGTGGCGTTATTGATGTTTGGGCAGCCCACTAGTGGTCGCCCGCGATGTCCTCCATCTCTGCCATGGAGGTCGGCGAGGACAGCAACTCAAGATTTCCGAGCTCAAGGTCATCCAAGATATCGTCCGTCCTCGGAGAGGGTGCTGAGGCCGACAGATGGCAGATGCCCTCCGCAGTCGCAAGCCCCCCCGCACGTTTAGAGGCAGGAGCCGTTAAGTCCACGGCCTCCTCAGGTATTGCTCGATCTGAAGATCCAGCAACCACGCCACACATCTTAACTACTTCAGACGCAAGAAAGGTCTCCGTGCACCCTCCAGTAGTCTCGCTAATATCTGTAGCAGTCATACCGGTCTTTCCTTCAACGCCTCCAGATGTGACGTCGGATTCAACCAGCGGCAACACAGATTTCTCCGCCAGAACATCCGGGTTCGGGTCACCAATGCGCTTGGGCTTCTCCGCAGGTTCTTCCAGGAGCTTAAAAACACTCCTGTCAATGCCCGCACAAATGTTGTAGTCTTGCGCTTTGATGACATCCGCAGATGCCCGGTCCATGAGGACAATCCTCCTGACACTCCCACGCACCGTGTCTTCCTCCGTGCTAACAATCTTCCACTCATCCGTGTTTAGCTCCGGGTTAAAACGTTGCATGACAGATAAAACTCGGGACACATCCCTGTTATAGTTGTCCCTCGTTCTCCAGGCCAACTTAACAGGTTTGGGTAAGTCCCCAGCGTTCACAACCTTCAGTTTGATGCCTCCGACGGTTTTACCGTTGAGGCCGCAAAGCCATTCTGCGTCCCTGTCCGTATTGCAGGTGAAGTTCAAGGCTCCCGAAATGAGAGCCCCAGCCTCCACCCTTGGTAGGTAATCGACAGTCTCCTCAAGCATGTTGAAAACGGCACCCTTCACTTCTTTAAGTGAGTCTGCCGTAATTTTTGACCCCTCTTCGGAGATGATGGCCATCCTCCGGACAGTCAGCGCCTCCTTGTAGGAGAATGACCCTAACTTGGGCTTTTTACTGATCCCAGATGGGTCAGTAGCTTCATCACTGACCTCCCTAACTCTCTTAGCGGGTCCGTCAGTGAGCGCCTGTTGCCTCTCCAGTGCACGCCTCCTCTTCTGCGCACCACTAGGCTTCTTTTTCCTCCAGGAGGTCGACGCAGCACCAGCGTGGGCATTCGGTATAGCTGCAGGCCCAGAACCAGTAGGTCTAGAATCCACAGCCAGCCCGCCACCCACGCCAGTGCTAGGTGCCCGAGAGGTCACCAATGTTGGTCTTCCTTCTGAAAGGATGCTGTGGGAGGCTCCTCTCCCAGCACGCGCGGAAGTGTTCCCTCGAAAGGTACCACGTCTACCACGGACTGAGGAGTTACCTTCCCCAGCCCTATTCATCGCATCCCTAGGGATAGGTACGCGATCTTGAGAAGGCTTGGCCCTTGCAGGCAAGCCCGGGATTAAACAATTAGGGGTTTTTGGTTCCATACTTGTTGTTGTTATTTAAATTCACCGACTTGGTTCCCCACCCGCCATGGAGCCCGCAACGTTGGGGATGCCTTATCAAGGCACCAGGGCTACCAAGTGGTATAGCACCCCAGAGTGAGCTGCCCACGAGAATCACGACACACAGTAGTCTGCACCTCCCTAAAGGCACAGGTACCCTGCCCCGCTATCTGCAGACCTCATCACCCTAGGTTACTCGCCAAAGTGACCCCCGCCCATCCACAAGGAACAGGCAGAGGAAACCGAGCCGATTGATCTCAGGAGGCTACCCTAAGACCGCCCGTGTTAAGAGAAGATCCGGGCCAAAGTGGAATGTTGCTGATCCCCGCCCCGCAGGGTAGGTTCAGCTCAGCCACCAGGATCCCATCCTCCTCCATTACGGGTCCCCGCGCACGGCAAACGCGAGTTTATGGTTTTGCAGTATTATCTGCCTGAGTAAGGAGTTGGTGCAGCTCAAAGCGTGCAGCTATCTCTCTCGCGCATTAGAACATTTTTAAACATATACAATCATTAAGTAGGGATATAAGATATTGTGAGACATGATTTTGGTTATTTAGATAGGACCAGAAGGTCGACATACATTCTATTCAAACATTTTTTTTTTCTATATTTCTTTAAATTTTTAGTTTAAAAAGTAGCCTATATGACACTCTAGAAGTAAAGATGAATCTAACGCTAAATTGTACATCAAAATGGGTCAAGCCGTTTAGGCTGTAGGAGGTAACATACATACACACGAAAATGTATAATGCCCAAACGTGTTCTCAACTTCTCAAGCTTACCAACTAAAAGCATTTGATTTCCATTACACATATACATTATTATACGTATACTACCATAACACAATTATACATAATGTACAAAGTGAACTCTTAAGGTGGGTACTGACCGACGTTACGGGGTGTAATGTACCATTCGCTTCGAGCATGTTACGTTACGCCGTGTGAATAAATCCCGTGAACATGCTCGTTACTAGCGAGTTGTTTACCCATACTGATTGTATGAACGCTCGCTGTGTAACATGTTACATTACGGCCCGTAACACCGGTCAATACCCACCTTAAATTGTTACCGTCCAGCAATAACATTATATGATTTTCATGTAAACATTTAGCAATACGTTATTTCGTGGCCGTGTTATGCGTCTGTTATCCAAGTTTCATAATGTATGTATGGTACGAGTTTCTACGATTCCGCAGTGTTCCTCAATTTCAATTAACCGTGACACACGCCATGTTTCGCGTGAGAAGCACTTTTATAATATTTTTAAATAATCGTTATTAACTTTTGATTGTCGAATTGGATAATATTTACGTTTGTCTTGAATTTATGCTAGTACGTTCTATAATGAAAACGTGAAAAAAAAAACCGGCCAAGTGCGAGTCGGACTCGCGCACGCAGGGTTCCGTACCATTATTTATAAAAACGGCAAAAAGATCACGTTTGTTGTATGGGAGCCCCCTTAAATATTTATTTTATTATATTTTTTAGTATTTGTTGTTATAGCGGCAACAGATAATCATGTGAAAATTTCAAATGTCGAACTATCACGGTTCATGAGATACAACCTGGTGACAAACGGACGGACAGACAGCGGAGTCTCAGTAATAGGGTCCCGTTTTTACCCTTTGGGTACGGAACCCTAAAAATAGGCCTTATCAATGTCTCGCAGTTTTATTAGCGTAATATAAGACGTTATTGGGCATAATGATGAAAAATGGAAACGACGATGACATATATGTACATATGTCCATATTCAGGTTCTCGATACATCTGTTTCGACTTCTAAAACAATCGTTTTATCCTTTTGTTTTTTCACAGAGACTGAGAGATAGTTACATATCTAAAAAATTGGTTGTCTGTAAAGTCGGTTTACGGACGATAGTTTAACGTGACAACATACGTCCGCGCGCGAGCTCCGAGGAATGATAATTGAAGCGACGCGGAGCCGCGGACGGTCGGCCGCGGTGCACACCAGCCCGCTTCCTTAGCCACCGCAAGCGCGCGTGCGCGTAACGGGACAATGAGTCATACTTTTTCGTGCATGCAGCCGGCGTTCATCGATTTATTATACGTTGTCGAAAACGTGTTAGTACGTCTTCGATAGGGTCGACGGATCATGGCCCCTATCTCTTCTGCGTAAGAAATGTATGCAATACGTTAGTGGTGACACGGCGTAAATAAAGCGAAAATAGTTATAGTAAATTATCAAAACTTTGAGTAAGGGTTTTTCTGGACGTTAATGCTTAGTATCAACTTACTCGAGATAAAGAAGAGCACCTCTTCGTCTACAAAGAGAGCGAGCGGAAGTCTGCGTTTTTTGTAAATGTAATATATCTATAAATGGACCACCATCACGCATGACCGTAAAAGATAATGTTACCGAATATGGAGCTCGTCGATCTAGAAAATATCTATGCACTGTACCATTGAAAATTCCAAGTTTATTTTTAACATCACGTGTTTGAACTGTTATCAGTTATTCTTTTATGCATCTCGTAATTTAGTATTGATTCTGTTGCGAATTAAAGATACTCAGAATAAATCTATCGATACATCTGTATTTGAAATGATTCGATGTCCCTATTGCGGCCTTAAGAATTATTACTCTCATTGTTTGAATTATATTTGATAACTCGTGTACCAAGTACCGGCGAGTACCTCCGTCTAGGCACTAGGCAACCAGGCATCGAATACAATGGCACATTAAATTATACGACGCGGGGTACGACCGGCTCGTCAGACACGCTAGCTGCCGTCGCGACCTCTGAATATGCTTCGATACTTATTTTGATTTACTTTCTGGGTTGATATTGGGGGTGTCCATCGATGTATACATCTGCAATCATTTCATCCTATTTCAATGATTATGATTTTCTGATTATGTCTAAACCTATGTTGACGTTGTAAGCCTGAACGTTGTCTGAACCTTAGAGCGTTCCGTCTCACAAAATCCATTGTCCAAGAACGTCTAATGTGTTAAAATGTCTAGTGGTCTATAACGTCCAGTCCAAAAACGTCCAGTGCCTCGTAAAATACCAAATTTAATATTCTAAATTGTCTACTGTGCCAAAACGTCGCGCACCTTACTATTTTGATTAAAACTTGTGTTTCATATCCATATAATAATAATAGAAATTTACAAAAAAAACGATAAACTTATATCCTAGTGATTAATTATATCTGTAGAAGTTGCCTCTCCGGCATAGGCCTCCCCTAGTTTTCTCCATTCTTCTCTCTGTCTTGCCTTTGTCATCCAGTTAAAGCCAACTCTCTCATTGAAAATATCTCTCCATCTCTTTTTTGGTCTTCCTTGTTTTCTTTTTCCATCTCTTGGAGTCCACTCTGTGACCTTTTTTGTCCATCGTGAATTTTATCAACATTTAAATTATAACGTAAAGACAAAAGTCGGAATTTTTTTGTACTCATTGAAATGACAAGAATTAAGTAAACTATTTCGGTCCACGTTCTTAATGCGTACCGCACAGGAATCGAATTCTTTACCGCCTTCTCTGTTTCCTGATTGCTATAAATCTTGAAAGTATCAAGGCTAGAGTAAATCTAGATCTTCTAGATAGATGAGCTCCATCCACAGCTTCGCTTAACATCAGGCGAATTGGTGGTCAATTAGTAGATCTGTTTAATGTAAAAAAGTCGTGTGGAAAAATTTATTTATTTATTTAAGTATACAAAACAGAATATAGCCTAACATAATATAAGATAACACGTGACAATCGATCAGAACCAGACTATAATCCAAATCATGTATACATCATTTGAGCAAACACATTTTAGGTATTAAATTAAAACAAAGGAGGGGAAAAAAGAGAAATAGAGGCTATGAATATTTTGTAACTTAAAAATGCACAATATACTAGTGACAGTTGTACACTCGGCGGTTCTCTTAATGTAACCTGAATTCTATCATGGGAATTCGATGTAATTAACGCCTAATACTAAGATCTAGACTCATCACGGAGGATCGCCTTGGCATGGTTTAGGAGCATCATCTATAAACGAACGTGATTTAATTTCATCGTACCAAGTACTACCAAGCTGTATTTTAGCATGTCATTCGTCTGAACTGATTGCTTGTAGTTTTATACTCACTTTTTGCTTTGGAACTGGTTTTTTTTTAGATATGAAATCATTTCAATGACCTAATGTAGAGTATCTTTTGTTACGTTGAAAATGCACGTGTGTCATTGATTTAACAGAAATATTTGTTATCACGTTTCACACTAGTCATACTTATATTATAAAAGCGTAATACCGTCAGGAAGTATGTTTGGATGTTTGTTATGTAATTACTCAAAAACTTCTGATTGGATTTTGATGAAACTTTTGTGTCACGGCTTTTAGATCTAAATATATTAATGTAGTAATAAATAAAATTTATAATACGCTATATTTTTATTTAGAGAAAAATACTTTTTCATTAAATCTTAAAAACAAGTCTATACGGACGAGTCCAAATGTGTAATAAAAAAGTCTAAAGTGTGAATAAGTTCTATCGGAATAAAATCAATTTTGGAATTGAATTACAGTAATTACAGGCAACTTTTTAACCCGAAAAATTAACGGTTCCTGTAGGAGAATAAGTAAAACCGCGGGGTGCAGCAAGTAGTTATACAATCTTATCTAGTACGATATCAACATTTATAAAATGATTTATGTATGACCAGCAAATAAAAAGGAACTAATTGTAAGTACGAGTTATATTATAGGTCAATAACTCCAACCGTCGGAATAGATTTATCGGTTTAACATTTGCAGACAGGTATTAAAAGTTTTTAAAGAATTCATTATTTCTGGTTTTATTGGATCTTTCACCTTTGCAATGTTATTGTATGTGACGTTGACCTCACCAGAACGAGATCAATATTTTGATTCCTTGACATTGCATATTAATGAAGTACGTTTGAGTCATAGCGAATAATGTTTTCTGTGATATGATATTGCTGCGAGCTAGTATTCTTATTTTAGGGTTCTTTAATTAAAGCGTGTTTTTGGCATTATTTTACTAAATCCAGGTTTTTGTTCGTCCTTCCCGTCTGATGTATCGCAAAAATGGTAATAGTTATACAATGGTCAAACGTGTTTTAAAACTTATAAAATGTAAATGTGTTCCCAAACGTCGCTTAACATCAGGCGAGTTGGTGGTCAATCGTAGATCTATCTTCTATAAAAAAAAAAAAAACTGTTCCAATAAAACTCAATTAGACTAAAGGGGTGTGTCATTGAAACACATTGCAACCGAATCAGGATCGTGAACTTTAAAGTTTTTTTTTTATGTATTAGGTCGCGATGACGTAGTTAAGCTTTACACTTACTCTTAACAAGCATATGCTACCCAGAACTTTCGAGGGGGATTTAGAGCTTTGGATTATTTAAAGTTTGAATCAGTATGACAATGCACTGCACTTGTCACTTTTAAATATAATATGTTACATATCGTTGGGTTGTATGGCTTATATCCAACAGTGGATTTCTTGTGGCTGAGATGTAGACGAAATATCGTTGCTCGAAATTTTCACTGGAAACATGATCATTTAATACTGCATAACGGTTGAATTACTGAAAAAAGTGGTATATCCTTAGGTGGACTCCGCAAAAGACTTACCAAAACAATTATAGAAAACACATTTAATTTTATAAACATGTAAAGGTCAAATGTGGTAATATAAAGAACAGATAGGTACAGAACCTCAATGCAGAAATCTATCTTTCACTTCTCCTAATTTATTATTACATAGAAAGCGCTTCTTATCAATATCGAGATATATCAAAATACGATAAATTTAGTGATTGCGTAGCGTCATCGCACTACGTGCCTTGCCTTCGTCGATTCAACTTTACTTATTTCCTACTCCAATGATAATTATTACTTCACTATTACGTAACTAGAATCCACATGGAAACTTTGCATGTTAATATCTCTGACTATGTTTGGTTGTGTTGAATTCACATGCACGTTAAAGATAATTTCCGCGTATATAATAACATGCTTGTTCTGTTACTCGACTATCTAGAAGGAGGCTAATGTTTTTTTATGTATGTAACGCTTGTTTCTTTTAAACCGTATGTAGGTTAAACGTTTTGACTATTTAGAAATTTATTTTAAATTTAGTTTTTCTTGTTTTAACCCCAAGAGGGTTGGTTGAGTAATGTTTGTATGCATGTGAGTACATATGTAAGTGTTTTTTCTGTTTTCTAAACAACGGATTGGCATGTGCGATGTGTCATTAGATTCGTCTTAATCACTTGGGTAACATGTCATTGACTATTTTGCTTTAATAATCTTATTTGTCTGTAATATTATAGACAAATGCTTATTTCTATTAGTAAAATGATTTGTTATTAATATATCGTCCTTGTTCTAATATGTTGGAGGAAACAATATATTTCCTCCAAGTCCAATATTATTTGTTGCGTCTATTCATTTCAAACATTAACAGGTAGATGGACATACAGAGTAGTGAAAGGACATAAATAAATCTTGTTGTTATGAAAGCATTCCCCAGTTTTTTTCCATGACTTTTTATCTTGGTGCAAAATCTTGATCCACGTGTTATTTTCGTCTAGACTGTTATGTCCAAATCTAAATTAAATAATATGCTAATGGTCGAAATGCCATCGAACTACATGCCTTTAGAGGATATGCGATATTTGGGAGCATCTCGCGGCGTTGTCCGCATTCTTACGTCTACCCCCTTCACTTCTAACTGTTTATCTTGTATCTACGCGTTTGTCTAGTTATGTAGTTTTGTTTTACTGATACTTGTGTTGTTATTACGGTCCAGGTTTGTTTATTTACTAGCGGTGTCTGGTAGATGTTGTTCTGTCCGTTTGGTTACTTACCAGCTTGGTCTGTTCTGTTAGCTTCGGTAAAATATCATGAGTGTATACGAAAATTTCATAGTAGATAGTAATTTTTTTTTTTTTTTTTTTTTTTTCCATTTTAATGGTGTTTATTATTAATGTAAGTACATATGTAGGTATTTAAATAAAATATTATATTTAAATTTTATTATTTTTCCAATTTTTTGTCTCATTTCTCCCCTTTATAACCTCAATTGATATGCGCACAGTTAAACATAAAATATGTACATAGGTTCAGCCGTTTTGTCCAAGGATGCTTATATACTACTTTACTTTGCTATTTGCACGCACTAAAAAATTGCAATTAAAAAATGCATTATTTTTTTAAATGGTTTTTCCGATTGTTCCAAACCTCATGTTGGAACATTTGTTTGTTACTTTACATGTTAGTCTGTCTATAGTATAGTTTCATACTATGCAAGCATTAGCATTATTATTCTTTTATAGTTTTACCTATTACTCGTTTCTTATGTATAGCAGTATGTAACAAAATTGTACGAATAAGCATTATTTAATCAACAAAAGCCTGACGAACGTAAGACGATTTTCAAGGTTACTTCCGTCTCATCGTGTTGACCAATGACCATCTTTAGCGCCGTCATATTAGCATAAAGAGTAGGCATACGGCATACGTATTATTTCGTATGTGAATTTTTATACAGTAAGAATAATTGATGTGTTTTGTTTATTGGCTAAGCGGTAGTCTGACCCGATGACCTCTTAGTTTATTATTATTATTATCATTAAAGGAGTATGGAATATTACGGATTGTTGACGCCACAATTGCTATTATGTTTGAAATTCAAAACATATATAACATTTTAATCGTGTCGTGTGTATTTAATTAGATGTACGGTTACTAAAGTCACATGTCGTACGTGTATGTTATATGTATGTTTATGTTTATGCGAGTAGGTATAACGTATACTTTTTTTAACTGGGTTATATGATTTCAATGACTCTTCTTTTATTGCAATGGATTGTCATATAAATAAATAAATAAATAAATATTAGAGAACATTTCACACAACGCCATCTAGCCCAAATTAAGCAAAGCTTGTACTATGGAAACTAGATGGTTGATAGATATATACTATATACTTTTATTTTACTTATATAGATAATACATATATACTTTTTTTTTTTTTTTTGTAAATACATACTTATGATACATAGACACACCCAGACACAGAACAAACATCCATGCTCATCACACAAATGTTTGCCCTGGGTGGGGATCGAACCCACGACCTTATAGCCCAGGAAACAGTCGTACTACCACTGAGCCATGAGGCCTGTCGCTAAGTAACGTAGCGACTAATATAAGTCAAAGGTGGCCCTATAAAACCTTTAGTAACTTTATTTGAGTATTTATTTAATTAAGAGTGCTGTTTAAAGTTTGGTTGATTTTTAGGGTTCCGTATTAAACAAGGAAGCCTAATAGTTTCGCCATGCCCGTCTGTCTGTCCGCGGCTTTGCTTAAAGACTAAAGTACTAGAAAGAGTAAGAAATTAAATTTTGAGCAAATTTAATTTAAACTAACATAACTCGTGTGTTCATAGAATAAAACAGAACACCCTGTTTTAAGTTCACATAAATTATGATGTGCAACTACGGAACCCTACTTTGCGCGTGGCACAACACGGTGCACACACACACAATTGGTAATTTATTAGTTTTTGAGTATTATACAAAATAAATATGCAAAGAGTTTTACAGTTGTTGTGAATATGACAATATTTGCAATGTAAAAGAAATTGTAAGTGATAATTTCAATGGAATTGCTAATAATGTATCTGTTGAAAAGATTCAGTCAAATACGTACCTGTAACCTGATATATTATATTACAATGCAGCTACGTACGTAACAGTGGCTAATTATCCAAACGAAGTATTTCTATATTACCTTAAAGCGCCTCCGTCATCGATGGGCTTTAAGGAATATTGTTATTCAAATTCAAATTCATTTATTTCAGGACATTTTGGCCCATAAAACTTATAACATGTCATAATAATATACTTTAACATTAAAATTTCAAAATCACATAAGATATCCAAATTGCATCTAAAATGTCCAAAACAATAATATAATCTATGCACTCTAAAATAATCAATTAAATGTCAAATAAAATTCCAATTAAAATAATTAAATAAATAATAATTATGACAATATTTACAATAATAATGCATGTAATATATGACTACTAGTTGTTACTAAAGATGAAGAGATTGAATAGAGTTAGCAATAGACAGTCTTAATCCTAACTCTGTCTGTCGTCTGTGTCTGTTTGTTACTTCGTCACAGTTAAATGGCTGGACCAATCGTTATGAGATTTGGCACAGATATTCTTTAGGGCCTGAAGAAGGGCATAGGCTATATTTTATCACCATCATCATCGTTTTTATACTACGCGCGTGCAGATAGTAAGTTATACGTACCTATAACCTGAAGGCCTGTTACAACGCAGCCGTGTTTATCAGAGGCTAATTATCCAAACAAAGTGGGTCTATATTTGCACCTGACCTTACAAGCGCCTCCGTCACCGGTGATCTCATAATTACAATGCGTGTACTCGTAATGTTCTCGACCCGCATCTTTGACGTCGTGCATATTTCTGTCCGTTCCCTCTTTAAAATAATCTAGTTTTACTACGAAATCGCTTCCTGAGTGCTCCTCGTTTGCGGATATTTCCTTAATATTGAATTCTTGAATGAATCGTGTACGGGCTTCCTTATTGTGGGTATAATTGTTACTATTTCTTCTATTGTCATCCTTTATTTAGGTTCACACTGTGTGTGTATGGGTAAAGATAAAATAGGGATTATTATGAAATTAGGATAATATGTTCTGGTCTGATCAAATTTTGATTTTGTATACACGTGTATTTTTTTGTATTTTTTGTAATAGATTCGTGCTTGAATGCCAACTTAGCGACGTTGCGTATACCGCATAGAGCGTGCGTACCTTGAAATTTGATTTGAAGACAATGCAATTATGCTATTAGGTTATGATGATGAAGTTGGCTAGTGATCACTAGAACTTCCTAATGGCTGTAGAAGTAGACTAAGTCCTTCGAGGTAAACTTTATTTGTTTAGTTATTTTACACGTTTTATTATGACGAGGTTAAAGAGCGAGTATAGAACTTATAAAGGGCAATTAGAATCGTTAAGTTTGTTCTCCTTTTTTTCGTCATAACCACTTATAATTTCATAAACATAATTTTTTACATTATAAATTTATTGCGTTAGAAAAAGTACGTTACATGGAATTTGTGATAGGTATTATGATTGGAAAAGGCTTAGTCATCGTACGATACGTGGTTGACCTAAAAATGCAATTTTAATCGCGTGAGTGCTTATCGCATTGTTTACCTCTTTACACTTTTATTTTTGACGTAGTAAGAGCATTGCAAAAAAACTTCAACATTTGGATGTTTGTTTTCGTAGTATTGTAACCTTGACATTCAATTGGAGATATCTCAGCTTTTATTACATAAATAAAAATATTATAGTAGTTTAAAAACTGACGAACTCATAATATTTCTAATATTAGAATTTTTTATAATTGAAACTTGAATATTTTTTGTTTTTACGTTTTACGGCGGATCCCAATAATAGATGAAATCCAGTTTACACATACTATGTATGTCTAAGTATAATAATAATTTATTGAAATTGTCATTAACATATAAAAAAATGGTAAAGTCGGTTTACGGACGATAATTTTACGTGATAACATCATGATAGATGCGTCAAAAGCCGAACGCTTAGGCCGTTCGTGCCTCTCTATCACTTGTTCCGCGCTCTCGCTTGCAAGCTTGGCTCAGGCGGAACGTGACAATGAGCCATGCTTTTTCGTGCGTGCAACCGGCGTTCATCGATTTATAAGACGTTATCATGTCAAAAACTCATTCAGTACAAACGGTGATTAGTGAAATTGTAGAGGTAAAATTGTTTTGAAAGAAAATTGGGATACGACTGTACCATTTGACAGCGCAGCGTAGGAAGACAAGCCACAAGGTGGACAGAAGATACTCTTATCATATAAGTGGCACGAAGACGCTGGATGCAGGCCGTTTCCAATCGGTCTTTTTGGAAATCCATGGGGAGGCCTATGTCCAGCAGTGGACTTCTTGTGGCTGAGATGATGATGACGATGATGTACCATTTGACATTGACGAAGCTTAACTTATCGCTCCGTGATCACTACAATCGGTCACCTGTATTTATGAGCTTATCTACCGTCTGTCTGTAAACAAAGAAATTTTTACAAAGAATTGACTAGATTTGATGAACTGTTTTACTGAAATTTCTATACTACTTTAGTATTAGTACCTTGTTAGAGGTTTAGTAAATAAAACCGGCCAAGTGCGACTCGGACTCGCGCACGAAGGGTTCCGTTTTTCCTATCATTATACACCATCTATAAAAACTGCAAAAAAATTATGTTTGTTATATGTGTGTCCCTTAAATATTAATTTTATTTTAATTTAATTATTTTTAAAGTGAATAATATAACTCAAGATTCTGTGAATATTTCAAGCGCCTACCTGTTGCCGTTATCAATATCGAGCAAAAACGAGCAAAAAAAAAAACGCGTTGTATCGGGGCTCCCTTAAATATTTATTTTATTCTATTTTTTAGTAATTGTTCTCATAGCGGCAACAGAAATACATCATCTGTGAAAATTTCAACTCTCTAACTATCACGGTTCATGAGATACAGCCTGGTGACAGACGGATGGACGGACGGACAGACAGCGAAGTCTCAGTAGGTAATATGGTCCCGTTTTTACCCTTTGGGTACGGATCCCTAAAAACAAAAATTAAGACGAATCGCTATTTATTTTTATTGTGCTAAAATGTGGAATACGCGTCCTGAGTGTGGGCTATTCTCTATGGTCGGATCTTTTTTTAACAGACTTCTAAAAAGGAGTAGGTTATCAATTCGGTTGTATTTTTATGTTTGGTACTTACCTCATAACTACGTCATAGAAAAACCGATTTGTTTTTATTTTATTTGAAAGAATATATTTCCAGATTGGTCTCATAAAAATTCATCAAAACCGGTTTAGTACATTGGTTTTTAAAACAAAATGACTGGACAAAATATGTCATGATGTAAGTAAACGAAATTGCGTATTTTGAAGTTGGTTGTTTCAGTTTTTTAAACTATACATTATTTATTCATTGACAGACTTGCTCTTGACCGCCGGTTCGCCTGATGCTAAACGACGCTGCGGTTCACGATGGACTGCGTTTGGCTAGAAATAGATTGAATCCGGTTCTTATAGATAAGCACTCTCCATCGTCGACCACAATTTCAGATGTATTGGCGGTCAAACACGAAACTGTCATGGATAAATAAATGAAAACCAGCTAAATATGAAAGCCGTTAATAACTTTTTTTCTTCTTTTTTTTTTAAAACGGTCAAGTGCCTTGGCAAGGTTAAATACTTGTACATAATTTTCGCCTCGACAACATTGTATCACAATGTTTTCTTCATTAGCGTCGTTGCCAAGACCGAGTTTACCATTCTATTAGTGAACTGAGTGATGCTGTCTTTGGCGAACCACACGTTGACGTTGTCATGTCAATATGATGTGATGAGTGCCGCATCGACTGAATATTTTGTACTTACAATGTAATTAGTTTCAAATAAATCTCTATTTATATTTGGTATTGGCCAAATTAATGACCACACAAAAGATGGAGCGATGACATAACCAAAGTACCTAGTTGGAAAAGAGTGGAGTAGAATACTTACCCAGGGACAGGGAATTATGGAAACAGATGGAGGAGGCTTTTACCGCCAGGAGCGGCCCTCTCATACAAAACCACAAAAAATAGATAACATTATATAGCATTATTAATATAGATTATTAAAACTCTGTTTGAAATTATTTAAGGGAATTTGGGACTTTTTAAGGTCAGAGTGAATAGGTATCTTCTGGGTCTGCGTGCTTCATCTTCGACCACATCGTCGCTTTCCAACAGGCGAGTTGGTGGTCAAACGTGGACCTATTCGCAATAAAAAAAAAAAAAAAAAGGGGAATAAAGGCTTTATTATTATTGGCCTAATTGCCTAAAACGCTACCGAAGCTCTATAGCTTCGGTAGCATTTTACTAGACTGCTATCCGTCTAGTAGGTGACCGTTTCAATTCCGATCTAGACCTTTGGGTTCAGTCTTTGGACTTCTTGTGGCCGAGATGATGATGACTAACAGATGATCCTATTTTTTAGGAATGAACTGTAAAAATTGTAGGTTGAGACGACTTAATCAACATTCAAAGCACCATAGCATCATGTTCGCCAAACATGGCTAGAACTTTTCTTTTTGCTCCGAATATTTTTGAAGGGTTCGGAGCTATCGTGTGTTAGCCCTATTACAAATACCTACATACGACCTGCTGGCTTGACCGGACACTGCCGCGCGCTAGATGAGATCACAGTGTGGCTGTGATATACAATAGACTAGAACGAGATGTTCTCAGTGTTTGTAGCATAATATAAGTGCAAGCCGACTTGCACTTTATTGCGTGAAAGCAAGAGTTGCTTTTCAATTAAATGTGTTGGAGTCTTCTGTCCTGTACTAGTGGTTTTGTGGATAGGTAGTGCTGGGATCAAACGGTGAAAGGAAACATTGTGAAGAAACATGTATGTTCTCGAAGATCTCTGAAGTAAGCCAAATCTCATCTAACCAGAGTGTTAAACTATGGCCCTATACTTCTCACAATAAGATCAGGACCACGCCCACCAGTGGGACAGATAGAGATAGAAACAGATTCGATCCGGTTTCTGACTAGGTTAATTTGAAATTTAACCATTCGCTATCATTTTCGTGTACTGTCGGTAGTCCTATTTATGCTATCGAGCTTGGCATTCAGCTCTTACTTTTACTAGCTTTAAGTTAATGTTAAATTTCAGGTCAAGTATATTGTAATGTTAAATTCACTACAGAACTCCTTAATCGATAGTCAAACCATTGTTAACTGCTTACCGCTCTTTAATGCTGCCAATAAGAGATTCTCCCGTACAGAACCCTCTTCATTCGTATGTATCGCCAGATTCTGACCTTCCATTGTTAGTCTCCGTAAATAGACTGTGCTTAGTGCGTGAACATGCTAATTCGGTGCACACGGTTCCCTTCGATGCTGAGCCAAAACATGAAAGCGAAAGGTGATATTTTGGAACAAAAGAATGGCCCGTTCGAAACGGATGTGACCGCTGGACGGACAGTTCCGCTTCGCGACAGTAACCGTTATCGTTATCACCTCGTATAGAACTGGTCTGTTATCTCAGTTTATATTTAGCGGTTGCACGGTGAAATTTAATTTTTCGATGCGATAAATCTGTATTTCAGTTATGCAATGGCCAGATAAAGTATTTTTTATCTGGATATTCACCTTTTGATTAAATTAGGTAAGGACCTAATGTAATTAAAAGCTGATATAGGTATCAGCCATAGGTGCAATCGTGTCTGCGATTCACACATTAGCCTATTTAGTTACTAACTAGTATTCCAGTCCATGACGTATCTGGAACCATCCGACAAGAGGAAATAATATGGCCAGATAAAGTATTTTTTATCTGGATATTCACCTTTTGATTAAATTAGATAAGGACCTAATGTAATTAAAAGCTGTTATAGGTATCAGCCATAGGTGCAATCGTGTTTGCGATTCACACATTAGCCTATTTAGTTACTAACTAGTATTCCAGTCCATGACGTATCTGGAACCATCCGACAAGAGCAAATAATATGGCCGGATAAAGTATTTTTTATCTGGATATTCACCTTTTGATTAAATTAGGTAAGGACCTAATGTAATTAAAAGCTGATATAGGTATCAGCCATAGGTGCAATCGTGTCTGCGATTCACACATTAGCCTATTTAGTTACTAACTAGTATTCCAGTCCATGACGTATCTGGAACCATCCGACAAGAGGAAATAATACCTTTTAATACTTTTCAGGTATGATTTCTGAACTATGGTTATGTACTGTATATGTAAACGTTCTAAGTTCTGGAGATCACTGATCGGATCGCTCACATATTAATATTCGTGATAAATTCGTCAAAAATGTAATTTTTCATTTAAAATTGCAATTAATTGAAAATTAAAAATCTTACTGCGTGCACAAATCAAATATTTTTGTGCTCTACGTAAAATTGGCGCTTACACTTTCCATTGTTCAATTTATAATGGCCGGGTCCAGTAAAGTCTAGGTAAAGCCAGTGTAAAGGTCTAGTTCTTACCAATCATCATATTATTATGTTTCCTAGGTTACACAAGAGATTAATACTAATCTAACGATACCTCTCACATCAAATTCAGTCAAGCCATTCGGGCTACTAAGGTAATAATTGTCATAAAGTAGTTGTCCATCGCGATTTCACCAGCTGGTGAAAAATTATAATCTCAGCTGCAGCAGCATTTCTGTAACAAATTTCATGATGTTTGTTCCAAATGGTTAATCCTGAAAACGTAACAAACAGACAGACTTGCTTTCGCTTTCATAATATTAGTTATAGGATGCTTACTTCGGAAAAACAGTACCCTCCTTTCGGAGCAGTCGGGTAAAAATTCGCAAACCCAACGTATTGTCTCAGCCATTCGAATTTTAATTCTGTCAACAGAAAATTTTATTGACTTTGCTCGCAAGTCAGTCGAATTCTTAAAAAGGTGAGCCTCTGGAAGGCGCCGCCGTCCAGGCTCTTACAAAACGCCTGTAATGTTATTTATATTTATTTGTAAACAAATATCATCAGTGATATAATCCCCGAGTCGGATGAAGTGATATAATGTATGCGGCGCGGCGGGTGGACTACTTTCTCTCGAATTCGGTCGCGAAAGTTGTCTCTGTGCGCACTTTCTATGGTTCAGCGCAAACAATCGCACCGCCTGCACGCCTGAGAATATACCATATTTCTCTGTGCCTATTGTCACTTTAATTTACAGACACACAGAAACACGCGACACACGTCAAACTTATAACATTCCTGTTTTAGGGTCGCGGGTTAAAACCAAACTGCGATTTTGAAACAAAATGTGTTGATCTCATTTTGATCGGAAGTAAAGCTATAAATGACTTATTGATGACTATAGCTAAAAATAATTTATAGGTTTTGCGAGCAATGTATTAAAGTTTATGAAAACAAAAACGTACGAACAACAGAGAGACAGATCTAACGGCATCTTACACCACGAAATCCGTCAAGCCGCGTAGACTGCAGGAACAAATATAGGAATCACTTCAAAAAGGAGGAGGTCCCGATTCGGTTGTATTTTTTAATACGTTATTTTTTGATTTTTTTTAATCAGCCCTGTTTGTACAAAATGTCCCACTGCTGGGGACGGGCCATCTTCTCATTGTGAGAAGGGCTTAATACGTTAGTTACCTCATAACTCCGTCATATATAAACCGATTTGGAAATATTTTTTTTTACATTCAGATTGGACCCTTAGAAATTACATCAAAATTGGTCACGTAGTTTGATTTTAAAAACAAAATAACTGGAAAATATTTCACCAAAGTAAAAGAAATTGCCTATTTTGAAATCGGTTGTTTCAGTTTTTAAACTATAATTATCGTTAGGGATAAATTATATGATGTTGATGACAAATTTCTGACCAAGCTATTCGTAGAACTACTAATATTTATTAGTTAGTGCCTTTTATAAATTCATCCATACTGGACTGTGAGGAAAAGAAAAACATTTGTGTGCCAGCTGCTTCTCTTTCCGGGCATACTGTAAAAGTCAGTTAAGGTAATTGAGGGAAATTGTTGTTTATGTGGGCGATAGGCCTCTTGCCCTCTAATACCTCCAACCTAACCTAAACTAACCACGATCAAATGTGGCATCATACGGCTTCACGGCCACGCTTACGGCCTGGGCTTCCATATTCTGCCTACCCCGTAAGGGAAAACCTTCGTGATTGTATGTATGTATAAATTCTTGAGCATACATATATAGTCCTAAGGTCAATTCGATGTAAAACCCTTCCACACGCCCTTAATCATTTATAACGTGATTGCAAAGTATTATTTTTTATTTATTATACGCGATAACTCCATGATATGTGTGACTTATCATTTACGTTACAGTCTTTACTAGTATTGATAACTGTTATCTATGATATAATACGCACATGGCATTTAAATTGTGCGTAATAAATTATAACTGGTCTAGTTCTATTATTATAGACATTATACATCTTCCCGTGTGGTATAAGAGTTTTACTGTATGACACATTATTGGTGGGAGGTAGTAATGTTATTTATAAGAAAAATAGAATGGCTAATCGTGAAACCTATGACTATAGATAATGATATATTTGAAGTGATTCATTTGGTAAGGCATTTATATAGTAACATTTATTGTATATATGTATATACATGCTTCGAGAAGTGTATGTAACAAGATTGCTAACTATTCGTTCCTAGGTCGATGGATATGGCAGATAGATGAACATTAGACATCACATTATCAACATAAATGAAAACCATTATCATACCTTTGAATATTGGTTTTAAAGGCTGGTTTGGCTGATGCTGTTTTTCGTAACAGAGCCATCCGAAATTTATTAAGAAAAAAGAAAAACAACAAATGACTCAACTGCAAAAAAAATCTAACATTCCGGACGTAAACACAAAACTAATGAAATTTCACTAATCAAAATCGGCCAAGTCGTTGTGCTAATATAGAAAGAAATACTATTTTAGTTGACTGGCTAGACATTTGTCCATAGCTCACCTGATGTAAGCTCTAAATGTATATGCTGCTATCGCGTAAAATCAAATATTTGTTTATTCAATAAGTATAGATAACTTAAAACCCCTGGTAGGTTTAAAAAACGGCTAAACCGATTTGATATTGTCGATGTTTCATTTGATGAAATATCGACAATAACATTCTGGAAAAAATAAAGTAAAAAAAAACTAGATCAAAATAGGTCCATTCCATCCAGTTAGTTTGAGAGCTACAACAGACAGATACGCAGATACACGCAGATCAAATTTATTTAACCCCTCGTTTTGGGTTCGAGGTCGTAGCAAATGTCATTCTTTTCGACGAAAGTGGAGTCGTAGACAATTTTGTTTTTATCTAAAAGATTATTTTAAAACTATCATTAATAACCTTTCTTATTACAACTTACGGGCTTTACTTACATATCGAAAAGCATTACTTACTTTAATTAGTCGGACTACGCATGGCACTAAACGACTCTTCATCAGTTGGTTATTAGTAATTGGTAGTTATTGACGTTCATATCGCGAAGGCGGTTGGAAAGCTGTGAAATGCCTGGACTAGGCGTTTGATACTAAACAAGTCGGTCCACTTTCACTGTTGACCGTGCATCTAGACTGGCTGAGTGTACGTTGATTGTAGCTATATGCACCGAGTATAATTATAGAGCAATATTGGGTTAGTTATTGTTTCCTGGCATCGTTACGCCGTTTACCAATAATACATCGCTTTACTTATTCATTCATGCTCTTGTCGGTGGATTAAGGCACTTCCATGCTCCTCTGTCTTCCGCCAGCGTTTTCACCTCCCTGTACGACATGCCATTAACCTTCTCTTTTATTTGTTCCACGAATGTATTCCTCGATTTTCCTCGGATTACTTACGTATATTACTTTTTATTATTATTTACTTACGCAATGAGGCGCAATATTAATAGCTAAATTGATGCGTAGAATAATCTTAGATTGTTGCAAAGATTGTAACAACGTACTCAGGCCACATGTTTTATGTTTGCCCTTAAGAGATTCGTTGAGACTGCTTCTTAACAAGTTCGAATGTCTAAAATTCAAAATAGTAAACTTTAGATGAAATAAGCGTTGAATCTCTGCGTGTGAACTGTTATTTATAGGAATCTTTGCTGAAATGTTATGATAGTAATAGACGATCATCGGTTGAAATCTAAATTTTGGATATTATATTTTGTAGTATTTGACTACATGATGGTTTCATTAGATTATTTAAAAAAAAGTCTTTTAAAGTATTACTAGTTCTTTTCTATTTCTATGTTAAGATTTGTCTTCGAGTGACTTGCTGATTGACAAATAACCTGCACCGCTGGTCCTATAGACATGCAATTAGGAAAATGCCTTCCCTGTGGAGTATAACTACGGAAAAAAATCTCGGTAGCGGGGTATAAAAAAAGATGCAGTTAGTATTACTTACTAGGAGTAGAATGACGATGATGATGATGAATTTTGTATCAAATAATCCATACACAAAACAAATCTGCATCTTGCAGTTGCATATCCGCAAATCTCTATATTTTCCCTATACTAAGCTTCCAATGGAAAAGTAGTGTCGTGCCCACACGTGAAGCTTCCATTTTTTGCCCATTATAACTGTTCCGTCTGAATCAAGATGCTGCTGATGTGAATGAACTCATAATTCGCAATATTAGTCACCTAAATCTATGAATCATTTATCCTTATACGAATTCCTTCGGAAATTTTGGCGCTTCTTCGTATTCTATACTTACTTTTTAAAATTCCTATTTGTTTTGTTCTTTTGATAATCTTAGAATGATTTGTGTATTGCATTTTTACAAAAAAAATAAAAAAGTGTAAAATTGATACATTTATTGTAACATTGTAATTTTTAAAAAAGTTCTTAACATAGAGTTGATACGAGACTGAGGCATGCGCTGAACGACCATTGTGGTCTACGATGGAACGCGCTAAACCCAGAAGAAACCGATATATCTATCCTATAGGACACACATATATGAAAATTACGCCGTATGTATTTGAATTATTGATTCTTCCTTTGTTCTCATATATCGAATTATGTACGAAATGAGTCACGCTTTTACGAAAATGTAATTTCTGTAATGCTTGACCGTTATGATATATGTGTTATACATATTATTATGCATACGTGTTCAAGAACTGCGCATGTGTTAACGCGCACCACGTGCTATTAATAGTACTACGAGCAATAAACAAATGGCATTAATGTATATGTTTTGGTAGTGTGCGATAGTGCGTTATCTGGCCCGTGGCAAATGATTGATTGAATGGATTTTAGGTGCCTAAGAAGTGCAAAAGCATGTTTTTAGAAATATTATGTACCTACCTACTTAGCTGTGCAAAAATAAACTCTTTAATTATATTTTAGATACGTTGTCTTTTTCATAAACGTTGGATAGTTTAAAAGAGTTGTTTCGTTTACGCATTATTCTGTTTGACAAAAGTAAACAAAGATAATTTTAGTTGTTATCTTGTTTTACTTTCAAGTTTATGCATGAGAGAAAACAATAATATTTGTTTTATTGTACGTTATTTCCGGTGGGAAGCAAACGTTTACTAAAAAAGACTAATTAAAAATACTATGTGTGCAAAATGCTGCAAAAATAGACAACTAGGATGAAGTGAGACTGAAACAGCTAATTCCAACATTACGTGTGAATATAGGTACCTACTATGAAATTAAATATTAGTTATGATATAAGTTAGTTGCAATCATAAAGATTACAGTGTTTATTCATATTAGAGGTAATACATTAAAGTCAAATTTGGATCAAAACAAATTACTGAATATAGAGTACATTACACAATGTTGTAGAAAATTATATTCGATGAATATTAAAGTAACGCCATCTATAAAGTTATACATGAAATGCGTTTGCGTAGCCTTGAGTAAGGTGAACGTCGTTCCAGTGAGGTTGCCGAGATGGCGCCACTGCTCTTTATAGGATAATACTTTATTGTAGGTGTACTGATGAAATCGATGACATGTTATAGTTCATTGATATCTAAATTACAATATAATTGATAAAGATTAACCCAATTATGCAGAAGCACGTTGGTATCGTGTACGGATGTATTTAAATGTTTATTTTTGTAAACAACTTTAAGTCTAGACTGATAAAGAGAGATAGCAAAACTACTCATGCTCAGTTTTATTTGCGAGGAAATCTACGTTTTAGGTAAACGGCATTCAAGGGCGTGTTGATAAAAACTAGGAAAAGAGTAAAACCGCTTTTGTCTCCAAAGCAAATGCCCAAAGTGCGGAAGGTCCTCGAGTACAACCTTGATGTTCTACGTTTACTTACCATTATAAAGTTTACTTACATAGGCACTGTTTCCCTACTCTAGTTCTTCATATACATGTACCTATACAAAAAAAAAAAAAACGCAATTTACGAGATTATTAAAGGAAAGAAAATGATTGATGATTGATATCAATAATGCACAAGGTGAAGCGGAAAGAGTAAATAATAACATTTAACATAATAATATGTAGTCGAATGTAGGTAACTACAAATTAAGTACACTAATGTGTCTAAAAACTCAACTGATAATTTTTTTTTTTACAATGACATTTGACTTTGAAATGACAGTCCATCAAAGTCCTTCGAGAATAAAGTTCCTACACAAATATATTTACTTGTTAGTAGGTGACTAGGTAAACCGAATTTTACATATGGACCGTCATATAATGATATTATTTTAGTAGCTCCAAGACTCGGAATAATTAACAAGATGGCTATAGATAAATATGTAAATTCAAGTAATGTGATCGTTAAAATCTAATGTTCATTGCCTCATTAGAGCTAACTCTTAATTAGAGACCAGTTTTCCTTTCTGTTTGAGGAAATGAAAGGTTAGTCTTATAGTATTGTTTTATTTACAATTTTCAAGCTTTTCTTGCAAAAGCGTTTCAAGACATTTAAATTTAAATAAAACCGGACAAGTGCGAGTCAGACTCGCCCACCGAGGGTTCCGTACAAACTAAATAAAAGGGGGAAATAATTTTTTTTTTTATATTTTCCTTCATAAACCGAAAAATATAAATCGTAAAAATATTTAACACATTCCTTGCTCACCACTCGGATCCGAGTAGGGGCTATAGTAGCGGCGCCTCCCACTCGGATCCGAGCGAGCGAACGTTTGAGGCAGCCCTCATTCCTTGCATAGAGACACTATTTTTTTGTGATTAAATAAAAAATATCCAGTTTTCGGATTTTTTCCTATATGTGTACTCTAACACAATGCTTCTTGCCAAATTTCAGAGTTCTAGGTCAACGGGAAGTACCCCATAGGTTTTGATTCATGGTTCGATTCCTCATTGAGTGTCGAAATGTGCATTTTTTACGACATATTCGGCTGTAACTTTTTAAATTTTATTTTTCTTTCTGCAGCAAGATACTATGGATCTGCGTATATGGTTTTAATTTCAACTCGATACATTCACGCGTTCCCGAGATAAAGGTCTTGACACCCGGACAGACGGACGGACAGACGGACAGACGGACAACAAAGTGATCCTATAAGGTTCCGTTTTTTCCTATTGAGGTAGGTACGGAACCCTAAAAATACAAATATATATACTTATACATATTTACCAATTTTTTTAAATTAAAACTACAGTCAACGCTCCTTATTCGCGCTTCCTTCATTCCCGTTTTCACTATTCGCGGATAAAAAATTGCGACCCAATTTCTATATTCGCGGCTAAAGATTTCTTCATTCGCGGATCTAAACGGTACATCGGTACATACATATTAATAAAAAGCATTCGGTATCCTTTGTAAACGCGACTGGAATAGGACGAGATGGGTTCGAAGTCGAACAGATAGAACCAAGTGACATTCAGGAGTTGCTAAAATCACAAAATTATGATTTGACTGAAAGCGACTTGGAGGAAATGTTAAATTCGCAGCCCATTGAAGAAGAGGCTTCAAAGCACTGGAAACGTGACATTTAATTTTAAATCTTAGTGAAGGTTTAAAAATGGTAAATGAGCTTTGTGATTTGTTTATGAAAATTGATCAGTCTATGGAACGAAGTTTTATTTTTAAAAGGCAAATTGCTAATGCCACTGCTGAATATCAGTCTGAATTGTAGGAACTTTTAAAAAATTCAAAATTCTTTAAACCATTGCCTAAACCTGAAGATAATAATTCATCGATATGGTTAAAACTTCAATTAAATTGTTTTTTTTTACGTTTTTTTTTCGTCAGCTAGGAACGTATCCCCTATAATCCCATACAAATCACCATTCCATATTCACGGTTTCTGTATTCATGGCATATTTACGGAACGTATACCCCGCGATAAGGAGCTTTTACTGTACATTTTTTTTTTTTTTTTTTTTTTTATCAGCCCTGTTTGTACAAACTGTCCCACTGCTGGGAACGGGCCATCTTCTCATTGTGAGAAGGGTTAGGCCATAGTCTGCCACGCTGGCCAAGTGCGGGTTGGCAGACTTCACACATCTTCAAGATCATTGAGAACTCTCAGACATGTAGGTTTCCTCACGATGTTTTCCTTCACCGTTTGAAGTTGGCGGCAATCAACAATACGCACATAACTTCGAAAAGACAGAGGTGCGCGCCGTGGGATTTGAACCCAGGACCTGCGGATCGCAAGTTAGACGGTCTCACCACTAGGCTGCCGGAAACTCCACTGTACCACTCCACTGTACTTTACTGTACATATTAATTTATATTATATATGGTATTACACAATACTTTCTCCTTCTATAATCTACATTAATATTTCTACATTTCAGTTAAAATATGTTATACAATTGTTATGTAAGTATAATTATTGATATATATATTTTTATTATTGCTTATTATTTCTATGCGACCGTATGGACCATCAAAAGTGCACATGACAGACGATTTTTGTGTATTAACAACGCACATACGCTTTACTAATAAACAAAATGGTGATGGTATTAAGTAAGATTTAATTTTAAGTATTTCTAAAGGCTTTTATACAAAGAGTCGAGATAATTCGCAAATAGGTACATATTATAAATTATTTCGTGCTGAATTGCGTGCGCTCCGTTTCTGTAACATAACAAACTGTGGATACAAAGCTTAGGCGTTTAGGTTCTTAGGCAAACATCGAGGTTAAAGAGGTATTTGATTTTTCAATGTCATTGAAATGTTACTGAAAAAATTGCAACTTGACCTTGGAACGTTCGCCGTTGAAATGTTTTTTTGCTACTACAATTGAACTTGGGCGATGGAGTAAAAGTAAATAATGCTTAGAAGCTTCTGTGATAAATGTTTTATAATCCAAATTCATAGGACCAAATTTATTTTCTTGTAGTTTTGAATATCTATTTTTAAATGTATTCTAGGTAGTTAATGTAATTATAATCGGTTATTTTTATAGAATGTTCAGTATAAATATGAAAATAAGTATCGGTGATTATTTAATGACGAATTTTACTAACCGACCGTTCTTTGAAATGTAGTCCGTTGTATAAACTTGGTTAAATCGACAAACCTTCGCATTTAAATAAGAAAAGATTCCGACGAATTGAGAACCTCCTCCTTTTTGGTAGTCTGTTAAAAAAAACATAAATTCAAAATACGTCACGGCATGTCGTTTCAGAACAAAGCAAATAATTACGAGGAAGTAGAAACTTAATGATGATACTCGTACTGCATACTCTAGTACTCTTTGTACTGATTGAGACGTCGATATAATATATTTGGTCATGAAAGATAATAACATCACAGGCAGATCTTTTCATCTATTCAAACGATTCCCATTCCATCAATGGCATAATTATTATGAAAGCTAACCATAATAAGTACGCACAATACATAGAACTTGTAGAGAACATTGACAGGGTCAAAAGAGTCACGAGACTCGTCTTTGAGGGCTCGTTAGAATGGGACTACGAATAAAGATCGTTAGACTGTACAAGTTTGTACGTCTACTTTGACCCTAAAGACTCGTACGATCTATGTTCCAGTGACCCGCTGTCGGAGAGATTTTATTTTGTTCACGTATCGGTTCAGTGCCTCACTAACGTTTCTCCAAAATATATTCCTATATATTTTCTATAATACTTTACGTAGGTAGACGATCTTATCGGGCATTGTGCGTGAAATCGTCTTGATAAATCTTTGATTTCACTTAGCGATTTTCTAATGTTTGCTAATTTCTAGTAAGCTCGATCTACGATTTGTTTTGTCACTAGCACAAGTTTGCATAAGGCCACGGCCGCCGAATTCGCATTGCCAGTTTCAATTTTAGCCGGTAAAAGGCTTCGTAGCAACGGGGCAACCTTCTTTCCGTGACGGTTTCCACACAAATTGCGTGCGGTTGAATTGAATAGAGTTTACAACGGGTTACTGTTATTCAACCCGCGCTCGGCTCGTTTTAGTTGCCTACGTTACACATTCGGTCGAAGAAACTTTGTTTGTTACGCAATGTAATTATGCGGAGTCGTGATGAAGATTCTTTTCACAATGCAGCTTTCAGATTTCGCGAAACAAAAACTGAAGCTAGAAGAGATCGAAGTGAAATCTTGTTCTGACATTTTAGTAATGCAATTGTTTTCACTCTTACCGCAAAATTAATTTTCTTACTGATATTATTGACCAGGCACGTGATAGACAGATGACCTCATACAAGTAGCAGGAAGACGCTGGATGCAAGCCGCTTCTAAACGGTATTTTTGGAAGTCCATGGGGAAGGCCTATGTACAGCAGTGGACTTCTTATGGCTGAGAAGAAGATGATGATGATTATATTGATATTCCAACCATTAATTTGATGAATATTGGTATGACAACCATTAATTTTAAAGTCAATTGTACCAACACTACACGTTTGTGTGTGTGACATACATATGAAACGTGACTATGTAAATGTTGGTGCGAATTCGACACTAATCATCATTCATAAGTTCATGACACACAAATTAACAGTAGAGAACAAAAGAGCTGACTCCCGGTCCGTTATTTCCGCCAACGTCACGCTGGATGCTGAATAAAACAGTAGATACATCGCGATTCTGTGACCTAAATACGGAATCACTAATTGAAACTTCTACTCGTAGCATGAGAGCCTCCTCTCATATTCTCATGAGATTTGTTTTCGATTTTGGTGAATTAGATGTAGTAAGACACAGATGTAGCTGCGCAGTAAGACGAAACTGGATCTTACGTAAACCGGTATGATAGATAGAGCGAAAGTATGATAGTATGATAGTAGTTAATAAGACACGTTCTGTCAGGTAGCCCGTGATTGATGACATTCGTGAAAGCGTCATGATGCAGCTTAGAGAATTATACGATGTAAACACAGATGACCTTAATAATAAAATACTATTGCAGAGTACTTTCAAAAACATACTCACTCTACTTCTGACTTCCCGTTTAGAAAATTTTACTATGTAACCAACCTGAAGTGCATTAAGTATATTTGTCCTATTCTGTAATACCGATAAAATTCGTTGTCATTTTATTATTATGCATATAACTAATGCATATATTACTTATATTACAATAAAGCCATTGCCGTGGCAGTAGACATTGGCTTTCGCTTCATTGGCGTGAAGTTTGTATATTGTATGAACTTATTCATGTTAGAATATGAGTATTACTAATATACTGCGTAGATTATCTCGTTATAATATTACATATCAATTTATTTATATTTGAAATGGCCGTCAATTATAACTATAATCATCTAATGATGCATATACATGTAAAGCGCAATATCTCATACATTTTTATAGAAAATATCAAAATATAGATTTTAATCAATTTTTAATTTGAATATAAACTAAAAAAGATACAAAATAATGCTACAATTAGTATATTATACGAGTAAACGGTTATTTAACATTTATACTAAGCATTTACTTTAAATTTGTCTTCTGATACGTAGTAAGCTAATATTTTTTGAATTTGATAAAGGTTCCAAGAAAGTACTGGAAACGCCTAATAGTTTTCTGACGTAAGTCCACTATTATAAGGAAGACCTATGCTCTGCTATTGACGTCTTCCGCTAATGATAATGATCGTATAGGCTTTTAAGATAATGGACATTATTAATTATTATTAATTTAAAAAGTTGGCCGTAGCGGGACACGTGGTAGATATGAAACAAAAGGTAATATTGTCAGAAATACAAAATGAGTTTACAGGCGGTGAACGCGTCAAATATAATTACAGTTGCATATATGTATAGGCATACGCAGTATACAACCCACACATGGAATTTTATAATATACGCGCACGCACACATAAGGGAGTTAAGGGTGGTAAAGTTGCAAGAGCATTTGTTGCAAGATTGTTTACATTTATTCAAAGTTCTAACTGCTTTTCTGACGTATCATTGCACATCTGTACTAATTCTAGAAACATGAAATGTGCAGGGCATGTTTTTCGTGCATGGCATGGAAGGCACTAAGAAAAGATTTGTTGGTAATCCAAAAAATCGGCCAACTGTATTATTTATATTTATATATTTAGATTTTACATGATTTTGTTAAACATATTTGAATAAGTGGATAAAAAAATTAAATTAAGGTAATCTTTGTGGCCTCTAGATTTTGAACCAAGCAATGCAAGCGGTTCTATTACGATACATATTTCAATTGTATTTTTTGTGTACAATAAAGACATTTTTTAACGTATTAATTAATTAATGATGCATGCCAAAATAATGAGTGTGTAGGCAGGACATAGAATCTATTAATGTAATCAATCAATGTTTAGGATAGGGGAACTAAAGTGTTAAACGGCTCGCCCACTGTAATATAATTAGGTGGCCTTCGAGCTATTACATAGATGACGAGTTGCCTAACTTTGCGCACTCCTACAAACGAACATACAAGTACTATCTAAGTTTCCGTTTAGAAACCAACTGTACAAACGGTTAAGCAATACGGCTATACCTACGTCTCATGTACGACACTGCTCCTCAAGGGTAGTCGTAGAGGCCAATCAGCAATCAATATTGTTAATAAGATTCTCTATTGTCATTGTATGTTGAATAACCAATATAACCATATTTATGATCAAATTGGTGCTTGTACTATTCAACTTGACATTAGCTTGTGGTGAAGTCAATCTACGAGTATGATACGTAATAACTGCCAATTTGTTATTGACTGGCTAATTTAAATCGTGCAATAACAGTTTGAAATCGGCCATTTCATAGAAAAACTAAATGCGTATTGGTCGAAATTAATTAAAATTACGAATCTTCATCAATGACCTAAATTATGTGATAATTTTTATGCAGCATTCGCTATTGCATTTCTATTTGTGTGTAAAACCAGTGACTCGGGGTATGTAAAGATTTTTTAGTTTTTTTTTTTTGATAGATTGGGTCATTTTAAAGAACTAATTTCTATATTTTTTTTAGTTCTGTTCAGTGGTTATTTAAAAAAATATATACATCGTGATGACGTCACAAATTCGTCTGAATAGGATAATGTAATGATTATCTTACTATAAAATGTTTGGGATTATTTTTGTTAACATGCATTGCATTGCATGATACAAGGCAATAGTCAAATAAGTTCCCAATGCTGTGCTGTCAGTGTCAATTTTTTAAATTCTTTTTAGTACAGATAAAAACGGCGGTTTTGTGTCGTCATTTAGAGGTCGACTGAAGGCTGAATATTTTTTACATTTTCGGTAGAATAGTCATCTCATTATATTGAGATCCCAAAGTATAGAAATATGGTTTAGATACATACAATCTCGAAATGGTTTTGGAATCGGCATATGTTACATTTTTCTTTATATATACCCCATTTGAAGATATGGTAATCTTAGACCTGTCTGAATCATTTAAAATTCCAAATGCATCAGACAAGAATAAAATCCCGCACGCGACTATTTTATCATATTTAAAGTTTTTGCTTTCAATATTTTCCTTAGTTTGGTAATTCCTGGCGCACGATGAGGTAAACCAATTTGTTTATTTTCCGGAAAATATCCTACGGACGCGGCACCAGCCAAGATGGCGCTGACGTCATTTAGTTGCTAGCATCCTCCTATCTCGGTCACACTTGTCTTGTCTTAATATAGTACGTTATAGCGACATACTCGAATGTGATTACCAGGCTATCCGTCGGCCGTGTAATCTAACTACTGGGTATATTAACATGCCATATTACGTGTAACGGTATATGCGCGTCACAACGCCGACAGGGTTAATAATGTACTAAGTCGTGATGAAGGAATATAAATGAGTATGAACCTAGATAACGTTCAATGTACACATCATACACAAATAGTAACTATCAGCGATACTGTCAATTCTTACTAATACGACAATTGTCATTAGATAAAATATGAATTATTTACAAGATACATTTAGAATAGAAATGCTAAATGTTCGGTTATTTAACTCGATATTAAAAAAAAACTCGAGTGAATAGGTTTTTCTGAGCAAGCGCGTTCCATCGTTGACCGCAACGGTCGCTTAAGAGAAATTTAGAATTTTTATTAATTTAGAATAGTAGTATGTAAATATAAAATTAGGATATATTATTTCAATTCAAAACAATAAAATAATAAAAAAGTTTAGGTTCGGAGACATGACAACGACGACATCGAAGTGGTCTGCATTGTATTCTTCCATAAATTAGCACAAGTCAATTTGCATATAACGACTACATGTACCTGCTCTAGCAAGGCCGATGACCGCAACGATAAACGTTTATACTCCGTCGGCCATCTACCATACAATCATATACACGCGTTAATAATCGAAATCATAATTTACTGTATACCACAAAACCTTCTTTAATATGTACTAGTGAATGTAACCAACCATATAAAACCGCTTAGAATTTTTAATGAATCTAAAAGAGGAGTGATGCTTAAATCATTTCACGAAAAGCATATAACAAAACATCATAAGCATATGGACCGCAGCTTCGCTCAACATCAGGCGAGCTGGCAGTCAAGCGCGAGTCTATCAATGAATAAATAAAAATATATATAAGGAAAGTGATATACGTAACACGTTGATGGTAAATATATTTGATCGAATTCATTCAGGTGTCACATTTGCTAATTATAATTACAAAACGAATAATTCCGAATGAACGTATGCAAATTGGCAACAACCCAACGGACAATTCCTTATGACTCGGTCAATCGAACGGCGCGTGTCGTTCGCCCTCTACCTTGAAAATTTCTTAATCACCGCTGAAAGAGCGGAAATAACCTTTCATTCTGTAGTCGCTTCGTGATTTCTATCTTTAAAAATTATAGATGAATACGCAGTAAGAATTAATTTATCGTCGGTTATTGTATCGCGTGCTCTCATTCCAGTTTTCTACTAAGATACAGCTTTATCTTCACATGACCTCTTTATATTATCCTGTTGAGAAAGAGTAGGTAATATATTGCCACAAGTCCCCGCGCTGCGCAATATTTTGCAGATAAGCGGGCAATGTAGGAAACACCGGTCCTAGTAATAATCACAATAAATTAGCTGCAGACGGTTCGCTGTCTACATGTAACAGAGGACACCCTTTATTGACATTACAGATTGTAATAGTACCTATTAATAAAACTGCGATTAAATGAATAAATAATTATGTACACATTAACGTTATCTATAGTACACAGTCTGTGAAACACAATAAATGCTCTGTTCCCTTCATTAGTGTTTACGACAATGAAAACTACCGGAATAAGCATATTCACAAATTCCTAGTAAATATGTCATAGATTGCTTATTATGAATTTTTAGGAGACTATCCAGCTTGCATTTTGAATAAAAACATTTTTTTTATTGGTACGTTCTAAATTCTTCGAATATATTCAGTCAGAATATCTAGATTTGCATACTGGAAATTTTAATATCGACTTCCAGATATCCAGATGCGTATATTGGAATCATTGGACGAAATATACCCTATATAAACAATATGGAATATTCGGATTCAGATGTTTTATTGGTAATTATTAGAAAATGTTTATAGAAAACTATCTAGATTGACATATTGGAAGTTCTTAAGACATTACTGCTGGCTTAACTGTCTTATCCGCATGTTGGAAATAGTTATAAAATATTTAGTCCTTAACAAATTTGCATATTGGAAATTCTTGGGAAATGTTCCAACACTTATCAGTCGGCCGTGAATTTTAAACATCAATTACTGCCCACTTATCTTTGACTTTGAAGGGTAACAAAGCATTGTACGATAATCGCACCAACACCTTTATGTAGGTGGATTTGTGAAGGCTGCCGCTCCTCCTTAGTATAAACTCACTTTATTTAGCCCTTTGTATTTTGGTAATAAGTCACTACCTACGCGCAATCAGTCGACTGGCCTTGTGGCTCAGTTGGTAGTGTGCTTACGTCTACCTGCTGAACTGAAAGGTCGTGGGTTCAATCCCCACCCAGGGCAAAAGTTTGTGTTATGAGCATGGGTGTCTGGGTGTTTCTATATATCATATGTATACAAAAACAAAAAAAAAAATACAAAAAAAAGGATATATGTATTCTATCAGCCATCTAGTTCCATAGTACAAGCTGCTTGCTTAGTTTGGGCTAGCCCAAACTAAGCAAAGCTTAGTTTGTTGTGTGAAATGTCCACAAATATTTATTTATTTAATATTTATTAAATAAATAATAAATAAATATAAATAAATATTTGTGGACATTTCACACAACACCATATAGCCCAAACTAAGCAAAGCTTGTACTATGGAACTAGATGGCTGATAGAATACATATATACATTTTTTTTGTTGTAAATATATACATATGATACATAGAAACACCCAGACACAGAACAAACATCCATGCTCATCACACAAATGTTTGCCCTGGGTGGGGATTGAACCCACGACCTTTCAGTTCAGCAGGTAAACACACTACCAACTGAGCCACAAGGCCAGTCAATTTTTTTTTATTTAATATTTATTTATTAATCAGTAATGTTATTTATTTTCATCTATTTCCCAAGAAGGAGGGTAATATTTTATGGGTCCCATTTACTGAATACACTTCTCGTAAAACTTGGTGCCAGAAATAAAATATTATTGACCGAGTGAGCGAAGCGAAAAAAGACATATTCTGCTGTAACTTGAACTCTAGAAAATACGAGCGCTTATGTTCCACGGAGCTCAACTGACTGTTTGTTAATGATTTTGATATCTTATACACGTCGCTGAGCTTTGAAATTATACTTGTTTAAAAATTGCCTAGTTTATTCTGCCTATTAACCCTTTCATTTCATATAATCATAGACCTTCAATTTTTTTGTGTAATAATCCAACAAACGATTCTTAATTTTTAACGATATCCTAGTAATTTGTCTCTTATTATGTTTTTGACAGATAATCCATCTGTTCGAATGAGATTAGTACCGGATTCGTGTCTCGTTTAAGGTAGTGCTAGTGTAGTGCGTGTTCACCGCAAAGTGTGTGAACGTGCCCCGAAAACGTTATTTTTCCGGTTTGTTGGAACTCAACATACTAGTTTTGGCTCGAACCAAAATGACCGTTACCCAAATATTGCTAGAGTCAACGTCGACAATAATTTAGAAGCTTTATGACCAATGTCGGAATCGAGGTTTACGAAAAATATTGAGGTTTTTCGAATGATCATCTGTTGCGAAAATAACTTTGATTGTTTATTGATTGCTGTCGTTAAATATTTCATAACAAATCTCGGTTGTCGGTTTCATAATCGAATTTCCAAAACAAACTTTCGCTTAGTCTTATTCATTACTTGAAAATCTGTCAACCATTCATGCAGCTTAGTCACTAGGTACGCGGCCTCCTTGACCCACATTCGCTGCACATCGTGACGGTGGTCAGAGCTCCGCTCGCCGAATGCGCCGATGATGGACAACTTTCACCAAAACAATATCGCGTCACACTTACTACGTAGAAGCCCTTTAAAAACCAGCACGACGCCGTTTGAGCAATTTCTGACGTGCCATTTTTTTATCACAAGTCGAATTCGGACATTTGTGCAATTATTACCACATTTAGAGGCTATCAAAATGACGAGTTGACCACGACCATGAAGATAGCTCATCTAGTTTCACAATCTGCGATGAATATACAAATTGAGGTTGATGTTAATTATAAAAATATATATTTTGAGAACTTTGCGAGATCATATTTATTTAGTTGGCGAATCAAAGTGGGTTTATTGTCAAGGTCTCGTAGTATTTCTGAAAACGTACATATGTTCCGGTAATGCTCATCGGTTGCCGTGGCACACTGACCGCGTTCGCGAGTAAAACAGATGTATGTGGGCGTTAACGTATAGCCAAAACGAGTGACTCTTCAAACTTGATTGGCGCTTTGTTGTAAACCTGTATTTGGTATTTGATATCCATCATGTTTAGCAACATGCGATTCTACGTTTCACTTACTTCTATATGAGTATTCGCGTCTGCTAGACTTTGTATTTTTTCGTTATCAAGATTTTCCTGCGGTGGTAATAACGTGTCGCGTATTTCACGGAATGTACGGTGTATAGTTTGACCGCTATGTCGACCCGGTTCAAAACCTTATCCTTAATACGTACTGCTATTGCTTCCCGCCCCCACGAGCTTGCATGAGTAATGCATGCCATATCGTTTTTTTTTTGCAAAATATTTTAATAGTCTTCGTACTATTAGGTTGTTTCATTGTTGTCTTTTTTCAATTCCAAATTCCAAAGTCTAACAATTTTTAATCTCTTTGCTTAATTTCACCTGCTTTGTTATAAGTGGTATCAATATATGTAGGTCGTTAGATAAGCGTTAGAAATCTATTTAAGTTGGCTTAAAAGATAACAGTCTTGTTTCCTTAGGTCTTTGTTCTTTCAAATCTACGCAATAAGATTATATTTAGCATCGGGAAATTGTACTTTACGCACGGGAAGTCATAAACCTAGAGATAAAACACTATCTTTCGTTTTGATAGCCTCACGCGCAAAGTTATATGAGACGAGTCAACGAACTATCGTCTCACTTACAGTTATAGTCCTAGAAATGATAAGTGACTTAGAGGAGGCGAAGCGATATATCAGATGTTAATGAAATAGTTGATATTTATTTAAAAAGGAAGCTGCGGCGGCCTAGCCAGTTGCCGGATACCAATCAGGAGGTCTGGCTAGTCTCTAAGAATTTGCGTTGGTACAGGAGTCGATTTGTATGATTACCTGACTACTGTGAAACTAAAAAGAGGGTTATGTTTTCAAGCCGTATGCTCATCTAGTACATAACTTCTAAAATATTTATGAAATCTAAACCTATCTAAAAGTATTGACAAATGAGTTATTGTTAGAAGTAAGTCTGCCACTGGGTTATGTAGTATGTGACGTCACAGTTCACAGTAAATCCAAAATAGCGCCCTCTAGAAGACATACATCCATAAAATAAAAATAAATCGAAAGGTGCCGTGTTGGAAATTAAATAAAATGGCTTGAATAGCACATTCTAAATACGTATAATTTAAATACGTAAATAACTTTACTTAAAAAGATTTAAAAAAATATTTTTTTAACAAAAGTGTGTGCGTTTAAGGACTTAGTCTTTGGTTTTTCGAACTATAGCTTATTTTGGGGCATTGGAATTTAGGTCGAATTCGGTAGAGTCGGAAACTTGTTCAATAAGTTTAGTGTCAAGTGTTGCTTGCTGCTCTTATTTTGATAGTTTCACTTTAATATACGTCTCTCCAATATTTAAGTTATTCTAGTTCGAGTTAGATATTAAAATTTTAAAAGTAACCTGATATATAGTTTCTCTTTTAAAATTCATCTGTCTTTAAGAATAAAGATCTCAATTCGATGTTATTTTTTTCTTGTGTGAAGTTAATATATTTGTTTGTAAACTGATTTTGATGATTATTTTAGTTTTTTTAACCCGTCCCGAATGAAATTCAGTAACGTTCATTTGTACGATTTTTAAGCAGCTCTAATTATGTGAATATTTTGTTAGATCGTCTGCGCAATAGTTATTCGTTTTTTTTTAACTATAATTTTATACTTTTTAACGTCTTGGGATCGATTTGTTTGACATCTGCATTAATTTTGTTTTTCAGTTCACGTTAAAAATATAATAATTTGTATTAATTCTTATGCGTATCTTTCATCACTTTTATTACGATTTTTATTCCGACATCATTCATATGTATGGTGATGTGTTATAGAAAATCTTGCTTGACTAGATGACTTTCCATAGTTATAGGAACTAGATTTATTAATATTGAACAACAAGATTTATGCTATTTCTATACAGCTTCAAACATGCTGTCGCTGTTTCAATTTTGATTAAATGAAATAATTTCTATAGATGATGATAGGTTTATAGCTGTATTCTCTAACACTAATTTCTATTTAGTGTTGATCCGCTAATTTGCACCTATTCTGTAGTGTTAGGTACCGTTGTTCCGCACTGAATCCAAAGATATTTAAAATTTAGATTCAACATTGACGTCTGATGCTGCGTCTCTATGCGGAGCTCACTTATGTAAGGAGCGCCCAATTATTTCACGAAGTGTTCTTTTTAAAAAAAATTTCATTATTTGCTAATGCATTTAAAAATTCATTATAATTTTGTAGGTGGCGGTTACGGGCTATTCAACCTGTATTCTTTAATTTCATACTACTCTCCACATTCTTCCTTATAAAACTTAATCCGTAACTGCAATTTTAAGTATTAAAAAAATCACACAGTGAAAAACTTTCTTTGGCGTTTATCGCTGATGTGCACTCCTCGGTGCCAACTAGGATAAATCTTTATTTGTATCGGTTTATTATTTTTTATATCCGTGAAATGCTCGTATTTGATCGCCGACTCACCTTATGTTAAAATTACGTTTTGTTGATTATATAGAACACGCTTATCTAGAGTAAAGCAATTTATTCGCGATTTAAAAGCAGGCATGTAACATCAAAATATATTTATAAAATGTAGGCAGCTTGTTCGTCTTAATATAATTTTAATGATCGAATATGAGACAAAGCAGCTCAGGAAATCAGTCAGTGTGTATGTTGAATCTATGATATTTTAAAGATGTATGTGGGAACCGAAGGTTATCGGTCGGTGTCAGCGACCAGCGCCGCGCCGCGCGCCGCTCCCACTCGCGCTTCTGTATACAAACAACGCACGCTCACATGGACGTCTGACGCTGCGGCGCATGTTGTGGCATGCCACAGGGATCACTCGGGAAACTTGTCGGTAGTCTAGCTTACTCGATTTGTATTTTGTCTATTCGAATAGAGGCCTGATTTCGTTCCCGATGATGCAATATCATGTTGCAATTAAAAATAAACCGATTTTTTTCCTTTCTTATGATAGTTTGATAAATGTCCCTTTATTTACTCAGCCCTTATGGAAGACCGTAAATGTGAATTTCAATTTATTTGAACTTCTAAAATAAAACAAGAGATCGACTTAATTTATTTTTAAGTAAATTAGATTCCTTTTAGTGTACTATGTACGGTTCGCGGACTTTTATATTATCTTTCCAAGCTATTTAGAACCTATTTTGTTCATAACCAAACTTGTTGTGATAACTACTGATTTTTAATATTGTTTGACCTCACTGACACTTGACATCCAATAAAACGTCTACTATACATCATGTGATACGTCTAAGTTATCAATCTTAAAAATATAGCTATATTTGCTAGGTATCGTTGGTAAATGCTTTTCAACTTTTCTGATCATATAATAGTTTTTATTTAATATTGATGTTAAAAATGACTGTATATTATACATAGACTTGTCTCTTAGTCATGCATATTTTAATTTTCAATATGCAAATTTCATAATAAAACAGGTGCGTCTTGTTATACACCGTTCGTGACATTGTTATGAATATTTTTCAGGCGATTTCCGATTACTCTGTTACATCAGAAAATGAGTCATTTTTATTTTTATGATTTGTTAGGAATCCCAATCATGAAAAATGAGTAAAATTTCGGTAATCTATATTATATCCGCTATCTGGATAGTCAGAATAAATTTATTAGAAGAAAAACAAAAGGCCCGACTGCAAAATGTACCCACTTTTTAAATGGCATTGCAGGACACTCCTGATGTTCATGTTATTTTTTTATTCCTCAATGTTTTTCGCGAATCGCATATTAGAATAGTATGTTACTCCAAAAATAAGACAAATCACTTGATATGTTGTAATCCGTCGCATGATTTATTCTGTAGAGCGTGTCGTCAATGACAATACATACACCCGATAAAACATTACCCTCTTTCGGCTGTCGGGTAAAAACAATATTATTTTTTCGCAAATGTTGGCATAGTCGCAGACTAAACACGACTGTTAGAAAGTCCACAGTATGTTCTTATCAATGACTCTGACATTGAAGGGGAATGATCTGACCCAATTGTTTAGACAATTGGTGCGGAGTCTATTTTTGATCTTTTCAACGACATGAGTAGTCTTGAAGGTACTCCAAGTGCAAGCCTATAGCTGATAAACTAAGGTTATTTTATTTATTCATTGAGAATGATAATGATGATTATCCTTTAGTTAAGAATAAACTGTTTGTTTTTAATCTATGTGATAAATATATTTATCATTTTCTTTCATCATCTATCATTAAAATTGTATGTATATTAATCAATAATGGATTAAAAGACCTAATTCACATACGAAGTGACATATTTTTCTAAAAAACTTACCTCATTTTAAATAACTTATAAGGATAAATATCGCTAATTTAAATTAGATGGTAAATATTCTCGAGCAACACCCCGGGTCTTACTACGTAGGTAGGAAAGATGGGAAGATCACAAGAAAAAAACGTCACTTGCTCATACAAAATTCATCATTGCCTACATAATGTCGTCATTCGATCGGTATTACTATTACTTATCATAAAATCGTGCAAAACTCAAATTGATCCATTTACAAATGGGTTCATTGGTATTTAAAGAATCTACGAGGTATTGTTCCCAAACAAGTATTGTGCGGGCAGGTTCAATATAATGGCATCCAATTTTATATCTGGTCGACCGTGATGAGAGTGACGCGTTTGATATTTAACAACGCGTCATCTTATATTTATTAGAAGTTTAGTAAACCATAACATCACTTATCGCCTGGGGATGTACTATCTGGCGTCAGTCACGTCAACACCCGATGACGTTGAACTAACTTTGAACGTGTTCTCGAGATGTACATGATTCATCAGTTTTGGATAAGCACTATTCGTATTATTATGAATTAAATAAACATTTTCCCCGTGTCGCTTTATGAGCCACGGGGAATAGGGTCGCGTCAGACTGTATTACAAAAATGTCTTGACGTTATTATGCCGTTTAAGACAGGGTTTTCCTCAATTATCATGGCGTAGAACAGGTTTTCCTTCTTTAATTCAACGCTGTATACCACAGGCCGAGTTGCCTCGTGCAATCAATGAAAGTTTATTTTTAAATGATGGCCAGACGTTGTCAGAGCGACGGCGACGCCCGTCTTTCCTATGTGCTCCTTTCCCTTCACCCCTTGCAATAATAGGTATTTTATTATTTCTCAAAATAGATATCGGCCGGTATCCTCAATGCTTTGTTCGAAAATTAAATATTAAAATAGGTCTAAGGCAATAAAGAAATTATTTCTATGTTATCGAAAACCGGTAAAACTATGTTATCGAAAACCACTAACTAATTAATCGTTAACTAATTTGACATTATTGAAATTCTGATAAGTATTAAGTGGCCCCCATTAACTAAGTATGCCCAGTATGCATTTAAAAGCAGTGCGCATCTACAATATATTAGTGTGCAAATAAATACGAAGCAGACGGTGAGCGAACACATCAGCTGATCGAAGTAAACAAACGGGGCGTGTGGTACTTTCTCCGCGTCATAGGATCGCGAAGGGATTAGTTGCAACGGTCACTTGTTACGAGTCGGGTCGCTTTGTGTTTTTAATATGTATAGAAGTTTTGTTATTGTTTAGAAAAATGGGAATAGGACGGTCGATCGGCGTGTCCCGTTAACGAACGCGCTTACCTACCTACGTATAAAGCGTGGGCTGCCCCACCAGCGCGCCATTAGTACAGCGCCCGCGCGCGCGATAGCACGTATCTCTGACGCTCCGCGTTCAATATCTCGACTCTATGTGTACACAAGCCAGCCAGGAAACATGCATTTTTGTATTCAATTGCACGATTGGTTTTATCAAGAGACCCTCGCGACGGTGGATGCTGCCAGCGCTGCAGCACGCCGGCGCAAGCCGCGCGATCGACGCCGCCCCCCGCCCTCGCCGCCGACGCCGTCGACGCCGCCGAGATTCTCAACTGAAGAACTAGTGGAGGCCCTCCGCCCGCATCTGCTCTCAACGAAGCGTATGTGGGCGCTGGGCTACCCGCTCGAGATCGAGCCCAACTCTTCGAAGGCGGTGGTGTACATAAACCCGCCGCCGCGACCTCGACCGCTACCGACTACTACTTGGGATGTGAATGCTCCGGAGTTCGTGCCCGGCTCTCAGGGCGACAGTGGCCGCGGCTCCCTCGGCTCGACGCCGCGCTCCGATAGTGACGAAGAAGCGGATGCAGTGGAACACTTGTGCGTACGTTGTGATAAAATGTTTCGAATGACTCGTGAAGGTGAATATGTCAAAGAAGAACCGTGCGTTTACCATTGGGGTCGGATAAGTGGCGACTTCTACGCCTGCTGCAAGCTGCCGCTCGGCTCCAGAGGCTGTAGTTCGGCCCGCTTCCACGTATGGAGCGGCACCCGTCCCGGAATGAACGGACCCTTGGAAGGTTACGTGCGTGCACGCTCGCCTCGCGGCGGAGTGTATGCCATCGACGCAGAGATGTGCTATACGACTGCAGGACTGGAGCTCGCTAGTATCGCGGTCATAGCTGCTGATGGCCGAGTAGTTTACAGATCACTAGTGAAACCGAGTTCGCCTGTCGTCGATCACAATACCCGTTTCTCGGGCATCAGGCCGCGCGACTTGGCGCGCGCGACCAAGACGCTACGAGATGTGCAGAACGATATACTCGGATTCGTAGGAACCGACACAATATTGATCGGGCACGCATTGGACAATGATTTACGAGCGCTCAAGTTATTGCACTTCGCCGTGGTGGATACGTGCGCGCTGTACCCTCATGCGAGAGGGTTTCCTCTGCGGAGGTCCCTGCGTGCGCTGTCTGAGGAGCTGCTGGGACGCAGCGTACAGCGCGGCAGCACGGGACACTCGCCGCTGGAGGACGCGCGCGCCGCCATGGACCTGGTGCTTCTGAAGGTGCACGAAGAGCGAACTGCCCGCCACCGCATCACCCAACTGCCGATGTTGCAACCTTACGATCCATTAATTAGTGCCGCCTAAACTTTGAGTGATATAAAAATGTTATACAGAGACGATTGTTCTATGGACATGAAATATGTTTACGAATGTATGTTGATGATTCAAATTCGACTATACAATAGTGACAATTTAGTCACGTTGACGGAGCGCGCGTACTGAATCCAGTATGTGCCTTCGAATTGCAGTTAAGGCAATAAACGTGATATTTTTTCCCCCGGAAAATTGTTTTGCTTTCCCTTCATCGAATATGTAGAGTGAGTATTTAAATATAGGCATAGCAATACAAACAACAATGCTATATATGTCAGATGTTATCTACATCTACAGTTATTCAAAAATCAAGTCAGAACTTGTGTCTATTTTTGTGTCACAGTAGAGCCATAAAAACTTTCACTGTGGTAGGTTTCTCCGCTACGTAACGAGTAGTTGTAAGCTGTGGCACGTAACCTACCTAATACATCTAGCTTGGATTTTGTTCTACAAATCTGCTTTAATACTTATCTGAATCCATTCAGAAATAAAAAAAATATTCGTAGAGCTGTGACGTAAGGGATTCCCGGTGATGAAACAGAAAGGCAATGATTCATTAGTGTGGTCTGAGAAAGTGAACAGGAAAATGAATAAGTATTTAATTAATTTGTAGAAGTAGCAGGAAATTACAATAACAACATTGATATAGTTGTGATGCATTATTATCTCAATCAGTAATACTTTGTCTCGTTGACTCTATAAGGAATGACGAAAGGCATTTTATTTGTAAATGCTTATTGTTTTTCAAACAAATGAGTCAGCCGGCGTATTCGTGGCTTCCCAGGAAATATCATGAGATGAAGTCGAATGATTCACTAGTTAACCATTTCATATATAGACAGTTTGGTAGATCTAAAGTGGTATATAAAAGCTATAGATAGTGCTCATTCTTGCTAATAATTATAAACGAGCCAATTTAGACCAATCAAACAGAGTTACACGACCATCATTTTAGTCGGTTTACATAACCATACTTACATAACTTAATGACGAAACTGTGTATAAGATGAGCCAACTTAATGACTTCCAAATTGGCAAATCTGCGAAAACGCTGGATAGGAACGCTTGGCTTATCAACGTTCATGTAAAGATTTGAAAAATACATTAGCATGGTAAGATATGATATGAAATACATTAGCATGGATAGCATGAATGAGGCTTACAAATACGTATTTAGTCCACTTATTGTTGTACGTTAGATACGACGTACGTCAGCGACTGAGAAGGAGCAACGGCCTCATGCCCGGTCGTACACTTGGTTTGTTTACGTTTCGTGTCGCCAAAATAAGACTTGTGTACTTCACACATTTCTACATCACCACTTCCACTCTAAAATGTCGATAAAGACGTAGATTACCGAGCAATCTAATAAGGACGCCTTATCTCTGATAATTGAGGGCAAATTATGTAGAGTTCCTCAATTGATATACGAGTAGACTACTTTTAGAGATGCTCCGATGCTATCTTATCAATTTGTAACAGCGTAACACTTACCAGCTGTTAACTGCCAATATAATAGGTATATATAGTGACATAACAAATACTGAAGTGTTTGTTACTGTTTATTTATATACGAAAGTTAATAAACAATAACAAACGTTGTTTTGGATAACACAGGTTGTTTTGTTTATATCCGAGTGTGATATGATTGCATCTGTATAATAATTTTATACATCTAGTGACACTTGCACACTCTACATCCGTTGAAATGAAGAAACCGTCGTCATGTCTGTTCTTCGAATGAGGACATACGACAGCCGCCTCTTCACTTGAGTACGGTTTGAAAGCGATGCCGAAAATAGATCTAGGACGTAAGTATATTACTCAACATATAATGAAATCATAAACTGATAAAAGATAGTATATCGCCTCGATCGCCAGTTGTGTGGTACATTGTTTGCCAACTGCATATTGAACGATGAATCGTTATTTCAAAGAAAATCTTGGTAGTACTCGTTCTGAATCATAAGCGTTCGATTGAATAATAAATCAGAAATATTTAAGGCTTTGTTTGTGTGATATCCGAAACGGTTTTACGAGGTTTGAAGCTAAAGTTTTCATTAATTGAGTTCTGCCACGATTATAGCCGTGCTCAAAAAGGAAGAACATTCACCCGACGTTTTGTGTATTTTTTTGCTACTGGCCCATCTTTTTGTTTGTTTTTAACTTCTTCGGTGGTCTCGGGCATTCTTACGACTTAAGTAGTACGAGTAGCTACGAGACCCCAAATGTAAAATGTGGCTATAGGCTAACAATCAGGGTCTGCCCGAACTGGTTTTATCGCATTCCCTAAATACTCTAAATGTTTGTTGTGTACCAAGAGAAACTAATACACTTTTGTGAAAACGTAAGTAGGGTTTTCTCACGCTTGCTTCTCAAACCGTTCGTTGAATGTAGTTGTTATGCCTGATTTGAAGCGTGAAAATCGAATACAGCCACTCATAAATGTAAACAGAACGAGTTGAGTCGTCTCGGCCTCTATGGCGCCGTCCAACTTGCCACCGTCAATACCTCTTTCACAATAAGGCTCTTGCACAAAATGAGGTGGTGTTTCGTCACCACATACTTCGACACGCCTACTCGGGTACACGGGCCCCCACCATGGGCCACGCACTCGGTTATTTGCAGTCGTAACATTGCGTTTATGTTTTGAACTGTCAAAATGGTGCTGACATCATTTGTTTTTCGCCAAGATAGCAAGGTTTACATTTGAGCACAGGGACAGGGTAAGCAGGGGAGGCTTTTGCGAATTCAATTTTGTTGGTTTTATCTTCTACGGCTTTAGGTGACCTATTTCGCGGATATGAAACAAAGGCGCAGTGATGAGACAAAGACTACTTCAGTTGTAAGTAGAGCAATTAGAGGATGAAAGAGTTATTTACTTGATAACTTATCAATTTGGAGAGTCGTTATATGAACATACATATTACGTAGTAGCCAATTATCTCGTGTCGGCTTAATATATAGAGTTCATTTTAATTAGGTAAACACAGCTTAGTAAACAAGTATCATCCCGCCTTTTAAAATTCGCAAAAGAAAATGGATAGGTTATCATCAAGTGTAATTTTTTTTTGTGTAGACCAGCAGTAGTTTTAAGCGAATTTCCGAAGTTGTGGAGCAAAAATACTCGTAGTTCGTTTTTATGGTGTTTTTTTATTTTATTTTGGTCGTGAAATGTTTCGAATATAAAACAATCAACTTGCCTTAAGTAAAGCAACAGTGTGACCAAGGATGGAATACGTTGGTTTAGAGGAAAATATCTATTTACTTTAACTTTGAAAATCCTAAGGTTGTAGTTTTTAGGAAACAAGGAAAGTAAGGTATTGCACTCCATTGCTCGTTATGCTTATCAAAAGCGGCCTTTATGTGGCGTATAATTAAAAGTAACCCTGTGTAAAGTACTCATAATAATTGTGAACGCAATCTATTATACCAATTTGCAGCAATAATGAAATTGAATGTCACTGAACTCGTTCATTCCATCGAACCGAACCAGATGTTACTGATTCCCTGCCATTGAAGCGGCAGCGCGTGATATGCTAATGAAAGTAATTATGATTGCTTCAATTCCGGCGCGGTTAAGGATTCGCTCAACGCGCGCAGCTATCTCTCTCGCGCATCACAACCTTTTTAAACATATAAAATAATTGAATAGGGATAGTAGAAAAGTGAGAGCTAAATTTGTTTATTTAGACAGGAGAAATATTTAAAAACAAGTTCTTCAATATCTTTTAAATTGGCTGAGAAATAAGAAAATATATGTTTATTTTAATTACGTCCCCAGTATAAATGATATCTGATTAAAACTTTTTTTTTAAATGTTTCTCCTCTCTAAAATAAACAAATTTAGCTCTAACTTTTCTAATATCCCTACTTAATGATTTTAAACGTTTAAAAAGGGTTTGATAAGCGCGAGAGAGATAACTGCGCGCTTTAATCTCGACCTTAAACTGAAAGCCAATTCATTATAAGCTTTTATTTAGATTGATGTGGTATTTGTACGGGCGGATGGTGAACGTCGAAATATTAGAAACGATGTTATAATGTAAATGTTATGACTTTCACTGGTGAGATCGACCTCGCTGAGATTTAGTAGGTATATATACGTGTGTAATGTTGATGACAATGCAATATTATAGAGTCTGATAATATGTATAATATTGTCACCAGTCACCACAGATGGTCAGATGGATAGATATAAGTTTGTTTAAAAATTATAAGTATTTCGAAAAAATACATAGAAACTTCTGAATAACAAATAGTATATACATTGAAATTAAGCTCATATTTAGTCATTATGTGCAATTTTCATTCCTTCATTCATAAAAAAATTGCACCTGTCTAAAAGTTTTTTGTGTTTATTTTCATGGTTAGAGAGAATCTCAAAAATTGTAATATAGATAGGGATCATATAGATAGGGAATGTTCATTGGGCTTATACAATTACATAGATTCCTAGCCGATCCCTGTTCCATGGAAATCAGGGCAGAGCCCCGCGTGATCACTCACACACGCGCGCGTGTGTATCGATTGCCTGCCCGGGGCATTGCACGCGAGTGTGGGTGAAATTCAGCCGGATCAATGCAGCTGCACCTATTTAGTAGATTGATGTGTTGTTTGCCACCTATGGACTCTGTTGATGAAGTGTTTTTAGGGTACCGTACTCAAAGGGCCTCCGCTGTCTGTTTGTCCGTCTGTCACCAGGCTGTATCTCATGAACCATGATAGTTAGACAGTTGAAATTTTCACAGATGATGTATTTTTGTTGCCGCTATAACAACAAATACTAAAAAACAGAATAAAATAAATATTTAAGGGGGCTCCCATATACCAAACGTGTTTTTTTTTGCTCGTTTTTGCTCGATATTGATAACGGCAACAGGTAGACGCTTGAAATATCACAGAATATTGAGTTATATTATTAATTTTAAATATAAAATTAATATTTTAGGGGGGCTCCCTTACAACAAACGTGATTTTTTACCGTTTTTATAGATAATGGTATGGGACCCTTCGTGCGTGAGTCCGACTCTCACTTGGCCGGTTTTTACTTATAGCTTAAATGTGGAATACTAGCTGCGCCCCGTGATGTCAAACGCGTAGTGATGAAAAACGGTGATGATGATGATTATGATAAAATATAGCCCGTGTTCTTCTCCAGGTTCTAAAGAATCTCTGTGCTAAATTACTTAACAATTGGTTTAGCCGTAAAAAGGTAATGAACATACAGAGTTCGGATGCTTTTCGAGAGGAGTCTTTAAATATGTACGAAGATTTTTATAGGTGGATTGGTGGGATGTTTGTACAACTTGCATCGCAGACAATAAATATCGCGGGAGAAAAGTGCGCCTAAAAATTAAAAAAAAAACAACGGGTTGCACTCCGGGAGTACCGGCAAAAGTGAAAACTAAAAAATAAAATAGCAAAAAACAGAGCAAGAAAGCAAAACATATTAAAGCGCCATCTGCCACAACCCCGCTAAAGAAGTTTTCACTTCAAAAATCGGAATAGTTTTATAGTTAGCTGGCTAGGCATTTGACCACAGCTAAGCTGATGTTAAGTAAGGGTGGTCTAAAAAGGAAAGGTCACTTAGCTATGAATGGGAATTGGCTCACATGAGGCCTGCTGGAATACGTAATTTTGTGTTTGGTTACAGTTGGGTAAGTACTTAGGCAGCCAGGCACTATTATAGGAAGTATTTAGCCATCATGTTATTTTCTCCTTGCGATGTTTCCTTCATCGGAAGCAAGGAGATGCGCTATTCTGGAATCGGAACTGCCTCTCAGATAATGTTCCCGAAAAACACTATAACATATTTTGTCACACGTTTTCTACTTGAGAGTGGTCTAGAGGCACTATAAAGAAACCTATCATGTTTTGGCTTCCCTGAGGTATTTTATGTATTGTCTTCTTTAAAAACGCAATCCATCATCATAGCCTTAAACCTCTTTGTTACCGTTCATCTTTGTTAAACATTTTAAGATTCGTACTGAAAGATTAATGATGCTTTTAGCCTTTTAGAATATTAACAAAATAAATCAACTAAATTTAGTAGTTCGACAGCATATTAACAAGATTGAATCATCTTAGAATTGAATCAGCTACGAATTATTGACTTAAAATATTCTGTAAAGAGCATTAATTGCTAACAAAAGATTGGCCAATTAAGGCTGGCGACTGCCTACTCTCTGCCCACCGCAACCGTGTCTAAATCGGCGATGTTACATGGCCTCCACTCACACCGACAATGCTGTTGGACCTTGAATCGTTAAACATGAACCAACGTTGATGTTTGACTGTCAGTAAGTAACTACGTTAAACACTTGAGCAACTGACGGACTATAGGTAAACGATGCGCTTGACCTGTAACACGATGACACTGTTTTGTCACATCTCGGAAATTTACTATTTTATTGACCTCTTTCGAAAAACGGAAATTCTTAATTTGATTGTATTTTTTGTGTGTATGTTCCTCGATAATTACCAAGTTGCTGAATTCCATTATTCTTATTTGAGAGTAGGTGTCTTTGGGGTTCTGCAATTATTCGATTTAAATTCCCATGTTTGTTGAAGATTTGAAGACACTTAAAATTTCATAAACGTCTTTACGGTAATAATAAGTAATATTAAGTGATAATTTGTCACCATTTTTACCCGACTACGGCGAAGCAAAAGGAAGGGTTCCATCCACTTTCGTAATAAATGAATAAATTGTTTCAGTTGGTAGTTTTTGTTTATTACACACCTCCAGAATACATAAGGTTTGTTCAGGTATCTGCTAATTGAAGTTGTTATTTTTTTCTCGTTGCACTAACATGCAATTCATTGACACTTACAGGTGCCCCTACAATAGCAAAATTAGTGTTTTCCGTAGCGTAGGTATGTCTCAAAAAGCAAACAATAATAGCAAGCAAAGGGGTCGAGCCATGAGAGCTTTTATTTTAGGAATTAGAATCTCCAATTGGTCGCCAATCCCCCATTACTCTTTTTGTTATCTTTGTATTTGTTCATTTGGTGTACAATATTGAGTTTATTTATCTAATGTTTGTATTATGTAAGTAAGAAAAAACTGCCCTTTTTTATTAAGGCAGATCATTTCATTCCATGTTAGAATAAATTGCACAATGTATAGTTTGTGCGTGTCATCAAGTGCAACGTAGGTACTATACACACACAGGCCGTATGTTTTATGTCAGTATCGAAGACAGACGAGTTTTTGTCTCGCTCATTGGATAAGAATCACAGGCTTCATTATACATGTATGAACCGACGGTCGTGATTATTTTAAATAAACGCGATTTATGTACACACGTACGTTTGTTGCTGCGATGATGACTTTTGTGTTCTTTTTTGTTGCCGTATTATAATAAAGCAGAATACTTCCTAGTTTCCTTGAGCGTGCTTTATGAGACGGCATTACTTTAATTCTCATTATAATTGTGTATTAAATTAAATTAAAAAAATATATTTGATTTACCTACATTATAACTATCTTATTTGTATATTTCAGACCCACCTACTGGTTTAATTCAGACCACGATATGTGAACAACTCATGAGGCGTTTTTATCGGTGTCGTTTTGTTGATCTTTTGTTCTAAGCAAAAGACTTCAACGCGCTAAAATTTGTCACTTTCTAGGACGCGATTCCAGTGCTACGCATGAGAATACTACGTACTAGAATGCTACGCACGGGAATGCTACGCACATGTACTTGCTTCGATTTGTAAGAAAATGTAAGCGAGTCAAGACCCACGGCCATGTTATGTATGGAATGGATCCGTGAAATAGTAATTCGCATTCACTGTGTGCACAACCTACGCCGCCATACCTTATGTATTGGAACGAAAAAATAAACAAATGGATAGCTTGGAAACAAGGATTCAAAATCATCCAGATTATATGTTTCGAAAATACCTGTTTAGGAAGCGTATTCCACATTTTGGCGGTACGTACAATAAAAGTGGAGCGTAAAACGTTTCGTTCGAATTTTAGGAAGATCTACCATAAAACGATGTCGCTTTTTCGTGCTTTTTGTCATCCTATAGAAAAAAGGGCAGTGAGAATAAGAGGTGTTTTGTTCAAACTAATCGTTACTTATGCATATAAGATTTGTGAGAACGTATTTTTCTCACAAATCATAACCCAATTTTACTCAAATTTTAATTAATTCACTTGGCTTCCAAGTTATCCAAATATTACTAATTTTTTTACTTTCAATTACGAATAAAACTTGATTATTTCTTCATATTCACCTTCGTTATTAACCATTTAAAATTAATAAAAATTCGGGTATTAGTAATTTCTGTTGTATTTCTTTTTTGAACGTAATCGAGTAGCGGACAAAACTTACATTAATGTTTCCTGAGTAAGTAATATACTACTTGAAATGGCATTGTCTACGAATTCAAATGCGTTTATATTCTGATTCAAGTTACAATGATATCCTGGCATTCTACTTAGGTAGGTAACTGAAATACGCTGTTGTGCATTCCTTTCTATTTGAATACGAGTTGAAAGGCGATACACGTGCGTTCTGTATACACTCAGTGAACCCTTGTTATTGTAATTTACACGCAAAACAGTTTGGTTGTACCTACTTTTGGTCTTACGGTTTTACTCGGCGTTTTGAAAAATCCTTTGGCATAAAGAATTGCTCCTTCCAAATTTCCATATCTCTACTACAGATATAAATATGTATTGTACTTAACTCTTTAAAATTGTAAATACTAATGTATGTAGAAAAAGCGCAAGACATGTGTGACGGACGCCAATATTTTAACAAAGTCAGATAATTCTTTCATTCTAACCTAACCATAGGAAAATTCTTAATCTATACGCAAAACATTTCTTGCATTAACATTCACATTTTATATTAAAGCGCATTCTTAGCAAGTAATGGTTAGTGAAATAGTAGTGACATCAGATTATAGGTCATCTGCCAAGTGGCAGATGACCTATAACCTGATGACCTAATTATAAAGTTATAATTTTATGTATCTATGATCAGGAACTTAGGCAGTATCGCTGTATAGGATGTTTACAGTAGCTCCCAAACCTACTAAAACTATACGTATATTAGCATATACGACATACCATTACACCACCATTATACACGACACACCATTCATTTGGTAGACATATAGGCAATATAAGCAGCTTTGCTTATATTGCCTGCCTATGTCTACCAAATGAATTATTGTCAGTAACTTAATTTTCGACTGTTTTTTGTTTTGTACCTACCTACATGTTCCCCGATAAGCACTTCATCGGTTACGAATCGACTTCTAAAATTCTTTGTGTTCTTTCTGGTATTTTTTTATCATCTCTTAGAATGACGTACTTACTTCAGAGGGGATCTTATATAAATTTCATCCACTACGGTTAATTACTTTTTAAGTAGCTCCAGTTGTAAATATTTTGTTTGCATACTATACTCGTAAATTATAGTCTATAATAATATTAATAGTAAATACAATGAAACGAACAATTATTTAACATTTTTTAGTCTAGGTATAAAGAGATTTCTTTTGTAAGACATAATTCTACACTTAGGTATAGGGAACCTACCTACTGAAAAATGTAGTAAATACAGCGAAAATATGCATGATCACTAAATTTCAGACAAAATATGCAATGATCGCTAAAATGTGGTTAATATGCAAATGCATATGAAAATATGCAAATGCATATAAACATTAGCTAAACTCGGGTTATTTTTCATATATTTGTACTAGAAACAACATCCACTTGTTGATAAATCTACGATTGTGACGTTTGCATCGCGTGAAAATGATTCGGTAACCGAGCGACTGCTGGACCGAGGCGCCGCTACAACCCAGCTCACCTGAAATCGGCAGGCCTTGATACAGTGACTCAGTTACGATAGAAGTGGTCCGTTGACCTTTTACTCTTTGTATTATTGCATGCTTAGTTTACCTACACAGTGGTGTATGACATTAGATTTGCTACATTAACTTTGCTCCATACCATAACTTTATAATCAAATTGACTTTACGAGCTATGAAAAAATGTACTGTCTGTCTGTTAACTTTAAACGTTTATGTATATGTACTTACACATTTTAAATTTTTGTTAGCATCGTTAATAAATAAAACTGCTTATGAACATCCTATATTTATAACTAGGTAAATACCTTACATTTTGTTAGGGTTTTATTTTTATTTTGTATGTATTAAGTAATTATAATATGAAACAAGTAATCAGGTACAATACATACACACAAAATAGACACCATAAAAATTTAAATGTTAAGATCCTACTATATTGGTCTTTCAATACCTAACTAAAAAAAATAAATTTACAAAAACACTACATATTTACTAAAACTGTTGTATTTTATGTTCCGAAGAGTAAATTAAATCTTAAAACAAAAACAATATTGACAATGTAAGAGTTATTGTTAAAACTGTATAACTAAAGGCACATAATACTTTATTTTATTCAGTAATAGGCTTGCGTTTGACCAGTCATTTAGCGGACTACCTGACTTCACAGATAACACGGGTTGTAAATATATTTACAACCCGTCTAATTTGTGATAAAGGAACAATATCCATCTCCGCAGGATCGATATTGTTCGTCCTTTTATGGGAAAGAGGCACATACTTTAAATAGCTATTGTATTAATCATTATGCGTCAACAGTGATTATACAAAAACAGCTGTTTCATACATTTTGTCGAAGGGTAGTATTTTTTTGACCTTTTTAGGGTTCCGTACCTCAAAAGGAAAAAACGGAACCCTTATAGGATCACTTTGTTGTTTTTATTTAGAAATAGGTTTGTGCTTGACCGCCAACTTGCCTGATGTCAAGCGACGTTGCGGTCTACGATGCGACCTGTTACTTGTTTTAGGATTTCAAGTTTGATCTCATAGTAAAAGTTTACGTGACAGACAAACGCTGTAAAGTAAATACCTATTACCTACATATAAAAAAAATTATAGTATTCAGAGGATCGCGGCCGACGCGTCTGTTGTAAGCGTTAGCGGTGGCTCGCGACCGTTTTCCCAAATATCCGGTACAACCCTCGTAATATTAATAATAATTATTTATTTTGAGCAACATGAAAGTACCACTAACTCTGGTCCATATTACGTTACAGACTAACATTGATAACACATATAAATATAAACTTAAAAAATATTTTCTTTATTCCTGGGTTTTTGGTCAGGTCGCTTCCCAGTAGCGTCGGAAACACCAGCCTTTTGGGCCAAAAATCTGGAAAGAAGCGCGCTTATGCTATTACATTATATTACTTGAAGCGTAGGTCTAACGTCCCTATGAATATTATATAATATCGAAGCTTAAGAAACCCGGATATGCCTTTTTTTTGAGGAACGGGTCAAACGCTTTCGTAACGAATGACGCCGTAGGGTGAAAAGCTACCTCTATACCTAAAACAAATATCTGAGATACGAGTTTCGTGCCCGCCGACCTCCGCTCATTTTTTTTTATCAGCCCTGTTTGTACAAACTATTCCACTGCTGGGAACGGGCCATCTTCTCATTGTGAGAAGGGTTAGGCCATAGTCTGCCACGCTGGCAAAGTGCGGGTTGGCAGACTTCACACATCTTCAAGATCATTGAGAACTCTCAGACATGTAGGTTTCCTCACGATGTTTTCCTTCACCGTTTGAAGTTGGCGGCAATCAACAATACGCACATAACTTCGAAAAGACAGAGGTGCGTGCCGCGGGATTCGAACCCAGGACCTGCGGATCGCAAGTCAGACGGTCTCCCGACTAGGCTGCCGGAAACTCAAACTCCGAAACTCCGCTCATTTTTGAACAATAATATTTGACTAGTAAATACATTGAAATAGTTTTAGGAAACGAAACGTTTCACTCGCAAGCACTTGTTTGTATTATGAACGGGCTAAAATTGAGTCTTAGAAATGTGCACATGGCTAAGATATCGCTTCCAGAAGTTTATTTCTACAAAGAACAAGGCTGCCGGTGCTGAGTTTTGAAGGTAAATACCGAACAGTTCCGACATGGATCCCACGGAAACAATACTTTATTCAGCTGACAATGTGAATAAACTGAGGTTTTGTTGTCTGAAAAACTGTATGACAAGGCGTTTTAATCAAGGATTAGCGCTAGCAATTAGCAATCTCTTGATAAGGAATTGTTGGATATTGCACTGCGTAAAGGACAGTGACAGTTGAAAATACCTGATAGCTACTTATCAAGACATTCTTTTCTCACTAATTAAAGGTAGAGTTTGTAACGACTTCCTCGTTTACTGAAAGATATAATCTCGAGATTGAATGCTACCGTCATAAGAAAGAGACCGGTATATACAAAAAAAAACTGAGTTATGTGAAAATTACTTTTGCCAATAATCCGTACTCTATAAATAGTAAAAGACAGTATGTTGAAGTACAGGTAGGTTCCACATTTTTTCTTTGTTCTTGAACCTTTCTACCCTGATCTTTCTTAAGGCGATAATGCTGCCTATAACTACGATATTTCATTGTCTAGTTTATTTTTTTATATTAATGTTTTGTTGGTGCAATAAAGAAATATTGTTCTTATTATCGCTTGCTAAGTTTTGTACCTACATTTTGTAAGGACTACTAATTCCCGAAGAATGCAACAACTGTATCAGCGATACCATATTTAGAATTTGACTTCTCAGTGAAGATCCCTTTAAAATCCCTTTATTGGCGGAATGCTGCCATTTGCTAAATTTTAGCAAATGGCAGCATTCCGTTTAGTAGTTTAGTTTATTTGTTAAAATGCATATTTTAGTGGATATAAGTTCTTTAATTTCTACATATGTATTATTGTTCTTATGTATTTCATACTACTGGCACAAAAAATAATATCTATTATACCCAGAAATTCCACTGGAAACATTGTACTTGCCGCTATATTCCTGACGGCAGAGTTCCTCTGAGTATTTTGTCTTGACAATTTCGTTGCTTGTCTTTACGGTCAAAGGCATTCAAAGTATGTATTTCCTTCTCCTCTTATTAGTCTCATCGTATGTTACATCCATAGCCATAATAGCCACATCCAGCGGCTTACCCGCGATCGTTGATATATTTCTTAACGCGCTGTTGGTACTAATTCTGGGCTCGCTTGCGTATAGCAATATTTTTGGAATTATTAAATTACTCAAACTATGTACGAAAAAACTGTTATGCGAAAACTTAGATAATAGTGTTACAAATACTTATCAAAAAAGTAATTTTGATTCAAACATGATTTTGCTCAGAATATTGATTCAAGTAAGTTTTTTTTTATTTTCAATGCAATAATTGCATGTATGAGAATTAGTATATTAATATAAAAAATTTGCTGAAAGTTTATAATGGTATTCTCTAGTTTTATACATACCCGATTTTCCATAAGTTTATTCAGTACTTTTATATCTTCAATAATGGGAAGTGAATGAGCGAGATAGAGATTGTATTATGGACTACCGACAGCGCCTATGTCTAGCGATTTTGATTGTACGTAGTCTGTCAAGTCACTCGGATAAACATTTGATTGGTATACATAGATAACTGTACTTATCTTGCGAAGTAAAAATAAGTATGACTTGGGATTCCATTATCTTATGCTATTTCAATAGCTTTCATTTGGATTACTTCAGTCTGCAGCAAGAAATGTGACTGAACTTAGACAATACATAATGTTCAGATGTTTTATACAATGTGCATTGAATAATGTGTTTTCCAAGCTTCTATGTTTCTTTTGCGTAGCTTGCTCCTTTGTCTATTTTTTACTTAAGTAGCCCTGTTATTCTACCAAAAATGAACATAGATCATAATGAGCAGTAGACCTCGCGAACACAGACTTTTTCGCAAGAATTATATATATTGAGTATTCTACCAGCTAACTGGTTCTGAAAGAAAATCACTTATATTTATTTATTTTAGATGGTTCGGTCATCCTGTGGGACATCCGCGACCTGAGCCTAAAAGAGCACAAGACACTCCGAGTGAACATAGAGTTCGACTACGCATCACACGTGGCCTGGAGTCCAGACTCCAAAGCTTTCATCGTGCACACGGTCAGGGATAACCACATCGTTGTCTATAAGATAGAGAAGAAGAAGGATGGGACCATTGGATCGGCGTCGCCGGTCCTCACTTTCAGTAAGGTATGTATGTACCTATCCAGGACATTCATCTAGTCTTCTTCGTCGTATCAATGTTCCTTCAGATTCTTGTATTAAGGGTGCGGGAGCCTATTCGTGAGGCTACGGTGTTTGTCTATCTGTCTGTCCTTAACTTAAACGGCTGTATATTTTGTTTGAACGGTAATTAATACAAGTCTCAAGATTAGCAATATTATAGTGTTTACTTTGTTAAAAATCTACAAGTACTTATCAATAATGATGATGATGATGGTTAGATGTTTCGGCATTATACGTATAATGCCGAAACATCTAACCATTTGGTGTTTTGGTAAGTAAATAAATTACAGTTTAAAAAACTAAAAAACACGCTACAAATTATTGTAGTCAAAGTTCATTACAAGACTTTTCTTACAAATCCAAACACAGCTATGATACGATGTTCCATCATGAAGTTCTAGTTCATAGGCTTCCGGCTCCATCATCAGATCAGTTCAACAGTACCATATTATTGTATTGTCATCAGAACTACATACAGCTGCCAATTTTCATGACGCTACGATCCTTGGAAGATGGTTAAATTAGTTACCTTAGATTTCATTACATAGTTAGTTACATACAGGTCGACCTAATAAAGCGTGTTAAAAAAAAAACGCCAATCGCAAATTTTGCGTCTGTGCATACGTAGAAAGGGACTGACCGGGACTGCCAGACTTTGTCACGGGAACAGTTTTCTAATTTACTTCTGTTTAAGTCCGTGTAAACAAAGTGCCAGTCAATTTTATATTTTAAAGTGGAATGAGAAGTTACTAAAGCTGATAATTTAATTATGTAAGTCTAATATTACATTCTGTCATATTTATGGTCACCCGATAATGCTCTGTTTATTCGTAATACGTGTAACCCTGATAATGCAGCTTAGACTAGGTGAGGATTTAGTAATGCTAAATTTACAATCTAAATAAAGTACTTAGGTTTCTTTAAATCTTATCTGGTCACCTTGTGTTGTTTTACTGTTTGCCCTTTACATATTTTTAATATTTTTATCCCACTGCGCTATGAAGATAATGTTTTCGACTGTATAAATATCTACCTATAAGTTTCGAGGTTGTCTTTTAGATAACCTCATACAAGTGGCAGGAAAAAGTTGGATGCAAGCCGCTTCTATCAGGTATTTTTGGAAATCTAAGAGGGAGGCCTATATGCACGGCAGTGGACTTCTTGTGGCTGAGGTGATGATGATGATACTTTCCCGAGAAAAAACGTATACTGGATATCACTGAAGCGTAACAGTTCACAACGTAGTAGTTTACTGAACTTTAGTATTCTGTTTTAATATTGATAAGTACTCGTACATCTTAACCAAAATTATAAAAGTGAAAGTAACTTTGTCTGTCTTTCTGTCTATTTCTACGACCAAACATCAGAAGCGATTGTTATGAAATTTGGTATACTACAGATAGTTGAGAACCTGAAGACTGACACAGGTTATATTTTATTATCAACACTGTTGTTTTTCATCACTACACGGGTGAAACAGCGAGGCGCTGCTAGTAATACATTAATGTAATTTGTACTTGCTTTACTTTAAAATAAGTTCGTGTTGGAACACGATTTAAATAGTCGCCGAGCAGGTCAATTTCACCACGTGAACTTTCGTGTTTTGGTTGATCGCTAGTCTTGAAATTGGAGTGGAAAGGAAAGTTGACATTGTGTTTGGCGTCAAATTTTCGAATTAGGCGGTTTTATCGGCGAACAAGAGTCCTTCCACGAAGGATTCGCAAAATCAGTCATCCATGTCCAATATTTTTGTGTTAAAAAGTAAGTATGTTCGTATAGACTGAGTGGCCAGCCCTAGTGTTAGTCGTTATTAAGCCGCCGAAAGGCCTCTGACCTGGCTTGACGATTGCTGTTTTTTAAGAACAAACAACCTACAATTTAACGTGTCATCTGACCTACGGTAGCGCTCAGAAAGAAATGCCACTCATGATCGTTCGAAACCACCTAGGCAAGCTATGCCACGAGCGCTACAACTTGAACATAGTGCAACACAAAAATGTTGTTCAAACACAACATGTACTACTGCATGCAATGGTGCTATAAAGGTGGGTACAGACTGGTGAAACGTAACACTGAAATGTATCATGTAATGAAATAATTTGCCGGACGCATTGCTGCAATGTATCTTTATTTTATTTTTTTATTTTATTTATTTAAGTATACAAAACAGAATATAGCCTAACATAATATAAGATAACACGTGACAATCGATCAGAACCAGACTTAATCCAAAGCATGTATACATCATTTGAGCAAACACATTTTAGGTATTAAATTGAAACAAAGGGGAAAAAAGAGAAATAGAGGCTATGAATATTTTGTAACTTTACATAGGTGAATATGTGTAAACAAATCTAAATTTTATTCTTTTTACAATTGATTTTATTTTGCAATCTATTTTATGGATTTGGTACAGAGGATATCCTTCACTGATTTAGCATAAAATGAGAGTTTAGGAGTAAAAATATCAATGTCTAGCTTATTATTAATACAGTCATTATACTGCCGAGCCATCCTTACTAGCGGATTATAATAGGAAATATTGTTTTTATAAGTTTGTAGTGCGAAGAGATTTATTTCATTGGACCTACGTGAACTATACTTTGTGTTAAAGTTTATTTTTGAAAGTAATTCGGGTGCGTCTACTACGGAGTGAATTATTTTATATAAATAAATAAAATCGAAAAAATTTCGACGGGTTTCTAACTTTTGCACATTATACATAGACAATCTTAATTCGTAGTTAGGTTTGGGGCGTCCTAGCTGTTGACGGTAACAAAGCATTCTAAAACACTTTTTCTGTACCTTTCTATTTCTTCAATATGCACTTTGTAGTGCGGAGACCAGATAGGACTGGCGTATTCTAAAATACTTCTGGAGAGAGTAAAGAATAAATACAGTAAAGACTGAGGTTTTTTTATCATAATATCATGAAAGGTTTATTATTATTATTTATTATTATTATCACTTTGCAACAATTTCTCATAGTTTGGACGTCTTGTGCGCGCGAAATGTGCATATCACGCGCACGCTACGAGCATTACAAGCCGCGCGCGGAGCGACCCACGATTTGTCGGTTTTTCGAACGAACACAAAGGGGCACGCAGACGTACGCGGGAGGTTCGTAGTGAATGCGCGGTAAGAGCGCGCTATGCGTCCACGCTTGCACCGAACATGCAATGAAAGGTAGACTGATACATTTCATGTTACGTTTCACCAGTCTGTACCCACCTTAACTGAACCGGGACATGACGAGACAGTTTTGTTCCTGTCACGATGCAACGCGTCGCTAAAGGGAAGTTATGTAGCTATCATTCTCGTTCATATGATAGGTTGCCTCACATGTCTGCTTAGGTATGGTTACGGAGACTTCTGGTTATATGTAACCGAAGCAAATTGTAGGGAAATGCTAATAGGTAGTATTGATAACTACTTATTTACCTTTAATTTACGTATTGATCAAATTTCTTCGATTTCCGATCTGATAATGTATGAGTAATATACGTAATTAAGGATAAGTGATCTAGCGTAAACATGTTGTTTGTTATTATCTTAGATCGCATTGACACCAGACAGATATCGAATAATTTCTTAGTAATTTCTTAAAAACATCATACTTTTAGGAAAGTAACTGTTAACGTAGGAAAATAATAATTTATTGGGTTTTCACGATTGTTATTAATTGAAATTAAAACAACATTTAACGAATTTACCGCGTATATTTTACGCAACAAATTTGTTAAAAGTTGTTTAATGTAAATGTATATCTTTTGCAATAAATCAATTAAAAGTTGTTTAATTTTAAATTTTACGCGATAATTCCGTTATAAGTTTGATCAATATCAATGTAGGTATATTTTGTTAGGTATATTTCACGTTTATTCCCAGTAGTACGGTTGCCAGTCCGGTTGACCGTACTACTGAGACTTTATTCCCAGTAGTACGGTTAATGGCGGCTGACCGTACTACTGAGACTTTACAAGTCTCAGTAGTACGGTTATTAACAGTTTAACTACCAACAACAAAAAACCCCTTGTTGTACATACTTGACAGGGAAGATAGACTGGATACGTTTGGAGAGCATTCTAGATTGCCGTTGTCACTAAGAAGTTGGAATGGAAACTCTTGAAATTTTTTGTTCTACGGGAGATATTCGTGAGGTGTCTGTCTGTATGTCTGACGGTTTGACATATACTTTAACGGCTGTATCTTTTGAACGGTAATAGACATAAATCAAGGCAAGATTGTAGGGTTTAATTTCATGTAAATCAATATATACTAAAAGCTGGACAAGTGCGAGAGAAGCTTGCGTAAATATTTTTTGAAAAAAAAAAATATGGGAAATTATTGTACGAGACTTCAAGATAAATCCTTGTTGATTCCACAAAAAAGAAACAAACAAAAAATGGTTGTCTGAAAAGTCGGTTTATGGACGATAATTTTACGTGATAACGATGCGTCACAAACCGAACGCTTAGGCCGATCGTGCCTCTCTATCGCTTGTTCCGCGCTCTCGCTTGCACGCTCGGCTCAGGCGGAACGTGACAATGAGTCATGCTTTTTCGTGCGTGCAGCCGACGTCCATCGATTTATAAGACGTTATCACGTCAAAAATTACTATTGAATGTTTCGTTGACAGTTGATCTCTTGTGACATAGAGTTAAAATAGAGTAAACGGTAGTAAACGGTGTTAAAATCTCTTTGGATAACGAAAATAGGTCTGATATTGTATATAAACGCCTAGCATTTCAGGCTATTTTGATTGTATAAAATTTGTGTAAAAGTTATAATTATTCTTAGATATAAAACAAATTTTGTTGAGTAATTAGCTCTGGTCTCAGTGTTCATGTTTATGTACATAGGAGTACGGAAGCTTCGGTACGCGAGTAAAATTCGTACTTTGCCGGATTTATTTTAACATGTCGTTGCGAACCTAAGCCTGTAATGTTTATTAAATATAATATTTTACAAAATGTAAGTACTTGTGTTGGAGTTATTGTAAATTGAACTTATTGTTCAGGAGTTCCGACGCGACGCGATACGAAATCGCAGTAAAAAAATAGAATAAAAATTACATAGTATTACAGCAGTTAATTACATTACTTACAGCTAGTTTAGAATTGCAATTCACATCGTTCAACTATGTACAAACAATGGCGACCTTTAACGGGATTTCTCAACTGTAAATAGCAAAATACAATTATTTGGTCAACTCAACAACTACGGCGCAACGGGGCGGGCTGCGAAAGTCTAAGCGATTGAATAATAAAAAATTACTTAAATCATTTTTTAATCGATAAAAAAAGGAGATGGTCAATTTGATATGTAAGTATGTAATATTGTTAGAATTGCACTATTTTCACATCTGTCTATGTGGGCTTCTAAGCACGTGTGCCAAATTTCATAAGTGTAAGTGTATGTATGTTTGTCCATGAATTCCGCGGCTTTGCTCAAAAACTATAAATACTAGAAAACTGTAATTTGGTAGACGTATGCATATTAATTATTATGCCGAAAAAGACGTAGAATAAAATTAAAAAAAGGGGTACCTTTTTTTGGAGGACGATTTAGTTAATTTAATTTTTATTATCAAATTGACTTAGCAGTGTGGTAAGGATTACGCTTAGTGTTTTATGTTTAATTAAACTAAGCGATCTTTCGGACGTTGCCTTTCCAAAAGCTTCTATCACAATGACTTGCATTCATTGTTTCGTAGAAAACGAGACGAACGGGAAACTGGAATGGAGCCATAGCACAAATATGTACGCTAATATTAAACCCAGACTGCCTGGGCAGACTTTCATAGTATTCCTACGAACGGATTTTACACTTTTATACTACATACATCATTGTTACTCTCAGCTTCTTGCAGGTCAGTGGTGATTACCTAACGGTATATGGCTTAGAAAAAAAACTGGACAAGAGCGAGTCAGACTCGTCCACCGAGGGTTCCGTGCAAACTAGTAGATAAAAGGGGGAAATTATATATTTTTTATATTTTCCTTCATAAATCGAAAAATATACGAAAAATATAAATATACATGTAAAAATATTTAAAAACCTGTTTTTGCTTGTGCATGTAACATGTCGAAAGAATAAAATGAATTAGAATTTGTGCTAATTAAGCTCTTTCATATAATACCCCACATGATACGGTTAAAGCACTTTAAAATTTGGACCCTCTTTCCTTGCATATTAAATACCCTATTTAATGTGATTAAATTAAAAATGTACAGTTTTCGGAATTATCCCTTTATGTGTACTATATGACAATGCTTCTTGCCAGATTTCAAAGTTATAGATCAACGGGAAGTACCTCATAGGTTTTGATTCCCTTGCGTTTTGACAGACAACAAAGTGATCCTATAAGGGTTCCGTTTTTTCCTTTTGAGGTACGGAACCCTAAAAATCATATGTAACATACGTTTGGCCAAGAGTCAATGGAAGTTAATTTTCTATGAAACTGCTGATTTATTCTTAAATTATAAAAATGTAGAAGTAAAGCGTTTATTTATAAGTGTGATGACCATTAAACTCAAATTAGGATTCTTTAGATCTCCTCTAGATATTATTTATTCCTGATACTATCTGTCATCAGTTGTGACAATATTGGAAATGATTTCAATTTCTAAAATAAAAATAAAAATACTAAATGCGATGTAAAATTTAGCTAGTAAGGCATACATTGACTTGGTCTTGTAACTTGATATAAAAAGATCAGACCTTAATAGAAGCGAACCTGGGATAACCAAGAGGACGACGCTAGGTAATTTGCCTTAAGTGCGGCTGGTCTAAAGTAGACATTGCTTGAACACATATGGCTTGAGGATAAGATCGCACTGCGATAAGCATTTTATGTTCGTTATTAGAGATTACTATTTAGTTTGGGAAAACCGCGTCTATGTAGCTTGCGAGAGCCGCGGCCGATACAGAACCTTGCGCGTCAGTCATAATGATACGAGTATCTCGGGGAAGTCGCAGCGACTGTGACCTTAGATCGTTCTCACTTATTAAGAAATGCACCGTTATACAACCAACAACGATAGTCCGCCTTGACTAGCACTTTATGAGTTGAGTGATGAGATGAGCATACCCAGTTATTTGTCTCTCCTCACGTGTCTTGCCTTGCTCCGCTCCATTACTTTAGTTTCAATGGCTGGAACTATAAGATAAGACAATTTTTGACGAGACCTCCACCGTATTACCTTTACCGTAGTACTTTTTTCCTGTGTATGTAAATAAATAAATAATATTAATAATAATCAAAAATCATATCTACGCCGCAGTAAGTCAACAAATTTTATGCATTAATTTTGTTGGCATACTTCTACCGCCACTTAGTTTCACTTAATGTTATTGGCTATTATTGTTGCTCTATTTATCTCCTCGGGACATACAACCGACGTTTTGCATTGTGTTATGTAAACTAACATGCGCTCTTATCTCCTGTTATCATAACTGCACGTGGCCATGACGTACCTACACACGTAGAATCAATAAACTCCGATGCCTACTGCAGGTTTAGATCAAACAGTTACTTACCTCTAGCCTATATCGCGCGTATAACTAGGTCACCGGGTTACCTAGACGCAACGCAGTTATAAAAATAATCGTAGATCGCTACGTACCCGCGTCGCACCAACAAACCTTTGTTTCATAATTTATGACCAACAAGTCACGTAATAGTCGACCACAACACTGCTAAGGGTCACATTTCGTATAGGAAGCCAGAGCGGCTGCGCTAGGAACATTAATTATTAAGATTACTACCTATTCTGCCCTACTTGGATGTAATAAAAAAAAAATTAAGCAACTATTAGTTACATAAGCACACTCGTAAGTCACGAGTTGCTCCGAATATTTAATTTCCATGTTTTTTTGCTTAGTTTCTCGAATGACGCGTTGTTTTTTGACTTTAATTTCACATGATATTGGAAGATCGCGCTTGTTTATAAAATCTCAATGTCACATCTACGAGTGTTTTGACCGGCTGCTGGAATTATTAGACGCAATATCGTGAAATACGCGTTTTATATTTAACTCTGCCGAAAATAGGTGGGCGTTCGGTACTCAAAGCAAATGTACACGCGCAAGAGCAATGGCCCCGGCTGTAAATTTAAATTACTTCAGCAACTGACGAAAGTTTGTTAGAATAGTGCCAATGTTGCAATTTCTTTACATATCTACGCAAAAGCTTAGATTTTTACCGGATTGTGCAAGAAAGAAAGTAATATTGGTATGTAATATGTATGTTTCTATATTACTTATCTCCTACAGCCTAAAAATATACTTTTACATAGCCTACTGTGACAAATAAGTGGTTTTATGACCTTTTTTTTACAAAGAGCAGTAAACAGGCAGACGGCTCGCCTGATGGTTAGCGATAACCGTCGCCTATGCACTATATACTTTCTCGCGAAAACGTACACTCAATATCTTATTAAGCATACCAGTTGCAAGCACACGACGAAAAAATAGTTCTTACGCAATTGGGCATGTATTTTATTTTTCTTGTAATATAAATACTTGTTCACTGATTTCTTATAAGACTTATTAGTATTTAGATAAAATATATATGAAAATCTCGTATTCCGTACTCGGGGAATTCCTTTAACACAATTTTTATCATGACACGACACGCTTTTAGTTTATTCTGTTTATTCAAGTGTTCGTTGATTGAACTCGTTTTAAATAATCGATATATGATACAGACAATGTGATTGTAGCAAAATTAGTATGTACTAAATTTACTTTTTTACTTTAGTATTTAGTACATAGACAAATTAATGTGCACAGTGGTTTTACTCGCGTGGTTAAAAATGGTGATGACGACGATGAGCTAGCTATATTTTCATGATTGTATTCTAAGCTGCCAGTATCTGTGAAAATCTATAATTAGCTATATTAGCTATTTTTGTTGTTACATTTTTTTTTATTATATGTTATAAAGCTGTTGATTTTCCTATAAATAAATAAATTATAAAATATTGTCATGTCTGATGATAAATTCTGGGATTTCGAGTAGGTTATGAAAAGGTATTGTAAAGTATTTATATAATAAACAGGCTAACTTCTTATAGTTATGAAGAACGCTGTTAATGATGACCATGAATGTAGCCTTTGTTACCAATTTTCATACCTATCGATTCAGCCGTTTGATTGTGAAAATGTAGCAAACAAAGAGATCTGTGTATTTACGTATCTGCGTGTTTGTCTGTGGCATCGTAGCCCTCAAACTGGTGGACCAATTTTGGTCTAGTTTTTTCGTTTTAAACAGTATTTAATCGAAAGTGCTCTTAGCTGTTTCATCGAAATCGGTTCAGCATTTTTTGTCGGGGGTTTTTAAGTTTTCTAAACTTATACTTGTTTATCGTCTTGTTTACAAAACACGCCGTTACATACGTGATTGGGTTTAATCTCAATCTATTTAAAGACATTGAAGCAATAACATTTTATCTATATCTAAATGTTTATTATTGCTTATCAACACCTATTACTGATTTAAGTAGGTTCATTTCATACATTTTATTACACACACAGACACACACATATATATATATATATATATATATTATCTATCTACAAGCCAACTTATGTATAAATTTAATACATACTTATGATACATAGAAACACCAAGACAGAACAAACATTCATGCTTATCACTCAAATGTTTGGCCTAGGTGGGGAGAGATACTAACAACTGAGCTGCGAGACAATTAAGCGTTCACGATCAAGAACATATTACTAGTAAAAGAGGAGAAACTTCACGCGATTATTCATTCTATACGGAGGGACCGTCGCTCAAAAGAAAAGAAAAATTAAAATGTTTACAAATATATCCCAATTTTAGATTTAATTAATTAAATTTCCTTCATTAATGTAAGTACCTGGGCGACCGAGCTCCACTCGGATTTTTTATGACTGAAAATACGAGCAAACCCGGGTTCACTAAAAATGAAACCTAGCACGATCGATTTATCTTCCCCTAATCTACCTACGAACCAAATTTCATTAAAATCGTTGGAGCCTTTTCCGAGATTCAGATTATATACTCGTATATATACATATAATTCATAATTCATAATGTCTTTATTGCGCATATGGGTACAGTAGGTGGAACATCAGGTAAAAAACATAGCTCTCCATATTCTGCCTTACCGGCGTGCAAAATTGTATAGGTACATTGTTGTCATATTATTATAATTTGTATACATTGTTTAACCGAATATAATTAGGCGTCACATAGACTTTATATCTGCCTTACCAGCTTAGAAATCATCCATTTTTATGAAACACAAACGGGAAACAATATCACACACAAATAACCACTAACAGAAAAGTTACCCTCAATCTCGAAATCATGTAAACAAACACAAACAAAATTAACAAATTGTCAAAGTCGAAACGTCATATCCAGAATAAGGCTGTGCATTCATGGCCAGATTACCACGTGAAATATTATTTTCACATCTCATTATATAATATTGATAAAATATAACAGAAAGTAATATGCCACTTAAAACAAAAACTATGACAGTGGAAAAATAAAGTAATAGATAATGTCAAGTAAAACTAATATAAATATATATAAACACCGTCAGTTAAATATCTATAAATTATTGTCTACACTCACATTTCAATTATGTATTATGTCAATTTCATGTCGATGCTTACATCAATTTCAATACAAATAGAATTAACATCCCAGTAATAGGTATAGAAAATGTCAATATTAGATTTAAACCTATGCATTAATATAATGGCAAACATAATGCATATTATTTCATATCATTGTTATACAACATTTAAGTCAAATAATTACATTAAAATTAGATATCAATAATCAATTGCAAGAATTGCTCGTTTAAAGGTATTAGATTAGATAAAATGAAGTGGCGCTATTCTGAGTTGCCATTTAAGAGTACCTGGTATAGTATAGTAAAAGTAGCAGAGTAGACAGTGGATTATAAAGTATCAAAACTGAAATATGTAGGTAAGTAGTTCAGAATTTCGACAGTAAAGCCAAAATTGATCTTAGATAATTCAGATTTAGTTTGATTCTCGTGCCAAAATGTTGTTTACGCACCAATCGATCGCAGTTATGAAATACATAAATTCTGATTGTGAAATAACATGAAACTAAAAGCTTTACATGCGTGTTAGTTGTGGTAAGCATATTAATAGTTACAAATTAGTAAATAATCGGTTTTGTTTATTGTTTTATTATACTTTCGTCGAAATATTGCAAAAAATGCCGATTCTGGATACGAATGTAACGGAATCGAGGATGAATACGAAATACGTGGCCAAGACTGTGTCGAGACACGCATATGATAAGGTTACGTAGCTAATGCTATAATTTAAAAGAAAAAACATGTGGCGAGTTCATAGACTTCTATAGATACCCCAAGTGTATGTACATAGCGTGTCAAGTACGAAAAAAAAACGCAGTTGATGACCAATATTTATTTAATTTCAGGTGATATATACTTCCGATTCGATATTTTGTCAACTAGTTACTAGCGTACAAGCGCGCGGATGCATTGGATTGAATAGATTCCACCACAAAATCGTTTATGTGACGTCACAGTCGGTACCAAAAATGTGGCACGCAAGGTTTTCATATAAATGAAGTCGCATGCTCTACTATGTATGTGGGCGAGTTTTTGTTTGTTGTGACAACAAGGGTCATAAGGGTCGATGGCATAATAGACCCAGAAAATTGTGACCATAGTACTAAGTAGTATATTTAATCATATTAAAAACTGTAAATGAAAATTTATTTTGAACAGTCTGGTATTACATATTTTCGAGATATAGCGATAAATATGTAAAACGCTGAAGTCGTTATGCTAGAGACGATATCTCACAAACGGGGTGGGGTTGAAAAAACGAAATTTCACTTGTATTTTTTTTTGTGGAATCAATTAGGAGGTTTTACTTTTTAAATTATGTAAAATATATGCGATAAATCCGTTAAAAATTGTTTAATTTAAAAAAAAATGGGAAAATATTGTGCGTAATAAATTACGTACAATATTAAAAGGCGTTTTTTTTTAATATAATTTACGCAAACTTATTATCTCGCTCTTGACCAGTTTTTAATATTTGTAGATTTATATCAATGTTAACCTTACAATCTTGCCAATTTTGAGACTTGTGTCTATTACCTTTTTAAAGATACAGCCGTTTAAATGTAGGGCAGACAGGCAGACAGACACCGAAGCCTCATGAATAGGCACCCTTAGTAAAAAGTCTAAATATGTATAGTGTTTACGTGAAGGTTGGATTATTTTTTGATAAATCTTTCGTTATACCGCCAGCTCGCCTGATGTTGAGCGACATTGCAGTCCACGATTGACCACAGCGATATATAGTGATGTTCTGTTGTCAATACAAATTGTAAGCTATGGTGATCATCATCATCATCATCTCAGCCACAAGAATTCCACTGCTGGACATAGGCCTCCCCCATGGATTTTCAAATCGACCGCTTGGAAGCGGTCTGCATTCAGCGTCTTCCTGCCATTTGTATGAGGTCATCTGTCCATCTCGTGGCTGGATTATGGTGATAAATAAAACAATTCAGTATATTTATTATCTTGTACGACTACAAGTTAATATAAGAGAATTCGCAATGCAAGGAAGCGTTTATTAAAGCAAATAACTTGAGTGTGAGGCAAATGTTACATTGTTGTACAAATATTTGTTGCTATTATATTAGTGAGTGAGTTGTTGAAGATAATTGTATTTTAAGTATCACTTGGAAAATATACTGAGCATTTTATGATATGACACAATGAAAGCTTAGTGTTCGGCGTTTTAGTTTAAATAGTTATGACAGCGTCAGAGCCTAAGTATTTTCAACATTATTTGAATACGTTTGTAGTACACATTGGATGCAATCCAGTCATAACTTCACTAAAACGAAATTGACGAGACTGAAAATTGGTCTGTCATGTGAATTTTAATTTTTGTTTGTATTTCTTCTTGAAAGGGGATACGTCAGAAGTGGGAGAGGGCCTACTCTTGCCTGTTGTTGGAAATAGGTTTTTATGTTTGTAGACTATACATTTATAAAGTAAATCGGATGGAATTACTACAAAACGCACCAATAAGATAAAATCCAATTTCCAAGTAAGAAAGAAACAACTGCTTTCGATCGTTTCAATTGTCACCCGGTTACCACGACCGATAACCTTGGTCTGACCAGCCTTTGTTGTACAATTAACCGATAGCTTGATACCACTCGATAGTAAATCATCGATTACAAAATCGATCATCGCCAATTAATGCAATCGGTACCGGACAGTAACTACCCTACACGGAGTGTCGATTGCGATAATCCCTGTTTGTTGCTTTATCTCTTTTTTTATAGTTGATTTATTTTCTTTTTTTACCTACCTTGGGGATTGGATTTGCGATATTATACAAGTAAGGAATCATATGAGGTATAATAGGATTAATAGGTGTCTATCGTGCTTCACTTAGGCCTTGTCCACACTTTGACTAGACAAGGTCGAACATAACTCCATTCCATATGAATAAAAACTCGTAAAAAAAGGTAACAGACTGGGTAGTGACTCACATTTTAAATTACATAAAGGTATTATATTACAGTGATATAGCTAGTATTGTCAGGGCAAAAGAACAGCTGTGTAGACGAGGGGTTAGTTAGTACTCGGTGAACTGTGTGTCCTCTACAAAATACCAAATACTTTGTTAGGAATAAGTACGTTCTATGATGAATAAAACATTATGTAGAGTTACTGTGCAAAGTTCGTCGTAGTCATTGTTTCAGCTTGACTTTCTTTGCGACAAGACAGAATAAAGGTCTGGCCACATGATGACATGGTGCCGGAACCGAAACACTATGACGGCGCTATGACGGCGGCGGTGTCGGCCGCCAACCAACTTTTCGGGTGGTTTTTATGTTATGCAATTTCAGCATGTTGAATACGAGAGAAAATAAAATAAGAGTCTGTTTAGGTAGAGAACTAATGTGGAAATGAGGGCGCTGCTGTCCTTATTTCATTATTATGGTTATTCGAAACCACTGAATAGCACATTCTTGCTGGCGTTTTTTCCACAATCGTTAATATTTAAACAGACACTAAAATTTAGTATTTATGAAAATGTATGTGTGTTAAATTATTTTTTAATTGTATTTATTCGAGGTAGGGGGGAGGCCATGACGAGGCCATGAGCTTCCCCGTCACTGCGAACCTTGCGGATCTATTGTAACTTGATTTTTTTATTATTTATATTATAACAGCGAAAGTAACTTTTCACGGCTAAATTGACACAGGTACATATATAACTAAGCACCTGGGAAGGGACGGTAGCGCCGATATCGTAAAATAGATATCGTAGTGCCGAATTTATCCTGTGTTCGTGTGGCCGGGCCCTAAGAGACCGCAGTGTTTCTATGTGACAATTATGTCTAACAAAGGTTACAATATAGCTTTCTATCTGGCAAAGGCACTTGGCACACGCTTCCTTATACTTTCAAAAGCATCGCTTGGAATATTGAATCCTTTCTACTAGTATTCTTTCCTAAGTAAATGCATACGGATTGCAGTCAGTGCACGTTACAAATGCATTACCATCTGACTAAGACTTCTGATTAGATCTGGAGTCACGAAGATCCCTTTTCAAAAAGCGATTTGTCTTTGTGATAAAGCTAGCTAAAAGGGTCCCAACAAAAAGTATGTTAATATTGTCACGTGGCCGGCTATATATGGCGCAGTGACGGCAGAGTACAAAAACAGCTGACAAGGTTGTGCTTGTGGTAAATCGACATGTATTATACATAAACTGGTTTTTTTCTATTCGCAACATTTTATACGAATCTATTCCGAATGATCGACGTCGAAGGCTCAACATTTCCCATGGTAACAAAACGTATAAGTATATGGAAGTATTTATTCTTTGAGTATTCTCTGTAAAGGGTACTTTGTATTAATTATAGTATACGTTTATGTTGCTCCTATTGATATGATTATACAAAATTATAGGCAATCTGGAAACAAAAATTAGATAATAAGTTCGCCGTTAGAAACTAAATTTCTTTAAATTTTCCGCTCACGGCCTTTATTAGGTATAGGATGTTTATTCCAAAATTTACCGGATTACAGTTGAACTAAAATTATTGTACAATAATAAGTAATAGTAAGTAATTATTACGTGCGAGTCGGACTCGCGCACGAAGGGTTCCGTACCATTATCTATAAAAATGGCAAAAAAAAACACGTTTGTTGTATGGGAGCCCCCTTAAATATTTATTTTATTCTGTTTTTAGCATTTGTTATTATAGCGGCAACCAAAATACATCATCTGTGAAAATTTTAACTGTCTAACTATCACGGTTCATGAGATACAGCTTGGTGACAGACGGACGGACAGACAGCGGAGTCTTAGTAATAGGGTCCCGTTTACCCTTTGGGTACGGAACCCTAAAAATCATGTAACTTTTTCTTAGTTAGCTACTTTTCCACGACGTAACGACTGGACGGCTAGTTATGAAAGTTGTAATAGATACAATTCTTGAGATGAGTATAGACACTTTATCACCATTATTTCACCCACGGACAGAAAACTCTTGGCACAGCTAGCAGGTATAAATTATCTCTTGTCTATCGGTTTTGATACTACCCTAAAAAGTTTGTTACTCTTCAATATTTTTGAGTGCTTTACACACTATATCTACAAATCTCGTCGGATGTATGTCATTTTTGAATTGTCTATTAATAAAACCGGCAAAGTGCGAGGCGGACTCGCGCACGAAGTGTTCCGTACCATTATCTATAAAAACTGTAAAAAAAAAAATACGTTTGTTGTATGGGAGCCCCCTTAATATTAATTTAATTATTTATTTTTAAATTGAATAATATAACTCAATATTCTGTGAATATTTTAAGCGTCTACTTGTTGCCGTTATCAATATCGAGCAAAAACCAGCAAAAAAATTACGTTTGTTGTATGGGAGCCCCCTTAAATATTAATTTTATTCTCTTTTTTAGTATTTGTTGTTATAGCGGCAACAGAAATACATCATCTATGAAAATTTCAGCTGTCTAACTATAACGGTTCATGAGATACAGCCTGGTGACAGACGCACGGACAGACAGACAGACAGCGGAGTCTTAGTAATAGGGTCCTGTTTTACCCTTTGGGTATGGAACCCTAAAAAGTGTATTGCTCTTCAGTAAATAAGTACCTAAATTCCTAACTTATACAAAACCTAAGGAATACTCCAAGAATAATATTCCTACAAAAGTATCGTGAGAGAGTTTAACCCGTCTATACCCATCGTTGCATAATATTAGTCTTAGATACACGATAGTTCCAGGAGACCCCTAACAATGTTACACTCTAATTTGAGTGCGATGGATTCACGACGATATTTCCTGTCAGCAACCAACCTTATAACCTCAGATCATAAATCTAGAAATAATAATAAACCATCACCACTTAAACAGATGATTTATTTCAACTACAATATGTCTAGGAAGATGAATAGACTTTAGTGACGTAACCCTGTGTTAAATGTATGTACCTAATAGGTTTCACCTGAAATAATCTAATACTAGCAACAGATAAAATGTATGCAATTATTTTGATTGTAGACGATATTGACGTTAATGATTTCCAAGATCTTCGCGATTGTTACAGCCAGTTCACACGGCGCGTTACGTCGTCGAACGCAAATATTTTAACGCATAGACAGTCACACGGGCGCTGCGCCATCGCAGCGTTACTACAACTTAGTCGTGACGTTCCGTCGTCGCAGCGGCTACGCCGGAACGTCACGACTGAAAAAACTAAATGAGCTTGGATATGTCCTCCCTCCCTCAACGCACAAACAACTGAGCGCTGCCGTTCCGGCGTCGCAATGAGTACACCCCCGCCCCGCGACAACGCTACGGCGACGCAACGCCGACGCAACGCGCCGTTTGGACCGACTCTTACTCATTGAAATTAAACAACTTTTAACAGATTTATCTCGTATATTTCACATAATTTTATGACCTGACGTTTCGAACACTTCAGCGTGCAGCGTCCATTTGGGAGGACTGCGGTGTTCGAAACGGTTGTTCATTAAATTAAGTAAAATATAGTCGATAAATCCGTTAAAAGTTATTTAATTTCATTGAATAGATATAATCTAGGTGTCTTCACATCGCGACTTAATAGGTTTCTTCTAGGCAAGCGCGCTCCATCGTAAACCGTAACTGTCGCTTAACAACAGGCGAGTTGACGGTCAAGCGCAGGCCTACTTTCGAATAAATAAAAATAATATTGGCGTTTCTACGGAAATTAGAGCCCGGAAGAACCTGATAAAATGAAATTAATAGGAAAACCATACTCTTGTAATAGAAGTAACATTTCATGTATTTTATTAACGTGTCCACGTATGCCTTTTTTGGAACATTTTCAGGTCATCTTATAGTAAGACACAAGATCGCGAGATAATATCAATAGAGGCTGTAAATAGAAAAAGAACTATCGCGCCAACAAAAACCAAGATACCAGACTGTAAGAAAGCAGTTTTGCAGTCTAACTTACGATTTCGTTACGTTTGATACGCTGTTGAGTGTACGTTTTTTTGTGAGAAAGTATGCGTAATCGCAGTAAACGATTATAAATGCATATTCTTTAGAATAAATCTAGTAAAACCACTTGTTTATTGCGAAAAAAAATCATATTTTATTTTTACAAGAGATGTATTATTATTATATTTGCAAAATAATATAGCCTAAATAATAACACTCTGGAAGTGAAGACGAATCTAACAACACCTCGCACATCAAAATTGGTCAAGCGGCTTAGGCTGTAGGCGATCATACCTATAGAAACATACATACATATCCACATACATACACTCGAAAAACAAAACACTCCTTCTTACGCACTCGGGTAATAAGGACAGTAGCGCTCTCAACGCCACATTAGTTCTTTCTGAATATGTCGCTTATTCCAAATACACGTAAAATATCGAGTGACATTCGTAGATAATAAATGGAAAAAATAATTAGAAAGATAAAAGACACGAGAGATATCTCATGAAAAAGCTGAGAAAGTTGTATGACGTCACAGATTAGCTGTGGGATATGGTCAAAAGCCTAACCTGATGACCATAAAAAACCTTCCGGCGTGATAATTTTAAATGTTTTTTTTTAAGTTATTTCTTTTGATTTGACTTTTTTGAATCAATACAATTTTTTTGTCATGTATTTGGAAATACGAAATTTATAGTAAATTCTTTCCGTAACAGCCGCTACCACAGATAACATATACTGGTTTTATTGTTATTTAATGACTCCCTAATTAGATTTCAAAATAAAACTAGATCTATACATACCTGTATATTTCTCGAACGGTATAATACCTGTTTGCTTTGAAATGATCGACTGGCCATGATGATTAGGGAACCATTATAGTCTAACAATTTTGTGGTTGGTGGTGATAAATAAACATTAAGAAAATTTGCCTAAAATCGTATTATGATAAATGACTAGCAACAAAGGAGTATGCCGATAGTACCGACCCTTTGTTGCCAAAACCAACCTCCATGCAGCATTTTTTTTTTTATAAAAGATGGGTTGTTGGAGGGATCCAACAACCCATCTTTTATAAAAAAAAAATGCATTTATCCATTTTTTTTATCCAAGTTTTAGACGAGTAAATATTTTTATTTATGTAGTAGACCAGCCACAAGATGGATAAACGGTTTTATATAAGTAGCAGGAAGCCGTTAGATGTAAGCCGCTTCCCCAATTTTTTCTGTTTCCAAAAAGACCTTAGGGTCTTTATGGAAATCGAAAAAATTGAAGCTACGTCTAGCAGTGGTGGCTAAGATGAGGAACCGATTTGTAAAATTATTTTTTATTTAAAAGGACACCTTCAGATTGGCCTCATAAAAAATCATCAAAATCGGTTCAATAAGTTTGTTCTAAAAACAAAATAATAGAAGAAAAAAAAAAATCAAGTAAACGAAATTGCGTATTTTGTAATCGGTTGTTTCAGTTTTTTATAAAATAATTATTGTGTTATAAACAAAATCCTACAAACAAGAACAGTAAGGGAATTGATTCAAATGGAATTGAGCAAGTTATATAATTATTATGTCGAATAAACTATGACAGATGGAGTAATAAGGTATACCAAGTATGAAAAGCGAAAAATAGTAAGGCCAAATAGAAGTTGGGAAGATATTTCTACTCAAAGTCAATATTAACTATAATGAATTATAAAACTACAGAAAATGTTTAGTTAAATGAAATTAAGATTTTTTACTTTACTTGTCATTTGTATGATTCAACAGCATTTGCTACCATTAGAGTATGTCTACTTATAGTTATATCGTGTCAAAAAGAGGAACTAACGTCTGGAACTTCTGGAAGTACACTTTCTACTACGGTATTCTGTGAATTTCTGTGATATCGACTGAACAAAATAATTAAATAAGGACAGCAGCGCATTCAATCTGTTCATTAGTTCTCTACCTAAACTGTCTACATCGAATTAAATATATTTTTCCTCGCGTAAGCTACCATTTTCACCATCGTGAATTACAGCTTCATGTAAGGAATTGCAGTGTCTTTGTATCATTCCATTAGTCATATAGTTTAGGTATAGGTATATATCATATATATCAGCCCTGTTTGTACAAACTGTCCCACTGCTGGGAACGGGCCATCTTCTAATTGTGAGAAGGGCTTGGCCATAGTCTGCCACGCTGGCCAAGTGCGGGTTGGCAGACTTCACACATCTTCAAGATCATTGAGAACTCTCAGACATGTAGGTTTCCTCACGATGTTTTCCTTCACCGTTTGAAGTTGGCGGCATTCAACAATACGCACATAACTTCGAAAAGACAGAGGTGCGTGCCGTGGGATTCGAACCCAGGACCTGCGGATCGCAAGTCAGACGGTCTCACCACTAGGCTGCCGGAAACTTAGGTATAGGTAAATAACTGTAATTCTAACTCGTGTCAACAGTCTGCCCCTGAAAATAAACGTTAGTCATTGTTTTTAAACAGCTGTAAGTAGGAACCTATGAGTAATACACTGATACACAAGTATAGCAAAATCCATCCATCTAGGTCAAACCTCTACTGATTGTACTGCCTCATAAGCTTCGACGAATTAGGCAGATGACTTTACCTGTTTACAATGTTTTTAATACTGCGAAATAGCCCAATTTTAGTGTGAATTAATGTTTTAAATAATTATAGTTTAAAAAATTGAAAAACTCAACTTCAGAATTCGCAATTCGTTTACTTAGATGATATGTTTTCAGTGAATTTGTTATAAAATTAAAGTGCTGAACTGATTTTGATAAAATTTGCGGGATCACCTATCAAACCAGAAAATAATTATCAAAAACAATTTATAATTGGCCGAGTAATCGCTGAACAACAAATAACATACAAAAAAACCATACAGTAGAAAGTCGTTTTTGGAAGTCGGTTAAAAATAGTGTAGCATATTTTTATCAGGTGGTATGTAGTACGGTATGATTATTCTCAGGCAATATATTTATTATTTATAGATATTATTTATTACTAGCTCTGGCCTCCAGTTTTACTCGTGCGTTGATGAAAAACTGATTCAATTTTCAATTCATTTCATTTATTCAAATAGGTACCCTATAAATAAGTACACTTATGAATGATGAAATATAGTTTCCCTGAAGCTATATTTTATCATCATCCGTTTTTCATGAGCTATATTTGTACTTTTACTAACAATAGATTCAGCCGTGAATAGGTAACAAACAGAAAGAGACTATAATATATTTATGACAAATACTGTGAGGTGACTTTCCTGTTAAAATGTAGACATAAAAATGTACTAAGAAGAGAGAGGCAAAGATGCTGTCGTCATCCTATTTCTGTATCTCTCTCTCTCGAAGTCGGAGTCCGATCGTTACACTGGGTCCGGGCAAATACTCGTAGCAATGGAATGAAAACTGTAGACAAAACAAATCATGATAATTTTATGCAAATCCTCAGTAAAGTTTTTTCCTTATAAAAGGACGATGGAAATAACATATTTTCCTACTACGTGTGATTTTCAACCTCTTGCTAAAGTATAAAACGTGTATTTATTTCTATTTTCAAAGAAAATCTTGAAATAGATATTTCTATGGAAGAAACGAAGCTAATATCGCTTCGGGGAATCGAACCGTATCTCATTAGGTGTCTATTTATCGACAACAATACGGCAATCTTACCTTTACAGATTTCTAGGGGAGCTGTTGTCGCATTTTCTGAAAATTATCAATTTATTCAGTTATTCTCCCGTGGAACATATTAGTTCCTTCATTTTAAGTGTTTACACGGTAGTATTCAACAGGACATCCATCACATCACAGCACATCATCATGTGCTATATCGTTATCAAGCTAGTTTTTGTGAAAATAGTTTTTTTTATGAGCCTTTATATTCATTTTTTTATGATTCAATGGTCCAACGCGCAACGTTTGAACACAATTCACCTAATGAAAAGCGACGATGTGGTCTAAGATGGCTGCTTCCTCATGAGAGTCTATTTACTGTTGTCTTGAAGATGAGATCTGTATTTACTAGGGTACAAGATAATTGTAGTTTAAAAAACTGAAGCAACCGACTTCTCATGGATGCCATTGTCAGAACTAGACCAAATAGTTGAAAAATGGGACCACACAGGAAGCACCAGCTTTCAAATAAAAAAAATAATCATCAAAATTTGTTCACCCAGTCGAAAGTTATGAGGTAACAAACATTAAAAAAATACAGTCGAATTGATAACCTTCTCCTTTTTGGAAGTCGGTTGAAAATAGAAAATCTCGGAGTTAATACTAGGAAAACTTCTATTGAACTGGCTACACATATTTAAATCTGCTGGTAATGCATCAATGTTACCACGAAATGTCTGTTGATAGTGCTGGAAAAATGGGCATCGCAACTTCCCGATAGCATATAGTAGATCTTAGAAGTATAGCTTATTCGATCAGTCATCAGTACTTTTCATTAAAATTATTATCCATCGGTTAATATGTATGTAAACAGATGTTACTATTTTTTTTTTTCTTTTTTTCTCAGCTATTTCTGTCCCACTGCAGGGCAAAGGCCTTTCTTCCCTCTTTCCATTTTTCTCGGTTTAGAGCTTCCTTACTCCAGCCGCTACAGTGGGAGTCAAGCTCATCTCGCCATCGTTTTTTGGGCTATACTATTAAATACTATTAATACGTTACTATTTAACTAAATTATATTCTTCTTATAGTTGACCTTCCCGAGTTCGCAATAATTGCGCCGCTATATTATTATTATATCATATGTAATGTGTATGTACAGCGCATTCAAATCAAATCTATTATAATTGCAGTAGTGTCCGGTCAATCTGTTCATGCATATTCTAGCTTCAATTGCATATCTAAATACCTAATTGTAACGGGACGGAGCGAATGTTGAATCCCAAACACCTCAAAATGTTCAAATTAATTGGTGATACCTATTAATAGTACCTACCTACTTACGTATTAGGTACTATAGATATACCGCTTAACTGAGTCTGTTCCTGGGGTATGGGAGCGGTACGGGTGGGGTTATATTACGTCAGTCAGGCGTCAGCATTGCTATTACATGTGAACCCTCCCGTGCCGCTCCCATACCTCAGGAACAGATTCAGTTAAGTGGTATATCTATAGCTGCAGCCGCGACTTAATTTACGTGTCGCGCATATGACTTAAAAATCTGATATACTAAACTTAACCGGATAAGTTTCTTTGATTGTAAGTGAACTTTTTATATACAATTAGCGGCGCCCTGCGTTTTTATCCGCGTAGTGAGGAAAAATTATAATGATGAAAAGTAGCTCATGTTCTTCTCCAGGTGCACAGCTATCTCTGTACCAAATTCCATGATGATCGGTTCAGCCGATAGACCGCGAAAAAGTAACTGATAAATATATAGATTTACTTTCGCTTTTATAATAATAGTACCTGGGCGACCGAGCTCCAATCGGATTTTTTATGACTGAAAATACGAGCAAACCCTGGTTCACTAAAAATGAAACCTAGCAAGATCGATTTATCGTCCCCTAATCTACCTACAAACCAAATTTCATTAAAATCGTTATAGCCGTTTCCGAGATTGCGATTATATATATGCATATATACAAGAATTGCTCGTTCAAAGGTATTAGATAGATAGACTACTACACAGAAAGCATATCGATTACCCCAGACCAATAAAGGTCTAAAGACAATCCAAATGCTCAAACCCGCTACCAGTTGGCAGCGTACCCAGCATGCTGAGCGCATTGCCACATTGGGTAATGATTGATCTGGTTTACGCAATCCACTGTTATATTGTTTTCGCAACTTTTACGTTTAATTTCTCTTTGAAAGCGGCCTTAATATTCTTGATTGAGGAAGTGGATATGATTCTTTGCGGAGAGGTCGTGAGCCAACATACAATAATGTATGTATACCTCGTACTTCAGGAAGAGAACCTTTAGTCGGTGCCTCATTATTTTCATAAAATTTTAATAATAGCAGGTAAAGTTCGAAGAGCGACTTGAATGAGAAATATTATACGGGTTTTTTTTTTAATTTTAAATTAAAGGAGGATATTTGACGGTTCATTATATTGCTATTGTTTTTTTCTTGGTATAGATTGGGGAATTAAACTTGTTTTTTTTTTTTTTTACAAAAAGGTACTGCAAAATGACAGACGGCTCGTCTGATGGTAAGCGATAACCGTCGCCTACGGACAACTGCAACATCGGTGACATCACTGTTGCTTTGCTAGCCCGGAAAGGTTGTAGACAGTCTTTTTATTGTCATTTTAATAACTGAACAAATAACTAAACTACATACGAACCAGGTTTTGATAGAGTTTTTAGTGTAGGTTTAATTTACGTTGGGAAAATTGTTTAGGTTAATTTAGTACATACATTCCTCAGTAAACTTGTTTGATTTAGTTGATATTAAAGTGAAAACGATGTATTTAGAGATTCACTTAGTTGAGAGCTCATAGACCTAGCTCATGAGGAGAAATTTAATCGAATTAATTAAATACATTACCTACTACCTACCTACTAAACTTAATGGACCTTTGATTTAAAAGTGAAAGCGGTAAGTACACGTATCACTTGGAAGTACTTTTCTTACTACAACCTTAGGAAATCACCTGGATTAATAATATACTCAAGTCGAAAGTTTACAACCAGTGTGTGTTACCAGTGATGACATACGGCACTGAAACGTGGTCCCTAACTATGGGCCTTATAAAGAAGCTCAAGGTCACGCAACGAGCTATGGAGAGAGCTATGCTCAGAGTCTCTCTACGAGATCGAATCAGAAATGAAGAGATACGTAGACGTACAAAAGTCACCGATATAGCACAGCGGATTAGTAAGTTGAAGTGGCAGTGGGCAGGGCACATAGCACGTAGAACTGATGGCCGATGGGGCCGAAAGGTTCTCGAGTGGAGACCACGTACCGGCAAGCGCAGCGTAGGAAGACCAGCCACGAGATGGACAGATGACCTCATACAAGTGGCGGGAAGACGCTGGATGCAAGCCGCTTCCAATCGGTCTTTTTGGAAATCCATGGGGGAGGCCTATGTCCAGCAGTGGACTTCTTATGGCTGAGATGATGATGATGAATAATATACTCTACTTAATAGGCTTTATTCTCATAATTGCATGAAAGTACATGCGATATAGGTAAATATTCAATTATCACGGGGAATAAATACAAATTGTGACTTTAATTTTGATATGCCTTAATCTAATATTCTTTGCCACATTTCACTTTATAAAACTTAGGTATAGTCCCGTATCAGTATTCATATATGCTTAGTTGAAAAGCACTCCAAGTTGTCTAAACGTTTTAGTGTCCTCTACTATTAAATCAACGTGAAGTCCTGTTAAAAGTGCTGCCATAACGTCATACACGGGAATATTTTGAATAACCCTGTTTTGTAGGTAAATTTATATTAGGAGTTGTTACATAGCTAGAGGTAAAACACGCACTGATTGAAGTCACTGTTATTTATTATTGACTGACCTAATGATTCAGTTGGTAGTATGTCTACCTGCTAAGCTGTAGGTCGTGGGTTCGATCCCCACCCAGTGCAAACATTTGTGTGATGAGCATGGATGTTTGTTCTGTGTCTGGGTGTTTCTATCTATCATATGTATATATTTACAAAAAAAGGTATACTTATATATGTATTCCATCAGCCATCTAGTTCCATAGTACAAGCTTTGCTTAGTTTGGGCTAGATGGTGTTGTGTGAAATGTCCCCAAATATTTATTTTATTTATTTATTTATTGAAGTCTCGATCCGGGGAAACTATATCGTCATATCTATTATATACATTTAGAATGACAGAGAGGTTTGGTCCTGTTTTTACCGTGTTCAGTGTGAATTTTTGCGGTGGAAATAAAGTTTTGAAAATAAAAGTAAACTGCGACATAACTGTTCCATAAGATTAATTACTTGTTACATGAAAAACAATTCGTTTAGTGTGAATTGGAACGTGAAATGAATTCGTTTACATGTAAAGTAGAACGTTTTGAAAGGCATTAAGTGTAAACAGTCTGTAAGTGTGTAAGGAATCTAAAGTGCGTTTTGTTTATAGCCCAATTAGAGAGTGAAAATCATTACTTATATGATTTGTCGTGGACGGAACCGCTGCCAAATGGGCCACGTACAAATCGGCCGATCGGTGGTTAGAATGTTTAGCTCATTTCGAATTTGCGGTTTACCTTTACCTAATCAAGTGTTACCTTGAAGCCTTTTCATTCTATGTAAAATAATTAGGACAGAATGTAGCGTGGCCGTGACATGACTATTGAAATGATAGGGGCACTGGCTATTGTTGACACGTTTTTACATATTTTGATACCTGGTAACATTTCTATTCTCAGATTTTTACCATATAAACCAAGTTAAGATTTGGCTCACCGCGCGCAGCCATCTCTCTCGCGCATCACGACATTTTTAATCATATTAAAAAAAAAATGGTTATCTGTAAAGTCGATTTACGGACGATAGTTTAACGTGACAACATACGTCCGCGCGCGAGCTCCGAGGAATGATGTAATGAATGAATGAATTGAAGCGACGGTCGGGCGCGGCGCACACCCGCCTCCAGCCACCGCGCGCGGTTGTAACGGGACAAGGAGCGTAACGCAACGGGACAATGAGCCATACTTTTTCGTGCATGCAGCCGGCGTCCATCGATTTATTAGACCTTGTCAAGTCAAAACCATGGGTTAGGGATATTAGAAAAGTGAGAAATGAATTTGTTTATTTAGATAGGAGAAATATTTACTAAAAAACTTAATTTAATTTTAAATAAGCATTTTTTTATTTTACGATAGATGTGTTATTATTATTACAAAAAATACAGCCTATGAGCCTATGACACTCAGGCAGTGACGACAAATCTAACGACAGTTCGCACATCAAAATCGGTCAAGCTGTAGAAGATCGATAATATAGAAACATCCATACATACATAAATACAAACAACATACTCGAAAAACATAACCCTCCTTCTTACGCAGTCGAGTGGAAAGTAGAGGCGTCTCCGACGCGTTACTAACTTTCAGCTAATTTCCAGAACTTTCGACATCTCAGAAAAGGAAAGGAAACTGAATAATAAAGTATTTACGTTTTAATTTCCATGAAAGTTGCGAGGTAAATTAAATTTTTACGCAATTTTCTATAGCATAGTTTGTTTGTTTTCTTGTTTTCCGTAATTGAAAAATACTTTGCAACAAGCTTAAAGTTTAACTGTGTACGGCCTCTGTTTGTTTTAACCTGTAAAGAGGTACAGAAACAAATGATTTAGCAAGTTTTTTATGGTCGACAAGTTAGGTATTAAGTCCTTTTTGCCTAATGTTATGTGCCGATGTGGTTCAGGTTTTTAAGCACACCTAGCCTTGAATGGGAATTGGTCCTCAAGAGAGGCTGCCTTTGTGCCATTACGTCTATGAAAACTGTTTTTATTCGAGAACGGTGGCTAGCCAAGAAAATACAAGCATACTACCACATGGTTGGGATTTGAACCCGTTTAGAGGATTATATTATATCCCTGTTTTTTTCGATCTCGGGATTTGGGGAATATTAACAGATAATCCCAGAATATACCCGGGTTTTCGGGAATGTTATCAATCCCGTTATATAATCCCAGAATAAACCTGCCCTGGCTTCCATAAATATATCAGCAACAATGGGTGAGAAAGGGGACCCATCGCTGGTTGTTCGAGAATAAGTAAGATATTAATAAAAAATCAGCCTCAACACAGATCTGCGATACCTGTTGAGTGTTGACATCTTGAGTGACTTCTGCGTGCATAAGGAATGTTTTGCATAAAAATAAAAAGCGGTAATTAATTCCCGCCTAATTAAAAAAAAAAAAGATATATTTACATAACAAAAATCCGTACTCAGCGATATCGATCCACATTCTTGTTGCGTACTGCACAGGAATGTAATTCTTTGCCGCCATCTGTTTCCTGAGACCTACAATCTTGGAATTTTCAAGACTAGAGTGAATAGATATCTGCTAGATCGACGAGCTCCATCCTCGGCCACACCGTCGCTTAACATCAAGAGAGTTGGTGGTCAATTGTAGATCTATCTTGTTTAAAAAAAAACCTTTCATCTAGTCTCACCTGTGACCTAATCTGTGAAGCTAACATCGTTTCAAGTAAATAACTTTTAATGTCAAATCCTCCACCTCAATGAGTCAATGTGCTTATTAGCTGTAAGGAGACCTTCACGAATGATGTGTAGCAAATTACCCTGAAATCGGTTAGTTTCAGTGGTCGTACTCCATTAATAGTGCTGAAAATCAGCGCTCTGTTTACATAGTGAGTCACATGTACATTGATAAGCGAACCATTGTATTACCTCTTAATCATTTCTATGGTACTATGTGACAGTGAAATGTACGTTTGTTACGTATTACTTTGAGTTACCATCCCAACGTATAGTGTTGTAGTTATCCATACAGGCCAGACGCATTACAGTTTGGGTAAAATGCTGCAAGTTACATGCGATCCGCTCCCTCGATCGGACGGTTCAGAGCTGAGCGCCAGAAGAAATAAGAGCTTGAACGAAATGTACGCTGCTGTAGGTGTCTGTTTAGGTATATTATGTGTAGGACTGTAGGCATTGCATATTGTTGCATATGCGGACAGACTTGCCTTTATTATGTTGTAGCAAGAGCGAAAGTGTTTGCGGAGTGAGCCTTCTGTATCTGTACTGTGTCGATACGAATAAGAGAAACGTCGCGTATTTTTTACCAGCAAATTACGTGTTTTTCATACAACAGGAGAATACTGTTTTCTACTCCTAATTATTATCTTTTTATGGGTGTAACCACTAATAGTCATACCCCTACGGTTTAGATGAGTTTTCTAAACCTGTACTTGTTGTGGTAGGCCTACCAGCCAATATCTGACAATAACAAATATAGTGTGATATGTAGAAAATATGCTACCATAGACTTAATGGTGGCGTGTTTTCCTCTGTTTCAAATTCAATTTGTGTTTTAAGTGGTAAATAAGCAATGGCGCTATTCACAATAATTATTCGCCACGTATCGCGTTGTAGTCGTCATTGAAAATTAAACTTTAAAATGTCACGTTTGAAGTTTGATTTTATAGGTTATTTTTACGCATCATGTGGTAATAATCGTAGATAAGTAATAAAGTTGTGGGGGAAAAATTGCTAAATTAGCTAATTATTTTTTTTATACGTGAAGTATGTTTTCTAATTAAATCTTATCTAGAATTGCCCACAACAGATATTCGTTTTGATTCAAAAGGACTCAGAATCCAGATCCGTAAAACAGTTTAGAAAAAAAACAGATATTCGTTCATTTTGATTTTTTTCATTTTCAATCTAGGTGATGAGTCTCTATTCTATTCTATAGTTCACTGCTCCGCTATCTACAAATTTCGAATATTCATATCGTTGGAAAAATATATTACGAAACCTACACTAATAGTACAAATTAATGAATAGTTCCGAATCGAGGTGGTCTTTCCGTTACACATTTACATATCGACCTACGTAAACTTCGGCTGTTCCAAATGATTTCATACCTAGTTCAAAATCTATGTCATCCGACTCTGATGTAAGCCACTAAACTTATTCGCTGACACGCTTATGATTATTATTGGCATCATTAAGTTCTCTATTAGCCCCATTTTCGGGGTAGAATACCGTCTTTATCGATCGTTTCAATATAACGCTGTCATTTTGATAGTAATATGATAGTAGAATTATTTTCGATTCGTTTTGTGTTTTTTTTTTTTGTAATTGTATGATTACATTCTAGATTATGTTTATCTGAGGTACTTATAATACTATGTTAATCTCCTGGTGCACAGTTTACATACAATCACAGATTTTCCTGTTGGATCTACAACTATTATTATACATATTACGTATACATATTATGTAACTTTCCAATTACTACAACCCTAACACACGTGTTCTGCTTCTTCGTCTGACGTCACCTGCCGGTTCCAACGCAATGCCAGCACTGGTTATTTCTACCGGTATTATGCTGAGTGATCGGCTTGTGATATAATTAAATAAAAATCAATAATTATATTTAATTCTGATGTTCTTATTTATTTATATTGTTCAAGTATTTATTTATCTATGTTGATTCGTAAGTTTTTGCAATATTTCTATTAAAAAAAAACTTAAAAACTTAAACCTAGGGTGTCCCGGCGGCAGCGGGGCAAGGCCTAAGTTGCTGACGGTAGGGGCTACAAGTATAATAACCTCTTGACAGTGCGCACCATTCTAGACCAACTGCCTTCTGTATCCGACCCTTGACTCAACCATCGAGCGAGAGCCTCTTATGATGTTGGTCGAGACTTATTTGTATTTATTATTGTAGTTGTTTTTATCACAAAATAAAACTGTGTCTATGTTTTCTTGTGTGTTTTCATTCATACATGCTCGTCATTTGTTGTTGGGTACCTTTGAAATAACATTTTCCCAAAACATCTTCAATTTGCACTTCATGGTGCAAATCCTTCATGTCCTTTTTATCTATTTGAAAAGGCAAGTTCATAATTCATCGCACCATATTTTATGCATCTTCAACTATATCTTTAGCACGTCAGATTTTGACAACGGTACTGCCTTAACAACGTGTGAAACTAAAAGAAAACGATCGTAAACATAAATAGAACCCTCACATGCAGTTCCTGGTGATGATATTAACGCATGACGATTCACTTCCGCACCAAATGAATTTCACTTTTTCATATCAGTAGGTACTAAACATCAACACTAATGCCCTCACCCAGACAATAGAACAAGGAACTCACAAATGCAAATACGCCTGGTATCGTAAGTTGAACGTCCCCCCGTTGACTCATCAAGGTTGGTGCGTCTCAAGTCATTTGTTGCGATACGGATGTATTTTTAACAAAGACTTTGCTGCCGAATTTGTAAAACCGTTTAAATGTGACAACTTGAACCTTGAGTTGAACTTGTGAGCTTGCAAGTTGCAGTTTTTCTAGTTTGGCGTATACAGACTTCGCTATAGGAAACATCTAGTTATAGTGTTCTTAATAGGACAGCCAGAGGGTTAGCCAAGGCGGTTCACGTTTTCGTATGTCTGTCGAAAGTCAATCGTTGAACTGGGCCGATCGAGATCTGCCTGGGCACATCACGATACGTCGGCATTTCTTGATTAGGGCAATTATTTCATGATGTGCCTAGTATAAAGTTGGGCACATCGCTGCACGCTCGTATCCGAGTGGGAGGCGCCGTTAAGGAATGTGTTAAATATTTTTACGATATATATTTTTCGGCTTATGAAGGAAAATATAAAAAAAATATATGATTTGGTAGGAAGACCAGCCACGAGATGGACAGACGACCTCATACAAGTGGCAGGAAGACGCTGGATGCAAGCCGCTTCCAATCGGTCTTTTTGGAAATCCATGGGGGAGGCCTATGTCCAACAGTGGACTTCTTATGGCTGAGATGATGATGATGATGATGATATGATTTCCCCCTTTTATTTAGTTTGTACGGAACCCTCGGTGGGCGAGTCTGACTCGCACTTGTCCGGTTTTTTTTTTCATGTCTATTCATTGTCTTTTCAACTTTGCGATGCGCTCCCTGGTTCGGGATTTACAAATAATCATAGGAACGTGTCCAATGTTCATTCAAAACGATTAGTGCGAAAGGCTAGGAAGAAACGTGGTTCAAGACTGTTAGAGTCCTCTCTGAAAAATCTTATTGTTCTCGAAACTGTGTGAAGTGTGCTCACCCGCTCTTGGTCAACGTGTTCTTAACCTTGAGGCACAGGAGTGGAATGGTTCATAAAAGTAAATTCAGCCCGGATTAATATGCAAATGAAAGGATGCATCTCGCAGAAGATGGTTGACGACGGTCAGGCGCTGTGACTTCGTATAGCGAAAACAGTTGTTATCCCTTGCCCTGATGTGCGAATTTCCACTAAGTGCTCTAACTCGGGGCTGGATGTAGGTAGGTACCTACATGATGCGACATTATAGCGAAGTCTGAAAGATCAGAAGTGCCAAACAAACCTTGAATTGAATTTGTGAGCTTGCAAGTTTAATAATTCTTACATTAATGATAACCAACTGACATCATCATACTCAAACAGATGATTGCTTCCGTGTAATGTTTCGAAATCATTGTTGAGTTGAATTTACATTTTGTCACTTGTCGGTTTATTATTAAAACACCTTTCTGGTTTCAATTACTTATTTAGTATTGACTTAATATAAGTATTTAATTGTGAAAATACCTTGCATACATTATGGGGACAATACACTCTATGCCAGTAAAATACACATTGAAACGACCCCATATTAATTTCCAGTTGTGTCTACTAGTAATGGTAGTGATTGCTATATTTGTTTAGTATTAATTGCTATTAGCATTTTAATGAATAATGCTAAAATTAAGGACTTCTCCACTTAAGAGCTTTTCGACCCCATCTTTCAACAGTTCTACGTGCTATGTGCCCTGTCCATTGTGTGCATATGTGCCTTGCGAATCAGCTGTACAATGTTGGTGGTTTTCTTGCGTCTACGGATCTCTTTATTTCAGATTTGATCTATGGAGAGACCCCGAGCATAGCCCTCTCTATAGCTCATTGCGTGACTTTGAGAATAATTTATGCTTAAATGAGATGCCATTTGTTTTCTTTCATTACGCAAAGTAACCGGTTTTTTGATTTATTATCAGATCAATTTCAGAAAATGTGTATTTGATCTTTATGATCTAGTTTCCTCTTTCCCTTTAGTATTGGATGACTAGAAATTCGAAACAGCGTCATCGTTAGTGGGTGGATATTACAAAAACCTGAACGAAACTCTTTATTTGCTCATATTATTACTATGCTAATTTTAATTTGTAAAATACGCATCCTGGCTGAGCCTATCTCAGACAAATAGGTTTCTTCTAAGTAAATGCTCCATCGGTGACCGCAACATCGTCATCAGGTGAGTTGGTGGTCAAACACAACCCCATTACTGAATAAAAATAGCATGCTTAATTCGTTATTTTCATACATTAATTGTTTTTGCTAATTCTAAGTTATCCACCACTATTATACTCTGTAGAGCAAAAGTGCGTGAACCCAGACCTTGAGATGAACTTGCAAGTTTTTGTAACCGGTCCAATGGTTAGGTTGCTATTGTAAATCCGTGGTTATGTTTCGAAACGGTTGAACAGAAAGTCGTTGCCAGAGTTTTATTACGGCGATTTCTCTTCGGTGCCCCCTGGACGGCCATTTATGACGACGGTGGTTGGTATTGTGGCTGTAAATATATTAATTCGATATGTGTCTGTGAATACAGTTCGTACGTCAAAGACGTACGTAAAACAAAGAGTTAGATTGTATGACCATAGAATACTTAATAGAGATTCACTTATTTTCAAGAAGAGTTAAATAATATTTTACAGTCTTTTTAATTATAAACTTAACTAGATACAACAAGGATCCGGCGGGCTCCGAACTAGGTAAAGCCTTTCCCGGGTGCCCGTTTGTAGACATATGTACGTTTCGAGCTGCCATTGTTGGCACGTATTTTCGTCTCATTATTTTATTTATCAATACAATAAAACTGTCAGATCATTTTTTCTAATCAATTAATAACTTCCGGCACGCGGCATCGAGGCGGTACTTATAGCATTATGCCTAAACTGCAGAGTGTGCATTGTGCTGTCATTTATTGTTTCAGTAATGTACGGTTATACGGGCATACTGTAAATGTCAGATAAGGATTTTGAGGGAAATTGTTGCTTAATAGGCGATGGGCTGACCTCCTGTAACTGCAGGCCAATACCTTCTAACCCTCTAATACCCTTTCCTTACTATTTAACCCTCTAACCACGGTCAAAAGTGGCGTCAAATGGCCTTTTGGTCTTTGATGCTCTTCTTACTCAGTAAGGTAAAATAGGCGTGATTGTACGTATGTATTACGTCTAAACTGCAGAGTATGCAACTATGTATTGTTATGCTGTCATTTCTTCTACCAGTAACGTAAGAAAATGGAATACGAAAAAAGCGTAATCACGAAATGTTCTTTTATGATGGATTCAAAAAACATAAATATTTTTCATGCGTACTGCACAAGAGTGGAACTCCCAGCCGCCTTCTCTATTTCCTGAGAACTATAATCTTCCTATTTTCAAGGCTAGAGTAAACAGATATCTTCTAGATTTACGTGTTCCATCTACAGCTACACCGTCGCTTACCACCAAGCGAGTTGGTGGTGAAACGTAGAATCTATTTAAAAAAAAAAAAAAAAAACGAAGAAACGAAGCTCTCAGGTTCCACTTTTATTTTTAAATTGTAGGTCCCGGTTGATCAGCAATCGTCAAGCCAAGTCAGAGGCCACTCGGCGGCTTAATAACTCTGACTAGCCAGGCTAGGGCTGGCTAGTCAATAAAAGTAAGTAAGTTCGTATAGACTGAGTGGTCTATACGAACTTACTTACTTTTATTGTACAAACCTATGAATTGTTCTACGAATATGCTATTCGAGTAGGTCTATTTCTGATAAATACACATATATATTATATATGTATAATCTGACTGTCTTTAGTCTGTTAGTTCTACGTACGCGACTCAACGTAGAATGTAACCATGTCATCAAAAGCGTGGGTGGTCAAGTGCATACTTACCAACAAACAAAATAAAAACTTACTAAAAGAGAAACAAAATAGTCGACTGCTTAAGATGCTTGATATGATGTTGAGTGTACATTTTCACGGGGAAGTATGCGCAGAACCGTTGTTACAACGATCACTCATTTAAATAAATATCGTCCAAGGAGAAAGTCATTTCCCACAATTCATACGATAGTTCTGTTGTCACTTGCATTGCACTCAGGAAGACAAGTTAAACGTTTATCTTGTAGAGACATACAAACGCATAAACTCCCGAAAATATTACCTTCCTTGTTGCGTAGTCGGGTTAAAAGAGCTATCATAGTCAGTGAAAAAAATCTTGCTGAATAGAGTCATAAATTGAACGCTTCATAATCGCGTTATTACTAAGTTGTATTGAAATATATTTCATAACACTGTGGGCGATTGTACATAATATGTACTTGCAAGTCTAAATATCATCTCGCACGCACGAATCGCCGAGAAAATCTAGAAATTAAGAAAAATATTGCGATAACTTGAGAATAAATAGATTGGACACGTAATGCGTATGCGCATATCCTACGTACAAATCAAAATAAAACTAACAAAAAGAACAATGAACTCTAGTAGGTATAACCACAGTGCTACGAATAACGTACGGAATAACTTCAAAATGAAATTAAACGGAATAATCTTGATATCATTATTCATTGTCTGGGTTGAGAGACCCTGGCTAGTATTTAAATTGATAAACAGTACTGTGCCAATATTACCACAAAACAAAGATAGTACAGAAGTCCAGGGATCGTAAACGGTTAAGGTATAAATAAGGTTACGCTACGTATAATAACGGTAAAGGTATAAATTATAAAGGTAGACCGAAAACGGTGATAATAACGGTTAAGGTATATAATAATAACTACCGATATTTTGTTATTTTGGTACCGAAATCACCGCGTTGCATAGGACCTCGCTCTTACACGTTTGCATACGAACGGGGGATGGCGATGCGCGGGCGGTCAAGGTCAAAACCTTTATTTTTCGGTTACGGTAGCGCAATTTGTAATGATATCGTTATTTATCGGTACCGTAAAATTCCTATACCTTTATTTTCAGGTATCAAAATAAAAAGGTATGACGTCATACCCTTAACCGTTATAACCTTTATCTTTTCGGTATGAGACCTCTGCAGAAGTCAATCTACATACCAAGTGCGCTCAAGCAACGCACACATAGGCACCGCTCACGGACGCGATATCTCGGACCAACTGGAACCAGTGCGAGCGCGAGTGCCATAGCCATAATAAATTCGCATTATTATTTACATTTGTTTACAGTAATGTAAACAATTGTACATTAATAATGCGAATTTATTACACTTTAAAATATAATAATCGTGCATTTCGCCAATGTCGAAATCGTCGTAAGATATTTTTTGTTACTATTTGTTTTTATTTCCGTTTTTCCTGTTTCATTCTCAACAATAAATCAAATAACTAGATACGAGTGCCACTACCACGATAGTTTTTTGTGCATAAGCCAAAGTTGACAACCCTAGCGTGACCGCCGAGTTTAGGTACGAAAAGTGAAGTACATACATGTGATTGCCTTCTGTACTATCTCTGTTTTGTGACATTACTGTGATCCGCATTGTGGAGCTATGTCTACCGTGGATAAATACCTACTTTTAGCAAACGAAACATGAGAGCAATGCATATGCCGTACTGCCAGGCTTGTGATTTGTTATTTATAATCGGATAAGTGACTTTTTTTTCACTTTATAAATATTTTATTAGATATCTAGTTCAAATTTGCTTTGCTTAGTTTGGGTTGTGTGAAAATTTGCCGCCACCATCAATATTATATTAAGTTAAAATGATTGGTCTAATGTGGTAAATACCACGCCGTTTTTGATGCGTAGTGCACAGGAATGGAATTCTTTGCCGCCATCTCTTTCCTGAGTACTACAATCTTGGTATATATGGCTAGAATGAATAGATATCTTCTAGTCTATATATAGGTTGGCTAGCTCCATCCTCGGCCGTTGCTTAACGTCAGACGAGTTGGTGGTAAATCGCAGATAAATATAACATTGTCGGGCATTTAATAATAAAATACGTAGATTGTAAGATTTTTTTGTTTTCACATAAAAAGCCATACCTTGTACCATATATATCATATAAGCTCGTTTGTGCCTATAGACGAGTAGGTTCGAACATGGTTCAAGGCATCAGGTGAGCGTTCTCAGACTGCTGAGTTCTTTTTAATCTGTTCGCCCTTTGTGCGTCTAGGTCGTCGACCGCGCCTTGCCTTACCATCAACCTTACTACCAAAATGACAAGAATTAACCCGAATCAATGTATGTATTTTTCTTTTACATTTTACACATTATTATTTAAGTACGTATTAATTGAGTAATTAATTTATAATAAAATAAGTAATTATGATTATGATGGTCAAGATAGAGGATAAACGACGCGCAGGATATTGAATGAAGTCTTGCTTGAGAAACATAAGGGAACGAACCAATATAGCCAGCGTTGAACAGCTTTTTCGCTTGGTTCAAGATAATGATGAGTTTGCTGAGATGACGGCCAATCTCCAGTTGTGGGGAGGCACCAGATGATGATGAACACTGATGTATGCTCGGCCGGGAACCGAACTTGGAATGTCGATTGAGCTACCATTGTGCATTGTAAAATTATAGTGAACGTTGACGGACGCACTGCAATATATGGGGTCATTGATCTTATTATAATCAACTACTTTTATTATGGTACCAAACCTAAAATCGTGAAATAAATAAAAAACAGACATTGCGGTACGGTACGGTAGATTTTTTTATATTTTTTTGCAAGGTTTTTAAGGATAATTTTATTGTTTGGATCAGCTGATTCTTTTTTTTTTGGGATTGCCTCGTTGCAAAATTTATAAATAATAATAGGTAAGTATTATAAGCATAAAAAAAAAAAAAAAAAAATTGTAAGCATAATCCCTGTCCTGCTGCAGGCGGCACCCTAGTTTTAAAGAGTTTTACAATAATTATATTATTTTTTTAATATTTTTGTAAACAATAAAAAAAAGACATAATACAATAAAAGTTCAAATAGCGAATCGTTCTGTTCATGTTTGTATGTTTCAATATACCTACAAAATATCAGTAGGTAGGTACAGTCATTCGCGTATGAAATACTCGTAGCTCGAAAGATATGAAATCTCAAAAAGCGATAAATATTGCTGTAGCACACGTATCTCTGAAATCTCCACGTGTTGTGTATTTGCATCGAAATAGCGCAATTAATTAAAGCAACGCAATGATTGAACTAGATTACTTAATCGAGAGATCTAAAAATACGCAATATACATAGCACGTTAAAAAGACATAAGGAAGCGGTAAGTTAAGCCTTGTCTACACTAGAAACAAATGTATGCGAAAAAAAAGATTAAGTTATAAAGATTAAATTAATATAGTACTCTATTTTTAGGGTTCCGTACCTCAAAAGAAAAAAACTGAACCATTATAGGATCACTTTGTTGTCCGTCTGTGTGTCTGTCCGTCCGTCCGGGTGCCAAGACCTTTATCTCGGGAACGCGTAAAGGTATCGAGTTGAAATATAACCATATAAGTATAGGTAGATCCATAGTATCTTGCTGCAGAGAGAAAAACTCAAATTTCAAGAGCAAAAATCAAACTTCTCAGTTTTCATTAAAAAAAGTTATATTGCCGAATATGTCGCAAAAATTCACATTTCGACACTCACAAGGGAATCAAAACCTATGTGATCCCGTTGAGCTAGAACTATGAAATTTGGCAAGAAGCATTGTGTTAGAGTACACATATAGGAAAAAATCCGGAAACTAGACATTTTAAATTTAATCACAAAAAAAATGTGTCCTTGCATGAAAGGAATGAGGGTCCAAAGTTTAAAGTTCTTTAACCGTATCATGTAGGGTATCATATGAAATAGCTTCATTAGCATAGGCTAAAACAGGGTTTTAAATATTTTTACGATGTATATTTTTCGGTTTATGAAGGAAAATATAAAAAAATATATGATTTCCCCCTCTTATCTACTAGTTTGTACGGAACCTTCGGTGGCGAGTCTGACTCGCTCTTGTCCGGGTTTTTTTTTGAGTTGGGCTATATGCAAGATAGAGTAAAGGTAAATGAATATTCAGGAATTCAATGATTCTGGGTGCTTCAAGATCATACAGGGGTGGTTAGGATGTGTATTTTAAACGTACGTGTATGCGTACGAAGTCGCGGGTAACGACTAGTTAATAATCCAAGCCTCATAACTAATATGATATAGAAAATAGCCTAAGAAGTCGCGGGCGGCTAACAACTAGTTAATAATCCAAGCCTCATAACTAATATGATATCTATAATAGAAAACCCTAGAATCCTACGTCACACTCGGGATTCAACATGTCATATTTAATTGAATATAAAATACTTTTCATCCATTAACCAGCTCGGTGAAGGTCGTCCTATTGGATCTTATTGACACCGTAATAAAAATAACATATTATAATTGATTATTAATATAATTTTACCGATATTTGTCGTATACAGCATTATAAGTTGTGTCGCATTGCAATCACAACACCACCAATCTCCTTTGAAATGCATGATAGAGCATTGTGAAATATTACATAATACAATATCAGTCGATTAACCTGAGATATAGCGGTGATATTCCGTGAACAATACCATCTCTTTACTAACGTGATGAAGATCACGTATTTATCATCTGCGATGTTACGGAAGATGAACCTTTGTTCGGTCTTTGTGACGTACCTTGGGATGTTGTGTTAGTGTTAATCTTTGTGTCAGAGTTTTGAGTCTTTGTTTTCGAGTAATAATTGTTATTTCTTACTTACTCGGCATGGAGTATACCTACCTCTTTGTGGATCTTCTAAAACATCTTCAATTTTGCTCTGCCTCTGGTTCGCAAGTCTGCTTTTTAAATAGTCAATAAATCTTCTATGTATCGCACCATAATCACACTTTTAGTATCGTATACAAAAAAAATGTAGTAACTTTCAATGGCGTAACGTCGTGTCCATTGGAACCAGGGGCCCAATTCAGTTATTCAAGACCGCACCATAGCCGAACCTTATGTGGAGTTTTTCGTCGGTCGCCATAGTTTTTTTGATTCAGTCACTTTTATGTCATACAATTGACACATTTGATTAACGTAACACGTCCTTTTCTCGTTACTAAATCAAAAAATGATAGCAGCCGACAGGAAATGCTTCGCACAAGGTTCAGTTACGGATCGGTTTTGAATAACCGAATTGCCCCCCTGGGTCTAATAAGAATTGGACCAGCCGTATATATTTCAGCAGACTATCTAATATTAAAACTTCGATGATTATGTTAGTCGATTTATAATGGCTTTTTCTTCACCAATTACAGTTTTGACCCTTGCTCGTTTCATAAATGATTATATTGCTTATGCTTCTTATTTTCATGAATACAATATTTCCAAGCCTTCTCTCTTCAACGCCTTTGGGTATCATTATCTTTAAATCTTTGTATTAAATTACCTGTTTATTCTTTTTTGAACCAGATAGCATTGTAACATTTTTATTTCTGTATTTCTCACCGATTCCGCAGCCTAAGATTAATAACTATGTACCTACTTAGTTCTTTATTCCGCAGTTATTAATTAAAATAAAGTCTGGTTCCTTTTTTATTTAATAATTATCATTTAAAAAGCTGCATAAAAACAATTTACTTGTAAGCTTCTGGACAAAATAATACATAACACTGTCCTTGATTAAAAGGTGAAGTTATTGAAAAGTAAGACCACTGCTCAGATACCCCTGATAAGGAAAAAAAAACAGCCATATAGATAGATAGATGATAGATGAACTCTATTGTACACACCTTAAAAGTAATAACAAAGGACTTAAATAGACTAGTGCAACAAAAGGCGTTCTTTGCCAAATGCGAGTTGGACTCGCGCACGAAAGGTTCAAAACTAGCAAAAAAATCGAGTTTGTTGTATGGGAGCCCCCTTAAATATTTATTTTATTCTGTTTTTTAATATTTGTTGTTATAGCGGCAACTTAGTTACATCATCTGTGAAAATTTGAACAGTCTAAATATCACGGTTCATGAGATACAGACGGAGACACAGCCTGGTGACAGACGGACGGACGGACAGACAGCGGAGTCTCAATAATAGGGTCCAGTTTTTACCCTTTGGGTACGGAACCCTAAAAAATTGAATTTCGATAATTCTAACGATCTCATAATCCAGTAAAAAGATATGTATGGGCATACATAACATCCTCACCTTCTGCGAATGCAGTATGTGCCTACGTAGGGGCCTACATAAAAATAACTTACCAAATATTTCAAGATGCTGTTTCCGCTACATTGCCTAAACCGAGAGTATTAGTCACCGGTCATTTAAGGCCAATCCGTGTCCAATATCGTTCACGCCGATCGCCAATCTGGCAGGATTGTGTTCAATGTTGCCAACTCACAGTTTATAGCTAGAAATAGCTACAAATTAGCTTCATCACATACAAACATATTTTTGTCTAGTATTTATATACTTTTACATTCTTAAATCTTTTAAATAAACTAATATCATAAATCAAATTCTTAGTAAATAACAGTAATTTATTCTATTTAGTCTGACTACAGATTCATATACCTACTATTAATTTGAATAGGGTCGCTAACCCGGTCCCGGGGCTCATCGAGATTGGTGCACAATATTACATCTTTGCGTCTTCATACAAGCTATTTGGTTCAATATTCCTTAAGCTGTTAAGCTGAAACTAAATGAAAATTGTGTCTTGATCATTGTTTTATTTTTATTTTCCTAGAATCTCCTCCAGCTAATCTAGCAACACTGATTCTGAGTGTATGACAATAATACAGTATTATATGGCTAGATTTTCGACAAAATCGAACTAAAGTTTCGACAAGTCAATACAAGTCTTAAAATCTGAATAACAAGGATTTCTCAATCACAGTTAGTTATGCCCTTGGCAGCCAACTCGCCTGATATTAAGCGACGTAATATGGACTTGCGAAGCTTTAGTAAATTTTAAAAAAAAATGCGTCATTTTGACTATTTTTACAACATATATATTTTTTGTGCGTCAGTTGGCAACACAACCGGTGATCGTTTCGTCATATCTCGCGAAGTGAACAACCTTGTACGTTCGGCAATGAACCTTCAGATACAAAATACAAATATTGTATGAAACAATTGTTTGTACGTCGCAACAACCGCATCCAGTCTCTTATTGTTTCTTGGATTGTTTTCATTTTTAGGGTTCCGTACCTCAAAAGAAAAAAACGGAACCCTTATAGGATCACTTTGTTGTCCGTCTGTCTGTCCGTCTATCCGGGTGTCAATACCTTTATCTCGGGAACGCCTAAAGGTATCGTGTTGAAATTAAAACCATATACGTAGATCTATAGTCCCTTGCTGCAGAAAGAAAAATAAAATTTCTCAGTTTTCGTAAAAAAAGTTACAGCCGAATATGTCGTTAAAAACGCACATTTAGACACTCACAAGGGAATCAAAACCTATGGGACACTTCCCGTTCACCTAGAACTATGAAATTTGGCAAGAAGCATTGTGTTAGAGTACACATAATTATAGGAAAAAATCCGAAAACTAGAATTTTTTAATTCACAAAAAAATAGTGTCTTTATTCAAGGAATGAGGGTCTAAATTTTAAAGTTCTTTAACCGTATCATATGAAAGAACTTCATTAGCATAAGCTAAAACAGGTTTTTAAATATTTTTACTATGTATATTTTTCGGATTATGAAGGAAAATAGAAAAAAAAAATGATCTTTTATCTACTAGTTTGTACGGAACCCTCAGTGGGCGAGTCTGACTAGCACTTGTCCGGTTTTTTTCTCTACAAGATTGTCATTGTTGTAATACAGATACGATCAGAAGATTTCGCTATACCAAGCTCTCTAGGAATCTTATACAGAACAGGCTCTCTAGCAATCTTGGAGCTGTCTCAATTGCATATTCCTATCATAATCATTGTATTATGTGATTAGTGATATAAATTGTTACGATTATGAATTTCGGTTTATCCAAAATTTGAAAATAGAACTGGGCATGTGAGAGAGTTATTGGCTATTAAGGCTTCAAACAAAATATATTTATCACCTACGTAATAAGCCTTTTGAATTGATGTATAAACATGGTACAACTTACTTTTTTTTTTGTTGAAAAGTGTCAAAAAACTTACATATATTTAAAATTCATTTATTTACGTTCCACGGGTCAGGTCACAAATATTCGTATGTGCACCAAATTTCAAATTATTTCATCAGTCTAGTGGATTCGGAGCAATTTAGCGAACGGACGACAAAGGCACTGGTTTATTTCTATAAGGGCTCTTTTTAAATACGGAATATATAAAAAAGCAAAACAAAAGGCTCTAATCATATAAAAATCATCAAGATGTCTAGGCTAAGCGAAGAAAACAGTTTTCTCCTAATTGCACGCTCGACGATTCTCTTAAATAATGCCCGAGTATCAATAAGTTTTTGTACTGTATAATGGCAAGGCAGGTGTTGTAATTGATACACTTGTAGCTGGTTTAATTGTGTGGCTTAAATTATAAAATAAAAATAAAAAACTATAAGGAAAAATGTACGTATATTTCACGTGTCGATTGAGGTGAATGTATGTTTGCAAAACCTGATCCTAAACACGTGCATTCATACGCCCTCAAAATGCCGTCTGGGGGTTCTCATAAAGGGCCAGACGACTTTAACAAAAATAAAACCAAAGGGACTTTGTGTAACGTCAGCGACCTGACCTTGGTATTTAGGTCGTACTTCGTCCTGAATCTCGCAGAGTAATTGTGTATTTTCGTAGGAGTTACTGCTGAGCCTTCATTGAGGATTAATGACGAAGCCTGGACCATATTTCAACGTTCACTTACAAACAATTCTAACGAAAAATATCGCAATCTGGGCCATGATGTGTTCAATGAATAAGGCAAACTTTGATGGTATGACGTATCCGTAGTCAACTTCTTTCGTGTTATTAACGCTTTGTGAGTCTAATGTAATATGTCGTAGTTGCCACTGCCAAATTCCATATGACAATAAAAAAAATACTATTGTTACTAAAATAATGTGTTTTAAGTTACATATGCTAGTATAAATCTTATCTACTGTGATAATAAATCTAGTAACGATTGTGCAAAGTTCAAAGACTATAAATAATATAGTAGATAATTTTTAAGGCGCAACGTCACATGTTTAATTGTTACAAAATCTAGTTTGCCTCATGTGATTTAGTTGATAAGTGAATAAACATCCAATAGAAGCCCGTGGGCACTTTTGTCAACTAGCACGTGTCACTAGCGTGATCCAAAAGTGGTTTAACAATTAATACCATTGCTTTGAACTTATCTATAGGTATAGTCCTGTGAAGGATTCGCTCAACGCGCGCAGCTATCTCTCTCGCGCATCACTACCTTTTTAAACATATAAAATCATAGAATAGGGATATTAGAAAAGTGAGAGCTAAATTTGTTTATTTAGACACGAGAAATGTTTAAAATTAAGTTTTTCTTCGATATCTTTTAAATTGGCTGAGGAATAAGAAAATATATGTTTTTTTCTAATTCCGCCGCCAGTATAAATGATATCTGATTAAAACTTTTTTTTAATGTTTCTCCTCTCTAAATAAACAAATTTAGCTCTAACTTTCCTAATATCCCTACTCAATGATCCTATATGTTTAAAAATGATGCGCGAAAGAGATAGCTGCGCGCTTTAATTTCGACCTTAATAAACAACTTAGTAATGTATAAATATAAAATGGTACAATTCCAACGAATCGATGAGCTCGCTGAAATAAAACATGTCTTTTGCATCATCCAGACATCCAGGTCGCGACATCCAATAATATTTTACTTCGATAATGTCGCAAAACTACGTACATACGTATAATCGCTGTTTACCTCTTTATTCTGCTTAAATCGGCTATACGCATACTAATACGGGCAGACGATTAAAAAACTCGGTCAAGTATGAGTTTCGCTCGTACACCGAGGCTTCCGTACTCCAACTACTTGAATTCATAAACTATGAAAGTTCACACATTCCTCTAACGAAAAAAAAATAGGGGACACTAAAATTTACAGTTGAAAACAGTTTTCTTCTAGGCAATCATGGACCGCAGCATCTCTCAACGTCAGGGAGTTAGGTTAGGTTAGTAAATATTTTTATGATAAATGAGAAGTTTGAATTTATTTCACAGCTCTGCAAGGGACTACAGGTCTGCGTTTTAGGGTTTTAATTTTAACTCTATACTTACCTCCACGCATTCTCGAGGTAGAAGGTCTTGACAGACGGACAACAAAGTAATCTTATAACCGTTCCGTTTTTTTCCTTCTTGAGGTACGAACCCTAAAAAACGTAGCAGGAATTGTTTTTTTTTAATTAGGGTCGTTATTTAATATATAAGTTTTTTTTTTACTATTACTTATACTATGAGACCTTGTATATTTGCCAAATTTCGTAATTTTAGGTCAATAGGTCCTGTGAGAGTACATCCTCACAGGTTTTGATTTAGTGCGAATGTCAAAATATAAGGCATATATGTTTGTTTTCTATGTTTTTCTTGCATTGTCTTAGAACCTTGATTGTTTGACAAACAAAATGAAAGATTTCGTTCGATAACTCACCTTCACGCATTCTTGAGAAAAAAAGTCTTGACAGGTGCATGAACAACGAAATGACGAATAAGGGTTCCGTGGTTACATTTTAATGTATGGATTCCTAAAAAAGACCTTCTAGCTTAACAATGGCTCTTTCATGTGGGTACACCGTTGTGTCAACCTCAATATTGCGCCTTGCATGGCTGTCTTCATAGGAAATTGGGGTCACAAAAGTACTTACTCGTATGTATGTATGTACTTAATGTTACGAAAGGAGAAATCGTCGTAGGTAGGTACGTATATATTTGGTAGAATGCCCAAAAAATTTAAAGCCAAATTTGTAAAATATGTTTATTTAATTGGACATTCCTTAGAATAATTCTTGTAAAATCACTAAATTGTCAAAAGAGATTCCACAAAAAGTGCATTTTGACGGATTTTATAATCATTACAAAAAATATAACTTATGCAATTCGGGTAGTAAAGTAACGTCATCTCATACAAAATTTACAAAAAAAGTTCGATTAATGTTTTCGTATCTTTGTATACATGTTTCTTCTATATACATGTAAGCATAGACTTCCAGATATAAGCCTAAATTGCTTGATCGATGTTGATGTACGAGCTGGCGTTCGCTAGATCAAGGAGTATAACTGCATTATTTTACAATCTATTGCTTCGCTCACAAAAGGAAAAACTTACCTTTTTACCCGACTGCGTAAGAAGGAGGGTTATGTTTTTCGAGTGTATGTATGTCGTCGTCGTCGTCGAAGTGTCTTCAGATTCATCTTCACTCTGTGTGTGTCATAGGCTATATTTTTTGTAATAATAAATAATTATACTTTCGCAAAAATAAAAATAAATAGTTTTTCGTAATAATCAAGTGATTTTACTAGAACTTTCCTAAATAATGCGCATTTATGATCATTTGCAACGATACTTACGCATACTTTCTCACAAAAACGTGCACTCAACAGCGTATCAAGCGTAATGAAATCGTAAATTAGACTTCAAAAACCTCTTTTCTGCAGTCGCGTATTTTGTTTTACTTTTAATTTTAATATAGATACTTGTTATATCTTGAACCAACTTTCATATTACACCATTTATATTATTAACACCGATCAAAATAGATTTTAACCAGATCTCAACACATTTTCGTTCTTATCACACAAATTTGAGATTTTTGGTCAAATTTAATTAATTTTAAGTAGGTACTTGTTTGTTAAATAGTGAATATCTTCTGATTAGTATTCAAAATGCAGTCACAGTTGAAGAATTAATTTATAATCCAAGACGAGTAAAAACTTTGACTTTGACCTCCATGCAGATGTTATGTACATTTCCACGATCTAGGAATATTTATCTCAGTATTTTCATTTTTTAGACTTATAGTGTAGTCGAGGTTATATTTTTTCTGTGACTATAAAATAATTACATTTTACATTTTTCGTCCAAAATTCTAAGCAAACATGTCTTATAATCAAGTTATATTGAAAATTAGCATTTTCGTTTTTTTTTTCAGTAATCCGTAATTGTTGTTTATGTTTTAGGACATGTAAAGAATATCAGACTTGTTTAAATGGACGGGCAAAGGTCGTCACGGAGAGTAAGATAGAAAAAAAATATTGTTCATAAGACCTCTAATATTCAGGAAATATTTGATTTATTATGCTAAAATTGGATAATATACCAATTTTAGCATAATAAATGTGCTAAATCCAGTATCGCAGGTTAAATAATAGTTTGTTTTGCAAAATAACGATTATTTTCCTTATTAAAAAAAAGAAAAGAAAAAAAAACATAAAAATCCGACTTCAAGCGCTTTATTTTTACCGTAACTACCGCAGGGAAATGCCAGCTAAATAAGTCTTTAAGCTTACTGCTTTACGGTCAATAATTGGTCCGTTGTGCAACGGCCTACGCAGCCTTAACACAGAATAAATCAACAGAAATATCTAGAACTGACATTTAGAAAAAAGTTTATCACATGCTTTATACCGGTGATAATGTTTTTTTTTTTTTTTTTTATCAGCCCTGTTTGTACAAACTGTCCCACTGCTGGGAACGGGCCATCTTCTCATTGTGAGAAGGGTTAGGCCATAGTCTGCCACGCTGGCCAAGTGCGGGTTGGCAGACTTATAATAAGATAAGATAAGATAATGTATACTATACTACAAATACTAAGACAGACAAAAACTAAGGCAGACTAAGATAATGTATACTATACTACAAATATCAATACAGCATGTCAATGTCATCTCCGGTCATCATCCCGTTCGCTGATTGTATATGTATACATAAACGTGTCTTACTTGGTACATGCGTTCGTATGGAGGGATCGTCGCACGCGCAACCTCGAAACTTATAATATTTATTTTTAGTGTCAGGAAGGTTCTTCGACCGTTTTCCTCGCTTACTCGCATTGTTTATTTAAGGTGCTGTAGACATATCGTCTATCCCGCACGCGCACGCATATGCCGACATTTTTTAATATATATATTTTTTAAGTAGGCTTGTATAAAACCGTAATGCATTAAAATCCAGATAATTATCGATACAACTTAGAAGAAGTATCGGTAACTTCCTCTAGTCCATGATTTTGAATTGAGGCAGTCATTTTGAGAAGAATTTTCGCAAATTTTCTCGCAAAAATTAGCTATAACTATTGTTCAGTCGATTAGGTTTTATCGGTGATACTTTTAAGTTGTGTTGAAAGATACTTTCTATTTAGTTCATTCATCAATTAAAAAAATCTATTAAAAAACCGACTTCAAACGCAACTTATTAAATGCTTCACGAATGTAACATTTTTAAAGATACCTCTATTCTTTCGTTTTTTTTCTTTTGTCAAGAATGATATTTGTCATTGAACGCCCCGTCTAATTTCACTCCATTCCTTAGTTGCCTGGAAGAGATCGCTTTTAGCAATAAGGCCGCCCGTAGTTACACTAGTGTAAAATTATTTCCTTATTGTACTTGCTTTTGTTAATTTTAATGGCGTGTCAATAAAGAGTTTATCTATCTATCTATGTAATAAATACAAATGCTTCGTCTTCGAAGATTAGAAAATGTGCAGATGTTTATACGATAATCTTCAACATTTTGACACTTTTGCAAAGAAAAACGTGTCAGTGGTACTCTGCGATTCTATAATCTGTCTGACGCACATCACTCAGCAATACAATGAAGATATTTTCATTTTTAGATATTATTTAAAAAGTAATAAAGCAATGTTTATGAAATAATTATGGGACCAACTTGGGAGCTTTCTCTATATACCAATTCAATAAACACAAAAATTGGTCCACGAATGATAGTAATTCGTGTACATACATAAAAAAAATATACGCTACGAATTGACCACCTCCTCCTTTTTTGTTAAGTCGGTTAAAAAACTCGTATCTATTTTATGTTACGTATGTACTATATTATGCTAGATTGAAATGTTTTTTCTTTAATATATGTGAAGTTTTTTTTTTGCAAAATATATTTTTAATTTGTTATACTTAAGTGGTTTCAGTTATTTTATATCTTCTTTGTTAATAGTATGCGCGAGACAGACGATTAACTACCTATGGCGCCTTAATAAATGATGCATGTTTGTCTGGAACACACTGAATATTCAATACAAACACTAATTTAGTTCCGCATTAGGACGACCTTATGAAATACCTAAAGTTTTTCTTTTACGTCCTTTGTTTTTAGTATCCGTCGTAGAACGTAGCATCATTTGCGTAGATATGCAAAGTGTTTCTAGCTAAATATAGAATGTTTTAAAAACATTGTTGTTTTGGTTCCTACTCCGTGCTTATCACAGTAAGCAGATAAATGTTCATTTTCCCCATGACACGAGTATACAGGCATAGTAATAAAATTGAACACCAGTTTGGTGTTGCTATTTTTTAGCAACGAAACAAAAAATCATAAAATATAACTCTTATTACTAGGCAAATGACATAAATCGAATATCTCAATTATTTTTAACACGCTTTTATTAGGTCGATCTGTATGTAATGAAATCTAAGGTAACTAATTTAACCATCTTCCAAGGATCGTAGCGTCATGAAAATTGGCAGCTGTATGTAGTTCTGATGACAATACAATAATATGGTACTGTCGAACCGATCTGATGATGGAGCCGAAAGATATGAACTAGAACTTCATGATGGAACATCGTATCATAGCTGTGTTTGGATTTGTTAGAAAAGTCTTGTAATGAACTTTGACCACAATAATTTGTAGCGTGTTTTTTAGTTTTTTAAACTGTAATTTATTATTTGTTGTTTTCATTAAGGAAACTATTCAAGTTTTTTTTGGTCTTCAAAAACCTGTATTTCAGCCCGATTCTGGATAAGATTTTCGTGGAACGCGGGTTTCTACGTGGGCCACACTCCCAAAGTCCCGAAACACCACTTTATTACTATGTCTGTATACATGTGTCATGGTTTTCCCGACCTGTGGTGGAATCCTGATGATGTTTTGGGTATATCCAACTTTTTGGGTAGGCATTTATTTTCATTTTCTAGAATTTTATATTCTAGAAAATGAAAGCTACAAAAGTAGGAAATTACCCATTTATCGTCGGTCTTGAATTAGCCATTTTACGTTGATTTTCCTAAGCTTATTAAGTTTTTTTTAACTAAAATAAGCTTGCAACCTTGCGATTGCCAATTTGGCTCGTGTTAAGCAGTCTTTGCGATCTACGATGAAGGGCACTTGGTTACTCACTACTTTACTAACACAAAGTGAACTAGGCTCGAAACACGGTAAACATTATCCGTCTTACTTAGAAACGCTGAATAAGCGAAACAGTGTTTTGTTCCGTTTTCGCGCGTGACATCTCCCGTCTAACAGAAAGTGACAAGTCCTTATTTACTGAATAAGGACTTGTCACTTTATCTCTATCAAAGTATTAGTATGTATGTCTATGTCATTATTTATAATTTATTATGTTACTTGCTTAATATTCCGTTGCACGCCCCGTCTGATTTATATTTTATATTAATTTTTCTCCATATCATGGATTTCCATTTCCATGCCTGGAAGATATCGCTTAGCGATAAGGCCGCCGTTGTTGTTGTACTAATCTATTTAAGTCCTTTGTGATTACTTTTAAGGTGTGTACAATAAAGAGTTCATCTATCTATGCCTATCCTCCTAATACACACGCTAATCTAAGTAATCTACATAAATAGCCGGGTGGTAGACAAAGTTACCTTACGTCATTCTCATTTCAATTCTTATCCTTCGCAGGTACACGAAGAAGACGTGGTCGGCTTCGGTATATCCAGCAACGGGAAATTCATGATGTCCTGTTCTTCCAAGACTGACATGGTCCTATGGGACCTCAAAGGCTCCCAACTCGACAGACTGGACACCTACCTCATGAGCACCAATTCCGCTAAAATATCCCCATGCGGGAGATTCGTCGTCGCCACTGGCTTCTCCCCAGACGTCAAAGTGTTGGAAGTTGTATTTGCCAAGAATGGAGACTTCAAACAAGTGACGAAAGCGTTTGAGCTGTCCGGACATTCGTCTGGCATATACGACGTAGCGTTCGACGTAGATACATCGCATATAGCAACTATATCCAAGGATGGCACGTGGAAACTCTATCATACAAAGAGTGAGTAACTTATGCGCACAGTGTTTGTTGATCATTGATAACGCATTTTACGTATGCATCGGCCTTATACGTGACTCGTCTGGGTTATGTTATGGTGATGTTTATTGTGTTATAGATATGATGTCAACTTTACGAGAACGACGTGTTCATATTTGCAGCAATGATTTATAATTATTTTTTTTATTAGATTTGGACCCGCTTAAATCATTTGCCAATGTCAAATATTATGATGTCTTCAAGTTTCTTGAATTAAGCAAGTTATAAATGTTTTAGTCACGTATACAGTCATTTTCAATTCATGTCGTGCTTCAGTAAAGTGGTGGCGAGTTTACTGGAAGCTTCTATTGAGTTTTGCTGACAACGTGAAAATACACGTTTCGTCGCTTTATTTCACTTGCCCACACTCACGCACTTGATCAGACACTTAATGAATAAAACACCACCATTATTATAGCATTAAAGTTTAAAGAAACACAAGATTCAAGAAAAGTAAATAAAACAACAACACGTTTCCATGACGTTCCCGCAAAAACTCCATAATTTATTATATTTAGTACAGGTCTGCATGGCTCTGTCTGTGTGTAGGATTTTGTCATTGGCGAAAATCTGACAGAATTCTATAGCACAAAGCGTCGTGTTCTTTAGGAACGAGTATCTTTCAGTACGTTCTACGTACGTACGTCTCTCGTGTGGCGTCTGGCAATATCACGTGACTACTTTCTTATCATTTAAACGTGATTAATATAGTTAATGCTTATTTAGGGATACAGTCTAGTGAGACAAAGTCAAACGCAAGCCGATTCAACGTAAAATAACGCAGGGTGACTCGGGACGTAACGCACTGCGTGGCTAACGGCGCGTGTTCGTTCTTCGTTTACGAAGAAGGGATGTGCGGCATGTCTAACGTCAAGTGTCTAACTTCAAGTAGAATGGCGAGAAAAGGGTAGTAGTCTAGTAAAAATAAATCCGTTTGTATGGAGCTGATCACAGTATTTGCAACTGGGGGGATTCTTTGAAATTATGATAGGAAAATAACTAAACATCATCAACAATAATCCCCGATTTATAGACTATCTGCGTTCCGCGGTTTTACTCGCGTAGTAAAAATTAAAAAAATATATTATAAATATATTTTAATATATTAGTTATGAAAAACGGTGATGATTATGATGATGATAAGTAGCTTATGTCCGTCTCCAGGTCCAAAGCTATCTCAATACTATTTTTCATAACGATCGCTCCAGCCGTTTGAGCGTGTAAAGGTAACATAATTAGCTTCTATAATATCATTATGAAATTGTGTCAAAATATGTATTTCAAAACACCAGTACATTCATATAAATAACAATATACTTAGTTGTCTTTTATGTTGTCACAAATCTTATTTTTACTTTAGTGCCTACGGCGATGTTCGTAGCGTCGCAAGCATATTCGTGTTGGTAGTGTCATGGGCAGTGCCCGTGGCGATGAACGTAGCGTCGCAAGCATATTCGTGTTGGTAGTGTCATGGGCAGTGCCCGTGGCGATGAACGTAGCGTCGCAAGCATATTCGTGTTGGTAGTGTCATGGGCAGTGCCCGTGGCGATGAACGTAGCGTCGCAAATACAAAGAAAATAACAAGGAAATGGTGATTCTATTTATGAATTTGCGAGGTAGCGTATCCATCCTTACCAGGGCAAAAATAACAATCATGCAGACAATAAGTCAGGAGATACGTTAGTTCATCACATCCCTGATATAGATTGATTGATTTATCGATGACGCGACGAAATAATACATAAATAACTAAAGTCATTTAATAGTGATAATGAAACATTCCGTTTCTATTTCTCTCTAGATTACGCATCAATCGTTGTCAAGTACACAACAAAGTCGCAAATATTTGTGTCTGTTTGAACTGCAAGACCTTTCGAGGTGATAAGCAGTTAACACTGCGTTGTGTTTTTATGTCTGCGTTGAAACAATAGATGTGCTGTGTTCAAGTGTTAAATACGTCAGCACATTTTAAAAGGATAACGTACTTATACCGGCTTATCTGCTCAGCAACTTACTCGATAGAGGGAAGTTACTGAGGCATATCATTATAAAACCTATTACGTAAGTCTTGCACATCTATTGTGACATTGTCACAATGTTTCGTCGAAGAAGAGTTACTTAATTACTCTGTCGCTTTCGCGTTTGTATAGTAAATGATTTGCCCGTTTTTATCTATCAAGTCGTTTATTACCTGTAGTTTGCTACGAATCTACGCTGAGAACGTAATGTATACATTACGTAGGCTACTATTACATTACGTTCTCACGTGCTAGGCTACTACTAGTAGCCTAGTACGGGAGCGCACTGCAAAAAGTATACCTCATCATTAACATGATGAGACCTATTTTAGATGATTTCGTGTTTGATGGGTTTTCTGAATATATAGGGTTGTCTACGCAAATTCTGGTGCGTTTCTTATGGGAGCCTGAAATTATTTGGATGTTGTATAATTTTTTTCACTAGTAGTTGTGCATATGTTTTCAGAATGGAACGATTTGAGAATGAGACGTTTCTGATGATCTATGACAGGGAGTGCTAAGGACATCTTTTCTAGTGTGTTACAGTCACTGTCATCTTGCGAATATGACGATTTGCCACCATACGGTTCACGGTTCACCCCTGATCCGGTTAAAAATTCTTTTGAAACGAACATTTTATAACATTTATGGAATATTATATCACCGGTTTTCTTAAGTTGTAACGATAAAATTAAAAGTGGAAAAAAACCGAAATCGAGATCAATAATTTTTCTTCACATTTAGTTGCGATAACAGGCTTACGATTACTATAGCGGCTTGCTAATGACACCTGCTTTTGTTCTAGAACTTATTCATTTCATTTTTCGCTCGAAGTGTTAACGTTTCAATTTAACATCCGTGTACACAGTTTATGCAATAAATGTTCTCTGATCCTGATTCATTTCGCTTCGAATATGTCGTGGCTGTTAAGTTACTAATAGACGATACGATTTGTCCGGAGCGAACCTTCAAAATTGTTGGTTGTGACGTCACAGCGAAGATTCAAAGTAAAGCCATTTCCGCGAATTACGCGTACACACGTTCGGTATTCGAAGGTTCGCCGCATGTTCGGAGCGAACAATTCGATCGTGTGTTAAAGCTAGTGTGTGTGTGTTCGTTCGAAGCGTCACGCTTTCTTTGAAAGAGATAAAACACAATTGCGGCCAATGACAGATGTTCTTCAATATCCCTATCTCTTTTGCAGAAAGCGAAACGCAGCGAGCGAATGTTTTTTGAACAAGGCATTTGGCATAGAATCCTAACTTCCCAATTATAATATTATAAAAGCGAAAGTAATTTGGTGTCTGTCATTCTGTCTATTTATTTGCTTTTCACGAACGAATGGATGAACAGTTTGTTACAGTAACTGGGAACTTGAAGACGCATACAGGCTACATTTCATTACATCATCATCATTGTTTTTTCATTTATACTGGATTGTGACCGCAGTGTATACCTGTAGCTAGTACTGTGTATAGTTTCAAGCTCCGGGTCTCCGATTGTATTTCGTATATCTATACTATAACTCATCAAGTTATCCATCCTATAATCATAATTATCTCAGCCACAAGAAGTCCATTTACGTAAATAAGTAAGTTAAGTACTTATGTAGGTACATGAACTTCTTGAAATCAATGGGGTCCAAAAATACCGTTGGAAGCGGTTTGCATCCCGCCTCTTCCTGCCACTTGTATGTCGTCTGTTCACCTTGTGGCTGGTATCCCTACGACACGTTTGCCGATGCGTGGTCTCCACTCTAGAACTTCGGCCGTCAGTTCTAAGTGTGTAGGAGCCCTACCCACTGTCACTAATGAAATCATGTACTCATAATTTGCGATGTTATTCTGGTGTGTTCTATCGTTACGTACTAATTTATTTAAGTAAATAAATAAATCGTGTAATCACGTACGACTAGAGCGTTGCACATATCTTACAATACAAGCAATCAGCAAGAGTGTAGCGTCATTTGCGTGGATTCAATATGAATTGCAAGCCCTGACTAAACATATTACATTAATAGGCACAGATTTAAGAATAGTATTTCTTTAATCATTACTGTTTCCCAAATTTTTACGTAAAAATAAGTAATATAAAATAATAGCAACATTTATAAACTCGACGAATGGCAAATGTGGAAGCATGATGCCAAAATCAAGGAAAAAAAGTCTGTGGTACTAGGTGTATTTTGCAGTATTACTGCACTTAAGGATTGAAAATAATTGTTATAGACAATAAAAACGCTTCATCTTTGAACTCTTGGAGATTTTTACATCTTGCCGCTTAAAAAAAATCACGGAAACCATAGCGTGGTTGGCATAGCAGAATCTGTGGTCTGTTTCGTGTAGTTTAAAAAAAAAAGTTTACTATCGTACGCTGTCTATACCATATTCACGTATAGTACAGAGGATATACCTAGTATTCCCTAGTATAGTCTATCCGCTGACTGCAGGTCGTAGGTATTTATTGAATTTGCACAGCCGGGTGAGAACGGCCAGATGTTCCAAAGAGGTATCCTGTTACATTATAAATTGTCCCGAGTTGACTCTGTCATCGGCATATTAGCACGGCCAACGATATTATATGAACATCACTGAGCACGGCGTTCATTAAATTAATCAATGCATGGGTTCTCTACACACTCAGTTTTTAAATTGTACTTGATTAGTTTTTTATAGAATTGTCATTTGTTCTTGCGAGAAACGTCATTCGTCTTCGGCTTAAATGTGTAATAACATTTTGAATGACCTCCTCCTGTTAGGTTCAGAAGAGTTATGCGTGCTTGTGGCTCTAATGATGAAGATATGGAATACCCTAGGATTTTAGCGGTTATTAGGGATTGCAATCCGGTCCGGCGGATCCGGTGCTGTTTGGCTACTTGCTGGATCCGGTAATATCCACTGTCGTGTCAAACTTAACGCAATCGTAATCTCTTTTGCAGCCGGATATTTTGTTTTTCTTTTAATATAGACTAGATACTTGTTATTTACAACAAGTAGTTGGAAGCGCGTCTCACCATTACGAAGATTCATAGACGCGACGCGCAATAAATTCGCTGAATTGTTCTGATTGGCGTCAAATGGATGGCGCAAGCGATAGAGGTCAAACATTAATCTTGCCCAAACCTGAATGAACTGCCGAGATGACGCCTTGACGTAAACATCTGTTATTTGGGCGACCGGTATATTGCAAAATCGTTGGAAAATACGATAAACAATTCTATGTTGTTTACGTGTACGTCACACGGGGGCTGGCCCGGTCATAAGTGACATTTTTTATCACTAAAGCTCTTGGTCAATACAGACTACGCTATATGTATTTTCATTTCATTTCATTTATTTATTTAGCCATAGGAACTCAAGGAACACTTAGCAATGTCATGTTACAGATATTTTACATTAAGGTAAATCAAATATACATTATAATGTATATAATGTACATATTTTGCTTCGTGGCTTCGTAACCATCCCGCATTATCCCGCTTACCTTTATCATTAGGAGAGTTGGTGGTTGCTCAATCTTAGATATTTTATGTAAAAAAACACGCTCCTCAATGTGGAGAAGCCAGTAAAGACTGCTTTTATTAACCTACTCCAAAAAGAAGAGGATCTCAGCGACTAAAAGTCTATAGATACATAGTGTCGTAGCTCTCAAATGGGTGGACCAATTTTGATCTAGTATTTTTTGTTTAAAGAAGATTTGACCGCGAGTGTTCTTAGCTATGTTCATCTATATCTGTCCCGTTTTTTAGGATTCCATGGTAAACAACGAACCTTTATAGTTTCGCCATGTCCGTCTGTCTGTCTGTACGCGGCTTTGCTCAAAGACTATTACTAGAAAACTGTAATTTGGCAGGAATATGCATATGCAGCCTATATTGGCAGTGCCAAGAAAGTCGTTGAATAAAATCTTGAAAAATACTGTTTTTGGGGTAACTCCCGTACACGTCAAATGGAAATGAATTATTTTTTCTCATTTACCTACCCCCCGTGTGGGGTATCGTTGGATAAGTAATCTAAAAAACATTTACTGCCTTACCGAAAAACGTTACTTAACTTTAAGCAATGCTTAATATATTTTGTCAACTTCTGACTGACACATGCGGAAAGAAGACAGAGAACATAAGACGTTGGTTAAAGTTAAGTAACATTTTTCGGTAAAACCCTTAAGGTGTACGAAAACATTAAGCTTTGAAGTGATAATTTTTGTTACAGCCAAGTGTCCCTCCCCCTCTACTGGTGCATAGATATTTCGTTTGCTCTATTAATGATTTCGCACATGTAGTCCGTGCAACCTTTAGATGCGTCTGTAGGATTCGACTGCCTGCTTACAAATAGTTTTCTAAATATCATACATAACAAGTATCTATAATAAAAGAAAAACATAATACCCGACTGCAGAAAAGCATTTTTTTGCAGTCTAACTTACGATTTCGTTACGCTTGATACGCTGTTAAGTGTACCTTTTTTGTGAGAAAGTATGAGTAAAATCGCTGTAAAAGATTATAAATGCGCATTATTTAGAATTCCAGTAAAATCACTTGTTTATTACGAAATAGTTCATTGGAGGTTACGAAAAAAAACGCATATTTTATATTTGCTAGAGATGTGCATTATTATTATTACATGAAAATATTGCCTATGAAACTCTGGAAGCGAAGACGAATTTAAAGACACCTCGCACATCAAAATCGGTCAAGCCGAAACAATAACAATAGGAACTTACATACATACACTCGAAAAACATAACTCTCTCCTTCTTACGCAGTCGCGTTCGTATCAGTTTTCACTAAATAAGTAACGTCTGGGGCTCTTGGCTTATAACGTCGCGTCGCGTCGTCTGAGAGCATCAACTCCAGTCTCCAGCTGCGTAGGTATTCATGCAATATTATATTTTTATTTTTATCGTTCAGCTCGTGTTTCCCATACTACCGGAAACCGTGTTTTGCGTTGATTTTTCCGTGACTGTCCAATTGTTCGCAGAACGGTATCGATTAACTTGATTTATCTTGCTTTATAATCATATTAAAGTGCGATATTATAAGCGTCAGCGTAAAGCTTGATCGACATTACGCTATAATATTTTAAAGGTGGATTCCAGTATGATGTTAAATCCAATTTATTCCTACACCATTACTATAACGTAGGACATCGCTTGCCGTGCAAGCAATAGTTAATTAATCATTCTTACCCGACTGCGCAAGAAAAAGTGTTAATTTTTTCGAGTGTATGTACGTATGTATGTGGGTATGTATGTTTCTATGTTATCTCCTACAGTCTAAAAGGCTTGACCGATTTTGAAGTATGCGCATTTATATCCTTTTACAGAGTTTACGCATACTTTCACACAAAAAACATACACTCAACAGCGCATCAAGCGTAACTAAATGGTTGGACTGCAACAAGTGTGTATATTAAAAGAAAAACAAAATACCCGATTGCAGAAAAGTAGTTTTTGCAGTCTAACTTAAGATTTCGCAGTGTGAATCAAACTTTATTGTGATAAAATCTATAAATTCATGTCAATCAACGCTTGCATTGAAATAGATATAAATAAAAATATTGCCACATTTCAAAATTAAACAGATATCAAATGTACCCAAATTTAGCCAAGACAATTTATGCATTGTCTAATTAATTCATTGTCAGGCATTCATTAGTGTTTATTATACCTACTAGTAGACATATCGTTTTTGCCCGACTACTTAAAAAGGAATGATATTAATTAATATCATTCCTTTTTAAGTAGTCGGGCAAAAACTATATGTCTACTAGTAGGTATAATAAACACTAAATAACATAAATTATGGGTCATAAATAACTTATATATTACTAACTTATATATAACTTATGCGCCATAAATGGCGCTTTAAAGTCCAGTCTTCAATCCTGTCTAGTTCGCGCATAGTAAAATTTTTCAAGATTATGTTCATTTAAGATATGTATGTAATGAATTGCTTAAATTTGTATCTAAAAGAAAAACAAAATACCCGACTGCAGCAAAGTAGTTTTTGATCAACTTACGATTTCGTTACGCTTGAACCGCTGTTGAGTGTACGTTTTTTTTGGTGAGAAAGTATTCGTAAAATCGCTGTAAATGATTATAAATGCGCATTATTTAAAATAAATCTAGAAAAATAACTTGTTTATTACTAAAAAGTTCGTTGGAGGTTACGAAAAAGCATATTTTATTTTGACGAGAAATGTATTATTATTAAAAAAAATATGGAAGTGAAGACTATGAATCTAACGACACCTCGCACATCACATTTAGGCTATAGGACATAATATAGTAACATACCTGCATACATGCATTCATAAAAACAAACATACACTCGAAAAGCATAACCTTTCTTCTTGCGCACTCGGGTAATTGTTATGTGTGAAAAGATGAAGTGCAGCTCGTGCTGGCAACCGTTCTTATCGACTTAATTATGTAGATGTTAGTTTTTCAACCTATATTTAGCTTATATTGTAGTAGTTCGTTTTATTGTTGTCGTATATTATATTTATGCATGGCAACTTATTTAATTAAGTTGTCGATAGGTTAAATAGATAATGATTTGTTTATACTTTTTGATTGGTTTATTATTCATTAAGCAAAGTTGTTTTATAAACGTATCAATCAAATTGTTAATCGTTTTTTTTTTAGTTTTATACGGTAAGATTTGTTTAATTTCATCAAGGAAGTTTTTTTTTAGATGTATTATCTGAATGATCAGGAAGAGTTTAGCGCCTTTGATTTATTTATATTTTAAAAATAATAAGGCGTTACAAGCTGTGATTGCAGTGATATTTACCAAATAAAAGTTCTGTCTAATCTTTGGATCTTTTGGTTACATTTTTCGATCTCACTTTCGAGAGACTTTGAGAAGTCGGTTGCTTCAGTTTTTTTATTTGTTATAAAAATATGAATTAATACCGCCTACTATTTTTATGCAAAACGTTCCCTATGCACGCAGAACAGGTATCGCAGATCTGTATTGAGGCTGAAGTTGTAATATAAGGATTTTTATAGTTAGATAATATATATTTTCTTTTTCCAGTCGAATACACCCGAGGAGAATCGCCCCACGTGCTGGAGACCGGTCGCTACACTCAAACCGCGAATCCGCCTCGAATCGCCCTGTCGCCCAACGCTGAAGTACTGGCAGTAGCGGTCGATTCCTCAGTGGAGTTCTACGACACCTACACTGGAGCGCTGTACGATACCGTGGATAATATTTACTCAGGTAATTTTCCTTCTCAGCCGAAAATTCCATAAGTGAATCGGTCTATGTGCTCGGTCGCTCGTATCGGTCGCTACGCTATACTCAGACTGCGAATCAGCCAGGCAATCGTCCTGTCGCGCAACTCTGAATTCCTGATGTTGCTGAATTGTATGATATCTGCACTGGAAAGAGGTATAATACAGTGGAAAATATCTCTAAGGTAACTTTAAGTCCCTGTTAAGTATTTCAGACATTTATCGGTCTGGGGTAAAAGATTTGATTTTTGTGTAGTAGTTTAATTAGTTATGTGTAGTTTTTATATTGTTTTGTTGTAATTAAGGTCGAGATTAAAACGCGCACCTATCTCTCTCGTGCATCACAACCTTTTTAAACATATAAAATCATTGAGTAGGAATATTAGAGAGTTAGAGGCTAATTTGTTTGATAAAAGAAAAAAATTAAAAAAAGTTTTAATCAGATATCATTTATACTGGCGACGGAATTAGAAAAATCATATATTTTCTAATTCCTCAGTCAATTTAAAAAATATCGAAGAAAAAGGTTGTTTTTAAATGTTTCTCCTATCTAAATAAACAAATTCACCTCTCACTTTTATAATATCACTATTCACTATTCAATGATTTTATATGTTTAAAAAGGTTGTTGTGATGCGCGAGAGAGATAGCTGCGCGCGTTAAGCGAATCCTTAATAAAGAAAATTAAAAGTATTTCTTAAGTGAATCGGCCTATATGCTAGAAACCAACCACTACAATACACTTACAGTGAACCCGCCTTATACTCGTATCGCCCTGTCGTAAGTTTGATGTGCTGACGGTAACGGTTTACTTTTCTGTCCATTTTAAAAAGACTTACATTGCAAAGCTGTTTGTGATACCGTGAAGAATATCTATTTCATTCTCAGTTAATTATCATTCATTAGCTGAATCGGCCCACATGTTAGAAATCGACCGCCACACTCATTCAGCGAAACCCCCTGTTCGCTGATACTAAAGTACTGGTTGTTGTGGACGATACGATTCTTCCGTGGAGTTAATAATAACTCCACGGAAGAATCGTATCGTCTAATTCTTGAATGTACACTATACGTCATAAGACGTATAGTGTACATTCAAGAATTAGAATCAGAAGATTAATAGCCCCAGGCCCCCAGGTGCTCGAAATCGTCAGTTACAATTAATAAACCTCATCGAAACACTATATCGCTCGACGCAAAAATATAGCTTTTTAGTTAAATATTGAAATGGGAATATACTTTACACAAATAATATTTATCGGATATTAATTACTATTGATATTATGGCCTGAATCCGGTTCCCACGTGGAAAGTAAGCAGACCTGTAAAAATTTGCTTACTGAGATAAACTGAAAAAATCATTAAAAATACCAAAAGTATCATTTAACATCGTACGTTCCATTATTATATTACAAAGTGAAGTTCGCATATTACGCTGACTGATCTATTACGACACTATTGCAAAACAAACGACGGCGCCGCTCTTTGATTTATTTTAAGAATTTATTACATTTATTTTTTTTTGTGTTTGTGCTGCCTGTCTATTGATATTTATTATGAATAACCAAATGGTATTATAATTAGCTACAATTTAAGAACAAATGGATAAGCACACTGAAGCAATAACCGAATCAGTAACAAGAAATGTGATGCTGCAAATAGATGAAAAAAAAAATTGTTTGAAGAAAACACACAACTGAAATGTCAAGTGAAACAATTAAATGATAAAGCAAAAGGAATGAAACAGTATACAAAGAAGAACAATATATTATTATTTAAAAAAATGTTAATGTAATTTAGAAACTGGAAATTTTATAAGGTTATACCTTCTAAGTAAATAAATACGTTATATTTCATGTGATATTTAAGAGTTCTAGTACTATACTATGTAATACTTATAAGGATAGGGAATAAAGTGGCTTATACAATTATATAATACAATATGGCTTGGAATTTACTCATGAATTGAGAAATTGCTGCTAAAACGTTGTTTGATTAATAAACATTGCATGTACTATCTGAACCTTGAACTGGCCTTAAACTCATGTTAATATTTAAGCAGATTCATGCCTAACCAGCCTTAGTAATAAATTAGTCATAGTCCAACACGAATTCCGTGTTCCTTAAAACAGGCTTTGCTTCTACGTAATCAATTATCCAAATTATCTGCTTATAAATACGCTTGAGCTGACTGGAGCCGTCAGCATTGAATTTATTGTACAAAATTAAAACCCTGTACAAAAACGTATATTCTCATTTGGTTACTTCCATAATAAATTAGTTATTTCGAGTATACATCACAGTATAAAGTTGGTATAGAACTTACTACAGGCACAAAACATTATGCTACAGAGTTAACGCACAAAATGAGTACACAATTAGGCCCAATATAAGGGGTCGTCCATTGATCACGTGATCAGTTTTAGCTTTTTAACCCCTCGACTCGACACACAAACCGATGAAGTTGTAATGTATATTATTACATACATTTTCTCGCAGTTCAACAAACCTTTTTTTTTCGTGATCCAGAGTTATCCATAATAGAAGTGGTTCATAGTGTGAGTTCAATGACTTTTGGCTTAGGTAATTCTGTTAATTTATAACCCTGTATGATTACTCGTCCCCTGTGTTTTATCCACGTCTCAATTTCTTCATTCCCTTAATTTATTATCAAGCAAGTATACTTTGACAGTTCTGTGAAGTAAATTTGACATCAGTCACGTAGTATTCCTGATTGTGGTATGTACTTCTATTTTACGTAGTCGCTTACAAAATGAATCTAATATAGTTTAGATTAATTTTGTAATCTTATATGATGACGCTCAGAACATAAAATCTAAGGACACCCTTGTCAGTCAGTCAAGCTGAAAAACCAACGAACTCGGTCGATGCATCCCAAAAGTGCGAACAGTAGGTACTTTGTGCAGGACTCCACTTGTTCCTCTGCTTGTATATTTTCTAACTAGCTGTGTACCGCGGTTTCACTCGCGTGGTGATGAAAAGCGGTGACTATAATGATGATGATAAAATATAATCTATGTCCTAAAATATATTTGTGCCGCACTGAATAAGTCAATACAATTAACAATTGTTGCACAATTGTTAATTGTATTCAAACTTCACTTGGTAAGTTCGTTTAACCTTCAATGAAAGATTAATAATTTTATTTTCTATATTAATTATAATTTCGCAATTATATATACGATGTTAATTAATAAGGAACAAATATACACAAATTGATCCAGTACATTCAACGTATAAGACGATGAATCTTTTATGTTGTTGTTGTTTAGTGTATGCCACAGGAACTGTAAAATTTTTCGGGATAAAAAGTATGCCATGCCAGATCCTTCACCATAATGTGTTAGCTATAACAATCCTGCCAAATTTCGTCGAAATCCGTCTAGTATTTTCGGCGTCCATTAGACACACCATACAGACAAACAGACAAAGTTTTGAAAATTGCTATTTTGGCTTTTGTCTTTTAATGCTACCTCTAATCAAAAAAAAACAAAAATATTTAAGGTGGTTCATATTTTAGCCCGTTACAGTCTTAATATATGTATGGAGAAGATAGAAATGTAGTTATATTTCAAATAATATTTACTCGGTACAACCCACGTCGCATTGTACTAACTACATGCGAGACCTTGACCTAATGTGCCTTCAAACTTTGTCTCTGACAATCATCAGCACACACCATCTATATAACAATTAAAATTATAGTACCATGTCGTAACAACAATTTACACACAATTCTACGCGATATTAGAGGCGGTTTCAGTTTAATGATTACGTTAAAGTTATATTTTACAATTAAATCTAGATAATACATTTTAAACTCTACAGCGAAGGAAATAAAGGTGTGCCAATTTCGTAACGTAAAATCATGCGGGATTATGTAATTTTTATGAGTCTAGTGAAATTGTATACTGGACGGATGTGTGATTTTAACAGATTAGTCATTTGTAGCGTTGAAGAATCATGGTGGCCCAGTTCTCTTTAGCGGGGTTTGGTAAGAGTTCCTCGAATCGCACTGAACTATTGAACACCTGCGTGTTTGTATGACATCAGAGCTGGCAAACGAGAGAAATGGCATGTGTTGTTCTATGTTTGTACACGACCAAGAAAGAGAGTAGTTTTTGGATGTGGTCTTTATTACCTGCCTCTTGTTGTTAACGGTTTGTGTGATTTTCATCGTTTGACTTTTGAGCAATTTTAATACTTATACCTACTTAATTTTTTTGATGACAATCCTAAAACTGTGTCTGTATGCGTGCGCGTATAACTATTTGTTAATCCTATGTGTGAGTTGTATACTGCGTTATAGTATATAAGTGCATATACCCGAAGCGTTCCCGCTTGGGCACACATGGCTAGCAATACTATCTTTTACTTGAAAATATTACCTTTTGTTTCACATCTGCCAAGCGTCTCTTGACGGCAAACTTGTTCAATCTCTATTATTGTATCTACTGTACATCAAGGTATCCGAATTATGATATGATACAATTTAATTTAAATTCTCCCTGTAATTTTAATATATTCAATTTACAAATCATTACATCAACATTTTATTACATTAATATATTTTTCCCTATATTTGTCTCTATATTTATGCTTATAAAAGGCTTTGACCTGAATGACTAACAGATAACGTAGGTATATAATGTACAGCCTAAACCTAAAAAACAAAAAATAAAACTTGGCCGTAAGGAAAATAAATGAATTGACATGAAATTTAGAAGGTGTATTATGAAGCGTGGGTAATACTATTACTAGGAAAGTATTACTCGATCCTGGATAAGCCCATGGGATGGGGTTAGTCTTCTAATATATGTTCCTTTGTCAAACTGTCGTGTATTTCTACGACTTCCCATTTTCGTGGCATTAATGTTTCGCAGAAGAAGCATATAAATGCTTCTTCTGCGAAACCATTCATACACAATGACATACAAATACTATTTACAAACATACGCATATACTATTTATTATATTTATTTGTGTGATCGATGATGAGGATGCGGTAGGGATGGCGCCATCTATTTTTATGTGCCTATTTGTATAGATTATAGCCATAAAAACAAGTGATGAAATATCGCGGACTATTGAATCAATCGAGCCATAAAACACCATCAAACAATATCTTTCAACAGGGCAGTTAGATTGCTAAAAATAATTACATACTCAACTGCCGTATTTATGTTTGGTCTTTCCCATTTAAATGTATACTTTCAAGATTGATATTTAATTCTATATTTATCTTATCTACAAACGTTTTCAATTTCACCGTATTTATCGGTGCAAATTACCACTTAATACTACCATATTTTTTCTTTCAAGCTAGCTAAGGGGAAAGTAAAATAATAAAAAAAATGTGTCAGCTGTTTCTCTTTCCGGGCATATTGTTGGTGTGGGATTTGAGGGAAATTGACGTTTATGTAGGCATTGGGCCTTTTCTCTTCTGTGACTGGGCCGACCCCCTGTCACTGCAAACCAATATTTTGTACTTCTTGTAAGCCTACGACAACTACTAAATGTGGTGTGGCGTATGGAGGTGCGTGTTCATACTTAGTCTGGCCATAAATACTGTTACGGTTAAAAATAAGAAAGATATTACATTTGAATTTGGAATCTGTCATTTTTATACGATTGTTCATTGAGTTTTCTAATTTTGGCGCCAATACATTGTACAATATTTTGCGATATTAAAACGGAGTGGGGTGATAAAGATAACCGAATCGCTGTGATTGCATTACACAAAGTTGGTATGGAGCCAAATGCAATTTTTAAAACTCTCCATACGTTTAATATTAGTCAAATGTTTGTGTACCGGGCTATTAATAGGTACAATGAGACCTCCTCTGTTTGTGACAGAAAAAGATCTGGCCGTCCACGTAGTGTTCGTACGAAAAAGGTGGTCAAAGCAGTAAGGGAAAGAATTCGAAGAAATCCTGTCCGAAAGCAAAAGATTTTATCTCGGGAGATGAAGATAGCACCCAGAACCATGTCGCGTATTTTAAAAGATGACTTAGGACTTGCAGCTATAAGAGACGCACTGGTCATTTTTTAACTGATAATTTAAAAAAAAATAGGGTGGTAAAATCGAAACAACTACTGAAGCGGTACGCAAAGGGAGGTCACAGAAAAAATTTGTTTGCGGATGAGAAAATCTTTACAATTGAGCAACATTTTAACAAACAAAATGACCGTATTTATGCTCAAAGCTCTAAGGAAGCTTCCCAATTAGTCGACAGAGTGCAACGTGGGCATTATCCGACTTCAGTGATGGTTTGGTGGGGTGTTAGCTATGAAGGAGTGACTGAGCCATATTTTTGTGAAAAAGGTATCAAAACATCGGCACAAGTGTATCAAAATACCATTCTTGAGAAGGTAGTTAAGCCCCTTAACAACACCATGTTCAATAACCAAGTATGGTCCTTCCAACAAGACTCGGCGCCAGGTCATAAAGCTCGGTCCACGCAGTCTTGGTTGGAAGTGAACGTTTCGGACTTCATCAGAGCTGAAGACTGGCCGTCGTCTAGTCCTGATCTTAATCCGCTGGATTATGATTTATGGTCAGTTTTAGAGAGTATGGCTTGCTCTAAACGCCATGATAATTTGGAGTCCCTAAAACAATCCATACGATTGGCAGTGAAGAATTTTCCCATGGAAAGAATGCGTGCTTCTATTGATAACTGGCCTCAACGTTTAAAGGACTGTATTGCAGCCAATGAAGACCACTTCGAATAAGCTTTTATATTTTAAATTGTTTTATATTTATGTATTAAACTAACACACTGTAAAAGTAATAAATATTATTTGCAATAAAAAAAATATTGTTTTCTTCGTGACAATATTTATGGCAAGACTAGGTAATCCATGTATATCTTTGTGTATATGACGTTGCGAATAACGCCGCTGGCACCGTCCGCCGCTAGTCGGCGTGACGTAACGTTAGACCCGACGTCGCGCGTCGCACCGTTCAACGCTTCTCTGTAAATGGAGAAATCTTCCCACGCGCTACTAGTCGCGCCGCGCATCGTCTCGCGTGTCGCTGAACGAGCGTTAGTCTTTCTACCTGTAGCTTGTGATATTGATTTTTTAATTAACAGGAAGTGGACAGGAAAATGAACAGGAGTTTGCCCAAACCCTCAAAGTATACATTAAAAAATGTTATTATAACCTAGACGAGTTTTAACAAAAAACAACGATTAAACTGTTCCGCTCCGTACCAGTTGCTACACCCTAATGGTACGTAATAAATGAATGGCCCCCTAACAGGGCCATTATATTACTAAAAGCAAACATGTACTTCAACATCTCCATGTAACCTATGAATGCAATAAACTATTGACTATTAATGGATAACATTGATACAAAGTCGTCCTGTAGACTAAATATTGTAAAGTGGTGCGCTTACATTGTGGCCATAATAGGTTTGTTACGCCGTAAACGGATTGTAATTTTATCTCGCATTAAACGTCAAAACATCTATAAAGTGTGTGTTGTCGCCTTTTTATTGGGGCCATAAAGAGACGCGACACGAATCAGCGTGTCGTTTGAATATCGCCATGACCTTCGTACATCTGAGTATGGCAGTACTCTTGGATAGTTTTACATATATGTGTTATAGAGCTGCAATGTCAACTCGATATTTAAATTAAACAAAAAATGTAATGGTTGTTTTCACCCGACTGATTAAAGACAGTGATATTTTTCTGGTGTATGCAAATTTGTGTTTCTATTGTATCTCTAGTAGCGTTGTTTTTTTAACAGTTTGCCCTCTGTAACTTCATTATCATCAAAGTTAAAAGTACGTTAACTAAACTGCTAATACATATCATGAATATTTTTGACACTATATCGTTATATTGAACCTAAATAAAAGCTTGTAATAGGGTATCCTATACTATTAATATTATTTTCCTGTTAAGGTACTATGAATTCGTTCATGAATTATCTCGTTTTTGAAGATATAAATTAACTAATTGTATTTACGATAATACGTAAGGAATCTCAAAAGTAATATTGTAAACGTATCATATCACACATCATGTAATTTTCATTCAAATAGTTTTTCATAAATAAAAATTCATTCAGATGGATACCAATGATACCTATTTCTAAGAAATATGTAAGAAATATGTACTTATAATACCGATGTTATTGTCGAGTACAGATTTGCCGTAAGTACATTTAGTAAACTTATATTCTCAAAAATGTGACAATCCAGGATTGCAAACTCCTTTCACACAGCCCTTTAAGTGCATAAGTTATTGACTCATTATTCAATACAGTTCGATTACCTGTCGTAGGAGTTAATTGTTAATTGGTGAATAATCATGACTTCAATGAAGTTAGAATTAGGCAATTAGTTATTGCCTGTACCTACTTGTTCACACATACTAAGGTTAATTAACTGTTATTGTGTTTACGTACTTTAAATAAAAGTAGAGTATAAAAAGCGCATACAAATTAAGAAAGAAAATCTAATTTTTACTTTGTTCAACAGATGATACCATAAATATGATAAATGTTTTGATGAGCAACTTGCGTTGAATTGCGTTCAAAAGCCTGTATTCCTCATTGTTGTTTAATATAAAAATGGGTGCCTATCGAATCATGATAATATAAAAAATATAACTATGATTTTTTTATTGAGTCATGTTTGTAGTTTTTTTTTATCACGTATTAATAAGAAATGCATATTAAAAACGTAATATACTCTATAAGCAAATTTTGGAAGTTGCAAAGTTTTTTATTTTTACTCTGTATCTGTAGATTAATTAGAAAAATTAAAAAGCGTAGGCACTTAGTGCCTATGATAAAAAGAATAAAATAAATGATAATATAAAGAAAAATCTGAGATTATCGCAAACATAGATGACCTGGCTTCAATATAAGGATAAAAACTGTTTGAAATTTGTTTTAAAATTTGCCGCATTCCGCAAGGCCACGCTGGCCCAATGTTAAGCCCTCGTGGCCTTAACATTGGGCCAGCAAGCGTAGTCAAGTGCAAATCATTTTGAATAAGAAAAATGTTTGTTGAATGAAGTCCCACCGTCAAATCCAAACATAGGTATACCAGTTACGTTTTGCGACCAACTTGGCCTAGCTGCTGTACTAACGTCATCGAAACAGTAATTTTTGAATTTTTAAACACAAGCTAAGGCCGAGGGTATCTGAATTATGGATTAGAATTTCAACTCAAGGCGTTTTGGTATCGATCTACAAACGCATTTTTGGCGCATTACATGACCTACATTGTAAACTAAAAAAACCGACTTCAAAATACGCAATTCGTTTACTTGGATGCCTTTTTTTTTCAATTATTTTGTTATAAAACCGAAGTACCGAACCGATTTTGATAAAATTTTTTTTGTTTCCACCTCAGAGACCACCCACCTACCAAACATAAAAGCATTGTCGATATATAATATTTATTAGTATATTATTCCTCTCTATATATATGTATAGTATTAGTATGTAATTACTATAAGGTAATATGTATGTCTAAGTCATTATCTATAGTTTATAATGTTACTTGTTTAATCTCCCATTGCACGCCCCGTCTAATTTATATTTTTCTCCATCCCATGGTTGCCTGGAACGATAAGACCGCATGTTGTTGCTTTTAGATTTAAGGCCGCCCGTTGTTGCACTAGTTTATTTAAATCCTTAATTACTTTTAAGGTGTGTACAATAAAGAGTTTATCTCCTTTTTTGGAAGTCAGTTAAAAATTATACAATTATCCTTCCAGGTCTAATCAACGACTTGAAGTTCGACCCCAGCGGGAAATACCTGTATGTGTGCGGCGACCGAGTGGTCAGGGTCCTTCACAACGTATGCGGGTACTTCACTACCATCGCTAGTTGCGCCAGGATGCTCGGAACGAAGCAAACCTCGGCTACCGTGGAGCGCCTCAACAAGACTATACAGGAATGTAAAGAGACTCTCGCTAAATTCGGAAAGTAAGGAATAGGTAATGCCAACATAGTATTCCGCAAATTTTACTGAAATAGTTGTGAAGACGGCGTTTAACATTGGCGTATCTAGAGATATTTTCAATTTGGATAACTGGAAATCCCACACAGTCAGGTTCTCACGTTCCTTTCTCCCGCGAACAAGCAAAATATGGTATGTCCTTCCTGAAGGAATGTGGAATGTGGAAAGAGCGTTTTAAAAAGGGTGTCTACAAGCACCTTTCCGGGATAGCAAAGCAACAGTAATGTCACTGATGTTGCAGTTGTCCAGCGACGGTTATCGCTTACCATCAGGCGCGCCGTCTGCTTTTTTACAGCGCCTTTTTATAAAATAAAATAAACTAGGGGGAGTCTGGCCCGAAAATCTGGATCAATAAATCTATATACTTAGATGGGTAACCCAAAATCAGCTCGCCCTTATCGCCCATGGCCTTTATTTAAGCTTTTCTTTGTGACCTATTTGTCAAACTAAACTTACCTGCCTGAATCGATGTAGATTATACTAGATTAGTTAAACATATAAACAGTCAGTAAGATGGATTTGGGTATTTTAATTCAGACTAGTTCAACATTTCCTAAAGTGCGGGTTACAATGCCTCAGCGTAACCTCAAAAACTGTATAAATCAAAGTAAGAAACTATCGCAATAAGTTGAGCTAGACTTGTAAATTATTAACTATGTAAACAAGTCTTTTTTTCAACAAATTTGAAACTTTAACTTGGTTTCATTCCATCAAGCTGATCTAGGGGGTTTTACATCAATCTTAATAGCAATCTTATTTCATTACTTTGACCTTTGTCTTGCTCTCTCAACTGTAGTAAGAGCGAGACAAGAGTCAAAGTAATATTGAAATAAGACGGAACGCTTGTGTTACGGCACGGGGGCTGATTACTCATTTATGAGATAGATAGTGGAACACTTCAATGGCTTTTAGTAAAACACTCTTTGGGCTCGTTTGGTATATTAATAACCATTACCATTACACTTGACGACGAGAGCCTGACGTTGTATTCAGTTTAGCACACTTCCTATCAGAAATCAGAAAATATTTATTGTATAACTGTGTACAAAAGTGGCAGTATAAAATAAAGCGTTATTTTTTAAGCTTCCTTACTAAGGGTGCGGGAGCCTATTCGTGAGGCCACGGTGTCTGTCTGTCTGTCCTACACTTAAACGGCTGCATCTTTTGAATGATAATAGATACAAGTCTCAAAATTGGAAAATTTTTAGGGTTTATTTTGATTTAATTCTACATATACTAAAAATTGGTCAAGAGAGAGACAAGCTAGCGTAAATAAATTTTTGAAAAAATGGGAAATTTTTGTGCGAGAACTGTGAGAACCAATGTTGATTCCACTAAAAAGAAACGGAAAATTACAAGTGAATGTTTCGTTGACAGTTGGGGCACGTGACAAATTTAATAAAGATAAAGAAAATAGGTCTGTAACACTTACTTATTTGAACATGATATTGTATATGAACACACAGTATTTTAGGCTATTTCTACTGTAGAATATATATGAAGTTACAAATATTCTCAATTATAAAACACATTGTTAGTAATTAGACAGTGTTCATGTTCATGTATTGTGTCATGCATAAGAGTATGGAAGCCTCGAGTGAGTGAAACTCTTAAATAAATAATAAATTATTTAGACAAATAACGAATATGCGAAATCTCTTGGCCGTTGTACACGAGGGGCCAAGGTGCTGCCTGGGCCAATAATCGGATCCCAGAGATCACTCTTTACATATTACTGCTACTAAACATTACATACATACATACACATATATACACACATACATGTACATATAAGTTTACATATTGCTGGCTTACTGTTCATTTTTCCTTGGCGATTTGATAAAGTTGGACGTAGAATATCTTTCAGTTGCGTAAATTTATTCATACAGTCCGTTTAACCTGCCTACCTGAGTTAACCTACCTAAATGAGCACCAAAGTAGAGTGACTAAAAACTGTTCAGTTGACGCAATTCAGTTCTTTTTCAGGTTATAATTTTATATTTTGCCTAGAATCTAGTATATTCTGCATCGATGCCTACAGATTTTATTTATCCGTAAAATTTAAACAGCCGTCGTCCTTATCGTTAAACGCAATTTCTTCGAGGCAACCTCACTTTAGAATCTAATAAGATCTACGAGTATGTTTGTGTGGAGTACTGTGTTGGTTTTAAATACGCCGTATATGTCATTAACAGCATTTATTTTCAAACGTTATACATAAACGTATTTTTGTAATATTTTACCCATATTTGGTCATAAGGTGAAATGATCTCGGTCCAAATTTTGAAAGCTCACAAAGTGATAAGAATTTAATATTTGATATGAGCGTAACATCGCGGAAGTTCATCTTCAAAAGAAGTAAACTGTTTTCTACTAGACATCTGAATTTGAAGATTTATTGTTTAACACGCCTTTATTAGCGTTTACCCGTATGCATGTTTGTTTGTTTGTAACCGACTCCTTTGGACTTGATTTTGACCCACTTCAAACGGTCAGATTTCATTCAAACTTTGTAGACTTATCGAGGACCGATGACAATACAATAATTTGAAGCGTGTTTTTTTAGTTTTTTAAACTGTAATTTGAATCGTGAACCGGTCACGTTTGTTCTTTTTTACAAATTTAATTATAACTTCGAAGTGAACATTTTTGGGGAAAAATTCATGATTTTAATAGTTCTGTTTTATAATCACAAAAGATAAGCCCCGGCGAGACACAGACCTTTGCACCTGAACTGACTGCGGCTTTTGGGTGGGGTTAGAGTACTGACCTCCCATACTGTGGCCTACTTTAAATAGAAATAAAAACAAACCATTCATGATTCAATTTACCTACATTACTCAAACTCAACGAAATCGTACAATGTTATAACCAAATTTCGGTGACTTTTTCGACAATCCGGTTGACGAAAATTTGTTTGTTTGATATCGTCTTTGCAAATTTAAAATCTACTAAGTATGGGAAATATTAAAATATTCACAACGGGAGTTTTTGGAAACGGTGGCTATTCAGAAATGTTTAAAAAAAACTGTAAAACTAATTTTGGTAAGAATGTCGCATAGGAGATTTTAAATTTGCCACGACGTTATAAACTAAAGTACTACAAGTATTACAAGTATTAGTTAAGAACCCCCGACAAAAAAATGGCTGAATTGATTTAAATGAAACATAGTCAGTACAACAATAACACTGTCGATGAAATCGTCTTACAAACAAAACAAAAAACTAGATCAAAATCGGTCCATCCATATGAGAGCTACGATGCCACAGACAGACACACAGATACACGCGTCAAACTTATTGCACCCCTCTTTTTGAGTCGGGGGTTAAAAATATGAGATAAGTACGACAATCCAAACGTGAAGTAAATAATAAAATAATGTTGTTATTCTGAATTTGAAAACTATTGTTAATTTAAATTATGCAGAACTTAATTGCATGAAGGAGATAATATGTTTTTGTTATGATCTGATACGAAAGAAATATTTCACAATGGGGTAATTTGCATGTCAATTACTTACGTTCTTATATCGATGTATAATTTTTATTTAAGTAATATAATAAATATGTTATTGTTTGTAGTGTATCATCTGCATAAATATGAAATCTTTACAATAGTTCCTCTAATGTTTCATGGTATATTAATATTCTTTGATACCTCAAGGATACCTCTTTGATACGTCAACAGTAATTTATGTAAAAAAAAACCTTTCATATAATATGAAAAACAACAACAATTTGTAATGTTATTGTGTTTTGTAGCCTTTTCAGAGATGAAAAAAAAAGTGTTTTTTTCGCGCGAAGAATTGCTAGCGATCTCGTCATAAAGACTCGATAAAAACAATTGTGTTTTCGGACATTCAATTAATTTTCAGACTGTTAGCATTTAAGGCTTATACATTGCATTTAACTGTAGCATTTAATGTTATTTTAAGATAACACTTATATCAAATAAGTTATATTTTTGAAATCACAATGAAATTGTTTCTGACGTGCCTATTTCGATCAAATAACCCCAAAAGTATGAAAGGTATGTTGAATTTTACATAATTGATGTGATTATTACTAATATTATTAATTAGTTATATTTTGCGTTAATCAAATAAATTAGATACCATTTCTTAATTTTACTGTTTCCGAAGTGTATCAATTGATGACCCTTTTTAACCGACTTTATAAATAGCGGTCCTCTTCTCTCCTATGTTGCTTCGCCCGACAAGGTCCATGTACTACATATATATACATAATAATATATATACAAATGCTTATTTGTTTTACCAACTTTGTAATACTCATACAAGTGGCGGGAGGACGCAGACTAAGTCTCAAAAAAAAAGTCCACTGGATTTTTGCCACAAATTAACCTTTTTTCCATAGTAATTTTTTTTTCTTAGTTAACAAGAACGCGTAAATGATAGCAAAATAGATAATGAGATAAATGATATTTGTTTTAGTGCCAATTCCATTAACCGACTTCGAAGAAAGAACGTTTTCAATGTAGTTATATTTTTTATGTTTGTTAACTTATAACTCCGTCATTTATGAACCAATTTGAAATATAAAAAAAAAACTTGAAAAAAAATCATCATCATCATCATCTCAGCCATAAGAAGTCCACTGCTGGACATAGGCCGGGAGGCCATTTTGGAAATCCATGGGGGACCGTGGATTTCCAAAAAGACCGATTGGAAGCGGCTTGCATCCAGCGTCTTCCCGCCACTTGTATGATGTCATCTGTCCATCTTAGGCTGGTCTTCCTACGCTGCGCTTGCCGGTACGTAGTCTTCACTCGAGAACCTTTCGGCCCTATCGGCCATCAGTTCTACGAGCTATGTGCCCTGCCCACTGCCACTTCAACTTGCTAATCCGCTGTGCTATATCGGTGACTTTTGTACGTCTACGTATCTCTTCATTTCTGATTCGATCTCGTAGAGAGACTCCGAGCATAGCCCTCTCCATAGCTCGTTGCGTGACCTTGAGCTTCCTTATAAGGCCCATAGTTAGGGACCACGTTTCAGTGCCGTATGTCATCACTGGTAACACACACTGGTTGTAAACTTTCGACTTGAGGGACTGGGTAATATTGGACGAGAAGACGCTTTTTAGTTTCCCGAACGCTGCCCAGCCGAGTTGGATATGACGATTGACCTCCCTCGTAAAGTTGGACCTGCCTAATCGGACCGTTTGTCCTAGGTAGACGTATTCGTCAACAAAAAAAAAAAAAAAAATATTTTATTTGAAAATATGCACTTTCGTCAAAATCGGTTTAGCAGTTTGGTTTTATAAAAATAAAATAGCTAGAAAAAATTACATCCAATTAAATGAAAATGCGTATATTAGTGTGTTTCAGTTTTGTAAACTACAATAATTATTATTTATGTCTTTGGTTAGTTAGATAACCAACCAAGATATGCATAACCAACCAATTCCACCAACCTTATCAAGACATGTCTTGAATGGTGGTAATGGAATTGGTGGCGCTCTCTTTAGTTAAACCAACTGCAGGCAAAAGAGATGGCGATAGAAATTGAAAAACAACCCTTTAATAATCTTTTTTCTTAAAAATAAAAAAAATATCTTTTTTTAGAAACTTTTAGACTACAAGTCTATGCCAGCCCCATCGTAACCGTATAAAAAAAACAACACTAACACACTAAACAGTTAATCAAAATCATTCATCAGTTTCGGACTCCGTACCTTTGGGGTTATATGCTTAATGGCCTACTTTGATATTGATTTGTAAGTTTTTTTTTTTAATTGTTATCTCTGATCGTTGATAACTGCAGTTGACATTCAAAAGTGAATACAAATCCTGTTTTTGTATTTTCTTTTAATTTGCTTTTTATTTTACTGCAACTGTCAGAGATAATGGACTGGCTATGTTATTTCTTTAGCCAAAAGTATTGTAAAGACCAATGAATTTATGACTATACCTGTGAAAATCTTGTTCTCTTCTTGAAAATCTTATTTTCAATAAACTGAATTTACAAAGTGTAACAATCTTTTATTTCGTAAGTCACTGTTCGTGTTCTGTTCGTGTGTCATGGTTATTTAATCTGTCCTGATAGTTTTCAGAGAGAGATCTTTTAGTCTAAAAATGCACGCAGGACTACAAAGTAGAAAGAGATATCGCTTTTAGAGTGCGATAGACTGAACGAAAGAGAATGTTTGTACTACATAAAGGGCCGTCCAGTTTTACAGTGAAAGATACTTTACGTTTTTAAAAATATCACAGAAAGTATGATGATATCGAAGTAACCATTCTAATGATGAGCATAGTTACAATTCAATGATTAATTTAATTTTCGTCAGCGAATCTCACATATCGGTTATTCAAGTTAAAATAATATAATAGTAATGGGTTATACCAATGATCTGTACTAAGCCGGGAGAGGTTATTATACTCATTACTATGGACAACTTTACCTTGTGGGAGACCCGACACGCATTTGGCCAATTATAATATGGGAGCGAGACAAAAGTCAACTTGGAATTGGAAGTTCTTCTAACCTCACCAAAACGATTTTTAACACGCTTTTATTAGGTCGACCTGTATGTAACTATGTAATGAAATCTAAGGTAACTAATTTAACCATCTTCCAAGGATCGTAGCGTCATGAAAATTGGCAGCTGTATGTAGTTCTGATGACAATACAATAATATGGTACTGTTGAACTGATCTGATGATGGAGCCGGAAGCCTATGAACTAGAATTTCATGATGGAACATCGTATCATAGCTGTGTTTGGATTTGTTAGAAAAGTCTTGTAATGAACTTTGACCACAATAATTTGTAGCGTGTTTTTTAGTTTTTTTAAACTAAAATTATTCATTTGTTTTGCGAGAGGACTTACGAATAGCTAGCTGTGATTTACATACGGCAACCGTAGCTAAGACAGGCAGCTTTTAGTTTGTTGTAGTTGTTTCTAGCTTGTAGTATCCCACTGGATACTACAAGCTGGAAACACTATCAACCTTGGCTTTACAGAATCTGATATAAAACACTATTATTATTAACGGGATATTTACCGTGGTTCGCGTTAATTTTGAAACTACTGTCAAACCGCTACTGCCTACAGTGCGTTGATTTTTTACTGTGACGAAATATCGGGAGCTCAAAATTAACGCGAACCACGGTAAATATCCCGTTAATAATAATAGTGTTTTATTGAATGACCGTGATAGTTTAAAAAAGTGCAAATCTGATATTTTGCAATTAGGTAGGAGGATACGAGTATGTTAGGTATAGTAAAACAACTAAGAATCAGTATTTTAACTTTATTGTTTTGCACAATAGTGGCTTCTTATCGACAATACACTGAGATACTCTGTGATTATAATTTTTAAGTACAGTTTCACAGCTTTTAATAAATAATTACCCCAGCTTTATTCACGACAGCATCTGATCAATTCCACATGGTTATGACAAAAATAGATACAATGCCAAAATAGATTTGATTTTCATAGAGACCTTACACTATTGCATAGTTTAGTAATTTATTATTGTATTTAATTGAACATCTAGAGTGGAAATAAACATCTTTAATCATTTAAATTAACCCTAAATCGTTTTGTACCAATTTGCTGTTGCTACTGCCTAATAAAAATACATGTTTTTAATGAACTGTTTATATAAATCCTAGTTTTTTCATTAATGAAAATGAAATAAGCCAAACCCGACTACGTCTTTTCTCGCAAAATTATTTTTTGATAAATATGACAAATCTGTTTGCATAATAAATTTATACATATTTGGAATGTGCTCATCAAATGTTTTATTTTATTTTTTATAACAAATATGGTGTATTTACATGAAATATTTTGTCACACTGGATTTTCATGATGTCATATAAGTAGACAGTAGTCGTTTGGATTGACGCCCGATTGGCAAAATAGGTTCAGTAATTTAGTAGGTCAGAAGGAAAATACAAATAAGTAAACGTTTAAAAAACTAAAAAAAAACTACTTCAAAATATGCAATTCGCTATTATGCTGAGCTGGGGCCGGATTGTGACAAAAACATTATTTTGTGACCTATTTTGTGTGTATGATTTTTTATTTTCTGTGTTTTTGTTACAATAAAATTATGTCTATGTCTATTCGTTTACTTGGATGACATATTTTTCCAGTTGTTTGTTATAAAAACCAAAATACTGAACAGATTTTGATAAAATTTCTATGAGACCACCTGGGAAAGTATAAATCGGTCGGTTTTTAAATCGGTCCAGCTAGGTGTATTCGAGTAATCGGGGAACATACATTAAAAAACTGTCGAATTGAGAACCTCCTCCTTTTTGGAAGTTTAAAAAAATACTGGTAAAATCATAACCCTATTTTTTTACGTAGCCGGGTAGTTGTATTTTCATTGATGAAATATCTTAATAAATATACGGTAGCATGCTAGATTCACCAGGATGGAAAGAAAATGTCGTGGCAACAAATGGGAACTGACGTCTGGATTGCGTTGCTATAGTCGAACAAAACAATGAAATAAAGACAGCAGCGCCCTCCAGGCTACATTCGTTCTCTTTCCGAACGGACACTAGTATTTTACTAGGTTACACAGACAACATATGAAAAGAGTACAACACATGCTTATATTATCAGGAATACCTATTAATTGAGTATTGAAATAACAAAACACAAAAAAAAAACAGTAGATATTTTTTTCACTACAAAATGACCATGCTTTCCGTGACCAGTTGATCTTGTAAAAAAAATAACAATGAATTGAAAGATAACCAACTGATTGATTGACTCCTCTCGGTGTGTACCTCTTCTATGTAACATCCGTGGTTAGACTTTCTTTGATAATATAATGTGAGCCCTATTTTATGACAATTAAAGCATAATTCCCATTAACAATCAACAACAGTCACTTAAGAGAAATATTGTCGTGCGATCTCCCATATAAATTGGAGAAAACTTTCCTACCCCTAAACAATTAACCGATTTCATTGATTCTTTTTAATCTGATTTAAATCGTAAATGTTACGGTTTTTTTTCCCCAAATTTCGTTATAATTCTGAAGCTAAAAATTTTGTGTAAATTTTGAAAAAGCAAACCGTAGAGGCTTATCCATTAATGGTTCCAACCATGTAAAAAGAACAGGGAATATGCATTTTTATATTGCTCATAAAAAATCTAACAACAAATAGTTATGGAATGAACTATTTGTTGTTACACAACATTAAAATATCTTCAAAATAAGAAAGTTACAAGTATTTCATTTTCACGTTAGACAGAGACCACACTATCGTCGAAGATGACGTCATCCAACGTGTGCACCGTACAAATTTAATACAAACTGTCATTTCGCAGGAACGGGACAGAGCATTCCCACCAAAAAATTTATGCGTTTATACATATCTCGGAAATTTACGGACGGATTATTATTGATTTTTTTTTAAATATTTACTACATTTTAGTGTATTATCCATATAAACTATTATTCTTATTAAATAAAATTAATGCATATTCCCTATTATCGAAAACGAATAATATTCAGGGGTAGAAAACAGTTTTTTCCTGTTGTATGAAAAACGCGGAATTATTTGGCAAAAGATCGTACGATAAAATCTCTCTTAACCCTTGAACACAAGAAATTTAGACAAAAAAATGTTACATTCGTTGGTGGATTTATCTGTAATTAGTCTCTACGTGGTAAAGGCAGTGGCACTAAGAAAATTTGTGACATTTACATATGTAAAATACAAAATAGTTTATTGACCAAAAATATAAAATTGAATATCATTTTAAATTCTCAACATATTATCTTAGTAGTAAAAGGCCTATTACACTACCCAATTTCTCGTGCCCTGTCGCCAAGGACAGCGAAGGGTAATAAGTGATCTCGAGAGAGGGTCCCGATCTCGATAGTTCCCGATAGACACGGGCCGAGAAATCGAGTAGTGTAAATAGGCCTTAAAGTTCACACCACATATCCAAAGAACACATTAAAGTCTATTGACTTACTCAAATAGATAATAATGGGGCAATTCTGTTACATCGTATGAAAACTAAATTAACACAGAACTAAAACTCGTACCCTATTTTCTTAATACTGTTAGAAACGGTTGGTATGTGTTTTAGTCCTATCAGTTTAGTTTGATCGTATATCAGAATTGGCTCCTAACTTGCGTTGCGTTTCCATCAAAGCTATGCTACGTAGCTAATGACATCTCATAAATCAACAAATAGGATGTTTGATTTTTAAAGCTCAACCGATAGCTGTGAAAATCAAGAAATCCAATTGGTCGAATTCAGACGCTTGATCGTTATATTTTCAAAGATATAAGTTATAAGAATCAAGCGATCCCATTGGTTAATTCTAACGCATTCTTAGCTACGTTATACTATATAACTTATAACGTTATACTATATAAACTATAACTTTGGTGGAAATGAACGGTATATCATTCATTTGTTTGTACTATTATATCAATCCAACTCAATAGTACAGCTATAGAACAGAGGAGGGTACAGAATGGTCTTCAAATACTTTGATTATATAAAATAATAGGACCAAACCCGAAATATTATGATAAAAGTAAATTGGTAGTTCTAAATTGAATTTGAACGTATAAATTAACGGCCAAATAAATTCATTCATGGGAACATCCAAAAAGCTGGCTTTCTAAATAAGCGGTCGACACTGCAAATGTGCTATCTATTATGCTTTAAAATTTTAGGGTTGGGGATAGTAAGTATATTGCTCTAATATGTAACATTGGTGGAAACAGACTTTAAATTTTACAAGGCTAGTATTAGAGTTAGTTACAGGTGGGCTAACATTACAGGTACGTGTTTACATATCCTCATCGTACGGATCGGTATTTTCGATTTTAACAAAATATTACTATAGAATGCGAGTGCGAGTTACCTTGAACTCGTATTCACTTGGAAAAGACCACAGTTCGAAAATACAATCGAAACAGTTCACTCTGATCCTGTACGATGCGGACATGTTAAAGCGTGCTTTATAAATTGTCACAGACAATGTGATAGTCGGTAAGATATTTCCAAATTAATCAAAACGTGCAATCCATATATATGATGCAAAAGTGTGGACTCGTACCTTCAGCATACAATATAGTTCTAATTTTGCTTTTAAATAAGAGGAACTTATGAATACTCAGTTTTTCACTCAGTCCACTATCCGACATGCACTATCGAGTACAATATATTGCCTGATTATACGACGTTTTTACATCGATTATTATCAACACATTATTTTCATTCTGGAATCTAATAGATAAATTTTCTCAGTACATTTTTTTATTAGAGCACACAATTTGTACGAGTATCTGAGACCCGCTATTCATCAATTAAAAATCGATAAGAATAATTTAATATCATAGTATCTTTATGCGCATTATTTTATTTACTTATCATTTTTTATTTTATATTATCACTGCGCATAAGTCAAAACAGACTTATCAACTTGTTCGAATTTATTATCGACCTGTTGGGCACAAATATCCTTAATACAATTGACTAATAACCTAACGATGTGTAGGATTCGCAAAATCTCGGATTCCTATCCATTTAAGACAATATTAACTCAATAATTAGATTGGTCAATAATCCCGATAGGGCTACAGCAAATATTTCATTTTAGAGAGAGAGAGAGATATTTCCATACAAAATTATTCATCATCCTTTGTTATTGCAAAGATACTTTCACCTTGGTTTAAAAATACTTATATACGAAAGTGATTGAAGCATCCATTCCGAATGATCCATGTAGGAGAGATGAAATAGCGCATCAGTACCAGTATATGAAGCTCTTATCTTACCTCAATTCTCAGGATGAGGACGGGCTCCAAAATCATGAAATCGTCCGACGTAATTAATGGATGGCCCCAAACCGTAATACTAATGCGTAATTAGTACGAGTAATGTCACCATCAGGTCATGGTTAACGTTAAATACATATAAATAGCGTGACGTATGTTTGTACGTAGACATTGAACTCGTGTCCGGTTCAAGGATTGTGAGTTTTAGTTTAAATAGTTAATTAACACCGTCTGTTTCCTGCTTCTATTGTTAATTATGATAATCGCTATCTTGGTGTATTCTTTTCCGCACCTACTGTTATGAAATAAAGGAAATAGATTTAAATCGAAAATGTTCGATAAAGCTTTTTGCAGTTTTTGAACATTATCATGTTTATAGGTTGAATAAAGTGCAATAAGTTTGGGCTCTCCAATTTCATTTTAAGTTCGTTTTTAGAGTCCTGTACCTGAAAAGGGGAAAAACCCCTTAATGCCTTAGAATTTTTTTCCCTTACCAATGTAGGGATTTTTTCACTTACTTGTTAGCAAAGACTAAGTCTAGTCTACTACTAATCTCCTTTTTTAATTATCGATTAAAAATTACATTATTTTGTTAACTTGTTCTTTTAAATATGTTTTTAAAGTTAAACTATATAATTATAGTTAAAGAAAAGGTAATGGTTTATATAAACGAAAGTCATTGGCGGGGTGGTAAGCGCTTCAATACGCGTACAAATTGTGTATCTTAACAGGTGTCACCTTGATCCCTTCACCAGACTAGCACTTGCTGTAACCATGGCAACCAACACACAATCGCTACATTGACATGTTATTATGATAATTTTCACTTAGCCTACTATATTTTAGCTTTTCAACAGTGTAGATATATATATATATATAAACAGATTTGTATACTATACTGTCAACGTGGGTAACTTTGACTCCGTGTCAAACATTTTACATTACTTAATTCGAAGACTTCATTTTTCCCCAAAAGATTAGTCAAAACGACTGCTAAGTAAGTAATTTTACTATTAATATTTTGAAAAAAAGGAGAATCCTCGAATCAGGCTATGTACAATGTTTCACATGGAGTCATAGTTACCCACGTTGACAGTACTAATTTTCTGCATAAAATAAATACGATTCATTGTTAAGAAAATACAGTAATGGTATGGAAACTTCAATTATTACATGGCGCTATTCTAACACGATCGAGTTTTTTTAAATTTTATAACATATCGAGCGAGAGCAGACCAGCACTCTGTAGTTTAGGTATAATGCTACAAATACATACAATTTGCCGGCTCGACCGGACATTTCAATACTTAATGAAGTCAGTTGAAAAGTACTTCAGAGATGCGAACTACATTATAAAACGATATGCACTCTGTAAGTGCTGTGCAAGAGTGTTGTGGTTTATTGCACCGTAGCAGGAGCAGGAGTATTTAATGTAATGGTATTTCAGAATGAGTCTTCGATATTTATATAATTAAGTAATAAATGGAAAGAGAAAATAACGATCGCATCAAAAAGGGGTCTCTGGTAATATTGTCATTATTTTCTTAGTTGAAATTATTAAGTAAGCTATCATTCGATATCGTGCGTTCTCACTTGCATGTATAGTGATAGTTATTAGCGCGACTGAGATGACATAACGACTATAATGACAGCTTAATTAATAACCTTTTTCCTATTTCAACAAGACTGGTTTCAAACAAGATACCTAATATTTAACATTTTGTGGATAGTTTTTCATATAAGAATCAAAACTGCTCATTGAGTTTGAAATACCTTAAAATACGATACTTTTTTTTGTATAGAAAATATCCAGATTTTTTGTAATAATTTTATTAGATTTGCTAAAATGTTTTACTAAGCAATGCGTATGAATAAGTAGTATTCAAACTAAACTCAAAGAGCTAGTTTATAATTAATTTTTTCATAAAAAAAACGTAACATAACAAAAAACTAATAAATTCATTGAGTAGTTAGGTAACGGAGGGAAACTCTACGGAACAAGACTTATCTTACTGAATACAATAAAATTGTATATCTTATTTCTATTGCTACTTTCAACAGTGTCATCTGGTCAAACGACTTAAAATTCATAAGGCTATACTTTTTTAATGTGTCACTTGTTAATGCCAAAATTTCGCATTTTTTTTCTAGTTGATCATATTTTGTACGAATTTGAGAGAAATTCAAAATGGCAATGGCTACGCTTATTAACTGATTAAAATTTTTAGAATTAAATCGTTTTTCCCATACTGAGATAGATACAATAAAAGCTCCTTATTCGCGCTTCCTTCATTTCGCGTTTTCACTATTCGCGGAATAAAAAAGAGCGACCCAATTCCTAAATTCGCGGATAAAGATTTCTTCATTCGCGGATCTAAACGGTATATCGGTACATACATACATATTAATAAAAAGCATTCGGTATCCTTTGTAAACGCGTCGGCTAAATTAGACGTTCTGTCCTTAAAATTAATCAATATGTTCAAAAACTTCAATTAAATTGTTTTTTTTATTTATTTATATATATTTGTTTTTTATTTTGTCACTTAGGAACGTATCCCCTATAATCCTATATAAATTACCATTCCACATTCACGGTTTCTGTATTCGCGGCATATTTACGGAACGTATACCCCGCGAATAAAGAGCTTTTACTGTATTTCAATATTTTTCTCAGTAAGTACAGAAAATATAGTAATCAATGTATAAAAGGTAATGTTATATCTCAGCAGCAAAAATATAGACCAAGTTCGAATATTGAAATCTTCCGTAATTCAACTTTAGGGCGAGATATGACATCTCGAAGTGACGCATAAAAAAAGAGTATATTCGCTACTCAAATCTAGCAACTTCTATGTGTTTTGTCTACACTCTAATAGCCGTTAAGCTCTTATTCGATTGAACAATTTTATTTATTATAGTTTATATTATCTTAACATGTGAACTTTGTTTGTTATCGGATGATATCTGACAGCTACAATGAATCGCAAAAAGCCGAATGAAAACATTTATTTTTTTTAAATAAAAAAATAATCAAGAAATGTTTCAAAATGATTTCGTTCGGCGAATTGACGTCTGTCAAATTATGTTTATGCCTTTGATCAGAGTTGGTTCCATAGAAAATATCACGCATATATGATTGCCAAGCTTGACAAAAAAAAAATAACAAAACGATAAAGTTATCATTGTGAACGATTATTTAATTAGTTGTCAGAATAGTCACATTGATTTTGAGGCACTAATGAATTGTTTATAGTTTAATCGCTTTCAGCTCGACATCTACGACACTAGATAATGTACGAATTTAATTTTAACAAAAACTCAAAAATAATATTACTAGCAATCCTTCATACATAACACAATTACAGCGCGCTGTCTGGAGAGACGATAATATCTGACCAGACTCTTACCAATTTGGCCCAGTATTAAAAGGATCAAAAGATTAAAAAAGTAATATCCGGAAAATATCCGAACATGCGTATTGTCTGTGACATCTGTGACGTACGCGACAGCCATACGGAATGAATATTAGTTTTTGGGACGCTAGAGTAGAGTTTCAAATTAACGGGCTGATAAGGCGAAATTTAATTCTTTACTTTCTTGTTGACACGTATTTCACCTCGGAAGAGACGAATCACGTGTCGTCAAGAGTGCCAGCTTGAAGATATCGAAGCCGTCAAGAGTATCTACTTGAATACTTCGAAGCAGACAAAAGTACTAGATTGAAGACCTTGAAGCGGAAACATACTAGATATATAAGTCAGATCTGGGAGCACGGCCGTGCCCCGCCGTGTGAGCCAGCGGGTACTACCTTTTCTCGAAGCGATTCGTCGGATTTTTAGATTTAAGTTTCTGAAGGTGACATTTATAAGGAAAAAAAGTTTATTCAGTTCGAATAAAAAATAATCGTCGGTGATCACTAGTAAGCCATTACGTTCGAGAATTTACTTAAAATGTTCACTATTTGTAGATTTCAGCGTGCATCCGATAGCGAACGGATTATAAATTCATCCTCAAGACACTAATAAGGAAAATGTAATACAATATTACTATTGAACGACTACCATTGGTTATTTAGGACTGATTATATTGCGACAAAGATTCAAATTATAAAAATGGATGGATTTAGTAACTTATTTTTTTATGTAGGTAGGTTTAACATTAGCTATTCGTTTTTATATGTGCGTGAAAATGGCGTGTGTATAAATGATCAAGATAATACATAAAGCAAGGTAAATAATATGAATTGTTTGTTTAAAATCAAAGTAAATTTATTTAAAAATATTTACTCCTTAATTGCAAGGCTGACATGAAAATGGCGTGTGTAATTGTGTATTCTTATACTGAGCAAATAAAAAATGTATTATATTGTTTTACGCCCCAACAATGAGTTACGGGCAGTTTGCAATGGTATAATCGATAATGGAAGCCAGTTCACCGTTGTACGAAATGACTACCGCGGCAATGTTCCAGCAATGAGTTTTACCATATCCATAACCATAGGAGTCCATTCATTTATTACGTAAGACAATTTAGGGGGGAGGAGGGTCGACCATGTCTTATGTTTTCTTACAAGGGGGTGGGAGGGAGTCTTGATAGTTCTTACGTAAGATCACAAAAAATGAAATAAAAGTTAAAATTACACTTTGAAAAAGCGCGGGAACCGCGCGAGTGCCGAAGTGCGCTCGGATGTGTAATAAAACATTAACATTACAATAAACCAAACGTTTATTATTTTTTTCCTTTAGATTCTTACGTAATAAATATTACACAGGGGGGGAGGGGTGGGCCTATTCTTATTTTTTCTTATATAGGGGAGGGGGGGGGGGGGGGGGGCAAAAACTGGCAAAAATTGTCTTACGTAATAAATGAATGGCCCCATACGATATATGTACTGGTACATGGCATACGGCTAAAGAATAATTTTCAAAATGGTACTTCAAATATTAAGTACCATTACATTTAGTACGCTTTTGTTTGATTGTGGTTTAAAAAATACATTGCTGAAAATTGTAGCGTAACCATTTTATTTATTTATACCGGTAATTTTGTTACACACGTATTTGTTAGGAATCATCCGTGAAAAACATGATTCCAAACACATATTTTCCTAAAACGTGACGTCGTTTCTTTTAGTTCAGTTTTACATAATATACAGTTTATGTGTCGATTAAGGTCCGATCAACTAGAGATTCAAATATCCAACATTTAATGGACAGTGCATTCTTACAAACTAAATAAAATTCGGTTTCAATATGAGTCGGTGTTTAGAAAAATTAAGTTTTAGGCGGCTTGGAGAGTTGGCTTAATTTTTCTATTCAAATAATTCGGTGTTTGTATCGTGAATGATAAAATACGAAAGATTTAAGAGTTCAGGCTACGTTATAAACAATATCGTATTACATTACATCGCTATATATTACAGTATTCCGCCTACCTTGATATAAAAATAGTAACAGAACAGTGTAGAGTAAATTCATTTGTTTTTTTTAATCTAGAAATAAGCAGCCAGTTCGCTTGATAGTAAGCGCAAACCGTCGCTTATGAACGACTGCATATTAGTTCTGCCGTTGATGCTTTACAAAACCAGAGACAATTCATACTTTTCTGTTAAACCTTTTTTTTTAAAACATTTTTTTATATTATATATTGTGACAGTTGAAATGGCGGAATGACAGAAAAGCGGAATTTTAGAGGCAAAACATTAGGGCGCAGCGACGTGTGCCATAGCAAAAAATCACGCAACAGCGGAAGATGTCCTCAGGGTTTATTCCTCAAGACCATCGACAAACTAACGTATCGCAGTTGACAATTATACTTTAAAATCTAATTTTATATGCCAATAGAGTTTTGGCGGGCACGTCATAGAAACATGTTGTTGCTTTGTTTTATTTTACTAAACTTGTATTATTTTGAATAATAATGCTTTAAAATGGTGGTGTTTTATTCATTAAGTGTTCGAAGTGAAGCAGTGAAACGTTGTCGTCAAAACTCCATAAGCTTCCAGTAAAGTCGCCACCACTTTACTGAAGCAATACTCGAGTTTGAAAATTACTATAAAAATTGTTACATTTCAACGACTATGTACGATACGAAAATATAACGTAGTCTGAAACACTTTGAGACCATTTGATAAGCGAATGTTTTGCATGATCTTATACAATCGTGATATGCAAGATACAATTTTTGAGCAATTGATGTTTTATATAGGTGTGAATAATATTGACTAAAATGACATACATTTTTGTTCGCAAGTGTAGTTATAATAAAAGAAAATTAACTTTTCGCTTGATGATTGTTTTAAACGTGACTATTCAAAATTTTAAATACGTTACCGAATAATATAAAATATTGTCATCAATTTTTAAGACTGGCGATTTACAATAAATACACCAAAGAGGTGAAAGTTTTTTTTTTATAATAAATGCGTTTGTCATAAGACTAGTTCAAGCGTGATAATATGAGACAAACAATTTAATTTAAACGCCAATAGACAAAACGTACTTATGATCATAATTTAAACAACAATCAATGGCCACAAGCCAAAAAAAAATGGCGTAACGCAGTTGACAAGCAAAACTAACGCTTCTTACCTAGCAAATAAAGAAACAATTAGACTAAAATAAATCACTATAAGGATCGATTTACTCAACCGAATTAGACAGCTCTAAAATTGTTGCCATCCCATTCTTACATAACCAATGCTTCTATAAGAAAAAGTGAAGCACACGATTTTAATCTTGACAGATAAATTATACACTTAATCGATTAAGAGGAAAGAATACTATTTAAGTTTAAGCACTGCAGTATTGCTCGTCACGCCTGTTATATTAACATAAAAACAAGCTATTTCCAATCTATAAATTAAGATCGAACGCCGAACACAAAAACGGTATTGCTACACTAACAAAAAAAAAAGGTTTTCTGCCTGAGAAAATATACAAAAAAAAATCAGTCACGATTGTCAACTGCCGAAAAAAAAATCGACGCGAAAATGATAAAAATAGCCTAAATTAAACTTAATACGAAATAAATACTGTAAGTACTAAGCGATACCTTAAAAATAGTTAGTGGGCCGGCGGCCGACTAAAGACTTTGGTGCAAGTGCTCGCTCGCTTATGGCCAACGTTTCCTTCTTTCGTTTCATTTCGGACTAGCATGAAATTAGTTTACGCTTTAAGGCGTAACTCTTCTTTATTCCTGCTGCTTTAGGTTCCCATCTGAAAAACGGAAATTTAAATTATTAGCATTTAATAACACATACATCAAATTTCATGTATATAACTACTTAAAGTAATAAAAAGAAATCATTTGTCCCTAGACTGGTGAAAGTTTAAAGAGAATCCAAATATTTAAACCAAGCAGAGTACCCAGCCAAAGCTTGTTAAAAGACTTGATAACAAAAAACAGGGCTACATGTATCTTATGACATTTGGAAAATAATAACAACATAATGGGGTATTTAAAGATTATTTTCGCACTTAGCGATACAATTGTATAGTGAACCAACGTTACTGTTTAGTGTAATGGACATTAAATGTATGCAGTAAAATGAGTGTGAGGGTATTAAATGTATCCAGGACCGAGCCGTGAACAGCATCTTATTATTTTTCAGTTTGCATTATCCTAGACATTCCGTTCTCATACAACTCAAAAACCGCCAGATTTTTGCCCCACACCAAAATAAAGAGACACTTCACAAATAAGTGTGCACCCTGAGACAATCTCCCTCGTAATCAGCCAGCAGTATCCTATTATTCAACATTATCGTTATAGTATTAGTTAGTAGCGTTATATTAATCGTCAACATCAATATAATCTTCGCAAGGATCATTTTATTATTCAACAGTATCTTTATACAATTCATCAGTATTGTTATATTACTAACCAATAGCTTTGTTCCAACAACCCGCCTCAGCGTCTCCTTAACCAGGCTTTTAAGCACTCACCATTCACCAATAAGTGTGCAGCCTGAGACAATCCCCCGCGAGATCGGCCAGCAGCACCCTATTATTCGGCAGTAGCGTGATCCCAGCCACCCGCCTCGGCTTCTTCTCGGCCAGCTCGCAAGCGGCCAGGATCCTGCCCCCCGCTCCCAGTTCCAGCACTATGACGGAGGGTCGGCCGCGTACGGAGCGTGCGCACACGACACGACGTCCGCTTTCTGAGTCTTCTAACGCTATGCCACCATAACCACCGCGACCTGTAATGAGACGTTGGCTTTTAACACCGGCAGACAAATGATGTAGTACAAACACTTTCAGACACCACACCAGTGTAAATGAATATACAGGCTCCATCAAATATTGATAAATACTTTGTTTTTTAGGGTTCCATAGCCAAATGGCAAAAAACGGAACCCTTATGGATTCGTCATGTCTGTCTGTCTGTCCGTCCGTATATCACAGCCACTTTTTTCCGAAACTATAAGACCTATACTGTTGAAACTTGGTAAGTAGATGTATTCTGTGAACCGCATTAAGATTTTCACACAAAAATAGAAAAAAAAACAATAAATTTCGGGCTTCCCCATACTTAGAACTGAAACTCATTTTTTTTTCATCAAACCCATACGTGTGGGGTATCTATGGATAGGTCTTCAAAAATGATATTGAGGTTTCTAAGATAATTTTTTTCTAAACTGAAAAGTTTGCGCGAGAGACACTTCCAAAGTGTTAAAATGTGTCGTCGTCGTCCCCGTAACTTCTAAAATAAGAGAATGATAAAATTAAAAAAATATATGATATACATTACCATGCAAACTTTCACCGAAAATTGGTTTGAACGAGATCTAGTAAGTATTTCTTTTTTAAATACGTCATAAATCGTAAACCGCAAAATTTACCTTTAATTCAATCAACTCAAATATTAAAAAAAAATATATAAAAAAAAGAACTTCTATATTATGTTATATTATATATGTTACTTGATGTTACGGAACCCTTCATGGGCGAGTCCGACTCGCACTTGGCCGCTTTTTTTTTTTATTTAGACCTCAAAATAGGGCAAACATTAAAATCTTATAAAGCATACACGACGCTTTTACCACCTTGCTTATACTCTATTTTTAGTGGAATAAACTCATTTCATATCAAGGAGGCATATAAAGGTAAACGTTTACCTTTAGGAACAGGCGCGAGCGTGCTTTGTAGTTTCCCCTCAGAGTCGTAGATTCTGACGGCGACGTCCGCTATTATAATCAAGTCTTCAGTCATGGCCAGCCCTCCAACCATGGCGAGGTCACCGTTGCCTATCTGAATATTATTAAAAAAATATTCTGAGATATTATAATCTTAGCTTCTTAGCATAGGACGAATATGACCAGGTACATCAATGGAGAATTCTTGCGAAAAATTTAGGCTTAGGAGTAATCTGACCATTGTCCGTCTCACTCTCTCTTACCAACATATGTGAAGATATAAAATGATTGATTGAACTTATTAAAAATCGTCGTTTGTAAAACTAGAAAACAACATCACAAATATTCGACAAAAAATCAATTTGAACTAAGTTAATTTTCATACATTAAAATCATTTTAGCGTTAATAATTTTCTAAAAAAAATTTTATTGTATCAAATTGAATTTTTATCGAATATTTGTGATGTTGTTTTCTAGTTTTACAAACGACTATTTATTTATAAGTTTATGGAGTCATTTTATTTCTTCAAAAATGTGAGTATGCGCGAGCGAGACAGACCATGGTCGGGGTACGGACTCTCGCTGTCTTATTAATAAAAATAGCCTATTCCTGCCTTAGTCCGACCTTACGCTTGGACTAGTTAATTCGAGAGTAACTAAGGAGTAACTCTGTGTTTAACAACGATATTAATAAACATGGAGTAAGCTCGGATTAACAAAGCACTCCTTACGCCTGGATTAACGTTTTTGCTATGGCAACCCTTGCATTTTAAAAGTAAAAAGAATGAGTTGGTGAACGAATCCAACGTTATTTGACAGTGACAAAGATGTTTATGATGTCAATTTTCTATCTTTTTGAGTTTGACAATTGATTTGAAGTTTAAACATTCGTGTTCGTATCTATGAATTTGTTTGGAAGTGATTTACCACGATATGTAATATTTTGTTTTTACCCGACTGCGTAAGAAGGAGGGTTATGTTTTCGAGTGTATGTATGTTTGTATGTACGTATGTATGTACATATGTATGTATGAAAAGAAAAATAAAAATTATTTATTCCAGATATAAATCCATATCAATTAAATTAAATGAAATCAAATTATAAAATCAAGTAAATTAAATCAAAATTAAAATATTTATATATAATAATAAATAAATGAATTAAATTAAGGATAATAAATAAAAATGTAAAAACATGTATCTATGTATGTTTCTATATGATCGCCTACAGCCTAAACGGCTTGACTGATTTTGATGTTCGAGGTGTTGTTAGGGCTCAACTGTACTTTACCTGCCGCTGAGTTGGGACTGTTTTTTTAAATAGAAAGCTTACTTTATAAGAAGTCTTCAGTTAAAGTTTTAACGCTAGAATATGAATGGTTTTGAATACATTTTTAAATATTTTGCGCTAGGTACGCAAAATAATATTAGCAGTAAAAAGTCTCTGTAATTAATATAGTGGCCCAAAAACTATGTTAGGTTATGTTGGAACATTAAAATGAAATCGCGCGAGCCAAGCGAGCGTGCCGCGGCAGCGGCCGGCAAAGCGCTAAATAATATGTTTTCGTGCTTAACCTCAAAAACGATTTGAAAAATGGTGATAAAATTAATAAATTCATTAATTTATTTCTCAGAAAGATTTCGATTTCCGAAAGATAAAATTTCGTGTGGTTGTTCAAGATAACTATTCTTTATATGAAAAAAAAATGGAGCAAAAATATTCGTATATACTTGTTCTAAAGTCCTTCCGAGATTTCCCCTTCAAGGGGGGTTCTACACCTCCCCCCTTTATTCTATTGGTATTAAACTAAAGCCCTACCAAATGCTTTTATTTCTTCTCCCCTGTCGACCTCTTCCCCTCACCAGGAAAACAAAAAAGTACTTCTGAAAAAATAAATTGTAAACTGTTTTGTAAAACTTTATTTCTTTCATTTCTTCCATTAGTAGTATATAATAATCTCTTTCGATTTTCACTTATTCAATTGCAAAAGATCGCTAAGTAACAAAATATGTGGCCAAAAAAAGTGCGACTGCCAAGAACAAATTGCCGCCGACTACAACATGTGTTATTTTATGATGCCATAGATAATTGCTACTCCATCCTTAAGTCAGCCGTTATACTAGGTAGCCCCCAGGTTTAACTTTTACTCCGAGAGTAGAGTCGGATTAGCTTACTCTTTCCTTATTCCGTGTTTATTAATATTGAAATTGGTTACTCCTGGCTTAATACTAAGAGTAAAGTTAATCTTGCTTTACTCTACGTTTATTAATAAGACAGGAGTTTTGCTGAAATCGATAGATCGCACACAAATTCCACTAGACTTACAGAGCGTCGTGCCGTCTATATCCGTCCTTGTCTGCAGTATAGTTACCTCTCGCTCTATGTTCCCGTGCTTATCGAATAGGAAGACAGCTCTTGCGCCGTTGTCCGCGACCGCGAGCCGGTGGCGTGGCGCATCCGACGCCACACACACAGGCTCCACTAGGCGGTCGGAGCGGATCGTGCGGAGCGTCGTGCCGTCTATGTTCACCTGCAAGTTTAATTATATGCAAAGTAAGAGACGAAGCGTCCTTCGGGAGTGACGTGTTCACCGTTATTTACGAAAATGACTGCCGTACGCTGTTGAAACTATAGTCGGAGATATTGATTAAAAAATAAACATAAGTAACCCGTTATATATTAGATATATTATTAGATGTGCAAGGTACAATTGGCCGAGGTTATGATGAGTCCGAAAGTGTGACGTTATTTATACGAATGGGAACTGTATATGGATAATATAAAGTTACGTTTCATATTATAATCTTGAAATTACACATTAAAAGTCTTATTCATATAAGTCTGAAAAGCACATTTTAACTAAAATATACTTTGTCAACTTTTGTCAGACGGGAACTGTCACGTGTAAAAACGAAACAAACACTTTAACTAAAATGTGTTTATGAATAATAAGACTGCAAAAGACAGAACCGAGCCTCCATCCAAATTATCAATGTTATTTTTTTTAAATAAAACTAGTTTTCCACGGAACACTAGTTCATATTGGCTAGAGACAAATGAAACGTAGTATTTACCTCAGTAAGCGTTCGTGTCCGCCAGTTGACTAGTACCACTCCATCTTCGGTCACCGCGATCCCCGTACAGCTGCGACCCGCCATACCTAAAATAAACACAAATAAAATCATAAAATCTTACGATTTTTAACCGACTCCCAAAAAATAGGAGGTTCTCAATTCGACAGTATATTTTTTTTTGTATGTTTGGTCTGCGAATCATCAATCAATTCATAATTGGTAAAGTAATAGCCAATTATGAATTGACTGATGATTCCTTTTTGTTTGGTAGAGCATACTTCAGAGGTGGTCCCATATAATATCCCATAAATATTATCAAAATCGGTTTGGTACGTTGGTTTTTATAACAAAGTAACTGGAAAAATATGTCATCCAAGTAAAACAAATGCGTATTTTAAAGTCGTTTTTTTTCAGTTTTTTAAACTATGATTATAGATGGAATAGTGGTATTTAGACTAGGATAAAACAATTATGATTCTATATTTAGTTTTTTTTTATTTAATTATTATTATCAAATAGATCTACGATTGAAACCAACTCGCCTGATGTTTAGCGATAATGTAGCCGAGGATGGAGCTCGTCGATCTAGAAGATATCTATTCACTCTAGCCTCGAAAATTCCAAGATTGTAATTCTGAGGAAATAGAGAAGGCGGCAAAGAATCCAGTACGCATCCAGAACGTGAATCGAAATTGTTGAGCACTTATTTTTGGCACATCAATGGAAAATTTAAGCTGCCTTACCTTCATTAACAATATGTGTTTTAAATGCAAAAGTTTCGTCGTCCAACACCTTGACTCTCGAGTTGCCTGCGTCTAACACGTATATCTCGCGTCGTTTAGGGCATCTGCAAACAGCACATGAATCGCAATTTAGAGATTGGCAATTTAACAATGCAGTTATTAAAAAGAGTTTTAGAATATATTTTCCTATCCATCATCATCTCAGGCACAGAAGTCCACAGCTGGACATAAGCCTGTAGATTTCCAAAAAGACCGATTAGAAGCTGCCTACATCCAGCATCTTTCGTCTTCGTCCAGCGATGTCTTCCTTGGTCTACACTTGAGATATGATCTGCCCACCGCAAACTTACTAATCCGCTGTCCTATATGAGTTGTCTCCAGTTCAGCTTGGTTGGGTTTCTTATTATTTAATTTATTTAGCTTGCAATTTATTTTTTAATTATTTCATAGTAAGATCAACTGTATACATTAGAAAACCGTGATAATTGAGAATATAAAACAATATAAACGCAAGAGTGATTCTAAGAAGAAAACAGAAAAGAAGAAAAAGAAGGGTGATTTAGAAAAGAGTTTTATGTAGGCGTTTATGGAGCGTTTATTTAAGCGCTGGGCTGACCCCCTGTCATTGGAAGCCGATATTACATTTTACCATCTTTTACCATCTAATCCCCTCTAACACTCCAATACCCTCTCCGTTCCATTTAACTCTCTAACCAAGGTCAAATGTGGCGTCAAATAGCCTCGTGGTCTTTGACGCTCTGCCTACTCCGTAAGGGACAAGTATCTATATTAAAAGATAAATATAATACCCGACTCCAGAAAAGCAGTTTTTGCAGTCTAACTTACGATTTCGTTGCGTTTGATACGCTATTAAGTGTAAATTTTTTGTATAAAGTCGCTGTAAAAGATTATTTGTTAGTCGAGCCCGTCAGTTACCCTGCGCTCGCCACACCGAGTGGTACCTAGTCTTAGTCGGTATTCCCACTAGCAATTGTAGTAAATAGTTACGGAATAATAACGCAATCAAACCATCTTCGGAATTTTTATTTTTCTTTTAACATAAGTACCCGGCAGGGAAAGAACACTTGAATACGGAGTCATTCGGGGTGCATCCACGTTAAGTCTAACTAACCCCGAAAATTATAAATGCGGATTCTTTAGTAGTATAATAATAGTTCTAGTAAAATTACTTGCTTATTACGATAGTTCGTTGGAGGTTACGACAAAACGCATTTTTTATTTTTGCGGTAGATGTATTATTACAAAAAATATAGCTTATGGCACTCGGGGAGTGAAAGCGAATCTAACGACACGCATATCAAAATCGGGAAAGACGATTAGGCTGTAGACGATCATTTAGAAATATACATACATACGAGAAAAATAGGCGTGATTTTATGTATGTTTTTTTTTACGCAATATAGATCTACAGTTAACCACCAACTCGCCTGATGTTGAGCGACGGTGTGGCCGAGGATGGAGCTCGTCGATCTAGAAGATATCTATTCACTCTAGCCTTGAAAATTCCAAGATTGTAGTTCTCAGGACACAGAGATGGCAGCAAAGAATTCCATTTCTGTGCACGATAAAGAACGTGGCAGTCCACGTTCCAACTCTAATACGCCAGAAATCCGTATTTTTTGGCATTTCAACGAGAAATGGGTGGTAATTGGCCGACTTTCTGCTAGTATGTATTTATGTTTTCCCCGTTCAATGTTACCTCGCCACGGCGACTGGCTGGCTCAGCTGTTCCTTGCCGGTGCCCCGCGCTCCCCACACCATCAGCGGCGCGTGCTGTTGCGCCGCGCACACGCGCAGCGGGGAGTCCCGCACGGCTCGCGAGAACACCAGCACGCGAAGTGTTATGGTGCCCGTCGTCCATGGACGCATTGAGATTCTGGAGAACAGAGATAACATACTCAGTAGTCTGTTCAGAGATTTTATCTATATTTAGGTTATACTCATTAAATACGAAATAAGAGCATGGTACATCTCAGTTCTCAGCACTTTCAAGGATAAGACCACATCCTTAAGGTGGTACGTCACGCATGCGATAGGAAATTTAAACAAACAGTTTGTTTTCCTTGTAGCCAAGTCAGGTATTTTTTGTAATTGATTATAATGTTTGCGACAATCTAAAATTATTGTTTATATTATCATGCCATTCTGTTTACCAATAATACATCATGTAACATATATTAACCTAGTACCCATTATCCCGAGAAGTTGCTTTATAGCAACTTATCGGGATATGTAAGCAACGAGGTGCATTATTGATAGTTAATTTGACGTGAAAATATAAATAATAAACCTTAAATTGTCGCCAATATTGTGGATATTTACAATAATTAACCGAGCTAGGTACATGGCCACAAAAACTAAAATTTGAATTTCCCGCCGCATGTGTATCGTTGGCCCTTAAGGCCTTTTAGTATCTTGGCCTTATATATCTTGATGTTGCACTTTCTAAACTCATGGAATGGCATTGTCACTGTTCACAATATTTATTTGTATCAAGTGTACCTGTATATCCCTGTGTCCAAGTCAGTGACAGTGCAGGGTAGCGGCGAGTCGTCGACAGTGGCGGCGGCGGTGACAGGGTCGCCGCCCGTACTGCGCGGCTCCCCATGATAGTCCACAGTATGGAGCGTCACTACTGTCTCTAGGCCACACACGCACGCTGACTCTGAACATTGGAAGGGTTATCTATCTATTATCCGAATTTTGAAATACCGAATATCTTTCCTCGAAAACTTAACATATTTTTTCATAAGATACTTACAAAATCGCGAAAGCTTGTTTCACAACTCGTCTGATAACCGAATCTTTGTGATACGAAAGTTTGTTTATAATAAAAATAAAACTAACTAACCGTACATAATAATTTATATATCTGATAACCTAAACGTCGTACATAAGGTTTTTGGATATAATAAAACAGAAATCTAACCTAATAACTGTTCGGGCAAATGAAACTGATGGGTAACAAATTATGGAATCAGAAAATCGTATCGAGTAAATCATCTGGAAGCAGGCAGTTCTATGAAAGAGATTCGAAGATTCAAACAAAATGTATTCGGTTTAGGTTACCGATTATAAATTTAAGTAAATATTATGTACCGAAAATACGTGCACTAAAATTTTGTGACACGAATAAATTAACATTGAACTTTGAAAAAGTGTAGTTTCATCATTATCTCAACTACAAAAAGTCAACTGCTGGACATAGCTCGTCCCCATAGATTTACAAAAAGACCGACTGAAAGCGGGTTGCGTCTTCCTGCCACTTGTAAGAAGTATTGTGTCCAACCTCGTGGCTGATCTTCCTATGCTGCCGCTATCCAGTGCGTAATCTCCACTCGTGAATAATTTCGACCCCATCAGCCATCAGTTCAACGTTCTATGTACCCTGCCCACTGCCACTTGAACTTGCTAATTCGCTGTGCTATGTCACCGCCAGGTACAGGTACTGTACTTTAATGCTGATTAATCATTAGATCTAAGAGAGTGCACCTTATACTGCCATTATAATTAAAACTCTCTTACCTAGTGATAAAGTGCACAGTCCAGGGAAGGTAGTGCTGGTCCGCACGCGTCCCAGCGCCGCCAGCGCTTCGCTGAACCGATGCTGAGCGTCGTTGTGAGCGAAGTCGACCGCCAGGAAAGCGTTCTCCCGAGGTTCAGCCAATGCGGCCGCGTCACCGAGTCGCGCTCCCAGTGCGGCCGCGCGGCTGCTCACTTCGCGGACTTCCACCTGCTGTTGCAGCCCTGAACATTCTGCTTCCACCTGGAATAGAGGATAGTTTTTTTATGATTTACACTGTCTTTTGTAATTAATCCCATCTCATAATACTTATATTATACGTAGGCAAAAGTTTGTGCGTGTGTGTGCGTATGTTTTGTTACTCTTTTACGCTAAAACGGCTGAATAGATTTGTATGTTTGGTATGGAGATAGCTTTATACCCTAGAATAACACATAGGCTACAATTTATCCCGAAAAGGTTGAAGATCCTGTAAGATTACAAGTTATCACGAGTGAAGTCGTGTGACACACAGAACAATCGCTTAAGCCGTTGAGGCTTTAGGAAATAATAAAGAAACATACATATATACATAATTATATATAAAATACATACCCTCGAATAACATAACCCTCCTTCTTACCTTACCAGTTTGGTAACAAAGTAAAATATTCTTAGTAACTACAAGTATATTAGTAACTTAAAGCTCTAGGTAGAGATTCGTACTGAATCTAAGGATAAGCGGTGAGTCGACACAAGACCTGTTTTTGGGCGAGTGCGAAGTTACCATGAAAAATGTGTTATAAGTACAGGAATTATGTGGCGTGAACGTTTTTTTTTTTATCAGTCCTGTTTATACAAACTGTCCTACTGCTGGGCGCGGGCCATCATCTCATTGTAAGAAGGGTTAGGCCATAGTTCGCCACGCTGGCCAAGTGCGGGTTGGCAGACTTCACACATCTTCAAGAACATTGAGAACTCTCAGACATGTATAGGTTTCCTCACAATGTTTTCCTTCACCGTTTGAAGTTGGCGGCGATTAACAATACGCACATAACTTCGGAAAGACAGAGGTGCGTGCCGTGGGATTCGAACCCAGGACCTGCGGATCGCAAGTCAGACGGTCTCCCGACTAGGCAGCCGGAAACTAACTGCGTGAACGTTATTTTGTGATAAATATTAAGCATCAACTGCGCACCCAGTTACTACAAAGTACGCAAAGTAGAGCTAGCTGTTTCTTAAAAATCTCAAATCCAAAAAACTTAAATCTAATTTATATAATTAGTGTTTCCGCTTCTGCTTTCCGGAGCTTTAAGACCTCAAGCTGGTACTTTTCTCGCGAAGAAGTGAAACACGTGTCGACAAAAGAACCAGCTTGAAGACATTGAAGTCGTCAAGTGTATCAGCTAGAAGACACCAAAGCAGAAGAGTAATAGCTTGAATACTTCAAAGTATGCAAGAGTATCAGTATCGAAGCGGAAAGACACTAGATACAAAGGTTATACTCGTATTTACGTTTTTTGAATATGAATTTCCGCAAAGTAACGCCTGTTACAATAAGTTTTCTAAATCGAAATTATAAAATCTACGGAACAATTCCTTCATGAATATCACGAAGGAAGTTTGTAATACTCATACATGACAGAATAGGTATATGAATTGTTATGTTGAAATTGAAAAGCAAATCAAGTTTGTTATTGTTTGGGACGGTAAACCCTTTTGTCATCATGACTAATACATGTTAATGTAATTATTAGCATTGAAAAAACTTATGACGAATTAAAATAACAATACGCCATCGCTTCTTTAGAACAAACAGTTACAAACTTGTAACATTCAACTTTCACCCGTTAAGACTTGTCGCAAACAAAACAAACGATTTGCATAAACGCTCACTTTGGCTTTTTCTGCGTCGATCAACTTGAGTTGTTCTTCCAACAACTTTCGCTTGTGTGTGGCGGCAGCTGCAGCGGCGGATTTCAACTCGTTGTGTCGTTTGTCTATCGCCGCTCGGATCTCGGCGAAATGTCGATCGATAGCTTCGTCTGCCGCCGTGGCGGCGGCTTCCAGTCTTCTCAACTCGCTCGCGACAGCATCCCTCGCTGAACCCAACTTACTAAGGCACTCGTTCGCTCTATACAGCAGTATTTCGGACATTCTTTTCAAAGCGATCGAAAATGGCACTACGGTGTGGTCGCAGGGTGTGTCACTGTGCGGTCCGTCGGCGCAATGCCGGCAAAAAACACAGTCGCAGGTTTCGCAAAAGAGTAGTTCTCGACCAGGATGGGAACTGCACTGAGGTATGACTTCTCTCCGCTGTCTCGCCATTAAATCGAGCAGCTGGTTGACGAGGAACGAAGGGGGTAGCGCAGCGACGCCGCCTCTAGGTATATTGATGAGCTCCCGACATATAGGACATCGAAAACTGTTAGCATTTCGGTTTTGCGAGGCAGCTATCCGCGTGAGGCAGTGCAAGCAGACTGTATGCGAACAGGGCAGCAGCTTCGGCGTGTGCTCGCCTCCATCGTAAGTGCCTGGAAATAGTACAACAGATTAACTATATTACGGTACAGTTGCAGTACAGCTTCCTTAATAAAATTTTATAGTTGTTTAAGGATGTTGGTCAATCGAGGTCGTATGATATTTTTGTAAACGGGTTCTTTTGGAGAACAACAAGTTATTTAAAAATATTATAGACGGACATGGCCATTGATTGTTTTTATATCAATTGTAGTAAATATATTACTTCATACATCTTTGTATAAAATACAGATTCGTGAAAATCGTAAAATTTTAGAACTCATAACGGTCTACAGAGCGTAGAATCAAAGGAATTAGTATTTAGTGTTTCTAATAAGTTATATACATATAGTACTTACTGTAAGTGTTTATATGTTATTTAAAAAACGGGGCTGTGTATTTGACCCTTCGACGGTGGGAGTGATTGAAATGACGTGAATTTACAATTCGTGGAAACGATGCGGTTATGAGTATGACGTGTTAAAAGGCATTAGACAGAAAATCTATATTTAGGACATCGAATACCATGAGTCGACTGACAGGATAAAACTGACGAAGCACCGTTGGATTAAGACGCGAAAAATTAAGAAAGAAATAATCATTTATAACCAATTCTATATTACATTTATTTATAGATATGAGTAGAATTTATTATTGATTGCGAAGATTGACTGTCTATTGCGCATTCGAACAAAACGCATATCAGAATATCAGGGGTAATTGGAACAGCCATGTACGTATTTTTTTAATTATAGTAATGTCCTAATGAGGGCGCAGTTTAGACAGTACTATTTAGCGCAAGACAAGACAAGATGTTCAGCCTTCAAGTGTGTCATTGGTATTTTGATATTTCAACTGACTAACGTTACTAACGTAGGGACTGTTGAAATAGCAGGCTTTGATCTGCATACGATTATCATTCCATGAGAAATGGCTTTTCCATCTTAATTCTGATATTCCGCTTATGGAAGACATTGAGCTACATTACCTATAGAGCCACAAAAAAGTAAAAGAAATGTAGGTACGCGTCATTACTCAGCACACGCTATTCAATGTGCCGACATTTATTTTTTATTTTATTTTGGTTAGTTGAAGGTAAAGTATTCACGAGCATCATGCAATGTCGTTCGATGTCAAGACGGTCATTCATAAATGACCGCGATATTAAACACTTTTAAAATGTAATAAATTTTAAATTCGAGCAGATGTGGTAATGATTACTATACAATTGACATAAATATCCAAAAGGTGTAAACGCCGTCTGGACATATTTTTTTATTAAGGAAATTAAAGTGGATGTCACACATCTTTGAAACTACTGAAAAATAAAGGTGAGTAACGCGTAATATATTTTAAAGAAATTTGTTTTTTGTTATTTTGACTCTATAGTTATTGCTGCTCAATGATAACAGAAGAGCAGTGTACTAACACAAACAGGTGCCGCAGGTGAGGAAGCTCTCGTTAAAGTCCTCGTAGTTGATGGAGACGGTCTCGACGAGCGTGGAGCTCATGCTCGCCATCCCGACGCCCAGCCGTGAACTGTCACAATTTACATTGCATACATTATACTTTACTTACAGGTTTACACCCTATAGATACTGTACGTTATCTTTTTTCCGACTTATGCTTGGTTACAAAAGAGTCCCGAGAGTGCTGCGCAAGCATCACGCTTGCCGTGACACTGAGATGCAGTCATTCAGTTTTTTTATCTTTTATCTCTCTGGGCATTTATGTAGGCGATGGGCTGACCCACTGTTACTGAAAGCCAATATTATATCTTAATCTCTGTTACCTTCTAACCACGGTCAAATATGGCGTTAAACGTCCTCATGGTCTTTAACGCTCGGCCTACCCCGTAGAGAAAAAGGATATGTATGCATGTATGTCTCTCACACGAAGTGTGACGCTCTCCCAGCGTTATTTCCTAGATAGGCTTAAGATCCAGGCCACGCTGCAGATTGCAACTGGTGCGGCTGCCTTTACTTCCTTACAGCGGCACTGCAGGTTTGTTTTTATCCGACTGCGCAAGAAGGAGGGTTATATCATTCGATTCTATATATATGATCATCTATAGCCTAAAGAGTTAGACCGATTTTGATGTGCGAGGTGTCCTTAGATTTTTGTTTGTTAGATTGTCGTCTTCACTCCCTAAGAGTCATAGGATACATTTTTGTAATAATAATAATAAAACTGTAGCAAAAAAAGCGCTTTTTCGTAATAAATAGGTGATTTTACTAGCATTATTCTAAAGCATGCGCATTTATAACATTCAAAGCTACTTTGCGCATACATTCTCACAAAAACGTACACTCAACAGCATATCAAGCGTAATTAAGTTGGTGGTCAATCTTAGATCTATCTTGTACAAAAAAAAACATCGTAACTTAGATTGCAATAAATCGCTCTTCTGCAGTCGGGTATTTTGTTTTTCTTTTAATATGGATACTGGTTATTTGTATGAAATGAGTTAAAAGCGTCGCGGCAGCAGTTGCAGTAAAGTTTCGCAAACGCCTAGCTAAGCAACCGTTGCGTTAGCATTGGCATGCAGTATGCAGCGTAGCTCGGAATAGTATCTTTACGATACGAGATGCTAAGCTTTAGAAATGAAGATAAATTATGTGAGTCACAACTTGCGTATTAATATAGCACCAAATCCACATGCATGATGAAGTCTGAAAAGGAGAGCCTAGATTGCGGGAGCTGAATTAAAGCGATCTTATTGGTTGTTTCAGCGTCCTAGATTTGCAAAATTATTAATATAAATAACAAAATTTAAAACTCATATCAACGAGCTGCGTATGCGTGTTAAGCCTATTTAAAACCGATATTTCGAATAGAAACATTGTCCTTCGATCCGGGACACTTTTTATAGTACAACTTGTAGCTATATTAGGACTTTGCAAATGACTCATATCACTGCAATGTATTCAAATGAAATGTTATGTTTGTTTTGTCTAACACTTAGTGTTCTAAGAACGTCTAGAGTACGGAATCTATAAGGAGCACTGTGCATGATAGTAATGATTATTGTTTGTCTTATGTAGTTTTTATGTAGGGCTCCTAAAATGCTGAGCAGAAGTTTGTCCCTAGAGTTGCACTCGAAACGGAAACAGCACTGGCGACATGAGGGATACCAAAACATGATTTTGAGGTCTAATTGCGGCTTAATTGAGTGGAGGGAAAAGGTATTTTCCTCGTTGTTACTTTCTAAAATCTGTGATATTTTCATTCAGCTTAATTAACTAGAACTGTCGTGTTTATAAATGTAATTTAATACATAAAATAAGCAATGTGCACTTAGCCAGGGTCATATGTCGTTAGAATTGATAAATTAAGGAAAATTAAACATATTAATCACAAAGAAGGAGATTATGATTTTTTGCTAATACACTTTACAGTAGACATAGATATCTTATAAATCTATGACTCTTTCTACGACAGAAATTCACATTTTCACATTCACACATACCTACGTACTTGCGCCGCCGTAGGGAATTTCTAATTAGCGCGCATTTGTAGGTACAGAAAAAAAAACTGATTTCGATATTTTTTCACATAATTGGAGCATTAACGTTATTTAATAACGTTTATTTATAATTTATAAATAAGAAAAAATTAAAAAAAAAAAAAAAAGAATTTAAAGATTTAAAAAAAAAGTGTTTTATAAATGTTATTGTTTTTGTCAATTTCGATATAAAATTGGAAGTCAAAATGAAAGATTTTTTAAGGTTTCAATCCTATTTATTACTTTTAAAAACTATGTATTTATTTACGTGATTAAGGGCACCACCTAACAAAGTATGGATGAATCGCGTGAATGATGACATGGGGAAAAGGGAGTTAGTCCAGACATGACGAATGACAGAGATGAATGGAGGAAACATACATACTGTACATATGTACGTGTACTGTACCGACCCCACATAAGAGGGAACAGGGTTAGAAATATAAGATTCTATTAGGTCTGCGTACTTTTTCCTCGACCGTGTCGTCGCTTTTCAATAAGCAAGTCGGTGGTTAACGCAGTCTTATTAAAAAAATTATACTGCCGACAAATACATATTATGCGGTCCTCTAAAATGCTACCTTCAAAAAGGATGTAAATACTAAGTAAGACAACCTTGAGTGGGTATCTGTACATGTAGAACTATTGTAAGTATGTACTTTTTTTATTCTCTGTTGCTAAGCCCGCAGTCTATGTATATATAGGTCAAAGGTTAGTAAACCTGTTTTGTAACCATGAAGCAATGCTGTTTGTTATTAAGATATTTGATGCTTGTTATCACGTTATATCTAGTTTTTAAAGCTTTATTGCCAGAGTAAGATAAGATAACAAGAATAAATAATAGCTCAATAGCAGCCAGCTCATTTTTTCATAGGTACACAAGAAAGCTGTGTTATGCCGAAGTCTTTTAATAAAAAATATAATAATTAAATGTTTAAGAGGATTTCTGGTTTTTTTGTCTAATAGACCCCTTTTTTGCGTGAGATAGATCTACGATTGACCACTAACTCGTCTGATGTTAAGCGACGGTGTGGCCGAGGATGGAGCTCGTCGATCTAGAAGATATCTATTCACTCTACCCTTGAAAATTCCAAGATTGTAGTTCTTAGAAAACAGAGATCGCGGCAAAGAATTCCATTCCTGTGCAGTACACATCATAATCGTGGTATCATATCACATCATATCGCCGAGTATTGATTTTTGGCATTTCAATGAGAAATGGGGAGGGTGGAATTAGGTCGTCAAGCTCTTGTGTACACTGTCTCTCAAATGCAATGCTAAAGGTCAATAAATTCCAAAACTTCTTTTCGTAAGTCATCGTTCAAGGGGATTTCTAAATTAAATTCAGAAATCTCCTTAAATATTTTCATTATTTTTTTACAGCATTGAAATCATGAACCCGAATGATCTGAATGTATGAATCCTTCTCATACATAATAAGCCACTAACCATAACGTGCACTGCACTGACGTCCAGCTTGTGCATTTCCCTCTACCTGCGTACCCAAACCTCTAACCCAAATCCGAGCTCGTTACGTAACGGAGCACAGCCTTGGGTCGCTGACTGGCGTAACTGCTGCACCTCTATTGCGTTAGGTGTCATTTCGCAGAGTTGATCCGGTGTTTTCGGAATCCTGGGACCCTCGAATATGTTATCGCTTACCATCAGGCGAGTGGTCAAACATAGAACTAACTTTATGCGGTAACATAATAATCTACTAGCTGCACCCGCGGTTTCACCCGCGTAGTGAATAAAAGCAGTGATGTAGAATATAAAATATAGTTTATTATCTTCTCCAGATCTTTAAGAACCTCTGTGCCAAATTTCATAACAACTGGTTATGAAATTTGGCACAGAGGCCACATGTTTGTTACTTTTCACGGCACAGAAGCCGTGAAAAGTAACAAACATAGAGAGAGACAAACACAAGAGTTAGTTTCGATTTTATAATATTATAGGAAGTTAGGATGTTTGACCACCAACCTGATGATAAGTGATAAAATAACCGAGTGTGGAGATATTTTATACTAGCTTTGGGATTCATAGAAAAAAAAAAACACTTACATGAATCTAACCGTTTGATACAAAGCGCACATATCTGCTAACTCAATTAGAACACCAACACTTGACACAAGAGAATCAACGCATGCAACTAACTGGGTTATCAAGAGATAATGAGCACAGAATACTGGCCAACATGACATGTGATTCCGCCAATCAATGCAGATTGCTCCCGATCCGTTACATTGGCTTCAATTGAATGAGGCGTGTAATTATTTCGACATTATCATGCATTGTATCGATGTTTATTTGCTTTTTGAACGGATTTTATCATGGTAATTTTAGTGACATTTTTATGTAACATGTAAGCAGGTCATAGCCCTTTGATACCACAATATGAACAATACAAAATTTAAAAGTTGAAAAATGATAAAAAAAATATTTAAAAGCCTAATACTTTAATTTTATCTTTTCACAGTCTACAGAACCAATAGTTATGAAATTTGGCACAGTACTTCTATAGGACCTGGAGAAGGACATAGGTAATTTTAATATCATCATCATCATAATCATCACTGCGCGGTTGAAACTATAATACTGCCTATGAAACTTTGCATTTAGCAATCAATAAGTTTCAAAAGAAGAATTATTACATAAATACGTAATTATTTACATAAAGACCTTCTGAACCAGAGTTCTAAATATATTTAATATTTGGCTACTGGTTGCAAATAAGAAAATTTATTATTTACCTGAAACTAAGTAATTCTCATTTTAAACTAGCTTCCAGCTGGTAACTAAAGAACCAATGAGATAATTGAGATTGGTGGGATGTTTTATTTTGTATCTGTGCACAAGATTTGCGTGTGCATATTACATTGGAGGGGTGTTCAGTTTTAAAATGGTCCCTCTCTACTTAGGTAAGTATTTGTTTTTTGTCCAACATTATTTAGATTGGTCTATGCGCATATTGCACATTTTCAGGTAAACATGTTCTTACTGGTCTAAGCGCACATGCAAGCATGTGTTTTGATTGTACATGCAACTGAAACACATCATCCTTTTTGGACAGTCAGGTAAAAATACTGGCACTGAGTAAGCTAGCAGTCATAGTCGTTTGTTGTGAAAGTGCAAGTGCTAGTGAAACTTCATCTAGTGCAACTCAAAATACTAAATGAAGTTAGCATGTCAATTTTAGAGAAAAAAATGCAGGATTATATGGGAGTTCAAACGCCTGTATAATCCTGCATTTTCACATATATTATACTGTTAGATGTATTACATTATTCTGTGATTATACTGTTAGATATTCTGTGGCAGTTTCTAGCTACAAGTAAACAAGTTGACAATTTAAAGCAAACTGTGTCAGAGATGCTACAGTATAGAAAAAGTGACTTGGATAATTAATACTGGGATCCTGAGCTGATATTTCAATTCATCATTCAAACACAATTTTTTTTTTTATCAGCCCTGTTTGTACAAACTGTCCCACTGCTGGGAACGGGCCATCTTCTCATTGTGAGAAGACTATTAGGCATATAGAATGTAGAAGTGATGGCTGATGGGGCCAAACAGTTATCAAATGGAGACCGAAAAGCACAGCTACACAGGACAGATGATCTCATACAAGTATAAGGCAAAATGTAAACACTAGATAGATTTTCTGATTTCATCAGTTTTTTTTGGTAATCCATGGCGAAGGCCTAGTTCCAGCTGTATACTTCTTGTGGCTGTGATGATGATGATGATTAACACCTTGCTGTAATATTATTCTCTCTGTATTTGTGTTTCTGTATTGTGGTCGTTTAATAAAGTGTTATCTATCTATCTATGATTCAAACACTTGTTCTTCTACTCCTAAGGGTGATGCAGTAAACAGTTTCTAAAGTGGTAGGACTCTTGCACAGCCCAACTAGGGAAGTATCACAGCTTAGCTTCAACTTCCAAAGTTGGAGTATGCCAGAGTTACTCTGTTAAGGATTGAAAAGCAATGTTTCCACTGATATTTCTGAGCACAAGATTTATCTTTTAATATCACAAGAATAATGAGCACAGTGCATTCCCATTCAGGGTATTGGACTGTTGAAAACCAAAGGTCTTGGTGGCATTGTTATTAATATAAAATAAATTGCTTACAAATTGTAACATAATTTAACATCATAATATACTAATTACAGTACTGTGAAACTTGCTTATACAGCAAATAAGTATAAGTACATTTGCTTTTTTAGGTAGATATGTATACCTATATCATATACCTATAAAAAAACTAAATACTAAAATAGAAGTGAAGTAACAGCAAAGGTGTGTCTCTAATTCAAACTCATTTTAGTGGTATAATAATAAAAACACTCATTACTCTCCACATTCAGGGTGAGGCTTATATAACACAATGTAAATAACACTTCTGAAGTTCAAGTAAAAAACAATCCTTTTAACATAGTTCATGCAAACATTTGGAGGTCAATGATCTATGTGTTGATATTTATCTACTTTAGATGCTATGTTATGTCATCAGATTAGAACAGCCAAATGTGCAAGATATGTTGCATTAACTTGCATAATATTGTGGTTAGTGAGTGTTCAACTGGCAGTCACTGTATGAGCGTCATTGTACACATCATTAATAACTACTTATAGAGACCAAACAAGAAATCAAGATCAGGTCAATAATCTTTTCGCATGGAATAGCTGATTCTTTTTTCTCACTAGGTATTTCAGGCTTGGGCCCATAGTAAAGTTGTTCATAAAGACGACTACTAAGACTTTTTAAAGTATGCCCATCATTCTTTTTACATCATTTGTTCATTTAATTTAGAATTTATTTACTTTAAATTATAGATATGTACCTACATAAATAAGATTATCAGTGTTATATATATAGACATTACTATTATTAAGCAAAAAGTAATCAGTTTGTACGTACAATTATTTACATAATTGAAGCATAAAATGTCTTAATAATAAAATTAACACTAAATGTGTACTTACAGGAAGGAACAACAATACATGGACGCAATGTGAGGTTCAAGTTGTGGTGGACGACAGTCTGCCTTTTTATCTCATTTTATGTAGGTACGACACTTCACCATACCTACCGTTTTAGCCGATTTCAATAAAAGAACACTGGATATGCAAGAAGCAGTGCACGTAAACACATATTATTTATAGCACTCACGAGCACACAAACTAATATTCTGTCGACGCAAATATGTTTACAGAACAAAATAGATACGAAAATGCTGATTTACAAAAACACTTAAACCTAAACGCTATTTCGTAATCGATCGATAGTTATAGCGAAACTATGACAAAGAAACTTTACATTTTATGAGGTCAGATGTTAGAAGAATTAAGATATCACTGGGTTGAGGAAAATACTACAAGTTACTGTTTCCCCGTAAGATTTTACATGTTTAGTTGAGTTTGACCTGCAGAAATATTATTTATTTTTAACACCACTTCGTGCGTGTCGTCCATTAACCTCACTGATCAAAACATTTTTAAGTTAATTGTCACTGTCAGTTAGTGTCAGTTGTCACTTCTTATCTGTTGTTAAAATAGTGAATTTAAGTTCCAAATCATGTCAATAGCTTTGTAGTCTAGTAAAAATAAGATTTGTGACTACATAAAAGATTAAGTATATTGTTATATACTGCTGTATTGAAATACATTTTTTAATTAATAACAATACACAACTTCATAATTATATTATAAAAGCTAATTTTGTTACCTTTACACGCTCAAACAGCTGAACCGATCGTAATGAAAATTAGTATAGATAGCTTTGGACCTGGAGACGGACATAAGCTGCTTATCATCATCATAATCATCACCGTTTTTTCATAACTACGCCAGTGAAACCGCGGAACGCAGCTAGTCTATAAATCGGGGATTATTGTTGATCTATGATTTTTAGTAACTTTTCCTATCATAATTTCAAAGAATCCCCCCAGTTGCAAATACTGTGATCTGCTCCATTCAAACGGAATTATTTTTACTAGACTATTATTTATTTATTGGGTACCAACATGTTATACATTCTTACATTGTTAAAAAAAAAAGTAACACATGAACATAAGTCTAAGAGCTAAATGCTAACATAATTATAGGCACCGACAACATGCAATTAGGAAACAAGCGGTCAGAAAATAATTAAATAGATTTACCTATGTCAAAACGAATTACTTAACTTAAGCTTATGAATATTAGAATACAAAAGTGTGAATAATTAACAAAGTGAATAAGTAGTACATATCAGCCCCCGTATTCTGAACCCATTCGGTTTCGGAATCGATTCGATTTGTATATCTCCGTCTCTGTCATTTCCATAGAGAATGACAGAGACGGAGATATACAAATCGAATCGATTCCGAAACCGAATGGGTTCAGAATACGGGGGCAGGTCAATGATTAAACTTGATGTTATGAACGGCCCGCATAAAAGAGTTAAAGCTGCAAGTAAAAAGATCCAAGCCATATTTATTGTGTTATATTTAATTCGGAAACAAGTCTATTGAGAGGTGCATTTTTTGATATTTTTTTTTTTTATAAAAAATGCGCTTCTTGCCCGTATGCTGGTTCGGTTATTCGGTTAATCGGACCACGGAAAAAAGATTTTCATTTGAGTCAGTACCATCCCGAGCAGGTGTGATTTATTTTATATTTTAACCGGATTTACTTTGGATGGACTACTTAGGGGCCATTCATTTATTACGTAAGACGATTTAGGGGGGGGGGGGGGTCATAACTTATAATCCTATGACAAACAAAAATGTAAAATTACTTCCCCTTTTTATCAATGACTCTATCTTCGCCCGGTGGCGAATACCCTTGGTGGGTGAGTCTGATCGCACTTGTTCGGCTTTATTTGAGAACTTTTTACGAAAATGTAGACTGATAATATTTTTTTTATTTTTTAAATGATCGTACAAGATGTATGTTCTAATTGGATTAGTTTTGTAACCATCTATTAAACGATTATTTTGTTCGAAAGTGTCCTGATTGCAGTCGCGTCGCCTGTTTCAGATTTATGAATTATATTTACAATATTGAATTGCCAGCGACAATTTGTTTCAGTTTCTTAAACTTTAAAATTAATAAGCTATATAATAATTATACTTTAACAATATTGAATTGTTATCAGTGGCGGATTTACCTACACTTTTGCCGCCAGTAGGCTATTAAATTTTTGCCGCCCCATACTGATCTTGAAAAACGATACCCTAGTTCAATCTGCCGCCCCTAGGACGCTGCCGCCCGTAGGCCGCGGCCTATACGGCCTATTGACAAATCCAGGACTGCTTGTCATCGATTGTTTACTGGCTTGTACTCATTGAGATATCTGAGATAGGTAATTCTATTATGGTTATCATCTGCGTACACTTATGCAGTAATAATTCACGAACATAAGAAAAAACACCAACAGAGCTCGTTTCTATCTATGCGTAAACAATGTTATTCACACATAGATAGTATAACAGTAGGGCTATTCACAACTTGTCGGAATCGGAATCAGGTCGGAAACTATATCTCTATCTCTGTTATTTCCGTACAGAATAACAGAGATGGAGTACGAATGATTGTGAATAGGCACTGAATAGGGGTACAGGGGCCGTACCACAAACGTTCAAGCAGTCTTCTTTAAATATTACTATTAGACTTTTGTCTCGCTATTTATACAGGAGAGAGCAAGACAAAGGTCAAAGTAATATTGAAATAAGGTTGCTATTAAGATTGTGGTAACCCCCCAGAATAGGTACCTAATTATGTTCCCTACCTACTTCACGCCAGTAGGTAGTTCAGCCGCGCTGCGTAGGTATTGGGTAGTATCAAGGTCAAACAAATAAAAAAACATGTATTTATAAACAGTATTTGTTTGGCACGTCATTGCGTAGACGTGTTCCTTCATTGTTAGCAACTATCGGTCTCAATAATAATGAAGTCTAGGATATATTTACGTGATTATTACACGCTGTTACAAACGAGGAATATATGCAGGTGTGTACAAAATTTCAATGTCACAATTAAATGTTTCTGGTTTATAATTTACTTACAGCTTACAGCTTTATGTCGCTATCATCAATTGTTATCGTTATTTATTGATAAATAATAATCATCATAATTATCTTGTCGTATTTAAAATGGTAAATTAAAAACCATATACCTACTTACTTGATTATTTAAAAAATAAAAATTATTTAGGTAAATTATTATCTTTAGATGATGTGTATGCTCTTGAAAGCGTCTATAACCGACTTCCAAAAAAGAGAAGGTTCTCAATTCGTCGGAATCTTATGTACTTTCTCCGATTACTCGAAGACATCTAGACCGATTTGAAAAATTCTTGTTTGAAAGTGTAGGTATACTTCCCAGGTGATACCATAGAAATTTTATCAAAATCGGTTCAGTATTTTGGTATAACAAAATAACTGGATGAATATGTCATCCAAGTAAACGAATTGCGTATTTTGAGGTCGGGTTTTTAAGTTTTTTAAACATTTCGTGTGTGGTTTCAGGAATGGACAAAGTCGGATATACAGACCTGCATCAACACAAGCATCCGCAGACAACGCAAAACCCTACGAATCCATGCCGGGTCTTTCATATTTACCGATAATAGGTTCCTTGCACCACTTCCTGCCAGTAATCGGTTAGTAAAATCAGTAGATAATGTAATCTACAAATGTATACATACAGCTAAAAGCTGTTTGAAAATTAACTCCATTAATCCTTTAGCGTGCAGCAAATATTCAAAAAATATTTTTCATTACTCATACTCTGAAAGTAGGTCTGAAGTTGCCTGAGGACTGATTGAAAGCATAGACCTAGAATGAATTCTACTCTGGGGTTGAAAGTAATACTTTCAGCCCTAGGGAGAATCACTTTCAACGGCCAGCTGTAAAATTTAAAAAAAAACTTTTTTCTGTAGCTAATTCGTGTTTTTATTTTTACTTTCCTTGTATTCGTAATGAAAAGCACAGTGTTTACGGGTTAAGCCTCGGGTTAAAGACTTATTTAGTCCCTCGAGCTATTGGCGCCCTCACTTCGTGCGCCAAGCCCCGTCTCGGGACTAAATAAGTTACTTTCACCCCTAGGGTAACAATTACTATTTTTAGCGATAGTAACATAGTAAAGAACTGTAATTATTTAGAACTGTAAGGTTTTCTCGATTTTTATTACTAATTTTAATGGATTTAAAATTACAAAATTTTATGACTGATGTTTCGAACACTTTGCAACGTCCGTATTCACAGGTGAGATTATAAGACAGATGTATTTTTTTTTTGTTATGAAAAATTATTACCGCCTATTATTTTTGCAGAAGTCACTCACGGTGTCAACAGGTATTGCAGATCTGTGTTTGGGAAAGATTTGGGACCTCGGACAAAAATTTTGTTTTTTTATTCGACTGCGTGAGAAGATGGGTTGTTTTTGAGTGTAACTATGTGGGTATGTATGTGTGTATGTATGTTTCTATATGATTGTCTACAGCCTAAGCGACTTGACCGATTTCGATGTGCGATGTGTCGTTAGATTCGTCTTCATTCCCTGAGTGTCATAGATATATTTTTGTTGTGTTTTTTTGATAACTCAAACGATTTTTTTTCATAATAAACACTGTGATTTTATGTGAAGTGATTTTAGTAGAATTATTCGAAAGAATTTATATATTTACATTTATAATTTTTATATCAATTTTACGCATACATTCTCACAAAAAACGTACACTCATTAGTGTATCAAGCGAAAAGAAATCGTATGTTAGACTGCAAAAAATGGTTTTCTGTAGTCGGGTATTTTGAATTTCTTTCACTAAAGATACTAGATACTTAGTTCAAAAGGATTTTTGCTAATTCCATGAGAAATAGATGCATGATCTAATGATCATACATTGCACTAACTGTACAACTTAAATAATTTACTATACCTATTATTTATAATTTAAATTGGCCTCACCCTTCTCATAATGAGAAGATGGCTCGCGCCCAGCAGTGAGACAGTTTGTACAAATAGGGCTGATGAAAATAAATAAATTATAATTATATCAATTGTATATAGTAAGTTTTTTAATACAGGTGAAATCGGGCCAGATGGGCAGTTTTTTAGCAAACTTGGCACCTTTCAAGCTAAATATGGACCGATTATGAGGATGAAACTATTTGAAAGGGCTAATTTAGTAATACTATTTGAACCACAACATTTTGAACAGGTATGCTTTAAACTTAACGTAAATTATTATTAATAAAACGAAAAAAAAAACACTGCGCGTTTTAAATGCACCTGTACATATACTTGACCGCCAATAAACGTTGCGGTCTACGTTGAAGTTTGTTTGTCTACTAGAAGAAACTTATGAACTTATTGAGGAGCTCTACCTATCATAGTTTCGACCACTAGGTATCACAACCACATCGACAACAAGAAATTCATTGCAGGACATAGACATAAGCCTTCCTATGGATTTCCAAAAAGACCGGTTGGAAGCGGCTTGTATCTATGTTGCACCTACCACATGATATGCCACAGAGAACCTCATAAGGTAATCAGTCCACCTTGTGGCTAGTCCTCTTACGCTGCGCTTGCCGGTGCGTGGTCTCCACTTTTCGGCCCAATGGGAATCAGTTCTACCATTGTACTTTAGGCACTGGCACTTTTGGTATATCAGTAACTTTCGTATCTACCTCTACGGATCTCTTCACTTCTGATTCGATCTAACAGCACCACAGCCGATAAACCACAAGCATAACCCTCTTCATAGCTCGTTGCGTAACTTAGAGTTTCCTTAAAAGGCCCATAGTGATTGGCCACGTTTCAGTGGCTATGTCATCCAGTTCGACCAATATTTGACGATGGTCATATATGCTCTTGCGATCACTAAATCTCATATGTGTATCGTATATCTCATACCTCATGAATGATCAATATTCCACACATTTGACGCACTCTACGTTATAATTAACCTGCGCATTTTCGTTCAACGTACAGTTTCAGCAGCAGGCAACTAAAATTACAATTGTCTATTTCATTGTTAAAAGGTATACAGAGCTGAAGAAGTAAACCCATTGCGACCAGGTTTCGAGACCCTCACATATTACAGGGAGGAAATGAGACAAGACGTTTTTCAGGGAGTTTATGGACTGACCACGGCGTAAGACCAATCTACGTATTTTATTTTTTGCGCCATTTACGTAACGTGTATAGTTAAGAATGAAGTTAAATGAAGTATGTTTATAGACAAGGACCGAAATGGAGAGATTTCCGCACAAAAGTGAACCCTGCTCTCTTGAAGCCGAAACTTGTTAAACTATACGCACCAGGTCTTGAAGAGATTGCTGATGATATGGTTGCACGGTGAGTTGTATCATTACCAACCAAGTAACCACACCACCTTCAGACGTCTAACTGATTTCATAATAGGAGGTTTCAATACAACTATTTCTGTTGTGTGTGTTAGCTTTCACTGTGTGTTTGTTTTTATTATAACAAACATATTACCTATAACAGAGCCCGTAGTCTGTCCTTTCAGTTTGGTTATTAGACAGCTCGAAATAAAGTACTTGGATTTAGAAATCGTACAAAATCCTATGACAAAACGCAACCAGCAAACATACATATTGGTCCAGTCAAGAGGTTCTCAAGTGATAATCATCATGAGACTATTTTACCATGATTAAACATGATGTTCACAATATCTATATTGTGAACATCATGTCATCAAAAAGACAAAAATTCTAAATAAATCTTGATAATAACATAGGTATTTACCGTAAAATTTGATCATTAATCTGAGATTTAATTTTACAGAATCATGAAACAAAAGGATCAAAAAGAACTACTCCAAAAGAACTTAGAATTAGAGATTACAAAGTGGTCACTAGAGTCAGTTGCGTTTGTCGGTCTGGGCGCTAGACTGGGCTGCTTACAAGACAATCTAAGTGAAGATCATCCTGCTAGGAGGCTAATGAATTCAACGAGGGATATGATCAATTTAGCCTTCAAACTAGAGTTTATGCCAAGCCCTTGGAAATACATATCTACACCCAATTTTAAGAAAATTGTGAAGGTTTTTGACACGCAATGGGAGTAAGTATACCGACATGTGAGTTCACACATCGTTCACGCTTAACCCACTCTGTCCTTGTGTGGCAAGGCATACCTACGTGGCGCGTGATGGATTATGGATTCAACTATGTTTGCGAAGTCTCTCTCTCTAACTTCAACCTGACGCACGGTTTGATTTTTTAACCGACTTCCAAAAAGAAGGAGGTTATCAATTCGGTCTGTATGTTTTTTATATCTTTTCCAACCAATGAGGAGGTCCTCTATTCGGTTTTTTTGTCATATTTGGTGCCTTGTATCTCCGTCATTTATAAACCGATTTGGAAAAACATTGAAATTGAAAAAATATATTTATAATAAGTACCTACTTTCAGATTGGTCCCATAGGAACTTCGTCAAAATCGGTCATCCAAGTACCTAAAGGAAATTGCGTATTTAGAAGTCCTTTGTTTCAGTTGTAATTGTAGTTGGCAATAATTATGAGGCTTCTGAGGTAAAAGTGGCTTCGCGATCTTAGCCGTGACTTGGGACATTTCGGGGCAATGCTTAAGCTTTATCTTGAAAAATACTATCAACTAGCAAACACACGCAGCGTAGGAAGACCAGCCACGAGATGGACAGACGACCTCATACAAGTGGCGGGAAGACGCTGGATGCAAGCCGCTTCCAATCGGTCTTTTTGGAAATCCATGGGGGAGGCCTATGTCCAACAGTGGACTTCTTATGGCTGAGATGATGATGACTATCAACTAATATATGTAAAGTGTATCATGAAATAATATAATTATAGTTTAAGAACCTGAAAAAACCCGACTTCAAAATACGCAATACAATACATACGCGACTTGCTGTTCACTTTTCTACAGGCACTCGGATGATATTTTACCAGTTATTTTGTTATAAAAACCAAAGCACTGCATCAATTTTGACAAAAAAATTATGGGGCTACCTCTGAAGTATGATCTACCAAATACATAAAGAATCATCAAAATAAATGCATAATTGGCTGAGTAATCAGTAAACAAATATACAAAAAAACAAACAAATATACAGACCGAATAGATAACCTCCTTCTTTTCGGAAGTCGGTTAAAAATATAACATAAGTACGTTAATTAACATTCCAGGATAAGTAGCGCATACGTAAGTGAAGCGATGAAAAAAATACATTCAAGGGATTACGTTGTACCAGATGAAGATAAGAGTATTTTGGAAAAACTAGTGGAAATTGACAAGAACGTTGCTATCATGATGGCAAATGAAATGCTTCAGGCTGGGATCGACACGGTAAATATCACGGAAATATGTTTATATGAGGGATGAGACGAGCTAGTTGTTCGCCCGATGGTCAGCGTCAAGATTTTCTAAATATACATAGGAACATAAAAAAGTGTGATAATGAAATTTGACAAGGATTTAAACGTGCATGACCAGGTTCGACATACGAGTTTCCAAGAGAAAAATGTGTCCGTCGAAGGCTTCGGCCGTATATTATGTGTGAAGGGGTCGTGTGGCGGGTCGCTCTTTTCCCTAAACACATGATTGAGATGAGGAGGGTGATGGCTGGCAAATGCGTTATAGTCGTGATCGGATGCTGTTTGCAGGTCTCTGGTTTAAAGTAAATTAAAATAAAACAGTGTAAATATTGACAAAGGAACCCGGTTTATATGGAAAGGAAATAAAAAAAACAATCTGTTAAAAAGGCGAACATTTATAACAGAATAATTTCGATTAACGATTTACCTAGTCTTAAGATAAATATTAAGATTAGGTAAATCTTAGATAAATATTGAGTAGTTAGGTTTGTTCGTACCTACATTTGTTAGGTTAGGTAAATATTAGGATAAAAACAACTACATATACTTAATCTGAAATGCCACTGGTGTAAAATTATGGGTACCTAATACATAGGTATTGTTATCGTACTGTCAGTAATTATTTCTCAGGTGACATTTGCTACAATGTGCCTCTTATACCAACTGGCAGTGAACCAGCCTGTTCAAGATAAAATGAGAGAGGAGATACGATCGGGCAGCAACCAATATTTGCGCGCGTGCCTGAAGGAATCGCTGAGGATTTGGCATGTGATACCTGGTAACCTTAGACGGACTAGCAAGGAACATGTCGTTGGTGGATACCGTATACCTATTGGAGTAAGTCTCTGTTTTTTTTCTAAAGTTATAGATATGACACAGGGTACCAATGGAATCTAGGAATATATTACACTACAGAGCCTAGTTGAGCCTACATAGTCTCCTGTGTATTTTTTTTACTACAGCCACAATTTGTGCAGTTTACACTTTTGCCTCCAGTATAGGCTATTAAATTTTTGCCGCCCCTACTGATATTTAAAATCGATACCCTAGTTCTTGTTCTAATATAGACCTTTAAATGACCACCTACAAAGATGAAACTACACCTACATAGTTTTAAAAAAAAAAAAAAAATGTAAGAAAAAAAAATTTTTGGACCAAATTTGCCGCCCTAGGCTCCAGCCTACTCAGCCTGCTGGTAAATCCGGCACTGAATTGTGTGAATAAGTCCTCCAATATTTAAATGCAATTTAGTTACAATTAACTTTGCACTCTGCTCGCGTCCAGCCACATGCTGCCCTTCTTTTCATATTAAACATAATAAAATTATACGGAAAATATTGCCATCCTTTAACTCGCGTCCAAAATCTTCAAATAAGTATATTTTCGCAGAATAGATACTTGTATACTTTATTTAGTATATATTTTTTTATTTTGTCTAATCACTTTCAAAACAAGAGGTAACAAGAAGTACTACTACTGGTATCTACCTAAACCTACATACTACCTACATTATATTACCTACTGAATAACAACTTTTGAAACGAACTTGCATCCGTTGCGTGCAAGATTTTTTCGATATTCTTTGCGAAACAACATACCTACCTATTACAATTCAACTAACATTACGGTTTTTGGATTTTACATTTATAAAAGCATACTTTTTTCAGATCGATATCGTAGCTCCAAACCAATACCTGTCAAACCACGAGAAGTACTATCCGCGTCCAAAGGAGTTCCTACCAGAGAGATGGCTGTCAGACAAAACTGACCCCATATACCACGGCAACGCGCACTCCATGGTCAACTTGCCCTTCGGTTTCGGAGTACGGAGTTGTATAGGGCGGAGGATAGCTGAGCTAGAAATCGAAATATTTTTGAAAAAGTTGCTTTCAGAGCTGAAGGTGACGTGGGAAGGGCCACCGCTACGGAATAAAACCAAACTCATGAATGAGATTGAAAAACCTTTCCGTATTAAGTTTGAACCCGTTTAAAGACGGGTGGTTTAGTTTAGTTACCTATAAGTATATTTCCATGTTATTAACAGTTTTTAACGCAGTATGTCTAATTATGTCGTAATTGGATCTTGGTTGGATCTGCTAAATTTCGTATGATATTCTTCTAGTAAAAAATAAAAATCTCTCTTATTTTTATATCGGCATTCTCCATTCCGTGTAAAAAATCCTCGTTGATATGCTGCACGCACGCGCAATTTTTGTTTTGGTTATGGAGTACCTAATTAACAAGTATGTTTAATTAATAGAAAAACAAAATACCCGACTGCAGAAGAGCGATTTTTGTAGTTTAACTTACTATTACGCTTGTGTGGTGTAAATAAAGTGTTATTGATTGACATACAAACAAACAAACTACAAACATCAGTCGGGTAAAAATGAGTAATTTTTACCCGACTGCGTAAGAAGGAGGGTTCATCATCATCTCAGCCACAAGAAGTCCACTGCTGGACTTAGGCCTCTCCCATGAAGTTCCAGAAAGACCGGTTGGAAGCGGCCTGCATCCAGCGTCTTCCTGTCACTTTTATGATTCTTCTGTCCATCTTGTTGCTGGTCTTCCTATGCTGCACTTGCCGTTTCGTGGTCTCCCTTTGAGAACTTTTCGGCCCAATCGGCCGTCAGGAGGGTTATGTTTTTAAAAACAATGAACCGATTTTGATGAAATAATTACTATGTATATTAATGGAAGATGCTTACAAACTTCTGTAATGGAAAGGGCTCGGTATCAATATTAACGGCGAGTACATCACTCACCTTCGGTTTGCCGACGATATAGTAGTCATGGCAGAGTCGATGGAAGACCTCAGCACAATGCTTGACCACCTCAATAGAGTTTCTCAACGGGTGGGCCTCAAGATGAACATGGACAAAACGAGAGATCAATCGTCGATTCAACTTGGCTGGGCAGCGTTTGGGAAACTCAAAAGCGTCTTTTCGTTCAATATACCTCAGTGCCTCAAGTCAAAAGTTTACGACCAGTGTGAGCTACTAATGATGACATACGGCACGGGAAATATGGTCTCTAACTATGGGTCTTATAAGGAAGCTCAAGATCACGCATAACCGCAAATGCGCTTAAAACTATAGTCGGATTTTTCGACTCAAAACAGACGTGAGTGACACTTAGTTTTTATTTAAAATGTGTGAAAACCACGTTAGTTTCCATAGTAAAACTCGATAATGTGTGTATACACATTGCACTAATAGTATTATTTAAGACAATAAATCAATTTGAATGCATAATAATTTATTATTTAGTTCTTTACAATATGACAAAATATTACAGATTAATAAATTGTTTAATTTCAACAGGATGTTGATAGCAAAAGTATATAAAAAGTAAGATTCCCTTATTTTCTGATATGTTGCAAATCATATGAAAATTTACAGTAAAAACGTGCCTTGGAATTTTAATAAAGCGTAAAACACGATTATGTTCGACTTTTCAGAGCTTTCTTTTTCTACATTATTTAATTAATTTGTGATCAATATAATTAAAATATGATATCTTCAAGACCGACGAGCTCCATCTTCGGCCACACCGTCGATTAACATGGCGAGTTAGTGGTCAAATCATAGACCTATCTTGCATAAAAAATGTTCTTTTTAGGAGAAAAGCTCTTCTAATAGATGAATGGCATACAAAGAATTAAAAGTAAACTAGAACAGAAGTTCCAAACAACAAAACGGCCAGCAAAGCCCGTCGTAGGGTTACCAGGCTAAAGAGAATATAGCCATCATAGTAATCATTAAAAAAAATGTGACTTTTTTATTTCTTTGCTAGGTCAAATGGCATGTCTTAAATCTGCATGCTACGTCATAGGGGATATCGTCATTTACCAGGGTAAAAAATTGTTTGAAAATTCATTTTCGCGCCGCATATCTGGTGTTGGCCTTTAACTTAAAATTATCATAACGGTTTCCTATATTTAGCTTGTATCCAAACTCTATACATTGTCAACATTCTACCTCTGTTAACTTGCAACCTTCTATCAATTAGGTTCTGCTCTTCAACAAATCCTGCAGTTTTAAACAGCTGGCTTATTTCTTCTTGTGTGAAGAAGTAAACTCTAGTGTTATCTCCTCGCGCATAGAAGTTCTCAGATATACACCTTCCTTTCTTGAACCTCAGCTGCGCTAAGTCGTACAAGCCATAGTCTCGGAATACTACTAAACCGCCAGGTTTCAGGTATTTGTGGATTTGGCTGATCACTGCAGGCATTCTGGAAAATAATAAGGAAATTATAAGAATGTTTCATAGTGAGAATTTATCATGTACCACTAGACAGAAAGAAAGAGAAAGGGGAGGAGGAGAGAGGGCCAGTGGGAGAGAGAAAACTAATTCCTGTTGTTAGACATTGGTCTTGATATTTTTTTATGTGAGCCATCACAAATATTAGGATCAATATATTATTAAGATATGCCTACAATTTCAGAATATTTCTATTGCATAGAAAATATGTGAAATTACAAATATCCATAGATTTGTAGCACAATTTGCTAATTAGTCATATTTTCTGTGTTCATTATGTTGCTGTTTGTTGTGCGAATGAAACTCGTACTTTGCCGCATTTATTTGAAAGGATATAATTTATGATTGGTCCCATAGAAATTTCATAACAATCAGTTTAGCAGTTTGGTCTATCACGAAACAGCACAAAAATCACAATGCCATGTATGTATGGAAAAGCGTACCTACTGTCCTGATGATAAACATTATCGAAATTTTTGGCGATATTAGAATTTCATATTTTAGGCCTATATAAATCTAATAAAATCACAATGGTTTTCAAGAATGAACAATTGCCCTTTAAGTGAGCATGCTAAATCTTCAAACTCATCATCATTCCCCATCATAATATAAAATTGTGTAAAAATAAAATCAAAAACATGTCCAATTCGGTAAAAAAAAAAGGTAGAGTTCCCTGTGGCCTTTGTGACATTTCATTTACCTTACATAATAGAAAATTGGTCTATTATTGGACACAGTAACATGCAAATTGTTAGGGCATAAACTTACTTGGCAGGATCAATAGCAGACAGCACAAAAATAAGCACAATAATATCCAAAGAGTTTTCTTCAAAAGGCACATCCCATTCTTGCGTAGCGTCCAAAACGAATACATTACACCTCTTCGTATCATACAGCTCATTTTGTTTCATGATTTCAATAGCTTTTAAAGAGAAATCACAACCATATATGAAAAGATTTGGATCTCTACTGTACTGTAGGATTGGGAATATTGTATTTCCAACTCCACATCCTATTTCAAATATAATATGTTTTTCTATAGATTGAGCAACTTCATTTGCAATTTTATTGCTATTTGTAGATAGAATTTCATTGTTTACTGCTGTATGCTTGGTTTCTTGAGTGTCTTTTGCTTCATTAACATTCTGGGTATTATTTTCATCTATAACATTATTGTCATCATTCTTTTCATCATTTTCTGGGTATACTCTGAGTGGAGCTGCAGTATAATCAGGGGCAAGTTCAGGATACTCTGTGAAAAGCCAGTGCCGATCTTTGAAGAACCTGAAAATGTTAAGCATAGTGTTGAGTTTTTCATACAAAGTCTATATACATATTTGTAACCAACTAGCTTAATGGAACAGAGCTCATTGCTAAATAATAGGAGGACAGGATAAATCTAATTTTAAAAATTCCAACATTCTCAGAATAGATGGCAGTTTATAAAATTTTAATTTCCATAGCTCATGTAAACTACAGACCATTTTTTTATTTGTTGTGACAAGTTTACGTGCGCTAAAAATAGTTCCGTGAAGTCAAATATAATATACTGTTTAGAAGAAATCAAATGGACCCTTGTGAAAGAATTTGGTGTGTCTCATTCTACAATATCCACAATAAAGAAAAATAAATAAAAAACAAGCTTAATTTATCTGGTTGTTTTGTGTGTCGACCAGTTAGTACGACAATGTGTTGCATGTTCCTTGAAGATTGTTCTATCCGGATTCTACTGTATTACATAAAGAGGATAGAATATTTGTGGCACATCAACCCGATGCTATTTTTCTACATGCACAAGTGCAAGGTAAAACTTTCTCTTAAATGGTTGGGTGTACCTTTTATGTACAGAGTCGCTGCATTTTCTTATGTTGGTCTCGCAGCTCTGTTGGCAGTGCCTGCCTGTTAAGCTGCAGGTCATGGGTTCAATCCCTACCCAGGACAAACATTTTGTGTTATGAACATGGATGTTTTTTCTGTGTCTGGGTCTTTCTATGTATCATAAGTATGTATTTACAAAAAAAAAAACATATATGTATTCTATCAGCCATCTAGATGCATCTTTTGTTTTACCTGTTAAGAAGTCTTTTAAATGTAGATACTTAAACATCACAAGGAATACTTACATCCTTCTATTTTTATTGGAATTTAAAGCCTGCAGTCTAGGCTGTGCATTGATGTATCTGCCAGGATTTTTAATTGAATACTATACACATAGGAACAATCCTCAACTATCAAACATACCTGTTTTGATGGATGTCATAGAAAGCATCCCAATATTTATCTGCATCTTCTTCGAGTAACTTAAGCTTTTCTTCTGAGAATGTTATTTGTGAGTTGTGTTCTACTTTTTCTTTGGCCACTTTTTCCTGCTCTTCGTCCCATTGAACATTATCCCTATAATTAGTAAGTACACATTTTAATCAAAGTCCGACCAAACATTAAAGTTTCAGCTCTGACACAGATATTTTGAAGTACCAAGCGTTAAAAAGAAATGTATGTTTTTTTTCATCAAGGAAGCGAGATCCGCCAGCTGGTTTCTTTCTGTGCCGAGTATTTTCTAAATCTGATAATTTAGCACTATCACAACTCGTAGAATTCTTAAATCTTGTAAAGAAAGTTCGAAATACGGTACCACGCGTTATGCTTGAAGACTTCATCAACATTTTCTAAGAATCTGTTGCCGAATTGTGGTCGTTTATCACTAGGTGTGTCATCCATGAGTTTCAATAGTTATTGTTATTTTGAAACGCCTATGAAATCTTTTCTTTACATTTATTTTCTTTTATTTAATTAATTTATTTAAAAAAACATCACAACATAACCTAAAACTCAAATAATGTATCAGACAGCGTACCGAATCAAACCAATAGTGTTATAATTCCTCCACTGGGAACAAACTGACCTAGACGTTAATAACGATCCACAGAATCCACAGAATCCACAGAATGAGATATTATTTTATTAATTACCTATTAAACAAATAACTTTACATTCATACCCTTGGGTTAAAAAAATCTCTCTGGATTGGTATGAAAAAAGTAAATGACCGTTTTGGGTACGAGCACTGTAGTAAAGTAAGGAACGCATTCGTACATTATTAATCATTAATAACCGACTATATAAAAAGTGGACAATATTATAATGAAATAATTCTCCTCGTAGCTTCAACGTTTCAATGAGTATTTAATTAATTTAATTTAGAGTCGCGATGTTTAAGCCGCGTTGACACCGTCAGAGTCTGCTCGGTCCGATCGCACTCGGATTCTTACTCGGACGCAACTCGTATTGTGGCAAACGATAATACGAGTGCACTCGGAACACGGTGTCCCATCTAAGTAGACTCGGACCGCGCTCTACTTTTCCGAGCTAGCTCGTATACGAGTAGCGAAACAAAATGGCGGATAACAGCAATTCACAAGCGTCTCGTGCGAAAAAAAAGTGGTCCGAGCGTGGCACTGTGAAATGCTGAAGAAAATGATCCGAGTGAACCCTCATAGTGTCAACAGCTGTCATAGTGAAATTTACTCGTACGAGTCTGCTCGGTCCGAGCCGGCTCGTACGGTGTCAACGCGGCTTTAAGAATACTGTCTAATTATTGTTCGATTTTTATTATGAAAAAACAAACAGAAACTAACAAAAGAGGAACAAATTAATATACCTAGCAGAGCACGTCGTTATGAATTTGGGTACAGAGACTGTTCACCGCTGGAGACGGACCAGCAGGGTTATGCTCAACTCCTAATAGCCACCTTTGCATCGCTCTAAGAGTGCAGACAGCAGTTATTTAATCAACATTAACATCATAATCCCGTTTTAGGGTTCCGTAATAAACAAGGAACCCTTATAGTTTCGCCATGTCCGTTTGTCTTTCTGTCCGTCCTAAGTTTTGCTCAAAGGCTACTAGAAAGCAGTAATTTCGCATGGACATGCTTATTAGTTATGTCAAAAAAGTCATAGAATAGAATTGTGAAAAAAGTATTTGGTGTACCTCCTGTACGCGTGATGAATATTTTTTTTTCTTATATACTTCATCGTGTGGGGCACTGTTTGGAAGATAATTAAAAACATTGGGGGTGTGAGAAAACCATTATTCAATATAGGTAGGAAATCCGTTTACGAAATATGAAATATTACGCTTTGAAGTGATAATTTTTGTTAGTGTCAAGCCTCTAACGGCTAAACGGTTAATTTTGGAGATGTGAAAAAAATCCGGCTAGTAGTATATATGATGGAATTACAAGGAAAACTATCACAGATATGTAGGCCTTACACGTTAACGATTCGAACAAATTAAAAAAATTACTTAGTAGAAGTAAGAAATGAAAACGTGCAAATTACATTTAAACTAAGTAAGTTAACTCGTATGTTAATATTATCCCTATTTTATGTTCACATAAATTATAATATGCAATTAAGGAACATTACTTTGAGTGTGCCACGACACGCATTTGGTAGCTATTCATTACTACTTGAGTGAAACACAGGTAGTACAATAGTAGGTAAGAAGGTACATAAACAGGCTACCTAGAGTTTGAGCTATTAACTATCTGCCCAAAAAAACAATATTTCGTATATATATATTATTTATACGTTACTAAGTAGAATCCTATAGGGCTACATGATGATCCTACTGGGATCGACGCATATGGCCAAGAACGCAAAAGACCATTTGTCCTTTCTTACTTATTGATGTATTTGAAACATGAAGTGAAGTGACAATAATAGACTTCCTGTCGTTACAATTTAGTCTTTAAGTACCTACTTACCAAAAGTTCCATAGCGTGGATCCTTCGTAAATTCTTTTAGAGAACCTATCTACTCCTATTTACCTTTAGTACAGTTACTTACTGGAACACGGGGAACTTCCAATATTCTGCCAAATTCCATGTTATTGCGCCATAAAAGACGTTTTGATGCTGTTTTCTGATCAAAGTAAACATCATAAAAACGATTCTACGGGTCATTAAAGACGTTCCGGAGACGGAATGGCCGCAAGTTGAAAATTTATAACAGCCACAAAATGAAATAGCTAGAATATTATTGGTTCCTAGATGTAAAACGTAGACTGTCATTCCATGCTGCTTATCTAGTCACTTGTTTATCTAGCTATTAAGACGCCGGAAGCAAGCGTATCAGAGTTACAGAAAAACCTACTCTTTGTGGTTTTACTTAAGTTCAGAATTGTATGTTGGCTTGACGCCAAAATTGTGACGGAAAAATATTAAAGATATATATATATATATATATATATATCTTTGGATATCTCGATTTTCTCTATTCATTATAAACAGGTACCTATGGATACTTAGTTTATTCTTCCGCAAAGCGTCAGCAGATTTTATTTAGGTAAACTAAGCACTTCTCTTGATTTATAAAATAAAGTGCATAATACGCAAATACCTAGGTATTCTTTGTTTTGTACTTACAATAGCAAGAACAATTAATAAGTTTGTAATAAAATAACTATATTTCGAATATATATTTTTATGGCAAATCGTTGTGGCAATTGTAGGGCAAATCGTTGAATGTCGATCTTTCATATGCGCAAAAAAATGTGTTATGAATAATGAGTTATGAATTATAAATCATTTAGTCAGTACCGGTTGACTATTTCATGAAATAGCATGGTAGAAAGGCTGTCAATTTTACAGGATACATTTTGGAGAATGTGCATCTTAGCTGCATGACCTCAAAGAGTGGAACAAATTGCCGGTTTCCTGAGAATTACAACGTTTGTCTTATCAAGGTCAGAGCGAATAGGTATCTTCTAAGAATGCGTGCTTCATCTCCGACCACATCGTCGCTTTCCAACAGGCGAGTTGGTGGTCAAACGCGTATTCGTGTAAAAAAAATATTCAATTCCGCGATTTGGACACGAAATCAATACATCCAAGTATCTAGGTTCTCGAGTAGAATCGCACTGAGTAGGCAGGTATCAGGAGACAGTTCTAAAATCGGCTGCATCCGAACTCGCTCCGAGCTTCGGAAGTTACGTTTGCATTTCAGATACACGCTTTACTGTGTACATGTCTGCTATGTTACTTTGACAGTTTGCACATGCTTGTACATTGAACTTGGCGGCATGAGTCTCGTGAGAGGTACGACTTAGCGTTAGCGACTTGTTTGTTTGAATACGGAGATGACTAAACATCGAATAACTGATGAAGATAAAGATAAAGATAAAGATAATTTATTTGCATACAACACGAGAATTTTATACAACAAGTGCATAAAAGATGTTACACTAAATTTAGTCGCTTAAAATCATGTTGTGCCGATTAGGCGTACAAATGTCAGGTAGACAGCATCATGCACATGCGAAAAATTAAAAAATAATAATAATTATTATTTGTTATTAGATTAATACACAAACCAACACAAACACTGAGAATACTGAATACCTACGTACCTCCTCTATCTATACGTACGATACAGTTAGTCTCATTTTTACTACAATGCACCAAGTGACGGTAATATAATGACATCTTACACCAATTTTACACATCCAAATCGGCCAAGCCGCTTAGGCTGCAGGACGTAATTTTTTTTGATATATAAAACAGCTCTACGTTTGATCACCAGCACGCCTAATGGAAAGCGATACTTTGGAACATAATAAAAAAATACAAGCATCCGAAAAACAATAAGTACCTTCCTTCTTGTGCAATCAGATAAAAAAATATCGAAAAACAACCAAATTCACGTTATCTTGTCTTATCTTAGTATCTACTTACTTATTAATATTGAGGACATTCAAACAAAATCATTCCGTGTAAACCACCACATGTTCAGAGACAGCCAGCAGCCGCTATGAAAGCCCTACATTAATCCGGCTAGAAGACCCGTCCTCAATAACTATTTAGATTCCATTCCGCAGGGTTAGCTAGGGAAGGGTCCTAACCGACTGTTTGCTTTTAAACGCCACTTAATACTTCGAATAGTGCAAATAAACTGGAAACTTGTAACTTTACTGTTCTATATTGATTACTGGCTTCGCCCCACGGTTTTGCACGCGCAGTTACGAAAATAGCGATGATGATAATGAAATAAATAAATATTTGTGGACATTTCACACAACAACATCTAGCCCAAACTAAGCAAAGCTTGTACTATGGAACTAGATGGCTGATAGAATACATATATACTTTTTTTTGTTGTAAATATATACATATGATACATAGAAACACCCAGACACAGAACAAACATCCATGCTCATCACACAAATGTTTGCCCTGGGTGGGGATCGAACCCACGACCTAACAGTTCAGCAGGTAGACATACTACCAACTGAGCCACAAGGCCAGTCTAATGTCAGCTATGTTCGTCTCCAAGGTTTTAACTATCTTTATAGTTACAAACCTGTTTCCTTCACACAAAGGTGTTAAATTGTAACAATAAGTTCCTTTCCTAATTCGTAGTTTCGTTTCTTTCATAACACAAAGGTAAGTTCGATTTGATCGTGAAAAGGTAATAGACAGTGAGACAGAGTTACCTAAATTGGATATTGGTTAAAGTTTGCATTATAATTCACGGCAATCATTAAACATTTTCATGAAGAAGTGACTTGTTAAGTAAACGTTTTACAATGTGGACGATTTTCTACCAAGAGTAGAGTAAGTAATTACATTTAACGATTATATTTGTTTTGGACATTGAATTTAAAATTTATATATTATTGAATATTGACATGATTATTGATTTTCACAATGATATCGTTAGTTACGTTAATTATTCATTATGATGTTGATTCGTATTAAATTCCAATATTATTTGTAGGTCTTGAATGTTAGTACTACACTTTTATCTTTGATTATGATAATTTAAATAACAATTGTAACGTGTAATGTAACAAATTAGTTTAAGAGTAATCCCCTCATACAAGTGGCGGGAAGACGCTGGATGCAAGCCGCTTCCAATCGGTCTCTTTGGATATCCACAGGGGAGGCCTATATCCAGCAGAGGTCTTCTTATGGCTGAGATGATGATGATGATGATATGAGTAATCATCATCATTATATCAGCCATATGAAGACCACTGCTGCGGATTTCCAAAAAGACCGGTTAGTTTACTTTTGGTTGGTTAGGAGACCATTGGTTAGCACGCAATGCGTGGTCTCCACTCGAGATCTTTTTGGCCCCATCGATCGTTAGTTACTACGTACTTTATCCTACACACTGCATTACACGCATTTACACTTTTTTAATACGTTTCCATGTTTGAAAACCAGTTCACGTGTTGAAAAGAGATGATTTGATCGATGATGAAGCATGCAGACAGAAAAAACGACGCCTATTCACTTTGACTTTGCAAAAATTCAAGTTGTATCTCGCAAGAATGGAGAAATCTGGCATAATTTTCATTTCATGACTGTACCTACTTATTAGATGAGTTTGTACCGACCTACTTATCTACATACAAAATTTAGGCTATAGAAGTAAAACATACATACCTATACCCGAAAAACGATGCTTACTCTTCTACTTATACCTATACGTTTTTTTTTTGTTGTAAATACATACTCTTAATACATAGAAACACCCAGACACAGAACCATGCTCATCACACAAATGATGTACTGGTTAGGAATCGAACCCATGGACATAGGTCGTGACTCGTGCACGACCTTTTCATTTTCATTTCATTGACGATAAATACATATAAATGAGGAATTCCTTGGTACATCTTCTAAGTTTAAGGTCAAATACCAACGAAATTTAAAAAAAATAGATCCACCGGGAGGTGGTCCCGTAAAATTCAGTTTCTAGTAAAAATTTATCACCTTGGGAACTATGTCGACACAGGCCAACGCACACATCTAATTTTTATGTCTATCACCTGTCTTTTTGGGTCGATAAAAAAAAAAAAACATTTCAATATTTTTACCTAAAACAGGAAAAGATAGTTGTATTGCAAGTGTTTTATGACCAAATTATCAAACCATAGTATTTTCGGGTTTAACTGACAATAGTTTGCACAGTATTTATTTTGAAATAAGCTCGAACTATATCTAAAAGTATGTATTCACCTACTTACAAACTATTTTGTTAAACTTATTGATAGTAATAAAACTTAGTTAAGTGTCGGTATTTCTAGATGGAAGCGAAGCTTTGTTGTCTAAGGCTTAGACTAGATTTTATATATTTTTATTGTGTTCCAACTCCCAAGTCGACAAGCTTAGCTAATCTCATAAACTTTGCCTTTTATGCTTCTTGGAAAACTTGGAGACACTTTGGTTATTCGATCATGTTATGGACATCGAGCGTCTCCATTTTGTTTGTTGGCGTGTTCTGGCATCGAATTACCGCAATTACCTCTAAAAAAACTGTTTTCTAATTAAAACTACATATTTAATGTTAATAGAATTTTCATATCACCTGGAGAGCTTATTAACAATAAAAATAATAGTCTAATAACTGAAGCAACCGACTTCTCATGGATGCTATTGTCAGAACTGGACCAAATTGAAATGGGACCACACGGGAAGCACCAGCTCTCAAATAATAAAAGATAAGCGATAAGGCCGCCTGTTGTCACACTAGTTTTGTGAGTTCTCTGTAATTTTTTTTTGTTTAATGGTGTACAATAAAGAGTTTATCTATCTATCATCAAAATCGGTTCACCCAGTCGAAAGTTATGAGGTAATAAACATTAAAAAAACAGTCGAATTGAGAACATCCTCCTTTTTTGAAGTCGGTTGAAAAGTAAATAAATTGGTTCACTTTTTTTATTGTTTGGTTCCGTACCATAAGAAACCCTTATAAGCTATAGTTTATATGTTTGCTGTCGCATTATTATTTTAATTAGTTACCTAATCCTTATCGTCTCATTTCCAAAAAGTTCCATTGTGTAAATAATAACATATTTTTTTACATACAATAACAAGTACCTTGGTAAACGACGGTGTAGCCGAGGATAGAGACTCTAGCCTTGAAAACCCCGAGATTGTAGCTTAGGAAACAGGAAAGGTGACAAGGAGTTCTATTCTTGTACAATACGCATCAAGAACGTAGACCAAAATCCTTAAGTAAAGATTTTTGGTATTTTGATGAGAAAGTTGATCGATTTATAAAAGTTCTTTACATGACACTATCTCAATTAATTTGACAAAATCGAAGTGTAATAACTTTTTAATTAACGCATAATAGGTACCTACGCGTTGATTAATAAATTCAATCATCATCATCTCAGCAACAAGAAGTCCACTGCTGGAAATAGGCCTCCCCCATGGATTTCCAAAAAGACCGGTTGGAAGCGGCCTGCATACAGCGTCTTCCTGCCACTTGTATGATATCCTCTGTCCACCTTGTGGCTGGTCTTCCTACGCTGTGCTTGGCGGCGCATAAATAACCAACAATAATCAACCAATATATAATAAATTCAATAACCAACCTCATATACATAATTTGAAGTAGGTAGGTAAAATAATTTGGCACTAAAACTTTAATTAAAGGAAGTAGGAACCAGAAGAACCGAGAGAAAACGCAGGCTTATATTATATCACCAGTGGCGTAGCTAGGCGTGGGCGGAGTGGGCCCTCGCCCACGGCCTCGCACTTAAAGAGGCCTCGCGAGGCCTCTTTAAGTGCAATGCCATCAGACTTAAAATCAAAAGCCGAAAAATATTACTTTTGTTAAAAATTAAATCACTCAAGTTAAAAAATAAAACCTTTTTTTCAATATTCTCCCACCGCGCATTTATATTTTTTCACTATCATGTGAGTAGGTATATCGTGTCAACGTATGTTTGATAGATTTATTGGGTAGATCTTGGGAACGAAAGAAAAGGGACCTCGCTGATGCAACTTCGCCCACGTCTATATATATTAGTCCACGCTACGCCACTGTATATCACACATGGGGCGATGAGACTCCAGAACGCAACCAGCAGCTGCATTCCACAACGCATCGCTCGTTCAATATCCGTCAGGATTGTTTGTAGAATACTCCCCCTACACCCCCCACAAGCCAATACCCACCTCTAATGCAGCGGTGTCTAGTTTTAGAATAGACTTGGCGAAATGAAATTCTTTAGAATAAGGAAGCTTGGCGGAGTTGGCGGAAAGCTTTGGCTTCCGCGTTGCGTACCGACCGATTATCCTAATGTAATGTTATTACATGGAAGTATAAAGGTTATGAAGTTTCCGGTAGCCTAGTCGGGAGACTGTCTGACTTGCGATCCGCAGGTCCTGGGTTCGAATCCCGCGGCACGAACTTCTGTCTTTTCGAAGTTATGTGCGAATTGTTGATTGCCGGCAACTTGTGCAACGGTGAAGGAAAACATCGTGAGGAAACCTACATGTCTGAGAGTTCTCCATTGAGAACTCTTCACACATCTTCAAGATCATTGATCTTGAAGATGTGTGAAGTCTGCCAACCCGCACTTGGCCAGCGTGGCAGACTATGGCCTAACCCTTCTCATAATGAGAAGATGGCCCGCGCCCAGCAGTGGGACAGTTTGTATAAACAGGGCTGACAAAAAAAAGGTTATTTCTACAAAATTTCTAAAAAAATCTACCGAAGGTTTATCTGACAGTACCTATGTGTATTCTATCAGCCATCTAGTTTCCATATTACAAGCTTTGCTTAGCTTGGGCTAGAGAGTGTTGTGTGAAATGTTCACCAATATTTATTTTATCCCTACGTAAAAAATAATTGATTGCAATAAGAGCTATAGGCGTAGTATGACAGTTAGGTTGATAATTATGATGTTGAATGTAAGTATTACAGAGAAATAACATTTATACAAATGACTATTTATCTTAAAAAAGTTGTAAAATTAATTACTTATTAACCAGAAAAGACTATGAAAAAGTAAATTAAAAAAAAAAAACGGTACTCTTCTTATGACGTAGCCGGGTAAAAATAAATGCATACCTAATACGGAAAATATCCGTATCCGTATAATATCCACAATTTTCTTTAAAATTGGCTAGCATTGGCTAAAACAATTTCAGCGTCGATTGCGCTTGTATCTACAGCAATTAAGTATCAAATAGGTACCTAAGAGGTACATGTTGACCGTTTGCAGGCTGCGTTTTGGCTTTACTCCAAACTCCAACCTCCGACGTCAAAACCTTTGAAACAGTTTGATAATGTTGTGTCGTGTGGCGCTGTACCTACCTATCTTTTTATTTCTTTTGAGTTACGTGGAATGTTTGTAAAGCCCTTATTGCAAAAAAATATTTATTATATTATATTTATTTATTTATTATTTATTTATTATATTATATAAATTATTTACTGCAATAAAACTTTGTAACAACGAAAAAAATATCTGTCAAAACATCTTTTGTTAGGAGGGCCCGTTCGTGATATTTTTTTAGGGTTCCGTACCCAAAGGGTAAAAACGGGACCCTATTACTAAGACTTCGCTGTCTGTCTGTCTGTCTGTCTGTCTGTCTGTCTGTCTGTCTGTCTGTCTGTCTGTCTGTCTGTCTGTCTGTCTGTCTGTCTGTCTGTCTCCAGGCTGTATCTCATAAACCGTGATAGCTAGAAAGCTGAAATTTTCACAAATGATGTATTTCCGTTGCCGCTATAACAACAAATACTAAAAATAAAAAAATAAAAAATATTAAGGGGGGTCCCCATACAATAAACGTGTTTTTTTCGTATTTTTTTGCTCAATATTAATAACGGTAACAGGTAGACGCTTCAAATTTTCACAGAATATTTACTTGTATATTACCTTTCAAAATAAATAATTAAATAACAATAAAGTAAATATTAAAGGGGGGCTCCCATACAACAAACGTAATTTTTAAGCAATTTTTACTCGATCTTAATTAACAGGTAGAAACTTGAATATTTGTAAGTAAATATTTAGAAATATATTAACTATAAAAATAAATACCTAATCTAATACATAAAAACTCACAAAATGAAAATAATCCGTGCATCTAAGCGCGGTGCGAGCGCCGCGCCGCGGTGTGGTGGTGGCGCAAGCGCGAGGCCGTTGGCGGGTAGCGGGGGAGGTAACATCACGGAGCGAGCCATAGCCGCGCGTATTCGCGCGAGCGTCGTCATGCTGCCCGGATGTGTATCGAAAACCTACCTATAAGTTTGCAATTTACTACATGGAATTTCGTTGATTTCTCGTTATTTTATAAACAGAACTAAACTTTGTAGTATTATAGATGATAGTACGGAACCCTTCGTGCGCGAGTCCGACTCGCACTTGGCCGATTTTTCGTTTCAGTGCTCTGTAAAAATTCCGTTCATTGCCCGTGGTCCGGTTAACCGGACCACGAAAGATTTAAAATGGATTTTATTTGACCTTTTTAAAATGTATCACGTTGCAAAAAAAAAACCCTAACCTAACTTATGATATTGGCTAAACTACCACTCGGATCCACTATCAGCCACTAGGATCGCTTAGAATCACAAAAAAGTTTAATAAGTTTAATATAAAATTCCGTGGTCCGGTTAACCGGTCCATGGAAAAGAATAAATCTTCCATTGTACTTACTTACTTCCATGGACAATTTTTTTTCCCGTGGTCCGGTTGACCGGACAACCGAACCGGACCACGGGCAATGACCCAAAAATTCTTTAAACTGAGGCTTGATTTTGACATTTTATGACAGGTCTCTATAATAATGAAAAAGAAATAAAGAATAAAGTTCCAATTAAAAGTTTCATAGAAAAAGTGAAAGATCCCTGACAAAACGTAGGTATATAGGTATATAGAACTGCTGTGTTTTTTATAATTTCATGTATGGTCCCTCAGTAAAAGCGGGTGATGTTGGGTTTCACCTTTTATAATAACAGTGTGTTATAATAATTGTTGTGTTCAAGCATACATATCTTTGTTAATTTCATAAAATAGACGTTAATAACTCAAGTGTCCTTGTCACAGAGTTAGCCTGCATTAATTTATTGGCAAGTCGTTAGGGTCGCTACGTTACTGCATAATCATGACTAATTTTATCATTAATCTTAACTCTGTCTGTCTTGGCAAGACATGACTAAGAAGTTAAAGGTTTTCCATAAAAAAAAACTTTACCCTACCCTACTTTAACTACCCTCGCTCCAGATTTTACCTGATGCAATGGCTGTCCATCGCCATTCAACGAGGTAATGCGGTGAGTGTCATGGGAACTTTTGCGTCGGGTACAGTCAGGGGTGGGCTTTTTGAACTATCATAGTTAAACTGTAAGACTTTTTCCATCTTTAAAGAATTATATAAAAAAACTTCAGGATTTTAAATATGTATATAATCTGCAATGTATGTACGCAAGTCTACTAAAATGTATTTCAGAAATGGTCAGAAAAAAAGATATTTAAAAATTACTTTTTAGGCACTCATTATTAATAACGAACGGTATGAACAAGTACTACTAAAAAAACTTTTTTAGTTAAACGGTTTTATTAAAAAGAAAGATAGATAGATAGACAGATAACTCTTATTTATTTATTTAGTCCATCAACATTGTGTACATTAACAATAATTTAAAAGTCTAACATAATAAACAGGTCAAGCTAAAGAACACCATTTAAAAATGCTTACGGTGACTAGGAAAATAATCATAAAATCGATAGTCCTAGCATCCTTCCGTCAGAGAACGTCATTGCACAGAAAGTTCATCGCAATCCCTGGCTCCATCTAATGTAATGGAAGGTAATGGAAGGTATCCATATATTATTATGTTGCCCAAGTCAAAAAACTAACGAGCCCAAACTCAACTATTTTATCACTTTCCAACAGTAAGTTCCAGTTCTTACATCCCGGTTCCATCATTAGATTAGCTCCATATCATATATTGCATTGCCATCCGATTCTCATATAAATGCAAATTTCAGTTCAATCAAGTGGGTCAAATTTTGCTGCTGGAAAACGGTGATGACGATGATGGTAATGATGAAATAAATCAATATTTGTGGACATTTCACACAACACCATCTAGCCCAAACTCAGCAAAGCTTGTACTATGGAACTAGATGGCTGATAGAATACATATATACTTTTTTTTGTTGTAAATATATATATATGATACATAGAAAAACCCAGACACAGAACAAATAATAAATAGTAACAAATAATAGCCTATATCCGTTTCCAGGTCTACAGCTCATCTCTGTCTGAAAAGGTAGAAAAATAGAATGACAAAATTTCGCTTGAAATAATATTAGTTAGGAAACCAAGTCTCCTTAAATCTCGTTGTAAAATTGATAAAGAGCTTCAACTCATTATTTTCAAAGCGACAAAGCCTGTAATTATTGCATTTGCCTCGATATTTGACCTCTGAACTTCAGACTCCGTGGGAGGCGAGGTAACGATTTCGTCGTTCATGACGACATTTTCACGTTTTATATTTTCTTCGAGTGAAATCGTCATTGTGGCATAGTTACAGTTATGCCTTCGATGAAGAAATGAAGATATGGCGGTTAGAGAAATACCTCTAAATGGTTTGCGTATTATTTATATAATAAAAGCTGTTGAAATATGTTACTCGTTGTACCTCTCTGTAAGTGGAGATAAAGTAAAGACTATTCTTTAGTTTCATCGTCAAAAACGATTTCTTTATTATCATACTCTGAAGTTCAAGCCACGAAATTACGTTTGGGCATATCACTTCAAAAGTACTTTTTTTTTTTTTTTTTGTAGTTCCGTCTATACTTCCTCCGGCACATGTCGGAGACATTGTTAGACCAAACATATTGCGCCAGCAATTTACTCTGTTTTATTAAATAAATCGGTAAACCTTTACTATTATTATATTTTTTTTTTTTTCTGATACGCAACATTTATATAGCTCCCGCCACGCTTAAGGAACGCCAGGCCATTCGCAATTGCAAACAAACTAGCGCTCCCCCCACGCGATCGGAACCATACATACACACATCATACATACACATATATATATATACGTATATACACTCTTACACATGTATATACATATATACACACACACATACATATACATACATACATATCCACAACATTATGTATTTAGCACAGCCCTTAGTTATTGTAAATTAAACCTTGAATGAACCTACATGTATACAATTATCATGTTTGCTCAATTCAAGGTACCAATCTAAAGTATTACAGATTAAGTAGTGCCCCAATATAGGTTACTATATCAGCACATCCTTTAACATTTATCATTATTAGCATTGAGAGCCTTGTAATGTACCTACGTATCTTAACTTCAAAAGTACTGAACGCTCAAACCGATTATTTAAAAAAAAGTAGTTAAAATACATACCTATATTAGTTTATTAAAGGCACGGACCCCGGAGTCTATGGAGATTAATTTAGTAAAATAAATTGTACCTCATTCAGCCTATCTGTTAGTCTCTACTATGTATCTGTGGTAGCCAGGAATCAGAATTGGCTCGCGGGTGAATATGACAGAACACATCGTTTGGTACTTGGCGACAGATTTTTAAATGAGGATACTAAAAACTACCCCACGATTGTTATACGCTTTCTTTAGAATGTTTTCCTTCAACAAATACTCAAACACGTTTATGTTCGAACCCGCGCTCTCCGTACGAAAATTTATGGTACAATGATATTTTCTGTCATTTCGCAATTTTAGGATTGTTCACATAGTAAAAATGGTACTTACAGTTCGTCTGTCATTCATATCGTATGAATACACTACAATACAGATCTTATAAGATTTATAGAAGAAACAGGAGTTGCCTGATTCAAAGGTGACTGGAAGAATGTTTCTGCCTTGTTTTTTTTTTGTCTGATGTTAAACGACGGTGTGGCCGAGGATGGAGCTCGTCGATCTAGAAGATACCTGTTCATTCTAGCCTCGAAAATTCTCTCAGGAAACAGAGAAGGCGGCAAAGAATTCCATTCTTGTGCAGTAAGCAACAGGAATGTGGATCGATATCGCTGAGTACGGATTTTTGGCATTTCAACGAGAAATGTAATTCAGGTAATTCGCCGACTTTCTGCTAGTGTAGTGAAATGGGGAGGGTGGAATTAGGTCGTGAAGCTCTTGCACACATTCCCCAAAATGAATCCTGTAGAAAATAGACAGACATACTACTTTACGGCGGTGCTCGAGACTAAGTAGCTTCTTGGCAGCTAGTTTATCGTTTATCGTATTGTTCTTGCTAGCTTATTTCCACCGCTAGAGCTGAATTTTGTGTCACAGTACTAAATTGCACATCTTTTTGTTATTGTAATCAGCGGGAATGCACGAGTGGGTCGCGTGTAGGAGGTTCGTTGGAGAGCCGCCAGGTGGCACTCCCAGGCACTCACTGTCGCTAATTGCTACAAACTCCTCCATAATTATCACAATTAACGGGAATTTATTATTAACAATTAATTTGTATTGTACGAAGTCCAATTAAAACTATGTCTGGGAATGTTGGATTTTCTTTAATGTTTCGCGTTTTGCGATAGACTTCCGTTCTGTGCATAGATTTTCCAAAGCAACGAGCTTGAAGCTTGCATGCTTACTATGAAAGAAAACATCGTATTATACTTTCTAGTGCTGGTCAGCTACCATCTCCAAGTTCTCCAAACATCTGTTATCAAGCCCATAATGGTGAAAACCGGCAGCATTACTTGAGAAACACTTCCCATTCCAGGATAGCTGTGCTTCCCACCTCGGACCACATTTTATTTAACATCAAATGTGCTGTAATCAAATGCCTAGCTCAGATCATATAGAATAAACAATAACATTAGATATACTCGTACTCTTACCGTCTTACAAACGCTGAATAAGCTTAGTTAAACAGTGTTTTGTTCTGTTTTCGCACGTGAGAGTATCTGTCTGACAGAAAGTGACAAGTCCTTATTCAGTGAACAAGATTTAACATGCGTTTTTAAGTAAGACGGCTAATTTATTAACGCCATTATGTATCTATATCAGTGATGATGTTACTCAGTCTGGCGTAGCTCCAGCGTAGCAGCTCGTAGCAAATATTGCCGGAGCCGTTCAATTGCTACCCTTTTAGTTTTTTTTTTAGATTTTCGATATTCATGTGCAGAATTCGGAATATTCTCCGAGTATTTTATGAGCAAAATGTCTAGTTACTGAATATGTCTAGGAATGTTGACATTATTACTACTCGTCTGGCTTTTCTGGAAGAATATCATACATTTTATATAATTGTTATACATATAGGGTAATTAAAGTGGGTCAAGTAAGTCAGTATTTTTAATTGGCATATTAGTTTGTGTTTACTTTAGTAGTTTAGTTTTTATTTTACAGAGTTAGTCTTTATATTGTTATTTATGTATTTTACTCTCGAATAAATTATATTTCGTTAAAAAATGGTAATTAAAGTTAAAATATATATTTTTTAAATCACCTGAATAAATTATCTTAGGGCATTCAGTAGGTAAAGACAAACAAAAAGCATCGTTATGCTTTACAAATTAAATTCAATTTAGCCATTTAGTTGACTATTAAAAAAACGAACAAGTTTCAACATTTCATGATTTGATGATTTGATGACGCTTTTTCCACTTTCATCGTGCGAACTCTCAAATTGTGAAATATGCTTCTTGACTGGGTATTTTCCATTAGAATAATTTGGGCGTCTTTAAATCGCCAGTGAATCGGTTTCTTCTAGGTAAGCACGTTTCACCGTGGACTTAATCGCAGAGTTAGCGGTCAAGCGCAACCATGTTACTGAATAAAAATAAATATTCACACACACATACCTATTTAAGTATGTGTGATTTTTTTTCACACCTGCACTACAGACACAGACACGCTTGTTATATTTTTTTTTCTAAGCTTGAAATACTAATATTTACATATTTGGGACCGCGAAGAATACATATATTCATTCATACTACGATTAGGTCTCAGGCTTTACTGATCCAGTTTATTTATAGGACTGATTGTTTTTTTGATAACGACTTACGAAGTTTGGCAGCGTATTTAGCATGCTGCCAGAATTGTAACATTGAATGACTAATTACATTTTTAACAAGTATCTATATTAAAAGAAAAACAAAATACCCGACTGCAGAAAAGCAGTTTTTGCTGTCTAACTTACGATTTCGTTACGCTTGATACGCTGTTGAGTGTACGTTTTTTGTAAGTAAAATTACGTAAAATCGCTGCAAAAGATTATAAATGCGCATTCTTTCGAATAAATCTGGTTAAACCACTTGTTTAATACTAAAAAATTCGTTGGAGTTTACGAAAAAACGCATTTTTTTATTTTTGCGAGAGATGTATCATTATTATTACAAAAAATATAGCCTATAATACTCTGGAATGAAGACAAATCTAACAACATCTCGCACATCAAAATCGGTCAAGCCGTTTAGGCTGTAGGCGTTCATATAGAAACATGCCAGCCAACATACCCACATACATACATACTATACACTCGAAAAACAACGCTCTTTCTTGCGCTGTCGGGTAAAAATAAGATTAACTCTCTTCCCTCGCGGCGTACTCACGGACTGCTTAACATTTTAGGCAAGCGATTTTTAAGCTCATCACTCACACGTTAGGTTATAGCTTTTTCAACCTATTGCTTGTTTATTATAGAAAATACTCGTACTTAGAAAACTTGAAAACAACGGCAAGCGTATAATAATACATGACTACACTAAGTAAAATGACAAAATCAAAGGAAGGGAGACCCAGTTTTGTGTACTTAGAAGGAACCTGGTATCCTTCATGGTTGAGTCTTAAGACCCTTTCTGGGTCCGCGGTCGTGCCGACACACCTACAGTGTTAATGGAACGTTATTGGTAAACTTTAAGCATCGCTATTAGCCAATCTGCGGTGGAGTTCGCCAAGTAACTAGAGAACCGTCCATAGAGCTTTACGCTTGGAACAGATGACCGCATCTATTGTGTCGCTGTAAGTATGAGCAACTCTTTACAAGCAGATGATTTGCTCATACTTGGTTCGTTTTTATTTGTGCTATTTAGTTAATAAATACACTAATAAATTAAAAAATATATTTCACAAATGATGTTAATATTAAAGTATTGCAGGCTTGTTAATTAATATGAACACATTAATACAATTATATTATACCCTTTTTTTATTATGGCAAGCGCCTTTATTAACTATAACAACAATACTTTATACAAACTCAACTAACTAAACTACTACACAAAAAGCACATCGATCACCCCAGACCGATAAAGGTCTAAAGATAATCCAAATGCTCAAACCCACTACCAGTTGGCAGCGTACCCAGCATGCTGCGCGCATTGCCACGTTGAATGGCAATGCTTATGCGTTGGGCCAGATACGCGCCAGCATTTTGGTCACGCGTCGTATCGATCAGGCGCTCAGATAAATTTTTGAAAATGAGAAAAAAATCTTTTATATCCTTGTAGTATTATATCCTAGGTGCCTAATTGAAGTTATGAGTTACCAACGTAAAAAATTACACTGAAACTAGAATAGACAGATTGACCCAAAATACTCTTGGAATAAATCATTATTAATGTAAAAGAAAAACCAACACAGATAACAGTTAAAATTGCTGTTTTTGGGCGTTTATTTATTATTGCGTTGATGAGCTTGTTTTTTAACAGCTTCAAGAGACTACAGACTCAAGTTTTTGATATCAATTTCAGCTTAATAATTCAATGTGACCGACGCGTTTCTGAGAAAAGGATATCAATAGACAGACGTCTGTCTGTCAATAGATAGACGGACAACGAATGATTCCTATAAGAGTTCCGCGTTTTTCTTCTTGAGGTATGAAATCCTAAAAACAAGTGAAAAGGATGCCCTTTTTTATTGAGATTTCAATGAGAAATGGATATTTCTCATTGAAATGCAAAAATCCTTACTCAGCGATATCGGCCCACATTCTTGATGCGTACTGCACAGGAATGGAGTTCTTTGCCACCATCTCTATTTTCTGAGATGAAACATGAAACGCTAGCAGATTAGCATTAGGACTAGCAGATAGCAGATAGTCGGCGCATTACCGGGTGGTAATGAGGCGACTTTCTGTTAGTCCTAGTGTATTATTAGTTCTACGAGCGTGGATATGACCGGATGGCTCTTCCAGCTAGATCTGATGTTCTGTGGAGCAATCTGTGTGCTGCCGAGGTCGGGGCCCGCTGGCGTATATCCAGGCTTCGGCTGTATTTGTCGCTGCTATCGATTCTTCTCGCTGGAGCTGTAATTCCTAGTTACGTTAGGTTTGTTGATTTTGTAGGTTTCAGTCCACTGAAGATATCTATTATTAGGGTTCCGTAGTACTACGAGGAATCCTTATATAAATTAGTCGTGTTCGTCCGTCCGCTTATTACAGCTATTTTGCTGTTAGTCGGTTATTTGGTTAGTGTGTCTTTTATGAAGAGCTATTATTTTTAGTCAAGAACAAACAAAAATTTTTCAGTCGGGTACTTTGTTTTTCTTTATTTATAGATATTTGTTCAGATACATAACCCTAAAAACGAAAAGTGATCTGATCACTTGAAAAAAGTTGCTCACTCTCGACTGCAAATATTTTTTTCTAATCAACGAGACATTAATGTTACATATTAACATTTCTTGTTGATTAGGTACAAGACGGTCATCACTAACCTACCAAATTTTTCTGTTTACAACCTTACACTACGTTTGTCATATTTACTACTCTAATTCTCTCAGTTCTCTCTGCTCAAATGAAATATGAAGAGATCCGTAGAGCAACAAAAGTCATCGACATAGCACAGTGAAAAAAGGCAAAATAGCAAAAAAAAAAGGCCGACTGTCATGGCAGTTTCACCCCTTCATTTTTGAAAAAAATAATTAAAAATATTAATACGATTGTCTGGTCTATATCAACGGGAAATGCGAGTTTGTTCTTTATCATATTATTTATTTTGATAAGCAAGAAAGCGTCTCGGCGCATGTACAAATAAATAAATAATATTTTCATTGAGGACGCTGTCAAGTTTTGACGTGAGGTGAAAAAATGTGTGTTATTTTTGAAGATTAATTTATATACAATTGGTTGATGCTCTCTGCATCTGACGATGAAGTATTTCAAACTCCGGATATCCATGTGCGGAGCAGCATCACAAATCTGTCGCCTCCGCCGCTTCTTCAGGAAAGGCGTTGCAGGCGACAATTGGACCTCCAAGCTCCTGCATCTACTTCACTGCCGCCGCCTCCGCAGTCATCGGATACATTACAGAAACAGTACGACTTTGTAAAATGTAATCAGTGTTCCGACGGTCGACAGTTTAAAGGACGTCGCGGCCTTAATATTCATATAGGTAAATTTCACAATAGTAACCACTTATCTGGCCATATCACAAATGATTCTTCTCTCCCTCTTTCCTCTTTTTCGGCTACTTCGGATATTTCTTTTGACAAAATTTTAACTGACCTAAATTCAAAAGTACGTATTGTAAAACGAATCCCTAGAGGGGCAAGAATATCGTTAGCCAGATCACTGTCCATAGCCATCAACAATTGCATTACAAACCAACATAGTAACCCGGATTCGTGGCAAAACCTCCTAACTTTCTCGTATCGTTTTTTCCATGCACCTCCCAATAGCAAAAAATCTTTAACTTCTATTTTAAAATCAAATTGTTCGCCCAATAACCATCATTCACTTCTTGAAATTTCAAATGCACCCAGAAAAGCATACAATATTTTTAAAACCGTTGAGAACAAAACCATGGATGGCGATATAAGAAACGCCGCACGAATTTTATTCTCCGATGATACTCTTGCCCCTAACACTGCCCGTACTCTGGAAGCCTTGCGAAGCAAACACCCATCAGCCAACCCAACACCTTTACCTTCAAATTCTCCTGATTCAACCCATTCGGCTTTTCAAATTCAAATCAACGACACTTTAAAAGCTATAATGTCTTTTCCTAGTGGCTCGGCAGGCGGCATCGACGGTATGACGCCTCAACATCTTAAAGATTTGACCAGCGTATCAGCTGGTGACGCCGGTAGAGCTTTACTTGGGGACATTACTAAATTATGCAATTTTTTATATTCGGAAAATATTTTGGACGAATTCAAATCTTTCCTGTTTGGGGCTCGCCTCTGCGCTTTTAATAAAAGCGATGGAGGCATACGTCCTATTGCCATTGGCTGCACGTTCCGTAGACTAGCTTCGAAAATAGTATGCAAAACTATTTCTCCTAAATTAACACCTTTATTCCAGCCAATTCAGTTGGGATTTGGAAGTAGGGGAGGTTGTGAAGCAGCTGTACATTCGGTTCGCACATTTTTGGCAACCGATAGCGAAGCGGATGTATTGCTTAAGGTTGATGTAAAAAACGCCTTTAACAGTATTGACCGGTCAACCTTGTTGAACGAAGCTTTTATCCACACACCTGAAGTATACAACTACATTTGGCAATGCTACAACTTTCAATCAAAATTATTTTACAATGACAATCAAATTTCTTCTGAAGTAGGCGTTCAGCAAGGCGACCCTTTAGGACCACCACTTTTCAGCTTAGGTATTCATCCTGTCATTTCCAATTTAAATTCTAAATTAAATGTCTGGTACCTAGATGACGGAACCTTGGGAGGTAAAGTAGATACAGTAAAAAACGACTTTAGTAGAATTATTAAGCACTTTAAAAATATGAATTTAGAGCTAAATATGAATAAATGTGAATTGTTTGTTTCTAATAAATTCAATGAAAATGAGCGTCAAGCTATTATTAAAAATTTTAAAAGTATTGCACCGGAATTAAAAGTATTACAAATGAATTCACTTTACCTCCTTGGAGCGCCATTGTTCGAGGATAGTGTTGAACCTCTTTTAGAAAAGAAAACGAATACACTTTTGGAAAATATCAACAGATTGGGCAGTTTAAATTCACACATCGCTTTCACCATTTTAAAATATTGCCTTTTTGTTCCAAATTTTACTTATATATTACGAGCATGCCCAATCTGGAAACATAAACAACTTTTGACAAACTTAGATACCACCCTTAAGAATGCCCTTGAAAAAATTCTAAATTTAAACCTCGAAAATAATTCCTGGATTCAGGCTTCTCTGCCTATTAGTTCGGGTGGTATTGGAATCAGAAAAATTTCTAGTGTTGCTCTTCCGGCCTTCCTTTCGTCTGTGTATAGTGTATCCTATTTATGTTCCTTGATTCTGAAGTCAACGTCGACGGAGATGCACTGTACAGCAGATGCAATAGAAGCCTGGAAAACCCTCTGTCCTAATGGTAACATTCCCGAGGAACCAAAGCTACAAAAACTTTGGGATGTTCCATTGGTGCAGAATATTCATCAAGATTTGGTTCAAAATTCAGTCAGTGACCAAGATCGTGCGAGGCTTCTAGCTGTCGCTGAACATGAGTCCGGGCAGTGGCTCCACGCCCTTCCTTCTGTGAACCTCGGAACATTGCTCGACAATGGCAGCTTCCGTATTGCCATAGGTCTCCGATTGGGAGCTGCCATTGTCGAACGCCATGTGTGTCCGTGTGGAACCGGCGTCGACAGAAAAGGACTCCATGGACTTTACTGCCAACGTAGTGCAGGTAGATTTTCCCGCCATGGCTCCTTAAATGACATCTTTAAAAGGGCGCTGGCCACCATCAACATCCCTTCTATGCTAGAACCAGCAGGGATTGTTCGGGATGATGGCAAGCGCCCTGATGGCCTAACTCTCGTTCCCTGGGAGAGGGGAAGGGCTCTCGTTTGGGATGCAACTTGTGTCGATACGTTAGCCCCTTCTCATCTCAGTGGGACAGTTCAAAGGCCAGGAGCCGCGGCGGATGTCGCAGAAGGCGCCAAGCGGCGCAAATACGTATCACTTTCTAGCGATTACATTTTTGTGCCGCTCGGTGTCGAAACTTTTGGTCCATGGGGTCAATCTACAAAAAAGTTTATAAAAACAATAACACCTCGTTTAGTCGACGCCTCTGGTGAAAAGAGAGCTGGCTCATTCCTCGCACAAAGAATTTCATTAGCGATTCAGCGTGGGAATGCAGCCAGCGTTCTAGGAACTCTTCCACACGGGCATCAACACTTTTTTGATTTTTAATTTGTTTTTTTTTTTTTTTTTTATTCAAAATTTCAGTTTTCTTTAGTTTATTTAAGTTGTATATCTATATTTTTTAAGTTAGGTTATTTTAGTTTACATAGCACAGTAGATTAGAATGTTGATGTGGGTAGGTCACATAGCACGCAGACCTGGTGACGGATGGAGCCGAAAAGTTCTCAAATGGAGACCACGCACCAACAAGTGTAGGCTGAACTTCTTGTGACTCAGACGATTATTGGCAGGCTATTCTTGATCTCTTTAGGCCCCGAAATATAATTAAAGGTAATGTTTATAGGTAAATACCATAGTATGCACTTAGTGAAAGTTCTATTGATTAATAATCGTAAAACTGACAAACTCTGATACTGCCTCTAGCTAATTCATTAAAGAAAAAAACCGGACAAGTGCGAGTCAAACTCGCCCACCGAGGGTTCCGTACAAACTAGTAAATAAAAGGGACAAATCATATTTTTTTTATTTTCCTTTTCATACCGAAAAATATACATCGTAAAAATATTTAAAAACCTGTTTTAATTAATGCTAATCAAGCTCTTTCATATGATACCCCACATGATACGGTTAATTCACTTTAAAATTTCGACCCTCATTCGTTGCATAACGACACTATTTTTTTGTGATTAAATTAAAAATATCCAGTTTTCGGATTTTTTCCTATATATGTACTCTAACACAATGCTTCTTGCCAAATTTCAGAGTTCTAGGTCATCGGGAAGTACCCCATAGGTTTTGATTCCTCTGTGAGTGTCGAAATGTGCATTTTTTACGACATATTCGGCTGTAACTTTTTTACGAAACCTGAGAAATTTTATTTTTCTTTCTGCAGCAAGATACTATGGATCTGCGTATATGGTTTTAATTTCAACTCGATACCTTCACGCGTTCCCGAGATAAAGGTCTTGACACCCGGACAGACGGACAGACGGACAACAAAGTGATCCTATAAGGGTTCCGTTTTTTCTTTTTGAGGCACGGAACCCTAAAAAAACTTCCACGTTTCGTACTTTATCAACAAGCTTAGTATTATTTACCAGTTCGAATAGCACCTGCTTTTCAAATCGTGGTACAGGTTGCCATATAATACAAAAGTTAGGTTCCACCATTTCAACGCTCCGTTTTAGCCAGGTCGTAGCAAGTTTGAAATCATTTTAGCCTTTGTCGGTAATAATAGAGTAAACCCATTCAATGTAGTGTGAAAAGCTCTATGGTACGAAGAGCACCGCTACCGTAGTGTGAAAATGCAGTAAAATTTATATAAGATAGACTTTGTGACTCTACTAGCTTTTAATGTATGTTGTCGCGTTGTGTGGAGAACGTAGCACGCTTGTGTCAAAAGATTTTTGGCTCTGGGTTCTTGCTCTGAAAATATCTGTAAGTTGAGTAATGACTACAGTCTCTATCTAAATATATACGATATTCATGGGAAAGTTCTGTCTTTTTTATAACTCTGGAAAATTTCTGAATGGTCAATTTTTGGAGCAGATACCATTTATATTGGCGAAAGAATAGCGAAAAAACATATGTATTGTAACTCCTCAGCCAAGTTAAAAGACATCGAAGAATTGTGTGTGTGTTTTTTTTTAACTACAAACGACGATTTTTTATAAGTTCATTCAGTCATTTTATATCTTCAAAAATTTGGGTATGCGCGAGCGAAAAGGACGATGGTTGAACTACTGACTCATAAGATCCAGTGCTCGTTAATAGATGGACGTCAACAACCTAGATTTAAGACCACTGTGGTCGTTGATAGATGGAAATCAACAACCTAGATTTAAGACCACTGTGGTCGTTGATATATGGAAATCAACAGCCTAGATTTAAGATTAAATTTTGCGTGACCACTGTGGTCATTAATTAATGGTCATCAACAATACGTTGTTGGTGTCAAATTCAAATCCTTTAAATCAATACTTTCAAATCCCTTTTTTGTTCTTCTACTGTACAACAACTGTAAACAAATTCTACTGTACTGCAGGTACCATAGTTACACTAAATACAGTTGCAGTACACAACCTGTATAAATTACGACTGCAAGTTTGTTTTGGGATCCCTTACAACGCCGAAATGGCGTTATTACCTGTCTATGGGATAACGGTCGAAACACAACAAGTCAGCACTTTGATGGTTGCAAAATTTATAGCTGAATATAAGTTTACAAAAAAAATTATAGTTCATTTTAGGCCTTCATACCCGAAGTGTGTATGGGGAATGAATAAGTTCTTCAGAAACTATGGGGACAAGTTAGCAATGCCATTTCCATTCGAGTCATATTTGTTTACTTTCCAAAGCCACCTCTGCAGGAAGGGCTCCTCTCACCACCTTGTCCATTTAACGTAGCAATGCGGCTAGCATGCTGGGTATGCTGCCAACTGGTAGTGGGTTTGAGCATTTGGATTGTCTTTAGACCATTATCGGTCTGGGATAATTGATTTGCCTTGTGTTGTAGGTTGGTTAGTTAAGTATGTGTAGTGTGTATATTGTTTTGTTGTAGTTAATAAAGGCACTTGCCCATTTAAAAAAAAAACTTAGCGATGGGTCTTAATAAACTCATCAATTTCATACAATGTAATATCATTGTCGTGATTTTTTATATATAGATTTGCCGTAAGTACAACAAGTGTCCGTATGTATCTTTAGAAATGCGGAAATAAGATAGTCTATTCGTATGGGCACTTAATAGAAACATTAACACCGTAATAGGCACTAAAGTAAGCAAGATGTATGTGTTGCGTAGTCTTATGCATACAACTAAGTAAGTATATGACCATAGTGGCCTGTATATGAGCCTCTCCAGCGAGCCTGAAACTTGAGTGGCCAACTTTGTCCGCCGCGGGCGCGCCGCAAAACTTCCTTTTTCATTTAATTTGCCCCAAACGAGTGCAGCTTACAATATTTTCAACGCTTGCAACTTTCGAGTCGACTCCTTCGTTATAAATTTAACAGCTGTTGTCAACAATTAATTTGCAATGTAATTGTTTATTGTTGGTCGTGGTAAAAACGCCAAAAAAAATGCCATGCATTTCTCTATACAGAATTAATTTCACGGTGATGTCAACCTGTCTAAATTTTGCACTTGTTGATAAAATTGTGAATAGTAGACTTAGCGAGCACCAAATTTGCAAATACAATTATTTTCTTGTTGTAAAACGGGTTCAATGAAAGAAAAATAATTCCGTTTTTAAAGCTGGCTTCGAATCATTAGTTTCGAATGTGGCCGAAGGGGAAAATTTCCTAGAAAAATTAACTCTTTAACCGGAACACAGTAACGCTTGCCTATATCGCTTGGCGGCTAGAACACATTATTACAATCGGTCTGTGAATGACGCTGCAGCAAACTTCCTTCCTTTTTGGGGGAAATAACCCACTTATAAAAAATTCCCAAATGACAAAACAAAAAAAAAAAAATTGAGGAAAAAAGTAAGGAGATTTCGTCAGTATTGATTGAAAAATACGACCTGTACGCGACTACCAACAAACATCCGGACAGAAGAACAAAAATCTTGCTACATGTTGCAGAGATCTTCATTCGCTTCGTTACTTGCTCAGTTTAAATAAAGTATGCTAGCTCCAGCTAGCGTTATTCTCAAGGAACATTGGTTATTCTATTGCAGAAAGCGCATCATTTTTACGTCCCAATAAATCTGCTCCTCGTTCCAGGTAACGGAGACACGAACAGTTTTCAATAAACAAGCTTAGCGCTTTGAAGCGTGAACGATACAGCTGGAGCTTCGTGCGTGCGTTCCTGTGTACGAATCACAAAGCCCTTTCAGCGCTAGAAGTCTTCGGACGATAAGGAATGATCTGCGGAAGACAGCGTTGCAGCAGACTCGATCGATACTGCAGCGGGCGGGAACGGGCGCTTGGGCGGCCCCCTCCACCCGCCTAGGCTGCAACTTTCATGATAAGTACGAACTAGCGCGTACCGTACGCAATGCAATATTGTTAGCCGGTTACGAGGCTCAAGCGGATATTATGGGGCTACAGAGACTCCGCCGTACCGTTTTTGCATTGTGTGAGTTTCAAATACGAAGCATTGTATTAATTTTTATTATCTAAACGCAACGGTTTGCATCCTGTCGGCGTATGTTATTATTACTTTGTAATGTGTGCACAATGAGCGTTTAGAATGAAAATGGTGTTTGTGTGGAGGTAAATGGAAATGAGGAAAGTTTCCGCTTGTAACAGCTGTTACAAGCGGAAACGGTGTTGTGACGCTTTGTTCGATATTATTGGGTGATATTTTTTGGGATTAACTAAATAGATATTTGTGGATATTATTGATAAAATAACGGAAGTTACTTGAACACTGGGTATTGGTTAGCTTGGAAATTAGAATATTCTTTGACGGGATAAAGGTAATTGTGAAAGACATCTCGCTGTACATCTTGGATTATACGGGTGATTAAGAAGGCTTGAAGTTCTTGTTATTTAAAAAAAAAAAGTAGAATTAGAGAGAGAGGGAGAGGGAGAGAGAGAGAGATAGAGAGAGAGAGAGAGAGGGAGAGAGTTTTTTTTGAGACATATTTAACAATAAAGAATATGTATTTAAATCAAAATTAGCAAATTAGCATAGAGTGAATGCTGCAATATTCTTGAACTTCTATTCCAACCTCAATATATGGTAAGTTTTTAAATATACCTAAATAAGTGAATGTCTTGTTAATATTCATTGTACCAACCTATACTTGATAATTTTGTTACCTTGTGCTAAAGCGAAACAAAGTCATTGTAGGAAATTGTATATTTAACTAAACAACTCTTATTAGGAATGAACTTTTACTGCACTCTGAATATGTAAGGAATTCGTTTCGTTTGAAAATTGTGATCATATAAAAAATAGTTTTTTAACTCCCGACCGAAAAACAGGGGTGTTATAGGTTTGATGTGTGTATCTGTATAGATTGTTTGTCACATCGTTGCTCTCAAACGGATGGACCGATTTGATCTTGAAAGATTTTGAAAGAGGATTTCATCGAGTTTTTGGAATGCCTTGCCGCTGTCCTTGTTTCCTGAAAGCTATAACCCGGGTGTCTTCAAGTCTAGAGTGAATAAGTATCTTCTAGGTCTACGTGCTTCATTTTCGGCCACAGTATCTCTTTCCATCAGGCGTGCTGGTGGTCAAACGTAGAGCTATATTCTACATACAAAAAAAAATTTCTTAGCTATGTATCATCAATATCAGTTCAGTCGGTTTTTTGAGTTTTCTAAATTTACTTGTTAACTTGAGTACCTACTTATAGTAATCTTCTCTTGGTTTTCTGGTTTTCAGATACTCTTGTAGAACTATTCGATGAGACTTTTTAACCAATCCTCCTTCCTCTCTCATTACCGTTCATAATTTATAGGTATTTCTAAAGTGGCCATTCTTTACTATGAAACCATCATACTTCCAGCGCAAGTTCTAATTGGGCAGCGGCTGCGGCATTGACTGCACATTATCACCTGTCGTAAGGCAGCCATATCGAGCCAGTAAAGCATTTTAACGGCAAAGAAAACGAGCCATTCTTGCACATACGAGTTGAACAAGAATCTTCTAGGCTGAGAGCTGAGGGAGTTGTTTATCAAAACACCGCCTCTTGCTTATTGGATAATGAACAATTCATAAATTAGGCTTCATGAAATCAAATAATATATAAAAAAATAAACACCTAAGACACGATGATGGGATTGATATACTTACTTAAGACAGTTGTCAGTAGTCAGTAAGGTAGATGATGTCTAAACACTCACACTTATGTAATTAATTTATTAATTTGAACTGAATCAGACTTGTTTTGGTTATCTACCGAACACCACTAAATAGTTTAAGAAATAGTATACAGCTTAACATTTTGGAGTTGTAAAATATTCTCGAAACTTCGTGCTAACAACACCACTTGATAAACTTTAATATCTATATTATGTGTTTGTGTTTAGAGTTAGAAAGACTTTGAACTTGAAATTGACTTAATTTGTTTTTAAACGTGCTTGGAACATGCATTAAAATAAATAGCATTTTATTTGTTTATTTCAAAGTGTTATAAGAAATTCTTTCGACTGATAATTATTGTACGATTTTACAGTATGCTCCTCGTGTAATACAATTTTCAGTAATTTAAGGTTTTTAAATTCATATTTCATTTCAGCAGTATTTTATCCAGCTCAAATTATCTTGGTAGACCACCTACCGATTGAAATTATTTTTTGAAGGGAAACTTCTTTAAGCGAGGCGAGCACTTTATTTTGTGGGTATTGAATGAGACTGAACCGTCACGCTTGGCTATGTAACGCTTGTTAGGATAATGTTAGCCCGAGTCGCCGAGTCGTTCATATTATTAACGTCGCCGATGAAGTTTTCACTTCTGTCGTATGGTCAATATTTTTTCCATTAGTAATGCGACTGTTCAGTGGTCCCGTTCTATTTCCGCAAGAAAGTTGCCGGTGGTCTCGGGCGGACAACTTCCGAAGTTCGGGACACGCCTCGCACAACACTTCGCTTCCTACGGCCAGATGTGACATAGATTTTTTGCTCACATAGTGTGCCACTGTCGGCTCGATAGCATTTTACTTAGACACGCTTTATGTGCTTGCCATTTCTACTAACAAACGTTTATCCTTCTGAAGCATTAGTGGATTTTTTATACAAAATAATACAGGACGATGCTGAAGCTTCTAACTAATAAGCTCTGTATTTCCTTAAAAAATATATTACGGGTTACTCACATTTATTTTTGAGTCAAAATCTCGGACTATAGTTTCAATCACATACGGTGGTCTTGTCTTACGAGATGTCTTTCGGATTTCACGTCTGCGCTGCTCCTTTTAAATAATAATTATAATAATAAATATTTGTGGACATTTCACACAACATCATCTAGAACAAACTAAGCAAAGCTTGTTTATTTTGTAAATATATACATATGATACATAAAAACACCTAATATTAATAATAATTAAAATATCTAATATTTTTTTAATTTTAGGTAGGTACCTCTAAGGATACATTTATGGTTTTTGTAATGAATAAAATATGAAAAAAATAATTAAATAAATTAATTGAATTGAATTTAAGTAAATGACGTATTAGCGGAGGTATAATGTAGAAAAATATAATCATCCTTAAGACACCGAGTATGACGAATAAGACACAATAGATTAGAACAGTCTTTCATTCATGTTATTTCAATGTTTTTAGAATCTATTAGGAAAGAGAATCCTTATTTCAATATTTTGTTCGAATAAGAATACAATAGAGACGTCAGTTCCCAGATTTTTAACACGATTTCTTTTCCTAAGCAAACTATATTGTTTTCTTTCTTTTCCAAAAGCATCCAAACGCAGAAAGTGCTGCAGCTACCCAATAAAATATCTTAAACGCTGTTTCCTTTCAAAAAAGTATTAAAACAACGTACCTACTTGTTACAGCGGCAGATGGGAGCAATTAGCTACAGTAATACTTCACTAGGTTTGTTTGTATGAACAGTAACTTACATTTGGATGTTTTTATTTTACTAATTTAGCTATTCCATTGTCTAAATATGTTTAACCGACTTTCAAATAGGAGAAGGTTCTTAATTCGTCGGTTTTTTATTTTTTATTTTTATGTATGTTCCCCGATTACTCAAAAACGCTATAAATATATTTTTTTTTGTTTGAAAGGTTATTCTCAAGTGATCCCATAGGAATTTTATCAAAATCGGTTTAGTAGTTTGATTTTTAAAATAGAATTACGCATTTAGAAGTCGGTTTTTTAGTTTTTTTTAAACTATACTTACTTGTAAGTCGGCGTATGGGTAACATAGTGTTATTAACTGACTTCAAAATAGGAGAAGGTTATCAAACAGGTGTTATTTTTATATGTTCGTTACGAAATATCACAGAAAAAAAAATTAACAACACTACATAGGTACTCATATGCAACTCCGTCATTTATAAACCGATTTGGTTTTTTTTTTTTAATTTTTTTTTCATACATATATTTTAGGTTGGTCCAATATATATCATCAAAGTACATATCTTGGTTTTTAAAATAAAACAATTGGGAAAATATGTCATTCAAGTAACTAAAATTGCGTAATTATAACGTTAACTACCTTTTTTTTTATAAATCTATCGTGATTTTTTGCCTAAATAATGGCTCTGCGAGCAAAGTAAGTAGACCTCATTAAAATTGGTTGGTTGTAATAATGAGACAAGACAATATGAAAATATATTCGCCGTGCCGTGTATCAATATAATCCCCCAATATATTCAAAGGTAGGTACACAATCCGCGATTTGTATTCTGTGAATCCAAGCTCCATCTCTGTTCTCCGCGGTAATGCTGCACTTAAAAACGTTTTAGTGTGCCCATATTAAAATTTATTGCAGTTTTAAAAATGTTTACGAAAACAGAGTAATCATTGTTTGCAACAAAGTCTGTGTTAAAATCGCGTATGTGGAGCATGCACACCTGATTAACATTTTATATCATAATTTTCATTCTTTTCTTTGTTATGATTCTAGAGCCAAACCAAAAAAAAACGTAAGTACGTTACAGTTACCGTTCTAAGCACAGACAATAAAGTTTCGCTACAAAAATGTCTTTGTTTCTAAGGGAACTGTTCACTTTTCTACAGGCACTTGGATGATATTTTACCAGTTGTTTTGTTATAAAAACCAAAGTACTGTATCTGAAGTATGATCTCTTACCAAATACAAAAAGAATCATCAAAATCAATGCACAATTTTATCAAAACTTTAAGTTTAAAAAATACATATGTCATGGAAAATGTTAGATTAAGTATATTTTCAAATGTTCATTTTTATTCCAAAATCTTCACTCTCACATTTTCCCTTCAGTTCATTTACGTTCGCATGAATTTCATTCGTTCCTAAGAAATTGGCTCTCGTAATTAAAACTTTGCTAATGGAGCATACCAAACTACGGACGGACGTTATTCCTAACAATAGTCCGGAAAAACGTACGGTGCGTGATTCTTGTGACGAGGTGTTAATAAATGGTGCGCTTTACCTCATAATTGGGAAAAAGTGTCGCGTAGTCTTCTCAGTTACAGGAATAAATCTTTATGTAGACGGGGAGGTTTGCCTAGGGATGGGACACGGTGGGTACCTACGTATCTTGGAGAGACTTGATTGTCTTGGAGTGTCTTGTTAATAAGACTTGAAAGTCGATTTTGCGATAGTAAGCGTCACATCTGTCTGCACAATATCCACAACAGTTCAATAGCAATAAAAATCCTAAAAATAATAATTATGGAACCACCTCAGGAGCTTTCTTTATTCAAGATACACAAAAATAGATACAAGGATGACGATATAATCTGTGAACATAAAATACATACAGTTGAATATAGAATCTCTTTCGTTTTTGAAGTCGTTAACACTCTAACAGTACTAACAGCTACTAACAGTAACAACTCATTTTCAGACACTTAGATATTTCGAAAGTTAATGTGTTTGTAAATCAACATCATAAAAAAAAGAAAGAGTGAGAGATGAAAAGTTCCTCTTTTAATAACATTACAAAAAACCATGACATATGTATTTTTAATCGTTGTCCAACAAAGTTGTTTTAGTTACGCCAAAAAAATTATTTGGTGTTGTAGCATGTCTGGAAATATCGAAACTGATTGAAGCATCGAAACTGATTTGGTATAAAATATCCATGAAAACATGATTAAAAAAAAAAAAAGGATAATTTCTCATTCTGTATTTTTTTTTCCTTGATTTTTGCATCATGCTTCCACATTTGCTCTCATTCTGTTTCAGATCACTTTCTCTGTTGCTGTAACAATCATGCCGGCCCTCACTGATCCCGTTGCCGACTCATCGCCAGCCTAACAGCCGATATAACACGCCGCAATTTCACCGCATTAAAATCCATTTCTGATAAGTAACACGTAACACGAGTATAATAATTACACTCGTGTTATTTACTCAGAAAGCCCGCCGCGTTAGAGTCTGTGCAGCTGGAGAACTAGTGTGGCATTGAGGGTGCTTCTGCCCTTATTTTATTATTTTGTTTAGAGACCACAGAATGCCATATTTGTATGTACTTTGAGACGTTAGTTCCCCTTTTTTCCACGATAGAACTATCCATAAGTAAACAGTCTCTAGCAGTTTCACATCAAAATCCATGAAATCCAGAAATGAATTTTGATGTGAAACTGCTAAAATGGCGGGCTTGCGCCGATTCCTTGAAATATACTTTTTATATTTCAAGATTTTCAAGTGTCAAATCTAAAGACCAAGACCGAAGCTTCACAAATTAAAATAATTCATCGTTAGCACATCCCTATCATTTCCCGTTTTAGACATTCACGGCACGCGCAGCCTCTGTCCTCTGAATATAAGGAATATAAGGCCCATTTATTGCAGGTCGTGTCGGCTCGCCTCTAAAGATGTTCAAACTACGCTAAATAATTAATGGCCGCCGTAGCCTAGCGCAAATTTTAATTATTCCCTGGCATCTCGTGGTTGATGTGAATTTTACGCTCAAAAATGGTCTGTTTCGTGTAAAAAAATAAACATGATGATGATCAGAACACAATCTAGGAAGTAGTAATTCTGCGAACGCAAACTTTTTTGAAACAAATTAGTTCAGTCTGTGCACGATATATCTTATATTTTATGATTTCTTGACTGTGAAACTGGTAGAACCTTACCAAGTACCGTAAAGATTGGTCGAAAAAATACGATTTGTACCAACATTAAAATACACAAACTAACAAAAACAGACAGACCGGACAGATGAACGAAAATTTTGCCAGTTGGTGCTTTGTTCGCTTGATCAATGATGTAAAAGTAAATTGCTATCCTTTCTAGCAATCCGGATGACATTCAATTTGAAACTGACGTAATTCAAGAAGACCTTGTAAATTCCTATAAGTTTTTTGAAAATTTGAAAGGATCTATGCTGTATCTCAGAAAAGAAGGAATGGGACAAAATGTCGCTATGAGTCAACCGTGAAATCGTGAAAACAGTCAGTTGTTCCATACAATAGGTAACTGACTATCAACGAAGTGTGGAATAGCTGATTTTTATTATGGTATTGAATGTGGTTCTACTATAAAAAACTTATTTCAAATGTTATATAAAATAACTACAGAGTTTGTTCTCAGTATTCACTAAATTAGGAGAAATACTCCAGGCACCGCTAAATTATTTATCACAAAATTAAAAAAAAAAAGAAGAAAAAAGAAATTGCATGAAGGTTTTAGTTGGCTATTTAAGAATTTAGTTACTTTAGTTGTCTCTTGAGATGATCGATTCTTCGAATTCGATCGAAATCAATTCTTATTAAAAGTAACTGCTAAAATTTCAGAATAAACACGGATACCTAAATAATTCTTGGTAGAAATTTATTAAAATAGTTGGACGATGAATTTTGTCTGCAACATTTCAAAACATTACTTAAATCCTTAATACAAGTTTTAATATCCTTAGTTACTACGCAAACATGGATTGTGGTTCGCTCTACAACGTTTCGCCATTTATTGCTGCTACCATTTTCATATACTCGCGTGTCAGAAGATAAGTTACCAAATCAGAATCAGAATTACATATTGAACAATTGACAATTTGAAGTTTTGTCATATTAGTATTAGAAAATGAGGCATGGTGCTACTGTACTAGTTGTATATGTAGAACATGGGCCTCTCGACCCCTGTAACTTCATCTCTTCAACCAATTTTGATAAACAGTCTCTCTGTATATGTTTTTGAGAAATAAATAAAATTTGTTTTGAATTAACACTTAGCAGTAACACGTGTGTAATTTCTCAGAAAGCTTGCCGCATTTGCAGTTGAAACTGCAAATGCGATTCATAGAATCCATGAAATGGATTTTGATATATTTTTTTTATCAGCCCTGTTTGTACAAACTGTTCCACTGCTGGGAACGGGCCATCTTCTCATTGTGAGAAGGGTTAGGCCATAGTCTGCCACGCTGGCCAAGTGCGGGTTGGCAGACTTCACACATCTTCAAGATCATTGAGAACTCTCAGACATGTACGTTTCCTCACGATGTTTTCCTTCACCGCTTGAAGTTGGCGGCAATCAACGATACGCACATAAATTCGAAAAGACAGAGGTGCGTGCCGCGGGATTCGAACCCAGGACCTGCGGATCGCAAGTCAGACTTTGGATTTTGATATGAAACTGCTAATTCGATTAGATAGAAAAAGGGAAGCTTAGGAGTTAGAAGATAAGTACTACAAAAAAAATGCCGAAACAGATTTACAAGGCGAGTATGAATGGACAAGTCGTTATAGGACGTCTTAAGACTATGACTAAATCGAAAATGTTTTAGGGAAAGTTGCAGTCAAAAGTAAAACGCAAGTAACTGGTATGTACAACAACGGTACTGATAATAGCCGAAGCGAATTAAGTGTCAAGTTTGTTGAAAGTGGAAAATTAACAGTTTGAAAAATGTTTGTTATCTGGAATTGAAACAAGTTAGTAAATCAAACTGAAACAACCAATCAACACACTCTCGAGCAATATAATTATAATATTATGGAGATTATTAGGTTATTAAAGTTCTGAATCAAAACTGATTAAAAATGTATGGGACTACACTAGCTTCGAGGAGGTCCCATAAATATTTTATGCAAAAATAATATCAAAAATGCGTAAAAAAGACAATAAAATCAAACATAGAACCTCCTCCTCCTTTGAAGTCAATTTAAAAACGTGTGAGTGTGAAAGTGTGTAAGTTGTATAAATGCAAATGCCGATTTGATTTTAGATTGTAGCCTAAATTGTTCACTAGTTTTAACCTTATAAAGGTTAATAAAATGATTACGTTAAATATAAATAAGTATATAAAAAAGAAAGCATTTCGACGATCTCGGCCGATGTGAGATCGTCGAAATGCTTGCATGTGATGTGGACTTTTCAAATGAATGTGGACAATTTTGCTGAAGCATAGGTACTAGAAATTAAATATGCAGATGTGACGAACAAAACGTAACATTTTGATCAGACGAAAGATTAGTAACTGGCGTGCATGACATGTTTCGTACTAAATGTGGCAATTATGCTGTTCGCAGGCAAACAAATCACTCTAAATGCCTTACGTTGCAGTGCAATAAAACTGGAAAGATTGGACTTCTTCCCCAATCCCGGCTGGGTAACGGGGAAGTATGGGAGTATCCAGTCTTGGTACCTACTAGTACTAGGAGATACGAATTTAAATGTTTTATAAAATTTATGACTGTGATGTTTACGAAAATCACATGGAAAAAACCACTACTGAAGTAACTTTCAAAAGTCACTATGGAAAAACATTGTCATAACAGTCGGCCTTAGCCTGGCGATGCGTCGGCATCAGTGAGGGCCGGCACGATTGTTAAAGTAACGGATAAAGAACAGAGAAAGTCCTCTGAAAATAATGAGAAATATGTATGTCTTTATTAAATCATCTTTTCATGGATATTATAAACTATAATTATATTTTCAAAAACTGAAAAAAACGACTTCAAAATACGCAATAAGTTAGGTAAGTTAAGAAAATCTTGTCTTCCTGTAAAAATGTATGTATAATAGCAATATTTAGCAAAATTGACAAAGGTCACGGACCCCGGTGTCTGTGGAGCTAAAAATTAAATAAAAAAAAAAAAATACGCAATACAATACATAGGTATCAAAATCAATTAGCTGCGTAATCGGTGAACATACAGACCGAATAGATAACCTCCTTCTTTTTAGAAGTCGGTTAAAAATTGTTTAGATGTTTCACTGCATCAGACGACTACTGAAATATCTTGTTACATATATTATGCCATTTTAGTAGTAGAAGGCCGAACGCACTATGTGTTTTTCGACGTGTTTTATGTATAAACTTTGGGCAAAGACAGCCAGACATATGTCTAAAGACTGAGGGGCCAACCTATTAAGCCGCCGAAAGGCCTCTGACTTGGTTTGATTGCTGTTTTTTTAAATAAACAACTAGGACCTACTATTTAACGTTTCATTCGACCCACGGTAGCGCTCAGAAAGAAATGCCACCCACGGTCACCCATCCAAAACCTGATAGGTCCGTCCGTTGCTTGACATTGGTTTGATCGTTCGAAAATACCTAGTCAAGCTAGTCGGACAGAGACGGACATGGCGAAACTAAGAAAAGGGGTCCTTAGTTGTATACGGAACTATAAAAACTAGTTCATTATTATACGGCCCTGCATATTATCTTGCAAAAGTATATGTAGTAGGAAGTGATAGTTTTTTATGCTGTAATAGGTTTGCGTTTGACCGCCAACTCACCTTCTTATTCTTATTCGAGATGGGGGCGATAAGTCCTGCACTGACGTCCCGCTTGGGGTGTATTGTGCATTTCTCCCCGCCAGCGTCTACCCAAGCCAGCCTAGCTCCTTGAAATAATGTAGGCAGGCCTTGGGGTGCTGACGTAATAGCTCCAGTGGTGAAGATGGAAATGATGAGAATGATAATGATGATGACAATGACAATGTGATTGCGGATGTCGATGCAAGCCGATGCTGTGGTGGCATAAGCAAGGATAAAGCCGAAGCTACCTTATGCAGTCCTGTGGAGATTCTGATGTCTTCCGTAGCTGCACAGTGCCATGCTCTACCGTTTCGTTGTCCTCCAGACAGCCTCGACACCTGATTCGTACTTATAAATAAGTTAGATTTATTACACAAGAAAGGACTTAAATGAAAATGTAAATGCACGCCACTCATTTAAACAGTATAATCCAGATTTCGAGAAAGTCTGTAGTCTAGTAAAAATAAATCCGTTTATATGAAGCAGAACGCAGTAACTGTAATTTGGGAGTTTCTTTGGAAAAATGGTAGGAAAATACCTAAAAACATACATTCACAGAAATCCCCGATTTATAAACTATCCGTGTTCGGCTGTTTCACCCGCATTCTTTTGAAAAATGGTGATGATAATGATGATAAGTACTGTATGTCCGTGTCCAGGTCCACTGCTATGTCTGTAGCTGTACTAAATTTCATATCGATCGGTTAATTCAGCTTTACGATCGTGAAAACACTTTACAGTACTTTCATTTCTATAACAATTTTCTTAGTTCTATTTTTTTAGGGTTCCGTACCTTTAAAGATAAAAACGGAACCCTTATAGAATCACTTTGTTGTCCGTCTGTCTGTCTGTCTGTCTGTCCGTCTGTCCGGGTGTCAAGAATTTTATCTCGGGAATGCGTAATAGTATCGCGTTGAAATTAAAACCATATAATATACGCAGATCCATAGTCTCTTGCTGCAGAAAGAAAAATAAAATTTCTCAGTTTTCGTACAAAAGTTACAGCCGAATATGTCGTAAAAAACGCACATTTCGACGCGATGACCTACTTCGCGATGACCTAGAACTATGAAATTTGGCAAGAAGCATTGTGTTAGAGTACACATATATAAAAAAAAACGAAAACTGGACGTTTTTAATTTAATCACAAAAAAATAGTGTCTTTATGCAAGGAATGAGGGTCCAAATTTTAAAGTTCTTTAACCGTATCATGTGGGGTATCATATAAAAGAGCTTCATTAGCATAAGCTAAAACAGGGTTTTTAAATATTTTTACAATGTTTATTTTTCGGTTTATGAAGGAAAATATATGATTTCCCCTTTTATATACTAGTTTGTACGGAACCCTCGGTGGGCGAGTCTGACTTGCACTTGTCCGGTTTTTTTAAATACAATATAGGTTTGCTCTTTCCAATTCCAACCGCCAATTCACCTGATGTTAAGCTTTGTTGTGGTTTACGATGAATCGCGCTTACCTAGAAGAAACCGATTCACTCGCGATTTAAAGACACCCAGAAGTAGTCACAAATCTAATTTTTAATGGAGTACTCGGTGTAATGTTGTTATAATATACTCGTAAGAGCGCTTTTTCAGCGTAGATGTTCAGTGGTTTTATCAATAGACCTTTTCAAATACATATTTATTAACCATATGTATTTGAAAAGGTCTATTGATAAAACCACTGAACGGAGTTTTGGCGGGAACGTCTTAGTTACATGTTGTTGCTTTGTTTTATTTTCCTAAACTTGTGTTATTTTGAACATTAATGCTATAAAAATGGTGGTGTTTTATTCATTAAGTGTTCGATCAAGTGCGTGAGTATGAGCAAGTGAAATAAAGCAGGGAAACGTGTGATTTTACGTTGTCGGCAAAACTCCATAGAAACTTTTAGTAGAGTCGCCATCACTTTACTGAGGCAAGACTTAAATTTGAAAATGACTGTTTACATGACTTAGACTGTGACTAGAACACTATATAACTTGTATTATTCAAGAAACTTGAAAATATTTCAATACTTGACACTGGCAAATAGCTAATCGCGGGGTCCAATACAAAAAAAAAAGAAGAAAACCACTGAACATCTACGCTGAAAAAGCGCTCTTTGCAAAATTAAAACTCGAAAACAAATCACCGAAATTTTTCTCAAAGCTATTTCTCCCTAACATATTTTATATTCCGAGACTTAATGGCAAATAATAAATAAGGTCGTCTTATTGTTCTCGATATATGTTCCAACATATCAAAAGGATGGGGATCTCTCATCTCGTATTCATATAGCATAGGCACACTTCGTGAAAACGCGGCTGCCAATGGTAGGTATCTCTTCTCCGTGGAAAGCCATAACGCATTTAAGTTATAATAAAATACAAATAATGTTTGGGGAATGGAGAACAAACAAGATACTGGAGATGTTTATTGATGCTGTGATTAAATTGATACAATAAATTACGTACTTATTTGTTATCAGATTACGCAGAGATGAGAGAAGTATTGAAGTTAAACTAGAATTAAGGAGAGTGATGTTTAAAAAAAAAATGTTTTTATGTCACATTTCTTTAACTGATGACCCGATTGTGTCGTGTCAATTGCATAGAGCTCCATCTTCGGCCACACCGTCGTTTATCGTCAGTCGAATTGGTGGTCAATCGTAGATCTATCTTGCTTAAAAAAAGTGACTATTATACATACTTCTTCTACAGTCAATTGACGATTATTCACAGTCCATACGTTTATAGGTTATGATGACGTCATAGTAAATGATAAATCCAATATGGTGGGTTTTATGGCCTAACTTAATTCTTCTACTTTTTTCCGAGATAAAGTGGAGCTGACGGAGTTATTTAGGTTTATTATCTGAATATTTCGTATATTTACATAGTTTTCTATTTTATAATACTTGCAACAAGCATATACATAGATTAGGTAAAGATTTAACAAAAAGAAAATCAACATCCTGAAATTTTCAACTGTTTCTCAAATTCGCGGTATTATCACATATTTTGTAAAAAATATACTTCCTACCTAAGATAGGATTAAAATTATACGGGCACCCTTAGTACGTGAGCTTAAAAATGATGCATACAATTACATAGACTTATGTCGGAAACCTAAATTAACCCTATCTAACTCTTTCGTATAACATACTTCTATGAGATCGCATTCCGTGCAAGCTTCAGTTAGTAAACAGTTAAGAATAAGCTGGGTCGGACATTGGCATCTACAGTAAGTGTTTTAGTATCTTGACCTTATAATTATAGATTTCTAATAGTAGTAAGTATAGTGAGTAACACTTCAGAAACGTCTGTGAATCGTAAACTAACTATTAACTAAAACTAAAAACAGAGTTTCAGAAGTTTAACTTTGTTCTGAAAAACCTCGTATTCCCATTTCGTTCCATGAAACTTTTCCTACGTCTATATATACTTTAGTTCCATCCATATTTTAACTCCACCTGTGTTTGACAAATCCTCGAATGTTAAGATAAATCATGGCTCTGTACGGCCATTAGTTTTCTGTTACTTTTATATTACCTTTATAAAATAAAAGTTCAGTTTCAGGTGGAAACTTTCCTACTAGCCACATATTTTTCAGTTAGTAGTGAGTTTTGCTATAAGTTTTGCTTATTTTAGCGTACTCTTATGTCAGAGAGAGTGCTTTTTATGATTTTAGATAAATAGCCGTTAGAGCAGTGTTTAGTATTTTGTCAGTGTTTTTATATTTATTCAAACGTCATATAAAATATGGTACAATTTATTTTAGGTCCTACATTTTAGAAGAGCTTTTACTATTAAAATGAGTCAGATCCTTTGGTACCTTAATAATTATATCCACCATAATTCCAAAATCCCAAAGCTTTATCCATCTACATTACGCAATAAATGGCCCAAGTCTTGACATTTTGTATAGACCTAATTCTATCGTCTTAAGTCCACATCTCTTTATATAAGTTGATTTGTAAGGATGATGAAAAATGTTGATCAATATTTACAAATATAGTTATTTGTATTTATTGAGTAAGTGTAAAATTAACAGATTATGGAGTCCAACAGTAAACATACTGATCCTCAATTCAGTTTGAACTATCCAACAAAGTACATGGTGTTTATATTATTTGGTTATTGTCATGTCGAGACTAGGACCGAAGATAAATCGAAAATGATAGTATTAAAAAATCAATGACATATTTGAGTATAACGATTGAATGGCAATATTTTTATTTTATTTTATTTGATTTTTAGTAAAACAGCAATGCACTGATAAAACAAAAAAATATACCTTACGAATAGATAACCTCCTCCTTTTTTGAAATCGGTAAATTAAAATAAAAATCGTTTCAAAACGGCGACAACAAACGGTCATAAAACAATTATCCTACCAATGAAACTCCGCAAAACAATTCAGAGATACGAAACAACACAGATTTTTATGCGAGCAAGGAAAATTGCAAAGAGCACGAAAACGTTACGTAGGAAATAAAGAATCATGGACTAACTTTTATTTTTCTGGAGAATGTAAGAGGCTCCTTTCGGTGCTTACTTATGCATAGTTTCAGATAAGTTTGCAAGGAGACGGAATATACAATCCAGCGTGTGTTCCTCCTAGTTCCATATTTATGACGGGAAAATAAAATGTTGAGCCAATGTTGATAAAAATGCAAACCGTGGCCGAAGGCTCTCTCGTCTTCTACGCCCACTGAATATCTGTTGCCGAGACTTGCTTATATTCTAAGACTAAGTAAATATTAAACAACTATATCACATAATTTATACGCTCACAAATATTATTTCCGACGACAGAACGTAACCTTTTATATAATAATTTGCGAATCAAATTCTTTTAAAATTATTGACGTCGAATTTTGTGTGGAATTTAATGTACGTACCGTTAGCGGTGTACCTACGCTACTTCCAAAATTTTTGTTGGTTAAAATTAGGCCAAGCCGTTTCAACTATAGTTATATTTTCCTTTTGGAAATTAATTAAAAAAATTGCCAGCTCCATGTTTTATTTGGTGGCAGTCAAGTTTTAAGAAACATTCGATTTTGTGAGAAATTTTACTTTTTTATGAACCAAAATTATGTGTGATGTAATTGTATATATATGGTGTAATGTATATATATGGAAGTGGCTTTGAAGAAGTATTCAATATTGTACGAAGTTTAAAATTTTGAGAATAAAATATTGCTTGAGTTAGTCTTGACCGATAGTTTTAATCTGAGTATCTTTAAATTGCAATTATGTGGGTATATTTCTCTTAGGCATAATTACTTGCCATATTGTATAGACTACGAAAACTCTTTTACTACAAAATCCTACTAATGAATAAAAAACCTAATTGAAAATGGTTGTCTATGACTATCCTCGTACAACTATATCTCCTTTTGAACAGTTAGTTAAAACACTTCGCAGACATTTACAAATAGCTAGCATATAAAGAACTGATATAGAAGAGAAAGCAAACTCCTCACAAATACTCAAAAATTTGCCTATGCTTCAGTAAGAGCATCTAATATTCCAAGAAATGTAGTAATTCGGTCCGTTAATACGGGAGTCAGCTGACGGGGGGTGGCGACTGTATCTATAGATAGAAGGGTAGGATCTCACCTGACCGTCAAGCGGGCGCAGGTAAACATTGTAACGTGAAGCGACCACGTGCAAAACATGTGACCTTCCCCACTCAACCAGCGGGACCCCCCAAACCACTCTCCTCGGATAATATCATCCCAGCTACAAATACCCCCCTTAAACATCGGCACGCAATTTTAATGACATTTCACCAAGTTTTATTTTATCGAATTTCCAGTAAGGAAGCGCAGTTACGGAGTTGAACTGGTGGGCGGTTCCAGACAGTATTGATTTTGTTTTCTCTTTTCTTTCTTGCATAGGGTTTGCGTGTAGGTGGGAAAGAGATGACGGAAGTGGTGGGAGGCTGATGCTTAGTGTAGAGTTTCCGCGTAAAACCTCGCTCAGTGGAGGAAAGTCGTATCTAGGGGATGAATGAACGCGTGTTGCGATCCAGAAGCGACGGTTGCTGTCGACGCCGCTTCCGGAAAATCCTGTACAACTCTGTGCACTTAGTTTTGTTCAAAACTGTTCCTATTGCTTTTAAATGTTGATAAATTCTGATCCTGATAGTAGCGTAGGTAGAGCTTCGAAGCACAAACTGGCATATGTCTAGCAGTGTAGACAATACAGTTTCCGTACTATTTTTATGAAGCGGAAGCTTTTGAATTTTGTAGTAGATTTGTTGCATTTAGTACTTATTTATAGAGAGTAGTGGAGCCACTATAGAATTAATTACCTTAACATAAATTACATTTTAAAGAACATACATATTAGATGGTCTATAATAAAGCTTCTTTTTGCTATTTTGGAAAGTTTATGCTCCTGAAGTGCACTGTTCTTAGAACTTACTACTAGTACTTATTATTTAAAATCGAGTACCGCAATAACTTTAGCGTGGCAAAATAAAATGAAACAAGACAAGACACAATAGTAGATTGTTACACAAGGGCCATAACCTACATACATATTTAGGTACGATATGATGACGAGATTGGACTTGGGACTCAAGACACAACATAAAAATGGCAAATGCACTGACCGCGCCAGTCCACATCCCCGCGAGGGAAAAAAGAAGAAAAAAGTTACGACATGATTCAATACAAATTTCAACTAAATAGAAAGTGATTTTTTAATAATTTGACGACACGGAAAAACGATTCTAGGGACGAAAAGTAGTGTTTTCATCCCTGTGTATATATAGAGAACTTCAAGCGTACTTTCCGAAAGAAATGAAAAGAGATGTTTTCACATGTACTTGTACATCTTGAACAGCAATAATTTCCCCGAGGGAATTCGACGAGTTGTAAAGAGTCCTCAAGAAGTTGTGAGGTGTTAGGAACTTAGAAGTAGGCTCTCGACAAACATTTGGGTCTTACCGTAAAACGTTATTCAAATTTTAGTAAGCCCAACATATTTTGTCAACTTCTCGCTGACACGTAATTATATTTGCGGAAAGAAGACAGAGAATTTTAGACGTTGATCAAAGTTAAGTCACTTTTTTCGGTAAAACCGTTGGTGAACAGGCGCCGGCGGCAAGGAACTTGTACGATACTCGGGCGCTGTATGAGGGAATTTACATTATTCATGTTATTTACATTTTTGTATTGTGATTCTATAGATTTGTATTTTGTATTGTGATTCTATATTTATAGTTGAGCTAAGGTACAAAGAAAATGAAAATTATTATAAAACTATGAGTGACCGCAGTTACTCCTGCGTAGTAATGGAAATCGATAAAACGGAAACTATGATAAAATATAGCTTTTATTTTCTTCAAATTTTCAGCTATCTCTGTACCAAATTGTATAACAATCGGTTCGTCGGTTCTTCGGTTAGATCGTGAAAACGTAACAGACAGAGAGTTGCTTAACTTATCATATTCATGTTCATTTCATTTCATAATAGTAGATTATGCACCAAGGGGATAAAGTAGTGTTTTATGTCACGGACGACATGTTGAATCCCGAGTGTGACGTAGGATTCTAGGGTTTTCTATTATAATAATAATAATAACTCCTAAATAACAGCAGTAAAGGATTTAAACTGAAATACGGAAACACACATTACATACTTTCACATTTAATGTACATGGATGACATTAAACTGTTCGGCAGCAACTTAAAAGAAATTGAACATCTAGCAGATCTGACTCAATCATTCTCTTCAGATATATGTATGGATTTTGGAATAGATAAATGTAAAATACTGTCAGTGAGAAAGGGAAAAATCGAAGATAATACATATCAACTAGCTAACAACGAAATAGTAGAACCAGTCAATTTAGACAGTGGCTACAAATATCTAGGATACCATCAAACCCGACAAATACACCAAAAACACGCAAAAGCTGCAATAGAACTGAAATTCAAAGCAAGGTTACATAAAATTCTTAACACACACTTGAATGCAAAAAACACGATCAAAGCCAGTAACACTTACGCTATACCTATCTTAACTTACTCATTCGGAATCATTAACTGGTCCAGATCAAACCTCTTAAAACTACAGCGTATGATTAATACGCATATGACCAAATATCGAAAACACCACCCGCGGGCATGCTTCGAGAGACTTACTCTCTCAAATGCAGAAGGAGGAAGAGCACTCATTGACATTCAAAACTTACATAATAAACAAATCACGACTCTACGTAGCTATTTCCATACACAAGCTCACAGATCTATTCGGATTTATGCTAGCTATACAAGATCAAATAATAGATACTCGGAACTACAGAAAACATATCATCCGCGATAATACCCTACAATCCGACTTATGCCGACACTGCCACAGTAATTCAGAAACAATCCAACACATAACAGGAGCCTGTAGGTCCATAACACAAACTGATTATAAACACCGACATGATCGAGTTGCCGCCATCATTCATCAGTACTTAGCTATCAAATACAAGTTCACAATCGAAAAGACACCTTATTACAAATACACACCCGAAATAATACATGACTCACCTAAATATAAACTGTACTGGGACAGAACTATAATAACTGACAAAACCATTCATTTCAATAGACCAGACATCACTCTTCATGACAAACAGAATAAAATAGTTTACCTCATAGATATAGCCATCCCTAACACTCATAATCTTACTTCTACATACACTGAGAAAATTACAAAATATACTGACCTTGCAATAGAAATACAAACACAATGGAAAGTAGACAAAGTCTATACTGTCCCCATCATACTATCGACTACAGGCGTCATACCTAACACATTATTCACTAGTCTGGAAAAGTTAAACATACACAAAAATACATTCATGCAACTTCAAAAAGCAGTCATACTGAATACTTGTCGTATCGTTCGGAAATTTTTGTCTCTAAACCAATAAACTTATTAAGCTTCACAATTTTTCGCTTGGTCAAAAACCCGTGAAAAATTTAATCCCTCGCTTGACGAGAGAATAAAAAGTGAAACATATAATAATAATAATAAGCCTTTATTTCCTTAACAAATAAAATTACAAGTGGAATTTAGATTAAAGGGAAAACTAATATATTGTTAAGGTCCCTTACAGGGTATAGGCCTCCTCCAATAGTCTCCATGTTTGTCTGTCCTCTGCTTTCTTTTTCCAGTTATCTCCGGCTACTTTTTCTATGTCATCCACCCATCTCTCTCTGGGACGTCCCCTATTTCTGTAGTTGCTTGGGCCGGGCCATGTGGTGACTAATTTTGTCCATCTGTCGTCTGGTGCGCGTGCCACATGACCTGCCCACTTCCATTTTAAGTGTTGTGAATGATGCAGAGCATCGATGACCTTGGTTCTCATCCGAATGTCTGAACATTTTTGTTTGTCGCTGAGTTTTATGTTCAAGATGCTTCTTTCCATAGATCGTTGACATGTTTGTATTCTACTTTTTATCTTATTGTTAAATATCCATGTTTGTGAACCATATGTTAGACCGGGCAGTATGCATGAGTCCATTACCTTTTTTTTTAATTTTAGTGATATTTTTGATTTAAATATTTCTTTATGGCTCCAGAACTTCTTCCATGCTATATTTATTCTTCTTTCTACCTCATCAATGTGTCTGGTGTTCTTAAAACTTATTTGTTTTCCAAGATATACATAGCTGTCTACATATTCCAAAGGTGTCTGGTTGACTGTGATAGGAATCTTGGATCTGTTTGAGGCGACCTTTGTTTTTGAAATATTTAAGTGGAGTCCAACATTTTCGCTTGCTTTGCATAATTCCGTTATCATTTTCTCTAGTTGAGATGGTGTTTTTGAAAATAGAATAATGTCATCTGCGAATCTCAGGTTGGATAGATATTTTCCGTGTATGTAGAGTCCCTTCTGTGTCCAGTTTAGATCTTTCATTATGTATTGCAACACAGCTATGAAGATCTTTGAAGATAATGGGTCTCCCTGTTTTACACCTTTTTTTATATTTATCACAGGTCCAATTCTGTCTAATTTGACACGACTTATGCTTTTCCTGTATATATCTTTAATTATGTTGATATATACACCTGGAATTTCTTGATGTTTCAGTGCTTCCCATATACTCTTATGTATAATAGAATCAAATGCTTTCGCATAATCAATATATGCAAGATATAATGGGCTGTTGAATTCCTGGTGTTTCTCTACTATTTGTTCTAGAGTATGGATATGGTCGATAGTAGAGTACCCCGGTCGGAATCCTGCTTGCTCGCTTGGTTGATATCTCTCTATATTTGGCTCTAATCTTTTTTCTAAACACATTGCAAACAGTTTGTACATTGTAGGGAGTAGGCTAATTGGTCTATAGGGTTTTCTATTAGAGATATCATATTAGTTATGAGGCTTGGATTATTAACTAGTTGTTAGCCGCCCGCGACTTCTTAGGCTATTTTCTATATCATATTAGTTATGAGGCTTGGATTATTAACTAGTCGTTACCCGCGACTTCGTACGCATACACGTACGTTTAAAATACAGATCTTAACCACCCCTGTATGATCTTGAACCACCCAGAATCATTGAATTCCTGAATATTTTTTTACCTTTACTCTATCTTGCATAGAGCCCAACTCAAATAAAACCCGGACAAGAGCGAGTCAGACTCGCGACCGAAGGTTCCGTACAAACTAGTAGATAAGAGGGGGAAATCATATATTTTTTTATATTTTCCTTCATAAACCGAAAAATATACATCGTAAAAATATTTAAAACCCTGTTTTAGCCTATGCTAATGAAGCTATTTCATATGATACCCCACATGATACGGTTAAAGAACTTTAAACTTTGGACCCTCATTCCTTTCATGCAAGGACACAATTTTTAGGTGATTAAATTTAAAATGTCTAGTTTCCGGATTTTTTCCTATATGTGTACTCTAACACAATGCTTATTGCCAAATTTCATAGTTCTAGGTCAACGGGAAGTACCCCATAGGTTTTGATTCCCTTGTGAGTGCCGAAATGTGCGTTTCTTACGACATATTCGGCTGTAACTTTTTTTTACAAAAACTGAGAATTTTAATTTTTCTTTCTGCAGCAAGAGACTATGGATCTGCGTATATGGTTTTAATTTCATCTCGATATCTTCACGCATTCCTGAGATAAAGGTCTTGACACCCGGACGGACGGACAGACGGACAGACGGACAACAAAGTGATCCTGTAAGGGTTCCGTTTTTTCCTTTTGAGGTACCCTAAAAATGGTGTGTAAGATCTCTTATTTTGACTTTCATTAATAATATAATGTAAATAAATCTTGGAAGTCAAATTTGACTGATTCTTTTATCGGGGAGGGCTAAAAAAATCATGAAAATCGTGTGACGTAATTTATGGATGGCTCCTAATAGTCTTAATAAACTGGCCTATGACCCACATACGGATATGACATGGCTAGTGTTTATTATCAAATATATAGAAATCTTTGAATTTTTGACCCCGTGCGATCCAGGCACCACCCAACCTAACGTTTTAATTAAAATTAGCCTAGAACAAAAAGATGGATTAAAACTTTCAACAATATTTCCCATCAGGCACTAAATGCAAAGTAAGCTATGAAAACCTCAAAGAGTATCTCAGGTAGTTAGCCAGAATAATCGAATGGTTTGTAATAGCTTATTCCATCACAAAGAGGTCATCCATGCGCACAAATCGGTAAATTGCTCTTGCCCACCTACTTAGAGCGGCGATTAATATTGAAGGCGCGGGATGATAAAAAGAAATAAATGTCGTGGATGAATTTTATTGGAACATTTTGAATACAGATAGTATTTTTTTTTTATACATTATAGATCTACGATTGACCACCAACTCGCCTGATGTTAAGCGACGGTGTGGCCGAGGATGGAGCTCGTCGATCTAGAAGATATCTATTCACTGTAGCCTTGAAAATTCCAAGATTGTAGGTCTCAGGAAACAGAGATGGCGGCAACGAATTCCATATTAAAAAAAAAAAAAAAAAAAAAAAAATAGATTAGATATTAAGATAATAGACTTAAATTAGGCGAAAATTAGACACTTGAAGCGGCAAAATTAAATTATTATCAGACTTTAGTAGCTCGTTTATATTAACTACGTTTTTTTTTAAATATGTATCTATTTATATTGTTATTTAATTTAGTTAAAAAAAACTTAATATACGAAAATAAAAATATTAACAAGGCAGATGTTTTTATTTTCCCCAAATAAGTTTTTTTAAATGTTATAGACAGTCCAGTTTTTGTGGTCGATATCTAAAATGTGTTGAAACAAGTATCTATGATAAAAGAAAAACAAAATACCCAACTGCAGAAAAGCAATTTTTGCAGTCTAACTTACAGTTTCGTTACGCTTGATATGCTGCTGTGTGTACGTTTGTGAAAAAGTATGCGTAAAATTGCTGTAAAAGATTATACTTAAAATGCGCATTATTTAGAATAATTCTAGTAAAACACAAGTAGTGTTTATTACGAAAAAGTTCGTTGAAGGTTAAGTAAAAACATATTTTTTTTATTTTTGCGAGAGATTTTAGGCTATATTTTTTTGTAATAAATAATAATATGGGCAAAATCCACCACAGACTGGGTCCCATGCGTTAAACGGTCGCAAGGCCGGCCTAGAAAGAGGTGGAGAGATGTGCTCGATACTTTCAATAAGAATTGGTCTACTATAGCATCCGATTGACAAATATGGAAAGAGGGAAGAGAGGCCTTTGTTCAGCAATGGGAAGATGTGGGCTAATATAATAATAATAATTAATTATTATTACAAAAAAATATAGCCTATGGCACTTTGGAAGTGAAGACGAATCTAACGACACCTCACACATCAAAATCGGTCAAGCCGCTTAGGCTGTAGGTGATCATATAGAAACATACATATGTACATACACTCAAAAACATAACCCTCTTTCTTACGCAGTCGGCTAAAAAGGTTTGCGCTTGCATGGTTACTGTTCGAAGAAAAGCTAGTTCATAAAGAGTTAGTTTAGTGTTCTTCTTTAGGGTTAGCACAGGTAACAAGTACTTATCTCCATTGAAAGAAAAACAAAATACTTGACTGCGTAAGAGTTATTTTTGGATTGGAGTTACATTTGCGACACGTTTGATAACCTGATGCTTGTACGTTTCTGTGAGAAAGTATGCTTAAAGCCACTGCAAAATGTATTTAAATAGACATTGTTTGTTGGTAAAAAGTTGGCTACATAGTAGGTTACGAAAAAGTGTAATTTTATTTCTGCGTGAAGTTTATTACTATTACAAAAATATAGACCGTATGATACTCAGGGAGTAAAGACAAATCTATAACGACACCTCGCAACATCAAAATAATCAAGCCGTTTTGGCTGTCAAGGTACTAGAAACATAAATAAATGCATACATACAAACATTCGATCGAAAAACATAACTCTCCTGCTTCCGCAGTCGGATAACAACCCTGAATGTAAAAGCTCGTACGCTAGCAACAACTACCCACGACTTGTTCTAAATTTCCTGAATAAAGAGTTCATATGACACCAAGTTTCATTTATGTCCCATTCTTAAAAAGAATAATAATAAAAAACACTGTCAGATAGCTTCAACCTCTATCTAAAAGCTTGCGAAGGTTCAAACCATAGCATTCGGATATTTTGGCACGGCTTCTACTCGTGTAGGCGGCTAGGCGGCGAATGATGTATGGAAAACTTATAGTGGCCATATATTTTGCCAATATACATCAAACTTGGTTATCTAGGACGCGGGTTGATTGAATACCAACTTTAGTACGGACTGATGGTTTATTCAAAGTTGAAGAATCTGTGCATAGAATCTACGTAGTCTTGAATAAGTATCTAAATCAAAAGAAAAACAAAATACCCGACTGCAGAAAAGCGGTTTTTGCAGTAACTTGCGATTTCTTTACGCCGTTGAGTGTTGTTTTTTGTGAGAAAGTATGCGTAAATAAATAATAATAAAATAACGTTACGAAGGTACGCATTTTGTTTTTGAGAGAGTGGTATTATTATTATGACTTTTTGTTCATTTCAAATCTTAAATTTAAGTTTTTTGCTATAAATAAATAGTATAAAAAAAGTAAAACCTTGGGTGTCGCCGGCAGTAGAGCATGACTCAAGCTGCAAGATACTATGATATATTCTCCTTCTCTCTCTACGGTTCAAGATTATTTTTAGTGTCAGAAAATACTTCAGGTGATTGCGCACAAAACGGATAGAATTTTATTAATCATGCAACTTCCGAATTTTCTATCTAGGGGCCATTCATTTATTACGTAAGACGATTTAGGGGGGAGGGGGGTCGACCATGTCTTATGTTTTCTTACAAGGGGGTGGGAGGGGAGTCTTGATAGTTCTTACATAAGATCACAAAAATGCGGAAAGTTAAAATTATACTTTGAAAATGCGCAGGCAATCGCGCGAGTGCCGAAGTGCGCTCGGAATAAAAATTACTAGTTCTTTTGTATGTACAAATAAACATTCCTAAAAATTGTTACTTTGAAAAATAAACATTACAATAAACTAAACGTGTATTCTTTTTTCCTTTAGATTCTTACGTAATAAATATTACAATGGGAGGGAGGAGTCGGCCTATTCTTATTTTGTCTAATATTGGGGGGTCAAAAACTAGCAAAAATAGTCTTACGTAATAAATGAATGGCCCCCACCTGCTAGTCTGCGACAAACTTATCGCACAAAATATAAACATCTGGTCACCCTACGCACCGTACTTTGTAAACATTCGAGACGAGAGGAATGTATTACCTAGACTGATGGTATACATACAGCGATATTATCATCACACAGTCAAATATATGTAAGTTGCCATCGACAGTTGGTACTGTTGTAATAAAAATCTTATAAAATGTTTTACCCTGATAAATACTTTTTCAGTCAATTCAGATGGCTCTGCGAGCGGCTCAGGCTATTCAGCCAGGTATTGCGCCATCTAGTGACTATAAATATTGAACGGTACGTTGACCTTTATTAAAATGTTTGTGCCATGCAATAAGCATACGTCATCAAGTGATATAGCGATTTATGATCATAATTTTTATTTAATAATAAATAAATGATTTTTGTAGATGTGAGAGAGAGAGAGAGGAAGAGATGTGAAATCCCTTTGTATTTTCTAACTAGCTTGTTTTTCGGAGATTGATTTGAAGACCTTTTTGACCTAATTTCCGCATCGGAGTTTAACCATAGCGCATCACGATACCTCCAAAGCTCATTCCCACATTTGGCACAACTGAATATTCCATTCAATCAGATTCTCCCGTTCCTTACTTCTGTAATGTTGTAATTGTCCATAGGTGACAGTTACCGTATACGGGTGAGCCATCTCCTTGTTTCCTCTCTTTATATTAAAAAAATAAAACCGGACAAGTACGAGTCAGACTCGCCCACCAAGGGTTCCGTACAAACTAGTAGATAAAAAGGTTTTTTTTTTATATTTTCCTTTATAAACCGAAAAATATACATCGTAAAAATATTTAAAAACCTGTTTTAGCTTGTGCTAATTAAGCTCTTTCATATGATATTCCACATGATACGGTTAAAGTACTTAAAATTTGGACCCTCCTTCCTTGCCTATAGACCCTATTTTTTGTGATTAAATAAAAAATTACCAGTTTTCGGATTTTTTCCTGTATAACACAATGCTTCTTGACAAATTTCGTAGTTCTAGGTCAACGGGAAGTACCCCATAGGTTTTGATTCCCTTGTGAGTGTCGAAATGTGCGTTTTTTTCGACTTATTCGGCTGTAACTTTTATTTATGAAAATTGAGAAGTTTAATTTTTCTTTTTGCAGCAAGATACTATAGATCTGCGTATATGGTTTTAATTTCAACTCAATACCTTCACGCGTTCCCGAGATAAAGGTCTTGACACCCGGACGGACGGACAGACAGACGGAAAGACGGACAACAAAGTGATCCCATAAGGGTTCCGTTTTTTCATTTGAGGTACGGAACCCTAAAAAGCTTTAAGATTTTACCAATCTTAAAAATACTAGCATAAATTAATACAAAAAAAAACAGTTAATTTCCTTTCCCTAATATTGCAGTGTTGAAATTTTTTGGAGTCTTTGTTCCTTTCAATTTAAAATTTTCATAGACAGCCAAAGACAACTTTTAAATTGCTTATAGTGACAAGGTCCCAAGGGCTATTAAATACAGTAGAGAGCAAAAGTCGTAACATTTCATAGCTAAGCTTCGGTACATATTTTTGTAGATTTATTGCGGAATTCAGCAGACTGTCTGTATTTGCAGACTGTTTTGAATGTGCTGTTGTGTGAAAGTTGGAATTTTGTAGAGCTGTGTCTATTTTCGAACGATTTTAAGTGTGCGTGGAGTACAGGTGGTCTACGATTGTTTGCTCAATGCATTTTATTTTTTAACCGACTTCCTAAAAGAAGGAGGTTATTAATTCGGTCTGGTTGTTTTTTGTATGTTTGTTCACCGATTACTCAGCCAAATGTGCATTGATTTGATGTTTTTTTTCGTATTTGGTAGATCATACTACAGAGGTGGTCCCATATAAATTTTATCAAAATCGATGTAGTACTTTGGTTTTTATAACAAAATAATTGGTAAAATATCATCCAAGTGCCTGTAGAAAAGTGAACAAGTCGCGTATGTAGGTATTGTAATGCATATTTTGAAGTTGGGTTTTTCAGTTTTTTTAATATATAACTATTGAAATTAAATTTTAGGTTTTAATGGTGTAATAATTGTAAGTACTTATTATTAGTATACAATACAATAGACCCATGTTTTTTTTTTTTTAATTTTTTTTTATTTGAAAAAATTCGAACACCACAGCCTTTTATAAACATTTTTTTTTTTTTAGCTAAGTTAACATTTTTTTTAAACTAGAGTACAAGAGGAAGACGTTAATACTTAACTAATAACTGTTATTACTTAAGTAACATGCACATGCATGCGTGTGTACGCCGAGCAGTCCAGCTCCCGCAAGCAGCACCCGTTCACGAGTTGACGCATGTGCCAGCCATCGCTCTCCTCAACCATATTTGAGGGAAGAGGGCGACCCGCCACACGACGCCGCCGCAAGAAGAAGCCTTTAAGCGAGCGTGAGTGCTCTGGGTACACACGCTTTCCTACTACTATTTAAGGGACAACCTAAGATTTTTTTTTTTTTTTTACGCATGATAATTTTGAAAGCATGCAATTCGTTTCATTGATAAAGATTTAGTCTTCATACTATAGATATACCTAAATGTATAAAGAATAAAAATAATATTAATAATAAAATATAATTATAATTATAAAATATAATTATAATATATTATGTAATAAAAGGTAATATTGTCAAAAATAGAAAATACGTATACGTACAAGCGATGAAGCGTCACATCTACTAGAGTTGAATAGATAAGAAAATTTAATATACAACTTCACACATAGAAGTACCTAATGTTCTGTATAGTATACGCGCATTTTCATACAATGTATTTGAGAGAAGTAACGTGGGGTTGGATACCATGACGAACGTCATACTATTTTCCGTCACGGCATGTTGGTTTTACGGCTAAGGTACGCCGTGCGCTAATAGACATTTCACATCAATAAGAATCGGCGTCATGCATTTATGAAAGATATTCCAGACTAATTTGTTGGATTCCGTACTACAAGTAACGCTTATAATTTTGTTCTGTCTGTACATCCTAACCTCTTAGAACCATATAACATAAACAAGACCCTGTATATATAATACACCTATTAAGTTTAGTTTTTCTACTTATATTAAGCTTAGTGTTTAGTTTAGTTTTAGTTTTTTTAAGTTATTCTGTATGGATGTACAATAAAGTTAATCTATTCTATTCTAATGTAGTAAGTCTAACATTTATATTCAGCTCATCATCATTTCAGCCTTTATAGATCCACTGTTGGGCATAAACCTTATAAACTCCAACCTTTCTGGTCCTGTGCTGATCTGAAGCTTTATTTTTTAATCAAATCAGTGGTCTAGTCGCTCCTCTCCAGTCATCCATCAGGGTAATAAAAAACCCAAAGCTAATATTACAGTTCAAGTATACATAACATACCTAATTATATTTAATTCAGATCATTCAACACTGGAAAGGAATCCAGAGATCCAATCTAATTTGGAAAGACAAAAGCACGTGGCCGCAATTAGTGGAATGGCCGAGGAACAAACGCGTTCATCACAAAAGACTAGGCCAGACAAGGGTTTTTCATTTCTTCCAAATGAGCAAACTACAGTCACAGTACACCTGGATCAACAGTAATATAACTTCGTCAGTTTATTAAATCATCTAGTTTTACAAATTTATGGAAAAAATAATAAAATGACATTCCCATTGTTTTATTTTGCAGATGTACATATTATAAATTTGTAAGTATAAAAGTTGTAAAGGAACTATGATTTTGATAACAGTTCTACAGTTTTGCTTATGACACATTTTGATAAGACTTTTTTTTCTTTTCTCAAAACCTACCATCACCACTCTATACTAACTTGGAAGCCTTGCGTTTTGTGTGTGTGTGGAATATCAGGAAATAGCGTTCGATTTCTCTACAGAACCGGCGCAGGACTAAACAGCTATCCGCACTTTCCCAAAACTTATGACGTCACGTGCAACGCGATCGGCAGTTTTCAGAATAAAACACGATGCCTACTTGGAGAGACGTCTGCAATCTCACTTGAAAAAGTCTACCAAATTTGGTTGAAACTATAGTCAGGCATTTCGGACGTATTATATTGCCTCTTTTTACAGATATGATTATGAATTTAGAGTTTATGCAAATTGCAGAGACAGCAAAAGCATGCCATCTCATACTGTTTGTAAATGATAGCGGCGTACCTTAGTGGCATAGGGAAGATTTGTTGTTAAGAATGAAGGGCCACAGGCATGAGTGTGGCCATTGTTCTTTCCCAGTTTGGCGAGCACTTGTGTCCCGTTGTTCTAATCTTGATTACAGGGGAGACTTGTTTAACTTATGATTTTTATAGACAATGGAGTCGGTAAACACACAATCATAATAGTGGAGCTTGTTTGAAGTGGGGTGGAGAGCTTTTTATTATTGGAAATGAAATGGTACTTTATCTTTGGATAGCTCTTACCGAAACTAGATGGTAGTAATTTTGTGATGTTTTTTTTAGAATAAGTGATTTCATTAATTACCATACGACAATAAAGTAGCTACAATTACAGAACAAAAACAAGGACACACAGACCTCAGGGTAGTAGCCTCCTTAGCCAGGTCGTGGGTTCGATCCCTACCCAGGGCAAACATTTGTGTGATGAGCATGGATGTTTGTTCTGTGTCTTGGTATTTCTATCTATTATAAGTATGTATTTACAAAAATAAGTATACAAGTTTGGGCTAGATAGTGTTGTGTGAAATGTCCACCAATATTTATTTATATTTATAATGTAATTCCTTAAGACGAATAATTATTTCTGTTGAAGGTCTAAAAAACTCAAATATTATTTCGAAAATCGAGACTAGAACGAAAGTCTACGGAACGAGATTACTTATAATGCATTTAGATACTTACCTGTATATTTTGTCCTTATCATAATTTATGGATGAAAAAAAAAATACTGCATCTCCTGTTTCCTTCGACGCACGTTTCGATAAAGTTCATTGTGAACCGGCTCACAATCTTGCTCGGAATAAACGCCGGTGTGGCCGCACCCTAATCGTTAGCGCGTGACTTGTGTTCACTTGAATTTTATACCGATCGAGTACCAGTTGCAGCCCGCGGTTTTACACGCGTAACGGTAAAGAGAAACATGTCCCGAGCTCTTCCACAGAACTACAACAAGAATAACTGTTTTGTACCCCTGAAAGGCCTATTTACACTACTCGATTTCTCGGACACTGTCTATTGGGTGCCTGCCTATGGCGATCGTGACCCAGTCTCTTAAGACACCACTTTGTGCTTGCCGACAGGCCCGATAAATCGTGTGGTGTAATAGGCCTTTAATAAATAGGCCTTTAATAACTAATAGGCCATCATCCGATTTTGATATATTTTTTTAATCAATTGAAATCATAGCCATATGCATAGCCATTAATAGTTCCAAATAATAAATAATTTTAGAAGTCGGACAATATATAGCTATAGAAAGCAGCTTTCGACGGACGGGCACGATACCTACTTGACTTAAACAAAAATTATCACTGCAAATCTTAATATTTCGTAAAATGTTCCCAATGTGTTTTGATTACCTATCCAACGATACCACACGACGGTAGATGAGACAGAAATAATTTATCTTAACTTTACATGTAGGGGAGGTACCCATACTAAATTAAAATTTTCTAGTACTTATAGCCTTTGAGCTAAGACGTTGACAGTGTTCGTAGTTGACTGTGCTGTTCATGCTCTCAAAGGCAAAATGGAAAATTTATTTTGCTTCAGCTAATTTTATTCAACTTTTGTTGTTTGTGTCTAATTTTCCTTTACATTACAATGTAAACTCTATAATATAAAGTAAGCCAAAAGTAGATAAAATATGGTTTCCTAAGGTAATTATGTATTTACATGAAACAACAATAAAATTTTAAATATTACTAACATTTAAATTAAATCCACTAAAGCTATTTAAAACTCATTTATAGCGACAAATACAAACTAAAGCCCAAGAATGCCATTGCCATTTTATTGTCGTTCTTTGGATTTAGTAAATCATTTTAACCGTAAGTAAAAGCAATTCCAAAGAGTATAAATCTAGTAAGTTGGACGTGCATACAATTTAACAAGTCCGTAACTTAACAACGGTTTATTATTCTCCCTAGCTTCCAACCCAGTGCAAAATACCATAACTGAACCTTGTAAAACATAATGTCTACCAAATTGCACAGAGGTATCATTTTATAAATGTAATAAAATGATCACCAACTTGCCTGATGAGTTTTAGGATACAGTAGTCAATAAGGAACCCATATAGTTACGCCATGGCTGTTCGTCAGTCCGCTGCTTATTTCAAAGAGCATTATCGTACACACAACAAGTCCACTGCTAAAGAAGAAAAGAATAAAGAATCAGAAAGAAAAAGAAAGAAAAGAATAAAGAATTCCATTCCTGATGTGCAGTACGCATCAAGAATGTGAATTGATATCGCTGAATACGGATTTTTGGCATTTTAACGAGAAATGGGTGGTAATCGCCTACTTTCCGCTAGTTCTGTAGTGAAATGGAAATGGATATATGAATTTTATTAATTACGAGTAACCTGTAATATTTCAAATTAATAAGACTGATCTAACTATATAGTTCCCGTCACGTAAAAAGAACACTGATTTGTTCGTAAGCGCGAACAAACCAGCGTTCTTTTTACGTGACGGGAACTATACCTAGCTCATCAAAATCAGTACAGCCGCTTAAGCTGTAGGCACTACGAATCAGCCCCGGTACAGTGTATGGGGTAATATAAATCAAATCAAATCAAATCAAATCAAATCAAGTCATTTATTTGCTAGAATACAATTATACAAAGAGTTCTTATTATTATTTTAAGACATTGTATTCAGTCTGCAAGCAGGCGTGCAAATATTTTATTTAATTACCTATATTATATTATGAGAATTAGGTCTATTATCTGTAGGTATTTGTATAGTTAAACTATTCCTTAACACTATAAATATACAAGCATAAATACCCACATATATCCAAAAACATAACTTTCCTTCCTGCGCAGTTGAGAAAAAATATCAATAGAACTCCGATTCTTCAAAGGACTCCAATTTTGGAAAATAGATAATTTGCTGAAGTAAGACAGATGAAACCGTGAGAAGTCACTAGTATATAATATGGATATAATAGAGAAATGAAGTGCGCTGAAAGTGGATTTTATGCATGACTGGTTACAGTCGCAAAAGTAGTTTAACTGAGACATTTAAATGCTAAATCTTTGTCGTAAAATATTGGATAGTATTATTGTATAGTTTACGGTTAAGCCCTATCTTAGGGCAAATATTTGTCTTGGCCAACTTTTTTTTATCAGCCCTGTTTTTGTACAAACTGTCCCACTGCTGGGCGCGGGCCATCTTCTCATCGTGAGAAGGGTAAGGCCATAGTCTACCACGCTTGGCCAACTTGTGTATGTAACAGTGTGTATGTATACCTAAATATAAGGTGTATGAATGCGTAAATACATTATATGGACGAATTATTTAGTTTTGTCATCAAAGCTTTGTTACAGAGAAGATGATTTTAAGTGACAAGATAAAACAATAAATGGTTCATGACCAATAAATTGTTAATCATAATGTGGTAGTTAAATTATCTTATTTAGACGACAGTGAAATTGTATTTAAGAAGAGATTCAAAGACGGGATTTTTGATTATTATTTTTTGGATCAATCTTCCCTGGCTTTGTAGCAGATTTTAATGTTTTTTTTATCAGAAAGAGGTCACTCAAAGGTAGTCCGTAAAATTTTATCAACTGATTTCACTGATTTCTTTAGGCGGCCGTAGTAAAGGTGCGGAAGCCTATTCGTGAGACTACGGTGTTTATCTGTTTGTCTGTCCTACACTTAAACAGCTGTATTTTTTTACCGTGATGTGTAGGATGTTGAATTTTTCACAGAGTATGTGTCATAATGGTATTTAAATCAATAAATCGTAATAATAAAAGATAAAAATTTTGGGGGACTTTTCGGGTGATGTTGGTGTTTCTATTATAAACAAATTTAAATTTTGTTTTTAAAATTCAATCCTAACCTCGTTGAGTTTGAAAAATGTAATCGAATGAAAATAGGTCTTACCTACTTCATAAATGAATACTAATCATGCACATTTGTCGAAGGAACAGACATATTCCACTGCAGAATTATTATTATCTCGTCTGGCTTGGCATAACTGTATTTATTTCCACAAGTTGTAGTCGGCCCGAAGTGCTGCTCGGCAGAGTTTCTGCCTGCATTCACACACATACACCGACAGACCTGTCGACACATAGACGCGAACGTTTCAATGGATTTGTATTGCTATGGTGCTAGCGGCGTAACATCCTATGAAATGAAAATACTTATGGCAGTTCCATATAATGCACATTCTTTAGAATAGCTCTAGTAAAATCACTAGTTTATTACGAAAAAGTTCGTTAGAGGTTACGAAAAAACGCATTTTTGTATTTTTGCGAGAGATATATTATTATTACAATAAAAATATAGCACGTTAGATACCTCGAACATCCATAACGGTCAAGCAGTTTAAGCTGTAGGCGCTCATATAGAAACATACATACATACACACGTACATACACTCTGAAAAACATAACCCTCCTTCACACACAGTCGGGTAAAAAAGAGAATGTAATAAATACTGACTAAAATTGTGAAGAAGTACGTTTTCGAAACGTAACCGCTCACACTACGACCCAGCCCCCACTAGCAACTAGTAAATGACACACTCGATGCTGTGATTGAATTGTTTGCGTACCGTTTGTATACCTAACGTGATTTGAACTCATTAATGTTAGCGGAGCAGCGGTGTGAAGTTTCAGGACTTATTCGCACGTGCAACTTGCAGTACCTACCTACGGTTCTCACGACCGTCTGTCGGTAGAAATAGAATGCTTTGAAAGCAGTTATTTTGTACCCCCGACCCAAAAAAGGGGTGTTATGAGTTTGACATGTGTATCTGTGTGTCTGTGGCATCGTAGCTCTCAAACGGATGGACTAATTTTGATCTAGTTTTTTTTGTTAGAAAGATTTCATCGAGTAAGTCCTTAGTTATGTTTCATGAACCTCAGCTCAGCCTTTCTTTTTTTGCCGGGGTGTTTTTGAGTTTTCTAGAACTAGAACTTTATACTTGTTAGATTATGATTTGTCTGTTAATATTTTAATGTATTTTTTAGTTTCTGACATCAAAAGTTGGTTACTTCCATGTCTGTCCGTCTGTTTATTTATACGTCTGTCTGTCAGAACCATTTTTCTTGGAAACTCGTGTAAGTAGGTGTCAAATGGAAATTTTTAAATTGCCAATATTTTTTTTTTTACCTAGAAAATTTCGACAAAACATGAAAAAAACTTGTAAAAACTATAGTTTTCTACCTAACAACTATGTAAATATCAATTTATTCACCACTGTGAAACAGCGTCGAAGTGTTTGCATGATCAAAATTTGTTACTGCGCCCATTAAAATGGTAATGCCGCAATAAAAAACGCATAAAACTGCGTAGGTATCAAAATAATTAGTTGACTTGTTTTTCGTTCAAGTTATTAAAAAGGAAACGTGTAATTTTATGTGAGCTTAATTTAATTGGTACGAAGTAGGCGAGCGTTCACGAAAATTTTCGAGAATTTGATGTAAGCCGAATTTGTTCAATTTAGTTTGTGGTAAAAGTTTACAAAGGATTCGATATAAAGTCGGATATAATTTTATTAACAATTTAACATGCGTCAATGCGCCGTCCAATTTCTGAATTTTTGAAAAAATAATTTACGTTAGTTAATATATTCATGATTTTTTATTGAGTATAGTGAGTATAGAGAGGTTATTATACTCATTGAATATGGAGTAAAAGCATGACAAATCTCAGTTTTCTACACTTTCGAGGATAAGATACATTCTTAAGGCCTTTTAGTATTTTGACCTTATATATCTTGGTGTTGCACTTTCTAAACATACAGGATGGCATTCTCACTGTTGACAAGTCACGAGACTTAGCGTCTAACAGCCCGACGTGTAGCGATTGAGGACAAGTCGGGTTACCTTACTTGAGGATTGCCACCCCTATATAGACGGGGAAAATTTATCTACGTATAGGTAGGTGGTCTTAGGTCATCATCATCTCAGCCATAAGACGTCGACTGCTGGACATAGGCTTCCCCCATGGATTTCCAGAAAGACCGGTTGGAAGCGGCCTGCATCCAGCGTCTTCCTGCCACTTGTAAGATATCCTCTGTCCACCTTGTCTTCCTGGTTATCCTTTTTCCTGGGTTTCTTGTCTGGCTGGTCTTCTTACGCTGCGCTTGCCGGTTCGTGGTCTCCATTCGAGAACTTTTCGGCCCCATCGGCCGTCAGTTGTACGTGCTATGTGCCCTGCCCACTGCCACTTCAACTTGCTTATCCGCTGTGCACTTAGGTATCTAGAAGAAGGTTCAAAGCAATAAATTTTATCAATTGTATTGTCTTTAGACCTTTATCGGTCTGAGGTAATCGATTAGTTTTTTGGGTAGTAGTTTCGTTAGTTAAGTACTTACGTGTAGTTTGTATATATATTTTGTAGTAATAAAGGCACTTGCCCTTAAAATATGAATGGTTATTTGTGTCTCGTACCTGAGACAAAATTGTTTTTTGTTTCGTTACTTTACTTACGTCAGTAGTAAAGATATGAGAGTTCTGGCTCAATGGTTTCTAGCTGCTAGTTCTAGCTCAGCCCCATTTTCGTTTCCGATGGGTCCTCATCGCCAAAAAAAATTGGGGTGCGCTGAATCGATTGCGCGCATCTGTTTTCAGCTATTTCAGCTTTTGGAGATAGATTTCTAGATTATGCAGGTCCAGTTAGTCAGGTAAGTACAGTACCCCTCATTAGCACTATCTTATCATTTTATTGTTTATCGAGCCCTGTGGAGCTATAGTTAGCATTGATGCCTTATTGTGTCACGAAGTCAGAGGTGAATGAATAACGCCTTTCTTTAATGTGTTTACAGTTAACAGTTGTTTTACAGTTGTAACGGTATAGATAAATGTATGCTGAAGAAGTAATATACGTATGTAATTAATTTGATTACCGGGTCATATGCAGGTGACACCTAAGCTGCCAACCTTCTTCTTTAATGAAGTCCGGTATTTTTTATAAAAAAAAAATGGTTTAATATTTTCGTTTCGTATATTCTTCCTAATTTTATTAACCGAATTCATAAAAAGAGGTTCTTAATCAGTTGTGTTTATTATGTTTGTTAGTTTGTTACTACATAACGCGCACCTTTACTTATTCGTGTAGCTTAAGAGTGTTATCGTCAAGCGTATACAAAATCATGACAAAAATATAATTTTACACACTATGTATATATTAATAAATGGCCTAATAACAAAAGTTTAAACGTAAAATCGAATCGAGTCGAATCGAATTAGAAGCCAACGAATTGTGAATACGGGCACCTTATTTTTTCAAATTTGAGTCTTGCCTCAGTGAAGTGATGGAGACTTTACTAGCTTTAATGGAGTTTTACCGACAATGTAAAATGACACGTTTCACTGATTTATTTAATTTGCCCACACTCACACACTTGATCGAGCACTTAATGAATAAAACACTACCATTTTTATTCGCATTAATATTCAAAATAACACAAGTTTAGGAAAATAAGACAGAACAACAACATGTTTCTATGACGTTTCCGCCAAAAACTCATATTTATTATTTTGACCATTCTTCATTTGCAAAATCATATGTAGTATAGTCTTCGTTGGCTTAGCGTCATGTCATAATAAGGAGTTTTTTACACATGTGAGTTACGTCATAGATTATTTAGAAGAAAAAAAAACGAAAATTTAAATAGCAACTTATAGATTTTGGCAAGCCTAATTACGATAATATTAAGACAAAAAAGTATTGGAAAATGCTTTAAACGTACTGCCTATAGAAATAATCCGAGCTATAAATGTCACAAAACTGTAACTTAACTCAATTATAAGTTCGACTATAAATCAATTGGCGGAGTCCCGTAACCTGTGGTAATGCAACCCAACACCCCGCACCACAGAATAATACATAGTAACTAAGGAAACGCGCTTATTTTCGCGCAGCCGATCGTAGCGCCGCGCGGCGAAAACCCGTAACCTTTGACAGCGGCTAAAATGGCCGCGTGAACACGCGATCTGACACGCCGAGCTACGTACGTCACGCGCGAACCTGTTACTCTGCCGGCTTACCAAACTATGTTATAGTGCCTACACGGACATTGAACGTTGCTTCCTTGATTCGTGAGATAAACATGGCCCTGCATCTTGAGACGGCGTTGCAGCGCAAGCTGAGCTACAAAGTGACCACGGTGAGTGCATGCAATGCCGCCTCGTGTATCGATCGTCGACCCTCGTGGCCGAAACATATGGTGGCTACGAGCGCGTAGCTCGCTTACTACGCTACGAAACCCTTCAGTTTCCGCCTTGTTTAAGTACATGGTAGATTCGTAATTTATTGTTGTATTATGAAACGAACTTGAATAACTCCGGATGTCATAATCGGTAGACGGTGGACGTAACTATGTAAATAAACACTTGTAGGTGACGCTACGATGGCGCGGCGTGTTCGCTTGTAAGGCTTCTTTGATATTTACTATGTATTTATAGATAGACGGAAATAAATTGAAGTTAATTTTATCTGAATTTGATGACTTTAATATTAACTGGCAATCTATACGCGTATCTTTACTACGAGTACCTGTTAACTTAGTTGTAACAGAAGCATGCTTATTTGTATACGAAAGCTTATTTTTAAGTATTTAATATTCAAAGTTAAGTATAAACATAATTATTGTATATCATATTATTATAATCATTTATTTAGTTATTTCATTAGTACGGTTATAACCAATTACAGTAATTCAAATAAGTAAGGTAAGTAATTTAAAATAACAATGATAAATGTGAAGAATTAACGTCATGAGATTTCTCAATTTGTCAAATTTAGTATGTCAGTGTTGGCATTCACACAATCCTCTCACAAAACATCAGACACTCAGACAAACACAACTTCCATTCATCACAGAACACATCAAATTTAGGGTTGGCATCCAGAAGAGAATTGAGTGCAGAGAGGGTACGTGGGATAGGCGACGCATACTACGCTGGTGGTCTAACAGCCAATCAGTACAATAGTGGACAATGTACATAGTTTAAGGGATTTGTACTCCTCTTTATGAACAATTTATTACGTGACATACACTAGATATAGGTATACTTTACCATATTGAAAAGCACCGTCACTTGTCACACGTCGGCACATCAGGTGATCTGTGCTCGAACTATATTTTTTAATCAGCTGTTCCATTTCTACCAATTTGTTTAAAGTTGTTTTTATGTTTTTGTATGGAAATTATTTCTTTTACGATTTCAAGATTAGTCCAACAGTAAAATTTGTGATCATAACGCTAAGTAGCGTACAATGTAATGTATAGCATCAGTTCATGTACACATAAATACAATATTACAGGGATTTTAGCTAAATATTACAGTTTAAATCAGTCCGTGAGCAAAATATGGTGATATTATCTCGAGGGACAAAAAAAAGTAAAGGACTAAGTAGTTCTTTACTTTTTGTTAAAAGAAAGTTCATTGACTTTTATTTTTACCTGAAGTCTTTCAAATTAAATTCATCACAGAATTCCTTCTACTACATAGGGTCAGTTCTGTTACTCTGCAGGGTTGCAAGGAAGCAGCTAAATCATTCTTATTCAATCCAATTCGGAATCAGATTGTATATTTATTGTACCTACAGGTAAAGTCACCTATGGAAATTAACGTGGTTTTCACACATTTTAAATAAATACTACGGGTCACTCACGTCTGTTTTGAGTCGAACGTCACTTTCAGTCGATAACGCTCGGTTAGTGATGGTGCAAGGCGCGTCATCGACCGAGAGTGACGTTTGCGCTACTCCTTTGAAAAAGACCGCCGAATGCGGTTGAAACTATAGTCGGATTTTTCGACACAAAACCGACGTGAGTGACCCGCAGTTTTTATTTAAAATAGGTAAAGTCAATTGACAACGTCAATTCAAATTTTATAAATAGCTAAGTGTACAAACGGTTGAAATACAGTTTATTTACTTTCCACTCTCGACCTTAGGAAATTTTGTATGATTTACTCTTAATTTGTTGCTTTCAAAGAAAGCTGTTTGTACAACACGGCCTAAACGAGGAGGTCGAAAGTTGAAAGTTGATGTTGTGGGTGTTTTGCTGACGCCTACGAACTTCGGAAAGGTCAGCTGTGGAGTGGATAAAATGCCAACCATACGAAGATGCGTATAATTAATTACAAGAATAATGTAATTCACAAAATGCGGACCCGATTCTTTTAGTGTTCACAATATTATGACAAAAGATTTGGTCGGGATTAAGGACTTAGTAGACGTTTGAGCCGACCAGAAATTTGATTATTTAGGATTTAGGCGTAAAGTGTTTCTTTTCGTTTAAAATAATTACAAAGATTTAGGTGTTGAAAATATCTGGCGATTTAGTCTAGATTAGGACTGTCAAATTACATTTTTGCTAGCCAGGAAACTGATTATTTCAAAGTTCAGTTTTATTTTTACGTAATTAATATTTAGTTTTTTTATGTTAATACATTTATCGTATTGCGACCAACGAAAGTAAACAGTTAAGTAACGCATGTTGTATTCAGGTGGCTATTGACTTAAGCTGATTTTATATAAAGTACAACATCGAAAAAATATTGAAAAACGCAACAATAATAAAATGAGTGAGTCAACTTGCAAATTCTGCCATTATTTATTTTTCCCAATATTTGGCAAAGGAGATCAAAGCTTTGATATAATATTTGTAATAAAAAGCGAAACAACGCACATTTTTCACGCAACGTCTCCAGACGACGTAATGAGATCGTCCCGTCAAAGAACTCATCACAATTTTTCTTTGTATCTAAATTTTAACTTTCGGAATTGTTGTATCAATAATTATGTCAAGAATGAGGAATAATACAATTATTTATGCTGGCGCGTATCTGGCCCAACGCATAGGCATTGCCATTGAACGTGGCAATGCGGGCAGCATGCTGGGTAAGCTGCCAACTGGTAGTGGGTTTGAGCATTTGGATTATCTTTAGACCTTTATCGGTCTGGGGTGATCGATGTGCTTTTTGTGTAGTAGTTTAGTTAGTTGAGTCTGTATATTGTTGTGTTGTAGTTAATAAAGGCGCTTGCCACAAAAAACAAATAGCACATAATATATGAAATCTCCATAAAAGTAAAATTTAAGGATAAAATGTTTTTTAACTTCCTATGCCAAAGTAGATTCAGAATCGGAAGCTTTTTAATACAGAAAACTTTTTCGGAATGATTAAATTATTTTACTAAAATTATTCTAGGGATGCGATTTACAACCTTTTGCATAGATTTTGCACATACTTTTTCACAAAAATGTACACCCAACAGCGTATCAAAAGAAAAATATTTTTTAATGTTGGCGGAACCATAAAGATTCCACGTTTATCTTTTCTAAAAAAATAATTGAGATACAAAGAAATTTGAAAAAACAAACGATAGAGGCATAGCCATTTATGTTTTCAATCTGATATAAAAGTAAGTAGGTACTTGAATTGAAAACACTATAAGTTAAACGGTTTTATTGAAAAGAAGGATAATGATGTAGGTAATGTATTTTCTCTATTCTACTAGCCCAGCCCTTTCATTTGATACCCATATTGTGGGGTTTATGAAAAAATATATATTCAGCCATTTTGTGGCGGCGGCCATCTTGAATTTAGAATGATACTGAATATATTTCATTATAGTCATCAAAACTGAAGGCCTGTACCAAATATCAGATCAATCTGTCAACAGGAAGGGGGTCAAATTTTAATTTCTATATTTGACCCAAAAAACATAAACAACAACATCAACAACAAACAGGGAAAGCTAAATAAAACAGTTTAAAAAACAAATTCAGGTGATAATTAGGAATAGAAAACGGTTTTATCCTCTCTCTTGTCTCAGTTTTTTTTCTCTCTTCCATACAAATGTAAGGTTTCTCTTAAGAAAAAAAAAATGGTTGTCTGTAAAGTTGGTTTACGGACAATAATTTGCGTCACATCGTTATCATGTAACAGCCGAACGCTTTGGCCGATCGTGCCTCTCTATCGCTTGTTCCGCGCTCTCGCTTGCACGCTCGACTCAGGCGGAACGTGACAATGAGTCATGCTTTTTCGTGTGTGCTGCCGGGCGAGTTTATAAGACGTTATCCCGTCCAAAAAAATGTGTAAAATTGTCAATTAGCTCCATTGAATAATACTCATACAAGCTGTGTTTAGAAATCTTAGCGAGTTGTGTATACAACAACCCTTAAAGGTAAAAGGAATAACATCCACCCCACGAGTTCATCAAAGACAGTTTTGATCGTTACGTGAACGCATTCCACGTGCCTGAACTAGGCTTAAACAAAACATTAATCTTGGTTAATTGGATGTTGCGTGTTTAATCACAAGCTGTAATTGAGTACAATAATTTTACCTATTTTACATCACAATTTAAGTATAAAAAATCGAAAAATTGTATTCGTTTTATGGAAGTATGTATATGAGTGATCAATTGACACCGGAAAAAGTAATTATATTATAGCAAATATGTTTATGGGAATGGTTTAAGATGCGGTATTATCGCTAAAAGGGATTTCTTTCAGTCAACCCCAGGTTTTGTTAAAATAAGGCAACTAGTAGGCGGTGGTGTAATTAATACAGCTAAACAAAATAAGTGACAAATGTATTCAAAATAAACTACATAAAAATATTGCATCCACAGATAGTAGATAGTTTACAAGAAGAGATGAGATGTTGTTCATTTAAGTAAATATTAACGTCGCAAAAATGTTTATTGCAACCCAGAATATATCGAACCTCAACCTGTTCCGGTTTGTTGGTGTTTCATATAAACTAAAAGTACCTGGGCGAATGAGCTCCACTCTGATTTTTTACGACTGAAAATACGAGCAAACCTAGGTTCATTAAAAATGAAACCTAGTAAGATCGATTTATCGTCCCCTAATCTACCTAAAAACCAAATTTCATTAAAATCGTTGGAACCGTTTCCGAGATTCAGAATATCTGTACCTGGTACCTGGTGGTATTAGTACCTGGGCGATCGAGCTCCACTCGGATTTTTAATGACTGAAAATACGAGCAAACCCGGGTTCTCTAATCTAGCAAGATCGATTTATCGTCCTCTAATCTACCTACAAACCAAATTTCATTAAAATCGTTGGAGCCGTTTCCGAGATTCAGATTATAATTATGTATACAAATACAAATACAAATTCTTTATTAATAACTCCGTAGTTACATGTCAAGTTTGTATATTAATAATTACTATTAATTACATTATTTTCGTCATCAATTTCAATAATGATGTGTATAATTATATTATTCATTAATTAATCATTATATTAACAATAATTCAAAATTCTATGTCATGAGTATAATATTACAATAATAAAAAAAAAATGGTATTTATATATTAATAATTAGAACAGATTTCAGGTAGCTTCATAAACGCGTTATTATCATAAAATATATATATATATGTATATACAAGAATTGCTCGTTTAAAGGTATTAGATTAGATACATACGAGTATGTGTTGAAATGTTAGTGTCATTGTCATTAAAACTTTAACGTGTAATACTCGTAAACGTAAGGAATGCAGTTAATTCTTTAAAGTATCCAATATACTTAGGATTGAAAGCTTAGTATTAGCTTAAAATTAGACCATTTGTAATTACTAAATATATTATTACTGTTTATTATGTTTTTGTGTTTTATCGAATTTCTAGGATTTATGTAAATTCTGGTTCTATTTGAATCCTGCGACATCACTTAGTTTGTAGATTAGGTAAGGGCTAATATGAATGCAAGAAAACGCAGAGATAATTGGATATTAGGACCAATTTTGCTAATTTAATGACTTATCATATTTTACCTGACTACCCAAAATGTAGGTATTTTTTATAGAAGTATTTAAATATTGTCTTTTTTGTACTAACTTACAATTTAAGGAAGTAGGTATATAGGTACATATTTTTCGTGGACATTTTTTTTTTAAATAAACATCATAAAATGTGGTTGAGTTTTTAGCATCTCTGTAGTACGAGTAAACTTCGTAATTTTCTAAAGATGTAAAGATTTCTTTTAACTTTGAAAATATGCTTAGATGTCGTAAAATTTGTTTTTATAGCTTTAAGGCGGTTAAGTTAATGCATAATTTTGTTCAAGAAGTCTAAGATATATACAAACAGTCTTGCTTACAAAATATATTTTGTTGATGGAAATTTCACTACCATTATAGGTACTAAAACCTTGAAAAATATTTAGGTAGTTAAATAAAAATTTCATATGTAACTTATAAGAAGGAAAACGTACGACAAAGGTATGAGGATAACTGTGTGATGATTATATCTAAATATACATATACAAATATACACGTAAAAAATAATAATTTTCTTCTTATGCAGCCGGGTAAAGAGAATCATTGAAATTGGATAACACTGCCAACAGATGTCGCGGCAATTTTTGCCCCTACGTTTAACTCACGTTTTTGATACAACAGGAGATAACTGTTTTATATCCTATATTATCATGATATTATACTTTTTTTTTTATTATTAGGGGGCCAAATGGGCTTTGGCAGCCCCGGCTGGTCACTGTGACCTTTACAGATCTATTGTGACATGATATTATACTTACCACTATTATTTCGTATGAACTACCAATTTTACTAATTCTTGCTTCTCGGGATATGTAAGCAACGAGGCGCGTTATTGATTGTAGAATATAAAAAAGACGTGTGGCACTCGGAGACTGCCGCGGTAAAGCTATTGCATAATAGCTTTACGCGCGGTGTGTTAGGTTATTTTCGTTACGGGATTTCTGGATTCGGTCTCCACGCTCAAGGCCCGCGATAGAAGCTATGCAATAGCTTAAAAATAATCTTTTTTTTTTTTTTTTTTTTTTATCAGCCCTGTTTATACAAACTGTCCCAAAAAACTTCAAAATAATCTTGGATTGTCGCAAATATTGTGATCACTTGCAATAGTTACCCGAGCTAGGTAAACGAAAAAACTGTTTAAAATTTGAATTTCCCGCCGCATGTGTATCGTGGGCCCTTAAGGGTACAAAACAGCAATGCTATCGAGCTCTTTCGTAAGACATATTGTACGGAAGAGCTCGAGAGCATTTCTCCAGTTTTCTCCTTTCATTATGAATATACTCGTAGGCTAAATGATTATCTAAATGACGATTTTACTGTTTACTCCGTGTGTTGTACCTCGCCGTATTCATCTGAGCTCAAGTTGCTCTAATCCCTATTACGTATGTACATTTTATTGCTTGTCTGTAAATCTCGGCGTCTCGTCGCACATGCGAGGGTGTTTTCGTGTGAATTCGGATGGAAGGGTCGCTACAGACCTTTTATTAAATGATGCTTGTCTCAGCCTCTTCGCTATATCGGAAATATGCTTCGGATCTCGGAATAATGTTTTGAAATGGCTTAGGTATGGATGATGTATGGATGGATTCTTTCTAGTATGTCAATTTCGCTTGAATTATTTGCGACGTTTTTGCTTTTCTTTTTTTTTTGTGTAAATGTTAAAATCGATGAAAGGTAAGCCAAAGAATATTTAGCATTACATGTATAGATGAAGCACTCCACAACCAGATTTGATTTAATGGTGACTTTTGGTACGACGCAATAAACCGCAAGTTAGCTTGCACAAGAGCTAAGTACCTACCTAATCTTACAGATACAGAGTCCATCTCGAATGATATGCACTCAACGCGTGAGTAATAAATCACACTCACGATAGATCGTATTGCTTTTATCTCCTTGACGGCTCAGAAAAGAATTGAACACTTCATATTCATAACTCCCCAGAAGAGTCTCAGTGTCGGGATATGCAGAATCAGGCAATCATCTTAGTTTTATTGAAAAATATTTCAGTTTTAATATGTAGTTTTATGCTTAATAATATTTTTTGGCACATAAAATGATTCTTCTGAACCAAGATTTGACAATACACAATAGATTTTATTGTGCCTAAACTAAAAACTTCCTATAAGTATAATAGTTATATAATTAGATACTTACATATTATAATGTTTATGTTTTTGTTTGTTTGTTTTAATGTTGTAGTCTTTAAAACGCCTGCTATATATAGTTTTTCCTAAGACCTCAAACACAGCAAGGTGCTCAAATCTTCAAGTTGAAAAACTATGCAAATTTCACGTCTTAAATTTATTAAAGTTTTTAAATTTCAAGATATAGGCATATTATTAATATTCGAGTGAAATCACGGCACAACTAGTATTCCATAAACAGACTGCTGCTACGTACAATATCGAAATTGCAAAATTTCGTTTGCCACGAAACTTTCCGATTCGTCAATATTCACCGTAATTTGGCTGCGATGTGACGTATTGAGGGTATGAAAATGTTGCTCTTTTTTTCTTTATTTCATGTTAGCAAGAACACTGTATCAAAGATCAGACATTGGATGATCAGAGATGATTAAACGCTCATATATTTGCGAAATATATTGAAAATAGTAGTTTTGTTGCATTGCATTGTACGTGAGCCTACATTAAACATAATATGCACTATTTTAAAAGCATCGCAACAACCACTTTCGATAAAATTTCAGATTTCTACAACAAGATAAATGAATTGAAAGTGAAATGTGAAATCAATGTTTTATAGATATTTAGAAAATATTGTTATAATTATTACAAACTTTTTTATGCAAAATAAAAGCACTTCAACTTAATCATTTCAAACAGGCGTCAGTTTGACAATACTCCGAAAGCTCTCCGCTTTACAGTGAAATGAAACTTTAGAACTACTCTTCTGTGAAATACGTTTTTACTAGCTTTTATTTAACTTGCCCTGTTAGTATGGGACAAATCTTGCGAGTTAAATTAGAACCACTTCCTGTCGTTAGATTAGGTTGAAATTTGGTTTACTTACGTAACTTCGGTGACAATGCAATAATATGGTACCATGAAGCTGGTCTCAAGATGGTGTCGGAAGGTGGCCATAGGAACTCCTAAACTAAATAAGATAAAACCGTCGTGTTTGGACTCGTTTGAATAGATTGTATTAATAGTTTTTAGTTGAGAGATAACTAAAAATATTTTTTTTTTATTTATTTTTTAAACAAGCTTTTATTTAAATTCTCTAAAACGAAGAAAATAAATTTTGAATGCAATCAAACCCACTATTTTATTAAATTATAAAATTTATATTGATATAAATAAAAGCGTCGTAAAAGTTGTCGCGAGATTTCAAACAACATCGTACCTATCTACTAAGTAATATTTAATCCAACAAAAGACTTAGACGCGTTCTTATCATTTGAAAAGTTCGTTTGTTCTTTTGAAAAAAAAAAAAAAATATATGTTTGTGTTCTCGCGACAAGCTTTTATTTATATCAATAAAAAATTTATAATTTAATAAAATGGTGCTGCCGCAACAAAAGCAGAAAACCTCAAACGGCGCACATATTCATATTTAGACCGGATGCACATGTTTGTGCCGAAACATTAGGTTCATGGGATCCAGCCGCTCAGAGTTTATACAGGGAAATAGCCAAACGCTTGGTAGAGGTGACAAGTGACCAGAATGCTGGCTCCTACTTTGCTCAAAAAGTAAGCATTGCCATCCAACGTGGCAATGCTGCCAGTATTCTTGCCACTTTTCCCACTACCAGTGGACTTTTTGAGTAAGTTTTTATTTTATTTGTTTTCTGTGTAACAATTGTTTTTTTTTAATAGTCTTAATGTGTAGATAATAATGTATAATTAATTTTTATGTTTTTTAACTGTAATTATTTTAGTTAAATCGTTTAAATTTAATAAACCATGTATTAATAAAAAAAAAAAAAAAAAATGGTGGGTTTGATTGCATTAAAAATTTATTTTCTTCGTTTTAGAGCTTTTAAATTAAAGCTTGTTTAAAAAAAAATGCAGTTTTGATACTGTACGTAGCAACAGTCGAAATATCGATTAATATTACTTACTCACCTTTGTTACCTTTAAACCTTATTTATTTTTAGCCCTCATATTAATTGGCTCGCGGCTGAATTGTTTGTAAGGATAATTCGTGGGAGATGAAATTCAATTTAAAATCGTTTTCGGCGCGACCCCAATCCTTGGAAATTCAGATTACTAGCTTATGCCGAATAAACAGGTTTATAAAGCTTAGTAATAGTTTCAAATTAATGGCAGTTCGGTTACTTTTGTTGGTTAAAATATTTAATTAGGATGGGTATGTTATAACTGATTAAATATATTTTGGAATCAGGGATTTATTTAGATAAGTAGAAAAAGAATAGTCATAGTTATTTTTTTTTAATTTATCAATATTATTGCATGCTGACCACCAACTTGCCTGATAAAGCGATGGTCTGGCCGAGGATGGAGCTCGTCAATCTAGAAGATATATTTTTACTCTAGCCTTGAAAATTCCAAGACTGCTTTTAGGAACAGAGAAGGCGGCAAAGAATGCCATTTCTGTACAGTACGCATCAAAAACGTGAATCGAAATCGTTGAGTCATAATTATTGTAATATTAAGCTCTATTTCACTAATCCCCATCAAAAAAGAGGAGTGTTATAAGTTTGACGTGTGTATCTGTGGCATCGTAGCTCTCAAACAGATGGACCGATTTTGATCTAGTTTTTTCGTTTAATAGAATATGTAATCGAGAGTGTTCTTAGCTTTGTTACACTAAAATTCGTTTAGCCGTTTTTATATCAGGGGTTTTAACTTTTCTAAATTTACTTGTTCATAATTTTTTTATTATCCATGTAACAGTGTAGATAAACATAATAATTAAATATGCAAATTGTCACGAATTTTCTCTTTATACTTAAATGCGGTAAAAAAGGTCCATCTGTAAAAATATGTTTCCTAGTTAAACAACTCCTTAAGTCACAAAATCATTGTTACTTCTCGCTTCCCAACAACAAGAAAAAACATTGTACCCAACCCCCTCCCACATGCCAATTGTTGTTTTCTCCCCTTAAAATATTTTGCTAATGTATCCAAGGATTGTAAAATATTTCTTCGATCCCAACAAAAGAAAGCTACATACATAAATCACTTGTGCCTTTTCCTGAAGAAATTTTATACGAGGATTGAAAAGATTTCCGTTCATAAGGGCTAAAACTCACGTTGGCAACACCAAAATAACGTTCTGTAAGAATGCCGTTAAACATTTTAAAAAAGTTCTGTAAGATTTTTGCATTTTTTTTTGTGACTAGGTAAATAAATATGATATAGGAGATAGCCAAAAGTTCTTAAACAAGCCTAAAATAAAAATAAATATATAAAACAACAACTTCTAAATTGTAGAATGCACTACCTTTCACGCAGGTAGCATGATATTCCACAATTTAGGAGTACTTATAATAAAAGTGAAAATCATCAGGCGTGTCAGCAGTCAAGCGCAAGCCCTCTTTTTGAATAAATAACAAGTAAGAAAAACAAAACACTGGACTGCAGAAAAGCAGTTTTTTTAACAAATACAAATACGTTACGCTTGATACGCTATTGAGTGTACGTTTCTTGTGAGAATGTATGCGTAAAGTCGCTGTAAAAGGTTATAAATTAACTTTTTTAGAATAATTCTGGTAAAATCACTTATTTATCACGTATAAGTTTATTGAGCGTTACGAAGAAGCGCATTTTTTATTTTTGCAAAAGGCGTATTACAAAAAATATAGCATATAGTTAGTTAGTTCGTATAGACTGAGTGGCCAGCCCTAGTGTCAGAGTTATTAAGCCGCCGAAAGGCCTCTGACCTAGTTTCACGATTGCTGTTTTTATAAGAACAAACAACCACGGATGACACGTTAAATATAGCCTATGTCACTTAGGGAGTAAAGACTAATCTAACGATACCCCGCACACCAAAAGCGGTCAAGCCGTTTAGGTTGCAGGAGGTAATATAGAATCATACATCTCATATAAATACTAAAAATCCGTCCTCAAAATTTTCGGTCCACGTTATTGATGCGTACTGCACAAGAATGGAATCTCTTTCTTTGCCGCCTTCTCTGTGTTCTGAGAAGTACAATCTTGGAATTTTCAAAGACAGAGTATCTCTTCTAAATCGACGAGCTCAATCCTCAACTACATCGTAGCTTGACATCAGACGAGTTGGTGGTTAATCGTAGATCTTTTTTTTATTAACCTACTTCCACTGTCCTAGTTCTGCGCAAAGGTGACCTTTGCGCACGACACAAGTAGCGGAACTTCCCTTCGCAAATCGCGGTCCATCGCTGCATCCTGCCAATCATTTTGTTTAAAAAACCTAAGTACTTAACTGATTTTGATAAAATGTATATGAGACCACCTCCGAAGTATTGCCTTCCAAACAAAAAAGAATCATAAAAATCAGCTCATAATTGGCGTAGTAATCGTGAAACAAACATAAAAAAATGAAATAAGTTTCTTATAGTCAATAGACAATAGACATATTTTTTTATTTATTTTTTTGTCCAGGTGTCGCGGCAAGTTTCAGCCTTCTCGCGAGGCTTGTAAAGATTTCCGTTCATAACAGTTGTTGGGAACCCACGCAAGTTCCCTAACTTTGAATACCACAGAGAGCGGTGTTTTTTGTTTAGATCCCTAATGGTATAAGTTATTATAATGTTGTGTCAGTACTAGATATTATGGTTCTATTACCTCTTACGAACTTTTTTAAGTAACGTGTATAGGTAGGTACTCTTTACTCTTTTAGAGTGAAATTAGTATATTTGTTAGTGTACGCACAGAATTGGTGGCCCTATTTACGTAGGCTTTGAGTGTATGATTATATTAATTGTGAAAGGAATATAAGTAGCGGACGAAATAATAAGTTTTATTTTTTATTTTTTATAGAAGATAGATCTACGATTGACCACCAACTCGCCTGATGTTAAGCGACGGTGTGGCCGAGGATGGAGCTCGTCGATCTAGAAGATATCTATTTACTCTAGCCTTGAAAATTCCGAGATTGTAGATTGTTGAAATGGTTCAGAACGCTCTGATTTGTAATGTTAGTTTCCCTAATATGTGCTGTACCCAAAATGTCTGCTTTCTTATAACATGTGATTTCGTTTCCTAAAATGCCTGCTTCCTATAATGTATGTTGCCTTTAAATTCTGCTTTTTGTATATTGTCTGTGTCCTACAATGTATGTTTCCTAAAATCCTTTACTAAGTTTGAATCGGACTGGCCGAATAATAATTACGCCAAAAGAAAATGTATCTAGATTAATTAATTATTCATTTTCAGAAACGTAGATTTCATTCGTCAGGTTAGTCAGAATTCAGACCTCATGTTTGTAAGTCGGAGACGTGGCACTGAGTCACATCGGTCGTCAGAATGTTTTTGTGTTGGTTTGAACCACGGCATTTATCTCTGAGCGCTATGGTGGTTCGGATAACACGTTAAATTGTAGGTCCCGGTTGTTTGTTATTAAAAAATAAAACCAGACAAGTGCGAGTCAGACTCGCCCACCGAGGGTTCCGTACAAACTAAATAAAAGGGGGGAAATCATATATTTTTTATATATTTTCCTTCATAAACCGAAAAATATACATCGTAAAAATATTTAAAAACCTGTTTTAGCTTAGGCTAATGAAGCTATTTCATATGATACTCCACATGATACGGTTAATTCACTTTAAAACTTGGGCCTTCATTCCTTGCATAAAGACACTATTTTTTTGATTAAATTAAAAATGTCCAGATTTCGGATTTTTTCCTATATGTGTACTCTAACACAATGCTTATTGCCAAATTTCATAGTTCTAGGTCAACGGGAAGTATCCCATAGGTTTTGATTCCCTTCTGAGTGTCGAAATGTGCGTTTTTACCACATATTCGGCTGTAAGTTTTTTTTTACGAAAACTGAGAAATTTGATTTTTCTTTCTGCAGCAAGAGACTATGGATCTGCATATATGGTTTTAATTTCAACTCGATACCTTCACTCGTTCCCGATATAAAGGTCTTGACACCCGGACAGACGGACAGACGGACAACAAAGTGATCCTATAAGGGTTCCGTTTTTTCCTTTTGAGGTACGGAACCCTAAAAACAACAATCTTCAAGCCAGGTCAGATACCTTTCAGCGGCTTAATAACTCTGACATAAGGACTAGCCACTCAGTCTATACAAAGTCTATTAAAAGTAAGTGAGTAGGTACTTACTTAAGTACTTTTTAATGACAAGTGCCTGGTCGGACGGACGGACGTCACAGGACGACGAAACAAAAGATAATATTGTCAGAACGACGATATAAGGCGTCAAAAATCATATTATATTTGAATACACATAGAAGTAATGAAATATACTCGCGCAGGCATACACAAGGGAGGTAGTCTAAAGTGGTAACGTAGTGAGTGTGACGGCATGTGCGAGCGTCATGCCAGTATCCGTCACGGCTGAAGTCGTCAATAATCTCTAAAATTTCCAGATAATCCCCATCAAAAACATACTCAAACTATCATAATCAGAGATCATAATAAAAAAGAATCAGTCCAGCTGATCTCATGTTATTAAGGAATAGCATTAGTTATTTCAGTCTAGGCATGATAACTAATATACCGATGGAATATTTTTTATCGTCGATGTTTGCATTAATTACATTACATTCGCTCTTATCTAATTGCTTCGGCACGAGGCCGACAATCTACCTTATCAAGTATGCAAACGAGCCATAAGATCGCCCTTAAATCACGCCCCAAAATCCACGTTTTTGCCACATTTCTGTATTTATGTAAATCAATGGAGTGGCGCTACTGAAATTCTGCTAACATTACTGAAGCCGATTAGTTCGTTTGTGCCTCAGACCCCGAGTACTTAGCTTGTTTGTTGTTCTTAATGAGCACTGGCAGCCAACTTGGGCCTGTTTTCGCCTCAATTAAGACTAAAAACATGAGCGAGTGTCCTCGGAAATGTTGGAATGCTCCTACTCTCCTCGTAACAATGTTACGCTTGTTTTTCGGTAACTAGTGTTCTGTGAAGTTGTACTTGCAGAAACTTTACTCGGGTTTAGACGCGTAGTGTCTTATTCTCAAAATGACAAATGAACCAGAAGATTAAATCTACAAATGGCCAATCTTTTTTGTTTTCATAATGTCAACTTGTATAAATGAGGAATTCTCGCAACGGCAAGTAATACAAATGACTAATTTTCAAAATGAATATACAAAATATAAAAAAAATCGTTTATGGATGGAATATATTACATATTATACAATCTCGTACGTCATAAAATGGTTTAGATTGGTGTATTAGCATGAGTCTATATGATAGTTTATTTAACAGGAAGCCACTATTTGATATTTTTGAAAGTTTTACACACTTAGTATCTACGTCCGTCGGATGTGTGTAATTTTAGAACTGTCTATAAATTTGAATCCATTTGTTTTATTTTTTATATAGCCCATTATGAGAATTAAGCATTTGTGGTATTGGTCATTAGGAGAATTAGTCATTGGTTGAATTTACTATTACGTTACCTACGCATTTGTAGAATATAACATTGAAGAATTACTCTTTTTCAGACTTATTTGCAATTTTAAGAATGGGAATTCTGCGTTTAATTCTTTACTTAAATGCTCAGAAACATTTATAGCTGGGTTGAGGTAATCATTGATAATTACATCTCAGAGAAAAGAAAGAAAACCTAGAAAGTCTGTAATAATCTTGAGGAATAAAATTGAAATTAAAAAATGAATTTTAACGGAAATTGGCTGCTAGTTTCTAAAATGTCAAACATCGCAATCAGATTTTTTGGTGATATGAATGAGATCTGCTGTTCGCACAGCCTTGTGTACAAATGACAAAGTGATCAATTTTCTCCATTTTTGATAGTTTCGAACCTCATATAAGTCTCAGTTTTATCCTCGTATATAGTAGTGTCTCACAGGAATTTATTCTGTTTCTCTCTCTCCCACTATAACTTATAATTATTGCAGCATAGTTATAGCTTCACAGTACCTATATAATGGAGAAAACAGTACACTCCTTCTAATGGAGATGCCATAGTACACAGAAAAAAGTGCGTTCAAGCAAAAACTAAACTCCGACCAGGTACTTAAATCATTACTAGACCACATGTTTGATTAATTAGTAATCGAATCCGAGACTACTTGGTTGTAAGTAAGTCGGCTGTAGTTGTAGTTTTTTTTACTATTTAATTTGGCATTTACCAAACATTTTACTGTCATTTGACAATTGATTTTCATTTTGAATTGATTCATTGAGTCTAATAACATTGATTTCCTAACATGAAATTAATTTGTTCCACAAAAATAGGATAAAAAAAAAAAACAATCAATACCTACTTCATATGACCGGTGTAAACATTGCAAAATGAACTGAGACGATTAGAGTTCAAGACCACTCCATAGTCTGATTCTCTTTAGTTTTTGAAGACACCTAGATTATTTTGTTTGTCTCAACAGAGGTCTTTGCACCGTACACGTGTTTTTATGTAGCCACTCCCATCAACGGTGCGCGAGAATTTACTACATACCTGATATAAGCAAAGTGTACGCGAAAGGCTAATAAAAAGGTCTAGGTGTCAATGCCCTACGCTGCCATATTTAAAGTTTGACGTGTTCTTTCTACATAATAGTTAATTTAGACGGTAAGTACACGTAATTATCACATAGTAAAACATTTTAGTGTATCTAAGCCATCGGAGTAGAACCTTATACGGTTTCCTATCTTTAAGACGATATGTGAAACATCAGATATAAATTACCCGAAAACTTTTTTTTTATAATTTACAGATTATCGAAATCCCGAACTTTCGCGAAGTTCGCTTCATCATTCGGTCATTCAGTCAATTTTTGCAATTAAAATTATAAATTAGCCCAGTTAATTAAACAAGCCACGTATCTTCTTATACAACTAATAATCCTAGTTTTTAGGGTTCCGTACCACAAAAGGGAAAAATAGAACCCTTATAGGATCACTTTGTTGTCCGTCTTTCCGTCTGTCAAGACCTTCTATCTCGGAAACGCGTGGAGATAAGTATCGAGTTGAAATTAAAACTCTAAACGCAGATCTGTAGTTAAAATCAAACTTTTAAGTCATCATAAAAACAAGTTACAGCCGTTTATGTCCACAAAAACCATATATTTCGACACTGACAATGAAATCAAAACTTATACGGTATTTCTCATTGACCTAAAACTATAAAATATGGCAATAAGCATTTGTATTTGTGATAAAATCAAACTTTTAAGTTTTATGTCATCATAAAAACAAGTTACAGCCGTTCATGTCCACAAAAACCACATATTTCGACACTCACAATAATAAAGTACACATAAAGAAAAACATCTGAAAATTGCACATTGTTCATTGCATTGCAAGGAATGAGGGCCAAAATTTTAAAGTAAGTTAACCGTATCATGTATGGTATCATATGAAAGATCTGCATTAGCACAAGCTAAAACTGGTTTTAATTATTTTTGCGATAATTAATTTTCGTATTATGACCAAAAATGTAAAAAAATATATAACTTTCCCCTTTTATCAATGACTATAGCTTCGCCCGGTAGTTCTTTCACCTAGTTTGTACGGAAACCTCGGTGGGCGAGTCTGAGTCGCAGTTGTCCGATTTTATTCATATAAGTTAAACGAAAAAAGAGGAATGACCTGTTTCTAATAATGTTTTATGTTTCCTTCGTCATTCTCACTCGTTCGTTTAAAATAATCGTTTTTAGAGTAAGCTATTATGATGAACTGGGTATTTATACCTATATTTTATAAGTAAGAACGGTATATCATTTTCATTACTACGTTTGTCATAAGCGCGTCGCCTCCCTTCTAACGGCCTGACATATTGAAGAGACTTTGTAATTGCAAAGCTGTAATATAAACACGATTTGGTATCCCATTTTAAGTGCAAACACACTTATGTTTGCCAAAGACGCCCTACGTTATAATAACTTAGAATATTGGTGAAACTTCGAAATTGTGTACCTTCATATCTCTTACCTTCTTTTTCAAAAGGATTATTGGTGATAAATGTGGATATACTACGTTTTTTAATCTACAGAGCTATGTCCCGCGGTTTTATCCGCATACTAATGAGACATTATTATGATGGCGGACGGTGATGATGATGATGATATGATGTAGCCTATGTTCGTCTCCAGGGTTGGAGCTATCTTTGTACTAAATTTTATAACGGTGCAGCCGGTTTCAGACAGAGTTAAGTATTTATTTTTTCTAATAATTTGTATAATCATCGCGTCTAATAAAATACATAAGTACATGTATACATCTAACCGATTTTCCTTTTTTCCTTTCAATTTCTACGGCAATTTACATATTTACTGTCTTCCTAAGCCTGTGCGGCAATATAATAATTTGATATCAGTATCGCTATTTCATACCCGGTTACATGGTACAAACTTGCGTCTATTTTGTTTCTTGGTCCGTGTATTTAAAATAAAGAACAGCAGAAAAAAAAGAAAATTATAACCGTTGTCAGTGGACAGTAGCAGCACTTTTGGCAGGCTTCATGGTTCAGTGGCAGTACGTCTGCCTTCTGAACAGGTCGTGGGTTCAATCCATACCCAGGGCAAATATTTTTGGTGAGCATGGATGTTTGTTCTGTGTCTGGGTGATTATCTGTATCTTATTTGTATGTATTTACAAAAAAGGGTTTAAGTATCCTATTAGCCATCTGGTAAATTTCCAATAGTTAGATAGATAGATAAACTCTTTATTGCTTACACCATACTAAAACACTAATTAACACCTTGAAGGCTTACATGCTAGCGAAACAACAACGGCCTTATCGCTAAAAGCGATCTCTTTCAGGCTTTCAACAAGCTTTCTTGTTTAAATGTTCACTATCATTTTATTTATTTAAAATACCGTTCTAAGGGATACCAGTAAGTAAGTAAGTTCGTATAGACTGAGTGGCCAGCCCTAGTTTCAGAGTTATTAAGCCGCCGAAAAGCCTCTGACCTGGCTTAACAATTGCTGTTTTTTTTAAGAACAAACAACCAGGATCTACAATTTTACGTGTCATCCGACCCACGGTAGCACCCAGAAAGAAATGCCACTCACGGTCACCCATCCGAAGACTGACCGGTCCGTCCGTTGCTTAACATTGGTGATCGTTCGAAAACATCTAGTCAGGCTACGCCACAAGCTCTACTATATAGGGTTATATATATAGTTAATACCAGTTTCACAATAATATTTTATTTTGTACCTATTTCATAAGCAGAATATTAAACCTGGCTACCTGAAGGAAACTGCAAGCAATAATGAACGCCTTTGATTTTTTCAGAGCAAGTAACTTATCAGAGCTTGTTCCGAGAGCGGAAGGCTCCTCATCAAGCAAAATATTATACACTTGAAGGGGAATTAATATTGCATCTTTCTATTTTATTTTGAAACTTGTACTTCTTAATGAGGTCGGTAAGGTTTTGAAAAAACGCTTCAGTTGCTCGCAATTTTTATTTGTATCGTAGCTTTATGCAATTTGGTTTCGGTAATCACGATATTACCTCAGGTATGTATCCACTTAGACCAAATTGATTTTTTCAAAACCTTACCGATCTCATTAAGAAGTACAAGTTTCAAAATAAATTAGCCTAAGGCTTAATATAAACTAATTAATTACGTGGGTCTTTCCCGATATTTTTAATCTAGGTGTCTTTAAATCGCGAGTGAATTGATTTCTTCTAGGTAAGCGCGCTCCATCGTAGACCGCAACGTCGCATAACATCAGGTAAGTGGGATGTTACACGGTCGCAAACGTACAAAAAAAATTGTATTCCCTCAAAACTCTAATTTTCGTACGATTTTAATCCTAAAAATGTTGAAAATATGTGGCGTAGTTTATCTGGTTAGGTAGAATAAATATTAACATGCTATATCGGTTTATAGCATGACACTATAGAAATATCAATCTAATATAAGAGCAATTTAAAAAAATCGTGAGTCTTTCTTTCTACAATAAAGTTAAATTGGGCAAATGGATTCTATCTTATTGTGTTGAGGATTGATTTGCTGGAAATTTGTTTTAGGTAGGTATTGCAAAGTATTAATACAGACAGACACTACCACCCCAAAGAATTTAGTAGGCACAGAGGGGTTCTTTGTCTCTTCAAATTTAAACTAAACCAGAAGCTTGTTTTTTGATTATAGCCATATTTTTTTCAAGCTTTATGAACTTGTGTGGGCGTTTTAAAAGCCACTTTTAAAGGAATACACCCCATTTTATTTTGTTTTAATATATGTATGTATGTATTAGGCTGTTTTTTGATTATAGCCATATTTTTTTCAAGCTTTATGAACTTGTGTGGGCGTTTTAAAAGCCACTTTTAAAGGAATACACCCCATTTTATTTTGTTTTAATATATGTATGTATTAGGCTTATCCCTTCGTTTTTCATATGTGTGTATAGAATTATAGATAAACCTATTGATATTCTGACATGTGACGTGATTTGTTTACACGGTGAATTTATTTCTATATCGTATAACAGAGGTACTTTAAAGGCTGCTTACGTATTTCGTAGGGCGTAAATCACTTTCTCGCTTTTTTCTCTCGACTCATAAAATAATATCTTTCGGTAAATACTGGAGGTATTATTTGTTTCTGTTTTGTTATTTGAGAATACGAAAGTAAAATATAAATAGGTAAATAAGTAAATACACTATGAAAATTGCTCTTATACGGTCTGGTATTAAGACGTTTAATTTTTTCATTGAATTTATTTTTTCAATTAATAGGTATGTAGTACTTAATTATCGTCAATTACCCAAACCACCTAAATGTGGTATACGCTTTTTGAATGGGTCTTTCAAAAAATATATAATCTGGGTGTCTTCAGATCGCCGCTACAGACAGCGATCAAGCGTATGCAATTGCTTGCGCTTGCGCGTTCACACGCATTTTACATTTCTGACTTTATTATCTTTTGTTTCACATCTGCCAGGCTTCCCTTGTCTACCCTTGTTTGTTGTAGTAATTTAAATTACTGATTTAAAAAAAATAGCAGATAAGGGAAGCCGACAGATGTGTAACAAAAGATAATATTGTCAGAAATATAAAATGCGCATGAACGCGTCAAATACACTTTAGTTGAATAGATACTCACGCATAGGAGTAACTAAATGTATACTATACGCACACGTAATCAAGGAATTTAAAGTGCTGTCATAGTGGGGGCAAACCAACAAAAGCGTCATGCCATAATAATCTCTTAAGGTTTCAACGAAAAAATAACGCAAAATTCATTAAAATTTAATTTATTCCAATGAGCGTCATGTCATTTTCCGTCACGGCATACGAGTTGGTATTACTGCCAAGGCGTACCAATAGATGTTTCAAAATGTACTTACTTAGTTTATAAAAGTATATTCTAATGGTTAATATCAGCCCTGTCACGCTTACAAGCCAGAACCTACAATTGAGTTACGTTAAATGCGCGTCATCCGGCTTCAACAAAGCTTGATTCGCTAACAATGTACGAGGTGTAGGTGCCTCTAGATTTCGCCTATAAATAGCGTTATTAAAATCCGATCGGGTGTTGAACCGAATCGGGCCTCTGCAAGGGACTATGATAATTGGCTGTTATGTTGCTTAAGTATACATATTTAATCGACTATACAAGGAAGGCTATGTTTATTATTATTTAGTGTACTAACATTTGGAGAGAGTATTCCTTGTAATGTGTAGGATGGATGTATCTGTAGTGTAGGTACGTTGCCTCAGTGCTTATTTGCCCTATCTACCATTGATACACAACTTATTTACTTACTTACATACTGTTTTATACATGAGTATATTATACGAGTAACTCATAAAAAATACTTTCAAGCCTTACAAATATAGTTTTCTCAAAAAAAATTAGTAAAAATCTCTTCTCCTGTGAAATTTTACCAATGGTAGATAGGTCAAACAGGCACTGAGGCAACGTGTATACCAGGTAACAGGTACCAACTATTCGGCTAGTAACTTTGTAAAATGACCAAGTTATGGGACCTTTTCACAAATACCTTAGCGTATAAGCTCTTTCAGTCTAGTAAAAATAAGATTTGTGACAACATAAAAGACAACTAAGTATATTGTTATTTAAATGAATGTACTGGTGTTTTGAAATACATTTGACACAATTTCATAATGATATTATAAAATCGAAGTTTGTTACCTTTATACGCTCGAACGGCTGAAATCGGTTCAGCCGGTCGAAATTATGTCGTTATGAAAATTAGTACAAAGAGAGCTGTGGACCTGGACACGGTGATGATTATGATGATGATAAGCTACTTATCATCATCATAATCATCACCGTTTTTTCATAACTACGCGAGTGAAACCGCGGAACGCCGCTAGTCTATAAATCGGGGATTATTGTTAATCTATGATTTTTAGTTATTTTCCTATCATAATTTCAAAGAATTCCCCCAGTTGCAAATACTGCGATCTGCTCCATACAAACGGATTTATTTTTACTAGACTATTTTATTTGTTTGTTTATTATAGAGATACCGTACATTTAGCGTAGAGCTTTTATGTTCTTAGTTTCTACATCCTAAGTGCTAATGACTACATCATCCATCTCTACAAATGCTTAAGTACCTACTTAAACTAAGTGTTATACTTTAGCTGTTGCCCGTGACTTTAACCGCGTTTCGTATAATTATGTTATGCTAGTTGTCTCACGCAGTTTAACCCGCGTGGTGTTGTGCGTATTGTGTGTAGATAAATATCTAGGTACCTGTGCTTCCATAAGATCTCGGCTAGCTTTATACAAAGTTTCATTAAAAATGGATTAGTTATGAAAACGTAACAAAAAATACAGAGTAGGTATACAATATAATAATACAATTGAAATATATAAATACAAAATAATATAATCTCCTTTTTACCCGACTGTGTTAGAAGGAGGGTTATGTTTTTCGAGTGTATGTATGTTTCTATATGACAGCCTACAGCTTAAACGGCTTGACCGATTATGATGAGCGAGGTGTTGTTAGATTTGTCATCGCTTCCAGAGTATCATACGCTATATTTTTTTTTTTTGTAAAAATAATACATCTCGTGCAAAAATTAAAAAACGCGTTTTTACGTAACCTCCAACTTTTTTGTAATAAAACAAGTGATTTTACTAGAATTATTTTAAAGAATGTGCATTGCTAATCTTTTACAGAGATTTTACGCATAATTTCTTACAAAAAACGTACACTCAACAGCGTATCAAGCGTAACGAAATATTAAAATAGACTGCAAAAACTGCTTTTCTGCAGTCGGGTATTTTGTTTTTCTTTTAATATACATACTTGTTAAACTTCAAAAAGGAGGAGGTTTTCAATTCGGTAGTATATTTTATGTTTTTTACTGTAGTATATTGCATAAAATAAGGTACACTATAAACTTTATTGATTACCCACATTTATAATACCATTGTCTATCAGTACTTTCACAATACATCCATTCTGCGAACGTCCGTCTTTTATTGAACACCACACTTGGCGCAGCCGGTAGGATGCACACAACACACACACACAACTTCGTCATTTATTGAAAGATTTGGAAAATAATTTTCCATATATTATACGAGTATGACTCGGGGAGTACGCTTGAAGTTGCCTGTACCTAAACAGGGTTGAAAACATTATTTTTCGTCCATATGGAGAATCGTTTTTTTTTCGGGTTGTCAAATTGTTAGATTGTTGTTGTTGTGACATTCTGTTTTGCAAGATCTACTGAATCATGTCCAAACATTTTTCTTCTTCTTTTTTACTCACGAGAAAATGTGGACTCACGCGCGTTTGCCATTTTTAAGTTATATCTTTTGTCTTGAGTCTCGGTACTTGGGACTTAATCCCTAATATTTATTATCATTAATTGAAATGTAATTTTGTAAAATAATAACTAGGTTAAACAAAATCTCAAAGCTGCGTTTTTTGCTAGTCTTTTTAGGGTTCCGTACCTCAAAAGGAAAAAACGGAACCCATAGAGGATCACTTTGTTGTCCGTCTGTCCGGGTGTCAAGACCTTTATCTCAGAAACGCGTGGAGGTATCGTGTTGAAATTAAAGCCATATACGCAGATCCATAGTCTCTTGCTGCAGAAAGAAAAATAAAATTTCTCAGTTTGCGTAAAAAAAAAGTTACAACCGAATATGTCGTAAAAACGCACATTTCGACACACAAGGGAACCAAATCCTATGGGGTACTTCCTTGACCTAGAACTATGAAATTTGGCAAGAAGCATCGTGTTAGAGTACACATATAGGAAAAAATCCGAAAACTGGACATTTTTAATTTAATCACAAAAAATAGTGTCTTTATGCAAGGAGTGGGGGTCAAAATCTTAAAGTGAATTTACCTTATCATGTGGGGTATCATATGAGAGAGCTACATTAGCATAAGCTAAAACATGTATTAAAAAAAATGTACGATGTATATTTTTCGGTTTATGAAGGAAAATATATAAAAAATATATGATTTCCCCCTTTTATCTACTAGTTTGTACGGAACCCTCGGTGGGTGAGTCTGACTTGCACTTGTCCGGTTTTTATTTTTACACAAGATAGATCTACGATTGACCACCGACTCGCATGATGTTAAGTGCCGTAAGATGATGTCTAAGTAAATTCTAGAAAGTCTCTACTCATACTTTCTAATGGAAATGTATACTCTGTAATCTATAGAACATTGCACATGTACACGCATTAACTCTAGGAAAATAACTTTTATGCAGTTGGCTATTTGTTTTTCTTTCGATTATATAGAAAAAAAAAAAAAACTGTAACTAGTAATACTAGAATAAATAAATCATTTTATGCTTTGAAGTTCCGACGAATCGCAGTTCATGGCTGTTTCCTGGTCACAGATTTAAGGGTTTTCTTCAAGGAATTCATTTTTTTTTTTTTAAATAAAGATATTAAAATAATACTTACCCTCATAATTTTTCATTTACTTTCCTCGTAGAAAAAGCTATGTTTAAGCCCAGAAAGGTTGGCAAATCAGGCCAGTTTTCATAAAATCCTCATCGCATCGCATAATACGCGAAAATGAACTCATTTTAGGCTTCACAGCCAATCTTCAATGTACAAAATCTTGTAACATTTATTACAACTCATTTTTGAACGAAACCTCGCTTCCTTGTAAATAAATATTTGTGGACATTTCACACAACACTATCTAGCCCAAACTAAGCAAAGCTTGTACTATGGAAACTAGATGGTTGATAGAATACTTATATACTTTTTTTGTAAATATATATTTATGATACATAGAAACTCCCAGACACAGAATAAACATCCGTGCTCATCATACAAATATTTACCCTGTTATATATAAAATAGTCTAGTAAAAAAAAAAACTGTTTGTATGGAGCTGATCACATTAAATTCACTTTGAGGGATTCTTTGAAATTATAATTGGAAAATACCTAAAAAACATAAATTCCCAATAATCCCCGATTTATAGACTAGCGGCGTTCCGCGGTTTCACTCGCGTAGTTATAAAAAAACGGTGATGATTATGATGATGATAAGTAGCTTATGTCCGTGTCCAGGTCCACAGCTATCTTTGTACTAATTTTCATAACGACATAATTTCGAGCGTATAAAGGTAACAAACTTCGATTTTATAATATCATTTCTCAGCGTGGCAACGCAGCGAGCGTGCTGGGAACTTTTGGGCCAGGGACCTGCGCCGTTGACCAGTTAGCGTGAAACGTTAAATTTTGTTTTTGTGACGTGCCATAGTTTTTAAGATTTTTTAGATTATAAGTCATTATAGTTGTTCATTAGTCAAATAATGTTTATTATATTAAGTGTTACTTAAATACATTTTTATTAAAATTTTCAAAAAAAAAATATTATGAAATTGTATCAAATGTATTTCAAAATGTAGTTGCGTTCCACGGTTTCACCCGCATAGTTATGAAAAAACGATGATTATGATGATGATGATAAGAAGTGTATGTCTGTCTTTCACAGCTATCTCTATACTAAATTTCATAACGATCGGTTCAGCCGTTCGAGCGTGTAAAGGTAACAAAGTTTGATTTCGTAATACCATTTTGAAATTGTGTCAAATGTATTTCAAAACACCAGTACATTCATTTAAATAACAATATTTTTAGTTGTCTTTTATGTTGTCACAAATCTTATTTTTACTAGACTATAAGGCCAAGATACTAAAATGCCTTAAGGATGTAGTTTTATCCTCGAAAGTGCCGAGAATTGAGATTTGCCATGTTTTTACTTCATATTCAATGAGTATAAAATCTCTAAGATAAAATCTCATTGCAAATACAAACGTTTACTTACAACTCGTATGATGTTGTCTGTCCATCTTGGAGATGGTTATACTATGCTGCGCTTGTTGGTGTGTGAATTTCACTGAAGAACATTTTGACCCACCCGGATATCACGGAGTCTAATCTGCTCCTTTTGAAAAATACCGCTGAATGCGGCTGAAAGTTTAGTCGAAGATATCGATTCAAATTAGAAGTAACATTTAAAAAAAAGTTATTCACCTAATGTTTGTTTGTTTGTTCTGTGTCTGGGTGTTTCTATATCATATGTATATATTTACAAAAAAAAAAGTATATATGTATTCTATCAGCCATCTAGTTCCATAGTACAAGCTTTGCTTAGTTTGGGCTAGATGGTGTTGTGTGAAATGTCCACAAATATTTATTTATTTATTAATATAAATGACAACCACGTTAATTCCGTAATAACAACTTTTGAATGTCTAGGGATTTGATTATCATAATCTATATACATATAGACTGTAACGGGTCAAAACCTGTACATTTTTTTTATTTTTTATTTTGATATGAGTATGCATTACTATTAAAGTTAAAGTATATTAAAGTTTCCGGCAGCCTAGTCGGGAGACCTAGTCGGGAATCCCACGGCACGCACCTCTATCTTTTCTAAGTTATGTGCGTATTGTTGATTGCCGCCAACTTCAAACGGTGAAGGAAAACATCGTGAGGAAACCTACATGTCTGAGAGTTCTCAATGATCTTGAAGACGTGTGAAGTCTGCCAACCCGCACTCGGCCAGCGTGGCAGGCTATGACCTAACCCTTCTCACAATGAGAAGATGGCCCGTTCTCAGCAGTGGGACAGTTTGTACAAACAGGGCTGATAAAAAAAATGCATTACTATCGATACAGAAACCAAAACAGTCATTTTCAAAATGTTTGTCTGTCTGTCTGTCTGGACGGTGTGTCCAATGAACATTTAAACCACTGGACGGATTTGGACGAAATTTGGCAGGATTACTACTCATACTATATAGAAGGATCTGGCATACTTTTTATCCCAAAAAATTTGACAGTTCCTGTGGGATACACTAAACAATAACAACATAATCGATCACCACGCGGGTGAAACCGCGAGGCGCAGCTAGTAATTTATATTACAATGTGAACATATAACATGAGTGCTGAATATGATGTGATGCCCGTTAACGTCAAGTTTATTATCATAAAAGAATATAAATCTTGAGCATTCCTCGCAAGTTCAGTCGTTAATGTAACAAGTTTTTGGCTAGCTCCAGCATTAATAGATCTTTTACAATTCTTTAGACGTAGTCGTTTTTGAATACTGAAAATGTACTTACATTTCAAATGCGGCCGCCCTTTTCTAACTGATAGCCTCATAGGGCTGTCAGTTCCTATTACTGATATTCATTAATTAATACAATGTAATTGCTATATGCCCTTTCCATAACAAGTATGTATATTAGAAGAAAAACAAAACACCCGATTGCAGAACAAGCAGTTTTTGCAGTGTACCTTACGATTTCGTTGCTGTTGAGTGTACTTTTTTGTGAGAAAGTATGCGAAAAATCACATAAAAGATTATAAATGCGCATTCTTTAGAATAATTCTATTAATATAACTAGTTTATTACGAGAAAGTGCGTTGGAAATTGTTACGAAAAAAAAAAAAAGCGAAATGGTAAATGCGTTAATTTATTATTTTTGCAACAGATGTATTATTATAGAAACAGTTTTTAAATTATTAAATACATTTCAAAGGCGTTCAAGCCTGTACTATTGAATTGTACAGCTTCATAATGCCTAGACCGCGAATGCATCAATACTTTGCCCTTAACCTTTCAAATGCGTAGGTGGGGGGAGAATGGGGTAGATCCCCCTACAGCCGCCTCCAGCGGTAGTTAACGAGGTCTCTCTCAATAAAACTGCATGCCATACTTATTTTTATTGTTCGATTCGACTGCATTTATGCTTTTGAAGAATTGTTTGGCGACCTCCTTTTATCTTTTTCCTGTTTGCGCTTTTCTGGTGTACTGGGTTGTGTGCGTTTTGGAATAAATCCAATATATTCTTTACATGAATTTATGCAGAATGTGTTGTTTAGTAGACTTCTGAGGTTTTGTTTGATATATTTTTCTTTTAATAGATTACGACTTCAAGAAAATAATTACATAACTAGTTTTTGTCATGATATTGTAACTACTCACACATGTCATACGTGTTATACGAGTAGTTTAGTTTCCATAAAATTATTGAAATAATTTCAATTGTTTGTAAAAGAAAACAGACAAATGCAAGCCAGACTCGGCCACCGAGGGTTCCGGAATTCCCACGAAACCGGGAACTAAGTTGTTAAAACCTTAAGGCGAAGCTAGTCATCAATAAAATGGGGAAATCATATTTTTTTTAAAAAAATCCTCATAAATCGAAAATTAGTTACACATCGTAAAAATATTTAAAAACCTGTTTCAGCTTGTGCTAATGAGGTTCTTTCAAATGATACCCCAAATATGGACCCTCATCCCTTATTTTTGTGATTAAATTAAGAATGTACAGTTTTCGGATTTTTTCCTTTATGTGTACTATAAGACAATGCTTTTTGCCAAATGTATAGTTCTAGGTAAACGAGAAGTACCCTATAGATTTTGATTGGCACAGATTAAAAGAGGCAGTTGTAAATAGCAGTTTTGGTAAGTTAAAAATTATTAATGGCACGTTTAATAACTAGTTCAGCAGTTAAAACTAAGCAGTAAAGTAAACAAAAATGAGTAATAAAAAATAATGAAATGGATCAGTGAATATATAATTGAGAAATAAAATAATTAAATGAGCGGTAAAAATTATTATCTATAAATTTGTATGAAAAAAAAAAAACAACCTAATCTCTGAAGAAATTATTGCTTATACCTATATACATAGATAACTTTCCATCATTTTTACCGCTCATTCAGTTATTGGACTGCTCAATTATTTCTAGAATTGACATTGTATGATAAAATAACCGACCAATTGTTTTTTTATTACTGTCCATGTTTTACTGTCGCAATAATTAATCAACCGCCATTAAATTAAATAACTGCTCAATATGTTTTTGAACTGATCATAACAACATCTCGAATATTTACTAACAGCTCAAAAAATTAGTTCCCATTTTGATTTTTACTGTAACATTCTCATGATTATTTACGTATTTCTGAGATCACGTTTTGGATTTCAGCACACCATCTTGTTATTTCGAGACTATATAGGAAATCGGTGAAAATAGACCGAAAGGTTCACGTTCAAAAATACGAGGTTAGACAGTGAAACAGATGAGTGAGAGTGAGAAACAGAGTGACAGCACGGCACGCCATGACACGGCGCCATTGTGCCTGCCCCTAATAGAAGAACTAAGCAAAACGAAATAAATTACAGTTTAAAAAACTAAAAAACACGCTACAAATTATTGTGGTTAAAGTTCATTACAAGACTTTTCTAACAAATCCAAACACAGTTAAGAGATTATAGATAATAGAGAATATAGATATAGATTTAATTTCATAGTTAGTTACAAACCGTTAGTTACAGATCGACCTAATAAAAGCGTGTTAACGTGTTAAAAATAGAGTGTAAATCTAAATAACTCCCATATTTTGACATAAACGCCTTCACTCCATGTCCATGACATTTAATTTAGTTACACACTATGAATAGAACGCGTCAAACGCTAGCGCATCCGTAATTATTCGAGCAGACATCGCGACACGCACTGTAGCCGGCATGCGGCATCCGGTCTGCAAAACCACAATTATTATTTCAGCAAACATAGTGGCGGTAAATTAAACACACTTTGTTATCAAAACCATACGCGACTAATTTATGCTTGTTATCGGTAGGCATGGATAGCTAGGCACCAGACCTGAATTACAGTTCATCATCTTCCTACCCTTCTCCCACTCAGGTGCAGTCGGAGCAGTATTTAGGTAACCTATTTATGATCCGAAATACATTTGTTTGAATCTTACTTGCCCGAATCCGTACTTAAAATTGTCTGATTGTCTGACGGTCTTCTTGTTAAGAGTTTCTGATTCTATAAATTTGTTAGCAATCAGCTTAATTTGCCCGAATTATTAGGTTAGGTTCGTTAGGTTTTTGTTTTATTATAAATTCCAATTCCAGAAACCTTATTATTTATAAAAAATTTGTTATCTGATATATCAAATTAGGTTATGTACATTAGGTTTCAGTTTATTATACTTTCGTATTACAAATATTCAGTTATCAGATAAGTTGTAATGTGAGCGTTCAGGATTTTGTTATATAGTATATAACTTTTGAATAGATTATATACATTTCTTTTTCGGCGAAATGATACTCGATATTTCATAATTCGTATTAGTGATAGGTAACAAGTATTTGTATATTTTCTCCATTTAGAACCAAATGGAGAAATGATTTGTCATAACTGTTCATAATTCACTCCTTTCTTACTCATATCCAAATCATACAATTCATCCACACTTTTTTAGGACGTCATCTAATTATACATGAATTATAAGATGATGCCGAAGAAATATTATATAAGCTTTCAAGATAAAAACACATTTTCACTTTTAAACATGTTAGCTACAACATAAAGGCATTTACAATTTTATTTATATTTTCGTAACACTTCTATAGATTCAGGATTAAGGTTCTTATTGTTATCAATGTTTCACTAGCATTTAAGCCCTTTTTCACTATGTAATTTGTGTTTTAGTTAAGGTGTGAACAATAAAGAGTTTATCTATCTATCTATCTATCTATCTATCTATCTATCTATCTATCTATCTATCTATCTATCAATATCTCAAATCCCTATTGATCGTTCTTTGGAAAGAAATACGAACTTTTCCCTTTTGCCATTGGTCATGTCGACGACTTTGTAGATCTTAAAAGGTTTCTGTAATTTTCTTTGAAGAAAAAACGTTAATCATGAAAGTTTGCAGGGCTTTACTGGGCATAGAGCGACCGAGTTTATAGACAGAGCTGACGAAGTGATGGAACTAATTTTTTTCTATGGTATAATATCAATTTTGTTCATGGAATACGCTGGTGGCGCCCCATTCAGCTTTGAAAGTATGATGGCGGTTCTGTAAAGCCATAGTGTATTGTTTGAGTTCGCTAATCATTTTGTCTGGAAAACTTTTGTTTTTTGTTCGGGAGTTGCGGACACTCGTTGTCCGTTTTCTAACTTATTTCAGGGATTTTCGTGTTACAACTTTTCTGTATAAATAAAGTAAATGAAACGGGGGTATTAAGTAAATAATTTTGTGTAATTGTCTAAGTATAATAGATAATTAACCAAATGCGGGGTACAGCTAGTGTATAAATCGAGGATTATTATTAATCTATGTTTTTAGGTGTTTTACCCATCTTATTTTAAAAGAATCCCCCAAGGTGAATTTGTTGTGATTTGCTCCATACAAACAGATTTATTTTTACTAAACTATATTGCGACTAGTGTATCGAAGTCACACCTCGCAAAGTTACCTCTCTAGACACATGTTATTGGTATTGCCATGTTTTCCAAACATTTTCCAGCAAATGCTTACATCCAGCAATGACAAGGCTGTTATGACAAATGTGTTTGCTACAATCGCCTGTCTCAGTATTGCCATAAAACAATTTGTTCTACTCAAGAAATCTTTTGAACTTGTTTTTGGTACTTGGGATGTTTTTGTCTTAAACTTAAATGTCTATTTGAGTGCTTTTATAGCGACAAACATTGTTAACACAGATTTATATAATAGATTAGATCAGGTGTAGGGTTAATTGTATTCAAGATTACTGAATTCATGTATACTGAAATTATTTTGGCAATAAAGGGCGTAGAAAATTAAGGTATACCTAATGCTGAGTATGTATGCGCATTCTGTCCGTATTACATTAATTCTCGATCTTCTAGTTTACCTTACCTTTACTGGAAAATTATTTCTTATTTATCAAAATTTTCTTTTATTTGTGGTCTGCTGATTCACCTGCGTGGTGATGAATAATAATATTATTATTATGATGTAGCTATCTAAATTTCATAACGATCGGTTTACCGGTTTGATCGTGAAAAGGTAACAAATAAGTATACTGATATATTTTCGGTTTTATTAGTTAAGAAGTTAGAACGTTAAATGAAAACTGTTGACATTTTGACAGACGAATATTGCCAACGAAAAATGTTTAACATTTTGACAGATTTTAAAAGAACCTATGTCCCAAAAAAATATTGTGTGCTGTTACTCAAATCGTATTCCATTTGAAAAAGAAAAAAATCTATAAATTTTTAGAAAACCCCAACTTCATTTTTCCTATCTTTGAACAAGCCTTTTAACCTTTTAATATTTTTCGTTCGAAGCGGCACAATCATTCTTTTAATATCTGCGCAATTCGAATCTTCCTTTAATAACGACTAGAAAGAGAAATAAAAAAAGCCGCTTAGGCCGATCTTTGAGTATTGATTGTACCCCTACCACTGGCTTGTACTTAGTTGAATAAAAAGTCCCTTGGTAGAATGCCAGAGCCATGAAAAGAATGGCCGACTTACATACATAAGTAAAGCTATAGTGAAATATTGCTGAGTCTATGGGGATTGTGAACTTACAAAACCTAGGGCATTTCATCATGGTTATCTATTGTTGTTTTCTTTATTTTGCAAATAGAAATATCTTATACATCCTACATTCACATATTTAAATGTTCAATAACATTTGAATATTTGAATGTAAGATGATTAAGATATGTCTACGGCAGGGAAAACAGGAAAAACAGAACAACATATTAGAACTATAGTTTTCTTTTTAGATCGAAAGGTGGCTGAACACTATATCTAAATCTATTACTACGTAACAGAAAAGGAAAAAAAATGTGGAAGAGCAGGTGGTCTTATCGTTTAAAGTGATTTCTTCCAGGCAATGGTAAAATTTTATTATACAACCGAATCTGGACTATGATCCGTGAGCCAGGCAGAGATTTCGTCAGTCTTTTTCTCCCGGAGGATAACTCATATGAGGGTTGTATCATGAGGTCTCGTAAACTTTAGCTGCGGCACCCAAGGTGAATTGATAACTCATATGAGGGTTGTATCATGAGGTCTCGTAAACGTCAGCTGCGGCTCCCAAGGGGAATTGATAACTCATATGAGGGTTGTATCATGAGGTCTCGTAAACGTCAGCTGCGGCTCCCAAGGGAAATTGATAACTCATATGAGGGTTGTATCATGAGGTCTCGTAAACGTCAGCTGCGGCTCCCAAGGTGAATTGAGCAGCAGCCTTCCTAACTCGTAGAAAAAAAATCAGTCATTTGCTCCCGATTGAAAATTTTATCAGATTATAGCTAACTTAATGACAGAAATAAAATAGTCAGCTGGCTGTGGGAAGTTCGTCAGTCAATAAATAAACAAACAGGTCAAGCTAAAGAAAACCGTTTAATATAGAAACATAGAATATAGAAGTAACGAAATCGTAAGTTAACTGTAAAAATTGCTATTCTGCAGTCGGGTATTTTATAGATACTTGTTTTGTAAACATATTATATCAATTCTGAACTAGTCTCGTTAGCAACTTCAAAAAGATATACCTACAGTCAACAAACAAACAAAATTCGATGTAACATTGTAAGAAAATATAAGAATTTGACCGCGAGCCATTTGAAACAGCAATACATCTGTACCGTTCGCGTCAAATGGAAATGGTCCCGACTATTGACTCGCAGACCAATATCGCCAATGAAACACAAATTGTTTTCCGAAGTTCGAATTATTTTATTATTGCAGACGCGGAATGTGTATTATTGGTTGCCGTCGTCGACTGCGCAAGTACATACTTGTTGGAATTGAAAACATTTTACCCTGGTATGTGGAGTGTGGGTGCTGGTTCAGGATTGTAAGTGAAGTGGACCTGAATTTTCCCGTGTTGTTTTTTAGGGTTCCGTACCCAAAGGGTAAAACGGGACCCTATTACTAAGACTCCGCTGTCTGTCTGTTTGTCTGTCTGTCCGTCTGTCACCAGGCTGTATCTCATGAACCGTGATAGTTAAACAATTGAAATTTTCACAGATGATGTATTTCTGTTGACGCTATAACAACAAATACAGTAAAAAACAGAATAAAATAAATATTTAAGGGGGCTCGCAAACAACAAACGAGAGTTTTTTTGCTCGTTTTTGCTCGATATTGATAACGGCAAGAGGTAGACGCTTGAAATATTCACAGAATATTGAGTTATATTATTCACTTTAAAAATAAATTACTAAATTAAAATATTTAAGGGGGGCTTCCATACAAAAAACGGGATTTTTTCCCTGGTACGGAACTCTTCGTGTGCGAGTCCGACTCGCACTTGGCCAGTTTTATTTATATTTATTTTGCTACCATTATTTACAAACTGGAGTGTAAATGTGTTTCACCTTACTAGGCTGCGAAAATTCGGTATCCCGCTGAGAAACTAGCACGGAAAACCAAAATATCATCAAATGGGCGGGAAAAAAATATAAAAATCCGGGCATGAAGTTTTAATTTTCAATACTATATCTTCTCAATCTCCTTGGGCAACCTATATAATAAATAAATACTTCGTTTCAAGGACATAGATATAGACATAGACATAGACATAATTTTATTGTAACAAAAACACACAGAAAATAAAAAATCATACACACAAAATAGGTCACAAAATTATGTTTTTGTCACAATCCGGCCCCAGCTCAGCATAATGCTAGTTGTAAACAACCAGCGCTGGTCTTCCGCTGGAACCGGTAGGCGACGCCACACACGAGAAAACACTTAAAAATAACACTTATTAAGTATTTAACATATCATACTTGTTACGTATAGATAAGCTTAATAAACATACATATACAATTAAACACAAAAGATATATCTTTAAATATTTAAAACCAAAAATGTAAGAAAAAACAATAAATGAATGACAGCGCTTTTTTCCCGATTTTGAGTTGATGAAAGAAAATAATCGTTAGATTCCAAAAATACCGTAGGAAATAACATAATACGGTATTTTTGATACTATTTATTCATTTATGTATGAAATTGAATATTATGGTGCTTACATCTCTGGTTGGTTTATGAGTATCAGTCAATTCGGGACACTGTTCGGGAATTCCACATGATGGGAATGTCATTGGTTGAACGCATATGTTCATGTCAAAGACAGTAAATAAATGATGATCATGCATAAATTTTAATAGATATTTGAGTAAATAAATAAAATAAATAAATAAATATTTGTGGACATTTCACACAACACCATCTAGCCCAAACTAAGCAAAGCTTGTACTATGGAAATAGATGGCTGATAGAATATATATATATATATATTTATATATATATATATATATATACTTTTATTTTGTAAATATATAACATATGATACACAGAAACACCCAGACACAGAACAAACATCCATGCTCATCACACAAATGTTTGCCCTGGGTGGGGATCGAACCCACGACCTACGGCACAGCAGGCAGGCATACTACCAACTGAGCCACAAGGCCAGAGTTCACTTATGAACGGAATTTTGAATGAAACTATCACTGCTATGTCATTATGAAATTATCACCACTATTCATAATTACATTGACATATCGTATGATTTCGCATTATGTATAAACAATAAAGTGGGAGAGCTAACTAGATTTGGCAAAATATTGAAATTTGCCACTAGAGAATCGTTGAGAGTGCAACTTTCACCAGTACAATACCTATGCGTTTTTCCCTCAGGTTTTTTTCATATAAAAGATTACCTGATTTTGAAAATTCTTATTATGTAGTTTTTTACTACAAAGCCTACCGTTTGATTTTGTCAAAATTGTAACAAAATTTAAAGAAAACAAAACTCTTTTGAAAGAAGTTCCCAACTTTTTCGTATCTATGACGTCTCATTTCAACTCTAAATGAACTAAATGAATTAATTAGTGACGAATAGTTAATCCAACTACCTAAGTATATAGTTAGAAAACAAGGGTCTGTGTGTATGTGGGTGATGGGGCGGTACTGTAGGAACCATAGGCAGCTTGATATTTATTTCCTCGGCAAGGGCGCCGGCCGACGTCTGGCCTGTCTGTCTCCAAGTCAAGGGTCAAGGATCCTTGTCTGCCGATTTGGCGGCTCGTGTAATGTCATTCTTCTCTTCACTGTTAATATGTCATTATCATTTTGAATTTATTGATCGAGCGAAATACGCGAGCTAAGGGTCTTTTCAAATTTTTGCTAAAAATTTGCTTTAATCTGTCCGGATGCGGGTACTCTCGTAATTTTATATAAATTTAGTATGCATTTTCTAGTTTTCACTTCTGCCGGCACTCCCGGAGTGCAACACGTTGTTTTTTTTTTTATCGCTATATCCCGCCTCCGTCTCCGCGAACAAACACCTGGACAGAATGGGGCTGGGTGAAAACCTAGAATGCAAGTTCTGATTCGAAGAGGATGAAACTCCCATCCGTGTCCTCTGCGAATGTATTGCGCTCAATCACCAGAGGACGGCGGGCCTGTCCTCTAACATGAGCACATCAAGGCCTCTGCTGTCCCAAAGTCAAAAAAGATTCTGAGTGGTCAGATAATCTGGTGAGATTAATGTCACACCTGGGATTGAGGTGCTGTGTTAAAGTTCAAAATTCTGTATGCCACAAGCGACCTTTGTACCGTCCATTTTAACAATAAAACTAGTTCAAAATCGATCCATTCGTTTGATGCTACAGACAGACACACTGAAACACATATACACACGTCAAAATTATAATTATAACACCCTTCTTTTTGATTTGGGGGTTAAAAATAGACCGCAATATTGTATTTAGCTTTTCCCCGTTCTAAAATAAGAATTATCTGTCTGTAAAAGCTAAAATCAGTTCCATTATTCCCAGCTTCTTTTAACGAAAGTACGGTGAAGTACCCTTAAGCCTTTCAGGAGTCGTGTGGGTTCAATCTCATGTGTTTATTTACACAAACGAGTGGTATATTTACCCCGGATACGTGATATTCACCAGTATAATAGACGCACAATCGAGACTTTCCACGTAATAATAAATAAATAATTGGAGGACATTTCAACCAACACCATCTAGCCCAAACTAAGCAAAGCTTGTACTATAGAAACTAGATGGTTGATAGAATACATATATACCTACTTTTTTTTCGTAAATACATACTTAAGATATATACGAGTAGAAACACCCTGACTCAGAACAAACATCCATGCTCATCACACAAATGTTTGCCCTGGGTGGCGATCGAACCCACGACCTACAGCTCAGGAAGCAGTCGTACTACCACTGAGCCATGAGGCCTGTCTTATATATCAATTAGCTGTACGTTTCAAGGTCACGCAATGAGCTATAGACAGGGCTATGCTCGGAGTCTCTTTACGAGGTCGAATCAGAAATGAAGAGATCTGTAGACGTACAAAAGTCACCGACATAGCATATCGGATTAGCAAGTTGAAGTGGCATAGGCAGGGCCCATAACACGTAGAACTGATGGCCGATGGGGCCGAAAAGTTCTCGAGTGGAGACCACGTACCGGCAAGCGCAGCGTAGGAAAACCAGCCACGAGATGGACAGATGTCCTTATACAAGTGGCGGGAAGACGCTGCATGCAAGCCTATGTCCAGCAGTGGACTTCTTATGGCTGAGATGATAATGATGCACGTTTCACTCGAGGAAAAATGAAAAGTAATGATGATAATATATAATAATAACTTGTGCTTTTCTCTAGGCTCAGTTAACTCTGTAATAGGTTTTATTACGATTCTTAAATTCATGATATACCAGACTAACACAATCTAGAATGTCCTCGCTTCGTTCGCTACTTACAAAGAAAGGGTTAAGCCGCAATATTCCATCGCTTTCGTAAACTTAGTTATGTACTTTGTTTGTTTTAATTTATGCTTTGTGTTATATGTATTATTACATTTATTAGTTTTAAGGTGTGTCATAAAGAGTTTTTCTATCTATCTATCTTGCTTAGTAGGTGTCCCGCCTAGCTTCAACAAAGCAACACTTCCCCCGGCTAGCAAAACAACAACGACGCCACTTCTGGTGCAGTTGTCCATAGATGGCGATCATTTTCCAATATTCAGTATCTGCTTATTAAATTTGGTATCTATTCAGTAGTTTAGCTAGTTTAGCACTTAAATCGTAATTGACAGAGTAGACAGACAGGTTGCTTTCCAGTCTAGTTCCATAGTACAAGCTTTGCTTAGTTTGGGCTAGATGGTGTTGTGTGAAATGTCCATAAATATTTATTTTATTCCTTTTTAACCGAATTCAAAAAAGAGGCGGTTAACAATTCTTTGTATTTATTTGTGTGTGTTACTTCATAACTCCATAATTTTTAAACCGATTTGGATTTAGGTTCTATTAGAAATGGTATGCTTTCAGATTAGTTCCATAATTTTTAATAAAATCTGTTTAATACTAAGGGTTTTAAAACTAAATTACTGCAAAACCTATTTTGAAGTCAGTTGTTTCGGTTTTTTAAGCTATTATAATTATATAATATTATCTGGTATTAGGATAACAATTTTTCAGTAAATTTTCAAAATTTCAGAAACAGTCTATGAAGAAATTTAGTAACGTACTAACTTATGACTCATGGCCTTGTATATAAATAAATAGGCACAAATTGGACTAACACTTTAGCACTTCAAGACAGAATAAGCCAAGGACCAAATTGAATTAAATCACTCTAGACAAGAAGCACTTTAAAATAAAGTAAGATTTGTAGACAGTTTTTCGAGTCCATAAAATCGGTCTTGCGGTTCAAGTCGTCTCAAGTACTTGTACTATATAAGTATAAACGTCAACGTACCCATGTTTGCTGACGTATTGTTTACTATTCACAATATCTTTTGTTTTTATTTTTTTTACAGATGCATTGTATTTTTGTATAGTTTTTCTATCACTTTTTTACTCGATTGCGCGTCGCAAAGGAGGTTAGAGTATGTTTGTTTCCTTTGTGGCACTTCACATCAAATCGTCAATTTGATTTTTCATAATGTAAGTTTTACTCAATTTATATAATAAGTGCAAGACATCACGCAAACTTTATATATTTACAACAGTCTAGTATACTGGGTACGCTGCCTATTTATTGGTAGAGGGCATAAGCATTTAGATTGGCTTTAGATCTTCTATGGCCTGGGGTCGCTGAATTAGTTTCCGTTTTTTTTTTTGGTGTTAAGATTTAACACTATATGTTAGCCCTAATATGTGTCTATAGATTGCATGTTGTTTTGTTGCAGGTAATAGCGGCACTCATAATGAGAAGATGGCCGGCAGTTTGTACAAACAGGGCTGATTAAAATTAAAATAAACCGGACAAGTGCGAGTCAGACTCGCCCACCGAGGGTTCCGTACAAACTAGTAGATACAATGGGGAAATCATTTTTTTTTTTATATTTGAGTTGATTGAATGAAAGGTAAATTGCAGTTTACGATTTATGAAGTATTAAAAAAAACTACTTACTAGATCTCGCTCAAACCAATTTTCGGTGGAAGTTTGCATGGTAATTAATGTACATCATATATTTTTTTTTTGTTGTATCATTCTCTTATTTTAGAAGTTACAGGGGGGAGGGGGGGGGGGGGGGACACATTTTGCCACTTTGGAAGTATCTCTCGCGCAAACTATTCAGTTTAGACAAAAATGATATTGGAAACCTCAATATCATTTTTGAAGACCTATCCATAGATACCCCACAGGTATGGGTTTCATGAAAAAAAAATTGAGTTTCAGTTCTAAGTATACCCCCAAATTTTATTGTTTTTTCCTATTTTTGTGTGAAAATCTTAATGCGGTTCACAGAATACATCTACTTACCAAGTTTCAACAGTATAGCTCTTATAGTTTCGGAAAAAAGTGGCTGTGACATACGGACGGACAGACATGACGAATCCATAAGGGTTCCGTTTTTTACCATTTGGCTACGGAACCCTAAAAAATAGTTGTCTGTAAATTCGGTTTACGGACGATAATTTTACGTGATAACAATGCATCACAAGCCGAACGCTTAGGCCGATCGTGCCTCTCTATCGCTTGTTCCGTGCTCACGCTTACACGATCGGTTCAGGCGGAACGTGACACTTTTTCGTGCGTGCAGCCGGCGTTCATCGATTTATAAGACGTTATAAAGTCAAAAAAAAGCGACACTCGTTCTTTTTATTTGAAACATCAGCGACGGGTCTGAGCGGTTGTGACGCGGGAGCCATCTATCGACTCGATAGGATTGAGTTATGAGAATCCCTTTTGCGTTGAATGACATATTATAGCTTCCATTATTTCATGACTGTTCCATAGAATTTTATAAAATATCTAATACTAGATAGATATAGGTTTAACAACCTACTCAACCTGATGGTAAGCGACGATTTGATCAAGGATGGAGCACGTCGATTTAGAAGATATCTTTTTACTCTAGCCTTCAGCTAAATTTTGCTAGTTAGCTAGCTTGCTTAGTAGTTTAGTTACCAGTAAAAATATTAAATAATTTAATGATTATATGATTTGATGGAAATGTATCAACAAATTACTTTGAAAGTTTGAACTCCCATAGGTGCAAAGGAAAACTAGATTCCACAGAATATCGAACCAGTCATTAGAAAAACAAGCGCTTGATGACAACTTGATGACCATATTTTATTACAAGACATAAATAATATTGCCTCTCTATTTGTCTATCTGCTTTTATTTTCTACAAGTAATAAAAGCTAAATATTTCGTGGGAGCCCAGCTTATAAAGAGATAAGTATCGAATAAGTTAATTACCTACCTAGTCGTCTGTCTCATCGTGTTTCAACTATAACTTGTTTGTAGTTTTCAGAAGGGAGAAGTTGTCAAAGAGAATTGCTTTTAGTAGAATATTGGAAGAGCTGATAATTACGACCTTTATTGTTGTACCTACAATTTATGTCAAGGATAATTAAGTAATATGAGTATCTGATGGCGTTTCGCAAATTAACCGCTTTTGGTGTTGTATTTTGGATATAGATAGATATATTTTATTAACTTAGCGTATACACACAATAAATATACATTAGTTTTTAAAATAATCACATTCATATGGTACACGCTGTGTCTTTTCAAATAAGTACACATTCTCATATTCGAAATGAATATGTTAAAAAAAAAGACGTGTGGCACTCGGAGACTGCCGCGGTAAAGCTATTGCATAATAGCTTTACGCGCGGTGTGTTAGGTTATTTTCGTTACGGAATTTCTGGATTCGGTCTCCACGCATAGAAGCTATGCAATAGCTTAATAAATTATAATAGTATTTATAATAATAATTGTAATTGCTGTATAGGGGCATTTGTTACATTTGATAATAATAATATTTATTTTAACAATATTTTTTTTTAAATTTATAAATATGTTTTATATATTATTTTATATATGGGAACTAACGTGGCTTGCACACATTTTATATTAAAAACTTTACGGGCTACAGATAGTCTAGTAACAAATATATAAGACTAGAACACTCACATAAAAAACGACAAAAGAACGGCTGAACCGACTTTGATAAAACATAGCTAAGAACACTCTCAATGAAATTATCTTTTAAACAAAAAATCTGGATCAAAAACGGTGTATCCGTTTAAGAGCTACGATGCCACAGTCAGATAGATAAACACGTCAAACTTAAAACACCCCTCTGTTTGGGTCGGGGGTTAAATATAAATGACTTTTGCATAGAGCAGATCACATTAAATGTAACTTGAAGGATCTTTAGAGTTATGATAGGTAAAATTACTAAACAGAGTATCTATGTTAACAGAAAAACCGTACTCAGCGATATCGATCCACATTAATAATTTGTTTTTCTACTAGTATAATATCTAGTTATAATAGTGGATAAGCTCTTATGTGAATAAATAAATTATATCAATATCGTTCTTGATGCGTACTGCACAGAAAGGGAATTCTTTGCCGCCATCTCTGTTTCCTGAGACCTACAATCTTGGAATTTTCAAGGTTAGAGTGAATAGATATCTTCTAGATCGACGAGCTCCATCCTCGGCCACACCGTCGCTTAACATCAGGTGAGTTAGTAGTCAATCGTAGATCTATCTTGCATAAAAAAAACAAATACCCGACTGCAGAAAGTTTTTGCAGTCTTACTTACGATTTCGTTACGCTTGATATGCTGTTGAGTGTACGGTTTTTGTGAGAAAGTATGCGTAAAATCGCTGTAAATGATTATAAATGCGCATTCTAGTAAAGCTACTTGTTTATTACGAAAAATTTCGTTGGAGGTTACGAAAAAACGATTACTTTTTTACGAGAGATGTATTATTATTATTACAAAAAAAGATATAGCCTATGACACTCTAGAAGTGAAGACAAATCTAACGACACCTCGCACATCAAAATTGGTCCAACCGTTTAGGCTGTAGGCTGTCATAAAGAAACCATCACTATACAGGTGAAACCGCGGAGCACAATTAGTGTAGTAATTGACCGAGCGAGCGAAGCGTCTCTTCATCAACTGGCCAAATTTTCTTTCGTCTGTCAGTTTGTTTGTGATTTGTTTGTATGTTCGTACTCGCGTACAGGGCGTAATTTTGAACCAATTTTGATGAAACTTAGTGTATAGGTTCTATGGAATATTTGTTTTTTTTTTGTCGTCGGCGATTTTTGATAAGAGGGGTGGTTCCCATACAAAGGGGGGAAGTTTATTGCGGCGTTAATTACCAACCAATTTTCATGATATTTGGTAAGTAGGTAAAGTATATAATTATTACAACTTGTGGTAAAAATTAACAGAATTGGCAAAGTGGTTGTCGAGATATGACAACCAACTTGAGATAGCGTGTAACAATGAGGGCGAGTGGATGTACTTGTGCATTTTAGCGCTGAATAATTTTCTTGATTTCAAGTTTTCTCCATTTATATAATTATTATTTGTTTTTATAAGAATATACATTTTTTTAATTAAGGGCATCTATTCATATCCTATTTTTCGTATTAATTAAATAAGTAAATAAATAAATATTTGTGAACATTTCACACAACACCATCTAGCCCAAACTAAGCAAATATTGTACTATGGAACTAGATGACTGATAGAATACATATATACTTTTTTTGTGCATTTGTTTTTGTTTTTAATTGTGTATTAAAATTAAATTGATCTTTCGAGGTGCTTAAACTTATGAAACTATGGTCTTTTTGGAAATCCATGGGGGAGGCCTATGTCCAGCAGTGGACTTCTTATGGCTGAGATGATGATGATGAAACTTATGAAAAAAATGATTTTTGACCGTGACATAACGTCTGTAAAATCACTTAAAATTGCGAAATTGGCCAAAATTTTACATACGGCCTCCTAAGCCAACTTTATGTAGGTATTATGTACAGATGATCCAAGGTGAGCTGCAAATAAGGTCTCTCGCGAGGTCTACTGTTCGTAGAACTACTAGTATAATCGAATCTACTTACTAAACTACTAAAGCAAACTGAGGACATTTTTATGGGGCCACCTCGGAATCCTCTGAAGTATCTTGTTTCTAATTAAAAAGAATCATCGAAATCGCTTTCCACCATAATTGGCTTAGATATAGCGTAAGCAGGCGAATTTTTTTTCTGGTTTCACTTCGAAGGTTAAGGTACAACTCTAAAGCCATTTAAATTAAACGGAAGCTTCAAAGTGGTCACGTTCATTTTTACAAATGAAATCCTTTTCAAAATTTTTTTTTTTTTTTTTTTTTATCAGCCCTGTTTGTACAAACTGTTCCACTGCTGGGAACGGGCCATCTTCTCATTATGAGAAGGGTTATTTTCTTTTATGAATGTATGCTAATAAACACTCAAACAACCTCTTTCCCCCACACACAATATTGCCTTAGTCCTTAGTCTTGGAGTATAAACCTACAGTTTTCATTCATTACTTACCATCTTTGATAATGATGACATTTCTTGCGATTATAATTTTCTTAGAACGTTCACAATTTGTCTTACAAAATTACATTTCACTCATACCAGTAACCTACGACCTTCCTATTGTAAAGTTAGCAACAGTCACAACATAATGAAGCCTAGTTCTTAATACTAGCTTAACGGGGGAGGAGGGGGTTAAAGGAGGGGAAGTCTCCTCCTCACATCCTACCTACGCGCACTACGAGAATATTATGAGATCTTAAGCTGGGCATACACAACACACACAAAAACATGCCTAGCTACTGACGATACAATTTCAAATACCAGCTACTTGCCCGTAGCTGACACGCAAACACAGTTACTCTTCATTTTATTGCAGAGAGCGAGTGAAATAAAACCGGCCAAGTGCGAGTCGGACTCGCGCACGAATGGTTCCGTACCATTATCTATAAAAACGGCAAAAAATACGTTTGTTGTATGGGAGCCCCCTTAAATATTTATTTTATTCTATTTTTTAGTATTTGTTGTTATAGCGGCAACAGAAATACATCATCTGTGAAAATAACTATCACGGTTCATGAGATACATACAGCCTGGTGTCAGACGGACGGACGGACAGACAGCGAAGTCTCTGTAATAGGGTCCCAGTTTTACCCTTTGGGTACGGAACTCTAAAAACCACACGTTTTTATCTGACTGCATAAGAAAGAGGGTAATGTTTTTCTAGTGTATGTTTGTATGTATGTATGTTTCTATATGACAGTCTACAGCATAGACTGCTTGACCGATTTTGGTGTGCGAGGTGTCATTAGATTCGTCTTCGCATCCAAAGTGTCATAAGCTATATTTTTTTGTAATAATAATAATAATACATCTCTAGCAATAATTAAAAAAAAACAACGTTTTTTCGTTACCTCTAACGAAGTATTCCATTAAACAACTGATTTTACTAGAACTATTTTAAAGAATGTGCATTTATAATTTTTTACAGCGATTTTACACATACTTTCTCACAAAAAACGTACACTCAACAGCGTATCAAGCGTAACGAAATCGTAACTTAGACTGCAAAATCTGCTTTTCTCCAGTGAGTTTTTTTTTTTTTATAAATACTTGCTCAATTATTCATTTATTCAACCACTCTCCACACTCTCACTCTCAACAATAACTTTACTGTAACCTGACTTTTAAGTTTACTGATCGTCCCTTATGGCATTGACAACTTCTTTTGCTTGATGGAATATAATTATGTGCAAGCTTTACAGTTAATACATATGAGGCAAGATCTTGTAGCTTCGTCTCTTACTTGCATTAAAATACATTTTGGTTGTGTCATCTATGACAGGAGATGACGCAAACCTAGCATGGAATAAAACAATTTGCATGCAATATTATTAGTACAATGTCATCTAAACTGGCATGTATAGATTAATGGCATGCCAGTGTCCTAATATTATGATATGGTGTATTCACGGCTTTACATTGAAAGACTGCCTTTACTAGTGGTATAGCCTAGAGATTTAGCCATTTATTTCATTTTTATTGTTAGTATAAGCAATGAAAATTTTTGAAAACATATTATAAATCTTATATTCGGCAGGAGATGGACAGATGGCCTCATTCAAGTGGCGGGAAGACGCTGGATGCAAGCCGCTTCCAATCGGTCTTTTTCGAAATCCATGGGGGAGGCCTATGTCCAGCAGTGGACTTCTTATGGCTGAGATGATGATGATGTGGGTTCGGCGGGAAGTATAGAAGGTTTTTTAAATTTTTATTGAAGTTAATCACCATTATTTTGCTTAAAATCGTTAACTTTGTTTGCGTTTACTTTTTTTTTACATGAAACTGATTTATTACCTTTTTAATAAATAGCAATCAGTTTTTCACTTTTTAGGCTTACTGAAGGTTATTTATAAATTTTCAATTCGCCTTAATTCCACTTTTGTAGTGCGTATTATAAAATATGCTTACTGGGTGAGTTTTTCCCGGTCGATATAATTTCTTTTTTATTAATAGTCTTTTACTCGCAAGTGACTCAATATCTCATTAATACGTACTCCATCGTGACCACATCGCCATTTAACAGTAGGTAAGTTGGATATCAAACGCCAGCTTATCATTTAAAACAAGTAATTGAAACACTAAGAAACTGACTTCAAAATACACAATTCGGTTACTTGGAAGACATTTTCCAGTTATTTTGTAATAAAAACCAAAATACTGATCTGATTTTGAAAAACTTTGTACGGGATCACCTGGAAATACCCTTTCAAACGAAAAGAAAAAAAAGATTTTTTCAAATCAGTCCAGGTGATTTCGAGTAATCGGGGAATACACATAAAAAAAAATAAAAAAAAGATTCTGACGAATTGAGAACCACAGCATTTTTGAAAGTCGGTTAAAAAAAGATATATTTGTCGATATGGATAAACTGCCAAAAATTTAGAAATCAATACATATGTGAAATCGCCGTTTCCGCGCCTATCACTTGGTTCATTATCTACTAAATGTTTCTAAAGCTATGTTCTCAAGCGTATAGTCATATCAAGTCAATCATGTATTGTGCAAAGTGTTTTTTGTTGTCAAGAAAAAGTTGTTGAAGCTTCCACAAATTCAATGAAGATTGACCAGGACTTAGCCGTGAACTATTTTGAATTGACTTTTAACTGACTTTAACATTGACCGTGACTAAATTTTTTTTGTTGTTTGCATAATTTAATTGATTGCTTCCATATGTTCATGGAAGCTTGGCCACTTACCCGATACCTATTTTATTTTGACTACGTTTTAATTGGCGCTGACATAATACATAATTATGATTTAACTTTGGCAAATGCGCAAATTACGCAAGTACAATAAGTAAAAAAGGAGAAGAAAAATCCAACCAAACCCTAGAAGTAATATATAAATAAATAAATAAATATATGTGGACATTTCACACAACACCATCTAGCCCAAACTAAGCAAAGTTTGTACTATGGAACTAGATGCCTGATAGAATACATATATACTTTTATTTTTTTGTAAATATATACATATGAACACCCAGACACAGAAAAAACATCCATGCTCATCACACAAATGTTTGCCCTGGGTGGGGATCGAACCCACGACCTTTCAGTTCAGCAGGTAGACGTAGACACACTACCAACTGAGCCACAAGGCCAGTCAACAAACAATTACTACGATTTTAAACGTAGCAATCGTAGTGTAATTGTGAGTACTAGGCTTTCAACTTCATAACCTTTGGTACTATGTAAATAGGGCCCCGAATTCTGTGCTTTCGTAGGTAACGTATACTATTTATATATCTACAAGTAATCTAGAATTCCTAGTGAGTAATGAATCCCGTGTTATGAGTAATGAAGACGCGATGACACGGCATACGGAGGAGGTATTACTTTTATTATAATATATATGTACGTGTATTATCCATGATTATTACGGTTGCGGGAAAATAGAGAACAAATAGATGAGGGCTTATGATTGCGCACGTAAATTATATTGTTGGCGGTAACAGGTTTGTACGATTTTGACAGGTATGATTTTTAGGGTTCCCTACCTAAAACCTACCGTTTCCGTGAATAGGGTCTTTATTCAAGGAACCGTATCGTGTGGGGGGATCATATAAAGAGCTTCATTGGCTCAAGGTAAAACTGGTTTTTAATTATTTTTACGATCTATAATTTTTACATAATGATCAAAAATGTAAAAAAATATAATTTCACCTTTTTATCAATGACTAGCTTCGGACGGTAGTTATTTTATCCAGTTTGCATAGAACCCTCGGTGGGCGCGTCTGACTCGAACTTGTCCGGTTTTTTATATCGAATTCACTTTGTTTATTTCTTGTTTCAAGTACATATTATATCTAAACATCTGTTGGCAACTAAAGACTTAATTCTAATATTAATTTGATAACATGGACCTAAGCTCCTCACAAAACGGGCCTGCCCTAATGTCCGACCACTAGCAAATCGTGTAATTTTTGTATACTCTTTTTCGAAACAAAATTAATGTGAATAAATTAATCTAACTTTATCGTGAAACAACAACAATTAGAGAAATTATCTGATTTTTTTATTTTTTATTTTAGGATGTTTGAGGATTCGTGTATTGCTGGAACTTTCTAAATGACCATAATTATATATTTTTTTCTATTTTCTGTGTTAATTGTAATTTTTTTTTAATTCACAGATGAAGCAGTTCTTATTTCTTATTCTTCAATTAAATAATGATCAATTTCGACAAACCACAATGGAATATTAACTAAAATCTTTTTCAATAACATTTTATTCTTTGGACGTTGACTAAACTTAGAATGGTTGCTATCAAATTACGATTTATTTTTCGCTACAGGAAGGGTGGGTGGGGATTGTGGGGGGTGGTTATCGTTGCAATCGAGACCGCTGATGGATTCCCACTGTCACTACAGAGATACGACCATTTAATTTGAGTTTGCAGTTTTTACGCGAATCCCCTTTTACCAGAGAGTTTTTACCGATGCTAAGGGTTCGTAATATTTTAGCTAGACGCCGGCAAAAAATGATAGTCCGTAAATGGTCATCCATTTTAAATGTATCTTGGTTTAGACGTAGCCACGATTGTTGTTTTGTCTGTCTGCAAAATGATTAAACGAAAGGCGTTTTGGCATGAAGGCTGCATTTTCAAACTTCAAAATAAGACATTTTTTTATTTAGAACAAACGGGTTACTCACGTCTATTTTAAAAAGAATACTCAATAATTTGAAAATTTTATTGGGTTTGTGAATTTTTTCTACGATACTTCGCCGATTGTGAACTAATTATTTTTTTTATAAAAGAAAAAATATCTCAGGGATCGTCCCGTAAAATGTCCAGAAGGGTTAGCACAACTCTTATAGCAATGCAAAGTTGGCTCGCGCCCGTTTTATCTTGATTTTTCTGCAATTAAGATAGTGATACAAAAGTTCTTTAAATTCTTATATTTTTAACAATCTCTTCAACTTTTGTGTCACTCTCTTATTTGCTGAAAAAGCAAGATAAAAGATAAAAACGAACGTAAGCCAACTTTCTATCGCTATAAAAGTTGAGCGAAATCCCCATGGTCATTAGTTTATAAATATTTTAACCAGCTCTAATTAAGTATATGTAAGTACATAAATATTGTTTGGGCGCCAGTGCTTAAATACGGATTAATTTTAATACTTTACTACGGCAATAACACTAATCATGCAAGTCCAATGTCTCGACAAGAGAAAAAATAGAACGAACCTAATCATTAAGATTTTTTGGCTTAGATCCTATATCTGATCTAAGCGAAAAAATCTTAATGATTAGAACACTAAGCGAGGACATCAGTAATGAACCACGTAAAGTCTCCGAGATTTTACAACCTGTAAGTTTACGAATAAGTGCCAATGTCAGCTTACTGTGGTTGTACGTTTTCACGAGGCTTTTGCAATTCATGTCACGTTAAAGCACCAGTGCACAGTTTCAGCGCAATATTTTCGTAACAAAATTTTGCAGTTTGTTACGGTACGGCATTTTGTAGACACATTCGATGTACGGTAGAATATTAAAGCGGCAGGACAGCCGCAAACCAACGCGACCCAAAACGGACGTGACAGCGCTGTTTTAGTAATCACATTAGGTAAAGAGGAATTCTGAGAATGTTCTCAGGGCAGTACGAACTTCCTAAGATACCTCGGAATTCAATAACGGACCGAAACGGAGCGGGCTTCCTTTAAGTGAGAATTATACGCCCCGAAAAACTACATCGTTCTATAAAGTAGGGATCCCCTGTAACTTTTCTTAAAGGATAAGAGAATTACGATCGACAAGGGGAACGAAGTAGGAAAACAACAACTTTTATCCGACTACGAAAGATGGAGAGTTACGATTCTGACAATCTGTTTTAGGTATAAGGCGATAGGTAGTCGTTGTGCTAATGCTTGTGTTGACGTCACAGAAAACCCGACATAGCAAACTATATAATCCAATTTCAATGGTCCACATTTCTTTCCAGATAAATAAATCGCATTTGATATTGTTAGTTAAAGATAATCCCTGCACAGGAATAGAATTCTTTGCCGCCTTCTCTGGTTCCTATGAGCTTTATCTTAGAATTTCAAGGCTAGAGTAAAATATCTTCTGGATCGACGAGCTCCATCCTCAGCACACCGAAAAACGTAGGGATGAATTATTTTTTCTTACCTACCCCATCGTGAGAGGTATGGTTGGATAGGTAATCAAAAACATTGTTTCGGGGGGGTGTTCGAAAACCAATTTTTCAATTTTGGAATAGAATAGCATTTTTAGCTTTTCGACAACGTATTTATATATATGATAAATTATTTAGGAATCCGTAGTAGAAGTATATTTTTTGTTAGTCATGTCCAAGAAGACCGGTAGAGGAGGGGCACTCTACCGGTTAAATGGTTGACTTAGAGATATGGAAAAATCTTGTTAGTAGTGATGATATTAAAAGGAAAACTATCACGGTTAAGTAAGCTTTACAAGTCAAATATGAATATTTCATTTAAATATGTTAATTTCACTCATATGTTCGTAGAATCAAACAAGAGACCCTGTTTTAATGTCACATAAATTATGATATGTAACTACGGAACCTTATATTGCGCGTGGCACGACTCGCATTTGCACATTTATTTTTAAGAAAAGCTGCAGCGCAGCCTATGGTTAGGGACGTATGGTAGCTTTAGTTTGTCAACCTATATCGTATTGTGTTAGCCACTACCCTTTTTGACGATAGTAACCGTTATGTATGTAAAGCACTAATACATATTTTAGAATACATTATGCGTGTGTAATGGTGTTGATGACAGGCGCGTGGGTCGCGACCAGAACCCATCACGACATCGCTTGTACAACTAATTATAAATGGGGGTCAATAACCCGCAGGGACTACAAAACTACACGAACCTACGGAAATCTTCTTATTTCATAAATCTATTCGCGAAGACCCATTCAGGAAGCACATTCAACATTTTGGCGATACGCACAATGAAAGAGAAGCCAAAGCGTTTTATTCGTGTAAAATATACAATAATTTTGTAGAAAAAGGCATAAGGACATAATTGAGTTCTTATTTTTCAAGCTATAGGTTGGTAGTAAACCAAAACCTGCGGTAATAATTTTGCATGACATTAAGGGGCAACGGTAGACATGCGGCGGGAAATTTAAATTTCAAACAGCTCGTCAGATCGTAAGACGGACAGTTAGAAACCTATTCTAACGTTCTGCATTTAAAGTTCATTATTGTATGTACAAGTTTGTCCTTCTAGCATGACGTCATTATTTTAGTCAGAAACCTATTCTAACGTTCTATATTTAAAGTTCATTATTGTATGTACAAGTTTGTCCTTCTAGCATGACGTCATTTCGTTGCGCCGAATGCTTATTTTCGACACATGCACGTAAGACTCGTTAGCTCAATAGGTTCAGGAGTCAGTCTTTCTGCTATTTAATTTTTTTGTTTTCACTTCTGTCAGCACTCCCGGAGTGCAACCCGTTGTTTTTTTTAATATTATCATGACAATTCAACAATCAATAATGCGCCACATTGCTTACATATCCCGAGAAGTACTTTAAATAGTAACAGTGTATTTCTAGGCTAATATAAGTAACAAGATGTGTTATTAGCAAATAATTTGGCTAGATAATACATATAAAGAATAGTTTTAGGTTGTTAGGTGACTTGGCTAGAAAGACCAAAAACAGCTTGAAATATGAAATTCCCGCCACATGCGTATCGTATAACCTTAAGGAAATGGTGACAGTTATGGATCATAGACCCATCTTTAAATTACGACCGAGCTTACGTTTAAGGTCGATTGACCTTCATTTCGGACAATGATAATGAATTTGAACGATGATTCTAAGATATTGCCTTTTTTAAAAGTATTGGTTATCCTTATTAAGGTGCCGTGGCTGTCTCATTCGCGCGCGATGTCTTTTTATGTAAGTTAACAAATGTACTTATCTATATATATAAATATATATAATTTGATATTTTCAGAGTATTAGCCTATTAGCGATTTTTGCGGACCTCCACATTTTGGTACATCTAGGGGATAATTGCCTAATTCATATAAATTACATTTAGGACAGATGACTCACCAAGAAACAGGACATCTATCCCGTAAAATCTTAGATCGTACCTTACCTTACCATACAATCGCACAGAATACGACACGGTAATCTTAGAGACAGTTGGAAAGTCCCTCGATAAATAAATAAAATGATATTCGATTCATCCGCGAATCTATAGTAATTACAAACAGGGCAACTATACCCATGGAGCATCTATCCAGGTTTTACTTATAACTCTTATAATTTTATCAAAATTGCTTTTAATATTTTATTAACCTGTATTCATGAGATTGAAGATCGTAAAATCAAAATACATAATTATGTTCTATAATTTAAATATAAATAAAAAGCATTACGTGATATAGGCACGCGCAAGTGAAATAGCAGTGAGTGGCACCAATCTCGGTGCCTTAATATAGGATTATAAAGTTTTGTTAAGTTAGCTGGGTGCTTTTCGGTGGTAAAAAAACCGCGTATACAATGGTGTAACGACTTGTAAAGTAACGTAGTCTTTGTATAGCTTTCGTGTAAAACGGTTGGAATCACTCGGGGCGTGTTTTGTTGTCGAATAGAAGCAAGTACGTTGCAGACGGCGGTGAATTTTTGAAATATTGGATTTTTTCTGCTAATTAAAATACTTAAATTTACACCAATAGTCAAAAGTAAAATATGAATCATGGTTGCCTGGAAGAGATCGCTCTAACCGATAAGACCACCAATTAAACGAGCAAGCGTAGTTATATTTTCACTGTAATTTCTGTTTCAAAATAAATTATTCAATTCGGGTTGTCGTGATCCCATCATCCAGTTTTTGGCCAAATTTATATGGGAATATCTGTTTACTATATAAATCTGACAACACCGATATATGCACATCACCTTCATCGTCTCAACCACATGAAGTCCACTACTGGACATAGGCCTCCCCCATTGATTTACAAAAAGACCAGTTGAAAACGGTCTGTATCCAGCTTCTTCCTGCCATTTGTATGAGGTCTTCTGTCCACATTTTTGCTCAACTTTCTACTTTGCGCTTGTCGATACGCGGTATCCGTTGCTTTCGATCTTTTCGCTGTACATACATGCACAATTTCAACTCAATCAGAAACCGGGAAATGGGTCACATCTAACTTGCAAGATTTGATTGCAATTTGATCAAATTGACACTGAGACAGTTGAAACAAAATAAAAACTAGTAAAAACTAATAAAAATCATTGATGAAATGATGAAATGAAATGAAGTTTATTGGAAAAATTGGTAGAAACTAACCAATTTACAAGTTACCACTAAGACAATGCAGTAGAAACTAGTTATCCTATCTGTAGACATCATAAATTAAGTACTTAGATAAGATAAAATACATAGACTGAGATAAAAGAAGTTATCGCATCAAATATAACTGCGAAGTAATAGCATCTCTTAAACAAATAGGAAGTAGTATAAGATTCGACGGCAGAAATGTCCTTAACGTAAAATAAACAGCGAAAAAGAAATAAAAAAGGAAAATCCATTTAACATCGGCTAAAAGACTTAAACCGTAGGCAATTTGGGGATCGCAAACAGAATCTGGGGATCTAAAAGCGATTTGTCATCCATCACACGAGCGCGCCGCCAAGTGCAGTGCCGTGTCGACTGTGACTCATTAGCGGGGGGACCACGCGAGGAGTTTTATTAGGACAGGTTTTTGCTTGATTGCATAAGAATTGTTCAAGCTCATTGTTTTTCAGGTGTGTGTATGCATGTTTATGTATTATTTCTTATACTAGTATATGCGATCTCAATTAAATTTTTAGTTAAGTACTTCCAGAGTGTCTAAAGTAAAGGCTCCCAAGTACAGATCGGGATATGCGGGTTCAAATCCCGTCGGGTGTGTATAATTTTTGAACTATCTATAAAATAGAGGTCAATATTGGTACTTTATTCAGTAGAAATTATACGCACGATTAAATATACCTCATTTTAAACCTTATGTTCCTAGGTACTTAAATATATGTAAAAATATTTTTAGTGCCTCCCTTTAAAAAGAAAAAAAAAAAAAATTCTGCCTAATAATTTTGATAATACATGGTAATACTAAGGTATGAAATCAATACTGTGGATAAAAATTAAATACCTCAAGTATTACAAGTATAAACTGTCATTGTCGTAACCTAACGTGATGTCACTTTCAGGACAAAAATCATGTTCCGATTTACATCAACAATCGTTCTATACTTAGGATTGAGGAAAGTTGTTTGCATTTGTGCAACTATTATTTATGCGATGTTGCGCGGTAGCTATAAATCAGAGTTAACAGTTATAATAATGTTACCAAGTGTAGTTATTATGGTATATTGGTAGTATTATTCAAACACAATAAAAAAAAATGGATGCCTTCATTTTTAGGTTTCCGTACCTCGAAAGGAAAAAAACGGAACCCTTAGAGGATCACTTTGTTGTCTACCTGTCCGTCTGTCAAGACCAGTATCTCGGAAACACGTAAAGGTATCAAGTTGAAATTAAAACCATATACGCAGATCTATAGTCTCTTGCTGCAAAGATAAAAATCAAACTTTCAGTTTTCACAAAAAAGTTACAGCCGAATATGTCGCAAAAAAACGCATATGTCGACACTCGCAAGGGAATCAACTTCACTCTACTCTCGAAGTTGTCGACGAATACGTCTATCTAGGACAAACAGTATCGTCGTGGTTTCGTAATCGTCGAATCCAACTCGGCTGGGCAGCATTCGGGAAACTCAAAAGAGTCTTCTCGTCCAATATACCCCAGCCCCTCAAGTCGAAAGCTTTAGACCAGTGTGTGCTACCAGTGATGACATATAACACTGAAACGTGGTCGCTTACTTTGGGCCTTATAAGGAAGCTCAAAGTCACGCAGCGGGCTATGGAGAGGGCTATGCTCGGGGTCTCTCTACGAGATCGTATTAGAAACGAAAAGAACCGTAGACGTACAAAAGTCACCGACATAACACAGCGGATTAGCAAGTTGAAGTGGCAGGGGGAAAGGGCACATAGCACGTAGCAGGCCGCTTCCAACCGGTCTTTCTGGAAATCTATGGGGGAGGCCTATGCCTAGCAGTAGACTTCTTGTGGCTGAGATGATGATGATGATGATGAAGGGAATCAAAACCTACGGGGTACTTCCCGTTGACCTATATCTCTGAAATTTGTCAAAAAACATTGTAATACACGAAAATAAAAAATCCGAAAACTGTACGTACATTTTTAATTTAATCACAAAAATAGGGTCTTTATGCAAGTTAGGTGGGTCCAAATTTTAAAGTGCTTTAACTGTAGCATATGGGCTAAAACAGGTTTTTAAATATTTTTACGATGTATATTTTTCGGTTTAAGTAGGAAAATTTAAAAAAAAATATAATTTCCCCTTTTATCTACTAGTTTGTATGGAACCCTCGGTGGGACAGTCTGACTCGCACTTGTCCGTTTTTTTTTAAATAGAGTTTGTTCAGTGTTTTATCCTGCACGTCTAGAGTAATATGCTTTTTCTTTACATCAAAGAATTATTTTGCGTATATTTTTCAATTATTTTAGTACAAGCTTCCATATATTTTTGACCTCTCCTTTGTCTGTTAAAAGTTGTTCAATTTCATCCTCTAAACCTTAGAATTCTTAATCCCGAATAAATTAATATCGATAAAAAAAACTAGCACGCGCCATTTTTAAATCTCAAAATGTGTGTACTACATAATACTATATTAGAGTTACCAACAAAGTCCCGTTTGATCGCAGACTATTGGCCACCCGACTCATTAGACAATCGATCGTGGTAAACGACATTGTAACTATTTCGACCGTCCACCGCGCGACAGAAATAGTTTATTGTGCTCGTCGGGAAAGCTTGCCAATTTTTGTTCTCGATTTATGTAGGCTGGACGTTGTTTACCTCGGTTACGAAGTAGGTAAAGTGGAAAGCAGCTTTTGACGATGTTAAGTAATGAGAAATAAAGATAAAATTATATTTTCAGTCCTCTTGCTCTAAAAGTCCGTCATTGTAGCGTAGTAAAGCGGGAAAAAAATAGCATTTTAAGCTCTAAGGGAAAAAGTTTTTTTTACTTTTTATCTGTTACCAAAGAGCCTACATACACGAAACAGTCTTTATTCAAAAGTAGAATAATCTCTTTGGAATATATTTACATTCTCTTTGCAAACATCTCGTAAAATATCCAGAATTGTACAAATTGTACTTTTCATTTTTAATAAAATAAACTTTGAATTATTGTATTGGATTGTTTTATTTTCTCGCAATCGTAGTGAAAAGTAGAGTGTAACACAGGGCGCTAAAATCCATTGTAACTCGGTTTCTATTTACTGCCTCGCTAAAGCTCGGGAATAAAAATGACCTCGTTACAATGGGTCTTTTTAGCTCCTTGTATAACAATCTACTATTTTATTCAGTGTAAAAATTGAGTACAGAAAAACACATCTATTAAAATTTTTAAAAAGAAAACAAAACTTTTTTTATACCCCTTATCCAAGAAGACGGGTGTTATCAGTTTATGTGTGTGTAGATTGATCTTAGCTTTAAATTTCATCAGAATCAATTCAGCCGTAATTTTTTTGAGTTTTTTAAACTTACATACTTACTTGTTATTGGTAAAAGTGCTTTAACTACATTTAACGACAATACACAATGTACACAATATAATATGCAAAATAATCTATACAATAATACATAAAATACACATACTTAACTACCTAAAATACTTTATCGATCCCCATTTCTCTCTACTATATAAATGTATACTATTTTACTAGGTACAGGACTAGCAGAAAGTCGGCGAATTACCATCCATTTCTCATTGTAATGCCAAAAATCCGTACTCAGCAACATCGGTCCACATTCTTGATGCGTACTGCGAATGGAATTCTTTGCCGTCATCTCTCTGTCCTGATAACTACAAACTTAGAATTTTCAAGGTTAGAGTGAATCTTGTAGATAAATCTTCTAGATCGCCGAGCTGCATCCTTGCCCACACGAGTTGGTGGTCAATTGTAGATCTATCTTGCAAAAAAAATATACAAATAAATGACCAAGTGCATGTCTTGCCACGCGTATTGTAGGGTTCCATAGATAATATTTTATCTGATCTTGTTACTATGAACATAGATAGGTACGTAACATAAATACGATAAACTCGACAAATGGCAAATGAGCAAGCACGATACCAACATCATGCAAAAAAAACATAGATAGAGGCAATTTATATCTAACCATATTTGGGACATGCCGATTCATGTCAGAATTTTGAATTATGTGTGTACTGCTTGAGTATTCAGTTCACACGAACTGGAAGAATGTGAAAAAAGAATCTTAAGTTTTAGGAACATCAGAAGTAAATAAACCAATACTTACACGAGCTAGCTACAAGGATAAAAACTGTTTGAAATATGAATTTCCCGCCGTATGTCCATCGTGGTGGCCCCTTAACTCCTCACCTACTTGCCGTTTCCCACGAAAGATGCGTGTGCGCTCCGCTCCGCTCGTCGGTACTCTTGGCCGCCGCGTCGGTACCCACGGTTTTCACGGTGATTCATCTAGCCCACGGTTCATTAATTCTAGACGTTACCAACTTTGAATACTATCTAAGTATGGGATGCATTGTTGCTTAGCTCATTTGCATACTTATCTAAAACGTAAAGAAATGCTTACACAAAGTTAATTTGTCGTTTCCGATATAAATGGGTGGGTAATTTATTTCCTTGAACTTTTTTCTGTGAGAACAAGTTAGTTTAGAAAACTTAAGAACTCCCGGCTGTACCGATTTTGATGAAACATAACTAAGAACACTCTCGATCAAGTATTCTTTCAAATAAAAAAAAACTTGATCAAAGTCGGTATATCCGTTTGAGAGCTTGCCACAGACAGACACACAGATATACAGATACACACGTTAAGCTTATAACGTCCTACTTTGGGTCGGGGTTAAAAATAGATCTACCTATGTGTAGATAAGATACATAAGGTATAACCGAAGATGTAGCATGTCAATCGACAAGAAACTTAAATTTAATTATTCAAGCCTTCAAAATTTGCTTTGTAGTTCATCGAAATGAAACAAATTTTAACGGGTTTATCGTTTATTTTACATAATTTCATTTCAATTAGTACCTAACAACCGCAAAACCTTAGAAAACATTAGCTTTCTAGTTATCAAGAAACTGGAAGTACGGCATGGAGTTCCACTCTTGTGCAATTTCAATAAAGATTTGAATGAAAATTATATATATTTATTTATTTATTTATTTAATTATATTAACTATAGTAAAATATACCCACTGGCTCACATGGCGGGGGCACGGCTGTGCCCCCAGATATGTATACGCAGTATACAATATCTGCCAGCCAGTGCTGGCAGAGCCAGTGGGTACTGGCTCACATAGGGGCACGGCCGTGCTCTCAAATATGTACATATACGCAGTATATCTCTCTTTTCCGTCACGTCACGAGTTGATTTTACTGCCAACGCGCGCCAATAGATGATGCTTCACAAAGAATGCAGTCGAGCAGACTTCATGAAGAGTAAATTAGTGAAACCGTCCTAAACAGTTTTGACCCCAAAATTGGGAACAATGTCATATGAGTCATGTAACTCATCAGCGGATGGGTGGAAGGTAGACGTCAACCAAACATTACCAGCCTGTCATGTGGGAGGCGACCGGCGTTTTTGTGAGGATGACATTCGAGAAAGTTATCTAAGTGCCTACAGTTTGGTAAATGGTGTAGTCAAATGCCGCGGGATTTTGGAGCGTTCAATATTCTGGGTGACGTTGAATTGGGGCAAGCTTAAATGCTCAATTATGTATATAACATTGTTTTGTCTTTCGGTTGCAAGTGATCGGAAAACATACAAGTTATCGTTTAAAAAATATAAAAAAAAAAACGACTTCAAAATACGCAATTCATTTATGTACTTGGATGACATATTTTTTCCAATAATTTTGTTATAAAAACCAAAATACTGAACCGACTTTGATAAATTTTCAATGGGACCACCTGAAAAGTATTTCAAACAAAAGAAGATTTTTCAAATCGGTCTAGGGGTCATTGAGTAATCGGGGAACATACATAAAAAATAAAAATAAAGGTTCCGACGAATTGAAAACCTCTTCCTTTTTGGAAGTCGGCTAAAAATATGGATTGAAAAATTTGGCTGGTAGTTGCGCCCCGCGGGTTCACGTGCGTGTTGATAAGAAGCGGTGATGATGATCATAAAATGTAGCCTAGCTCTGTAAGTGTGTAGAATATATATTAAAAACAATACATATACGGATAATACACAAAATAATGGGATCCATCTATAATCTACGAAAGGCCGTATGTCTACCAACCTAACTTAAGTGAAAACAAGTAAGATATTTTCAAGTAAGATATTTTTATTTCATAAATATCACACAATACAATCCTCAATCTTAATTCTAAAGTGACAAGAACAGAAGCTTCGCATTTACTTATTAAGTTATCAATAGGTGTCGCCTCGAGATCGTTGACCTCGAATTTTTCCCACATGTAAAATGATCTGATGAACTAATACTGTGCTACTTACCAGGTTAACGACCTCGAGTACTGGACTGGGTAACTTAAGGTTTCATTCATCTGATACTGTAGCAAAAAAACATAACTGTTCATGTTGTACCTAATGGAATATAACCGCGTAACTTTTCGAAGTAGGTATGATTTATCGTCTAATCAACTAACGATTGATCGGTATCATGGCTTGGATCAGATTTTGATCCATCAATTTCGTTACGTACTTTCTACGAAAATTATGTTTAGACTTTTTGCCAATATCAGTGATGTATTATACGTAAATGGGTTTGCCCTGGCTCTGCGTGGCAAGCTTCTCGTAAGGTAATCGCCCGACTCGTCTTCAGTCGCGACACTTCGGGCAACGCTTTTGGATGCGTGACGTGACTTGTGTACAGTGACAATGGCATCCTGTGTGTTAAGAAAGTGCAACACCAAAATATATCTTGGTGTTGCACTTTCTAAACACACGCTATAAGGATAAAATACTAAAAGCCTTAGGATGTGCCTTATACTCGAAAGTGCTGAGAACTGATATTTTGCATGCTTTTACTTCATATTCAATTAATCGTCGCTTTAGTGCTTGTTTAACACAACCGCCACATTTATCGAAAATCACTTTTAAATGCAGTCTTGTTAAGGATTAAATTTCAGTTCTGTTGGTAAAAAAAAAAAACTTTTTGCTTTTAAAACTACAAAAATAAAGTTTAAAATTTCTTTGTTTCGCGACAACGTCTTGAAAATTTCGTGCTTGTTTAAGATATGTACAAATCTTGAGGCAAATCCAACACCGAAACAAAAAAATTGTGCTCGAGTGAAACAAGTGCTCTCATCCGACCAATCACAGTTCACGAGGCAATGTCCGCCATTTTGATTGTGTCGTCACTCTGGCTTGAGTACGTGCACAAAACTTGTGTTGCTGCCGCTAATTATTTATAAAACAGATGATTTAGTTGTATTACTGTGCTAAAACTACATCGGGATTGAAGAGATGAGATGAAGATGTCTACAACAAGTACAAAAGGTTCCAAAAGCAAACACAGCCGCAAACTGAGCATTAAGTACTTAATAATTTACACTCCATTTCATAATGAATTTGAAACACGGTGTTGTTTTTAATGACTTTAATAAACCGTCAACCTAAGCCCAAGAGTGAGTTCATTATTTTGCTTCCTCCCCAAAACCTTTTCTTAACATATTTTGCCCACCCCTCCAAATATATTTTTTCTTAAAATATTTTGCCCCCCTATAACACAGAAAATATATAAGATAAGACAGAAAACGAACATAGAATAAAATAATAAAAACAGTAGTAATAAAATTATGTAGTACACAACATGTAAAATTAGAATAAAAGTAGATTAATAGGAATAAAAGTACTTACAAGCTAAAATAAATGTAAAAATACAAAATTTAGACAAACTATGTAACAAAATATAATAATTGTTAAGAGGCAAATAAAGAAACCCTTGCGCACCATAGCCTTGACTACGTTAGGGAACAAATAGCTCGCGGGCCGGGCCTATGCGCCCGGACAGGTAGGGATAAAAAAAAAGACCCGACCCCACTCCACTTCACTTCACTTTGTTTTATTTTAATGATGATCACCGACATAGCACAGCGGATTAGTTGAAGTGGCAGTGGGCAGAGCACATAGCACGTAGAACTGAGGGCCGATGGGGCCGAAAACTTCTCAAATGGAGACCACGAACCGGCAAGCGCAGCAGGAAGACCAGTCACAAGGTGGACGTGGAGCCACATGTGGAGCAGTGAACTTCTTGTGGCAGAGATGATTATTTTATTTTACTCTATTTTATTCTACTCTACTCCACTCCACTCCACTCCACTCCACTCCACTCCACTCCACTCCACTCCACTCCACTCCACTCCACTCCACTCCACTCCACTCCACTCCACTCCACTCCACTCCACTCCACTCCACTCCACTCCACTCCACTCCCCTCCCCTCCCCTCCCCTCCCCTCCACTCCACACCACTCCACTCCACTCCACTCCACTCCACTCCACTCCACTCCACTCCACTCCACTCCACTCCACTCCACTCCACTCCACTCCACTCCACTCCACTCCACTCCACTCCACTCCACTCCACTCCACTCCACTCCACTCCACTCCACTCCACTCCACTCCACTCCACTCCACTCCACTCTACTTTACTCTATTTTATTTTTGTTCTAAGTTGTTCAAAATTGAGAAAAAATATTACCTAGATACACCCTGTATATCCATTTAGCACTTGTATCAAACAAGAACGATAAAAAAATCAGTCACTTGGTCATATCTGCAATGTGGTCAGCCACAAGTCCACATTCGAAATTATTTTTGTGCATGTTTGTTTCACCTCCATATAAAAACTGTAAAATAATAAGATATAATTCATTACCATCTATAGAATGAAATTATTACAATCGATTTGTATCTAGCTCATGTATAAAAAAAGACTTTCAAGCCTTAAAAATATAGCTTTTGAAATAAAATAGAACAAAAACTCTTCTCCTGTAAAATTTTACCAATGGTAGATAGTTGTTTTAAACAAGAACTAAAGTGACGTAATGTAACCTCTCTATAGATACAATCTAAATGGCCAATTTGATGTTATAAAATTAGCAATACGTGGTAGTGAGATAGATAATGTATAATAGGTTTTACCCGTCTACAGCACAAGAAAAGTGTTATGATTTAGTAGTATGTACCTACTATTATTATTAATAATAAATTTAGAAAACTCAGAAACCCCCGACATAAAAACGGCTGAACAGATTTTGATAAAACCTAGCTAAGAACACTCTCGATTAAATTCTCTTTCAAACAATAAACTACATCTAATTCAGGCATTTGTGCGTGAACAGACAGAGAGGCAGAGATACAGACAGAATAGATACTTTCGCTTTTGTAATGTTAGTTAGGATTAAGTTTCGTGTGTGTGTTCTTATTTTTATCATGGAAACCAAACCTTACTGTTACATTCTGTCTTAGACTTTCTTTTGAAATAGATTTTTTTATCAGCCCTGTTTGTACAAACTGTCCCACTGCTGGGAACGGGCCATCTTCTCATTGTGAGAAGGGTTAGGCCATAGTCTGCCACTAATAAGATAATACCAGTACTTAAAAGACTAAAAACTATATGTTATTAAACAATATAACATTATGTCGTAGAAGGGCCAAATCGTCAACAAGATAAAAAGCATTTTGCTTTTCGTTTGTGGGTTTCTACCTAGCGCAGTGTTGCAAAGCTCTGAGAAATTTCACAAACTACGAGGAATATCATTTCCATCAGGGATTTTTGTGGGAATTAGCGAGAGAGGTTTATTCACAGAGCGAGCGGTTAATTGCACTTCAAATGCATTTCGATTGGACACATCGAGGTCAATTCTGTTACCCTCACTAAAACTAAGTAAAATTTAGCCGGGACTAAAACTCGTGCTTATTTTTCTTTAGTACTGCAGTTAGAAATGGGCGGCATATTTATAGTTTTGCGAAAGGAAACGGCTCATTCGCGCCTCAGACCGTTTTAGGTCTTTTTTTATTATTAAATAAATCAATTTGCTATTTGTTTAAAATCACGTGTAGAGAAATAATACAAACAGTATTTTTCGATACTATTTGGTTAGCGGAGATTGAAAATGAATAAGTAGTTCAATATACAACTAAAAAAAAGTATAAAGTTTATTGGTTTAAGGTCAAACCATTTATTTCCTTTTCCGTTGAATTCTAGGATGATGAAATATTGAAGTCAAAGAGTACTATAATAATTGAAGTTTATGAATTAAAGAATGTGTCTGTAGTTTAACCCAAGGAGATTTTATGCAATACAGTTTGACACGAATACGTATCTGATTCTAATCTTCTGTTACTCGATTATTGAAAATATTTATTTAAAATATGATCATCTCTTAAGCTCTTGCTTTACTCAGAAAAAATATATAGATAGATAAACTCTGTATTGTACACACCATAAAATTTACAATCAAGAGAAATTAATTAAGAACTAGTGTAACAACTAGCGGCCTTATTGCTAATAGCGTACTCTTCCAGGCAACCATAAAGAAAAAATATAGATGGACACTCAACAAATATTCCGTAATTAATAAAGTGATCTAATTCTTGTCGTGACGCATATTGTGTAAGACGACATAAGCTTACATACTTTTGCTAGTGGGGCAATCTGCGAAATGGGCCGTCCGTCCTTTAGTCTAGTTGTAGTCAGTATCTAATAGAAGTACTAGAACAAGACTCAGTTTTAACCATATTTTGGTTAATTAGGCCTCCCCCATGGATTTCCAAAAATACCGGTTGGAAGCGGCCTGCATCCAGCGTGTTCCTGCCACTTGTATGCTATCTTCTGTCCACCTTGTGGCTGATCTTCCTAGGCTGCGCTTGCCGGTTCGTGGTCCATTCGATAAAACTTTTCGGCCCCATCGCCCGAAAATCGGCCGAATCTTGGTTAATACTATTCTTGTATTATTAAACTTTGTTTATATGCAATTATAACCTTGAGGCATTATCCTAGTCACAACGTATCGAATCGGTGCCTCACCGCGTAATTACGACTCATAGAAACTTTTATATTACACAAGAAAATGCGGACGGAATACTTCCATTCAAGTTTGTAAGTTCTCTCGAAGTTCTTTCGTCCTCAGTGTCACGCGGTTCTTTGTTCGCGGACAATAGCGGGCATGTGTTGAATTGCATGGCCAAGCATTGCATGCTCTACGAGGGATGCATGCCTACTTAGGTACCACAGCTAAATTGCATACGTGGACGTATGCGTTTCTATATGAAGCTGCTTAATCCAGCTGAAATGTTCTTGAGACTGTTTGTATAAGCTAAATTGCATACTTTATGATGCGTCCACACGTTCGCCGTACCTTGGCAAGCATCAAGAAATTTAATCGCGGTTTTAGTGAGAATGTGAGAAATAAATGTTACCGGTCCGTTTTATTTTCCTGAATTTGTGTTATTTCAAATATTTATTGTGAAAAAGTGTTTTTTTATTTATTTGATTGGTCTTTGTTTACCGTACACAAATGTGGGCAAATGAGATAAGGTGTATAGGACACCTTATCTCAGTGAAACGTCTTTTCATGATGTCGATAAAATGTCATAGAAGTTTCTAGTAAAATAACCACTAATTTATTGAACGTTAGTGCCATAACCATAGAGTAACTTATATATACGGGCCATAACTAGAACTAGAAAATGTGTTTTTACCTGACAAATGTAGTGAAAGCGTTTATGTAACTCATTATTCATGAAACTTGATGGACCTGGAAAATGTGATAGTCGCGCGAGTCTAATACAAAAGAAAAATGAAAAGAAATTCATGAGGTGATCTAGCATTTGGCTTGACTTACAAAGATTTACAGGCGCTGGCCGCTTTTTCAAGTTAGTTGGTTTTTGAAACACAAATCAAAGGAAGCTTGCGGCAAGCGCTTGCAATGCATCTACATTGCTTTGGTTTTCCTAATTTATCCAACCGTTTGTGAAGGTTTGAAGTTTGCGGCAAGTGGAAAATGTGTGGAAGAAACATTACATGTTATATCAGATGATACAACAAATTGTAGAAATGTTTTCATGCATTTTGGCAGGACTGAAAAAAAGGGCAAATTTTCGGGACTGAAAGGTCGAAACCCCGTCACCGTTACAACAGTCCTAAGTATAGATGTAATAGTCAAGTGAAAAAGGATCTGTCGGAACTGGCAGCACCTTTTAGTATTAAAGGTCAAAACACATTTTAGGTAACGAATCAAATTTTCCCAGTTCAAATTTTAAAACGACTTCAAAAAGGAGGAGGTTCTCAATTCGGTTGTGTTTGTTCTATGTTTTTACCGCATACATGAAACGATTTAAAAAAAAATGTTTTTGTTATAAAATAAATGTTTATTATAAAAATATGTTAAATATACGCGGCAAATTGTTAAAAGTTGCTTAAATTCAACTAATTTTGCTTGAAGGGATTATACTTATATATTAGATATTGCTTTATTTGAGCATTTTTCCTTACAAATGGATAACGTGGGTCTGGAGATGAAGCCTTTCAGATTCCCACTGAAATCTAGTGAAAGTTCTAAGATGGGAGAGTTCAGTGGGCTAGTTAGCTTTGTTATCTTGAGTATCTTTCATTACACACGTAATTACGAGGGTTTCAAGATGACGTCGGAATCCCTAAGAAATACTAACATTCCAAACTAAACACATTTTAGTCATCTCACTTTGAAGCTTGTGACTTATTTTTTCAAAGAATATTTACAATGTAACAATGTTTGTTTCTTTTTTGATTAAAAGTGCTGTAATCACAGAGTTCACATTTATAAACAATTATTATAATTATTCCTCCAAGGCTGTAATGTTTTTATAAAGTTTTCGGGATTGTCACTCATTGAAATTAAACAAATTACTAGTCTAGTCTAGTAATCTAGTTATCTAGTCTCGCCTGTAACTACGGACGGTACCTACGAAGTGTTCAAAACGTTAGCTCATAAAATGATGTAAAATAGATAAATCGGTTAAAATTTGTTTGATTTCAATAAAAGCGCTGTGCTACGAATGGACGTTGGCTCCGAATTTAAATAAATAGTTCATACATTTTGAACATACCTACCGAAATTTAAAAAGTAAACCTAACAAAAAAAACACAAACAACATTCCATTAACATTCATTTATTTTTTTAAGTTAACGTTCCACTATATAATTATATTCTATGCAAGTTTGTCATTATTCTGATACTGGCCACATAATAATAAGGAAATTATAATGTCAACAACCTAAAGAAAATTCGATTCCTTTCACCCAGTTGTTGGCGCACCCTAATATTGCACTTGCGGTTTTACATACAATTATGCAGGCATGTCTGTCTGTACATAAAGCGATTACTGAGCGGTCAACGGGTTCTTTTTTCATTTAGTTCGCTGGTTTGCAGAATATATTTGTTTCCGACGAGATTAAACCGCATTCCTTTCATTTAAATGTTTTTGCAATAGTACAAATGTGGTGTTGAAAATAAAGCAAATAATAATGGAAGATTAACGTATATCAAGTATCGATATTGAAAGAAAATCAAAATAACCTACTGCAGATAAGAGGTTTTTACAGTGTAACTTACGATTTCGTTACGCTTGATATTCTGTTGAGTGTACGTTTTTTGTGACAAAATTATGTGTGAAATCGCTGTAAGAGATTTGCGAAAGATGTATTATTATTTAAAAAAATACTGCCTATGATACTCAACGAGTGCAGACGAATCTAACGACACCTAGCACATCAAAATCGGTCCAGCCGACCTTACACTTAAATTAAACAAATTTGTTTAATTTAAATGTAAAAAGAATTTTAATGGGACTATCATTCTGTCGTTACGCTGTGAGCTGTGGTTATTGGTACGCCCCCTAAATCTAAGAGTTATAAGTTTGATTTAAACATGTTTTTCATGACATGTGTTACGAAAACAACACATACTTACCTAATATAATTCTAATATCAACGAACGCACAGCAGTCATGAATTTAAAACTCAATCTATACTCGTACGTGACGTATAAACTGGCTTAACCATCCAATATACAAATTTATGTCCAATAAAGATTTATCTTCTGCATCTACGATCTCGATATTATTCACGAGACAATGGTGATACGGCGTCGGAGGGCCGATCAAGTGTTGGCCCTTCAGACGAGCGCCCTGCAGCTAGACTGTACCTACTTACTTAGGGCTGGAACGAATTGCACTTGTAATAATATCTCAAAGGGCAGTGTAAGAGAAGTTATATGATTAAAAGCTAGCTGATCTTGTATTTGTTATAAATCAAGATCAGCTAGCTAATTAGAACCATAGAACTTCTCGTAATGTAGGTACCCTTAATGTACCAGTTTTATGCAATAAAAAAATCTGATTCTGATTGTTAGGATGGCATGGCGTACTACTAGGTCTAGGTCTAAGTTGACCCGGGGTGGTCGGGAGTCCCTGACCTACTTACCCAAACGGGCCCAAGACGTAGAGTGGCTCAAGTGATTGTAGTCTTAGCAGGCTGAGAAGAAACTGCGTCACAGACGTCACAGTGCTAAGGGTTCCAGTATGTATTCGTTATGAGAACCCGGAGTCCTCCGTTTAGCATTAAGGCTGGCCACCGGGGGATATTAGAGTGTACAACTCCACATAACCCGGTTGCATCCCCAAATACAACGCAGCCTTACCTTTTAGACCTTTTAAATCTTTTTTTACCTTTTAGTAGATTTCCCTCTCGTCAAAAAAAGTAATTGGAAAATGACTCTATCACACTATTAATAAATACGAATATTTGTGAGTGTATGTGTGTTTGTAACGCCTTCACGTTCATGCAAGACTGTCTCAACTTTTCAAACTTGTCAAGAAATGGTGTTTCACAATAAAAAAAAAAAACTTTTCAACACACTTGCTCGTAAAGTGGCCCTTATACAATGTTTTATAATGTTTTATAGGATACTTTTCGCGTGCTTTTGACTTTTCTATTACGCACTAGTGTCTTTACTTTACAGTTTTTTTTTTATTTCAACAAAGAGTTTTTACTTAAATTAAATATTTCAGTTATAAACCGTGCTTTTGACTTTGCTATTACGCACTAGTGTCTTTACTTTACAGTTTTTTTTTAATTTCAACATAGAGTTTTACTTAAATTAAATATTTCAGTTATAAACGGGTGTTTTTACCTCGCAAGTGTGTAGAAAAACGTCGTATGAAACGCGTGTACATTATGGTCATTACACTCTCGGCTCTATTACGCCCTCGCCTTCGGCTCGGGCTGCACTGTAATGACCAACTTAGCACAATTGTATCATAATGTACTATTTCCGCATTGTCATTATAAGTTCGTCATATTCACAAGAAAATACAATCCTGTCACGAGATACGTGACCCTTCCTATATTTTTATAAGTTCTTTTTATTACCTACAAAGTCACATGAAGTCATTCTAAAATCGATATTTTTTTTACAAAGAAAGAGAATGCCTTAGTTTTTGGTCTAGATATCTAATGCCAAGGGCGTCGCCAAGGGGGGGGGGGGGGCAAGAGGGGGCAGTCCCCCCCCCCACCCCTAGAGATTAAAAAAATGTAGCCAACTGCAAAGAAATTAAAGTCCTAAGGCCGTGCAATTGTACCTTTACAATTCATATTTTTCTCATCCTCCATAATATTAACTTGGGCGTCGCCAGCCCATGGCCCAGGGGGGGGCCCTGGGCCATGGGCTGGCGACGCCCTTGTCTAATGCTCGAGATTTAGAATAATAACAGTCGCTATTTACGTCATTATTATATTATATATGGTAGAAACAAATTCAGAAAATATAATGAACTAGACGAACTCTAGTATCTTGCTGAACAACTTAAAAATACATCATACAGTTCTCAGGCCTACCCACGCTTAGCATTTTTATCTATAATTTCTAATACAAATTCAAATTGTTATTTACGTTTCGATAGAAATTGCTATTTATGGGTAATAAATATTGATATTTCGGTTTGCAGTGCGTTTCTGAAATACCCCAGTGCAGCGTTCGGCATGCCTATGTAGTTATTGAATAATGGCAGCCAGCCCTGCGGCTCGGCTAGCATTCTATAAATACTTGCTTTGAAGAAAGCCCATTGTTACTTTAGGTATCGTAGAGAGCTATTTCAAAATCTTTGCTATGACGAGCCCTGAATACGAATGTTAAGGCGGGATGGGTGCCGCAGCTCTCTCGCTCACGTAACATCTTTTTGATGTGAATATGTCTTTACACTTACTCCTATTGAGAGGCGATTCAAATACGGATAGTAACGAAATGAGGGCATACACATATATTTATCATCTATATAGAAAATTTTATTACTCGATGCTTAAAAGATCCTAAGAATTCATTACGTTGAATGAGGACTGTGAGACCGAATTTTCACCGGATTCGCGGTGGCGTATGGTTTATAATGAGAGTATGTAGACGCACCGGACATCGGTCCGGCGAATTTTCACCGGACCGATGTCCGGTGCGTCTACATACACCGCGAATCCGGTGAAAATTCGGTCCGTTGCCCGGTGAAAAAAACGGACATCTACAAGCCTACAAGCGCTCTGACGCATCGCATGCGGTTGAGTATAAGCGCAATGATGTATTTATACAAAGATAGGTTTTTACCGGCTCTGCGTAGCAAGCATCAAATTAGGTATGTGCCCGACTCGTTTTCACTCGCGACACGTCGGTAACGCCTTTAGACGCGTGTCATGACTTGGTCTAGGGGGCAATTCAGTTATTCAAAACCGATCCGTAACTGAACCTTGTGTGAAGCATTTCCTGTCGGCTGCTATCATTTTTTGATTTAGTAACGAGCGAAGTACGTGTCATGTTTCATCAAATGTGTCAATTGTACGACATAAAAGTGACTGAAACAAAAAAAATATGGCGGGCGACGTTAAACGCTCCACATATGGTTCAGCTACGAATCGAAGCGGTCTTGAATAACTGAATTGCGCCCTAGGTCTCATCCTGGTAGTCGATGAGGTGTACTTTTTGCAGTGCGCTTTACAGTACTATACGTAATTAATATGATTTTGAACTAGGGTATCGATTTTCAAGATCAGTGGGGGCGGCAAAAATTTTATAGCCTACTGGCAGCAAAAGTATAAATCCGGCACTGCGCATACATAAACGCCAATTTAGCTCAAGTCCTTGTACTAACGGTATGCCCGAGAATAGAAGCAGCTGGTACATTCTAAGTTTTTCTTTTTCTATCGTATTTTATTATGTGTAAATCTATTATAAGCTTCTGGATTTATTTGATACTAAAAATATCACAATGTATCCAGAACAATTTGTATCTTGATATATATTAATTCAACCGAAATAAACATAAAATACAAAAATTTTCACGATTGGACTTTTATTTATAAATCTATCATATTCTATTACTCGACTAAATGTGCTTTATAATATATAAGAATATTTGTAACTTTACATATTTTCTACAATAGGAATAGCTTGAAATGCCAGGCGTTCAATATAATATATAAGTATAGATAATTTTTACGGACCTATTTTCTTTCCAAAGAGATTTTAACACTACCGTTTACTCTAAGTTTATGTATATTAAGAACTAAACTTAAAGAGAGAATACAAATTATTTTTGAGAAAAAAAGATCACGTGTCATTTTTCGTTTTTTTTTTGGAATCAACAAGGTTTTATCTCGCACCGAACATTCCATCGCAAAATCGTTTGTGTGACGTCACAGTCGGTATCAAAAATGTAGCACACAAGGTTTTCATTTAAATGAAGTCGCATGCTCCATGTACTATGTCTGTGCCCGCACCCTTAGTACGGAAGCTTAAAAAATGATGCGCGCGAGCGAGATAGCTGTACCAGTCACCTCGGGGCCTGCATGTGCCTCGTTATAAGATCTTAGAGAAAAGGGTGTCACCCTTAATTAGTAAACATTGGTTGACTTTCAGAGACCTTGAAAATGTTTCAAAGGGATAATTATTAGATATTCTCGACGCAGTTATTAAACAAATTATAAAGTAAGTGTACTGGTCTTATAATTAGGAATGCCCTTAAAAATACTATTTAATAAGACGGTTTATATTTTCTGTTTATATTTCAGTCTTACGATTGTATATGTAATCATTTACTAAATAGTAAATACAACATATTAAAATTTGATAATATGCTAATATGCTAACATCATTACCATCTCAGCCATAAGAAGTCCACTGCTGGACATATGCCTCTCCCATGGATTTCCAGAAAGACCGGTTCGAAGCGGCCTGCATCCAGCGTCTTCCTGCCACTTGTAAGATATCCTCTGTCCACCTTGTGGCTGGTCTTCCTACGCTGCGCTTGTCGGTTCGTAGTATCCATTCGAGAACTTTTCGGTCCCATCGGCCGTCAGTTCTACGTGCTATGTGTCCTGCCCACTGCCACTTCAACTTGCTTATCCGCTGTGCTATGTCGGTGACCTTTGTACATCTACGGATCTCTTTGAATGGAGATAAAACTAAGGAGGTTTTATGTCGCAGTTCCAAAAGGTTGATTCCACAAAAAAAGAATAGTATTAAAATCTCTTTACACAAGTATAAGTTTAGAAAAATCAAAAACCCCCGACAACAAAAAACGGCTGAACCGATCTTAATGAAACACAGCTAAGAACACTCCCGACTAATTCACCTTTCAAACAAAATCAAAATCAGTTCATCCGTTCGGGAGCTACGATGCCACAGACAGACACACACAGAGACACGTCAAACTTATAACACCCCGTCGTTTTTGTGTCAGGGGTTAATAAAGAAAATAGGTCTGGAACACTTACTCCTTTGAACTTGATATGTGAACGTCTGGCATTTCAGGCCATTCCTACTGTAGAAAATATATAAAGTTATAAGTATTCCTAGATATAACGCACATTTGCTTGAGTAATTTGCCCTTGTGTCAATATTCATGTTCATATTGTGTCATGCATCTCATACAGGAGTACGAAAGCCTCGGTGTGTGAGTGAAAATCGTACTTTGCCAGATTTATTTTTATCACTGTTGGTAATGAATCAATAATGTTTTGTCAGTCATATTTACATTTAAAACACTATTATTATTAACGGGATATTTAAATATATAAAAATATTTAGTAGTTATTTAGTAGTTTAGTAGTTAAGTGTATATAAAAAAATATTTACATTTTATAAACACTTCCTATCGGTTGCACGCAACATAGGAATAAGTAGTTAAATTAAAACAAAATAATTTTCCCGAAAAGATAAGTAGTAAACAATAGTTTATGATTAAGATAAAGGTCACGGACCCTGGTGTCTGTGGAAAAAAAACCATTTCCTATCCAGTTTTGCAATTACTTGTAATTTAACCGTTTATATATTTGTATCCTAAAGTATACTAATAAATTCGCAGACGATTTTAAAATCCAACTGAATTGCGATAACGTTACCTAAATAGTCGATCAGGATGTGACGTCACCACGACAAACCCAGACGTCGTAACTTGGCGCAATCAATTACTACTTACTGCAATACCAAGTCTATAACACAGAATTATATAGATACAGAGAGCAAACTTTAAATAGATTGAAATACTCTTAGCTATGAACGTATGTCTCTCCCTGTTCTTTTTAGGTTCTATCGGACAGCCAAAAGCTCAAGAGGGACCATTAGTCTAACGATTATTTCTATTATTTATTTTCTTAGTAAGTCTAACGATTATTTTATGATGGACATTTTAAAAACGCGTATAAAACGTTTTGCTTCCGCTTACACCATGAAAACTGAGATTCGGTATTCAAATGTGACGTCACTTCGCATAAAATCCTCAATCAAGCATATGATCCATACTTAAAACTTACCACTGATAAAATTTTACTTGATAAATAGGTTCCACGCTTAGGTTTCTTTTGTTTCAGATGCAAATAGACCTTTATTTAAATGTAACATAAACTTTGTTTCAATGTTTTATGCAACAAAGAAAATCCTTGCCGTATAAAGTTCGTGTAATAATCGCATTATCAGATTAATAATTCTGGCACAAAAATTGAAAATTTAAGCAATAACTAAACATTAAATTTTTTTAAGCAATGCAGTTATTTATTTTTGCTACTGTATATTAAGCATTGTATAGTTCTGGTGGTGGTATTCGTTTTCGTTTATTGATTCAAGTTCTACATCTGCAGTTATTTATAGTCTGGATCATATAACCAGTAGTCTATGCAGGCGAGTCTTGTTCGATTGTATTTGATTAGGCTTTCCGTCTATTTGTGTGAGTTTCTGTGGAATGTGGTCATAGGGTTTGTATGGAATCTAGAATAATTTAATCTTAACCTGAAACGCTTACGCTTCGACATGCTAATAAACTGTGATGTGCCGTCACGTGACATTTCAGTATACAATGTATGGGATTGACATTAGGTCAATCCCATACATTTACATTATATTCCACTGGCGCTCACGAAATTAGAATGACACTTGTCTAGCCCCCAGGTGAGCAGTGAAGCGCAAGCGTATACCTATGAAAATCATAACCCCCCTTTTACTTCGCCATAGTCGGGGAAAAATAAATTGAACGGGAACTATTCTCTGGAACAACCCGAATGAACACACATACAGAGTTAACTTACGTTAGTTTAATGAATTTTGCTCAAAATTTTCGTTTCTTACTACTCTAAGTACTTTTTTTTTTGACAAAATCGCGGAGAGACAAATCTACGGACAGATGGACATGGCGAAACTACAAGGGTTCCTTGTTTACTACGGAACCGTAAAACGATATTGTAGTTTTACATTTATAAAGAATATATGAGTGAAGTTTCAGGTCTAGAGCTATTTTCTATCCCTATTTTTTAGTTTATCCCTTCTACAAAAAAGAATGATTTTATGGACAAGTCGGCCTTTGTTCACCAGCTCCTTAATTTAGAACAGTTTCCTATTTTTGTATCAATAGAATGCCGAAATATTTTCCTTTTAGTTTCACTAACTTCTTTTAACTTTTTTATGTGTAAATTCTGGTGTGAACAATGAAATATACCATTTACAAAGATCCCATTTAAATCTTGAGCCAATTATCCGAAACTTGTGCTCCGCACGAGGGAAAAACCAAAGACCAACCACAAACTCCACCCGACGCACCAAAGGGAATGTAAACCAACTCGTTTGTAGTTAAACTTTAAATTGCATTTTAAATTTTGCTCGTTAACAAGTAATTCAAACGGCTTAAGTTATTCAAGAAGTACACGATGTTGATCAGATTTAAATCTTATTTACGTGTTAACAGGTGTTGGAGTCATAAAAATGTAATAACTATCTAATTCTTGAAGCGTTATTAAATTCCAATCTAAATAATTTTTCTATTAAAAAACCGACTTCAAACGCAACTTAGTAAATCCTTCACGATTGTAAACTTTTTAAAGATACCTCTCTTCACTCGCTCTTTTTTTCTTTTGTCAAGAATGCGAATTGTCATTGAATGTCAAATGCTCGTCTTTGAAGATTAGAAAATGTGCAGATGTTTATACGATAATCCTTAATATTTGATACTCTTGCAAAGAAAATGGTGTCGGTGGAACTATGCGATTCTATAATCTGACGCATTTACTCAGGAACACAATGAAAATATTTTCATTTTTAGAGATTATTCTAAAACTAATAAAGCGATGCTTCTAAAAATAATTATGGGACCAACTTGGGAGCTTTCTCTATATACACCAATTCAGGAAACACAAAAATTGGTTCTCACAATGACAGAGCAATTCGTGTACATAAATAAAAAAAATACGGTACGAATTGATAATCTCCTCCTTTTTCGAAGTCGGTTAAAAAATTTAGACAGCAGTTGTCTACAATCAGTTAATCATACATACAAGTCAGAAACGTGGTGAGGTTAGATTAGCTTTATTAATGCAAAGACAAGTGCGCAACAAAAAGCATTTTAAAAAGGGTGTCTACAAGCACCTTTCCGGGCTAGCAACGCAACAGTATTGTCACTGATGTTGCAGTTGTCCATAGGCGACGGTTATCGCTTACCATCAGGCGAGCCGTCTGCTTTTTTGCAGCACCTTCTTTATAATACACATATGTATACTTTTTTTGTAAATTCATACTTATGAAACATAGACACAGAACAAACATGATCACAAAAATATTTTCCCTGGGTGGGGATCGAACCCACGACCTACAGCTCAGGAGGCAGCCGTACTACCACTGAGCCATTAGGTTTGTCAATTAAAGGTGCTTATGTTAAAGGTGACCTTTAACGGGTACCCAGTTGTAATTTAGAAGTTCCATGATATTTATCCGCTTCTTGATTAGAACCTTATTTGTATACTTATACATATATACCTATAACATATTTGCATGTATTTAAAAAAAAACTGTGTCTCTATTGACTATGACTATCTATCTATGATCCGAAATACGTTTGGTTCGTTTCATTTATTTCAGATTTAGGATTTATTATTCAAATCAGTATTTATTTTCAGATGATTTGCATTTATATATAGTCACATGATTAATTTAAAATGTAAATTTAAAATTCTAATTCTCTTTCAAACTTAAATTACAAAACAAAGAAAACAAAATTACATTTAAAAAAAACAAATTAAATGTCAAATTCAAATATTTGCCCAATTCAGTTTTATAGAACTGTCGTATTGCAGAAGTTTTACTTAACATGAGATTCTGATTCCATAAGTTTCCACCTTATTCGACAACAGAACTAGGAAAAAGTCGGCGCATTACCACCCACTTGTCATTACAATGCCTAAAATTCGTACTTAACAAATTTTTTAACGTTCTTGAAAAAAAATGGTTGTCTGTAAAGTCTGTTTACGGACGTTAATTTTAAGTGATAACGATGCGTCACAAGCCGAACACTTAGGCCGATCGTGCCTCTCTATCGCTTGTTCCGTACACGCTCGGCTCAGGCGGAACGTGACAATGAGTCATGCTTTTTCGTGCGTGCAGCTGGCATTCATCGATTTATAAGACGTTATCACGTCAAAAAACATCAAAATTTAAATATTAAATCTCGCTGTGTCCAGAAATTTATTTAGGAATATAGTATTGGTCACACACTACTGCTTGCTGGTTAAATTACTAAATACAAAGGTATGTAATGATTTTGCAGTCTGCCTGGGGTAGTAACCCAAGCGGACTTTGCAATCGTTTTACCATTCCCAAAATATACCAAATTTCAAAGCCAGAACTGAAAATCCCATACAGTCAGATTCTCGCGCTGCTTCCTCCTGCGGACAAATAAAATGTGGGATGTTCTTTCCGCCGAGCTCACGAAAAGCGGGTTAAAAAGGGCGTCCACTAGCACCTCTCCGGAATAGCAAATCAATGTTGCCACTGATGTTGTAGTTATTCATAGGCTGCAGTTATCGCTTACCATCAATTTACGCCAATTTGGTGCTCTTTGTCTAAAAAAAAGTTTTAAAGGATGTATTCCATTAAAAGTATGTCAGCTGGATCAGAAATTTGTTTCGTCCTTTTACAGATTCCTTAACACTAATTTCCTATATCTAAAACGTCTAAAGCACAATCAAAACCTACCCCGCACGTATAAAGTTATAAGATGAATGATGGTACCATCTACCGTTTGACAGGCATTATAATGTTTACGAGAAATGACGCCGCGCGGAATGCTGCTACGCCGCGGTAATGCAAAAAGCCTGTTTTAACGGTACTAAAAAATATAGCCGATTGGTGTCTGGTCTAACCATTGCAGTCTAGTATGTGATCTAATTGCGGCGTGCGGGTGACGTAACGGCTCAGAGGCGGTTGAGTGACCGCACCGCACGATACTCTCTATGCTATTATTGACAGTACTCCAACTTTACAGTAAGTAGGTTGAGATGTACAAAATGAGTTCGTAGAGGGTGGGGGTATTGTCAATTTTGGTGGCAACTCCAGGTTCTTGTACTCTGTAGCTCTTATATAGCGTAGATCTAAATTTAAGACAACGATAAAATTGTTGTTGTCACCGATATTTTCTCTTGTTATGTTATGTCTTTGTCCCTGTGAGATATTTTATTTATTTATACAGATCTTCTCTCAGTGTATATATTACCGGCAATCTCTATAATCCCGTATTCTGTACAATTCCTAGGTAAGTATAGAATACATATAAAACATGATTCATTTCATTCTTTGATTTGTGTATAATATTATTTTCTGTATACTGTAAAAGATTTGAGGGAAATTGGCGTTCATATAGGCGAAGGCTGATCATCTGTCATTACAAGCCAATATTAAATCTTACCCTCTAATCCCTTCTAACCCTCTAATGCCCTCTCCCTTCCATTTAACCCCCTAAACATAGTCAAATGTTGCGTCAAATGGCCTCAAAGGTCAAAGGTCTTTAACGTTCTGCCTAACCCGTAAGGGAGTAAGGGCGTAACCCAGTCTAGCATGGAAGACATCATTTATATCTTCCAAAATACATGGAGAAATAGGTGAGAGGAACAATGAACTATAAATAGAAATAAGTACAAACGTACGTTGATTAGAAACGTGGCACGCACCTCTGTCTTTTCGAAGTTATGTGCGTATTGTTGATTGCCGCCAACTTCAAGCGGTGAAGGAAAACATCGTGAGGAAACCTACATGTCTGAGAGTTCTCAATGATCTTGAAGATATGTGAAGTCTGCCAACCCGTACTTGGCCAGCGTGGCATACTACGGCCTTACCCTTCTCACAATGAGAAGATGGCCCGTTCCCAGCAGTGGGACAGTTTATACAAAAAGGGCAGATAAAAAAATAAAGTACAAGCTTTTTTTTATCAGCCTGTTTGGACAAACTGTCCCACTGCTGCGCGCGGGCCATCTTCTCATTGTGAGAAGCGTAAGGCACAAATACTTAATTATTGTCTATTACAAATAATATTTACAATAAACGCTTCATCACACCCACCAGAGGAAAAAAAAACACCTTGTAGATAAATAGAAAGTATATGCGATACCTAGTTTCTAGACAAGGTGACAGACGGGCAGGTCGTTAGCCTGCCGATAAGCGCCACACTATAATTGAAGTTACTTATCACCTGGATACGTAAATTTGCTTTTACGATTTAAGCAAGCACTAAAAGACAGTAAATTGAACGGAAGGTATATTGTATCCATTTTGTATTAACTAGTTTAAAGGGTTATTTAAATAGAGATCGCAATCTCTCTCGTGCATTACGATATATTTGTGATATCCTCTTATAGATATCCTTACAAATATAGCGTCAAACGGCCTCATTGGTGCTCTGCCTACCAATGAGGCCGTTTGACGCTATATTTGACCGTAGTTAGATGGTTAAACGGTTAAAAACAGACAGACATAATTACTTTCGTTTTTATTATATTAGTTTATTACATTTATCCAACTCACTTAATTTTAAGTGACACCAAAAAGGGTGTAAGTAGTAAAAAAAATACCATCATGTTAAATGTTCATAAGCTCATGTACTGTCCGATTATACGGTGTCCATCCTATTCTTTACATCCCGTACGAATTAAAATAGCCTCATTACCACACTCACCACTGTTTTAGACCGAGGCTCCTTAATTTAGCATCATAGTACCACTGCTTGACCGCTGCAAGTGCAGAAATAGACCAACGAAACGTTATCGCGGTGATATAATCCGACCTTGACATGATGTTTCTTTTTTGGGGATCCGTTCCTCTAAATGTAAGACAGCACCTTTAAAAAAATTGTTGACTGTGTGCCTGTAAACAACATGATATTAGTTTGAAATAAAAAAAACCCTAAAGCTTAAGAAAAATACAGCCATTTATTATTTTATACAATCATTAAATTTGGTAAGAAGCAAAATGGAACCACTCTTTGTATATAAACAGAGGGAAAGATTTGAAAATTGTTAATTTCACTTATAATTTTTTTGGTTGACTACAGACTTACCTACGCTTGCAGTTGGAACGAATTTTAAACCGTAAATAATTTCCACTAAACGATTAAGTTTCTTTCAATTCAACCTACTCTAGTCTGCCTTAGACCTGAGTTCCCAAAAGAGTACAATGGTACTAGGAAAGTAAGCAAAAACAAAACAAAAACCCGGACAAGTGCGAGTCAGACTCGCCCACCGAGGGTCCCGTACAAACTACTAGATAAAAGGGAGAATTATACATATATATTTTTTTTTATATTTTTCTTCATAAACCGAAAAATATACATCGTAAAAATATTTAAACAGCTGTTTTAGCTTGAGCTAATGAAGCTCTTTCATATCTACAGTTAAAACACTTCAAAATTAGGACCCTCCTTCCTTGCATAAAGATTTTTTTGTGATTAAATTAAAAATGTAATGTAAGATTTCGGTTTTTTTCCTTTATATGTACTATATGGCAATACTTCTTGCCAAATTTCACAGTTATAGATCAACGGGAAGTACCCCTATAGGTTTTGATTCCCTTGCGAGTGTCGAAATATGCATTTTTTGCGACATATTCGTCTGTAACTTTTTTTTTTATAAAAACTGAGAGTTTTGATTTTTCTCTCTGCAGCAAGAGACTATAGATCTGCGTATATGGTTTTAATTTCAACTCGATACCTTCACGCGTCCCCGAGATACAGGTCTTGACAGACGGACAATCGGACAACAAAGTGATCCTATAAGGGTTCCGTTTTTTTCCTTTTGAGGTACGTAACCCTAAAAATACCAAATTATGATTTTTTTAAGATAGGAAAAAACTACACACATACCAACTTCGATGTAGGTGTCTGAACCTCGTGATTTTAGATTTAGTTTCCGAAGAAGAATACCTCACCTCTACACAAGAATACCTAATATCTCCCGGTGGTGCCCGTCTTTACTCTCTACATTGCACCAGCCGGTCTAGCGTGACACGTAGACAAATTATCTTTCCACCATTTTTACCACCTGTCAGTGGATATAAAGTATGCACTGATAGTGACTTCTGACATAATATCGTGGATAAAAATATTTTACTCACCTTTTGGGCTAGGCCGTCTGGACGATGCACAGTTTGGGAACTTCTAAAGCAATAATGTTTCCTGGTCCTTAAATATTTATGAAATTGAGTAATTACATCTTATTTGATTACGGAAGCCTAAATCTAGAAGACAAACTCGTGCTTGGCGTGTTTTTTCAGTTTTTTATACGTTTTATCGTGCAGGAATGGACATTAAATGGAAGTTAACTGTTCAATTTGTAGATGACGTGAGAAGTTCTGATCATGTGGTATTGCGTGACTTTTTTTCATTATGGCAACTTTACCAAAGTCGGTGGAGAGCTTGCGGAGGATACATTTATTTTGAATAAGTCAAGTTTGAGAATTATAAAGATAATAGATCCTCTCAATAATGAGAGCGTGTGGCGTTCACGACATAGTCCAGTAAAAATAAGATTTGTGACAACATAAAAGACACCTAAGAATATTGGTATTTAAATGAATGTTCTGGTGTTTTGAAATACATTGGACACAATTTCATAATGATGTTATAAAATCGAAGTTTGTGACTTTTACACGCTCAAACGGCTGAACCGATCGTTATGAAATTTAGTATAGAGATAGCTGTGGACCTGGAGAGGGACATAAGCTACTTATCATCATCATAATCATCACCGTTTTTTATAACTATGAGGGTGAAACCGCGTTACGCAGCTGGTTTATAAATCGGGGATTATTGTGAATCTATGTTTTTTAGGTATTTTCCTATTATAATTTCAAAGAATCCTTCCAAGTGCATTTAATGTGATCAGCTCCATACAAACGGATTTATTTTTACTAGACTAATATCTAAAGACGTGGATCTGTTTCAATGTTTTATCTGTTTCTTTCAAAGGCATGGATGGATATTATGTATTTTTTTATTTTTATAAAAGTGGTTTGAGGGTGGTATGAGAGGTTTGATCCTGGCAGCAGGGGTTCAGCGCTATTGGTATACACATTCCTGATATTATGTATTAGACTCTGAAAAACTAAGAAGGGTATATTTGTATTGTCCATGGTTAAGCTCCGTATTTTTCAGGTCGTCCGTTTGGGTTTGGGTTAAGATCGCAAAATGCAAAGAATTTAAAATCTATTCTAAAACTCAATAGTCCATTTCTAACTTATGACTGGCCTTGTGGCTCAGTTGGTAGTATGTCTGCTTGCTGAGCTGTAGGTCGTGGGTTCGATCACCACCCAGGGCAAACATTTGTGTGATGAGCATGAATGTTTCTTCTTTGTCTGGTTGTTTCTATGTATTATATGTAGGTATATAATTACAAAAAAGTATATATGTATTCTATCAGCCATCTAGTTCCATAGCTTTGCTTAGTTTGGGCTAGACGGTGTTGTGTGAAATGTCCACAAATATTTATTTATTTCTAAAGATAGGTACGTCAGCGAACCCTATATTATTGAGAGAGCGTCAGTGTCGATACAAGCGGGATGTGGCCTCGTCCTAGAATCATTTTCTCATTACTCCCTTCCGCCACGCGGCGTGGAACGTGCACTCTGGCATTATGCTTATAATATAGTGATATTTTAGTAGTTTCCACGAAAATATTATCTTATTTTGCTGCGCTGCGCTAGTGTTACTGAAGTAGTGGGAGAACAGTAAGTCTTATGCTGTTCTATCATTTGATCCAGTTTATAGCGGACACCGGACACATCATACATAAGTATGATGTACATTTATACATGGAAGACACATAATATCAAATTAACAATAACCACAAAAACAAAATAAAACGCTACAATATTTATATATTCAAAAACAAAAACAAACAAAAGAAAACGCTACAATATTTATATATCTAATGTAGCGTTTTCTTTTGTTTTTGTTACCATAATGTTATAAGACATAGACATACAAATGTAAATACAAAATAAATATTTATATTACAATAAATTATTCATGGAAGACACATAACATCAAATTAACATTAAACATTATTATTAACATATTTTTTTCATTATTTTCAATCTTGGAATTTTCAAGGTCGATGAGGAGAGTTGTATATTCATATTCATTTATTGCGTAAAACTAATTTACATGACAGTGTATTATTACAAAAACATGACACAGAAAATGAAAACGAATTTAACGATAAGCACATCAAAATTGGTTAAGCCGTTTAGCTGTAGGAGGTAATATAGGAACATGCATACATACATACCTATACTCGAAAAACATATCCATCCTTCTTGGGCAGTGGAGTAGTAAAAAACAAAGCATACTTACCTATTAATGTGCATGTAGTGACTGCATTCGAATGTGATTGAGAACAGTCGCAGTTCTGAGAAGCGCATGCGCATCGTTTACAACGTTGTTGCGTGCCGTTGCTTCGGGAACACATTAAACTGTCAGTGAGATAGAGAAAATTACTCTATTTGATTTAATGGTTATTTGTCGCTGTAACACATGCGCAGGATTTAGATGGAATATAGTCACAGCATATTATAGTATGGTTTAACTAGTGCAGAATCATGTAATTAATATAAGAGTATCGTGTTTGAGTTTTTTGTATAAAGTATAAGTAAATAAGATGTGCGTTTGTCCAAAGCTTACCTAATGTTAGGCAATGATGTAATCGAAGACTTCAAGAACTCCCAACCTGGAATAGGTACTGGATCAACTGATTGTCTCTGAACGGTTACCAGCTCTATATTCAGAAAGAAATAAATGGACTTTAGTCCATTTATGGATTTTTAAGACAACCTCAAACCCATGTTGAAATTCTGAATTATAGCTTTTACATCAGAATATAAAGTAGGGCAATATATGTTATTTTCCAGTTGCTAGATTTTGTTTTTAAATACTTAAACTTAAAAGAGTTTATCTATCAAGTTTGTACGTAGACTTAAGTCAATAGACAATAGACAAGATTTTTAGATTTAAAGTAATGACAAATTTGTGACAAAAGAAGTTCTTATTCAATTATTCAAGTATTTGAAATTTGCAAGTGTTATATTTTACGTGAAGATAGTACATGACGCATAACGTGACGCAGATATTGTAACTCTCACTATGAGAAGAGAGTTTATTATTATTTAATACATATATCATGTGCGAGATATAATCAAGTATTCATAATACATCATTGGTATTCAGTGTAGATGAATAAGTTACGAATACAATAGACAAAGTAAGAGATGCTTTTTAAGAAGAGAAAGACGACTACAAAGTTGTTCCTGGATGTTGTTTATAAGGAATCTTTTTGGAACAACAACGAAGTACTCGTAACCGGGGCGACTTGTTTTTCAACAGCAACGTAATACTTGTAAGCGGCGACTTGTTTTCCCAAGTTACGGCTTAAAAAAGAATCTTGATAGTTATGAAGATTCTTTTCTTTTTTCAAATTTAATATATCAGGGAAGTGGAAGGAAGATTTTTTGTAGACTTTTCTAAAACTGTTAGAAATCCTATGATAATAGTTTATGACAAGCTTGCCATACTGAATCAAATAAAAGTACCTGGGCGACCGAGCTCTACTCGGATTTTTATAACTAACGATAATATACGGGCGAATCCGGGTACACTAAAAATAAAACCTAGCTAGATCGATTTGTCGTCTCCGAATCTATCTACATACCAAATTTCATCAAAATCGGTGTACTTAGCCGTTTCATGGACCCTTAGAGATAGACGATAAACAGTTATTTTCGGTTTTATAAAATCAATGACTTTTACTGTATCAAAGTTTATTATATTAGTTTATATATATCAAGAATTGCTCGCTTAAAGTATAGGATTCATTACATCCGTCGTTATAAGAAATCAGAATAAGTTCTTAGTTTTGAATCTCCATCTGGGTCCTACGATATACCGTCATATCTTCCTAAACGTAACAAATAGGGCAAGGGTCAGATGTAATATATGATTGAAGTATTTTCCAGGACGGGGAACCGAAAATGAAAAGGATATAAGGACATGTAATCAGAAAACATGACCATCTAGGGTACGAAGTTATGAGGTGTCGGTGGAAAATGCGAAAACATTTTTTGTATTACATATCTAGTTTGTTACACATTTTATTATTGTAAAATTGACATCGAAGAACCTAAAATAAACTAAAAAACCTAAAATCACTTAAAAAACTAATAATGTGCTAGTGTAATGTGAAACTTTTGAACTTTTGAATGTGAATTTTTGATTTCAGTGACAATCGCGAAAATGCCGAAAGTCGATGAATTACCACCCATTTCTCGTTGAAATGCCAAAAATCCGTACTCAGCGATACCTATCCACATTCTTGATGCATACTGCACAGGAATGGTCATCTTTGCCGCCATATCTGTTTCCTGATACCTACAATCTTGTAATTTTCAAGCCTAGAGTGAATAGATATCTTCTAGATCAACGAGCTCCATCCTCGGCCACACTGTCGTTTAACATCAGGCGAGTTGGTGGTCAATCTATTTAACGTTAAATAAAATCTGTTGTGCATGGAGTACTAACTACTTGCACCTTTGGGATAATCAGATAATAAAGTCGCTCCTAGCCTTAAAATCCATCGAGAAATAGCAAAAAAGTCAAATCAATAAAATTTTAATAAAGTAACGCGTAAACATTAATCACCAAATAGCTTTAAAAACCTTAAGACAAACTGAATAGCTTTAAAAACTTTACGAGTGTGACAAACTGAATATCTCCCCTTTTTGAAGTTGGTTAAATCATTAGTAGAATATCAAAGAAACTAATATTTTTGGCACGTCTAAAGTCACAACTCAGATATGAAAGGGTCGTTACAGAGAGTCGGCGGCTGTCGAAAGCCAATTTCCCCAAATTGTTTTGTTTGTTAGTTCGGATTAGTCTACTGTTTTTCTATATGACTATTTTATGTGAATTACAAGACTACCTGCTTCCAACGGATTCACTCGTGATTTTCTGTATTTACGTAAAGAGCATTCAATCATCACTTTCCAACCCTTGACCTATCTCACTAGATAGAGTCGGTGTAGCATATTCTTTTCGTTACTTTGTCAGACATAATCTCCACATTTATACCTGTCACACGTACTTATATCAGCACCACAATTCAGAAAAAAAGAAGAGAAGATAGAAGCAGTGGAGTTCTTTGCCGCCATCTCTGTTTTCTGAGCACCACAATCTTGGAATTTCCAAGGCTAAAGTGAATAGATATCTTCTAGATCGACGAGCTCCATCCTCGGCCACACCGTCGCTTAACATCAGGTGAGTTGGTGGTCAATCGTAGATATATCTTGCGTAAAAAAACACACACACACTTTCAAAGATTCTAATGTTTATCCTCATATATATGATCCTCGTACATACATAACTATTTTCCGGAATATTTGAATTTTAAATTAAAAATGTACAGTTTTCGGATTTTTTCCTTTATGTGTAAACAATGCTTCTTGCCAAATAGTTCTAGGTCAACGGTAAATACCCTATAGATTTTGATTCCTTTGTAAGTGTCGAAATATGCGTTTTTTTGCGACATATACGGCTGTAACTTTTTTTACAATAACTGAGAAGTTTGTTTTTTTCACAGCTGAAATGGACTACAAATCTGCGTATATTATTATGGTTTTCATTTCAACTCAATACCTCCACGTGTTCCCAAGATATAAGGTCTTGACAGACGGACAGACGAACAACAAAGTGATCCTATAAGGGTTCCGTTTTTAAAGAAACAATATCTTCTTCACAATCAGTTTGGTTTTCATTACTTACAGCTAACAATTTATTTTAAAAAAAAACTGTGCATAACCAAAAAAGGTCATAAAGATATATAACTATCTCTTGAGATTAAGGTGACGTTAATAATACAAAATAGCAGTATACCAGAGACGTGTTGGCTCTCTCTCGCCACCTTTATTCGACTCGAGTCGACTTTACCCGAACGTTACACAGCCAAGCGTGACGGCTCAGTCTCATTCAATACTAACAAAATAAAGTGCTCGGCGTGCCTAAAGAAGTTTTCCCATTAAAAAAATATCAGAAAGATCGTATTTGTAATGTTGGTACTAACCTACTTGTAGAGGTATTTTTTTCTTATTTGTCTGGCTCCAGGCTTCAGCCAAGATCTATGCGAGCCTAGCTTGATTTTTTGCTGAAACCGGTTTATTCTAATTTGATATTCCTTAGATGTAGAGCTTAATGCCACACCGAATGTGTCACATTAAAGAGATTTAAGGTGCTGTCTACATAAAACGTTGACTGTTTACGTAATGATCACTCGAAATTACTTCGCGTTTTTGAACATCGGCTTAATTTGTAGTCAAATACCTTGTCATAAAACTTTGTAATTGTACTCATGAAATTTTTCTTTTGGCAGCTGAATAATTTAGGTAAAAGTATGGAGACTAGTTTATAAAAGAATAGGCATTAATATTGTCGTCGTTTCAAATGCCTTCCTAAGTTTCTGTATTTTCGAAGTTATTTACGTATTCCATGATCAATCCATGAGATAGAGAATATAATGTACATATTCCATGAGCCAAATAATAGAATATAACTTTATTGTACTTCCATAAAGAGAAACTTAAAAAAAACAGACAACAGATAACGAGACAGATGTTGACTGACATAGATTAGTTGGTTTGGTAGTATGTCGCCTTCTCAGCTGTAGGTTGTGAGTTCGATACAGAATATACTAAATTGTATTGTCATCAGGACTAAAGGTGTATACCAAATTTCAGATTGATCTTTGAACTGAAAGGGGTCAAATTTCAATTACTAAATTTGACCCAAACAAATAAACAAACAGGTCAAGCTAAAGAAAACCGTTTAAAAATACAACTAGCATCACGCAAAGCGTCTCAAATTCGTTATAAATCCCAATAAATCAAAGCTTCCAATACTTGTATTGACGTAAACTACCTAAAAGCACGACAAAGAAAGCTAGGAATCTCGACACATCCGATAACGAGTCACCTCGATCCAATTACGATACCGCTACCTAACCTATAACTACTACCCAATCTATGATTTTGATAAAGAAACTACAACTTTATTCTATGAGTGTCATGATAACTGATTATTCTATGGTACTATTTTTCGTAGAAACTGTTAACTATTCTTGGTATTGCATTAGTAGTCCTGTGGATACTAGCATTCTGTACGTCGCAACCGTAACTGTTGAATATTCTGCGGCTATTATTTTAGTAAAAACTATTAGGTATTCTATGGTACTGCAATACTGACTATAGAATATTCTGTAGTAAGATTGCGGCCGATAGCCTACGTACGTTTTCCAAGAAAAACGTAGCCCTAACTTCCGGCCTCAGTTCTGAGATGAGCTCGATACGAAATTGCAGCGATTACTGATTTAGATTGGGGCTGGAATGGAATGAATTCCGTACTCAGTCCGGTTGGTAAAGCCAGGTATTCGTAGTTTCTTACTTACTGACATTGACTTTGGTCCTTGATTGACTTGTACTTATTCCTGTATGTATCGTATCTTTAATTACAGGGCTAGTCAAATAAATAACAATATTTAGTGCTAGCTAAGTGCTCTTAAAATGATTCAAGGTTAACTTCTAGGCATGCATCAATAAAAATATAAGTGTATACTGTATAGTATATAAAGTAACTATATAAGTTGCTTTACTGCATGGAAGATTCCTAAAACGTGTCTTTTCAGGAGGTTATCTTTCAATGCTCCATAGATAGAGACATGACACGATATAGTTATGAGTGCATATTTTACAAGAGTTATTCTATAGAGTACTTATTTATATAAATTGTAGGTACAGAACGCCTTAGCACGTAGAACTGATGGCCGATGGGGCCGAAAGGTTCTCGAGTGGAGACCACGTACCGGCAAGCGCAGCGTAGGAAGACCAGCCACGAGATGGACAGATGACCTCATACAAATGGCGGGAAGACGCTGGATGCAAGCCGCTTCCAATCGGTCTGTTTGGAAATCCATGGGGGAGGCCTATGTCCAGCAGTGGACTTCTTATGGCTGAGATGATGATGAACGCCTTACAAAGCGTAACTCTACGAAAATCGCTCATATGCGGTCAAGCATTTTGTTTTTCCTTTTAGGCTTCCGTACTAAGGGTGCGGGAGCCTATTTGTGAGGCTAGATGTCTGTCTATCTGTCTGTCTGTCTGTCTATCTGTCTATTTGTCTTTCTGTCTGACTGTCCTACACTTAAACGGTTGAATGGTAATATATGTAGATACAAGTCTCAAAATTGGCAAGAATATTAAGTTCACTCTCATGTAATTTAACAAACAATAATTTAATAGAAAGAGTAAGTAAGACGGAAAAATAGATTTCCTTTTTCGATTTATTATAGAAAGATGATTCTTCTGATTGTTTTTTACCTGCAAATTCTTTGAAAGTTTAGCAAGGATGATTTATCTTAACACATAACAATACGATTGTTGTATTTTAGAGGAAATACGAGCCCAGACTTGGGATACAATAATCTAAGATGTCTCTATTTTTAGAGGCGTCTCTAAGGGAGGAAGGTTCTTGATCGTTACAGTAAGCGAAGCAATATTTCAAAGTCACTGTTCTTTTTAATTTTAATCACCGCCATATTTCCAACAAAAAAATCTGACAATTGTTCTGTAAATTTGCGAAAAATCTCAGGAACCTTTTATTCGGCCATTGTCACAGTCTAATAGCCTAATGACGGCTATAAGCTTTGCGACCTTTTTGTATTATGTTCAATCTTTCCTCTACTCTTTTCGTTGTTGCAACTTCCTTATTTTTAACCCGAACCAATTTAAATAGAGCTGTATTATAAATTTGATGTTTGTATCACAGATCTAATTTAAGTGCATTTGTCTGTTTGTCTGTGGCATTGTAGCTCTCAAAACCGATGGACTGATTTTGATTTAGTTCTTTGTTTTGTTTGAAAGAGAATTTAATCTTTGAGTTTCTTATTGATTCTTATCTTATTGTTTCATCAAAATTTGTTAAGCCGTGAAAATTTGTACCGTGGGTTTTTTGTCTGACATGTCATTAGCGAAGAACAGATGTTTACTCATATGTATACAAGAACTTTAAAAAAAAATACAATCGCCATCATATTTTCGACAGATCTCACTTAAACTTCGGAGTAATCCCTGTTTGTACAAACTGTCCCACTGCTGGGCGCGGGCGCGGATAAGGCCATAGTCTACCACGCTGGCCAAGTGCGGGTTAGCAGACTTCACACATCTTCAAGATCATTGAGAACTCTCAGACATGTAGGTTTCCTCACGATGTTCTTCCTTCACCGTTTTGAAGTTGGCGGCAATCAACAATACGCACATAACTCCGAAAAGAAAAGACAGAGGTGCGTGCCGCGGGATTCGAACCCAGGACCTGCGGATCGCAAGTCAGACGGTCTCACCATTAGGCTGCCGGAAACTTTACTTAACTTTAAACGGTGTAATATTTTAAAAGATATTAATTTACGACGTATGGAAAAAATCATTGATTTCTAATTTGGACCCTCAGGAGGTAAAACATACAAATGCGTCATATGTTATGCAGGAAAAAGTGGCAAACCAGATATTAATACCCACATTATTTATGCACATATCTATCTACCCAATAGTACATAAATAATTATAGGTATTTTAAATAACTAAAACCAGACTGGAAACCACAGACCTATACCTAACAACATAATATGATAATAATTATAGTTTAAAAAACTGAAGCAACCGACTTCTCATGGATGCCATTGTCAGAACTGGACCAAATTGAAATGGGACCACGCGGGAAGCACCAGCTTTCAAATAAAAAAAGAATCATCAAAATCGGTTTACCCAGTCGAAAGTTTTGAGGTAAAAAACATTTAAAAAAGTCGGATTGAGAACCTCCTCCTTTTTTTAAATCGGTTGAAAACGAAAGTACTTAACACTTTTTAACTCCCGACCCAAAAAGAGGGATGTTATAAGTTTGACGTGTGTTCTGTGTGTTTGCGTATCTGTGTGTCCGTCTGTGGCATCGTAGCTCACAAATGGGTGGACCGATTTTGGTCTAGTTTTTTTTTTACATACGATTTTATCGAGAATGTTCTTAGCTATGTTTCATTTCTGTTCAGCTGTTTATTTGTCGGGAGTTTTTAAGTTTTCTAAGCTTCTACTTGTACTCTGTAAGTCGCTGAATGGATAAAATGTTGTACAGAAATGACTGGATGTACAATAATGGACATAGCCTCAATGAGACTTTATCTATAGAGAAGTTATACTCATAGAATATGAAATAAAAGCATAGCAAATCTCAGTTCTCAGCACTTTCGAGGATAAAACCACATCCTTAAGGCCTTTTAGTATCTTGGCCTAATAAGGTCAATATAATAATATACAAATTCAAATACAAAATTTTATTCATAACTCCGTAGTTACAAGTCAAGCGTAAAAATAATCATAATGAACAAAAAATTATGTAAAAAAAAAAAATGGTTGTCTGTAAAGTCGGTTTACGGACGATAGTTTAACAACATACATCCGCGCGCGAGCTCCGAGGAATGATAATTGAAGCGACGTTCGGGCGCGGCGCACACCTGCCCGCTTCCTCAGCCACCGCGCGCGGTTGTAACGGGACAAGGAGCGTAACGTAAAGGGACATGAGTCATACATACCTTTTCGTGCATGCAGCCGGCGTTCATCGATTTATTAGACGTTGTCACGTAAAAAATGTGATATTTACTTAATTTTGTGAATACAACCTGACATTCAATAATTATAATAAAAGCCATCATCAATTGCAAAAGATAAAAAAAATATATCTTAGTGTTGGACTTTCTAAACACACAGGATGACGTTACAGTTCACAAGTCACGACACGCGTCTAAATAGTTGCCCGAAATGTCGCGACCGAAGTCGAGTCGGGCGATTACCTCACTTGAGGCTTCCACGCATAGCCGGGGAAAACCTATCTACGTATAATACATCACTACATTTTATCGTTATCACTACGATTGAAACCACTGGGCGCAGTGTGTTATTACGCAAATAAGTTCGTTAATTACTACTGAACCGAACTTACTGATAAATTTTACGACACTTCTAAGATAACCCTATTTCTAATTTAAAATTTATTAGCGAGATTTCAAAGTATAATATAGTGTTTTACCCAACTGCGCTAGAAGGAGGAAAATGTTATACAGATATGTACTTGTTTTTATTATATGTATATTTCTATGTTATCTCTTACAACCTAAAAAGCTTGATCAATTTCGGATTGTCATTACTTCTTGAGTGTCATATGATAAGTTTTTTTTAATAGGTACTTATTAATACATTTCTCGCAAATAAGTATAAGAAATAAGTGAATTTTCAAGAATTATTGTAATAAGAAATAAGTGAAGTTTCAAGAACTATTGTAATGAACGCTCATTTAAATTAATTATGAAAGAGTCGAGTGGAGAGTGAGTGAAAAGTGGAATCAAGAATTTAGTTTTTCCTTGAATATGTAGTTGTTATATACCTAGTCTTGCCATAAATATTGTCACGAAGAAAAAAATTATTTTTTTATTGCAAATAATATTTATTACTTTTACAGTGTGTTAGTTTAATACATAAATATAAAACAATTTAAAATATAAAAGCTTATTCGAAGTGGTCTCCATTGGCTGCAATACAGTCCTTTAAACGTTGAGGCCAGTTATCAATAGAAGCACGCACTCTTTCCATGGGAAAATTCTTCACTGCCAATCGTATGGATTGTTTTAGGGACTCCAAATTATCATGGCGTTTAGAGCAAGCCATACTCTCTAAAACTGACCATAAATCATAATCCAGCAGATTAAGATCAGGACTAGACGACGGCCAGTCTTCAGCTCTGATGAAGTCCGAAACGTTCACTTCCAACCAAGACTGCGTGGACCGAGCTTTATGACCTGGCGCCGAGTCTTGTTGGAAGGACCATACTTGGTTATTGAACATGGTGTTGTTAAGGGGCTTAACTACCTTCTCAAGAATGGTATTTTGATACACTTGTGCCGATGTTTTGATAACTTTTTCACAAAAATATGGCTCAGTCACTCCTTCATAGCTAACACCCCACCAAACCATCACTGAAGTCGGATAATGTCCACGTTGCACTCAGTCGACTAATTGGGAAGCTTCCTTAGAGCTTTGAGCATAAATACGGTCATTTTGTTTGTTAAAATGTTGCTCAATTGTAAAGATTTTCTCATCCGTAAACAAAATTTTTCTGTGACCTCCCTTTGCGTACCGCTTCAGTAGTTGTTTCGATTTTACCACCCTATTCTTATTTAAATTATCAGTTAAAAATGACCAGTGCGTCTCTTATAGGCTGCAAGTCCTAAGTCATCTTTTAAAATACGCGACATGGTTCTGGGTGCTATCTTCATCTCCCGAGATAAAATCTTTTGCTTTCGGACAGGATTACTTCGAATTCTTTCCCTTACTGCTTTGACCACCTTTTTCGTACGAACACTACGTGGACGGCCAGATCTTTTTCTGTCACAAAGAGAGGAGGTCTCATTGTACCTATTAATAGCCCGGTACACAAACATTTGACTAATACCAAGCGTATGGAGAGTTTTAAAAATTGCATTTGGCTCCATACCAACTTTGTGTAATGCAATCACAGCGATTCGGTTCTCTTTATCACCCCACTCCATTTTAATATCGCAAAATATTGTACAATGTATTGGCGCCAAAATTAGAAAATTCAATGAACAATCGTATAAAAATGACAGATTCCAAATTCAAATGTAATATCTTTCATAGTTTTAACTGTAACAGTATTTATGGCCAGACTAAGTATAGGATAGACCAAGAATCTATGGCGTACACACAAAAATACAGTCAAATTGAAAACATTCTATCTTTGAAGTTGGTCAAGAACCCATGATAGTCAAACTTCAAAGATAGCAAACCTTCCAACAACGTCGGCATCTCGCTCGACCACATGGAGGTGAATTTAATCTCTTATCTCTAGTTAATCTGGAAGTTTGCAAACTCCCGAAGACTGCAAACTATTTCCTTGGGACGGAATGTTGTCACAGAGCGTTTAAATAATAGACTCGAGTGGTTAAATAGAGAATTGTGTTTTAAACTTGGACTGGTTTGTAATAATACGTATGTGGATGCAAAAGAGGTTGGGTCACTTTGATACTTTTGTTTGATGTTTCGATTATGAGTCATCACTGAATAGCTTGATTAATAAATTTACTAAGTAATTTAGTTTAATATTTGAACTAGAAGAACGGCCTTACCGAAAAACGTTACTTAACTTTAAGCATCTTAATGTAGGTACCTACTTACAAAAGCTAAAAAAAAAAGTTAAAAAGTTCACTAAAAGATTACAGTCCTATATGACTGTAATTTTTAACCGACTTCAATAAAGGAACCATCTCCTTTGAGATCTCTTCTCTGAAGGTTTACGAGCAGCAGGTAACTAAAGTAGAGTATCTATAAAAAAAAACTGAAACAATCGATTTCAAAATACGCATTTTCGTTTACTTGAATGATAGACTAAGAGCGGGCCGTATGTTTACCCATCTCATCGGGTAACAAGATGTGACGTTTCTAGGGTGACGCATATTAGTAAGGTGAATCTAAATGTACAGATTGTCTAGGTTAAGCCTAGATCGTTTTGTACAGTTAACAAAAATCTGTCAATTTTTTTGTGTCCACCACCTTAGTAAGGTTTCTCTAAATGGACAGGTTGTCTAGGCTAAACATGGAACGTTTTGTACAGTTAGCAACAATCTGACCATTTTTTTGTGTTCACCACCTCATCGGTTATTAAGTACCTAGTACATTCGAAAGTGCCTATCGAGAAGAGCCAAAAACGATATTGTTGCATAAGTCTCATCTTGTTATACGACGACGTGATTGGTATTATTTTGGGCACCCTAAAATTAGGCCTACTCACGAAAACTCCATGGTTAGGCGAGGTAAGCATATCGATTTTGGCACTTCTCGATAGGCATTTTCAAATGTACTACTTGTTACCCGATGGAGGTAGACACCCTAAAAATAGTCAGATTTTTGCTAACTGTACAAAACGCTCCAGGTACAGACCTATAATCTAGGCAACCCTGAACATTTAGAGATACTTTACTAATATTTGCAAGTCATCCTATATAAATATCATGTTTTGAGGTGGGTAAACAAACGACCCGCGTTTAGTCTATAACATATATTTTACACTTATTTTGTTTTAAGAATCAAACTACTAAATCGATTTTGATGATTTTTTATGGGAATAATATGAAAAGTGAAAAAATATATTTCCAAATCGGCTTATAAATGTTAGACTTATGAGGTAACAAACATAAAGAACAATTGAATTGATAACCTCCTCCTTTTTTGAAGTCGGTTACAAACAAAGTAGACTGTGGTAGGAGCCCAATATTTTTCCAACTACCCGGAATTACCAAAAACATATCTAATATTTCTAAACTTAAGCGTTATATTTCAAATATTCCAACAAAGCTATTTCAGAAACAAAATGAAAACAACAGTTTTACCCTCAGTCAAGTTGTCGCGTCTAAAACATGCACCAACAAACTGCCTCAGTCAATGTTTTATTTCAATCGAACCTAACGTTTGCATTTTAATACTACAAAAATAGACCGCGTTCAATGTACGTACTGCTGTATGCGAACTGCATTCGAAATCCATCCCAATAGAAAATGCAGATCTCGCTGTGTTGTAGTTTTAAAATCAGACATGGAAGTTAATAATTCACAGATATTTAGCTAGCTGAGTATGGCAAGCACTTAACTATTTCGTAATTTTATGGTAGGCACTTAGGAAGGCGCGGCGTTTTGCAGAAAATACTGTGTTGGCAGAGGATTTCGTATTTTTTTTATTTAAGCACAATATAAATGGTTGTATTTAGTGTAGCCATGCGGGTTTTAGATAGACTTGTAGATCTACAGATTTTTAAAGCAGTTTTAGTGTTTAGTTTTTTTGATTCTCTGTTTTACCCACAAAACTATAAAGGCCTTACCGAGAAACGTTACTTAACTTTAACCATCTCGTCTTAAATTCTCTGTCTTCTTTCCGCAAGTGTCATTTCGTGTCAGGGAGAAGTTGACAATATATTTTAACCAATGCTTAAAGTTAAGTAACGTTTTTCGGTAAGGACGTAATTGTTTGACGAATATTGTTGTTTCTTATTATGAACTTTTTTCAACACGTACAAATAATTCCATTGCTTATCATCTCTTAGTTACCGATTTCAAAAAGGAGGTTTTCAATTCGGTTTTTTTGCTTTTATGTTTGTAATCGCATAACTCCGTCATTTATAATCCGACTTGAAAAAAAATTATAAGTTGAAAAATATACCTACTTTCATATAATTACCATAGAAATTTCAACAAAATCGGGATAGTAGATTGGTACTTTTTTTTCAGTTATTTTGCTTTAAACAAAATAACTGAAAAAAAAGTCATCCAAGTAAACAAAATACGTGTTTTGAACATTTTGCAGTCGGTTGCTTAAGTTTTTTTCAACTACAATAATCATTTTAGAGTTAGGTTGGTTAGGTCTTACACTCAGGTAATGCTGGCAACACCGCTTGTGCTCAAAGTTCACGGCCGTTCGGGGACTCCAACTTAAAGTCATTATGTTTTCATTACGTACTTACTTTGATTTTATTCGGGAACTGTTTACGGGGATTGGGGTACACAAATTGGGGGTCTTGAGTTCTCCGAGGGTGTAAACAGGAAACGACTCTGTTGCTCCATTAATTATATTCTGTGGCCTTATAATTTTATGACGCTGAGTTCTTGTTTTACTCATTTGCTTGTAGTAGTTTATACTTAAGCTTAGAGTTAATAAACCTTTTTAGCCAATTAACGCAACGATGTAATATTACTGCTCATAATTTGTTTTGATTGCATTAAATTAAAATATGTACTTACCAAATATATAAAAAAAAATGAAATTGTAATTAATATAACTCCATGTACTCACAGAAAAGAAGTCTAGGTAAGTAACTAATGTGATTATAGATAAGGGGCTAGAGTTAGGTCATATTTTTATTATTATAAACGGAACAATGCTTTATAAAAAATTATATAACCATTTTTATATAAAGCATTGTTTCCGTTTTTACAGGCTTGGACAAGCTTTTCTCATATAGTAAGTGAGTTTATTGTCACGTTAAGTTGAAAAGCCAAGTGCGAACGACGCGAGAAATAATTTGACCTACATTAGGACAGTCAGTTGTCACAATTCACAACAAGATTTCCAGAATTGACAATGTGACGCTGATGACACTCTTTTTAACCGATTTCCAACAAGGAGAAGGTTCTCAATTTGGTTGTATTGTTTGTAACGTCGTAACTCAGTCATAAGGTAGCAGTTATATGCTATTTCGTTTTTTATTGTTGATGAAAGTTTTATGAAATTTCATCAAAATTGTTTTGGTAATTTGGCTTTTTAACAAAATAACTGTAATAAATCTGTAATCAAAGTAAACAAAATTAGATATTTTAAAATCAGTTTTTTCAGTTTGTTTTAATTTTGGTAATAATTATAATTTTACGCACTATCTACGGCGCTAAAATTTTGATACTCAAATAGACACAAAAATAATTATGACTGCCACCAAACCATGAGTAGAGATTAGCTATAAATTAAATCCAATGTCAACCCTCGCAAATTTTATAGCAAAACTTCACCAAAATTTTAAAGCATCTGTTTTAATGAATTTGAAGTATATTAGTACAGTTGAAGTAGACTAAATGCTTATTTCAAGAGCCGCAATATATAAAAAAAAATAACAACAAAGAATATCGCCGGCACGTAATAAACGGCCAGCATATAGATAAATCTATTTTCTGTTTCCTTATCTCATATTTCTCAATATATATTTGGGTACAATGAAATCCTTTGTATTCGTAAGAAAGATTACAATCGGGAAGATTAGGCTGAGTAATATTAGAAGTTAGAAGCTGTTGATAGAAACCACCTGCTAAACAACGGTCATTTTGTGATTCCACGACCAATCAGTTAATGAGATCTTTACCTTTTTAGAATTCCGTGGTAACAACAAGGAACTCTAATAAATTCGCCATGTTCGTCCGCAAGTCACTACCATTTTACTCACATACTTACGAGTACTACTAACATAAATGAAATTTGGAACATATATTTTCAAACAGACTGCTACAAAATCGTTCCCTCAGTGCTTGTTTGACCTATCTACCATTGTAAAATTTCACAGGAGAAGAGTTTAATGCTCTATTTTTTTCCAAAAAGTTATATTTGCAAGGCATAAAAGTATTTTTTTATACATAAATATATATAACTGATGTATAAAAATGTTTTCAAGCCTTATAAATAAAGCTTTTTCAGAAAAATAGAGCAAAACACTTCTCCTGTGAAATATTACCAATGGTAAATAGGTCAAACAAGCACTGAGACAACGAAATGCTGTAGTAAAATTTTGATGAATTGGAGGTTTATTTTTTCAATTCCACCCTATCATGTTGGTATTATTGAATAGATCTCTTAAAATAAAACTAAGGTTTCATATATTATTTCTTTCGAAAATGTGACAAGTGCAATTTTTTTTTTTTCAACTAAAGCAATAAATATATAAAACATTTAAGCTGCTACGAGCTGAGCTACGATGCAGAGGTCATTAATATTTTTGCAAAGTGGTAATAAAGAACAATACTCGCTTAGTGCGCTTTTGGATTACATCGTCACGAATAGCTACGGAACGCTGCCATATACGTGTCACGGTCTTGGCCACTTATTTTTTATGCTCAATAATTGAGAAAGAGAGTATATTTTTTTGACGTAAAACTCGACACAGTTTAAGCGTTACTTAGGTTTTTGTTCACCAAATTGAATATTTTACCGGTTGAGGAGGAATTTACAACAGAAAGTAAGGCTTTTTGGAATTATGATAAATAAACAGGTATTTGCCATTATCCATACAAATAGTTGATCGACACAAAACACATTCAGTAAACATATTTAAATAAATAGCGTCGTTTTTTTAAAAGTGAAAACTTCTTTAGCGGCGTTGTGCATTTTTGGGATGGGTAAAAAATGTTAAACTCGCGTGAGATCATCAGATTGTATGACGGACAGTCAGAAACCTATTCTAACGTTCTGCATTTAAAGTTCATTATTGTATGTACAAGTTTGTCCTTCTAGCATGACGTCATTTCGTTGCGCCGAATGCTTATTTGCGTCACATTCACGTAAGACTCGTTAGCTCAATAGGTTAGAGCACCGATATAAATTTCAATTTGTCAATCGGAGGGCGGAGGTTCAAATCCTTCACGAGTCAGTCTTTTCGCTATTTTATTTTTTAGTTTTCACTTCTGCCGGCACTCCCGGAGTGCAACCCGTTGGTTTTTTTTTATAGTTTAATCCCAATGTGTAATAATCTTGAAAACCTTAGAAAACATAATTCGAATGATGTTTCAGGTATATTTGTCTTAGAGGTTTTGTGCCAAATTTTGCTTACCTTTCATGTGTAACGATGGGCAGTGAAGTATTTAGCTTTAAAAGGCTTTCTAAAGGTTGGTTATTTCTTTCTTATTCTTGTAGCATTATAAATAAACTACAGAATGCAACTTATTTGTCGACACTTGCCAATTATATTTTTTTAACTGACTTCTAAAAAGGAGGAGGTTCTCAATTCGAGTACCTATATTTTATGTTCAGCGACTACTCCGTCAATTATGAATTGATGGTGATTTATTTTTTATTTTGGACAAAATCGGTTCAGTACCTTGGTTTTTAAAACAAAATAACTTGAAAAATATGTCATCCAAATAATCGAATTGCGTATTTTGAAGTAGGTTTTTTTTTTTCAGAATAAAAGCTTTACGCGGGTGTAAAGAGCCAGTGTTTAACCTTTAGGCGTGTAATGCTAATTAAAATTAACCTTGTATAAGAGCGCCAGCTGTTCAGGACAATATGGAGCAGATAATGAAGTATTTTTGGTTTGATATCTCAACATTAACTGAAATTACTTTTTATCTGTTTATTGTCGGCAATCACGATAGTGCGGTAATCTGACATAAGTCGACGAACTCTGGGTATTGATAAATATAACCGACGTCACATTACTGCATCCATCAAAATGTTATTTTCTTTGTTATTAAACTGACTTCAAATAATTTTTCTATTTAAAAACCGACTTCAAACGCAACTTGACGATTGTAAACTTTTTAAAGAGACCTCTCTTTTCCCGCTCTTTTCTTCTTATGTCAAGAATGCAATGGAAAATGTCATTGAATGTCAAATGCTCGTCTTCGTAGATTAGAAAATGTGCAGATGTTTATACGATAATTCTTAATATTTGACACTCTTGCAAAGAAAAACGTGTAGGTGGAACTCTGCGATTCTATAATCTGACGCACTTACTCAGGAATACAATGAAAATATTGTCATTTTTAGAGATTATTCAAAAAGTAATAAAGCGATGTTTATAAAATAATTATGGGACCAACTTGGGAGCTTTCTCTATACACCAATTTACGAAACACAAAAATTGGTTCTCGAATGACGGAGTAATTCGTGTAGTATACATAAAAAAAATATACGGTACGAATTGATAACCTCCTCCTTTATTGAAGTCGGTTAAAAGTAGGCGGTTCCATGTTTACTCGTGTATGTTAATTTTATTGTGGACCATAAATTTTATGTCAATTATGTTTTAGTAGTTTAGTAACCATCAATCTCCAATAGAGAATATGCATGATTTTTTTTTATTCTTTTTTTTTTACACATTATAGATCTACGATTGCCCACCAACTCGCCTGATGTTAAGCGACGGTGTGGCCGAGGATGGAGCTTGTCGATCTTGAAGATATCTATTCACTCTAGCCTTGAAAATTCCAAGATTGTAGGTCTCAGGAAACAGAGATGGCGGCAAAGAATTCCATTCTTGTGCAGTACGCAACAGGAATGTGGATCGATATCGCTGAGTGCGGATTTTTGGCATTTCAACGAAAAATGGGTAGTAATTCGCCGACTTTCTGCTAGTCCTGTAGTGAAATGGGAAGGGTGGAATTAGGTCGTGAAGCTCTTGCGCACATTCCCCGAAATGAATTCTGTAGAAAATAGACAGACATGCTACTTTACGGCGGTGCTCGAGACTAAGTAGCTTCGATATACTAAGTTGCTTGTATTCGATTATGAAAAGGCTAACAATGAATAAATCTATTCCACGAAAACAAAATTAGTATATTAACAAAAATAAGAAAGTTACAAGCATTTTAATTTCACGTTAGACAGAGAGCACACGATCGCGACAATGACGTCATGGTTCAAGTTCGCTATACTTACTAATTCAATGCAAACTGTTGTTTCACGAGAGAGGGACAGAAGAGCATCCCTCCCCAAAACCTTTAAAAATTAAATGAAAAAAAAATAAAAAAAAAATATAGCCTTATGACACTTAGGGAGTGAAAATAAATCTAACGACACCTCACACGTCAAAATCGGTCAAGTCGCTTAGGCTGTAGACGATCATATAAAAACATACATACGTACGCATGTACATACGTACATACATACACTCGAAAAACATAGCCCTCCTTAATCTTAAGCAGTCGAATAAAAAGCTAACCAAATTAATATATTAATAATAAAAATAGGTATATGAATAAAGGCAAAATTAGACAATTTCAGTCTTTATTAAATTCACATTTTTTTTCAAATGTAATCTTACCTTTAAATCTCTTGATCTTAAATCTCGTATTCTCTCGATACCTCAAAAGGGCATCGCTGCTAATTTCGTTCACCGAAAAGATTTGTACGAAATAAAACACGCTGGAGTGTCCTATTTACAAGTATCGACACGATAAATTATACAAAAAGCGACTAGGCGCATGAAAAGAGATAATTTCAGGGCGGAACCACTAGATATATAATTTTTTTAAGCCGTACGAAGAGCTTTAGTACAATTTTCACGCTAAAATGTGAATGGAATAAATTTGATTAGTGGTTCTTCTCTATTAACACAAAATAAAAACAGATAAAAGTCTTCCTAGTCTCTAATATACAACCCGCACTTGGCTAGCGTGGTAGACTATGGTCTTACCCTTCTCACAATGAGAAGATGGCCCGCGCCCAGCAGTGGGACAGATTGTATACACAGGGCTGATAAAAAAAACTTATACATTAAAGTATCATCATCATCATTCTCTCAACCGCAAAAAGCACACTGCTGGATATGCCTCCCATGATTTTTCAGACCAAACGGTTTGCATCCAGTGTCTTTCTGCCACTTGTGAGAGCAACTTGACTAATATAGTCAGACAGATCAGAAGATAGTGTTTGTTAACGTTAATTTATTTTTGTCCGATTTATTTCAATATTCTCCATCTTACTTATAAACGCTGAAAAAGCGCATTTTAATGTTTTATTGAAGACTTTCGCGATTGTCATTCATTGAAATGAAACAAACGCATTTTAGTTAAATTGATATTGATATATTTATTCATAATTTGCAAGAAAATTATAAGTCATTTTACAGTAATTAGAGACATATTCAAGCTAAATAAATAAAAATCATAGTCGATGATGATTCACAATATGATGATGATAAACAGTGTTTTGTTCCGTTTTCGCGTGTGACAGTTACCGTCTAACTAAAAGTGGCAAGTCTTTATTCAGCGAATAATATTTTAACATGAGTTTATATGTAAGACGATTTAAGTTTTGTTGTAGTGTTATCAGTCGTGTCGGTAGTCGTGTCGTCGAGTGTGCAAGTAACAGCTGGCGACCCGGTAGTATAATGGCGCGCCTGGCTCCGTCCGCGTCGGCTCGCTGTCACTACCAGCATCAGATTATATCGGGAAATCCAATTTCGTGGTTTTGTTATCGTTCGCGCAGGAAATTCACTAGATTTTCTTCTAGTACGAGTAATTTCAGTTTAGGACGCTGGGAGTGAAAGATGAAGTTAGATTGGTAATGTGTAATTTTAACGTAAGTATTGGATATTAAAAATAAATGACGATCTAAATAATTATAGTTTAATGAAACTATCGACTTCAAAATACGCAATTTTGTTTGCTTGGATGACATATTTTTTCCAGTTATATTCGTTTTAATAACCAAAGTACTTAACCGATATTGTTAAAATTTATATGGGACCACCTCTTTAGTATGATCAACCAAACTAACCAAAAAGATTTCACCAAATCAATTCATAATTAGCGATATAATCGTGTAACAAACATAAAAACATACAGTCGAATTCATAACCTCCTCCTTTTTGAAGTCGGTTGAAAATATAAGTAGTTCATAATCAGTTTATCTAAAGTAAGAAAAAGTGATCGTGCTAACACAACAAATTAACTTACTAAACCACGCTACCATTTACCGTGAGGAACACCACCGGTCAAAGTATCACAGCTGGTATCAAAAAATTAGTCATGCAAGCTTACAGCGCCCCTGGAATAAAATAAAAAAAACCGGACAAGTGCGAGTCAGACTCGCCCACCGAGGGTTCCGTACAAACTAAATACAAGGGGGGAAAAAATATTTTTTATATTTCTCTTCATAAACCAAACAATATGCATCGTAAAAATATTTAAAAACTTTAGCTTATGCTAATGAAGCTCTTTCATATGATACCCCACATAATACGGTTCACTTTAAAATTTGGGCCCTCATTCCTTGCATAAGGACACTATTTTTTTGTGATTGAATTAAAAATGTCCCGTTTTCGATTTTTTTCCTATATGTGTACTCTAACACAATGCGTCTTGCTAAATTTCATAGTTCTAGGTCAACGGGAAGTACCCCATAGGTTTGCGTTTTTTACATATTCGGCTGTACTGTTTTTTTACGAGAACTGAGAAATTTTATTTTTCTTTCTGCAGCAAGAGACTATGGATCTAATTATATGATTTTAATTTTAACACGATACTTACCTTCACGCGATTCCGAGATACAGGTCTTGACGCCCGGACGGTCGGACAGACAGACAGACGGACGGGTTCCGTTTTTTCCTTTCGAGGTACGGAACCCTAAAAAAACAAGCTGTTCCCTAAGTAGATTTATGATTGGATAAAGTTGTACAAAGTCGGTAATAAGATTTGAGAAATGAACGTAATGTCAACAACGCTAGGTACCGGCTTAGCATAAGATAAATGAGCGAATGTAATGCAACGACAAAGTTTTAATAGAAAATTTACAAAAAATACGAAACAGTTCGAGCGCCCATTAGTAGAGAAATTAGTTGATGTCCGGGAGGATTCCGTAACGTGACGCAGTGAACATTGTTTATTTACTTATATATGCCAACATTGAAATGGTTTGTTTATGTTTGGGGATCAAATTCTTCTAAGTGCAACCACACAATGGAAAATATAAATAATAAATAAGATCTAATGACCTGCCAAGAGACATGAGTTTGCGACGTGTTAGGAGTTAATTATTGTAATTTTTCGTTGAACATGTATCTTAATTTTAAGTTATTTGATAACGTAAAGAATGTGTATAAGCTGGCAACATGCAGCGCTGGACAGCGTCTTATTGAAGGAAAACGTGGATACTTTTGCCCAGCTGTGGGACACTCCGTTTTTGGTATAGGCGCCGGTTACCAAAGGAACATAGTCACGACACAACGACCTCGCCGGCTAGGTTAAGGAACCCCCAGGTCTGCTAGAAGACCGGTTAGATTCTCTCCAAATAGTCAATCAGTTCAACCTAACAGGGCCACAGGGCACACCCCATCAGGGTTGCCACGGCAATTCGACCCTCCCCCCAGGTGACGGCCCAAGACGAGGTCCGAACCTCCCTCGAGGTGCCCTTGAGTTAGTCCCTCGTAACCTTTAGTTTGTTAGCGGCCCAGCGCGGCAGCGCCTTCTACGCTCGACAAAGTCCGGTAAGCTGTAGAGGCCGGTAGAGGCCACCAGCTCTTAGTTATTTCAAAAAAAAGCAGTGGGACAGTATCATCAGTTCAAACCATACATCAGACTCTACCATAAATCGCAATATTGACTCGGGCTAATTTACTGAAGTATAGTGAAGTATAGTGAAGTACAGTGAAGTATAGTGATACCTGGGCAGGTCAATAAGTACTTAGAAATTCTAAGAGATGGCGCTCGTAGCATCGCTATTCGTTTGTTTTTAGTAAGCGTCAATCCTAATTAGATATCTGTCAAATTTGCCGCCATTTTCATCAATTGGTTTCGTTTTTATCATCATTTGAACTAAACAACTTGTGTTGTTTAAAAAAAAATGGAAAAATGTGTCACAGCACACAGCAGTCACGGCATGGTACAAGTACCAGATAAATATATTTATTTATTTATTTAGTTTATTGTTACACGAAACACACAGTCATTACAATCTTTACAATGTACAATTGATAATTTGGACCTAAACTATATTCCTTAAATGTATACATATACACAACATGTTATAATTACAATTACAATAATAAGATTTTCAGTTTCAAAAGTAAAATAAATAAAAAGAAAATTGGTAATCACTTGATTAAATTAAATTAATTAAACTTCATCGTCATAATCATCATATGCAGCAAACACAATAATTTTAACGTCTTGTTTAAATTTAAAATTTCCTGCAGATTTAATCACATTCCTTACCCTTTATAGACCATGATCGCTCAAAGCAGCCGCGCATAAAAGAATTATTTAAGCCGCCATTCGTTCTAGACTCACAAAGCAAGCACCATTCTTAGATGGATTAAAATGAGTTATATGGGTCGTTACATACGAATGCGCACAAGCTTAGGTTGTGTTTGTGTCGTGTTTATACATGTGTGAGTTGCGGCCGCTCGCTTCGCCCCTCACACACACTAACGCAATGTGCATGTACGTCAAATATCCGCTAATAATACACGAATACTACATTTGAAAGCTGAAGCGCACTTGTAAATTGCAACATATTATATAAGTCTCAGTTATCTGTGGCATTCGTTGCGAGTACTTCTACTGCTTAGTACTACTGGAAGCAGCGGTAATTAAGTTTTTCTGTGGCAAAGTTAAATGCATTAGAAAACCTTGCTGTGCTCCACTCTATGTTTGCAATGGAATGTATAAAGTTTTAACTGGTAAGATGTGGTTATGTAGTTTTTATTCCTGGGAGCCGATCGCGTTATATTGGCCTTGATTCCAAGGGTGAGTTGACAACGAAAATTACACTTTAAATTTTAAACTCTAAAGTCTAATTTTCAATGTCACACAGGCCCGTCAATTTCACGTAACGCTACTGCGCTTATAGTTGAGTTCCGATTCAACTTTGTAAAATTTGGTATCGCGCTAAAGTCCAAACGCCAACCAAAGTTGGTTAGTGCTTAGGAGGCAATTTATAAGGCGAAAATTCTACTTTTTTTTTTATTACAAAGCACAATGACCTAGTGCAACGGCTGACATTTTGTAACTTTTTCTCAACCGTTCTTTTGACAGCGGTAACGTTCCAACTGCGCTCCAGTTGCGTTTCAACTTATGGTTAAAACGTTAACGCTATACGAAACGTGCTAAAAGTTGTGGTGCGGCTAACGTTCAATTGCGCTTCAACTGAAGTTTTTAAATGCGATTTGGTCAAATTACTTTTAGGTTTCCTTGCTTCAAAAGGACGAATGAACCGTTCAACTCAAAATTGTCACATTGGTTGTTTTCATTATTATAACTCGAAAAGGTATCAAATTATAACAATGCGATTAATAAATACATCCAAGAGTGATTTCCTTGAAAGACAATCTACATAATTCTAAAAACTAGTAAAAATTGTCTTACGTAATAAATGAATGGCCCCTTTCCTTACTACTAGGACCACTGTATATAAAACCATGGGCAAATATTTATGTCTGTGTTTGTAGCTTGTAGCCGCAGCTATGTGACTGTTACTTCTCTGTCTACAGGGATTGTGGCCTGGTGTTACGTTCTTCATATTAATTTAATATCTTGGGAGTTGCACGGGATTAAAGCGGAACCTGGTTTAAGTCTCATTACAAGCGACTAGCCCTCTCGTGGCTGCTGCTTTTAATGAACTATACACTGGTTTCCTTTCACAATGTATTTGATTTTCCATAGTGCTATGAGGATTCCTTACAAATTCTTCATTTCCGCCTGCCAAAAATACATATGTCATATGTACACATATACCACAAGTATAAGTTTAGGAAACTCAAAAACCCCCGACAATAACGGCTGAACTGATTTTGATGAAACATAGCTAAGAACACCTTCGATGAAATCCTTTTTCAAACAAAAAACTACTTGGATCAAAATCGGTCCATCCATAACCTTAGGTTGTTATGTTGACAGCCGAGTCTCGTTGTCAAACTTTTGGAAATCATGTCTTTATTATGACAACATGTGTACAGAGGAAACGGACCCGGTCCTTTTTGACTGGTCATTGGCTCAGTTGATGATATGTCTGTCTGCTGAGCTTATAGGCCGTGGGTTCGATCCCCACCCATGGCAAACATTTGTGTGATGAGCATAGAGTTTGTTCTGTGCCTGCGTGTTTCTAAGTATCATGTGTATATATTTACAAAATATATACTTATATATATATATATATATATTCTATCAGTCATCTAAGTAGTTCCATTGTACAAGCTTTGCTTAGTTTGGGCTAAATGGTGTTGTGTGAATTGTCTACAAATATTTATTCGTATATTTATTTATTTATGACGTCATTTGGCGATAATGTAGTGACTGGACTGCTGATAGATATGCCCTATCGCTTTGACGTAAATATCTTGGAAAACAATGTAACGCCTGATTATCACAAAGTCAACATGGCAGCACGTATACCATGTATAGCCAAACGAGTCCATTACTTGGCCATACATTAATATAAACATTATTTAACATAAACATAAACATTCTTTATTATTATGTTATTATTATGTTTATAATGATTATGTAAGACTTTTAACCCCTGATCCAAAAAGAAGGGTGTTAAAAGTTTGACGTGTGTATCTGTGTGTCTTTCTGTGGCATAAGCTGTCAATCGGATGGACAGATTTTGATCTAGTTTTTTGTCAAAAACAAGATTTCATCAAGAGTGTGCTACGTTTCATCAAATTCGGTTCAGCCGTTTTGTTTTTTCTGGGGTTTTGGAGTTTTCTAAGCTTATACTTATTGAAACATTTTGCATATCTACAATTGACCATCGACATCCCTGAAATTAAGAGATTTTGTGGCCTAGGATGGAGCTCCGTCGATCTAGAAGATACCTATTAACACTAATGTTCAAAATTCGAAGATCAAGTCCTCAGAAAGCAACAAGGAACAGATACTTTTATGGTCGATCGGCTCATCGTTTGCTACTGCTTACTTGTTTAGTGGAAAATGGCCGTATCTCCCTAACCCATTTGTTACTGGCATCTTTAAAAAGGTCGGCACTTAAAAAAATCCTGTGATTAATAAAGGTAATGTAAATAATATTTGTTGATAACGTAGTAAGCGACAAAATCTTATGCCATAGATGCTACCTGGTAATTAAACCAATTTTTTATGTTAATTTTATTCTAAGAATACTTGCTTGAATAATTCAATTTTTTTATATGTGTTTGTTGACTATATTACCTCCATTAATACGAAGACAGAAACATAAAACAAGTAACTTTCCTCGATAGAAAAAAAACCAGAACTCACCTCTAAAAATAACATTTTATGAATTTTATGTCGTAGTCATGTACTTTCTGTCACATTAAAATAATGAAGAATGTAGATAATACCTTATTAAACATTAATTAGAAATCAGTTTTTAAAGAAACATATAATTGAATTTTTTATTTAGTATGGCGCTTACGTAATTTTTTTCGAGCAGGTTGCATCTTTCCTCTCTCTATCTATTTACGTTGCTATCGCATAGTTCTATCACTCTCAACCATTTACCCAGTTCGCCCGTGAACATCGTGCGAGGTATCGTCTTAAATACGAATTACCGCTTGAATGAGGCCGCCGCGAGGTATTACATTATATTATTATATGATATTATTGCATTCCGCGGCTTCACCCGCGTAGTGATGAACAGTGATAATGATAAAATATTTAAAGCATATGTCCACCTCCAGTTTCGATCCATCTCCATTCCCACCATTCTCTATCTCCAAAATCGACTTAACCGTTTGAGCATTAAGAGTTAAAAACAGACAGAGAGACAGTTAATTTCGCTTTTATATAATACTAGCTTAGAATATAGAAAAATACAGAAGGCGCGTCCAGATGCAGTTACAAAATCCGTGCTGTGTCCAAAAACAAAAGAATCGTCCCGCACCCTTCTCACCTCTCACCCGCATAATGTTGCTAGTGTAGGCATTATTTACCCGTTGCTGTGGTAAATCGTGGAGATAAAAATATATTAAAATAAAATATTTACTTTCTTAAACGGATAACATTATTTTTATAACTGTTCTCTTGACTTACTATTCGGATTAATCGATCAAATAAATTATTTTGTGTTTGTATTACTTTAGCTTAGAATATTATACTTTTTTGTTTTGCTTGTGCATGCAAAATAAAATTCCAAAAAAAAAATTAAAATAAAATTTTAAAGGTTAGGCATTATTTTAACCTGTCACAGCTAAGTAGGTTTGCGGGGTTCAAACCCCCCCCCCCCCCCGAAATCCTGGCCATTATCAAAAATCCTTCCAGGCTACAATAATTTTATAAAAAGTTTCGCGCTCGATTCGCTCGCGCATGATTGTTTCATATTGATCTATATTTGTGTTGATCATTAAAGTGCTGTGAACTTTCTAATACGAGCAAATAATTAACTAAAAATAGCCACTAATCAAATTTTTTTGGGTTCACTAATACATAAAGCATAAAGAGCGCGAAAATTGTAGTAGTGTTTTTATAGTATATTACTATAAAAACACTACACTACTACACACTACATACAATTTTCGCAAAAAAACCATAAGCTATGCCCAAGTCCATTGCTGAACCCCCCCCAAACTTTATTTCTTGAAACTTTATTTCAGGGGGGGGGGGGCTGAAATAAATTCCTGGCTACGGCCCTGGTAGGTTTTATAAGTTAAGGGTTATAGACTACCACCACAAAAAAAAAAAAAAAACTGAGGAAAAATTTCGCACTAAATCCATTTAAATCGCAAAATCAATCAATATGTTCACAATATCAAACAGGTAGTTCTATTCTAAGTCCATATAGGGTGAACTGCAATTATGAAACGCTACCCTGAACGCTACTCGACATGCACTTGGCCAATTAATTTTTAATCGGATAAAAATACATTGTATATTTAAATACCTACTCATTTAATTTACAAACTACTAACTAAAAAAATCGGTAGCAAGTAAAAGTAAGGAAAATCATAACGTTGATATTGGCAACACCAACAAAATGGACGATTCTTTCTCTACGATGATCAAAGACCGAACAATTTATTAAATAAATACGTAAGATAATGTTAATTGTGCTACTTACACGTGAAATGTTATCCCATCGTGTTTTTTTTCACCCCAACAGTAATTTTACACGCAGGAACGACACATGACGGTATATTTGAATTAAATTTAACATCAACAAAGCTTACCATTCGTTAAGACGTTCATAGAGCAACTGATCGCGCGCGCTTCAAACTACTCTATATATGAGTAGTTTCTGTCGCTTCAGTTCTAAGCATGTTCACGGTTTCTGTATTTTTCTATATTCTAAGAATACTAGCTATATGTCCCACGGTTTCACACGAATTGTGGTAAAAAACGGTGACAATGATGATGAAAAGTAGCCTATGTCCGTCTCCAGGTTCCTGAGCTGTAAGGTCGTGGGTTCGATCCCAACCCAGGGCAAACATTTGTGTGATGAGAATGGATGTTTGTTCTGTGTCTGGGTTTTTCTATGTATCTTTAGTATGTATTTACAAAAAAAAAGTATATATGTATTATAACAACCATCTAGTTTCCATAGTACAAGCTTGGCTTAGTTTGGACTAGATGGTGTTGTGTGAAATGTACATCAATATTTATTTATTAATGTATTACCTCCATTATTTTTGTTTGTAAGTGGTTTAGATAATTAAATCTAGTTTGTTGCAGTTAATTAAAAATGCATCGACTTAAAATGAACTTGCAGTCATTAACATTTATACTGGAATGCAGTATAAGGTCAATAGTCTTACCGATGAATAGCTCTCGGAGACGCCAGTGTGAGGATAATTTCAAAATGGTTTCATGCAATGTATCGTTTCACTATTAACGCGATGGAGAGGCCAATATCTCAGAGCATTGCAAAACGATAAAAAGGGAAATAAAATAACTTGTATGGCGGGTTGCAAGATGCAGAAATCTGTGCTGGTGTGGGCGTACGGACCGGTCTAGACGAGATGAACTTTAAGGATCCGACAAAATAATAATAAAAATACGCATGCTATATCGCGACACGACCAGGGACGGTCCTCTTAGGTCTCGGCTTAGACGTGGGCTGATTTACTACAATTTAAAAAGGAATTTGAAACAATTCGAGTTGTCCCTTGTGCCGAGATTAGACTATTTTAGGAGCGACAGTGACGTGTAGGTTTAACAAATTTCGAACCACAGTAATGTGTGTTGTTAAATAAATAATAAATATTGATGGACATTTCAGACAACACCATCTAGCCCAAACTACTAAGCTTGTACTATGGAAACTAGATGGCTGTCACAATAGGTAAATAGGTATACTTTTTTGAAAATAGGTATTTATATTAGGTTATAATACATAGGTTTCTATGTAATATAAGTATGTATTTAAAAAAAAAAACATGATACATAGAAACACCCAGACACAGAATAAAAATCCATGCTCATCACACAAATGTTTGCCCTGGGTGGGGATCGAACCCACGACCTCCAGCTCAGGAGGCAGTCGTACTACCACTGAGTCATGAGGCCTGTCCAGTTAGGTACTTATGGTTTAATTTTAATGTATATATGTGTTAATTTGAACGTTATTAACATTATAAATTATAAATAGAATTCCCTTAAATAAATCCAGTGTTGGTTGAATGTAGGTATCAGTGGTGTGTAAACCCAGCATTGTATCAAAATCAAAACTGCATGCGGTCACGGGCATTTTCCTTCCTTAATAACATAGTAGTCTAAAACATGAATAGCTTTTATTATTTTTGTATTACCTATAAAATTATAATAACATCGAATGAAAGCAACATTAGTTAGTACACAGCGGCAGCGTCTGATAAACTACCAAGATCGCATATCAAGATGTCTGCAGTAGAATCGCTCGCATCGAGACGGACAGATTCAAAACAAAAGCAGTTGAAATGAGATTTTTGTAAAAGAACAATGAACCCCGTCAGAGTTTATTGTGAACTCCCGAGAGAAAACCTCTAATTTACCTCGAGTGGACACAACTGGAAGAAAACACAAGAGAGGGCGTCATGTCGGATTAGATTAGAGCAGATAAGATTAACAGCGTCGCGAGCGCGCCGCAGTCGGCCGCCATGTGAACCGCTAATTGCAAACTCCAGCTATTGCAACGCGGCGGCTGCATCCGCGGCCTCGAGCTCGACACGGCTGGCACACAACCCGTATGGCAGCACAGCCCCGCTCGAATCACAGTATCGAAGGGCATCCCTGAATGTGCTGAACGTTTTCCGAACCCGATACCGTTCAACGAGCACATTACAAGAGCTTTTCCTGGCCCTTCATGAATATAGGTATATATGCGCGGACCGGAGTTTCGCGGGCCGGACTCGGGCGGGGCTGCACCCTAATGCAATGATTCATATTATTCGGTTTGCGGGCGAGTTGAACGTCTTCCATTATTGTCATTCATCGGAGGAAGTGGGCGGCGAGGGGCGGCGCGGGTGCCGGCGGAGCCCCCCGCGCCGTCCTCAGTCGCTCGCCGACACTCTCGCCGCCAGCACGCGAGAGCCGCGATGCACGTCGCCCTCGCTTGACGCATTCGATCGCGGTCCGTGTGTGTGTGCCCTCTCGTAGCCGATACCGGAGCTTGTGGAGCCGCGTGCAGTGCCCTCCCTCGGTGCAGGTCCCCGGATCTCGAAGCCGCTCGCCAGCGCTCGACCCCGGCCCCGGGCTCCCAGCTGACGGCTCAGCTGATTGCCAGCGCGACTGCACCTCGTGAGCGCACGGTGAGTGCGATCGATCGCTGCATGCACGCGCTCCACTCCGCTTTACGTGTCTATTTCGAGTCGCTCGCGAAACGGATGGATGGATCGTATGCAAGCGTGTCGTACATCACCGGCCGCTTCGTTCGCCAAAGGGTGTGATTTCGCAGAGAAATTGCGTCGATGTCAGAAGTGTCGTGTGATCGGCCGTGTTGATAAACAGTGTCGGCTTACCGAACGACGGGTTACGGGCGTGCTCCGTGGAAACGTTGGCTGGATTGAGGAAGTTTGGGTTCGATTAATGAATGTGAATGGATTGTAATGTACAACATGCCGGGAGTGCGTGTGGGTGCATAAGTGTTGAGTTCCCCTCGTGGATTGGCAGCGCCAGCTGACTTCCCGTCGGGTTCGAGCGACAACGCGCCTCGCCTCGCCGCTTGCACTGTTGCGCAAAATATATGGTCGCGCGGTCGCGACACTCTTGTTATAAGCTAACCACCGACTTTCTGTCTAGACTACTTTAAATGATCCTTTGTTGTCACTCCTTATTGATATTTCCAATTGAAATCTGTCGTGACTATTCATAAAGGCAAAGTTTTAGCGAACGCCATCTTTTTAATATTTACCCTCACACATCTCGCTTAACATAACAATATTTGCTATACTTATCTATATTACCGTTATTACCCAGAATTACGAGAATAATTTAGTCTATAAGTTAACAAAACGTATTATATAGGTACCCTCGTTTTGTAACTCTGTGGACAATGTAACAACATGTTATCTCTTATCAATCTGCTCTTGTGAAGGTCGAACTGATAAAAATGGTCTCCAGTAGGAGAAAATGCCAAGAGAACCTTATTCATGCAAAAACTACTTCGAATGATAACATTGTTACTTTAAATTTAATCTTTACGGCTTAATTGAAAGAAAATGAAGGTATTGCGTAATAAAACTATGTGATAACCGACGATACATTTTATAAAAGACATCACAAAATTTATAAGTAGATATTGAAATTAAGAACAACATAGAATAAAGTTAGAATTTCAGAACAATAAATATAAATAAAATAAAATTTGGTAGACATTTCATACACCATATAAAGCCCAAACTAAGCAAAACTTGTACTCTGGAAACTAGATGGCTGATAGAATACTTAGGTACCTATATACTTTTTATAAAATACTTCAATTCTACATAATTCATCATCATCTAAGCCATAAGAAGTCCATACATAAGTCCATAGTCTACATAATTATAATCTAATAAACAAATATGGAGTATTATGTAATAAGGAAAAGAACCTCTACGACCAACAAGCCAAAGAAAAACGAATTCATCAGTAGGTAGGTACTTTGACAAAATTGTGTAAAGTTAAAATAACCGATTAATGCAACCCAGTAAACCTGTTCAATAGAATACAAATTGGATAATTCCGCAACTTCCATAAAACAGAACATGGCGTATAAAATAACCATTTCACTTGAAAACTCGATGTCGATAACGACTAGGTAGTTAGGTAACTAGTAAGTACAAGTAAGAGAAGCCAATAATAACCCAGCTCCTCATTTCCATAACTTAGATAGAACTTACAAGAGACATAAGACTGGTAATGTGCTTAAAGTATTAAAAATGTCCCGATCAAGTTTTTGACGTGACAACGTCTAATAAATCGATGCTGCACGCACGAAAAAGTATGACTCATTGTCCCGTTACATCATCATCATCATCATTTTATCAATGTTTTGTTATGACGTCACGTTAAACTATCGTCCGTAAACCGACTTTACAGACAACCAATTTTTTGCAAAAGTTGATAATCTGTAACTTTTGACATATTTTAACGCCGTAGCTGAAAGTCATTGTGATTTAATGAGTTTTTGTAATAGGTACTTACTGGTTTCATAATATTTTTTTATGTCAAAAAATTTCTGAATACAATTTTTTTTTTTTTTTTTTTTTATCAGCCCTGTTTTGTACAAACTGTCCCACTACTGGGAACGGGCCATCTTCTCATTTTGAGAAGGGGTAGGCCATAGTCTGCCACGCTGGCCAAGTGCGGGTTGGCAGAATACAAATTTATGAGTATGTTACGTGTATTCTATTAGATGTAAAACACAAAACTTGACTATAAAATGTAATTATAATTACATTATGGAGATAAACATAATTCCAATAGCAAAAACAACAAACAGTTTAAAATCTGTTAAGCTATTTAAACTGCAAAAGCGGCAGACGATGACAAGTGTGTACTAAATATTATTGTCTTGACACAGTCAATAAAGAAGAAATAGGTTTCTACCCTGACAGAAACATGTGGACTGCGATAAAATATTTTTTTATGACAAACTAGGCCTGCGTTTGACCACAATCTCACCTGATGGGAAGCGATCATGAGGTCGAAGATGTAGCACGCCTGCCTAGGAGATACAATAAACACAGACATAAAGATACAGATACAGGCATAAAGATTTTTCGTACTTTAATTTTGCAAAACTGTTTGGGTTAGACTTACAAAATACAAGACTATGTAAATACAAATAAACATATATTAAGTATATACTTAAATTAAATAAAGTCATTTAACTGTATAGGTATGTTAATTAAATATGTATATAAGTAAAAGAACTAGTATATTTCTGGCACCCAGATTGGGTTTGATTAGACTATACTTATCATTTTAGGAATAATTGCTAGAATTCAATTCAATTACAAATATCGTTATTATGTCTCATTTAATATGCATAACAATATTATCAATGACAGTTATGTTAACGATAATAATTAGTAACGCTTAAGGGTCAAACACCCGCGATATCAACAACATTCAAACAACTTGACTGGCCTTGTGGCTCAGTTGGTAGTAGTGCTTGCTGAGCTGTAGGACGTGGGTTTGATTCCCACCTAGGGCAAACATTTATGATGCGCATGGATGTTTGTTCTGTGTCTGGGTGTTTCTAATGTATATATTTACAAAAAAGTATATAAGTATTCTATCAGCCATCTAGTTCCATAGATGGTGTTGTGTGAAATGTCCACAAATATTTATTTAACTAGACAGCTATTATACAACGAAGCAAAGGTCAAATGTTGTTCATTATTTGATTTTCATTAGCATCATACATTATTGTTATGATAACAGCCGTCATAAAAGATAACATAGACTAATTTATTGTTAGTACTGAGCGCACACGTTCCTTTATCAGTGTCTAATTGTAATAATATTTTGTACCTTATTGTAACATACCTAATTAGTTTATCTTGTTTCGTATCTTTTGAGTATAAAATGCAAAATATTTATAAAAGATGGAAAATTGAATTTATGACTCTTACATGCTGTAGGTACAATAATGTAAATAAATTATTATTTAGACGGCCGGGACTGGCGACTTAATTATAATAGGTCTCATTTTCAAATTTATAAGCAGTAATTGGATAGATAGATTAATTCTTCATTTGCATACAACATGAGGAATTTTTACACAATACTTAAATGCACAAAAAGATGGAATAAAAATATAGGTAGGTAGTTTTTTTTTTTTTTTATTATTTATCTCCACAGTCACCAGCGTCCGTGAACTTTGTCATAATTACAAACTATGTAGGTAGGTAGCTTAATCATGTGCCGATTAGGCATACAAAATGTAAGGTAGTTAAAAGAATTTTACAACTTTGACACGGTAGAATATTTATAGGCACAAAAGTTTATAAATTGCTCTGAGGTACAAACCGAATTGGTGGAAAAATATTGCTTTTCGCCTGTGTGAATCTTATTAACCTCCAACCCAAAAAGTGGGGTGTTTAAGTTTGACGTGTGTATCTGTGTGTCTGTCTGTGGCATTGTAGCCGTGTGGACCGATTTTGATCTTTTGTTTTTTTTTAAAGAGGATTTCATCGAGAGTGTTCAAGATTCAAGATTTATTTACCTATTTGTCAGAACATGGTAGTACACATACAAAGTGGTATAGAGATCTTACCATATACTTGGAATACAAGTTCTCGTAAGCCATTAGTGGGCCATGGCGTACAAATGTTATTATACCATGCAATTAAATACATAGAAATAATAATAAATGTCACAAAAAAAACAATGATATATTAAATGTCAAAATTACATTCAAATTAAAAAAGTTATTGGCTATGTTTCATCAAAATCAGTTCAGCTCTTTTTTGTCTGTGGTGTTTGAGTTTTCTAAACTTGTTTCCAACTTGTTCTTTATTAATTTTAATTTTTTTTCAAAAATATACTTGCGCTTGAAATTTATTCACTCGTTACAAAGTGTATTTTACACCTAATTTTCGTTCTGTGCAATGTTCCCGAAATTGTAATCTTAAATGATGACAGGATTTTGTGGACGATGTACTTCTCACAAAACATTTAATGAGTTTACTTGCCTACTAAGTTTAAAGTCAACCATTGCTTCCGACATTCTTTGACACGAAATCCATGCATGTTTTAACCGACTTCCAAAAAAGGAGGTTGAGCGTTTCTAGTAGAATTAAAATTGAATACATTAGTTTACCTTTTCAATTCGCATACTATAATAACAAACGAAAACAAGTATTTACCGTTGAATGAACTTCACCTTACACGCGCCTGAGGTGCTAAACATATCTAACTGGTCAGCAGGAGCACCCATCACCGACCGGTCCGATTTTTAAAAGCAACTTAAAATTCATCAAAACAAACGCTCGTCCGTGATGTTTAGTTGTAGTAGAGGACGACCGCTTTATTTATGTAACATGCCCGATAATGTTAAACAACTCAAGTTGTAGATAATGTGGCACATTCCACGTTTATTTTTAAATGATAAACTCATATGTTTAACTACAGATGGATGTTGGATGTATGAAGTGTAAAAAATTGCCTCTGTCATGTAGGAGTACATATTGATAGTCACATTGCACAGAAATTACTTTAAATGTTGTGCGATCGTAATAATCGTAGGCTTTTTTATTACTCCACAAAAGACTAGTTCACAAAGTGTGGGATAGAGCTGATTTCTCGATCAATATTATGCTAGAAACCGGCACTAAATATGACAATATTCTGAATCCCTTGTATTTTAAATTTCTGTGTAAAGTATGCCAAAGTAAACCTGAAAGTAGAAGAAACGGTATCTATAATCCGAAAACCGTTTGTTCGAATCATACTTGCCCGAATTCGTTTCATAGAACTGCCTGATTCTAGATGTTTTACTTGACACGAGTCTCTGATTCCATAAGTTTGGTAACCATTAGTTTCATTTGCCCGAACAGTTATTAGGCTAAGTTCGTTAGGTTTCTGTTTTATTGTCCAAAAACTTTTTTATTTACGAAGGTTCGGTTATCAGATATATTCGTTAGGTTTATTTTTGTATAATACACATAACTTTCGTATTACAGAGATTTGATTATGAGACCAGTTGTCAAATAAAATTTCGGGATTTTTATAAAATGGCTTAAGAAAAATAATCGTTTCGTGGAAATTATATTCGGCATTTCACAATTCGGGTTATAGATAGGTAACCATAGAAACCATATTGTTTTTATTCTATGTCTGGGCTAATGAAATTAGGTCCTTTTGATATTCTAAGTCTATAATAATAACGCCTAATTTTGCTCACAATTTGCGCCAACCCTCAGCGTTAACACAAATTGCTTAGTTAGTTACTTTGGTATGTTTTAGCACTTTTGCCTTAGAAATTAACAAAAACAGAATTATCCCATTACGTCTAATTTGGCCTGTTACCATCTACCCTCAAATGTTATCACAGAATACTTAATAGCTACTCCAACTGTATCCACTCTTGATTCAGACATTTCTAAGTGGTTAACCAAAATTTGTATAATTACGTATAAATTTGTAAATCTATTTACATTATCTTAAAAGTCCTAATAGTCTAGTAGTTAATAATATTATTTTTTTTAGTTACTGGTTTTTATTACTTTTGCTTTATAAATAAACAATAAAAGAATTATTTATATGACGCTTAAAAACTAGTTTGGTACTATCTTCTATTATGACAATTTTATCAGAGATCAATTCACAGTGACTCCTTTATCCTACTTTGCTTCAGGCATTCCTAAGTGTTGACCCAAAATTCATATACTTATAAATCTATAGATAAACTCTTAAAAGTCCATAATGGGTCAGTCCATTGTCAGCGGTTATTCAACATCGAAGAATGCGATGGCATTAAGGGCAAATAGGCTCCGGTATCTCAGTACAAAAGAGTATTGACACAAGGAGATAAGCATATCTGAGTTTACTAATGTATAGGTATCCATGCGACTGGTTTACGCTCATTGTTCCGTTATCATGTACGGTTAGCGCATTATAATGGCCGATAAGCAAATAAATGCCTGTTTTGATGTTGTCAGACCTGTCGCTCGGTGATGGTCCGCTTTTTTATAGTCTATAAACATATTTTGTACGGCAAGATTGTAGTTTGAATGTGCTTTGTCGGAGCTGTTTAATAAAAACACAGCGAGTGTTGGTGTTGCGAATATTTGTGTGTAATTTTTAGTTTTATCATCATCATCATCATCTCAGCCATAAGAAGTCCACTGCTGGACGTAGGACTCCCCCATGGATTTCCAAAAAGGCCGATTGGGAGCGGCTTGCATCCAGCGTCTTCCCGCCACTTGTATGAAGTAGGTCATCTGTCCATCTCATAACTGGTCTTCCTACGCTGCGCTTGCCGGTGCGTGGTCTCCACTCGAGAACCTTTCGGCCCCATTTAGTTGTATAATATAATTAAATAAATATAAATATACCAATACTACATGCGTAATGGAATAGTTTTCTTCTATCGAGTATAATTAAGTGTAATCTGGTATTTCTCAAGTTCTCTTACCTGTTTGCTAATTAGTTCAATAATAAACGGCTATACTTATTTAAATAAGTAGTACCTGAGCGACCGAGCTTCACTCGGATTTTTATGACTGAAAATACGAGCAAACACGTTTTCACTAAAAATGAAACCTAGCATGATCGATTTATCGTCCCCTAATCTACCTACAAAGCCGTTTCCGAGATTCAGATTATATATTATACATACATATGTATATACAAGAATTGCTCGTTTAAAGGTATTAGATTAGATAGATATAATATACGTGAATAAATGCTTATTTATTCACGTATATTAACTTAGATTATTATGATTAGTTTATCACAAAGCTGTGATCAAACGCCTGGGTACCTAATTCTTGATAAATAATAAATAATCTTAATTATTATGACAACATAAAAATAAATAATATTAATCTTAATATTGATATTGATATGACTACTGGTCCTGCTACCAGTAGACCTCATGAGCTAAACAATAAATAATAGGCATATGGCATGTCCAAATGAGTCAAAGTGTGCTTGGACATATTATTATATACTTTACATAAATAACAAATTCATTCAACTGTCCTTGATACACTATATTATATATACACTAGCTCCTTTCGCTTCCTCGGTCAAGAAAATTACTACGCTTATAGAAAAAAACTTTAAAAAGAAATAGCGAAAATTGTTATTTTGTCACCAGCAGTACTAATTTGCAGTCAATCATCTTAGAATTGAGAAGTGTTTGTAGACCTGGGCTCTACGACGCTACGAAGTCGCTACGAGATTACCGAATTGTAGACCAACTAACTTCTAACTCGGACAAATTGGTGAAACTAAGAATTTCTATAGAATGGCTGTCAATGATGTTTTGAAAAATTTGTGCTAGTGCTGTTATTTATAGCAATAAAAATAAGAATAAGACTAGTTTTAACCCAAAACGTCAATGCTCTAAAAATAACTTCAGTCAGCTCAAATTTGGTATACTGAGTTTAAATAAAAACACTGAATCTCATGTCCCGATTCTGTGAAGTGAAGTCAGTTATTGGAAGTAAATATGTTAAATAATATGTATCATCATCATCTCAGCCATAAGAAGTCCACTGTTGGACATAGGCCTCCCCCATGGATTTCCAAAAAGACCGATTGGAAGCGGCTTGCATCCAGCGTCTTCCCGCCACTTGTATGAGGTCGTCTGTCCATCTCGTGGCTGGTCTTCCTACGCTGCAAATAAATAATATATATGTGTGAGACTAATAAAAGCGTGATTAAAATGAGGGCTTGTGGATCTATAAATTAAGGTTTTTTAAAAGTTCTCGAGTTTTCGGTTTTTTCGTTATATATTTTTTTTATGAATTTATTCGGAGAACTGGACCGATTTTTCTTAAACAAATGACAGCTCGTTAGAACGCCAAGCACTACATGCTATACTGCTAACATGTCGAAAATCAATTTGACGTACATTTCAAACGATTGCCACTCCTGTCACAGATGTCGATTCTCAGGCAAGGGGCGGATGTCATTATATTTAATTCCACGGATACTAAAGCGCTGAAATGGTGATAATTACATAGGCAAGGCAATAATTTGACAAACACCATGCTGTGGACAAAGGTCAGTGGATAACTGGTTTAATATTTTTAAATAAAAAACTACGGGTCACTCACATCTGTTTTGAGCCGAAATATCCGACTATAGTTTCAACCGCATTCGGCGGTCTTTTTCAAAGGAGCAAGGAGGAGGAGGTTTTTTCTTGTGCAAGGCGCGTCACCGACCGAGAGTGACGTGTGTGCTGCTCCTTTGAAAAAGACCGCCGAATGCGGTTGAAACTATAGTCGGATATTTCGGCTCAAAACAGACGTGAGTGACCTGTAGTTTTTTATTTAAAAATGTGTGAAAACCACGTTAATTTCCATAGTAAAATGGTTTAATATTGTTTTTTTTTGTTTGGTCCACAATATCATTGAATATATTAGCAAAAAGGAGATATATGGTCGGAGAGGGAGGCCAAACGAATATGATATAGAAAAGCAAAACATGAAATATCATCTGACTAGATTAGGAGAGAGCCTTGTTTTGAGTTCGAAACGTTTCTCGCAAATATCATCAAACTTTGTCATTAAATAACGCAACCTTCCTTTTTTTTTGGGAGAAATATTATTTTAGTAATAAATTCCTGACGACAAAAAAATATGCATAACATGATGAAAAATTTGACCTATATGACAGTACCAACAAATATCCGGACAGACGAAAGAAAATTTCGCCAGTTGATTGTTCGTTTCGCTCACTAGGTCAATAAATAAAAATGTTTATTTCAGGATTGTAGTAATTAAATAGATTAATCTTTGTTTACCTTACCACAAGGGGAAAAAACGTGATGCTATGTGATTGACTGGCCTTTTGGCTCAGTTGGTAGTATGTCTGCCTGCTGTGCCGTTGGTCGTGGGTTCCATCCGCACCCAGGGCAAACATTTGTGTGATGAGCATGGATGTTTGTTCTGTGCCTGGGTGTTTCTATGTATAATATGTATATATTTACAAAAAAAAAAAGTATATATGTATTCTATCAGCCATCTAGTTCCATAGTACAAGCTTTGCTTAGTTTGGGCTAGATGGTGTTGTGTGATATGTCCACAAGTATTTATTTATTTATTTATTTTATCAAAATTGACCTATTATGTATAGGTATACCAGTATATTGTACAGAGATGGGTTGATCGTAGATGACACAGAGTTACAATTTGCCATCGATGTTTGGTCTTATCTGTAACGGGTTGACTTTGACGTACCAACTTCGGGATCGGGAATAATGAGCAAAGTTGGATTGCTATATAAATGGATGGTATGTGGTTGCTGGTCACAGTCACATGTAACAGAATCTGGAATACATGTAATGCTTGGACGTAAACTTTATAAAATTATTTTTCAATTTGATAAATAAGTAGTAATATCTAAGTTTTTTCGTACAAAAATAAAATCGGGTTTAATAACATATTTTTTACGATTACGTAAAAATATTTTGGCTTTTACTCTCTCTTGGATCTAAATTTACTGTCTTAGGTGGTCTAATTAGCAAAACTACTGGTGAGATCAATGACTTTCCATCACGTGGACGTAAAGTCATAAACAAAATTCACGAATTTTGTGTCCTGGGTTGACCGATACTTATATACCAACAATGACGAACATAAAGATTTTGATATAAAGACTATGTCGCCGCGCTAAAGCCTATTTGATATTTAAAATTTAAATTGAGAAGTCTAGAGATGTCTATTTTGCCGCTTCGAATTATTTCAAAAATCGAAATTATTTTAATCGTTAGGGTTTAATTAGAACTCGTTGATACTTTAACAAAGGGTGAGATTTAAACAAATAGGATGTCTATCGACGTGTCGTCACACTACATTAAATAACATTACATGTCTTTATACCTATGCTAAATTCAACATGATGGTTTTAATTTCAACTTCAATCGTAATTTTTTTCTCTAGATATATAAGTAGGTTGTGCTTATATCAAAAGAAACGGTATGAATTAATTTCCATTATATGTTATTTTATATAAAATACATTATTATTTATTATCATAATTACAACGTTTAAAATAAAATACAGATATTTAACACCTGAAAACCACAAATGGTTCGGAGGTGCTCATTCACTGCAATACTCAATAACAAATCAATCTACCTACATATTGAAAAAAGTTAAATAAAGTTTCAATTTTTAATTTTATTTGTTTTCTGTATATATGTTTTAAGATAGTTTTTTACGTAGTCTTAGAGTGTAGATAGTAGAGGTATAGTCATAGTTCATAGTATAGTTTTTCTTACAAGCATGTGCAATTTAATTTTCCGAAATAAAAGTTTCAAATTATATACTTATGTAATAGGTAACTTCTGGAAACATTTTTTCAAGAAAGGATGTAGTGGACTGGACTGTATATTTTTGTGAAATCGTTTGTGATCCGTTTCGTGAAACTGACGTTACAAGGAAACCGTTCGTTTGATCCGCATTACATTACAGAACTTTAACCTGCAACTTTTCTAAGCCCTGTATGGCAATGTAATACATTCGTCACAAAAGATATTATATATTAAATCTCATTATCTCTCATGTTCAAGCTAGCTAAAAACTATCAAAAGGGTAGTAGTCAGGTTTAATTTTTCAACCTATATCTTATAAATCTATTCAAATTGGATCGTTCACAATATTTCAATATTCATTTCGTACAAGTCAGTCAACTCGACTCGTTAGCTAGATAAAACATTGAAATGTTGATTACGCGCTCAATTAAAACAATTATAAATAAAATACCGGTACAGATATATCTATATGTGTCTACATACCCGTGTATCGTGGTGCAAGCGGTTATTAAACTTAAGTCGGTATCAATTTATAAGTTAATTTAAAATAAAATAATTAATTAATTAATTTTAATTTAAAAGTTAATTTTAAAGTGCCAACGAGATATGTAATCCGAAATAAGCACTTTGGTCCCACTCTCATTGTAATATCTTTCAAATTACGGAGTATAAAGAAAAATAGGGTTCCCCATGGATACGGTAAGAGAGCCATAACATCACGAATAAATAGGTATTTTTCTAAGAAAGCGCGCTCCATCGTAGATCGAAATACTATGTCGCCTAACTTCAATTTAATGGCAAGTGCAGTTAAGCCTTTCAACGATTTAAAATAGAGTTCAAAATCAAAGTTGAAAGTTCGCCCACATACCATACCACACATACATACACCTTATCATATGTACGTACATACATAAATAATAAAAAAACTTAAATAAATAATGAATTGATATTGAACACATATAAATACATAAAATAATACGTACTCTCGAAAATCATAACTCTCCTTCTTAAGTAGTCGGGTAAAAAAAACTAAATGGGAATCAATAATCATGAGATAAGTATTCCAAAAGCATAACTTTTTATAGACAAACGGATGAAATTTATTTAGTTTCGAAAATAATAATCGTAATTTAATAATGTGTTCCTAATATATGTTATATTCAAAAGAAACTTCGTTATAATAACGAAAAATCTACATAGCCTAAACAACTATGAATTCCAGTATATTCTACAAAATCTGCTAAACCCATGGTGGCGTATAACAAGGTCGCGTTCGCAGAATGCCTTTGTAGCAAAACGTCGGACCGTGAATACGGTTAGATGAGAAATGCTACTCATACTGTACTTATACGAATCATCATCATCATCATCTCAGCCATAAGAAGTCAACTGCTGGACATAGGCCTCCCATGGATTTCCAGAAAGACCGGTTGGAAGCGGCCTGCATCCAGCGTCTTCCTGCCACTTGTAAGATATACTCTGTCCACCTTGTGGCTGGTCTTCTTGCCGGTTCGTGGTCTCCATTCGAGAACTTTTCGGCCCCATCGGCCGTCAGTTCTACGTGCTATGTGCCTTGCCCACTTATACGAATGAGTGTAGTAAATATCTCAATCTATCTTTCAAAACCAGGTTCAAGATAGATAGAAAGATAGAACATATTGTAACGAAGCTTATTAAGAAAACAGTAGTGGTCGTTTTTCTTTTTCACCGACTTCAAAAAGGAGGAGGTTCTCAATTCGACTGTATGTTTTTTCTATATTTCTTACCGCATAACTCCGACATTTATAAAACGATTTGATGAATTATATTTTTGTTTGAAAGAATATACTTTCAATCTTTCCCTATACAGATTTCATCAAAATGGGTTTAGTTTTTAAAACAAAATGATCCATTTTGAAATCGTTTGTTTCAGTTTTTACCCGACTGCGTAAGAAGGAGGGTTATGTTTTTCGAGTGTATGTATGTATATTTCTTTGGCACGCCCTAGAGCCTAAACGGCTTGACCGATTTTGATGTGAGTGGTGTCAATAGATTCGTCGTGAGAGTTACACTGGGTACATCAAAATTAAAAAAAAAAACAAAATTAAGGATTTTTTGCGGCAAAAAGTAATCTCAAAAAAAATGTTTTCAAAATACATCGAGTGTGGTATCAAAATAAATAATTTTTAACGGTGATTACGAATATATATATATATAACTTATATATTTTACGCATACTTTCTCACAAAAAACTTATATTCAACAGCGCATCAAGCGTAACGAAATCGTAAGTTAGATTGCAAAAACTGCTTTTCTGCAGTCGGGTGTTTTGTTTTTCTTTTAATATAGATACTTGTTTAACTATAATTATTTAAATTTAAAGCCGATGTATGTTCAAATCTAGAACCAGTTTAATGGAAAACGACCCGAGTTAACCACAGCATGCAGCGCTCGTGGCGTAGCTTGACTCGGTGTTCCCGAACGATCACCAATGTTAAGCAACGGACGGACCGGTCAGTCGTCGGATGGGTGACCGTGAGTGGTATTTCTTACTGAGCGCTACCGTGGGTCGGATGACACGTTAAATTGTAGGTCCCGGTTGTTCAGCAATCGTCAAGCCAAGTCAGAGGCCTTTCGGCGGCTTAATAACTCTGACAATAGGGCTGGCCACTCAGTCTATACGAACTTACTTACTTACTTACCACAGCATGATGGTAACAAAGGTTCAGTAGTTCAGTACGAGACTACTGAGAAATCGACATATAAAGTACGATTCAACTAAGAAGTTGCATCGATGGTCCAATCGATTTTTTTTGCGGGCATGTGACTTTACTAAATACAACAAAACAATATACAAATTACACATACATAGCTTACTAAACTACTATACAAAATGCAAATCGATTTTCCCAGACCGATATCTATCTAAAGACAATTCAATTTCTCAAACACATTACCGTACCAAGCATGGTGACTGCATTGCCACGTTGAATACCAAAGATTATGTTTTGACAAATAAATTATATACCTATTTATCTTTATGCGTTGGACCAAATACGCACCAGCATTTTGGTCACGTGTCGCATCGATCAGGCGCTCAGATAAAGATTGATCCAAGACAAGTTGCGTATTTTGAAGTCAGTTTTTTCAGTTTTTTAAATTATAATTATTCGTGCTTCTTTCCGACCGGTAGAAAAACGGGCAGGGAGAAGTTAGTTAGCCTAGATAGTTTGGTGAAATGAACGTAGTTTTAGCAATGATTCGCGCCGCGCACCGCCGCCGCTGTGTAGCAAGCACGCCGTTCGTTCACCGCATGCTATATTTAGTAAGACGCGGGCGGCGCTCTGTTGCAGGAATGCAGTCCGCGCCTGACCTACACCAACACGCAGACACCGTCACACTTTCGGCAACCAGCCTTCGCTAAACAACCCTCGTTCTCCAACTCTTGACTTTTCGTAGGCGACAGGCTAGACGCTTTGACTACAGCATACTTTTTTGTATGCAAGATATATCTACGATTTACCACCAATTATTTAGATGTTAAGCGACGGTGTAGCCGAGAATCTAGAAGATATCTATTCACTCTAGCCTTGAAAATTCTAAGATTGTAGTTCTCAGGAAACAGAGACAGCGGCAAAGAATTCCATTTTTATAAAAATAAAAGTTGTCTACATTTAGAAGTTACAGATAGATATACTACAGAAACATTTATGTGACAATACAATCTATAATGTTGATAAAGAAAAGAGTTGAACCGATCCAGCGATGATTTTTAAGACTTCGTACTTAAGTTTTTAAGTTACCAAAAATATAAAAAAATATTCATATTTATTTATACTTACAAACATCACCCTCGTTGTGCAGTCGGGTATAAACTAGAAGTCGGTTCAGGCAACGCGGACACTCGATCCGGCACGTAACTCACCGCAAGACTGGTTCCAGATTCCTATTTTACCGCGAGATCCGCAAACAGAAAATTTACTTGACACCAATTAAGGCCGGTCTCACGTTAAGCCATAATTTACTAGGCGGTGGGTAACTAACTAGCGTGTAATCTGTGGGGACGAAACTTCTCACCAGTGTTGCCAGATCACCTAACCACCACTTTTCCCACTTTTCACAAGAAAAAGCGTAGGTTTACTGTAAAAATTAATAATGTATAATGGTGGAAAATAATCTAATAATAAATAATAGTAAACTTATAATCTTGGAATTTTTAAGGTTAACGTTCATCTTCCAAAATTACTAGATCGACGTGCCCCATCCTTGGCCATACCGTCTCTTATTTACCATTAGGCTAGTTGGTGGTCCAACGTACATCTATTTAGTATAAAATAAATAAATAAAAAAAACTATTGAATTTCGCGGTAAGAGTCATTGGTCAATAAATAAATCAACCATATATATAATAATTTTTCACCTAGCAACAATTGACAAGATTTTGATATTTTATGAATTTCTTGGACATAAAAAATACCAAGTGTATTTGTTATGTGTAATATGATTAATCAAAACAAGTCATTATTACCATGCCTGTAAAATAGTTATTTTCGATTGTTTGCGTTGTAAATGGAACGTTGACATTTAAGTAATCAAGTTCTTTTTTAACAAAAAAAAAAAACACTTCAGCAAATGCTTAAAAACTTTTGTAGGTTTGGTAACAAAACTTTCACAATACTGAGTTAAAAACATTATCTTTCAAAAAACTTTAAGATTGAATAGATATTTTCTAGATCGCTCTGTCGTCTTTACTACAACAGAGTGATTTAGAAAATATATATTATTTTACGAGCTCTGTCCTCGGCCACACAGTTCCTCATCTGATCAAACGAGCTGATGATCAAACATAGACCTATTTTATGTAAAAAAAACTAGATCTACAGGTAAAACGGTAAGGTTGGCAACACTGCTTTTCCCAAGTCTTTTCCAGTAGTCGATTATTATCAGACGGCATGTGCAGAATATATAGCAGTTTGTTAGTTGAAAGGATTTTTCCCAAAAGACTCTTTGTTCATGCGCTGCAGAGTTGATTGCAGGCGTTTTTCTTGCAGAGCTTTATGGGCCCAGTGGGGGGAATAAGGAAGGAATATGTCCAATATACAACTTCGAAGCTTTTAGTTCGACGGTCGTGTCGTTTTATCGTGTAGACCGTACTAAAGTAAAATTAATAATAGTCTAAAAAAAAGTTATTGCATCGAAGGTCAGTGGTCACCTTGCAGAAATTATATACGAGTTTTATATTCACTGAATTCAAAAAATCATGTACTTAATCTATAACGTAAAATTCAATTGATCTGAAACAAATAAGTTTCAATTCACGTCCATTTTAACCGATTTCAAAAAGTAGGAAGTTATCAATCCGACTGTATGTTTTTTTATGTTTGTTACTGCGTAATACCGTCACTTAACACCGATTTGAAAGTGTTTTTTTTTTAATATTTTTCTGACCTCATAAAAAATTCATCAAACTCGATTCAGTATTTGGTTTATAAAAAAATGCCATTTTGATGAAGTTGCTTGTTTAATTTTTTAAACGATATTTATTTCGATTGCGTTTGCACATGAAGAGTTTCTTTGAATTAATATGTATATATAGTTTTAATATTGCAATATTTTCTAGTTCTTACTTAACGATATTTTTATTTATACATTCAGTAGGAAATTTGACATATCGTCATTCTTTTGTTTGAAAAGGTACTACAAATAATGCGTATTACATAAATGTGTTTTCACAAATGTTGGCTTTCTCGAATGAGATATAACGCTATAGTGCCTACGCAGCTACGGTGAAATAAATGTGAATATTGATTTACAGAATTCGTCGCACAGGTCCGTCATTTATAATCCTCAATTCAGATTTATTCAACACAACAGGGATATGATGTAGGTCAATCGATGCGAAAAGTCTAGTGTCCGTATTTTTTCCGACAAAATTTTATCATAATAATTTATATGTCATGTCATGCTCACAGAATACCGTATCGGATGTGAAGGCAAGCAAGCGCAGGGGCGAATCAAGAGGGGTTGATAACACGCCCTAATTTACCATTTCTAAAATAACAAATGGTTTCATTTCTAAAATATACCTACTCGTAGTTCTATCAAAATATTTTAGAAAATATAGAAAATACGTTAAATTTTAACAGTGTAACATAGCTAAAATGTACCAATTAATAATAATAAAAAAAACTTAAATAATTTTCCAGAAATAAAATATAATGTCACTAATAATAAATTACATTTTATAATAAAATTAATAAAATATGACCTTGAATATCAACTATATTATCCTCATTACACTACTGAAAACACATACAGTGTGTATGATTCGTACATTTTACTAACAGATTTAGATTAACAGATTAATTAAATGTATTTTAACCAATCTGTTAGTAAAATGTACGAAATGTACTGTTAAAAATTCTTAAAGCGATGCCTTACTTTACGACCGCTTCTAAAAATCCCATACGTGTGAAATACTTAATTTTTTTTCTATCAGCAGTCTAGTAAATGCTCAGCAGCGAATGTTTTAAATCATGATGTTCCACCCCTCCCCCAGCGCCAGTCCGACCCTGGCTCGATATAACCGCTGACTACGTAGTTAGTCTGGAGTCGAAGTGCGTCGGCCGCGGCGGCGCCGGCTAGGTCAGACCATTACATCCGCAGACTCATCGCGTCTCCGCTGTTTTATGCCCGTGACGTCACCAGGGTTACCAGCTCTTCGACACTTTACCCAAGTGATTGGCATTTCAGCTCTGTGTTAATTATAAAAAGAAGATATATGAATATACGTAGAATTACAAATATATCGGATATGATCCGATATATTTGTAATAGTTAATAGTAATTTCATGTCAAGAAGAGATTCTTAATTCTACTGTATGTTTTAAAAATATACGAGTATATCGCGAGTGAATCGATTTCTTCTATGTAATTGTGCTCCATCGTTGACTGCAACGTGGCATAACGTAAGGTGAGTGACCGCTTGGCGGTCAAGCGCAAGCTTATACTGAATAAAAAAAAAGTTATTAGATGTCTTTGAATCGGTTTTTATTGTTATTTCTGACTATACGCATTTGAAACTGTTTTAGTATTTCAGGCAATCGGTATTGCAATGTTCAGTCTGCAGTAAACTGTAGTAATTTACTAATATGTTATTCATTAATATAAATAAATTAATGACAGCATAGTGATTCAACGGCAAAGCATCGCTTATCTGATGGTATAGGGAGATGTTCTTGATATTTTGTTGCGAAATTAGGATTATACTTATTGTTTTTGCGGAAATTCAAATATATAGAGATTTTATCTGGCAACCCTAGACGTTACTAACACCAAACTGGGCAAAGTATTGAACATTTCGGCCTGAAGAAAACATAGAATAACGTAATTTGGATAAACAAAACTAATGGACTTTGAAGTTTCCGGTTTTATTCTAGGAATTATTACAAATTGACTGAAAACAGACTCACTCATCAAACGTTTTAAGTTCCAACTCGAATTTCAAATAAGCTTTCGGGATTTTGATAAAGTGTCTTTTGAAAAAAAAAAAACGTTTTCTAGGAAATGATATTCGGTATTTCACAATTCGGGTTATAGACAGGTAAACAATTTTTGATCTGGCAGAAAGGTCAATGACGCGTTACATTTAGTTTTATAGGCTCCCCGTGGAGATGTTATTCGTTTAAGTACAATAATGTGTGACCCAAGGCTGTATTCGACGGCCTATCCATTAGGCTTTTCATGGGATTTTCTGTAGCTAGGTAGTTACAGTACCTATGTATCTAATATTTTTATTATTTCTATAGACATTTCTGTATAGATTTGTTCCCTCCGAAGTATTAATTTTTATTATTTCTATAGACACTTCTGTATAGATTTTTTCCCTCCGAAGCGAAGTATGATATTTGAATCGTTTTTCGCCTCTTTTGTGGCATTTGTGCATTTTCTACTTACATTTTTTTAACCGACTTCGTAAATAATAATAATAATAATAACGGCCGAGAGTAGGAGTAGCAGAAGTAGCAGCAGAGCAGTAACCCCAGCTGAGGATGCTTCGCAGGAGGCTTGTGTCACCCAACCTGCGACCACCAAAGCTGGGAAACCCAGATTGCGTATGAAATGGGATAATGATATAAACTTATTCATCATGCGCACATACCTAGAAGTCACAAAATTAGAAACAGACAGGACAATGTATTGTAAGCAACTGCATGACAGGTTTAGACTCCAATACCCACATCTAAATGTATCTGCTCAGCGAGTTGCTGACCAAAGAAGAGTCATCATCAGAAATAAACTTCTATCAGACAAAGTAATAGAAAACCTTAGAAAAGAAATATCGGAACAACTGAATCAGGATGAATTAGAGATAACAATCAATCAATCACCTGTTACTCACTCACCTATTAGACCTGCATCTCAGTCAAACCATCCTCTCAACCAAACTATACCTTGCACACTTCCCTTAACAAACGAAATACTGTCTACACTAACATCCGACGTGTCCACTCAAACTCCAATACTACTTAGCACACATACCTCAATATCTCAAAATACAGACCAGTCAAATACAGATATATCTACGCAAAATCTTGAATATCAATTGGAAACGGCATTAACATTGTACACTGGTATTGATCCAACAGCTAGACCAAAACTTCCAAAATTAAAAGAGAGTAAAAAACTCTATCAGCTAGTTGACATTTTTAACAAAGAAATATTAGGAAAATTTTATTCAATCGACACAGACTTGTTAGAAATCCACACTTTGATTTACTGTAGTGCATTAGTAATTAGCGAAAACTTAGGTTACAAAATTAAAGAAGAACAGCAAACTAACAGAAACCGCAAATATAACCCAAATATCCCAGCATGGCAAATAAGAATTGAAAATGACATCAAATCATTGAGAGCGGACATAGGTAGGCTAACGCAATACATTAACAACAATAAATCAAAAAAAGTACTCAAACACGTAGAAAAAATTTTTAGAACCACAAAAATACACACATCACATGAAAAACATAACATTAGACCAGAAGAATACTTAGACACATTGAAACAAAAATTAGCATTGAAATCACAAAGGTTAACTAGATACAAGAAAGCATTGCAACGTAAAAATGATAACAAATTATTTTCAAATAATGAAAAAGGATTCTATAGATCACTGAGCAATAAAGAAACTAACGGAAACTTTGATCTTCCTAACTCCGAGGCCCTTAAAAACTACTGGACTGATCTGTGGAAAAAACAAAAAGATCATAATGACAATGCGGAGTGGATTAGGGATGAAGAAAGAAGGTGGAGCCATATAGAAGAGATGGAATTTACAGATATTACAGGAGAAGATATAGAAATTATCACAAAAAAGACAAAAAACTGGAAAGCGGCGGGAATTGATGGAGTCCACAACTTCTGGTATAAGAAGTTCTTCATACTTCACGATGTTTTGGCCCGGATTATCTCCGATCTCCTAAAAGGAACAAGCGAAATGCCCAAATTCTTAACAACTGGTTTAACATATATGCTACCAAAAAGTAATGATACAACTAACCCAGCTCAATATAGGCCTATCACGTGTCTGCCAACAATCTATAAAATCATTACTTCCTGCATCACACACAAAATAAACATCCACCTAACTCAACACAATATAATTTCCGAAGAACAGAAAGGGTGTAGGCAAAATCATAAAGGATGCAAAGAACAACTAATAATCGATTCAACAATTCTTAAACACGCACAAACACATAACAGAAATATACATATCTCCTACATAGATTATAAAAAAGCTTTTGATAGTGTACCCCACTCTTGGCTCATCCGTATCCTACAGATCTATAAAATCAACCCAACAGTCGTAACCTTCTTGGAAAACGCCATGAAAGAGTGGAAGACCAAACTGATTCTATCGAATTCTGGTCAATCTATCACAACCGATGAAATCCCCATAGAAAATGGTATTTTCCAGGGAGACTCTTTTAGTCCGGTATGGTTTTGCCTCACCTTGAACCCATTATCAAATTTGCTAAATAGTTTAAACAGCGGTTACAAACTGACACCCAATACAGAAATTAGTCATCTCATGTATATGGACGACATAAAAATATTCGCCAAAACTGATAATGCTTTAAACAAACTTCTACAGAAAACAACACAGTTTAGTGAAGACATTAATATGTCTTTTGGTCTAGATAAATGCAGGATACTCCATATTAATAAAGGTAAAGTCATAGGTAACAATAGCGTCGACACTGGCAATATAGAAACTAATTTCACTAAAATGGAAGCGACAGACACCTATAAATATTTAGGCATCTTGCAATCAAAAACTATAAACCACACAGAAATTAAAAAGAAATTAGGTGAGGAATATATACGTAGGCTCAATCTAATTTGCAAAAAGTCATTATTTTCAAAAAATCTCTTTAAAGCCGTAAACACTTTCGCGATTCCAGTCCTAACATATTCCTTTGGAGTTATTAAGTGGTCCCAGACAGATATCAATCAATTAGAAATAAAAACTAGAACGACACTCACAAAATACAATAATCTACACCCGAAGTCAGCCATTGAACGAATTTCTATCAAGCGTTTGAAGGGGGGTAGGGGGCTCATAGACCTGAAAATATTATGGGAAGGTCAAGTAAACAACTTGCGCAAATTCTTTTATCACAAAGCTGAAACAAGTAACATTCATTTAGCAGTAGTAGAATCAGATAAAAATCTTACACCTTTAAACCTGAAAACTAAGGACTTCCCAATTAGATTACCTAAAACTGCAGAAACCGATAAAATAAATACTTGGCGTAAAAAAGAACTGCACGGTAGACATCTGCACGACCTCGAACAGGCCCATATCGATCTGGAAGCTTCTAATAAATGGTTAAAACTTGGATCTCTGTTTCCAGAAACAGAAGGTTTTATGATTGCTATTCAAGACCAAGTCATAAACACAAAAAATTACAGAAAATATATAATTAAGGATCCTAATATTCAAAACGATAGCTGCAGGAAATGTCACCGTCAATCTGAAACAATCCAACATATTACCAGCGCCTGTCCTACCTTAACTCAAACAGACTACACACACCGACATAACCAAATAGTACACATAATTCATCAGAAACTTGCAATCAATCATAAACTCATACCATGCAAACCAGTCCCATATTATCAATACACTCCAAAACCTGTGTTGGAGAGCACCAGTCACAAACTATACTTTGACAGAGCAATACTAACTGACAAGACCATACACAACAATAGACCAGATATAACTTTAATTGACAAACAAAATAAAACTGTATATCTTATTGATATAGCTGTACCTAATACCCACAACCTTCATAAAACTATTACAGAAAAAATCAATAAATACACCGAACTTAAAGAGGAAATAATAAGAATATGGAAAATGAACAAGGTATATATTGTGCCACTGGTGTTGTCCAGTACAGGGGTAATACCTAAACACTTGTTACAAGCTCTCAAAACGATAGAAATTCCTGAAAACACATATATGACTATGCAGAAAGCCGCCATTTTAAATACATGCCGCATTGTCCGCAAATTTTTACAAGAAGATTTGAACAATCAACCCGTAACAGACCATGAAACTCACTTGGCCTAGGCCCGTGATTTCATAGTTATCACCGAAGTATCCTAAATACTTCGAGAAAAAAAAAAACACTTTTTGAAGAAAATAATAATAATAATTTATATTTTTGTATCTCTATTGTAAAAAACTTAGATTTAAGATTTAAAATGAATAAAGTGTATAATAATAATAAAGCCTTTATTTCCAATAACATTACAAAATACAAAATACATTTCATTATAATAATCTTCAAGACTTCGTAAAAGGAGGAGGTTATTTAGTGACAGGTATGAACGAGATTTTATAGCTTAACTCTTCTATACTAACTAACTCTTCTATACTACTAACTAAAGCTTTACTCTTAGATACTTGCGTGTAAGTAACAGGGGATGTCACAATAGATCTGTAAAGGTCACAGTGACTTACTTACTTTATCTCAAAAATGTATAAAATTTAAATTCAATTAACTTATCAAGCGAAGTTTGGTATCAGATTTTTAGTCACACGCGATGAGCGAATGAAGTCGCGGGTGCAGCTAGTATGTAATAGTAGTATATTTTTCAATTAAATTAACACCTACGGAACGGTGTGAAGGACATTTTTATAGCCTAGACTAGAGTTACTAGACATTATCTAATTGCCTAGCTTTTAAAGTGTCAAGTGGCAATTCACGAGAATTAGTTTCGTCTCTCAATTTAGATAATTAATAACAAAACTAAATTTCATTAATTACAAATTTTTTGCTGTCATGCCTCATTCATGAGTTAATTAAACTTAAGTATTTAATCTTGCCACCTATTTCTAAAGTATATTTCAATTTTATATTAATGAAAACTAGAAACAAACATAAAATATAGCTAAGTTCCGCTAAAGATAACGAGCTATCTACGTTTCACGGGTTTTTAGTACTCATAATTTTTAGTATTCCTATATTCCGCGATTTTTCAGTACTCTCAGATTTATTAACAACTTTTAACGTATCTCCGAGATTTTTAATAGAAAAGTCAGTGCTAAATAGAACAAAAGTAAATAGGTACTATATCGTCGACTTTATCACTTCCCATCAGGTAAGATAACAACACAGGCCTAGTTTTGTGTAAAATAAATTAATAAAAAACTACACGATATAAACATTACTAATCTTCTGTGTGTTTTTGTTACAATAAAATTATGTCTATGTCTATGTCTATGTCTAATCAGATTTTGACAAAACACCTAAGAAAATTCACACAAACAGATACACGCGTTAAACTTGTATTAAGTACCCCACTGTTTGGTTCTGGGATTAATAACATATACGAGCAAATATCAAGATTGTTTGACAGTTGTTCATAGTGAAAAAGTTAAATGTTATGGTTTGAAGTGTTTTTAGAATTAATTGTCTTAGTGTGATATCGAATTTACATTTTTACGAGCTTTTGGGTTGCCTTTGTGTTTTTTTTTTTTCATGTAAATTAGACCAGCGGGAGTGTAAAAGCTTTTTGACAATACATTGTACGGAAAATGTTATAAAAATAAAATAATTTAGTCCACACAACGAAACTGCTTGGTGGAGTAGGGCTCCGTAAGTTTTCGGGTTGAAATCCACATACATGTATAAACGTGTTTTTTTTTTTTTATTGTAAAATGTAATTTAATTGAATTAGTTTTGATCAACACCTCCTTTCGCGCTGCCCATGTTACAAACATCAAAATAGTTTGGAACTTGCCGACTCAAGTATGTCATGAAGTGTGACGTCATAAAATAAAGCACTCTGCGATTTTATTGTTTGTTATCAGCTATATTGTTGCAATGCACGATAAAATAAGAGGTGCTTCGAGGGCCGTAGCGATAACGACTTTTACGAGTGCGTTAGTTACTCTAGCATGGCGTTCCTGCTATCTACAGATTTTATAGAATTTATAGATTTGTGTCATTAGACCAATATAAATTCCATTAGAGCTTGTAAAAATGCGCTTGAAATAAATATTAAAATATAAAGAGATATTTTAAATAAAACGACGGGTCACTCATATCTGTCTTGAACCAAAAAATCCGACTATAGTTTCAACCGCATTCGGCGGTCTTTTTCAAATGAGCAGCGCAAACGTCACTCTCAGTCGGTGACGCGCCTCGCACTGTGAATGCGGTTTAAACTATAGTCTGATTTTTCGGCTCAAAACAGACGTGAGTGACCCGTAGTTTTATTTAAAATGTGTGAAAACCACGTTAGTTTCCATAGTATAAAAAGATATCTGCACATTTTGCGTAGCTTTATTCATTTGCGATTTGCTCGTCCTGCTATGTGCCTCGTTTCAGTATGTTTTCGTACAGTAATGCACTGTATTAGAAAACTGTAAGCAGTTTTGTAGCATTCAGGTTGCAACAGCCATACATCATGGCCAAATATTTTTGTATAAGTTTGCTAGATGACGTGTGAAGCTCAGACCTACCAGAAATGTACACCAAATTCATGAGACCTACCAGAAATGTACATTCCCTTGTTGCTTTTACTATATCTCTTATAGATATCGTTTCGCTCCGCTCGGTCAGTAATACGAGAATCACTTTTTCCATGTAAACTTCTTGATGCTGAAACTAGAAAATCATCTGTAACCATGACTTATATTTATAGATAAGAACACTTTCGACCAATCTTCTTAATATAAAAAAAATACTATACCAAAATCAGCCACAGAAATACAATAAATACGAACGCCTCTCTTTCTTATTAAAAGTATTAAAATAACTACAAAAAAAATTTATCGTGGTATGTAAAGATTATTTTCGGTATATTTTTAAAAATTTTAATTGGTAGATTAGGCATTTAAAAGAACTACGACGAGCTCCATCCTCGGCCACACCGTCGCTTAACATCAGGCGAGTTGGTAGTCAATCGTAGATCTATCTTCTATAAAAAAAAAAACTAATTTAAATATTTTTGAATCCTGTTCAGTAATAATTTTGTTAAAAAGTCGTGATGACGTCACAAATCTGTCTGAATATAATAATACCATGATTACCTACTAAAAAAAATGTACATACTAACAATGACAGTGACAGTTTTTATTGGGTTTGTGCTTTGCGAAATTATGAAATATTTTTAATGTGACTTTTTTTTCATTCTTTTTGGTAGCTACATAATTATAAAAAGGCGGTTCTGTGACGTCATCTAGAGGTCGACTAAAGGTCAAATATTTTTTATATTTCCATAAAAATACGCACCATAACAGCACTCAGCATTTTAAGAGCCCAAAGTAAATAAATATGGTTTAGAGACATATAATCTCGAAATGGTTTTAGAATCATCATATTTTTCTTTACATACTCCATTGGCAGTGATAAAATTATTCTGAAACAAAATCATAATTTAGATTCAGAATAATACAGCTGAAAAAAATACTGTTAACGTTGCCCATAAACAAAAATTAACACAAAATCACAAACTAAGGTAGACATTTGCTTTACTAGCAGGCAACTGAAATTATATTGATATGATACAATGCATACCCAAAAGGGATTTTACAATGATACATGTATTAATTTTCACTTGAAAGCACTAGCTGACTCAGCCTGGCGTTAAATCCGTAGAGGCTTAGTGCTTTGTACAATACAATCGCTCTAACTGGTTTCATTTAGGGGAACACAGTTCCGTGTGTAGACAATGAGGTATGCGAGGGAAATCAACATTAGGAAGCTGTATTTTAACCCACATCAAAAAGGAAAGTTGCCGATTCGACTGTGTTTATGTTTTATTGTTTGTATTAACTATAATTAACTAAGTATACTAATCTCCAAGTTTTTTAGTTTTGTTATTTCTAAAAAAATTACAATTTTATCCAATATTTTTCTTAACCAGTTCCAAACTTTAATTTGTTCAACATCAGATGTGCTCAAGCGCAACCCTATTAATGAAATAATTATATTATAAAGAACTGAAGCAACCGTCTTCTCATGACCTAAATATGGGACCACACGGGAAGCACCAGCTTTCAAATAAAAAAAGAATCATCAAAATCGGTTCACCCAGTCAAAAGTTCTGAGGTAACAAACATAAAAAAATACAGTCGAAATGAGAACCTCCTCCTTTTTTTAAGTCGGTTGCAAAGAAGTCCAACCAGAAACTGTTTGCGATTTCTGCTCCGATCTAGTAGGGTTGTCAACCACAAACAGAAAACGCGTATCCCTCGTCACGCGGGACTGCGAAGATAAAGCTGTCATGCGACAATGTTACCTAACTCAGCTGATAGCGTACAATGTTAGATTAGATCACATTCTATGTATTAGGCCGTTCATACACAAGGCTACCAAATATCGACGCCTCGCGCGGCGTTTAGTGTGAATTTGTGATTAATGGTGCGTGAAGGGCATGATTTCTGAAATTATACATTAACGAAACGATTTATTGATTAACGCAGAAATTAAAAAAAATAAGGTGACGTTCCAAAGAACGAAGCGAGCGAACATCAGCTGCGTAATGTCCACGTAACGTAGAAGCGTTACATACGAAATAAAATTTTAAATTTAGTTGCTTAAAGTATTTTGATTGTAACATATTTACATTATATTCACGATATGCCAGATGCATTCTGCATTTTAGGTATTATGCTACAAATACCTACGACCTGCCGGTGTACACTTGCTACTTAGTAGAAGAGTTAAGAGCTACATGGTATAATGCAATGCTCTCTGTGTCTGTAGGTTCATATAAGAGTAGGCACTTAGCGCCTGTGCAAGTGGACTTTATTGCCTTGTATGAATGACTAATTAATTTAATGTGTTTGTGTTTTTATATACAGTATTAAGTACACCATGACTAAAGCTAAGCGTATGACTTGCGCACGAGGAACTCATAGATGCGACTTTTGTACTTGTGTATCATATTATATTTATATATATATAAAAATATATTTTGTTTGTTAACGAAACCTTGACTCATACTCGTAATTACATATTTCTACCATATCAGAACAGAATTCCAAACAATAGTCATTAAGATATCACAGTCTGAACAACAGTACGCCGTGAGTCATGACTACTTCATTTGAGTGGAAGAGACAGATTTGTGTTGTAATGTACGAACAAGCCAATACGAGATAGTGTACGTTGTTTAGATTACATCTCATGTTCTAATAAATATTATAATAACTGCTTATTACTATTATGAAAATGGCTGGCGTGGCATAAAAAAATAAAATGTAAAAATTTATAGATAAATGAAAGAAGATATAAGCATTTAAATTATATATATTTTTAAAGACGGTGCGTTAATTGTACTTTCCCACTAAAATCATAGAATATTTAAAACAGATACTTATAGAAACTTTTGCTTTGACGCAATAAAACGCTAATAAGCTCGCATAAGCGCTTAGTGCCCCTTATATTCTACATGACACAGTGTGCGTCTCGTTCTAGTGTATATCTCTTATCTCTTCTGGCGCTCGAATAAGTACTGAAGTGTCCGATTGTATGAGCTGCAGTCTAGCGTCAGTGTCTAGACTATTATACTACTAGACTGGATACTGAGAAAAAGTGTGCATAAGTTTCAGTCCCGTCAAATTCAATTGTGTTTTAGTGAGTTTGTAATGTGAGTGAGTGAATTTATAGTGGCTTATGCTTTTACATGTCTAACGATGAAATTTGTTGAATAACAAATTTAATTGTTGATTAACTAATCTATCTATTCATTCTGTGCCCACTGTTGAGTAAATACCTCTATATACTCAATACCTAACTATAAAAAAATCTTGAAACATAAATACAATAAAAACTATTTTATGACGGCCACAAAATATTTATTCGGACATAATTTTAAATATTCTTATATCCTTGATACCTGAATCAAAATTCCGGCACAGAACCTTTTTGCACATGACTTCACTAACCATTCTCGGAATAAATAAACCAAGATCCCAATCATTAACCCTGTGTTGCCTACGCGGCGTATTATTATTTCCCGTACCGAAGGGCTTCTCAGACTATGCTATTGCTATAGCGTAATTAGCTACCTACGCTTACTTAGAATGGCGTTTGCTTTTAGTAAATTTTCCAGTAGGTAAAAGTCTAATGTCTTTCGTTCTATTTTTATTGTGCATATTGCCAATTTCACATTTCCTGAATGAGTATATCCAAACAGAAAAATCAGTGATTGAATCGGTCTTTTGTGGTTAAGTGATTAAGCAAAGCTATCAAAGAAAATAAAATATATATATTATACGTATCATGTGCGTTAAGTGTGTGCTTATAAAAGTCAACATTATGTGCAAAAATTTTTGGAATACGTAACTCTTGTTTATACAAGAGTTCTAAAAAAGTGTTTATTACTTTATGAAAGTTTATATTCAAAATGTGATTATTTTATATTGCTATTTAGTGGACCCATGTTCATAATAATACTAATAAACTCGTTTTTCCAAATTGCGTGAAAATGCACTAAATACACGCATATTGATACAATATGTTTGTATTGTTTTTTGTTAGCCTGAAATACATCACGCCGTATCCTCACAAAATCAGAACAACGATGCTTGCAGGCTTAATTTTTTTTACAGCACACGATAGCATATTATACACATATCGATAAGTATCATAATGCGTGAAATTAATATTTTGTCTGTCTGTGACAGTTATCAAAAACAATATAGCTCGTTGGTTTAAAGTAGAACACCGTAGCTGTCATGCTTACATTATCGTACAGCGTAGGCACAAGTAATTATAGCATAGTGTGAAGTGACACCATGTTTATTGCAACCGCCCCCCACATTCCTAGTGAATCACACATCATTGCATTGCCGTTTATTGGAGCCCGTAAATCATTGCAATAGGTGTTGGTGAAGTAATTTTAAGTTTGACAACTTCACGGTTTTAGAAAGTTCGCCGATTTGTCTCCCGGATTGCAGACATTCGTGCTCGAACTTATTACTTCTAGGGTTAGGATCTGACAAACAGAAACTTTGTTGCGTCGATTTATTCTAGATAGTGTTTTCGAAAGATGATATTGTCATTTGTTTTGGCGAGAAGAATAAAGAATGTTATAACTTTCAATGTAATAAATGTATCTTCTATGTAAACTTTTTTTTTGAGTTTACGCTTTGTTGTAAACTTAGCCAAAGAGAATATAACTTAGCAAGAACATTACATTACAACAATACATCTGTCGTCTATCTCGGTTTGTCGATAAGTGTTTGTTGAGCATTTTACAATAAGAGTAGGCAAATAATGCAAATATGTTTCTCTTCTATGCTAGCATGCTAGCTCTATCTTAGAACCTAACGTCGCTCAAGAATAGGCGACTTGACATTCAAGTGCGAGGCTATCAGTAAATTTAAAAAAGAAACAGATATTTAATGCAAGAAATTGAATTACTCTTGAGATCATAAAGCTGGATAGACTTCTTATAACATTCAAATAATTAAACATAATATTTTCACATAGATATAGTACCTGTGTAAAAATATTATGTTTTGTTATTTGACTATTTATCTAACAGCCCTATACGGTATATAATTGTTTTTATTTAAAAAACATACGATAACATGTGACGAATCAGACAACAAGTCTGAAGTACTGTTCAGTTCATACATTATCTTAGACATGAATATACAAGAAATAAATAATAGCAATGTCACATCAAAAATGTAACACACTGAAGTACAATATATCAATTTAAATGCGGCAGCAAGGCGTAATAAGATATTACCGGCCTAGTTTTGAACGATTCCACGGTCCTAGCAGTGAAAAGCCCTCGGCGTGAAGCTGCCGAGGGCTAGCGCCCTCCGGGCCCCGATAATTGGCCCCATTAGCTTTCAGGACTGCCAGGTATCAGGTTTGACAACGTTTTACGGTCACTGAAAAGAAAATGAAAAATACGTAGTAATGATATTTTCTTGCCACCTTTTTTAGAGTTAGAGAGCTGTAATTAATAAGAAATTTGTAATGCAGGTAACACATAGAATTGCTGTATTGCTTAGTCATGTAGATATGTCATTAGTATTTTTTATAGTTTATTTAATGATTTTACTTAATTCTAAAAAAAAACTGAAATCTAACTTAAATATCTAGTGTGTTTCCCCCTCGAACTTACCATTACGAAATGCTCTTGGTCGATTCGCACCGCGGTGCGAAAGGGTCTATTTAAAAAGAGCTCTTGGGTGATTCGGACATGGATGAGATGATGATGATGATATGATCGTAATTGTGTGATATAAGAAACATATACTAACTCAATATTTTTATTACAGGTATGTCCAGTTCTGTACCTGTAAATCACAACATAAGCTGCAACTGTAAGTACATCTACACCTATAAATATGTATATCCACAGTATCAATATTTTCCTATGACTCAGTTTGCTTTCTTACGCTTTCAAAACTAACACCAAGCGTACAGTCTGCCCACTGTTCGTACAATCGACCTTCGTGTACATGAATAGATTTGACAGACATAATAACAAATCGTATTTGATTATTACATTAACATTCCCATCGAGGCGCGGCGCATACAATGCGTCAACTGTAGGGGATCTGGCCATACTCTGGCTTATTTTCAATGGTAGCTGTTGGGTTTTCAATTAAATCAGGGGTTATGAACCTCTATGGGCCCGCATCGTCCGGCCGAGCCAATCACGATGGGGCTTAGTACCCGGCGTCAACATGAACGCATTTACGGAAACACGGTCGGATATGTTGTGGTATCGGTAGGTAAAGTATTGATAAGTAGGTCACATAGCTGCCAGCAATTAAATGTAAATCTATAAATCTAAACTAAATTTAGATTCCTGTTTTCCTCCTGCTTTTACTTTGAACGACCGAGAGGAGTAAAGAAAGTGCAAGTTGTTGTGAAAAACCGGACAAGAGCGAGTCAAACTCGCCCACCTAGGGTTCCGTACAAACTAGTAGATAAAAGGGGGAAATTATATATTTTTTATATTTTCCTTCATAAATCGAAAAACATACATCGTAAAAATATTTAAAAACTTGTTTTAGCTTGTGCTAATTAAGCTCTTTCATATACCCCACATGATACGGTTAAAGCACTTTAAAATTTGAACCCTCCTTCCTTATTTAGAAGTCATTCGGTTGCGGAATCTACATCTCCGTCTCTGTCATTCTCTATGGAAATGACAGAGACGGAGTTATAGATTCCGATCGATTCCGAATGAGTTCTGAATACCCATAAAGAAGTGATGTTATTACTGTTGCACTGTAATTTTAATTACCCAGACAAATTAAACATTCCAGAGTGATATCGCGGACGTGCTAGTGACTTGAACAGAGGGATTTAATGCCTAACTCAAATTAACAGCCCACGTCCATTAATGCTTTTTAAATTGCATGTTTTTATTGTTTTGACCCGAAGGTCGACATTCCTTCAATCTGTTTTTGTGCCTGTAATTTTTACATTAAAAAAAAACATGAAGTGGCGATTCTTAGAAATAAAAATATATCTATTCAAGACTCGCCATACGACAAATAAGGTTTCTTTGAACTAATTAAAGCCTAACCCAATTAGGTAACTAGACGTTATGAATTTTAAGGTATTTGCGATTGTTACGCATTTAAATTAAACAACTTTTAACGGAATTCAAATCAAATCAAATCAAAATCATTTATTATCAAAACGCTGTTTAATTTGAATAACTAGACATTATTCCAAAAAAATCCGGAAAATATCTGTATAAAGTTTTCATAGCCTGCTAAAAGAAAAAAGATGAGTATATCTAGTCATCATCATAAGAAGTCCACTGCTGGACATCATAGGCCTCCCCCATGGATTTCCAAAAAGACCGATGGGAAACGGCTTGCATCCAGCGTCTTCCCGCCACTTGTATGAGGTCATCTCATACAAGTGGCGAGAGATTAGAGGTTGCGCGACCTTGAGCTTCCTTATAAGGCCCATAGTTAGTGCCTCTATATCTAGTAATGTCAAGAAATTCTATTTTATTTCATAACTCATTCTACATATAGGTTGAAAAATGTGAAGAGCACAGCATGGGAAAATTAGACATAAGATAGCCAGGAGACCTTATTCAAGGCTAGACGGAGTAGCTGGACGCAAGCCGCTTCCATCAGGTCTTTATGGAAACCCATGGGGGAGGCCTTTGCCCAGCTGTGGACTTCTTGTGACTGAAATGATGATTCTTCTTAAATAAGGATAATTTTTATTTGATTATAAAAAAGTTAACCACAAATAGATCCATTAAAATATCTTAAAACTCCACAAAAAATTAAAATACCTTAAAAAATTAAAAAGTAATAAGCATTTTAATTGAATTGAATTTTAATTAATTGATTGAGTTAGACAGAGAGCACATGATAGCGAATGATGACGTCATGGTTCGTGTTCGCCGTACAAATTCAATACAAACTATTGTTTCACAGAGAGGGACAGAATACGTCTTCTAAAATTTTAAATGTTTATTTTTAGGAAGTTTATATTATATACCAATTGTTTTTTTTTTGTGTATGTTATCTGTGCTACATTTTAGTACGTCAATTAAAACTATTATTCCTGTGAAATAAAATTCATGCATATTCTCTATTGCTCTTTCTGGATAGGTGTAATTTCGGTTAAAAAGGATACGAAAGGATATTCGGTATTTCACGATTCGAGTTATAAATAGATACGCTTCCAGCTAACAGTGTCCATATTCCGGAATCCCTGGCATCCTACTCGAGCCAACATAAATGGAGTCCATTTTATCATCTCAAGTGTACTATGTGTATTGGAACTTGGAACCGAGGTGACCGTCGCGCCGTCCTGGTATTACTCGATACCGTATTTACTGACCGCAGCGTCGACACAATAGAAAATCACCCCTATTACAAAGGATCAAGGTGTATCAACTTCGATCTTATAGAGCAAATATTTGCAAAGTAACCGATCGACCTTATTGACAGCCATATGATAGCCTTTGCAAAACACTGCACGGTACTTTCTTATTGGAGTCGCCTTCGCGGGGGAGTGTGCATATTTGCTCACAGATGAGAAATATTGGTTAAATGGAAATTGGATATAGGGTAAAAGCTTACCACCTTATAATGGTACATTCACCATCATCATCATCATCTCAGCTATAAGAAATCCACTACTGGACACAAAAAAAATTGTTTGATATTATAAAAGCGCATAAAATATTAAATATATTTAACGAGCATGCTGACATTTTTATTTTATTTGAATTAAATTATGATTCAAGAACTTGTTTCGTCACAAATATATATGTTTTATTGGTTCTTAATAGTTTTCTAAAGTGTTTAATATTTTATATTACGTTTTAGGATTTATAGCTGGTAAACTATGATTATTCAAGATTCTAGATCTTAATAATAATATATTTTATAAAAAATACCAAAACATAACTTAAATACCTAACTATTTCTGGATTATTTTAACTTATGTAATTTTTATACAATTACCGTCTTACTTATAAACGCTGAATAAGCGCATTTTATGTAGTTAATCAGTGTATTGTTCCGTTTTCGAGCGTGACAGTTCCCGTCTGACAGAAAGTGACAAGTCCTTATTCATTGAATAATATTTTAACATGCGTTTATAAGTAAGACGGTTTGTGTATTACGTAATACCTAGCAATAAAATATGGATAGTGTAACGGTTTTCCGAATGAGCGTTAATTTGGGTGTCTTTAATCGCGAGTAAATAGGTTTCTCCTAGGCAAACGCGCTCTATCGTATACCAGAACGCAAGCACTTGACGATAAAGCGTGTAGGTAAGAATAAACTGTAACTGATAAAAATTCAATAAAGTGATAATATTTTCAAAGCGTTATCATCGCACCAATAAAATAAAATAAAAACTAAATGTCATAGATTTACAAATAATTCGATTTTTGGTCTTAAAGCAAACTAAGTTAGTTAAATGCGTGTAATTATTATTTTTTTTAATTTTATTCAACTTTTGTGACATCTGTCATTTTCCATAATTTAATGTAGATGTAAACTAACAACTGTCACAGTGATTAAGGTATAATTTCCAGACTCATTGATTATTAAGTAGTAAATATTACTTAATAATCAATAAATCTAGTCTGTGTCTGTAGTCAGGAAAATAATCAATAATTAAAAAATAATTAATTAGCGACAGCAAATGTTTAGTTACGCGATAATAGCTAACACTCACAGTGGAGCCAGTCTACACCATGCTTTAATTAATGACTAATAGCTACTTCATAATGCATTATTTGTCGAATGCATGCTTGTATGGTTCGTCTGACTCCCGAGCCAGAAACGGTTTGTTATCGGCTTTATTAAGGGTTGTCCACTATTAAATAAATGCACATGATATATAAATATAAAAAAATTAAGACGATACCTCGCATGATGTTCACGGTCGAACTGGGTAAATGGTTGAGAGTGATAGAACTATGCGATAGCAACGTAAATAGATAGAGAGAGAGAGAGAGAAACAACAACATAACTTAAGCGCCATTCTAAATAAAAAAATAATGAAAAATTAAATATTATGTTTCTTTAAAACTGATTTCTAATTAATGTTTAGTAAGATATTATATACATTCTTCATTATTTTAATGTGACAGAAAGTACATGACTATGGCATAAAATTCATAAAATGTTATTTTTAGAGGTAAGTTCTGATTTTTTTTCTATCGAGGAAAGTTACTTGTTTTATGTTTCTGTCTTCGGATTAATGTAGGTAATATAGTCAACAAACACATATAAAAAAATTGATTTATTCAAGCAAGTATTCTTAAAATAAAATTAACATAAAATTTTTGCTTAATTACCAGGTAGCATCTTAAGGCGCACATTAAAATTTAGAAATTTTCAAGTTTAGACAACGTTAGAGTAACATTTATAATATTTGTTTCTAGCTCGACGCGCTCCATTGTGGCCATTTTAATCACTTACCATTAGGCAAATTAGAATAAAAAGCTACAAAATGTATAAGTATAGAAACATACGAACTTGTCTACTTACGTACCCTATCCTCCTTCATCGACGTCGGGTAAAAATATTATTGTATTTTATCTAAATTCGTTATACGAGACATACATTCGTTATTTCAATTCCTTTATAACTTACAGTATTTAAACTGAATTGAAGAACACGATGAACATAATTCCTTAATATTTTGTTAGTGAGGTAGTAACCCTATCAATTTCAACAGCACGTAACCGCTTGCGAAAGTTGCGCTCGAGTCGGCCCAGACAGCGGAATGCTTCAGAAATCGTGCCACAGATTAGCAATCAGTTGCTGAAACCATCTGAAGTTTCGAGGAAAGATAAATTGAAACCGGCACTGAGCAATTAGTATTTACGAGTTAATCGAAAATGGAATATAAGTATTTATATTATATTTCCGTCATATCATAATTTATCAGTACAATAAAGTGATAATGATGATAGGTTATGTCGGCAACATTTCAATAAATAGTTCTTAACTTGTGGTTCACTATCAAGCGCTTCTAAAGTGGTCCGCGAAGTCATCATTAAATTTAATGATTGAATTTAAATTATATATATTTATCTCAATGATTTTTATTCGACGTTTAAGTAAAAATCGCTCAAAATATCTGAACTAGCTGCACTCGCGCTTTAGTTTATGAAACAAAACCTAACCGTCTTCATTTGGTGGTCCACAACAAAAAACCAGCCATATAATAGGCCTCTGATTTAAATTCTTAACCATTCTCGAAATAACCTGACCCTTCACTTATAATCAAACCTGGCAAGAATTTCACTATTAAAAGGTCACAAGTACTGCAGATATTGCAGTTAAATTATCAGCATAGTCTTGGCGAATTTATTACAATATGGCATTTCCTATTACCTTACCTATGCAGGCGAGGAAGGAATGCGAGACCGACCAAGCCGGCAATGATTCACGATTAATCTATCAGCACTAGGTTGGAGAATAATGGTGTTTATTTTGTAGGTGATAAGGGTGAATATGAGTGTGGGGTTTGCGGTTGGTCCCGAGTTCAGTCTGCGGTCCTGAGGTCACGTGGAGGTACGATGCCGTCATACCGCGTTACGTCGTGGAAGCCTGAGTCGAATCGCTACGTAGAACTACTGTTCAGTGTTCACGTTATTCTTCTCGCTTCTGTTTATGTGTTTTTTATTCTATGATAAATGAGCTTTCTTTGTGCTATGGCCTACGGGATATTTTTATTTGTTTTTCTGTCTCAATGTTAGCTTTGTCGGGAGTTCGTGTCTATTGTGGGGTTGATTCAGATCGATTCGGTAAGTGATTTCGTGAAACTATTTTCACTAGTGTAGTTTAAAAAACTATTAGAAAAGTTTTAGTGCAGTTTTTGTTAATGTAGTGAGAAGTGCTCAATACGACTAAAAATAAAAAAATAAAATAAAAATATGAGCTAAAAGTTTTCCATGGCAAAATTGACCGTAGTTAAAGAATTAGATGGGAAAGAGTGGGTATTAGGGGCTTAGAAGGTATTAGAGGGTAAGATGTAATGTTACCCTGCAGTGCCCAGGGGGTCAGCCCATTGCCTATATAAATAATAATTTCCCTCAAGTCCCTTAACTGACTTTTACAGTTTGCCCCAGAAGAGAAGAAGCTTGTACATTCGGTTTTCTTTTTCTCATAGTGCAGAATGGACCTTATTTTTTCGTATAAATAATCAAATAAATCACTACCAAGTTTTGTTATCCAGTATTTGTCTTCGTAAATCCCGCGCAACATAAAAAAAGGCTTAAAAAAAACTGTGAAATGGTGTCAAAATAACAAAAACCACAGAAAATTAACCCTTAAATCGGGCGGTTAAACCACGGGTGGTGCAGTCCAGCTGACCGCATGTTTTGTTTACAAATCAGCCGTCGAAAGCAACGATAGCTATCGGCTTTTTGCGCCGGCAAATTGCTTTTTGCACGAAAACAGCTGGTTGACGGTGTTTGAAGAGCTAATGGAAGCGATGTATTTTTCTCCGAAGGTTTTATGCGAACACTCAAACATTTTTCCCCGCACACAGAATTTATCTTTAACGAAATTGCCAATGAATAAGTAATGAACGAAACCTGATCACGTGTGCAAAAGGAATTTATATAGGTGCTTGCGTCTCGTTCTAAATCGTACATCCATATTTGATGGTACCTCTATCAGTCAATCGAGTGTGCCAGGAATGTCCGGTATGCGTGCTTGAACATGCTGGTCAATTCAGGGACTATCTATCATGGAAAGCGATAACCGGCAGATATTATAAGGGAATGCCACCTTTACACTGCTAAATATAGAGGTTGTGATCGCGTGGCGAACAGCTGCGTGATGAGTTCGATATTATGGAGGGCGTTTATTGCGAGAATTGGGCGCATCCCGGTTGTTCGACGAAATCGCTATCCTTCCTACGCTTAGTTATTATCTGATGGGACTTCGGACACACGGAGCTAGACGCGACGTTAATGTTATAACAGATAAAACTTCCGCCCCCTAGTCTTCGGGACGCGCTATTGTGTCCGATACAAAAGAATTGTATTTGTTCCGAGCATTCGCTCTCGGAAAATGTAGATCAATATTTAAATACGCGCAGTTTTGTGGAGGACACCTTTCTACCTTAAACTATTGATCAGATTTAATCTTACATTTAACAGTGCAGGTGTATGCTTTTAAAAGTGAATTTAAAAAAAGGGAATTCTGGAGTATAAAACAGTTCTCTCCTGTATGACAAAACGTCTCAACCAATTCTCGTCGTGCGGATTTATTCGTTCATCATCATCATCTTGTCCAGAAGACTTTCAGTAGGCCGGGAGGCATGGATTTTCAAAAAGACCGGTCCGCGCGGACCCCAACCGGTATTTTCTTGCCACCTGTATATATGAGGTCGTCTATATGCCTTGTGGCTGGCCGTCCTACGCTGCGCTTACCAATGCCTGATTATTCGCTCAAAATTAAAAAATAAAATAACCCCATTAATTACCCATGGCTATCGATTGAATTCGTTATCCTTTATTCTTACCTCGTTAACACTTCATTCATCGGCACATCTGGCCGTTACCCGCTCTCGCCCTTCCTTTCCTACCCTATTTCATACAACTATTTATAGATAGTTTTCCATAAAATCAAACTATTTATAGCGAAGAATCGACATAAAAATGAGAGACCCTAATCGTAAAAACCGGTTATTAAGCCATCGTCAGTTACGTATATGCTTTCCATAAAAGCCTACTTAGTTATTTTAAAATCTTTTATGAAAATCATCGCCATTTTTAGATGTTAGGTTGACGTGGTAAGCCCGTTTGTATTGAACACGTGTGGACAGTGAGTTTGACGTGTTTATGGAATGTGTTGCATGATTTATCACAATTTCACGAATGGCTCTAGGTACTTATGTTGTCTGACTATAGTGACATCTTTCAAAGAAATTGTGTTATTTTATTTCAAATTCATAGATAAAAATTGCTGGCGACATTAGATAAGTTATTTGAAATATGCTATTATCCTGTTGGTTGCAGTGGAATTAATTTATTAAATCCGTCATAGTATATTTTTTGTGAAGTCACATATTATCTCTTCCATATTGGCTTGGGAAGATAACAGAAACATAGAATGTTCCAGCTCCATTTCTTCCTGGCATACTTTCAAAATCAGTTAATTGATTTGAGGGAAATCGGTGTTTATGTAGACGATGGGACACCCTGCCATTGCAAGCCAATATTACATCTTACCCTTTAATATCCTCTAATAATAATCAAAATGTGGCGTCAAACAGTCGCATGGTCTGTGATGCTGTATCACTTTATTTCAATTTTAATCTTAAATCTAAGTTTTTTACAATAGAAATATAAATATAAAAAACTTAAACCTAGGGTGCCGCCAGCAGCGGGGCGGGGCTCAAGCTGCCGGTGGTAGGGGATACAGAGAGAGGAACCTCCTGACAATACGTGCCGTGTCTAGGATGACTGCCTTCTGTATCTGACCCTTGACCCAATCATCCAGCGATAGCCTCTTGAGATGTTGGTCGAGGCTCTTCGCTATGACACCGTTCACCGAAACGACTATCGGGACAGTATCTGTATCACTTATTATGATACATAGAGCCGTTATGTGTTATTATTTGCATTTAACGTCTCATAGGGTAACCCCTATGAGACGTTAAATGCAAATAATCAGCCCATTTGTTGCAATCTGGTCGATTTTTAGGAAATTAGAGAGAACACAAAATTATCTACATACATCCATCGTTATCATAATCAGCCGAATTTACTCCACTGCTGGGCACAACTCTATCGTCCCCATCACCCAGCCCGACTATATTATATACAAGCCATGACACACATACAAATATGTTGGATATAATTATGTTGTACTATTAAAATCTTCTGTGATAATATACAAATTCAAATATGTAACCAAACCTTTATCGTAGTAGGAAAAAAAAACATGAGGTCACAGTTCAAAGCAAAACGAAACTGATAAAGCGACAAAAAATTATATCTACCAGAACCTTCGTCAGGTTGATTTCAAAAGCACCACAGCTATTTTTCAAACACATGACATGTGTAAGACTTGTCCCGTCACACCACTCCACTCCGGTCTCACTCGATTGTCCGAACAATTGGTCCTTTGTGGACTCATCGCTTCCCTACAGGTCTATAAATAGGTCTAAATTGGTCGATTCACAGTACAATAAATTGATCATTAATACCATGGGGGTACCCTACATTCTCGCATAATTTTTAAAGGAATATTTAGGCACATTCTTTATAACTCTGTAAAATTTTTATAACATAAACTCGTATGATGTCGCATGTATTTTATGTTTTCCGTTAAAATTGTTCCTGAAACTTTCGCCAGCAAATAACACGTATTTCATAGAACAGGAGAACTAATTTCCACCACCAAATGATATCAGATTTTGATAATTTATTTTAGTATGGTTGTAAATATTTTAATATTAATAAACGATGAATTTATATCAAAATTTCATCTACATCCGATAATATTTATGATTCCTCATAATTACTCCGGAACCCTAATAATTGCAGTTTAAAAAACTAAAAAAACACGCTTCAAATTATAATGTCATTAATTAATCAATTATAATGTATTGTCATTGGTCCTTGATAAGTCTACAAAGTTTCAATGAAATCTGACCGTTTGAAGTGGGTCACAATCAAGTCCAAAGGAGTCGGTTACAAACAAACAAACATGCATACAGGTGGAGCTAATAAAAGCGTGTTAAAAATAGAAAACAGGATCAGAGATTTAGGCTGTGTTTTGATTTGCTCACTTGAAAAAGTTTAAACTTTTTAAAACGGAATTTTATATAACAGATTATACTATTGTATTTATCGTATCCACTTTTGTTAGTCATAGCTTCTTGACATAATACGATGACTAACTATATTGACTCTGTCTAGGTCGAAGGTCAGTTATAAATGTGTCAATATAAATTGTATATTTACATTTATAGAGAGATTTGACAACAATATTTAATATTATAAATTTTTTACATCTTAAAGAAATAAATTTGTGTTATTTTACATATGTAGGTGTTTGTAAAATAATATTGGAAACAAAAACGGTATCTATCTGAATTTAACAAAATTTCAAATCCGTTATTCTTAAAGGTAGGACGAGATATCTTGTAAAACAAGAAACCTATTTAGTCTTTACGTCTTCTTAAAAAAAGATGTACTTGTCTCCCTGTTGTGCAGCTGGATAAAAATACCAGTCGGAAATTGGAGAAAACCTTATTATCGTTTAGGTTCATTGCAAAATATTAAACCCGCAAAATTGAATGAAACGAATAAAAATTGGGCTTTCCCAAGCCCTATTTTCAGAATATTCAATTCGCAGAATTCCACATTGTAGGTAATTTTATTTTGAAATACATCCTGTAGTCGATTGCAATAAAACATATTTACAATAGTATTTTTTTGAATTGAGAATTTTCACCATTTCAAAACATTGATCATAGTGACGACGAATTTGAAAAATGGTTTCGTTTGAAGTACACCTGCTGTGTAGTAAGTTACAATAAAAAAATTAAAAATTATGAATTATAAAAACAGTTTTTTTTGCATGTAGGCAAGTAGAAAAGTGTTTGTAGTTTAAAATATTTTTTCTGACAATCTACATGAAGATATTCATAACTGTTAGTTCATCATCATCATCATCATTATCTCAGCCATAAGAAATCCACTGCTAGACATAGGCCTCCCACATGGCTTTCCAAAAGACCGGTTGGATGCGGCTCTTCCCACCACTTGCTTGAGGTCATCTGTCTATCTCGTGACTGGTCTTTCTACGTTGTGATTTCCGGTGTATGGATTCGAGAACTTTTTGGTGCTACTATTAACTATTAATTACTACATAAAAAATATATGATACGATTAGTTCGAATAGAATAACTACACAAGTAGTGTAGATATATTAGTTACCGATATAGGAACGTATATCACTCGTAGAGATAGGTTCCCTGTGATTAATTGAATCGGATGGTGCGGCCGGATGTGACGACCCGACACACGGCCCGACAACCCGACATATAGCCCGACAAGCCGACATATCCCGACACAGCCCTTTTATATAACATTGTACATCGCACTAGCGATACGTGAGCGACCGTTAAATGAACAGATGCCACGCGTAGATGTGAATCATATCATTTATCTTAAAACACTATTATTATTAACGGGATATTTATCGTGGCTCGCGTTAACGCGAACCACGGTAAATATCCCGTTAATAATAATAGATTTTAATGAATGACCGTGATAGTTTAAAAATCATTTATCTTTTACCCAACTACTCAAAAGGAGAGTAATATTTTTTAAATATACATTTGAAACGGTAAGTATGGCACTATAATTGACTGAACAAGCGAAGCTAGACTGTGTCTAGAAGATGATATATAAAACCTACAATCGAATGAATTAGTTATTCGTTTATTTACTATTTAAACATAATGTGTACTTTTCGTGTGCTCGCTAGGTCTACTTGCAACGATACAATTTCCTTCTTTAAGATAACAAGCTAACCTAAATAAATCTTGTAAGCGGTGTTACTGCTTGATTGTGCTCTAAAGAATATGAATTACAAAAAAAACACCTACTTTAAAAATCAAAAGTCAAAATACCTTTATCAAAACTTCAACATTAGAATAAATAAATTCCAAATACAAAAATAAGCACGCGAACAATTTAAAACTTCCACCAAAACCTAAGCCGTATCCATTCCATATTCACAAACATTAAGAGCGTCCAACACCTCTCGGAATAATTCCCGAATCCGTAATATTTTGCAAACAGTGGAGGAAACGTCGAATTACATTATATAAAAGCCTCTAAAGCGTACTCAGTATTCCCTGTCCTACAGCGAGACAAATCTGTTCCGTTTTTAAAGTCTCTCAAAGCAGGGAGATTCTACAGCGTTATGATTGGGAGGGACAATTTCCCGAAGGGCAAAGACACTCATTTCCTGATAACTTCGGCCGGCGAGCGATGCTCACGAAAATATTATTTTAAGCTTCTGCGAACATCTTTCAACGCACGCTTTGCCTTTATTGCCATTCAAAGTTCGCTCCGTATTTAGAATGGGTTAAACTGATTTTCGTGTTTTAAGATGATTTTTATTGCGCAGTTCACAGTATTATTTCCTACATTATAATAGATGAAAACTGTTTTTTATCCCTTACCATTATTAGACTTCTATTTACTGTGTACTTGGGAACCATTTCCGGACTCCTATTTGTTACTATTATTTTAATTTTCTAAATTATAATGGAACATGCAAAAACTTAAAGATTTTGGTTTCAATAGCGAAACAGAAAAAATGGTTCCAATTTACCACAAAAAAACCGGATAAGTGCGAGTCAGACTCGCCCACCGAGGGTTCCGTACAAACTAGTAGATAAAAGGGGGAAATTATATATGTTTTTATATTTTCCTTCATAAACCGAAAAATATACATCGTAATCGTTTTAGCTTGTGCTAATTAAGCTCTTTCATAAAGATCCTATTTTTTGTGATTAAATTAAAAATGTACAGATTTCGGATTTTTCCTTTATGTGTACTATAATGACAATGCTTCTTGCCAAATTTCACAGTTATAGGTCAACGGGAAGTACCCTATAGGTTTTGATTCCCTTTGCGAATGTAAAATATGCGTTTTTTGCAACATTCGGCTGTAACTTTTTTTAATGAAAACTGAGAATTTTGATTTTTCTCTCTGCACCCAGAGACTATGGATCTGCGTATATGGTTTACCTTCGAACGTAACGTGGTTTACGTAACTCCGATACCTTCACGCGTTCCCGAGATACAGGTCTTGACAGACGGACAGACAGACAGCAAAGTGATCCTATAAACCCTTATAGAATCACTTTGTTGTCCGTCCGTTTTTTTTCCTTTTGAGGTACGGAACCCTAAAAAAGAATTACATTTAAATAACTGATTCTCTTCAAAGTTACGCAGACAGAAAAATAATAATTCAAATAGGTCTAACAAAATATTGCCTGCCTGCTTTTCTATAAGCGCAGACATAAAACATCATTTCACGTTTCACATAGACAACCAGACGAAATATTTTAGTAAAACTAATGCTTTACTGAAATATTCGTATTCCCTTGAAAAAACAGTAATGAACATAATAATTTCAGTATCATAGCTAGATCTTCTCTTATGGATAAGCGCGTAATAACTCTCTTAGTAAGTTTTGCAGACAAGAAATAATTCAATCGTAACAAATTAGCTCGCTTTTCTGTGCGCGCAGACATTAACAGACGTTTCACAATATTTATCTACGACAACCAGACGAAATATTGCTACATAACATTGGGAATACATGAAAAACATCAATGTGTATATAATAATAATTTAATAATGTGTAATAATACTGTGTACTTATAATAATTTCAGTTTTAGAGATGAGTTATCTTATATCGTATAGACAAAGCGCGCTAAATGACGCTCTTAATAAGTTTCGCAGACGGGAAATAATTCAATCATAACAAAATAGCCTGCTTTTCTGTACTCGCAGACATTAACAGACGTTTCACGTTTCTCTAAGACAACCAGACGAAATTGCAGTAAAACGTCGGGCGTACATGAAAAACTGTAATATATACTCTGGGTGATTTATAACGTCATTAGTTAGAAAACTAAGCTGTACTGTTACACAGTAGTGCTAACGTACTACAAGGAATTTATGGCTGTTTCGGTTTCCGTATGCGTGCATCGATACTACAAGAACCAAAAACATGAGACTGCTATTTGGATGCTTTATTCTTTCGATATATTAAGAGCGTAGTATAAGTCAAATAAGTTTAACTGAAGCATGTTTTTTCTAACGCAAATACATTTACAATTACGATTGCATCAATAACTTTTTTATGTTATTTAAATCTACGATTGTCCACCAACTCGCCTGATGTTAAGCGACGAACAGGTGGGTAATTCAGTTAATCAAAACCGACCCGTAACTGAACCTTGTGCGAAGCATTTCTTGTCGGCTGCTATCTTTTTTTGATTCAGGAACGAGCGGAGGACGTGTTAAGTTTCATCTAATGTGTCAATTGTATGACATAAAAGTGACTGAATCAAAAAAAAAAAAAATAGCGGCCGACGGGAAACGCTCCACATATGGTTCGGCTATGGAGCGGTCTTGAATAACTGAATTGGGCCCCTGTTGTTGTTATTTTCCTTTACTTTGGTAATAATAAGAAGCTATAAGGTTTCCGAGTTCAAATAAAAAAGAAAGTTAACGAACCTTAACTAAATGTTGTTTGTCAAATTAAACTTATAAGTAGCTATTAAAGTCTTCTGTGCTTATGGCTAACAAACTTATGGAGATAAGGTCAACGCGCGCTGCTAAGTATCTCTCTAGCGCATCACAACATTTTTAAACATTAAATCATTGGTTAGGGATATTAGAAAAGTGAGAAATGAATTTTATTTATAGGAGGAATATTTAAAAAAAAATTCATCATCATCATCTCAGCCATAAGAAGTCCACTGTTGGACATAGGCCTCCCCCATGGATTTCCAAAAAGACCGATTGGAAGCGGCTTGCATCCAAAAAAAATCAAAAAAAATTTAGATATCACTTATACTGGCGACTTTTCCTACTCCTCAAATTAAATAAAATTTAAAAGATATCAAAGATAAGAACTTACCCAGTTTAATTGTATATTAATTATATTAAGTACCTTTATGTCTCCAGTATCAAAGAATTAAAAGAATATAAGATTCTAGAGAAATATTTACTTTGCCGTATCCGTCAACATAAAAGGTGTATAAAATATGTTTGTAGAGGAATACCTGCGGGGAAATACCGTGAAAATGTATTTATGTAGTCGACGAGCAAGGAAACTCGGAAGGAGTTCAATTAAGTCTGGTATTTAAGGTTGCCATCCGCGGGCGAGCTCTGATTGCTTGCAGCTTCCCCCCACCCGGGGAATTCCTATCTTCCTTTTAATTTTCGAATTCAATAAATACCCGACCGTTACGTTTCTGCTATCAAACCGTAAAGTGAATTCATAAATCTGAATACCGCCCGGTTATAAGTGCCCGCAATATTTTCAGCTTCCCAACTTCCCTTTAGCGAAGTGTTTATCATTTTTTAACCGACATTTTCTGTTTACTCTTGTCTACACCGAACAAATACTGGTAACTGAGTTGCGGTTTTTGAAAAGTGAGCTGTTTGAGAAAGAATTTAAAATTGAAAATAGCGTGTATAATTTAGTGATACATACGATTTTTTTGCAGTATTCTTGGGGAAGTACCATATTATTGCCAGTTATTTAAACGAAAAACAGTAATGTTCAAATGTTACTGTTTTAGTTTAAAGGGCAATGTTTTCAGTGAAATTTTAACAACAATAGTAATGTCTAACATCTCGAAGTGACGAGTACAAAACATTACTGCACAGGGTTTTTGAACTGTCGTATTCCAAAGTTCTGGGTAACACTGGATTATTTAATGCAAGATCCAATATTCAAACGTAAATAAGCGAATTGTCACCTTGTAACTCAGTTAAAAAAAAAACAGAATCACCAGTGAACCTATAAAACTTCGCTCAAAGCGCGCAACTATCTCTTTCGCGCATCACAACATTAAAAACTTAAGAAATCACTGAGTGGGAATATTATAAAAATAATAGATGATTATTTTCATTTAGTAATGAGAAATATGTATATCAAAAAAGAGTATTCGTATATGCTTGATATGCTGTTGAGAGTACGTTTTTGTGAGAAAGTATGTGTAAAATCGCTATAAAAGATTATAAATGAGCATTCTTTAGAATAAATCTAGTAAAACCACTTGTTAAACCACAACGAAAAAGTTTGTTGGAGGTTACGAAAAAACGTTTTTTTTATTTTTTGCGAGAGATGTGTTATTATTACAAAAAAATACAGCCTATGACATTGTGGAAGTTAAGACAAATCTAATGACACACCGCACATCAAAATCGGTCAAGACGTTTAGGCTGTAGGCGATCTAGAAATATACATACATACATACATACATAAATTTATTTAAAATGTACGCGATAAATCCGTTAAAATGTGTTTCTTTTCAATGAGTAACAATCGCGAAAACCTTAGAAAACATAAAAAAAAATTGTGTTGCGCGAAAAATATGCGCGCTTTAAGCACATCTTTAAGGGTTCTTTTTAATTTTTGAGGTACGGATCTCTAAAAAGCTGTGGTGAAAACGTGTTCCGTAGGTAACATTCGGAAAATACTGGTTCATTTACGATTTGCAAAATTCACAGTGGCGCAGGTTTTGCCGGAGATGAGAGGTGAAGATTAAATAGTAGTTACTACCCGGAGAGGCGAGATTAGAGCTGGCAGCCGAGTTGATAACCGCACTATATCAGGTAAATGTGCATGCAGGTTGCTTAGAATTCCTGCATCAAGTATGTGCAAAATCTCTCCTACTTAACTAAATTAAGTTTTAGTTAACTTCGAAACTGAATTTCTGTAGTAAGTTTTTAGGTTTTAGGGCGAGGTAAGAATATGAAAACAATAAATATTGTTTAAAACATAAAATATCACAGCAAGCCGACATTTTGTGCACCTTATCGACTAATACCCTCTTCCTTCTACCTATCTAATCCTCTAACAACGGGCAAATGTGGCGTCAAACGACCTCATGGTCATTGATGCTCTGAATACGGCCCCGTAAAATAAATAGGCAAGTGATTTTATGTAAGTATTGTGTAAGCACAATTCTGATTTCTATATAGTTTTCTAAACTTCTAGTTTTCTGGTTGGTACATTAAAGACTCTTTATATCCAATATTTTATAGTCCATTACCGGGAGCAAAAAAAAGTATTTCTATGGTAGACAATAAGATGTAAAACGATTTTGTTGTCTATGGTTGTCACAGATCGGAGTTATTGTATTCTCTTTGCAAATCGGTTTCATTATTGACGTATCCCAATATAACACCGATCCGTCTCTTTTGCATATATTGGAAATCAGAAAACTTGCTGATGTAGGTATTTCAAGCGAAATTGGGATCGATTCTACACGCCTACACCCTTCAAATGCTGATGAGCTCGGGATTGGGGATGAAACGCGATCGCGGCCTGCCCCCCATCTCCGGTGTCACTCCACATGGACTTTACACTCTCCCACACTCGAAAACACTCGGAAACACCTCTCTAGATGAACTTCATAAGTACTGGGTGACTGGGGTGGCTAGCTTTTAGTTATTGCCCGACTGCGCAAGGAAGGTAAAGTTTTTCGGGTATATGTGTTTGCCTATTATTGTGTGAACGTTTCTACATTACCTTGTATAGCCTAAATTAATTGACCGATTGTGATGAGCGAGGGGTCGTTATTTTACGGGCTATATTTTATTTGATTAATAATAACAAAACTCTCGCATCAAATAAATAAATGTAACCTTTTAGTAGTCTTCTCTGACAAAAAAAAATAAATTACAGTAATTATTCTTAGATTTGCTGATTTAGGTAAATTGTGCAGCCATTTTCCTCATACTTTCTCCCGAAAACTTATACTCGATATCATGTCAAACTTAATTAACAACTACATTTTTTTTTTAGGCGCTACACCACAACAATATACAGACTCAACTATCTAAACTACTACACAAAAAGCACATCGATCACCCCAGACCGATAAAGGTCTAAAGATAATCCAAATGCTCAAACCCCCCACCAGTTGGCAGCGTACCCAGCATGCTGCCGCATTGCCACGTTGAATGGCAATGCTTATGCGTTGGGCCAGATACGCGCCAGCATTTTGGTCACGCGTCGCAATCGATCAGGCGCTCAGAAAAATTTTTGAAAATGAGATGAGCTCCCGGTCCCTACGGACCCAAAGTTTCAAAACAATTACATTAACTTTACCTCTTGATATTCATTTTCTATATATACTTGTTTTGTATCCGTTTTATAAAACTTTTAACTACTTCTAGGTTACTACTTATAACTGCTACTAAAAATTTACCAGCTGTTTGAGAGATTAGGGGAAAATAATACTTATCTTCAACATCATAACGTTGCTTTTTGTATAACTGACTGAAAACGCTATGATTTCCTCACGATGTTTGCAGCTTTAGTGATGCGAGGTTCAACCGTATTGTAGGGATTTTGACGGAAACCCTGCGATAGATGCAAAACGCATATGGTCAAAAAGGCAAAAGGCCAATAGACCCATTAAGCTTTTAAATAATAATTAGCTAGACACGCAAATAGCCACATACGTGTATGAGTATGACCTAGATACGTAATTAACCAAAAGTGATATACGCATTTGAGTAAAACCGAAATACACGATTTATCAAAATTGAAATACGCAATTGACTGAAATTGAAATACGCGATTAACCAAAACTAAATAGATCCTTTAATTTAATTTATTACTGATTTATCTCGCCTACGTTGAACCGATACAAACTTTTTAGTATTGGCAAGCTATTAAACCTACAGGTCTACACTAATAACCTTTAAGAATAAGAATATTTATTAACCTTGAATAACATACAAGTTACAGGTAAGTCAGAATTACACATATAATAAATTAACTAAATTTTATAATAATAAACCATAAATAAAATGGTATAATCGATTTAATTTAAATTATGGTATCCAATAAATTTGAATTAAATTTTTTTAACCGTTAAGACTAGAATAGGTTAATAAGTTATCACTTTAACCGAGTTAAAACCTCAAACCGCCGGCATCTTTACAGTAAAACTGACAACCAAGTTATTCTACAATACAATCAATATGTATGCGATACAACGTGTCTTTTGTTTTGAGCTCGCACATCCGTTGCGCTGTTGAACAAGCAATCGTACTTAGAGCTATTTGCTTTGTGTGATGCCACTGTCAGTTTCACCAGCAGCATAGCTAGGTGCCGTGGTGGCTGTGACGTCACCCGCCTGCGTCCGGCATCAAGGATGCACTGTCGCTGGAAACGACATGACAACATGATGCGTGAGAACGGAACGTGAATATGCATGAATTCTATGGGACGCTTCCATTAGTACCATTTGATGACTTCTTTGTTTGTGAAAATGGAGATCTATTTTTGATTTTTTGGTGCTACGTTGGTAGCGGAAAAGGATTTCCGACTACGTTTTTCTAATGCATCATAATAGCGGTAATATTATTTAAAAAAAAATGACTTATACCTCTGTTTTGTGTAAAGATTCAGATTTTTATTTCAAATGCATTATGTTTAGTGTAATTTAATACAACATTTTTCAAAAGGAATTACTGTTATAATAAATAAAACTGCATTTGCTAATTTTAATTTTTGAGTTTTAAACCATGATATCTTTCTATTATAATTATATCCAGGGCTTCAAGTCTAGACACTATCAATGAACGATAAACTGGTTCATACAGAGTTATAGATGGACATATATTATAGATACTGTGGATACTGTCGGTCACCATAATCAATTGATTATTGACTTATCTCTAGTCGCCCTCCATATATACCCAGTTTGTAGTTCGACCAACATCCGTCTCTTTCGCACATGCCAACGTTTTTGAAGATATAATATGACTGAATGAACTTATAAAAAAATATATAAATAAATATTGGTGGACATTTCACACAACACCATCTAGCCCAAACCAAGCATAGTTTGTACTATGGAACTGATGGCTGATAGAATACATATATACTTTTTTTTTATTGTAGTAAATACATATGATACATAGAAACACCCAGACACAGAACAAACATACATGCTCATCACACTGAGGTGGGGATCGAACCCACGACCTTACAGCACAGCAGATAGTCACACTACAAACTGAACCACATGGCTAGTAAAAAAAGTCGTCGTTTAGTGCAATAGAAAGCACTTGCACTTGCTTCCTTTTTGGTAAAGACTCCCAAGTATAGATCGGGATATACGGGTTAATGTCCCATCGGATATGTGTAATTTTTGAACTGTCTATAAATTTGTTGATATTTCATTGTGTAAAACAAAAAAAATTATCGAATATGCCTATTTATTGTTTCCATCCTACATTTATAGTTAATTAAGTATGTAAAAGATAATTAATTGTATCACAATTAAAGTCTATATATTTATGATCACTTTATCGGCATTTTTCTTTTAGATAACTCTCAATTAAAGTTTACATTAAAGGTAAAGTAACAATTATTTTTGATTAGATTAACATTCTCAATTTTTGATAAACACACGATACGCAATTATGCAATTAAGTATACTAAACAACACGACATACATACATACATACATACAACAACGATAACCTACTTAACCACTTAACTTAACGAACTTATTGCCTAGATAAACCTTATTTGGTTTTTTGGCAATATTTTTTGTAAATTGTAACTATTTTATAATAAATAAATAAATAAAAGTGGTAAAGGAAAATATTATACAGAAGGATACCAAAAATGAAACCAAGGCGATTTTCAACCGACTTCAAAAAAGGAGGAAGTTCTCAATCCGACTGTATTTTTTTTATATTTGTTACCTCAAAACTTTCGACTGGGTGAACCGATCTTGATGATTATTTTTCTATTTGAAAGCTGGTGCTTCCCGTGTGGTCCCATTTCAATTTGGTCCAGTTCTGGCAATGGCGTCCATGAGGAGTCGGTTGCGTCAGTTTTTTAAACTATAATTATTACTTATGCTGTGATTAGAGCATTAGCGAACGATACTTGTCAAGAGTTTACTTTCGATTTAAAATAAAATCACTTGGCAAAGTATTAATTGTTTAGACAATTTTGCAAAAAAAGTCAACGGCCTCTGTACTGTAGACTTTTACATATTTGTCGCTATATAACAAAAAGTTTTAATTACAGAGTGCTCGAAATAATTTTCAAAGTTTTTGATATCGTCTACTGCTATGACTAATCATAAATTTTTGATAGTTTAGAAATGCAGGGCGGCATAATTTTTTCACCTTTGACTTGTTATATCTCGCACACATCACACCTGAGAAGAAAATGATACTTATCAAAGCTAAGTCTCATTTTAAGAGACCTATTCAATGACGCCCTATAGGTATGGCTGAAAAAAAAAACCGGGCGAGCCAACCGAGGGTTCCGTACAAACTAAATAAAAGGGAGAAATCAAATATTAGGTCAGTGTGAAAAATATACTTACATCGAACGAATATTTAAAAACCTGTTTTAGCTTGTGCTAATGAAGCTCTTTCATATGATACCCCACATGATACGGTTAATTCACTTTAAAATTTGGATCCTCATTACTTGCATAAAGACACTAAATTAAAAATGTCCAGTTTTCGGATTTTTTCCTATATGTGTACTCTAACACAATGCTTCTTGCCAAATTTCATTGTTCTAGGTCAAGGAAGTACCCCATAGGTACGTAGGAGGGTTTGGTTATCTTGTGAGTGTCGAAATGTGCGTTTTTTACGACATATTCGGCTGTAACTTTTTTTACGAAAACTGAGAAATTTTATTTTTCTTTCTGCAACAAGAAACTATAGATCTGCGTATATGGTTTTAATTTCAACTCGATACCTTCACGCGTTCCCGAGATAAAGGTCTTGACACCCGGACAGACGGACAACAAAGCGATCCTATAAGGGTTCCGTTTTTTCCTTTTGAGGTACGGAACCCTAAAAACATTTCATCTTAACATAAAATAGCGACGGTAAACAGCGTAACTGCTGTAACCGTCATCTATGACAATTTTTTATTCCTTATTCGGAATCAGCTATTTTTTCTGCGACGATTTTGTACAGTCTTTGAAAAACATGACGCTGTTTACAGTTATTCATATGGTGGCCACCATATGAATAACTGTAAAAAGCATAAAGTCTGAATTTTTTATAATCTGTCATTTAAAACAATTCCGTTTTTTTGTTTTTAAATTAAAGATACCGGTAGTTACAGCGCTGTTGAAATTTTGACTCGTGTTGGTGATAGCATTTTCACGTACGTACCTACCTATAAAAAAAAAAATGTGATTGCTGTAACCCATATAAACATGGCTAAAAAGTAACTTCTACTAGATTTACAGAAGTTTACTTCACAGGAGATCACAAAATACAATACCAGTAAAGGAGATGTTTTTTTTTTCTGAAATCTCAAAAGTTTTTTGGTCTGGTGAAAACTATGCATATTGTGGGTTATGATTCCGCATTTTACCGTCGTATACTACCGAAAATTTTACTACGGCTTTTTGTAGCGGTTTACTGAACACACCTACACACCAAATTTCGTATATCTAGGACTGATAGTCTCTGAGTAAAATGGTTGTTACATACGGACAGAAGTAGACAGATGGATAAGATGAATATATAAGGGTTCCTTAGTTACTACAAAATCCTAAAAACGATTAACCTTGCTCGTAATATAATAAACTTGGTTATATTTAGCATCAATGAATAACTAAACTAACCCACGGAAACAAAATTAAAATTATTTCTGTTATTTACTCTAAATTGAAATAGGTATAAACATGGAGCACTTTAAGCGGCAATTTGGTGAAGCTAAATTCCCTCCAATAAGGTATAGTGTGTACGAGTAACACAAGAAACGTTTCATACTCGCTAAATACTAAACTTCAATCGTGATAGCCACATTTAGCGCTCCGGCCTCGGGAGTTAATTCTCGACGAGACAGTTCATTTGCTCCGTTAGCGATAAGACTCCCTGTTTCTCCACTCGAATTTATTGCGTTGTAAATCCAACGCCGCCGAGCCAATGACTTGCACTTCTCTACTCCCTCCAAGAATCGACGCTTTTAAAACATTCCTCACCGAAGAGGGGACATTAATTAATTTCGTTCCGTCCGATGTCGTTTTTTGTTATCCCTCATCCATGTTAGGTCTTAGACTTTTTGCGCCCAGTAATAGGATTTGGTAGCGAAATTGAAATAACATTTTTTATTAGGTCTAATGATCGGAAACCCATTACGCGGACTCGCTTTGTACGTCGGCCTGCGCCGGATTAGTTTGTTCACCCTGGAACGCCCCGAGTGACCTACGAGATCGTAAATAACTCAACGGCATATCTCGACATGACCGTGCTAAGTATAAACATAAATACATGAAGCTAATGAACTTCGGCCGAGCGTTTTTCTGGTCTATTGTCGATCACATTAGTGGCGTAGCGGTCGTAGCTATGTAGCGGGCCCCTAATTCACGTCGCCATCCCTCTTTGTGCTGAAATCCGAGCGTCTCCGATTGCCGATGACTTGCACTTCACCGCGTCGAGTTAATTGTGTCCGCGTATACATACGTACGGGCCTCGTAGCCGCTACGAAACTTAAATGTACCCAAACCGACGCTAATGCACTACGCTACGCACTGACGTATATTAATAGCTCGCTGTATGACATGTTATAAGAACCGGGGTACGTTCCTCGTTAAGTAGGTACTAGGTAGTGTTATACAAATAGCGGCGGTTTAACTTTATTGACTTTTCAAAAACCGTTACTGACATCGTAGCTCCGTCAACAGAAATTTAAAAACGCAATAAAGCACGAAATTAATTGTCTGCATACGGTGCGGTGGACGTAACATAACTGCAACCGCACTGTTACCGCGTTAACGATACGCGGAAAAAACTCGTAGAAGAAGGTGGCATGTTTTATTAATTCTCCGTACACGGTGCAGTGCGGTACAGCCGCGGAATGGAGTCGACCGCCATTTTTCTGCGGACGAGATTTAAATATGGAATTCCGGTGTGCGAGCGGGAGAGGCGCGTGCCATTGACCTTGCGGCGGGGCCGCGCACGCGCCTTGGTCGCGCCGCCCGCCCGCCCGCGCCGTCTGCCTGCTATGCGCTTGCGCATGCACACAGATTGCACTACACTGCTATCTACATTTTATTTGCTATATAAATGTATTGGCATAAACAACGTATTGGTATACGTCTTTAATCAATACTTATATATATATATATACTTACATATATTTACTTTCAAGAAAATTAATAACGCTTTATAGCTTTCTCACTAGAATTCTATACTTTGGGGATACCATGAAACGCATATAAGGACAAAGACATTTAAAACTCAAACCCCAAGATATTAAAGAAAATATAATTAAATATCTACCCGGTCAGTAATCAAACCAGTGTAGTGACCTTCCGCATCTAAGACAGACGTGCAACCTCAGCCAAACAAGTCGCCCACAATAAATAAAAATCAATCTTAAATAAATAAATCTATATTATTTTTCTCAATTTACGCTACAGACTACAAAAATGCTATTCACAACAGTTAGAAAACTCAACTTTCAATATTTTCTAACAATTTTATTTTTTTGTCTAATATTTACACTGTGATTAAAATGTGCTCACTGATATTGTGGTGAACATGACAGGGCATCAATACATAATACAGAGTAGCCTTCTATTAATAGACACACGAGTGTTATAACTACAAAGTATAGGATTACACGTGTTTTGATACGATACAGCGAGTATATCCACTCATATAAGCTTTATAAACTACATATAATAATAACAAATAGGTACGTACATCGATGTAATATATATTATAAAAAATATTACGTAAATAAAATATATTATACCTAAATATTCTTTAGTGTTCATTTCAGGGAGTGTAAGCAAGAGCTTCACGACCTGATTCCATCCTCCCCATTTCACTACAGGACTAGTAGAAATTCGGCTAATTCGGCAATACCACCCATTTCTCATTGAAATACCAAAAATCAGTACACAGCGATCGCGGTCCACGTTCTTGATGCGTACTGCACAGGAATGGAAACCTTTGCCGCCATCTCTGTTTCCTGAGAGCTACAATCTTGGAATCTTAAACGCTAGAGTGAATAGATATCTTCTAGATCGACGAGCTCCATCCTCGGCTACACCGTCGCTTAGTTGGTGTAAAAAAATACTTTATTTTAAATAACATACGTATAAATTGAGAAACAAACACTTTTTTATTTGTTTATCCATCTGTCCGCGGCTTACCTCGATGATTTTTTGTAATAGAAAGCTGTGATTTGTAACGAATATACACATTATGCTGACAAATTCAAATTCCCTTCTATTTTATCTTCTCGTCCACCCCATCATGTGGGTTAATTTCGTTTTCATAATATTAGTTTGTTATTAGTAGATTTGTTAAGATAGATGTAGCACACAGATCGTTCAGCCCAGCCTTGTGACAACGCATAAGCGTGAGTGTAGGCAGAACGGCGCACTGTTTGCATATTCTATAGATGCTTAATTAGTGAAATTGCTGTCTGTTTGGCCACGTCCGCTGGAAACTTGCCTAACTCACCGTACTCAATCACCGTTATTCAATGCCGGCCATTAGGGACAAAGGCGACGAGCCGGGAACTTAAAATGCAAGAATCGGACCTGTGGGGAATGATGAACATAGAGGTAGATAGTCCCTTGCTTAAAGTCTCTAATGCCTGTATTAAGGCCTTACTTAACCTAAAGCCACACATTTAGTTCGGATATGCAAACATACGTATGAAAATTCTCCCGAAACAGTTAAAAAAATAATGAATTTAATGAAATAACGAAGCAAGCTGTTGATAAGTTTGTAAGACAGGTGTTTGAAGGATGGCAGTCGAAGTCAACAGGTAAATAAAATCGATATCTATTTATATATGGATGTATCGTCGGATCTCTGTGGTTGGATATCTGTCATCGTCGATTCGTACCAGCGCCGCGCACCGTCTAGAAATTATGCATTAAATTAATTACGAGCAAAATGTACTTGCTCGCAAATCTTTAATTATTAAGAAATTAAGCAAAAGTACGGAGAACTACTCCATAAGTTAGGTTGCGAGGATATAATTATTTTATGCAAGCATATTTATACAAAAATATTCAATAATACTAAAAAGGCTGAAGACTACACTGTCATATCTACGATACGACGTCGATACCGATGTAGGATGCCAGCACGGCGCCGTAAAACGGGGAACCGCCACATGGCAAAGCAACGGCATCGTTACTAATCTCCGGCCGCGCAAGTACAGTGCCGACGGCGACGCCGGAAAACAGCACTATAATGATATTATAGTTCCTAGCTGTAGCCTTGGCGGGGCGTGCTGTGCGCCAGATACCGGCATCGGTTGCCGGCACCGGTCCATGGCATGGCAGCGATACCGTGCCGTAGTCTTGGGTCGGGCTTTTAATACTGCTTTATAACGTACAAACAATCGTATGCACATCAAGATTAACGTGGTATAAAAGAAGAATAGGCGTACGAAACTACTGCACGTGATATTTTTACGTCTAAAAATAGCTTCAAAACATGCGAAGCTGTTCGATTCAGGCGGTTTCTATCGATTGAATCATCATCTATTATGTTGATCTCAAGGGCCGGAGTACAATTAGCCAATGTTCTAGTTGTGTAAAATGAGGGCATACCGATATTACGAAGTGAGATCAACGAATTATACGAAGGTATGTTAAATGGTTGCTTGGAATGATAGACTGGTAGACGGCTTCCTATTGGCCGTTTTAAATTTTTAATCGTTTCATATACGTTTTGTTGTGGGGAACGTTGTCGTTATCTGGACAAACGCATAAGCATTGCCATTCAATGTGGCAATGCTGACAGCATGCTAGGTACACTGCCAACTGGTAGTGGGTTTAAGCAATTACAATTGTAACAAATTATAAAATTTAAACAATATTATGTTCAGACTTTCACCGGTAAAATCTATTTGCTTTTGATGTAGTAGTTTAGTTAGTTTTTTTTTGTTGCAGTTAATAAAGATATTTGCTTTTTTAAATGTTACAAGTAGCTATGCTCTAATTTATATAGAATGCTCGTGTAACATACAATATAGTGTGCAGGAATCTGCTCCAACTCTCATGTCCAGTTACGTACGGCTAGATAAAATGCTATCACCATGAAATCTACACAAATATGTGCGTCTTAAGCACATTAATTGTAGAAACGGGCGGACCACCTCTGAGTAGCAGTACTTAGCAAGTCAGTACCTATGCATCCCACATTGCAAAATCACAACGGTTTTTAATTACAATTTAAGCATTCGCTACTCTCAACAATATTTAACTAGTCAAAATATGTATACCTATATTCAGCTTGGCATCTATTCGAAGTGATTTAGAGACTGGCATATTGAACATAATATAAATCAAAAACATCAATTTTTAGGGACTTCAAAAAATTTAGTTATTAATTCAATTGTTTTATATGTATTTTTAGGTGTATTTGCCAATTGTAAATCATTTTCTATATTTTTTTACTATAACAACTCCGATGTGGTCCCATAAGAATTACATGAACCTCGCTATGACATTACATCGACAGTACCGATTTTTTTTTATCATAATATTCCTACCTTCTATAGCCTCTGTATATCTATGTTAAAATTGTTAGTTTTTAATTTGTTTTATTTTGTATTTCAATTATTATTTATTCTGTAATCAAACTTATTAACATTTTTTTTAATGATTTATTTAAATAATAAATAATAAATTTACAATACTAAAATGATTTTTTTAACTACTATTATTGTAATCTGACAACGCATAATTAGTTTTTCTACTAGTATAATATCTAGTTGTAATAGTAAATAAGCTCTTATGTGAATAAATTATATCAATATACAAACATTTTGTTAGCTTTTCACTAAAATCGCTGTTTCTTGGACCATTGGCAGAATACTTTCTACAAAGCTGCTACTCGTATTTTCAATGCGCATGCGTCACCTTCAAACAACGTATACTCACATACACAAATGTATGCACTCAATACATTAATCAGGTAGCAATCACCACATAGCAATCATCAGAATCAATCAAGTGAGTCGTGCACAGTACAAAGAGCCTGCATGCATGCGTCAGTGTGCGTAACCATCGCAATACCAGTCCATTAGTTCACACCTCATTCACTGCGATACAGGGCACTGAATAGTCTACTATTATGGTCGTGCGAGTCACGACAGGCGACATCTGAGACTTCGCCCGCGGTCACACTCCGGTTGCAGTCATACAGAGATTTGTTGGATAAACTGCAACAGGATGACTTGGTTGCTCTCGTTACGGTAAATTGCGCTGAAAGTTTATCTTTTATGGATATTTATGTCGTAAAAATTCTTAGAAATTTTTCTAATTTTTTGGAATTCTTCATTTGGCGCGTTTGAAAAAGCGCCTTGTAATTTAATTTATTAGACTTAATTTTATTATCTTAATTTAATCTTTGTAATATTTATTAGGAATGTGTTCAATAACAGTATTTGCAGAGAGTTAAAAACTTTACACATCCGACGGGACTTGAACAGTATAATTATACCGATCAATGATTTCTTCTTATCTCGGTTGAGCGTGTGTTTGTCCATACAAAGATATAGAACTAAATTTGATTTCTACCCCTAAACATTATCCGATGTTTTTTTTTTATTTGATCGAAATCATAAATGGCCAGTATGGGACCATTATTTAGTCATAGTGCGTATTTGTCAAAATACATGTAAAGTAGTTTTGATTTTCGTTGAAAGAAACTGGAGCCTAGCAAATGTAGGTTCCGAAATTAAAAATACGAAACAGCTTTCTCCTATTGAATGCAAAATTTAACGATCCAAAATACAATGTAGGTATTACAGCTTCAATAAAACTATACAAATAATAAATAACCATGCATAAAATGTGTAATAAATCGATATTTACGGCATTAAAAGTAGAAGTTATTAAAAATTAATACGCACACGGATGAAATAATAAAAGTCGTAGGCCATAACAAACAAACGTAATAGAATTTTATTGACCCTGTCCAAATTAAACATTCCGTCTGAAAGGAAAATTAAATAACATAGGTTCGATAAACATACGGAAAATAACAAAATCAATTTAAGGCCCTGTGGGAGCTCTGTGCCGAATGGATGGTTAGAAAGGGGAAGGAATCTCGCTAAAGTAAAATTAATGAAAGACTACGAAGTCACGATGATGCTACAGTACGATATTCTATTGAAAAGGAAGCAGCGAGGTTGTTGAAACAATGAGTCGACTCATCATATCGGGGGACTGATATTGAAATTACAGTGGAATGAGAACAAATCGCTAGGAAAGTTGTTTTTTACTTTAAAAAAACGGGCAAGTGCGAGTCAGACTCGCCCACCGAGGGTTCCGTACAAACTAGTAGATAAAAGGGGGAAATCATATTTTCACGGACGGACAACAAAGTAATAAGGGTTCCGTTTTTTCCTATTGAGGTACGGAACCCTAAAAATTGAAGAAATAATAGAATAGATTGATCATCGCGAACAATGTCTCAATCTCGTCTCAAATTCAATGAAAAATTGGCAAAATATTTTGAACATTGATTAAAGACTAACGTTTCGGTAAGATCGTTAATCATTGAAATTAAAAAAAAAATTACGGATTTAACGCGTATATTAAGAACGTTAATGTTTTGAAGATGTTTTCCGATATACCTATATAATTTCTAATACATGAAAATATCTAAGTAAGTATCTGTTATAGTTGCTGAGCTCTTCCTAGTATGATATCGTAAATATTATTTATAGATTGCTTAAAAATGCGCAGGTATGTTACATTTATTTTCGCAATTTTTTCCATCGAATTAATTGGTCACTAATCGCCTTTTGTTTTTTCTTTCCAAAGCGGATATTCGATTTTGATATATAGAATTATTCTAAAAAAATGCAGTTATCAAACTATCGAAATTGCAAAAATTTACAATGTAGTGCCTTAAATCATCATCACTATCATATTTCTCAATTATATTGTTTACAATTTTTTATAGATATAAAGAACCATCACCTCCATTTTGTTCAGTCGGATAAAAAAACGAGCGGACCTATTTTAAGAAACTTCACAATTTTCCTCTGGTTTAAAATTTAAAATAGAGTAATCAACAAAAATACTTTCGCAATCCCTCGTAACCTTTGTAGCCCTTCACCTAAAAAGCCACAATTAAACCTGATTGTAAATACCTTTGTTGTGAAGGAAAACCTTAATTTAAATTCCCAAATATATTTGTTCCGCGGTTCGGAGCTTCCTTTGACCCTTGTAAATTGTTACACCTCTTAATTTTGACAGATAATCTTTGCAGAATACGACTTAAGGCAGGGCTGGCAAACCTTTGCGGCCAAGTAAAAAAAAATTAATACAGAGAAAAGTAGGCGACGAAATAATAAAATAGGGGCAAAGATCCACAAATTATATGGATAACTAAAAATAATAAACAAAATAGAAAGGGAGCAAGCGGCGAATGGATAACACATAAACACATAACACTAAATGTGCGCTTCCCTATAATAGAGCCTCAAATTCCAAATTTATTTCAATTTTATACATAAAAGTATCATTGAGTGTATTAGATTATTTTAGATATGATGATTCATTTGTGATCAGATATTTTTAGCAATTGTAACGTAAGTTTTAATCTTTCGTTTGCTTGAGTATATTATCTTCGCATTTTGAATACAATTACGATATATATATATATATATATATATATATATATATATATACATACATATAAAGAACAATAACAAAACAATAACACCCCTACTTAGAAATTCAGAAGTTTTAACTTAGATGAACAGTTTCGCAGCGAGCATTGAAAGATTTAATGAGTTAGAAAAAAATTATCTACAGAGAATTTATTGACGTGTCTGAATTATTTTGTCACGAGCCATCGGTTCGGCATCCCTGTCGTAGGGTTCCTCATTAAGGTCTTTTAGTAGGGTCCATAAAATGAGGGACCCTTCTTAGCTTAATTGAAAAGACTGAGGGTTAGGTAAGGTCGTATGAGGCCTCTTCCTTTACTGTTAATGTCATGAATGCTTTTAGCGTAGTTTTGTTTGACCAATGTTCTGAATGTATCGGAAAAGATATGTTTATTTGACTTGATTATTTAGGGCTGATTCACATAGCGGCATGTAATTTTTTTTTTGATATTTGTTTGTTTGACGCGAGTACGACAAGGAAATTAGAGAAGTTACGAAAGCTACTGACTCCGTTTCTACACATTTTCTATGCGCCCGCACCGCTCTCTATTTAAATTGCCTCAACTTTATCAGAGGCCCAATTCTAAGGTAATCAAGTTTATTTTCCTTGGGATTTCTCGAGAATTAAACTTGAATGAAAAGGCAGTGAATGCAGAATTGCAGATATGACGTGTAGATAAAAGAAAGTGGAATAAACTCACTTATTATACCGACTATACTTAAGTGCGATAAGGGTAAGGACTGCAGAATATTCCCGTACGACGTATTGAATTGTCTAAGTCTTTTTAAGTCAGTAAATCCTGGCTATCATTGAATTCAGCCACAGCATTGTGTACCATCAAATTGATGATATTTTTTTTTTTTTTTTTTTGTCAGCCCTGTTTATACAAACTGTCCCACTGCTGGGCGCGGGCCATCTTCTCATTATGGGAAGGGTTAGGCCATAGTCTGCCACGCTGGCCAAGTGCGGGTTGGCAGACTTCACACATCTTCAAGATCATTGAGAACTCTCAGACATGTAGGTTTCCTCACGATGTTTTTCTTCACCGTTTGAAGTTGCCGGCAATCAACAATACGCACATAACATCGAAAAGACAGAGGTGCGTGCCGTGGGATTCGAACCCAGGACCAGGAGTACGTCATATTTTGACGGAATAGATTACGTCATTGATGATATGACGTAATCTATTCCGTCAAAATATGACGTACTTTTCCTAATAAAAAACTGCTATTGTCCTAATTAAGCGATACATACTCGGTAGTACTATAATAAAATTAGGTATGTAACAAACAATGTACTTTAATCATATACCAATGCCGGCCCCTATTGAGATCAATAAACGCTGAAAGAAGTTCATTCGATGAATATTCACTGTGGGTTTTCATCATTTCAATAGACAGTCATAACAAAATATTACGTGCGCACGCGCTGCTCTTGTGTCTGTTACATTATACAACAATGTGTTTTATAAAGTCATGGGCACATATAGATCGTAGGTAAATTTTAATGATATGCGTAGGTTTGGCTCGTGCCCAGCGGTGTGACAGTTTATACAAATAGGGCAGTACTCCTTATTCACAATAATTTAGATTTGGAATCCGTTCGGAATCTCCCTCTTCATCTCTGTCATTTACATACAGAATGACAGAGATGAAATATAGTTTCTGAGCGGAATCCGAATCTGAATGGTTTTGAATAGGGTATCTGATCAGAGTATTTTGATTCTGCGCAACGACCTTGTTTTTCATTAGAAAGAAAGAAATTTCAGAGGTCTATAAAAAAACCAAGAGCGAGTCGCCTACTGAGAGTTCCGTACAAACTAGTAGATAAAAGGGGTAAATTATATATTTTTGTATATTTTCCTTCAAAAATCGAAAAATATACATCGTCAAAATATTTAGAAACCTGTTTTAGCTTCTACTAATTAAGCTCTTTCATATGATACCCCACATGATACGGTTAAAGTACTTTAAAATTTGGTCCCTCCTTCCTTGCTTAAAGACCCTATTTTTTGTGATTAAATTAAAAATTACCAATTTTCGGATTTATTCCTGTATGTGTACTATAACACAATGCTTCTTGCCAAATTTCATAGTTCTAGGTCAACGGGAAGTACCCCATAGGATTGATTCTCTTGTGAGTGTCGAAATGTGCGTTTTTACGATATATTCGGCTGTAACTTTTTTTTTACGAAAACTGAGAAATTAGATTTTTCTTTCTGCAGCAAGAGACTATGGATATGCGTATATGGTTTCAATTTCAACACGATACCTTTACGCGTTCCCGAGATACAAGTCTTGACGGGTGTCAAGACCTGTATCTCGAGTATCCTGTATTCCGTCCGGGTGGACGGACGGACAAACGAACAGACAGACAGACAGACAGACAGACAGACGGACAACAAAGTGATCCTATAAGGGTTGCGTTTTTTCCATTTGACGTACCCTAAAAATCATCAACGTCTATTTTATTGACGGTCGCTGTTATGTCGCTGCAAACGGATTCCCATCAAATCATAGACCTACATTTTTCTACGTACGGTCTCGTACGTAGAAAAAAAGGCGCTTACGCGAAGGCACATATTTTCAGATATTTAGCTAGAATATATATATAATTTGTACATTACATGTTTTTACTTACTGTAAAATTCTGGAGATTTTATATTAATTTAATATGAATTTGTTTACAATTTACGAATCATTATAGTGACATATGCAAATAAATTTAAGCAATATTTAGAGGCGACTGATTATATGTTATATAATTCCTATCCGTGCATGGTTACCTGGAAGAGATATTTCTAAGCGATAAGGCCGCTAATTAAGAACCTAGCAATAATTAATTATCATCACTGTTTTTATTCTGTTTCTTATGTGGTTTGTAAAAAAGAATTATAATTATATAGTCCACGCATTATGTAGTTACAAATTATACTGTTTAAAATTACAGTTCCTTTTTCCCAACGCTTAAGTTGCCTACACGCAAGTAACAGATTAGTTCAAAGTCCACATACGGGCCCGCTATAACAGGAACAGAACAATTAATAATACTGATTGAATCATCAATAGGCCCTATTGTCAGCGTATCAGCAACTATTAACTTTTTTATGAACAATCAATACACTTTATGGGTGTTATTACGCCATGAATGGTAGATGATTTAACAATAAAGATTGGAGATAGTATGTCGTAGATCTGAGATAAGATCAATTTTAAACTTTATGAGTTTCTTTTAAATAAAATTGTAAATTAGGTGTAACTCTAAGTGTGTGCGCGTTGATGTCTGTAGCACGTGAAAAATGCTACTGAAATTGATTTATTTATTTATTATGTTATGATTTATAATTTGTATGTTTAGTTTTTATCTCTTTTCTTGCAAAACAAGATGTTAAGCCTCAAAGGTCTTGCAACCGAGCAGTAAGGAGCATCTTATAACGGACACACATGGATAAGGATTCCCCGTAGTACTAAGAAATCTCAAAAAGTATCAACAAACGCATCCCTGGTGTATATCCATCCACGTTCTTAAATGGTTGAAATCCAGATGTTTTTTGTGAAATGTTGAAATGGTTGAACCCTCGGTGGGCGAGTCTGACTTGCACTTATCAGGTTTTTTTTTATATAGCGCTTTCTTTATTTTAACTATTTGCCTTTATCGCCACGCCAACAGCTGCTCTGAGCAGCCTTGTTAGATGTTTTTCACTAAAAGAACTTGCAAAATAAACATTAGATTTAACTCAATACAAACTCAAAACACAAAGACGGGTTTGTTCCCACAAACTCTGAGAACTTTATTTCTGTCAATAAACAACAATATCTCAACACAAAACAAAATCACTGAACAGCGTATTACTGTCTAAAGTAAAATTAAGATGGTTCGACTTCCATACATTTTAAAATTGTATGATAGAAAAGAGTATAAGTTTTACATCATTGCCATTGGCATGCTGGGTACGCTGCCACCTGGTTAGTAGGTTTGAGCAATTAGATTGTATTTTTTTAGTCCTTTAAAGGTTAGGCAGGGGTAACGATTTAAGTGTGTGTATTTGTATATAATATATTGTAATTGTAGCCCATTAAAAAAAAAAAGTTGTACAATGAAGTAATTGTGATTAGCTTTATTACCAGTTTTTATTGGCGGTAAGTCATATTTAAAGAATTAGGGAGATTAATTAGTAAATTTCCTTAAAAAAAAATTTTTTTTACATAAAAATTTGATTGTCATTTTTGCTATTAATATCATTATTTTTTCTTTAACAAATGTGATTTATCGCCAATAAAGACCGTTATTAAATCTAACCACAACTAATTCATTGTAAATCTATACTGTTTTCGGCCATACTTGGTAAAAATACTTTTGTATAAAGTGATAACAAGCGTTCGTGAATTCACGTCACGGTGGCAGTAAGTGCCGTATGCGACAGTTCCGGCGCGTGCGCCAGTTCCGTTCAGCGAGTCTGATGACCGCGAGGTAACGGGCCCTCGCCCTGAGGTGCCGTAGCTCCGCATGGGAACCATTCACTACTACTTGATTGATTTATCCGCCACAAAACACAGTGAAATAACTAGGTAACTGTTTACTGGCCTTGTCTAGCAAAGTATTTGCTGTTTTTATTTAACCGACTTCCAAAAAGAAGGAGTTTATCTATTTGGTCTGTATGTTTTTTCTTTTTGTTATATTATTTCAAAGGTGGTCCCATATAAATTTTATCAAAATCGATGCAGTTACTTTGGTTTTTATAACAAAATAACTGTTAAAATATCATCCAAGTGCCTGTAGAAAAGTGAACAGCAAGTCGCATATATATATTTGTATTGTATGGCGTATTTTTAAGTCGTTTTTTTTTCAATAATTTTAACCATAATTATTTTACATTAGATAGGTCTACGACTTAAAAGAAATCTCTCATCTAAATAAACCAATTCATTTCTCACTTTTCTAATATCCCTAACTAATGATTTTATATATTTAAAAATCTTGTGATGACTGTTGCGAAATGGTATAGAATCTACTGTATTATCGTGGTGCACGTGGCAGATGACGTCATCCGCCACGTCCTACGACGTGTTTCTTCTTTCGAAGATGAATGTTGAAAGTTTAAGTCAAAACAGAATTATAATAATCCCCGTAACCGCAATCGTTCTAATAAGCACTGAACTAGAACTCAGCTAAAAGCTCGTGGCATACGTACGGTATACGTTTTTGCACTTGTTTAAGTTACGCCACGGTATAAAACGGCATTTGTAGTACAAAAATTTCCACTAACCGCATAAAAACGCATAACTATTCATACTGGCATGGAACAAAGGCACACTACAATATAAAGCATGAAATACGCGTCTGTCTGTACGTATTTGCATTGTGTAAACAACATTTGATTCGCGATCGCAAAGGAATAGAACCTTTGTTATGTCTTCGTCAAACAGGTGCGTTTAAGATCTTCGGATTTAACAATACGTCTGGGGTTGTAGGGGAGCGAGATAAAGATTCTTTGGAGTGCTTGATGTTTTTAAAATATGTGGCCTTTGAGATAGCTACGGTGTTTAGGACGTCTTTTCAGACTCTTATCTTGTTGTCATGAAAAGATTTACCTGAATGTAACTTTTTGCTGTGATTTTTTATCAAATAATTGAATAATATCAAGGACAGAGTGACAACCACAACATTTAGATATTTAAATATAACTTTTTTTAAACATGAAAATATGGACTTTTCGGGCAGAATCCGTGACAAGTAAAAATCAAATGTGTTTTTAGTATATGGTAATATATGACCTTTACTTAACCGTACATTATAAACAACTTTTACTCAATGTATAACTTGTATGAGTCGAGATTTTAAAAAAAAACAGTTGTAGGTCAACATGACATTATCTTATTCAGACGATTTTGTGACGTCATCACGATTTTATCTTTAAAAAATTATTAAAACAACCACCGAACAGAACCAAAAACTATTGAAATTAGTTCCTTAAAATGACCCAATCTACCAAATAAAAAACAATACCGAAAAAAAAATTACAATTTTACATACCCCATTGTGCCCATGGTAAAAGTTGTTCATAACATAATGATTCCTACAATGACTTGATAAAAAGTTTTTTGGTCTAATACAGGTAACTCGGAATAACCGTCTACTTAAGAATAATTAGGCCTATTTTTTTTTACTTATCTTATGTATAATAACCCCGAGTTCTTACTCAGTATTTGGAAAAAATGTACAGATAATCGTGAAAAATTGCACATATAATCGAGAAATTTTGTTGTTTATGATTTTTATGAACTTAGAAATCAGTCTTAGCGAGACTGGAGCCCGGAGCTGGGAACTAATCGAACTTCCAGGAAAATATCTGCTTGATAATATAATAGGTATTTTTGATTGACACAACAACTTTCAAATAAAAGTAAAAGCTTTCAAGCTCCATTCGTGCAAACCCTCAAGCACTCTTTTTCATTATCGTAACAAAACATTTACAATGGCGAGTCGCGTGCGACGCAGCGACCAAATTACAGCTGGAATGAAAGTGTGCAATTCTTTTCCTGTACGATTTGGAGCATACAACCTACCTTAAGCTTAACGTTGTACTCACTCTGTATATCAATGTAATAGAGGCTGGTTTGGCTTGTTTTTCGGTCGATTGTATCCGTCGGGCGATTGCTTAGCGAGTTTTTTGCTCGTCTGGCGCGCAGGTGCTGCGTAGGTAAAGCAGAGTCGGGATCAGACACTTAATTTTTTCTCTATATCCTTCGACCCGAGACAGATTATTTGTTTGTTTTGACCGTTTTTTCGTGTCGTCGCCTTTGCGATTACACACGCTGTTGCAATGAACTTCAAATGAGTTTATTGCAACCACGCACGATTGTAAGATTCAATACTGAGTTGGTTTTTCGTTGGAAATATTTGTATTGTTTTTTGTAGCTAACTCTGACAAAAAAAACTTATTTGCACTCAACTGCGTTAGTATATGTAATGTAATGTCAAGTGAGAGTAACTCTTGCTTCTTAAAGGTCTTTTTATAATGTGCGTAAAATACGCGTTAAAATATAAAATTGATATTTTATCTGTGTTTTAACACGCAGCATAGTGCGAATGAGATATCTCTGTACCCGGCAAAGTTGATTTCTCAATGTGGACTATGGCTTAGAATTCAGTTTGCCTTAATATTGATAAAAAGGTAACATCTAGTACTTATAGTGTGATTAATAAATAATTATTTGCATACAAAATAAAAAAAAAATAGCGTATCAAAATTTAATTTTATCATACATGGTGGTATCGATCTCCACCTGGATTATGATTAATGTTAATCTTATATTTCGATTATGAAACAGCTGTTCCATACTTGCCATGCCAGACTGATACAAAACCGGTTCCGATCCAAATCCGCAATCAGTGGTCGCATCAGGCACTTCTACCCCTCAATGACTGCTTTTCGATGTCGGTTGTTTGACTTGTGTGTGTATGTATACATGTGTATCTGTCTGTGATATCGTAGCTCCCAAACGAATGAATCGATCTATGCAGTTTTTTTGTTTGTAACAGAGCAAGCTTCAGACAGACGTATACGTTCAAATATATGATTATATATTTTGGAAGCATGCTGATTGAAATCAGTTATTTCAATTATCTAAACAATTTTTTAAATTGAATTTGGACCCGCTTGCAGCATTTGCCAGTGTCAAGTATTAATATTTGTTGAATAAAACAAGTCATAGTCACAACGTCATAGTCACAATCTAAGTCATGTATACACTCACTTTCAAATTAGAGTCGTGCTTCAGTAAAATTACGGCGACTTTACTAGAACCTTCTATGGAGTTTTGCCAACGACGTGGAAAGACATGTTTCGCCGCTTTCTTTCACTTGTCTACACTCACGCACTTATTAAAATTCAATATAACACAAGTTTAGAAAAATAAAATAACACGACAACATGTTTCCATAATGTTCCCGCCAAAACCCCATCTAAACTATTATTTGTAACCTAACTATAGTTTCGTAGTGATGTTTTTTTTTTCTTCCATATCTAAGTTAATTGTAAAAAGTATTCCCTTATTACGAATTCAAAATCAGTAATACTTTTACTCCCTACAAAAATACTTAAAGACTAACGGAGTTATATATGTACATCAAAACTTTATTTTTGTCAGTTTTCTTACCACTTCGCTTCATTATACACGACTACGTATGTATATCGAATGGCAGTAAATAATCATTCGATTAAATATTTAATTCTATAGTCGAGTATGTCACGAGCCCGGCAAATGCTTTCCTAATAGATATTAGTGATAGGTTTATTTGTTTCAACTCAGCAGCGCGTTCAAGTCGAATGCATGTAGTATACATTACTATTATACCATTAGTGTATATGTATATTGATTGCGTTTGTATATGTGCGAGACAGAACGAGTGGGCGCAAACACAATCAAAGGCCGCGCACAATTATTATTGGAAACGCATTCTGCAATAATACTTATATTGCTAAAAATACATATGATCTGCCGAGTGCCGACTCGACCCAACTTTTCAGTACTTTACCGCGTCAGAAGAGATAAGAGCTATACGAGATAGAACAAGATGCACTCTGCGTCGTATGGTAGTCTATAAGAGTGGGCACTCGCAAGCTGACTTGTGCTTTACTGCGTCGTAGAAAATTGCTAAAAAATATTATGTTCGGAAAGTATGTTTTATTTTCTGCGGCGCGCAGTCCTGACATGCAACAATTATAATAGATATTCATTATGTAGGAAGTGACGTCTGCAGTTCATTGAACTAAAAACTACTATTTATTAAGGTAGTATAAACGGATATACGAGGTCTATGGTCTTAGGATATTCAAATTACAATAGATTGATTTATGATACTTCGTATTAGTTTTTGTTATAGCCTCTATATTAATAAATAATGCATTACTAGTAAATATGCTAATATATTATATAAGTATACTTACGAACAGGGATCTTTTCCAGACATGACGGGCTTTTGGTGCCAAAATGTATGTTAAAGAAACTTACAGTCCTGTCAAGTGAGATTGTTTAAAAGATGATCACGAAAATTTATATACAACATCTTTTAAGTTTAAACGTGAATTGGATGAAGTAAAAGATACGCAGTCGGGTATTTTTCTTTTATTATTTTTATTTATTCAAAAAATATGTGAGAAACTTAGTTCCATTCCATAGTTGAAGATTTACAAGCAAATTGTCTGAGCAAGTAATATAAAAGCAAACCTATATTTAGCAGACTTGAAACCTTTAAAATAACTTGAGGCTGTTGAACTCAGGGGCTTGCTCGAGACGTAACTTCATTAATATTACATTGACAGTTATCGCCTAAATCACGGCTGATACCATCTTGCAGCCGTGACTCGGGAACTCTACCGTCGACGATGCGCTACTACCGCTTTTGTAATTATAAAGTTTCCAAAGTTTTTTTTTTTTTTTTTTTAGATTTTATTATACCGTTTTTTGCGTAACAAATATGTATTCCCATACGAAATTAGAACTTTCTAGTAACTATAGTCTTTGAGCTAAGCCGCGGACGGACGGACGGACGGACATGGCGAAACTATAAGGGGTCATAGTTGACTATGGAACCCTAAAAACCCAGTTGTTACTTGTACACTTGTAAAAGTTGTTGAACACTGGAGTGATCCTATAAAGTTACTAATGTTTCTTATTAAGGTACGGAACCTCAAAAAATACACACAAAACTCTTTTCAGATTAGTACATGATATATAACGTTCGCGGTGGATAGGTGGATGGTAGGTATAAATCTTGTGCAGTATTTTATCTATGAATACGCAGAATGCTAGTGCAGTTTTTCGCAGTCGGATCAGTTGCTTTCAAGCGGTTGGAATGCGGCCAGTGACCACTGACCAGCCGACGGCGGCTGCAGACGGCCCCCACCCCCACTACAATAATGGTCCGCACAATGCATGCCCATTCAACTCCGCTGTGACATCAGCAACCTATAAAAGAGACTCCAATTACTCCAAAGTATACTTAGATACTGATACGATATATATCATCAAGTGATAGCGTTGAGGTATTTCTAGAGTGGAGATAGAGTGAAATCACTCTAAAATGTAACTGGCTGAGTTATCTGAGAATTACAAATTAAAACTTAAATCTTGTTTTTTTTTTCGTTCAAAAACTTTGTTAATTCGTCATCATCATCTCAGCCATAAGAAGTCCACTGCTGGACATATGCCTCCCCCATGGATTTCCAAAAATACCGATTGGAAGCGGCTTGCATCGAGCGTCTTCCCGCCGCTTGTATGAGGTCATCTGTCCACCTCGTGGCTGGTCTTCCTACGCTGCGCTTGCCGGTACGTGGTCTCCACTCGAGAACCTTTCGGCCCCATCGGCCATCAGTTCTACGTACTATGTGCCCTGCCCACTGCCACTTTGTTAATTACAACAAAACAATAAAAACTACATATGTTCAACTACATAATCACACAAAAAAGCAATCAGTTTACTCTAGACCGATAAAGATTTACCTATGGATCCAATCTTAGTGTGGGATAGATGATGTGGTGTGAAATGTCCACCAATATTTATTTATTTAATCTTCTTGGTTGCCAGCTTCTGTGCTAGTCGAAAAATGCCAAGATCTTTGAACAAAAGGTAACGTGGAAAGAGATAGCGCTTTCGGAGTAGAAATAGAAAGAAAGATAGAACGAGAGTTTTTTTATACATGGAGATGAAGTTAGAGAGAAAGATCTCTTCGGTGGTGGATGCTTTTTCAGCGCGTCTCTCAAAGCAACGATTGTAGCTTTGATTGAAAAGTAGATGGACTAACTCTTTATTGTTTAAAAACGTCTAACAAGTAGAAGTTCAATTTAAAATGGTGCTAAAAGTAGGTTTTATTTTTTTGCAAACGACGTATTTATTAGACCACTCTCGACCACCCACAAGCAGAAATATTTTTAAATTATAGATTACATCAGTGGACACAGTCCCCTGTGTCCACTGATGTAATCTATCATGTCTGACATTCCCATGTCAGACCATAACCAAGTACCATAACCATAAAGGATGTTTATAAGCCTTGCAAAACCATATTTCATAATCAATCAACAAGCAATCTTATCTTAATACAAACATTATGGACTGCGGACGCACAGCGCAATGTCCTATGTACCCAGTTCGTAATGAGTTGATGACCGATAAGTATTGTCATTGTTTCTTATATCTTACGTTGACAACGTGTGATAGAAAAGTGCAATAAACGTGTCGACATATTTCTAAATGTAGACCACTTCTACTGTGAGATCGTATTTGAAATTACAAAACAAGTATGTACTAGCTACCTATCTATGTTAAAAGAAAAACAAATACCCAACTGCGTCAAAGTGTAGCTTAAATATTTAATTATTTAATCGCATGATATGATTTTGAGTGTACGTTTTTGCGGAAATATGCACAAAACTACTGTATAATTTATTTTAACTTATTTAAATGAATATCACAATGAGAAGATGGCCCGTTCCCAGCAGTGGGACAGTTTGTACAAACAGGGTTGATAAAAAAAATAAAAAAATGAATATGAGCCTATTAATTATCGCCGCAACTTTCGTTAATAAATTCCGCGTTTTTTATACAATAAGAGAAACATGTTTTCTACCCCAAAATATTAGATTAATGTCCGATTCTGATACATGGTTGGAAATAATAAATATTTCCAACCAGGTCTCAGAATCGGAGAATATTAATGGCTATGCCTCAAGTTTCTTTATAACTCCGAAGACAAAATAAGTTGAAATTTAGAAAAAAAGCCAACCGTTGAGCCATTTATGTTTCCAATGAGATAAAAAAATAATCTTTCAAATCTGACTATAACTATGTAGGGGCAGAAAAAAAGTTTTCTCCTATCTGTATGAGAGAGAGCGCGATAACTTTTCTTTAGTAATAATATTTACTACTTTCTTTGCTATATTGTATCCTCAACATCAATAACAGTCCTTATCGCTTTCCCGGTTTCAATTTCCGAATTACGTTTGCTGTACTGCGTATACAGGTACCGTACTACCTACTGAACGAAGGTCCAAATGATATTTTCCAAGTCTACATTAAAACTTCCAACGAGATTTAAAATATCTCGCTACTGCGCACCGAAAATAGAAAAGAAAATGAAACGAAGTGAAAAGTGAAACGGGAAGAAGGAAACCATTAAGCGAGAACTGAACTTGACTGAATCTAGAGCTCAGTATTATTTAACCATGGTGAAAGGAATATATTTGACACCGTTTTATATCTACATGTCATTATATCGTGCCGTCGGAGAGTAACAAAACTCTAATCCTATTCAGTGGGAGCCACATTATTCAGACCTAGGCGACGCTACGCCGCCGTTGGTATTGTATATTAACTTAGAGTAGACAATAGATACGGCTTTCCATCCAGTAAGCAAGGTAATATAGGTCGAACACTTTCAGTCAACGCATAGGTATTTATTGTACCTATAAAATGTCGCACCCACGAATAGCACGTCAATATATAATTGACCATGTAGTGGTTGAACACTAAATTTAAACCAAACTCGAAGTTTTTATCCTGAAATCATAGAATCGTAAAACTCATTCTTTAATCGTTTGTTTTTTACATGTTTCTTATCGCACGCTACACTGCAGTCAATTATTGATATCACTAATATAATATTAGTATTCTGTATAACTGACGCATTAGTCTTGGTGACTGTAAAGTTCGTTACTATTAGGTCAAAGTCAAAGTCAAAGTCAAAGTAAATTTATTTGCGTTAAACATGAGTGATAACATGCTTTTGGTGTTCTTAATTTTAATGTGCTTCATGTTATGCCTGAGGACAAATCATAGGTATTACGTATTATGTACAAACTTCTAGAAGGCAGGTTTAATTTGTGTTATTATTACTTTTTCATTTAACGACAAATAAATATTATCAATAAATTTTATTATGTCTATTACTTAATGTAGAATTTATTGTAAAATTAACTATGTTCGAACCAGGTTTTTTTTTATAACTCACTTCAAACTATTGATATATTTGTCTACAAAGTAACAAGTCGTTGGATTCATGCAGTATATGCTAAAACTTTCATCGCCGTCTAAGCCTAAACGTGGATCGTGAATCAGTGTATAATTAAAGAGTTTACATTGAGCCGCCGTCTGGCCTCGGCGTGGCTGCAGCGTGACGTCACACGTGATAGATTAGGTCAACAATCAACATCATCTCGGACATCACGTCTCGCTTTATTTAGGGCGTCCTTTCTGTTTTTACTCGCATCAGGACAAGGACGTCACTTAGTTATCTCCGTCCGCGCGCCGTTATGATCACCGCTTTGCAAACATAATAACACGGACCCACACAGCTTATGACGGAAAATGTGAACAGTTTATTACTTCCTTGTTAGTTTTTAGAATATGATATTGGTATCGATAGTTAGCAGTGCTTTAAGCGGTAACCTATCTATTATCCGAAATACATTTGTTAGAATCTTTTTTTTTTGTCAGCCCTGTTTATACAAACTGTCCCACTGCTGGGCGCGGGCCATCTTCTCATTATGAGAAGGGTTAGGCCATAGTCTGCCACGCTGGCCAAGTGCGGGTTGGCAGACTTCACACATCAAGATCATTTCTTTGAAGATCATTGAGAACTCTCAGGCATGTAGATTTCATCACGATGTTTTCCTTCACCATTTGAAGTTGCCGGCAATCAACAATACGCACATAACTTCGAAAAGACAGAGGTGCGTGCCGTGGGATTCGAACCCAGGACCTGCGGATCGCAAGTCAGACGATCTCCCGACTAGGCTGCCGGAAATTTCACTAGTTAGAATCTTACTTACCTGAAACTGTTTCATAGATATGTCTGATTGCAGATGCTTCATTTAACAAATTTCTGGTTTCATAAGTTTGTTAGCCATAAGTTTCATTTGCCCGAACTTTTATTAGGTCAGTTCCGTTAGTTTTATTACATGAAGATATAAGCCTTATTTGCAAGTTTTGCTATCAGATATATCAATTATTAGGTTAGATATCTTTATATTATACACAGAACTTTCGTATAAAAAGATACGGTTATCAGATGAGTTATCAAATGAGCTTTCAGGATTTTGATCGAATGTCTATTGAAATATAATTGGTTTTTAGAGAAATAGTATTCGATATTTCATAATTCGGATTATAAATTGGTAACCGTTTCAGGCGCATGACAGACGTAAATATCATCCCGCAGACTAGAGATTAGCATATCGCTTGTTCGTAATTTGCGAATGGCGTCTAGCTCGGCGCTTGTCGAAATGGTAATAATACAATGGCCAGACGCACCTTGTGTGCTGTGCATGTGTCCGATGCAACTCAGTAGTTAAACTCCCAACTCTATCCCAGTACGAGAAAGTCCCATTCGGGTCGCCGGGCCGAGAACTAGACCATAATTCAGTGCTCTACGGCCTTGCAGGTCTGCCGCAGAGTAAGTTAGATTTATTTAACAAGGTTTAGACGCTATAATGGAGTGGAGCTTTCTGTAGTACGTTTGGTGTTCACGGACAACTTTCGACAGTCATTGAATGGGGAGTTCGTTGACCCGCCGCCGATGTTCGATTTGCATGTGTCAATGACTCGGCGGCATGCAGCGCCTATACTTTTCCTTTCGGCCGCCCGTTCACCGCGAAACAGTTTTTCGGACGACCTCGTGACACGGCCGCGTCGCCGCCGTCTGTCTGGAGGCCTACGCATTCTGCGGTTCATCATTTGGTATGCATTCGTGACACTAATGAGTTTTACGAATTGAAACAAGTTCAAACGAATTCAAACAATTAATGATACAGATAACAGATAACAAATTGGAAGTTACGAATCATGCTTGTATACGAAGAATAATTTTATTGTACTTAGAGAATAAAGACGCCTTGAGAAAAATGGAAAAAATATCTCTGAAACTTTTACCGATTCATAATTTGAAAGATTTCCTATTCAAACGAACCACTTTTTCCGACAATCTCAACTTTCCCAAGAGACATCTGTTCGTTCAATAGGTATCGAGTAAACGAAGGCAATCGCCGCCGCACCCTTCCACTTGACCCATTTTGTCCACGGGGAATATTGCGGGGATCATTAGGGGGGGAATTAATAGGTGGCTGCAAGTTTTGCAAGAATCTTCTGGCCATCAAACACGTCGACGGGGAGCGCGCGAAATCCAATAAAGAAGTCGCGGCACCTGCGCCTTATTACATTCTTTCTGTGATGCTTACCGCTCAGCTCGGAAATTCACCTAAACTTTCCATATCAGGAGATTGCTTCTTGTACAACTTTTACTTTGAAAATTCCTCTCGATACTAGCATGGCAGTTGGGAGTTCAAAATGTTTTCATAATCGGTGTATTAAATTCCGTTCGTTTCACTGTCGAATATGTCCGCTTTTACCGTTGACACAGACTGCAGTTAGCTATACCGGCTTGCGTAAATTATGGCAACTTTGTAGTGGACGTTCATATTAAAATTAATATCTCCCTGCTGGCAAGGTCGTAAAACATGTTCGATTTTAGCATTTAAATTGTTTAAAATCTTAATAATAAATTTTTAATAACATGATTATACCTACCAGATGTCATCCGTCTACAATCTAAAATTTATTTGTACCAGTACCATAATGCATAACCACGTCTACACTGAGATATCAGTGCGTAGCGCGACGACAACCGGAAATGACGCATGCATTGTTTTCTAAAAAAGACCGCTGAATGCGACTAATACTATGGTCAGGATTCTCAACTCGAATTATATATAACCAAGTAGATGACGAAAACACCTAGATGGAGTTTAATCAGAGCTATTGAAATAATTCTAAATTTTGAGAAGATAAAGTGTAGTAAAAAGACTACAAACACACTTTTAACAGACTTCCAAAAAAAGTATGTTTGTTAATCGCATAACAAACATACTTTTTTATACTTTTTTCACCAATTTTTATTATTATGATTCTTTTTTATTTTGTTGGAAATACCTCAGAAATGGATACCATTTATTAAGTTTTGACAAAATCGGTTCAGAAACTGAAAAAATGTCGTAAACAAATTGCGTATTTTGAAGTGGGTTTTTCAGTTTTTTAAATTATAATTATTGCTGCCACAGATCAGTAGGTAATCGAAACGTCGAGCTTGTAGAAACAATTTTAATAATCAACAAGTCGGTAGATCATTGTTTTCCTTTCTTACATATAAACCAGAATGGAGTATATTCTGGTTTATACCTATGTAAGACCCACAATCGACTCATGGTACCTGATCAAAAGCCTAATCGATATGAGTTATCATTTGAGTGTGAAATCGCATTTATAAGTACTTAATGACATTTGGCGTATGAAACAATGGCTTCCCCAGTGGGCGTCCAGATCTTAATTGCAAATGTGCTATTAGCATATTCCGCTTTGAGTTGTTGCTTCTTGAATAGAACCTAAGGCGATGTATGTCCTTACGGGCGATGCATGACGTCAACATTGCTGTGGTTTGAGGTATTTGAACTGACTGCACAAAAAGGATGATAATGTACTCGTATGTACAGTCAGGATTCAAAATTCCATTATCACCTTAAGATCAATAGTCGCCTAGTAGTTATATAATAATAATATGTGTGTGTAAATGTACATCGCGACACAACACAACCACACATATTATTATTATGACAGTGTCTATGGGCGAATCGACAGATAGTTTTTTTTTGTACATCGCTTTTTGAGACTACTAAAGGACTTTTCCCGTTTGTACATAATATAATGTGTGTATAAATATGTGGATGTATGTATGTATTTCAAGATTATCTCCTGGTTAATCGACTTTCTAGTGGAAGTTGAATTTCGTTGTTGCTACATTAGTTATATTTAATCTTTTACAGTTTATTTATATGTATTAACGTATATTTCACTGTAGCGCCTAAACAATTCATCCAATTTTGATAAATGTGGTGGCAATCGATTAATAACATGAACCGGATGACTTGTTAAATTATAAACTAACAAAATTGTTTTTTTTTGTAAAAAAAAATGTTTGTTTTTTTTAATGTAAAAACTCGGCGGTTGCATAGACTTTTTATTAACAAGCTTTATATTAATTTCACGTTTATCTTTAGTACAAATCTTGCAAGTCAAATTTGAATCTCTTTGAAGTTTGAAAAGTTCTAAAGACATTTGATTTTTTTATGTAATAAATATAATCTCTACTATTAGGCAGGTACCTAATCATTTTGTGCAAAAAGATACAGTGCCGAGTAGAACCGTAGTTAAAGTGTTAGTTTTGGAGTATGACTTGCATCATTTTTATTAACCCCGACTCTAAAGGTGAGGTTTCTTTATGTAGAAATAGGTTTGCGTTTGACCGCCAACTCGCCTGATGTTAAGCGACGTTGCAGTCTACGATGGAGCGCGCTTACCTAGAAAAAAACAATTGACCCAGAATATATCTATCGGAAAAGACCCAATCAGGAAGCGTATTCCACAATCTAGCAGTTCGCACGATAAATGTGGAATTAAAGCGTTTCGTCCGGATATTTGGAATATCCACCATGAAAAGGTGATGCTTTTTAGTGTTTCTAACAGTCCGATAGTAAAAAGGGCAAGGTATTATAAGTTTGACGTTTGTATCTATGTATCTGTGTATGTGTGTCTATCTGTAGCATCGTAGCTCTCAAACGTATGGACAGATTTTGATCTATTTTTTATTTATTTAAAAGAAGATTTTATCGAGAGTGTTCTTTGTTAGCTATGTTTTCATCAAAATCTTCTTTTTTGTCGTGAGTTTTTGTGTTTACTCCACTTATACTTGTTTGAATACCTATGATACTAGATTTGTTTAGGCTTAAATACGTAAGTTAGTGAATCGTTAAAACGAAAGTTTGGAAATTCTAGTCAAAAGACCGTGAAATTCGTCTTCACGGCCAACATTGTTCGTACATTCTTAAGGTTTCATGGAATAGCCATACAAGATTATGGAAGAAAAATATGCTTTAGTCATTAGATAAATAAGGATTTAACACCTTTTTTTTCTTTGTTTTGTGAATGATGTACAAATTGTGTAAAATTTCTATGACAGACTATTTTTGAATTTTTGATATATGAGAGTAAAGTTATAAAAATGAATATTTTTAGTGGACTTTCTAATATAGATGATTTTAATAATAAAAAAAAAAACTGTCTAGATTATACTTTACTGAAGATTATTTAACAGGATTATGTTTCATATACAATATTTTTTTTATAAGCCGAACATGGTCGATGTTTTTTTAAATAGGGACTAGGGACGTATTAAAATCGATCATTATTTAAACATATTAAATACATACAATTCAAATATATAAAATGTTTATGGGACAACATAATTTATGTTATGTTGGATACAGGAAAAGCGGCTTCACTTACACTTCAAGCGAATTTCATAATTCCAATGTTCCAAGCTTCAAACATTCCAGCAATTCCGAGCCAGTAATGCTATACGGAAAATGGTTTTAAAGTTTAAGCTATTTATGTTAGCCATTATTACGCTTAGTGTAGCATAGTCAAGGCACTAATTAATAAATGGAACACACTAAACATAGTTTTCCGAATGGTACAGCCGAGGAAATGATAATTAGTGTGTGCGTAATTGGTTTGCACCCATTACGGATGATTCATGTTAGAAAAAGCGAACAGGTGCGGTAAAAACTAAGCATATGAAAGAAATATTGTATTTATGTTTCTAAACGAAATACCTCTACGTAAGTAATAGGGTACCTGATGTTACGGCATTCTTGCTCACAAATTTCTAATCTAGAGGTTTTGTATCGCCTATACCATGTGCCTTCTGTATTTCTTAAATGATGTATTATTAAATTAAATTTCAAACAATATTTTAAAAATATAAGGAAAACTGAGTGTATGAGAGTATTTAGCATTCTTAACGACATTTAGATAGGATAGCCTGATGGACTACCTATGTCCTATCTTTCACACAATGAGAAGATGCCCGTGGTTACAGTAGGATAGTGCATTGATAAGGCTGATCCAGAAATAGTACATTATTAGATTATTTACTTTCCTGTTATCACTACCAAAATTTGTCGATCTTGCTGTCTTTTTAGAATCCAGTTGACAAGTTACAATAGTGAGAAGTAGAAATATTATTATGTTCATTTCAAATTTAAAACCACATGTAGTAGAAATTAAATTATCAAATTTATTTCCAATGTATTTAAACACAACCCAAACAAATAACTGAATTATTCAAACATATGTAGTACTCGTAAAAATGATTATCGAATAATATTAAACGTCAGAAAATAATGAAGTTAACTAAAATTTCATCACATTTTCAATTGAGTCGAACACATTAACGGCACCAGAGCTGTTGAAATGATTATTTACTAAACAAACATTTAAAGTATTCGGAGATTTGCGCGTTCCAATAACAACAAATTGTCTGTCCATTCAATTTCAAATAATTCGGAACGAGAGCAAATAGAAATTCGTGAACAATTTCATCCTAAACAAAGATCCATCTAGAATTTATTTCGCTTGTATTTAACCTTAGGTATGGCTTGTATATCTGCTTTGTAGAAAAGGCGAGTGTGTGACTAGAGTCCGTTCAATTTAAAAGCCTCTGAATGTGTACATTTAAGGTAGAGTTGGCTGGTGTTGAAGGGAATTGTCTCAACAATACATTAATATACTATTAAATTTAGACCTCTTAATTAACCATAGTAGACTGAAATTGGCCAGTACTTTGCTCATACACTAAACTACCCTTAAAATATTTTTTTGGTCCTATAGTGTCTCCTTTTTAACCGACTTCCAAAATGAAGGAGGTTCTCAATTCGACTGCATGTTTTTTTTGTTTGTTCAGCGATTACTCCGCCAACGTATTATTTCTAAATATATCGCCAAATTTACTCATTTATAATTAATATTTTTTATGTTTTTTATTTATTTTCATAATTATACATATACACATAAAACCACGCCTATTTTCCTTTACGGGGTAGGCAGAGCATCATAGCAAAGACCATGGTGGCCGTATGTTGTCATATATAACCATGTTTAGAGGATTAGATGGGAGGGAGAGGGTATTAGAGGGTTAGGAGGTATTGGAGGGTAAGATTTAATATTGATTTGCAGTGACAGGGGGTCAGCCACGTAAACAACAATTTCCTTCATGACTTTTACAGTACGCCTGGGAGAAGAAAGCAGCTGGCACATCCTATTTTTATTTTTCTTCCAGTCTAGCATGGAAATATAAGATTACCTCTGATTTATCTCTGGAACATCACATATTTTGTATTCATCAGTTTTTTTCTTGGTTACTTGTTACTTATTATACTTACTGCTGATTCACTACGAAACACTTTTCTCTCCTAACAGCTCATCTCATAAAATATTTTACCAAGACTTGATTTTTTACCCACTTTTTTTTTCTCGTTTACAGGTACGTGACTGATTAATATTCTAGAGGCATACCGACCATACAGTGCGCCCGGGAGGCGGAGTGAGTATGAAGTGCTCCTTTATATTATACGATAATTATTATATTTGCACAGCTTTTAAATGTATTTATATTTAACTGACTTCAAGAAAGGGAGGTTTTCAGTTTGACTGCATGTATTTTATATGTATAATGCTAATTACGGGTGGATTTTAGTTCTTTTTAGGGTTCTGTAAACAACTGCGAACCGTTTCACCATGTCCGCGTCCGCGGCTCGCGGCTTAGCTCAAAGAATGTTCTAGAAGGTTGTAATTTAGTACGGGTATACATATTTATCACGTCAACAAAATGGTAAAATAAAATGTAAAAAAGATTTTTTTTTTTTTGGGTATGATTTTTTTTTCTCATCTCCCCATCGTATGGGGTATCGTTGGATAGGTACTTAATCAAAAAAAATTGGGGTTGTACAACAATCATTTTAAAATTTAAGGATCCATTTGCGAAATATTAACCTTTAAAGATATAATTTTTGTTAGAGCCAAGTGTCATCGTCGTCGTCGCCATATAACGGATAAACGGTTGACTTTAGAGATAAGAAAAAATCGTGCTTGTAGCATATATGATGAAATAAAAAGGAAAATATCACGATTAAGTATAGGCTTTACAAGTTAACGAGTTATAGATAATCAACTCATAAAATGTTCTTGGAGCAGCAAATTTCGTACAAAATCAATCTATATATTCATATTCGTCGACCCCCGGACAAAATGTGTTAGTTAGACAGTTACTTTTCACCGAATTTTTAATTATGATCATATTATTGTTTTTTTTACAATGTCAAGGGGATCATTGTATTTGACATTACAAAAGTATATAGTACATATTAGAATAGTAGAAATATCGGTAGTATAAATAGGTAAAAAAAAAACACATGATTCATCAGGTTATTTATCACGTTTATGATAAATATGTCAAAAAAAAAACGTAATAGAGGAATTAGACAGAGCACTGATTCCTCTGGTAGGTTTTTAAGTCTTATTATTTTTATTTTGATGCAAGGAAACCTGCCAACCCAAGTATAGTATTCATTCCCATTATCCCCCAACCGCTTACCCCTCCACCGCTGTCCCCACTGGTAGACAGTGATACGTTTTATAGATAGTACATTGACTTAGAACATAACACCGTAAAACCCTGTATAAATAACTAAAATCCCTCAGACATCCCAACGAATAAAGCACGAATATAAAACGCACGCAATCCTGTAATGCAGCCATCAATTCCGTGGCATAGCCCATAGATTTGTTCAGAGATAACCTATGAATAGCCTTTTTGTTCGAACCTAATCTAGCTGAAACCCTTTTCAATTAGTGCTCCGCCGGTCGTTTATCTCCCATTACCTATCCATGCTTTTGTACATAAAGATGCGAGTACCTAGCTCGAAGTGCTTTCATTTTATACGGTAGATGGCGCTTGTGTGCTCCTAGATTAAAGGGCTAATGGGTTTCGAGATAAAAAAGCAAGAATGTTAGAATAAAAGCTCGTTTTCATAAAAATCCTTGAAAATATTTTGCTAAGATCGCGAATTGAGAGCTTTGGTCACGTTTTTGCGATATGATTATTCGTTCTTTCCGCTTTCATGATTTTTCTTCAACTCCAATTCTATAAATACTTTGATTTGATAAGTTTTCTTATGCGTACAGTTCAGCTCGAATTGACCTATTCAGAATGAGACAATATATGTTGCTGAACTTTATCAGATTTCTATGATACTTTAAGTCATACAGTTTTTGATAAAAATGGTAAACCTAGCTATATTTAAATGGATATCAAATTTAAATAAAAACACTAGCGTTAATTCAGAAACCATTTTATTCATAAAGATCAGTTCTAGTGAAAAAAAAATGTGTGAAATCTTGTTTGAATTAAAATGGCATTTTGTGTGGCATGGTAATGGCATTTTTGAGTAATTTTATTATCAAAATTGCTTACTTAGAAAGACTATCAGAGAAAGACAAATTCTATCTTGAATAATATACAACTTGTAAAGCCGCAAACCTCTTCTGTCAGATCTGATTGGAATGCGTTGCCCCCATGCGTTTTCGGTACATTCGGAGGCCTGTACAGCAGTGGACTGCTAATGGCTGAGATGATGATAATGATTACGGAAGAGCATGATCGAAACATCGACCTTTACAGTTGTAGGCCCTTAATGACCACTCTTTTAAAACATTAGTTTTAATATAGCTTACCTGATAGCTATTAATAGCTAAAAACCTTAGTCAATAAATATTTCATGTACATTCATACTCGTAACTCCCAAATATCACTAAAGAACTAATCACATATACATTGTATGTAGGTAGGTATTTGGCACATGAAAGGAAACACGTCTCATATAGAACGTAATGGAGCAAAGCGTATAATGTGTTATTGACTGAATCTGCTCAAAAGGGGATATAAAGGATATCGCTAATTGGCTTAGCTAAGCTCTACAAATAATTCTTTTCTATTACAAGGTATGTTGGTTGGTAGTAGTAATCCATATAAGTTTTTTTTGACTGACGCGTCTTGTAGTGTGAAGCTAGTAAAAACCGGAAACTTAAACTTATGAAAGCACGAGATTAGCAAGTCACAGGGTTAATGTTAAGCGCAGCTTCCTCGGTGCAATGCGTCTTACAATTTTGTTCAACAATTCTAATACGATGTACTGCGCTCGTAATTTTAATGATATTGTTGTTTAATATCATAGACTTCTATTTAATATCTTTATTAATTTCTTAGGTTTTCGAGATAGTTAAGCATTGAAATAAAAAAAAAACCGTCAAAACTTGTTCAATTACAGTAATGTCTTTATTTTGAGGTGAAAGTACGAATCAATGCTACTAATCCCATCTATTTTGCGTTGATATTTCAGATATAGTTTGACTATAGTTTCAAATACATTCAGTGGTTTTCAGAATATGTTACCAGTTTAGTTTCCGTTCAAAATTCTTTATACATATAAATTTTGCTGGAAACCTCTTCAATTCAGAACGTAGACACACTATTGCTGTTTTCAGTACTGACTGGAAAATTAATTAGGTAAATGTTGCTATTTATAGCTCTATTTTAATGCTAATTATGAAGACTTTCATTACAATTTTAAAGAAGCTATAAAACAATAATTACTCAACAAAATTCATAAACACAGCCAAAGCTCAAAGTTAACCGAAAGGAACCTAATTTTTCAATTACAAATCTATGAATAAACATAAACCAACATAATTATACAACAATCACAAGCAGCTCTTCGTGTTAACGCGCTTTCTGTGAAAACTTACGACTCATCGCGTTAAAATTACAAACAAGACACGGTTTCTTATCTGTATCTCTATAATAGGGAAATTATAGCATGCATCGTCAATGTACCATGATGTAGTACAGCTAGCTAACTTTAACTTGTTTAAAGTCACGATTGCACGCTGTACTTGATTGTGTTCGTGTTTTGATTGTGTTGTGTTCGTGTTCGTGTATTGTATGCGTGTGAGTAGCGGCCGCTCGTTTCGTAGCGCACACACACTGATGCAATGTGCATGTATACTAACGCTACACGAATACTACATGCAAAGCCTTGCGCGCTCTTGTGAATTGCAAGAAGCATACTTAGTTACTCGTGGAAGAAATAAACAGGACACGCGCTGTTAGTCGCGTGACACACCTCTCTAACTTTAAACTCAGTGTAAGAAAAATGCTTATTATCAATGCCACAGAATACATACAGAGACAGAAGCGTCTGCTAACGAATTTATATACATAAATAGCGACTCATACTACGACGCAAGCGCAAGTCAACTTTCACAGGCGCTAAGTGGCTAAGAGAGTATGCATCTCGTTCTATCGCTATATATTACTATATGGACATAAATCTGAACTTGCGAAATAATTCTGCCATTCTGTACATATTGTCGATAGTCAATCAGGTATTTTTTCTATGGGACACCTGGTTGATTTCGGCGACACGCTTTTTGTTTGGTATAAACAAAAAGTTTGAACTAACCAAACAAATACAATTCACATTTTCGAAAGGGACACTTCTTTCCAATTTTCACTTCGCACAAACGTGAACACTAACTTCAAAATACGTAATAAGCAGTTACATTGTTTTGCCGCGACGCGGTGTCTGCCACTGCACCCCACATCCGATCGGAAATTAGAGTCAACGGTACACCAACATAAAAGAGCCGCCGTGTGCCGCCCGTCGCTTCACACTTCACAGACGCCAAAGAAAAAGCAATTCCAACAAGCCAAAATACATATTTCTCTTAAATCCGAAGAAAAACAACGGGGTTTACCGGTATTGCAACATTTTACTGCGGCATTGTGAACACACATAAAATTTATAGACGCTAAAGTCTCTAGGCCGGCAGTAAACAGTTAGTCTGGCGAGTACTGGCGGAGCGACGGGACTTTTTAAATATTTTTAACCGAGTACTTCAAAGACAAATAGAAATTAATAGTTTGTTAGGTTGCTCAATGAAATTAAACAACCTTAACTCGTTTATTGACGATAGTCTGCAAGTGTATGAGTTACAAACCAAATAACTACATCGGTTATGACAGTCCTCAAATCTTGGTTAGAAATACGATTTATGTGTCAAAAATTACGAGGCTATTGATATTAAGAAATATCAAAATTTCCATAGAAAAGATGATTTGCAGGCAGCCACTTGCACAAGACACCGATGTAATTAAAGCCTTTTACTTGCACAGATCTGCTAAACCTGTCTATACCATGAGCGACTGCCTAGGGAAGGTTTTTTTTAAAAAACTTAATTCTAACTTATAAAATATCTAGTGTGTTTCCGCTTCGAGGTCTTCAAGCTCTTGCCTACTTCGAAGTCCTCAAGCTGGTACTCTTCTGCTTCGGTGTCTTCTAGCTGGTACTCTTGACAGCTTCGATATCTTCAAGCTGGTACTCTTGTCGACACGTGTCTTAAGTACCTCTTCACGAGACATCTTCAGGACTTCTTAACTCTTCGAAGAGCTCGAAGAGTTCAATGAGCGTATTCCAATTTATATATAACTCGCATATAATAAATTATGTCTGAAAAACATTTAGCGAGAAACAATGCAGCGCCGCATAAAAGATTAGTCTGATTTTAGTTTATTTTTTATCTGTGTCTTCTCATTTTTTACGAGCCGGTTCAGTCGGCTGCCGTGAACGCATCACCCAATTAAGGGGCAGACAAAACGTAGTCGACGGCTCACCGCTTTATCAAATATTAAACGGGAACGGGGACTGTGCCCGGTTCGCGGATCCTAAGGCGCGTTAATATTTTACCTAAAACGGTCTGCGGCTTCCTCCGACGTACTCTTCAGTGCTGCCAACAACAGTGTCGATTTTTATAGCTAGATTTAGCTGTAAATGCTACAAAAAAAAATAAACAACTATTCAGTTTATATATTAGTTGCTTATTTAGTTATTTATTAGTTAAGTACACAGTTTTAAAGAATGTAAATTAACGCGGAGGTTCATGGTTGGTTGTTGATGTGGCATGTGGCGACACATCGCTACCAGCGGGGCCATAAACCATCTTGCCATGCATATTTTCTATACAAAATAGTTTCGAACGACTCATTTTTTTTCCAAAGCGTTATTTCGTCCTTTTTTTCCTGGCTATTTTTAGCTATTTTTATGCTGACACAGCAATTTGACTGATAGCAATTTTCACAAAATCAAGCTGGCAACAGCATTTCTTCTACCTTCCAGACGTGATTTAAGTTCTGTTTCAGTGCTTGTGCCTTCACAAGGTTGCCTCGGCGCGCTCCATCCGCCTAAATAGTTGATGCGATGCTCTGTATTATTGGCTGTATAAACTTTAACGCTTTAAATAAACGTTGGGGATTTCCGGCTTGGTCCTCATCATTATATATTAACTGGCAGTGTAATTTTCATGGGATTTCCTCTCGGTTTTTGGGTCGCGGTTATTAAAAATGAGCCCCCGGCGTCCTTTTCGCTTCCAGGGAAAGTTAAAACGTAGTATTTATTTAGTTAACACGTTGCTCTGAATATTAATGGTTAAATTCCATAACTCAGCTGTAATGATTATAATATGTAATATTTCCCGCGTCGTGCCACCCTACAATCTTATGAATAATAACTTTAAGCTCGACAATTGTGTAAGGACGGATTATATTTTAAAATGTACATAAAAAATTTAGTTAAAGGTTGAAAGGTTGTCATAATGAACATAGGTCGAACATAGAACCTCCTTCTTTTTTGGAATCTGTTAAAAAGATATACCGAGAAACCAAGCCTACGTTCTTATGCTGTCATTTCAATAAAGATCGTAAATCTACGACGTTAGTTTACTTACGAGAGAAAATTATAATATAATGTTTGCTATTGTTTAGTCACTGTCTTTTGATACCAGTCACGGCGTATTTTCAACCGACTTTAAAAAAGGTTCTCAATTCGACGTATATTTTTTTTTATATTTGTTACCTCAGAACTTTCGACTGGGTGAACCGATTTTGATGATTCTTTTTTATTTGAAAGCTGGTGCTTCCCGTGTAATCCCATTTCAATTTGGTCCAGTTCTGACAATGGCATCCATGAGAAGTCGGTTGCTTCAGTTTTTCAAACTATAATTTATTTAATATATTCTATAATTTATAAAAAAAAAAAAAAACTAAAAAAAAAATTGGTCGGTTCAGGGACATTCGAGTAATCGGGAAACATAATTTTTTTTTTTTTTTTTTTGTTGTTCCTCCTGTACTTCCCCCGACACAGGTCGGGGACATTGTCAGGTTAAACATGTTGCTTAAGCGATTTTCTGTTTTGTTATGTCATAATTGGGCAATTTGAAAGCCACATTATGTAAAATCTAAATTTTGAATATGGACACTTATAGTAAATTAAATAAATAAAAGGGAAACATACTTACGAGTTCGATCATTAGGGGGCCAAATGGGCTTAGACAGCCCCGGCTAGTCACTGCGACCTTTCCAGATCTATTGTGACAATACTTAAGAGTACTTAAATTAAAAAAAAAAACAAGATAACGATGAATCAAGAACCTCCTCCTTTTTGGAAGTCTGTTAATAACTGTGATAGTTAAAAAAGAAACCCTTTTCATCCCTTTTTTACATGTATTGAGCACACCTATTTTTCACATTTTTTAATATTTTACTACAGAATTTGTAGCGGTTCACTAAACACATCTATAAACTACTAACCTATAAATACTAACCTATAAATTTTCATTTATGTAGCGCTAGTAGTCTCTGACCAAAATGGCTGTGACATACAGACAGACAGATAGACAGAAATGGCGTATTTATTAGGGTTCCTTGTAGTACGGAGCCCTAAAAATATAATACAGACGTAATCTTTTTCGCAATGACGACAAATTCTTCGTAATTTTCTTACTACCAATTGTTTCTGTGCGGCCATCGCTGATGAATATTCAGGGTAAGTGACACCGGTTGTCTCGAATTTGCAAGAAATAATCCCGACAGTCAGACGGTTATAAATCTTTCAGGATCAGATTGTTTCCATCTTTGTATCTCTGTGAGCTCGATGTCAAACGATTTATTGTTATTTTAGCTAAGTAAGTGGTAACTTAATTTGTGTATTGAATTGTTTCTAGGTATTTTAGTAAGAGCAGATTTTTTTCTCATCTCATCTCGTCTCGTTTTACCACAGAACATAAATATAATAATACTATAAATACCTTACGTAAGTTATTTTATAAATACCTACGTCACCGATATTTTTGCAAATTATTTTTGTAGGTACCTTGTAAATATTAATTGTATATATTCTGTTGAGATAAAATTTAAAAGGTTGTAGTAGTGATGTATTCTACGAAAATAAGAATTATTAGTAATTGTTATTCTTGTTTATATTATTGGGAAACTTTTCGTCTGGAAATCATGAGAAAAATAATGATTGAATTTAAAACGGCAGGATTCAGCCGGTGAAAGAATTTATTGTACTTTTTAACTTTAATCTATAAATAAACATCGTCTGGGCCGATGGCGATGGAACAAAACGTCTTTGCTTTAACAATTATAAAGCATGAACAGGATTACGTTCCAAAACCAAAATTAATATTTTTCCATAATAAAACAGCTGTTTGAAAGAAAAAGTTCGTTGACCTTAAAAATGGAACAGCTGATTTTTGTGTTTTCAGAATTGACTCCATAGTAGAACTTGTTCACTCTACACCACTAAATGTTGCTACACCACTCTTCTACATCTTGTAGAATAATTAATTTATTCCGTATATTGTTCGAAAACTAGAAAATCGCAATTCGACCGGCAGACCTGATACAATCAAAAATAAAAGCAGACCTACCTTTCCCCCTGCGCAAGGCTCAAACATTGTATTCTAAGTACACGGTTTATTCCCTTCAGTGAATAATGCATGGTGTAGGTGCCAGGGACATAAAGAGCTTTATAAGCTCAGTATTTACTTTGTCATGTTTGTCCTTTTATTTCTTTTACAATTCTGCGTACCGTGTCTTATATTTTTGCATACACGGAGCTTAAATATTTTAGCCTTTTGTGTTTGAAGGTGCGTTTGCCTCGACTTATACCTATTTGTAGAGGGGGCGTTACTTTGAATGTAAGTTAAATGTACTTACTTCCAGACGTAAGAAAGTAGAATAGTAAAGGTACTTTCTGTTGTTTGGAAGTGAGACCAATTTCATCAATGTACTAAGTTGACTGTTAAATCATTTGAAAAATGATACTAAATAAAGATGATAGATAAATCACAAGTATCTATGCTAAAAGACCGACTGCAGAAAAGCAGTTTTCGGAGTCTAACTTACGATTTGGTTACGCTTAATATGCTGTTAAGTGTACGTTTTTTGTGAGAATGTATGCGTAAAATAGCTGTAAAATATTATAAATGCGTATTCTTTATTTACAAGATTAGTATCATCCGTCTCTAATATATTTATGAATGCAAGTAAGACCATTATAGTCTACCTATTTTGTTGTCTTCAAAATTTGAATACATATATTTTAACCTAATATCCTATAACCCAACATACAATATCCCATAGAATCGTCTTGTAGATGTTACAAATCAAGCTAAAAGCGGTAGCTTGATAAAAATAGTAATAATTACAGTTTAAAATACTAAAATAAACACGCTTCAAATTATTGTATTGTCATCGGTCCTCCATAAGTCTACATAGTTTGAATGGAATCTGACCGTTTGAATTGAGCCAAAATCAAGTCCAAAGGAGTCGGTTACAAACAAATAAACATGGATACAGGTGAAGTTAATAAAAGTGTGTTAAAAAACAAGATCATTTTGAATGTAGCAGTCTGCCACAAGCAGACTTTAAACCTAAACATTTCTGTGTTAAACTGTTTCAATTCAATATTTTCTTAAAAACGTTGCGAATATATATGTACATAGTTAAAAGTAGGAATAATGCAAGAATCCAACGATAACAATCTCCAGACGAGCGCGGGCAGACCTCGCCGCGAGTTAGCGACAACCCCCTAACTAAACAACTGTTTCATTTTAATCTTTCACGCGATCTCTACGTATAATTACGGCATGCCTTTATTAAATTACATATTTTACCAAGTTAGCCAATTAGGTACTTTCTCTGTTACAATTTCTCTTACAAAGTGGCCTTTGTGGGTGTGCGCCCACAACCGCCTGTGAAAAGGCTGCAAGTGAGTTGTGTTTTCCTTCTGCGCACTGTGTTTGAAATTCCTATGTCAATTAAACGCTTGTTTGTAAACACGGTAGACATTGAATAGTGTTCGCGATCATTTTCGCAGAACATGCCTTTCTACCCCACAAAGCTAGTGTGTTACTTTGAAATAGCACTCCTTTGAGAGTACAGTTTGCGCTACTTTCGTAGTCAATCGACCGATGCACAAAGACTTGTAAGTAAATTGTACACAATTTCTCTTTTCTAACGAGTTTCAACGTTAAATCCGTGTGCAGTGGAATTCGAGTTATTCAGCCCACTTGTTCGAAACAATCAAGGTTGCTGCAGTTGCGTTATTAATTTGTGTTTCGTTTTAATTAAAGATTAGTAATGTTTATTGTTGCTTATTTTACAAACAATTAGAACCAAAACACACATGTTTACTGCTTTTTATGTCTTGTTTTAAACTATTATGGTTTCACTAAAAATATAAATTAGAAAAAGATTGCAATTCGTTTTACATACAACATTCAAATATGTTAAAAAAAAATCAGCAAGAATTATTTTTATTTCAAAAACAGAGAGTTACATATATTTATTATATATATTTAGCTGTGACGTTATTTTTAGGGTGCGCCATATTAATTCTACTCTCGTTTTACGCAAAGGGGTCAGAGCATTCCCTCTCGTTCTCGGTTAGAGACTTTAAAAGCTTAAATCTCATAGTGAACTACAAATACAAAATATATATAATATATATATATCTTTATTAACAAACCATTTGCGCAAATACAAAACACTATGAACCCCGCACTAGGAAAACCAGTATCGCGGGCGTCCTATTTGACGATAACACTGATGGCAGGGTTAAGATAGAGAAAAAAAACTAAGTACAAGTACATAAAATGCATGCAAACATAATTAATTTAGCAAAAAAATTTGTGAAAATGAATTTAAGTTTATAATACTAATCCATTTATCTCCATTATTATAACATTTCACAATATTCTTCGCTATAACTGATTAAAATAACAAATTAAACATCACTCAACATTTTTGAGGAATCAAAACAATTTGTTTTCATAACTTTCCCCCTTTCGCCGGTTCTTGCCTGTTAAAGATACAATTAGCCAAAGAAACAATGATTAGGAAAGAAAATAAAACAATGGACTGTCAAAAATACGGAAGAGTGTCGTTTGTTTAAGCAGTAGCGTTTACCGAAATCAGTTTATTGTTGTTAGGAGTGACAAAGGGCGAACGGAAGCGTGGCGTCGGCAGCAGTCGCGCGATTGGCGCGGGGAAACCGGCTTCCGCTAACCAACGGCGGCAGATCGAGTCGCGGACTGCGGACTGCGGATACTCATTTACAATGTAATATCCTTGCCAGTTAGACGGCTCTGCAGTTTATTGACAACATACCACGGAACTTTATTCAATCGTTCGAATTTTAACTAATAGGTAACAACTAAACAACAGAAACGATTGCTATAATTAAAATTATAAAGACTGAAATAACCTACCTACTTCAAAATGCGCATTTTTTTAAAATTAAACTACTTTACCAATATTGATAAAATTTCTATAATAACGGAATTTTCAACTGGAAAATTCAAATCGGTTTATAAATGACGAAGTTATGCAGTTACAAACATACAAATAGGCAATTTCAGAACCTCTCCTTTTTTCAGTTGTTTAAAAATTCGGTAGAACAGCTACATTCTTCAAAATCAATATGGGTCATTCAAGTCTGTTATAAGTCTACATTTTCGACTAAATTAATAATATTAAGATTATCTATGATATACCTTCGATCACATTCGTCAAAGCCACGTGGAACACCAACAGGTAATAACGCGTGCGCTGTTCCTTTGAGAAAGACCGCCCGCTGTTGAAACTGTAGTAAAAGATATTAACTTAAAATAAGTGTAAACAGCTCGTAATTTTATTGAAAAATTGTAACATCCATGTTGTTCATAATAAAGCAATTTTGCTAATTTCGTTGCGAAATCAAAGAAAGCTTGTATTCCAGACAAAAAACGTCTGAAATAGTTTATGGACAAAACTTCTATTTCATACATAATATCCTACGAGTTCTTAGTGTGTATGTGTGAGTATGGGGAGAGGGGTTGTGTGCATGTGTGCATGTGCATGCAGCGCAGTATTTTCCTTCGTTTCTCTGCTTTAATGAGTTGATGGCATGTCACGCCTAATCAAGCAAGATAGCCTTCATTAATTACTGGCTATAAAGGTTAATTGACTAATATAGTTCCAAAATGTGGCTGTTAATGTACTGACACGTTATACTAAAGACATTTTTGACACCGACTGTTGGAAACACGCCCCTTGCGTGTTTTTTTACGATTTGAAAAACAAAAATATGTGAGATTTGTATTGATTGAATAGTTATTATACTTGACGTAATGTCACATAAGACATTAGCGATGCGCTTAACACAAGCAGCTATCTCTCTCGCGCATCACAACATTTTTAAGTATAGAAAATCATCGAGTTGGAATATTAGAAAAGTGAGAAATGAATTTGTTTATTCTAATAGGAGACATATTTTAAAGAAAATTTTTCTTTGATATTTTTTAAATGGGCTGGGGATTAGGAAAATATATGTTTTGTCACTACTCCGTCGCCAGTATAAGTGATATCTGAATTGAACCTTTTTAAATATTTCTCCTATCTAAATAAACAAATTCATTTCGCACTTTTCTAATATACCTTACCAATGATTTTATATGTTTAAAAGGTTGTGATGCGCGAGAGAGATAGCTGCGCGCGTTGACCTCCACCTTTAACCCTACAGTGCATGATTTTTTTTTCAGTAATGAAAAAAAAAAATATGATAGTAATAGATACCCTTATTTATGGAAAAATAATTAAAAAAATCTGCATGCATTATTTTTTGTGTTATGTAGGTTTTTGTGTATGACCCACATATGTCACAAAATGCATTCCGCTCATAATAGTTTTATAGTTTTTCATAATAAGGTACCAAAAAAAAAAAACAAAATAGTTTATAAAATCAAGTTTTATTGAAGTAAATAAAAAACATTCATTTGCTTTACATTTTATAAAAGTCGAAATAGTTTGAAAAATACAATCTAACCTATTTATGAAAGGCCATTTTTTTTTTATTAATTGTAGTGCAACATTGTACTTCTGCATTGACAAAAGATTTTCCTTTATATGCTGGAAATTTGCATTGAATTTGACCAGATTGGGAATTGACCTATGACATCTTTAGGTGGTACAATACGCCTAATTCTGCATTCCACAACACCCGTACATTGGGTTGAGGAATCAGTCCAAGTAAAAGACATATGCCCAAAAACTTCTTGATTTCTACTACAGTAACTACCTGTAGCTTAGAAGGATCCTGCTGTATACTATATTTTGTAGATTCCTCGGCGATATTTTCCAATACAGGTCCATGCCCTTGCAAGTGCAGCGTAGGAAGACCAGCCACGAGATGAACAGATGACCGGGCAAGTAGCGGGAAGACGCTGGATGCAAGCCCCTTCCAATCGGTCTTTTTGGAAATCCATGGGAGAAGCCTATGTCCAGCAGTGAACTTCTTGTGGCTGAGATGATGATGATGCTCCAGATGGCTCCTCATAAAAAATACAAAAAGTATTGCAAGGAGTTTCAAAAGCTGTTACTGGTTCATCTAAGTTATCATCACCAATAAATCCAGCAGACGGCGGTTGAAAGTTAGTTATTCTCCAGAGGTATCGCCTCTTCTTTTTGACAGGTGTCAAATGTGATGTAGCAGATTTAGCTGTAGGAGTACTTAGCACAGACTGTGGCACCAGTTGGCTAGCAGCACTAGGTTCTTGCACTTTTGAAGATTTTGGCAATTCACGATGATCAGCTTGACCAGAAACATTGAGCTGAACTTCTCTAATGCTGGTCTCGATAGGTACTGATGAGCCACTTGCCAGTGAGGGAAAATTGTCGAGCGTTTTCTTTAAAAATTCGTTCATAAGCAAGTTAGGTGTTTCCTCTACTTCGTTCATCACCAAATCGCTAAGCCTGATCAAATCATAATCGTTATCTTCTTCTGAATCTTTCAGCTCATCTTAACTACCCGATGGTATATTCAAAATATGCTCAATTTTGTCATCTACCAGAAAATCATTAAGTCTCACCTGAAAAACGTTTATTATTCTAAGTTACTCGTAATGCATAATGACCCATATTAGGAACATACGAAAAATCCTCAATAAATCATATATTTACTAAATATATTTTACGAATATTACGTCATAGCAAAATTAAATAATTAACTTACCTTTAGTAATTTTTTTATACCAAAAATACAATATTTTCAGTAAAATTTATAATTTTTAATCTCACGTAATTCAACGTTTACTGAACCACCCGCAACTTTAAATCAAAATTTGATTTGTAAGACACCAGAGCTAATAATCGAAACAATGGAACTATCACATGTATTACCTAAGTGTATACTTTTGCTACTCCTCACTTGATTGCGCTATACCTTTTCCTTCGTTAAGATATTAGCACTTTTTCTGTATGTCCCACTTCTGGCACAATACGCGCTGTAGGGTTAATAGTGTTACACAGTAATGTGACAAAGTACCTATATATAGAAGTATCACGAGTTTTTTTTCTACGCTTATTACGATAATTCAAATTAATTTATTTCAGGTTACTATTATACCTTAAAGAGAAAAAATTATTACAACAAAAATTACAAATATAATCAGCAAGATTCGTCATATAATAAATAATCATCAAAGTTATAAACAAAAATAAAATTATTATTTTAAATAATATAATCTATCTCACTATATATATATATAAATCAATTGCTGTTCGTTTGTCTCGCTAAAACTTGAGAACGGCTGGGCCGATTTAGCTGATTTTGGTTTTGAAATGTTTGTCGTAGTCCAGGGAAGGTTTAAACGCTGAGAAAATATCGGGCCCACTCATTGATAGGTGATACGAAGTACACATCTAGTATATAATAAATATGAATGGGCAGTTTTTGAATGTTGAATTCACGAATGACGACCTAGTCTAGTTTTGACTCGTCTATGTCCCGAATATTGTGTCGCGTGCGAGCTAAACAACTGCAGCTCATACCAGCGCCTTAATGTACTTAAATGCTAGATGTTAAGGTGCAGTCTGCATTATAATCGTATCAGTGATTGGCCAGAAATGCTTAAGTGATTCCATGTCGGTCCCCGGCTAATTGCGGGAAATGAGTTAATTAATTGTTTTCCTTTTACTCTACATTTGCGGCGTGTAACGTCGATTTATACAGAATCGGGGCGGATTGCCGTCGGGAAAACGGGATTGTGTTTTTTTTTTGTAGCAGTGTTTTGAATAATTTAAGCCTGTTTATTGGGTGCTTATCTGCTTAGTAAATGGGGCTTGATTACTTTATTTTGTAGACTGGGTTTCTGTCTGGTTTTTATTAGAGCCTTTGTGATTTAAAATTCTCAGATTTCAAAATTAAAGTATTTGATACATAAATAGGTATTTTTTTAGTTGCCAGTCCATGGACGACCACATTCTACCTTTCTTATTCAAGGATATGCTTTAACTTACCATACAGCTGGCCTAATGGTAAGCAACGTTTAAGATGGGACGGGCTTATGTAAAAGTATACAATCGATTTGTCTTTTAATATGCATTTAAAACGCGTTAATTCAGGTACCAATTTAAAATCACCGTTCAAAAATTGGTCCTGTCTTGGTCAATATAATTAATGAAATACCAGCGCACTATCCCAACCAGAGACGTATAAAACAAAGTTTGTTAAAGTCATTAAAATTAAAATGGTGTGCATCTGCTCCATATATTTATTTATACAGTGGAAGGCGAACGACCGCGCCGGCGAAACCGAGCCAAAACTCGACCCTTCAAACGTATTGTTCGTATAATGCATGCTGCAATATGAACAGTTATTCAGAAAACATATTGCAGTAATTAAAGAGTATGAGATACCGGTTGAACGCAGCTAACTTTATAATGGCATTCGCCTACCAGTCGTACTTATATTGGGACTATGGGAAATATGGCCAATATGGCAATACTTAAGGCATGTGTAGCATTGGATGTTACATTTTAATTTTCAAATATATATATTATAAATTCTATCACAATGTTGTACTTATTCAATGTTGTACATTTTCAAAATGTGGAATAAACATCCATCTACGTTATTCCTGCGAAGTTGTAACAGTTATTTTGAATAATCCTACAGGGTCTTCTAAAGGTGTGCTAAAGTGCTAATAATATAAAATAAATAAATAAAAAGAAGTAGCATCTTTAAAGTTTTCCAACTTATCAGCAATATTTATTGGTGTGATAGATTTTCAAAAGCAAACGTAATTCATTCCACCAACAGGCTGTCCATTCAGTTGTACTCATATAAAAAATACACGTGCCTGCACAACAAACCGAGCCATTTTGATAAATGCGGAATACTTATCATGTAAACAAGTATCTATATTAAAAGTAAAACAAAATATCCGACTGCAGAAAACAGCGTATCAAGTGTAACAAAATCGTAAGTTAGACTACAAAAACCGCTTATCACAGTCGGGTATTATATTTTTATTTTATTAAAGACGCATGTAATATTTTTAACACGTTGTTTTCAAAGATAAATAATATTCGAAAAAATAAAAGATACTGTAGGATAAAAGATACTGTAGGATAAAAATCAGTTTTCGCTATCTTTTCCAACTACAAATGTACCCTAAATAATTATATTTTTTTAATCGACACTCAACCACTAGGATTACATGATATTAGACAAATACTATTACTTATTTACTTATACGTTTTTCATTCACGGAAACCAGACAGCCGCTCAAAACTCGTACAACTCGCACAACTTAAGTCAAAACACCTTCCATTATCGCAAACCAGTTTAAAGTTTTCACTTCATTAACCTTAATTCAATAATTGTACTCTCCTTATCACGTACACAACAAATTCTTCCATGTGTTGCGTCGGCATGCGCTTATATTTAATTGATCGTAAATTAATGTTATTTATGAACGAATGTCTTTGAACGATTCTCGCACTTCAGTTTATGAAAGATGAAAAAAAACTTATTCGATCAACAACTTATTTTTGGTATAGACACAATCGCTATTAAATTGCTGCAATTTGGAGCAAGATACAAAAAAAATATAACACTTGGCTTTATAAATACACTAGCTATGCCCCACGGATTCACTTACATAGCGATAAGAAAATTAAGAGAAAAAAAAAAGTAGTCTATATCTATTTCCAGGTTCACAGTTACCTTTGTCTCTAATTTCATAACGATCGGTTCAGCCGTTTGATTGTGAAAAGGCAACAGAGTTACTTTCGCTTTTATAATATTATAGTAAGAAAATAATAATTTGTGTAAGTACTTATAAACGAATTATATCAGGTCGCTTTTTTATTATTCAAATGTCTCAAAAGCTGCATGCTCTTATACAATACAATTTAAGGAAACAGAAATTCTAGGACTACGGGATATTCGCAATAAATAAGTATAGGAAGTTTCTAATAATTGATATTCCACCAGCCAATACTCGTTTGTTTTTTTGACGTGACAACGTCTCAACGTGACAACTTTGACGTGACTCATTGGCCCGTTACGTTATGCTCATTGTCTCGTTACATCATAATCATCGTCATTTCATCAATGTTTTAAATATTCAATCACGTTAAACTATCGTCCGTAAACCGACTTTACAGACAACCAATTTTTTTTCTTAGCCGTTACTGTCCCACTGCAGAGCAAAAGCCTCTCTTCTCTCTTTCCGTTTGGTTGAATCAAACAAAAAATATTTAGTGGCTACATTAGTAAAAACATCCCTGGTACTGACGGAGAAGTCCAGGTTCTGTCAGATGTTGACATTTTTTTATATTAAAATAAATGTTATGTTGTAATGAAGTAATCGTAGGCATTAAGCCGTTCACAATGTTTCATTGAACCAAGTAATATATGGATCCACTCAAATTTATCATATTTATTTTGAACAAATTGGAATACCGTAAGACTATAAAAACTTAATTTTGAGAAAGAAATGAAAGATCATCTCTAGGGCGATGTTCATAATTTATTACACGCGAATGAAGTCGCAACTAAATTAAACCACTTTTAAACGAACACAACCATAAATCGAATTTGCCGAAGTTCCGATCAAAATACAAGCCATCTACTAAATTAGAAATACAATATTGAGGTTTAATTGGCAGCAGCCAGCCTCTTGGGCGGAGTGGGATATTGCGAACTAAACATCCGTATGATTGGAGCAGCTTCCCATCTCTATTTGCAATTCATGTCTTCAAACGGGTCATGCTATACGACTCGCTATTATTTGAATAAAGGACTATCTAGACGTTTCAGAGATATGAGAGTCCTTTGCATACCTCATGAGAGTTGAGAATAAATATGAGGATATGTTTTGTTGTATTGTGTGGAGAATTCAGAATTTTGCGCGCTGTCACGTATCTAATACATATTATTTCTTGGAAAGCGGGTAAATTTGTCATCATTTCCAGTCCTTTATTTTCACTACGCATAACGCCTTGTTTCGTATTATTTATTCAGGATTTGTCAACCATAACCAGTTTTGACTCAAGATTCTTATTTAGGGAATCCTTTTCCTTTGCCTTCTGCATTTAGGATCATACTTGTCGCGGCAATTTGCGCCAGTAGATTAAATACTTGTTTTTCTTACTACTGGTTTCTATCCCGGAATATTTTTCGAATTTGTTTTTATTAATGGTTTTAACCGTTCCGGTATGATTTTTTCAACATTTTAACGTTTTTTTTTTTTGTCTTATTTCACAAGTGTCATATCGTACCAGCGAGATAATATTTTGAGCTTTGATCAAATTTCAGAGATGTTTTTCCATAAGATCGCTAATATTATATCACAGTAATGAGAGAATGCACTGCGCATTGCCATATGGAATGTTGAACTGTTGAAATTCAAAAAATATCAGTATCATTTGACTGCTATATGTATGTACCTACGTATGCTTTACGTCGGGCAATTTACTTCCTTATGTTATGCCTTAGTTCCATAAGTATAAATTAAGTAGATTGAAAACATCACAGTAATAATATAAGTGAATGCGAAAGTTGTTACTCTGGGACGCCAAAACTTTTAAACGAATTCGATTGAAATATGGAATAGAGATAGATTATTACCTGGAATGAAATAGGGTAGTTTTTATCAGAGTGAAATCATTTAGCACGTATAGGTAATAGAGGACTTATAAATAAAAACTTTGTCTTCGTACCTTCGCGATTGATATCATGTGAAAACAAAACTCAAACTATTTAAATTATACACATATACGATAAAACAATTAAAAGTTGTGTCATAATTTAGTTAAAACACTTTGTCAAATCGAAATCTCAATTTGCATAGAAAATTATGAAGGCACACGAAGATATCTGACCGCGCAGATAACGTATTATGAATTGTTAGGAGCTATCACGAAACCGATATTCGTAGAACTCGGGTCAGCTTTAATATGATAAATAAGCTGAAATCGAGTGGTATTCCCATCGGCCAAATTTAATTGACTACGCGGGTAACCGACAAACGAATTAGGTAAACCATGATCTATAGAGCTCACTGTCATGATTATTTCTTTATGGTGGACAGGATAAACATTTCACCATAGTTTATTAGAAGTTAAATGGTGGTGGCGTTGTCCATGACAGACAGACGGACATGGCGAAAATATAAGGGTTCCTGTTTACTACAGAGTCCTCGTGTACACATTGGCTGTTGTCAGTCTCTTAGTATATCTTTTTTGGTTCTTGTCGTATCCGATAAACGGACTCCAAAATAGTAGTTGATTGAATCGAAGCCGTCTCGAGGGATGAAGTTATTTTCCAAGCTATTTGGTGGCACGCTCTGAAGGCTGCACTCATATTTGTACGTCTACCCTCTCGAGAAATTTCTCACAGTTCATTTATTTGTTTGGAGAGCTTGTTGTATTCGCACACTTATTTGACGCAAACATCGTTGTTTTATGATTTTCTGATTTATTATCTGTAACTATGTGAAGAGTGGCGACATATTTAGTTTCTTGTAAGTAAATACTAACGTATTATAAGAAATAATATTTTGTACTTCTTTAAAATAAAATATTAAAAAATGATGAAAAATAATTATATATAGAATGAAGAAACGAGCTATATAATATTACGATAATAAATAAAAATCAATTAAATGTCCATTACAAATTTTGGTTCAGGTCGACACAAATGAAAGTACCTATCGGTAAAATTTGTTAACCTTCTTCTTCTTTTTTGTATTGGACCCCGCGATTAGCGATTTGCCAGTGTCAAGTATTGAAATATTTTCAAGTTTCTTGAATAATACAAGTTAAGTGTTCTAGTCACAGTCACTTACACAGTCATTTTCAAATTTAAGTTTTGCCTCAGAAAAGTGATGGCGACTTTACTAGAAGCTTCTATGGAGTTTTGCCGACAACGTAAAATCATACGTTTTACTGCTTTATTTCACTTGCCCACACTCACGCACTTTATCGAACAACTAATGATAAAAACACCACCATTTTTATAGCATTAATGTTCAAAATAACACAAGTTTAGGAAAATAAAACAGCAACAACACGTTACTAAGACGTTCCCGCCAAAACACCAAAAGCAACAACACGTTACTAAGACGATCCCGCCAAAACTCCTTCGTTAACCTGTTTACTTTCGTTCTGAAATGGAAATTTCTAGATCTAGACGCACTAGCGTGAAATTAGCGATAACTGTTGCTCGATGGATGTAACTTCTGTCTTGTAGATATATCGATCACATTTGAGTTGTATCGTAATAAGTATTTATATAAATTTTCAAGAGTTTTAGACTAAGATATATACTTACACAAAAACAAAACGAAAAACATATTAACTAAATAATATAAACGCTTATGTCACAACCCGACAAAAAGATACATTAGATATTTTCGTAGATTTTTTAATCAGATAAATTTGCGATCATTGAACCAGGAAGTCAAATTGTCAGACAACCTTGCAATTATAGAATTTGCAACGATGCCGGCAATTAGCAAAAACTTACAATGGACCATGGGTACCATACTAAATTGGCAAGGATATAAATGTGTAGGTATGAAAAAGAACGCTAGCAAGCATACTTTCCTGACTCAGACAAGCCATCGGTTAAAATACTAAAATCTAACTACGTCTTTATGCAGTGTTATATTTTTCTTACAAAATTTCTTACTTTTCTTACAAATCCGCGGACAGAGAGACTGACAGATATAGCAAAACTATAAGGTTTCTTGATGACTACGGAATCCTAAAAACAGGTCAATACCTTTTGATTTGAATCCAAGGCCTGCAGATCGCAAGTTAGACTTTCAACTAGGCTGGTGTTACTTACACATTCATATTTAATACCCAAACAAAATTATAACTCTCCGCGTTTAGACTAAGAATTATGAATGGTTTCACGTACTTAATATAAACCTTTAGAGCTATACTCGCTTACATTGTACCCGCTAAGGTATGCCAGGAATTTAATAACATAACTGCGTAAGCGTTTAAATGTTAATTTCGTATATAAATTAAATTTGCAACTGAAATACCTTCAAGCTGTTACTTTTAAAGAAATGGGCTTAAACAGTCCTTATGTCTTGGCTTATTATAATTTAACCTTGCAACGAAAATAATTATCTTTTCATAGGTAAAAAATAAAGTTACATTTTAACTGACAAATTATAATTTAACAGTAATTTATCTTTTTTTTAATAAAACACATATATCAGGAGTAAACTCACATAATTTTGCGTTAATAACTTCTAAAAATGATTTTTATGCATGAAAAATAACTTGGATCAAATTGAAATTTGTGTCGAATATTTGTGATGTTGTTTCTAGTTTTACAAACGACGATTTTTTAATGAGTTCATTCAGTAATTTTATATCTTCAAAAATGTGAGTATGAGCGACTCTTAAATATTACCGGAAGCGCGAGAAGCAGTAACCGGGGCTGAGTGTAAACGAGGGTTAGAATCATATTAGCTAAATGATTCTCTTAAAATCAGAATCTCATCCCTTTTATCAACCTATCTTAGTGTATAACATATAATAATAATGTATGTATTCAGACATTCTCTCACGTCACAAATGGCGGCGTTCGGTTGGCGGGGGCGTTTGATTAAAAATCGATAACTTATGCGTCACCTCGCATTTCAGATCGCACTTACGCTTTGTTGTGCCCACTATAATACCCCAATATCTGTTATAGTTACGTTGGCCATACGTTTATCAGAAAAAGATAATAAAGAAAGTTAAAATAGTAATATACAACAGAACAACAAACAACAGAGTTATAAAATATGAATAAGATGTTAAATATTAATATATTAACATTTTGTTACTGAAACATTCTAAGGATGCAACTGAATCCTCCTGCTTTGTTTTCACGTACCTATTTATCACATGCGATCTTAGTCTTAGGCATTATAAGAGTCAAGAGGCGTAGTTCGACCATCGTACGTCTCGCTCGCGCATCCCACATTTTTGAAGATATAAAATGGCTGCATGAACTTATAAAAAATTGTTTGTAAAACTAGAAAACAACATCACAAATTTAGTCAAAAAAAAAATAATTTGATCAAAATTAATTTTCGTACATAAAAATTTATGAATAAAATTTTTGGTAATTACTGACGTAAAAATTATTTTTATGTATGAAAATTTACTTGGATCAAATGGTCCTAAGCAATAGGGCAAATTCTGTGGATCAAATATAAATTTTTGTCGAATATTTATGATGTTGTTTTTCTTGTTTTATAAACGACGATTTTTTTTCTATGTTCATTCAATCGATTAAAAATAATCATATTTATAGTTAATTTGACATAGAAAATGACTAAAGTAAATACTTTAATCCTCAGTTATACATAACTTTACATTCAGTTGGTACCTACTTACGCATTGTTGTGTTAGTGTACCGATATCTGTTATGGTTACATTAGCCATGCCTTTATCAGAAACAGAGATATAAATATTAAACATCGATTCTTGGAGGAACTTGAGTGTTTGTTGATACTGTACGAGTAACGTTTTTAATATCATCGGCGTTGATTGGTGCTTTATTTGGATTTGTGGTTTGATGACAAATGTCTGTCTACAACTTGTAAACTTTTGTGAACTGAACACGTGTTTTTCGTGAAACTTATATGGTATTTTATAGTTATATTGTTATTAATTAAGTGAGTTATAATTACAATACGCAAAGTTTGAGTACAACAAGCTTAAGCAGCGGGGGAAGAAATATATTACGGTGAGTTTCTAATGTTATTTTTTTATACCTGCCCGGGAAGCTTAGCTACCCAATCAAAAGGTATAATAGATAGATACACAAACATAGTAGATGGAACATGCGACTTCATTTATATGAAAACCTTGCGTGCCACATTTTTGGTACTGACTGTGACGTCACACAAACAATTTTGTGATGGAATGTTCCATCCGCGCGAAATCTATTCCACCAATGTCACGCTTATTTCCCCATACGGTGTAGGCAGAGCATCAAAGACCATGAGGCCGTTTGACGCCACATTTGACGGTGATTAGAGAGTTAGAGACTATTACATAGTTAGAAGGGATCAGAAGATAAGATTATATAGTGACAGGAGATCTTAGAGGATATCTTATATCAAAGCCAACTCTCAAGTCCCTTAACTGGCTTTTGCAGTATGCCCGGGAAGAAAAACAGCCAGTACATTATATGTTTTAATCTTTCTCCCAGTCCAGCATGGAAGAAAGGTACATCATAGTAATACTACGAGTATACCCTGCATACCGATTGAAAATTTAATGGATCAATGGGACAGGTGTAAAAAGCCTGACGATTCATTGAATTTTGACGGTAACCTCTGAGTTTATTGACTTGGTACTCTGAGTACTTACCCGAACGGTATATTTTACTTTGTTTGATATATTTTTTTTTTGTATTGACATGCTAGTTTTTTTTTTGTATTGCCCATTTGACATTTTTATAATCACATTTTAAATGATATTGTATTTATATAATGAATATTTGTTAATGTTAAGACATGATTTTTTTTTTTTTTTTTATCAGCCCTGTTTGTACAAACTGTCCCACTGCTGGGAACGGGCCATCTTCTCATTGTGAGAAGGGTTAGGCCATAGTCTGCCACGCTGGCCAAGTGCGGGTTGGCAGACTTCACACATCTTCAAGATCATTGAGAACTCTAAAAACATTTAAGACATGAATTGTTTAAGAATAATTTTTGAATATTGTGAGATAATTGTAATTCTCTTCTTCTCTTTTTTCTTTTTCTTTTTCCATTTTAATCTCAATAAACGAATATGAATATACCGTTACTTTGGTTGTGCGTAAAAGTTGGTAAACAAGCATTTTGAGGAAGTGTAATTCTCATATTATTTCCTATTACGCCCCGCGGTGTCAGCCGCGCAGTGATGAAAAACGGTGAAGACGATGTCAATAAAATATAGCCTATGTCCTTCTCCAGGTCTTAAAGAATCTCTATACCAAATTTACTAACGATTGGTTCAGCCGTTTATACTGAAGAGGTAACAAACAGACAGAGAAACAAACGACAGACAGACCAAACTTTCGCTTTTATAAATAAATAAATATTTGTGAACATTTCACACAACACCATAATATTAGTTAGAATCTTCCTGCTACAATAAAGCAGAACGTGTGGTCACATAACAAGTAATGCTTTTAGTTCGCCAGTAATCCCAATCAGTAGGGATTTTAACGTCTCCTTTCTACACCCTTATCTTTCTGTATTTTTTGTCCCGCCCACACAATAGCAGACAGTTTTGATAAATAAACATCTGTCGCGGCTATAATCACTTCTTTCTCTGAAATAGAACTGGGAAAGGAAGGGCCGTGTTATATTTTCAATTTGTGGTTTTAACAAAAGAAAATACAGCTTTAAAAGTTTTTGTGAAGAATATTGGTCATAACTTAAATTGTCTCTTAATAAAATAGAGAAAATTCGCATTTAGAAATATTTGCCCGTGATTAATTAATCTGGACATTTTTATATTCTTACCTACGTAGTCAGGTATTAATGTACTTACATAAAAATATAATGTTGTTTGTTACAAATTCAATGGCTTGGTAATTGGGTTGCTTATAGAAAAATTAAGCAGAACTATGAAAGAAGTAGAAAACTTTTAATAAATGTGTCATGATATCTTATTTTCATCTTGTCAATTGGTACAAACAGCGTCCTTGTGTTACTGGCTGAATAAGCTAATATCAATAAAAAAGATAGATTTCATATATTTTTTACAAAGTCAAATAAGATTTCATAAATGACTGATAGTAACTAGCAACTATCTATCTCTGTGTATACAGAGAAGTAGTTCGAAGATGTCGACGCCTGACGTGCAAGCTCCTACTTGCATTAGGTGTTTAATAAGGATTATATCAGTATAAATATACAATATAAATATATAATTATATTATCAAAACTTCACGGAGTTTGTCAAGAAAAGTATAACGCATAGATACATGCCAAAAGCTCATTTATAAAGCTAATTAATCATTTTCTGAAGTCGATCGTTAACCTTTACACTACAAATCTTCAAAACTCTGTATAATATATTCACTTGTTTAACTGCCTCCGTAATCTGAGCAGCAATAAACTTCAAGTTAGTGCTCCCGTTGTTTATAAAAGCCATTATGTTGGCCGTAAAAATGGTAAACAAATCTAACTAATGGGCTACGGTTGCTGTATGAATCACTTCTACGTTTCTTTCTTGAGTTTCTTCTTCTGGACCACGGCTTGATATACATATGTTATTGATTAATTATTTACCGCCACTATTTTTTCCTGGATCTTCTAATCTTCTGTGATCTGATTATTTTTAGTAATCTTTGAAGATTTTTTTTAATTTAATTTTTATCTCCACAGACACCAGTTATCTCCAATAATGTTTTGTTTTTTTGTTATCTCCAATAATGTTTTTCATAACAAATACTCAAGTCTAAAAATTTTCATTCAAATATATTTTTCAGCGACTGCGCATACTTTTTCACTAAATTTTACACTCAATTAATTTTACACTTAATTAAAACAAGCGTAAGTTACATTACCAGAAATCGCTTTTTAATCGACTTCCAAAAAGGAGGAGGTTCTCAATTTGTCGGAATCTTTTTTTTTATGTATGTTCCCCGATTACTCGAAGACATCTGGACCGATTTGAAAAAAAAATTGTTTCTTAGTTGGTCCCATAGAAATTTTATCACAATCGATTCAATATTCTGTTTTTTATAACAAAATAACTGGAAAAATATGTCATCCAAATAAACGAATTGCGTATTTTGAAGTCGGTTTTCTTAGTTTTTTAAACAATTATTTGTATACATCATCGGGTATTTTGTTTTTAGGGTTCCGTACCGTACCCAAAGGGTAAAAACGGGACCCTATTACTGAGACTCCGCTGTCTGTCCGTCCGTCCGTCCGTCCGTCTGTCTGTCACCAGGCTGTATCTCATGAACCGTGATAGTTACAGAGTTGAAATTTTCACAGATGATGTAATTTTGTTGCCGCTATAACAACAAATACTAAAAAACAGAATAAAATTAATATTGAAGGGTGTTCCCATGCAACAAACGTGATTTTTTTCTCGTTTTTGCTATATTGATAACGGCAACAGGTAGACGCTTGAAATATTCACTGTAAATTGAGTTATATAATTCACTTCAAAAATAAATTAATTAATTAAAATAAAATAAATAGTAGTTTTTTTTGCCGTTTTTATAGATAATGGGTACGAAACCCTTTGTGCGCGAGTTCGACTCGCACTTGACGGTTTTTTAATTTAATATAGATACTTGTCTTCAACCTGACTTACAAATATCGCAATAATACACTAAAAATAGATATCAAAAATGTGATGGTTAAGTAACTATGCTATAATATTTGGTGATCATACTACCTTTCACAGGAACGGTTTTCGTAAATAGTAATTGTTCCAGCTATTAACCTAACCAAACAATCTTATTAATACAAGTATTTTAGTGTAGAAGAGTCAATGTACGAAAACGAAAATTGCTTCCTCTGTTTGTAAGTAGGTACTTATATTTCATTATATTCTTTATCTGTTCTACATAGACATTATACGTCATTTATTTCACATTAATGTTGCGAACTACAAACAAATATATTTCGCTAGTGCATTGGAAGGGTTAGAAATGCCTAAGTACATTTACCTGCACAGGGCTAGAGAGGGAAGTAGAATAGTGGGGACTTTGATTGATGACGTCGGGCCTTGGGCTCTAGCAGACCGGCACACGCACTCACCGTAAGGTTGGAAACAGACCATCATTCGTGACTTATGCAGTGATTGACAGTTATTATTTATATGATATTTCTTAAAGCAGTATTATTTTGAATCAAAAAGTTATTTTAAGTATTTTGAGGGTCCAAATTTTAAAGTGCTTTAACCGTATCATGTGGGGTATCATATGAAAGAGCTTCATTAGCACAAGCTAAAATAGGTTTTTAAATATTTTAACGATGTATATTTTTAGGCTTATGAAGGAAAATATAAAAAAATATATAATTTCCCCCTTTTATTCTACTAGTTTGTACGGAACCCTCGATGGGCGAGTCAGACTTGCACTTTATTTTTTCATTGTAATTATTATTTTCAGTCATCCATGAACATGATGCATGAAAGTGCGCTGAAATATCAGGAAATCAATATAAATACAAACCACGGTAAATATCCCATTAAATGATTAAAATGTAGTGAATGACCGTGATAGCTTAAGAAGTATATTTTCATTGCTCATATTCGGAAAGTACGCTTGAAGTTGCCTGCACTACATTTCGTTCCTACGAAGAATCGTTTTTCCGTGCTGTTAAGCTGAGCTGACCCCCTGTCGCTTCAAGCCAATATTATATCTTACCCTAGTATCCCTTCTAAACCTCTAATACCTTCTCTCTTCTATCTAACCCTCAAATAAAGGTCAAATGTGGCGTTAAACGTCCTCATGGTCAATAACGGTTTGTCAACCCCGCAAGGGCGTAAACAGGTATGACTGTATGTATGTAAAATGTAGAAGTTTTTTTCGAATAGATTTTTTTTATTTACTTATATTCAATCTATTATTAGTCCAGATTGACGATCTGTTTACAGCTTTACGCTCAGAGCTACCGGACCCAACGGCCGGGCTCCTATTGTTCAAGCCACGTGGATCGAAGCCCGGACACAAATGAGCTCCTATGTTCCCGCCGATTAGCCCCGCATATGCCAGTGTTTGCGTTCTGAAGATTTTATCCTGATTGAGGTTTTTGCTTGATTACATTGTGTTTGATGAGAGCGATGATGGGGATGGAGATTGTTTAATTTGTCTAATGGTTTGATGAGATTATATTTTACGTATCAAATTAGAGACTCACAGGAGTTTGTGTAGGTACCTTTATTTATTTTCTTAATTTAATATACCCGATTAAATACTGTTGAAAAAGTATACGAACATAAATGAAGTAAATTTTACTTAGTTGTGACTAAATTACAATTTTTACTGGTGTCGATAAACTGAACTGCTTCTAAGACATTTATTGATATGCTTCTAATAGATTATTAGCATAAACTGCAAAACAAATTAATAGTAAGTACCAGAAAAAATAATACTGCGAATGCATTCCCATTTAGTAACAATAATTTCAATACTTTCTATTGTATTGGATAAAGATAAAAATCATAATACATACATTATACAAATTATATAAATATGTACTTCAATATGGTTTGTTGCCCGTGCTACCACCAATCTTACTACTAGTAGTAACACCGGTAATTGACTTACCCTTCTTACTACTTTAGTTGAAATTTGTTAGAACAGCAATAAAAAATTGTCCGTGTTACTACCGTAAAACAAAAACAACAAAAACAAAACAAAATATGACGAATTTGTATTTTAAACAAAATGTAAGTAGATATTAAATGCTTATGAAAAAAAAATCATTGAATTTAACCAAAAAATAAAATAAAAAAAACAGGAAAAGCACCGCAATTTCTCAAGGGCGTGCCCTCGAGAAATTACGCTGATTTTCCCGCTTCGTCCGCGTACGTAACTATTGTTTCGTAACTAGTTTCGTACGAAACATAATTATTCTTCGTACGATACTAGTGTCGATCGGAGAATATCTTAAATGTCCTTTGAATTACATTTAGACATGTCTACCTAGAATGACGTCATAGAACGCTTACTGTTATGCATATTTACTTAGATCATTATGTTTATCTACCTTTAGGTTCATGTAGTAGGTACGTATCTAAAGGTTAAACAATAGGTGGGTGACGTCAATGTATGTCACAATATTAATATGCCATTAATATTGTGAAGGGAATTACCATTACTCAAATTAATATTTCCATGTAGGTATCTACTTTATCTCTATATTTAAAATGGCAATTTCCCTCATTTCGTTACCTACTTTTCTTATTTCCTTAGTATTTACTGGAACCATTTAACAAGTTCACCGATAGTTATTTTGTGTTTACACTTAAAATGTTCGTGACTGGTTGTCCTGAAAACTATTTTTATGTCTCATTTTACCCAAACGCGATTACGTAAACCTAATATAAAATAAACAAATCAGAATACATTTTTTTTTAATTTTTCCGATTAAATCGGTAAAAAAATTAGTCGCTGTATTATTCCCCCCGCTCTTGTGTAATCCTTTTCAATTGTCATCTAGTACATACATATTAGTCGCGATACACATAAACGCACACAATACGTCGGCCAGCTCATTTCCATGCGGCCTGGTGTCCAAACAAGGGCCTCGGTAACCACGGCTTACCCGGTAGGGGCTCGCGTGACCGTCTGGACTCTACCCCGAAGGCGTACTCAGGGGGTGATGCGAATGGCGTTCTGCCCCTTTTCCGCTTGATTTTTAAATTGGATGAAAATTAGGCGCTTTTAATTTATTTAGATTATTTTGTTCTAATTTTGTAGCTGTTTGGAAGATTATAATGTGGTCCACTTCACGATAAAACTTAAAATACAAAATTAATAATCATTAAACAATAATGTCCGATGAAGTAGTAGAACTCTACTATGGAAACTAACGTGGTTTTCTCACATTTTTTTTATAAAAACTACGGGTCACTCACGTCTGTTTTGAGCCGAAATATCCGACTATAGTTTCGTAGAACTCTTGCAGAGTTCATCTAGGTAAGTCTCAAGTGTCACAATTTTGCTAGTCATGTACCTAACCGCCAAGCTGTAGTTTAGTGTGCAAGTATTACTGTGATCTAAATTAAAAGAGTTTCCGGCAGCCTAGTCAGGAAACCGTCTGACTCGCGATCCGCAGGTCCTGGGTTCGAATCCCACGGCACGCACCTCTGTATTTTCGAAGTTATGTGCGTATTGTTGATTGCCGCCAACTTCAAACGGTGAAGGAAAACATCGTGAGAAAACCTACATATCTGAAAGTTCTCAATGATCTTGAAGATGTGTGAAGTCTGCCAACCCGCACTTAGCCAGCGTGGCAGACTGGCCTAACCCTTCTCACAATGAGAAGATGGCCCGTTCCCAGCAGATAAAAAAAAATAAAAAAATAAGGGATAGTAATTACACTGACTTTGCCAAGCATTACAAGATTTAACGTCTAATATCTCTGTGACTCTCTAGTGACGAATGCAATATACATAGAATTTTAAACTACTTAAGTTCATATTTTTTTGGCATTATTATTATTATATTTATATTTGTGGTACATAATTGGAAGTTGCTCGTCTCCTTACCCATTTACACAAAAACATACATAAAAAAGTAGACTAGATCTGACTGAACTTAAGATAAACTCAGGAGTAACCTAAACCTTTTTACCCGACTGCGTAAGAAGGAGGGCTATGTTTTTCGAGTGTATGTATGTATGTTTCTTTGACACGCTCTAGAGCCTAAAGAGCCTAAACGGCTTGACCGATTTTGATGTGAGTGGTGTCAATAGATTCGGCTTAGTTGTGAGAGTGACACTGGGTACATCAAAATTAAAAAAAATCTTAAGTTAGGCTGCAAAAACCTCTTTTCTGCAGTCTACCCGACTGCTTTTGTTTTTCTTTTAACATTGATACTTGTTTGAAATAGTGCCGATGGCACTATATGTGATGGCGATGACAATATGTTTATTCCAGTAATCCACCTGCTCACACAAATAAACAAGTACATAATATATACATGTATTTTTGTGCATTTAGGGTTCCATCTCAACTCGTTTTGTTTTAATTCAAACTCAATTTTTTTTGGCTTAAAAGTTCAGAAAACTCGTAGTATGGACCCTGAAGTTAACCTTATTACGTCCACGACTACCCCATGCCACTTCAAACAGCATTCGTAATAACGAATTCCGAGTGTTTTATTATTAGCTTTGTAGAATCTAATTTAGTAATCTTGATTCGGTACATTTTGCCATTCGTTTAGATTAAGGTCGGAATAATTGTATTTTATGACATTATCAGGGCATGGACATCAATTAGCACCAATATGATTAATGACGGCGAAGTAACGTGAATTTGGACCATTTATATAAAATCTGTCACAATCTACGTATAATACTAGTAATTTAACTTTATTCCATTCGAGCTTAAAGTAAGTTAAAATTTCCGTAAAGAAATTATATCGTTTTATAAGTACCTATTCTATTGTTAATACAAATTTTAGATGACTATCTGTTCATTTAGTTAAACTCGGAATGAAGACAGCTTATGTAAGCAGGGTATGTACCCTGGATTGGAATGTAGGCTACCTTAATAAAATAGCTTATGTCTAAGAGAGCGGGCAAAATCGTGAAACACAACTAGTAAATAATATGTACGAGCAACTATCGAGAAATTTATCGTTTTCCGTTCAATAAACGGATATTGAATAATTTATTCTCTCTGTCCGCTTAGTAATTCCATCATTTACAATGAAATTGATATTTCGGATTATAGGTATACGTTACAAGAGTACTCGGGAAAAACGAACTGAATTTTAAAATCCAACCCCGAGTTCGATCTGGGGTTGGATTACTTCGAAATATTCAAAGCTTCAAAAACGATCTTCGCAAGTTGATAACTTCAAGCGAAAAGTTGATTAAAATTGTTGTAATAACTTTGCGTACCTTCATATTTAACAGTCTATGAGAAATACAATTTTCGCTATTCAACTAAAGATCCATTTGGGTTGCAAAATGATAGGATATAAAGCTCAGACAAAGAATTTTTATGGGCGCAGAGAAGCGACGCTCATATTTGGCCAGCCAGAGTTGCGCTTTGGCTGGCGTTAAGGCTTTCTGGCCGCGGAAACGCTATAAATTATACTTTACCGCAATGTAGACTGCATTCAGGCAAGTTTCTTCACTGTAACTTCTTTAAAGAGACAATACGAACTTCACAGACTAGAGTAACTTTGCTTCTGATTTAATAACGAATTCTGAGTGAGACAGGACTTCAAGTACTTCTAAGTAAGTTCGTATAGACTGAGTGGCCAGCCCTAGTGTCAGAGTTATTAAGCCGCCGAAAGGCGGCCTCTGACCTGGCTTGACGATTGCCGTTTTTAAGAACAAACAACCAGGAAGTACTTCAATCCAAGTACTTCTAAAACCAGACTATATTCTTGTGCACTGTATATTTTCTTATTTTTTTTATGTACTTATTGATTTGGTATATTATGAAAAATATTCATAATGGAATGAACCCCTCTCTCTTTGAACTTTGAGGCCTATTATTTTAAACTAATTAAAACGTACTTATCTATTTCTCTTGATAAATATATGTAAATTATGGCCACTGAAATTCAACAGGTTTCACGTTTTTGAAACTTCGTGTACCTATATGTCACCGTGAAATTGTTATAATCGATCTCGCGAGAATGTTAACTATCGAAAGATTGTGAACCGTAACATGCTGCTTACAATTTAACGCATTATTTTTTGGTAGATTATAATCTATCGAAGTGAAATCGAGCCTGTGGTTGAACTAACCTAACCTAACTTTATGGACACAGAACGGCCTACTGTAAGACCGACCAATCAGGGACAGCCTTCGGGCAGTTGATAATTTAACGCGCGACAGATTGTGATTTAACAGTTTCACTTCGATAGATTATAATCTACCGAAAAATAATGCGTTAAATTGTAAGCAGTATGTTACGGTTCACAATATTTCGACAGTTTACAATCTCGCGAGATAGATTAAAATCTAACGGTATTTACAATTTTACGGTGACATATTTATAATCCATGCTATAATATGAGGAATGTTAAAAATGCGTCGACTATCGTCGTCAAATAGGGTGTCCCGTTTGTCAAATCTATAACCCGTACTTCTCACAGCATATGCATGCATACATAGATTGTCAAAAATGCAAAATAAAACTATCCTAAATGTGTAATCAAATAAAAAAAACTTGCATCAGCTCTGATATTTGCAAAAACTTAGGAAATATTATATTATCATTGCTCACTTAGGTCATACAGTAAATGCTATCTTTAGTGCCTACTTGTTTATCAGTCACGACTTATTTGTAATATGTACTTACAATAATGTTTCTACTTAAGAATATAGTCCTTTGATATAAATGAATAATGATTAATGTAATGTATGTTTTTGTTACAATAAACTTATGTCTATGATAATTTATTTTTAAAGCAACCTTTCGTTCACCACATTCAAAGAACTTTTTCACTATAAAAAAAATGAAATAATCGACCAATGTATGTTAACTGTAAGTGATCAACGAGTTGACGGATGTTACACGCGAATAATTATATTCATAATTTATGTTATGTCCTCGAGAAGATTGACGGAGACACTTCCAAGTAACGCTTTGCGATCTGTTCAGCGAACTGATAAAAACAACAAAACGGTATACGTACCTAATATAATTAATTATTAAACGATCCCATCTTTGTTTGCAGACTTGATGACCGCGCGGTACTACATTGAATTAAGTTTTCCTTCTTTCGCTTGATGCCTACATTTTAAATTTCGTTTTTTTTTTCATCATCAAGTGTTCACTAAATTATAAATATAGGTTTATCATAACCTATATTGAATTAATTAATAAATTAAATAATTCAATATAGGTTTATCATTATATTTTATGTATTTGAATTGTTATTTAAATTATTTGACATTATTGCAATATTTTTTTTTTTTTGTCCTGTTGACATGTAACATTATCCGTTATGAATAAATTACTATGACTATGACTATGACTATACCAAGTCTTCATTCGTAGACACGGCAATGACTGTGCGGTAGGTACTACATCTACGAATTAGGTTTTCCCTTCTTCGCTAGATGCCTACGCTTTGAATCATGGTTTTCTCGTTATGTAATGTTTATCAAATTAAAAATCTCATATGACGAAGTTGCGGGTCGATTGGGAAGTAATAAAAAGTCTGCCTGGGTGTAGGAGCCGTAAGCGGCGGTCTGTGTGCAAATGAACCGACGGCGTACGGCGAAGGACGCGGCCGCATTCCGCTCTGCACCACTACACACGAGATGGCACACATACCGACACGTACCGGCTCTGTGTGTGTGCAACAACACATTAACACTCCACTACGTAAGGCACTTTTGCAGTAAGCCTTCAGTATACCGCTAGCTAACGCTGGAATTTCTTATTACGATGCAACGTACGTGTTGCATTCACGAAATAGCTTCTGAGCGACGCAGCGAGCCGCATACTGGTGGCATGCTATCGGTTTTAATAACAAATATCGGGCATTATAAGGGGATCGATATGTTGGTTACACCGGTATACAATAGCGGAAATTTTAATCGTGCGGCTTGTCCGCTGTCGGGCGCTAATCTCGCAGCGACCGCTGGCGAAGCGAATCGCATACAAATGCGCCGCCAGTCGAGGCAAAAACTGCTGAATAATATCCCCTCGTGGAGCTTTATGCTGCACGTAATGATGCAGTCACGGCACGATCTGTGCATTTTACAACATCATCTTTTGCATTACTATCTCAGTACTGTATTGCAATATCATTTATGCGGAAAGACAGAACTCGAATGCTAATATTCTTTTAGGTTAAATAAAATTACTTTTGTAAGTGGCTGGACTCTTTTGCTGAAAATTACAAAATATTGGCATTTGTCGTAAGGCTCGCTCGATACAGTTGGCAGACGGATAAGCATTCTAGATCAAGTTGCTGGCGTGTGCCAACTGCGTCACTTGGCCACATCGGCCATATTACGTCACAAAGAGAAAATATACATTTGTGAGATCTTTAAAAGCCTCTGGAACACTAGTGCATAAATACAAGACTCCAACTGCCTGAAGAAAACATGAAAGATCCGCTTATCCGGGGCGAAAGCAATTTGCTATGCGAAGCAGTTGATTTTGCAGTCGTTTTATTGCCAAAACAAACACATGATATATGTTTGTTTATTCAAGCCTGTCGACACATTTGCTAAATAGTAAACTGCACAGCCATATGGTTTATGCTTTGATCATCTAAATAAAGTGCACGTGAAGTTCCTGACCCGTGTAAGGTAACTGATTTCCAATAATCGTATTTTTTTACGTTAGGTGTTCTTCGACGAAAACTTTTGCGTCACGCTGGGTGAGTAATTGTTGTCGTCTAGACTGGGTTTATTTAATTGCATTACTAACTTAGCAAACACCTTGAGTTATGAAGTATTTAGTGAGATATTAATAGGCGGAGCGCGCTGGCTAATCATATTTACACGAGCCTTATGAAACGCATGTGCCAAACTGTATTCGTTAAGTGTAGACTAATTATTTTTTTAAGTTTCGTCTTTACTTCCTCCGGCACATGTCGGATACATTGTTAGACCAAATATATTGTGTCGGCAATTTACTCTGTTTTAATAAATCGGTAAATTTTACCCGAATGCGTAAGATATGTTATGTTATGTTAAGGAGGGTTATGTTTTTCGAGTATATGTATGTATGTATGTATATATGTGGGTGATGTATGTTTCTATATAACACCCTATAGTCTAAACAACCTCCTTTTCTTGCTACATTTTCAATACACCCTAAGGTTGTCTGGGAGAAATGTCTCTATGCGATAAGGCCGCCAGTGTACTTTCAATTACGTTTATTATGTATCTTTAAGTTACTCTGTATGGATGTACAATAAAGTTATTCTATTATCTTTCTTTGTTGAATCTAAACAGTTAGTGCGATTTTTTTTAGAGTAAAGGGTTATTTTGTGGACTCGCTATGTATTTCACCACAGGTCTGCTGACTGAACAACCTTAAATAATATCTTATAAATTTTTATTTGTATAAGATTCAAACCATGAATTAATAGATACGTATTTTTCCTTTATCAAGTACGAGTATCTTTGGAAGACATTGTGAAAAGTAAAAAAAGAAAATTAAAAGGCAAAAAATAGTACCATTCTTGATCTCAATTATACAAACAAATCATCGCGAAATCTGATAAATAAATTAATAAATATTTGTGGACATTTCAAACAACACCATCTAGCCCAAACTAAGCAAAGCTTGTACTATGGAACTAGATGGCTGATAGAATACATAGTTAATAACTTACTTAATGTTACTGATGTTTAAAGAAGACGATTATCGCCTTTTGTACGGACGCTTGCAACAAAGGACAAAGCGCTGAATACTCGTCTGAGAACAACAAATAAACAAAGTACGAAAAGTTGCATGTATTTTTAAACAAGGAAGCGTTTATTTTAGTTTTCTTTGTTTAGTCTCAATATTCTCTATATTTAAGAATATTCTCAAGTTGCATGTCTAATTGGCGAGCCAGAGATTATAGAGCTGCAAATTATTTACATCGCTCAACGATTCAGTATCCGGAACCCAGAGACAACCCGTGGCTCGTCACAGAAGCTTTGTTTGCGGCCAGCGTCGACTGCCGACTGGTAATCAGGCAAAGGGGTGGGGGGTGCTGTGACTAGTTGAAATGTCTGGCTTCTAATTTGCGGAGACTACGATTGACCTCGCTTCGTTCTACTGTTCAGCCCTCTGTCTTGTATTTCTACTTAACTTTCTTAGCTTGTATAGCGGCGCCTTTTGTTGTAGGTCGATTGGCTGGCACTTTTGCGAATCAAATATGCCTACTTAGTATAAAAAATATAGGCTTCTCACTTTTTACTTGTCTATGCAATAAAAGTAATTTGCAAAAATTAAACCGACTTCAAACTGAAAAGAGAGAAATAACACGAAGAAAATCAATACTAGGCGTCTACCTAAGTAACCAACTATTTTTTCGAGATCGGTGTCAGGACCAAAACTGTCTTCAAGTAAGTCCTATACAGACACCGACCTCAAAAATAGTTGGTTTACGTACCTACTTAGGCAGACGCCTAGTATTGATTTTCTTCGTGTTATTTCTCTCTTTTCAGTTTGAAGTCTGTTTAATTATTTTTTTATTCATTTTTAATAATTTAGAATTAAAAATGTTTAGAAGCTGGTATAGACTAACATATACAAAAACTGCGCAGTTCTGACAATATTACAAACATACAGGTCGAATTGATAACCTCCTTTTTTTGAAGTCGTTTAAAAGCGGTCGTCAAAGCTCATAACCGCTCATGTCACTGTCTATCAAACAATTGAAATATAAGGTGTAGACACTGCTCTGCAGTTGCGATTAACTAAGTGAGTATTCAAAATCATATCCCATATCTTGAAAACTACTGAACCGATTTTGATAAAACTTACAGTGACTAAGTTGAAAGATACTTTATTATTTTTTTTTTAATACGACTTCTAGTTTTGCGTAATTGGTGGACAAACATACATACACTTACGAAATTTGACACACATGCTTAGAAGCTGGTATAGAATAACATAGACAAAAATTGTGCAATCCTGACAATATTACAAACATACAGGTCGAATTGATTACCTCCTTTTTTTTGAAGTCGGTTAAAAAGTAGCATCAAATACTTCAAATAAAAGGGAATAATTTTATATGATAAAACGATTAGATATTCCTAAAAATAAATTGTCGAAAACGCCATGGATCGCGCCATGGGCCTCCCCCATGGATTTCCAAAAAGATCGGTTGGAAGCGGCCTGCATCCAGCGTCTTCAGATTTGTCGTCAGATTTTATTACCTAACTTCAAAAATCATATTTATTTTTCGAGATAATTGTGATGCCATCACACTAATTGAGTTCGTCTGCATAATTTTCTTACATAAATAATTATAAATTATATTCATTATTAGAACCAGTTTTATGAGAAATGATGCAACGCAACATAAACTGAATTTAGGTTTGTATATTTCGACTTATGACTTTTTTATTTAGGTACTTAGCTTACCCAGTATTTCGATTTCCAACGAAATAAAGAGTAAGTACCTATAGTATACTATCTTAATGTGCCAAACTCAGTTATAGCCACTTAGAGAGTACATGAGTGTAAAATTCGTAGTGCTTCGTTCTCTCAGTAAATCTTCACGTTATTTTAGCTGGCTTTTCCCTCAAGTCTAGGAGCGCTGAAGCCGCGGGGACCAATTTTATTGCCTCTTATTGGCTAGCCTTTAAAGTGACAACATTAAACCTTTTCTCTGTACCAATGAAAATAAAACGTACCGAGTCCAGCGCGATATCCACTCGTAATTCTATTAAACGACCAGTGAAATCTCAATTCACTGGCTTTCGCTATAACAAACACAATAAAGACGAACAAGACACTAGGTATACTCCCGAATCGAATTTGATTTTGATTCGTGTTCGTATCTAATTTATGTCTATCGAAGTTTGAATGGACAATAACTTTGTTAGTTGGGCGCGAGTGGTCTTTGCCGAGAATTATAGCGCTCTATCCCGAAGTTTCTACTTAATAAACTCCGTATATTAAGTTTCCGACGGAAAAGTTGTCCGACTCTTGAATCGTATCCCAGTTTACGTCACTAATATCTATGTTACCTTCCTTAGAACTTAGAACCTTATAGGTCTCTAGCGGGCGAAACTTCTCGGAAACCATATCTTTTATGATTTGACTCCAGAATTATTTATCATATTTTCCTTGAGCCTATTCTCGTTTATTAGTAGGTACCTATTATTCACGACTTGCTTAAATATTCCAAAGTTGTTTATTCTCGTATTGATGTATTAATTTTGGATGGGTCACGGTTTAGCATGGTTTGGGTGGTCACTTCTAGATTGGTTTCATCTGGGTTTAGTCAACGCCCTCCCCCGCGTTCTAGGGTGGTGTGAGGGGGTAATGGGGAGGCAGCAACAAGCTGGGGCGTTGAGACGGAAGCGGCGCGCCTCGACGACGCCAACAATCCTACTCAACATAAAACTAAATCTCCCAAGACTGGAGACGAGAAAACGCGATAGCACTCAAGAAGACGACGTGAACACTGTCTCGAGTGTCAATTCTGTGCTTTCTGGTGGTCTCGTTTATTTGTCTTTCTGCTCTGAATTGCGCTGACTCAAAGTGAATTGAATTTCTGTTACTGTACGTCGATAATTTGCGTTCGGTAAGATGCCAAACTTGGTGCAAAAACGGTGCACGATTGCGAAACTTGGAATTTTCTCACAGGTATATCGGTTTTTAACCGTTTTCATAAAAGGAGCAGAATGTCAATTCTTTGCGTATATTTAAATATTTTTTATATATGTATCTTTTTTATTATCTACAGAAATTAGTTCAAATATAACAATATAAAGTTAATCCAGTTTCATCTGCATTAAAAGCTTTGAATGAATTGCTCTGAGATGCTCGCCTTCAAAACAAAGATTTAGATAAAAAAAGACAAATAAACTTATTGTCATTCGCTAAATAATGAAGGTTTGATGTATTCAATACCCAAATCAATTTATTTCATAAATGCATCGTCTACGAATGAATAACATCAGCTACCAGCAGCCTTGAAGATTCCATCGACTCTATATTTACCCTAATTCCTTGGGCAGCCCTTACTCCCACGCAGTATAAGCGGATTGCCGGCTTATCGCCTTAGAGGCATACTCACCTATTTTTTTACAGTAGCAAAAAGTATACTTATACTTAGTTTTTTACGACAAAGCTCAGATCCCTCGAATTTTCCTCGTGTTTCTTTTTGGAATTCCGTGACACTAATAATTAAGTACAGAAATGAGGGTCGACGTGAAATTATACATTGTTATATCGCCCACTATAAATCTGATTTTTGGTGAACGCGCCGCACAGAATAACAAATACTAGTAGAAATGGTACAAGATCGTAACGTGTGGCAAAGCGCGTATGTTTTTATTAATATCACAGGAACTTTACGTATTCTTGTCGTCGACACGCGTATAGCCTTTTGTATTCATTTCAAGGTCGCCCAAGGTATTTTATTTTAATTCTGAAGTTTCCATGACAGCTACGTGCAGCGACAATGCTGTTCGTTCTATTGTTCCAATGACTGATTTTTTCAAAAGGTAGGTCGTCTTTTGTTTCGGTTACATTCAGCGTCAACTCATTTAAATTTTCTGCATGATTCTTCACGATTATTTAATCATTAACGTTTTAAAATGTTTCCTTATCTATTAGTTCATTTATGAGCTATAGATTGAACTAAAACCTGACTACTAAGCTTTTTCGTTGCGTTGCATCTTTTATTAGTGAAATTGTACTATCAGATCCCCCCCAGAGTATTAATGCGCATTAATTGTGAGTGCAACTGTTTAAATCTCAGATAAGTAATAGTTTAGGAGATCAAGTCATAAAATACTCTAAAAATCATAACTACATTTGTTTTTTGTGTAGTTGGGTAGAAACTACTTCTGTTTTTGTGTTAAATAACATGTATGAAACTGTCAAACGAATGAATACTCAAATAGTAATATTTGAGTACTTATCTTAAGATCAACAATCAAATATTTCAATGCACTCGCTACATAGCTACGAGCTTAGTCATAAATCGCTGCACATCAGCAGTTTTCACATGCGACTAAGATCCGCACCTATATCCGGTAAGGTATGCCAGACGGTTGCGAAAGTGCGGTCGGCCGTCACGGTGGTTCTCTCGTTCTGATACTAATCTACTAAGATACTCGTACTTGGTGACGCAATGATCTTGTCATGATATCAGATAAATGCGTCAGGTGTGATGCCAACGACGAGTTTGCAGTTGAATAGGTGCAGCTCATAAAGCCTATATACCTACCTATTAAAATCCTTTGTTCGACATTGAGTTTGATTGTATTTTAAAATGAGCCCTATGTTATAGAACTTACGGATGAATATAGTTAACAAAATTACAGTAATCTTAGATGTAGAATGTACTAGATTAACAGAAACTAAAACTGGTCGGAAATATCAGGATACATTATGTTGTTGCATTATGCCTTAACGTGACTTCAAACCAATATGCTAAATACTACTATTGCGACACTAAAATGTCGAAAAGGGTGGCATTTTTCTGTTAATTACATAAACATCAAAGTTAATCTAGCTTAAGTATATAATATCAAACATTTAAATTCAATATTATATTACTATGCTAGCATGACACAGCGAATACATTTTCCGTAATCTTTTTAGGGTCCGTACTAAACAAGGAACCCTTATAGTTTCACCATTTTCGTTTGTCAGTGTGTTCGCGGCTTTGCTCAAAGACGAAGAAAGAAGTGACTTTGGAGATATGAAGAAATCATGCTAGTAACCAATACAACAGTTATAAGGAAAAAGTTGACTTTACAAGTTAACGAGTAAAAGTCGAACAACTTAAAAATGTACTTCAGAGAAGTCGGAAATGAAAATTCTGTGTAAATTTCATTTAAGCTAACATAAGTTAAATCCTATGTTCATAGTATCAAACAGAAGACCTTGTCTTAATTTCTCATAAATAATTATGTACAGCTATGAAAACCTACATTGCGCGCGGCGCGACATGCACTTGGCGAGTTTTATTTTATTGAAAACAGACAGATTTGCATAACCTCGTCATGTCCTCGCACGACAAAAAGAGCAGAGAAAATTTTGTCGCAGCACGCTGCCAATACTGGATGGAATCTAGTACATTCTACATCAATTACTGTAAAACTATATTGTTTTTAATTTGTTGATTGTAATTAATTAAGAGCATTGACTCAAGGGAAGCATGAGAAATAAACTACTTAGGTGCGCGTTGGACGTCCTAGGTCACTGCAGCTTTACGTCGAAATCGATACATTCTAATTCAACCGCGCCCGTAGTAATTCTAATTTATCAAGTAAATGTTCATTCTAGAAAGGGAACACGAACATATAATCACGGCACGAAGCATTAATTTGTCAAACGATTCTTGAAGGGCTTTTTCCTGTACACCATTAAAATTATTGAGCACGTCTATCTTCTAAACGAAGTAACTATCACCCCATCTGTGTCCATGGGAGACGTACTTAACTTTTTTAGAATGTTATTGGGTTTGTTGTGAGAGTTCCCGGGATTTAGATTCGGTCCCTCATTTTGATGTCCTGAGGGAGTTTCGCCGGGTTTTTTTTTGGTTGTCTGCTAAATTGGATATTGTGACAGAATCAGGTCAAAATGCGTCTCATGTCTGATGTAATGAATGGTGTTGGTCAAATGAGAAAATAAAAATATCCGGGAATCTTTTTTACATGACTGCCAATAGAAAGGTAATAACCTCTTATGCGTTTCTACTTCCTGTAACCTTAACAGATTGAGTACATTAGTTTTGATTTCATGAGCGTTATTCATATACTACATTTCTTGGTCATAACAACAACAATCTACTTAAAGAATAAAAATTGCACTCTTTCTAAGCCTGATGTGCCAAATATGTAGAAATCTAGAAATAATGCTTATAATCATCATCACCGTTCGTGCACCGTCACCATTGTTTATCACACACGGTGCACGGGTGAAATCGCGACGCACAGCTAGTAGAATTATAAAAGCGAAAGAAGAAAGAGTTCTTTTCTTCGGCCGTGAAGAGGTAATAAAGACAGAGATAGAGATCTCTGTCTTTATTACCTTTTCACGGTCGAGATAGCTGTGAACCTGGAAGCAGACAGGCTACTTCATATCATCATCATCGCCGTTTTTTCATATTTTTCATTTATAATATGCGGTGCGGCCTTTATTAAATATCAACGGATTGTAAAATATCAGTTTTCAAAAACGTCCGAGCTCAATGAGATCTAATTAATTAGACCTCTTACACGATTAAAATAATTTCGATTTTCAAAATAATTCGAAGCGGCAAAATAGACGTCTCTAGACTTTTCAATCTAAATTAGGCTTTAGCACGGCGACATATAAGTCTTTATATCAAAATCTTTAGGTTCGTCATTGTTGACCCAGGACACCAACAGGATACCATATTAGTGAATTTTGTTTTTTTAGACTTTACGTCCACGTGATGGAAAGTCATTGGGTGCGTCGTTTTGTTTTTCTTTTTACAATACTACTCGTCTGGCGAGTCCAAGGCATTGTTTACTGTTTAGTGATGGGGGGAGAAAACTGTAATCAAAATCAGAACAGTCGAGACAAGCGTTAGGAGGCACCTTCCAATCCGCAGTCGACCCACGTGGGGGTTTATAGCTCGTATAAACGTTGTCAACGGCAGTTTCTCTTCTATATCCGACATAGGGTCGGCCCGGATTTCTTACGAATTTTTTATTCAACACATTGGACTAACTCTTTTGTTTGGATGATTGGTTGATCTAAAGAAAGTCCTTTGACCACTCAAACTTTCGCTGAAATATGTATGTGATAACACATACATATTTCAGCGAAAGTTTGAGTGTTATTAGGTATATCTTGAGAGAACTAGTAGATATAGAGGATGTGCTTTATTAGGCATAGGCTTACGCTTGACCGCCAGCTCGCCTGATGTTGAGCGACCCTGCGGTCAAAGATGGAGCACGCTTGCCTAGAAGAAACCTATTAACTCGTATTTAGAAGACATTCAAATTAAAATGTTTTCTAAGGTTTTCACGATTGTTACTCTTTGAAATAAAAAAACAGATTTATCCCGTATACTTTACATAATTTTATGGCCTCACGTTTCCAACAATTTGCAGCGTCCATGGTCACAGGTTGGACTAGATGACAATTGTAAAATATTAATTTATACCGCCTATTATTTTTACGTTCCCTATGCACGCAGAAGTTGCCCACGGTGCGGTGTCAACAGGTATCGCAGATCTGTGTTCAGGCTGAGTTTTTTTTTAAACTCAAGTTATATCCATCGGGGAAAACTATAAACCCACTCAGGCAGTGTATTCCAGTTCATAGTTGTTTGGATTAGGTATCTTGTTTAAAGAAATAAAAAAGAAAAAAAATATCTTGTTCTTATTATCTGACACCACGTAAAAAGCATCTTCTGTAGATGCTTAATGTCAGACAACTTCTAATAATACGATTTTTTTAATTGCAATTTTAAAAAAAAACCGAATGGTTATTTATTAGTAACTTTTTAAGGGCATAAGTTTCAGTAGGTACACTGTGTAACAAACAACTTTTGAAAATTCATGAAAAACTAACTGCTATTTAAAAAAATTGCCGATGGTCAATGCAATTATATAATATTTATGTTTTATACGTAGATTATATACTGCAATGTTTCAACCAGGAGTTAGTAGACTGCGAGATACTTATAAAATGAGCATCTGCCTCGAACCGGATCGATACTGAAATCTTCACTATTATTAAGTTAGCCAAACTTGACCGGAGACCCGTCTCGTAAGGTTCGCAGAATACTTATTCGGTCACTTCGTCTCAAGAATTGTTATTAGAATCTATATCAGAAGCAGACGCCAGTTGCTGGCAAATTAAGCAGAAGAATATAGATTCATTCATCCATTTATAGCAGTAGACGCCAGTTGATCTATCAAGAAATTAAAATTTTCTTTACAGTCGATGACAGATACTTGCACAACTTACATTGACATCCTTCTAAAGATTTTAGTAAGGCTATTTTACATAAAGACATAATTTTATTTAAAATACATAAAAAGATTTCAGTCGAGATGTTAGTTACCAGTTTTTGCCACGATGGTTCTCTATTAGTTCAATTTTTCCCCATATCGACATCTCTTTTCCTCTCGCTTGATGCGAATTTGAGTCAGACTTTTCACTCGAACGCTTCGTCGGTTTGTTCGAACGTAGATAATAAAATATGTGTTTACCAATTAGGTAATGTATAAATAATATACGTGGATGGGTTTTCCCCGCTCTGGCAATGACTTGTGAACAGTGTGACATTGCCATCCTGTGTGTTTTGAAAGTGCAACACCAAGATACCTACATAAGGTTAGGCCAAGATACTAAAAGACTTTAAGGGTGTGTCTTATCCTCGAAAGAGCTATAAATGGAGATTTGCCTGATTTGATTTTACTTCATATTCAATGAGTATAATAATAATAACCTCTGTATAGATAAAATTACATGTGTGTGTATGATTGTTTCAGAACACCGGCGGTTGTCGTTCGTCGAGTGGTGGTGGTGCGGGCGCGGTGACGGTCGCGGCGAGCGCAGGCGCGGGCGCGGGCGCAGGCGCGTGCGCGGCGCGCATGGCGAGCGCGGGCGCGCAGTACCGCGGCGGACAGCAGTGGGCGGCGGCGTATGCGCCGCAACCCTGCCGCTACCCGCCGCCACAGCCGCACCAGTACGCGGCGGCACCCAGCCCCTACACGCCGCATCAGGTACACACTACCTCGCAGTGTTTTCATACGATACGTTGTGCCCTTCATCACGCATCGTATAAAAATCTAATGAAAAAAATTACCTATCTATAAACCGAAATACATCTATTATAACTTTGCTCTTTATTTAAATTTAACAAATGTAACATCAACAGGAATATAAATATATATCTAATATATACACACATTATAATATATAATATATACATTTATTTGAAACATACTTGCCCATATACTTTTTATAGAACTGCCTAAATCCAGATGTTTACTTGATACGAGTTTCTGATTCCCTAATTTTGTTAGCTGTAAGTATCATTTGCCCGTAAAGTTATTCCCTAGTTTCATTAGATTTCTTCTTATTCTATGTACACATAAACTTTCTTATTACGAAGATTCGATTATCAGACTAGTTGTTAGATGAGTTTTCTGGATTTTGATAGTGTCCTTTGAAAAAACATAAATTTCAATTTAGGAGAAACGATACTCGGTATTTCGCTATTCGGATTGTAGATTAGACCATTATGACGCCATTGCACGAGCACAATCTTCTATCGTTTAATTTAATACGACAATTTCTACGTATATTGAAATATTAGATAAACGAAAACACAGCCTTCTCCCGATTAACTTTTTGCATGTATATCTTTAGGCCGTAGTTTTGGGTACTTCGGCGTTTCGCACCGCAAGTGATTCGAACCGCGGTGCGAATCGCCCATGTACTGTTTTTGAATGGGCCCATTCGCACCGCAGTGGTTGGTCTGGTGCGAATGACCCAAGACATATTTTGGAATAGGTCGATTCGGACCATAAAGAAACGCCCGATGCTCTTTTCGTAGGTCCGATTTGAACTCATATCAAAAGGATTTCAATTATTTATTTGTATAGATGAGTGGAAAAGTGATTAGTGAAAAAAAAAACTATATTATACTATATAACCATGTTTCCTTAATACATTATACATTTTATTTACAATTTAAACGTGGCATAATCACTTTATAACTTTAACCCTAACTCTTGCTAATCACAGGTTATGATGTAGGTACATTACAAAGGGAATATAACTGTATTTAAGGGCGGAATTTTTCATAGAAAATAAAATATATGAAGATATTTCAAATTAAATAACTATCATCAACTAAGGCCTCTATAGACACCGACCTCAAAAATAGTTGGTTTACGTACCTACTTAGGTAGACGCCCAGTTTTGATTTTTTTCGTGTTATTTCTTACATGTTGTTAGTTTCGATGGAGTTTCGCTAGGCTGGTACATTATAATATACTAATTAGCTAATCATGGAAAATCATAGATGTAAAATATTAAAAATCAACAAAGATAAAAGTTTACAAGTCTTTTATCTTTAATGATTCGAATAGACTAGGTGACATGACGAGTGTAAATTACAGTTTTTAATTTTTACTTGATTAGAACCTCAAATAAGATTACTCGTGTAGTAGCTCTGCTTTAAAATAAATACATTAAAGCAGGCTAGATAGATATTTTTCCCGGGATATAATACCAGCCTAGTTTGGGAAGACTAATATTTCCCACACTAAGGGCCACAACACACCCAGGTTATGGATTGTGTATTCTGTTTTTCTTTTGGATTGGTCGCCTAATTGCAACCAACTACTACCTACTTTGAGAACCCCCTATACTTACTAAACTAAAAGCGTGTGAACAAAGACACAATCTAGTAAAATAATAGTCATCTTGTCTAATTCATATTCTGAACACGTCTGCTCTGTAACAGTATTTTTGTGCAAATTAAATCTGTGCCTCTAACTGAACCGATATATTTTTTTGAATCGAAATGTCACTATTAGAAGAATACCAAACAGATAGAATGCGGTTCGCAAATAAAATCTATTCGAAGATTCCAAAGCCAGAATTACCGTCCAACTGAGTCATCGATGATCCAGCATCTGTTCTTCGAAACGGCTCGTATAAGTTCGTTCCGAGCCGTTTACTTCTTTTATAAAAGAACATAAAATATGCATGGCGAAACGTACCCAAAACACATGCCTTGCCCAATAATCACGGGTTGTTTTTCATCCCGCATTACGCGGCCCCCGCTAAAGTAGGGATACTTTATGCGTCGCAAGAATGCCCGTAAATATACTTATGTTTAACTGGCGCCATCTTCGACATCTTCTAATGAGGTATGTTTAAGTTTACGACTGAATTTACGAGCGACACAGTGTCTGTGGGTTCCTCAGTTTTTGTTCGGGTATCATTATCATCATCAGCTTATTGTCCACTGCTCGATATGCCGTCAAAATAAAATGATACTTACATCGATACATTTTTTTAAGTAGAAATAGGTTTGCGTTTGACCGGCATCTCGCCTGATGTTAAGCGACATTGCGGTCAAATGTTTAAAACACTTATAAGTGTCTATAAATCTCATGTCAGTGATTTTATATCTTTAAAGAGTGCGAGAGAGATAGCCGCGGGTCCTGTGCACCCTATATGCCTAGCAAAATAATAATCTAAGCACTATAAGGAATTCCTTAGTGATTTTTCCAAGTAGTATTTACTGTCGCCACAGCCAAGAATAATCTAGCATTACCGCGCCACTTTCGTATTTCTCTCGGGTTTCGCTTGCAATTTCCTAACGGAATAGCAATGTCAAATATTTGCTTAGAACGAACCAATTCTCGAGGAAGCTGAGAGCCAGATAATTAACCACGAGTCCGCCTGTTGACATCTCTCCATCAATTTCTGCGACCTCGTTATGCTAAACAATATTACAGCATTAGATGATTAATGTCTTTGGGCACTTAGAACAACACTAGGCTATGATTTGCATAAAACTAGTTAATGTGGAAGTTATGTTAGTACAAGTTACTTATTGTCGGGTGGATCTTGGATCTTTAAGAGGAATTATAATCGATTGGTGCCAATGGTTACACCATTATTTTTTTACATACAAAAGGAAGAAATTGTATTCTAATAAAAAAACAATGAAAATAAAATCCATATAATATATATATTTTTTAATTTAACTTATGTGACACTGTATCAAGCGTTTATTAATGAAAATAGTATCACAATACAAAATATAAACACAAATAATGGTGAGAGGTTCACAAAATGTCAGATTACAACTTTAGTTTATGGAAACGACGAAGATCACGGAAGATTCTTTACGATCGTTTAGTTGTATTTGCGCGCACGCGTGTAGCCGTGTATGCCTCGGGCGAAGGGCGCTGGCCGTCTCTGTTAGTGCCGGGGCGCGGACCCTGCGGCGGGTCGCGTCGCGGGAGTGGAGCGCGGGCGCGGGGGTGATCGAACACGCCATCCACCGACCAACCACATACGAATATTCCACGTCGCTACCTTATAAGGACGCGCGTCTGCTGCTCGGTGGCGGTTAACCCGTCCCGCACGCCTAACCTACCCCCTCGTGTACAGCGCGCCTATATTCCCGCGTTACATCCTCCCCCTCTAGTCTAACTGGGGAAAATCCCCGGTTAGACTAGCATTCAAACCTACGCGGTCTACCCCTCTTCCTTTTCTCTCTAACGGGCGGCTCTATTACGCCAGAGAAGGGAGTGAGGTTTGAAACATGATACCTGCCGATGCCCCCCCCCGTCTGGGAGTTGGCCAGTTCTACTGTCGTTGGGCTACTCACCTTGTACATCGCGCGAAGTCGGGCGAGCGCTTCTTGCCATGAAAGCGCTGACGACTTCACGCCACGCCACCATACCGCAGCTTGTCCTTCTAGCAGCATCGGGAGCCCTCGAAGCGCATGATCGTCACTGACGCCGGCGCACTCCTTGAAAATAGTTACCGCATCGATAAATGCCTCAAGGGTGTCGGCGTCGCGCGACGACCCGTCGAAGCGAGCCGTGCATCGCGTGAAGTTGGCGCCGGTGTTGTCTCCGGCGATGCTGGTGGTGCTGCTCGTCGCCGTTGCGGGTTCAGGCGTCACGGGTGTGGACGCCCTGAAGTCTCCGGCGGTCGACGTCATGGAGTTCAGCAGCCCCAGGAGTGTTGATAGGAATTGCTCTGGCAGCTGGAAATTTTGAAGTGGAGACGCCTGCGTCGGCCTCGCGCCGCTCAGCGTCGCGGCTGTGTCATCGCCGCGACTCGCCTCGCCGGTGTCGGTATTATCGCCCATGGTGAGAGTGACGGCGCCCTCAGCGGCGTCCGCGTCACCCTGTTGCTGCTGGCTCCTCGTTTTCATCGAGGTAGATACGATTCACGATGCGCGTAGGTAAACGAATAAGAGCCCGAAATAATTCGCGCCCCGCGTTTGGCGCCACTTGTGACACTGTATCAAGCGTTTATTAATGAAAATAGTATCACAATACAAAACATAAACACAAATAATGGTGAGAGGTTCACAAAATGTCAGATTACAACTTTAGTTTATGGAAACGACGAAGATCACGGAAGATTCTTTACGATCGTTTAGTTGTATTTGCGCGCACGCGTGTAGCCGTGTATGCCTCGGGCGAAGGGCGCTGGCCGTCTCTGTTAGTGCCGGGGCGCGGACCCTGCGGCGGGTCGCGTCGCGGGAGTGGAGCGCGGGCGCGGGGGTGATCGAACACGCCATCCACCGACCAACCACATACGAATATTCCACGTCGCTACCTTATAAGGACGCGCGTCTGCTGCTCGGTGGCGGTTAACCCGTCCCGCACGCCTAACCTACCCCCTCGTGTACAGCGCGCCTATATTCCCGCGTTACACTTAGTATTTTACTGAAATTTTATAAAACCAGGTAATACATAATTTTTTTAAATTACATTTTTAAAAAGACATATATTTTTTTTTTTATATGCGAATGGTTTGGTACATATTTCTAAGTGAACTTTATCGTAGACCGCAAAGTAAATACAACACACGATACACCATACCCGCCGCCCTTACATCGGCAACTTTGCCGACATAGGCCCAACCATGCAATCTAGGCCGCCGGGTTGTGTCGGCGAGCTGTGTCGGTGGATCAGCATGGTCGGCGTATATTGCGCATAACATCATAGTTGACATTCAAGCACCCTATCATGGGTACAAAAAAGGCGATGAAAATCGAGCTATTTTTTAATCGATATAGAGATAGCGATTATGCGACCGCTAACACGCCTGATATTAAGCTACCGTTGCGGTCTACAATAGAGCGCGATAGTCACTCACGTTATAAAGACGCCCAGATTTATCTATTTAGTAAGACCCTTCTATATTTTAGCAGTATACACAATAAAAGTCGAATCCACAAAAAAAACTTTCTTTTTTGTACCAATGCGCGTTCTAAGTATCGTTTTAAGATTGACGAGAATCAAAATCAAATCTAACATTCACGAGACTAAACTAAGAATTTCTAGAGAAGCACTAGAAAATAAACAACAGACGGTGAAAAGAAGCGTGAGTGAACAAGCGTTAGTAACACGTGCCATAAACAAGCCGGCACGCGTCACAATTATAAAGGTCATTAACACTGTATTGCCGTGCCCCGTTTTTGCCCCATTTTTTCTGCTATCCATAGAAGCCAATCATCACATTTCTCGGCCACGACTCTCGACCAGATATAAACCAGATGTTTCACAAAGTCGTCCACACGCTGCATGTGACAGGGATGTAGTTAGGCTTTCAAGAAAACTCAACGTTTTCTTTATTTGAAGAATTGAGCTATTATAAACTTTATTATAAAGTAATACTTACATATTTTTCATTAAACTTTTAAACGTTTTTTTTTAACTAGATAAGAAAACTCTGGCAATTTTTTGAACAATATATTTAGCCGACTGCTGGTCAAGAATTTGTGTAGCGTATATTTTTATTTATCAATCAAATTATAACTTTTTTATGATGATCTTTTAAATGAATTAGGTGTTCGGTCACATTTATACATAAAATACACATAAAATAAATAATGTGGTAATTTATACACAAAAAAATATACTTATTGATGCGCAACGAGGACTGGACCGTGACTTATTTAACTTAACTGTGACTCTGACTAACTTTGTTAAAACCCTACGTTATATTTTACATAATATTGAAAATGACAAATATCGCAAATCTAATGTCACAAAGAAAAAGAAAAAAAGTTAAAAGTGTTCAGAAGTTTCCGTTTTCTGAACAAAATTTAACAACGAGCAAATACAAAAAACTATTTCAGTCTTTCTTCAAAACTAAAAAAAAAGCATTTTCAAATTTTAACAAGGCGTCTGATTTAAAAAAAAAACAAAAAGAAAATGTATCCCGTTGGCAAACTTGAACCCTCTCTGCCTACGCATGCACACAACTCAAACTCCACAAGTATCGTAAAAGGAATTTCTCGCCCCTTATCGCTTTCTGAAATAAAATGTAGCGTCCGCTTCGTACGTGTTTTATTACAAGACTCCTTCAGGATTTATCTCATGGTCGCCGGCGACTGAACTCGTTTTTTTATGGGATTTGAAAAGGATTCCGGCTAGCGATTTTGCTTTGTTACTTTGTGTTTTAGTGCTTACGCGGTGATGTAGTTACACTCAACTTGTGTTATAAATAAAATCAGCTGAGAAAGCGTTGCTGAATTGCTCCACTATTTGTATAGCTGACTCATATCTGTCTTAATCAGTTTTTTTTTAATTCTAAAATCATTAAACCACTTTTATATAACTACCGTCTACCTTTTTGTTAACACTCTTGTTTCCACGGCAAGTTATTAAACAAAATATCAAAATTATATTTTTTTTAAGTAATGTAGCACTGTCTTTAAGTAACACGAAACAGCTCCTTTTTTATATCTTTGGGATTAAATAAAAAAAATATGATGTTACATTTAACATTTTTTTATCACCGAAATTCGCAAAACAAATTATCGAAATTGAAAAGGTATTAGAACTTTTTATCCCACATAAATTTTTATTTTTTTTAATTTATCCGTCACATGTTTAGTCACTGACAACGAAAACTTTATTTATTTCAATATCGCAGACAGTATGCTACTCAAAGCGTAGCGAAAAAATTATGTTTGTGATGTTACCTATGATTTCATACAAATATATTAATTGCTTGATCATACGTAAAAATTTTGATGTCTATTAAAAAGATAACCTAATGACGACGAAATTAATAAAAAATTAGGAAAACGAATGTCTGGTAGAAAATCGATTTTTATTAAAGTAACAAGGAAAATCTTTCAGCCGCCACACACTCTGTGCTTACAAGGAAAACGATTATCAGGTGAACAATAAACTGTTCAATTCATTAAATATGTAATTGGTTTGTAGATAAAGAATTACTTTGAACAAAGTAACTGTATCCTCAACTGTGGCTTTACACTGTTACTTAAAGCAGCTACCGAATCTAAATAACCTTTACATAAAATTGTACCTACTTGAGACTAGCAACAGATAGTATATACTACTACTACTATTTTAACTGTCTGGCGAAAACACAGTTTTTTTTAATTTGTAGATAAAGTATTACTTTAAACACAGTAACTGTATCCTCAACTGTGACTTTACACTGTTACTTAAAGCAGCTAACGAATCTAAATTACCTTTACATAAAACTGTACCTACTTGAGACTAGCAACAGATACTATAGACTACTACTACTATTTTAACTGTCTGGCAAAACACAGTTTTTTTTTTAATTTGTAGATAAAGTATTAATTTAAACACAGTAACTGTATCCTCAACTATGGCTTTACACTGTTACTTAAAGCAGCTAACGAATCTAAATTACCTTTACATAAAACTGTACCTACTTGAGACTAGCAACAGATACTATAGACTACTACTACTATTTTACCGGTCTGGCAAAAAAAAACTGTTTCTAGGGTTCCGTACCTCAATAGGAAAAAACGGAACCCTTATAGGATCAGTTTGTGGTCCGTCTGTCCGTCTGTCCGTCTGTCCGTCCGTCCGGGTGTCAAGACCTTTATCTCGGGAACGCGTGAAGGTATCGAGTTGAAATTAAAACCATATACGCAGATCCATAGTATCTTGCTGCAGAAAGAAAAATAAAATTTCGCAGTTTTCGTGAAAACAAGTTACAGCCGTATATGTCGTAAAAAACGCACATTTCGACACTCACAAGGGAATCAAAACCTATGGGGTACTTCCCGTTGACCTAGAACAATGAAATTTGCCAATAAGCATTGTGTTAGAGTACACATATAGGAAAAAATCTGAAAACTGGACATTTTTAATTTAACTCAAAAAAAAATAGTGTCTTTATGCAAGGGATGAAGGTCCAAAATTTAAAGTGAATTAACCGTATCATGTGGGGTATCATATGAAAGAGCTTCAGTAGCATAAGCTAAAACAGGTTTTTAAATATTTTTACGATTTAAATTTTTAAATGTATGAAGGAAAATATAAAAAAAATGTATGATTTCCCCCTTTTATCTACTAGTTTGTACGGAACCCTCGGTGGGCGAGTCAGACTCGCACTTATCCGGTTTTTTTTTTATTTTGTTGATAACGGATTACATTGATGTTCAAAGTCCTCAAATATGGCTTCACACTGTTACTCAGAAAGAGCTAACGAATCTCAATTACCTTTACATAAAACTAACTTTACTTAAGACTATTAACAGTTACTATAGACTACTACTATATTTTTTAACTAACTGGCAAAGAAAACAGTTTTTTATTCGGTGCTAATATTCGGTTACTCTCTACATTATAGCCATGATGGAGGCACGTGTATATATGTTTCTTTATCCTAAATTGCTTTACTTATTTTAACCTCCTAATTGTTATAGAAAACATTTTTCAGTTAGTAGATGTTTTGCTAGAGTTAAATTGTAACGTCCGTATTCCTCTTTTTAAAGAAGAATAACTTTCATAGTTCCAGTCTGGGTCTCTATGACATGGATGACAGGCCTCATGGCTCAGTGGTAGTACGATTGCCTCCTGAAATGTAGGTCATGGGTTCGATCCCCGCCCAGGGCAAACATTTGTGTGATGAGCATGGGTGTTTGTGTGTTTCTATTTATCATACGTATATATTTACAACAAAAAAAAGTATATATGTATTCTATCAGCCATCTAGTTCCATAGTATAAGCTTTGTTTAGTTTGGGCTAGATGGTGTTGTGTGCAATGCCCACCAATATTTATTAATTATTTACTACTCTGTGTCGGTGTGGTCATGAACCGAACACGAAAGTATAACGACCTTTTAAAAATCAGCTTATCCAGAAATTAAATTCAAAATTATAATATTTACCTTTTCTCGTAGACAACGCTGTTATTCAGCCTCATAAGTCACATTTAAAACTCGATCCCGTTAACAGCAACGCCAACAAATTCGAAAAAAAATCGATACTTACCCTCAAAAGTTTAAGTCTAATGGGAGCCATAACTTAACTTTCCGAGTTTTACGATTCGATTCCGAATCGTCGGCAGCACTCGTCCATCCCGAGTCGTAACATACATCTATGACCGTTTGATTAACGATTCGAATACGTCAGCTGTCACTAGTGTCACAACTGGGGGCTTGTTACATTCGTCGCGCTCGTGTATGGCAACCCTAGATAGGAGCTTTTTTGGAGGAACCCGAGTTTTTATCGCGTCGTCGTGTGTGCCATGCCATCCTAATTCCTTAATGCGTCGTGTGTAGGATGCATAATCCAACTCAGAAGGATAAAAGAGAAGGTTTATAAGATTAGTAAGGTCTTATGCGTTTCCGAGATGTAGTTATTGCGTTTGGCTTAGTTCTCGAAAAAAGTTTGGAGGATATTTCGTTATTTTTTTCTCGTTTGCTCTCAGATTATAAAATAATAAAGCAGGGATAAAGTTTTTTTTTATTTTAAAATCTAACATGGTGGTCACACATTTTATATTATTAGGAGCATTTTTTCCTCTGATGAAGGCATCTGTATAATCGACTTTCAAAAAAGAGGAGGTCCTCAATTCGACTGTATGTTTTTTTTAATGAATAAATTTTGATGGTTATCTTTTTGTTATAGTAATACTTCAGAGATGGTCCCATATAAATTTAATCAAAATCGGTTCAGTATTTAGGTTTTTAAAACAAAACAACTGGAAAAAATATATCGTCAAAGTAAACGAAACTGCGTATTTTGAAGACGGTTGTTTCAGTTTAATAAACTATAATTATGTACAACCATAATAATAAAGAACAGGGATTACTTAAAAACAAAAGTAACTAGCAAACTTACCGCTAAAAGCGATATATTCGATGCACCATTAGATAAACGTAAATGGCATGTAAAAGACGAAAAAGCTAAATATAAAAGTATAGGTCGTATTATGCAACTTTTTTGTCTACAAAGCTCTGTCCAAAAGGTAAAATTCTCAAAACACTATTAAAAATGCATTAGAACTACCCTTTTTTTCTCCACAGACATGTCTGGGCGGTCCAACCACTCAAGTCCCGTGGTTTTTCACGCGTTCAAGATTATGCTGATGTATTAAAATGAATACGGCACGGAATAAAATTTTTGTAAATGAAATTACCACGTTTATTCGCGGGGTTTCGCCTTGCCCGAATAAATTTTTATTTAGGAGTACCTTTTCCATGTCGAGAGCTTTGAGTTATACGAGTACCTGGTTTATTTTACAACGTCAGATAGAGGACGGATCGTGTATCTGTGACTGAAATACTCGTCCGTCTGTACCAGATCTATATTTCGACGAAATACAACACTATTTGGGCAGATTTATTAGTTGACCTGACTATTATTGAAAGAAGTTAGCATCAATTATAACGTTTCTTTATTTTTTAGTACCTACCGCATTTACGTACGACATACTCAAGTGATAATTTTAGAGAAATTATATTATAGTAAGGTAGTATGTGGATGAATTAAAATACATAAATATATTATATACAAATTTAAATAAAAAAAGTGAATGACGTCTACAACTGAATTAATTTGTTATTTCTGTACATACACGACCAAACTCATATGCCATTCGTCGGATATACATTAAACTATTTAATTTGGTACTCATATCTACTGTTACGTATTTACTTATGATTTGTTATAAAAATTAAGCAAATAAAATATTTTTCTTTATCAAATGCATGCGAATTGGGTCAATGAAAGTGATATTTAAGGTGCTGTGTGTAGTTTTAAAACAATATTTTATCTCGCTCGCAATTACCAATATTTTCGAAAATATATACCTACTGAATGGGCCTGAAGTAATCAATACTAATAATTAAAGTAAGTACTTACTCACTTACAAAGCAAATAGGAAAAAAATTATGTATGAATTTACATTAAAACTTTGTTTCATTAAACATTTGTAATATCTATTAATTCCTACTTTTTGGATGACAGAATTTTCGTAAGTCTATTAATTAATTTTCTATGTTTAAAATATTCGTATATTTTCTCTTTCTTTTCTCGTATTCTCGAGTGAGAGAGAAGATTCACTATAGCGCTGTAACCAGCAACAAATCTCTAATTTATCATCAACTAATTTAATTCTGTTAACTTCACCTGGTCTTAGAAAAAAGTCGTACGCAACAATCATTTATCAATTCTAAAATCGGCGACCCCCTATAGCTTACACCGTAAGTATAATAGTTTATTTCTGTACAATGAGATAGGGCGGCCCACATGTGCTACCCTCAACTTGGGGTGAAAATATAAATAAACAAGGCTTGCTGATATCTGTCATCCGAAGAATTAGATTTATTTCAGCTACACCGGAAGTCTCGGGTCTTTCACCCCAGCACCTTAAAAACATATCTTGGAGAAATGTTTTTTCGCGCCATTAGTGATGAGCCACTCGTGGTATTACTTTTGAGGGTACTTTGTCAACGGATCAAGGATATATGGGTTTGTGAGAATGTACGAGTCAAATGTACTTTTTTTTAAACGATTTCCGTAAATATGAGATAAGATTATTATATTACTAGCAGAGATAAAGTACGTACTTTTCTAATCGATTTTAGTAGTTTTTAACAAATTAATTGAATACACATTGAATAATATTATTGTTATATTGTGTAGAAATAGAAACCGAATAATATCAATAAAATTTTGTCAGAAGTTTTTGTTGATTGAATTAAAATTTGAATAGTTGCGAACTTGATATTATTCTTTGCGTTCAAATTCCTTTTGCAAAACGACGGAGCTATGCGGTAACCAACATTAAAAATACCACCGAATTAAAGACCTCTTTCTTTTACAAGTTGGTTATAAAGGTCTAGAGAGCTCGTTTTTAGCATACCTAATAGTAATATTGGCAAAACAATTTCGATAGAACTTGTCCAATATTGTGAAGCACCGGCCCGAGGGGAGACGGGGTCAGGTCGGGACCCGCTGAAAAAGGAGCTTTTTCCTTGGGGTGTTTTTTTGTTGAATTATGTTAATGCGGGAGTGACGCGGGCTAGCTCTGTAGCCGATATTTAAATTCGAACTGCGAGCAATTTTTTTACGCTCGCGCTTGACCCTGCCTATTTATTACGGAGACGGGAAACAAGGGTGAGTAATATTTCACCTCGCTACTTCATTTTTCTTCGTTTAATTTCTTTAGTTGGACGGACTGGGAGCTCGGTCGCTGGGCAACAAATGTGGCTGTGAGCCATCGAGTATACTTCATCAACTTGCTACCTTTTTAATTTAAACTTTTAAGTGTAATATTATTTTACTAAATGCCTGATTACTGCGTAATTGCTTTAAAATTAATAAAGGTTCCCTAATAAAACATGGCTTAAAACTTTTAGGAACCACCATTTACTTATTAACCTTATAAAATTTAAAAATCCTATTATCACGTGTTCTTTAGAACTATGACGTCATGTAATAGCCGCATTTTTTTATTGTTTTAACCCTTATAGTTCCGATGACACAACAGCTGTGTCATCGAAATCTTTCATAGTATGCCTGGTGACAATAATTTTTACTACTATTTAATTTTTTTTTATCACCGTTCTCTTTTAGTTTTAAGGTTTTTTTATATAGTTTTATGTAAATAATAAAAAAGTAGAATGAACTGGAGATAAATGATATTATTATTACACAATCATTGTGTCATATACGATTTGGAAAAATTTCGTTAAATAGTATTTTGAGAGGTCTGCCCTTAGTTAATCCCATACTATTTACCACTAAATATCATAACTGTGGTTTTTGTTTTAAATTAAACCGATATTTTGTAAAACTCGGTGACTATCGCACAACGAAATGTTTAATTTAATAGCAATCACCAACCTAAGTATATAAAATAAATACTGGTAATAAATCGGTTAACTTAGACACTTACTTGAAGTTTGACATCCCTATAGGACTGAAAACTTATATATTAGTTCATTATTACAATATTACGCTTAGTTTTCGAAGTTACATATCGACGGTTAAAATGTAATAGGGTATAAGCGACATTATAGTCAAAAATGAGTTATGAATGCTATCTTACTTAAAATTTTCCGCTTTTTCATTTAGCACTCATAACTCATTTTTGACTAAAATGTCGCTTATACCCACCCTATTACCTTTCGACTACGATGTCGCTTATACCCTATTACCTTTTAACCGTCGATATGTATGTCGAATCTCAATGTAATTGGACCAATGTAAATCTTAATATTTCACGTTAAATTAAGGCTTGCACCTAAATAAAGGCATATAAAAGCGATCTGAGGACTCGCCCGATATTTGCATGAAACAAAGAATAAGTTCCATTCTGAGAATATTGAAGACGGCGTCTCAAGGGTTCCGTCCGCAGCAACAATTAGCAATCAGCGCGGGCCCTGAATGCAAGGTAATTCAATTTGGACGTCCATCAAGAACAGAACTGAGGATCTTCTCAATTATCTAGTGTTAATTCTGTTAGTCTATTTGTGTAACAGATCTCGTGTTCGCAGTCTCTTTCATACTTCCTATATAAATTTAGAGCAAAACAATATTTAACTAAGTTTTTTTTTTTTATCGGGGGTTGTTTTTATTATTAAATGATCGGTTTTTCGGGTGAGGTTTCTTCTAAGTGTGAAAAGGTAAAGTATAGTCAAACTAGTTGGTAAAGGTACAGGTGTAGGTTTGCAGACTTGGCAGACTCCTTATATCAACATCATCATCACCTTAGCCACAAGAAGTCCACTGCTGGACATTTGCCTCCCCCCTGGATTTACAAAAAGACCTGCTGGAAGCGGCTAGCATCCATCGTCTATATGCTACTTGCATGTGGTCGTCTTTTCATCGTGTGACTGGTCTTCCTACGCTGCGCTTGCTGCAACACCACATACCTTTAACAAATTTAAAATCTCTCAGACGTATGTTTTATGTTTTCCAATGTTTTTCTTCGTCATTTAAAACTAGCTGCAATTAACGATACGCACAGAACTTTAAAAAAAAATAGGCGTGAGCCTATGAATTCGAGCCCAGAAACTGTTTAGGCGCAGGATGCCTAATTCGCAAAAGAACGAATTCTACAGGTGGCATATTCTACAAATGCCTAGTCCTCAAAATGAATAATTTAAAAATATAACTCAAAGTTAAATAAATTTTCATATAGCTCTCATATACTCACCTCAATAAACCATTTTATGATGTATGAGAGTAGTAAGTTTATTAAATTTTAAGCCAAAATGTGTTTTTCTGCGCCTAAACCCCAGTACCTACGGAACTCAAGTATGAAGATTTATAAACTAGGCTGTGGTTACAAATAATCCTAATGGAACTATTACAGACGTTCTAACAAGTGTACTGTGTCGCCTTGTACCGAATGAATTTATCGATTCCCTGATTGAAACGGCGATAAAACAAATGGAGTGCTCAATTTAAATAGATTGAATGGATTTATGTTTCATTTCGTGAGCTTCGACGCGGAGCGGCTGGATCCGTCGGCGGGCGCTAGTCGTTTGTACGTTGTTCTGTGTTCATAGCCCACTTGGTGGAAAACAAAAGCCACAATATGTCCTATTGCTGCTGCGTATTGCCTTTCTTGAAGTTATTTAAAAATTGATAACATGAATAGAAATCGTCTTTATCGTTTTAATCTGAGCATTTCTGAAGGCATTAAGGTAATTAAAATACTAAATTAAAAAAACAAACTAAATCATCAAAGAATTTGCTTTCTTTTTTTTTTAATTTAGTAATAGAATTTGATTATTTTAGTGGTGCATTCAGAATTGCCTCCAATATAAGCTTATTTAGAGAGCTATGAAATATATGCTCAGTCGCCTTTTCGTTTGATACCAATGATACATGCCGTATTTATCGATAAAAATCTTTGATAAGTAATTAAACCTGCCATAAAATAAATTAATAACTTTATTTATTAGTAAAATTTCGTTAGGACATCAGAAAAAGGAAAAATCTTGCTCTTTCTCAAAAATATGAATAGAGAACCAAACTGATCGAGAGCTTTTGTGCAACAATACTCGAGAATCGAAGAAAAAATCGTTTGAGTAACGAACAAATTATAAGACAAGGTCATGTCTCACAAAAGATTATGCTATCAAAATATTAGGTACAGAAGCACAAGGAAATTACTGCACTCAAAAGAACCAGGCTTTGAGTCTTCAGCTTTTTAAACAAGAAATGAAATTTTATTTTTATTTTTCTACTTTATTTTCTAATCTATCATGAACAATGCTTCCCCAAGCCCGCGGCATATCTTTTATTGCATCCCTCGAGCTTCAAGCATAATTTTATTTATTAAAGTTATTTTCATTGCGTGCACTTTTCTAATGTAATATTTTATGCTTTTTCTTTTTTGCTGCTTTTCGCTTGGAAGAAGAGGGATGGACTGGGATTCAGAGGACCTTCGAGGACGGTAAATTAAACCTTTACGTATTTTTTTTGCAGGAGATTTCCCTGCTTCAATGTTTTTCTGCCTGCGTACTGGTTTTGTTTGAGAGGTTTCGGTATACCATATTCGTTCTATTAAATATCTATGAGTATTTCCTATACAGAGGTACGTTTTTATTTTGTACAATTATATTTTTGCTATAAATATCGAAACGATTAAAGGTTCACAGTTACTAATATACCTACCTCAAAACGTACATTCTTGGATTTTGAACGATCGCGTCGATATTGGAGTGATTTTCTTTTGTTTACGTCCTATTTTTTTTTATAGAACAAGCATAGTACTTGTATATATTATATTACTGAACTCAATCTAAATACGGCTTCAAGTATTATAGAAACATACACATATACACTGGAAAACGTTATCCACCTTCTTGAACAGTTGTTTAAAAATAACACACCAGCGCTTAACAACAGGTAAGTTGGTGGTCAATCGTAGATCTATCTGACATTAAAAAAAAACAGCATTTCAATAAAACAAACCACAATCTAACACTGAAAATCTGAAATTCATAAATCGAATCCCTAGTGACGTGTGCATAAATCGCGACTCCCATTCACACATGTTACTAATTAGCGTTGATTGGGACTTGAATAATTATTTATTGGTGTGGAATGTAGTCTTGGGATTGCGTGACCGCGGCAGTACTAACTGGTGCGCATGCTGTGGCATTGGTGGTTAATTTTGTAACTGATAGATCAACTGTGGCGGAGACGCGACACACGTATCAGTACGACTGTTGAGGTTTAGGGTTACCTGATGATAAAAATGTTTTTGAAATTTTAGAAATTTAAAATCTGGTAACCCACATTTAAAAAGTTAATTATAGTTTAAAAAACTAAAAAAACTGACTTCAAAATACGCAATACAATACATACGCGATGATCACGATATTTTACCAGTTAATTTGTTATAAAACCAAAGTACTGCATCGATTTTAATAAAACTACATGGGACCACCTCTGAAGTATGATCTACTAAATACAAAAAGAATCATCAAAATCAATGCACAATTGGCCGTGTAATCGGTGAACAAACATACAAAAAAAAAACATACAGACCGAATTGATAATCTCCTTCTTTTTGGAAGTCGGTTAAAAATGGAATCAGAACCTAGAGCCGCTCGATGATTATGTGAAAAAAAAATATACTTAAATGATATTAGATCTTTCGTATTTCGGATTATTCATAGCGGTACCGCAGTTTAAAGTTACGTTCTATCATGTATGTACAAAGAGTGAGAATTTGATGCATCGCCTGCGAGAGTACCTACGTGTAAAGAAGTACTTACTTAAAAACAATTGAGAGCTAATATGGACATAGAATGACGTCACTCTGTTTTACACGCTTTTTACAAATGAGCTCTTCTTGGAAACAATAATATCGGTCGAGTAATTGTAAACACATAATTGGGTGCCTTCATTAGGTAACTACAGTAAATGTTAGAGAATGATCGTTTTTAACTTAGGCCCATTTGTAATTTTACAGCGCTAGAGGCGCCATATCTTGTTTCTTTGTTTGACCGCGTCATTAATGTTTTATTTTTACTCTAAAATGAATTTCTGCAAAACGTTTATTCGATCTTTTATTATTCTTGCGCCGATATTTTTATGATTTAATAGCTTTAAAATATCGTACCGCCTAGATTCCTCGTGATAGTACCATCCTGGTCCCATAAAAAAGAAATACCATCAAATGCCATTGAACGTATACTTACGACATTTATACTGAAAAAAATATACAGTATGCGTAACCCGAATTCCATTAAAAGTAATTGTTTTGCAAGGTTAAAATGGAGCCAACTCATTTATCAAGTTAGTGTAACTGAAAAAAATCAGTTAGAGTAAAACAGTTAATTTTACTCTTTTAGTCCTCCTTTTTATCAATTTTTTTGTTACGTAAATGAGCGAAAAAAAAACAGGTAAAATTACTGTTGGTAATATGTTGCTTTATCTGACCAAAACTTTCTCCAACCATTCAAACAGTAGTTATGACCGTTTGCCGCCTATTTTTATTCAGTTTCCTCAACGGTGTAAAATAAATAATTCTTACTGAAAAATAAGATGTTGCAACTATGTGAATTCTAACTGTGCAAAGTGCACAGTAGTTTTTTTTTTGAGATTATAGTTAAAAAATCTGAAGTCGGTTGACTTCAAAATACGCAATTTCGTTTACTTGGATGATATATTTTTTCCAGTTATTTTGTTTTAAAAACCGGTAAAAAGGACTGAACCGATTTCGATAAGATTTGTATATAAATAAAAACGTTAAGTCGAAATGAGAACCTCCTCCTTTTTGGAAGTCGGCTAAAAATAAACCTAAATAACCCGCTCTTTCAGTTAAAAACGTGACCACCACGTCGACTACAGCAATTCCCTCAATTCAGCTAAATAAAATCCTAACAGTAAAACGAGTAGATTTTCTCGAAACATCTCATATGACTTCATCCCACGCGTGAATCTAATAAGTATACATCACACATAAACATATTCTTAACCAATAAGAGCCGGTCCCTACTTACCACCCTAGCTATCTGACGCCTCCCTCGTGCGTGACGTCATTCAGCGTCATTACGTCATTTCCTATAGCTACATAAAGCTGTGTGCGTTATCGTATCGTTAAATTCGGCTGTGTAACAAAACTCGGAAAATGGTACGCTATCAATTTTCAATGTAATGTAACAACCCGAAATTATGTGGATGTGTTTTATTGGGTGGAATTTCCTCTTTGAGTCGTCTGTGGGACTTAGTGTGGTGATTATAACAAAAGTTGGTGATATAGGAGTATTATATGGTAAGTAATAGATTGGTATAATGGTTTGCCATTTTAAAACACCGATGCAAAAAAAAGGGGTTTTGTTTTTATATTTATTAAGTGAGGTGTCTACCTAAGTATTTGTGCGTCAGGCTTTGCACCGAAGCTCTCAAACGGATAGACCGATTTTGATGTAGTTTTTTTTTGGTTAGAAAGCTGATTTGATCGAGAATGTTCCTGGCAATGTTTCATCAAAATCTTTTTGGTCGTTTTTTATGTAGGAGATGTTAAATTTTCTAAACTTACTTGTATTATTCGACAGGTCTCATGGTTCAGTGGTAGTACGACTGCCTCCTCGTCGCCGTGGTCGTGGGTTCGATCCCCACTCATGGCAAACAATTTGTGTAATTCAAATTCATTTATTTCAGATATTAATCCATAGGTAAAATAATGATAATGATAAAAAATTAAAGGTAATGAGGTAATTTGTTCTGTGTCTGGGTGTTTATATGTAACATAAGTATGTAGGTATTTACAAAAAAATATATATGTATTCTAACAACCATCTAGTCTCCATAGTGCAAGCTTTGCCTAATTTGGGCTAGATGGTATTATGTGAAGTATCCGCCAATATCTTTTAATTGTATTTTATTGTTGTTTATATACTTTTTTTTTTAGAAACATTATTTATTGATAATGATACCTATTATTATACCCACTAATATAATTAAATTTAATACAACTAACGCTGGTAAATGTGCTAATCATGCGAATCCAATACAGAAGAAAAAGAAATTAAATAAGTACAAACCGTCTACACGATGTAATTCAACTGTGTAAATTCTTCTTTACAATTCTATTAAAAGGTGTTATCCATCGATTCACACCGTTTTAGAAAATAGGTCGTCCAACATTCCCAAAATGTTCACCCCACTTTAGCAGTTAACTTGCACTTTTCCAAGAAATAGGTTCCTATTTCCTCGCAGCTCCAAATCGTTCCCGATTTATTGGACCCATAATCGAAATCAATCTTAGTCAGTCCGCATTTTACGCCATTACTCTTTTCTTTACTGGTCACTTATCTTCGATTCCAGAATAATTAATCGTACTGACAGATCGACGGGCAACACACATTTTGTATCTATTTGAATAAATAGAGCCTCTTTTCTTGTAAGGATTTTTTGTAGGCATAATTTGTTACATATATAAAAGTAATTTCGTTTGTGATTCTAAAATTGGTGGGCATATTTTCTTTGTAAGTTTTTTAAACACGAAGTGTTATGATATGATATGTTATGATGATGGTGAACGGTGACGATTATGATAAAATAATAATCATAATAATATTTATTCTTCATAGATACATATGCCATTCTAATGTAGTAAGTTACAATTAAAATGTTTACAATCAAAGCTTACGGTGACTTAATAGTGAGTTCACAGAACCTACACTAAGCAGAGCTTGTATTGTAGGTTTCAGTGTACCTTCAGGGAACAACAATAAAGTGCGAGTATACAGAAAAAAAAACTTAATTTTAAATTAATATTAACATTATCACGTTACAAAGCAAATTTAAGTGCATTAGTTTAATTGAGTGTATGGGTGAGCTTAAAATATGTAAGCCTATTTCCATATTCTCAGCTATCTCTGTACCAAATTTCACAACAATCAGTTCATCTGTTTGATTATGAAAAGGCAACAAACCACAGACAAAAAAAAATCGCCACGCTCAAATAGAGTGACAGACACAGTTACTCCCTAAGTTCACCTTTATAAAATTAATTAAGATAGATAGAATTACGATTAAAAGGTGAATTTATTTTTGTCTATTTTAATATAGATTTTTCTAAAACGTACAAACTGCAAAAGCATCGGCATCAGCACGCTTAAATATACTCCTGGAAATGGGCCTTTCCCATTTAACGTCACTTAGGCCAATATAATCTTCAGCTTTCACTTCCAGCTGTACCACGACCGTTGCGATCTACGATGGAGCGCGCTTGCCTAGAAAACCCCTATCTACTTGTGATTTGAATACACCCAGATTATATCCATTCGGAAAACCCCATTCAGGATACGTATTGTACACAATAATAGTGATGCTAAAGCATTAGGATACTTGAACTGCACTTTTTTTTAAATTATATTTGAAAATCTTGAAAAATTAACTAAGTGCAATTTTATAGACATAACGGAAATCATATTAGGTACATGATTTTGTTACTAATTTATCACATCTATTAATACCCCATCTAAAGCCGTAAAATTTTCATATAAAAGTTCCGTGACAAAACCTCCAAAAATCCGGAAAATAACAATAAAACTCGAAAGGACCAAAGTACAAAGAAGCTTTAACTCATCTTAAAGTTCTAGTTCGATTTCACAAAGTTATTTATATAACATCCGGTAAGGACAGAACGTAATCTTTCCTCGACTTTCCGACAGCGATACCGATCAAAACGCGTTTCGCGGTTTTACAAAAAACCGCTTTATTCACAAACTTGTTAAGTCGACGTCGAAGTTTTGGCAAGTTCCATGCTTCCTGATTACTTTCGTCAGTTGTCACCCTACGAAAGGGAGAGGAAGGGTGGGGTGAAAGGAGGCTGACTTTACCTCCTATACCTCCGAGTCCTGACATGACACCTGTCGAAGCTGAGCCAGACTGATTTGAAGACAGGAGAGCAAATTCAGAGGCGTGGGTTGATTAATTTGCGAAGCTCCGGATGGTCTTTGAACTTTGTAACTAATTATTCACGTAGGCTTGAACGTAATTTCAGAAAATAAAAACATAGCGATAAGCCTCACTGTTGTGAACTTCCTTTCAGGATATATTTTTGTCTTTATCTTGTTTTAATTTGTAATGCCGGCTTCGAGTCTTGAAATAATTTCATCTCAAATCTTTCGTAGAAATTTATTCTAGAGATAAGTTGAAACTTTCGCCTTAGTTATGCAGGGCATTGTGTAAAGTTTATTCGAGAAACCCCAAGCAATCATGCTCGACGCAATAAATCTTTTGTTACCTTCAATTCCTTGGCAGTTCACAACTTCATCCCGCAATACGCCGTTTAATTTCGCCAAAGCATTACGTTTAATTTCGAACGGCCGTGTCTCTACGGAGCGTCGAAGTGCCCCTAAATCTCACCAAAATACTGGAGTTTCCGCTACAACAGTGTAACGGAACTCTGTGTTGTTGGAGTAGCGAAGCTACTGGAAACGGAAAAGGATGTTTCGATTTTAGTAATAAACTTCTTCATAATCTAAGGTACCTACGATAATTAAGAAGTAGGTACCAAGGACCAATAAGGCTTGAAACTGTTATGACAGCTGTCTGCAGATAATTTTTGTTGTTTACGACAATTGGATACTAAGTATTTTATGTCTTTTCTTCGTTTTTATCTTCTATTCTATTTATTGTCGATAGTCAGCAGTCATAGTCAAAGCAAAGTTAAATAAAAAGTAGTCTTAGTGGTCCTTGTCACATCTCAGTAAAGTAGTAAGACTTTAATAGAAACTTCTACGGAGTTTTGGCGACAGATGATGTATGCCTGAGTAAAGTTGGTAGGTAGGTTTAAAAAGTTGGTAAGTAGGTTAAAGTTGGTAGGTAACTTAACTGAAACATTAGTACCTAGATCTTGAGAATGACTTACTTAGACTGTTACTAGTACATATATGACTTGTATTATTTATAAAACTGGAATAAGCAATTACAGTATACCTAGCCTGGTAAATGCGCGCATCCAATAAAATTAATATAGGTATATGGATTAGTTGATGATTTTCTTGTTCATTCTCTTCATTCTTTTTTTTTATTTGAAACTGTACTCATTCACAGTTTTCATCAAATATTATTTTGGAGATTACTGTGCACTCACTTAAAAATAAAGGTTCTCTTTTATTCATAAGTATGTTTGCGTCTGTTTTGCCTTATGTTAAAGTTGGGCTCAAAGAGCGCAGCGCAGCTGTCTCTCTCGCGCATCACAACATTTTTAAACGTATATAAAATCACTGAGTATAAAATCCTAATATAGAAAAGTAAGAGTAATATTTGTTTCTTTAGGTATGAGAAATGTTTTAGTAAAGTTTCATTTAGGTATCATTTATATCGGCGACGGAGTTTTGAAAAAAAACATTTCTACTTTAAAAACAGAAAATCTGACTCTCACTTTTCTAATATCCGCACTCACTGATTTTATATGTTTTGAAATGTTGTGCTGCTCAAGAGAAATATCGTGGGCTTTGCGATCTACGGTGGAGCGCGCTTACCTAATTCTCTCCTATATAATAAAACTCCTAACTCCTAAACTCCTAATAAAACCTAAACCACTCTATTCAGACAAAACTTTCATACGAATGATTAGAAAATATCCCTTGTTAGTGATATCTACAGTTTTTAGTATTATATTTACTTTCTCATCTTTTGCACGCCCCGTCTAATTTCTTTTCTAAATTTCACTCCATTCCATGTTTGCCTAAAAGAGATCGCTTTTAGCGATAAGGTCGCCCGTTGATACACTAGTATTAATTTATTTCCTATTGTACTTTTTTGTTAATTTTAAGGTGTGTCAATAAAGAGTTTATCTATCTATCACCTGTCACTTGTTAGTGCATGATGTCATTATTAAAAAAATCCACTTTTGTGATTTCGCTCGAATTATAGACGTTTACGCATGTGCTTGAGCGAATAATTCAAGAATCGCAACTGAGCGTTTGACTGTATTGTTTAATTTACTTTGAGCAAAACATGCATAATTTAGTCTGGTAATCAATTTACATTAAAAACCATACCAAATGGCCGAGAAATCTGTAAAGGTCGACCAAACTTACACGTTTCAAGGTTTCAACTGGTAACCCTGTTAGCTGGCAACCCAAACTGTCCCGCGAGGACCGCTCTGACTCACTTAATTACCCCACCGAAATGCCCAGCAGATAATAAAGTTAAATTGACTAAATTACAGGTGGCCGACATCATGTCGCGACGTCACTTATAGCTGTCCCTATAACTATCGCTCGTAATTTGACGGGATCATGAAAAAATATAATTTGTATCTCCGCTTTGTTTTACTCTTATTGTTTGAATGTTTTTTTTTTTATACACTATTAGATCTACGATTGTCCACCAACTCGCCTGATGTTAAGCGACGATGATGTGGCCGAGGATGGAGCTCGTCGATCTAGAAGATATCTATACTTGAAGATATCTATTCTTATTGTTTGAATGTTTTCTGATATGTTTTGTCAAAATAGTAATGCTTTATTTACTAAGTGTTTGATCACGTGCATGAATGTGGGCAAATAAAAAAAATTGGAGAAACATGTCTCTCATGTTGTTAGCAAAACTCTATAGAACTTTCTATGTAATTATCACCACTTTACCGAGTTGTTCGTGATTTGCTTTTGACATTGATTTGATTGAATTTATCAAAATATAGATAATTACTTGATAATGGCAAATTAGTAAATTGCGTGAGTCCAATGGGAAAAAGACAAACTATCCGATCTAAAGATCAACATTCTTTTCGATAGACATATACATAGATATAATTTTAATAAAACAAAAACACAGATAATAAAAAATCATACACACAAAATAGGTCACAAAATGTTGTTTTTAAAAGCATCGAGTTGTATAGGCACGTTAAAAGCGGAATGACGTTGGGCCACTTTGGTCGAAGATTGGGCGGAAACGGGAAAATGTCAAGGACGCTTAGAAAATATGTTTCTGTCGATTTTGTATGTATACAATATTTTTTTTTGTAGTAACTATTTTTCGAACCATTGGTATATTTAACACCTAATTGAGTGCTTTTCATTAAGTCCTGTCAACTATTTTCAGATAAGTGACATACTTGTTTTATATCTTTGATTAAATAAATAATAAATCATTTATTCCAAGCAATAGACAAGTATAAACACTACCGAGATCCCATATTATAGATATCTTAGCGCCGAAACACCAGCCCCCTGGGCCAGAAATTAGGAAACTGAGTACAATACTCAGTACCTATTTTAATCAGTTATTTTTTAATTACCAATCATGAAATCACGATAAATCAGTTGTTCATAATATTATTATATGGCACAGCTAGTTCTAGCCGTGTCTTCCAACTCGCACTTGGCCAGGGTGGCAGACTATGGCCCAACCCTTCTCAAAATGAGAACATGGCCCGTTCCCAGCAGTGGGACAGTTTGTACAAACAGGGCTGAAAAGAAAAAAAAACAGGATTAGTCTAATAATACAATGATTCTATATACTATGTTCGTTGTGCGTATATTTTTTATAATATATTTTTTTGTATTTTTTTTGACGCGAATAAATACGCGTTTGACCACCAACTCGCTTGTTGGAAAGCCACGATGTGGTCGACGATGAAGCACGCAGAGTACGCAGAATTAGAGGACACTCTGACCTCGAAAAGACCCACGTTGTAACTCTCAGGAATTAAAAAATAATTCTAAATTAAAATGATCTTCCATCGTTTCCACAACATTATCCGTTCCAGTAAATACAGCTACAAATTCCATAAGCCCTTTAACAACCACTAAAATCATGTTCATGTTAAATAAAACTACGTCGGTTGCTCGCTTATGCTAATTATTATAGCTTAATTGAAAAGCTTCATAGCTTGCAATTTTACGCACCATAATCACCTGTAATTATATATTTTTAAGGTTATAAAAAGGTTTTAGTCAAACTCTTGAAAATTGAAAATAATTTTAATATCTGAATTTTTATTTCCACGAGATTTTAAGAACTCAAGAATTATGTAATTTAGCAATTCTTGAGGGCTAGGCTGACGTGTGGCCAAAACTAGAGTGTCAAATTGTGTTATTATAGTAAATACATAGATATTAGGGTTAAAAAATTAAAATGAAAGATAACGTTTTGGTAGCCGCTCAGCGTCATACTTAACGACTGGAATATGTTTGATGAAAGACAGCATGAAGTAATTTTAGTTTATACTTTATTAAATTCTCTTTTAAGATATTCAACTAGACAAACAAAAACCTAAAACGAAAAGTACTCTACAATATTCTAAGAAATTAAAGATCCGATAAGTTCCTCGTATTAGTTATTACAATATTTCAAAAGTAGGTATTTTATCTCAGCGGTGGTCGTTTCGCCAGTTACCACAAATTGCCACAATTACCTGCCTCGACCAGGCTATAAACCCACTACACCTTCATATTAACCACTTCGAAATGTATTAAAACTTTATTGAGCTTAACATAATTCTTGAAAGACAAACGCACCATGAAAGCATGAAACCAGGAATCTTGGGAATGGATCTTAAAAAAAGTTTCCTCTTTAAAGTTAAAATTAATAAACGGAACGACATGAATATATTAGCACAAAATTAAATTATGTAAACATAATTACGGATTACTATAGAAAATCCGATGAGAATTGCGGTAAATCTACCCTTTTTATTTCGATGTCAACAAGGCATAGCTAAGTAAAATCAAGGATATAGTATTATTTCATCACATAGCTCTACATCTCGTGTGCTAAACTCAACAAGGAATGTATATTTCCACAGACGTAATGATTATAAGGAACGGATGAAAAAAAAACAAAGGAAATAGTCACCATATCTGATCTTTTTAAATATAAACTATGGTTAAAGCACTATTATTATTAACGGGATATTTACCGCGAACCACGGTAAATATCCCGTTAATAATAATAGTGCTTTAATGAATGATCGTGATAGTTTAAAAAAGTGTTATAATATCTTCAAATACGTTCAAAACGTGTCATCACAAACGTCAATGAAACCACTAAACTCTGTCGTAGTCATAATGAGTTTTGATCGTACGACGGAACTCCTATCACACTCTAATTGGATTACGAATCTAAATTCGTATACGGGACATCGTACATCCTAAATTCGTACTAGAAATAAGTGCCTACTACAAAGATGGTGGAAATACCGAATTTAGGAGTTAGGGAGCCCGGGCTAAATCAAGTTAATTCAAGTTTGCGTTCAACTTAAGCCAACAGCGTTACAAATAATTTACCTAACTTAAGCCTGTGCCTAATTTAGAGTTTCTAGACTTTGTGAAAATTTGAGTTACTTCAGTTAGATAAATTAAGTTATAGTTTACGCCTACTCTTTAAGTGCTGGTTGTGTCTCTTCTTCTGAATATCTTTTGAAGTGTTTTAATTCTAAACCTCAATTTTAATAAGATTTGGGGAAATGCATCTATCAATCCTGGTCCAGAGATCTATTAACCCGATAAACAAAAATCAAATTCATTCACTAGTCGGTTTTTCATACTCGCAATATATTATCTACCCTGCATATTTAATAAAAAAAAAAAATTACCATTTTGTGGCAAAAAATAATTAACCAGATCTGTTATTAATTATTTTTGTATAAACTGTGCTACGTTGTTTAATAGAGCATAAAGTCTAGCAAGAAACATATTTCGAGTTAATAACCTCTTAAGTGTAGCTGTTTCTTTTAACATGAACATTATAGCGTATTTACTCGTACTAGGTAATAATTACCCGTTGCCAAAGAGTGATGTATTTTGGGTGTATATTTGTATATTACTGTCTGTTGCCTAAACGGCTTGATCGATTTTGACATGCGAAGTGTCTTTAGATTCGTCTGTACCTCTAGAGTGTGCTGTAAATTTTTACCCGACTACACAAGGAGGGCTATGCATATCCTCACAGACTGTGGGCCACTGGTGCACAAACGTAGCCTCCATCTGGGCAGGCATACATTGCAGCCAGACGAGGTCAAAAGTATCTCTCCCAAGAAAGTACTGAGCTTCTTAATGAGCGCAGGACTAGGGAGAGAACTGTAATACAGCGGCAGTCACAATAGATCTCAATAGGTCGCAGTGACATTTAAGCCGCCTATCATAATAAAAAAAAAAAAAAAAAAAAAAAAAGGAGTGCTACGTTATTCAGGAAGCCTAATGCAAACGTAAGTTTGTTACACTACGAAATCGCTCTTTATGTCGTTGGTTATATAGTTTTTCTTTTATAATTAGATAATTAGAAGCTGGTTTTATAAATATTCTAATAGGTAACTTACAAAACACTCACTTTTAATAAACGTCGATCAAAGCAAACCTTTCAGTTAAACCGATTGTAATAATTAGAAGCAAATAAGTACAACTAGAAGTAATTGATTTATGAAGGTATCTATCATTCCGGTCATGATTAAGAAGCGTTGCTTTCGAATGCGCAGAAGTCAATGTTAGGTTTTGTTTGGCGGGGGGAGTGTGCCCCGGAGGAGAAAATAGTTAGTGCCCCCACACTGCTGGGCGAATAGCCCCTCTATTTTCGTTTTAAGTTATGATACAATTATATGTTAAACTTTTTTGGGTCGGGGGCGAGTCAGGGGATAATCATTATATTTTTAAAAACTAAAAACTATGGCTTGAAAATATGATATATACTTGGATAACATATTGGAGGAAACATAGTATATATGTTTACTCCAATACCCTAGGCTAGACACCCTCGTTGTTGGACAGTAAGACATATAATTATAGTTTAAAAAACTGAAGCAACCGACTTCTCATGGATTCCATTGTCAGAACTGGACCAAATTGAAATGGAACCACACGGGAAGCACCAGCTTTCAAATAAAGAAAGAATCATCAAAATCGGTTCACCCAGTCGAAAATTATGAGGTAACAAACATAAAAAAATAATCGGCCAAGTGCGAGTCGGACTCGCGCACGAAGGGTTCCGTACTATCATCTATAATACTACAAAGTTTAGTTCTGTTTATAAAATAACGAGAAATCAACGAAATTCCAAGTAGTAAATTGCAAACTTATAGGTAGGTTTTCGATACACATCCGGGCAGCATGACAACGCTCGCGCGAATACGCGCGGCTATGGCTCGCTCCGTGATGTTACCTCCCCCGCTACCCCGCTAAACCGGCGCTCGCACCGCGTTTAGATGCACGGATTATTTTCATTTTGTGAGTTTTTATGTATTAGATTAGGTATTTATTTTTATAGTTAATATATTTCTAAATATTTACTTACAAATATTCAAGTTTCTACCTTTTAATTGAGATCGAGTAAAAATTGCTTAAAAATTACGTTTGTTGTATGGGAGCCCCCCTTTAATATTTACTTTATTGTTATTTAATTATTTATTTTGAAAGGTAATATACAAGTAAATATTCTGTGGAAATTTGAAGCGTCTACCTGTTACCGTTTTTAATATTGAGCAAAAAAATACGAAAAAAACACGTTTATTGTATGGGGACCCCCCTTAATTTTTTTTTTTTTTAATTTTTAGTATTTGTTGTTATAGCGGCAAAGGAAATACATCATTTGTGAAAATTTCAGCTTTCTAGCTATCACGGTTTATGAGATACAGCCTGGAGACAGACAGACAGACAGACAGACAGACAGACAGACAGCGAAGTCTTAGTAATAGGGTCCCGTTTTTACCCTTTGGGTACGGAACCCTAAAAACAGTCGAATTGAGAACCTCCCCTTTTTTGAAGTCGGTTGAAAATAGTAAACAAAGCACGTAAACACCTCATAAATATTTCAACGAAACTAATTATTAATGACCATAAGTCGTATCTAATCTAATACACAGTAAGTATTTTATGATATTGGCAAATATTGTTTAGTAATTTTGCTTTTGTTTTCGCTAAGTTTCTCTAACGTCTCGAGATAACATAATGGATATTCGCCTCATTATTTATCTTGTATATTGTATACAGCCTATATTTAGATACCAATATATATGATTATATAGTTTTACGGCATTGTATATAATTCAGACACTACTGTATAGAATATCTCGTTATTCTACAAAATGCCGCTCGTTTTTGAGCAATCATTCGATAATTTATTTGTCTGAGTTATTTATATATTGTACATGTTGTCTAGGTATTTTGTAGGTTGCTGACTGTATATTCGAGAAAGTAATAAATAATAATCAAAGTAATTGTTAATATTTTTATTGTATGTTACTTTTTATAAAGATTATTTGTTGTTTTTAGTTACGACAACTAAAAACCAACGAAAAGAAAAAAAACTTATTTAACACCAAAACTTATGTGGTAATGTAATTGAAATTTACTCTTGTACTTTGTGCTCGTAAATTTTAAATATTTCTTGTCGACACTCATCGACTTGTCGAGAAAGTAGTGAAAACAACCTTCCAACAACCTTCTACCCGCTTTCATATATTTCCCGCTGTACAGCCGTTAATATTCACAATGACTAGGACATAAGAAAGAAGTAATTTCATACATTAACTGATCATTTTAGGCATTTTTTATAAAACCGAATACCATACATCACCGGTAACTACATAAATCCGTACGTAGTATCAAAATTCAAATAATCAGAAACACTAACGATTTCCGATCGATACCAGACAAATTCCATAGCCCCCAATCACGCAAAACCATAAATTATAAAGACAAACTATGCCTAACTAATTACACCGTAGATAAGTCGTTTAATTAAACCCATTCAACACAACCAATATACCGACAGTTAGAGTCATTAGTTTCTCGTTAAATAGTTGTACATCGAAATTGCCATTACTAGTTTGCCACGAGCCTCTTCGCTAATTTAAACTAACAGTTCTCGAATACAGTGTGTATCGATGCTTGAAACACGTGCCTCGCGTACAGCCTTCGGCGCAAACTATGAAAACTCTCGTATACGCCTTAAGTGTCTGCAAATAAAGGTTAGTAAAGTTTTATATTGTGTTGACAACTGTATATAAGAGCTACGATTTTATTCGTTCTCATTGTAGTGCGAGTCGATTAATACTTGTTTATAGTCGTGTGGCATGAGCTGGACCGCATCGGTAACAAAAAGTACGCACGCAATCGCAGTATGTATTTCTACGCATCGTTCTTCCAGCGAGAAAATTCTGCTTCACTGAGTAGTAGAAAATGTTATTCCAGCTCCATGATGATTGTATACGAGAAATCGTCAAGTAAATTGTATGATATATTGGTAGTTGGTGTTTTTTTTTAAACTAGAACTAAGGCGTTCACATACATACAATGACGCATTTTACCGAGTTGGGGTAGGCTATCTATATTTCCACTAGCTACGATCGTGACACACGTCTTTCGCTTCTTCCGCTTTCATGTCGGTTGAAAGTTCTTTTGACCTGACCTGTCTCTAAAACGTCGATTTGATCGTGATAGGTTCTCTTTTTGCGACCCTTACTGACTTTCCCATTAACACTTGCCACTTAAATCTGTTACGTCAACTTTCTTTCATCCATTCTCTCCAGATGTCCAAAGCATCTAAGCATCCCTTTCTCTATCTTTGTCACTATATTTTCTAACATACTGCGATGTTCTCTTATCACAATGTTCCTCAGTTTGTCTATTAAAGTTACTCCTGACATACTCGTCAGACCTCATATTTCACTTTTTTTTTTATAGAAGATAGATCTACGATTGACCACCAACTCGCCTGATGTTAAGCGACGGTGTGGCCGAGGATGGAGTTCGTCAATCTAGAAGATATCTATTCACTCTAGCCTTGAAAATTCCAAGATTGTAGGTCTCAGGAAACATAGATGGCGGCAAAGAATTCCATTTTAATTTTACTTTTATACTTCTTCTGCCAAACCCAATATTTACTACCATATATAATTTTGGAAAGCGTTTATGATATAGAGAGATACCTTGTAGCTATTCATATGAGCTGAGGCTTTAGGTGTATTCATATTTATTTACTGTAAATGACACCCAATAATTGGCCTATAACATGACTCGGCCAATTCTGATAAATAAATATATGTATTAACTCATCTGAATCAAAACTTCCTCCCCGTATGTTGAACCGCATTTACCAATAAAAAAAACTGATCGGTTTATTCATATTCATATTCATTTAAACGTATAGTCATTTTATTTAAGGTTATCAAAACATTATATTTGGAATATAATAGCCTCTTTACGAGCAGTAGACCTCGCGATCACACCAAAAGGCACAAAAGGCATACGTAACGTGAAAATTGTCCCATATACGCTTGCTAGGTCGGAGGCCCATGAAGCCATGAATATCGAAGGATTTTCCATTTACTTATCCGATTGATACGTCATTTTATAGGCACTCAATTGCTTAGATCGCTCGGTCATTAGCAAAACTTATGTTTTATATTCTTTATAAATATTTAAAAAAAAAATATATCGGGCAAATGCATAATATATACAAACTTCATATACTGTCAACGTGGGTAACTTTGACTCCGCGTCAAACATTGACCGTGGCCTTTTAAGAAGGTTCTCGATTTTTTTTTCAAGAGATTAGTAGTCAAAACGACTGTAAATTAATTAATCAAGTAATTTGACTACTAATATGTTGGGAAAAAAAATGACAACCTTCTATAAGGGCTATGGTCAATGTTTGACGCAGAGTCAAAGTTACCCACGTAGACTGTACATAAAACATTTAAATGAAACAAATTTTAACGGATTGATCGCGTATATGTTACATAATTTTATGAACTGACGTTTCGGATACTTTGCAGCGTGTGTGGAGGTGGACGGTCGTGGTGTTTTGTTATGAAAATATTAATTACTTACCGCCTACTACTTTTATGCAGTCGCTCGCGGTGTCGCAGATCTGTGTTGAGGCTGAGATTTTATTATTTTGATGATCGGTTTTGATTTCGCAACCATCTTCTCTATTAAAGTTTGGATATTTCTTAATTTCCATATTCATATACTTAACTACCTATAAAAGGCAATCAGATTACCCCGATGACGGTTGATAGATTATGCTAATAGTCTAGTAAAAATAAGATTTGTGACAACATAAAAGACAACTAAGTATATTGTTATTTAAATGAATGTATTGGAGTTTTGAAATATATTTGACACAATTTCATAATGATATTATAAAAACTCATTTTGTTACCTTTACACGCTCAAACGGCCGAACCGATCGTTATGAAAATTAGTATAGAGATAGCTTTGGACCTGGAGATGGACATAAGCTACTTACCATCATCATAATCATCACCGTTTTTCATAACTACACGAGTGAAACCGCGGAACGCAGCTAGTCTATAAATCGGGGATTATTGTAGATCTATGATTTTTAGTTATTTTCTTATCATAATTTGAAAGAATCCCCCCAGTTGCAAATACTTCTGCTCCATACAAACGGATTTATTTTTACTAGACTAATATAATGCTCAAACCCGATATTGGTTTCAGTGTTTTTCAGTGGGAACACAGCATGCTAGCAGCAATTAGCAATGCTATGCGTAGAACCAGATACGCACCATTTTGTTCAAGTACCAATAAATAACCTTATATTTTATCCTGTTTTGAATTTATCTTCTACAATACGTATCTACATTCTATATCATAAGTGTTCACTGTCTTTCAGTCACGCGTCGACTGTGCCAACTGAAACTACGCGCCCAGAATACAATGTTCGTTCATTACTTGGCTAAATAATTAATAGCTTTCATTGCGAACAATTAATAAACGTGAGTTCTATTAAGTTATCTTGCAACTAGATATTTCTTCTAGCTTTTATCTAGGGACTAATATTTTACTTAATACAGAGATACTAATTCTAATAATAGATTTTATATGATTAGGTTTTACATTTGCTAGACGACATATAAATCTTGTAGATACCATTGAAAAAAATAGATGTACCGTTAATGGCGTCACAGCTCAATTGTTGAAGTCGTAAGCTCTAGGTCATTAGGTCATGGGTTCGATCCCCAGTCAGGACAAATACTTGAGAAATGAAGATGGGTATATATGTTATGTTATGAACATGTTATTACATAATATATATACATATATAAGTATATATATATTAGTCTCGAAAAATACGTAAGTATCAGCTATCTAGTTCCTACAGTACAAGCTTTGCTTTGTTTGGGGCTAGTAGCTGCTGTGTGAAATGTTCACCAATATTTATTAATTAAAAGTCCGTAGTTTGACCACCGTCCGTCTAGCTCGCGCATTACATTTTTGAAGATATAAAATGACTGAATGAACTTAAAAAAAATCGTTTGTAAAACTAGAAAACAACACCACAAATATTCGACAAAAAAATTAATTTGATCCAAGTTAAATTTCATACATAAAAATCATTTTTGCGTTTATAATTTCTAAAAATGCGAAGGCTTTTAGCCTTCTCTGGTCGTTTTCTGAGGAATCATTAACAGTTGTCATTATTTATGTAAAAAAAATGCGCTTCCTGAATGGGTCTTTCCGAATAGATATAATCTAAGTGTCTTCAAATCGCGAGTGTATAGGTTTCTTCCAGGCAAGCGTGCTCCATCGTAGACCGTAACTGTAGCTGAACACCAAGTGAGTTAACGATCAAGCACAAGCCTATCGTCGAATTTAAAAAAAAAGTGTCAGATTAGACTTTGTTATTCTATCATATAAACTATTAACTAAACTGCGCCCACTCCTGCGGCGTCTTCTCGCTAACCCTAGAATCACTTATTAGTTAATAACACTAAGGGTAAAACTTTTATACGTGGCATAAATTATATTGCCGTACTAAACCGTAAGCGTACGTAGGTACATATATTATACTTACCTATTATATAGAATAGCCGATTTTCGCGTTTCGCGACTCTACAACTCATGTGACAAACATATTTTGGGTACAGATTTCATTGAATATTACTATTTATTGGTTTAAAAGTTTTTGAGTTCGTATATTGATAATTGTAGTTTAAAAAACTGAAGCAACCGACTTCTCTTGGATGCCATTGTCAGAACTGGACCAAATAGAAATGGGACCACACGGGAAGCACCAGCTTTCAAATAAAAAAATAATCAAAATCGGGTCACCCAGTCGAAAGTTCTGAGGTAACAAACATAACAGTCGAATTTAGAACCTACTCCTTTTTTGAAATCGGTTGAAAATAGAGCTAATGATCGCAAAAGTTCATTTTTGGTTGAGAAATAGTTATTTGTTATACAAGAGTGCAAAGTTGCTTTTTAACCGCGTGCTCAATTTTGATGACCGAGCAAGCGGAGGATTCTAAAATTGAATCACGAGCGCAGCGATTAAAAAATTTGAATGAAGAAACAAAAGAGAACGAGGTGAAAAATCTTTGCACTCGAGTGCAACACGTAACTTTTCATCCCACCTCAGCAAGGAAATGACTAAATGCAAAAAAAAAACATTTACAGTCACAAGATACTTTTATTTCAGTTTAGGTATTAAGTACTACATTATTATAGGTAAGTATTACAGAATAATCTTTAAATTATATTATATTTTTGAATATAATGATGACCAGATGTGGCTCTTTTTAAAAATGCCACTTGTTTAGGATAGGTGTCGTTATGTATATCTTTTTTCATCTTTATTGTTGCTTTTAGCATTGAATACGTACTCCATAGAGTGCTTGATTTCTTGGTCTCGGATAATTCAATAAAATATGACAGCAAAACATTTTCGGAGAAAGTTCTGGCTCCTTTAGCTAGTCGCCACGTGTTAAACATATCGTAAGTACTGTTTCAAATACTTCTCGCGTGATTGTTGAGGGAGAAAGCTCATTTGCGCATTATTGTCAGTTTCAGTCAATTCTGTTGGCGTCAAATAAACTTCTTCTTCGCTAGAATTTAGTTTTTTTTTATTACATTTTAGGTTTTTTACTTGTTTTCAAATTTCTTGTTTTTAACTTAAGGTTTTAACCAAGTTTTAACAATATGTCGTAAAAAGAAAATGGAGCGCGCAAAGCAAATTAAAAAAAAAGTACACCAAGAAAGTTCCGAGACTGAGTTTTTAACAAATTAAAAAAGGTTGTATGATAAATTCGGCACCATGGAGGTAGAAGTAAATAGGTTTAATGATGTCTTGAATTCACAAACTTAGTGCACACGATGCTCTAAATTTGAATTTACTTTATCCTCTAGCGGATAAAAACGGCTTTTGCACTCAGATATCGAAGAGCAAAAATACTCTTTCCGAGATGGGGGGATGAAAAAGTTTTTTATTATTTGTACAGCTAAACTATTCATACTGCACACTGTGTATGCGTACCGATTGCGAAGGAGAGTTATGTTTTTGTGTGTCATTTTGATATTTTGATATTTTTTTTCGTCGATAAATTAAAACTTCTAATTTCAAAATGTTATCGTTACTAAATCATTAGTTAACTCCCAGACAATTCAAATTCAAAATGCAAAATAATTTATTTCAGGTACCCACAATATACCCACAGAGAAAATTTCTTGTTAAAATTACATCAATGCAGTCGATTAAACATAAAATTACAATCAGCCAGATCCGTCATAGTAAATATCCATTAATTATTTATTTATTTGCATTATTTATTAATAATGCGAGACAAAATGACCTATCTATGTACGGGCGGACGTTATTGACAAAACTTTTTTTTTGTTTATTATCATATTATCGCAATTGTGGTAAAATGTTTTCTTTTTCTGTCGCACGAAAAAAAGAAAAAACCAAATCTATAAGGGTTTTGATCTGTCCATCTAATATTGTGGGAAACGAATGGTAGAGCTAAACAAAGCTCCTGTCAATTATAGCGGAATTGATTACTCTACTGATATTAGGACTTTTCTCTAGCGGCGTGCTTCTAACGTTTATTAGACATAGACATAAATTTATTGTAACAAAAACACACAAAAATTAAAAAATCATACACACAAAATAGGTCACAAAAGATTGTTATTATGAGATTGTTGGCTTATTTTGATGTTTTTGTAAGCCAACAACGGCTAAAGCCTTAAGGCTTCCACAATTATAGTTCTCAGGAAACAAGTGAAGGTTACAGGGAGTTCCACTCCTGTTCAGTACACATCAAAACTAGGGACCTAATGGAAATCGCCGAAATGGATCCGATAGAATATATTTTACGCGTGATTTAGGCTTAAGACAGCTATAAACAGTTATAATACTGATTAGAGACGACCTATTTCTTTAATGTTTTAATCAAATCTTCTTTTAAAGTAACAGTTGCCAGTAAATAAATAAAAAAATCTTTAAAACTCTTTAAAATTCCGCAATATAGCGAGGTCTCATATATTATCGTCGCTCTCATGACTAACTGTCCTATCTCATTTCGGTCGTTTGTTTAGGACAAACGTTTTTCGGTTCTAAGATTAGATTGTATTTGTCAAAAATATTAAAAATCGAATGTTTTGCATAACTTAAGATATTAGCTTTCATAGAGGTTACTTACATTTTAATTTCACATTGATACTTTTAGTGTATTTAAATTCCAAACATTTATTTATTTATTTTTTTCTGAAAAAATTGTTATGACAATTAGTCTTGCGAACGACGATACTTGTGTTCAAGGATAATTAAAACTTATTGTTTACCAATTATTGTTAACTGTAGTTACCCGTTATTCTACAGGTAACAACACACAGGCAGATAGGCAAGCAGTAGTATATAAGCATTAGGTACAGTGTTTCGGTTTGAACAAAATGTCTGCAGATTTAAGATCTAGGTAATATTTCAGAGTGACGAGCGCTGTGCACTGTCACACAGAGTTTTGAACTGTCGAACTCCAAAGTTCTGGATTTTATTGTTATGGACAACAGTGCCGGTGCTTCAATTAACAGAAATGAAAAAACTCTTTTTTTACATTAAAAAGACTGACCACCACCTCGCCTCATGTTAAGCGTCGCGTCGGAGTGGCCGAAGATACAGTACGTCGTCTTTTATATTAGTTAATAAAATAACCTACAACCATCCATCCATCCAGAGTCTACCCTAATAAATTTGTTACAATCATAGCAATTTCCAATCAAATCCACCCAGACAAAAGTTGGAACAAAAAGGCAACTTTTCATTTACAATATTAGTGTCCTGGTTGGCGAGTACGTACATACTACTGCGATATTTTAAACATGACAGTTTTATAGCATCATGAATCCATTTTCGGTATTCCAAAGAAACAGCAAAACCCAGAGAAAATCTGTGCGAGAAGTCCAAAGCAAAAGTTCGGAATGAAATGGAACACAGCCAAAAGAGAACTCTAAAACTGTTATCGTGACCAATTAGGACTGGAAACGATTCCCTCCTTAAGATTTGCAGGCTCAGTTTGGAGAAGATTTCTTGATTTTACGAGCGCCGCCTAAAAGTCCAGATTGTTTTAGACTTTGCAGAATATAGAAGAGATAAATCCGGCGTCTCTAGTATAAATTGCGCAAGTTTCCTAATAAATTTAGCTTTGAAAACGATATGCACGTAAATCCATAAAACTAATCGGTGACTTATATATACTTAGTTATAAGTACTACCTATAAAAGTAAAATTTGGAATTTTTCAAATTTATTCAAATTGATTTCTTAAATTGTACTATAAACTGTATTGTTCTATAAACTGAATGCTCTCTCTCGGAATGGCCAGTTTTTTTTTTTGTATGTTTGTAACGCGTACGCGAATTGATTTTGATAATTCTTATTTTGTTTGATTAGGTGGTCCCGTATGAATTTTATCAAAATTGGTTGAGTACCTTGATTTTTAAAACAAAATAGATAGATAAATCGTCCAAGAAAAAAAATTGCATATTTTAAAGTCTGTTGTTTCTAGTCCTATACAAAACTTTGTCTTGGATGACTTACTGTCTGGCATACTCCCTTCCTTCTGAAGGGTAGGTATCATAAGCAAGAATTTCTTGATCGCGAAAAACCACGGAAAGCATCTAATACAAAAATACTAGCTGTGCCCCGCGGTTTCACCCGAGTAGTAATGAAAAATATGGTTATAGTGAGCAGTGATTATAATGATAAAATGTAGTACTAAGTTCTCATGTACCAAATTTCCTAACAAAACGTTTAGCCGCTTGGTCGTGAAAAGATAAAAACAGAGATACGTTACTTTTATTAAAATTATTAGTTAGAATAGTCAGATTAAGCGTGCATGTTGATATCATTAGATCAAATAAAACAACAAATTATACTGCATCCGGCCGCTACCCCACAGCACTGCAAATTCCAAAAATACCATTTAGAGACGACAAAGACATGACGCATAGCGTGATATAGGGCTTGTTTCAGTACACCGGCGCCACGATGGGCGGTGGGTGTGCGACGACCGGCGCGCGAGTCCCTACCGCGGCGTCGCCCGCTAACACCGCTTCCTCGTCGTCGTCTAACACTGGCTCCGCCGGAGGCACGCGGTCTACGAGTCTGAGCACGGCGCCGCCTCCGCCGGCGTCCTCCGCCTCTACCACGGGGCTGGCCGGCGAACAGCTCAGCCGCACCAACTTGTACATCCGAGGCCTTAACCAGAACACCACTGATAAGGACCTCGTCCAAATGTGCCAGATGTAAGTATTCATATCGGTTTACACTCGTGTTTTTGTGTTACGTAATTACATATCTACCTATTTATACACCCACTGCTGGAGCGTTTAACTGGTTTGTACGGGTTTTTACTACGTTCCGCGGTGATTTTTCAATTTTCCTGGAATTTTAGTAGTCGTCCTTGATTACTATACTATATGTACCTACGTATATTTTCCTAAAATTCATAAATGTGTCCAGCCAGTTGAGTCATGAAAAGGCAACACAATTTATAGAAAACGATACTACTTACTACTTTTGATTTTTTTTTATGTAGAAATAGGTTTGCGCTTGACCGCCATCTCGGATGTTAAGCGACATTGCGGTCTACGATGGAGCACGCTTACCTAGAAGAATATATATTTACTTGTTGAACAACACTGTTTCTCGCGCATGGTTATGGAAACCGGTGATGTTGATAAAGTAAATATGTTTTGCCGTCTTCAGTGTTTAAATTATCCTTAAGATCAAATTTCATCATGGTCCATTTAGCCGAATGTTTATGAATATTTTACAAAGACACAATTACTTTCACTTTTATTTTCGTTATATTTATTCTAGACACTGTCAATAAAATGTGATATTTCTCTTTTCAGGTATGGCAACATAATTTCCACGAAAGCAATATTGGATAAAAATACGAATAAATGTAAAGGTAAAGAAAATTCATAAAAGTACGTCCTTTAACACTATCATAGCAAATTATAACTTACATTATACTTGTAGTAATATCTGTGCATAGTTTTTTCACGTATGTATTATAATTGTACTTATTCTTTTCACTTATATTCTTGTCCGAATAGATTTGCCTTGACAATTGATTGATTAAAAAAAATATTAATATTTTCTAGAATACCTACCATATACCTTCATTAAACTAACCCATCTATGGTGAGAATTTTTCCAATATATGCACGAACACTAGATATTCAATTTTAATCATATTTATGATATTCTTATTGTTTTTTTTATGATATTTATTTTACATGAATATAATCGTTGTTTCGGTAGATATCATGTTCACCATATTATTGCACCAAGCACAGATGATTATAAACTTTATATTTACTTTATTAAGACTGCCGCACAGTAAGATAATGTTTGCCACAGTGCCCTACCGTCGTCGTCACAATCCCATCACGCTACTCTCGAGTCGGCAACATTCGCGCTCATTAGAAACATATTTCCGATGTTCTAGTTGTTTCCTAGAAGTTCAATGTAATCAAGCATGAATCATCCAAGATGTAACAGACGCCTTGCCTTACTCAAAACCTGAGATAGGCCCGCTATTTCATGTTATATTTCACTTTGTTTCCACAGGTTACGGTTTTGTAGATTTTGAAACGATCGCGTCAGCGGAAGCGGCTGTTAAAGGATTACAAGCCAAAGGTGTTCAGGCCCAGATGGCTAAAGTGGGTATCTGGTTCCTGCGTAGACTGAACCGTGTACGTTGTGCATGCAAGTAATACTATTATGACTAACCGCCTGCTCCTAATCCGCTGTCTTTCTCCTGAGATAACATTCCACTTCAAACGCCGGGGGGACCCCAACTATAAAGCTCCTCGACTCCATTATTTCCTACAATATAAATTAAACAAAACCATTAAGCGAGAGGGGGAAGGCAAGTGTGAAATTAAAGCAAGAAGCATTACACGAAAGATAATACCTCTTTAAGCGAATAAAACACAAACACGTCGCGCAAGCCGCGTCTTATACGAGCCATCTGAAAGCATAACGATGCTTGAGTGCCATGAACAATTTATTTAGATTACCCAAACATTTGCCCTCTGCCGTAAGTCCCATCCTGTATTCCCTCTACCTTTACTTATAGCTTTAGTATTTTACCCTGTTATCTCTTGAAAAATGCTGTAATACTTTATTGAGCATTTAAATATAAAGCCGTGTTCTCTATTTATAAAACTTGCTAGATTTTAAAGTACTGCATATTCGTAGCGATATTAATATCCTATCCTTTCGAGGTGTAATAGACTAACAGCAAGTTAATGCCTATGTTTGTTTGATTCAATAGATGTTTTAAACTGTCTAGATGAAGTAGGTCCTGTGTTTAGATCATCGACATAAATGGGCGATTCATGTTTAGCAATGTCACGGTGAACATTACATCGTCACCGGAATTTCCGATCATTCATTTGTCCATTTGTGGGAAGATCGCGAGTGGTCGTTCGGTTCGTCGTGTCGAACGAAAGGTCTAACACTAATGTGTTGTAAGTATTCACTCCCTAAATGGTGCGCATTATGGTCGCAAATAACGCTTACTTAATTCTATACTTCAGACATTTCATCCTGTTAATTCTATCTATTGTCGTTGCTTCCGCGTTATAACAATGTATTCGCTACTGGGCTCCGGTATTTCTATGCTTTCGATATTAAATTAGTGTGTATGCGAGTTTTAACTAGCTTAATAATCTCTATGCTGATGTATACTATGCCCATGTCGTTGATAACACCTACATACGTAATATTATTTTAGTATATATAGATCGATATGCTGATTTACGTCAGTGCTGACGCTTCGTGTCTAGATAATATATGCGGGCTTCAAGCTAATTTTAACATTCTCAGAAACAGCCTAACACATTTCGTTAACGATTTACGCTTAATAACAACAATTTTATGCCAATGTTTTAATGTCAGCTAATAATGATTAAGCATACTTAACCGAACTGTTGAATGCAAAACTCTTGGAACACTGTAAATAGAAGAAAAGGCATGTCAACTAAACTTTGCTCTAAGTTTAACAGTCCGGAGGGAAATCAAAGGTTTTGTTTTGACTGCAAAGTTGCCATGATAACTGTTACAAAATTGTTTATAACCATTTCGAGAACTTGTCAAAGTAAATTATGATAAAGTTGTACCAGTTAAACATTTCAATTATTTAGAGAATTGTAAAGTTTTGAACTGGCAAATAGATTTGTTTAGTGAGCTTGAGGATAATTGCTATAGGTTTCTGATGGGTGTTTACAGCAACAAGAACAAGATCCGACGAACCTTTACATGGCGAACTTGCCGCCGCATTTCAAGGAGAACGACGTGGACCAACTACTGGCCAAGTTCGGCCAGGTGGTCTCCACCAGGATCTTGCGAGACACTCATGGCCAAAGCAAGGGTGTCGGCTTCGCACGGATGGAGTCTAGGGAGAAATGCGAGCAGATTATCCAGGTAATTACAAAAGCTACTGATTACTACTAAAACTATATTTTTGTAATGCCGTTGTTGTTAGGTGAAATCAGAAAAAAGCAAGTTTTATCCATGGTTTACCTATCTAATTTTACTTGACTATAATTATAGTTTAAAAAAACTGAAATAACCGACTTCTGTCAGCATTCTCTCTAACAAAATAATCATATAAATGGATATGCAATGTCCCATAATATAGTTACTAAATCACTGACCACAAAATTAATAGGTACTTAAACATTTTATAGGAGTGGTCCCATCGAAGCTATGTGAAATCCAACGCAACATCAATTTTCGAAATTGGTGAACACACATAAAAATACATACAGGGGAATATAGAACCTTTTTTTAAATTGGTTAAAAATATGTATAACTTGTCCATGTCATTTCTAGGTTGTGTCTGTTACATTGTGTTTTAAATAGCTGATGGAAGCCGTAACAATGCCATGCAAATACTCACTTAATACTTAAACCTTCACTTCTTCACTCAACTAGGTATTTACCGGATAAATAACCTGAACTATTCCACCTCTATTGTTATTTGAAGGGCAAGGAAGCCTGTGAAATTAAAGCCAGAAGATTTATGTCTCCAAATGTCTTTCTAGAATAATTACTGAATTTCAATTGACTAAACAAGGGCGTTCCATCGAAGGACAGGCTTTTAACTAGATTGGATCTTGAAGGAAATCTGTATTAGGGAATGGCATATTCTAAATAGTTTATACTACAGATATACGGAAATGTATGGGCAAACTATTACTGTTTCAAATGCACCTGATCCCAAAAATACTCTAATCTTATTAAGTAGGAGAAAGGATAAAAGGTCTTTGTTCTTTAGCTCTAAACAGGCAATAAGGAAAATAGTTGTTTATATATTATAGACACTCGTTTCTTACGGGAAACGGTCAAATAATGCAATGATTATAGTTTTAAGAACATATGTACATGTAGATAAAACCCTGGAATAACGGAGTACCACGATCAGAAATCATAAGCTTAATCAATTTTTTTAAGTCCGTTGGTGCTTTTGTCATCAATAGAAACCTCACGTTCCCAACAAATCCTTTGTGATTCCAATTTTTAGTACCCCAAATTTAAAACTTACAATCTTAGCATTTCCAGATGTTCAACGGCAACCCGATCCCGGGTGCCAAGGAGCCATTGCTAGTGAAGTTCGCCGACGGAGGGAACAAGAAGAAGTCTCTCTACAAGAACAACGACGGCACTGGACGCATTTGGCGAGACAACAATGATTCCATCACGCAAGTAAGTATCACATCTCTGGAGATGGGTCACATATTACTATGTATCCACTTTATCACTAACAATTCAATGATATATAAGCATGAGTTTAATGCATGATAGAGTTAGATTCTTTGATGGATAAAGAGAAATCTGTGAATAACATTTCGTTGGCACGAATTCTTACTGCTTTAACTTCATGCATGAGCTAGGTATTAGGCATTAGTTTAGTCTGCTAAAAATCAGGTAACATTTAGGTAGGTTGGGAATGCGTTTTTCTTTTGCATACAATAGCTCCAACTCATCTCATGGAAAGCGCTGATTTGGCCGAGGATAGAACACGTCGATATATATACTTTTTACTATGTAACAGACGAGATAAACTAGCGTGTGCTCCTTTTGAGAAAGTATAGTGCAGTCGGAGAATTCGGTTCAAAAAATAGACGTAACCCGTTTGTTCAAAATAAAATAAAAAAACTAGCGTAAAGCTTCATGCTTGCATATAACAGTCGCAAGTCAACCAGAACTTTGGAGAGTAGGTACAAATTCTGTATTTACAGCAATGCCCGTAAATTTTTACACTAAATTGCATTTCAGTGTATAACTTTTTAGAATACAGGAAAAAAACTCGCTGTATACTACTCAAAAAGATTTCTTTATGAAAAAGACTCTTTTCATTTCTTGTTCTAGAAAACAGTACCTAAACATATTTGCCTCCGTCACTTGAATATATCTACAAGTAAGGACATAAACTAGTCACCGTCTTGCGCATCGAAGTCCTTGGATTATAATTGAATTACCTCCTTCAAATTTCAATTTCCTGGGAACCAGTCCTTTCATAATGCGTAACGATAATGTGCAAGTGCTCGTAGCGTACATACGTTTACAATGCAATGTCTTCATTAGCAATAAAATTTGCATAATACGCCTTCCGGCTGCGATACTCTGAGCCAGTTTATCGGCTCGCTGCAACTCTGCATGCATTTTGAAACATTCCGACTGCAGTAGGTACTTTGTGATTAACATTTCCTAATGATTTATGTAGCGACTTGTAATACTGTCATAGCTTGCGAAATATACAATTATACACGTCTCTAAATAATCCGCTTAACTTATTCCAAGTTATTTATAAGGGGACTGTGGTATGAATTAACACTCGCTCAGTATATAACGCTCAGTACATTAGGTAAGTATTTACCTACTCTGTCATATCTAGCCATTTGAGTCATATTTATGACTCATTCACATGGAAATGAATCCAAAGCCCATAGACTCGCTATCTAAGGGAGTTGATACAATGCCAGTACAATGTATACCTACATACAAGGTTCTGTACTTTTACGTCTCAGCATAGCTTCAGAATTGGTATTCACATCTCGAGGGAACTGTAAAAACATTTTTGAACAAGAAAACCACTAGGCTATATTTGCATACTCTCCTGAAACCATCCACATAAAGGGATAAGTAAATAGAGGGTTCGGAAAATCGCCTTCTCCCTTAGAGACTGTAGCGTTGAATGCACGTTGCCAAATTGAACTCTGACCGAGATGGAATTCCTATTGAGTCAATCGACGATTGGAGTTAATTGATTAGGCGAGTACACTTCACTGTGAATGGAGTTGGGCGGGACAGGAAGCCAGGCGTACTGATGAGAAGTAGTATAACACTGTCTTTTTTTGTTGTTGTCAAAAACGGTGTTTAGAATATCCAGCACGGAAATGTAGTGGAGACTTTGAAAAAACCGTTGAAAACATACATGGGACATAGGACCGCGCACATAGCTCATAACCACTCTTTTTTTACGAGTATAGTAGAGAATAGAGAGAAGATAAGGCCATGAACCGCGTGTCCTTAAAAATCTGCTCTTCTTTCTCTTTCTTTTTTTCGTATTTTCCTTGTAGGAAAGAGAGACAGGAGCCATGAGGCTTCAGGTGACAGGTCTGATGGATTGATCAAGGTCGGCCTCACGGCTCATGGCATCTCATATGTCATAAAGTCACGTAAATTCTTAATACTTATACATATACTGTTCGAGACCTCTCTTTTATTCACCAATAAGTATGTTTAAAAATATAAATCCTCTAATAAAATATGGTAAAAACCTCATTAGTTTGCACGTACCTAGAGATTTATTTTTATTGAGATATCTGTTTTTTACATTTTCCTAAGTATATTCTGGGCTAAGTATATTACTGATGAGCGAAAGAGAGGTTCGATATAGTGCTCGTTCTTTATCTTAATCCGATTCACATTATGTCATTAATTTAGTACTTATGTAACCCTGCCTTCCCCGATTACTTTTAAAACAAAAAGCGCTGAACAAGCGTTGACCTGGCGAATATCTGTTCACGTACCAACGTGAAAAGCAGGTTTAATCGCTACTTCACAAAATTACTAGCATAATGCAGACCGGGCTTAAGCACTACTTTATCAGTACCAACCTCATATTTATTAGCGCACATGGAGCAGGTAATACGGTGAAACGATGATAGCATGATAAGATTGATAGAATAATGTAATCTCGGTACCGGCATTAACACTAGACCCATATTAGTGGAAAGGTAGCAAGAACAGCATAACATAGCGTTTCCAAAACATACGAAAAACAGCAATAGTAGAAGCCACCAAAGAAAATAGGTAGGTACTCTATTTTAACAGAAATAAAACGTTTCACTTCAGAATATCAACAATGCAGATACAGAAGTCACACTCTGAAACATATTTGATTAAATAGCAACTCTACCAAGAACGTAATAAAGCGCAATTTAGCTTGCACAGGCGCCAAGTGCCTACTCTTAGATTGACCTACAGACAAAGTCTATATCGTTCCATGATATAGCTTTTGATTTGAATTGATTATCTCTTTGGCGCGGCAAAGTACTGAAATAGCCGGTCGAGGTGGCAAGTCATGTACCTACTAAGTGTACCATACTCAAACTGTATACGTCTGGCCTGGTTTAACCGAAATTCCCATTTTTTCCCCGCCACTTCACGTAGTATCAGTGAAAACAAACCCTAAATCAGGTATCTATTAGTGACGATGAGATTACAAGTGCCCCTAGATAGACCGTGGCAATGCATACTCATGGAACATTAGCCTTACACTCTGGCTCTGCAGGCGATGGCGGTGAGCTCAGTGTACGCGGGAGGCGTAGGCGCAGCGGGCGCGGGCGGGGAGTGCGCGGGAGTGTACCGCGGCGGCGCAGGCGTGTACGGAGTCGCCGCGTTCCATCATCATCCGCAGCTGCATCACCACCACCACGCGGCGCACCCGGCCACGTGGCTGGCGCCGTACGCTGCGCTGATACCCCCCGCGCACCCCGCGCACCACGCAGCGCACCAGCCGCATCCCACGCACATACCTATGGACTCCGTGCCTAGCCAATATGTAAGTATTTAACACCCTACTTAATGATATCCATTCTTTATACTATGCAGGTTGTACATTCTTTTTAAAAAAACAAAAAATATAAATATATATATACCTAATCTTCCAACATGAACTTCGACAGCTCAGTTAAAGTCCGAAAAAATCGAGTGCAGCCTGCATCATATCCAATGTAGGGACACGCTCTAAAGACAATAAGTTTAATTCATTTTATAGATTCTGTAGTCTGCTTCCAATGTTACTTGATTTTCAAAACGTCCAAAAAAATAATTTTAATCGTTCAAGTCCCACGCACTCGATTATTAAAATTTAATCACACTATTTGTGTGATTAAATTTTAATAAGTAACGCGATCGCACAACTTGAGCGAGCAATTTTCAGTTTATGGCAAAGCAAGACGTAGGTACTTATACTCAAGTGGCGGCATTCTATATCGGTCGAATGCGACTGAACCAAATTGAGTTTCTGATCACACAATAATAATCACAAAGTATACATACTTCAATATATACATGATATTCGTTAGCAAATAAACTGTTTCTCTTCAGACTGTGTTGATAAATGAAATGTGAATATCCCAGATTAAAAATTTTCAACAATGAAATTAGTACAAAAGCACAGCGGTTAGCACAAAATATCTCAATTAAACGGCCTGAACCAACTCCACACAAAGAGACATCCAGTCAGACAAAAACAATACAAACGGCTGACGGCGACTCTCTGTTCCAGGTAAACTGGGACAGCTTAAGGCCGGATAGCGAATTATACGTGAGTCCTATGTATTTGAAGCTGTGCTAACTTCTCGACCCCTGCTTAAGGACCTTAGTTCCGTGGACGTTGGCTCGCTCGCACATTTTTATATTATTGTAATTAAGTATATTACATAGAGGTATTTTAATGAAGATGTGAATATCAACACCAATGCAGCAGTTCAATCGCGGATGCGGATATCTGAAACACCCCTGTTTCAAATAGAAAAAAAAAACTACTTTAATTTTGATATGTTCCAACTTGATGTACAAAACAGAAAACACCGAACATAGATTTTCCGCCTTGTTGCGTTAGGATTAAAATGACTGCAGATTTACATACTCGTATAATGTAAATCATATGTATGTAATGTATGTATGTACAATAATAACTGTCTTTAAAATCATCGAAAATGAAACATTGATTCGTTTTCAGAAACCTTAGTTTTCCAACAGATATTCCAGTCAAGGTAGAAATAACATTTTTGTACTACATATATTTTTAACCCTTCACTGGATACCAAATTTTATAGTAATACCTATTCAACATAACATATTGTTTTAGAAATGTAACAAAACATGTGAATGTGCGAACGAGACAGCTATGGCACGTCAATAATGCCCTTAATCCGACAAGCGCTCCTTTCGCTTCTGTCACACCCAACATACAATGTACCCCGCCTGTTATATTATTATACCTATTCATAGATGCAATAACCGACGTGGAATGATGCGTTAATGGGATATGCTTTTATGTATCGCTCTTTGTCTCGGATACAGCTCACAGTGCTCTTGATGCTTATCTGGGAGCTGCGACCTTATATTTCACCTCGATGTCTCATCGAAATTGTTGTTTTTTTGTCATTAAGAAGCAAACGTACTTATTCTTCTTCAAACTACTTCAACATTGTTTCTTTATTAAAACCACATTATGATAATATGGATGTTATTTCAAAACCAGTTTTGCAGTTTTGATAAGTATTTTTGCAACTTTTTTTAGTGACGAGATAACTCATTCGCTCAGCTTCATGTTATGTCCATGTTCATCCAACAACTCAATGCCACCTATGACTATGACGATTTATAGTTCAAAACCCTGTTTGCCAATGCACTGCTCTCGTCATTATGAGATTTTAAATACTGTAATCGTAATGTTCGTAAATTCCGCTAAAGACCTGGTGTACCTACTTATTCCCCAAGATGCTTAGCTATGATTGTAGATCATCGAAGGCACGATATAATTATTTGACTAGTGTTGATGATAGTGAGTAAATAATTTAATATGCATACGTAGGTATGTAGTTCTACGAATCAATGTAGACATAGTAAACATATATTTTATTGTGACAAATACATACTTACAGAAATTGACAAACAATACAACTAAATAAACTAGGTAAGCAGTCCATTGTCTGCTTAATATACCTAATACAAATATGGATTTTCCGGTATTAGGTACCTAGGTCTATTTAGTCTTGAAACAATGTGCTCATATCGAGATTTAGGTATAAAGTAGTAGGTATTATCTGCTATCTAGTCATGTCGAGATATCGCGTTCTAAAGCTTCTAACCCCATAAAAGTACCAGAACATCATTTCGAGATTGAATCGGGGTGAAAATATTTACATTTAAGAATATAGTTACATTATGACTGTGCGATGTGTACGTTTGCTTTAGCTACTCTGTTCTGAGCTGATGATATTATCTTTCAGTACTTCGCGTCGCACCCGTACCAGTACTTCACTGGCCCGACCCCGCCCATCATCCAGATGCCGATGGAGTCGGAGCACGCCTCCACCGCGGCGTCGCCCGACGAGCCGTACCAACCTTACCCGCCACCCAAGTAGACACCCACGCAACTAAAGCTGTACACGAGCCAAAAATTCAAAGCAACTGTGACTTTTACGATGTTAATTTGTTTTAGTTTTAATTTGCGGCCGTCGTGGACCACATCGAACGCTCCACAGCGCCTTCAGTTGGCGTAGCTTTTTGTTGGGTGGGTTCGCGCTTTTCACTTAATTTTGGGTCGTGTTTTGTAGTTTCCGCGATGGGCCGGCACTTGCTACGTCAATGGTCCTCTTATATTTATTTGATTCGCTTGAAGTAAACTGTAGTCTGTACGGCGCCGCAGCGATTCGATGCCGTCTCGACGGCTTCGGGAGGATTTGATTGTATAGATATAGTTGCAATTTTAAAATGTGTTTTACATTATAATTTTATCATTGTTTTACGAAGAAATAAATTTAAGATTTTTAGGCGCAGGTTTTGAATATGTTGACAAGATTTATTTAAGATAGTTAGGTATTTATTTTTTAGTTTAATTTCAGTCGAGATATATTTGATTTGCCTCGGGGCATACTTTTTATTGTTTTTCTGTGTCATATAAAATGTAAGAAAAATATTACATTATTGGAGGATCGACAAAAATGAAATTAAGAATTTGTGCAATCGAAGCATACAAATTTATCAAAGATTATTTTGAAATTACTAGATAACATTTTATGATTTTATATTTATTTTCAAAAAGTTTTTATTCTATACACGTATATTTTAAAGATTTTATTTTTACATCGGGCATAAGTGAGGGTGAGTAATATCTAGATGGAGTGGTATAGTGGGATAAATTGAAATGGTCATATCATGTGGAATCAAAGATATTTACTGACAAGTATTGTAGGAAGGTATTGAGATGGCTTTATGTGTGTATTGGTTAAGGGTGGCAACACCATGTAGGATCGTGTAAACGTTATGCTGAAGATTTAGAATCTTCAATGGAGAAAATAAGTATTTTTAAAATACAATAGAAATAAATTTTGTTACGTTTTGTTGGAAATTTGAGGCAGCTTCTAGAAGCGGATTTGAAATTTACAGTTTACGATTTCGGAGAGGCGTTTTGACGCCACCATGTGGTCGTAAGACAGATGTAACTTAGGTACATGTTCAAATTAAGCGTGGTGCTTTTCCTTATTTTCAATAACATTGTACAGTATTAATCTCACGAGTCATCACACTGGCGCAGTCTTCCATAAAACAGTTAATTTTGAAACAATGAAACCAGGCGCGTAGCTTGTACGATTTTCAGGTGTATGCGCTTCAAACGGTTTTTGAGGCATACAGGCTTCATACTTTATTCCAAACACGTTTCGCTTGATACGTCATTTGTGGCGCTGTACCGTATCTGTTGCAATAATCACTTATAGCATAATTCTAAACATCACATAGGTTTAATCTAAAACTGTAATAACAATAAAGTCGTTGCCAAACCCGAACACAGACTGAATTTATGTATACCTACTGTTGACTTCCAAATTATTTCCGTTTTTGTAGTAACTGTACGTAGCTCTCGGTTAACGACATGGCAATACTAAAAACCTAACACTCCACCGTTTAAACGAAATACGCTCTTGGTAGTTGGGAAATAGGGTTCAAAAGATAATAAATGATGTGTTATGCAGTTTCATAAGATAGTATTTACATAGAGGTTTTGGTGTCTCCCGGGCCAAGAGCGTGTAGCGAGTAAATGTTATTATCCCTGTACCCCGTAGGGTAAGTAACTTCCAAATGTAACTTCTGCGCTTATGTGGCACAATCGTGCCTATAACACGGCAACATTTAGCAATAAGCAGTTGTATGTAAATTCTATTTATACATTTTACGAGTCTATACACATTTTTGTACGTTTAACTCATGTTCGGACACATGAATATTGAAGTGATCCTTTTTTGAGAATCGTGTACTGAAATCAAGTGTAGTTGTTATTTTGTAGGCGGTCGGCACATTCCAATAGAAAACTTGAAACAATATTCCACGATTGATTCCCACATATGAATTGTAGAGGATTTGAAATCCGGGGTGCGAGCGCGATTTGCGCGCGATTGTGCACTTTTGTACCATCACGTAGGTTTTGGGTACACTTTATGACTTTATATGAAATTTGATATTTTTATATTGAATATATATAAATTATACATGGATATGTATACATGTATATACATTGTTGATGGGTACGAGTAAAGCCTACTATATCGCAACTGTTTAATTCTATTTTGGCACGTCAAGAGTTTCATCAGAACCAAAGTATACAAATCATTAAAGTCGAGTAAGGAGTAGGGAAGTATTTATACAATCAGGGACTGAACACTAGTTAAATGTTTGATATATTAACTGTATTTTAACTGACGATTAAGGGGTAACCTTTTATTCAAAACCTGTGAACCGACTCTAACAATACAGGAACTGAATCTAGTAACTACAGGTTTTGAATGAACTACGTAGATTTTCGACGAATATGTAGATCTGTTTCATTTCATTCATTCGTTTCGTTCAGGAAAAAAGGCTGAAATGTACTGTTCCGTAACTCTTTGGGATTGTACATAAAGTAGGACATTTATTATCTGCTAAACATCCTCCCCCATAATAAAATTATATGCGTGCAAACTAAGAAATGTCTACTTGGGGATAGTTACACCGTATTTTGTTTTTCTTCCTCGATATTTTGGAATCGATTGAATAAAAACAAAACACTGAACTGAACTATTCTGTCGCGCGTTTGGACCATTCACATACAGTGAAGGCACAGTACCACTCTGTACCACCACCGTGATAATTTTGTTTTTTCGTACATTCTATATTAACGCGTTCAGACTTGTCAGTGTCAGTGATGATCCAGTACCCTCAGTACTGGGGATGTTGGCGATCATGATTCGGTGACGACGTTATTTTTCATCAGAACTGACGCCACTGCAACAAAAGCGAAATAGATGACGAGCAATTTCGGATTAGGTCGTGAATATACTGTTTTGTATAATTCAAAATATTTTCTGTCGACTTTAATTCTTGGTTATAATATAATGAATTCAATTTTTCTTCTGTTTCTTTTAAATTCTATGCACCCACTTTTTTCTTTGATGCTGCTCTTCTTCGTCCAAAGCAATGGCTATATTGGTTATAATTACTAGTTCCTTATTATTGAGCAGGGACATAATAGCAACAAAGTAATACAAAGTCGTCGGCACACGTTGCCTAGAGATCGTTGAGAATACCTAGCTTATATGTGTAATTCAGATTACTGCCGTACTGTAGCACTGATATGGACCTGTGCGGAAACGCTGCCGGAACTGTGACTTCACTGATATGTGTGAATGGCCCTTTATTAATAAAGAGGACACTTATGTAGAGACACAATACCCAGTACTTACCCAGGAATGAAGACAATATAAAGAACCTATACCCGTATAGTAATCTAGCTGACTGCCTGAATATACCTTCTACAACGCAAACTGACAACACTTCTAACTGAAACTCACGTCTCAAGACAAACCGAAGTGAGATTTACACGAGTAGTCGTTCTTATTAACTTCGTTCCACAATACTCCGTAGATCAGCGTTATGTTCTCATAATTTCTGATCAAGCCAAATTATTTGAACTGATTTAAATACCGCCTTTTTACTTGTGAAAAAAATAATATACCATGAAGTGCAATGTACCGAGTGTCGCGGTACTTAGTTAAGTGATCGTATAGTGTTTCGCGTTCGCCGTGGCTTCCTGTAAATGCAGTCTTCCGATAGATGTGTCCGCTAAAGTTGCATTTAAATCGATGTTCTTAAAACTTGTGTAGCACCGTAACCCCGGTCGTGGACTGCGGTTTGCGCTCCCTCGTCCTAAAGACACCCCGTTACTTTCATTCCACGACGTAGATGTCCCTTTGATGTTAATGAATGTAACAATAAGTAGAGTAGACCCAGACACCATTAAAGTGACTTGTAGTGAGTTAAAGTGGCACTGTCCCGCGTAGATTATTACCGACAGAAGCAAAATGTATTTTAGCACTAAATTATTTTTCTAATGCTTCCTTCCATAAGCAATAACGTTAATTTGACGGTAGTGCCTTCAGCTTTCTTTAAATAAAAATACATTATAGACGTTGCATGTGCTTAAAACAATATTTTTACAGGTAATAGAGAACATACCGTATTACATAAACGTAGTGGTAATAAAACAACTATGTTAAAATATTTTTTGTATTGACAACTGATGATGAGAAACAATGTGGCTGTCTGATCGTTGCATTTTCGCACTTGTATACATTGAGTTAAGGGCGAGATTAGTTTCCTAGCTACTCGCCGCTCTCTACACATTGTGTGGTAAACATTTAGAGATCACGATTCGTTAAAAAGAGAGCTAAACACATCTGAAGAGCACAAAAGATATTCGGATACCGATTTCTTGTAAACCAAATTCAACTACATCATGTCGACGGATAAGGTGAAGGCGTTAAGTAAATGTTTTAAATATAAGTCGTTTAATATTAAGTGAATGTTCGTCAAGTTTTTAAACTGTGAAGTGAAGCTATGTGAACGAGGAATACGAGATGGCTAGTTCTTAGAGTTTAAGCTTAACTATAGATAGGTTAGATTAGTAAAAAAAATGTTTCTACGCTAAGTTAGATAGAATAGAGCCCTAGATTAATATATTTCCAAGCGGCGCGGGTCGGCCGCGACCGCTGGGCCCACTAGGGTAGTTATCCTTTGTTAGTTTATTAAATAATTTAATTTGAATGGACTGAAGTGGGCCAGCGCGCGGACACCCGCGGTCCTCCTAGCCAGTAAGTTTAGTTGAACACATTCTTCAGGTAAGTTTCATTTCGACAACGTTTTGCTTTGACCTCCTTTGTTATGTAGTTGACTAAGCGTAAACAAATGGAAAAACTAAAAAAATCAGTCGGATGTGTGGATACGAACGTATTTGTCCATGTGTATTAATTTAGTGTGGTGTTCTACCCGGCAAACTAGTCTAGATTCGTAGAATAGTATAGTTAAAAATTTAGTTAGGTAGCCTAGAAATACGAAAATGCAAAAATAAAAACTTCATAAAATGTAAAAAAAAAAAGTGAAATGAAATTGTTGGTAAGAAAGAATATTTTTAAGGAACATGTTGCTTCGTTGTGTTAATGTGTGAAGGTTCGGCATCACTATTCGTAATGGAGTGCATTTCTCTCAGAGAAACGAACAAAGAGGGAGTTGTGTCTATTTTGTTACGAAGTGTTTGCAAGTCTATAGTGCTATGAGCATTTTACGCGACGCATTATCAATAGTTATGCCGGACGGACTAAAGTAATATATAAATAAATGAAAATGGTACTAAGAAGCATGTTTTATTGTGACGAGTCATGTTCCTTTGCATTGAACATATTTTGTAAGAGCAAACGATTGAATAAAACAAGCGAAACCAAATTTAGTTCGTCCTTTCATTTCATACCCCTCCTAGGATATCTTTGTTTATAAATAACTAGATGCGGTTTCACCGCGTAATGATGAAGTTGCCTATGTCTGTCTTCAGGCTCACATCTATCTCTGTACCCAGGGCCGGATTTAGGATGGCGGGGCTACTGTCCCGGGGCCCTACAAAAGAGGGGCCCCCACAGTAGAGATTTAAAAAATCCAAATTTCGACGATCGGCGAAATTTTTATTCGGAAAATAAATAGGCACCTCGACTCCTTGGTTGCTCCAGCGCCTCCACATCTTCAAATCCGGCCCTGTCTGTACCTAACGATCGGTGCAGCTTTTTGATCGTGGAAAGGTAACAAACAGGGACAAATTCAGAGTTAAAGTTAAACCGCACTGGCGCGACAAGGCAGCTGAGAGGAAAATACGCAATTTCGTATACTTGGATAACATAGTTTTCTTCAGTTATATTGTTTTAAAAACCAAATGACTGAACCGACTTTGATGAAATTTATGGGGCTAATCGGAAAGTATATATGCTTTCAAATAAAAACAGAATTTTCCAAATTATCAGCATAATTTAGTCCATTGCTGGACATTGGCCTCTCATTGTTCTCATTTTGTTTAGAAAAGGGTAAATAAAATGGACAAGCTGAAAAGAGCGTTGCTGCTGCCTATTAATGACGTCATAGCGTTCCGTTGGAGCGGGGATCTCCAGTGACTGTGTATATTATACTTTTAGACTTTTATTTGTATTAGACTCAATTTTGTTGATATTTGAAGTGTCTTCTTTTTAGTTCTACTTCTGACCATTGCTTTCCCAAAAGTAGGTATATTATTTGTAAGTATTTATAATATTAATGTAATAAAGTGATAAAATATCTCACAATGGCGTGGTTTATATTCACTATATCTATATATCAGAAATATTTGTCACAATAAACTTATAGTGGTTTCGAACGGATCTGTTCAGTTAGGTTTTTTAATAAGGTAATAAAATAGAAACACGCATATTATATAGATTAATATCTATTTTCCGTATTTTTAATTTAGTTTTAATATAACATGTCTTACTATTTTAGTAATATAAAATGTTTACATGACTTATATCACTTTGTTATACCTCTCACTCACATAGTTCTACACGTTCGCCTAAAAATCCATTGTCTCTGGCATTTATTTCACTATACAGAGTGTTTCAAAAGTGGTGTCCTATTTGTAAGGATGTAATCGTAGACGATTCTGCTTATATCACACTGTCACAAACACCTATTGAAATGATTTCTGAATACAGAAACGAAACGTGTAATTTATATATCAACTTTTTTTTTATGTCCTACTTTCTAGTAAGTGTAGAGTACTACTACTAGTGGTAGGGATAGATCAATACTCTTTTTAATAACAATTAGCACCAAAATTTCCATTCTTTTATTTTTATAATTTAATGAGGGCTTTAAAAAAAATTAAATTACGGATAGATAAATGTGACACACACAAAAAACTCTATGAAAGTTGGTTTCTAAACGGAACATTATATTTAAATATACATTTATTTTTCTATTAATACATGATAAAAAATATTTTACTGCAAACTTCTGTCTTCAAAAATTATTCTGAAGTTTTTGTCATTTATTTTATAATAATACGTTCGTTTTGTTCATCTGACAACAAATTGTAATAGATGTTTTCGAACGAAATCAACACAAGTTGTTCGACTTGACAGGAACGATCGACGTGCCACCTAGTAAACAACGTAAGAATCAGGGATATAGAAAAAACCTTATTACAAAATCAAAATTAAAGTTATATGTAATGGATTTTACATGATATTAAAACCTGCCGTTTTTCAGTGTTCAGTCACACGTCAGACAATTCGCGTTTAATTTTAACTAACCGAGTGACCAATGCGAATAAGGTCTCTAGATCAACGATAAAATTTTCTTACGTCTGTCCAGATGTTTGTTTGTTGTTACTCGCGTACAGGTCGTATTTTGCAACCAATCTTTACGAATCTTATTGAATTACAATTTTATAGATAATTTTTTTGCCTTCAGAGATACATAGATAGAGAAACTATTTACTATACACTAAAATAACAACAAAGTACAAAAGGAAATTAAATAAAACTAGTGTAACAACGGGCGGCTTATCGCTGAAAGGTTTTTTTACTAAGGTGTTATTTTCCCCAAAAAAGGTTTCCCCCTTTACACGCAATACGTTTACGAATTTTCTGTAGCACTATTTAATGACCGATTTTTATAAATATTTGCTGGAAACTTAATTCTAAAGAAACATTTTAAATACGAGAACAATCGGTCAACATGTTGTCGAGACAAAAGGTGAAATCTCGGTTGAAAAAGTTTGCTATGAGGCTATTGTTGGCTGTATTCGATAATATTTGGCAAAAATAAACAATACTAGATTCTGAAAAAGAATTTAGAATAATACAACAAGCAACAACACAACAACAACAAGTTTCGTTACAAAAAGTTTGTACACGCGAAATCTACTATTCGTAAAAGTTAATAACAATTCCGAAAACCAAAATAAAAAATGTGTAAAACCACAATACTAATCTCACATTGGACACCACTTACGAAACACCCTATATTACAAGAATCAAGTTGCGCAATGCAATACTAAAACAATGAATGTTCACCTCACGCATTTTGCACAGCGTGTTTTGCCTTGAATATTCTGAGGGTGTTATCACAGGAACCACTGATAAGGAGGGCTGGATTCGTCCAATCACAACACAGCACTTTGTCTTCGTGGCCGCTTAAGTCGTAAAGGGGCGTGCGCGGACTGAAATAAAAAATAAAATAATCATAGTTTAAATAAATCCGAGTACGAGTTTCACTCGCACGCCGAGGCTTCCGTACTTCCATGCAACATATGAACACAGAAAACAGAAGTGATTATCAAAATGTGCTATGAATCTATGAATATTTGTAATTTCACATATTTTCTATAAAGTAGAAATATTCTGAAATGGTAAGCATTCTCCAAAGAAAATATTAATATTAGCGCCATCTAGCATGATTTTTATAAAACAGGATGAGTGTGCGGCTGACGCCTTGATATACCTACCTAAAGTAAAAATATTATATCGACATAAGCGCCATCTAGCGTTACTCGTCTGTCCTACGACAACGTGAATTAATTTGGTTCAGTTTTAAAAATACATAAAAGTGGTCTAGTATTTGTTATTTAATTATTATTCGTCAATTTACATGAAAGTGAACCCTACAATCTTGCCAATTTTGAGACTTATATCTATACAGTTCGAAAGATACAGCTGTTTAAGTGTAGGACAGACATATATTCACGTGGATGACATATAATTTCCCAATTATTATTTTTTAATCCAAACTATTGGATTGGACCTATTTTAATAAAATTTGTATGAGATCAATCTGCAAGTATGGATATACTAAACAAACCAAACTAAACAAATAGAAATCTACTATAAAATACATAGAAACAAAACAAATTTTAACTATTTGGGTAATATGGGTATATTCTTCGAGCTCGAGTTATCTTCTAATAAGTTTTCTTCTTCAAATTAATCATAGGAAGTAAAAACTTACCAGGCAAAACTTCAGACAAAAATACTGAATAAAAAACTGACCAGATAAATTTCTTAAAAACAAATGGATATACCATTTGATTTTAAGAAATATCATATTCCCGTATCGTCTTAGGATCTTAAACAGGTTGGTATCAAAACTTACCTTCTAGTCTCCCAAAGTTTGACCTGTCCATCATATCCAGCAGACAGGAAAAGGGTATCCCGCGTTTTAGACCACCGCACTGATTGTACCCAGCCAGTGTGCGATGTGAACGTCGTCTTTACGATGCTCTCTGAAAAGGTAATAATTATAACAGCCGACTCATTTTTGACACACTCAAAATATTTTCTTTTGTTTGAAAGGATATACTTCCCAGGTGGTCTCATAGAAATTTTATCGACATCTTAGGACTTAGATTTTTGTAACAAAATAACTGGGTTTTTTTTTTTTTTTTTAACGATTGCTTGTATTAGTAGGGAATAGTAAAGATATGACAGAGACAAATGGAAGAAGTTTCCGGCAGCCTAGTCGGGAGACCGTCTGACTTGCGATCCGCAGGTCCTGGGTTCGAATCCCACGGCACGCACCTCTGTCTTTGCGAAGTTATGTGCGCATTGTTAATTGCTGGCAACTTCAAACGGTGAAGGAAAACATCGTGAGGAAACCTACATGTCTGAGTTCTCAATGATCTTGAAGATGTGTGAAGTCTGCCAACCCGCACTTAGCCAGCGTGGCAGACTATGGCCTAACCCTTCTCACAATGAGAAGATGGCCCGTTCCCAGCAGTGGGAAAGTTTGTACAAACAGGGCTGATAAAAAAAAATGGAAGAAGCTTACATATTGTACCGACTCTCACTTGAGTGGGATAAGGACAGGAAGATGATGAGTATGGAATAGTAAGAATGCTGCTATAATTTAATTTTTTTTAATTATAGTACATTCAAATTTTATAGTATATATATTATATTCATAGGTAACGATTCAAATTTTAAATTTACTAAAATTTAAAATTTGAATCGTTAACACAAGTTGTTACATGAAGTTACCTGTCGACCGAGGGTCGTACATGCGAATGTGTCTGTCAGCTGAAGCTGTAATGAGGTTGTTGTTCAACGGAGACCAGTCCACGTCGAAGAACGCTTTGTTGCCTGAAAATTACAGTTACAATAGAAAATAATAACATACTTGACATTTGTAAGACAAATTTTGCAGACATGAAATGGTGATGTTTTTTATAATACGTTTGCGTTTTTTTTTTTTAGCAGAAACAGTTTTCTTTGTATTATTTTTTTATTATAACACTAAAGATCTATTTTAGACATAATAAAAGAGAAATATACCAAGATATTAAGATATTGAAACAAAGGGAAATCCCCCTGAGGTAACTTCTTATCATGGCAAAGAAAGTAGTAGGATTTGGATTTTAGATTTAAACATAGGTGCTTAGTGAAGCATCCTTTCTCTCTCTCTCTCTCTCTCTCTCTCGCTGTCTCCCTCTCCTTCCTACTCACTAAGGACTTTCATGAAATTATTATATTATTATCTCATTTATTTATTTACAATCTTAATTTAAAATTACAACACAAATATAAACATATAAAAAAGAAACAAATATTGTAAAAAACTTAAAACTAGGGTGCCGCCGGCAGCGGGGCGGGGCTCAAGCTGCCGGTGGTAGGGGCTACAGAGAGAGGAACCTCCTGACAATACGTGCCGTGTCTAGGATGACTGCCTTCTGTATCCGACCCTTGACCAAATCATCGAGCGAGATCCTCTTGAGATGTTGGTCGAGGCTCTTCGCTCTTATATTATTATTATTATATAATTATATTAATAAAAAAAAAAAAAAAAGTTATTAATAAAAAATTATATTAAAATATTATTACCTATATTATTATAATATAATAATAGTAATTCAAGAATTTAGCTATGAAAATTTGAACATTTTGAAGACATTTTAACATGAACCTCTGAACCTAATTCCACTTTTTAATAGACCGCCATGTATATTTAGAATTGAAAACTCTGACTACCTACAATTTAACCGAATTTTACAGTGCATACTGTTCAAATGTCAAATACGCTTGTCGAGTCGATCTTTCCCAATAAGTGTTATCTAATTATCTTCAAATCGCAAGTGAATAGGTGTAGGTTTGCAAATAAACGCATCCACCACAGGCCTTAACGTCGATTAACATTAGGCGAGTTGGTTGTTACGGACAAACTTGTAGTTGAAGAAACCACTGGATGTTGACAGCAATTTATTTATCAAGCAAATCAACATACCAGCAATATCTTGCTTAATGCCACCAAGTTCACAGTCCCACAGTTTGAGCAGGTGGTCCCAACCGCTAGAGATCACTGTGTTGAAGTCCATCCACTGCACTGCGGACACTGCCTCTCTGTGCCCTTTTAATGTTGATAAAGGTTCCTGAAATTTGTACAACACTAATATTATTTCTGAGATTAGAACATGAACATGAACATGAATTTCTTGGTAATATTCCCATTATTAGAACTGTTTTATTGTGTAGTAAAAATAAAATCCTATTTGTTGAAAACCAAATCACTAGCTATCATCGATGGCTGGAATGTTTTAATTAACATTTAAAATATTTTTTCAATGTGTATGTGTGTGTGTGTTACTAATTAATAAGATCAAGCTAAGGTAAAACAAATTGGACAGATACGGATCTAATGAGTAACAAACCTGACAGAATAAACAAATTGGACAGAAACACCAGGTGAATTGACTGTCAAGCGCAAGCCTAGTTACGAATAAAAAAAAATACACAATATGATACAAAACTGACAGGATAATGCAGTGCTGTATTTTTTTGTTTTACTGACAATAACCACATCAGAAGTCTGGCTCATATTTCAGCATTCTTTGTATCGTCATCAAGCTGTTTCTTTCTAATAAATACTTACCCTTGCTTTACCATGTTCTGGTTTGCTTCTCTTCTTGGCTGGTACATTGTCTTCATCAGATAAACCTAAAATAAAAAGTAATGTGTTAAACTGTGTCTGTCTGTAAATTTCTTCTTTTCTTTGTATCTAACTATTTAGCGTTTGACATTCCGTAGTGTTCATCCGAGGCTTTGCTCAAAGACTGAAGAAAGGTGTAATTTAGTACAGGTATTAGTTAGTAATCAGGCCAACGAAGTGGTAAAATAAAACCCTAGATTTAAAGTGGGAATGCTTTTTCGTTGTCTACCCTATGATTATAATAGAGTAACTGTACAGTTAAAAAACAATTAAACTGTGGGTGTGCAAAAACGCACCCTAGATCGTGTGACCTGGCACGCACTCTACCGATTATTTAGTGATCTATTTAGCACTGTGGCCAATGCAGCTCGACATATTTTCCGTGAATGAGATGTCGTTAAATTCGCTTTTATCTTCAGAGGGCTATATCTTAACATTAGCATTTTTAAAGCCAGTTTTTTGTTCTCCTTTTATTGGATCCTTTGTTGGAATAAAGAAGCTGGGGCAGAATAGTCCCATCTTAGAAGCACTTCGAACCATTTGGCCATTTTGTACTTTGGGGCAGAATAAGTAAGAAGATACAATCTCTATCACAGAATTTTTATACCACTATTGCAGCAATATACTTACTAGCACTCCATAAGCAGATTGTATTGTCCCAGCTGCCAGTAGCAAAACGTCCAGCGTCAGCTGAGACAGCAAGACACTCAACACCTTTTTCATGGCCTCTACAGGTCACCACACAATCCACAGAGTTGTTCGCCACATTCCACACCCATAGCATTGCAGATTGGTCATGTGAACCACTGTAATAGATGTTATACGATATTTAAATGAGTAGTACATTAATCAATAAATCAAAATAATCAAATAAATTAATTATTACAATACAATTCACAACCATACTCTTTGAGTTTAAGAAAATAAATTGTGAAAGTTGTTTTTAAACTTTGAACACATATGGCCTTACCGAAAAACATTACTTAACTTTAAGCAATGCAATTATCATAGTTTGTCAACTTCTCGCTGACACGTAATGACATTTGTGAAAAGAAGAAAGTGAATTTAAGACGTTGGTTAAAGTTAAGTAAAGTTTTTCAGTAAGGCCCATAATGTGTATATGTACTCTTGGAGCTTATAACTAAATTAATTATCATAATTTTTAATTGCAGACTAATATCTTCCTCTTTTTTTCAGTTTATCGCAAAGAGCAGAAATATATATAAATGAAGTTGATATTAGAATCTCAGAGAATTCTAATCACCTTGCAAATACTGCTTGGTCTCCATTGAAAGAGACCCACGAAACAGCTTTCACAGGAGATGTGTGCCCAGGAATAGCCAGCTTGTGCTGTCCTTTTGTACTCCAAATGTGAATGCTATTGTCGTAGCTTCCCGATAAAATCCTGAAAGAAAATGTGTCATAGATTAGTTTACGAGGTTGAAGCACACATGAAAAACTATAAAATGATGCGTGAATCAATGCCACATACGCAAATTGATGTCTGAATAATACACACACATGTATGAAGTAATTGTTGTCTTCTGATTGCTGCTCGCTTATTATGTCAATTGGAATTCAAACAACTAAGCCCTCATTGCTTGTCTCAACTGACAATCCACTGAGCTCTGCAAACTGGCAAATGGCGTGAGGAACTTGAGATTGACAAGAAGCAGAGTCTATCTCTTCTGTATGTCATAATATTAATGTCTTTTATGGTTGAAGTTAAAATGACAGTTCTCAGAATACAAGGTCCCAATAATAGGCCAAAACATATTTCTATTATAAAAAGACATACCATTATAACATTTATATTATTGCTAATCTCCAAATACTGACTAAAATACCAGTAGCAGATGACTTATCACCAATAAAAATTACAACACCTGATTAGGCTATAGGTGATAACATACAAAACATAACCTTCCTTCTTGCATAGTCAGGTATAAAGAGAGACTTATAAATCTTAAAGACAATACAAGTAGGGAAAATTTAGTCATGTCAGGGCATGCATAATAAGCATTCATACATCAACCTCTTAGGATCAAACTACTTGCAACATAATTATTATTCATAGAGCGTGAAGTGCGTAATCAAAGCAAAATCGGCGCAAATCATTAAAAAATCTTTTTATCCTTGAAAATACATTTGATCATTCAGAGTCATTAAACATATTGTCCAAGGCAAGATTTTTAACTGACTTGTATCATCATCATCATCTCAGCCATAAGAAGTCCACTGGTGGACATAGGCCTCTCCCATGGATTTCCCAAAATACCGATAAATTATACTGACTTGTGTAATTGTTATAAATATATATATACAATAATAGAAAGAAGTAGTCTATTATAATAGTGTAATCCTTACCAATTGCCATGTGCTTGCACAGTAGACACCCAATCATCATGCATCAAACAATCTTGAGGTGTGGGGGCAGGGAATCTTTCCAAGTACTCTATCTCTAAGGTCTCTTCTGTGGAAACTCCCTTTTCTTGGAGATGCTCTGAGAGCGGAGAACACAGCAGTTCGCCACATACCAAAAAGTCAAATTCTACAGATTTCTGGTGTGAACGAACTGTTTCTTTTAGCACGGCATTCACTAAGGTATTCAGGTCTGTTGACTGTACGTTACTTTGGATAGCATACGGAGTATCAGGAACTGCATATCTGCAATTAAAAAGAAGTTTAGTAATAATACATGTGCAAACTTTATTCTGTGTATACCATGCCGCAAGTTTGTAGAATATTTAATACTCACTGTTCCTGTTTAGTGACAAAACGCACTTGCACTTGCGCTTCTGTACTTTCAGTAGACATAGCTGTATATTTTTTATTTGTTTCTATAAGAAAATATTGTAGAAATCTGAAAATTTTGCAATAACTTTGCAAAACAAAACCGCGTGAAGTGAACACAAGTGTCAGAGATTTTGAATAAAGATCAATTTTGACAGTTGACACTGACAGCTCAATTAAGATATACTTCCATTCCTTAGACCTTCGGATTATTTTCTCACTCTACTAGGGGGCGCCGCCGTCTTACTTAAAAACGCATCATCATCTCAGCCACAAGAAGTTCACTGCTGGACATAGGCCTCCCCCATGGATTTCCAGAAAGACCAGTTGGAAGCGGCCTGCATCCAGCATCTTCCTGCCACTTGTATGATATCTTCTGCCCACCTTGTGTTTGGTCTTCCTACGCTGCGTGCGTGGTTAAAAACGCATGTTAAAATCCTATGCACTGAATAAGGATTTGTCACTTTCTGTCACCGCGGCTCTACACTTGTGCCGTGAATTCACGGCGCGAATTCTCGGCAGAGGCGCACCCTCCACATTCACGGAGGTCACTCATTTGTGCCGTGAAACCTGCCGTGAAACGGACGTCGAAACTGCTGCTGCGTTAACTTTGTTTGATGTTGCAACATTTAACTATTTACACCTACAAAATAAGAAAATCGTTCGAAAGCGTTGGAGAAAAAGGAAATGATGGATGACTGAAATATATCGTAACCGATCGATATTAATTTGAAAACTACTCCTTCTCCAGGAGTCATAATTTTACTTTTATTATTATGATGTGGATGCTTCGAGTCCCACAGTATACGTTCAGCGTAAAAATATTTCAAAAAGCGAATTTATAATTCACTATCTCAACTTATATTAATCCGATGCGCTACCATTTAGCTCGCATTACACGTCCGTGCGCATCAATAGTCAGGAGCAAACTGGCACGGTGCCGTGAATTAGGGAAGGTGCGTATTTACGCAACCAGGTTTTTACACCAGGTATTTGCTTGCAAGTATGGCGACCAGGTGCCGCCCGAAACACTTGCAAGGAGAAAAAGTATTTACTTTACGGGATTTCGCGAATGCTATTATGCTTCTTATTGTAACATGTACAATGAACATTTTCCTATGCAAGTATTTTAGTTGAAAAACTCGCTACGCAATTGTGCACCTTATTATAACCTAAATACAAATCAATTTTCTTTAACGAAAAAAATACTTTCAAGGGTTTTGACCCTGGTTTTTGGCGCTTCACTCGGGTGTCATCGTCAAATACACGGAACGAAGTAGGCAAGCAATATATATCGCGCTCGCTCAGTCATGTTTGGTGTCGTTTGGAACGTTTTGAATTTCGTGAATGCCATTATGCTTCTTATTATAACGTATATAATGAACAATATCCTATGAAAGTATTTTAGTAGAAAAACTTGTTACGCAATTGTGCACCTTATCTTAGTTAAAATACAAATCAATTTTCTTTAACGAAAAAATACTTTGAAGGTTTTGAGCCCTGGTTTTTGGCGCTGGTATTTTTATGTGGGCGCACTTGGAAGCCCTGGTATGAGATTTTGCAAGTATAACCCATCCCTACCGTGAATGTGGAGGTGCGCGCGTGAACGAGGCGCGAACTGCCGCGAACCCTTTGTCGCGGGACAAAATACCGATTTCGATCGGGGAACAGGCGTGAACGGCCGCGAACGCCGTGAAAACCCTCCACACTTATGTTCACGCCTGTTCGCGGACGTTCACGGCACAAGTGTAGAGCGGGGGTAACTGTTAGTAGGCCTTTAATCGTATCAGAGAGTAATCAGTGGAGATGACTGAACTGAACTTCTGTCTCGTACTTCGTTGCGTTACGTTATCTGTGTTTGCGATTTTGTTATTGTTTTAAGGTTTTGTTTGGATCTTTATTATTTTTAAGTTGTTCCTTTTTCACCACTTCTATTTTGATTTAAAATAAAGATAATGTATCTACTTAGTAGTCTGAGTACAAACATAATTTTTCTGGCTTAAAAGCACACTAGTAGACTTCTTTCTATCATGTCTAAAAATGAAACCTCCCAATTCATCCCTAAAGGTAGGTAATCGATGTAAATACTTATCCATCTATAAAATTACTCATTCCCATATTAATCACACTCAGATCAATATAGACCACAAATGTTTGCTACCTATCTACTTTTATTTATTAATCATTAGACAACCATTTAAGAGGTTATTATTTTCTAACCTACGAGTAACAAGTTTGTAAACAAACAAATAAAGACAAAATTCTGTGCCAATATAGAATATATATAAGTATATTATTATTCAATATCTAGATCTGCGTGGTATTTGCATATTCAATTTATCGAAATATGCTCATACTCATACTCATATTCTTTATGCTTAAATGTTTCAGAAATCCTATCACCCAATAAAGATCAGCCGGGCATTTCAAAGACTGTTTTCTCACATATATCCAACCTTCGCGGCCTGTTAGATGACTGGGCGCGAATGAGAGACAAAGGCACGAGACTGTTTAAAGCAGTGTCTGCATTGAAGCTATATGAGTGCAATGATGATTACTATCCAAGTCAGCTGCGACCACTTATGGAGAATGTTGTTGAGATTGTGGATAGCTTGAAGAATATTATGGAAGGTATTTTAATAATTTAGTTGTTTCATAGTGTTTACAAATGTCTAGGTCACATTCCCACCAAATGCTACCCAGAAACCTCTAGTAGAAACCCAAATTACACTCTTACTCTCACTAAAGTCCCCCAACTCACATATTTTCCCTCTAAATTTCCCATCCTCCATATGGTTTCCCTCTCAAATTTCTTTAGGGAAAAACCCCTAATCTGCCATCAGTGTGATTCACTTGGTTTTCAACCGACATCAGGAGGTTCCCAATTCGCTGTTTAAAAAAAAAAATGTTTGTTACCTCATAACTTTCGACTGGGTGAACCGATTTTAATTATTCTTTTTTTTATTTGAAAGCTGGTACTTCTCGTGTGGTCCCATTTCAATTTGGTCCAGTTCTGACAATGGCATCCATGAGAAGTCGGTTGCTTCAGTTTTTTAAACTATAATTATGTTATAACAGTTTTTATAGTAAGATTAGTCTGAGACCTCTTGAGTCTCTATTTTGGAGGGTATCATGTATGTTGCGATCAAAAAGTACATACAATAGACAAAGTAAATAGTACAATTTTGTCTTCAAGTTTTGCTTCATGCTTTGTGCAACAGGGTAATGTTTGTCTATCTGTTGACAGAGAGTTCTAGTCAGTTTGGATAGAAAATTATCATCGCGAATAAAAGCGGCCAAGTGCGTATCATGCCACGCGCAAAGTAAACTTAATAAAATAAAGACAGCAGCTCAATGCCACATTAATTCTCTACCCAAACGATCATTACAATAAAGTGTGTATAATTTTTCTTACTTAAATGCCAATGTTTTTTTTTTGTGTTTTTGTGGATACTATTATTATAATTAGTCATTACAGTAGTAAATAATTTATATGATATTATATAACTGGTTTCTTCTAGGTAAGCGCGCTCCATCGCAGACCGCAACATCAGGCGAGTTGGCGGTCACGCGCAAACCTATTTCTACATTTAAAAAAAAACATATTCTTCATATTGTTTGAATTGATATGAAACACATATATTTTACACTTGTATTCGCATAAAACTATTTTCCAGGTGTGAATATAATAAACAATCAGCTTAGATCCCTTTCCAAACTGCAACCCGATGACACGCCGGTGATCTCAACCTGGTCAGTGAAACAGATCTCGGAAAATGTACAGGATATCTTTACTTGTATGGAGGAAGAGTATAAACTGAAACAAGTAATTACAGGTAATTATAGTAGCATTACATTATAACATGGTTGATATTCCAAAAACCCGTACGAAACGCTTTGGCTCTACTTTCATTGTGCGTATCGCCAATATGTGGAATGCGCTTCCTGAATGAGTCTTTCCGAATAGATATAATCTAGGTGTCTTCAAATCGTAAGTGAATAGGTTTCTTCTAAGCAAGCGCGCTCCATTGTAGACCGTAACTGTCGCTTAACATCAGGTGAGTTGACGGTCAAGCGCAAGCCCATTTCGAATAAAAAGATACTCATGAAAACTTTAAAAACACTATGTAGAAGGTTTACATGTTACGATCTATGTTACAGATCTACGGCCTTACCGAAAAACGTTACTTAACTTTAAGCATCATCAGCATCACGTGTCAGTGAAAAGTTGACAAAATGTGTTAAGCGGATGCTTAAAGTTAAGTAACGTTTTTCGGTAAGGCCGCTAGTGTTAAACTGAGTGTGTTCCTGAGGTATAGGCGCGGCTCAGAAAGGTTGTTGACATGTAATAGCAAAGCTGACACCCGACTGAGGGACCATTCATTTATTACGTAAGAATCTAAAGGAAAAAATGAATACCCGTTTGGTTTATTGTAATGTTTCATTTTCAAAGTAACAATTTTTAGGAATGTTTATTTGTACTTTTATACACATCCGAGCGCACTTCAGAACTCGCGCGGCTGCCCGCGCTTTTTCAAAGTATAATTTTAACTTTTATTTAAATTTTTGTAATCTTACGTAAGAACTATCAAGACTCCCTCCCACCCCCTGGTAAGAAAAAAATAAGACATGGTCGACCCTCCTCCCCCCCCCCCCTAAATCGTCTTACGTAATAAATGAATGGCCCCTGAAGTCACGCGTCATTTGATGTCTTGAGGTATGGGAGCAGCACGGGATGAGTGCTCCCTTACCTCAAGAAAAGACTTATTTAAAAAAGAAAAGAGACTCACGTTTAACTACCAACTCGCATAATAACGTATTAAGTTGATCGTTGATCTAGAAGATATCTATTCACTCTAGCCCTGAAAATTCCTAACTACCAGGGTAGGCTTACAAGAAATGAATAACGTCATACTTCTGATTCAGAGTTCTAGGTTTACATATCCCACTATGTTTTTTCATAGTTGTTTGTTATCGCTAGCTTCAAATGGCGAAGAGAAACATGGTGTAAAGCAGTGGTATTGAGTTTGATCTCAATTTTCTCATAATGTGAAGACGTCTGTTCCTAGTAACGGTATAGTTTGTAAAATAAGTATAATTCTGATCAAAACTTCTTATAATAGAAGTGCATTCTAATAAGCTTCGAATTTGAGATGCCTCTACTAAGTGAAATAATTTTAGCAACCCATTTAAAGTTGTGTATGGGTTTGCGTATGGGCTGAGTGCTGCCTATCGCTAACAGCCGGTCCACACGGCGCGTTGCGTCGTCGCAACGCAAATATTTTAACGTATAGACGGCCACACGGGCGCTGCGCCATCGCAGCGTTACTACGACGCAGTCGTAACGTTCCGTCGTCGCAGCGGCGACGTACAGTTGCGGCGAGCATTTTGTAAAAACATCGCAAAACGAAATATCATCGAACAAACAACTGAGCGCTGTCGTTCTGGCATCGCTATGAGTACAGCCCCGTTCGCTTCGTCTCGGGGGCTGCAGTTCAGTCGTGTGTGCGTTGCGTCGACGCAACGCGCCGTGTGGACTGGCTCTGACTCGCTAAACGCGACAGCAAAATAGCGATTTAAGCAAGATTTGTCACTATATCACTCTTAACTCTGTGACGAAAATGTCTACTCACTTGAAATATCATTCAAACGCTCGTTCATGTCAAAGAAAATATTTACCAGTTGGTAATGCACATTTTTAGCGATTTTGAGCTTCCACTGTGTATGGAATTTTGAGTAAAACGCTCAATCTAGTGTCTTTACTCTGCTCAGTAAGCTTACAATTATTTTTCCCTGTTAAACATTAAAAGCTTTAAATTATCGGAAAAAAAGATGCTTGTTAATTAAACTATGTCATTCTTTTCCAGAAAATGTGGCTCACTGTCGAGACGAAAACCTCATCGAAATGTATGTGTCGTCCTGGGAGTTAGAACCTTATTTCAGGAACGATTCTCACGCATATCTCTTTGCTGAAGTAGCATTACCGGGAATTACATAATTCCCGGTGTTATGTTCATTGTTTCCCTAATGATAGGTTAATTTTATAAATTATTTGTTATCAAATATCTTGTAGATTTTATTTGATTTTCCTCAACACAAGCGTCCTTGTAGAACTGGTGGTCGATGGAACCGAAACGTTCTCGAGTGAGACCACGCACCGGCAAGCACAGCGTAGGGAGACTGGCTACGAGATAGACAGATGACTTCATACAAATGGCGGGAAGACACTGGATGCAACCGGCTTCCAATCGGTCTTTTTGGGGAAGGCCTATGTCCAGCAGTGGACTTCTTATGGCTGAGATGATGATGATGAAGCATCCTCTATAATTTATTTCTAAGATAAAATGTTTACCGTCTTAAAAATGATAAAAAAATGCAATACAGAGAATCAGTCTGAATATATTGTTTAAATAATTATAGATAAAAAAACGGAAAACCCGACTTCAAGAAATTTTCCCTTTTAGAAAATTATAGAAATAAGGAAACAGCTCGTAAAAACTGCTGACTTAACAAACTTGCTTTGCTTGCTTGCTTGAGAGTAACTTATCTTTTCTATAAATTACTAGCTGCGCCTCACGGTTTCATCCGTATGGTGATAATGATGAAAGTATGAAGTCTATGTTTCCAGGTACACAGTTATTTCTATTCTAAATTTTATAACGATCGATTCAAACGTTTGATCGTAAAAAGGTAACAAACAGTAATAATTACTAAATTACTAAATTCGTTTTTAAATTATTAGTAAGCATGCATATTATACTAAACGATTCTTGAAGCTTTCGCATTAAGGTTGAGGTCAACGCGCGCAGCTATCTCTCTCGATCATCACAACAGTTTTAAACATATACATTCTTTAATGGATATTAGAAAAGTGAGAAATAAATTTGTTAATTTATATTTTAAAAAAAAAGTTTTATTCAGATATCACTTATACTGGCGGCGGAGTAGTGAAAAAACATATCTTATATCTTACCTACGCTACGCCTCAACCAATTTAAAAGATATCCAAGATAAACTGTTTTTTATACATTATAGACCTACGATTGACCACCAACTGGCCTGATGTTAAGCGACGATGTGGCCTAGGATGCAGCTCGTCGATCTAGAAGATATCTATTCACTCTGGCCTTGAAAAATCCAAGATTGTAAGTCTCAGGAAACAGAAATGGCGGTAAAGAATTTCATTAAACAAGAAGAATTAAAAATATTTTTATTCTATCAATAAACAAATTCATTTATTAGTTTTCTAATATTCCTTGTCGATGATTTTATATGTTTAAAATTTTTATGCGCGATAGAGCTAGCTGCGCGCGTTGAGCCCATTCTTAAGTCCTAAGTTGATCCTAAGCAAATCGATAGTAAGTCTATATAATTATAGAAATTAACTGACCGTACCTTCACTCGAGGTACACTGTTCCCAGCCAGTTCGGCCTTCGCATTTCGAATTAATTAAACTGATTTACATAAACCTATTCGAGATTCCACGAGGTGCCATTACCAAGTGGCTTGTCGGTTAGGTAGCTAACGACTAGTAGGTACCTACGAACCCGTAGCCTTAGAAACTAAACGCCAAACATAACCTTAAGTAGTCAGTAGTAGCTGATATTATAATAGTTACTGATATGTAACATGTATCTAGTAATACTGAAAATAACTCTGAAGTTAATGTTGAAACAGCTGAAAAGATCGGCTATGAGATTTAGTACAGCCTAAACGGCTTGTAATATAAAAATACAACCCTCACAAAAAAAATATTTTTTGTAACATGCAACGAACTATTTCGTAACAAATAACTGATTTTACTGGAATTATTTAAAGAATAATCTTTTACAACGATTTTGCGCATACTTTCTCAAAAACACGTATACTCAATTGCGTACTAATCGTAACGAAACTAACGAAGTCGTAAGTTAGACTGCAAAACCCGCTTTTATGCAGTCTTTTTCTTTTAATATATCTATACTTAATTTACTTTCTATCTTAGTTGTACCTACTTGTCGGATTTATTTTGACTAGAATACACAGACGTCTTTTTTTTATCTGGGACTATAAAGTACTGTAACTTGTTCCCTGTCAATCTAATTTTAAAAAGAAATAAAGAGTAATAATGATAATCTAGTCTAGTCAAACGTAACCAAATTTAACCAAACCCCCTTCCGCCTACTTACCCTCTACCCCTAAATTGCTTTAAAAGAAATATAGATATAAGAAATCCTGGTTAGCCTGCCTACGTGCTAAACCTAAATTACGTCTAAGAAATATATATAATAAAACCTGAAGCCTGATACTCTACGTTGCAGCACCTAATTGCAATGTTATGTCTACCCCTATTTACTTTATACTAACTCCTGATCTAACTGACCCTACTAATATAATATATTACCCACTATAAAACACATGACCTAATAAGAAATATTTACCCTACTACAAAAAGGAGGATATTAGAAAGGTTCTCTTCTTATAATGTAAGTGTTTAGATCTATTGTTGTCGCTTAACATTCCTACTTATGCAAACCTAGGTGGTATTAAAACACAGGTAAGTAATTTAGTAAATGAATGAGAGTAAATCCTAACATTTTGCTACCTAGTATTGGCTCGTGAAAGTCTAGAATATAACAATGGCTCGTGTATCATCTAGTAGTTATAAATGGCTCGTGTATTGGCTAATGGTTAGGATGGCTCGTGTATCGTCTAGTGAATAGGACCCCTTACGTTGTGTGTCGTAGTCGTAACCCAGTAAAGCATTGGAAATGAATATATTAGATCAATCTAGCCTATCTGAGAATTGGTATCTGCAATGTGATGAAGTTAACGATCCCTACATAATTGTAATATGTCTGTTATGTCTAGCATTATAATGAATTCGATCAGTAATCATATATGAAACATAGAGCTTACCTAGAAAGATATACATTTGAGTAAGGTTAAGTCTGTAGTTCTGGAAGTTGTAAGATTGAGTCGTGTTAGTAGAAAATATTTTTTATTTTTTTGTAATGAAACAGGCCCCAAAACCAACGCCTGTTTCGATTCACTCCGCCGACTATCTGGGAATGAGTGACCTCCATTTTGGGATCTCGGAAGAACGGCTTCCGGGTAGACTCTAATTGTAAAATTCAGTCTTAAGTCATATTTATTAATTATACTCAGTCATAGCTACAAGCAAAGGACTGGGAACTCCCTTTTTTCTTTCAAGAGGACGTGTGTATTGTCTGTATGTACATTATTTCGCACTCCTACCAAAACAAATAAACCCACAGACCGGTTCCTGGGGTTTTGGAAGTCAAGTCAGTAATTGTCATAATTCTGAGTCTAGTCATATCCTAAGTATATCTTTCCTGTTCTCTAGGTCATACTTGTTTTCATTTAAGTACAAGATAAACTGAAATTATAAATATTCTACATTTCCATCAGTATAATTTTGTTTAATAATATGAAATCATTAGCTTAGGTTGGCTTTAGTCAGTTGTTACGTTATCCTTCAATAAATCCAATGTAGAAAGGTCGAATTCCTGTTTCTAGTGAATTCTAATTGACCTAGGGTCGTTTTGCCCTATTAGATCTCATTAAAGGAGAACAAAACTCACAGTACCTTATCACTGAGAATATAGATTGGCGATCACCAAACTTTAGTTAAAAACGGATCTATTTGCCCGTATGTAGTCATAATACTCTGCAACTTATATGTACATATTTAATTAGAATTCAAACAAATTATGGTTATTTTAACCAGTTATTTTGAGAAGAAATCAAATCTATAATTTCAGTTTATTTGTTTATATTCCACAATATTTAGAGGTTAGTTTTTCCTAGAGCTTCCTTTGTCTATGTCTGGTTTTTCCCCAATATCATTTTTGGTATAACGTAAAGAAAGACTCGATTAATAAGAATCGGGTTCCGTCTACAATGATGAAATTTCTTAAACTTGATAAATATGATTATAGTGCTTCAGCGTTCCTTATGGAATGTATTTTTAGAACACTAAAGACCAGTTAATTTGTTTACTATATAAATTACTCCATCCCTAGAATTAGTATTAATGTTCTTTGTTGAATTAAGTTTTAGAGCATCATAGTCCCTATTATTCCCTACTATTCATAACCTCCTACTTTTCTAATATTTCCCTAAATCAGCCTAGTTTCCCTACCTATAATTTTATTCAAGGACAATTAGAGACCTTATGGATTTTTGTTTTTCAGTACACTAATGTTCATTATTAAAATGAATTTACCTACTTAATAAAGACCTAAAGAAGTTTTAACTTTACGATATGTGCATGTCTCCAGAAAGCCAAGGGGTTTCTAAAGGTGTGTAATTGTGGTGAAAGGTGTGTGTGCTTCATTGTTAGTGTACATAAACCCTTCCTGACAAAACCTATTTCTCAATACGGCCCTAATCTGTTAAACAACGTTGACCTATCTCTAACCCCGTGGAAATCGGTTTCCACACGGAACTGTCCCTCCTACAAAGGCGTTTCCCCACGCTCGGTTTCGCGCCTGCTACACTGCCCTAACCAGTCTGGATAGCAAATCCAAGATCCTATTCAGCTCCTAGTGTTCCCTAAAAAATCTAATGATGCCATCGGCCCAGCCTCAGAAGATTTTCCTACTCGCGCCCGGGACAATTAAGAATCCATTCCAACTCAGGTTCTTGCGGTCTTTTGACCCCACGAACTCTTCAACGCACGTTACAAGAACCATAAGAGAGAACCAATCCCCAACCGGAGGTTGCTAGACATGTCCAAGTTAGAACAGCCCTGTTTGCACCTCAACAAACAGCATAAAGTTCCCTACCTAAAACCCCTGGACGAGAATAGAAATTATTACAATCTTTGAGAGTAACAATCCCATCTCAGCTAGTCACTTTGGGACTATAAATTAAAAGACTCTGCGATTGCCTTTCCCTAATCACTTCAGTTATTTTCAACTAGAGTTCCCGTACTAAGAGCCAAGTGTCAATCCGCGTATTTCGACCTTAGGTGGAAACAACATCGAACCAAAACGTAGCTATGTTCCGATCACGTAGCCAAAAAGAACAAAATTATTTCCAATAACATTTCCCAATACTGAACTAATCTCCAGAATAAACCCAATTTACCCATAATGAATTTTATTCAACCCAAAATAAAAATCTAATAACCACAATTAATTTAATAAATTAAAATTACTGATATTTAAATTGCTTCCCTTTTACTAATTTTTAATTTACCCAAGAAAAGAAAATAATTTAAAAATTCCCAATTTGAGGCAACCTCGGACAGAGAGGAACAAAATCACGCGTGCGTGTATTCCAATTATTTGGATACTGAATGCCCTTTTTCTACGCTCCAGCCCTATTTATGCACGTTCATAGCGTCCTATTGCCGTCTACTCTAATCTCATTCCCTCTCTCTCCCCCACAACTGCCGAATCGTCGAGATCTCCCAAATCATACGAATCTCACAAATGTAACTAATGTTCTGTATCGACGGTATCAGTGTAATAAGAGACATCTCACTAACGTAACAGATCATCCAAACCAGATTAATTTGACCCAGCGCGTTCATACAACTTATTAGAAGAACCAGCTAGAATTGGTTTTTGATATTATAGTGCTCAGTAATTAGTCAAGCTTCTCGTGTAAAAGTCGTCATAGCATTGTAAAATAAATGTTCGCCCCGATTGAATATTTTGAAGTTTCGAAAGCAGCCTATTCTACATAAATCTAATATTTCAACCAATTTCAACAAAAGAATCGACGCCATACTATTTTATAGAAATATGGAACCCGTTATTCAGGAAATACAAGAAATGTCCTGAACTGATCCTAAGCTACAACAATAATCTGATGTTCAGGTAAGTTTAGCTTTAGTTTCATATTATTATTACTTCAAATATTCTTCTTAAAATAATAGAGTAATTTTTGTTCATTTAATTGCCCACATACATAACCTCAATTTTCCAAAAGTTTCCAAATATCATGAAAATTTTGCTATTGCTACAAAAGCAAACCCATTGAAATTTCATCATTGATTAGATTAAACCTGTTAATTTACTCACAATATTAACTCTATTATCAAAGACTTTTGATGTTCTTAAAAGTTTACATTAGACTTTTGCTCAATGTATATAGTCATCTTTTAACATTTTATTCTTATTGATTACAGCTCCCGTATGCCTCTTCAACTATAAATCTGATTCCATCCAAGGACAATACCAATGGCTTCTATGAAAATCCCCAAAAAGAAGATTTATATTGTATTTTAAACAACCAATGGACAACAGAATCAAAGCATCCAAAGGTATGTATTTCTTCATGTTATTTTGATTCCCATATCTAATAAAGGTTGCAGAAGGCTTAAATAAAGTGACTTTTATATCCATCAGTTAGATTAGTTAACCCTAATTTGTCTTATCAAGCCCCTGATAAGCTAATAACAATATTAACCTCAAAATTGTAATTTGAATGACACTAAATACAGGATTTTAAGTTATAAATCTCATTAAACATGTCTTAGAAATGGAAATAAGTCAGAATTAGTATTTTAGATTATATTAGTTTCATTTTAGAAGATCTAGGCTATAATTTATACCACAATTTTTATTTGAAATAATAGAACATAGTTAACCATGTGAATTTGTTTTGTTTTCAGCTTAAAACAATATTCTTTAAGTTTGTCTGCATATGCCCAAGGCGCATCATCATCTGAAGCAGGAAGAGCCAAGAAAATATACACAATTATCTCTAATATCATTACGGAAGAAAGCTTAAGTTGATTTTCATAATAATTTTACCAAGCATGAATCTATCGAGGTATCATTTTATATAATATAGTCTTCTATTAGTAAAACCATGTAGAGAGCTTAATTAAAATGACATTATAAAGTTTGTTAGTGTCCATTCTTTATGTCCAAACTTCATCGGTAAGTTTTTATTAAAAATATTTGTGTAATTGTACGGGGCAGTAAACCTGTACCGTTACAGTACCTATGGCGTTCATAAATATAAACTGCGCAGTGCGCCTATCTGGCCAGGGCCTGGCCTCCGATCGTTAGAAGATCGTTAACGACACGATTTCTAAAGAAGAGTTTCTTAGCCCAGTTCTATTCTTGCCTCATCGCGTAATGTCGCCTTTATTAGGTGTCATTATGTCTTGAATGGCCTGGGAAAATGGATCGCGGCCAGACTGCATCCGGACATAAAACGTTTGGTCATGCATTTCGGCACTTATACTGCCAGATTATTGTTACATTATTGTAGAACTAGTCTATGTTTCATGAAAAAAAAAATCGCTACAGGACTAGCAGAAAGTCGGCGCATTACCATTATTTCTCATTGAAATGCCAAAAATCTGTACCTATATAGGTTACTACTCAGCGTTAGAGGTCCACGTTCTTGATGAGTACTGCACAAGAATGGCATTCTTTACCGCCATCTGTTTCCTGAGAACTATAATCTTGAAATTTTCAAGGCTAAAGTGAATAGATATCTTCTAGATCGACGAGCTCCATCCTCGGTCACACCATCGCTTAACATCACGTTGCTTCAGTGCTACCTACCATTGATAAAATTTCACAGGGAAAAAGATTTTTGCTCTTTTTTTTTTTTTTTTTTAAATGCTATGTTTGTAAGGTTTGAAATGAAAGTCTTTTTTTATTACATGAGTTATATTTACTCATGTATAAAATAAGACTTTTAAGCCTTACAAATATAGCTTAAAAATAGAGCATTAAACTCTTCTCCTGTGAAATGTTACCAATGGTAGGTACGGCAAACAAGCACTGAGACAACGATCAGGTGAATTAGTGGTAAATCGTAGATCGTAAATCTAAATATCTAACTTGTTTCCTGTTGTATATACTGGAGAAAATTGCCGTGACAGCTTTGTTCTTATAAACAGAAAAACAGTAGAAAAAAGGTAGGTAATATTAGAAAAAAAAACAGGCCTTTTTTCATTTGACATTTTTTCTCTTGCTCTCTTCATTATCCTTATTGATTCATAACGCCTCGCGAGCCTGGTTCCGCGGCTTGTTATAATTTCCCATTACCCAACTGCGGCGTTACCTGTAACGCATTTTCCAACATCAATTTAGGTTTCCGGCATTAACAGATATAAATAGAATGAAGGAAGGGATCCGCGACGAAAATTGACCCAAATTCTACCGGCAAGGCGGTGCCTACAGGCTGCCATCATTTCATACCCAATTTACTTCGCGCTAAGCACTTTTGCCGACACGATCTATTCGTTCGTGTTAAGGGATTTTAAGGACGTGAGGCTCTTGAGACATGTTAGTTTCTCTACCCGAGTACTCAAGGAGGGTAATGTTTTACGGGTTTATGTAGGTACATTATATTTCTGTATTACCTCCCATAGCCTGAATGGTTTCACCGATTTTTATGCGCGATATTATGTGTCTTCGAGATTTGTTCGCTATGCTCTCAGTGTCTTGATATTTATTTATACGAAAATAGGCGTGCTGGGCTAGTTACATGTTGACCAAGCGCTAACTCGACGTATATACGAAAGTCACCGACATAGCACAACGGATTATTTATTTTACTGATGGACACTTTCACACAACACTATCTAGCCCCAAACTAAACTAAAGCTTGTACTATGGAAACCAGATAGCTGATAAAATATATATATACTTTTTGTAAATACATACATATTATAGACAGAACAAACATCCAAGTTAAACAAATATGTGTCCTGGTTCGAACCCACGACTAACGAATTGGCTAGGCCAACTGAGTTGCTCGGCTAGGCAGGATTAGCAAGTTGAAGTTGCAATGCGGAGGGCACGATGCACATTGAACTGATGGCTGAAAGTTCTATCTGAGTGAACTACTTCACCGGCATGCGTAGTGTACCCCATTCATATGATGGACAGACGACTTCATACAAATGGCTTGAAGACGCTGCTGGATGCAAGCCGCTTCCATCAGGTAATTTTGGAAATCAATGTGTGCATCCTCCTATGCGCTGCAATGGGCTTCTTGTGGCTGAAGTGATGATGAGATGATGTTATTCTAGATATAGCTAGCCTATTGACTATAAACATAATATATACTTGTCTATCATTACATTATGTTCCAATACAATGTTCCGATTATCCATATTAACTGTACAGCGTATGGAAACGTGTGTTCCTGAAATATATATTTAATCATGAAACATTAGATAACTAACGTCTAAAGTAAATAACGAAATGAATGATTGAGGTCATAAAAGTCAAACGAAGTATAATCATTCTAGAATAAATAACCTCGAGCGGTAAAGAAGATGGTTATAAAACTAGATACGGTAAACGTAGGTACTTAGCCCTACAGCGCGTATTGTGCCAGAAGTGGGACATACAGAAAAAGTGCTAATATCTTAACGAAGGAAAAGGTATAGCGCAATCAAGTGAGGAGTAGCAAAAGTATACACTTAGGTAATACATGTGATAGTTCCATTGTTTCGATTATTAGCTCTGGTGTCTTAAAAATCAAATTTTGATTTAAAGTTGCGGGTGGTTCAGTAAACGTTGAATTACGTGAGATTAAAAATTATAAATTTTACTGAAAATATTGTATTTTTGGTATAAAAAAATTACTAAAGGTAAGTTTATTATTTAATTTTGCTATGATGTAATATTTGTAAAATATATTTAGTAAATATATGATTTATTGAGGATTTTTCGTATGTTCCTAATATGGGTCATTATGCATTACGAGTAATTTAGAATAATAAACGTTTTTCAGGTGAGTCCTAGTGAGCTTCTGGTAGATGACAAAATTGAGCATATTTTGAATATACCATCGGGTAGTTAAGATGAGCTGAAAGATTCAGAAGAAGATAACGATTATGATTTGATCAGGCTTAGCGATTTGGTGATGAACGAAGTAGAGGAAACACCTAACTTGCTTATGAACGATTTTTTAAAGAAAACGCTCGACAATTTTCCCTCACTGACAAGTGGCTCATCAGTACCTATCGAGACCAGCATTAGAGAAGTTCAGCTCAATGTTTCTGGTCAAGCTGATCATCGTGAATTGCCAAAATCTTCAAAAGTGCAAGCACCTAGTGCTGCTAGCCAGCTGGTGCCACAGTTTGTGCTAAGTACTCCTACAGCTAAATCTGCTACATCATCTTTGACACCTGTCAAAAAGAAGAGGCGATACCTCTGGAAAAAAACTAACTTTCAACCGCCGTCTGCTGGATTTATTGGTGATGATAACTTAGATGAACCAGTAACAGCTTTTGAAACTCCTTGCAATACTTTTTGTATTTTTTTATGAGGAGCCACCTGGAGCATCATCATCATCTCAGCCACAAGAAGTCCACTGCTGGACATAGGCTTCTGCCATGGATTTCCAAAAAGACCGATTGGAAGGGGCTTGCATCCAGCGTCTTCCCGCTACTTGCCCGGTCCATCTCGTGGCTGGTCTTCCTACGCTGCACTTGCAAGGGCATGGACCTGTATTGGAAAATATTGCCGAGGAATCTACAAAATATAGTATACAGCAGGATCATTCTAAGCTACAGGTAGTTACTGTAGTAGAAATCAAGAAGTTTTTGGGCAAATGTCTTTTACTTGGACTGATTCCTCAACCCAATGTACGGATGTTGTGGAATGCAGAATTAGGCGTATTGTACCACCTAAAGATGTCATAGATCAATTCCCAATCTGGTCAAATTCAATGCACATTTCCAGCATATAAAGGAAAATGTTTTGTCAATGCAGAAGTACAATGTTGCACTACACCTAAATAGAGATAAAAAAAATGTCCTTTCATAAATAGGTTAGATTGTATTTTTCAAACTATTTCGACTTTTATAAATGTAAAGCAAATGAATGTTTTTTATTTACTTCAATAAAACTTGATTTTATAAACTATTTTGGTTTATTTTTTTAGGTACCTTATTATGAAAAACTATAAAACTATTATGAGCGGAATGCATTTTGTGACATATGTGGGTCATACACAAAAACCTACATAACACAAAAAATAATGCATGCAGATTTTTTAAATTATTTTTCCATAAATAAGGGTATCTATTACTATCATATATATTTTTTTCATTACTTTAAAAAAAATCATGCACTGTAGGGTTAGGTAGGTCTTGGTAGGTGCGCTAGCGTGTCAAGTCATGTGCGCCGGTCAACTCTTGATGTTGAATTTGATCGCAAAGAAGTAGGTAGGTACATGTATTGTACACATGCACACCAAGGGGATGTACCACAGTAAGTACTTTCAATGAGCTTAAAATGAGCTTTTTTAGCACAATTCATGTAAAATCACTTATTATTTTGTCAAAGGGGGTAACATTAAACATTACTATTATTTAACTCAAAACTATGGGTGAATCTAATGACACCTCGCAGTTCGCACAACAAAATCGGTCAAAGTAGCTATGTCTTACAATGAATTAGTTAACAATAAACGGACTGGTGACTAATGAATGCTCTGATTTTCAGAATTAAGAGCTGTCATTGGTCGCCAGTCCGTTCATTGTTCATTCAAGACAGGAATAGTTAATCAAATTTTTATATATCACACAACCGAAAACATTCCCTCTTTTTTGAGAAGATGGGTAAAAAGCAGAATCCATTCTCTATAATTTTGATACTTGCTACGCAGCCGCTTTGTTTGCTAACGAAGGCTGCACCGGCGCATATAACTTCGTCTTAGCCTTTCTTAGATCAACAGAAACTACTAGATACGTATGACGTGGAAATTTTGTTGCATACATGTTGCTATGGCTTTATTTCAAAACAACAGTTGTGGCAGAGAAAGAAAATTTAGTTGATAGTTGAGATGGAGTTTTTATTGATATATCAAACAATATAAACGTGTTTAAAGGATTTGAAATATACATTTATGTACTTATTTGTTGGAAAACTTCAAATAAAATTACTGACACAAGAAATGTACAAATTGATTTGTGTGTAGATATATAATCAAATCCGTGACTACACAACGATTTTGGTCTACTTTCTTGATTCGTAGAAGAAAGAAGAGGAAAAGCCCACGGGAGTGTACCTCTCTGCCATCTTCCGTTTTCCTAGAACTACAATCTTGGAATTTTCAAGGTTAGAGTGAATAGATTATCTTCTATATCGACGAGCTGCTTCTTCGGCCACGCTGTCGCGTGGTTATGGATCTATTTCGTAAAAAAAAGTTACATTTTTAAGTCGCGTCTAGGAATTTATTTACGTAGGTTGCTCACGACTTTTCGTGATCGTACCGTGTTCTGAAACACGTCGCACTTCTCGACCAATACGAGAATGTTTACTCTCTTGTGCACATAACACAAGTTGTAAAGATAACGCTACCGTACACGTTTCACTGCTCGCTTCCCCTCAATCTATAATTTCGGTTGACGCTCAGTTTACATCATTTGCAAATCAGTTACACAACACAACAGGCTTTCCACGAAAGTACGATTGACTAACTTCTTTTCTTCGAGATGTAGCCGTTTTGGTCTTTACCGACTAGGGCGGTTTTATACCATTAGTTTGTTTCGTTTTTGTTAATTTGGCCTTAGTCGCAGTGTTTATCGTCGTTTATGATTAGATTTAGATGGTAATTAGTGGTATACTTGATTTGCACAAAGTCAGCATTGTAGAGAGTTTGGGAAGATGGGTCACCTCTTAAGAAGCGCTTTCGTGCTCGGAGTGGGAGGGAAGGATGATGAAGGTAAGCAATTTTTGTATATTTTCCTTATCAATCTTGTTACTTTCCTTGGAATTAATTACCTATTGTTTTGACTCTCCAATATAAACAGTGTATTATATTTTGTGAATATAAATAAACATTAGGAAATTTACAGGCTTATGCTCTGCAAAATGAAAGGTATGTTTTACCGTTTTTTTTTTGCATATATACCTACTTATTGTATCTTTGAAGATTCAGTATATAAGTTTGCTAATCAATATAATTTTAGAAGTGTTGTAAACCGCATATTGTCACCACTATCGCGTTTTTTGTTTACAATGGGAGAAAAATTATTTTTATTTTCAACTTATTCTACATACTGTACTGTAGAAAATAAACGACTACCTTAGTCGATACTCTATCTGGTCTTCTGGAGATCTAGTCCAAAAGCAAATTAACCATAAGGCGATGTAGTCATATCGAGATTTACTCGTTAAAGCGATCTTGTCATACCTGTTGTCTAGTCATATTGAGATGTGGTCCTAAAGCTCTTAATCCCTATTTAGTTCGCTGTGTTTTACTAGGCGTCGTATATAATGTATAAGGGTAAAAATCAATTGTCTCATTTTGTGTAGACAAATGTACGATTCACGGTATTCTGCGTATGATTAACTCTTGGAACAGAGTCTATATTGACAAAGTCGTTCAGTGACAAGTGTTTTAAACGTGGTTTTCGCCCACGTTTGAAACACTATTGAAACGTAGCACACTCTTAATTCTTTATAAGTATGGTTCTCTATTAAAATGTCTTAAGCGTTAAACTGTAATTTGTTATAAATACAACCCCACCACATGATCATATTTTTAAGTGAAAACTTCTTTAGCGGCGTTGGGCATTTTTGGGATGGGTAAAAAATTTTAAACTCGCGTCAGATGTCACGTGACCTGATCAAAAATTCGCAGTCATAAGACGGCGCAGGGCGCTTGTTCCAGACCAACGTACTAGATGGCGCTTTTGCTATTTTATTTTTTAGTTTTCACTTCTGCCGGCACTCCCGGAGTGCAACCCGTTGTTTTTTTTTCGAATAAGTCAGTAAGAAAATTAAGATAGATATAATCTGAGTGTCTTTGAATGCGAGTGAATTGGTTTCTTCTGGGTAAGCGCGCTCCATCGTAGACCGCTACGTCACATCATCTGGTGAGTTGGCGGTCAAGCGTAAACCTATTACAGCATGAAAAAGATAATAACATGGAATAGGAACACACATCTCAATTTTTGTCATGTAGGTACGAGTATCACAGGTGAAATCATATTACCTACTTCTACTTTTCTATCTTTTAAATACTTGATGGGTTGCGCTTGATCGGCAACTATTGTGCCAAGCAAAGTTGTGATGTGGTCCACGATGAAGCGCTTTCACCCAGAAACCGAACCATTCCTGATTTAAAAACATCTAGATTACTTATCCACAAAAACCCACTCAGGAAACGCATTTCACAATTTAGCAGTCCGTCCGATGAAAATGGAATAGAAGCAAATGAAAGTTCTGCGCTTCAAAATTGTCTTTTACGACAACTTTCACCCTTCACCCAACACCACCTTCTACGTTCACGATCTTCAAGATTCTAAATGAACTCCGATAGGTAGGTACTGCCCTCTTTCATCCTTCTTTGTTTCTAGCAAATATTTGTGTGTTTCCCATCAACGTCTATGTTTGCTTTGTTTCTAGATCATGTTTCAGACAGGCGTAACCTAGTTTACGGATTTCTAGATAAGCATTGAGATCATGTTCCAAAACATTTATTTTTTATTTATTAAACTTAGTGACTACGTGAGCAAGTCTCCCACCATATATTTCTTTTGGCTTCTCGCACATCTTATGCATCTGCCATCTCCCACCTGTTATTGACTGGCCTCATAGCTCACTTGGTAGGAAGTGTTCTATCAGCTATCTGGTTTTCTTAGTACAAACTTTGCTTAGTTTGTGGTTGGAAAAATGTCCACCAATATTGGTGATGCTTGTGTATTGAATTTAAGGGCCACGCTGGTTAATAACAATCCAATGTGGCTCATATCTTTAAGCAGCTCAACCCTGACCCAAGCTAACCTGTTTGACAATGCGCTACGCTTGTCACTCGTCGCTCGTCACGCTCGTCACCGGAAATTTCACTAAAATATTGCCTTGCAAACCAAAACGTTACTGCTTGGTGGTTATTATTATTATTTACTTAATTAACAACACAAAACTTACATTATAAATTTGCTTATAAGGTACCTAGAAACTACAGTTAGTTTGTATTGGTACCTTCATACGCAGCGCGAACGAAGTTCGTTTCGTTCGTTCGTTTCGTTTTTAAGTAACTTGAAAAGTTTGGTAAGCAGTTCCACTGCAATAGAGTCTTAATCACCATAAGAAGTAGATAAAAATTAAATTAAAATTAAAATTATTATAAATAATAAATATAAATAATATACAAAGATTTCTTTTGTTAATTCATTCGCCTATTATAAGTCATTCAAGTTTAAATATGACTAAAATCAATTGTTCAAAATTATTCACATTGGTTTTAGTAACTAATGTTTTTTTTTTATAAAAACTTAACGTGGATGTTACACTTTTTTTGTCGGGGATTTCGGCTTATAACTACGCGATTAACCCGTTTGTTCAAATAAAAAAAACTAATGATTTTCCTTATACAAAAAGTAAATAATTATAGATGTCATACATCATGCGCGGTCCTAGTGAATTAAGTTGATTTTAACATAAATAACTAAATATTTGAATATTTTAACTCAGCTAGTTCTACTAGACAATATACCTACTTACCTATAGTTTGTAATCCAACTAAATCAGTTTAGTTAAGTGACTATGTAGATTTTAGGTAGGGGAAAGTGGGGGAAATACGAACACCTAAGGGAAAACTTAAATAAAGCAGTAGAATTTGATCACAGAATTTTTTAATTTTTTTAATTATAAAGTTTACTTATCTGTCTAACTAATTCACTAATCAACATTTATATTTTTTCAATGAATTGCAACAATATGAAAGAAAAACAAAACCCTTTGTGTTCGGCTTTGCCCGACATTAGTCGGGTAAATACGAACACCAAGTGGGGTGATTACGAACTAACATTATTAACGACAGAGATCACATTTAAAACCCAACGATGTTGACTGTCTATCAGTACAACTCTCGTGAGCTCATTGTTTTTTGGAACATTATAAGTTTCTGCTACTTTGCTAACTCATTGTTTTTGGAACATAAGTTTCTGCTGCTTTGCCGAGGGTGAGTTTTTTGGTTTTAACATCGTCTATAGCCTTTTTTGAGATCTTCTAAACTGTACTTCAGTTCGGTTTTTCTTATGTAAGTACGAGGCATCTGTAACAATAATAATAAAAAGTTGAACGGGAAGCCAACAAACAGGAGTGAAGTAATGCCAAATGTTCGAGATTGCCCGACATGGAGTGTTCGTCTTTACCCCGCGGGATCGAAAATAATAAAATGTCAAAAAACAAATAAGTTATATTTCTTTTGCCAACTACGTCACTGTCATTTAGCTGATTAATATGTTATTATTCCACTATGTTAGAGCTGAATTACTATTTTAGATAGAAATAAAGCTACACCAACTTGAATTTACCAAAAAATTACATCTAAAACATACAAAATATTGAAAAATGCATACCTTGATAAGTACGTGCGTACACGTCTCCCGTGTTGTTGACTGGCACTAATAGTGGCGTGATCTCCGAAATGGCGGCAAGTAGAATATGACTATCTCTTTCTAACATATTAGAACCATTGAATTCGGCTTTACCCCGCGTTCGCGTTTCCCCCACTTTCCCCTACATCCAATCTTCGCTCGCCATCTATATTATGTATGAAGTACTTGAACATGCATACCTAATTTATGCATGTTGCATATATTAGGTACCTATGCTCAAGAGGACTACTAGATATCGAGTCTCTAGTATAAACACAGTCTGTAACAATTTTAAGATTTGTCCTAGAGTTAGTCTACAGTATAATAAGTACAGTCAATAACAATTGCAGTATTTGTTCTATGAGTAAAGTTTGTAACACTTGTAACAATTTCAGTATTTGTCCAACAGTAAGTCCACAGTATAAGTAGATATATAGTTATAGTTCGCAAAGTGGGCAAAAGCTCAGAAATAAAACTGTTTCCAGCTACACAGGCTCTAATGATACCTAGTGCAGGGCTCAAAGAATCTAAATGGTACAAGTTTTACCTACCACTAGCGTTTAGAAAATATTCTATATATACCTGCTATTTTATATTATTGTAAGAACAAATAAATAAGAGCTATGGGGAATTCATGTAGATCAGATGTACACTCTTCAAAATAAATCTAGTAAAAATCGATAGTACTTTGCGGAGAAAATTTCATGTTTTGGTGCTTAGTTCTAACAAGGAATTTGTTGCTTACTAACTTCTTGGCACGTTTTTCAATTGTAACACTTGGAGCTGGTATTTGGTAGATCCATCCCAGAGGTGCGAACAGTACTCCATGCACGACCGAATTTGTGCTTGTTATAATATGAGCAACTGTTCCCGCGTGAAGTACCGGCGCACTTTCGTGAAGATATCTAGCTTATTGGCAGCTATTTATCCTTGGACACAATATAAGAGCCAAAGTTGAGGGCTGACGTCAGAGAAACACGAAAAAGCTCAAGGTGGTAAATTATCGCCATTGTTACATCTCGAAAACAAGAATACAGATATTTTACGGATAATAGACACGCCTAGGTCTTAGCTGTTTTGAATCTCGCCAGATTGGCATCACCCCGGTTAGACTGTCTAAAGAGACAGACTCAAGCACTCAATCATAGCCTCTCTCAGGGCTGGACTTCAGATCAACAAGCCGATGCAATATGTAGCTCTTTACGACGGCGCTGTCATCTACGAATCCAAAGATACCGGGCTTCAGCAGACTCAACGGCCTGCTGAAGCCCGGTATCTTTTCGGTATCGATTCTTACTCGAGAACCTTTCGGCCCCATCAAAAAAAAGTATGAATATGTATTCTATCAACCATTCAGTTTCCCAAGTTTTGCTTAGATGGTGTTGTGTGAAATGTCCTACAATATTTATTTATTTATTTTTATAATTAGTTAATCTATATTTATGTATGTTTGTATTAGGCAAATAATATATATTTAAGTAGTTTTAGTGCTTAAACAAGTTCTGAATATTAATATTTTAATTAATTATTACTTAATTTTAAATTCATTAGCATCTGCAAAGCTGCTACTTCCTATGTATATTGTATTTATGTTAACGAGGCTAATATAAAATTAACTTCGTCAACATTATATAAGTAAATATAAAATATTAAATCCAGTCGCGGGCCGGAGTTGGCCAGCAGGACGTACTTTGTCTACCTCTGATCTAGAAGATATCACTCTAGCCTGAAAATTCCAAGACTGTAGTTCTCAGGAAATAGAGATGGCGCCAAAGAATTCCATTTCTGTGCAGTACACATCAAGAACGTGGACCGATATCGCTAAGTACGGATTTTTGGCATTTCAAGAGAAATGGGTGGTAATTCGCCGACTTTCTGCTAGTCCTGTAGTGAAATGCGGAGAATAAAATTAGATCGTGAAACTCTTACGACACACTCCCTGAAATGAATCCTGTAGAATATAGACAGACATGATACTTTACGGTGGTGCTCGAGACTAGCTATCATAACTATCAATTGAATCATACGATCGTGATAATGTATTAACAAATAAATAAATATTAGTGGACATTTCACACAACACCATCTAACCACAACTAATCAAAGCTTGTATTATGGAAACTAGATGTCTGATAGAATAAATATATACTTTTTTAAATATATAGGTACATAACGATACATAGAAACACTCGGACTCAGAACAAACATCCATGCTCATCACATAGGCACTGTTCTGGGTGGGGATCGAACCCACGACCTACGGCGTAGCAGCCAAACATACTACCAACTAAACTGCGAGGACAGTCGAAGATTTTTTTAATATTTATTGGTTTTATAATATTCATTGAAAATATTGAGATGTAGGTTTGGAGTATAATCTAACAAATGCTGGATGGGTCGGAGCATATTTTTGATTCACGAACGAGAATTATTATCTCGTATTATACCCACATAGGTACTTGAGTTATGTTACCCGTGAAAAACGTACCTACGTATTCTACATAATATTAAATGCGTATCGAATGTAAAAGTGTATCTGGAGTTTTAGCGCGAAATTTCAGGTAAATACTATTATACAGAAAATCTATTGGTCATACTTATAAATTCAGTAATGCTTGGCTAATAAGCAGATAACCTAGTCAATACCTTTAAAAATTTTGAAACAAAATATATTACTGATCTTGCTTAAATTCGAAAATATCGATTTATTGTTGCTATGTTAGATGTAGGTAATATTTTTTTTCTGGAGTCTTCTCCAGTCTTCTCCAGGTCAATAACCGATAAAGAGCATGGCGAGACTAGTCACGCTTAGGTTCTCCTACCTATGGTTCGCATATGGGATTTCAGTCAGGGTATCGCTTGTAACACCTCTCCCAATTTTCAGCCCGTTATTTCGAACGTCCGGGTTCGGCCAATTTATTGTTTAATTTACTTTGACCGCGTAGAGACATTACCTACGTATCATGTAGGTATCACCTTTGTTATTAAAGTTATTTCTTCATACTTAAACCACGAAAGATGTTATAATCGATGTTAATTTTCATGCATAAAAACCATCTTTACGTTAATCATAAAAAAAAAATATGCATGTTAATTAAATTGGATTAAAATTATTTTTTTGTTGAAAATTTGTGATGTTGCTTTCTAGTGCGTGGATTGATGATTTTTTTATAAATTCATTCAGTCATTTTATATCTTCAAAAATATTGATATACGCGAGCGAGACAGACGATGGAACTACAGACTCATAATTACAAAGTAATCATTTAACTGCTTATTCTCTTAAACAGACTATTTTTTTTTAGGTAAATTTAGGTAGGTTTATTTATTATTGATAGAATTGCACAAAATTCACGTATGTGGGATTCTAGACACATGTGCTAAAGTTCATAAGTGTATCTTTAATTTTAGGGATAAACGTAATTTTTATGAAAATCGGTTCAGTGCTGATATGGACTGTTGTTTAAGATATGAACGGCTCATCCAATGAATTTAAACGAAATTTTGCAGTGGAGAAAATTTTGGTATACTTTTTCTCCCAAATTTTCTAAATCGGTTTTTAAATGGTGGAGTACGGAGTTACGGTACATTATAAAAAACAACTTTAAACCCACCTGTTTGAAGTTGGTTAAAAAGAATTTGTGAGCATTTTATTTGTTAGACACATTATTCATACTTACCTAAGTAAATAGGTGCATATACAACATTCATTTAGGTGTCATATTATAAAATACAAGTACGCACGCACTGAAACATATCGTCGGCAACTATTTGCCTAGGTTATCAAAAGCATGTTGTACTTTGCATTAAATACTTTGGAAAATACCTGTATATGATATGTTTCTCATTTAAATACATATTTGTCAAGCACATTGAAGATATGACTGACGCAAAAATAATGCCGACTCGTTGATAAAGTTTTAAATAAATAAGTTTTGTTTTGTCTCGGATTTGCAATAACGAGGTTCGTGCAAATTCATGTTTGTTTCTGTATAAAATATTTGCTATGATAGTCAAGTACCTATTCTTGTGCTGGTTTTAGGTACTATACGTTACTTTATGCTGTATTATTTTCAGTTTTGCTGAAATCATTTCGAAGAATAACGGTAATATTTCATCGTCATGAATGAGATTCAAAATAGTCGGAATGAGATGCAAAATAATTACGATATCTATAAAATTGTCGTGAGATACCCATATAATGAAATGCAAATTTCAAATTAATTTTTTTTTATTTCCTTAAACACTACACAGCTTCTTTCTATTACAGCTTAATGTGGTTACCATTGGACCTCAAACTCGGCAATGCCTGTATCTTGAGGGCCAGTGCTGTGTTACCAAGAAGGATTTCCGCGCGCGTTACATATTGATCACAAAATTAAATACAATTATTTATACTTATCTAAATATGCTAACATTGTTAAGGTTAATTACATTGATCAAATTAAATTCATTATTATTATTTTGATTTAGTATTTTTTTTACATTGAATGGGAATGCGTTTGACTTTCACGCACGGAGCACGAGCACTTGGAGCCCGCTTGCCCAGAAGATACCTATTCACTCTTCGTTTGAAGATACCTATGAATAATGAACTTTACATTGTTATATACAATATATTTAATGTACTTAAAAAGATAAGGATATAAAATAATAATAATAATAATAAATATAAATATTTGTGGACATTTCACACAACACCGTCTAGCCCAAACTAAGCAAAGCTTGTACTATGGAACTAGATGGCTGATAGAATACATATTATATACTTTTATTTTGTAAATATATACATATGATACATAGAAACACCCAGACACAGAACAAACATCCATGCTCATCACACAAATATTTGCCCTGGGTGGGGATTGAACTTTCAGTTCAGCAGGTAGACGTAAACACACTACCAACTGAGCCACAAGGCCAGCTCTATTAAAATAACTAATGATCTTTATTTCAGATATACATATTATCATATATAGACATATAAGAGAGTACAAAAACAATATGGAAACAATATATAAAATACCTATACATACTAAATATATTAACATAATCTAATAAAATAAAGTCTAATTCTTAACTAATGTTAATGTAAGGCTGCAAGTCCCACGCATGCAGACCCTGATCTGAGAGTCCCCATCACGCTCGCAGCGTTACCGTTAATGTTAAATGTTAATGTTATGTTTAATTCCGGGTTAGCAAAGCAATAGTAATGTCAGTGATGTTGCAGTTGTCCATAGGCGACGGTTATCGCTTACCATCAGGCGAGCCATCTGCCTTTTTGCTTCACCTATTTTATAAAAAAAAAAAAAAAAGTATAAATACATTTGGTTTAGTTTTAATATCAGTATCCTGTGAAAAATTCATTTTAACCTTCTACCTAAAAAGAGAGGTGTAACAACTATGATGTGTATATCTTTATATCTGTGTGTCTGTCTGTGGCATCGTAGCTCTCAAACAGATGGACCGATTTAGAGCTAGTTTTTTTGTTTGAAAGAGGATTTTGTCGAGAGTGTTCTTAGCTATGTTTCATCATAATCAGTTCAGCCGGTTTTTTGTCGGGGTTTTTGAGTTTTCAATACTTATACTTGATATTGTACAACCTTAAAACTAATGGTAATATAGGTTCATCACAACAATGTTAAAGTATGAGTTTGAAACCCGATTATGTTTTTTTTTATTAGATCTACGATTGACCACCAACTTGCCTGATGGTAAATGATGGTGTATCCGAATTTTCACTGAAATCAATGCATCGTGGTATTTGTACTCGACAACCTTCGACTTGAGAATCTGTCGCCCAATACCGAAAGGTGTGTTTCAACAGCCTCACTACGATTTAGTTCCTATTGCAGGTTAGAAGTTCTTGAACGATCACCAATATCAAGCAACGGACGAACCGGTCAGTCTTCGGATGAGTCACCGTTAGTGGCATTTCTTTCTGAGCACTACCGTGGGTCGGATGACACGTTAAATTGTAGGTCTCGATTGTTTGTTCTTAAAAACAGCAATCGCAAGCAAGGTCAGAGGCTTTTCGGCGGCTTAATAACTCTGACAATAGGGCTGGCCACAAAGTCTATATGAACTTACTTACTTTTTTACTATCTTAGGCAAAGGCGTATCTTAATGTTGATAATCACAAGCCTATATAGCCTAGATTACATACAAAAATGTTATTTAAAATTTAAAGCCTATGTGTACGTTTGTTTCAAACATCTACATACACCTTTACCAACATCAGCGATTAAGCACAAGCCTTTTTATGAATACATAAAAAGGCTTGTGATTAAATAAATAAATACAATAAATAAATAAATCCACTGTTTAAAGATCCATCTTTTTCCCGAAGTATGAGTATCTAGGATTTTCGTACAATAGATACAACAGATTCTGTACAGGCTTTAGAATATACACTATATTTTGATTAGTGGTACCTAATTTTTTTCTTTTTTTTTCTCTTCTTTAGTCAGTACTTAATCTTATGCTTTACTGATATTTACAATACAAAGGATACCGTGTGAGGATACGTTCTCATGTTTACTTTAAGGTATACTCTTAGTTCTTTTCCGGTAGAATTTAAGTACAAGGAAGTACCGTGACTACTTTGTCGCTTTGTTGTCATAATTACGTGTTATTGAGATGAAATAATAAATAATGTGATAAAATGATACATGTCCAACATTTACATATTTTATACGGAAAATCACGTTAAATGGTGCGATGATGTGCGTCACTAATCATAAGTACAAATAAATACTATTATTTATCACAATTTAGGTACCTGAACACGTCATTTTATATTAAATAAGATAAGTCTTCCTCAATGACAAAATGGAGTTCAAGTAAGTACGTAAGATCATATAGACTGAGTGCCCAACCCTAGTGTCAGAGTTACTAAGCAGCCCCTGCCTCAGTCTCTCAGGAAGGCCTGTAACCTGGATTGACGATTTATATTTGACACAAACAACGGGACCTACAATGTAACGTATTATCCGACCCACGGTAGCGCTCAGAATAAAAATTCCACTCACGGTCACCCATCCGACTGACCAAGTTAACAAAACTGACCAGTCCCTTCGTTGCTTAACATCGGTGATTAAGCAACGCTACGAGCACTAACAAAGTTAAGTCAGACAAGAATATGACTTTTCATATTCTTGTCTGACTTAACTTCGTCTTAACTTAGTCTTGACTTAGCTTATCTTATACGGTTTACTCCTCATTTGTTTCGGTAATATTCTAGGTACGTGGTTGGAAATAAATCAAACTAGTTTCATTATCACATTTCGATGTTACTTAAATATAGGAATAGAAAATAGTTTTTCTTGTTTCATGAAATACTTAACATGAAATGTTACGTGACGTGGTGCAAAGTTGTTTTTTTTTTGATATCGGTAAAATTATTATTATTGTGCCATATTTTCACGAAAATACTCTCGGGTACAAGTCAGTCTATTGCAACAAAAAAATACCGAACCAGTGTTCGGTGTTAGTAGGTATTGCGCGCGCGCATCATTTTGCAATAAATTACATGAATTACTTTTATCTACAAGGCGGGCATTTAGCGCGATGGCAACCGTTCGCGAAAATTAGGCTGATATGGATATTTGCTAAAGGCTGAAGTCAGGTTAAGCCTTTGAGACAGTCAGAAATGTTCGCGGGCCGCACTCACGCGTGGTCTATCGCACTCACGCGCAAGAATATTAACCAAAGCTTTACTTTTCACGATTAAGCTCATACGGCCAACTATAGCTTTTTTGGGAAAGCTTTTCTGTTAGGTTGAAAGTTTGTAGGTGTTTACAAAGTGTTAGACAAACATTTTATATATTGTTAAGGATATCTCACACCGGTTCCGTCGTGAGTACTTTCGTTAATTGTTTTGCTTCGCTTATCATATAAATAAAAACTGATTAGTGCCATTATATAAGTATGTGATTAAAAAATGAATTTGACCTGCAAATCTATTGAATTATTGACCTCAATCTTGATGATGACCTTTCAAAACTGGCTTGCGCTTGCTTTTGTCTTGCTTTAAAATTCGAAATAAATCAATATTGAATTTATTTATTTCTTTCAAGAACGAAACAAAAAGTGTTAATCAGTTTAAGACTATCGGTAATAAGAGTTCCTACTCGCTCTCCAAAAGTAATTTAGAAGTCCATCTGCGGAACGTAAACGGTTTTGATTATTTAGTTGTTATATGAAACGAAAATAAAGTAAATAATTCCAAACTGTATAAGTTTTGAAGTGTTTTGGATTTCAAAGGTTTTTTTTTAGGTTCTATCGAATATTATACATCTTCAACTAATATGAAATTATATATAATATAAAATTTTGCATTTGACTACCTGGCCTAATATTTAGACATGACTCGGTATATGATGGAGCACGCTTAGAAGTAGCCGAAATTAAAAAACTAAAAGTTTACATTATGAAGAAAAAATCATAGTTATAGCTGTTTATGGTTTCGAAATCGAGTAATAAAATGTACATAAAACAGTTTCTCCTGTTCTATAAAAATCTAGCAATATTTAATTCTTCAGTACAACTGAAGAAAAATCCGATGTAACGATTCTCTTAATGAAGTAGTAAATACCTACTTAAAACACCTACGCAGTGCGCAGTATTTTAGCCATATTATCGAGTAACCTACTTCGGTAGTCACTTTATTCATTAGAACTACGCTCAAGACCTTATTGAAGTATGGACTGGTGTCCCCTTAGCTTCGTATATTTTAAATCTAAATTAGTTTTACTTTGCACTCGAAAATGAGCGTTAGTGCTAGAGTTACACGTTATTTCTAAAATGAGGTTAATAGTAAGTGCTTATCGTAATTTTATACAATAAGTAGGTATGTAGCAAGACAAAATAGTTAGTTTTTTTTTTACTCAATTTTGTAAGAAGTAATAAAAATTATTTACTTTATTTTAAATAAAAATAACGGGTCACTCACGTCTGTTTTAAGCCGAAAAATCCGCGTTAGCGCTGCTCCTTTGAATAAGACGAATGAGCCGAATGCGGTTGAAACTATAGTCGGATATGTATGTATGTGTGTGAGTATGTATGTGTGTGAGTATTATGTGCTTATATGACCTTCTACAGCTTAAACGGCTTGATCGATTTTGTTGTGTGAGGTGTCAATTCGTTTTCACTCTTTTTGTAATCTGTCCATCTTATTTATAAAGCGTATTTTAGATGAAAAGTGTTTTGGTTCGTTTTCGGGGGTTGTAGTTCTCGTCTGACAAAAGTTGACAACAAACATTTTAACTAAAATAGACCTCTTATGTTCATGTCTACTATGTACACACTATGGCTGAAGCTAAACAAATACCTAACACAAATCTAATCAAAATTGGAGTCATTGGATCAAAAATAATATAATGTCCCGCTTGAAAATAGCAGTAGATAATCTTTTTTTCTTATTGATCTTTACGATCGATTTTAAATTTTGATTTAAAATTAAATTAGAAATTCAGTTGTAAGATGTAACTTCAACCACCGTGCTAAGACTAGGACATTCCTAGCTTAGATTTAGAAACGATGGAAAAATCGCAGTAGGTAATTATATTAGACTCTACATGCAAAATTCAAAAGAACTCTCAAAACAGCGAAGTTCAAGTATAATTAGACTCATTTAATTATTATTGTCATATCAGTATATTATATATATTTAAAAAAAATGCCCATCACGACAATTTTATATTCAATATATATTTTATATATTATTAATCAATAATCTTAAATTCAATATATATTCTGGTTCCGCATCCATCTAATTAAATATTGTAAATCAAATTTATTTATAAATTAATATTTCGACCTCTACTCCTACTACCAAGGATAATAAACACAAGCTGCATTCAAATACATATTTATACCAAACGTGATACTCAACTTATAACTTAATTTGCATTAATGTAGAATGTCGTCACATGCCTCCTTTGGACGGGAAGGTAGAATCTAGGCAAACTTCGTAGTTGCAAGAATATTGCAAAACCGGATAAAGCATCTGAAATATGATCCGTAGGTAGCGTACGTACCTATTTAGCGCATTAGAGAACTGGGGCTCAATTTTTGAATCGCTCGATACTTATCGCATATGAATATGACTTTGTTCCGGTCGATTTTAAACACGCTTTTATTAGGTCGACCTGTATGTAACTATATGTAATGAAATCTAAGGTAACGAATTTAACCATCTTCCAAGGATCGTAGCGTCATGAAAATTGGCAGCTGTATGTAGTTCTGATGACAATACAATAATATGGTACTGTCGAACTGATCTGATGATGGAGCCGGAAGATATGAACAAGAACTTCATAATGGAACATCGTATCATAGCTGTGTTTGGATTTGTTAGAAAAGTCTTGTAATGAACTTTGACCACAATAATTTGTAGCGTGTTTTTTAGTTTTTTAAACTGTAATTTTTACTATGAGTTCGTTTGCTCTCAGTCACTCACATCACTCGCTAATGTAACGAATGGTCTTAACCATTCGATTTTTTATTATATTAACAAAAACTTCTACGAAAATAATGTTGATATTGTGCGGAAATCAGGTAAATTCGCACGTGAATTCCTTTCGAACGATTTAACAATTGTACCCCTGTGCATTTGTAATTGTGTAATGTAATTTATCACTAGTAGGTATAATGCATTCTGTAATATAATTATCCAAGTTAATTTTCATACATTAAAACATTTTTTACTTTAATAATTTGTAAAAAAAATAATTATTTATGAAAATTAACTTAGAGCTTCACGACCTAATTCCAGCCTCCCCATTTCACTACAGGACTAGAAGAAAATCGACGAATTAGCACCCATTTCTCATTGAAATTCCAAAAATCCGTACTCAGCGATATCGATCCACATTCTTGTTGTGTACTGCACAGGAATGGAATTCTTTGCCGCCATCTCTGTTTCCTGAGACCTACAATATTGGAATTTTCAAGGCTAGGGTGAATAGATATTTTTTAGATCGATGAGCTCCATCCTCGGTCACACCGTCGCTTAACATCAGGCGAGTGGAGGTCAATCGTAGATATTAAAATGAAATTGTTGTCGAAAACTTGTGATGTTGCTTTCTAATGTTCTGTGGGACGATTATTTTTTATATGTTCACTCAGTCATTCTACATCTACAAATATGTTTTTATGCGCGAGTGAGACGGACGATGGTCAAACTACAGGCTCTTAATTTTTAATAATCAATACTATATTTTGACATGTATTTTTTATATCAATAAATTACTATGAACTACATAATTAAATTAAAATATAAGGTCGAGGCCTTGTAACTAAAAGAGAATAGAATTTAGATTAATTATATTTACAAAATATTTTATTTTAATTGGGTCATGTAATTTTATAGCGTAGATTCTGTTCAGCTAGAGAACTAATGTGCCATCGATGGCGCTGCTGTCCTTTCATTATTTTGTTCAGTCGAGCTCAATCTCATCTCAAAGTACCATAGTAATATATATTCCAAGAAGTTAGTTCTTTTTTCCACGATAGAACTAGAATTAAACAGACTCTACTCGAGAAACGCTGCGAGAAAAATTGCCATACTCTACGCAGATATTACGTAGACATACGAGATACGTAGACGTACAAAAGTCACCGATATAGCACAACGGATTAGCAAGTTGAAGTGGCAGTGGGCAGGGCACATAGGACGACCAGCCACAAGATGGATAAATGACCTCATACAAGTGGCGGGAAGACGCTGGATGCAAGCCGCTTCCAATCGGTCTTTTTAGAAATCCATGGGGGAGGCCTATGTCCAGCAGTGGACTTCTTATGGCTGAGATGATGATGATGATGACGCAGATATTTACTTAAGATTTGCAGCTCTAAGCTAGGAGACCTGTTTAAATGGGATTGTAAGATCAGAGTCGTCTTAATTTTTACCCGACTGATCAGACTTATATTTTTCGCGTGTATGTATATACGTTTTTATTTTACCTTCGGTCAGACCGGCTGTTGGAGTGGTGCCAAAGATAAGATTTTTAAAACTGAGAAAGTGCTCTACAAAAGAATGAGAAAGATGCATACTATTTTGTACAAAATAGTTTCGATGTTTACCATCTGCAAAGCGTCCTGCGACAGCAAATTTTTTTTCAATATCAAGGTTATAATAACTACCTTGTTATTAATACAACATTATAAATAGATAAATTTTCAATTATCCAACAATTAAGATAACCATAAATAAAATAACAGACAATTTAGCATTTATCAAGTTTTTATTCGTTTATTAACACAATTTTCCTCGCGTGCAGTTGAACGACCATTTTTTACAACCTCGGGAAGGTCGAGAAAGGTTGTACTCGTAGTGTCCTTCCAAAAATAGATGAGCAAGTCATATTATTTTGCTATATTCTTTTTCTTAAACTACACGTGAATTATGGCCGTGATCTGTCAATTTTTATCCTGTCTCCAAAATACCTTTTTGGGGAGTACTTTTTGGTGCATTTTTATCCTGTCTCCAAAATAGGGGAGTACCTTTTTGATGGAGCACCCTAGTCTCAGCTGGAAGCTTTAGAGTTGATTGACCGGCGCACTGTGAGGTTAATCAGTGACGATAAACTGATATTACTTAGTCTCTACCACTGCCGTAAAGTAGCTTGTCTGTCTGTTCTACATATATATGATTCATTTCGGAGACTATGCTTCGCGACCTAATTCCATCCTCCCTATTTTACTGCAGCGCTAATAGAAAATCGGCATAATATTATCATCCATTTCTCATTGAAATGCAAAAAAACCGTACTCAGCGACATTGGTCCACGTTCTTGATGCATACTGCACAGGAATGGAATTCTTTGCCGCCATCTCTTCTTCCTAAGAGCTACAATATTGGAATTTTCGAAGCTAGAGCGAATAGATATCTTCTCGACAAGCTCCATCCTCGGCAACACCGTCGATAATCGTCAGGCAAGTTGTCAATCGTAGATCTATCTAATCTAATGTAAAAAAACTATAAATCTAGTAACATTATTTTTAAGCTATTGGCTATTTAAACCAATAAGTCGCTTCCCTGATGCTTCACGCTTACATGCTTCCAATGCCATCTGTCACTTTGGAATTTAATATTTTTATTTATGAAAAGTAACTTGAATCAAAACGAAATTTTCGTCAAAAATTTGTACTAAGTACTACTTGTTTCTACTATTTGGTGTAACGAATTTTTCATAAGTTCATGCAGTGATTTTATATCTTAAAAATGTGCGAGCGAGACGGACGATTACGAACTATAGACTCGTAAGGTACTTACTTCTATGCATAGAGCTCTAAACTCCGATATTTCGTCATATAATTATGTACTTATACATGCCAAAGTTCATATTTAGTTATGCTCTAGTCTTGAAATCGCATATTTTACAGTTCCTTGTTAGTATTGACGCATGCAATAAAGAACACTACGTAGAGACACGTTCAAACAATTAGAATATCAGTGCGAATACTGTCAATGTGGGTAACTTTGACTTTGCGTTAAGCTTTGTACTTGCGTTAAGCCTGGTTAAGATTCTTGATTTATTTACCAAAAGATGAGTAATTAAATTGATTGTTGAATGCGTGAGTTGTAGTCGCCAAACATTATAAATGTTAATTTATGCATAAAGTTGACAAATGTAAAGGAAGTTAAAAGTTTTCCACCATTTTCTGAACACAAGAATTTGTGACTGAAAAATGTATGACCAAGATTTCGGATTTAATTTTACGAAACTTGTTTAATCCCATGAGTTTTATTTCCTAACGATAAAACATTGATCTTTCTTACCGTTTTAAACAATATTTCTTGGTCTTATTTAATTTTACGACGTAAAAATATTGTAAACAAAAAAGTTAACGTATTTTCTTTAACTGTGGGTAACATTGACAATGGAGTTTCAGTTAGTTATACACCTAATAATGCATTAATAATGTGAATTATTTCACTTATATGTCTGAAAGAGATGTTAATGTGGTCGAAGAAGGTAAGCATACATAACACGGAATAAAAATTGGCTTTCAAGTAGGTGGTTCATAGTCATGGCAACGTTAGATGTTTGACAATAGCTTTTCCACTTGAGAATTTTATATTACTCACTATTAATCTTAGAACTTATAGTTGATAGTGACGTCATTCAACACTCAAATGATTGTAGAATTTATTGGCTTTATTTAAATTTTAAGAAATTATTTCATTAGTAAGAAAAAAATAAATTAAACTATTTTATTTTTTCCGATCGCTTGTAGTTCAAAGTTTTTAAACGGCATTTCCCATGAAAATAAACATGATTGAATGACAAATTGATTTAGTTTGATAGATCTATGTTTTAATATCAAAAAAGTAAAATAAATCCAACGTAAATTACGTAAATCACCGTTTATGAAGATTTTACGCTATCGAAATAAACGGGAATCAATTTTACCTACATTCGCGTTTAACTTTGACAAGCCATTTGAACGTGATTTTCTTAAATATTTTATATACTATTGGATTTGTTACTTCTTTTATTTAAAATTTACCACGAAAGAACACGCTTAAATAAGTAAAATACTATTAGACCCATACATTAATACTCTGATATCGTAAAAAATATGAAAAAGTGTGAGTAAAGTTACCCACGCTGACAGGACAGTAACAACTTAGGTGTTAACCAAATATACTAAATTTAACTCATTTAAAATATACCCAGAGCTATCTAATCATACGAATAGTCAAATAAAAATATCACCATTATTCATCGACTTCAAAAAAGCAGATTATTTTTAAATGATCTCTTAGAGAATAGATTTATTTGAACTATCGGAATATACTTGCCTCTATAAATTATATTATAATTTATTAATTAATTGTTAATTTAAATTTTAATTTTTTACTGTATGGATGTACAATAAAGTTATATTCTATTCTATTCTATAATTATGCACTAGTTTTTGCAGTCTAATTTACGATTTAGTGTCGCTTGATACGCTGTTGACTGTACGTTCTTTGAGAGAAAATATGCGTAAAATCGCTGTGGTAGATTATAAATGGGCATTATTTAAAATAATTCTAGTAAAATCACTTGTTTATTGCGAAATAGTTCGTTGGAGGTTAGAAAAAACGCATTTTTTATTTTATGCGAGAGATGTATTATTGAAAAAAATATTGCCTATGACACTGGAAGTGAAAATGAATCTAAAGACACTACGCGCATCAAAATCGGTCAAGCCGTATAGGCTGTATGCTTATATAGAAACATACATACCCACATACACATACAAACATACATACACTCGAAAAACATAACCCCCTTTTACGTAGTCGGGTAAAAATAACGTTTATTTAAAATTAGTTTATTGAGATTGAGAATTAACATTGCTAGGTGATAAACATGTAAACAGCGAGGTAACGTTTTATTTTCAATCTCGACGCGGTCAAAAGTAGATATGTTTGAACAAACATCGTATACCGTCCTATAGTGTTTGTTGACGTCTGTTTACCCTCCGGGGTAAATACGCATCCGGGGTGAATCCGGGGTATTTCGCAGGCAATAACGCTAGTAGCGTTTCTGGAGAAAAGTGGGCGATGCTTGTCACTTTGCTGAACCAGGCGGTTATTTGTGTAACCTGTCTAACCTGGAAGAGATTATTGTACTCCTTATAAACAACGTTTGCTATTGGCACAGTCACAACTCTTTAACTGCATTTATATTCCTGTTAACCGATAACCGATGGGGTAAACAAGTTCTGAAGTGGGAGACTGCGAGTCGGCAAACGTAGTGTAGGGCGCCCTGAGACACGATGGAGTAACGATATACGGAAAGCAGCTGGCAGTGGCTAGAAACCAGAAAGTCCACAACAAAAAAAAAGTCCAGCAGTGGACTAAAGTAGGCTGATGATGATGATGATATTCCTGTTTAAAAGATAGTTATTGTGGTCGGGTATATTGTAAAAAAAATGAAACGCACAAATCTGCTTTAACTGAACACGTGCTGTATTCAGGACCTAATTATTGGATCGAATTTCACAATAGACAATTCACCTATGTCAGCTCTGAATTTTTCGAGGCTGTCCAATATTGTCGGGGACACGACAAATCGCCAAAGTAAAACCCGGGATAGTGCAGTACGCATCAAAAACGTGGACCGATATCGCTGAGAACGGATTTTTGGCTATTGAATGAAAAATGGATGGATCTTCTTAAAAAGTCTCGACCTTCATTTTATTTCCTCTACGGTCTTACAATGCAACTGCACATGCCCCCCCAGTCTCGTATTGTTTCTATTCATACAATGTACGTAGGATAATTAACATGAAAGTACATAGAAAGTATTCGTTGCCAGCACGTAGTACCGACCAGTGCATGAACAGTGCCAATGGCGCAAGTAAATAAACGATTAACAACAGCTATTATTAAACCAAATACAATATAAAAAGGTGAAAAACCCTGCATCCGAAGGAACATATCGGCTGGTCGACAGAAGTTACTCGAGAACTGCTATCATAATGACCATGTTGTTGAATAATAAATAATAGCTTACAACGTTTATCTCGTTTGGTGGAGAGGACTTAAATCAGTACCATTTTAACGCTTAGTGCGGCGCGGCGTCTGCGACTTTGTAAACAAATGAGTGCGGCCATTCCGAGTTTTTTTTAGTAAAATTCGTGTAGTGTTTGTGTGGCACGCTGTGGCAGATGGAGTTCCAGTACTATGGGAACTATGAGAGGCCGGTGGCGCGCCGGTTCCATGACCAGCCGTGGTGGGACGAGGAGGACAACCTCTCCGACCGACGCATCAATGGTAAGGGAACAAAACGTTATTGTCATTTGCGGAATATTGTAAACATGCATTTAGATAGTGTCACGAAAAAAAATATGAAAGTGTTTTTTTTACGTATATTTACCACCATACAACTGTTTGGACTTAGCCATAATGCTACCATATGCTACTCATGATTGAAAATAATACCTATCTACCTACTTATATTAAAAGAAAAATAAATTACAGAAGACTGAGGATCGCATCAGAGCTCTACTATTTTCGTATTGTAACTTTTACGCTTGATTTACCTTGAGTGTACGTTTTCGCGAGAAAATATGCGTAGAGCTTCCGCCAATTTTATTTGAGCAAACTTTATAAGAATAAGATTTGTAAAATCACTTGTTAGTCTCAGGAAGATACATACTTAACAGTTGACTTTATTTTTGCGAGAGATGTGTTCTTATAAAAATTCTACCTATGGCAGTCGGGAAGTAGGTAAAAACGAATCTAATGACACATCATTATATGCAAATTGGTCAGACCGCTTAAACTGTAATCTAGATAAATTCATATATACACCCGAACTTGCGCAGTCAGGTAAAAAAATCGTTTGGGAAATCTGGCAAAAACAAAGAGCGCGAATAGTAACACTGTGATAGATAAAGAATTAAGTAGGTAACATACTTGTTTGTTACTTGGATATGACCTCTTTTGTTTTGAAGAAGTTTCATTCGTAAAACCTAATTATAGTTTTTTTTTTAAATTAAAATGTACGATAGTGACGTGTGGATGATTTTCAAAATGGATTTAGACAACTCCGCTGCCTGAGATTTAAATAATATATAAGTTGATTGTTCCCGTGAGGGACAAAAAGAAGAAGAAGAAGAAGTTGATTGTTTTGTTATTGACATTAATCAAAGTACTGTACTTTGATGTCAACAATGATGGACAACAATGATGTCTGATGATGGAGACGAAGTGTTGGTAGTGGAACTTCCTTAAAGAGAGTGCTAGATTCGTCGAGATGTTAATTATTTAATTATCTTATATATAATATTTGTATAGATTCGACTATAAGTAGTAGTCATGAGCATTTTTTAATAAATTAAAAGGTGTTAACATAATCAACAAAATCTTACGGAATCTTTTTTACTTCTGATATATTATTTAAACCATTCCTCATAAAATGTTGCATTCAGTTTTTATTTTGTCCAATTTCCCATTTTTTATTTGATTTGCGTTTCGTCGGCATTGAGCCAAATTAAATACATGGCAAAATTTCCGCCGCCGAAGTTAATTCTTGTGTTGGATGTTGTTTGTTTATCAATCTCGAAATTTAGCATTAAAAACAAAATAAAGGGAATGAACTTCAGGGTTATTTTTAATTAACTACATTCATACACACAATGCCGGTTTTGCCATTTTCCCCATTGGGGTAAGTCTTCACAGTCTTCCCACTTGCTACGATCCTAAGTACCACTTTTTTCGCTTTTTCCATTCTGCACAAAGAGTGGAAAAAGCGAAAAAAGTGGTACTACGGTCTGGAATCGATTTTTCAAGGCCACTTTTTCGATTTAAACAATGAAACAAACCTATTAGAGTAAAAACTATTACAATACTTAGATGTTGAGGCATCATTCGCCAGAACATTACGCGTGGTTCAAAACGCAACCAACCCAAAAAAGGGGTTTTATAATTTGGAAATGTGCATCTGTATATCTATGTGTCTATCTGTGGCATCACAGGTCTCAAACGAATGGGCCGATTTTGATCTAGTTTTTTTTTTTTTTTTTTTTATACAACATAGATCTACGATTGACCACCAACTCGCCTAATGTTAAGCGACGGTTTGGCCGAGGATGGAGCTCGTCGATCTAGAAGATATCTATTCACTCTAGCCTTGAAAATTCCAAGAATGTAAGTCTCAAGAAACAGAGATGGCGGTAAAGAATTCCATTCTTTTTAGTTGGAAGAGGGTTTTACATATGTTTAATCATGAAAATTGGTTCTGCCGCTTTTTTATCGGGGGATTTTAAGTTTTCTAAAGTTACTTGTTTCAATTGTGTACAGTATCTGCGATTGAAAGAGCGGGTTTTTTTTGAGGAATATTCATAAAGTAAATATCGTCCATACCGACACGAGTACAATGACCCTTTTTTATCCGAGGCTCCTTGTATATACATCGTTCACTGCAACACTTCGATTACAGTTCGACGTCCGCTTATATAGGTAGGTATAGTCCGTTCACACCTCACACTCTTTAACCGACTACAATAGAAGGAGATTCTCAATTCGGTTGTTTTAATTTTTTTTTGTGTTTGTTACCGCATATTTCTGTCATTTAATAACCGATAAGAAAAAATATTTTATTTGAATGAAATTATTTTAATTTCAGATTGATCTCACTCATAGAAATTTTATCAAAATCGAATCTGTACTTTTTAAGATATGGACTTTTAATATTTTAAAATATGAATAATTCAACGACGCTATTTAATTACTGGGCGGATTTGAACGAAATTTGAAGGTTAACATAAATGGCTCTCTAATCTGGAAAATACTTTATTCAATAAATAAAAAAAGAAAGCAATACGACTTCTAATTTCCGTGTAATACGTGAACCAACATGCATACATACATACACTTATGAAAATTGGCACATGTTCTTAGAAGCCCACTTAGCCTAATACATACGATAATAATTATGCAATTCTAACGATATTACATACATTTGCTTGTTTAATTTATTTACTTCGAAATTTTATTAAACTTGAAAAAAGTCATATTCGAATATTACTAATCAGTCATAAATGAGCATAGTTGCGGCGACAACTATATCTTTAATTATAACTACAGTATATATATAGTCTCCATGTCCAGTAAATTACGTGTTTTTCATACAACAGAAGATAACTCTGTTACCCCTAATATTATTAAAAAAAAATTGGTTGGAACCATTAATGGCTATGCCTTTACAGTTTTTTTAGAGGCATAACCATTTATGATTCCAGTCAGATAAAAACTACTCATCGAAATTGTAAAATAATATTTTATAATTGTATAATATTTAGGCTTATAATTTTTATTTTTATTAATTAAAATTATTTTTTTCCCTTATTTTTATAGAAGAGCGCGCGACAACGTTTCTCTTAAGAAGTAATCAAAATTGCAAGTTTGAGGTTAATTTTTACGCTTCTGTATGAACAAAAGCGTAGAAAACAATTGTTTGCAACGGTGGTGGAACAACAACCGGTTTTACACTAATTTCAAAAATATGTACATTTTAATGAGCAAAGTAATTCCTCGAGACAGGTCCATAAACCGCGAATCTAATTACTCTTATCAGCCGGTCCACAAGTGTCACTCGGTTATTTACTACACTCTTGCCCCATAAACACACTGATAATGATCGCGATGCATTCATATCAATGATTATGTTGCAATTTATTACTTACACACTTATGTAGGTAATATGTATATTGCGTACTATTTACACGTACCGTCAAGCGCAGCGTAGGAAGACCAACCACGAGATGGACAGATGACCTAATACAAGTGGCGGGAAGACGTTGGATGCAAGCCGCTTCCAATCGGTCTTTTTGGAAATCCATGGGGGAGGCCTATGTACAGCAGTGGACTTCTTATGGCTGAGATGATGATGATGATGACTAGTTTAACCCGACAGACGTATAACCGGCCGGATCACACATATTAGTGAAGTCACTGGTCCGACACAGTCGGCCCTACCGAAAAACGTTACTTAGCTTTAACCCACGTCTTAAATTCTCTGTCTTCTTTCCGCAATTATTTTTTCGTGTCAGCGAAAAATTTACAAAATATGTTAAGCATAGCATAGAGTTAAGTAACGTTTTTCGGTAAGGCCGAGTATCGCCACCGCAGAGTAACGGGGTAGCGGGGTACTATTTTTTTACTTTTACTATGGGACCAACATAAAATCGTGAAAAATTATCGGCTGTTCCATAATTTTCTCCTAGATAAACTAGTAAGTATTTCTACTAACAGTAGTATCAATACTTATTGTAACAAGTATGTTATATATATGTTAAAAGAAAGCTAAACACCCGACTGCAGAAAAGTAGTCTTTGCAGTCTAACTGTCGATTTCTATACGTTTGATATGCTGTTGAATGTACGTTTTTTTTAGAAAGTATGCGTAAAATTGCTATAAAAGTTTATAAATGCACATTCTTTAGAATTATTCTAGAAAAATCACTAGTTTATTACGAAAAATTTCGTTGGAGGTTACGAAAAAACACATTTTTTATTTTTGCGAGGGATATATTATTATTATTATTACAAAAAATATAGCCTATGACACCCTGGAAGTGAAGACGAATCTAACGACACCTCGCACATCAAAATCGGTCAAGCCGTTTAGGCCATAGGCGATCATATAGAAACATACAATACACTCGAAAAACAACCCTCCTTTTTACGACTGCGTACAAACGTATGTACTCGCAAGGTTTACTGCTCATATTCAAAATTCTTGTTTAAAATGGAGTATCGAGTATTTCTGCCAAATATCAGAATCGACCAACCGGATTCTTAGCAAACTTCTCTTTATAACCGAGATTTCACACAACCATTGGTCTCGACAATCTCTTGGCCGATTTTGCTCATATTTAAATTTTTTGTTTAGATTTGAATACCGAATGTTTTCAATAAATATAACAATATCGATCAGCAAATGGTGCCACAACAAACTTTGCAAAAATCCTTCACGAAAATGAAAATGTAAAATCTGTATACTAAGTTGCTTATATATGTACAAGTACCAACAAACATCAGGAGTCCGGACCGACGAAAGAGAAGTTCGCTTCACTCATTCGATAAATAAAATGCACGATCATGTCATGGGCCTTGCCGAATACATAAGTATATTCTAGGTGTCTTCAAATCGCGAGTGAATAGGTTTCTTCTAGGCAAGCGCGCTACATGGTAGACCGTAACTGTTGACGGTTAAGCACAATCCTATTTTCAACTGACTTCAAAAAAGGAGGAGGTTCACAATTCGTCTGTATTTTTTTTTATGTTTGTTAATTTTCAACAGGGTGAACCGATTTTGGTGATTATTTTTTTATTTGAAAGCTGGTGCTTCCCGTGTGGTCCCATTTCAATTTGGTCCAGTTCTGACTATGGCATCCATGAGAAGTCAGTTGCTTCAGTTTTTTAAACTATAATTATCAAATAAAAATATTTAAAAAAAAAAGTTATAAGTTCCCCTGCGTTATAAGGAACCGCTGTTCTTTTTTTCGCAATTTCAAATTTGGTCCCAAAGTAAAAGATGTCCAAAATTAGTACAATGGCTTGTTAAAAAATATTCTCACCCATTTAAACAACACATACCATACTACTGACTCATTTACTGACCGCTACGAAAGAAAATTCTCGGGTCATCGTTTTTCCTCCGCCATTGACCGCTGAACGATGAATGAGGAATAAGGATAAAAGACATTTAAAATAAGTTCGATGTGCTTCCTTCACTCTTTGATTGTTTACCTTGTATTCATAAAATCATTCGACTTGATACATAACAAATATATATCTCCCACACGTCACTAAAGTGAAAAAAAAACAAAAGAAAAACAATTATACCCACTGATAAGTACAGACTCGTTTTCAACCTTATTGCTTGGTCTGAAGTTCTAAAATAAAACACATTTCCGGCTTACAGTAAACTGTTAACTGCTGTGTGTACCAATGTTGCCAACCCTACGTTAAAGAAAAACTGTACGGTACTCACTTTAAAAAAACAGTTGAAAAATGATACACTGCAGTTTTTGCTTAAAATAAATCTTTGTTTGAATTTTAGTTTGAACAATAAAACAACGCAATAGAAGTTACTTACATACTAAGTATAGCCTTTGAAAATACTTGTCTAATTACGAATAGATTTAATTATTATTAGATCTAGGGTTAATTTCTACTGAACCGATTTTGATAAAACTTATACTGACCCCTAATGGTAATCTCCTTTTTTTTTGTCGATTAAAAAACTGTAGATTGGCGTAAAACAGAATTTTCTTTTACTAAAAACTAAGACTGCTTTGAAAAACTGTAGATCTACCGTTTAAACTGTAGGTTTGGTTACACTCATTTGTACGGTAGTACCCGTCTAGACAGGAAAGTCCATATCGATTAAGCGCCGGGATAATTTTAGAAAACCGTCGGGCGTTTTCAATTTTCGCAGGGACCGCAAATAATGGGATTTGCACAAAGTGCTTCCTACCTTTGGGCTTAGTCTTATACATGAGTGAAGATTAGTTTGGGACTTTTTCTATTTTTACACGTCTCGAAAAATGTGTTTGGTTATTTTGAGAGTGTGTAGTTTTAGATTTTGTGTATTTCTCCTTTTAGCTAACGTTTGAAACAAGTTAGTTAATTAAAATGGGACCGATTCTGTTACATGCTCGCTAAAACTAAATTAACAAATATAAAAGTTGTGCTTACTTTTTTCAAATTTTATGTATTTTAGACCTGTCAATTAACTTTACTTCAAGTTTTAGTGACCGTGTATATAACTGGCCCCGTTTACTAATCGAGTTTTTATAAATAATAATTGATTCATTACATTAGAAAATTATCAAAGGATAAAGATCATTTATTTGCATGCAACATGAGAGTCGTTTTTATACACAGAGTGCACAAAAGATGGTACAATATTAATACAGTTAGTCATGTTGTGCCGGTCAGGCGCACAAATGTCAGAGGATAGCACTTATCGTCTTGTATATATTACAATTAAATAATTATTATATTTGAACAATTAATACAAATGTCATACAAGTCAAAGATAAAAATATGAATTAAAATAGTCACAATATAAATGTCATAGTGAAATAATATAATGTCGATGTCAAAGTCAAAAATAAGAAAATAACTGATTCAAAAATGTCCATATTTAAAAATTATCATTTAAAAAATCATTAATTGTGTAATAGCATGTCGTAAAACTTAAGGTGTCATTACACATGCTCATTATTAGCACAAAAGCATGCTATTATTTAGCAATTGCTACTTGTGTAGCAATAGCATATGTGTCAAAGCATTGCTAGAAATAAGCAAGCTCATTTCAAAGGTGCTCATCTTACGCATGCTAATAAACATACTCTTTTAATAGCAAATGTATTTTACCTTACATCTTACCTTTAGGGTCCTGCGCTAAAATAACGACATGCTCGACATTGTGAAACTGCCTCTGTATATACATTTGAAATATAATAAATACACTACAAAATGTATACGTATAATTTACCTTTATGATAATTAATTTAATTTATTTATTATAAATAATATAAATACATATATATATATATATATAAATGCCCATAATTATGTAACTTTTACTTGTACCCGTATCATACAAAAACAACATGAATTTGTCGAGTAAATTCTTTGTCTCATTTTATCATTTGTTTATGTGTTAATAAATATTATCCTATCTCTACTAAAACGTTTAAACATGACAATTAATTCAATATAAATATTTATTGAAGGTAATGAAAAGCTTGGTAAGTATTTATTATGTAGGACTAGGTATTAAACATATTTTTTTTCCGGATAGTTTTTAATTCACGGAACAAACAGTTACCCAATATTTTTAACTCGTGAATTGTTTAGCTAGGAAGTTGATAAGACAATAGGAAATACTAGAAATAAATAGGTACCTTGAATTTACCAAGTTTTCCGTTTACATTGAGTACCTAGGTATATTAATTACCAAGATAAGTAGAATATATCTTGCAACGATATAATTATCAACAAGGATTTCGCGTCAGTGCTCAAATACGAGTACGTCCGAACTCAAAAAGTGGTCTAAAGCGGCAACATTTGGATCACTTACACGAATAATTTAGATTTCAAAATATTTCTAAGCTGTAAAATACATGCTTTTTTACGCAAAATAGATCTACGATTGACCACCAACTCGCCTGATGTTAAGCAACGGTGTGGCCGAGGATGGAACTCATCGATCTAGAAGATATTTATTAACTCTGGCCTTGAAAGCCTCTAAACTTCTCAATCTAAATTTATTTACAGAAAGTACATGTAAGAAAAAACTATACTAAGAACTATGACTATACCTCTACTATCTACACTTTAAGACTACATAAAAACAATTTGAAAATATAAATACAGAATTATATTAATTATTAAATAATAATAAATTGTGGACATTTCACACAACACCATGACAGCCTCAAACTAAGCAAAGCTTGTACTACGGAGCTAGATGGCTGATAGAATACATAATTACATATATATACTTTTTTTTGTAAATTTATTTACATATAATACATAATAATAATACATAGAAACACCCAGACATAGAACAAACATCCATCCATCACAAAAATGTTTGCCCTGGGTGGGGATCGAACCCACGACCTGCAACTTAGTAGGCATCATATTACCATCTAAGCCACGAGGCCAGTCTTATTACAATTACAATCTAAATTAAGTTTTAGAGCGGCGTTATAGAGATTAAATCAAAATCTTTAAGTTTCTCATTGTTGGTATATGAGTAATATGAGTATTGATCAACTCGGGACACTTTGTGAATTTTGTATTAGACTTTATATCACATGTCCATGTATCACATGGACATGTGATAATAACGTCATTGATGTCATTTAGCGAAATTTACGATACCTACATTTAAACTCTGAACAAATTCTTCTTCTTTTTTGTATTGGACTCGCATTAAAGCATTTGCCAGTGTCAAGTATTAGGATTTTTACAAGTTTCTTGAATAAAACATGTTGTAAATGTTCTAGTCACAATCTAAGTCACGTATACAGTCAATTTATAAGTCAAGTCCTGCTTCAGTAAAGTGGTGGCGACTTTACTAGAAGCTTCTATGGAGTTTTGCCGACAACGTAAAATCACACGTTTTACTGCTTTATTTCACTTGCCCACACTCACGCACTTTATCGAACACTTAATTAATAAAACACCACCAAAATAACACAAGTTCAGGAAAACAAAATCCCGCCAAAACCTCTCTGAACAAATAAAAAATGGGTCTTACAATATATGTTTTTCTTCTTCTGTATTAGACTCGAGCGGTTAGCGTATTGCCATTTTCAAGTATTATTTGTTATACTCAAATTAATAAATAATTTAACATTATTTATATGTAATTTATTACATTTTGAAATTGATTTAGAAATTAATATTTGGTTATACAGAAGTGGTTTATTTTCATTATAAAATTGCGGTGTAAAACTGTGGTGGGTCTATTATTTTCTTCTCTATTTTACCAAACTATGAAATATGTTACTATTGTGATGGTATTGGCTAAATAGATACCTACTTATCTACATTTAGGCAAAATATTGCTCTTTATTTCTTCCAGTTATCACGCTCCAAACATTTTAATGCCACATAGTACAATGAATTGTATGAAAAAAATCTGTTTGTACTTCTAATTTTAAGAAGGTTATTGCTGTCATGTTCATATTTTAATCAAAGTACAAGAAACAAACAAAAACAATACTTGGCAAGAGTGTGTCAAGCAAGACTTGAGATGCACTCATAGTAGTGGGTTCCTTCCATATATTTTTCTTTTTCAAACATTGATTTTGACGGCCTCTGACTATCTGATGATGATGACAATTTTTTATTACTTTTGAAAAAAATACAGTTTTACACAATCTAATGAATGAAATACACTAAAATATGATAAGTAGTATCCTCACATGTCAGAGTATGTTTCGAGATATACATAAGTGGTTTTGAGGAAGAAAGATACATGAATAGTGCAAATAAGAAGACTAGCTACAACGGTGCTTTGTAATAGACGAATGGAAGGCTGAGCGCGAACGATAGGGATCCGTTAAAATTCATTAGAAACGGAACCCTAAAAATGTATAATGATTAGTAGCCATATCGAGAAGCAATGGCAAACAGCTAAATAATGCATTCAATTGCAATATTGATTATTTTCATCTCGCAACAAGGGGCAACTACCGACGTCGACCTACAAAAATAAAGCTATCTTTTGTCCGTGTCTGTGTTTATATGCGCCAGGAGCATAACGTACGGGTGAAGTGAATGACGCGTTACGATGAAAGGTGTTTCACATGTGCTACAACTTGACTCTAGAATTCTAGGGAGCTATTTCTATGAGTTTCTAAGATGTCTGAAATATACATAGTACCTACCTGGGCGACCGAAACCCGGGTTCACTAAAAATGAAACCTAGCAAGATCAATTTTATCGTCCCCTAATCTTAGGTAGATTAGGGGACGATAAATTGATCTTGCTAATTGATCTTGATAAAACCAGATTTCATTAAAATCGTTGCAGCCGTTTCCGAGATTCAGATTATATAAATACATATAAACAAGAATCGCTCGTTTAAAGGTATTAGGTGTAGATATCTCAATGTCAATGATAGTTTTGATTTTTAATTGATTTCCACAAAGGTTATCAGAAGTTATCAATTCGATGTATGTTTGTCACAGTTAACTCTATCATTTACAAACCGATTTGAATTATTTTTAATTGTTTTTTTTAATTATACTATACGGATTGGTCCCATAGAAATTTCATCAAAATCCATTCAGTTGTTTAATGTTTAAACTAAAAAAATATGTCATCAAATAAACGAAATCACGTATTATTAAGACGGCTGTTTAATTTTTTTTAAACTACAATAAATATTTTTACCTATAATCCTTATTTCCAGTGAGAAAGGTATTTAAGAATGATATTTTTACTTGCTACAATCCTAATTCACGTCTTTCGCTTCAATCTCGTTTTCATACACCCTTGTAAGTACGGGTAACAGATACACAGTATGTCACGTCTATATATATAGCTATAAATACCAGGACGTGGAATAAAAGCTATTCAGGTCAGTTCACGACCCCTGACAATAGGGCATCACTGGAAGGGTTCGCGTCGCCAGCACGAGAGTTCTTAATGCCTTTGTTTATCGCTATACAGGCCAAATCAGAAAATGAACAAATCGCTAATGTACCTACTCCAATACCTATTTTGAGGTATTTGGATAATGTTGTTTTTTTTGTCGAATACTTGATTTAATATCGTTTAACCCCCCACCCCTTCCTCCAAACCCAAAAAGTGGGGTGTTATAAATTTGACGTGTGTTTTGCTGTATCTGTGTGTCTATTTGTGGCATCGTAGCTCTCAAACGGATAAACCGATTTTGATCTAGTTTTATTTTGTTTGAAAGAGTATTTGATCGAGAGTGTTCTTAGATATGTTTCATCAATCTAGCTACGACACAATAAAGCCCAAATCAGCTTACACAGGCACTAAGTTTCTACTTTTATAATGATATATAATTTTGACTAGCGGCAAAGTACTGAAGTGTCCGGCCGAGCCGGCAAGACGAAATTGCATAGTGCGTTTTGTCTAACAAAAAAAAAACTCTTATTAATTGTCTCTATAAAAATAATGTTTGATGAATTATATAACGCTGTAGAGAAATAAAAGCAATCTGCGAATATTTCTACATAAATTATGTATAATGGAGACGCTAAGCAACGGGACGGTTTAAACCTTGTTCATATCCCGGGAGCAAACTGGCAGGTCTCCTGGCAGCCAATTTAAATGTATTCCTTTGTATCGTACATCGTTTACAGGGTTCACGGATAGAGTATAATGACCTGAAAGGAGCCTTTCCGTGCCAAAGAGATAGCATCTCTCAAAATTATTTCTTTTTATTTTGAGTTTTTAATCAATAACGAAAAGGTTTATTGAGATTTTACGCAGATTTACTGGCCATATATTTCAAATTAATTCCATGTATTCTATGTCTATATTGTAAATGGAACCAGGAAATCTGCATAAAAACGGAACACCTCAGCCTTTGGGGTTCAGTTTTTGTTCAGTTTTGGATGAGTTTACTCCAGCACGGAGGTATCTTCGACCAGTAATTCTGCACCTATTAGGCCTAACAGTCCGTTGCACCCGTAGGTAGCTCTTATGGTGTAACGTGACAGTTTCTCAACACGCAATTAACATAAATATGTGTGTAACATATATGGTGTACGATATAACATGTGTAATAAATAGTACTTACACACAATACACAACAATATTCTTAATGCATGTTGTGTTTACAACTAGAAGGGCGTATACATTTCTAGTATGTTACCATTTAAATATCAATTATGTTTCTATTGTATATGTCCAGTTTTGTAAACCAAAAAAAAAAAAAAAAAGTACTTTAGTATTTCACTAAGGTTGATAGCATAACATTTCGCTTAGAACATTAATTAATAATTCGAGGAGGGGACTGTAAGCCGTAAGTATCTGTACTATTGTAAAAAGGTGCAGATACTCACTGTTGAAAGTTGGGGAGTCCAGGTCCAGATTCAGACAGATGAATAAAGTATCACGTAAACAGGCACCTAAAAAGTAGCGAACGCAGCGAGTAGTTGCGCGACCATTTCCTCCCACATATCGCAAACTTTTTATAGCCAAAAATAATTTCTGGCCTGTAATTAGACATCTGCTCCAACTGCCAATGCTGCCAACCCGCACTTGGCCAGCGTGGCAGACTATGGCCTAACCTTTCTCACAATGAGAAGATGGCCCGTTCCCAGCAGTAGGACAGTTTATACAAACAGGGCTGATAAAAAAAAAATAGACATCTACCTACCTACCTACAATATTTACTGGGAGTCTAATCCCCTTCGACCATCCTTGGGAACATCATTGATCAAGCATTTTACAGTTTTGACGAATTTATGAATATAAAATTGAATTAACTTAATGTTTTTATTTTAGTTTTAATGTTTTTATGTTTAATTTACTATATTCTTGGTGACATTTCTTAGTATGAATTTGATTGAATGAATTTTTTAATATTTCGATTTTATTTATTTGTATTAACAATATCTTATTTAAATCGAAATTATTTCTGTGTGAAATTTATATTTATATTTTTTGACGTGTAAATTGACATTTTATGAATAAATTAATGAATAATGACTTATGACTAGTGATAACATCGAAATTCGTTCCGCTTAGTACGCCCTTTCTGCCCAACCTAGAATACTACCTACCCCGTTCACGAGCGCAGGTCTTTTAATTGAAAAACGTCTGTTCTAACAAAGGAAATCCAATTTCAGTCCGTCGAGTGCACATTGAAAACGTATACTTAGGTTAGGTTGAAGTTTTGTGAAAATATAGAGATATGTAACTGGTGCATTCAAATGTGTTAACTACTTAAATGAGAAAGAATACTTACCTACTTTATGAGTTAGAAGTTTCCGGAAGTCTAGTCGGGAGATCGTCTGACTTGCGATCCGCAGGTCCTGGATTCGAATCCCGCGGCACGCACCTCTGCTTTTTCAAAGTTATGTGCGTATTGTTGATTGCCGCCAAACGGGGAAGGAAAACATCGTGTCCGAGTTCTCAATGTTCTTGAAGATGTGTGAAGTCTGCCAACCCGCACTTGACCAGCATGGTAGACTATGGCCTTACCCTTTTAACAATGAGAAGATGGCCCGCGCCCAGCAGTGGGACAGTTTATACAAACAGGGCCGATTTTGATAATGAGTTCTTATTTTCTGATCTGTATCATAGGTACATTAACGTGAACACATTTTTAAATTTGCTTAAATTAAATTGTTTGTTTTTAATTTGCTTTGCTTATTTGCTTAATTTGCTTTAATGGTGGGAGGCAATGCAGAAAACTGATGATTATAAATTTGGGTGATACGGTTTGGTATTCATTACAGCTATATTTACATAACTATTATCTGTATTTAATTACTCTTCTCGATAGCTAAGACATCAAAGAATTTATAACACTGCTACATACCGATTTATTACACTAGGTACTCTACAAAAAAAAAATTTTTTGTTGCCCTGGATATCTTTGCAAATTTTTATGTTTTCAAGTGCCCAGATTACGAATTTATTCATGAAAGTACTGAATGTGCTCATGTTTTTTATGATTTTTACATATATTTTATTGTTGTTTCTTGTTTTTCGATACTTGTAATGTAAAATGAAAATAATGATTTAAAAAAAAAAAAACAACTCTTACAAAATCATTGATAGTTTCATGAATTGTGAGCATAAATATATCCAAAATCAATCTTATATCTAGGGCAACAAAACCACTGTAGACCAGTGATATTATTGATGGTAAAAAGGCGGTGTATCCAGCTTATAACCTCGAAAAAGAACATGTCGGTTTATCTTTGTGAAATGAACGAAAGTGATAGATGAGTTATTTTTACGCACATGTCTTACGTAGTCATTTCGCTTACTCATACTTGCAATATTGATATTTGGGTCTAAACCTAAGGATACAGACTATTTGTCAATTTCATTGGTAAATCTGCTGAAATTCTTAACATAAGTAAGCATCATATAAGCAGACGGGAGATACCTAAGCATACTTCACAACGGATTATTTTGATAACTTCTAGTATATCAACATCATCGTCTCAGCCGCAAGAAGTCAACTGCTGGACATAGGCTTCCTCCATGGATTTACAGAAAGACCGGTTGAAAGCGGCTTGGCTGGTTTTCCTACACTACGCTAAACTATACTTCTAAACTCCTAGTACGGTTACCATAAACAATGGTGCTACTTCTTTAACTAATACAAGATTTTTCTGTTATATAAAGTGAAATTGACAGATCGTTTCATCTCACCAGATTTTATTTATAAAATCCAGTCGTTCATTCACACTTCCAGCAATAACAACCATTGATGAGACGGAGCTTCCAAGCAGTTAATCTTCAATCGAATTTTAAACACCAAGCATATGGCTCGTGTACAGTTAAATAAACAAGTGTTTTACAACCAAAATTGATTACTTTTGCCGCTTATAAGGACCCGGTAAACGTTCAAGCCTCAGGTGTTTGCCAAACTTTACGTTTTGTTTGTTCGGATTCATCAAACACTATTTAAAGTTACAAATAACAAGCAATCAATCAAAATTCACTTCAAACACGTGGTTGGTATGGCGTGTTTGTCAAAAATACCTAAACACCCTATGATTCTGTTTACCAAACACGTCAAGACTGAATTTCCTTACGTGACTTTTAATGTTAATGACGCTCGACAATTTTAAAACCATCATTGGTCACTAGTCTACATTTTAATAAATCTAAAAACACAATCTTCACATAGTTTTGTCAAATATGTTTGAAAGTTTAAAGGTTCCTTTACGTTTGAAATTCCGTCGAATATTGGGAAATCCTTTTCTCTCTCGACGTTATGATCAGAAATTGGTTCAGGAGTTCATATGTCTATTTACAGAATGAGTCAAGGTTTCCGCTGTTTTCGAAGCGCCTAAAACATTTTATAAATAAACAACATTCCTCAGTTGAAACTTTGACGTTTCATAGTGAGTTGCGAGTTAGAAGCATATTTTGCGTTTGTTGGTACTTCTTTATTTTTAACCGATTTAATAAAAGAGGAAATTCTGAATTCGTCTTAACTTTTGTATGCATGTTAGCGATAACTTTTTACCACTTTGTCCGATTTTAATGATTGTTTTTTTGTTAAGAGGGGTTTGTAAAGAAGGGTATCTCGGGATGGTATCGACACCCCAAAAGTCATCACGGATATCTGAAGTACAAGCTTACAGCTTAGTTCGGAAATCCGAAGTTCATTCATCAAATTTGTAGCAAAATAATTCTTCTAGATGAATAGTATTTGTTATTTAAACGCTACTGTGTACCCCTATGTTTTGATCAATAAATAATTTTTATATTTATATTTATTCGTAGGGATCGTCGTCTTGGAGACAAAACGTATAGAGACTCATGAGAAAATCATGAAACTCTTAAAGTTCAGAAAAATATAAGTAGGTAGGTAAATGTGGGTTGTTGCCCGTGCTACTACCAATCTTACTACTAGTAGAAACTAGTTACGAAACATTAGTAACGTACGCGGCCGAACCGGGAAAATCACCGTGATTTCTCGAGAGCACGTCCTTGGCACGGCTTCTCCGATCGACACTAGTATCGTACGAAGAATAATTATGTTTCGTACGAAACTAGTTACGAAACAATAGTTACGTACGCGGCCGAAGCGGGAAAATCACCGTAATTTCTCGAGGGCACGCCTTTGAGAAATTACGGTGATTTTCGTTTTTTTTTTTGGTTAAATTCAATGTTTTTTTTTTCATAAGCATAATACCTACTTACATTTTGTTTAAAATACAAATTCGTCATATTTTGTTATGTTTTTGTTGTTTTAGTTTTACGGTAGTAACACGGGCAATTTTTTATTGCTGTTCTAACAACTTTCAACTAAAGTAGTAAGAAGGGTAAGTAAGTCAATTACCGGTGTTACTACTAGTAGTAAGATTGGTAGTAGCACGGGCAACAAACCGTAAATGTTTAGTAAGTACTAAACCAAAAATTAAGCTTCGCGGATTCGCGGAGTACTTATATTTTACAAATAAGCGGCCAAGTGCATGTCGTGCCACGCGTAAAATAGGGTTCCTTGCACATCATAATTTATGTGAACTTTAAATAGCGATCCTATGAACATATGAGCTAACTTATGTTAGTTTAAATGAAATTTGCACGAAATTTTTATTTATATCTTCACTCTTCTCGCTGCGGACAGACACACAGACAGACGGAGATGGAAAAACTATAAGGGTTTCTTTTTTACTACGGAACCCTAAAAAGCAACCTACCATTAGCTATTGCCAAGAGAGTTTTTGTCCAAATGCACTGAATTAATTTTAAACTTGAGTGGAGAGAAGACCTACATCACTCAGATCGCATTCGAAACATGAGTTTGATTCGGATAAATCTGAAAAACCCATAGCCAGTCAGTACCTACAATCTACAATCAAGAAACTGATTATTATTATGAAAGCCATATTAAATGTCTTTGATTTTATTATGTACAAATGTATTTGCCCAGTTTTCTACACAGCTCAATGAACTAATCACTGAAAAGGACAAGGTCAACCTTATTAATCGAATTAAATTCGTTTAAGCCTATTATAAGGCTTCACAGCTAAAATACATAATACTTTGTTCGTAGTTGCATTTTTCTCGTTTTACAGAATAACTTTTGACTAGTAATATAAATAAAAAAATAGAAAACGCATTTAGGAAAGTCAATGAGAAATATTCTTTGTCTGCGAAAAATGTTTAGCTCTGTTTTTGACCTTAAACTTTTAGTGTCTTTTTGGTTATGTAGAGAAAAATTATTACGGCTATGGTTTTAGTATTTTTTTTTATTTTTTAACTCTATGTACTGTCACCGTGGGTAACTTCGTGTCAAAAATTGTACATAGGTTTTTTCTAAGGTTCTTGATTTTTTCCGGACGCCCGGAAAAAATCAACGGAGCTGGTGACGCCCTTGACTGTTCCACTGATGGTCGCGAGCGATCTCCTCATTTTGAGGAGCATAACTATGTCATCGGTGTTTTGACTTAAAAATTATGATTTATTGTCTTTCATTATTACAAAACAAGCTGATAATATATAACGGAATAAGTTCATAACAATAACATAACATAAAATTGGTAGGTTAACTACCAATTTTATTACTAAGTAGGTAGGTAAATATTAATATCCAAACAATCGAAATTTGTCTTCATGTCGCGATTTTACGCGCAAAATAACATTACATATCTTTTCTTTATATTTATTGGCTTTCTTAAAAAGTTTTTTTAAATAATAAATAAATTATTATCTATATAGCACTTTAACCTAGGGTGCCGCTGGCAGCGGGGCAGGGCTGGAACTGCTGAACTCAAAAACTCTAAAATCAATATAACCGATGTCTGCACATACCGATTTTCCCGATTATAGAAATAAACAGAAATCCGGTATCAGATTTTCCGGTTATGCAATGTTGTTAATGAACGCAAAAAGGTCCTAACCTTTGATAAACTCAAACGCTGCAAGGCATCGCGACCGCACTACATACTACATACCTACATAGTGCTTATAACCAATTATACACGTTGTTTACGGATGTATCATACGTGTGAACGTTTAATAAAATGATGTTGTACCTTTTTTTTACCCGACTGCGTAAGAAGGAGGGTTATGTTTTTCGAGTGTATGTATATTTGTTTGACACGCCCTAGAGCCTAAACGGCTTGACCGATTTTGATGTGAGTGCTGTGAATAGATTCGTCTTAGTTGTGAGAGTGACACTGGGTACATCAGAATAAAAAAAAAAAAACATAAGTTAGGCTGCAAAAACCTCTTTTCTGCAGTCTGGTATTTGGTTTTTCTTTTAACATTGATACTTGTTATTTAAAGATACATAAGTTTACCATGGTCTTAAATCATTATTAAATTGGCATTGTAATAAATGCTGTGTAAAGGTCAAGATGATTCTCGTAAATTACTATTTGTAGGAAATTGCAGGTACCTATACCCAGACATACTATTGGTCCGCGTATTCTTTACTCTTTCTTTAATAATTGGTAAAAAACAAGGTTTCTTTATAATTCTATATGTTTTATTATTATGCTTTTGTTATATTTTATGTTAATTTTATCAAAATTGATTCATTAGTTTAGTTTTTAAAACAAATTGCGCATTTTGAAGTCAACTTTTCAGTTTTTACCCGACTGTGTAAGAAAATGGGTTATGTTTTTCGAGTGCATGTATTTTTCTGTATCGCCGTAATCGCCTACAGCCTAAACGGCTTGACCGGTTTTGATATGCGAGATGTCGTTAAATTCGTCTTCACTCCCTGAGTGTCATAGGCTATATTTTTATAATAATAATAGATCTCTCTCAAAAATAAAAAATACATTTCGTAACCTTCGACGAACTTTATATAATAAACAAGTGATTTTACTGGAATTATTCTAAAGACTGCGCATTTACCTTTCATAACGATTTTACCCATACTTTCTCACACAAAAAAAGTAGCGTATCAAGCGCAACGAAATCGTAAGTTAGACTGGAAAAAACTGCAGTCAGATATTCTGTTTATCTTTTATATACTATATTTTTAATTGTTTCAGGTAAGTGAAATGAACTACGACGACAAGGAATTTTGAAGAATGAGGGGTGTGATGACCTCCCCTTATCACTACGGTTCGCAGTTAGGTATGATAACGTTGTGTCAGTATATATTTCATTACCTCCGAAAAGTGGATATAAGAATGGAGGGACTATTTGTCTACGTTCCATGCTAGCCGCGTGTAGCTAATAATTTTTAAATAAAAACTACGGGTCACTTACGTCTGTTTTGAGCCGAAATATCCGACTATAGTTTCAATTGCATTCGGCGGTCTTTTTCAAAGGAGCAGCACACACGTCACTCTCGGTCGGTGACGCGCCTTGCACTGCCAGAATGTGTGGAAACCACGTTAATTTCTATAGCTAATAATTATAGATAAACCGAATATCAAAATAATCTATGTTGTTAAGCCAGTCATGTGAAAGTACACTATGTAAGCTATCGTCAAGCTTCGTTTTTTATATATAGAATAGCTCTACGTTTGACCACCAGCATGCCTGATGGATAGCGATACTGTGGCCGAAAATGAAATATTAACAGCAACTTAAGATATTATAGTAAGCAAAAAAAAACTGGTAAAATACAACAGTAGTCAGTAACACATAGGCTCAAGCCCTGCATATTGACTGGCCTTGTGGCTCAGTTGGTAGTGTGTTTACGTCTACCTGCTGAACTGATAGGTCGTGGGTTCGATCCGCACCCAGGGCAAACATTTGTGTGATGAGCATGGATGTTTTTTCTGTGTCTGGGTGTTTCTATGTATCAAATGTATAGATTTACAAACAAAAAAAAAGTATATATGTATTCTATCAGCCATCTAGTTCCATAGTACAAGCTTTGCTTAGTTTGGGCTAGATGGTGTTGTTTGAAATGTCCACAAATATTTATTATTATTATTTTATTTATATTTAATAGTAGGGGTTAATAGAGCTAACAACTACGCTGGAAAAAAAGGTATGATAACCGCTTTATTATTTTCATGATTTACGACTGATACTTAAATGTTACACGCTAAGCTTTTAGTTGGTGGATGGATAAATCAGTACTACAACTAGTGAATAATTTTCACAAGATCTTGTTTTTTTTTTTTTTTTTTTTTTTTTTTTATGGCAAGCGCCTTTATTAACTACAACACAACAATATACAAACAATTTTAATTGAATAAGTAGAATTTTTAATTTATATTTATTACGCGGATGCTAGATTACTTTGAAATATGTGTGAGCAATTTCAAGTATGGACACAACGTTATAAATATTGTTAACAACTAAATGATAATAGGCGTTATACGATTGCCTATAGAATTTATATATTTATGAAAATTTTCTTTACAACGAACTGGGCCTGCATTTGGAAGGATCTGATGGAAAGTGACTATGAAGCACTCTTGAAAATTCCAAGTTTTCAACCGACTTCCAAAAAAAGGAGGTTCTCAATTCAACTATTTGTTTTTTGTATGTTTGTTCACCGATTTCTCTACGCCAATTGTGAACTGATTCTGATGATTCTTTTTTTGCTTAGTGGGTCATTCTTTTGAGGTGGTCTCGTTTAAATTTTATCAAAATCGGTTCAGTACTTTGGTTTTTAATAACAAAATAACTGGAAAAATATCATCCAAGTAAATTGATTACCTATGTATTTTGAAGTCGGTTTTTTCAATTGTGTTTATTTAATTAGAATTATTATTTCCCTGGAAACAGAAAGGCGGCGAAGAATTCCATTCCTTCCACCATTCATTTTTAGAAATTAGTTTCTTGTTATAGTTATTTATGTACCTAGTGTGCTAAAACAATTAAATTTAAATTTAATTTCGAAAAATATTCAGGCTATTTCTTTTTATTTATATACGTATGTTTATTTATTATTGGGATAATATGCTATCTTTACATAATTCTTCCGTCAATTTTTTTTTTTTTATTGAGTTCTACTTTAATAATAATATATCGTCTCTCGCATGACTAACTGTCCTATCTCATTTTTTCAAATATTAAAATCAGGTGCTTAGAATGCAAATACATTAAAAGTATCAAGGAAAAATTAAAATGTAAGTAACCTCTATGAAAGCTAATATCATAAGGTATGCAAAACATCTGATTTTTTATATTTTTAACAAATACAATGTAATCTGAGAACCGAAAAACGTTTGTCCTGAACAAATTACTGATATGAGATAGAACAGTTAGTCATGCAAGCGACGATATAGCTGAGAATAGAAACCTAACAAATAAATTGAAATAGAGTTACTTGCGCTTTTTATGTTATAATAATTGGATAAGCAATTTTGGTAAGTTTAAAAACCATTTTAAAACAGTTATATTCCAATTATCAAATAATCACAGAATTATAGAATTATACGTATATTGCGCTTATTTATTTATTTATTATTGGTTAGGTACCTTCTTTGTTGCATAAAATACCTACTAGACATTAGGATATTGATAATTTATATTACAATTTTATTGCAAATTTATTACCGGACCTATAAAGATACAGGTTCTTCATATAAAACAATTAATAACCAGTTTGTATATAAAAAGGAACAAAGGAGTTAATTTTACTGGTAATTATCATATTCATTTCGTAAATATTGATCGTAAACATGATTTATAATTATTATTTTTAATATTTTTTAATACTTACATAACCGTAACACACGGAGACGTTTGGTTAATTATAGATTGTGTGACGTTGTTGTTTAATTTACCAGTTTTTATAAATCTATTGAATAAGGCGATATTTGCGGAAGTTCGTCTTCAAAACATAAATCTAGTATTTCCGCTTCAAACTCTTCGAGTTGATACTATCCAGTCTGCTTCGAAGTCTTCAAGTTAATACTCTAGTCTACTTCAAAGTTTTTAAGTTGGTACTCTGGCCTGCTTCAAAGTCTGTAAGTTGGTACTCTAGCCTGCTTCAAAGTCTTTAAGCTTGGTACTCTAATCTGCTTCGAAATCTTCAAGTTGGTACTCCAGTTTGCTTCGAAGTCTTCAAGGTGGTCGGTGTCCACAAGAGTACCTACTTGAAGATATCATAGCGTTGATATATTAAATATTTAAGTCTGATTACGCTCTTAAATTTTTTGTTTTAACTGTAGATAATGACGGCAATTCGGATGTCAATCACTAAACTATAATTCGCGTAAAATTGGTTTAGTTCTGTCAAACACCGCTTAGCTATTCAGCCTAACCACGACCTACGTAAAATTAGATGCGAACGAACTAAAGATGGTTTAAATTACTCAATTTAGTGAAAACCTATTCTGACACGTCAAATTTTAAGTGATTCGCACCAAATTACTGTCAAATTTAGAAAGCACCTAAAACTTGTCGTTTAAAATTAGTGAGTCTGAGTAAATCGACTTTGCTCTTTATTTTGTCTTTTTTATAGTGAAGTGTTTTTATAACCCCAGGAACTAGCGGGCCATTGAAATTATTGATATGGACGAATATAAATAGCGATAGCCGTCTGATTAATCAGAAAGTAAGTAAAGGTTAGGTACTGATACAATTGTTGTGATTTTTCTTTATTTCTTTCTGATGACAAATATTTAAAACCTTTTGTCCATTTCAGGCAAAGAAACACTACGATTACAAGCCACAAACTTAATTACAAGCAATAAGGGATGCTTAAAACCCCAACCCCATCGGAAAAATTCTGGAGACTTTTTGCCTTCCAAGATCTGGTGCTGTTTATTTCATTGACATGTTAATAAATCTGTCATTTTAACAGATAACTATGAAACATTTGAATATGCGCTCCAGTTTTTTGCACAAATGAAGCTATCAAGCTGCTGTTCGGCAAAACAAGCCTGAGGCATTTTTTTGAGCCTGAGGCATCTGACAGTAAGAATTGGGTCTCAAAATTACTATTAGAACCTCCAAAACACAATCTGAGAAAGAGTCTGCACCTACCGAATATGAAATGATGTAAAGATGTATAATTGGTCGCTTAAAAACAAATTTAGATATCTGCACCACCTTGCCTGTGTTATGATCAACAAAAGGCAGTGAAATCTTGCTGCATAATGTACAATTTATATGTTCTGTGTTTCCTTCTATGATTCTTTTGAAGATGAAGCGGACAAACATGTAGAATATACAGTTATGACCAGTCATTGTTATCCGCAATGAAGATGACTAATGATGAATCAGACTTCCTTACAGAAGCAAGAATAATTCAACAGAACTTCTTTATTAATAATAATTTTAGATCATATTATCTCAAAATAAATTACTTTTACAATACACTGACTGAACTCACCTGAATTATAGTAAATTAGACATATTTTAACCTTGTGGAGTGTAAATTAAAGTTTTATAAAATTTGTAATTTTTAACCGGAGACTCCGGAGAGACTGAAGTTTTTTTTTTCACAAATCAGAAACTTGATTGAGTAATACTATTCGAACTGCATTTATGGTTGTATTTCAATGGTTTTATAATTAGTTTGAAGTAACTACACATTTTTTAAAGAAAAAATAAAAATTTGATTTTCATCGTCCTTTCTTGAAGAAAATTATTTTTCGTAATTCAGAATTTTATGTATGCCATATGAATTGTACCTATATAAGTAATAAAACTACATTTAAAGAATTTCGAAATACCTTCACATTTTTGAGAAAAAATAAATTTTTGTGGTTTATCGTTAAAAGTGGAAGATTTTTTTTCTACAATTTAAAATTTCATCAATGCTATATCCACCACCCCTATTGCCGTGACAAAACTGCATGGAAATTATTTTGAAATATCTCCACATTATTGAGATAAAATTGAAAATAAGTGGATATACGTTCTCGGCTAAGTTAGACAACTTTCTGATTTTTTATATATTTGTTATGCAACTTGTTTAATATTATACACGGCATTATTATAAACGTGTACTAATAAAAGATTTTACAGAAAGAAGAAGAAAGAAAGATTCTACGAATTATGTTTAATTTATAAACATAATTTGTAGCTATCCTTTAATAAATATCTCACAAGATTTATTATCATATTTGGTCAACTATGACTTATAACTTGATTTACATGTTAGTATTAGAATCAAAACGAATGGTTTTAAAATTGCACTTTTAATTAACTTTATTTCCCACAATGTATTAATCTACTTTACCTTATCTAGCTAGGCATACATAATTTTAGGATGCGATACAGTTTATTAATATGTTTTTGAAATGTGAACTTTCTCTAATTGCATTATGTCGTGTATGTTACAAAACATTGTAAAAATAAATAACAGTATAAAATGTTATGTTTTTTTTTATGAGGACATTATGGTTAGTGATTTAAAACAATTGAAATATTTTTTAAATCTTTATTTATTATGGATGGTTTTATAGGACATGACTTATACTTAGATATATACTTTGCCACCATTGGCCAGCTACAAAATTACACTCAATTTAATAATTCTAACACTTCATAAAAAGCATTTATAACAGTAATAGGTAAGCGAATGTATCAAGTGACCAAATGTATGCTTGCATCTCTAACAAACTGGCCTTAACTTGAATTGGTAGTTACTCCTTTTTGGAAAAGATTTCCTTTAATCTGATACAGGTTCTTGAACCATTCGAAGGGTTCATTTGAAGATTCTTAATGAAGAACCGCCTGCTTGGTAATTTGCGCATATGAAAGCTTTTGTGTCATAGATTCTCTGACTGTGTCTGTGGAACCGGTTTCTGCAGTCGGTCGCTCATTTAGTGGTGTTTGAGCTCTGGTTGGTATAAGGTTACAGTTAAATTCAGATTTCTCACTTCATTCTCTTTGCTGGACAAGAGTGCAGCGCCGACATAAAATGATTACCTCCCCAATTAACACATTTAAAAGAGGTTCTCTCACAGTTGGGATAAATTACTTTCTTAGACGGGCATTTTCTTGTAGTGTGGCAGGCCTAAAACCCAGCAGCGAATGCAGGATTGTATTACATTGTGATACACAACAAACATACATCTAAAGTTATAGTTGCTGGTCGGAAAAATCCCTACAACATGGTTTCCAAACTTGGCCATTTGTTTTTCATCGTAAAAGCCTTAAACACTGGCACGAATTCTCCAGGAACTTTCTTCCTCGATCCAAAGCCATAACCTGGATCGTTTCGGTTAAGTAATTGTAAAATTATTTTTTCTGGATGCGGCAACAGCTGATAGTGTTGCCAGATGATTTGCCGAAAATATCCACACGTTTAACGATTTTTTTATTTGTCTGATATCTTTCCTAATGATATTGAAAAATGTAAAAACTAAACTTTAAAAAACACCAAGAAACTATTTTTTTAACTATCACGGCGACTATTACAGCGTCTAGAATAAGAATATTTATTAACCTTGAATAAGGTACATGTCAAAGGTAAGTCAGAATTAAACATGTGATAAATTAACTAAACTTTATAATATACTATACGATACGATTGGTACTTGCGACGCAGATTTGCACCTATGGTGTGTTTTCTCGTCAGCAAAACGTCGAAAGCTATCATCTTACGAGAAAGCAACTGATTGAGGTGTGGTGCTCTCGCCGCAATTGAATGTAACATAGTAGCTATAAGTGGAATCTGTTCTCGTACGTAAGTACATACAGCTCAATGGTAGCTCTGTTTTATTTATTTAATTTAATCTTATTTCGAATGCTATTTTATGTTGGTTATTAATCATGTAAGTCAAACATGTTTTTAACCAATATTTATTAGTAAGACTTTACAAACATTCCCATGGAAAACACTGTAATTTTACTAAACCGTGATTAGGATTAAAATAGATTAAATTTACAAACATACAAACGGATATACACTTATGAAATTTAAGTAACATATTATACATAAACTGTGCAATTCTGACAGGTCGTATTGATAGCTTCTTTGGTTATTTGGTTCTTCTTAGTCGGTTAAAAAGAATAAAAATGAAGAAAACTACTTACAACAGGCTATGACTGTATGGGCTGTAGTCCCTTTACTTTCCTTATAAGAATATAAGGAACCAAAAAAATCTGTCTGAGCTCCGTTGGTCTCAAGCATTTTAGAGCTAAAGAAATGTAAAACCTGAATAAGAAATTACTTAAAAAGCTTTTAATTCATAGCTCTGGCAACACCTTACCCGTATCAACCTCCGGATCATAGATAAAAAAAACCGGTAATCGTATATTTTGACAGTAGATCGTGTGCTGCAATTCAATCATTCGTTCTCTTACTAGTCTGTGAATTCAATTTAGGAGCCGTGTAAAACACATTTAAATTTAGTTTTACGATTTCCCTGAATAGGTTTTGTGACTAGATGCACCTAAATTTAAATTTTAAATTGGTTTAGTTTAGTTTTAGTGATTGACATCCGAATTGCCGTCTATGTCGATGTCGAGGCGCGACCGCGCCTCGACTCCACGTCGCCTGCACGTGTCAATCCATCTTTTTGTCCAACCGCCTTCGTTTCATTCTTACGTATCCAGTTTGTAACAACAATAGGTATAAACACCCCTAGCGTTATGTAACGTCGCGTGCGATCGATTAAATAACTGACCAAGGCTGAGTTACAACAATTACTTGCGAGGAAAATCAATTTTCCCGTTTCTTTATCAGATGATTACATTTTTTTTTATTTTTGTTTGCGTCTGTGTATGAAAATTTTACTTAATATTTTAGCTGGTTTCATGCGGAACACCGATGTATAAAGCATTTACATAGTTAAAGCCTTTGCCGGATTTTTTTTACTATGAACTTTAACGCTGCGCAGTTATAGCTTATTGTTAACCGACTTCAAAAAAGAGGAGCTTATCAATTCGGTTTGAATTAATTTTTAAGTTTGTTACCTCATAACTATGTCATTTGTGAACAGATTTGGATTTTTTTTTGAAAGGATATACTATCAAGTAAAAACAACTATACTACTACTGGCTCCTGTACCACAGTTTGGCTCCTGTACTACAGTTGGCTCCTGTACCACAGTTTGGCTCCTGTACTACAGTTGGCTCCTGTACTACAGTTGGCTCCTGTACCACAGTTGGCTACTGTACCACTGTTTGGTTCCTGTACCACAGTTTGGCTTCTGTACCACAGTTTTTAACTAGTCTAGGAGCCTTTGGGTTCTCTATATTGAATGTGTTGTCACTACTACTACTACTAGATATACTATCAAGTATAGTACTATCTAATATGCTGAGCTGGGGCCGGATTGTGACAAAAATATTATTTTGTGACCTATTTTGTGTGTATTATTTTCTGTGTGTTATTGTTACAATAAATTTATGTCTATGGATCTATGTAAATAAGTCCCATAAAATTTTCACCAAATTCAGTAATTTTGTTTTTGAAACAAAACAACTGGAAAAATATGTCATCCAAGTAAAACAAACTACTGAACCGATTTTGATGAAATTATTGGATAATTTGGTGAAATGTCTAGGTATAAATTTCAAATAAATAATTATGCTTAGTTTAATAAACTGAAAAAACCCACGTTCACTTGGATGACATACTTTTCCAGTTACTTTCTTATAAAAACCAAAGTAACTGAACCGATTTTGATAAAATGTCTATGGGACCACCTCTAAAGTTTGACCTACCAAACAAAAAAGGCCAAACAAATCTCTGAACAAACATATTAACATACAGTAGAATTGAGAACCGCCTCCTTTTTGGAGGCCGGTTAAAAATAAAAACGATTTTCTAGATCGGTTATAAATGACGGAGTTATGAGGTATCAAACATTAAAAAAGGGAACTAATTTTTTGAGCTGTTATTTAAATATTCGAGATGTTATTATGATCAGTTCAAAAACATATTGAGCAGTTATTTAATTTAATGGCGGTTGATAAATTATTGCGACAGTAAAACATGGACAGTAATAAAAAATCAATTAGTCGGTTATTTTATCATACAATGTCAATTCTAAAAATAATTGAGCAGTCCAATAATAGAATGAGCGGTAAAAATGATGGAAAGTTTTCTATGTATATAGGTATAAGCAATAATTTCTTCAGAGATTAGGTTATGGTTTTTTTTTATACAAATTTATACCTATAGATAATAATTTTTACCGCCCATTTAATTATTTTCCTGCTCAATTATATATTCACTGATACATTTCATTATTTTTTATTACTCATTTTTGTTTACTTTACTGCTTAGTTTTAACTGCTGAACTAGTTATTAACGTGCCATTTATAATTTTTAACTTATCAAAACTGCTATTTACAACTGCCTCTTTAAATCAGTGCCTTATGAAAATACAACCAAATAGAGCAGATTGACCACGGTCTCCTTTTTTTAAGCCGTTTGAAAAGAAAAATAAAAAGAACACGTAATAAATACTGACTGGTTGTAAAAAATCACATGTATAATAAATTAAAATCAGAAAAATAAAAATAATAAAATTTACCAGGAAAAGTTAGAGGTGGGTTATTTGACTGATTCAAATTTACTTCGTTTTTAGCTCTTTTATGTTACTTAATTTTTATAATACATTGTTTAGACTACAACAAGTAATATATAATTAATTTATTCGTCCCAATTCATTAGTTTGTTTTTATTTTCACAAGTATTCTTTTTCAACTTTTTGATTATATAATGTATGCATGCTGATATATTTTATATATTTTTGTTAAAGTCAATTATGTATTGTTAGAATGGGATTCACGCGCGGTTAGTAATATTGTCAATGAGATTGGGCGTTGCCTTGCAACAGACTGCAACGATTATTTACTGTGATTATAAGTAATTTTTTTATCTACCTGCAAGGGAACGGCCCAAATCAAATGACAGATTGACCTTTTATATTTGTTAATTACATAGTTAGAAAGAGCTATACATTTGTTAATTTATTATCTTAATGCTGATTTTAATTTTAAGTTAATTTTGATTTTATTTTTAATAATTCTTGATGCTTGATATGATGGGATAGTCAAATTATTTATTATTTTAATTTGAACGCTGACTGATTTCATTTCCATTGTAACGAAAGATACCATCATTTTTTCGCTGTAAAATTGTTAAAACAAGCGTGTCATATGCGTTGGTAACAGGCCACTGGGTGCCCAAAAGACAGGCTTTGCCTAGTTTGGGACCCGATGCTAATGCTGTAATATAATTTGCCCCCTGTAATACTTCAATTGATTTTATTTCAGTAGTAATAAGGTTACTTTGGAAATAAATATTTATTATTTTTATTAAAATCTATTTAACCCAGTTCAGTGCACCGATCGAAGTTTTATTAATTTACTCGTGCAAATGTAAACAAATAGATTTGTGACGACAATGGCTTTTAATCCGCAGGTTATCGTATTGAGATGGTCTTTCGGGACCTTAAGTATTTGTTTGATATCAGTTTATTAAGCTCAGACACGAACAATACACATGTGGAAGTCAAATGACTATTGATTACAGTATCACAACAACTGCATACAATATAAAAGAAATTCCGTCCCGTCAGATGTGAAATTTTTGAACTGTTTAGTATGGAAAAAATAATCACATTAGTTTAAAAAACTGGAAATAAAACCGGACAAGTGCGAGTCAGACTCGCCCACCGAGCTTTATTCGCTTTATTTTTTATGTTGTTTTTGTTATAGATATAGACATTATTTTTTATTGCAACAAAAAACACACAACAGAGAATAGAAAGCATGCACACAAATAGAATCAGATATTATGGGATCAGATATATGTATATACCTATATCTGCAACTTCGTACAATTGGCAGGAAGACGCTGGATGCAAGCAGGTATGTTTGGAAATCAAAGTTATAAGGAAGCCTATGTCCAGCAGTGTACTTCTTGTGGCTGAGACTATGATGATGATGATGATTTTTATGGGATTATAAGTTAGATACAATTCTTCAATATATCTAACCAAATAGTAAATAGGTATGTAAAGAATATTAGTAACGCCTATGAGTATAACTAATTCATCTTATTAGTGTGGTAATTGATTTGCAATTTGTATTTTCAAAAAGGTTGCGTAATCCTTCGTACAGTATGTTTGTTAATTTTCCATAAGAATTGAATTATAATATTTTATACATTTATAATTTGCCAAAATGAAAACTTCCTGTTTAATAAAATAACAAAACGCGTCATTATCGACATCTAAAAATGGTTTTATCGTTCAATCCCAATATAGTACTTGTATACTATTTTAAAGTAGTTGGGTATGTAAATTAAAAATCTCATCTACTATTCAAATGATTGTGCTACAAGTCTGGACACTTACGATATGAACGATAAGGGTGCTTTTCTCACAGAGCAGTTGAGCTATGTGGCTAAGAATGCGTCCGAAATTAACCAATAGGATCGTTTGATTTCCATAGCTCAAATTTAAACATGAAAATCAAGCGATCCTATTGGTCGACTCCTGCAGACGCATTCTTGCTTGCGATCTCTCCTAAACAATATAGGTATATGAAACATGAAAATGCGTTTTAAAATAAAACAACAAAAACATGAACATGCGTTTTTCCATAGTAAAAATGAAATTGCGTAATCAACAGTTATTTTTGCGGGAACCGTAGCTCATTTCATTGCTTTGTTGTATGTCTGTCCGTCCATCTGTTAAGACCCTTTTTCTCAGGGACGCGTGAAGGGATACATCGAGCCGAAATTTATATCTAAGACGTAGATCTATGGTTGGTCCCTCGTAGTTGTGTTAAAATCAACCCAAAGGAACCCTCGGTGTACGAAATAAATGTACACCTGACCGTTTTTAGGGTTCCGTACCTCAATAGGAAAAAACGGAACTCTTATAGGATCACTTTGTTGTCCGTCTGTCCGTCCGTCTGTCCGGGTGTCAAGACCTTTATCTCAGGAATACGTAAAGGTATCGAGTTGAAATTAAAACCATATACGCAGATCTATAGTATCTTGCTGCAGAAAGAAAAATTAAATTTCTCAGTTTTCGTAAAAAAAAGTTACAGCCGAATACGTCGAAAAAAACGCACATTTCGACACTCACAGAGGAATCAAAACCTATGAGGTACTTCCCATTGACCTATAACTCTGAAATTTGGCAAAAAGCATTGTGTTAGAGTACACATATAGGAAAAAATCCGAAAACTGGACATTTTTAATTTAATCACAAAAAAATTGTGTCTATAGGCAAGGAATGAGGTATCATATGAAAGAGCCTCATTAGCATAAGCTAAAACAGGTTTTTAACACATTATTCGCCCCCTGCAGACCCTTCACTTCAGCTGGGAACCAAAACTTTTTAGGCGAATTTTGATTAAGTACAGAGTGGCCGTGCAAAGCAACGTTGACTACTACAAAATGAACGGGACGCATGCTCGGATCCGAGTGGGAAGCGCCGCTACTATAGCCCCGCCCCACTCGGATTCGAGTGGTGAGCAAGGAATGTGTTAAATATTTTTACGATGTATATCTTTCGGTTTATGCAGGAAAATATAAAAAAAATATATGATCTCCCCCTTTTATTTAGTTTGTACGGAACCCTCGGTGGGCGAGTCTGACTCGCACTTGTCCGGTTTTTTTTCTTTGTGGCAGATCTACTATTATAGCAATCTGCCTCGACATGTATGTAGTATGCAAATGTAGTATTTATACAAGACGGGTATGCGATGTGGTCATACAAGCATTTATACCGTCATACGTCACTACAATCACTTCCCGATATCTATATCAGGTTGTGTGGCCTTCTACACGCGCCGCCAATTCTCGAAGGCTCGACTAAAGTCAGTTCAACTTCAATAAAAGTATGATTATATAGTAAAAATATGATAAATAATAAATATTTGTGGACATTTCACACAACACCATCTAGCCCAAACTAACCAAAGCTTGTACTATGGAACTGGATGGCTGATAGAATACATATATACTTTTTTTGTTGTAAATATATACATATGATACATAGAAACACCCAGACACAGAACAAACATCCATGTTCATCACACAAATGTTTGCCCTAGGTGGGGATCGAAACCACGACCTACAGCTCAGCAGGCATACATACTATCAACTGAGCCACAAGGCCAGTCATAGATTATTATAGCGTATTTTCTAACAGTAAATGAAGATAACTTTCTTATCTCATTTATCTGTGACAGAAATTAATAGTTTACATTAATATAAATTATTTACATAATTTTAAGGAGCTATGTGAATGAGTTCACTCACGCATTAACATACTTTTACCCGTCTGTGCAAGAAGGAGGGTTATATTTTCCGAGTGTATGTATGTTTTTCTATATTACCTCCTACTGCCAAAACGGTTTGACCGATTTTGATGTGTGAAGTGTTGTTAGATTTGTCTTTTCTCTCTCAGTACAATATGCTACATTTTTGTAATAAAACTTTAAACAAAAATAAATAAATGTATCTTTGTCATAACCTCTAACGTTAACTCTCAAATTTTTCGTAATAAATATACCATTTTACTAGAATTATTCTAAAGAATGCTAATTCAAGTTATAAATTGACTGATTTTTTTAAGACAAATCTGTATGTAAAGAATCTCGACAATAACGTTAGGTTAGATTACACGTGTATCACACAAAATTCCATTGTTATTCAAACAAGGTTTTAAACAGAACAGTTTTTTTTTCAAGGATTCATTGTTGTGTATAAAACTGTATCTGAATAAAACTGGAATTTAGTGCGAAACACGTGTATTATTGCCGAGATATTTACGTCTAGATTTTTTCGTAATATAAGTAGGTACATTTAGGCAATTTATATCTTTAAATTAAATGAGAGAGTATGAGAGTTTTATTATTATTATTGCAAAAAGAATCCTATGATACTTATGGAGTAAAGACGAATCTAACGAAACTTCGCACATCAAAATCTGTCAAGCCGTGTAGGCTGTGAGCGGTAATATAGAAACATACATACATAACCACTTACATACACTCGAAAAACATAGCCCTCCTTTTTGCTCAGTCGGATAAAACATAGCTCTTCCGGATAAACTTTTCTGTACCGTGCCCTCTTTTCCGGTCTTTTGCCAGTAAGTACGTACGTACCTAATAATATTTATCAATTATAAAAATATGAACGTTAGAAACAAGTTCTGATAATTATGTGTCGATATTCAAATATACGTTTAAGTAGGTAGTGAGTAGTGACATACAAAGCCAGCTAGGCGGCAGACACGTAGTTCCGGGCCCGTGCGCATACTGCTACGAGCGTAGGCAGTGCGTTGAACTCTCTTGTATGAGACGTGTCAAGTGAATTATTTATAAAGGTATTTTGACTAATATCGATTATTTTTGGATTCGGTTTGGCTTATTGATTTTATAATTTGTTGTTCTACGGAGAGTACACATCGCGAGAACAATCTTCAGCAAAATATAAATAGTTGTTGTAAACAATTATTTATATAATAAAAGAAAAACAAACTACCCGACTGCAGAGAAGCTGTTTTTGCAGCCTAATTTACAATTTTATTATGCTTGATGATACGCTGTTGATTGTATATTTTTTGTGATAAAGTGTGTATAAACTCCCTGTTAAAAGTTTATAAATGTAGTATTCTCTGGAATAATCCTAGTAAAATTCCTTTTTTACACACACACACACACACATTTATTAGCAATTTGTTACAAAAAAAAATTGTTGTACGAAAAAAACTACTTTTTTATTTAAAATATAGCTTATGACAATCAGGTAATGAAGATGAATCTAACGACACCTCCCACATTAAAATCGGTCAAGCCGTAGGTATAGGCTGTAGGAGGTAATATAAAAAAATACATACATACCCACATACACACACAAATATAAACATGCATACGCTGGAAAAACTTATCCCTCCTTTTTACGCAGTCGGGTAAAAAGACTGTGAGGTCTACTGTTGATATTCTAAATTCTTAGTCAGAATTCGGTGTCGATTGTTTCTGTCAATCATTATCAAAATCCTCGTAGCAAACTTCTCTTAAAACTTCTGTTTTAGTCGATATTTGTCATTTCTTACCCTCAGATTTTATGAACATTGACGGAAAGCGATAAGTTTATGCAATTTTTACGACTTTCGATCGGTTTCACCTCCCCTTTGATTCGGAATGACGAACGGGTAGATACCGTCAAAAGTTAATATTGCCATAACCTTATTTACGATCGTTTCCCTGAAGTGTAGCAGCGTGCAATCCCATCAATTGGCGGCAATAATCACGTCGTTTCATCGCGAAATCCGTGCATTTCCTCGGCGTTATTATATCTGAGAGAGTGAGTGGGAGGGTCGTTCATTCGGCAGTCGTACGAGGGCGCTCGCAGATGCAGCACGTCGCGTTGCGCTCCGCCCCTCTCAGTCTCGATACGCGACCTCCGCTATATGCGCTACGGTGACAGTTGTATTCACCGCAAACAAGCTCGCTTTCTACGCGCCAAAATACTCTCAACTGTCACACTGACATGTTTACACTGTTTATTTTGAATAAAGTTTTTCTCTGTCGATATTGCCGAGACTCGGCGTGAATGCGCGCCGGCTGAAACATTGCGAAACTGTACAAGTGAAGTTTAAAAATACATTGGCACTAGTGCGGAGTGACGTCTGAACGAGATGTGTTCGTGTAGCAAGTTTTGCGACTTTTGGAAGAACTCGTGCGGTGCAGGTGAGACGTGCTTCTATGCACTTTCTAATATCTCAATATTCCCAATGCTGATGTACGGATGCTTGCTTATTCTTAGCTGTTGGTACGAAAACTAGGAAATTGGTTTCTATTCGAGGACGGAATAAAGAAGCAGCACTGACTCTTTATCCAATCTGAAATATTTTTTTGAAATAAAGGTCTAATTTGCTACGTCACAATTCAAACTTTTTTTAATACCTAGATATGTTTATGTTTACTTTCTTTGTAAAAGCTTTCATTTAAAATAGCAATTGTCAAACTTTCGAAACTTTCAACGGATTGTCTCTTACAAATTGATGTTATCAGAAAATATGCTGATTGTGATGTCAAGGCGTCGCGTACCGAGATGAGGGCATTATAAAAATATCCTCCTACTTCATTTATATTCGCTTAAATAAAACGGCTGGAACAGATAAACAAACTCGAGAACCTGCTTTTATAATAGATTATTGTATGGTTATTTTCCACATCAATCTTTCGTTTCCACCTCAGAAAGTGTTATTACCTACTGAAATTAAGCAGCTAGCCTTGGCGTTACCGGAATTAACGTTTCCACCCTAATTTAAATGTTTTTTCACGAATGAACTCTAATCATTCGGACACACATTATGCTTATTAGCTCCAGCTTATTCTTCGCGCTGACGTCCCTCTAATTAGCAGAAAGTTCAATTAGTAACGTGCTCAGAAATATTGCCGTTCTAACGAGTACATTTTACCAAAGAGAATGTATTAACGTGAGCCTTACTCAAGGTCGTCAGCATTATGAATGGACAAGACATCCTGTTGAAATGTACGCTCCCTGTTTTTATTCCACCCATGTCTGTCAGGACGAGTTCTGCCCTTAGTTCTCGGTTAAAAGCCAGTGTGATCCGGTCTCTCAAGGTTGGCTGGATACGTTAAGGCGCCGGCAAATCTTGGCCGTTTCGTGTTTGGTTCCAGACTGGTAGTTTTTAAACGGTTTAAGCCGACTGATTCTAACCTTGCATTGTTAACATTAGAAGATAAAACCGTGTGCCACTAGTTATACCAGTTAAGTGATTACTGCATGTATGCATCAGCTTGTGCCTCGACACTCTTGTCGGTTAGCCACAAGTTGTAATCCAATAAGAATTATATTCTATTTTCAATATTTCTCAGATACTCATGTTAGCTTGTTTGCTTGGCGGAAGTGATCTAAACAAAGCAACAAGTTTGATACCAACCGGACGCAAATCTAAATTATCATAGTTGCCGTTCTATTTTTGCTTTAGGTACTCGTAATTAGACGTCATAACAAGTTTGTAAACATCATCAAGTAATCAAATTAATTATTAAACAAACAAGTTTTTTACTTATATTCGGCTAAATACATTTTAATTCGTCGTTTTTGACGCAGGTATTTGTATTACCCGTTAAGTAAATCAAGTAATGATATTTCATCAGAAATAATCTTTAGTTTTAACGCGATTTTGAAGAATTATCGTCAATTCATTAAAAATATAAAAATTTACACAACGAAATTGAGATTAAATAACTATGTTCCATTACCAATAAAAATTGTTTTAGTATAATTTTTTCTGAAAACTTATCGAAATAACTTCATTAGTACCTAACTCTTTTTGAATTCTAGACATGGAACACCTCGGACTATAACTTGGCAAGGTGGCAGGAGTGGATTGTTTCTAAAAATTAGATAACTACTAAAATCTATACGCGCAAAATTATTGCTGGGAAATGGCAATAATTTTCTAAGATTCGTACGCGTAGAAATACTATAAATAACCCTCCTTCTTTCGCAGTCGGGTAAAAACAGGCAAGATTTCAGATTGGGTCTCTAAACACGTTGATTTTGCGACAATGTTGAATAAATAAAAATAATAATAAATATTGTATTTTAAACAACTAAAACAACGGACTTCAAAATGCGTAATATTGTTGTAAAACCAAGTTACTACACCGATTTTGATGCAATTTCTATGGGACTAATCTGAAAGTACATTTTATATCCTTTCAAACAAACTCCTCTTTTTGAAGTTAGTCATAAATAAATAAAATATATCAGCTTCGTTATCTCCTGAGATAATGGCGTAATGTAGGATTTTTTTAAAGTAATTAAATCTAATAAATTCTCTTTCCGAATGTCTCTTTCTCTCCTGTCATACCACTGGTAAATGCGGACAGACTATCATTGCGACAAAAAAGTATTTTTCCAGCCCGCGGCGGTGGCATGCCTAAAACACATTTAATTCAATATGTAGGAGGTCTGTACATAAGTTATTCAAAGTAATTAACCTTCCGTAATTAAAAATTCTGGCCTTACAAGCTCCAACCTGACACTGCTACAATTAAAAACTCGTAAAAACATGTACGTTTTACTTTATTTCTGTATCGATATAGTTAATTGAGTTTTAACAGCCTTTTGTAGTGTTTGCTATTCGTGGATATGTTATCACAAGAATATTTATAACAAGTTATTGATTGTAATAGAAAAACCGGTCATTTTCTTATGATGCGATGTTTTGTTTTCATCATCATCATCTCAGCCATAATCGGTTTGTTAAATCATAATCTTTTTGGAAATCCATGGATTTCCAAAAAGATTCCCAAGCCGATTGGAAGCGGCTTGCATCCAGCGTTTTTTTTTTTGTATGTTTTGTTTTACTGTAAGATTGTTTTTGTTATTGAAATGCGCTCATTAAATCCTATCTTTTTAACCTCCGACCGTGTATAATTTTGTCTGTCTATGGCATCATAGCTTTCATGAGAAGATTTTGATTTAAGGTCGAGATTAAAGTGCGCAGTTAGTTTTAATTTATATTACAGCATTAAGTTTTAATTTATAATTATAATTAAAAAGTTTTATTCAGATATCATTTATACTGGTGACGGAATTAGAAAAAAAAATATTTCAAATTGCGCAATCCTTAATGCGTATGAGCCAAGCATCGGATTGGCTTTTTATTTTTATTTATGTAGATTGAAAACCGATTTCATATAATATGTCACCATATCATATCATCATCATCTTACAATACGAGGAGTGTAAGAATTTGTTGATTGACAACTTATTTGTCAAATCTACTTATTTGTCAAATTTGGTATTTTAGGATTTTAGAAGGATTATATGAAAATACACACCTACTCTATTAATAACGTAATCCACATTTTTAATATAGCTGATATGCGGAGTTTAACGAAGCATCCATTGACATCCTATTTGTCAAACATTGGTAATTATTTGAGAAGATTAGAGGGAACACATAATATGATTATCAACAGGTAAAAAAATTATCCTCTTTTTGAGTACCCGGTTAAAAATGTAAGACTACCTTATTTAACTTTTTTTTACTAGGTAAAAAGGGCATAAAAAGTTGCCTACAATTTGTGCAGCTAGGGCGCCCCGTTACTTACGCGTCCAGAATGCATGTGCTAGGTTCTGTTTCGATATTCCTGCGAGAGCCCATGTAACTCCGTTCTTAAACAAGCATGTGCAATTAAAACTATTACATCGTCGTAAACTTCACCTGGCGTGTCTCATGTTTGGAGTGCTCAAATACAAGTCGCCGAAATACTTGTACGAAAAGTTGTCATGGAAGTGCAATAGTAAGCCTGTTCGTCAATGCTCATTTCAACTCTTTACTGAGCGGTGTGGCTCTGCTGTCTTCCGAGGTAGCTTCCGCTATGCAGCATCCAAGTGCTGGAATAATATCCCTCCTCCGATACGTAACCTGCAAAATATATATAACTTTAGATTAAAATTGAAAAACTTTCTCTTTGAACATCAAAAAGGCGAAGAGCTACTGAGAAGTGATACTAGCGTTATTTAATTTTATTATTGACTAGTTTAAGCTTACGGTTATTGGTAGTATAAATAAGTCTAGTTATAATACTTACCTTCTATTTAAAAGCACTGTAAGCTCGAGAAATTGTAATTGGGAAAAGTACATAATAGTAGTTTAGTTGCAAATGTCACATTTGCGTAAAGACGTCACTGTCAGTTGGACGGTGTGACAGCTGCGCTGACGTTGATAGTTATAATTTTTTTTTTTCTCTCTGTACGTACCTAAGCAGTACAGACATTGTTTGTCAAATTATTTATTAGTTATGTAGAATGTTATATATTTGTCTTTATATATTTAGCTTATGTGTATGTAATTATTGCAAATTTAATTTTATTGTGTACGCTCGTGCGTGACGTGCGTGACGTCACCTACCGGTCTCAGCGGAAGACCAGCGCTAGTTGTTTACAACTAGCATTATGCTGAGCTGGGACCGGATTGTGACAAAAACATGTTATACAAGTATTTTGTGTATGATTTATATTTTTTGTAATAATATTTATTTTGTGTTGTATGTTTTTTGTCACAATAAATTTCTGTCTATGTCTATGTCTATGTCTACAACCAATTACGCATTTACGATCAGTTCCTGACGCCTCCCCGAAGCTCTGCGAAATGGCCTTTTAAAATATTGTTTCGCAAAACAACCCCATTTACAATGGCCATTTATCACGGCGCTCATTATGCCAACTTTTCCCTGTCAAAGAAGTAGGTCGATTACATAACTCAGCGGATTTCCTGAAGATAGTCTCTGAAATTTGTTAACAAATTCTTAAATTAAATTTGTCTTTGTTATAATTATAATATGCTGGCTCGAAGATTTGCCCGTTGTACAGATCAGGTCAAAATAACGCTTTTTAAAGCGTTTTGTCAGGGTGTGTACACGGGTGGACTGTGGAGTAGTTACATAAAAAAATCGCTAGAGACCCTACGTGTCCAATATAATAACATTTTTAGGATGATGTTGAAACTACCTCGCTTCTGTAGTGCCTCAGAGATGTTTGCTCAGGCTCGAAAAGACGGCTTTCACGCCGTCGTTAGGAAAAAAGTAGCATCATTGACGAGTAGACTGCGACGTAGTGACAACATCATCCTAAGAACTATGGCTGAGGACCCGTTCTCGCCATCAGTCAGACATCTTGTGCAGACGATGACCAAAAAAGAGAGTGTAAAAAGGTTTGAAATCGTGTGCACGAAGTGTCGGAAATACATTTTCGTTTAATTCTAATCATTAATATAGTTTTTAATTTAATTTTAGGCAAAGTGGACTTTGTTGTCTGTTAATAAACGAATTTGAATTTGAATAAACTACGTAGTACTACGAGTAAGTACCTACGGGTAGATATTTCACCGACGCATTGTACCAGAATCGCAAATAATCAGTTACGCGAATGACCATATTTTTAGTTCGTAGTATGCTGCAGGTCGTGAGATCGATCCTCATCCAGGAAAAACATTCGTGTGATGAACGTAGATATTCTGTGTCTGGGTGTCTCAATGTATCATAAGTATGTATTTACAAAAAATACATGTAAGTATTTTATTAGGTTTTCATACTACAAGCTTTGCTTAATTTGGGACTAGATAGTTTTGTGTAAAAATGTCCACCATATTCATTTATTTTTCATTTTCGATAAGATTTAGAGAGATTGCGGTGAAATAAAGTTTTTTTTGGTTTTGTACTTGTGACGACAAATAAGTTTGTAATAGCTTTCGCACTTATATACCAGATCATTAGTATAAGATACATTAATGATCTGGTAAAGGTCGATTGGCGATGGCTTCGAATGTTAAGCTTCCAATGATATGTTCAGTACTAATGATTATTTCGCAAAATGGTCAACTATTTCATTAAATTACCAATTCAATGATTTTGGCACGACATGTATCTATTAAAACTATATTCGATAAAATGTCGCACATGATCGATAAAGTGATCTAGTCATACCTGCTATCTAGTCATATCGAGATTCAGTCGTAAAGCTCCTAACCCATCGAGACAGCTGTAGCAGTTATGGCATCTTACTATGTTTCTCAAAAGCTCACTAGCCTCATGTAAATCAGTTAAGATCTTGAGCTATATGCGAATACACAAAAATAAACAGATACGAGAGATGCGTACGTAAGGATGCGGTAACGGTCACGCATGTTAAGCATAACATCGTACAATGCCACCGCTAGGACGTGTTCTGCATACGTTTCGTGCTAGAGTGGCTTGACAGTTTCCTATCAACTTCGTACAATTCATTTATTACGTCAGTGTAATCTACGTTATTCTTATTACCGACTGCCTAAAGATGGTTATCTTTTCGGTATACGTTATATGAAAATTGTGTTTCTATATTACATACTTCCTGTAAGCCTAAGCGAATTCAAAGATTTTGATGTGCAAGATTTTATAAGATTTATCATTATTTATATTATTACATAAGTCATTTGTGCATTGCACCTGAATGTGCAGGAGTAAGGGTCATATTAGATTTTGGAATTTTTAGAATTAGTCCTTTTGCATTCTGCGCCTATACTTACATATATTGCGTGTAATTATGTTTTTGTTACCTCTTTACGAATAATAGTTTGGTCAATTTTGATGTTTACTTTACTATTTCTAATATATCATTCACAACACAGATACCTAGTTTTTAAGCAAGCAAATAAGTCGGACCACTGAAATTTGAGTTTGCCAATGATTTACGAAGTTCAAATCATTTGAAAATCAATCAGTAATATTAATATGTACTAACTAACATATAATTTAATGAAAACAACATTAATTCCTAAGTTATTACCCGTTATTTTGTTGCCAGATCCATCTTAATTTCAATGTTCGACCGTCATTTTAACCGGCTTCCAAAAAGAAGAAGGTTATCAATTTGATCTGTATGTTTGTTCATTTTGTATTTGGTAAGTCATACTTCAGAGGTGGTCCTATATACATTTTATCAAAATCGAAACAGTAGTTTGGTTTTTATAACAAAATAACTGATAAATATCATCCAAGTGTCTGTAGAAAAGTGAACAGCAAGTCGCGTATGTGTTGTATTGCATATTTTGAAGTCCGTTTTTTTCCGTTTTTTAAACAATAATTATCTTGCAAACGTTCGACATCCATAATGTAATGTCCTTGTATTTGAATACTGGATTATTTGCCTCTGCCTACGTGATCTTTGTCTAGTCTGCTCAACGATTTTACTCTAGAAAACATTATGTGCAGCACTTCACAAATAATGTTAACAAGCATTGACAAAGCCAACAATTACCGTCAATCAACCGTTTCAAACTCATGGCTCTTAAGCCTTCTAGAGTCAAGATCAACAAAGACTTAACTGGGCTTGTCTTAGATGTTTCAACATTCATTATTGAAGGTTGTTCAAAAATCTGTTTGCTGACGTTCTCAAGGTGCCAATAACCTAAAAATTACCAATTGCTCCTCATTGAATGACCTCATCGTTGATAAAGACGGTTCTGATGTTGTTTAATTATTTTTTTATCAGCCCTATTTGTACACACTGTCCCACTGTTGTTTTCCATTGCTCGGAGCATAATAGCATTTTGTTTCCTGAATGCTGCTTTCTCCTATTGTGAATGTTCTAGGTGAAAATAATTAGGATAGAAGGCATTGAAAATGATGAATGGATGTTTTTGTTCAGTACACACACATAATTTATCATATTTTTGTTGGATTTGTGCGTATATATGCTTTATATGTTACTTCCTAAAGTTAACTGATTAATAGTTTTTGGTCTTTGTGATTTCTATAGATTAATTATCATATCCGGAAATCCTTAACATCAGTCTGTTATGAATAGTTCCAATTAGCGAGAATCTTTTTAAGGGTTGTTTATGAACAGGTTCCCCAAACAAACCTAATTAATAGTAACCCCGAAATTTTCAGGTTGTCTTTAAACTTAATTTAAAAAGGCTATAATTTCCATTACGTATCTACTTCAAAACAGCCAGCGTCTGCCTATCTCATTACTGGCAGCAGTTCTCATCTCCTTGTAAGAAGGGTAAAGCCATACTTCGCCAAGCTGGTTAAATGCGGGTTGGCATACTCCACAAACTTGTGAGAATATTGCAGAAATTTCAAGTTCTGCAACAAGCACCCTCGTGTTGCAATCAGCAATACGCACTGTTTGGAAAAAAAAACAATTGCGTGCGGATTTGAATTTAGATTTCCAGATTTGAAAACAAACCATCTGTTAACGAGGCTACCGAGACTTCCTTGCTGTTAAATGCCAGAAATAGCTTCGGGCGTATTCTGTATTCAATGTTAATAAATACAATTATTACACAACCAGTCGGTGGCTTGCTGTTTAATTTGATTAGTGTACTTATTGAAGTTGATAACTTGCTTATTTACAACTCATAGTCCATGTAAAAAAACTCATAGTCTATTTAAAAGCCACTACATCGCGTATCATATACAACATGAGAAAACTGTTTTTTAACACTTAATATTTCTTTTGCTAATTCTTTTGTTTTTTTTTATAATTGGAGGTACCAACGCGACAGTTATCTCTCTATGTCAGTGTTCGATTTATTTATCTTAATAGGGGTCCGATACTCGGAAGCACTTCGAGCCATTGGGCCCTTTTGTACTTATCCCAACCTTACTTACACATTCACAACCGGTATTCCAAAGAAGGACTGCATTAACCTCAGAATACTACCAGGTTCGAAGTGCCTATACTCCAGTTCAGGGTAAGCTGTTCCACGTACCCATGAACGTGATTTTAATTTGTCTTAGTGTTTGCCATGTCCCCTCAAAAAATCGGCAGAGAAGCGTGCTAATGAAGTCATGACACAATAAAAATGAATGATTACAACTCCAGAGTCCATTTGTATATGCTCGAAGGCTGAAATAGATTGTAGTTAGAAGTTGCAGCGTATCAAGTTTACACAAGAAGGTAATAAAACTATACACTTTATTCAGTTGTTTCACACAATGTGATAAGCGATATTCCACCTGTAAGAAAGAGTATTAGTTATGGTTGACTTTAAAAATGTGGTTTTTCATTTGTATTTTTGTAGCCGTAATAAATTATTTACAGCATTATTATAATTATTATTATATTATTAAATTTTACGAGTCGGTGTACGATTGAAACTTGCATTTTGCCAGATTTGATTAGTTATCATAAGCAGTATTCATTAGATTCATGACGCGTTTCAAATGACAAAAAACCGGCCAAGTACGGATTGATTTCGTACACCATAGGTTCCGTACCCGTACCCGTACAGACATAGACGACGAAGTACGTTTTTCTTTTTAGGTACGTAATCCTAAAAATTATCATGGAAACGACTAAACGGTAAATAGAGACCCGGCTAATTTCGAAACATTTCTTCAATTATTGTGAACACTTTTCATTGTATTTTTACATATATATACTTACAGTGTAAATTATATAAAAACATTACAGTATAAGTATATAAACTACGTAAAAGACTTGTACTACGTCGTTACAATAACGCGTCAAAGTTAACGCGTTACTTTGTTGATGACGTTGGCAAACCATGAAATCTCGTGACTGTTACCGGCGTATTGTATACCCATGTATTCTTTATCAACACGCTAAGTGTAGGTAAAGTAATAAACAAATTCAAGATAAGCAAACGGTTTGTTTCCTCGCGCCATTATGTTTGCTTGCCAGGTAAATTGCACTTTCATAAAGTAATTTCACTGCTATTTGTGAAACGCTCACTGTGCATCCTAGATAGACATTTAGAATGTTGTAGAATGGCAAGTGGCAAAAGTTTCGAAGCGTTTGTAATTCTGAAAACGAACTGAACTAAACTGAACTGAACTGATTGTATTTCGTTTTCAGTATGTGAGGTGACATTTCGTTACCTTATGTAAATTACGAATCCTTCTCCATTCTTATAAATACATAATAGAATTCGAATGTCACATCTATGACAGGATTGATGTTACTTCACATCTGTTTCATACATTCAGTCAACTTCTAGGTTGATGAGAAGTGTAAAAAATAAGTGCGATTATATTGCTATGTAGGCACAGAAAAGTTTAATTAATTGAAGTAGGGCACGCTACACAGAGACACACTATCGTCCCCTACAGGTCAAATACGTCATATGTCGAGTCCAGGAAGGACCCGTTATGGATTCTTAGCTTAAAATCATAAAACAAATATAGGATAGATATATATTAAGTTGAAACTATTTTTAGAATAAATAATAAATGTATACACTAATGTACATGTTATATGCGTTGGTTGTATCATTGATTCCTTCTTTTTATAATAAATAAATCTAGGTTTGACCACAAATTCGCCTGAATGACGGTATAGCCGAGGATGAAGCACGTTCATGTAAAACGTTGAACTACAGATACCTAAGACGGTATAGGAGTTCCACTCCCGTGCAATACGCAACAGGAATTTGGAATAAAACATTGTCTAATCACAGTTTTTTACAACTAAATAGATTTGCATATCTTGAAATCAGTACATATTTGCAGGGCTCGGAGTGTTATAAAATTTTGCATTTACTTTTATTTCATTTTATGTAAGTATTATGTTTTTGTTTTCTACCGACACTTCTGTATGTGTTCTTCTATAGAAATAACATAACAAAGGAGTTTTTCGGTCAGGGAAAGAAAACAGTCCCTAAACAAGCCTGAAAATAGGTCAATGGTATCGACGACGGGTAACGAAATGGTGCCATCATTTGGAATTTGTATTTTGTAAGAGAAATAATAAGGATTTATTGATATAACAAACAAATTAACAATAATCGGTATTACTCACTTTTTATACGTGAAAAGTCTAAGTGTCGGAAACTCTAAAGATAGATGTTTTGCTTATTTTTAGGTTTAAATAAACTCTTTGGTTTATTAGGATCTCAATAAATTTATCTGTCTTCCATTCATTCTGGCCGAGGTCCTCTTCAAAATCGTTATAATAAAGTTGTCATATAGTTGATCTATTTGAAAACTTTATTTGAACTCTGAAAACAAGAAAAAAATTATGGATCGACTTACTGACTTACAGTTGGAAAATCTTAATTTAGGAAAAGTTATAAACTTTTCGTTTATCATAAATCTAGCTTGCCCTACTTTTACACGATATCCTACAGAAACCATTCATTTAGTTACAATAGTAGACAAGTGTGTTTGAAAATTAATCAAACTTAACCAGTGCAGTTTTGTGAATACAGTTTTTCAGGTGAAAACAACGGTTTTATTTTCATATTACCATAAAATATTATGTTGAAATTGGCAAAACTTTTTTGTCACATCGCCGATACCTATTTTCTTTGTGCCCTCAGCAAAAAATATGATTAAGATTTACCTAGCAATGCCCGTATTCTAACAAGAGGGTATTTAGGTCGACACAGTTTTAAAAACCTTGTCATGCTCGGGTTTTTCTATTTTCCACACATTTTTACAATCTTTATTACCATCTTTACGAGACATTTATATTACTCACACTTGTTTCATCTTTTTTTCATCTTCGCTTCCTAACAGGCGACAGGTAACTCTGCTAGCTATAAACCGCGCGAGCACACCAATAGGTACAACAGGCATATTTTAGTTCAATGTGAGGACACTAGATGGCACACTACTAGGGCGTCTACCTACCCATATAATTTTAAGAATACAAAATTCACTCATTTGCATTTTTAACTGACTTCCAAAAGGAGGAGGTGCTCAATTTCACTGTAATTTTTTTGTATGTTTATTCAGTGATTGCTTCGCCAATTGTGAATAGATTTTAACGATCCTTTTTTTTTTTTGGTAGGCCATACTTCTGGAGTGGTCCCAATATTTTTTTTCAAAGTCGATTCAGTACTTTGATTTTTAAAATAAAACAACTGGAAAAATATGTCATCCTGCCAATATGTCGAGTAAACGATTTTTTTTATCATAGTTAAGATTAACTAAATTTATTATCTTTTTTCTACTATAATGGTACTATAATGGCTACGGTAATGAAGTTAAAATCCAAGGTAAAAAATACTTATAAAGTAATCAACATCACGATCTTCGCGTATGGCCAATGTACATATTGATTATTTATTTTACTTAATTATACAGGTTATGTTCATTTACGTATGTAAAATTTCCAAGTTCAGGGATAAAAAATAAAATAGGTAAAATATCATAGGTTCGGAACCACATGTACTTAGCTACATGTGAATATTAACTCTATCTTATGTTTAATTCTATATTAATGCGAAGAAATTAAACATTCTATCCATCAGCTGAGCTGAAATATACAATCGACAAAGTATCGATTAAAATAACTATTTCTGAATTTTATCGAGTTACAGCTTTGAGCTAGAATATTACAGAGTCACGATCATGTACTAATGGCCGAGGCTAGTTTGACTGGAAACTACTCAATGCTCCGAATTTTGGTTAGATAGGTAGATACAAAATATCAGTGAGCCGACCACAACGCTGCAGGATGCTAAAGTATTAAGAAACTACACCCGATATTGATAAAATATGTATACATAAAATCACGCATATTTTATTTTTGAGGTAGGCTAATACATTAAAACTATATGACGCCACACGTGGCGGTTGTTAATAAGAGTTACAAGATGTGTGTACAATGTCGGATAGCATAGTCAGGAGGTCAACCTGAAATCGCCTACATAAATGCCACAACGGGTTTTGTTTTTCCTTAGAGATTGTGGCTCTGCGGGTGTCTAGTCAATGGTTGAGAGTTTTGATCGAGCTTAATCCGTTACAGCCGATCGCGTTCCGTTGAAAACCGTCCTTAAGTAAATGAATTCGTCTCAGTGCGGATTTCTCGTGACTGCATCGAACCGTCTCTAAACTTCACTCACGGCTCTGTAATAATATAATGTAATAGACGTTGGATATTTGAAAGCTGGACGATTTATAAATCGTGACGAAGAAATTGCTTCATTTTCATCATTATGGTAAAAGTACTGATTTGCCTGTTTCTAACGCAATCTTACATTCTTAACAGAACTGTGACAGGTTTTTGAATAATTATAGTTTAAAAAACTGAAGTAACCGACTTCTCATGGATGCCTTTATCAGAACTAGACCAAAATGTAAATTACACTGGAAGCACCAGCTTTCAAATAAAAAAAGAATCATCGGTTCATTCAATCGGTTCACCCAGTCGAAAGTTATTAGGTAACAAACATTAAAAAAAAAAACGAATTGAAAACCTCCTCCTTTTTTGAATTCGATTGAAAACAGCGATAAATCTAAAGCAAATAAAAAATTGTTAATAGTCTCTCTGATTTCAAGAAATCTGTACATAATGTCAATTCTTCACAACTTCTAAGTGTATGTATTTCAAAATTGCGCTCTAGATTTCACACGCTACGAGTATGTTACAGGAACCGTTGCTATTTCGTTACAAAAGTAGACTATGACATGTTACTTCATTGCTTTTAGCTTTATAAATTAATTCTTATTTTTTGTATTGGACCCGCATTAAAGTATTTGCCAGTGTCAAGTATTCGGTTTTTTTCAAGTTTGTTGAATAAAACAAGTAAACAAGTAAATGTTCTAGTCACAATCTAAGTTACGTATACAGTAATTTTTTTAAGTCGAGTCCTGCTTCAGTAAAGTGGTGGCGACTTTACTAGAAGCTTCTATAGAGTTTACCGACAACGTAAAATCACACGTTTCACTGCTTTATTTCACTTGCCCACACTCACGCACTTTATCGAACACTTAATGAATAAAACACCACCATTTTTATAGCATTAATGTTCAAAATAACACAAGTTTAGGAAAATAAAACAAAGCAACAACACGCTACTAAGACATTCCCGCCAAAACTCCTTTATAAATTAAATGAAGTAAATCTGGCAAGAGTGCCAGAAAGTGACGTTGATCCGAAGTATTTTTAACCCCGACCCAAAAGAGAAGTTTTATAAGTTTGACGTGAAGTTGTGTCTATCTGTGGCATCATAGCTCTCTAGGCTGAGCTGATCTAGGTTTCTTGGTTAGAAAAAGGACTTCATCAAGAGTATTTAGTTCAGTTCAGTTCAGTTGCGCTGAATCGGTTCAGCCGTTCTTTTTTGTCGGGGATTTTTGAGTTTTCCTTAGTTATTCTTGTTATGATTTTGACGCGTTATTAGAAGTATGATTCAGGGTCTTACTCTGAACGTATGTCTACTGAACTGTACTACTATAATTAACTACTGAACTGTAGTACTATAATTACTATACTTATAGATGTAACTCTGATAATTTTGAAATATATTCAAAGTGCCCAAAATGCTGCATTTCCTCGCTGAATGGCAATGCTTATTTTTGTCCAAAGTAAAGGCCAGCATTTTGGGCATTCAAAGAATTCTTCAACCTCCCCGACAAATCTTTAAAAATATTCCATAGTACCCGGCCCCCACGGTCCAAGAGTTATGCGAGAGCAACTGCTGCCATATGGGTCGTCAAAATATTATCAAAGTGACGTAAATATGTTTTTCGGAAAATGAAACAAACAAAGTAATAATGTAACACTTTCACATTTTTATTACTAGTATTAGTAGAGATAAGATAAACCCACCACAATTCCTACGATGGCAAACAATATCCTAACCTCAATACTGACAGCGAAAAACAAACTACATCAATCGAAGATTATACAATCTAAAAACACGAGTTCCCTCGTAGTGGTTATTCTGCTAGAGAACTAATATGACATTGAGGGCGCTGTTGTCCTTATTTCATTACTTCATTATTTAGTTCAGTCGAGACTATAGAATACCATAGTAGTACCTATATTTCGAGGCATAATTATGCTATCATTAAAATAAACTATATAAACAAAGAAGAATTAGAATAAATAATTAATTAGAATTTAAGAAGAATTAATAATTAATTAGAATATTGAGAAGAATATTTTTTTACGCAAGATAGATCTACGAGTACGATTGACCACCAACTCGCCTGATGTTAAGCGATGGTGTGGATGAGGATGGAGCTCGTCGATCTAAAAGATATCTATTCACTCTAGCTTTGAAAATTCTAAGATTGTAGTTCTCAGGAAAAGAATACAGAGATGGCGGCAAAGAATTCCATTCCTATCCAGTACGCATCAAGAACGTGGAGTACGGATTTTTGGCATTTCAACGAGAAATGGGTGGTAATTCGCCGACTTCCTGCTACTTCTGTAGTGAAATGGGAAGGGTGGACTTAGGTCGTGAAGCTATTGCGCACCCTCAAAATCGGTTCTGTCGGTTTTTTTTTTTTTGCCGGGAGTTCTTAAGTTTGTTAAATGGACTCTACCATCAGTAGTTTTCTTTCCTCATTGAACAGTGAATTATGCGACTCGTTTCCGAAAGTGTTTCTCAATGCCAGCCATCATGTGCTCGACTAGTAGCCTTCACCTTGATTGGAAATCTCGTCGATTTTACCAATGATTTTCCGCTTGTGTTGAAAAAGTAGACGAACAACGAAAATCTTGAATCCGTACGCCCGTTCCAGGAGATCTGTGAATGAAGCTTGTAAACGAAATGTTTAGTCGTATCCAAAGTTGCGCCTGCGGAGATTATATTTGCCAAATCATATACAATACTATACTTATGTTATTCTTACATTACGATATCTTTAGAGGACGCGAGTCTCGCACAAGAGCCGCCAAGGAGGCAAGGAGTATCTTGTATAAGATACGTGAGGCACACATTTCGATACCAGTCGGTAATCGGTATGCTTCTAGCCTCACAATATTCGCCTGTTAAAATAGCAGACTGCAGCCGTTGTGTGTTCAATTTATTGAAGAAATTTGAAATTCCATTTTTTTTTTTATGTATTCAGTAGCGTAGTGTAAGAGACTACGAGTCCCGAGTTGTGAACAAATATTTTATAGGTATGCGACTCGAGTATCGTGTCTTTCGAAAGAAACCCACAAATAAATTTTATTTTTATCTGAGTTCAACCAATATGTATTACTTAGCGTATTTAGTGTAGCAGTGTAGATTAACAACGGAAGATTTGGATAAAAATATTTTCAGCTTTTGGTATGTAAATTTTCATTTAGTAAGTATATTTATGTATCTCTGTGATTTAAACTTTTAGTACCCTAGTTGATATCGCTAAACAGTGTTGTATCTTTTTATAGATTTGTTTGTACCAACAAAATGAACTGTATAAATAATCACATGACGGATATTTATTGAGTGTCGTAGATGGCCTATTTCGCTCCGCAGTGCTGATGTGTCCACTCTTAGAACAGGTTGAACATACGATTCTTGTCCGGCCAGATGTTTGAATGATGACTTTAAATGTTCCGAGTGTGATAGTTATCGCTCCTTGACCCTTGTAAGTGAACCATAACATCCCTAATATAGGAAACCCTAGTGGAGAATAATGCTATAACTACATAAATACCAGACCTACACACAAAAACTTACAAAAAAAAAACAGAAAAGATAAGAGCTACACGAGCGAGATGCATACATTTAGTAAAACAAAGAGACTTACACTTTATTACTCCTTATCAAGTGTTGATATTTAATCTTAAGTTTATGCAGTGAGTCCTCTAATACCTGTACCTTTAACTTAAAAAGGTTTTAAGAACGTAAAACCTAGAACTTATATTAATTATTTTACGTAGCTAAAATACATATTCGGTTCTATGAAAATATTAATTCGGAAACAAACCAGTAGGAAGTAATTAATTTTATATACTATCAACTGACATTCCTCGTGCTGTCTTACGACTACTGAGTAATTAGAATTACTCATGTAGTATGTAAAGTGAAGGTAAAGGTGTAAATAATACAAGTACTTTTTCTAAATAAAAACTACGGGTCACTCACGTCTGTTTTGAGCCGAAATATCCGACTATAGTTTCAACCGCATTCGGCGGTCTTTTTCAATGGAGCAGCACACACGTCACTCTCGGCGGTCGGGTGACGCGCCTTGTGCAAGGCGCGTCACCCGACCCGTGTGGCTGAAACTATAGTCAGATATTTCGGCTCAAAACAGACGTGAGTGACCCGTAGTTTTTATTTAAAAATGTGTGAAAACCACGTTAATTTCCATAGTAAAATACAAGTACTTATTATTTTTTTTTGTCATAAGGTGAAGTCTAAATATAAATGAAGACCTGATACCACGCAGATTGTATCTCGTTTAACCTTTAGAGGTAAACTACATTTTTGTTCATAAATGTGGCAAATTTATTAATTCAAGAATACAAAACAGTTTCAATATTTCGTGTTTTGCATGTCTGATAATTTAAGAAAACAAGATTATTAGTTACCTATTCTACCCCTGTGTTAGTTCTATTTTACATCACTGCAGCAAAGAGAGTGTTTCTTTTTTCTTGACTGCCTAGAAAAGATGACGCAGGCTCCATTGACAATGTCCTCAGGATGTCACTATGCTACGCACGTAAATTCCTTGGTTAAGTCCTTTAACAAATATTTTGGAGATATTTCAATTAACATATTAAAAATTCAAAAACAATATAATTCAATTACTTCTCCAGGAAAATACCAATTCAGGCACTAACTAAATCTAAATTTAAACAACATTATCTTTTGTATTGCTTTATTATTATTATTTTATATTATATTAAATTTTGTTTAATTGCCCGTCTAGCTTAAACGTATCAACATAGATAAACTTAATCTGTGGATAACGTTGTTGACTACATTTTTATTAAGTTATCACAACTAAGTTTCATATTAGGTACTATATAAGATGTGGTTGTTTGTTGTTCCCTAATAAATAAATAAAAAAAAAACAACTTCGCTTTACACGGGCACGCAAATTAGTGATGCGTAGCCTCTGCAATCTGCATGCTCATCCTATGCAGGCTTTAAAAAAGTATTAACGGGATGTATTGTCAGTCCTTAAAATCGTCCGAGCTCAATGAGATCTAATTACAACCCTTACACGATAAAAATAACTAAGACTTTCAAAATATTTCGAAGCGGCAAAATGGACTTCTCAATCTAAAATTAGGCTTTAGCGCGGCGACATAGAATCTTTATATCAAAATCATTAAGTTCGTCATTGTTAGTATATGAGTATCGGTCAACACAGGACACTATATTAGTGTTTTTTTGTCTAGATTTTACGTCTACGTGAAGGAAAGTCATTGTATGCAGTAATTAATCCTTACAACGGCGTAAAAAGTTACGTTGTTAAGGTCATACACATTAGAACTTTTAAATAACTTTCTTAGAACCAAACCGTGCATTTATAACGTACTTATATGTTGATTTCAAAAAAAAACTCGTATACAAGTAAAATTCCACTTTAACTACAAATAACATGCATAACAAGATTTAAGTAGGACTGTAGGTATCTGGTTTTTCCGTTCATTTTAAAATATTATTTCTTCTCTTTTGATTGTTTGTCGTCGTTGATAAGCATCTGTCTGACCCGTGATCCCAAGATACCTTCTAAATTGCATTAAATTAGTCTAATCAGTCTAATAGACATTGTTTTTTTTTTGTACCAAAGGCAAAATAATATGTCGCCTTATGTCTTTCTTCTAGTATCGATTTATTTCTTCAAAGTCGGTGAGGTCACATGCTTTCTATGTTAATAAATAATAAATGTTAATTGAAGTATGTTTAATGGACGTAAATAAATATTAATGTTGATCAATAAAAGTACTCCCATATTGGCATACAGCATCTATCCGGAGACAGAAATTTTCTGTTTGAGCTTCAATTCTTTGTTTAATCTAAACTTCGCTTTTTTCAGTTTTGAATTTAGAACATGCGTACTCTAAGCTTGATCTATTTTCCTCAATAATGTTAGTTCTACGCTTTAAAACATGTGTAAAGCAAAGCTTATCAAGCTCTTAAGAAAGAGCGTGACAAGCTTTAAGCTAAGCCTAAGCTTGCCATGTTTCAGTCGTTTCCTCTAAGGTTCAACCTTTTCAGATGGTATGACAGTTCTAAACTTTAGAACATGTGTACTCCAAGATTTAACTGATTTAGTTGATATTTTAAAGCTTAGTTCTGATGTTTAGAAATATACATATTTATTTTCTAAATATGTTTTAATTGGCATAACCGAAAAATATTTTTGATCTGTGTTCTTACTGCGTCATCTGTGGCAACGAACTTTGTTTAAAATTGTCACTGGGTATCAATATCCGTTTTGATTGATTGATTCCACAAAATCGTGTCTATTTAGTTTATTAATGGTCATTGGCTTTTTGTTTCCTGGCAATGAAGTTCAATGTCAATTAGCCAATAAGACCGCAAAATACACATAATATGTGCCATTCACATAGTTCAACGAAATTTATTCAAGGATGGGTTGCGTTTCTGCTATACACCGAATCTACTCATTTGTTGTACAGTTACGACAGATAGCACTTATGGATGTCTTTATTGGCTATGAACATTAATTATCTCAACTTGCTTCATACTTAGTTGGAAGCCATGGAAGCAACGGCTAAGCGGCGCTGTTGATGCTGGTATATACTCGTATTAAGAAGACTTAAGAGAATCGCTGAGACTTTACTCTCGCCAGTACATAACGTATTTTCCGTACAACAAGAGGTAATTGTTTTATACCCCAAAATCGGATAATATTTTGAATTGTTGTTTTTTTTTTTATATATTAACTGCAAAGTACAAACATAAATTGTAAAAAGCTTTCATAACCTAGTCATTTATTAATCCAATCAGATAAAAAATATCATCTAAATCGAATAATGTTTATGGGTATTTTATTCATTTTATGGTTCGGTAAACGTGAGAAACGTTTAAAACAAATAATTTAAAATAGCGCCCAGTCTGAATACTGATACAAATATTACCATTCCTGTATGCCTTACTATCAGAATAATTAAAATTAATGTTTAGTCCATCCTTGAATTATATTCAAGATAAGTATTCGTTTTAATTTTTAAGGTTGAATAGTAAATGCTCACTTCCTTTTATAAATTTTAGTGTCCATCTTTGAGTAGCTATTAATAGAATAAAGTTATTGATAGAAAAAAAATACCATCCGACCCCCGAACGCATGCCAACCTAATATACGCGACGTGAAAAAAATATCTCTACACTTTATATCATGAGAAAAAGGGGTAGAGTAGCTTTGTTTAATCTTATCACATTCTCTTAGGCCTGGTGAACGTATGACTGGAAGATGTCACACAGAAGATAAAATAATTCGCTTTTACACTTTAAATTAACTATTTCTATTTCCTGTTTCATTTCAACGTCGCATGATTAAAATATATGTCTAAAGAAATATATGTAAAGGCATATTTATAACTATACCTATAGCTAATATGAATCTACCGGCACCCCGTATTTATAGGTCTGCCGAGCGTTCTTGATGCGTACTGCACAGGCATGGAATTCTTTGCTGCATTCTCTGTTCCCTAAGAACTGCAATCTTGGAATTTTCTAGGCTAGAGAGAATAGATATCCTCTAGATCGACGAGCTCCGTCGTCGGCCACATTGTCGCCTAACATCAGGTGAGTTGGTGGTCAATCGTGGATTTCTATATAAGTACATATAATGTAAAAATACCGTTAAGGGACTGGTATAATATAGAGACATATTTACTTAGTATAATGTTAAATATTACAATACTATTGCAATTGACAACAGGTATATACGTACATATGTAGGTTGTACAAACGTAAATATTTCATGGGATTCAGAACAGGCGTCGCCACATAATGATATAAGTCGTTGACTTCTTTAACGAGGTTGAACTACTTGTAATCAATTGCGCCCTCAAACGGAATCAGACACGAATTTTAAGGACGCGACCCTCTTTAAGGTTGACACTCTTTAATTTCAGTGAGGTTGACACCCCAGATATTGTACCCAATTTGATACTTTCAAGCATATAAGTTATTAGCTTAGACGGCGAGTCGATTGAACGGCAGTATACCTGTCCATCGTCGCAGATTTAAATAAAACTGGCCAAGTGCGAGTCGGACTCGCGCACGAAGGGTTCCGTACCATTATCTATAAAAACGGCAAAAAATTACGTTTGTTGTATGGGAAAAAATATTAATTTTATTTTAATTTAATTATTTATTTTTAAAGTGAATAATATAACTCAATATTCAGTAAATATTTCAAACGTCTACCTGTTGCCGTTCGTTATCGAGCAAAAACGGGCAAAATAATCACATTTGTTGTAAATATTTATTTTATTCAGTGTTTTAGTATTTGTTGTTAAGCGGCAAAAGAAATACATCATCTGTGAAAATTTCAACTGTCTAGCTATCACGGTTCATGAGATACAGCCTGGTGATAGACGGACGGACGGACGGACGGACTGACGGACAGACAGCGGAGTCCCAGTAATAGGGTCCCATTTTTACCCTTTGGGTACGGAACCCTAAAAATGCGTGAAAAATAAAAAGGAAGTGAGCGTTTACTATGCAATCTTAAAAATTATAATTAATACTTATCTTTAATATAATTCAAGGATTGACTAAATATTATTGAATTTAAATTATTCAGATAGTAGGTAGGAATGGTAATATTCGTATCAGACGGACAGACGAATCTTTACCTGTCACAGGTAAAAATATGTATTTGAAACAATTTACGTCTACTCGAAACATCATTCGAGCACTCATGTGAATGTCAAAGTATACATATGAGTATATTAATACGCATATAGGTATGCAAGAAACAGGGTTTCTTGGTACAAGGTACTTCCCTCTACTTTTAAAATTTATCTGCAGTTTCGCGAACAAAGCATTGGCAACGCTGGTTGATTTAAGACCAGACAATTTCCAGTTTTTATTGACTGAAGCGGTTACAAACAAACATTTAATTCAAACAAATCACTTTTCCAATAAGGTGGTGACTACAGAACGGCTGTAAGTTTAACCTACTTGTACGAGCTGCTAATGTCGCTGTTTAAGTAAACGTCATAGAGGGCGATGGTTGTGATAAACCAGCGTTGTTTGTACGATCGATCGTCCATGTACAAAGTTAACTTACCTATAGGTATAGGTGTGTAGGTATACTATTGTAGGTATTTGCATTTCTTATTAGAGTGTAGAATATCATGCTAGCATCAATGAGAGTTTTACCTATAGAGTGGTTATACTCATTCAATATGAAGTAAAAGCATGGCAACTCTCAGTTCTCAACGCTTTCTAGGATAAAACCACATCCTTAAGGCCTTTTAGTATCTTGGCATTATTTATCTTAGTAGTGCACTTTTTAAAACACAGGATGGCATTTGTCACTTCACAAGTCACGACAAGCATCTAACAACGTTGCCCGACGTGTCGCAACTGAAGACGAGCCGGGCGATTACCTTACTTGAGGTTTGCCACACAGAACCGGGTAAAACCTATCTACGTATAATACATCAATGGCTAGCGTTGCTTGGGAAAATGTTCAAAGCACAATAGTCATTTACAAATAGGTAGGCTTACTACCTACTTGCCAGGAAAAAATGTTTAAGGAAGAAATTCTGGCCATAGTGAGAATTTACATCTTATATCTCAGTGTCGAGCGTAGTGCGTTGCCGCATAAGGTTTTAAATGTCCTGGGTGAAATTAGACAGTTATGGATAAGCGTGAAAAGCGATGCGATACCAGCTATTCGAAACAAAAAGTAGGACAAAAGATCTGCGCAAAAAAGTTGTTTATAGCTATGAGAACCTTTCAAGTCTGTCATTCATACATTTCATATATTTATAAGCTCTTAGTTGAAACTTCGTTCCTGTAGTAAACGCATATAAAAATAAAACCTGGTAAATTTCAGCTTGCGTAGCTTAAGTAGATTTACAGTTTTCGTAATTAGTCATTATTTTTTATTTTAAATAAAGAGATAAATTATGAAATAACAAATCAACAACAACAACAACCAACAACAACAATACACAACAACTATTTAACAATTATTGTAATATCTTTGATACGTAGCTTAATAAAACCGAAAATAACGAACGACCACTGTACTGAAACTTCCAGTTGTCTGTCATCTTGAGATGGGGACGATTTTTATGAAAAGAAAAAGCATTTTATACGACAATATCTATAGATAGGGCTTTAAATGTCATTTATAATTGCACCCTTCTAAACTTTAGCAACAAAGGGCGCCAAAGGGGAAACGAATGAAAGGAACCTCTCTGAAGTAAGCAGAAAACTCTGACTACACAAATACGTATCTATCTCTATATTGTCTATTTGCTCATCTATTATATCTTCTATGCCTATAAAATACTTAGGCGCGTCGCTCACTGGTAAGTCGAGGCGCGGTCGAGGCGGCGTCGCGGCACAGTCGAGGCGTGGCGTTTTTGTTAGAGTCGAGGCGCGGATGCTTCCTTCACACATTTCAGTGTAAACACGTCTACGCACGAAACAAAATAACAAAATGGCAGTGGAGTCGCGGCGCGGTCGCGCACTGCACCCCTGCCGCGACCGCGCCTCGACTCCACGTCGCCTGCGACGCGACTCTAGTGTGTGGGCGCACTGCCATTTGAACCTGAAAGAAACGTAGAAGCGGCGCGCCGCTTGTGCGCCCGTGCCTCGACGCCGCCTCGACTCTAGCTCGTGTGGGCGATGCGCCTTACTGTGCGTTGAGCGACGTAATGAAGATAATGTACAGCCTAAACCACTGGTATTAGTCGTGAATTTCCTTATGAAGTGTGTCTGTTACCGGATATATATGAAATCGGTTCCTAGCGTTTTCATACAATACCAACTAAATTTAGTTTTTTTTTTTGATTCGTACATGCCCTAGGAAATGTATGTACTTATACATTTCCTATCGATTTTAGGGATGCATACATATCCTAGGAATCCTACAGAATGACGTCTTCAAAACATTTCCGGTAATATAGCCACAAAAAAAAGATTTCTTGATCTGTAAAACCAAGGGAAGCTGTTAATTACTGAGATATCTGTAAAGCACTTTATTGTGTTCTATAAAGTCTATTAATGTTAATATTCAAAATTTTCCATTCAACTAGCCCCAGATGATTGGCTATCGAATTTGAGTGTTTATAGTTTTTCTGATTGGTTTTCTATTGACCGTGAATTGCATTTCATTGATTTTAGATTGGCAAAAATTCTATGTGTGAAAATAGTGAGAAAGTTTGTGTTTATATGTAAGCTAGATATTGCCCATCTCTATGCTATTACTATAGTATAGGTAACTATGTAAATCGGAAGAAATTAGAATTTGAAAGAAGAAGGAAAGAGAATCAAGAAAGTATTCAGTGTCATAGCATTGATTTTTGTCTTCTGGGATCATATATGATTCTGCATTTTTGTATCTTCTCACAATGAGAAAAAATAGAACTTTATAAAGAGATATTCAAGCTAGCTCGAAAAAATATTTCTTAAATAGTAGGTACAAATGCGAGAGCGTAGCGAGCACGAAACTTTTAGCTTGTCTTTCGTCACTAAACATATGGTATATAGTGGTAGTTTATTCAAATTTGAGAGAGCCAAACTGGCTTGAGTGGCCTTGGCGAGTTACTGTCACCTCTTCAGATCTATTGGGTCAATAGTGATAGTATAGCCAATAAGCTGTTTATTATTATTATAAATGTATACACGGGTCTAGCCCGGACCTTTGAAAGGCATCAGTGTGGCCGGAACCAACACTGAGAGGCCCTTTTACAAATATATAATAAAAAATACATATTGGGTATATGGATGGACTATGGATGGATTACTGTAAAATATGGAGTTAAACAGATCTTGGCTATTGTGATGGAATGTTAATTATTATTATTTTCAAAAAGGAAACCATCCCACAAGAGATTGTTTTCTTTTTGAAACATTTTGTAGGCGTATTTTTACTGTAATTTTAATAGAGGTCGAAGAAATGGGTTCTATTACGGATAAAAGATCATCGCGACTGTAAAATAAAAAAATATGTACATATTAAGCACGGCAAGCTAAATACTGAACTGAAATTAGGCGTGATAAATTAAAACAAACGTAGGCGTTTGCTACATAGATTCTAAACGACTATTTTAAATATAAACTTAGTTTTCGAGCAAATACATTATTTCGTATTTATTTTAATGTTTTTCAACATTACATTATTTTAATTTAAGAGCTGTTTATATTCAGATTTATTTATATCGGTTTAGTATTTTGTTTTTTAAAACAAAATAATTGGAAAAATATGTCATAGTATCTAAGTAAACGAAATCGCGTAGGTACCTATTTTGAAATCGTTTGTTTAGTTTTTGTAAACTATAACTATTTTTAAATAATGTTTCTTGTATACTTGTATAGAGTTTAAATCAAATCGTTTATAGAGCATATAAATCTGGTATATACATATACCAAACTTTAAGCCCACCTGGAATTTGTATGTAACAGTAAGCGTCTTCAATTCATTGTGTGAACCATGTCATGTCCTCATTTTTAACTCGGCTCATAATTGTGTGAAATATTATTTCTGAGGACGCCTAGGTCGTTGCTTTCATTGTTTTGAACCTTACCTTAATTGATGGTTAGGTTTACCTAGTTTTCTAGATCCGTTTGAGACCTACATACATATGTAGGTGGCGTGAATATTTTATGAATTTGCATACATTGTTATTCTATAGATTAAGACTTAGAGTAATGACACTCATAGCTTCATTCAAAATTCAGATCGTAGGTGTAGCCAAAAACCTATCAGAATGTGTGCATGACCATCACGCATTCACTGTCTTTGACATGCAGACGAGGGTTAAAATGATGTTTCAAGTGAGTAGACAAACATTTCAATTTGATCCAAGTTCATTTTTATACATAAATATTATTCATAGAATAAATAAAATAATAATAATAATAAATCAACAAGCTTGTATTTAATAAACCTATTTATTCAATCACCATGTATCTCTGAATAAGCTCTATTTCATTGATACAAATTTTATGGATCAAAACAGTTGGAAAAATCAAAGGGCATCCTCGTGTCTCTTTGCCATAAAAATGTCTACAGGGATACATTAAAAATGAGGCATCGGATTCGCGTGGTCAAGCGGCGCTAAGCGACCTCACTACCCTCGATCGGGTTAAATCCAGTGTAACCAATAAATTTGAATTATATTTGTGTTACAAAAAAAAAACTACTATTATTACTAAAAAAGTACTTTATAATATACGGGTAAGTGACACAAAGTGTAGGACAGACAGACAGCTAGACACCGTTGTCTAAAAACGTCAGTACAGAAGCCTAAAAACGTCTAATTTTCCATGGAGTCGTTCAAACAACCAATCGATCGATAAAATAGTTCATGTTTGCTAAGTAATAGGAAAGACATACAGACAGTAAGCATTAATAATGCAATAATCCGTAGCGATGATTGCTTAGTGGTTGGCTCGTTAATATTTCAATCCACTAAGTGCGAGTTCTATATCCAACAATGGATTTGAAACGATAGCATATGTGATACTATTAATTTCTTCTGTGGTATGGTGATGTGATACAGTATTTAACTAAAGCTTGCTGATGCTACCGCTCAAAAGAAAGCAATAGTTAGTAAAATAAACTAACGAAAAAATTTTATTGTGATAAATAATCGGCCAAGTGCGAGTCGGACTCGCGCACGAAGGGTTCCGTACTATCATCTATAATACTACAAAGTTTAGTTCTGTTTATTAAATAACGAGAAATCAACGAAATTCCAAGTAGTAAATTGCAAACTTATAGGTAGGTTTTCGATACAATCCGGGCAGCATGACGACGCTCGCGCGAATACGCGCGGCTACGGCTCGCTCCGTGATGTTACCTCCCCCGCTACCCGCGCGGCCGTTGCTTAGCAACCGCCTCACGCTCGCGCCACCACCACACCGCGGCGCGGCGCTCGCACCGCGTTTAGATGCACGGATTATTTTCATTTTGTGAGTTTTTATGTATTAGATTAGGTATTTATTTTTATAGTTAATATATTTCTAAATATTTACTTACAAATATTCAAGTTTCTACCTGTTAATTAAGATCGAGTAAAAATTGCTTAAAAATTGCGTTTGTTGTATGGAAACCCTTTAATATTTACTTTATTGTTATTTAATTATTTATTTTGAAAGGTAATATACAAGTAAATATTCTGTGAAAATTTGAAGCGTCTACCTGTTACCGTTTTTAATATTGAGCAAAAAAACACGTTTATTGTATGGGGACCCCCTTAATATTTTTTTTTTTTAATTTTTAGTATTTGTTGTTATAGCGGCAACGGAAATACATCATTTGTGAAAATTTCAGCTTTCTAGCTATCACGGTTTATGAGATACAGCCTGGAGACAGACAGACAGACAGCGAAGTCTTAGTAATAGGGTCCCGTTTTTACCCTTTGGGTACGGAACCCTAAAAACGAAACTACTTTTTTAATGATTATGTAAATCTCAAATCACGCTAATTTTCACCGACTTCAAAGAAGGAGGTTATCATTTGGGTTGTATTTTTTTCTTTTATGTTTGTTACCGCATAACTCACGTCATTTATTAACCGATTTGTTTTTTTTTATGAAAGAAATACCTACCTAAAAACCATAACCATAAAAAAAACATCAAAATCGGTTTTGTAGTTTAGTTAAATTGAGTATTTTGAAGCCTGTTGTTTCCTCTTTGTTTCAGTTTTTTAAACTAATAATTTATTTTATCTTTGGGAAACAGGCTAACATTTAATATAATTTATTAAAAGATTTCACTACTCTTACAAGTTTTATCTCTTTGGTTATTTTATTTTTTAGTTTATGGTTTTATTTAATTATTGTACAAAGCGCAATATCAAGTGAACTGATCATCATCAGCTCAGCCACAAGAAGTCTACTGCTGGTCATAGGCTTTCTCCATGGAACTCCAAAATACCTGAAGGAAGCGGCTTGCATCCAGCATTTTACTTCCACTTGTATATCGTCTGTCCATAATCAATTAGAGGGTTTTGCTAACTGAACTAAATTCAAACAACTATAAGATTAGAAAATTCAAATACCCCTGACAAAAAAAAACGATTTTGATGAAACAGTTAAGAACACTAAAAGTACAATACAAATACAATAGTACAATAAAAAAACAAGAACAAAACCAAAATCGGTTCATCCGTTCGGGAAATACGATGCCACAAACAGACACACACAGACACGTCAAACTTATAACACCCCATCGTTTTTGCGTCGGGGGGTTAAAAATATTCAATAAATTCAATTCAATTCAATTCATAAAATATTTTAATAATCGTGCAGGTGAATTATCTCGCGAAATCTGGCTTTCTAATTGCCGTCTACAATTCTTTGTAAAAGTAGGCAAGTGACTCGCGAAGAACTGTTAGATTTTACATTCAATTCGAATAGATGTAAGTTAAGAGTAACGACTTCGAATTCAATGTAACAGTTTATCCGCGATCGGTGTACAGTTGTAACATTAGCCTGGTTCACAACCGCTTTCAATGTACAAGTACATACCGTTTACAAAATACTGCTTTCAATATGTATTCATTATTTTAATAGTTGTTCTGTCAGTAGGTATATATACTTTTCTATTATTTTTGTTGACAGGCCAGTATTTGTCCATAGATTACATGTGGTCATAGAAGAAATTGGTAGTGTTACCACACGTCGGAAACTCCATACGATGGCACACTAATCAGCGGCACATACGCAAGTTGAAGTCTGTATATAACACACACACACACACACATCTATGAAGTCATATAATATGGTTTTCGTCTGATTGCCGCTAGCTCTTGATGTCAATTGAATTCGAATGATTCGAGCCCGCAATGCTTGTCTCGACTGACAACCGGGTCGTCAAACTCCGCAAACTCTGGCAAACGACAGGACGAGACCAAAAAGCGGATGAGGAACCTGAGATTGGCGAGAGGCGGAGGATACTCTCCGTTTTGTATGTGTTACATACCTTTATACATGTGTGTGTGTAATATACATTTGTACTTCAACTTGTCTATGTGTCATTGATTAGCGCGCCATTGTATGGAGTGTCCGATATGTGATATGGTTCAAAATAGCAAATACACTTATCCTAGAACTGACTCTAAAATATGACTACCGGATCAGACTATTAGGTACTTTGTCATGATCATTTCAGCCACATGCAGTCCACTGTTGGACATAGGCCTCCCTCCCCCATGGATTTCCGAAATGAGCGGTTAGAAGCGGCTTGCAGGTTAGCCTTTAGATGCTTTGCGACAACGCTGACAGTCCGGCACCCTCACTTGAGAGCCAGAGCCGTTTCCAGGCTTAAACATAGTACAGAGATATATAAGAACCTCAAGAAGGACATAGGCTACATCATCATCACCGTTTTTCATCAATGCGTGGGTGAAACCGTGGCACATAGGTGACGCTTTATATCCGAGTAATAAATCTCTTTTTTACGAGGCTCCGGTCGTACTTACGTTCAGCCATTCGGGTTGCAAGCATCGACCCGATTGTAACTCATCTCTAGTTACAGATGTTTTACTATAAACCTAGTTAGAGTTTTACGATTAGCGAAGAGCAAAAAACTTTATGCCGAAAAAGTTTGCCAATTTAATTGTAGTTGATGAGAGCGAAAGTTTTCGAGATTAAGTGATGACTCACGAGGTCTGTGTAATTAAAATTACTGATATAAAATTTTACTATGGAAACTAACATGGTTTTCACACATTTTAAATAAAAACTACGGGTCACTCAGAACAGGCAGGTCAAACAGACGTGAGTGACCCGTAGTTTTAAGCTATTGCATAGCTTCTATCGCGGGCCTTGAGCGTGGAGACCGAATCCAGAAATTCCGTAACGAAAATAACCTAACACACCGCGTAAAGCTATTATGCAATAGCTTTACCGCGGCAGTCTCCGAGTGCCACACGTCTGTTTTTTATTTAAAAAGGTATAAAATTGTATATGAAGTCTTTTATTTTAAATAAATCGAAAACCATACAAGTGTGTATGACAAATAAGTTTATTTGATGTACATAAATCTAGTGAGGTGGTGTTTTTTGTACCTCAAAAGGAAAAAAAATGGAACCCTTATAGGATCACTTTGTTGTCCGTCTGTCTGTCTGTCTGTCTGTCTGTCTGTCTGTCCGGGTGTGAAGACCTTTATCTCGGGAACGCGTGAAGGTATCGTGTTGAAATTAAAACGATATACGCAGATACAACGATATATCAGTAACTAGTAAAAATATCTAGTAAAGTATATTGTAAATGTTTTAAAAGTGTTTTAATTACTTTAACTTTAAAACCACAGCATAAATCCGTGTGGATTTTCTATGGATTTATTCTAGCGTGGCGTGTCAGCTGGTAGTTAGGGCGCAGTGACCGAACTTTGTACGTAAGTACTAAATAAATTGTAGTTCGTGACCATTATTACCACCCACTGATAGAAATCGGCTGCGTGGGTACGTAAAAATATTACAAATAATTGTAGTTCAATAAAACCTGAAAAACCTAATTCAAAATGCGCAATTTTGATAAAAAACAAACTACAGAATCGATTTTGAAGAAATTTCTATGGGACCAATCTGAAAATATATATCCATTCAAACAAAATAATAATTTTTCAAATCGGTTTATAAACGATGGGGTTATGCTGTAACGAACATTTATTTTTATTTTATATTCTTAAATAAACTATAAATTTATATAAATTACGAGGATAAGTACAAGTTTTCGCCTCTAGTCGCCATAAAAAAGCATAAAGAAATACAGCCGAATTGTTCACCTCCTTCGTTTTGAAGTCGATAAAAGTAACATTATTAAAAGAAAAACAACTCGGACTGCAGCTATGCTATTTTTGCTTTATTATTTCTATATTTTTTTCAGGCATCAAGTCACTCCTAAAATTGAGATGATTCTAATGACACCTTATAAATTATAAGTTATACCCTAAGTATTAAGAGTCCGTAGTCTGACTATCGTCCGTCTCGCTCGCGCATACCCATATGTTTGAAGATATAAAATGGCTGCATGAACCTAAAAAACATCGTTGTTTGTAAAACTAGAAAACAACATTACAAATATTCGACAAAAATTTCAATTTAATCCAAATTAATTTTCATACATAAAAATTATTGTTGCATTAATAATTTCTGATTTTTGTGTATGAAAAATAACTTGTATTAAATTGATTCTACATTAAGCTAGCAGATAGCAGATTGTGTATACACATGTACCTATTAAGACAGCAAAATTTTATGTTCCTCTTAATTTGTTTCAGGTATGTCAGAATTAACAAGTCAAACAAACCACTTAAACAACCTACTTGATGGTGAGTAGTCGCCGTTCGGACAATGGGGTTTGTAAAATAATTTCCTAGTTATTTATTTGATATTTTTTTCGAAAGTTTGAATTTCGAAATATTATAAAATATTAGATATTTTTTCGTTTTCTTAAAATATTAAGACAACGAAAAAAATAATATAAATTCAATATATTTGTGATCAATGTTGTTTTAATATTTTTTTAAGTTTTGTAGTGTAGTGTTGTGACGCGTAAAAGTTGCCCTAGTAATTTGACTAATCTTCCCAATTAATTCCCCTTTGATCCCCTTTTAATCCCCTTTTTTTAATTTCCCCTTTTATTTCAGATTACATTGACCTGAAAAAATGTAATTAGATCATATTTCACGTCACATTCTGTAATAAATAAAAACTAAAAACCCTGTAATAAATAAAAACTAAAAACCGGCCAAGTGCGAGTCGGACTCGTGCAGGAAGGGTTGCGTAGCATTATCTATAAAAACAGCAAAAAAATCACGTTTGTTGTATGGGAGCCCCATTTAATTATTTTTTTGTATTTGTTCTTATAGCGGCAACAGAAATATATCATCTGTGAAAATTGCAACTGTCTGTGTCTAACTATCACGGTTCATGAGATACAGCCTGGTGATAGACGGACAGACAGACAGACAGAGAGCGGAGTCTTAGTAATAGGGTCCCGTTTTACGCTTTTAATAAATGGTTAAAAATATAAAAACTACATGCACAGAAATATTTAAATTAGTTCCTTAAAATAGTTCGAAGTTTCAAATAAAAGCATAAAATGACCTTTACATACCCCATTGCATCATTTGAATTGTTAGGGTGCGTTGCCCTGAAAGATTTACGAATACTTAATTTGAATTGCGACATGGGGACTCGAAAGTCCCTTTCGTAAAATGTCTACTATACGAAAAAATTCCCGTTTCGAAATGTCTCATTTGCATAACGTGCCTTACGCAGAATACCCGTTTTATTGTTTCTGGGTGGACCCGCACATTCATAAGAATAATATTGAAAAAAAGTAGGCACATATTGGACCGTAAGTGTACGACGAGTTCATTGTTCACATAAAGACCAAAAAATACTAAACACTAACGTACCTACGCTACGTTACATAAAAATAACCTGTTCAGTTTTTCATATACTTTAACACGCTTCACCTGTATGCATGTTTGTTTGTATTTTTAGTTTTTTCACTATAATTTTTTAGTTTGAAACGCCAAAAGTGACCATATTGCACACCCTTAAATTTCAACTCATAATAAGCTCTTATCTGTTACTGGAGCATAATATAATATTTACTAAAAATGGTTAGTCAGTCTTTGTCCTATTGAATAAGAATAAACAATAGAAAGATAATGTTTTAATTATAACGTTAGTCGTCTTTGATTAGCCAGATTCAGATTCAGATAATTTATTGCTATTCCATAATATAACAAAGTTGGTAAATGGTAAATCAAATATATGTATGGACCCTGTCGGGCGCAGCAACATGGGAGAGAGGAGGACTTTTAATAATTTAATATTTAATTTATTTTTATGTCATGAATTTCTGGTGTTTCCAATAAATTATTTGATAATTAAAGAAAAATAAAATAGTAATAGTCTAATTAGTTAAAAATGTCAGCTATTTAAAAAAAAAATTAAAAGAAGAAAATCGATTTGTGCGCGCATTTCATTAGGGCGATTCCATAAAACGTGCTACCTGACTTGACAGTTCTGCTGGATGTAGAAACACTTATTGTAGGCAGGCATTTGTAGTTTATCCATCATTAAGCGATACATTTTTGATGTCATATCGATTGACCGCCCTGTTAAACGTAGCGTCAAGTCCCTATGTCGTGACATGGTGTGGCGTGGGTGAATGGCATTTTAAACTTCTTGACCTTTTACTGAATTTAATTGAAGAAATAAACGATCAAAATGACTACGCTATAAGGAGGGTTATGTTTTTCGAGTGTTAGTATACTTATATGTATGTATGTATGTATATTTCTATATTACCTCATACAGTCTAAACGCATTGACCAATTTCGATGCTTAGAAGTGTCAGATACTTTACTATATTTTTTGTAATAGTAATAATACAACTCTCGCAAAAATAAAAAAATACCTTTTTTGTAACCAACGAATCTTTTAGCAAAAGAATGTGATTTTACTAGAGCTATTCTTAAAAAACGCATTATAGCGACTTTGCGCATACTTTCTCAGAAAAAACTTACTCTCAACGTTAGTAGGTACATATAAATCGTTGCTTTGAGCAGCGTCAAGCATCAAGCGTAACGAAATCGTATATAAGACTGTAAACATCGATCTTGTGCAGGAAGGTATTTTTTTTCTATTCATATAGACACTTGTTAATAAAACATATACATACATACGTACAAACATTCATACATACACACATACATACTCTTTCTTGCGCAGTCGGGTGAAACATGAAAACTACAAAAACTAGCAACCTTTTCCACTAACCAACCCGTTAAAAGATTAGGTACATTAGTTATAATTATGAAGATATTATTTTAGATTAATAGATAGGTTATTCAGTAATTAGTTACACATAGTAGGTATATGTATGACCTTTTGATGCCTCTGATAAAGCCGTTTGACCTTAATAATTTACCGATTAATTTTATTACAAACATTAATACCTATTATACGTTTATGATTATATAATTTTTCAGGTATTTTTGATGAAATAACGTCTTATGTATTAAAAGTTTCCGGCAGTCTAGTCGGGAGACCGTCTGATTTGCGATCCGCAGGTCCTGAGGTTCGAATCCCGCGGCGCGCACCTCTGTCTTTTCGAAGTTATGTGCGTATTGTTGATTGCCGCCAACTTCAATCGGTGAAGGAAAACATCGTGAGGAAACCTACATGTCTGAGAGTTCTCAATGATCTTGAAGATGTGTGAAGTCTGCCAACCCGCACTTGGTCAGCGACGCAGACTATGGCCTAACCCTTCTCACAATGAGAAGATGGCCCGTTCCCAGCAGTGGGACAGTTTGTATAAATAGGGCTGATAAAAAAAAGTCTTATGAATCGATGCGCGCCGGCTGCACGCACAAAAAAGCATGACTCATTGTCACGTTCCGCCTGAACCGAGCGTGCAAGCGAGAGCGCGGAACAAGAAATAGAGAGGCACGATCGGCCTAAGCGTTCGGCTTGTGACGCATCGTTATTACGTAAAATTATCATCCGTAAACCGACTTTACAGACAACCATTTTTGTATGTAAGTTTTTGTAATTGTTAGATTTTTCACTTTTTCCAAACAGTAGTAAGTATATAAATATTACTGATATTTCCAATAACATTACAATCAGAGTGATAAGCGCAGAGCATTGTCACACGAGAGTTTGATCAGTTCTAAGTTCTGGATGACAATATCTGTTACGGATATGAATGGGAGTCCCGGTTAATGTTAGGAAAGCAATTTGCTTTAGATTATATAACGAAAATTACTAATTGAAAAAAAAAAACAAGATAAAAAATAATGATACTATTTTTTTCTATCATTTCAAAGGAAATTATTTCAAACAAATATTAAATTATGATTTACAAAATCCGTTAAATAGAAATCTATGATTCTATAGACACGTCAAACAATAATTCTCGGTCGACGCCGTTGATTAAAAATGTTATTCTACTTACTATTACATATTCAGTAATTATAAAACGCAGGTAATAAATGTACCTAGTATTGCAGTATTTACGACATTTGAAACCTAGAAACCCAGATAATAAACCTTGCACATCAGTCTAGAGGGAATAAACTGAATAAATACTGTAAACTATATCTTTACAATGTCACTTATATCAAATACGTGACATACGATTAAAGGCGCAAATGTACATAAACTAAGTAGCTTGTTATTTAACAAAGGAAAAAATAAATTTTGCGATTTATTTCTTCATGGTCTATCATAACATGTTGCATGAGGCAATAGCTCGTCATAAACTCTATTAATAATAATTTTACTTTAAAAATAACCGAAACTTTGAATGGGCAAAAAATAACAAAAAGCTGGTCAAAACCCACTGAATAAAAAGTAAAATTAATTTTCTTGTGAGATATGACGCCATATATCCCACTAAAACGGAAAAAAAGAACAACATACAACATTTTAAAGTACGATGATGATATGTAAAAGACTTGGCTAAAGATAGTTTAAAACCTGGAAACTGATATTGACTAGATATAGATTAAAAACAATTATGATGATTTCATCATCACCGTTTCACACCACTATGCGGTTGAAACTATGGGACATAGCTAGCCTTTTATACAAAATTGGCACTCAAACATTCAAACGCACAATTTTATCCCCAACGCAAGAAATAGCGCTAAATGCATCCTATGCAGGTCTCCAGACTACCTTGCCAGTTTATTTCCAATGTGAGACACACCTCCGCTATTTCTGACCGGTTAGTGACTTCATACAGCCGTCGCTGACATTTAGGTCGTTTTATTATCGTTTCAGATATTTTCTCAACCAAATGCGTGACTTTATGTGTGAATTAATATGCACACGTTTGGAGTTGTCGTTAGCGATGGTTCAATGTTTTAGGTAGATATTTCTAGACGCAGATGGAGAGAACTTATTTTAGTTTTATTTATACCTACGTTGGTTCATTCAGCATTTTAGAGCACAGCTCTTGTCTGTGGAATAATATCCATGTTTGTGAATCTTTTTCTAGGACTTTCACCTCCTTGTATACGATATTTTTTTTTTTTTTCGTGGCAAGCGCCTTTATTAACTACAACACGACTATATACAGACTCAACTAACTAAACTACTACACAAAAAGCACATCGATCACCCCAGACCGATAAAGGTCTAAAGATAATCCAAATGCTCAAACCCACTACCAGTTGGCAGCGTACCCAGCACCCAGCATGCTGACCGCATTGCCACGTTGAATGGCAATGCTTATGCGTTAGGCCAGATACGCGCCAGCATGTTGGTCACGCGTCGCATCGATCAGGCGCTCAGATAAATTTTTGAAAATGAGATGAGCTCCCGGTCCCCACAGACCCAAAGTTTCGACACCAAACTGCTCAAATATGTAACCTCTACCGAGATTAACATATTTACGCCGCTTTTGCTGCTCCGCCTAATTAGCCGCAGCGCCAGCCCTACTCCGTGTCTCAGGAAGATGAGACGGTGCCAAAGTATCAACGCACGTGGCGTCCCACACAAGGGGCCGTCCGAACTTCCATGGCATAAGCGTCATCCCGTCAGGCCTTTTACCATCGTCACGCGCAAGACCGCTCATACGATATAATGTTTGTCTTCATAATGACTTACATAAACTTCAAGAACTGAAGAGCTGATTTACAGAGGTTACATCAACAACAAGTATAATTTTAGAAAACGAGAAAGCGAGAAAAAAACGGAAGAACCGAAGTTGATAAAACATTTTTTTTATTTAGGTAATGTTTGTTTGCTTTCAAACAAACATAGGTACATACATTCAGAACACCCTCCTTCTTGGCAATTTGGGTAAAAAGACCCATATGAACATTATCATCACAAAATGATCATTTGGAGTCCGGAGATCAAGCCATACAATAACACGACAGACGGCTTCCCAACATTAAAGGACTCGTTACGAACTTGTACAAAAGGATTGGGACAATTGTTCCGATGGCCCAATTCTTTTCAAACATAATGGGAAGCACGACTCATGTAAAATTACCTGCAAGAAAATGATGAAATATTAGACCAGAAAGAAAACCGTAATAATAACGTTGTAAGAAAAACATTTCTTTCAGAATATTCTGGAGTATTATAGGTTTATTATTATTCATAGTTTCTTATAATTTATTAAATTGCCATGAACGGAGGTGAATAGAGGGCATTATACTCGTGATTATAATCGGATTTTAATATGGGCGTAACCTTACATTCGCGTAAAAATCAGCTGTTCAGCATATTTTCTTAGGGGTCAATGACCTATTCTTATGTAACAGCCCATAGTATAGTAGTTCATAATAATGAGGACAATGACTTTCTTTCTGCTTAGTAGAGAATACTGTAAAAGCCCCGTAGTAAGAAAATTATACATAATTTAATTAATTTGATTTAATTTAATGCCGAGATTGTAATAATTATAAATTCCTTTTGTAATAATTATATATTAGATAATTAAAACAGGCTAGATAAGGCCATGGTTCTTCAAGCTGGATAAATACGTGTTGACTATCTTCACATATTTTCGGAAGCTAGCGGCAAAAAATAATACCCATACAATACAATACTAGTTAAGACTTCTGGATCGGAAGTCAAACGGTATTATTGAGACTAGTTTACACAAAACAAGTAGAACCAGATTCACAGCAAATGCAACTGCCAGAATTGATGTGGTTATTTGAGGAACGTAAACATCTACGCTGGACTGAGAGGAAAAAAACATTCAGTTATGAGATTTGAGGGATATTAGGGTATATATAGGCAACGGGATGACCCCATGTTACTGCTATGTATTGTACACTTTAACCTCTTTCAGTCGGCAAAAATATTTTGAAATAAAACTTTGATAGTATCTGTACATAGGGTGACTCAATAATTTACCTACTAGTGCTGTGTGAACTACGTTCAAACGTCACTCAGGCTAAATGTCAACGTCGCCTTAATTGTGTGGTAACAAGAATGGAAAAGTATCGATATTCTATTTTCAGAGTTACAGAAACGGAGTGTCAATTAAATTAGAGAACATGTAATTACGTTTTCTATATTTAATCCGTCAGTACCAATGGCATCGTGACTAGTATTTAGCGAGGTGGAACGAATAGATACAGCTAATAATATTTTGACTTTTCTAATCATTTGTGTGAATACTTGTTGTTATGGAATATTCCAGGTGTTATTGTAGGTTTATTTTTTATCGTGAAGTAGATGATAATGCTAGCATGTTTGTCTCGTTAACTGTCTGCTTGTATTCTGCTTGTATTCTTGCTTGCTGTTGTATTCCTGTCAATTTGACGATCACTATTTTGGCACTGCCAGTCTTCAGTGAATGTCAGTCCATTTCAATACTCTCCATTTTTTAATCCTGTTGAATACTTATTACAACATTCATAAAATGTTTTCAACATTTGAATTTGAAGTATCAGTGCTCTGCGAATGAAGGTACCAGTACAAACTAACTGTAGTTTTTGGGTACCTCATAAGCCAATTTATAATGTAAATTTTGTGTTGTGAAAAGAATATAAAAAAATTGAACAGCATGACAGATTTACTCAAGTTACTAGACAATGGAACTAAGCTTTCAATAATGCCCACGCTGCTTCCGCGAATTTACAAGTCGACGTCATTGGCTAGTTCTAAGGAATTCGCAAAGGCAGTTTCAAATTAAACTGACTAATGAAGTTATTTCTTCACACCAATGACAGACAATTCTATTCAGTCCTTTATATATATAAAAACAATTTTTGAAAGTCATTACTTTGTCTGTACTCTCTATTAATGATAATTATAGTTTAAAAAACTGAAGCAACCGACTTCTCATGAATGCCATTGTCAGAACTGGACCAAATTGAAATGGGACCACACGTAAAGCACTAGCTTTCAAATAAAAGAAAACATCAAAATCGGTTCTCCCAGTCGAAAGCTATGAGTTACACAAACATTAAAAAATACAGTCGAATTGAGAACCTCCTCCTCCTTTTTGAAGTCGGTTGAAAATAGTTTGTATTTATAGTAATCTCATACAATCTATCTAAGACAAATTGTGGACTGCCAAAAATAGATTAATTTCTCTTTATCTTTGTTGTATCCGTGACGACATTGTCGCAGTCTGCGTGTCTTATCTTTTAATCCTAAAGATCTGTTTCTACAGCTTCGGGACTGTTGCCAATTTCTGAGAAATGATGTCAGAATCTGATTCACTACGACAATCTGACTGATACCTGTCATTAAAGTAGTATATAACGTATTGCTTGTTAATCTTAACAGCTTAACAGAGAATTGATAATCACGAATTGTCTATTGTTAACGGTCTGGTACTTTACCTGAAAAGGATTCGTCACATATTTAATTGTAAGTATCAATTTCAAATAAAAATAAGTACCCTAGATAAGAGCTATTTTTGTAGTGTAACTGGTACCCTTGATATGATGTTGAGTTTAAATTTTCACGAAAAAATATTTGCAGAGCCACTGTGCGTGCATAATTCTTGTTAAGTTACAGGGGGCTACCTAAAGAGTCTATTTAGAAAGAGACACATCAACTATATTACTATTGACAAGGATTTAATGACAGCGCTCGAAAACTTTCGAACACAATGATAAAACGGTTACCTTTAGATCACTTATACGATTAAAGTAATTTCGATTTTCAAAATAATTCGAAGCGGAAAAATAAATATCTATAAACTTTTCAATCTAAATTGAAGGGTTGTAATTCTAAAGGGTCCAAGTGCCAAAAAAACAATAACAATATTATTACAAAAATACGATCTACGTGCCATGCCTAATAATAAGCAAATGAAAAAAAAATTTAAAAAAATGGCGCTTAGACCCTTTAGACTTACAACCCTTCAATTAGGCACTAGTGCGGCGGTATAGAGTTTAAATCAAAAATTTTAAGTTCGTCGTTGTTGGTATCGGGTATCGGTCAACTCAGGAAAATTAAAATTTGTGTTATTATTACATATAATAACGTCATTGCCTATCATGGCAAAAAAAGGGAACTGTCGTCTCGATTGTTTTGCTAGTCGAATAAAATAATCAAATAAGGACAGCATCATCCTCAATGCCTTATTACTTATCTATTCGAACAGATTCAATAATATTTATTTCAGCCAGAGATTTATCGGGAAATCACAACGAATCTAACAACACCTAACACTTCAAAATCGATCAAGCCTATGAAGCTGTAGGAGGTAATACAGAAACATACATATATTTGAAAAAAATTATCTCCTTCTTGCGCAGTCGGCTAAAATATGTCTACTCACACAAAATCACCAAACAGATGATTTTGTATGAGGACCCAATATTTTCTCATGTTTAGTAAATTATATTGGGTACAAAAATTTATTGCTTTGGTAATTGCACATAAATTTTGTGACGTCTTGTATCTACTTAGAAGCAAGTCTATAATAAAATAACAATATTACGTTCATATTAATTTTGTATTAGTGTGATTCCAAAAAAAACATGATTAACGATATAATCTTGCCTGACCTATACTTGTTACTAAAGTTAATTTACCTGTATAATTTTGGTTCGATAATCACCTTAGTTTTTCCGTTCAAATATTATCCGGAACTATGTCTAACGTAAGCTTCAAATGTAGGCACGATGTATTAGTTATATTTAACGAGCTAATATGTGCAAATAATTGTTAATTTGTTATACTACCTATTACTAATATGTAATCATCATTCATACTTCATAATTACACAAATAGTGGGAGCAATTCTAAAGGCACCTTTAAACAAATGAAAATTCGAAAATTGTAAGTTTTTTTACATAAAATCGGTCAAGCCGTTTAGGCTGTAAGCTGTCATATAGAAACATACATACATACAAACATACATACACTCGAAAAACATAACCCTCCTTCTTACGCAGTCGAGTAAAAAAGTATAAATATATTCTATCAGCCATCTAGTTCCTATAGTGACACCTTTGCATAGTTTGGGTGTTGTGTGAAATGTACACCAATATTTATTTATTTTAACAATGCCCGCTGTTTTACCAGCGTCTGTGATACGCGTGTGATGTATTTGATGACCATTTTCATCTGCACAAGAATTTCTAACGATCGGCCTAGCCATTTGTTCGTGAAAAAGTAACAAACAGACAGACCGACAGAGAGAGAGAGCTATTTCCGCTTTTATAATATCAGTTGTACATACGCTACATTAGCTGCAGCGCCTGCAGCGTTAGGTTAAAATACTTCTGTAGATATAATGTGACCAGATGCAACTTTTTCACGGCTAAATGATACCGACAATCTTGATTTATGATAAGGAAAAATGTTATGTAGGTACGGTACATTCATCTCCATTCACGACGGCAGATATTGGATTTCCCCTAAGGTAAAACACTGGTAACTACGAGAATCTAGTATACATAATACGAAATACTTTACATAAACCATCGTTAAAAAATCTGCTAATTTTTTAAACTTTTTTTTAAGCGTGGTAGATCTACGATTGACCATCAACTCGCCTGATGTTAAGCGACGATGTGGCCGAGGATGGAGCTCGTCGATCTAGAATATATCTATTCACTCTAACCTTGAAAATTCCAAGATTGTAGGTCTCAGGAAACAGAGATGGCGGCAAAGAATTCCATTCCATTAACTTATCATCATTGCTAGACATTTTATTCCTTGACTCAGCAAATCGTATTTGCCTTCCATAAAAAAATATACACGCCATAAAAGATAACGACGGAAATACTTCTTTGTACTCATAATTTCCCTAAAAATTAGAAAAGTCCTTCGTTCAATCGACCACACAGAAAGTTTATTGACCTCCGACAAACTGACAGCTGATTTTCTTTGCAATTTCAGCTTTGGTTAATAAAAATTGCTAATAATTATGAATTCATTGACCCCTCTCGAATAAATTGATCAGTATTTCACGTCTTATCCGTCTTGTTATATTACCGAATAATGTTCTAGATCAATCAAGCAAAAAGTCTGCGAATTACCACCGATTTCTCGTTGAAATGCCAAACATCCGTACTAAGCGATATCGGTTAACGTTCTTGATGCGTACTACACAAGAATATATTCTTTGCAATATTGAAAAAAAACATTCAAGGCTAGAGTAAATAGATATCTTCTAGATCGACGAGCTTCATCCTCGGCAACACCGTCGCTTAACATCAGGCGAGTTGGTGGTCAATCGTAGATCTATCATTCGTAAAAAAACATATTATTTATAGTTTTTAGTAAATTTACAAAGAGTTGATACATACGTGACTAGTTACATGACGACGAGTAATTGAGTTAATCCAACACCAATAAAACAATATTATCTGAGTTTCATAACATAAGTATTATTCGTTGTGTATTTACTTATCTCAACATTAATTTAAACTCGTTGATAAGGTAACGTGTGTCTACAAAAAAAAAAACACATATAAAATATGTTAAGCATTTTACAGTCTCTTGCACTGATTACTGAAATAAATGATAACAACAATAATAAAGGGTATATACATTATATACTTGTCCTCTTAGGGGAAGGAGAGACTATATGTAGGTAACTTTCCAGTTGCTACGATTGTTTCCCTGTTGAGAGAGTCGGAAACTATATCTTTCCACTTATTACTATCTTTTCCCCGTTAGGGTATGCAGAGATATTATATCTTTTAGAGCTCGCTTTTGGCATTAAGACTGCCGTTTGTTTAACTGATATGTAAAACTTTTATTGATAATTGATCTTTTAGTATGTAATACAAGTTAAGGGTGCGAACAATAAAGTTTTAAATAAAAACTACGGGTCACTCACGTCCGAGAGTGACGTTTGCGCTGCTCCTTTGAAAAAGACCCCCGAATGCGGTTGAAACTATAGTTGGATTTTTCGGCTCATAACAGACGTGAATGACCCGTAGTTTTTATTTAAAATGTATGAAAACCACGTTAGTTTCCCTAGTAAAACAATAAAGTTGTTATCTATCTTTCTTTCTGCGATCTTTTCCCCGTTGGAGTAGGCAGAAACGAATTTTATCTTTCACTTACTTCGATCTTGCCATATGTCATTCGCTTCATCTACATCTACACTCATTAGCGTTTTCATAAATGCTCGATACTTGCGGGCATGTTTTCACCTGACCTTTCTCCAAAACGTCTTCAAGTTGGTCGTATTACGTTCACCTCTGTCAACCCCTATCGACTTTCTACTTCTTCTCCTTTTTTTCCTTTTCGTAATATGCAAGACAAGAGCCGACATCACCCATAGCTACATTATAACGTTCAATTGTAGCCGAACGGCAACAATTCACTCAGCTGAACTTCGCTGTTGTGACTGTGGTGTTGTTACCGATATTTTGACTAAAATCAGTGGAAAATGCCGACGTGCGTTTTGCGATATTGTACGAACAACTCAAGAAACACATCGATGTGCAAAGGAATAACTTTCCATCGGTGAGTAATGCAATACAATTCTTTTTACGAATTAATTACCTAAAAAAATATATGATATTGCATCATGCACCTTTGACATAGACTAAGAAGTCAGAAGTGAAGTTTATATAAATTGCCTAAGTGACATTTATTTTTCTAATGAGAATATTTTTATAAGATTCTATTTAGTTTCACTTGTCCGGATGTCTGTCTGTCAGTCTGTAATCAAATATTGAAAGTTAAATGTGACCCACTTCCCGGTTTCCAATTGAACTGAAATTTTGCACACATATGTATATCGCGTGACAATGCAATATTATGATGACATGGAGATGATCTGATGATGAAACTGGAAGGTCTCCATGCCATTAAGGCCGTAGGAACTCCGTAATAAAATGACATAACCCCATCTCGTATGATTCGACTTAACAAATAAAAAAATCTTGTCTTGAGAAATAAGCTTTCTGACTCGTATTTTTACGAAGCCATAGCATTTTTATGTTTAGTTAAAAAAACAACTACTTATAACGCTCAAGAGCAAGACCTGCATGTCCCTCCTTCGGACCGCGCTAGTTATATTGTATTCTTAATACAGCGTGGTAGGCACAAAAGCTTTGTCTTATCTGCATCTATGGATCGATTCAGAGCTGCCAACCGTCAAACAAAACGCTCGTGAAGAGATGTACGAGTTAGCGGCTCTTGTATCTATCTCAATGAGTATGCAACAATATCTTATCGCTGTTCCTCACTTTGTTATAAATATGTTTTTGAAATCCTTCCTTATTATGATAGTAGTATTAATACAACATATTATGTAACATATAAACTCTATTACGCAATTAAATCTGATTGTATGGTTTCTAGCCAGTGACGCCGGTTTTAGTTTCCGCGAGACGGCGCCTAAGTGACGTCGCCTGGTCAACAGCTGGCGCGGTGACGTCACGCGGTGACCACTTTGTCGTGTCAGTTATATAGTACAGTGTCGTTCGCACGCCTCCATACGTACTCCGACCGTTGTTAATATCGCTCGTATATACTCACCCTTATCACAATTGATAACTTAAAGTTTACTTTACGTGACGGTATATTTTAATTCGTTGAATAAGTATAATAATACCATTGCTGTGGTGAAGTTTGTGTGGACGTGTAGTGTTGGTGCCTTTGATATATGTGAACCGGTATTTTATTACCTTGTTGAGGATCTTTAAAGGTAGGTTTTACTTATTTTTGGAATATCATTTAGGACTATTTAGATAAAGTAGTTTTAAACCCCGAAACAGACAAGAAGTTTATCGTTAATATCCTTATGGATGGTGATTTTCATTTAGATTTTTTTTATGTTATTCGATCAAAATAATAATGTTCAGGTGTTTAGCGTAAAGCTTTTAATTGTAAAGTTATCATATTAAAATGTTACTACGTACACTCTGAAAATATTTCAGACAATTTCAAAATTCGACAGCCATTAGGGTTTGAATTCCCACGAATGCAACCTTACCCTTTATCTAAAATATATAATCATAAATATAATCTATTTAACTAAAATATGCATTAGTAGCGTTATGTGTAATTCTTACTTTAGGTATTTCTTTATATGCAACTTTTGATTTAGGTATATTTGAACAAAGTTCAAGGTCTTCATTTAAAAAGTTCGACGTTATAATATTTTGGGTAATCCTATTTTCTTAATGGAGTATTGCCGGTCGCCGGCCGGCAGTCTTCTTCTTTACTGATTACCATGATTGAAATTATAATTTTAACCTTGATATACCTAGTATTATTTTAATTTTATTATATTAATGGTTTTATCTATTTTAATGTTTAACTTCTTGTGAAGTTGTTATAATTTTATGAATAGAGCATTGAATTTATTACACACGCTGTCCGTGGTTGTAATCAAATATGTTGCATAATCCTAGTTCATACTTAATTTTAAATATAAGGCTACTTACTAATCCATCACCATTGTTAACTAAGACATGTAGGGGCTTTTATGGACAGGACTTTTAAACTCTATAATCTTTGTATATGTTATAATTTATATTCTATTCTATACATTAAAAAAACAATAAAATGCTGGCTAACAATAAATTGGAAGCGCTATCAGTTGCTAGGTTTCGTGTCACTAATAGAATTAGCCAGTATTTTTTACCGACGTCAAAAAAGAAGAAGGTTATCAATTCGTAGCGTATATTTGTATGTACACGAATTTCTCTGTTATTCGTGAATCAATTTTTGTGTTTCGTAAATTGGCGTATAGAGAAAGCTCCCAAGTTAGTCCCTTATTTATATTGTGTCATTTCACTACGGTGTCTGTCTGATCTATTCGATAATAAGCTGTATATACTTATATATACTTATTTCATAACATTGCTATTGTATAGCTAAAATCCTGAGTGTTAAAGCGCCGTGCCCCACATTATGAGATTATGATAATCTCTTATATCAATTTCAATGAGAATTTAAATGTCAATAGTATATGTGACATGTGTGGTCGTGTAAACACACTAGGTAGGTATAGATATGAATTACTACAGATTTCAAAATGTGCATTTTATGCACGTATTTGTAATTCTAAACTGAAAGTATGTCCTTTCAAACAAAAAATCCAAACCGGTTTATAAATCATGTAGTTATTCGTTAACATAGAAAAGTTCAACCGAACTGAAAACCTCCTCATTTTTTAAGTCGGTTAAAAAGGCATGGTTTTCCCCCAGACCGAACTCTGCAGTTCTACAAATACTTAGGTCATCTGTTATTGGAAAATAGTCTATACTTTTCCGAGTAAGTTCCGAAAAGTTGATGCGTATTCATATTCATGCAAGACCAACAAAGATTCAACAAAGCCGTTTTAAACCGAACGCGGATTCTAGGAAGTTGGAGGCTGATTCACGATAATTCGTACACCATAGTGTCTGGAGATACCTGAGTCACTGTCACAACGCTGTCGCGTTTGAAAGTTATTTTCTCTCATGCGTATGATGTGATAAGATTGCGCAATACGGTTCCTAATCTATTTTTAAAAAAATGTGAAATTAAAATTGTATTTTTTTTTTATTAGGATTGAGCTTATATTTTGATACATACTCATATTAAATTAAAAAGGCCGGTCCTGTTATTTTTTAAAAATCTCTTTTTTTTATTACGTAAAAAATAAAAGTACTACATTTTGTTCATATTTCCTTGTAGAATATACCTACAAGATTAACTTTCCTTTGATAAAAATGAATCTGAAAAATATTACAACAATATCTGGACATAATGAGATTTACCATCTAATATCTAAGAGTGAAGAGCGTAGAGCATTACCAGACACCAGAGGGTTTTGAATATTTGAATTCTATATTTTTGTGTGGTACCTGACTATTATGGGCAAGCGTGACGCGACGTGACGTGACATCAGGCGACCGGTTTGCTCGCCTTGACCCTTAGTTATATTGTCGATTAAACTAATAGTTATTCGGCTTAGTGTGACTTTAATTACTGTATACCACCTTAAAGACATTTAAGACTAAGATATCAAGTGCCAGTATACGCACATGTATGGTATACGATATGTTTTTAAAGGTGTTTTTCAGGTGTTTAAGTATCTAACTAAAATGAAATAATAAATAAAATAAATAAATATTTGTGGACATCCTGAATGGGTCTTTCCGAATAGATATAATTTAGTTGTCTTCAAATCGCGAGAGAATAGGTTTCTTCCAGGCAAGCGCGCTCCATCGCAACTGTCGCTTAACACCAGGTGAGTTGACGGTCAAGTGCAAGCCTATTGTCTAATAAAAAGAACTCATCGATAATTCTATAATTTATTTATTTAATCGACGTTGCTTAGTCCACCTCCATCAATCTACTTGACAACATGGCCGAAGCCATTTTAGGTTGTTTAGCCCATGTCGTCTGGCATTTGAAAAAATTATAAATACTTTAGGTAGCAATATGTTTTTCCAATTAAACTTGTTTTGTATTTTTGTATTTGTTTTCCTTCTAGAGTATATCACGAGTGACCGATTTATTGGCAAATATTTGATACTAATAGATTTCAATATATTCTGAACAAAAACTGGTAGTTATCAAAATTCTATGTGAAATTGATCCTTATCATTTATGGTCTTTTAACAAAAGTATTCAAGTTAAAACATAATTCTTGGCGAAAAATATACTTACGAGTACATACACAAAGTTATGTATTCTCTGAAATATCGTTAAATTATATAATATCAATTTTAAATTTAATTGACAGTCAAAATAACTACAAAAATGTTACTCAAATAAAAAAACATAATTTTACTACGGATTATTAAATAACGTGGATTTCATACATTTTTAAATAAAAAAAAGACGTGTGGCACTCGGAGACTGCCGCGGTAAAGCTATTGCATAGCATTTTTTATCAACTTATGTAATTATAATTATTTATTTATTTTATTTATGCAGTATTCCTAACACCCCCCACTCCGACCGGCACAGCGGTGATACTTTTTAGTTTTTAGTTTTGCCATCTATCGATGAATAGCAGAACTTTTAATGACTTTTTGAAATATGACGTTAGGTTATTTTCGTTACGGAATTTCTGGATTCGGTCTCCACGCTCAAGGCCCGCGATAGAAGCTATGTAATAGCTTAACTACGGATCACTCACGTCAGTTTTGAGTCGAAATATCCGACTATAGTCTAACTGTAATCGGATATTTAATTTATAGTCGAATATAGACTCAAAACAGACGTGAGTGACCTGTAGTTTTAATTTAAAATAGAAATTTCGTCGCGAAAAAATATCATCTATTCTTAGGAATAGCATAACAGTTTGTTCTAAGAATAGCTAATTTATGGCAAACTCATGTTTTTGATCATAGTAAAAATTGTGCAGTAATGTTAATACATAAACTAATCGTTCATCCTAACTTGACATCGCATATTATGATAGTTCTGTGCGAACGTGTTACTCTACTGCGTAAAATACTTGCATATTTAGAATTAAATTACCCATGTTAATAATCTCAATTAAATAAACCTAATTGCGTATGCGAATACAGGCAATAAAGAACCAGGAAAACTACTCACTGTAAAATTTTTGATACAACCGGCATTTCCCGTGAGCTGTTTACCATGTAGGCAAGTTTTATTCATTATCAAAATTAGTTTCCTTGTGACGCACAGTTGCAACATTTTTTTATGTAGAAATAGGTTTGCGCTTGACCACCAACTCGCCTGATGTTAAGCGACGTTGCGGTCTACGATGGAGCGCGCCTACCTAGAAGAAACCAATTCACTCGCGATTTAAAGACACCCAGATTATATCTATCGGGAAAGACCCACTCAGGAAATGTATTCCATATTCTAGCAGTCCGCACGATGAAAGTGGAACTAAAGCGTTTCGTTCGGGTTTTTGGAATATCCACCATGAAACGGTGACGCTTTTTCGTGTTTCTGACTGTCCGATAGTAAAAAGGGCAAGGGGAAATTATATGATGCAGATCAGATGCACACTCACCGAAATGAATCCGATAAAAAACCGAAGAAGTATAATTTAGAAGCCAATTGTTACTACACTCTGGACGATTTTTTTAAGGATACGTTTGATAATATGGAAATAGAATGCTCCGAACTTCCTGTTGCCATGCCCTTATAGGGCCATGTACTTCGAATAAATAATATCTGTTTTATTATAAAATATTTGTAATATACTTAAGATGCAATTAATAAATAAATGAGTGCAGTAGTACCTATCAATAAACAAATGACTAACGGTTATGTATTATTACAAGACAAGTAAATCTAAACAAATTATGCAATAGCTCTCTACTATTGTTACATAATATTATTGTCTCGTTTAAAACAAAAGACGTTAAGCGACGATAGAGCACGTTGAAATAAACGTACAACAAAATATTTATTTACATTATATCACACAGTTTACATAGAGGATATCAGGTATTACGGTGTATGTACTCGAGATGTGAAGTTTGTGTACATACATAACATATCATATTCATTATCTGTATAATATTAAAGTCGTAATTATACAAGTATGTACACGTACAGTATTGTACAGGGTGTTAGGATGAACGATTTCTATAATTTAAATGTATTGGATTGATTTTTAGGGTTCCGTACCTCAAAAGAAATAAACGGAACCCTTATACTCCTTATAGGATCACTTTGTTGTCCGTCTGTCTGTCCGTCTGTCCGTCCGTCCGGGTGTCAAGACCGTTATATCAGGAACGCATGAAGGTATCGAGTTGAAATTAAAACCATATACGCAGATCCATAGTCTCCTGCTGCAGAAAGAAAAATAAAATTTCTCGGTTTTCGTAAAAAAAAGTTACAGACGAATATGTCGTAAAAAACGCACATTTCGACACTCACAAGGGAATCAAAACCTATGGGGGGGGTACTTCCCGTTGACCTAGAACTGTGAAATTTGGCATGAAGCATTGTGTACACATATAGGAAAAAATCCGAAAACTGGACATTTTTAACTTAATCACAAAAAAATTGTGTCTTTATGCAAGGAATGAGGGTCCAAATTTTAAAGTGAATTAACCGTATCATATGAAAGGGCTTCATTAGCATAAGCTAAAACAGGGTTTTAAATATTATTACGATGTATATTTTTCGGATTATGAAGGAAAATATAAAAAAATATATGATTTCCTCCTTTTATATACTTACTAGTTTGTACGGAACCTCGGTGGGCGAGTTTGACTCGCACTTTTCCGGTTTTATTAACAACTGTACTTTTATTACGGGCAAACCAGACGTTAGGTTTTGTAAAGAATTCGCTCTTGTCACTCGTTGAAATGAAACAAACTTGAAATTCTTCTGCGTGTATAGGCATAGTACACAAGTATACTGTGGTGTAGGGGACGTTCTTTTTTTTATCAGCCATGTTTGTACAAACTGTCCCACTGCTGGGAACGGGCCATCTTCTCATTGTGAGAAGGGACGTTCTTGGATAACAAGTAATCTTTTAAAAAACGGAAAAAAATTACTTCAAAATACGCAATTTATTTACTTAGATGACATATTTTTCCAGTTATTTTGTTATAAAAACCAAAATACTGAACCGATTTTGATAAGATTTCTATGGGAAGCACACCCTTTCAAACAAAAAATATAATTTTTCAAATCGGTCCAGGTGTCTTCGAGTAATCGGGGAGCATAAATAAAAAAAAAAAGATTCCGACGAATTGAACCTCCTCCCTTATCACGAACTAGAAATGATAAGAGCTACATAACAGAACGAGATGCACTCTAGAAGTATAAGATTGCACAATAATCATAACTTATGCTAGCTTGTGCTAGCTGACTTGCACTGTATTGCGTTGCAGCAAGAGTCGCTATTTAATCCATGATTTTAATGGAGTGAGTCTTCTGTATTTATACTATAAAATTATCTGTGATATGGAACCAATCTAAATACCGCGAAAGAAATCAGTTGTTACGCAAGGGATTGTTGACCCTAGCTAGGGACAAACACATAGAACTAATGTTTTCGATCGTATAGTCAAAGTTGTGATAATAAGTACAATGACCCCTTAAATTAAAGACATCGTTCAACTCCACACCCTATATTATATCTATACACAAAGTATCTTGATACTTTATGTTGCTCTTGCTACACGAATAGTCCATTACTCCATATAGATACGACACGATAGAAATGTGCCATATGTTAGTCAAAACAGATTCTTAAAATATTCTTTTATTAGTGTATTGTTTGGCGTGGATTGGCATAATATTTTGAGCTCCCAAGATGACCATTTAACCACAATAAACAAAAACCAAAAACCCAACTACATAATTATAAAAAGTATAAAAATGTGTTGAGCCTTCTTTGACCAGCTAGTACGATGAGATGGTTTAAGTTATAACGGACATGGCTTAGCTAAGTTATTAGCATTTTTATTGATGTATGTCTTCGAATTTTCATGAAATAATCGAGCCTGTCACACTTATACGATATAAAGACGAATCTAACGACACCTCTTAAATTAACCTTTGTCAAGGCTACAGGAGGTATATAGAAACATATATATATATTTACATAAATACACTCAAGGAATTACCCTCCTTCTTGGACAGCCGGGAAAAACAAATGTCCCATTTATCTTTATACATTCTCTATAGAGGACAATGTGCGGTCAGTCAGCCACCCAGATACGGTAGCATAACCGCCAGCCAATGACAGATGATACCAAAGATTATGTTTCAATATGAACCCTAATTCGACTAATAATCGTCCGTGACCGCAGACAAAACATTACAGATAAGGAACTGACTGATTATTTACGATATTATTTTTATTGTCATATCGAGCCGGGCGTGTCGACATCTCGTCTGGTGGAAAGTTCGCCTTGAGGGCCATCCCGGATGTTGCCTACACGAGCCGATCGGCTGCTTCTTCTTTGTGCAAATATATGATGTATATATATATACTAACTATATTAAATGCACTTGATTATCTAAATTTTAGATTCTAAAGTGTGACCTCAAAAAACCAGTATTTCGGGATAATATTTTTTTAAGATTGAATGGGCCAAGTTTGATCACTCGCTAATGGAAAGCTATGATGAGTGTAAATCACGTTTAAAGGTTTGAAAAAATCTTATCTTTCGTATCTTTATTTTTACCATCATGTAAATCTATATTGTATATGTATATACATATATCTTATATTTATCTTATATACATATATCTTTTTGTCCAATAAATTTCATTTCATATGATTTAAATATTGTATAATGTAATTTTGGAACAAAGTTGCCAATTCAATTCGTTTAGTCGTATATTTTTCTAGGTCCGCGTATTCATGAACTAATATGAAGCTTTTTGGCTGCTGCAAAAATATTTTATATGTACCAAATTTTCTTGCGACCGTCCTATAAATATACAGACAAGAAAGTAATTAGCCGTAATACGCTAATATATACTCATACTAATAATTTACTAATAAAATTATCATTCTACCTATAAAAATAAACAGGGTATAAAGTCCGTATCCGAGTGAATAAAATAAGCGATAAATTTAATTTTTAAATACTGTGCAATATGGTTTTGACAGTTTATAGACAAAATAAATCTGGATTCCATCTTTGTTCCTAACTCAAAAATGCAAAATTATTGAAAATAATACGACAGATTATTTTACTGTTGTATACTGCACTTCTACGGATTGATATTTTTTGTGAAGAATCTCAGGCTTTTAGTTGCCATTGCGCATAATTATTATAGTAATTTCTCTGAGATCATAACTGAGACCTTGACACAGTTGTAGTACCCTTATTACAGATATTTTAAAGGGCGTGCATAGTTTCAAAGCTAGTCATCATATTTTTTTCTATCTATATTATTATACATATGAAAATAACATGTGTATAATAATATATGTATTATAACAAACACATATTTGAATGGGCACAACTCCAAATTCGTATACTCGGCGTATACACGCATGCATGCTAGTTAAGTGTAAATTAAAATTTTGTCTTCCTCTTGCATAACTTAAAAAAAAAAAATGTAAGTAGTTATAAATGCATATATTAGTTCATAAAAGGCACGGACCCTGGAGTCTGTGGAGAATAAATTTGTTAATAAAAAAAAAAATAAAAAAAATTCGTATACATAAATGGAACCGCTCATTTGAGTTGTTTCTGTAAATGTAACTCATTATAATTATGAACTACCTAATTATTATGAGTATGCACTTACAATAAGCTTGAAGATTAGTCAAGTCATCTCAAATAATCTTTGTAATATTCTATGTCCAGTTGTGGATTACAGCTGACCGATGACGAGTTTTCTAAAGCGTCATGTTATTTCCAAAAAAAAATATATAATTGTCCTCGTGAAAACCAAATTGGTTAAGATTGTGTCATAGCTATTCTAATCTTATAAGAAAGAACACGAAAGGCCAGTTCAGGATAATTCATAGCACATTTATCATAGCTATTATCCTCTATTATTTTGGAACGCCCCAGACCTGAATGCTGCTATTGGCCTTCGGATATGATTTATAAAAAACTAATACAGGTTACCATTGTGCTACCTATAGATAAACTATTTTTACACATCGCCTTCTAAATGTTTTTGTCATCATTTATTAGGTGTTACGAATTATTATGAAACTTGTTTGTCGTTCAATTCTATCCGTGCCTGTCTAATTTCTTTAACAAAAATGAAGTGTGAAACGGGTATAGATATTAAAAATGTATTGCTTATGTTTTTCAAACTTTTCAAAGTGTTATGTAATATTGAATAAATCTACATATTTATTACCTTATCTCACGACGTCATAAATAGTATATTTTTTTATCATTGATCTGATAGGCCGATATTTTACGAGAACCTTGTGGAAAGAACGGCGAATCTCAACTAACTTATATTTAATTATTTTGTTATCTATATCCATAGCTATATTAATATTTTCACGTGATGTTACTTTTACCATAACTACTATTTTTCAGATTTTTCACATAATTTTTTCAATCTAAGGATTTACACCTGTACATTTACGACAGAATTTAAGATAAAAAATATTTTAGAACAAAAGTAAATGCACATTATAGAATTTGACAGATGCAACTACGACATGTTAGAGTGAAAACTGTTAATAACAGGAAAACAGAAAACTTTGGACGCCACTTTACATCTAAGTTTTCTGTAATACGTCTTATTTATCACCCCATACTCAACCTCTTACTTCATTCAAACTTCCATTACCATTATGGCCTACACTTTTATGACATTATTGCAAAGTTCGCTGACAAAAAGTAAGAAAAAAAAACCCGGACAAGTGCGAGTCAGACTCACCCACCGAGGGTTCCGTACAAACTAAATAAAAGGGGGAAATCATATATTTTTTTAATATTTTCCCTCATAAACCGAAAAATATAAATGGTAAAAATATTTAACACATTCCTTGCTCACCACTCGGATCCGAGTAGGGGATATAGTAGCGGCGCCTCCCACTCGGATCCGAGCGAGTGAAAGTTTGAAGGGATTCCTTGCATAGAGACACTATTTTTTTTTCACACAGTTTTCGGTTTTTTTCCTATATGTGTACTCTAACACAATGCTTCTTCCAAATTTCAGAGTTATAGGTCAACGGGAAGTACCCCATAGATTTTGATTCCTCTGTGAGTGTCGAAATATGCGTTTTTTACGACATATTCGGCTGTAACTTTTTTTTACGAAAACTGAGATTTTTTTTTTTTTCTGTGGCAAGATACTATGGATCTGCGTATATGGTTTTAATTTCAACTCGATACCTTCACGCGTCTTGACACCCGGACAGACGGACAGACGGACAACAAAGTGATCCTATAAGGGTTACGTTTTTTCCTATTGAGGTACGGAACCCTAAAAATTAAAACAAATTACTTAACACCACCTGGAATATTAACTACTTTTTAAATTTCCCCTCAGTGTGCCCTTAAAAGCAGAACATCATAATTCGAGTGAAAGTGAGCGTAAGGCGCTGGCACGCATGCTGGTGCCGAAATCCATTATGCTTATGATGCCATTGGTTCCCAGCAGACCCGAGAGTGAAGTGCCCCTAGCCATTATGAGACAAAGTTCTGGCTTGGCTTTTACACTGCCGCTACCTAAGATTTACTGTGTGTATAACTTTGATATAATATAGTGTAAGTAGGTAAGTGTAGTCAACTGCAATTTTATCTAATAAATTTTGCACGTTTATGACGGGAAAAACATGAGTTACATAATGTAATCTTAATATATTTTGTGCATATTTATGTGTAAAACATACTTGCATACTTTTCTTTTGGACAAATAATATATAATCGTTATCTTTAAGTTGTGTTAAAATCAAGCACATACCTACCTATTTTACTTATGACTGTTATTCAAGTAACTGAGCGAAGCCAAGCAGTATTGTGAAAAGGTTACTGTTTTCCGAATAAAAAATGTCTCTCTGTATGTTTGTTACTTTTTCACCACCCCCCCCCCCCCCCCCCCCCTTCATACACACACACACAATCCCACACCATAAAAATATACATCGTAATAATATTTAAAAACCTGTTATAGTTTGCGCTAAATGAAGTTATTTCATATGACACCCCACATGATACGGTTAAAGCACTTTAAAATTTGGACCCTCCTTCCTTGCATGAAGACCCTATTTATTTGTGATTAAATTAAAAATGTACAGTTTTCGGTTTTTTTTCTTTACGTTGACCGATAACTGTGATATACCGTACTAGGTATATGACAATGCTTTTTGCCAAATTTCACAGTTATCGGTCAACGGGAAGGACCCCTTAAGTTTTGATTCCGTTTTGAGTGTCGAAATATGCGTTTTTTTCGACATATTCGGCTGTAGCTTTTTTTATGAAAACTGAGAAGTTTTATTTTTCTCTCTGCACCAAGAAACTATGGATTTGCGTATATGGTTTTAATTTCAACTCGATACCTTCACGCGTTACTGAGATACAGGTCTTGACAGACGGACAACAAAGTGATCCTATAAGGGTTCCGTTTTTTTCCTTTTTAGGTATGGAACCCTAAAACTTGTATCTTATTGCTAAGAATAATGTTACGTAAGTAGTGTACTCATCAATTCAGTGCTCCGATCAAGACGATACGTGTAAGAATGTTATTGAATACATATTGGCGGACCTAAATGTACCTATTGTACTCACTTCACCTTCCCGGCACGTCTGTTCTATGGAACTGAAAATACATATGAATATTGTGTTGTAGGTACTTAGTTCAAAATAGGTATAGCATATGTCATTATGGTTCAATTCAAATTAAGAATATATTGTCTAGAGGTTATCTGGAAGGCTTCTCATTCCATTCACTAGTACGTTCTTTTCGAAATTTGCATGATTTTTTTTCTCATCTTTATATTCAAAGCCACTCGTTCCAGCCAGCTGTACGTTTGTCTCGCTAAAACTCGAGAACGGCTTGGCCGATTTAACTGATTTGGTTTTAAAATGTTTGTCATAGTCCAGGGAAGGTCTAAACGTTGAGAAAATATTGGGTCATCGATAAGTGATATTAAGTACGCTGGGTCATCTAGTTATTTATATATGTACATTGAAATATATAAAATCAGTTTAATGAAAGAGTAAAGTCACAAATGTATAATTAGCTCTAATTTACCAGCCAGTTCGATCCAGAATTCAACATGTGAGTTTTCTGGTAATTTAGGCATTAGATTTTTACATATTATCTAAAAATAGCCTATCATACGTGTCATACTCTGTAAGTACATATGTACTTATCAGACAACAACCTCGCACATCCAAAATCGGTCAAGTTGTTGATGTTAAGAAGGTAACAAACTAACTAACTAGTAACTTCCAAATTTCAGTTGCGATGGCGGCCGAAACGGAATCATTCATACTAAGAAACACCTCAAAAACATTCCCTCATTGGACACTCTCACAACCCTCTCATGGTCCTGCCAACCTTATGACTATTAAGACAGAAACGTAAGCAATCCGACCTACGACGGCGCAGATCGATGATCTACAAAATTAATTGTTATTGTAATTTATTATTGTAATTTGTTATTGTTATTTATTATTGTAATTTGTTATTGTAATTTATTATGTAATTATTGGCTGCTGTGCGCTTTGGTTCTGCTGTAAGCACTGGAATAAAAATAAAATAAAATAAAATAAAAATTTGCTCTCTCTACCATCAGTCTGCAACCCCCTTTTTCTTGGACAGTCGGTTAAGGTAGCATGTTATAGCGAATGTTGCATGAAAGCAGCGACCACAGTAGCAACTGGCAATGGTCGACCGTGTGCGGTTCGCTTCACCCGCAGGCTTGCACCGGATCGCTTGAAGGTTAAGAGCGCCCGTGCCGCTTCCGGGTCCAAGAGTCATCGACACACCTTACATTTAAACCGACTTGGAGACAAAGATAACATCGGTTTCATAACCACTGGTTTATCAAAACCGGCTCCTTTTATTGGACCTCTTTTTAAGCTTTTAATTAGGTCCACACTAAACATAAAAATGTAAAAATATTGGCAGTTATATTAGGAAACTTTAATCAGTTCGATCACCTTAAGATTTGACGTATGTATACGATTTTAATAACAATGTAATAATGTGGTACTGTGGAACTCGCTATTGTGGAAGTGGGACACTATTAGATGCAGTAATGATAGCTAGAAATGTAGAATCAGTAATTAATCAATCACTTCTGATTTAGGAGTCTCGGGACAAAGACTTACGTAGGTATACATTATAAACTGGCAACCGTAGCAAACGTATAGTTGTTTTTTATTTCATATAATGAACGAGTGAACTGAACTTTTCATTCCGTTCCATTCAGTTTATGCAAATATTTGTTAATGTTACACTTGTGCCCACAAAACCAAAGGATTCGGTAGGCTAGTCGGTATTCACACAATACCTTACGCCTTGAACATGAATAATAATATATATTATCTTCTCGTGTCATTGGATTGCGACATCGACAACAATAGCCTTACAGAATACAGAGCGAGCTGAACAAATACCAAGGTGTGTGAAACACAATAACATCAAATTTTGAAAGAAATTAATGCGCAATTCTATACTTGATATATCAGCATACATATAAAGGCAATCAGTATCTATGTTAAAAGAAAAACAAAATAGAATCCTACTTTAAAACTACTTTTCCGCAGCCCGGCTGCGGAAAAGTAGTTTTTGCAGTCTAACTTACTATTTCGTTACGCTTGATACACTGATGAGTGTACATTTTTTTGTGAGAAAGTATGCGTAAAATCGCTGTAAAATATTGTAAACGCGCATCCTTTAGAATGATTCTAGTAAAATTACTTATTTATTACGAAACAGTTCGTTGGAGGTTACGAAAAACGCATTTTTTTATTTTTGCAAGATATGTATTATAATTATTACAAAAAATATAGCCATGACACTCTAGAAGTAAATACAAATCTAATAACACCTTGCACATCAAAATCGGTTAAGCCGTTGAGTCTGTAGGCTGAATATGCTGCATCGAATCCTAACTACGACCTCGAAGGTGAGGTCATGGAAAATATAAGTAAGGAAACCAATACCGTAGTTAGAAAATCTGACAAGTTGAAAGTATAATGTCATCAAGCTACTACATCGTCATTTTACTGAGCTATGGTTAATGCATAATAATGCCTATTCTGTCAACAATAAAATAATATGAGATTTGATAAATTATTAAACTTTATATATAATTTTCTGAAATATAGCTTTTTTTTTTTTTTTTTTTTTATAAAATAGGAGAAGCAAAAAGGCTGACGCTACAGCAAATACATAAAAGTCATAAGTATCTAAGCAAGAAACAAGATTAGACAGTGTAAAAAGTATGTATAAAAAGTGTCTATGAATATAGAAGTCGATACTTCGGATAGTAATAGTGAAGGCATGACATGAGTCATGAAATATGAAATGGCATTATATTGAACTATTTGTTATGTAGGATCGTGCTGAACGTAGCCTTCTGGAGATTGCGTTGTATTTCAAAAGTGATCTTACAATCGAACCGCTTTGCATAGACAAACCTAGCTAATCTAATCTTTAAAAAACATTTATATCGTACCCAGCTTTCAAGAAAATTTATAAGTAAATCGTGAGTTATTTCTGTCAAATCGTTTATGTATAATGTATATAGAAAACTTGGAAAAATACTTGAAAATATTCCATTGGGCCAAATTTTATTATTTTGTAAATATAGTGTAAACTATGGCTTTACCTTTCTCATAATGAGAAAATGACCCACGCCCCGTAGTGGGACAGTTTGTACAAACAGGGCTGATAAAAAAATATGTGTAAAAACTGAAAAACTGATGTCCAACAATCTGAACAAAATATACATTTATGTAAGCTTCCGACGATTAAAAAAACTATAGTAGTGAAGTTGATGACTTTTTCATAAGACCATCTCATAGATAGTAACAGTCTGTCAAATAAGTAATTATAATTATTTGATTTTTAAAAACTGAAACAACCGACTTCAAAATGATCAATTTTGTTTTAAAAACCAAACTACTGAACCGAATTTAATGAAAATTATGTAACGAATCTGAAAGTATATCCTTTCATATTTTTATCGGTTTATAAATGCCGCAGTAATGCGGTAACAAACACAAAAAAATACAATTGAAGATATGATGAGTAACAGAGACGAATGCAAGAAGCGTAGGTACGTACTGTTCCGAATTCACTGAGTGGGATAAGGGCAGGGAGATGATGATTGTTATAGTACGAAAAATATAAAACTTTTCTAACACTGATTTATTTCCGTAGTGCTTTTCGCTGAGGCATTAATAAGCTCTGCCCCGTGGTTTCCGTCTGTAATGATGAAATAGACGATATAAATGACGATGAAAGTTATTTGTTATTATTATATACTTATAATTATTAATACTATTTTTTTATACTAAATACCTCGCCTGATAGTAAGCGACAGTCAGCCAATGATGGAGCACGTCGATCTATAAGATATCTATTCACTCTAGCCTTGAATATTCCAAAACAGAGATGACATTTATGTTTACAAATCATTATATTCTATATTTTTAGCGTACAAAAAAAGAGAAAGTACAAGGTGAAAAATACAACTTTGTATTTTTGTAAGAGACATTTGCCTAGATCTGTCACGGAATTATACCTTTCCGTAGAATAATAATAGCCAAAGCAGAGTATAAAGCTTACAAAACACTATTGTCCGAGTCACGCTCCAGAACAGTGCGCAAGCGCACCGGTACTTCACGCTCGCGCTCGCTACCCCACGGAAACCCTTAATGCCTCTAAACACAAATTACTGTTCTTCCATTGTACGGAACAAGGAGCCGTGTCAGATGGAAAAACAATTATGCTATAGCCGTTTTACGGTCTATGCCTTCGAGCTAAAACAGTCATTTGTGAATAGTTGGTTAGGATTGGGCCTGCAGGCTTGCCTTGGAGAGATGCCTTTATATTTCCAGCAGTAGATTGGTATACTACTGGTCTTAACATCAAGATACTATTTGTGCCTTGTTAGACTATCATTTTGTATTCGATCGGACTAGGTTTTTATTTTAATGACCATTTGTCTTATAACTAGGATTGTAGGTTTGGTACAAAAGGACTTCAAGTCTAATCTTTCCTGTATTATGATGTAAAACACAATTTCCAGCTCCATGCGAGCACGTAAATTCCAAAATAACAACTTTCATTGGTCATCAGCCATCTTAGACTTTAAATCTAAAAAATTCGGGTATGCTACTTTTGATTGTAGTATTATTACAATATCTCATTTATTTATTTATAATCTTAATTTTAAATTTTTTACAATACAAATATAAACATATAAAAATAACATAAATATTGTAAAAAACTTAAAACTAGTGTGCCGCCGGCAGCGGGGCAAGGCTCAAGCTGTCGACGGTAAGGGCTACAAGCTGAGGAATCTCCTGACAATGCGCGCCGTGTCTAGGATGACTGCCTTTTGTATCCGACCCTTGATCCAACTATCAAGCGAGAGCTTCTTGAGATGTATTACAATATTACATTATTATATATTCTTTATTACAATATTATTATTATAACCCTTTATTCAACTGAAATCTCGGGTCACAGCCCGGTCCTTTGATGGGCATCAGTGGAGCCGAAGCCAACACTGAGAGGCCCTTTACAGAAAATATAATAAAAAATACAGATTTTTGATATGTGGATGGTTGATGGAACTATTGCACAATATTTGACAAATCGGGGCTATTGAAATGAAATGGTTATGACTTATACAACTAGTTTATTGGCTGATGCTCCCACACAGTGAGAAAGATAAGGTACTTCTGTGTGGGAGCATCAGAATGAGATAACGGCACCTGCCTATTTCGTCTCATCATACAAAAATGTTGAGGCAGGTGATGACTCGCCACCCACTGAATGGGCCCCCCATAGTGGCGCCGCATGTTGGCGCCGGGGAAGCAACATTGGTGTGGGTGGCTAAGGGTGTCGAGAGGTGTGCTGCGCGTTCACTGAGAGCTACTAGAGGCGTTATGCCCTTTAACACTTCCACCCTAGAGCTTAGGGTCTTAGCTCTTGCGGTTTCCACCACACAGCCGGCCGGTTAAGGCAAGCTGGAGGTCAGGGGTCTCATTTAGCCCCAGGGAAACATCGGGGTACGCGGTGTCGCCACTCACCGACGGCTCGCCACAAAGCCACCCCTGCGTTTTATTATTATTATCTCATTTATTTATTTACAATCTTAATTCTAAATTTTTTACAACACAAATATAAACTTATAAAAAATAAACATAAATATTGTAAAAAACTTAAAACTAGGGTGCCGGCGGCAGCGGGGCGGGGCTCAAGCTGCAGGTGGTAGGGGCATTATTATTATTAATATTATTACAATTATACACTAGCTGACTGCTATTTGCGGATATGTCTGAGGAAACCCACCAGTTCTGCACCCCTATTCACAACCTATAGGATTCCTTTCGAAATCTACATCTTCCTCTCTACCTTTTGCATTCCGAATGACAGAGAAAAAAAATTGTTTCCACCGCCAACGCCACCGCTTATCTTTACCCTCTACCTGTCTTTGTCAGTTTAACTTCAGTCCTGTCACAGCAGTGTCTATAACCTTGGATAACAATAACTTCCTAAAAACAATGAGAAGTAATTATGCCTTGAATTGACAACCGTTGTATATAATCGTATAGAAATATGCCTACCATCTTTCATGAATAAATACAATTGAAATATATTCATAAATGTGACAAAATAAACATTATTAAGTAGTTGTATTGTTTGTTACAGGTAAGAAACTCGTGCGTCTACATTCGTAAAGAATCCTTAGACTGGTGCCTTTGCGAGCAATAGACCTTGCGAGCACACCAAAAGGTACAACAAGCATGCATGCTTCATACATGTATGCTTGCTAGTTGGCGTGTAAAACTCAATCACATACTGATTCTCATTGGCTTCGCTTACTCGTTAATCATACGTATAAAATATAGCCTTATAACACTCTGAACCCAAAATTTGTGAAGACATAAAGGTAAGATGACCTTTCATACCATTTACATACACGCTGAAAAAGGTCCAAAAGGTAAAAATCGTTTCTCTGATCTGTAGTAATAAAACCGTATATACATACTTACATTAGGTACATCCATGCAATAGGTATGTACTGCTAAACCAAAAAAATCGGAGGAAGCAGTATCAACGTCATCTTAAAACCATTAGGTATTTTTAAATTGGCAAAATAAAATCAAAAATATAATGGAACCGCAGCTACCGCAACTTATTCGAATAATTTCCTACTTAGGAACAGTTAAATAACAGTCGAATTGAAAATGCGGTAGATTTTAGTATGAAACCAAAATCACTGTAATACTGTTGTTGTTGTTGATTTTGGATTAGATTCAACCGATAAAACTGCTGGTTACGTTTCTAAAGTTTTTACCAAGTTTGGAACATTGATTGCCAAGGTAGGTAGATATAGGTAGGTTTTCCCTCTATTCATTTACAAAACATTGAAATTAAAAAACCTTTGGTTGCTTTACGTTGCATTTTTAAAGGGACCAAAAAACAGTTGTTAGTACATAATATAATCTTTGCGTTATATTATTTTTTACCCGACTGAGTAAGAAGGAGGGTTATGTTTTTCAAGTGTATGTATGTATATTTCTTTGACACGCCCTAGAGCCTAAACGGCTTGACCGATTTTGATGTGAGTGGTGTCAATAGATTTGTCTTAGTTGTGAGAGTGACACTGGGTACATCAAAATTAAAAAAAAACATAAGTTAGGCTGCAAAAACCTCTTTTCTGCAGTCGGGTATTTTGTTTTTCTTTTAACATTGATACTTGTTAATGTGCCTGCTTGCGGGCATGCTCTAGGACTGCGTTGTTTTAAATTAAAAACACGAAGTGGTCTTAAAGTCGCCGTTGAAAGTCATGGTCAATGAACAAGCCCAAGCCCCTGCAGAACTGAACTGTCGACGCCATCTTTTAAAAATAACTTCTTCCGTGTACGTTCGACTCAAGTGCGATAAATATTTATTTTTTTATTGGATAAGTATGTTTACGTAGTCGATAAACTACGCAAAATACGTAATGTTTTGATTTTGATTTCGCAAAATACGTGCTGGTTTGTAGTTTTGTTAGAACTTTGATCTAAAAATTATCCTACAGAGCGAGCCTTGTATGTGTTTACTAAGGTATAAATATTATATACTAAAGTCAATTTGAGTGTATGGAAGAGATGTATATGTGTGGGATGTGGACACACTAATGTCTCACTTGAAGTATATTTTGCATGTGTTTGTAATTTCCTCGAGATTTTGTCATAGCTTTTCGTTACTTATAGAAAATTTATGAGATTATCTCTACATACTGAGACTCATGACTTTAGTAAATCGCAAGAGAATCGGGTTCTTCTACATAAGCGCGTTCCATCGTCGACGGCAACATCGCTTAACATCAGGTGAGTTAACGGTGCTATCACCGTTAACGAAGTCTATACTTCATTACTGAAAAAAATAGTAACACTGCTGTACAGTTTCATGTCGCGGTTACGAAAAAAAAGGTCATTTTTCCATACATTTTACCAAGAGTCAATGAACTTTTCTTATCACAAACTGATTTTCAATCTTGAATTTTCGCAACTGAATTTTCAAACGATTTGATTTGATTGACGATGATAAGAACCGCTATCAATAAATGATAGGTAAATAAATGAGTGAGATGTAAATAATCTGCCAACCCGCACTTGGCCAGCGTGGCAGACTATAGCCTAACCCTTCTCACAATGAGAAGATGGCCCGCGCCCAGCAGTGGGACAGTTTGTACAAAAAGGGCTGATAAAAAAAAAATGGATTACGTCTAGAATAATCGTGATCGTATGGATGGATCTGAATAAGTACCTAGATACAAATAACTGGGTAGAAGTAATAATTTATCTATAGAAACCACTTGATAATTGACGAAGTAGGTGTTTATTTTTATCACCATAATTATTAATCGTAGAAAGTGGTTGACAGTATTGAACTAGCTTCAATAAATACATATAGGTATGCCCTTGTAGATTAGGTTAGTGATTAGTTAGGGCCTATTATGTAATACAGGGTGAACAGGGATTGACGAATATATACTACTTACAAAAGGTAAAGTATAGAAGTATTGATTCGTCAATCCCTGGTCGTTATTAACTGACTGGAAGACAACCTGAAACCAAACATCCTATAGACTGAAAAACAATAAATTTCTCTAGGAAGGATTTCGTAGACAGATGAAATTTGGAGAGTGCCTTCCCTGTGAAAGCACCTCTCTATAAAAAATAAATTCGGCAAAGTACGAGTTTCACTCGGACACCGAGGCTTCCGTACTCCCATGCAACATAAATGAACACAGAAATCAGGAACAATTAGCAAAATGAAATATCTGTCAATAAATTAATAATATTCTATTTCACATATTTTCTATACAGTAGAAATATTCTGAAATGGTAGGCATACTTATCTAATGATAATATTGACAAAATCGCCATCTAGCGGACTTTGATAAAACAAGATGACTGTGTCGCGTGCGCCATTACATACCTACTTAAAAATATATTTTGACAAAACGTATGATACAACATGGTTTTAAGCTGTATATGACATTGGTAAACATCACTCGCTCGTCTCGTCCGTCATTTGCATAAAAAATATTAAGTTTATTTTAAAATCTTCCAAGAACAAAACACTTCATTAAAAATGCTCGAAGTATTGACTATTTGAGTCGTCATGTCGACAAAGCATTGACACAAATTGATCCACAACGAAGACTCATTAGACACCATACATATGGCATGATAATCTCCATATGTCGTGGACAGTGGCATGCCGTACGGTAAGTGACCGCGGCAACTCGCTCGCTTGCAAGTATACCGTAAACGGAAGACGATATTGGCACTCGGTTGGCCACCTGACTGCCGGCATGTAATGTGATACAACTCCTAGCGGGAAACTACATTTTGCGGCTTTACGCGCTAGACTACTAAGTTAGGAAAAGTACCTATGCCGACTTTGTAAGTGTTTGGGACTTGTAGTTGGTAAAGTTGGTTAATTTCCTCGTGTTTAGTATTTCCTACTTAATTAACTTGCTTTGATTGATTCAAAGCAATTATAATGTAAAGGTCCATAGGTTGACTTTGTGAGTACAACTTCGTTTTTTTTTTTTTTTTTTTATGCATAACTTTAATGTTGTATGTCAGTAGTTGTGTGTCTACAGCAGGTGCAATAGAGATTGGCAAACAAACTATAATCCCTTATAGTTGACCCGTATCAAAATATATGAAACACTTGTTTTTTTCGTGATTCCAGACTTGTTCCCTTAGTAAAAAATATTCAAAATGACTACAATGATCCCTCATTGTAGTCATTAATTGAATTACGATAAAAAAGCAAGTGTTTCATATATTTTGATAGGGGTCAAAAACATTTATGTAACCTTTTGTAAACTTTTAAGTAACTTCAGCGGTTATGTGTGATTTTAAAATTTGTGAGTTTGTTATTGCTAAAATTGCAATGGAATAAACGCGACTGCGTATCGGCACGTACTCGTACCATAAATACTCAATATTTTTGGTTATTTCTAGTAAAAATAGTCGACTTTTTCGCGTCGGTTCACTGAACTTTGCGGTCACTGCCGACCGGCGACATCGTTTTCAGATTGTCACAATTTTAGTGAAAGCCAAATATATCAAAACAAACTTTGAAATAGACTAAATTGCCCCGAAGTTATCGATGAAAACACGTATGAGATAATGACCTTTAGACCAAATAGAAGAGATAAAATAGGGTATTTTTGAAATGTCGATGTTATTAGCAATGAGTAGGTATATATTAGCAATTTAAACATCCTGTTTATTTTGCTAGAACACACTTTATTCCGAAGACGCCTACGTTTTAGTAGTGTTTATATGTTTACTAGGACCAAAATTATATTTTGATCTGACGCAAATTAGATGCTAAATCGAAACGATCAACCATAGAAAACTTTTGTTTTAAATCCCTGACATATTATTTTAATACCATTTTATAGAACCGCGGATATCTTGGCTTCTTTTCTTCACTTTTTTTTTTTATATTGCCATAAATTTAATTTGATACGAGTAAAATAATTACTATAATAAACCTGTCATTACAATACCTAATAATTGCGTTAATAAAATATCGAAATCCAATTTCAATCCTAAATCTTTTTTCTTTCTTCTTTTTTTTTGCAAATGCTAAATGTTCTTTTATGTGATTTAAGAGTCGTGATGTAACAAATACAAAGTAGAATACAAGCGCCTGTATTTAAAAAAAAAACTACTTAATTACCAGTGATTAGTGTTGAATTTAGTACCCAATCATCAAGATCAATTACGTACTACTTACTACGTCTACCTCCTTTGTAATTGACCTACAAGCAGACAATGGCAAGCAATAATGATGATTATAAAAAATACTCATTGAGATTTCCACCAAAGAGAATATAACTAGTTTCCACAATCAGTCATACCTTGAGATTTGGTGGCTACATTACGTTGCACATTAGCTGATAGCCTTACAAACATGAGAAATAATCTTAGGTACAATTAGATAATTTAATAACCAAAAACTGACGTACGAACATATAAGATATGAAATGAAATTCAGTTGCATTCTTGCAAAATATTGTTGCTGAATAAGGTTTTAGAAATTAATTACAATTTTCCATTACATTCGTACATTTCTGACGTGCAAATATTTGATAGTGAATATTACCTACAGTATAGGTAACATAAATAATATTAAATTAGAATTGATAGTAGTTAGTATTTAATTTTTATGAATGGCGCTAGTACGAATTGTGTTCAATTTTTAATACTTAGTCATTCCAAAAAATCGAGTAGGTATTAGATTGGATAGCGAGAGAGATTTTGTTAATATGTACCTCACTGTAAAGTATTCGTTAGGAAACAAACGAATCTGTCGCCACCTCCCACATCCAAGTCGATTACCATTTACGCTAAGGAGGTAAAATACAAACACGTATGCCCGAAGAACATTGCCCTTCTTTTTGAGCAATCAATTAAAAATATCTAACAGCTGGTATCTACGTAACTTTTATATATAAAATTAGATATCTTTATTAACTACAACACAACAATATACAGACTCAACTAACTAAACTACTACACAAAAAGCACATCGGTCACCCCAGACCGATAAAGGTCTAAAGATAATCCAAATGCTCAAACCCACTACCAGTTGGCAGCGTACCCAGCATGCTGGCCGCATTGCCACGTTGAATGGCAATTAGATTGATCTCAGTGAATGGAAGAGAAGGAATCCCACTGTATTATTTTCGTAACGCGATTAATTCGCACATTATATATTACTTTTGATGATTCTTTTTTGTTTGGTAGGTCATACTTCAGAGGTGGTCCCATATAAATTTTATTAAAATCAGTTCAGTACTTTGATATGTAAAACAAAATAACTGGAATAATATGTTATCCAAATAAACTATATTGCGTAACTTGAAGTCGGTTGTTTCAGTTTTTTAAACTATAATTATACCCAGACAAAGTAAATAAGTACTTACCTACGTATCGGTATCTGATAACGTATAGGCAGATTGATTACGATATGTAAATAAATATCTTGTTGTTTTTTAGGTAACACTACGGGGTGTAACAATGAATGAAATGACATACTTTAAGGAGTCATTATTGTACCTACTCATTATTATGAAGAACTTTACCATCCCTGAAATCGCTAAAATTATTCCATTTATGTCTTCACGATAATAAAAAAAACTATACGTAATAAAAGTTTATCACTTTTCTTATATCCCTACTCATTGATTTTATATGTTTAAGAATGTGATGCGTGAGAGAGATAGCTGCGCGCTTTAAGCTTACCAACCATAAATAAATTCGTCAGTCACATTGTGGTCAATTCTGAAGGCATCAGTTAAAGTAATTAAATTTATTAAAACAACTAAATTAAAGAAATTAACCAATGTTTCATACAATTTTTAACTCGGGACACTGTTTGTGAATATTTTTTTAGACTTTATATCCATGTGATCAAGGGCGTCACCAAGGGGGGGGGGAGCAAGGGGGCAGCCCCCCCCCCCCCCTAGAGATTAAAAAAATGTAGCCAACAAAGCAATGTATCTGCAATTCATATTTTTCTCATCCTCCATAATATTAACTTGCCTCCCCCTCCCCCCCCCCCCCTCCTTGGGCCATGGGCTGGCGACGCCCTTGCATGTGATAATAACGTCATTGATATGTTTGTTGAGATTTTATAATGTACCTATGTAAGTATGTATATAAGCAAATCGTCACATTCTATTTTAGTTTTATTATCGCAAACTCAGTATTATTGCATTATTTTATGAAAAAAGCCTTTGTATTAACATCTTGATTTCTTTGTTTACATAGCATTTATGAGTTATCAGCATTTCTCAGATATTGACATGAACAAAACAAGTGCACAAAAATATTTACAAAAATCTGTACCTATACGATAGGATTATGAGGGCATCTACCTTTTTATAGGTACTTATGTTTGTATTATTTTTTTACTTTACTATCTCGGAAAAATCGTGAATGGTGTAAGTGAACTCATGTGATTATAATGTAATTTTAAGACCAGCAGAGTTGCATATCATGTTGAAAAGATGTTTCTACTAGAGAAATAGGTAAACTATACATTTACTTCGCTATGTGAAGATGAAAATTTTGTATTGCACTCGGATGTAAAGTTATTTTGTCTCATGTCTTCTTGAATCCATCGCTACGCTCAGGATTCTTCACTAGAACTACTCGTTGCAATCGTGGTTCAAGCCTAGAATAAAAAATATTATTAATAAATATTCATTATTGATCTCCAAGTTGCTTAAAGCCACCAACACCAAAGAGTTACCATCTTAAATAGCTATTATATTTTTTAGCGCTCTACTAGTATTTTTGATACGTTTAGTGGACTATTTCATAGTAATTTATTTTACAATAATTTTACTTGCAAGCACCCGTCCCGCGGCGCGGCGGCGTCGTATGTACTTCTCTGTGCTACCGGCTCTGATAAATTAAAAAGGGCTACCGGCTACGTACCTACATGAAAACACCGCGCTCAAGAAGTGCGGGCTGAGATAGCGTAAAATTAAAGTTTTGGGGAAGCCTCGCCTCAATACCTACCTAATTGAAATTAACTGTGATTACTTTGAGAAGAAACTTCTAAAAAGAACATCTAAATTTCAGCTATTCATAAGGATCCAATCGGAAAGCACATTCTTAATTTTGTCAGTACGCACAGTAAACATTGTACTGAAGCGTATCCTTTTGTATTAGTTTTTAAAATATGCATTCTATTGATGAACATAAAGTATGCATGGTGTTTTAATGTGTGCTCGCGAAGTGAATATCATTGCCACAGAGACAAATTGGCAGAAACATACCTGTTCAAACATAGTGCGGTAGAAATATGTAAAACATGTATACTTAGGCCTTCCGCGCACAGGGCTACTAGGAAAAGGACTACAGTTTGAAATGAGTATCCTACGCATCGCTCTAAAGTTGTCGCCATACATATTTGTTGGTGTTCAAACACGGTGCGATGAGTCGAAATGATAAAAAACGCATACAGACTGAATTAATAACCTCCTTCTTTTTGGAAGTCGGTTAAAAATTTATGAAATACATCGTAGTTGCATATGCCTGTAAAACTAGAGTTGCATTCTAGTCGACAAGTCTAGTCCCGAGTGCGGCAGGCAAAAAAACCTTCATAACCTTGGGATCAGAAACATCCAGTATTTTTAAAGCTGATTTTAGTTACAAATACTACAGGAACAACATAATACCCGACAGACACGATACCGCAGTGCTGCAGTGTGGGCTTAATCCATTTAAAGAATATTATCGCTTTACGAACCCAGCTGCGGGCGGCCGGTGGGGGCGAAGCCCTACGGGGTGACGGACCGCTTACAAGTGTTACCGGGGGTGTCTCGACTAAATCACAGATAATTGTCATAATCCGCACTGAAACCTACCTAAAGATGAACAATGTGGTAGACTAGAGCTTATAAATTTTGCAGCACAAGTTTCATGCTACACTTAGCGCTACTTTATTTGAAATAAATCCAGCATGACTATTATCATTTTTATATGTCCTAAGTAATGTATGTTTATAGTTTTGTTTAATTCTATGATGGGTAGATAAATAAATATCAACCGAGTTTACTCAAGCCAATATTATTGATGTTAAGTAGCCGTTGGCATTTACGATGAAGCACACTTGCTTAGAAGTTTCGATTCCAATAATAATTAATAATTAACTAAAATTAAAAACTATTCTGAAAAACCCAAAACAAAAATCAGAAAAACGCTAAAACATCTTGTTCGCTTTTTGGAATATCCACTATGAAACGAGCTCGCTCGATGTTCCATAAAAATGATAGGGGGAAAGAATTATGCATATCCGAAGCGCATTCAGCGAAATATGAACTAAACCGATAAACCAAACGTATAAAAATATTATTGTTTAGAAAATATTTGTCGGTAATATAGTATCTCAAACAAGGCAGGAGTCTCCTTCGAAACAAAACATAGAATCCATGCAAAACAAAACATTCAAATACTTACGAAAACATTGAACCCCGATGTCAAAGTCCAAAAAATCCTGAAGTCTTCAAAATCTATCCTGGAAAAATTATTTGACGGGTTCATTTATTATAATAATTGTATTGACATATTGACAAAGATACTGGATAAAACATGACAATATTATGAATCGATTAGGTACGTAGTTTCTGAATTCCAGTGTCAAGATTTTGCCTGACAATTATTTGACCTATCATCGGCTACCTGTATCGGATGATTCTTCTAGAGTAACAAGCGATAAGATATAAAGATTATAACTATGTGTATGATATTGAGAAACATTCGAGTTCTGTTTCTTTACCGCACGCCACGTTACGTGTATTTTAGCTTTAGTTGTTATGGTTTTTATAACATTGGGTAAATCTGTGCACTTCAATTCAATACTTAGGTAACGTTGTATCGTGATCTGTGGTAATAATCTTATACGTGATATATAAATGGCCTGGATTACAATGTACCCGATGATATACGACACATCTGCTAGAGGACAAAATCAATCATGTAAGTTGGGAGAGTGTGAAATTGGTAGAATTCCTAGGTTTGTTTTTTAAATGTTGATTATAATGATGATCATCATCATCATCATCTTCTCAGCCATAAGAAGTCCAGTGCTGGACGTAGGCCTCTCCCATGGATTTCCATAAAAAAACGATTGGAAGCGGCTTGCATCCAGCGTCTTCCCGCCACTTGTATGATGCCACTTGTTGTAATGAATCATCATTCAACAACATCATCATCAGATGTTGTGCTATTTTATTATTATGAGAAGCGTTTCGTAGTCAGTGGACTACGAAACCAGCTAGCAACCTTAGTGAAGCTACTTCTCACTCACGCTCGCACTCACTTCTCTCGCACTTGGCCAGCTTAGTGAAACTTAGCAGCATCTTATTGAGCGTTTAAAAATAACTCTCAGATGTGCCATATTGCTCACGTAATTTCCTCTCTAAGTTTGAAGCTTGAATAGAGATGTACCTTGTGGTTTAATTTAAACCTGCACCATTATAGATTATTCTAAATTGAAGTTCACTAATAAATTTTCATAGATTCCCATTATCGTCATCATCAGGTCTTTATCACAGACCTATTTGAAAATAGGATCCATCTTTTCATTTTGTACGTCATAATATACTGTGAATTCTTATTCATATTTATTCATTGCTACTGACCCGAAAAGTCTACCTAAACCACCCGCCGAGAAAGAAATAACCCACACATTCGTACCGTCTCAGGTATGATACAGAGAAGTCCGGCGTAAAGCATAGTCTTTTAAGTCACATAACTAATGGGAAAAAATTCCTAGTCGTTCTGTCAACAGAACTACTCAACAGAACAGGTGGGAGTAGACGACCTTTTTTGTAGTCAAAGCGGAAATCTTTGAAAGATACCTAGGAAGATATGACAGCTCGTAGGTAAATCACCGAATCATTTCCCTTTAAAGCATAATTAACGTATTATTTAAAATATTATTCTGTGATCATAATTATACAATGTAGTTAATCCTTAAGGCGAGTGTTGTCGACGCGTGACCGAAGGCGGCCAAGCGACGCCACTCGACCGTACTCCACGAACTTGACCCACATATCCTGGGAGTCCATTGTCTTCCAACCTCGATCGACATGACGACTCGCCATTACTTCTGCCATTACTCGTCTTAATGTGCTCCGAGATATATAACGCGCGCAAAAACAATGTACGCGACCTTCTTCGTGACAAGGGTTACCAGATGGAAAATTGAAAAGTCCCCACAAAAATACATTTTGTCGCAAATGAATTAATACCCTATTGTAAAATACTAAGTTATTCATCAGTGGATCATATTTCTACATAAGTTTCCGATAGTGTCGGTCGAATTAGCTTGATAAAGATGGTACCAACTGCCAACGTCGTGTATTGAAACTCAAATCCAAATCCTGAGATAGTAACCCTACGCAACTACGATACTTTTATTTTTACTGCTAATTTGCACACAAACAAGACACAAATTACCTTATGTGTCATCTAATTGTACACTTTCCAAGCTTTCTTTTTGATCACCGGTTTGTGTATACGAAATCCCGTTATTCTCCGCTGGCCCACTAAACTAAATTTTCCTCGTTTTGATAGCTCCATTCTAACGCACCGAATGTTTATAGCCATACTAACGTGTATTCAATGGGAAAAGTGAAATTGGTTTATGACTATGCAAAACATTCTATAGGTTGTTTGCGCATGATCGAGTAGATGTGAAGTCACGCTTTACTTGTACGATATAAAGTAGGCTTGCCTACTTACCTACCTACTCAATGTCCATCTCTACCTCCCACGTATTCAATTTGATCATGCAAATATGGGAAGCTCAATTGGGTACCTGTTAATTGTCCTTTGTAATGAATACCTACGTGTCTAAAAATATTTTTCTCACAAGAACCTTGGTAAAAATCTTCCACTTACAGACACACACATACCTACTTCAAAATAGAGATAATGATTTCAGAATTGGATTGACTAGTAGAAAGTCCTTTTCAGATACATGGTTTATTCGTTTATTTATACTTTTTTTAATGAACAAAATAATATAAAATCTACAAATACTTAACTACTTACCTACCTAAGCTGCTACACAAATAAGCAAACAGATTAACCGTAGACCGATTAAGGTCTAATGATATACTTTGCATAGGTACGTGCAATTTTTCAGTAAAGGTCTCTACCAACAACTATTCCACAATTTAACAAAAACTGTTGCTTCTTCAGACATCGTATCTTACCGAAATCTATTGTGTGAATCATAATCAGAAAACATTTATTGCATAAACTGTGTACAATAATGTGAACTGTACCTATAAAATCAATGGAATATCTATTGATTTTATAGGTACAGGATATAAGTACAGTTGAACGACCATTATACATAACTGAACTGTCCGTGAAAAAATTCTCAACTAATCAACTGTTCCATACGTTTTATCGAAGGTCAATGAGCTGCTTGTATGGGTCAGCCGTTTTTTTTACGACATTAACAGCTGGTTCCACAGCAAAAATTTCTCTAAATAATAATCAATACAAGGAAACCAAATATTCTCTTATGTCTTTCGTTCATTCGTTTGCCTGGATTCTCTCACTTTTATACGAAATATCAATGTTTGACTACCAAATCGCTATGATTTGCGACTTGTGGTCGAGAATAGTGTAATTTAAATTAACTTAATGTAGAATATATTCATTCTGCCCATGAAAATTTCTAGACTATACTTATATACATAGAACTATATTTATTTGTGGAAGGCAATAAGTACATACATAACAAAGAAACAAAGAATATTATATGTGCCCGCTATAAATCGGTTCCATCTCAGCATACTTATGATGAATAGGAAAGTCGGCGGGCAATCCAACGATTGTAATTAGCACATGCATGCAGTTATCTAATAGTATCGTTTTGTATTATTCCAGGCATGTCCCTGGACGAAGGCAGACAGTCACAGAGGCCGTACAGATATGGCATGGTGCTGCTGTGCGCCGGTGCGCTGATCAACTGGTTGGGCTTGGCGGAGGACTACGCAGAGCCAGTCAGATATGTTGGAGTGGCGTGCATCGTGGCCGGGGCTCTGCTCATCTGCGCAGCCATGTGCTGCTGGCTGCAGTCGCCAGCGAGGCAGCCGCACGCGGACCGTGCCTCTCCTGATACACACCAGGTCTATATCTGACTATCATACATTAAAGAACTTGAATCTCTGGATTTTTTTACGCAATATAGATTTACGATTGACCACCAACTCGCCTGATTTAAAATGACGGTGTGGCCGAGGATGGTACTCGTCGATCTAGAAGATCTATTCACTCTTGCCTTAAAAATTCTGACAAATAAATTCGAAAATAGGCGTGTGCTTGACCACTTAACTCGTCTGACGTTAAGAGATTGTTGCAACCTATTTGTTATAAATATATATGTAGTAGATACTCTCAGTATTACCAGCAAGTAGTATAGTATAGTAGTATTCCTGAGCCCCTTTAGAGAAGTTGTCCAAGATTCTTAAATCTATCTGCCATGAGCCCTAAGTGACAGTTTTTTTGTGAATAGTGTGCAGAAAGATTACAGATGACCATGAAATGTCTATTAATTTGTTAATAAGCTTGGGTTTGACCGCCAACTGGCTTGATGGCCCACAATGAAGCACGCTTGCCAAGAATTCACTTACGTAATTTATATACATCCAGATTATATCCATCAGTTTTACGACAGAAAATACCGAACCAGTTTTCTAAAACATCCGACTCCAGAAAATCATGGAAGTCTAATTTTGAGGAAAAATCCTAAATCCAAGATTAATTTTGAAAGATAAGTCATGAACAATCAGATTTCTCATCCATAAGGTCTTCAAACTCCAAAATTATACGAAAGCGGCCCAAATTGGATCAAAATCCAAACAATAAAGCTAACGGAGTCCGATCCAGTTTGTGATTGTGAAATCGGACGAGTTGTATGAACGGTCGCTCTCGCCGTAATCCCACCGGTACTTGCCGAAAGCGATCATGATGAAATTAATTGCCCTTGAAGCGTAAAACAATTGCCAAAGCCGATGTGACAATTGACCTCTCGCGATATCACAGCAACTAGCTAAATTAGCCCATTGGTTCTTATTGATTGAGCAAAGTCCTCATCGCACCGTATCTGCGCATGACCCGAGTTTTACGATCTACATTTTGTGTTTCAGATCGACGATCCGATCCACGTGATATCCATGCCGGATGAGGACACGATGCAGCAGAAGCCGCCTGACTACGACAGCGTGGCTGGCGCTCCACCGACATATGATGATGCCATCAAGTTGAACCCTGCACGTTTGCTGGCAGCTACGAGTACTGCGCGCCTCGAGCCAGCGCGGCCGGCGCCTATGCTGCCTGACGCTGTAATACCAGGCCAGCCTGATGAGTTGCCCGTTACACCAGTCACAGTAGCCCCCGTCCACCGATCACAAGTTCCGAAAACGCCGCCCCCGCCGTACAATCCAACGCACGCCATCAGGTATGTATCCTCAATATAAACAAGTATAAGAGAATAGTTGAAATTTTGGCTAAAATGTTAGGGCATGCATCGTCATCCTCTGTTTAAAGCGTCATTGGTAACAAGTTTTTATATTAATAAACATTTAAAAAAAAAAAACGAGCTTAAGAGCGATTTCGTGTAGTGTTACTTTACGTTTGCGTTAAGTTTGTTATGCTGTTGAGTGTAATTTTTCGCAATAAATTATGCGCTGTACAATGTATTTAAATGGGTATAATTATATGCTTTAAGATAACTCTTGTAAAATCACCTATGTATGTACGTATATTTAACGAAAAAGTTAAATTTTTAATTTTTACAAGATTTTTAATATCAATATTACAAAAAATGTAGCACGAGAAATAAAGACGAATCTAATGACACCTCCCAAATCTAATTCCGTCACGCCATTTAAGCTGTAGGAAGCTAATATAGAAACATGAATACATATATCTAAAAATCCAACGATTCTCTTCGAGAAAAGATAGTCCCGGCCGTACCCGCTGGCTCACATGGCGGGTGCACGGCCGTGCCCCCAGATACCCACATACCACATACACACACCCGAAAAATTAGCCCTCCTTGCGCAGTCGGGTAAAAAGAAATATTTATTTTAAAAAACGCATTTGTTTACATAATATTTCTTATATTTTTCAGGTGAAAGCTTCTCTGCGAACGGCACTTCCAGTCGACTGCTGTTTCATGCGCTGAGACTCGCTATAGACCGCGTTGTCGACGCGACAACGCCACGGTATTATATTTATATTTGTGCGTACATATCCATACATGAATCGATCGTTGTTTAATATTAGTTGGTAGGTTGTCTAGAGCGATGCGTACTTATGTGATATAGGATGTTAGTTACTTATATTACACCTGTTTCTGTACATAATAGATTTTGTAAAAATTATTGAGTAGTTGTAAGTTGAAAAATCTCTTCCATTGAACTTGTGTGTTCTAATCTAACAGAGCACCTCTTCTGGTTCCAAATGACTAGATGTTAAGTCACATTTCGTTATCAAAGATCATTTAACATATCTCTTAGTAAGTTTATATTTAAAAGTAGATTATAGCCGTGCCATGTACGTTGTTTTTCTATCACTGGGGCGTTTTAGCATAGAGTAATAAATCTAACGTAGCCAGTTTTGATGTTATTAGCTAGTAAAGCTGCCCATAGTGATTATTTGTATAGGCACAGTGCTATTGAAGTTGAAGGCAGGTCTATTTGCACTTTATATACATTTTGTACCTTTACCAACTGAGTATTTTGTATAAATAGAAGATATCTTTAGTGTACCTGCCATCACATTGTAAAGTCTATGTTTTCTTGCCTGCCTTATAATGTAAACAAAAATGAGTCCGCTATTACTGTTTACATTTTAAGACAAGGAGGGAAAAGCAGACTTTAGTTTTATTATTGTATCCGTTCAGTTTTATTCTAGTCGTGAACTTAACGAATATAATTTAACGCGTGTTTACTTAAATTTTTAGGCACAGGCATGCATACAATTTGTAATTTTTGTATCTATACATTCTCATTGCACAACTAGATCACAGTAGATATTAGGTATGGGTTTATCTACTGTATTTGACCAACTGTTACGTATAGACGCATCTATAACGATGTGGTCAACTTATCTCTTGCTAGTAGAATGCATTAGATCCTTTTTGAATTAAAGCTAAAATGATAAACTAGCCGCATGGAACGGCAGACGATTCGAATTTATTGAACCAGAAAATTAATTCCAAAATTTCTTTGTTTTCGCACATTGTTACAAAAAATTAATAAGACTCTTTGTTACTTGTCCAATAACGTACAACATTATGGCGTTTAAGTAACTAATCACACCTCGTAATTTCGAAGATAAAAGTGCTCATTGGTCCGCCATATTCGTTAACATTGGAATGACGAAGAGTTTTATTTAATTCATTTTCACACATTGAACAATAATCAGATTTAAATCAATAGAAATAAAAATTGTTATGCGCGCGAGTTTTCGTGTGGACATATTATAAAGTGGGACCAAACTTAACATGTAATATTTAAAGTTTAACGTGTGCTTGCTAATTAACTGTTTACTTTAGACATAGAGCGTGCCTGCAAAACTTTACGAAGATTTTACAATGCTGAAGTTGTGCATTTATTATTGTACCTACGAAATTATGGACGTCATGATTGTACATAGAAAATAAATGTTGTTGAGAGAATTTAATAATGGTATTTTACTTGTGTAATACTTACCCAAATTAACTTATACTTAGTATATATATATATATATTTAATTATTAACGTTGTATATATAGACGTAGTTGACTGAAATTCCAAAATAACATACCTTCTGCAATTCGAAAATCCATATTTACAATATATTTAGAAACCCTAGAAATCCATGGTTGTTTCAATTCTAAATAAATCGTATTTTATCCCAATGTTTCGTCCAATAGCTGTTGTCTGTTTTTAAATTTCAGTCTGATTTTGGACTATAATTACCATTTATACACAATTTATTTAATATTGCAATAACAGCCTTAATATCCTGTTGACTGTCAAAACCACAAAGTGTCATAACTCCTACACACTCAGTACATCACGGTACTAAATCTTTTAATATCTGGGAATATCAGTTTATTGAACGTCTAGTTTGTAAGTAATAAAATAATACTTGCGTATATATGTACCTTTATCAAGGAATGAATGTAAGTAATATTTTTCACTAACTAGATCTTAAACAATGAGTATTCAAGAGCGTCTTGGAAAAAAAGATAGGGCTCTGTTGTAGACGCGGTTGTGCGTAAGAATACGTGTATATAACGTACGTTGAAATTACTTCAAATTGGCGGCGTTCCCCCATATCCGCGCGTAATGCGTCACAATCCTCACTCACACTAAGCGAATACCTACTGTGATCCTTTAGCTATATAATGGTATAATTGGATTATCGATGTAGGTGATAGCGCTTAGGCCGCGTGCGTGAAGCTGCAACACATACCCCGATTTTGTTATCATCAGTTTTCTTTATTCCCATTTTCTACTGAAAACCCCAAACAAAAAGCCACGATAAGGTATAGGTAGGATAAGGTACTGAAAAATAAATTTAGAGATAGATTCGAAATCTACTTATGATAGCATATATATATATAAGTGAGATATAAAACCGAGTACTTACCTACGTAATAGATATTACGTAGGTAAGTACTCGGTTTTATATCTATAAACTTTAGCGTACCTACATAATATTAACCAATTTTAGTCAGGATCACTTTATTACAATTACCTGTCGGCTTGACCGAACATTACCTTAGAAAAGATTAAAACGAAATGGCACTCCGTGCCATCAGTTTTATGAGCTTAATATAAAAATAGGCACATTGCACTATTCAAGCTGAGCTTCGTTTTACTGCGTCGCAGCACTGTTCGCTATTTATCTGATGTTAATATAAGTTTGTTGCGTCTCCTGGACCTGCACTATTAAGATAAGAATTATGTGGTAATAATAGATAAAGCATGAAAGACCAACCAAAGTTGCAGTCTATCATATTTTGTATTGTCACGGGCTTAAAACCAGAAAGCAATAAGGAGGTTGTTAGGTTCTAGTTCTCTCATATGGTATCTAGTTAATAGTTACTATTATACTTACTTCTAATCTAAGCTAGTTCCGGAAAAAAACATGTTTCGCAACCATTATTCACTTGCTCAAGTTATAATTCATATAAATAAACATTCAATCTTAAACACTAATCGAATAAAATACACCATTCATTTAGAAAAGTTAGGCAAAATTAAAATTAAACTGAACCAACATATCATTTTCATGTTGCCGCCAAAATTGCCAAAAGTTTTGAAATGCTTAGTTCCCGCCCTCAGAGCATAAGTACCATAGACAATAAAGTAAAAAAAACCCTATAAGTTTATAGGTTTTTTTTTTTTAATCAGTTTGGACCCGCTTAAAGCATTTGCCAGTGTCAATTATTGAGTTTTTTTAAGTTTCTTGAATAAAATAAGTGATATATGTTCTAGTCACAATCTAAGTCACGTATACAGTCATTTTCAAATTCGAGTCATGCTTCAGTAAATAAGGCTTTACTTGAAGCTTCTATGAAATTTTGCCAACAGCGTGCTAAGACATGTTTCCCTGTTTTATTTCACTTGTTCACACTCACACACTTGATGAAACATTTAATGAATATAACACCACCATTTTATTGCATTAATATTCAAAATAACACAAGTTTAGGGACATAAAATAAAACGATAACATGTTTCCAAGACGTTCCTGCCAAAACCCACATGAGGGCTGCACTCAAAAAGAGTTAGGCAGTCACCATCTGCACCCTTATTCTAGTTCTAATCGGTTGTCGGTTTGTCAATTTTATCGGTAATGAGCCGGCTATCGAATAAAGCTCCATTCGACTCCAATGGGTATTCACGAATTCGAATTTATGCCCGTCGGTCCCATTTTTAGTATAGAAATCTCGAGAAACCAAAGACAATCTCCACTCATCCTCAACTGGATCCGCCCGGATTCGGGTAGACCGATTCACAAACTCGAATCCGAAGGAGTTTGACATATAAATTCGATGGCTAATTCGATATCGCTCCCGACAGGATAAACCTGTCGGGAGTGATATCGAATACATTTTACTAATACATTTTAGTAAAATAAGATCACTTTTTTGATATTTTCAATTACTATTTTCCATAATTTGACATAATATATTCACCTAATAGTCAAATGCCGATTTTACGGGTTTTAAAATTCCCTTAATTATGATTTCCAAAGTTTCAAAATGTAATATTTTATAGTTGGAGATCTTAGTCAGATTACACGCATGGCGCCCTAAATATATTAAATATTTAATACTTATTACTAATAAATGGCAAATACATTAAATGCGTGAGTACAGGGAGAAAATAGAAGAACTTTGAAATCACACACACACATGCATACACACAACCAACAAGGTATTTTCGAAGCATGCTTCACATAATCAAGCTATAAATTTACTAAAGAATTATATACCATAATTAAGTTGATGGATTAAGTTTTATGTATATTATGCAATAAATTATATATTTTGTCAGTCGCCGGTCATAATTAAGCTTTTTTTTACTTCTATCACGAATCACCTATCTAAAAACATGAAACTGACTCTGAAAACTAGCTTGTCTATGTTATCCTATCGGTCACACGAGGTCATTACCGATTTGGTACCGACTGGTGCCATTCGAATTTGTGAATAGGGTTATCGAAGGTAATCCATTCGATTCGGTAGCCGGCTCAAATTCAAGGCAATTTTTCGCGGGAACTTAATTAAAAAATGTCACAGTTTTCTTTTATTATTCTCAACTTGTGTTATTTCAAATAAAGATTTTGTAAAGATGATGTTTTTTTAATCAATTAGTGTTCGTTTACGCACACGAGTTTGAAATGAGAGTGATGAAACATACTTCTTCACGTTGTAACTTACAAAGTCCTTAACAGCTCCTAGTAAAATAACCAAGTCATGACATGAACTTGTTTCACTATCAACCGAGTATCTCGTCATAATCTAAGCCAAGTAACTTGAGATTGTGACTAAAACTTATATTATTTGTATTTTTCATGAAACTTTAACATATTATTTTGGCAAATGTGCCAATCGTGGCCAATAAAAGAAAAAAAATCTAGACGGCTGCGACTGTCAAATTTAAAACTTTTTTTAGTGACTTGATATCGCTAAGGATTTCGATTCACTATTTAAAAAAATCGATTCAAGTTCGATTCTTTTGCGTTTAAAAATTTTCATTTTCAAATAAAAGTAAGAAAATTGTATTTTTTTACAGTTTAAATCAGGGATCAGTCAATAATGCGAGCTATTAAAGAAAGTCTATTATATTTTGCTGGGGTTGAAGTAGCACACATTTATATTTCTAACCGATTTCAAAAAGAATGAGGTTCTTAATTCAAATGTATGTTTTTTTGTTGGCAATATTACAAATTCTAAACCGACCAATCGACTCCATAGATAAAGGAATTTGATGTTCTGTGATAGCTGTGATAGTTTGTAAAAAGTTGAATATATTTTTATTTGTTGTTACTAGGAGAGCATCCGGTGTCATTCCTCCTTCTCGCTTTCAACCTACACTGACTCCCGTATTCCTTTTTCCGGTGGACGTTCATTGTAATCCAAATCATATTAATTATCGTACATCATCCTAGCAAATACTAAGTTATATTATTCGAATTGTGTAACATTACATCACTTTAGTGCTTGTTTAAAACAAGTACCATACAGAGAGAGGAGCGTGGGAGAGAAGTGTGTGGTTTCATGTTTGTCTTTACGTTGCTCATTTAGCAAACAAATAAATATAAATAAATAAATAAATAAATATTGGTGGACATTTCACACAACACCATCTAGCCCAAACTAAGCAAAGCTTGTACTATGGAACTAGATGCCTGATAGAATACATATATTACTTTTTTTTTGTAAATATATACATATGATACATAGAAACACCCAGACACAGAACAAACATCCATGCTCATCACACAAATGTTTGTCCTGGGTGGGGATTGAACCCACGACCTTTTAGTTCAGCAGGTAGACGTAAACATACTACCAACTGAGCCACAAGGCCAGTCAAATGAATGGCCAAATGAATAAATTTTGCTTTGAATTTACTTATGAAATGAAATTTATTTGCAAGAATGTAGGTAAATAAGGCCTTAGAAATTAATTACAATTTTCCATTACATTCGATCATTTCTCAAGTGCAAATATTTAATAGTGGATCAATATCACATAAATAATATTAAATTAGAATTGATAATAGTAGGTATACTATATATTATGTAAATTACATCAAACATGAATAACTCTGCTGTCTTAAAAGTAGGTACTACAGTAGTAAAAATACAATAACGTGACGAAAATTACACTTTCACGAAAATGACATGCAGCATGAGATAAATCTAAAAATCGGTTTTTCCAAGTTAAAAAAACAATTTCCGATTAATCGATTGATAATCGACATGTTACATGCCGCTTTCAATCAATGGAACCGTTTGGAATGATCAGCTGATACCTTATGGAATGGAAATGTCAAAATTATTCGATATTCGAGAAACCCGGGCCCTTAATCGCTATGACCATTTGACGTGAAACCGTACTTGCGTCACGGAATTTTGCTTAACTCGGTATTCTGTATGACACTTGTCCGATCCTTAACAATGGGGTGGTACGTAATGGCAGTGTTTTGAACTGTCAAAAATTCCTTGCATGCGGTTTGCGCGTTTAGTCGTTTTCGACACGTTTTCGAAGTTTTTTTTTTTCCTTTTATTCTTTGGCATCGCACATGAAGACGATTTGTGACATTTGTGTACATAAAATTTTCAAAAGTATTTTAAAGTATTAAAAGTATTTATAAATTCTTAGCTTTTTAGCATTTAATTTGCTTCGTGAGTACTTATTTTTACCATTGTTCATCGAGTAGTTAATGGATATTTTTTGATAATGCTCTCATAATGTTACTGTATTTCTTAAGAACGGAGAATTCTTGTATGTTTATAATGCTTTAGGCTTTAATTTCCAGTCACAATGAACCGCACGAAAGCCTCTGCCAGCCAACTCGCCTTCCTTGTAGACCACATGAAACTATATCAGGAGATGTCCACAGGACATCTCAATAATAGTCTGCAAGGGAGGCTTGACTTAGAAGCATTGGCATATATAAATTCAAATATGTATTTATTTTCTTTTTTTACAGTTTGGTGGATGTTCTACAAAATATATCAAATAAGTTAAAGTAACACCGCTTCCAATTGGTCTTTTTGGAAATCCATGGGAGAAGCCTATATCCAGCAGTGGACTTGTTATGGCTGAGATGGTGATAAACATTACAACATCTTCCTGTGGCGTGAACTGTCACAGACCAATACTGCTCTCCATATCCTGAGCAACAGATTTGTGCACAATTAGAATACCCTTTAATTTATATTTTGTTATGTACGGCCTTCCAGCAAATATTCTATTACATGACCCTCCAAGCTTGAAATTATTAAATAATATGAGTGCATAAATCTCTTGCGTTTTTTTTTTTTTTTTTTACTCAGAGCAAGAGTTAGTCAGTTTTTAAGCACTTAGTAAGTATTGAAGCAATAATAAATTATTTTAATTGTAATAATATTGCCTCTGTTTTATTTTATTTCTGTCTTCTTCAGTGATAGGGAAATAACTTTTAATTTGTGTTAGGAATAAAACAGGTCTTATGAAATTTGTATCATTTATATTTTTTTAATTTACAGATATTGATCATTAATTTTAAAACTACAATAGGTATATCACAAATAATAATGTGGTATTCAAGATGAATTCATATTCATATTCGTTTAATGAGATAGCTCCTCACACCCGGTAGCTCCTCACAAATAGTTTGGGATCTAAGGCTAGGGGATCGGCAGCATCTCTCGGCAACCTTTGGTGTATAGCTGAGTTTCGTTGGCGCCACCTTCTCACATGCCGCCTTCGTAGTATAACATCCATGTTATCACAAAATGAATACAAAGTCACAGAACAATACGGGATTTAATTTGTATTTGGACAAAGTTTCGCGAAGGCAATCTAGGATTACACGAGGCAATGACAGTGATTGACAATAATGACAATCAGAATCAGTTGAAAATAAATACATTTTCGTTCTAAAAATACACTCGTCGTCCTCTATATTTTAATAACTTGGGTTTTTTAATCTCAAAACTAGACAAAAATGGTATTTAATAAGATATAACAGTGTTTAAATGCAGAAGAATTCGAATTAAACAAAGATATGCTTATTTTTATACGATCTAAAAAATATCCGGTATTTTCCGTTTGACCGGAAGTAAGTTTTTGAACGTACGTAGTGTAAGCCTACCGTGTGGCATACTGAATACTCTTTTAAGAAAACATCGGGAAAACAACATACCTAACTATAACATCAGCCACACCGTCCGAAGTTTTTGGATTCCACGCGTTCGTACGTCTCGTGGTTGTAATTACAGTGGTCATAGCGAATAAGGGCCCTGAATCGCTAATTCCGCAAACCGTGTGAAATCCTTCGAGATCTCTCTCCATATCGAAGATCGCATCGAATCGAATGTAATCTGAATAAGGGTGCTGAACCATATTAAAATAAATCGTAGATTATTATTTTTTGCTTTTCTCAGATATTGCGCATTTGGCATAATCTTTTTTTTATGCATGCTATAGAGCTACGACTGACCACCAATCAAGTTAATATCGTAGATTTTGTTCCATTTCGAACAAAATTTTATCACAAAAATCCAGATTTTGCTAAAATTAAGCCAGATAGTAAAAGTATTTCAATTTGCTCCCCGCGGTCTCCTTTAGGTACTTGATATTATTCATAAAACTCTCCATCCACGGCGTAAAAAAAATATCTGTGGTCAAGCAATACTGACAGTTACTTATAGTTTTGACTTTGACATTGACAGCTTATAATCATAATGTTTGTTTGAAACAAAACAAAGAATTTTCCGTAGTTTCGGCTTTTTAATTTGAAAATTAAAGAAGTTGAATTAGATTATTAGAAGAAATTATTTGATTCGTAATATTTGTACTAGATCTTTTTAAAATATTTTCTATGAAAAATATGCCGGTAGAGTTGAACAGCCTTTCAGAAGGATGGCTTGAACTGGAAAGTGATCCAGGATTATTTACATTATTGTTGGAAAATTTTGGAGTAAAGGGAGTGGAAGTTGAAGAGATTTATGACTTACACAAACCTCTGGAGAGCCCGGTATACGGGTTCATCTTCCTATTCCGGTGGATAGAAGAAAGACGCTCTCGCAGGAAGTTCGTAGAACAGACTGAGAGCTACGTAAGAGATGAAGAAACAATCAATAATATTTTCTTTGCGCAACAGATGGTGCCAAACAGTTGTGCCACTCATGCTTTACTTTCAATACTTCTGAATTGTCCAAACCTTCATCTAGGTGAAACACTTAGTCGGCTCAAGGTCAGTCTTGTTGTTTCTGATGTGTGCATAATATTTTTATTTCTGTCCAATAAAATATATACTATTTGCAGCATCATACATTGGGTATGAATCCTGAGAACAAAGGTTGGGCTATTGGCAACACACCAGAGTTGGCATGTGCTCACAACTCACATGCGATTCCGCAGGCTCGGAAAAAGACTGATAAGAATGCTGGAGTGTCTACTGGTCGCTTTACAGGTTTGTTTTATATTTTTCTATCTAACTTGAAGCAACTTGACCTCAGATTATTTTTTGGGACTATACAAAGACATGCCTCCCATATAAATTATGCCTTGGCCTTAATTTGCTATAACCACTGGCCATATAATGTGAATTCATTGATATTGGCAAATAATTGGATCTCTTATTTATTTATGTGGATTAATATTGTGTCAAAAACCACAGTTTTTTCTTGAAACTCGGTTACATGCACCATGTTCACATCTAAATATCAGGAACTCATCAAAATTCCAAATCATGGAATATATCCAACTATAATATAAATCTGTTTTCTTTACAGAAACGACATGTAAGAAAAAACTATACTAAGAACTATCTATAACTATACCTCTACTATACACACTAAGACTACATAAAAAACAATTTTAATACATATATAAAAAACAAATAAAATAAAAATGTTTCTGTTTTCTTAATTTATGTTAATAATATTGATAAAACATCTTTTTATGGTTTCATAGTTAACAAAAAAAACCTTATAACTCTGCAATGTTTTTTTTTCTGTTCTAATTTCAGGTGAAGCATACCACTTTGTCAGCTTTGTCCCAATAAATGGACACCTGTTTGAACTGGATGGGTTGAAGCCATATCCTACAGATCATGGACCTTGGGGATCAGGGGAAGGCTGGACTGACAAGTTCAGGAGAGTCATGGCTGGCCGCCTGGGCAGGGATGCAGGGGAACAAGTGCATGATATCAGGTAAAATAACCAAAGCTATATGTATTAAAATGTAACACAAGAAATTTTCAATGTCTCAGGTATTGCCAAAGTTTTTGTAAGTTAGATGTAGCCATAGCATAGTAATACCCATACTTAAGGCTGTATATTTTAACTAATTCGTATTGGTATTGAACTCATTGCACCTAATAATTAAATTTTTGATGAGTTAATCAATAATTATTATGAGATATCAATTTACTAATTATTATTACAGTGAATGTAATATTATCTTTGTGTCAGTATTTCATAATCAAAAGATTTTGATTAAGACCCATCTTCCAATCCTTCATTCTAGTTAGAATGATCCTAATTGGGACAAAGAAAAGCCTATTGTTGTATTTCTTTATTATTTACAATGGTGGCTTCGTATTGATTTGTATTGATTAATTGTATTGATTATTGGTTAAGAGTTGTATTGATTTTCAGATTCAATTTGATGGCAGTTGTACCTGACAGAAGGATTGCTATCACTCATAGGCTGTCAGCTCTCGAGCTAAACCAAAAAAGAGTGAAGGAAGCAATATCCAAGATCGGGAAACATATGCGGCATTTGTTGGCTAAAACTAGAGAACTTTCAGGTAAGCAGCTGTAAGCAAGTATATGTAGCTTCATAATTGGTATAAAGATAACAAAGTTACGATTCTGTAATCAATCTGATATAAATAAATAAAACATGTGTCACTTAAGTCTCTTTTAAGTTGAAACCTCTGACTACAGTTTCATCAGCACCTGAAAGACTTTTTCCACACAAGACAACATTATTTTACCTTACAGTTTTTGTCGTGCCATAAGAATTTCCAACTTAAAATAAATGTTAATATCCATAGTTAAGCTTTTAAGCTCCCATACAGAAATATAGCATACCTGCTGTGTGGGAGCATCAGGCCATAGCCTAGTTTAAAAAACTTTACAACTTCAAAACAATAGCCAAGATTTTCCTAACTCCATTTTGTACAATAGTTTCATCAACCATTCACATAACTTCATACTGTATTTTTTATACTTCTTATTTGTTAAGGGCTTCTCAGTGTTGGCTTCGACCCCACTGATGCTTTCCAAAGATATGGGCCTGACCTGTGTATAAGTTTAAAAAAAGGGATGATAATAATAATATCATGTTCCGTAGTATATAAAAAACTACACTATACGACTGTGATGCATGTGACATTGTTATTTTTATATGAAATGAAAACAAGAAATAAAAAAATATATTTTACATATCCCAATTTCAGAGCAAGGCCAAACAGAGACAAATGAAAACACCCTGCACATAGTACCAGTCAGTGAAGAGACTATACTCGGCGCATTAGACACAGCACAAGTTCAAATGTATGACATGGACTACACCCTGCCCATCACTATTGAAATTGGTGCCAATGATAGACCACATCAAGACAGGAGTGTGGTTTTAGGTGAGTTGTGTAACTGACGTTAGATGGCGCCACAGCTTTATAGTGGTGACTCCGAAAGCCTTTTTCAAGGTTTTTTTTAAAACTATTTCCCCTATCTAAATAAACAAATTGACTTCTCACTTTTGTAATATCTCTAACCAATGCTTTTGTGTACCTATAACAGTTTTCCTCACGGATTACCACATTTTTTATAGTATAAAGGGATAATAAGTGCGATTTTATGTATCTATATATATAAATTGATTAAATGTACTAAATTTTAAATAAGAATAAAAAATATAAATCCCAATGAAGCCCACTTGATTATTTTGATATCAAATTTAGATCACTAATACAATGATTGAGTCTAAGAATTCATTGATATTAATTTTAAGCAATAAGACTGTATTTATTGTAACAAAAACTTTAAATATTTACATGATTAATTTTTGTTATTATTTGTTCCAGTGGAGCCAATAGAGCCAGGTGCAGGAGTAAAGTTTGTTACAATAACCAGGGAGTCAAGTCATCAAACTATAGGAGAAGTAAGCACTATACATATATTTTATTATATCTGTTTCATAATCTAGATCAAATAAGTTTTTTTTTATTATTTTATACTAATACATAGTATAAAATATTAGCTAAATTGATCGATTTCAACTTATGAGCTATCATTAAATTTGTCTGTTATGAGATTGTCATCACATTTAATATCAATATGATTGTCTTGCCTTTCCCCACTAGGTAGTGTCGCCACATTACGTTTCCTTTCGCCAATTCACTCTGCTAGATGTCGTCACACAGTTCATCCACACTTTCTTCGGTCACCTTCTCCCAGCTCCACCGGTTATCATCATGATCAGGACCCTTGCCTACATACCTATCTTCCCTTCTCATAACATGTCCATACCAAGACACCCTATAAGCCCATAACCCTCCCTCTCCATAACTTTTCCCATAACATAACCCTCCCTAACTCTCCATAACATTTCGGCGACTGATGCTACTTTACTTTATCTTATCAATATAATAATTTCATATTGTAAGTGTTCAGGATGAATACAATTTGCAGTGGGATATTAAGTTTTTTTTTATTTGTTTGGCCAGTAAACATTACAGTACTTATGTTAACTTAGATTAAAATGCTGTAGACAGTTTGAAATTGACGCTTCGACTCGATTTGAATGTGGACCCTGCGTTAACGTCGCAGTTTTTTTATTTTATATGTTTTTCTCATGTGTTCCAAATCCCATCCATATCCATTAGGCTGTTATTGATTTTGTTGAGGAAATGTTAAAAAATGAGGTGTGGATATATCATGGACACAGATGTATGTTTTACACGTATACGTCGAAACGATCTCAAAATGCTAGCGCTTTTCCCTCCACCGCGCGCTATGCGTCACAGTCCTCACTCAACATGTCGAATTAATTGATCCTTTGGCTATCGCGTGGTGTAATTATTTTTTGGGTGTATATATACATCAAACTGTATTCTCCGATGTTGTTATTATCAGTTTTCTAAGTCAAAAAGCAAATATTAATAGTAGTAGCAAAAACCGTATTTACAACAAAACACATTTTATTTATGATAGAAATAACTACAACAATAAATACAAATGAAATTATCAAGAACAACAAAATATAAGTATAGTTTTGTTTTGTTCCAACTAAGCATAATACTGGTGGAAATAACCAGCGCTGGTCTTCCGTTGGAACCGACAGGCAGGTGACGTCACACACACACACACACACACTCCTTAAGTTTACAAATATAAATACATATCAATATTAAAAGAAAAACAAAATACCCGACTGCGGAAAAGAGGTTTTAGATGCCTAACTTACGATTTAGTTACGCTTTATACGCTGTTGTACTTTTTTTATGAAAAAGTGTGCGTAAAATAACTTGTTTATTACGAAAAAAATCGATGGCGGTTACGAAACAACGCATTTTTTATTTTTGCGAGAGATGTATTATTATTATTACAAAAATATAGGATATGGCACTCTGGAAGTGAAGACGAATCTAACGACCTCAAAACAATTCGAGCTTCATGATAGCTGTACAGCTTACCAGGCGGAACTACTTGCTATCCGGAATGCCTGTCAGTGGGCACTTGATCACAAAATTCCCCAAGTTACAATATTTATTGATTCTATGGCTTCGCTCAAGGCATTAGTATATCGAAGCAACACTCAGTCCCTGGTGTCACAGATACACCAGATCATACGGCAATATCATCAGATGGGGGAACTTGGATTTTGTTGGGTAAGAAGCCACGTTGGTATTAATGGGAATAAAGAAGCTAAAAAGGCGACTGAGCTGCAATGTACACCAGATTACTCAAGTTTCCCGATCTCTTTCGTGAAACAAAAGATCAAAAAACTCACCTTGGAAACTTGGGAACAGCGATATTTGAGTGCACAGCAAGGACAGCATACGCGTAACATTCTCCCGAACTTACTCATCAGAAAGCTCAGAGAATGCACCGAAACATCATTCTATTTTACACAGTACCTTACTGGTCATGCTTTTAATAAATTCTACCTTCACAGTTTTAAAACAACTACTTCCGATTTGTGCCCTTGTGGCAATAGTTCAATCCAAGCAATAAAACATTTAATGGAACAATGCCCCACTTTTAGTATACCCAGAAACGCCCATGAATCCGCATGCCTCTACTTAAACATCAATCCTTATAATCTCGAAGAACTCATTAAGAAAGAAACTGCAATAAACTCCCTATTAGAACTTATACATTACATATTCAGTAGATTAAAAAAGTTTAACGGAACATGATTCACCAATTCAATTCAATTATTTCAGATATTCATTATAGATAAAACATAAATAACAATGACAATTTTGTTTTTGACAATTTTATTTTCTGTAAATGATGAATAATAAATAAGTTATGTCAATGTAAAAAAAATATGTCTAGAGTATGATTTTGCAATAAAAGATATATTACAAAAAAAAAAACAAAAAAAAAATGACAATAATAATAATAAATTTTAAACTACAAACTGAGTGCAAAGTAATTCCGTATCAAATCGCGAGTTGACCTTTGCACCACAGTTGAAAGGATCAATAAACTTTGCAAAATAACCATTATATAATAATAAAAAAAAAGCATAAGTTTGTGAACAAATAACGGAAAAAATAACTACACCTCGCACATCAAAATCGGTCAAGCCTCTTAGACTGTAGGCGCCCATATACAAACATACATACATACGCTCGAAAAACATAACCCTCCTTACGCAGTCGGGTAAAAATGAACAATAATAGTTTTATTTCACTATATTAACAAGCCACATACATTGCAAAAAGAACTTAATTTATACAACACAATCGCAACTTGTATTTTCGTACTCTAATTCGTGTAGCAACTGCCCTAAGATTATAGCAACTGCCCTAAGATGTAGCAACTCCTCTAATATAAACATGGAACATTACATTACTTTAGTGTGGGTTACATTATTTTTTGCTAATTATTGGCTTTTTGAGCAACTCTGCCCAAGCAAGCAACTGCTTGATGTCCAAGCATATTTATTAATAGAAAAACTTGATATTCCAGATATACCCAACGTCGACAACAGCCCTACTGAGAAGCGGCGAGTCGACGGTGCTGGTGTGCTGCGAGACGGCTTCCGACCATCCGCTCAGATTCAGCAAGCTGCTTCTCTCTCACTCGGAGCTGAACGCTCTCATGAGCAACATCGTCGGCGAGGTGCAGTCCTGCCAGCAGGCGCTTAGCGACGAGAACGACAAGCGGGACATGTATAAGGTACTTTAGATGCAGCTTAGTACAGAATTTTTGCAAAAAACCTGTGCTCGCAAATGTCGCAAAATTCATATTCTAAATGCTAATTGTAGAGGGTTTTAATACTGTTTTATACTGTGGTTTTTACATAGGTTAGTTAGGTTTAAGTTTAATTGAACAGAAAACAGGAAAACAGTTTTGTCCTTAATGTACAAATATTGGTACAACTTGGCGCGACAACAATACTCTTTAGGTGGTACGATTTCAAAATATTTTTTTTACCAATTATTACGGTTGAAAAAAGTATCAATGAAATAATTGTGGTGATTTTTAATATCGGTTTTTGTGGCGATATCATATTTGCTGAAACTTGGCCGCAAACTATCCTGATTTTAAGCTACGTTGCGGTATATGATGGAGCGCGCTTACCTAGAAGAAACCAATTCACTCGCGATTTAAAAACTCCAACTCCTCGCGAGGTAAAAACCCAAACTAATGTTGGATATTAAAGCCAACCACAATTTCTTATAATCTTTTCTTATTCTATTTCTTATAATTAATTATAATCTTCTGTAAAAGTATACTCTTTTCGACCGTAATTGGTAAAAATATTTTTGTATGTAAATTGTACAACGTAATGGTTATTCACCGTGCAGGTGGACGACTGTCGTCGCACGCACAACTACGACGAGTTTATCTGCACCTTTCTGTCGATGCTGGCGGAGCGCGGCGCCCTCGCCGAGCTGGTGGCGGCGCAGCTCGAACGCGGTCGCTCGGCGCGCGTGCGCCGGCGCAGGCCGAGGGCGCGCCCCCGTCCGCCCGCGCGACCAACACCCAGACACAGGAAGTGAGGGGAAAATGTATTACATTTTAGTATGTCACCAATTAAAACTATTATTTCTATGAAATAAAATTCATGCATATTCCCTAGAGTATTACATACAAAACGGACACTCTCCGCCACTCACTAATCTCGGGTTCCTCACCATTTTTTTTATAATCCATAACAACCGGCAAGCGCAGCGTAGGAAGACCAGATCGCTAAGTGACAGTCGACCTCATACATACTTGTATAAGGCAAGGCGCTGGATGCAAGCTGCTTCCGACAGGTCTTTTTGGAAATCTGTGGAGGAGGAGGCCTATGCCCAGCAGTGGACTTCTTGTGGCTGAATAAAACAAACAACTTTTACTACATAACCAAATCTGAAATCGCTATAGCTGTTCGATATAATTTGTCGAAGGCTAATAAAGTTTTTGCATGGAATATGCTCATTTCTTTGAGAATCTAAGATTTACATAGTAAAAGTTGTTTGGCAGTACCATGAGGGCCCGTCGTTCCTCAAAGTATTTCCGTTGTTTACCATTACAGTACATACATATTACATTATTAGACACATATTACTTTATACTTATCAATTTTAGCAGATTGAATTATTAATAGCCTATTATGAATATAATTATCTAAAAATTAATCAAATGTTTGTGTACCTTTCGGTATGTATTATTTATATTTAAGAACGTAAGCATATTTGCATTCACGAAATTTATATGTATAGGACTTTATTTCGTAAAGGCAAATATGCTTAGGTTACGTTGTTTTTTTCTTGTAATAATATTTTTTATTTAAATATATGTTTTTACTTGAAAAATGTTTTTTATTGTTTATATTACTTCTACAGTATCACAAATCTGTCGAGAATAGATTCTGTCGCATGTTACGAAAACCTAGCTACCAGAAATTGGCAGAGGCGTATTCTACGTGACATCGGCGGAGTTGTAAAATATTCACAAGAGGCGCAAACAAAACGTTGAGTTGCGTATAATTCTCGACTCCCGTCACGTAATTGTTCGTAAACGCGAACAAACAAACGTTCTTTTTACGCGACGGGAACTCTACTGTGTGCACGCTCTTCTTTGTAATCTCGTTCTGGCTTTGTAGTCTGTATACATGGGTTAACATTGTTTTCTTTAATGAATTCGTAGTTGGGCGGTTTGTCCTTCATATGCGTTATCAGTGTCGCTCCATACGTTCTATTCTCGCGGAAAATCTGGTCTTTCATCTGTTCCGTGCCTAATAGACTAAGAGCGGGCCGTATGGTTACCCACCTCATCGGGTAACAAGATTAGTCTAGTAAAAATAAATCCGTGTGTATGGAGCAGATAACAATATTTGCAACTGGGGGGATTCTTTGAAAATATGATAGGAAAGTAACTAAAAATCATAGATCAACAATAATCCCCGATTTATAGACTAGCTGCGTTCCGCGGTTTCACTCGCGTAGTTATGAAAAACGGTGATGATTATGATGATGATAAGTAGCTTATGTCCGTCTCCAGGTCCAAAGCTATCTATAAACTAATTTTTATAACGACCGGTTCAGCCGTTTGAGCCTGTAAAGGTAACAAAATTAGCTTTTAAAATATCATTATGAAATAGTGTCTATTATTTTAAAACACCAGTACATTCATTTAAATAACAATATACTTAGTTGTCTTTTATGTTGTTACAAATCTTATTTCTACTAAACTATATAATGTACGTACGAGTGGGATCTTCCATATAACAAAAAATGTATGAAATTATTTCAAATTTAATTTGAGTCGAAATGTATGAAGTTTGCGCAAAACTCTCAATTCAATATCACTTCACATAACATTGTGAATTTGATTGTTTTTATTCGCGCTACGGACAGGAGAAGAATCTATCAAGAAGATTTTATCTGTCGAAAAAAATGTATCTAGAAGAATCTATTGAGAAGAATTTATGGAGAAGAATCTATCGAAAATAATCTATTGAGAAGAATTATTAAGAAAAAATCATGAACAAAAATTTATCGAGAAGAATTTATCAAGAAGATTGCATCTATCAAAAATAATCTAACGAGAAAAAATCATGATGAAAAATCTCAAGCAGCATCTATCAAGAAGAATCTATTGAGAAGAATATATCGAGAAGATTGTATCTATTGAGAAGAATCTATCAAGAATAGTCTATCGAGAAGATTGTATCTATCGAGAAGAATCTGTCTAGAAAAATATATCGAGACGAATCAATTGAGAGTAATATATTGTGAAGAATCTACAGAGAAGAATTCATGGACAATCTATCGAGATGAATCTATGACACACACACACACTTCGTCACATTTTTGCTAACTGTACAAAATAAATATTTGTGGACATTTCACACAACACCATCTAGTCCAAACTAAGCAAAGCTTGTACTATGGAACTGGATGGCTGATAGAATACATATATACTTTTTTTTTGTAAATATATACATATGATACACAGAAACACCCACACACAGAACAAACATCCATGCTCATCACACAAATGTTTGGGTGGGGATCGAACCCACGACCTTACAGTTCAGCAGGTAGATATACTACCAACTAAGCCACAAGGCCAGGTTTATCCTAGGCAACCCTGTACATTTAGAGACACCTTACTAATGTGCGTCATCCTAGATAGCTTAAATCTTGTTACTCGATGAGGTGGGTAAATATACGGCCCGCTGTTAGTCAATAAAGGTTATATTTATTACTCATAGTTCAAATGAAACAAATTATTTTAAAAACGATTTTTTATTATCATACTACGAACAGCGCCGTATTTACATGGTCATCATATTGTTAAAGAAATGTAACAACAATAACTTGATTATTGTTCGCTTAGGCACATACTTCATAGAACATTCTTAAAATATTTTAACTTTATTCCGAGTAACAGTGAAAGGACTACAATGATCTCTGGCTTAGTATTGACACCAGCAATGCAACACATGTGCTACAAGAAGCACAAACCTTAACTTTAGATCTCAATTCATCATACAAGTGGTGACTGACCCGTCGTCGCAGTTGACCGTTCTATGCTGTCAAAAATTAACGGCTAATCAATTGCCTCTTCTCGGCAAACTGCTCGGGACAAGTTCAAACGAACATCGGTCAGTCACCATCCTAACAAGAATACAAGGCGACAGACTTCCGTTCGCGATATGTTTTTATATGTGAGCATACAACCATCCGACGTTCTCGCGTCAATAACATCCCAACACCAGCCCTACCTCACTATTCAGTCGAATAAAACGTTGCTAATGATAAATACTTAACTATCATGATACAATTCTCAAATATAGGTATATATCCGTTACGTAAAAAGGAGGCTGGATTGTTCGTAAACGCAAACAAATCAGCGTTCTTTTTACGTGACGGGATCTATAGGTATTTAATAAAATCACCTTTTTATAAACCATTATTGTACACTAAAACCATATATTATCAAACTGTCTCTTTATTCTGATCAAAGACAACGCAATGCGCAAAAATTGACATTGCAAAATAGACTGAATGAGGTTCCTATATGAATCAATAAAATTGTGGTGTGTCTGTAGTAACAGGCTAAAGAAAACGACGTGTTTTTAAAACCTTAACATGTGTTCTAGTCTGAAGAGCACACTTAACAATTTCAATTAATCGCTTCGTGGCTATTTTTTTAGATAATTGTTTACCGCGCAAAAATGAAAAAATGCGCGATATCGTAGTAGATACCAACTGGGTCAGTAGGTACCTATTCACGTGTTCGCACATTTTCCATACAACAAAAAACTGTTTTACACCTCTTAACATTAACATGTTACGATGATTTGTTAGAACTATGTATGGTAACGAGGTTTCTGTTTTTTTTTTAGGAATTTTAACCTCTAACTACTTACATAAAAAGAAATTTGATAAGAACTTATAAGCATAGCCATTTATAATTCCAATCATCGAAATCTATTTTTTTTTAAAGTCTGATAACTTGTTCAATTACAATTATTTCCGTAAGCTTAATTTCTACCCGTTCACTCAACAAACCATCATAAACAATTATAGTTAATTAATCACCGTAATTAAAACACTTTTTTTAAACTATCGCGGTTATTTGCTACACCGTCATTAATCTAATTTTCAACATCTACCCTTACGCATTCCGCTGTCAATAAATCAAACAAAACAACCCCCTGCTCACATAACAAAAGCATATTGCCAACGATCAGACGGACTATAGTAAAAATGGTAACATTTACTGAATAAATCATGCACATGAAATTTCTATATATTCGATGAACACTTCATTTAAATCAAAGGCTGAAAAGGATGTAAGTACAAGGCAGTGCAGTTTAAAAGGGTTCAAGAATATTGTCTTTAGAGGCCACTGGGCTAAAACTACTGTATATATATATATATATTAAAATTCCAACGATTAGGGAATGTAATCTTACAGAAAAATCTACAATCTCGCCATTTGCGAGATTCGAGAAGTATAATTTCGCAATATCGAGAATTACTTACAAAAATAAACTTATTTCTATTGCAACTTCGTAGTGGTCTTATGCACTTAGAGGAGTCTTATTGACGATTCATAATAGTGATGAAATAATGATTCAAAATGTTGACACGAAATCTCACAAGATTTTCAAGATTACGTTCACATTCAAAATAAATCCTGTAAAATTAATGCGAGACGGTAAACCAAGATTGCATTCCCTAATTTTAATGTCATATTCATTGTTATATAAATAAAAATGAAACTAATCGAGACCACATAGAGGGCACTTTCATAACAATATTCGAATAATCGACAATTTTTATATTAAAATCTGATAAAATAAGGAACATTTATTGCTTTAGTTCATATATGTGGCCTCAAGCGATGTAAAGGCAAGTGACTCGATGATTCAACTTACTATATCACAGACTAACTAAAATATTCATAAACATTCATTCACTACAAACATGTATGGCACTAACAACTAAAAACCTGACGCTTCGTGTAAAGGCAGCGGTAAAAAGTAAGCGACACTTGATTACCCATCATAAAAAATCAACTTGATGTTATAATCATATAGAAAATTGTAACACAAGATATATTTTTTTTTTACATAAAATAATTTAATAAAAATATTCAAAAACCATACACAAAATAATAGTGGAGGTGCCGCCTAAGTTAATCTTCCCACCACATCTGCACAGCGCGGGGGGAATACAACTGATTTAGAATAGAATAGATACAAAAACGACTATACATTTAAGCATTGATCATTATGGCGCCACCCGTACAAATAATTTGTATCACAATTTTCTATTTCAAATACTTAATTTGTGATGTTCAAACTTCTATTGTAATGTATATCGTTAATAAATTAGAAATGCATGAAACATACATAAAAAAATTATAAAATAATCAATAAAGTCATAAATAATGTATAAACCGAATCCTGTTACATTTCAATCACAATATAACTGAATTTCTACTGCTATGTATTTTCAACAATATACTCCCGCACAAAAAAATAATAATACTCGACAAATAACAATAATAAAACGATGTATAAGAAGGGAAGATGGCATTAGCACCATACCATTACAATAGCTACGCGCGCGACTCCGGTTCACAACCAAAACTTATTGCTATTATCACTACAAGAATTGCACTACTTTGGGCTTTCATAAAATTGTGAGTTCCGGAACGGAAGCATAAAATTAAACCTAAGATCGGCGCGATTTGAGCGAAGTACAGTTGAACCGCGGTAATCCGGCCCCTGTTTAATCCGGTGACCCCTGTATTCCGACATGCCAATAACGAATATACATACAAAGTATATTTTTACGGCAAATCCTTGTCAATGCATGTTTAAAAATATTGCAACTTGTAGGCAACCCCGTGACTTGTTCGACGTATATTAACTAGGCAACACAAAATTCTACAAAGAACATTCCGCTTGCCGACGTTTCAATACTTTGCCGTGCACCGGAAGAAATAAGAGCTACACGATAGATTATAAATGCACATTCAGAATGAAATGCAATCTGTGTCTGAAGGTAAATATAAAAAAGTAGACACAGCGTGCAAGCTGACTTACGCTCTGTTACATTGTAGCAAGTCGATTTTTAAACGTTAATGCGGAGTGAGTCTTCTGTACCGGTACTATTAAGTATTCTGGGGTATTATCAATGTAATTGCGGACTCTTATATAAACAAAACGTATATCTACATGTTGCAATGACTTCATTAGGATCGCGAATTATTTACTCCTTTCTTTCCTTTAAAAAATCCAGATTACGATGGAACGGTTACAATTTTATATTCAAATTCGATCATTCGACACCATCTTACAAAACATAACGTCGGACTACCGTGGGTCTACTGTATATAAATAAATATGCGCATGCACAGTCTAACGCACTCTGCACGAATTCATTCGATATCGATACCTAATTTGATCAAAATAATATCCTCAAAATTCGACTAACAAACGAAAAAAATCTACATCAAACCTTAGCACACTATTCACTACCGCATACATTCATAGATAAGGAACAATATCATCAATCAATAATTTTAAAGTAACAACGCATACAATACGTCCGATACGAGCGGACCGAGCCGAGCGAGGAAGAAAACATCACTCTATAAGTCCAGGCACCGCTTTCGCAACATTGCACCGCAACTTCAACTCTCCGCGTGTTGTTTTAAAGTCTCTTTGGGCTCGTCAGCTGGCGCGGAGGTTTCTTCAACCAGCATTGCGGTGTCTTTTTCTGTTTTGCCAAGCTCGGAGAGGACTCCCGGTATGGGCAAGTCTTTGAGTTGCCTTTTCTCTATTTCCGCCTTGAACTGCTCGATGTCTTGTGGGCTGTGAATGCAATAAGTAAATTATAAGCGTTATCATCGGTTACATTCAATTATACGAGTGAAGAATTCAATTACGTGTTCAGAACCTGCACGCTGTTTTACAAAATCTTTAGGTCTTATTTACTCGGGCCAAAAAAATGTATGTACAAGACCACACGACAGACGTGACGATGTGGCCATATCTCTCGCTCCCTCTAATGTTTTATTTTAATGATTTTAGCTTCATAAAGTAGTTTACGAAGCCTTTACACATTTTTTTCACACCTTTGTCGCTTTTAAAGGTGTAAATCAGACGAGTCCATAATAGAAGCATTCGTAATATAATTCTATACAATGAAATTATTAGGAATGTAACTTTATGACAATAAATAATATTCTATTCTATTCTTAGTCGACTTGAGCCGACTTCCCGAACGAGCGTTACATAGCCGAACATCACGGCTCAGTCTCATTCCACAAAATAAAGTGTTCAGCGCGCCTAAATAAGTGTTCACTTCAAAAACCTTCACCAATGTTGCGTTTGGGTCCAGGTCTATGTCACGGCGTCAACATTGGGCCATTGGGAATTTGTCATGGCACCGTTGGCACAATGACGGCGGACGTTCTCCAACTCCAGGGGCTATTCACAACTTGTCGGTTTCGGAATCAGGTCGAAAACTATATCTCCATCTCTATCGTTCTGTATGGAAATGACAGAGATGGATATATAGTTTCTGACGATTCCGAAATGTTATAAATAGGGGTATAGATCACGGCGCCGTAAACGTGAGATCAGGCTGTTACCGTGGGGATTGTCTTTTTTTATTGTTATAATATTATCCTTTGTAATTAACGGTGCATTAAATATTAAGACAGGCAAACTCCATTATTTTTCGATATTCGATATTTTTGAGTGTTTTACACACTTAAGTATCTACTTTATATACAGTTTAAAAAAATTACACACCGTACCAACTCTTGATTAGTAGCAAAAAATACTGTTCGAAAGTTTCGACCACTCCATGTAATACTTCCTTAACCAAAATGATTTCCAAGTACAGATCGGGATATGCTCCTCGGAATGGTTTCCCCGCTCCCCGCGCTCGCTGTCATGTCGTTTGAAAGTCTTTACCTGCACGCCACATTCATTTGTCCGTCAAGGCAAGCGTTGCGGCACCCAGAAGACGACCCAAACTACACCAAACACCAAACCAAACCACACCACACAACACACCAAATTGTGTGTATTACATACAAACGTCAACTTTCTCATGTATCACTTTCACGTCAATTAGCGCACCGTTGTATCGAGTGTCCGAAGTGTGCAATAGTGCAAAAATCTATCACCCTGTAATTGTAATGTAAAATATCATACTTCGGTCACGTTATGAGGAAAAACAAGTACAAATTGCTCCAGCTCATCATCCAAGGCAAGATTGCTGGAAAGAGAAGTGTTGGTAAAAGGCAGCATTCTTCGCTAAAAACCCTAACGGACTGGCTCAGTGCAGTACCACCTTACTTTTTAGTGCAGCAGCCTCGAAAGTGAAAATTACCCAAATGTTGTCCGACCTCCGACAGGAGAGGAACGTAAAGAAGACGGATGTTAATAGCGACCTGATCTGCACGAAGAGTATGCCGTTGATTAGGTTGAGCATGTCGATGACGGAGGCCATCCCCGGCGGCTGGATGTGCAGCGGCGCGTGCGGCGGCGCGTGGTGCGGCGCGCGCGCATACGCCTCCGCCAGCCGCTTCTGCAGCACCACGGCCTGCTGAGTCAGGTGGCGCAGGCACTCCGACGACTCACGCGTCTTCTCGTGCTTCTCTCCCAGCTGACCACAGGTAATATAATTATTAGTAAATATTTCATAATAAGGAAAAAATATACCTTTGATACCTACACAAAAAAAAACTAGTTTAGGACATCCAGTCCACAGTAAGAAAATCTACTTTTGGGCATCTATAGTAGATAGATTCTTTATTTGCATCCAACACGAGGACTTTTTATACAATATATGTTCAAAAAGATGGAATAAAATGTAGTAGCTTAATCATGTTGTGCCAATTAGGCATATAAAATGTCAAGGCAAATAGCATTCTGCTAAAGTATTCGATTAAAAATAGTGTTAATAGCGTTATAATATACATATTCGCTGTTGATTGCCGCCAACTTCAAACGGTGAAGGAAAACATCGTGAGGAAACCTACATGTCTGAGAGTTCTCAATGATCTTGAAGATGTGTGAAGTCTGCCAACCGGCACTTGGCCAGCATGGCAGACTATGGCCAACCCTTCTCACAGTGAGAAGATGGCCCGTTCCTAGTCCAGTGGGACAGTTTGTACAAAACAAGGCTGATAAAAAAAATACATATTCGTGTTTAAATAACACTGATCAACCAATTATGGGACCACCTCCCAAACCGGTCATACATAAATATTCACAAAGTGGGGGGGTGTTTCCCTTGTTAAGTGCAGGTACCCTCTCAAACTCTCCAGAAGCTTTAGTTCTTAGTTAGTTCTTAACTACGATGTCACAGACAGACACACATACAGATACACACGTCAAACTTATAACACCCTCTTTTTTGGGTCGGGGATTAAAAAATGTGTACTCACGAGCTGCTTGTATATGGAGTAGGTGTCCTTCTCGTGCGCGAGCGCGGCGCGGAAGTCTCCGAGGCAGGAGAGGGTGCGCGCGAGCAGGTGGCGCGCCGTGGCCGCCTTCAGCGAGCGCGCGCCGTGCGACGCGCACGTCACCTGCAGCGCGCGCTCCGCGAAACGCAGCGACAGCTCGTACTCGCCCACCGCGTGCAGGATCAAAGCGATGTTACTCTGCAACACAGATCATCATGTCCATCTCAGCATCACAAGTCCACTGTTGGACATAGGCCTCCCACATGAATTTTCAAAAATAACTATTGGAAGCGGCATCGCGTCCATCGCCTTCTTGCCACTTGTAAGAAGCCTGTCCGTCTCGTAGCCGGTCTCCCTACGCTTGCCGGTGCGTGGTCTACTCGAGAACTTTTCGACCCCATCGGCCATCAGTTCTACGTGATATGTGCCCTCCCCATTGCCGCTTAAACTTACTAATCCGCTGGGCTATGTCGAGTACTTTCATAAGTATGCCGATCTCTATAATTTCTGATTCAATCTCGCAGAGAGGCTCCGAGCATAGCCCTCTCCATAGCTCGTTGCCTGATTTTGAACTTCCTTATAAGGCCCATAATGATGAAACAAACAGATCATGTTTTAAGTCTGATTTACTTTGCGTCAGTAATTTAGTCAACTGTTGATTAATAGGTGTCAGAACTTGGCATCGTGTCGACTCGGGCGTTAGCACGATTCCACATTACACAGATACGTGAACAGAGCGTAGCATAGAACAGCGAAGTGAAGCGTAGAAAAGAGAAGTTTATGGAACCATATCCTTTTAAAAGTCTTGGTATATTTTTAACAGACTTCCGAAAAGAAGAAGGTTATCAATTCGGTCTGTTGACCTGAACGGAATTGTGCATTGATTTTGATGATTATTTTTGTATTTGATTGGTCATACTTCAGAGAGTGAAAATTTGTAAGGCTTTATAGTTCCTTTTTTCAGTGGCGTTATATTAGTTCTCTAGCTATCAGTATTCAAAAAAAAAAATAAGATACAGATAATTATTTTATGACACTTAAAATAAAAGTAGGTCTTACGTCGAGTAACGCCATTTCTGGGTGGTTTTCTCCGCAGACGAGCAGCGCGAGGTAACGAGCACGGTACAGCAGCTTCAACGCGGTGCTCACTTGCCCGTTCGCGAAGCAGTACAATGCGAGGTGCGACTGGAAATAATACAAATTGTTAATATGTGATGGGTGATAGACTGAATGGTAGTGGCCCAAAGATAAAAAATAAATTGTGTACTATGACTGTTTTTTATAATGCAGTCACACCACCGTGCGGACATTGGGCAATTCATCCCGCGTAATCTTACTTGATATTTTGGACCCTTAATACCCACGTATTCAATAACAGTATAGAGATATCTGATCCCATTCACTCGTTCTAAGATGAGCACCGCTTTCTGTTGGTACGCCATCGTGTTTCTATGTTATCCGTTCTCTATATAGCACAGTTACACCACCGAGTAAAGATTGAGTTTTACCCCCCAATGATCTTATTCTCATCCCATGATATTTTAAATCATAATACTTACATATTCGGTGATTGTACACGGATGGTCGATGCTATTGACCTGCACTGAAATCAGTACCGCTTTTTGTTGGTACGCTATCGCGTTTCTATGATCGCCTTTGACATAGCACATTCACACTTCTGTGCAGAGATTGAGCGATTCACCCCGCGATAATCTTACACTAATCCCTTGATATTTTAACTACATAATACTCACGTATTCTGTGATTGTATACGGATGGTCGATGCCGTTGACCCGCTCCGACATGAGCACCGCTTTCTGCTGGTACGCCATCGCGTCCCGATGCTCTCCCGTGACGTAGCACAGACGCGCCACCATGCGCAGACACTGCGCGATTTCTCCGTGCATCGCTCCGTACACGTTGTTGAGAAGGTTCAGTGCCTCCGCGATCAGTTCGTGACCTTCTGAGACCGCGCCCGCTTGGATTTTGTTCTGGCCGGTTGTGTAGAAGTTGTAAGCGTCTGATGCCTGTTAAAGATTAGTATATGTGAATTGTTGTAATAGGAAATATTGAAGTTATCGGACAGCCTAAATATACTCTTGTTCAGAGGGAAAGGTGCCATGCTTCTGAAAATTGTTTGCACGAATCCATTGTTACACAAGGAGTCACTAAGCACAAAGAGGCGGATAAATTCACTACGACCCACGTCTACGCTACTTACGTACATGACAAATAGCAATGTGTATTCTCTGCGTGCACATCCTATAATTGGTTTTTTAATTAAACGGAGTAAATTTACAGATCAAATGTTACCACTTTTTTATGATATGAAAATAGTGCTGCGCTAAAAAGAGCTACTAAAATGAACTAATTCATATAAGTGATCTATTTCATTACGTTGTATTCTAGATCTTACTAAAAATCAAAATTTTTGTCTAAATTGTGTATTTGTAAACTAGTAATAGATATCAGATTTCAAACTAAACTATTACATACCATGAACTTCTTATATGTTTCTTAGGAAATAATTATTACACTATAACTATATGGAGAAGTTTCCGGCAGCCTAGTCGGGAGACCGTCTGACTTGAGATCCGCAGGTCCTGGGTTCGAATCCCACGGCACGCACCTCTGTCTTTTCGAAGTTATGTGCGTATTATTGATTGCCGCCAACTTCAAACGGTGAAGGAAAACATCGTGAGGAAACCTACATGTCTGAGAGTTCTCAATGATCTTGAAGATGTGTCAAGTCTGCCAACCCGCACTTGACCAGCGTGGCAGACAATGGCCTAACCCTTCTCACAATGAGAAGATGGCTCGTTCCCAGCAGTGGGACAGTTTGTACAAACAGGGCTGATAAAAAAAAAAAAAAAAAAAAAAAAACTATATGGAGACACAGCTATAGTATAGTGTAATAATTATATTATATTAATGTATAGTGTAGTGATATAGTTATTCAGAAAAACCAGTAAAATACATTCATCTTCTTCTAAGATTGTTGCTGACTCAATAAAAGTGATTCGGTGGCATAAACGTTTCAAGATGTTTTTATAAATTTTCTATTTAATAAATTTTATGGTGTGTACAAGTTTATCTATCTATCGATCTATTAGGTATTTTCATTCCGTGTTCCGACCTTTTTTGAACTACATGTGACTCAAATGCCAGCACTATGATTTGAGAGTTGGTATAATTATTTCGAAAAGTGACATTTCAGTCTGTCAGTTTACTCCGTCTAATTAAAAATTGAAGTATACGTAGCAATAGAACTTTAGCTATAAAGACATGTTACAGACGCTTCGTGCCTCACATGGCATGGCAGCTCATCGTGCATTGTTACATGTTGGACTACTGTATATTTTTTATACTATGTTTGTTTATATGAAACAATTTTAATAACTGCACATGGAACAGCTGTTTTTTTCGAAATTTCATAATAAATATTATAAATATACTGGGTACTATTTAAGTACCAAATATACCACATTTTAACAATGGCACTCTCAAACCATAATTTATAAAAAAAAAAAAATTCATTACAATCATAATATAAGCTTATTATTATAAATACTCACTCTTGGGTTGATATGTTTGACGACGGGGAAAATGTTCATGATATCAGATCCAGAGAACGGCGCCTTATTCTTATTGTCGAAGTCATACTCGCGCAGTAACACTTGCAGACCTACTTTGAGAGCGAATGACCTGAAATAAACATATGAACAAAGCATGTGAAAAACAGAATAGTAGAGGCAACATGCAAGGACTTTTTGAGAAGCTTCAAAATTACCTGAGGAGTGATATTTTTTGCAGTCCATGTTTCTCGATAACTGTATCCATGTTTTCCGCGTTTAGCTCATAGCCCCAATATGCCTGAAAAATACAGAATTTTTAAGCTATGAGCCTTTTGATACAACAAAATTACCATATTCTTATTTTTTTTTTTGTGTACATGTTTTTCATTATATTTCTTTCAGTTTTCTAGTCTGGTGACCTTCGTGAGAGTTATCTACGAACAAATTTTGCCATAAAGGGCGATTGATTGAACGTTGTTTAAACAGACAACAGACTGATCGATATCGGAAAACGCTAACTGCCGTATTGTGACATCGGAAAACGTCGGTAATTTGTGTCGGCGTCGATGTTTAGTAACGGCACCGAATACCGTCTCAGAGCGGCAACTAGTTTACTTACGTTAGTTATAGTTGATCTGTTATAGACTATAGCTTGTAATCATTGTTGTGTTGTTGCATCCTCATATCTCCTTTATAAACTTTTAGATTGTCCAACATACAAAACACTTTCAAGACTGGTAATATACATATGTATTTAAAACTTAAACTAACGCATGAAACAGAGGAAGTATCCCGCACTAACCTTGAGTTCATGTTTGATCTGTGAGAAAAGCGCTTTAGGCGTGAGGTTGTGCCAATCTGGCAGCGGACTCGGCGCCGAGTGGACGTGCTTGCGCGCGCGACGCCCACGTCCCCCGCGCCCGCCTCCGCGTCCCGCGCCTGGCGCCGCCCCCGCGGTTACCGACGGAGCGGAACACGCCCCCAGTAGGCAGTTTAAGAAGTGCGCCACTGCTGAACCGATACACATCGGTTCGCAACCCTACACAAAAAAAAAACATCGTATAGTAAATAAGTTCGTATAGACTGAGTGGCCAGCCCTATTGTCAGAGTTATTTAGCCGCCGAAAAGCCTCTGACCTGGCTTGACGATTGCTGTTTTTTAAGAACAAACAACCGTGACCTACAATTTAACGTGTCATCCGACACACGGTAGCGCTCAGAAAGAAATGCCACTCACGATCACCCATCCGAAGACTGACCGGTCCGTCCGTTGCTTAACATTGGTGATCGTTCGATAACACCTAGTCAAGCTTCGCCACGAGCGCTACATCGTATAGTAATAGCATGTTACTATGTTTTATTTTTGTCGCGAATAAGTCCGCGTTCGACCATCAATTCGTGTAATGATAAACGACGATGTGGGCCGAAAATGAAGCACGTAGACCTAGAAGATATTCTATGTCATTAATCATTATCATAGACTTCTATAGATACCCCAAGTGAATATATCTAGCGTGTCAAAAGGAAGTTAAAACACAGTTACAGTTGCAGTTGAAATACTTCTTCAAGAAAATAAAAAAAATACGTTTAAGTAATTGTTAAATAACGATTTAAGAGTTAAATTAACGCAGATGAAAAAAATAAACTTGAAATGATCACACTGTTTGAAACTTGGTCCGTCTAACTCTGCATGGGCGGCACGTTACTTCTACTACTTGCTAGACCACTGACCTGTAAGTACGCCGTGTAGATATGCTTCGCGGCTCTAAGCACGAGTTCCCCCACGGCTATAGCGTACAGGTAGGAGAGCTGCGTGTGCGGCTTGAGTGCGAGCGCCACACGACCAAGGTAGCGCACATTGATGCCGCGCGCGTGAAGCGCCTCAGTCAATCCCGCGCCGTCCATGGGTGCAGACGTGTGCTCGAGGCATTCGCGCACCTGACATCAAAAACTTGGTTAATATAATATACACGTGGCTATACAACTTTAATTATACGGACAACAGAATCTTCCAGTTATTTTTTTAAGAGGCTGTAGTTAGACCATCGTCTGCCTCGCTCAAGCTTATCAACATTTTTGAAGATATAAAATGATTATATAAACTTTTAAATACCGGACTAGAATGCAACATCACAAATATTCGATAAAAATTTCATTTTGAACCAAGTTAATTTTCATACATAAAAATAATTTTTAAACTTGACTGATGACTCTTAAATTAGTCTGATTCCCATACTACTTTACCAATCTCTGTCGAAAATAGTATAGTTTTACAATAAAGCCAGTGTGGTTAACTTTAATATCGCTCTTTATTGACTGTGAATCATATTTGTAAGCTTTATTCAAATACATTTTTTATCGAAAATTATGAATAAATATTTAGTTATGCGATTTCAAACACCAAGACGCCTGGATCGATTTGGAAATTCTTTTATTGTTTGAAAGAGGTGTCCCATAGAAATTTCATCAAAATCAGTAGTTTGATATTTAAAACAAAATTGCGCATTTTTTTCAGTGTTTTTAATCTATAAGTAATAATTATTACTTCAACTTTTTTCTTTAACAAATGTGATTTACCGCGAATAAGCATCGATATTAAAACTAACCACAATGACTTTATTGTACAACTATAGTTTTGTATAGAAATCGCACCACTATAAAGAGTCGCCGTAGCGACAATAAGACTAGATGCATTGTAACCAAGAGTTTGGCCATGGAGTTAGGAGACTGATGGAGGATAGGCTGTAAAATATACTTTCCTTTTTATAATACTAGTCAGGAATAGTCAGGATACTCACGAATGCGGGTATCTGCGTAGTGAGCAGGAACGCCGCGGCCTCCTTCACTAGATGGCGCTGCTTGGCGAGCTGCTCCGGCGTAGCAGCGTGCTTTATACCGGCCGAATAGACGTCTGGGTTGAACCTCACGTCAAATTCGGACTCCTTGAGGGAGGCCACCGCGCGGGCGGCTGACGCTACCACAGCGCGGGAGCGTTCACCTGCTGGGAGCAAAACATAATCAGCCTAAAATCAGGTGAGTTGGCGGTCAATCGCTAACTTATCCTTGAAAAAAGAAACAAGATTAAGAGTCCGTAGTACGACTATCGCTCGTCTTGCTCGCGCATACGCACATTTTTCAAGACATAAAATTACTGAATAACCTTAAAAAAAACGCCGTTTGTAAAACTAGAAAACAACATTACAAAAATTTCAATTAGATCCAAGTTAATTTTCATAAATAAAAATCATTTTTAGAATAAATAAATAATTTTTATGTATGAAAATTAACTTGGATCAAATATTTGTGATGTTTTCTAGTTTTACAAACGACGATTTTTTATAAGTTTATCTAGTAATTTTATATCTTGTAAAATGTGGGTATGCGCGAGCGAGACGGACGATGATCGTATTACGGACTCTTAATACAAAAGTTATCTATACCCATATAAAGCTATATCCAGTCTATAGTGTAATACCCACATACTATTAATGTATTCTGTGATACAGCCTAAAGGGCTAATCCTAGAGACGTAAAATTTGAAGAGTGCTTTCTTTCCTTGCACACTGTTAGTCTCCAATAAAGGCTCGATGACACTGGGCTAGTTTACGAGCTGCTAGTCGGCGAGTTTAAAAACTAGCGAGTGAGCGAGTAAGCGAGTGTCGATGACACAATCAAAAGCTGAATGACACGGAGCGAGTTTACAAGCTGCTCGCGAACTCGGTGGCTTGTAGATTGTAAACTAGCTCAGTGTCATCGAGGCTTATGAAAGGATTTCTCTTTAAGTTGACCTTTAATTCTTAAGTTTCTACAGTTTACATTCCAAGTTTCTACAGCATAATGAAGAAAGTATTATGAACTTTACAGTGAATGGAGGAATAACATAAGACTGTTCAAAACTTCCAGAAAAGGTTAAAATGAACTTACTGTCATTCTCCTGTTTGTCTCCACTGCAAATCGAGTCAGTAATACTCTCAACTATTTTCTTAGCGACATCCGTGTCAATATCCGAATAATTCTCGTTCAGGAGCAAATCTTCCTCCTTCACTTTCTCAACTTTAGGAGTTTCCTTTTCAGCTGTCTCTGTCTTATTATCTACTTTTTTGGCACTGTCTTTTTTCTTTTTGTCTTTCGTCTCCTTCTCTTGGCTCTTGGTGTCTCGCTTCGTTTCTTTCTTGTCAGATTCCTTGTCCTTGTTCGCTTCTATTGACTTTTGCTCGTTTGCTTCGCGTTGTCGCTTCGCGCTGAGCTGTTGAAGATGAAAAGCTGCGTAGCGGATGAACATGAAGTAACGTGCTCTGAAAAAATATACAAAACTCATCACAAATACAAAAATACAAATACAAAAGTATTTATTACCAAAACATGTTTACAAATAACCTTAGCTCTAAAGAAGTTACATTTTACGATATTGTTATAAACTATAAAAATTGTTTTATGACTTATTTCAACTTATAAACATTGTGTTCTCCTTAGCAAGAGGAATGGATTTTTAGAACCCGAAATTATCCGCGAAATTAATATAATTTTAGATAAAATAGCGACTCCAATCGACCACCAAATTGCCTGCAGCAAGAACTTCTAATACTGACTGACGTTCCTTAGAGTTCGTTGATTAACATTTTTAATCTGTCAATTCAAGTTGGTGCACTTATATGATTTTATGTCGATTGCGCAATAAACGACTATTTCCAGTCTTCGTAGTCTGATCATCGTAAAAATTTATTCTATTTATATAAAGTGCTAAGGCGGCAAAAAATGGGAACAAGCGTTTCGATTTAACAAAATAATGAAATAAGGACAGCAGCGCCATTGTTCTCAAACAAAATAACAAAATAAGGATAGCAACGCCTTCGATGCCGCATTAGTTCTCAAAAGACACAGACTCTACCTATCAAAATAAAAAAACCAACAAAAGAGAGGCTGCAAATAGTGCAAAAAGTACTTACTCAACAAAACTATCGACTAATTCTTGTCTGAGGCAGCAGAGCTTGTGTTTGTGAATAATGGGGAAGCCCATTGATTTGATGTCCTCTCTGAGTTCATCGTCTTCCACTGCAAAAATATTATACTTAATTTAAGTACAATACGAAAATCAGAATTAGCAGATTACAAGCGACAGGGATTTGTTTCAATTCAGCGAAGGTTTCTTTTAATATAAACCCAAGTGTAACGAAGGATTCTATAGTAGAATTAACAGAATGCACCCGAGCAAATACTTGCGACTGCACACTCTGCTTTCCATCTTCCCTTGTAAGCTTTTCTTTGGAACCTTGACGGGAGTGCTTTCTTTATGATCCTATTTAATATATTATATGAACATCTAAATGGTTATTAGTGGAATAGGTTATTTGATTGGTATTTCTCGGATATTTATAACCTGTAACTTTACACGGCAAGTAAATAGGTTATTCTAGGCCAACCTCTACCGTGAACGCAGCGTCATTCAACATCAGGCGGACTGGCGATCAAGCGACCGTCAGAGTATCAATGACTAAAAAATGCCATCTCCGCATTCCTTTCTCTCTCCAAAGCGGAGTCCTCTCTCTCTCTCACTTTAATAATGACATTAATATAATTTCACTAGTTTCTAAACGACTTCAAAAAGGAGGAGGTAAATTCAATTCTCAATACGACTGTATGTATTTTTTTGTATGTTTGTTGCGAAATTATTTCGCCAGTTATGAATTGATTTTAATGATACTTTTTTTTAGGTCATACTTCAGAGGTGGTCCCACAGAAATTTTATCAAAATTAGTACTGTGGTTTTGAAAACAAAATAACTGAAAAAGAAAGTCATCCAAGTAAACGAAATTGTATTTTTACCTGACTGCGTAAGAAGGAGGGTTATGTTTTTCAAGTATATGAATGTTCGTATAATGTCTATATTGTATGTTTTTATATGATCACCTACAGCCTAATCGGCTTGACCGATTTTGATGTGCGAGGTGTCGTTAGATTAGTTTTCACTTCCTGAGTGTCATAGGCTATATTTTTTGTAATAATAACAATACATCTCCTGCAAAAAAAATGCGTTTTTAAACGTAACAACCAATCAACTTTTTCGTAATAAACAAGTGATTTTATAAGAATTATTCTAAATAATGCTCATTTATAATCTTTTACAGCGATTTTACGCATACTTTCTCACAAAAAAACGTACACTCAACAGCGTATCAAGCTTACCGAAATCGAGTATTTTATTTTTCTTTTAATATAGATACTTGTCACGTATCTATTGCGTGTCTATAACTTACATTGTAAGAAGTTGACGTCAGGCGGGAAGGTCCTCAATAGATCCAGTATGTAGTGCCTCCCGTCGTTCCCGATGATCCCCTTGCACTCCACACTGGAGCACAGCTCCACAGTCTCGCCGTTGGCGCTGATCACAGAGTGGGGCATTATCTTCAGCTGTTGGCCGGCCTTGTTGAGCTATGGTGAGATAAAACGGACCAACGATTTAGCTGCCTTGGCCGATTTCAAATGTCTATAGTACACACAATAGACAAATACTTTATTATGACAAAAAACTAAACATGTTTAACACAAATGAAAAATATAAGCAGTTTTTTGTCACAATATTTTTTTTACAGTACAAAATATAAATATTACAAAAAAAAAAACTAGGGTGCTGCCGGGAGCGGGGCCAGCGAGACAGGGCTCAAGCTGCCGGTGGTAGGGGCTACAGAGTGAGGAACCTCCTGACAATACATGCCGTGTCTAGGATGACTGTCTTGTGTTGTCTTGTTGTATCAGATCCTTGACCCAACCATCTAACTAGAGCCTCTTGAGATGTTGGTCGAGGTTCTTCGCTGTGGGACTGTTCACCGAAACAACTATCGTGACAATGCTCGTCGAGTCAACATCCCACATGGCGGTTATCTCGTGAGCCAAGTCAAGGTACTTGCTAAGCATGTCCTTCTTGGTCTTCACGCTTCGGCCTTCTTATAATGCAGGATTATGATGTCGACGAGCACTGCTCGGTGCCGAGACCGATCTACGATCACGATATTAGGTTCCAGCAAAATTTCGGTCGAACCGAAGTTGCGCGTCCGAATTTACACGACCAAAAATGGGCTCGTTTAGTGTCGCGCTAATTAAAAGTATGTACTCACCAGCTCCATATACTTGGGATGTGAGAGCACCGTGGTACCAAAATCGATGCTGCCGTAGACGACGCTCTGCTCCTGCTCCTTCTCCAGGATGCCGGGTATGATGGACTGCGCCGTGACGCGGTAGCCGCGGTAGTCCACCACCACCGTACCGAGAGTGTGCAGCCCCGCCGTGTCCACTGCGCTGTACACGCGCACACCTTGCAGGTCGTTACGCTAACAAACACATATTATAATTTGAGGTACATGCACACATATAACATATAAGTCACTGAAATGAATGGTCACAGGACTCACAGGTGAGATTCACCTCACCTGTGACCACTGGCGCTGCAAAGTGTTCGAAACATCAGATCATACAATTGTGTAAAATATACGTTATAAATCCGTTAAAATTTGTTTCATTTTGATAAGAACCAATCGCGAAAACTTTAAAAACATATAAGTAATTAAAGGCACGCCTACAACCTTAATTGAGCAATGCTTTTTTTGATACTTGTTTTTTTAAACTAACCAAGCACGAGTTTGGATCGTACCAAGAATTCCGTAAAAGGCATTTTGTACAATTTTAATTTTGTGCAGTTCTTCAAAATGCAAGGTCCCGAGGGGGGGGTTAAACTCGGGACGAGTGCAAAGAAACTTTGTACATTTTTGGGTGACCGTTCTCACAACCTTTTTGAGGGCTGCAGAGAACAAACTCCCTGCTCATCACACAAAAAAATAATATCACCCGCGAAATGAGGAGGTAGGTAGGGCAGCATGACGCGCAGATTGTACTCACCGGAGCAACAAAAGCGGCCGCATCGCCACCCAAGTCCTTATAATGGTCGCGCACGTCGAAACCGAGCGAGAAGAAGATATTGTTCCATATGAACATTTGCATCTTCGGCTCTTCCCCGGGGTTGATCGCCATGACGTTCCCGTCGACCACGGCTTGCGCGCCGCGCGTCGCCGCCGCTACGAAGTCACTGTGCACCTATAACAATACAAAAATAATGATTTTATAAAACTTCATCGCCAATTTTTAACTGACTTCCAATATGAAGGAGGTTCTTTATTCCACTGTATGTTTCTTCAGCGATTACTCGGCCAATTGTGAATTATTTTGGATGAGGTGGCCCCAATTTTTTTAAATCAAAATCGGTTTCATATCAAAAGTACTTTGTTTTTTTTATAACAAATTGTTTTTTTATAACAAAATAACTGGAAATATAATTATCCAAGTAAACGAATTGCGCAGTTTGAAGTCTTTTTTTTTTTAACTAAAATTATTATTAGTCGTGCTTTATCTTTCACCACATCTTCGCTTTGCAAGAGGCAAGCCGTTGGTCAAACGTGTATTTATTCGAGTCATACAATAATATCGTCATGAACCCACTAGACATTCGCTCAAAATCATAGCAAATGGAACTAAATAGTAAGTTTGGGCGGTTTTTAGGGTTCCGTACGTACCTCAAAAGGAAAAAACGGAACCCTTATATTATGATCACTTTGTTGTCCGTCTGTCTGTCTGTCTGTCCGTCCGGATGTTAAGACCTTTATATACACAGATATGAATACACACCGATATACACAGATAAGAAAAAATCCGAAAACTGGTAATTTTTTATTTAATCACAAAAAATTGGGTCTTTAAGTAAGCAAGGAGGGTCCAAATTTTAAAGTGCTTTAACCGTATCATGTGGGGTATCATATGAAAGAGCTTAATTAGCATAAGTTAAAACAGGTGTTTAAATATTTTTACGATGTTTATTTTTCGGTTTATGAAGGAAAATATATGATTTTCCCCTTTTATCTACTAGTTTGTACGGAACCCTCGGTGAGCGAGTCTGACTCGCACTTGTCCGGTTTTTTAAATAGTCTTCGTAGGAATTTTTCTTTGTATCAATAAAAGCTAAAACAGTCTGTTGATTATAAAATGTCAATCAAGCTCCTACCAACACAGTTTGGAAGAAATACTGACACGGTTAAGAAAGAAATACTGAGATAAAACGCCTAAATATGTAAGTAGGTATTAATATTACCTTGAATACCTACCAACACGGTTAGGGAGAAATACTGACACAGTTAAGAAATACTGAGTTAAAACGCCGAAATATGCATTAAAATTACCTTGAAAATAGCTCTTTCCCTGAGAAGGCGTTCAGGCAGCGTGCCGCGAGGCAGCTCGCGTGTTGTTTGCAGCTCTTCGTTCCAGTCTCGCGTCTGCCCCGGGATGTGCTCCTCATAGCCTAGCTTCGACGAGAACGCTGGTAACACAAATTTGTTTATAAATTGTCTGAAGATTGACTATGGAGAGGGCTATGCTCTCTCTGTGAGATCGAATTAAGAGATGAAGACGTAGACGTACAAAAATAATCGACATAGCACAGCAGATTAGCGAGCTGAAGTGGCAGTGGGCAGGGCACATTGTGTGATAGTATATAGAACGATGGTAGATAGGGTTGAAAAGTTCTCGAGTGGAGACCACACACCGGCAAGCGCAGCGTAAGAAGACCCACAAGGTAGAAAGAAGATCTCATAGAAGCGGCAATAAGGCGATATGGCTACATCTCGCTTCCAGCTGATTATTTTGTAAATAAATGGGGGATGCCTATGTCCAGCGGTGGACTTCTTGTTGCTAAGATCTGATCATCACGATGATGAATACATATCTACATACTGGGCGAGGTGTAAAGAGTGTGGGACTAAAGGTGAAATCTACCGAGAGAGGTGAGATACAATATCAGATGTACTATTATTATTAACGGGATATTTACCGTGGTTCGCGTAAATTTTGATCACCCGATATTTCGGCACAGTTACATGCACCATGTTCACCCCCGTGAACATGGTGCATGTAACTGTGAAAATACTAAATCCGGAAGTTACTCATATTACTTGTTTTACGTATGAGTGGAAAAATATCATTTAGCGTACTAATTGTATTCGTAAAAAAAGTAAATTGGCAGGACAACATGTGCTTTCAATGGCCTTGATAGGTTACTTTCTAATAAAAAGGCCAAAGGCAACTAGATACTTACTGTCCTCAGCGCGTATCGCATCCACAGTATGATCCAGCATCGGAGAAGCCCACTGGTATACCTGATACGGCGTCGCAACTCTTTCAAACGGATGCTTCTGCATACGTCTCTTTTGCACCAGCGCGAAGTTGCGTTTGAAAGCGGGGGACACAATACTGAGGAGCTCGATGAGAGAGTGGCACAGAAGAGATGGGTTGGCTGGACGGGGGTTGAATATATCTTCTGATGATCTGTAATAGAGATTGTTACCATTATTTATTTTTGTTAGGTTAGTAACTAATTCTTTCAAATAGCGCCATCTAATAATATTTTGAAAACTATTTTTTAAACGTCCCGTATGAGACCTTTACACCATTACACTATAAAGCGAAAGGTAAATATGTATATATGTATAGGTATATATGTATATATGTTTTTTTTTAGTAAAACAGTAACGTCTATGTGATCGGATATGATGAACATATGCTCATCCTGGAATAGGAACTAGTTCTAAAACGAGACTTGAACGTAAGTACAATTTCCTCCTAGGTACGCTCTATTTTAATAACTAATAAGATTTACTATAATACCTACTCTTGGTTTGCTTAATATTAGAGATGATGTAGTCAAACGCAAGTCTATACAAACTAAAAAATTATAAGAACATAAAAAATTCTGTTAAAACTAGATAAATATTTATATAAATCATGGTCAAACTGCTATAATTACACATATCGAGAGTAGGGTTATCAGGTTCGATTATAGAAATATACTCATATTGGTGTCATGATCGGATATGTTGAAATTAATCATATGTTATTTAAGTGTAGTTAAATTAAATTTATTTCAACACTTTTGATTTCTTTTTAATCGTCTTCCTAAAAGGAGGTTCTCAATTCGCCTGTATGTTTTTTTTTTTATATTTGTTTAGAGATTACTCCGCCAATGTTTTTGATTATTCTTTTTTGTTTGGTAGGTAATATCTCAGAGGTATCATAGCTCATATTTATAAATTTTACCAAAATCGGTTCAGTGTCTTAGGTTTTGTAACAAAATAACTGAAAAATTGTCGTTCAAGTATTGCGTATTAAAAAGTCGTTTTTTTTTTCAGTTTTTTAAACTATAATTATTCTTTCTTTTGATTGTATCATTTCACTTTCTGATTGGTCGATATAATAGGTTGGTATGATACGATTCCAAAGAAATACGAGTGTTTTACGTTTGTATTTGATTAATAAATTGTTACATCACTATTTATTGTAAGATTGGAGTCATATCTATACCGCATTGGAAAACGTACTTTGTTTATTACTGTGTACAAGCTACAGTTATCATTCAAAGATATCAGTTTTATAATGTGAATGAGGTAATCTGATTGCAATTACGAGGAAACTTGCAATGTTGCGTTTCTTAGTTTTCTTAACAAAAAGGTGTACTTTATTTTATTTTATTTTTTTATTCGAATATAGGCTTGGGCTTGACCGTCAACTCACCTGGTGGTAAGCGACAGTTACGGTCTATGATGGAGCGCGCTTGCTTAGAAGAAACCTATACACTCGCGATTTGAAGACACCATTTAGTTCCATAGTACAAGCTTTGCTTAGTTTTGGCTTAGTTTGGCTTTTTCAAGCTTTAATTACGCGACTTTCTCGGCGTGATTAATATGTATATTCATACCAAATTACAGCTTTCTAGTAGTATTAGTCTGATCAAAGCCGCGGACAGACAAACGGACAGACGGACATGACGAAACTATAAGAGTTCCCTGTTTACTACGGAACCTTAAAAAATAACTAAACATTTAGACTAGGTTTAATCAAAATCGAATCTATTGTCGAATAGTCCTGTTGGTAATTTTAGGCCTTGTTTGTCTTGCACTTAGCCAGTTTTATTCAAATTAATTCAGAATTTAACCAGGACATACAAACCATCAGAATGTTTGCTACTGCCTCCCATGGCAACGCTTCATTCTAAAATTTGTCGCAATATTCGTATAAATTTACTTCACAAGTAATAAAATTTTACGCTTGAACAGAGATAAGAATGTAGTAATAAAGATCTCCTAGTGAACCAATGAAGCTTGAACTATCTCCATATTATCTCGAAGTTTTTTTTTTTTTTTAAGTGAATAATGAGACCACATTATCGAATAGTTCGACACACTAAGGAATAGATAAAACTTTATTGAAGTGCGGTTTAATTACTTGACACTGGCAACTGCATAAATGTGCGACGCCAAATTCCTCAGATGAGGAGAAAAAAAAATGTTAAAAAGTGCGGTTTCTTTTAGTATTTTTCATGTTTCCTACGATCAGGGTACCCAATGTTACAGGCATGCATAATCGAAATCTAATTTTATCAAATTCTCTGGAGAGCTTCAACTTAAGCCTTACTTCGTCCCCCTAAGACCAAAGTGGTCCAAGAGGAAATTGTATTCCTCTTAGGTCTAAGAGGTTTAATTAATAGGGGGTCTACGGCCACTTTCGTTTCCTCTTCAAGCCGTTATTATAAAATGGGGGATTCATAGATTCATGGAATGGAGTGAATCGATGTCTTCCAGATCGACGTGATCCATTCATGAAATTCGATACAGAGATAACTAGAACCTTGAGACGCACGTAGGTTAAATTTCATAAAAAAACGGCTGAACCGATTTTGATGAAACATAGCTAAGAACACCCTCGATAAAATCCTCTTCATAACAAAAAGATTAGATCAAAATTGGTTCACCCGTTTGAGAGCTACGATGCCACAGACAGGCACACAGATAAACATATACACACGTCAAACTTATAACACCCCTCTTTTTGGGTCGGGAGTTAAAAACGATAATTACTGGTTGAGATAGAATCCTCTGGGGCAGGCGGTGATGTGGAAGTGGCGGTCCTCCAGCGTAACGACGTGAAGGTAGAGGAGGTCGCCGCACATCTTGCGCGGCCCGGGGGGAGGGTTCCATCCGGAGGTCGTCAGCACCTGGATTTATATCAAATATAGAAAATCTTATGAATGGATTGTCTCTCTCCCTCTCTATTTGCCCTCTATCAAAATCGACGCAGTACTTTGGTATTCCAAAATAACTGGTAAAATATCATCCAATACGCAAAATATCATCAAATACGCGACTTGCTGTTTACTTTTCTACAGGCATTGTATTGCGTAGGTATTTTGAAGTCGGTTTTTTAAGTTTCTGTTTAAAACTATAATTATTTCCATAGCCACATAATACAACTCTGAATTATTCAGAGTGACCATATTTCTAATTACCATAATTGGGTGGATACCTACTTGAAGGAAAATCGACATTAACATCCCTTTTATCGACAATGCCTTTTAACTAGTTAGAAACAGCATATATCACTATTAATGTCAGATACTTTAAAAGCTATCATCAAAACGCCAAATCTACACTGAACTTCGCACAACAAAAACCGCTAAGGTCAAATTAATTCGACAAAAAAAATTGCTATCAGTTGTCGTTATTCTAAAGAAATAATTTTTAGAACAGTTGGAAATCGTTCAAGGATTCTCTAATTGTAGAAAAAGATTGATTGTAGGCGCCACACAAAATGGAGGAAAGTTCTGTTACCTTGAGGCATTGAGGAGCTTTGTTCTCCTTTGTTAGTCCAGGGTGTAAAGCCAGTAAAGGGCGTTCTGTGCTGTTAGGCATTATGTAGTCAGGCGGTGTACAATCCACGCTCTCTGGACGGGACTTCTTCTTTTCTGCAAATTTTTGCGACATATTTTTCATATACATAAAGTATAAGTTTAGAAAACTCAAAAACTCCAGACGAAAAAGAACGGCTGAACCGATTTTGATGAAACATAGCTAAGAACACTCTCGATAAAATCTTCTTTCTTTCTTTCCAACCAAAAAAAACTAGATCAAAATCAATCCTTTCGTTTGAGAGCTACGATGCCACAAACAGGCACACAGATACACAGATACAGAGATACACACTTATAACACCCCTCTTTTTAACCCTCGCCCAAAAAGGGGGTTGTTATATGTTTGACGTGTGTATCTGTATATATGTATGTCTGTCTTTGGTATCGTAGATCTCAAACGGGTAAACCGATATTTATCTAGTATTTTTTGTTTGAAAAATGATTTGATCAAGAGTGTTCATAGTTATATTTCATCAAAATCGGTTCAGCCGCTTTTGTTTTATCGGGGGTTTTAAGTTATCTAAACTTATACTTGTTTGATCTTCTTGTTTTTGTAACTTTAGCCTGGTTTATTGGCCTTGTCAAATAATAATATATTATGATAAGATTAATCAAAATATGTAATTGCATTAGGTTAATAGATCAACCATAGATATAGCAAACAGTATGATTTTAATTTAAAAAACCGATACAGAAGCACATCTTACCTAAAATATCACCCTGTGTAATGACATTGAGGAAAGCAAGAGAGCTGCACTCTTGACCTGCATAAGCATCGGTATAATCGATGGATTTAAGAAGATCTCTTACATGACGAACATGTATTCTTGCCTCGCGCATCGTATATGGCTCTTCTACAACCTGAAAATAAATAACAGGCACATAAATTACAACTATTTACCTGTTTAAAATGTCAATAATACAATTTTTAACGTAATTTACCTTTATAACAGATCCTTCTTTCAGTCCCTCAATGTTCTTCAACTCGGCAAAATTGTCCAAAGTAACGCCATCCAATTGCAACGAGAAGCAAGTTCTGTGACATGTGTCCTCGCGATCCATTAGCACCTGGTGTATTTCCTGCACTAACTCCATACTAGACACCTATCGACAATAAATCAACTGTAACCATTCAATTATTCATGATAATGCTAATTTTGAACGCGTTGTAATGTAAATTTTAATTGTATACCTGGATATCAAGCGGCTCCGCACCGGGGCTCACGATCTTGACAGTGAAACCCATGTCTTGAATGAACACAACTTCGGCATCTCTTTTCTTATCGTCGCCGTCTTCACTGGGAGATGATTCTCTTTCTTTTTCTCCATTCACAATTTTATTGTCGCCATTCACTTTATCCGAAGAATCTACGTTTGAACCAGCGTCACCGGCTTCTTTCTTGTCATGTGCACTTATACTTTTAGAAGAGTCGTTCTTCTTTTCAGTATCACTGTCAGTCGCTTTGGTTTTCTTTTCTTTCTTTTTCTCTGTCGCCTGCTTTCCGACAGACGATTTGTTAGTACTAACTTTCGACGTGACAACCGTTTGATCTTCATCAGACTTACTCGATTTTGCGTCATCGGAATCACAACTGATCCCATTAGAAACTACTTTAGCTCTATTACTACTACTAATATCACAATCTGAATCTTTTTTTGGATCTCCATTGACAACGGCCTCACTGGAAGTCTCTGAACCGTTCAGTATTAATTCTTTGGTTGCTATATTACTATCATTATCGTTTGTTATTGATTCCTCGCCGTTGACTTTCGTCACTGAGTTTGTGGATTTTAATTGTGATGACTTTTCATCTTCAGATTTTGTTTTCAAGGTTTCTGAATGAAAACAAAATGCATATTTTAACTTCTACTCTAGAGGTAGATATAAAAAGATATAAATTAATAAATGATATAAAAAGATATAGATGTAAAAAGATATAACTCCCGAGTTGGCCTAAAGTAACTCTCATTCTACCTTATGTTGTAGAGTAGATTCTTTTGACTTTTGTAGAGTCGTCCTGAGAAAGTACCACGCCCTTATCTGTCATTCAACTGCCAAGCAATACTGTGCAAATGTTACTACTTCACGGATTGAAAGTATGTATAAATAAATAAAGCATTTATTCCGGAAAAAAGTACCTACTATAATACAAATTCAATTTTCTGCCAAACTATAAAATAGTTTATTGGTAGATAAGCTCTCTATTAGACTATATGTACATTCAACAACATTACACATAACAACAACAACATACAACATTCGGAGTTTTAGTTATACTATCCCTAGTTTGTTTATCTAAATCAACTTCACAAACTCTTCTAGTAATTCAGTGGCTATACATTTTTTAAATTCCTATTTATTTATTTTTAATTATAAGTAATCGAGTTTTAGGCAAATTATTTAAAAACGTGGGTATGAGATAGTGACGATTTCTTTTCCCATAATAATTATTCCCATATAAAAAACGTACACTCAACAGCATATCAAGCGTAACGGAATCATAAGTTAGACTGCAAAAACTGGTTTTTTGCAGTCGGGTATTTTGTTTTTCTATTAACATAGATACTTGTTTTCTTTCAGTGATAGCATAATATTTAGAATCAATTCTGACATCGACGAGCTCCATCATCGGGCATACCGTCGCTAAACATCAGGCGAGTTGGTGGTCAATTGTAGATCTTTTTAATATAAAAGAGATGATAGTTTACTGATTCGTGTAACCTGTGTTTTGTGGGAAGGGCGCAGGGGTACCGTTCCCGTGTGGAGAGGGCGGCTTCCTCGCTGCTGCTGCATAGGACACCCTGGGCGTGGCGCCGCCGCCCTCGTCATCAGCGCGGCCGTTCGGTGTGCTCGCGTGACCGTTGCTCACGGACTTTACACTGATCACCTTCTTCATTTTTGCTGGCATCTCTTGTTTTTCTACTGCAACAAAAGAAACAGAATATAAGCATATTTTAGTCATATTTTCTGTTGCTATCTACAATACTAAAAATAGTAGAAGTAGAGGAAATTGGTAGTCGAACAAACTTAGGAATAAAGATATAGATTAAGTTTTTTTTTCGCTACAAGGATGATTATTTTATTAAGTTACCATGTACTAAGCCGAAAGAAGGTTTGTACACAATCATTATGATTAACTTGGACGCAACTAAAATTCACGAAAAAATCGGCTGTTCCATATATGAGATATTAAAATATTTCAAAAGTAGGTGTGGTTAATATGAAATACTAATATCCTGATATCGAAACAAGAAATCTAGAAATGATAATAATGCACCGATCAGTCCAAAGTCTAAAGTTAACACTTTTATAACACTAAGTACCTACGTACAGGGTTTTTTTAGATAAACGATTACTTTATGCTTAAAGTACTGTGCTACGTTACCTAAATATTTTATCAGGGGATAGTTTTATTTGGTACTCTATTCGTACAAAATGTTTGCTCTAGCCTGTACAAACATACATCCGTACCGTTGCCGCAAACCCAAAATAAAATACGGGGTCAATATGAAAATCGGGCATTGCTCTTTCGCCATTGTAAGTAATAGGTATATAGATGTTACCATTGGTACGAATGGGAAATGCTCCAAATCGTTTGCGAGACGGAGGAGCATAGACTTCTATAGATACCCCAAATGCATGTACTTAGTGTGTCAACAGGAAGATAAAAACACACACTTGACACCCTAAGATGTATTTAATTTCAGGTGATATATAGTTTAGATTCGATATTTTGTCAAATAGTTACTAGCGTGCAAGCGCGCGGATGCACGGAATTGAATCGATTTCGCGTGGATTTAGTGATGGAATGTTCTATTCCATCACTAAATCGTTTGTGTGACGTCACAGTCAATACCAAAAATGTGGCACTCAAGGATTTCATATAAATGAAGTCACATACATCGTCTACCATGTCTGTGCAGAGTTTTAGGACAACTTTGATAGAATAATCGGGTGTTAGGATTTTAATCCAAATACCCCTCTTGAATCCTTATCGATGATCGATTTCTTCAGAATGTGAAAGGTCATGGGCGTGTTTTTAATAGGTTTATGGCATAAAATATTAAAAGCAACTGGACTGCCCGGTCATGAGCAACGCGGAGGCGGCGCCACGTGAGCGTTTTTATAAGTATCTACAAAGTTCTTTTGAAGTTGGTACCTACCTAAAGAAAGTATTATCTTATACGGCTTACATAAGCAATTTCCCAAGTTTGTAGTGTCTATACCACTTTTTCCAGACAGTATTATCGATTTGACGGCGGTGTTTCCCGGTTTGGAACCATTACAATCTTGTATGGCTTAGTAGATTTTCTTCTTTTAATAACGCGTTTGATCAATGGATGGCTAGTTGGTAAAGTTAAATGAATTCAGACCTAGAAGATACTTATTTTGCTTTGTCAACTAAAGTTTTGTATAACAGTAATTAGTACAATATATATGGACCAATGATGTATTATACGATTTATACGTAGATAGGTTTTCCCCGGCTCTGCGGACAAACCTCAAGTAAGGTAATCACCCGACTCGTCTTCAGTTGGAACACGTCGGGCAACGCTGTTAGACGCATGTGCCATAATGTGTGTGTGCAACACCAAGATACATACGGCTAAGATACTAAAAGGCCTAAAAGATGTGATCTTATCCTCGAAAGTGCTAAGAACTAAAATTTGACATGCTTTTACTTCATATTCAATGAGTATTAACCTTTCTATAGATAAAATCTCATTGATATGGACACTATAAACTTCTACTTTCAAATCTTTAGTTTCTTTGATAAATATCGTCAGTGCCTGGTCACTAGTCAGAAACTTTAACAAGTAGACTATGTTTTTCCACAATGTCTTGTCTGCAAAAGCTTATGGGCAAAAGCAAGCAGTTAGTTACTTTACTTGATCTTTCCCTTGAATAGGAGATCCAACATCATCTTTGGCCCTCAACTTTTATAACAACTGCAAACCTTTGTAGGTTGGCAATATCTCTGCAAATATTATAAACAAAATCTTTTGCCGAAAACCAAAGTTGCCAAGATCTCTGTAAACTTTGTGGGAAGTGTGTGTTAGATTCAACTGGTAGAGACTCAATAGATCTTGATTACTGATTGTATTGTGAACAGTATTAGTTGTTATCGGCCTAGTTACAGCCATTAGACGCACGTCTCGGCTCTCGTCCCGTGACGGGTGCCGCGGGCAGCGAGCACGTGGTCTGCGCTGGCGCACCGCCAACTATCTCCAGCGTCGAGTCAATAATAGACGGCAACGGGATGCCGCCAACAATAGACGCCATAGACAACGGAGCCCTGCGGCCGCCGGCGCAACGGTGCAATGTGCACTTCACAATGCGATCGACTTGTCTTTAAAGGTAGTGAAGAAACTGAATATTTTGTGAGATTTTAAGAGCATAGTTGTCATTTAACTTTCGCCAGTCAATTACACATTTTTATATAATAGGAAAAAGCTGTTCTAATAACTATTTTTTATATGGTTGGAACTATTAATCGCTATGCCTCTGCGGTTTGTTTCTTTCAAAATTTAAATTTTTGAATTATGGCTTTGCATCTACGGTTTGCTTTGAAAAAAGCAAACCGTAGATGCAAAGCCATTTATTCCAATCAGCCCCCCATCGAAAGTATCATCGTCTGCAATTTTCTACCCACCAAACTGAAACATGGAGATGTTTCAGTTTGGTGGGTAATATATAATTCAGACAGGTCTTTATAAATAATAAATATACAGGGTGAGGTGTTGAGTTGAGGTAAGAAACTCATTTTACCAGCTATTTTACCAATATGAATTTCCGTGTAAAAATAAAAACAATATTTCCCATCAAAGGTTTATTTTAAACTAACGAATTACGTTATATCCTCCAAAAGTATATTCGATACGTTACAACTGGTATTACAATAATTTTATAAAATGTATTCCGCATTGTAATCACTATACAATAAACATATGCCATATTTAAGCAGCAATTCGTCAAAGTAATCAATCTAAGCAACAACGATGAGAATGGAGAAATGAAGCTTGTCCTATATTGGTGTTATCGTGACACAGTTATACACGAGATAAGAGACACGTATATAACTGCCATAATAGAGATAAAACAACAAGACATAATCAAAATGTTGTTCGCTAGAAATTAGGGGCGTTTTGTATAGATAGGTATAAACGATTACGCACGTTATAGGGAAAACAGGCGTGGTTTTATATATATATGAAAACGATCATATATATCTAAAACCACGCCTGTTTTCCCTTACGGGGTAGGCAGAACATAAAATACAAATAAGGCCTATTATAGGGCTAGATGGAGGGATGATGGTATTAGAGGGTTAGAGGGCATAAGAGGGTAGGAAGTAATGTTGGATTGTAATGACAGGGGGTCAGCCTATCGCCTATACAAATGCCAATTTCCCTCAAGTCCCTGAAGTTACTTTTACAGTATGCCCGGGAAGAGAAGCAGATGGTACATTCTAGGTTTTTCTATTTCTCTCAAGCTAGACACGTAGTTTTCTCTTTCAAAATTAGAACAATCCAGTGTTTTTCATCGTGCCTGAGAAGATAATGTTTATCACCAGAAATGGTTGATGTTATCTTTGCCTTTATAAACATGATAAGAAACGAGCGCCTGTGACTGGGAGATAAGGATTAAATCAGAATTTTTGATAAGCCGTTGACACAATTTTTGAGCGCCATGTTATTTTAATGTGCCTGCTGCTTCTCTTCCTGTTCAAATTGTAAATGTCAGGGGACTTGGAAATTGTCTTTTATGTGGGTGATGGGCTGACCTCTCTGTGACTGCAGGCAACATTACATCTTACCCTTCAATATCTTATATTATAACCATCTAATACCCTCCCATCTAACCCTCTTATCACGGCCTAGCGTGGCGTCGGACGGCCTCGTGGTATTTGATGCTCTGCCTTCTCCGTAAGGGAAATAGGCATGATTATATGTATGTATTAGCAGTGCTAATTTACGAAAAATACCAAATCCCATCTCAGATCTGTGAAGTATAGAAGATGTTCAGTAAATTTAAAGTGAATAGAAATTAAATATAAAGAGAATAGAAGTATTACTAGAAGAGAAGTGTAACGAACAGCATGGGCCAGAGTTCACGAGGGGAGGTGGGTCTTACGCACTATCCGCGTCACAGACGTGCATGGAGTATTAATCATCTTGTTTAGAATCTTCTCCACAAGTCAATATGGACACTTGTAACCTGCGATGTAACCTCAATAATGAACAATGTACTCGTGAATAGACGATTTTTACATTACAAATGGCGAGACCTCTCATTGATGTTGTAAGAATCCAAGAAAATTATTAAGTGCCTAATTGTTTTCAGTTAATTTTCATTTTCACACACTGCACCAGTGGGAAGGTCATGTTGTTGAAATCTTTGTAAGTATAATATATAACCTTTTGTAAGAATAGGTATTATTGTCAGTATTTCTTCTTTTAGCTCAAGGCTTTGTGATAGGTGTGGCAGCTGTCTTGCTCGTGCATAACACTTCTTTTTTAATATAAAATGAACGAACAACTTTTTAAAAATAAGTCAACGTCAACATCGTGCAAAAATAATACTAAAATGTATTCGATATAATTTTTATTTAGATATTCCGTTTCTTTCTTTCTGTTTTATAAATCTTCTAGCTCCGGCCCGCGGTTTCATCCGCGTTTAGATAAAAAGCGTGATGATGTTAGTATAGCCTAGAATTCTCTTTCTCTCTGCAACAAGAGCCTATGGATCTGCGTATATGGTTTCAATTTCAACTTAATACCTTCACGCGTTCCTGAGATACAGATTTTGACAGACGGACGGACGGACAGACGGACAACAAAGTAATCCTATAAGGGTTCCGTTTTTTCGTTTTGATGTACGGAACCCTAAAAATCGCTTCAACAGGTATCGTACCAGTATATGCCATATATGGCGAAGTGATCTACATGACAGGATTTAGTAAAATAAATTTTGAAGATTCGCTCCGTACAGATCCGATGATGTGTAAACATATATAGCCTTAGCTGAGTCTGTTCCTGAGGTATGGGAGCGGCACGGGAGGGTTCACATGTAATAGCAACGCTAACATCACGCGTCATTTGATGTACCGTAATATAACCCTTCCCGTACCGCTCCCATACCTCAGGAACAGACTCAGTTAAGCGGTTCGGCTATAGTTAACTAAATTTTGAAGATACGCTCCGTATAGATCCGATGGTGTTTAGTACATGTACGAGCAGGCTTATCTACTCTGATCCACAAGCAAGTCGCTTGCTCTAAATAAGTTTACACTACTATTTATGAATCTGAACATCTATTTGCCATATGTTACGGCATTGACGTCAAGCCGCATGCTCTGATATGTTGATTTCGAATTCAGATAAACACCGCTTGTTAACAAAGGGGGCCCGCGAGCAGCCACTGAATCGATCAATGAATGTATTATGCAAACAAAAACAAGACAGCGCCGGTGACGGTCCCTGAATATATTTAACCTTTAACACACAGATTATTTTATTCCCTCTAGGCCGATATCGAGGGCTTAGAATTTCCTCTGAAAAACTAGCACTTCTTGGAACTCTCGGAAGGAACATAGTCGGCGTACAGTTATTGACCTTTTTGGAAACCTGGAAGGACCTATGGCGGCGTACAGCTATTGACGTTTTTTGAGCTCTCAGGGGGAATTAAATCGGCGTAAAGCTATTAACCACAGACATAGTAGATGGAGCATTCGACTTCATTTATATGAAAACCTTGCGCGTCACATTTTTGGTACCGACTGTGACGTCACATAAACGATATTGTGATGGAATGTTCCGCGCGAAATCTATTCAACCCAATGCATCCGCGCGCTTGTACGCTAGTAACTACTTAGTTGACAAAATATCGAATTGGAATTAGTATATATCACCTGAAATTAAATAAATCTTGGTCGTCAACTGCGATTTTTTTATCGTACTTGACACGCTAAGTACATACACTTGGGATATCTATAGAAGTCTATGCTATTAACGTTTTTGTAACTCTCGGAAGGAACTGAGGCGGTGTACAGCTATTGACAAATTTGGAACTATCGGAAGGAAGTAAGGTGGCGTACAACTATGACCTTTTTTAGAAGTCTCGGAAGGACGTGTACCTATTAGGTACCTACCTACTGTACATAAGTTACTAACTATGCCGTGCTGTCACAGAATAGATACTTAAGTGTTGTGACGAGAATAATTTATTTTTTTATGAGTTTCCGGCAGCCTAGTGGTGAGACCGTCCGACTTGCGATCCGCAGGTCCTGGGTTCGAATCCCACGGCACGCACCTCTGTCTTTTCGAAGTTATGTGCGTATTGTAGATTGCCGCCAACTTCAAACGGTGAAGGAAAACATCGTGAGGAAACCTACATGTCTGAGACTTCTCAATGATTTTGAAGATGTGTGAAGTCTGCCAACCCGCACTTGGCCAGCGTGGCAGACTATGGCCTAACCCTTCTCACAATGAGAAGATGGCCTGTTCCCAGCAGTGGGACAGTTTGGACGAGAATAATAATGTAATATATCTCGTGTGTGTATTCCGGTGTCTCAATTATCTCGTCTCCGTCTAAACGTTATCTATCCAAATTGTTTGTTTTGGCTTAACTTTTACAAAATTAAGTTATATAGATCTTACCTTTAAACGAGCAATTCTTGTACATATATAATCTGAATCTCGGAATCGGCTCCAACGATTTTAATGAAATTTTGTTTGTAGGTATATTAGGGGACGATAAATCTATCTTGGTAGGTTTTATTTTTAGTGAACCCGAGTTTGCTCGTATTTTCAGTCTTAAAAAATCCGAGTGGAGCTCGGTCGCCCAGGTACTAAGAATATACTAAGAATTCGAGGCCCTATTACATACAGATAAGTACAGATACTTTATTGATAAATATAAAAAAATACATGTCAAATGAGCTGATTTCTAAAATATAATAATACCTACATAATACTAAGGTACACTAGAGGTACAATTATAAATGTATTTGCAAGATATTCTGTTACATCATAATATGCCCTGCTCTGCAGGAATATTTTAAATATATTGAAAAAAGCCGAGTTTCTGATGCCCTCCGGTTATATATGCTTGCACCACATAGATAAACAGACTTGACACAGATAAGAAGCCTTACCCATTTAAGGTTTCAAATAGGATAAAATTTACGGGTGGAACAGTTTCTCCTTTTCGATGACGTAGCTTTATCACCCGGACCATAATAGAGTCGATTGGCACATCATCAAAATCGAACGAACAGCGTAGGGCTACAGTGGAACACATTTAAATACAAACATACATAGACTCCGAAGTTTCCGGCAGCCTAGTCGAGAAACCGTCTGACTTGCGATCCGCAGGTCCTGGGATTGAATCCCGCGGCACGCACCTCTATCTTTTCGGAGTTATGTGCGTATTGTTGATTGCCGCTAACTTCAAAACGGTGAAGGAAAACATCGTGAGGAAACCCATGTAGGTTTCCTCACGATGTTCTGAGAGTTCTCAGTGATCTTGAAGATGTCTGAAGTCTGCCAATCCGCACTTGGCCAGCGTGGTAGACTATGGCCTTACCTTTTTCATAATGAGAAAATGGCCCGCGCCCAGCAGTGGGACAGTTTGTACAAACAGGGCTGATAAAAAAAAATACATAGACTACTGGGCGCAGGCCATCTTCTCATTGTGAGAAGGGTAAGGCCATAGTCTACCACGCTGTCTACCCTACCCTTCTACCCTTCTCACAATGAGAAGATGGCCCGCGCCCAGTAGTGGGACAGTTTCTACAAACAGGGCTGATAAAAAATACATAGACTGGTAAAATCATAACCACAACCCCTCCTTTGAGCTTCACCGTAGTTGATTAATTTCGTAGACTCACCTCAAAACTTTCTCAACTTTTTCCACAACAATATTAGTAAATGTAATGTCTCCTTTATGTTTTTGCCGAGAAACTTTATCAACTCGGTATAATTTTGACGTAAAAATGACTAAAATGACACGACCAAAGGACATGACGCAATCCGTACGTAATTATGATTTGTATCTACAATCATGAAAGAGGTTCCACAAAAATCGATCAGAGAAGGTCGATCTTAGTATACTGATTACCCGAGCTGAGACTTGAGAAAAATACAGACGAAGTTAATGCAGAAAACCTAAGAGCGAAGGTGTTTTGTAAAAGACACGAAATGGTATTTAGCGAAAACTACAATACAAACATTGAAATCACAGTGATTTCAATAACATACATACATACATTGGTGTAGTAACAAAACATTGTTACTACACCAATGTATCGATAATGATTTATTAGGGTAACCTAGGTAGTAAGCTAAAAATAGGGTTATTATTATAATTGTCATTACAAACAACTTTTACTAGGAACACAAATAAAAGAAAATTCGCAAAAAAAAACAACTGGTCTCTAGTTCGTTGACCCGGTACGATGAAAATAAATAATTTCATTTATTTCGATGACAAAAAAACCCAGACATTTTTTAAACCAAACTACAGAACCGATTTCCATGATATTTCTATGGAATTAATCTGAAAGTATATCCGCTCAAATAAAAAAAGAACTTTCAAAATCGGTTCAACATAAATGACGGAGTTACACACATAAAAGAAGTATATATATATATATATATATATATATATATATATATATATATATATATATATATATATATAAAGAACCGTTCTATGTATATGTTGATCCAGTACTATTTTAGAAGAAATGTTGATCCACCTTTTCGACGCATATAATTGGCTCCCTACGAATACAACAGATATACTTTGATCTGGAGTTGAAACAGAAGGGTCGTCCGGCGATCTGCACCGGTCTCTTGCCAACATACTCGTCATCAAAAAATACATAATTGAAAGATTTTTGTTGATCCGTAACGGTCGCAAAAATTATACTGATGCGTCAAATGTGTATCCGTTTTATATTCATGCGCGTGCACAATCTTCCTAACTAACGTTGATCCGAGGGCATTTTACCTTGACGACCGCGCGGCGGGCGGGGTGGTGGCACGGCAGTGGCCCCGGACAAGTCGAGCGGCAAGGCCACGCCGTACTATCCTTTTCTCGATGCCATTCAGAACTTTCGACCCCCCTGTAACTTTGTTGTCGATAAAGCTAGAAGCCTAAAATTTCAGAGACAAAGAGAGTATAATAGTACTAAGTACATTTCCAAATTTCATTCAATTTGAACTTGTAGTTTAAGAATTATTGCAGTTATTGCAATTATTGAAGTTAAATTTTCTTGATTTTGTCACTGACACACTCATCTACTCACCGATCATCATAATTCTAAGGTACTTCTAGCAGACATACGAGCTTGAAATTTTGAAGACAATTAGTGTTTAGCCTACAAAGCAAGGAAAAATTAAAACATAACAATTTCAGTTCCATTCTCGAGATATGTTAACTGCATAAGTAACTTTGTAATTTCATACATTTATATAGGATTACAAAGTTAAATTTGCGGTTAGTGCGAGTTTTCATCGGTTAAACCGCAAAATTTTAGTTTGAGCCGATTGATAAGTATTTAGGTAAATATAGAGTAAGGTGGAATATCAGAAGGCCTTTTCAATAAGTAATTCTTTAAAAAAACAAAAAAAAAACGACTATACATTATTTCATTATACGAAATTCGTTTATTACTTGGATGATTCATTTATTATTTGGATGACATGAAATGAATGATGCTGATGAAAAATACTGAATCGAATTTGATAAAATTTCTACGGGATCACTTGGGAAGTATACGCTTTCAAAAAAAAAATACTACTCGTATACTGCCATTTTTTTTTACGATGCATGCAAGTATAGCCGGAAAATTTTAAATGGAGTCCGTTGATTGGCGAGCTAAGATGTAATAACAGGTGATAATAAACTAGTTGCCAAGAAGCTACTTAGTCTCGAGCATCGACGTAAAGTAGCATGTCTGCGACTATATTCTATCCATTTGGATTTGTCCGTTTCGTCAAGTGTGCGCAGCAGCTTCACGACTTTATTCCATCCATTCCAATATAGGACAAGCAGAAAGTCAGCTCACTACAATGATGTATTAAATGAATCTCATTGGCTCAATACCGTCCATTTCGCATTGAAATTACCAAAATCTATATACAACGATTTCGCTCCACATTATTTATAGGTACTGTACAGAAGTAGAACTCTGTCCCCTACTCTGTTTCGCACCATGTACCTAAAATCTTGGAATTTTCAAGGTTAAAGAATATTTAAATATCTTATAGATGCACACGTGCTCCACCTTTAGCCACACCATTGTTTACCATCAGGCGATTTGGTTGTCAAACGTAGATCTATCTCCAATAAGAAGGCGCAGTCAGTTACAGACGATGTCTCAGTATACTTATACTTATAGTAGGTATACTTATACATGTGCTTATGTATAAGTTGGTGCAGCGTGTCCATTATCGGAGGTAAGGTATTGTCACTAACAAACTCACCTTTATCAAAATTCTAAGATAACTTTTTCAAATTCACATGTTTAAGTTTGAAACACAATTAGTGATCAGCCTATAAAGTAAGAAAAACTAAAACATACCGGATTTTCATACTGGGATAAGTAGATACACATTATATAGTTACTCTTTCAGTTTATAAATTTTCCCATCACTTACGCTACCTACAATTATGTAAATAGGTAAGTAAATAGTTCATATATGTAAGATATATTATTAAAAAATAAAGGTGTTTAATATCGTTACGGTTACTACAAAAGTTGGTAGTTAACTAATTAGGTCATAATTTTGTACAAAATAGTTGGATAAATGCTCTCATAGATAGTACTAAAATAATTAATCGACTTGGTTTTACATAAGATCTCACAACTTTTTGCAGTAGAAGAGCTGCGTTGCGAGACTTGTGTTTTTGTACATATTATGTTTTTGATGGGATTGTACTTTCACAAATTGTTTCAATAATTAAGTATTTCAGTTATAAACGGGTGCTTTTTTCCTCGCAAGTGTGTTGAAAAACGTCGTATGAAACGCGTGTGCATTAGTGTCATTTAGTCTAGTAAAAATAAATCCGTTTGTATGGAGCAGACCGCAATATTTCAAGAAGGAGGGATTCTTTGAAATTATGATAGCAAAATAACTAAAAATCATAGATCTACAATAATTCCCGATTTATAATACATATTTCCTTAGTAATTAGCAACAAAAGATGTTTTATTTGATTTTAACTATTGTAGGTTTAATATAACATATGATTTTTTATGTGATTCGATAGCATTAATTTCTGTTTATCAGAAATGACAAGAATTTCCAAAAAATCTATTGAAGGTTTTAAATAATTCAGTAAAAACACAAAATCTCGCGGATGAATACACAAGTACATATACCTATAAGTAATTATTTACAAAACAGCAGCGCGAAGCGGGCGGGCGACCGGCCGTCGCGGTGGTGCGGTGGTGCGCGGGGAAGGGGAGGCCGCAATTTCGCGTGTAGTTACAAAGACATTTTTACGCAACTGCTCAAGAAGGATAAGTTTTAACTGTTTTATCTGCTTATTACATACTCGTAGTCGTCGATACCATATTATTAATTTTCTATGCAGAAAATATTGGAAAGAGAATTTGTCTCTTTTTCGTAGGACAGACAGGCAGTTACCAAACACACGTTTATTGTTGCGTAGGTAATTACTTATCAAGTACCTATAATGAGTAGATTTAATAACCCCCTCCTTTTATGAAGTCAGTAAAAAATAAAATAACAACTGCGTGCTAAGCTTTATATAAGTAGGTATATGTTTGTTTAAATAAAATTGCACAAAATTTTCATATTTAGGGTTCCGTACTAAGGGAGCCTTTGAGGCTACAGTGTTTGTCCGCCTATGTTTCCTACACTTAAACGGTTGTATTTTTAGATACAAGTCTCAAAATTGGCAAGATTATAGGGTTCACTTTGATGGAAATCGAAAAATAATAATTAAATATCAAACTCTAGCCTAAAATTATCAGTTTTATACCATTTTAATAATAATATTTATAGTTTAAAAAAACTGAAAAAACCGAATTCAAAATACGCAATACAATACATATGTACGCAACTGAGTTCACTTTTCTACAGACGCTTGGATGATATTTTACCGGTTATTTTGTTAGAAAAACTACAGTACTAAGTACATAGATTTTGATAAAATTTATATGGGACCATCTCTGAAGTATGTCCTACCAAATACAAATAACCGGACAAGTACGAGTCAGACTCGTCCACCGAGGGTTCCGTACGAACTAGTAGGTAAAAGGGGGAATTTATATTTTTTTTTATATTTTCCTTCATAAACCGAAAAATGTGCATCTTAAAAATATTTAATAACCTGTTTTAGCTTATGCTAATGAAGCTCTTTCATATAATACCCCACATGATACGGTTAATTCACTTTGGGCTCTCATTCCTTGCATAGAGACACTATTTTTTGTGATTAAATTAAAAATGTCCAGTTTTCGGATTTTTTCCTATATTTGTACTCTAACACAATGCTTCTCGCCAAATTTCATAGTTCTAGGTCAACGGGAAGTACCCCATAGGTTTTGATTCCCTTGTGAGTGTCGAAATGTGCGTTTTTTCGACATATTCGGCTATAACTTTTTTTACGAAAACTGAGAAACTTGATTTTTAGCAAGATACTACCTATATGGATCTGCGTATATGGTTTTAATTTCAACTCGATACCTTCACGCGTTCCTGAGATAAAAGTCTTGACACCCGGACAGACAGACGGACAACAAAGTGATCCTATAAGGGTTCCTTTTTTTCCTTTTGAGGTACGGAACCCTAATAAGTCCACTACGTAAAGAAAACTCGTGCACAATCACAGAATTCTAAACAGTAAAATATGCAAGTTGCAATGCAAAGAATAAGTTACCAGTAGGCACGTACTGACTGAGTTGGCGACGGCGACGTCGCATCCCGTACAGCTAAACTATCACATGAATAACAATTTTCTGCTTTTGTATTTTATGAGGTCAAAATTTTATTTTTACTGGACTAATTACACTCTCGGCTCTATTACGCCCTCGCCTTCGGCTCGGGCTGCAATTCCGCCTCGACTGTAATGACAAACATAGCACACTTGTATCATAATGTACTATAAAGAGCTCTTTTATTACACCCTGCACTTTTATTCATTTGGAAGCGATCGTGAGGGTAATGTATAAATACCTACAATGTAAGCATATGTAGTATTTTTTAGGGTTCCATACCTCAAAAGGAAAAAACGGAACCCTTATAGGATCACTTTGTGTTGTTGTCCGTCTGTCCGTATGTCTGTTTGTCCGTCCGTCCGTCTGGGTGTCAAGATCTTTATCTCGGGAACGCGTAAAGGTATCGAGTTGAAATAAAAATTATGTACACAAATCTATAGTATCTTGCTGCATTAAGGAAAACAAAATTCCTCAGTTTTCGTAAAAAAAAACTTACAGCCAAATATGTCGTAAAAAATGCACATTTCGACACTCACAAGGGAATCAAAACCTATGGGGTACTTCCCGTTGACTTAGAACTATGAAATTTGGCAAGAAACATTGTGTTAAAGTATACATATAGGGAATAAAACCGGACAAGGCGAGTCAGACTCGCCCACCGAGGGTTCCGTACAAACTAGTAGATAAAAGGTTTTTTTTTATATTTTCCTTCATAAATCGATAAATATACATCTTAAAAATATTTAAAAATACCTGTTTTAGCTTGTGCTAATTAAGCTCTTTCATATGATACCCCACATGATACGATTAAAGTACTTTAAAATTTGGACCCCTTTTCCTTGCTTAAAGGCCCTGTATTTTGTGATTAAATTAAAAATGTCCAGTTTTCGGATTTCTTTATATATGTGTACTATAACACAATGCTTCTCGCCATATTTCATAGTTCTAGGTCAACAGGAAGTACCCCATAGGTTTTGATTCCCTTCTGAGTGTCGAAATGTGCGTTTCTTTCGACTTATTCGGCTGTAACTTTTTTTTATGAAAACTGAGAAGTTTTATTCTTCTCTCTGCAGCAAGACAATATGGATTTACATATATGGTTTTAATTTCAACTCGATACCTTCACGCATTCCCGAGATAAAAGTCTTGACACCCGGACAGACAGATGGACAACAAAGTGACCCTATAAGGGTTCCGTTTTTTTCTTTTGAGGTATGGAACCCTAAAAATCCGAAAAGTGGTCGAATTTAATCACAAATTTTATTCTGATTTTTAGGGTTCCGTACCCAAAGGGTAAAAACGGGACCCTATTACTGAGACTTCGCTGTCTGTCTGTCCGTCTGTCTGTCTGTCTGTCTGTCTGTCTGTCTGTCTCCAGGCTGTATCTCATAAGCCGTGATAGCTAGAAAGCTGAAATTTTCACAAATAATGTATTTCCGTAGCGGCAACAGAACGAATACATCATCTGTGAAAATTTCAACTCTCTAACTATTACGGTTCATGAGATACAGCCTGGTGACAGACGGACGGACGGACAGATAGCGAAGTCTCAGTAATAGGGTCCCGTTTTTACCCTTTGGGTATGGAACCCTAAAAACCTATACCTACCTATAACTTAACAAAAAAACTTAGCCAGCATAGGGACTATGGCCTGAACTGAAATCCTCTACTTGGAGTAGACCCGTGCCCAACAGTGGGAAGTATAGTGGGTTGATAATGATGGTTCGAAACGGTTTGAGACCAACGCTCGACGATGCCATTCCGCTCTGTTCGACCCGTGTGCCGTGGTTCGACGGGCCAATGAGAGAACTTACTGCCTTCTGATTGGTTCATTTGAATCGGATCAACAATTATCGGAGTGGATTTGTATATTGGATCAACATTTTCCTTCACCTCGACGGAGTCAATCGTTGATCCGACCGGAGCCACATTAGTATAAGAAAATACATATTGGATCAACAAAAAGCACCCGGATCAACATACGTTTTCGGATCAACAATGTGCTTACGTGACAGCACGCATGATCAACATTTGACGGGTTGGGATCTCTATATATATATATATATATATATATATATATATATATATATATATATATATCTATAATATATATATATATAATCTGAATCACGGAAATGGGTCCAATGATTTTTTTATGCAATTTGGTTTGTAGGTAGATTAGAGGACGATAAATCGATATCGATCTTGCTATATTTCATTTTTAGTGAACCCGGGCTTGCTCGTATTTTCAGTCATAAAAAATCCGAGTGGAGCTCGATCGCCCAGGTACTATTATTTAATACCAAAAGGATAACTTTGTTGCCAGCATAGATAATAGCATGATATCGCTCGAAAAAACTTCGTAGCCTTATCTTTACTTCCCATGTCACGAATCGCAAATCAATCATGAAATTCTAAAAGGTTTCTGAACTTACCTATTGTAGACACAGTGATAAGCCTAATAATATCTTCTACACCGGCATAGCGGCCATCTGAAACCGAAGCTAACATGGGACTCTGGACTGTTATAATTCCATATGAAACTGTCACTCGAGAAATGTTATTTTGTATATTGTTGAGGCAAGTTTACCGACTGACTAATATGAAGGATATTTTTCCGTTGTTTATACATATTTATATAATTTTAGAAATGAATAGATCCGTAGACGTATGAAAGTCATCGACATCACCGACAACTTCAAACAAGGAGGAGGACTGTATTTTTTTAATGTTAGCCTCTTCATAACTTCGTCGCTTAATTTAAAATATAAGTAATTTAAGAAAAACATATTTTTTATTATTTGAAAGGATATACCTTCAGATGGTCCCACAGAAATTCCATCAAATATGGTTCACTAGTTTAGTTTTTAAAACAAAATAACTGTAAAAATGCCCCCCCCCCCAAATAAAAAAAAATTGCGTATTTTGAAATCAATTGTTTCAGGTTTTTTAAACTGATTATAATTAAGGTACGTACTGATTTAACCACAGTTTATAGATTTTATGGATCCTATTAGCGCCGGTCAAAACCCGCTAACACTTTTCCGTTCCTACGCACACAATTTGATAGTTTATAATTTAATTATACTTCTTCGATATATTTTAATGTTTTTCCACGCTGACACACTTTTTCTTTAACTGTCCACAAATTTATTTATTTAATACTTATTCACGACTAATAATTTAATATTATGGTGACCACAAAAGGGCAAGTGGTAAGCGTGTAATTTTGAACAATGTTTTCGAGAGACCCGACGTTCCAGTTTCACGACAACGCTGTACTTCCGGCTATTCTAAATTAGAATCGACAAGAGTCAGCCGGTGGTAATTCCGACACTTTAATCATTGGACCGACTAAAACTCAACACACCGCCTATTTGTGCAGTTACTGTGCATAGCATGCTACTTCTAATTTACGATTCATTATTGTAATTAATATGACCTTGTTTTTGAACAATAAATATAGAAGAGAAATCCTATGTATAAATAGTAACTAATTTATTGCTGGAAAGTACTAGATTTTCTAGAAATAATAATAATAATAAATAAATATTTGTGGACATTTCACAGAACACCATCTAGCCCAAACTAAGCAAAGCTTGTACTATGGAACCAGATGGCCGATAGAATACATTTATACTTTTTTTGTAAATATATACATATGATACATAGAAACACCCAGAACAAACATCCATGCTCATCACACAAATATTTGCCCTGGGTGGGGATTGAACCCACGACCTTTCAGTTCAGCAGGTAGACGTAAACACACTACCAACTGAGCCACAAGGCCAGTCAAGTTCAACCAAATCCAGTCCAACCAAGGCCAGTCAAATATTATTTTATACAACAGTTTTTAGGGCTCCGAAGTAAATTCTTTATAGTAAATTATTTTTAGTATATTCCGTCTGTCTAAAATTGCTGTATGTCATAGTAATTTTACTCAAAGACTATATTATTAAACGAAACTTGACAGAGCAATGTTTTGTGAATATCTACAAAATGCTGTAGTAAAATTATTTACAAAATAAAAATGAGTGATGACAGTAAAAGGATGATTATCAAACGCATGATATTGTATTGTTGAACAGGCATTTCAAAATAAACTAAACTAAGGACTAAACTCAGGTTAGGTTTTTAAACTAAGGTTACACAAAATAGATAATAATAAAAAATCGGCCAAGTGCGAGTCGGACTCGCGCACGAAGGGTTCCGTACTATCATCTATAATAGAAAATCGTATAAAATAACGAGAAATCAACGAAATTCCAAGTAGTAAATTGCAAACTTATAGGTAGGTTTTCGATACACATCCGGGCAGCATGGCTCGCTCCGTGATGTTACCTCCCCCGCTACACGCGCGGCCGTTGTAAAGCAACCGCCTCGCGCTCGCGCCACCACCACACCGCGGCGCGGCGCTCGCACCGCGTTTAGATGCACGGATTATTTTCATTTTATGAGTTTTTATGTATTAGATTAGATATTTATTTTTATAGTTAATATATTTCTAAATATTTACTTACAAATATTTAAGTTTCTACCTGTTAATTAAGATCGAGTAAAAATTGCTTAAAAATTACGTTTGTTGTATGGGAGCCCCCCTTTAATATTTACTTTATTGTTATTTAATTATTTATTTTGAAAGGTAATATACAAGTAAATATTCTGTGAAAATTTGAAGCGTCTACCTGTTACCGTTTTTAATATTGAGCAAAAAAATACGAAAAAAACACGTTTATTGTATGGGGACCCCCCTTAATATTTTTTTTTTTAAATTTTTAGTATTTGTTGTTATAGCGGCAACGGAAATACATCATTTGTGAAAATTTCAGCTTTCTAGCTATCACGGTTTATGAGATACAGCCTGGAGACAGACAGACAGACAGACAGCGAAGTCTTAGTAATAGGGTCCCGTTTTTACCTTTTGGGTACGGAACCCTAAAAAGCACCCGCTTGCATAATGTTGCTTAAGATAGTCAGAAGGCAAAGAATATTCAAGGACACCTCACCCGGAATCGGCAAATGGGAGGAAATTGACAGGTAAAGCCATGGTATGCAGATATTGTGTCAAAACAATTCAACACGCCGGTAGAGCATGTAAAGCAGCTGCTAAATATAAATTCAAAATACAAAACTACGCAGAAATCTACATTAAAATATATGTCACGATAACGGTGCTCAACAAATACCTATAGAAAAAAATGCCGAATAAATAACACAATAACGTTTTCAGTCTTATTCCACGTGGAATTGTTGTACCTACTATTTGAAGCCAAACAAATATTAAGGCCTCATTTACGTAGACGCGGGACGTCGCGCGTCGCGTGTGGCGTGGCGTCTCGCGGCGCGTCGGACGTTTTTTCTGTTTACGGAGCGGCGGCGCGTGCAGCGCCACGTTACATCGCACGCGTAAATACAAACATATAGCAATATTCGATCTTGTTTATAGAGACGCGAGACGGGACGCGTGGCGGTGCCCGCTGCTGTGCCCGCGGCGAATCCTACGCGTGTAGGGAAGCACGCGGTGGGCACCGCAGCGGCAGGGTTCAAACCGATACCGACTCCGACTAGTTTTAGTTTAACTAGGCATCGCTTCATCGAGAATTGACGCTACGTGCGCCGTGGCGATGCACGCCGCGTGAGACGGTGCGGTGCCAGCCGCGGGCTCCGCCACAAAAAACGCTTCATTTCAAACAAATATGTGTAAAATCGCTTCTCCGTAAACGCACTCATACAACGCCATACGTTTGAATTCAATGCGGGCCGCGCCGCACAACGCGACGCGCGACGTCCCGCGTTTCCGTAAATGAGGCCTAAGACGACCAAATTGACGCGCAGCTATATCTCTCGCGCATCACAACATTTTTTTACATCTAAAATCATTGAGTAGGGATATTAGAAAAGTAAGAACTAAATTTATATATTTAGAGAGGAGAAACATTTAAAAAAAAGTTTTAATCATATATATATCATTTATACTTACGACGGAATTCGAAAAAAAACATATATTTTCTTATTCCTCAGCCAATTTAAAAAATATTTAAATAAACAAATTCAGCTCTCACTTTTCTAATATCCCTATTCATTGATTTTATATGTTTAAAATGGTTGTAATGCGCGAGTGAGATAGCTGCGCGCGTTGAGCGAATCCTTAAGGTTGGACTCAAAGCACGTAGCTATCTCTCTCGCGCATCACAACAATTTTAAACATATAAAATCACTGAGTAGTGATATTAGAAAAGTGTGAGACAGTTTTGCTTATTTATATAGGAAAATTTAAAAAAAAAAGATATCTTTTAAATTGGATGAGTTCCAATTTTTTTTTTTTTTTTCAAAACTTTTCTTTAAATATTTCTCCTATGTAAATAAACAAATCTACCTTTCACTTCATCATTTTATATGTCTAACAAGTATCTATATTAAAAGAAAAACAGTTTGCAGTTTGTTCTCGTTTCAATAGTGCCTCATAATGACCTTTGCCTACTTTAAAGATACTTATTCACTCTGACCTTGACAACTACATAGTTTATAAATAAAATACTGAACAACTGACTTCAATTTCCCTTAACACACACTGGACAAGTGTTGAAAGAAGGCTTTTCAAGCTCACTAAATTCTTCATGATTACTAGTACTTGAACGCACTACAAAAAGTATACCACATTGACACCTATTTTCAGTATGGGTTTCCTGAATATATAGGGTTGTCTGCTGAAATCCTGGAGTGATTCTTGTGGGATCCAATTTTATGCAAAATTGTCGGCAAAACTCCATAGAAACTTCAAGTAAAGTCGCCACCACTTTACACTCCAACTTAAAAATTACTGTATTATGTGACTTAGATAGTGACTAGAATATTTTATAACTTGTATTATTCAAGAAACTTGAAGAAATTTCAATACTTGACACTGGCAAATCGTTAATCGTGTGGGTCCAATACAAAAAAGAAGAAAAAGATTTCTCACCTATTGTTAATACTTCATCATCTTTAAAGATAGTAAAAGTGCAGATGTTAATGCGAGAATGCGCAACATTTGTCATTTTTGCAAAGAGAAATATACATATTAACATCTGCGGCTCTGTAGTCTGAAACCCTTCATTGAGACATCTAAACAAAATATTCAGATTTCTAGATATTATTCTAAAATAATAAAGCAAAATTAGTACAAGATAATCATGGGACCTCCTCGGGGATCCTTTATTTATATAATTATTCAACACAGAAACTGGTTCAGAGGTGACTAAATAATCGGTGAACATACCTAGTCTTGCCATAAATATTGTCACGAAGAAAAAAAATATTTTTTTATTGCAAATAATATTTATTACTTTTACAGTGTGTTAGTCTAATACATAAATATAAAACAATTTAAAATATAAAAGCTTATTCGAAGTGGTCTCCATTGGCTGCAATACAGTCCTTTAAACGTTGAGGCCAGTTATCAATAGAAGCACGCACTCTTTCCATGGGAAATTCACTGCCAATCGTATGGATTGTTTTAGGGACTCCAAATTATCATGGCGTTTAGAGCAAGCCATACTCTCTAAAACTGACCATAACTCATAATCCAGCGGATTAAGATCAGGACTAGACGACGGCCAGTCTTCAGCTCTGATGAAGTCCGAAACGTTCACTTCCAACCAAGACTGCGTGGACCGAGCTTTATGACCTGGCGCCGAGTCTTGTTGGAAGGACCATACTTGGTTATTGAACATGGTGTTGTTAAGGGGCTTAACTACCTTCTCAAAAATGGTATTTTGATACACTTGTGCCGATGTTTTGATACCTTTTTCACAAAAATATGGCTCAGTCACTCCTTCATAGCTAACACCCCACCAAACCATCACTGAAGTCGGATAATGCCCACGTTGCACTCTGTCGACTAATTGGGAAGCTTCCTTAGAGCTTTGAGCATAAATACGGTCATTTTGTTTGTTAAAATGTTGCTCAATTGTAAAGATTTTCTCATCCGTAAACAAAATTTTTCTGTGACCTCCCTTTGCGTACCGCTTCAGTAGTTGTTTCGATTTTACCACCCTATTCTTTTTTAAATAATCAGTTAAAAAATGACCAGTGCGTCTCTTATAGGCTGCAAGTCCTAAGTCATCTTTTAAAATACGCGACATGGTTCTGGGTGCTATCTTCATCTCCCGAGATAAAATCTTTTGCTTTCGGACAGGATTTCTTCGAATTCTTTCCCTTACTGCTTTGACCACCTTTTTCGTACGAACACTACGTGGACGACCAGATCTTTTTCTGTCACAAACAGAGGAGGTCTCATTGTACCTATTAATAGCCCGGTACACAAACATTTGACTAATACCAAGCGTATGGAGAGTTTTAAAAATTGCATTTGGCTCCATACCAACTTTGTGTAATGCAATCACAGCGATTCGGTTCTCTTTATCACCCCACTCCATTTTAATATCGCAAAATATTGTACAATGTATTGGTGCCAAAATTAGAAAACTCAATGAACAATCGTATAAAAATTACAGATTCCAAATTCAAATGTAATATCTTTCTTATTTTTAACTGTAACAGTATTTATGGCCAGACTAAGTATATAAAAAAATATAAGTACAGTCGAACATATAACCTCTTTTTTTTCCAAGTCGGTTAAAAGAACTCATGCATATGCTTGTAACCATTTCTAATTGACATAGATCCTCTTGACATTTTAACTCCATGCTTGTGTAACAAACATCTCCTTTGTCGGTCAAAAATGCTGAACCACAGACAAAACCTTGCGTGCCACATTTTTGGTACCGACTGTGACGTCACATAAACGATTTTGTGATGGAATTTTTTGTTCCATCCGCGCGAAATCTATTCCACCCAATGCATCCGCGCGCTTGTACGCTAGTAACTAGTTGACAAAATATCGAATCGGAAGTATATATCACCTGAAATTAAATAAATCTTGGTCGTCAACTGCGATTTTTTACGTACTTGACACGCTCATTTTGACACGCTAGGTACATACACTTGAGGTATCTATAGAAGTGTATTTGCTGAACAAATAACACAAATATGTACGTCTACAGAGTTGCACCACATGGATGAGCTATATTAGAAGTCAAACACATCACGAAGGTGACCAACTTATAGCTCAACGTGTAAAACTGAGAAAACAAAAAAAATGTACTTCTGTTCAGGAAAAACGATGGTGGCTCTCTCATGCGAGCTCATATTTAATATGGTCGTATGGTTGTTTGGTTGAAAATGCAGGATTTGTAGTTTGAACAGTAACTAGGTAACGTGTTTACTCAAATTGGATGCTCACGACACCGGGAGTCGGGACATATAACGTAACTGGCAGAAATCTACTCGATTGTTGCTACAAAGTGTGGAAAACACGCAAAAGAGAAACTGCTTTTGTGAACCGGGTTGAAATTAATCACTGTCGGTATATAAAATCTGATTAGTTGTTAAGATGATTGTTAAGCACTTTTTTGTCGTAAGCACTATTTTCCATAGAACAATAAAACTGATTTCAACGTCTAAATATTTTACTATTTTTAGGGTTCCGTACCTCAATAGGAAAAAACGGAACCCTTATAGGATCACTTTGTTGTCCGTCTGTCCGTCCGTCGGGTGTCAAGACCTTTATCTCGGGAACGCGTGAAGGTATCGAGTTGAAATTAAAACCATATACGCAGATACACAGTATCTTGCTGCAGAAAGAAAAATAAAGTTTCTAAGTTTTCGTAAAAAAAAGTTACAGCCGAATATATCGTAAAAAACGCACATTTCGACACTCACAAGGGAATCAAAACCTATGGGGTACTTCCCGTTGACCTAGAACAATGAAATTTGGCAAGAAGCATTGTGTTAGTGTACACATATATAGGAAAAAATCCGAAAACTGGATATTTTTAATTTAATCTATTCTTCATCTTACATATTATTCTCAGGTTATATCTTCAAATCAGCTTCATGTTATAAGTCAGTTGACATTGCAATACATAATATTGTAATATCAACTGACTTGGACGGAGGCGTAAACTTAAAGAATATTCAGACAGACTGGAGAAATTTCAATTAAAGAACCATGAAAGTCGTAGAATTATAGTAGATTTATGCATCCTGTATAAAATTGTTAATGGTATGTTCAACAGTAAATTATTAATGAAAATCAATTTTAAAGTGCCCTCACGTTCCATTAGTTTAGCATGCCAACTGCCTTCAACAATGTCGTAAAGAACAGTCGCACACATGATGATCTGAGTGATATCAGAGACATATTTTCATGTAGTTTTCCGTCCTTTAAATTTGAAATCAACAAGCTAGTTACATAAATTGTTCTTTTATATTTTGTTACTCATACATATTGCCACAAATTACTTACTTAACAGTGTCAAATTTACCTTTAACTAAGAGCTGTGTACTGAAAAACACTGTGAACCTAAAATTCAATTATAACATAATTGAATTTTAGGTTCACAGTGTTTTTCCGGTTGAGTTTATTACTGTATATTATACATACAGCCTAATATCTGTAACTGCACCTATTTCAATAAAATAAAATAAATCATCTATAATTTGCATGCAAAGTTTCAGCTCAATTGGGAACTGAGAATTGAGTCAAACTTGCTAGATTTGATTACAGATATAGATACCGAGACGGATAAAACTAAATAAAAGCTAATAAAAAGAAATACAAAAAAAAAAAAAAAAATGAGGAATCATTGGAAGTCAAGCAACATCTTACATGGTGAATATTTAAAAAAAAACTCGGGCGAAACCTGTAATTGCACTTCAATTAATTTCGTGCATACTACTAAAACGTGGAATAGATAATTATGCCGAATGTATTTAAATATTTAAAATCCCACTTGAATTATATCGCGAATGAATATATTATTCTCGTTGCTAAGCGCGTTCCATACTAGATTGCAACATTACGTTGAAGGTCAACCGCCATAATTGAATAAAAAAAAGGTTCTAATTATATTTAAAAAAAAACGGATAATATTTAGGGACAGAAATCAGTATTTTCCCTATTGCTCTATAGATAAATGCACCCTACGACTTCACACTCCTGAAGTTCTGAAACAGTTCGTACATATAATAATAATTATACATATATACCCACGAATTCCACTTGTAATCAACCTACGTCCAATGACGGAAAGAGAAATAGATTTTATTACGTTTTTTAGGCATCTGTACCCAAAGGGTAAAACGGCACCCCGTTTCTAAGACTGCGCTGTCTGTCTGTATGTCTGTCTGTCCGTTTGTCACCAGGCTGTATCTCATGAACCGTGATAGTTAGACAGTTGAAATTTTCACAGATGATGTATTTCTGTTGCCGCTATAGCAACAAATACTAAAAAACAGAATAAAATAAATATTTAAGGGGGCTCCCATACAACAAACGTGATTTATTTTGCTCGTTTTTGCTCGATATCGCTTGTAATATTCACTGAATTTTAAGTTATATTATTATTCACTTTAAAAATAAATACTTAAAATAAAATGAATATTTAAGGGGGGGGCTCCCATGCAACAGACATGTTTTTTAGGGTTCCGTACCCAAAGGGTAAAAACGGGACCCTATTACTAAGACTTCGCTGTCTGTCTGTCTGTCTGTCTGTCTGTCTGTCTGTCTCCAGGCTGTATCTCATAAACCGTGATAGCTAGAAAGCTGAAATTTTCACAAATGATGTATTTCCGTTGCCGCTATAACAACAAATACTAAAAATAAAAAAAATAAAAATATTAAGGGGGGTCCCCATACAATAAACGTGTTTTTTTCGTATTTTTTTGCTCAATATTAAAAACGGTAACAGGTAGACGCTTCAAATTTTCACAGAATACTTACTTGTACCTTTCAAAATAAATAATTAAATAACAATAAAGTAAATATTAAAGGGGGGCTCCCATACAACAAACGTAATTTTTAAGCAATTTTTACTCGATCTTAATTAACAGGTAGAAACTTGAATATTTGTAAGTAAATATTTAGAAATATATTAACTATAAAAATAAATACCTAATCTAATACATAAAAACTCACAAAAAGAAAATAATCCGTGCATCTAAACGCGGTGCGAGCGCCGCGCTGCGGTGTGGTGGTGGCGCGAACGCGCGGGTAGCGGGGGAGGTAACATCACGGAGCGAGCCATAGCCGCGCGTATTCGCGCGAGCGTCGTCATGTTACCCGGATGTGTATCGAAAACCTACCTATAAGTTTGCAATTTACTACTTGGAATTTCGTTGATTTCTCGTTATTTTATAAACAGAACTAAACTTTGTAGTATTATAGATGATAGTACGGAACCCTTCGTGCGCGAGTCCGACTCGCACTTGGCTGATTATTTTACCGTTTTTATAGATAATGGTACGGAACCCTTCGTGCACGAGTCCGACTCGCACTTGGCCGGTTTTATTTTTACACTACGAAAATTCCCAAACGTGGAAGCCCTATAACCTTGGAGGAAACATCCTATAACAAACACCAAATAAGATAATATCACAAATCAGAATTACGCTAATGTTGACACATTTTAATTGGTATTATAACGATAAGTCGCAAAAAATACTAGTAGCAAAAGAGGCCCGATACTCAAAGTCCATCGTCCTTATCAAACTTTTATAACAGAAATCACATCGTAAAATTCTTATCCCCTAATGTGTACCAACGACACCAACTGATAATCATGAATCGTTCAAAGACCTGCCAATGATAAGGTGGAAAACACAATCTGCGTAGTTCGATAATTATTTATCGACCTTAAATAAATAATTGGAGGACATTTTCACACTACACCATCTAGCCCCAAACTAAGCAAAGCTTGTACTATGGGAACCAGATGGCTGATAGAATACATATAATTATAAACGTTTATTGTAAATACATACATATGATATATATAATACACAGACACGGAACAAACATCCATGCTCAGCAGAAACGACCTACAGCTCAGAAGTTAAACGTACTACCACTGAGCCAAGAAGCCAGTCAAAATCTGTTTTTATTCCGTCCTCCTCCACCTATAAACCCCCAACGAAAGTCGTCAGGGCTCTTGTTTATTTTGTAGTATTCTCTTATTGTTTTGTGATTATTTTATTTTAGTTATATCTTCCAAATTTTCAATACCTTTTTTAACTCTCACGGTCATTCATTAAAGCACTATTATTATTAACGGGATATTTACCGTGGACCACGGAACCACGCGAACCACGGTAAATATCCCGTTAATAATAATAGTGCTTTACAGTACTTGTTTGTTACTATTAACTGAGTTTTGGTTATGGCCACAGCGTCGCTTTCCATCAGGCAAGCAAGCGAGCTGGTGATCAATCGCTGACCAGGGGGGTTAGACAAGTGGCATTCTATTTTCGATAGCTAACGAAATGTCACGTGACGGCACGTCACAGTTTGTTAGTATTTCGAATCGTAAGCGTTTGCAGAAATATAAACGTTTGCCACTTGTCTATATTCTGGATTTAAAACATATCGTAGATCTATAGTGTATAAAAAAAAACTATATTATTATACTTTTACGATTTAGAACTGTGTTTTAAAACAAGAGCATTGGAAGAATACAAATGAGGGGCAAGCGTAACATTTTTTTGTGCGTAGTTGCAGGCAAAAAGCTAATAGGTTTATACATGGGGATGAATTATACATATATGGATGATTTTATATCAAACCAAGAAATAATTCATGTTAAGGAAATATAACATTTGTGCCTGCGCGCAAAATACATAGTTTTTAACATTATTTTAATCAAGTTTTTTGTTTGAAGGGGATGTTATCGTGATTGTTCTTAGTTATGTTTCATCAAAATCGGTTCAGCCGTTTATTTTATTTTTTGTCGAGGGTATTTGAGTTTTCTAAACTTGTACATGATGTACCTATATCTCTTGGAAACAATTTAACAGTTATTTTACAACATTCAATAAAAAAATACCTTTTGAGTGAAACTGGACACTGGAAAAACCTATCCAGTCGATTATTTATTTACTATCGAAAAATTTGAAAACCAACTCACATTGCACTTTGATTAAGTTCCAAGACCGAATTTGTTTCACAAAACACGTACCTATTATGAATTATGACTAATGAACTCGATTTTTCTTAATATTTGTAACAAATGGCTTTTCCTATACAAAATTACAACTTATTCGAACGAAATACCGAAACGCTGTCCCCGAGAACTAGATTGATATTTATAAATTCGGTTATCACATCTTATATCTTTAGTTACAATATTAATTTCCGTGGATATCCACATCTGTTATTCCACATATTATTAAAATTATGATAATCTAATAGGCAAGAATAAAATTCAACCACGACCACCACCAGCCACTAGTACACGTATTCACGAAATCAGTGAATTCAGTGATTAATTACCTAGGTAAAATTAAAAGTTAAACATGGCTGAAGTTGGATGTATATCAATAATTGCCGTCAAAGACCTAAGATTCTGAAAGTCATTTTATGGACGTATGTCATATACATAATTGTAGTACACGTAACGATCAAACTCAAGGGTAAAAGAACGTACAAAAAATGAATGTTAATTAGATGCCTGCTCAGATCGCCGAACATACAACATACCTTGAATTATATTATTCCCTATATTATATACTTGTGTATACCTTAATCTGACATGCTAAACTATGAGGAAAAGTAAAACAAAATGTGCTAATTATTTTTTCCTGGTTATATCACGTAAAATTCTGATTTTAATTTAAAAAAAATAGAGAGATTTGAAGGAAATTGCAATGTTTCCGTGCACAGAAGAAAAAGCTAATAGTACATAATACATGTACAAGTACATCAATCCGTTCATATTTATTTTACCTCTGTTTGGTGTCTTATTTTTCCTCTAGTTTGGTACTACACTATTAATTAAAGTCAACTTGCCATATCTGTAGAAATCCCCTAAAATATTTAATAGATTTAAAGCGAAATGTACTTCGTAAACATGCATGCCCCACGTTAATACTCTTAGGATCTGAATTGATTTTTCTTTTAAAATAATACAATCAATGTAATTCTGGATGCAGATTTGTTTCCTGCACTGCATCTTATAATCTGGGTAACTTCAAACGAAGAGTGAATAGGTTTTTTCTGGGCAAGCGTGCTCCTCCTTAGACTTAGTGTTCAATGTAAAAAAAAAACGGACAAGTGTGAGTCAGACTCGCCCACCGAGGGTTCCGTACAAACTAGTAGATAAAAGGGGGAAATCATATATTTTTTTATATTTTCCTTCATAAACCGAAAAATATACATCGTAAAAATATTTAAAACCCTGTTTTAGCTTATGCTAATGAAGTTCTTTCATATGATACCCCACATGATACGGTTAAAGAACTTTAAAATTTGGACCCTCATTTCTTGGATGAAGACACAATTTTTTCGTGATTAAATTAAAAATTTCCAGTTTTCGGATTTTTCCCTATATGTGTACTCTAACACAATGCTTCTTGCCAAATTTCATAGTTCAAAGTCAACGGGAAGTACCCCATATGTTTTGATTCCCTTATGAGTGACGAAATGTGCGTTTTTTACGACATATTCGGCTGTACCTTTTTTTTACGAAAACTGAGAAATTTTATTTTTCTTTCTGCAGCAAGAGACTATGGATCTGCGTATATGGTTTTAATTTCAACTCGATACCTTCACGCGTTACCGAGATAAAGGTTTTGACACCCGGACGGACGGACGGACAGACGGACAGACGGACAGACAGACGGACAACAAAGTGATCCTATAAGGGTTCCGTTTTTTCCTTTTCAGGTACGGAACCCTAAAAAAACAAAAAAAAAACGAAAAAGGCTACCAAAAACTGTAAATGTGAAAACGGGAGGTAACTTGAGGTAAGTCAATAGCATTCTGCTAAATTGTGGGAAATTCCGAAAACTCTATACTTTCAGAGACACTGATACGCTGCTGATTAAGTAATATTTTATCTAAATGTAAAATAACTACGTATGAGCTGTAGGTGATGGGCTGACCCCCACTACAAGACAACATTTTACATTTTATAACTAACCGTCAAATAGCCTCACGCTCTGTGGTGCTCCGACTCCCCGTAAAGGAAAATACGCGTGAGTTCAAGTATATACCTATATTTACATCACATACTTGTACGAGTAACTTACCCCCCGGAGCGAGTGATAACAACTATAAATTGTCACAGAACACATGATATGCACGTGTCTCACTCCCTTTTCAACATGTCACTCAATGTCTTTCGTTAGACGCAAGGATAAAAAAAAAATCATTCACGCATTACTGTGAGGCGAATTCCGTCATTCTTTATTTCATCTTCAACGACGTAAAATAACATAACATATAAAATATCGCGTAGAATAAACGCTGATAAAAAATAATGTAAAGAAATGTCAAAGCCCATTTGCTAACGGATGAGTTAAAACTGTTGAAGGACGAGGAAGTTCAAAAAATAGAATATAAATAATGATGCTTGATACTTTTATGTATTTGTCAAGCAATAAGGCTAAGCTAAAACACTTTTTTAAACTATCACGGTCATTCATTAAAGCACTGTTATTATTAACGGGATATTTACCGTGGTTCGCGTTAATATCGGGAGCTCAAAATTAACGCGAACCACGGTAAATATCCCGTTAATAATAACAGCTAAGCAATAAATAGCGTTTAATAAGGAGGCATATGTCCACCAGTGGACTAAAGTGGGAAGAAAATTATGATGATCTCCAGTCAATTTACTCTTATGCCCAAGAAAGAGGATAATATACATTTATGTAAATATATAGGTATACCTGTGGGTCCCCTGTTGAAATAAATTATTTAAAGTAGACAGTTTCATTTTTGTATCCAGAACAGATAAAACTTATAATTCAAAGTGTTAACCCTACTGTCCTCATCTTCGCATCATTGTACGGCTTGGCTTGAATGTATTTTGACAAACCAAAACCAAATACTTATATTAGTAGTCTGTAACAATTTATGGATGTTCAATAAGTAGTTTTACAAAACCTTTGCGTACCCTCCGTATGATACGTATGAAAGTTTATTAAAATAACATCTGTCCATTTGTACTACGTCAAAATGTATCGATAGATTAGGTTATTAACAAAATGGTACATATATATATATGTATATAATTAAAATATGATAGGTACTAATACTATACATTAAATACATAATAAATAATAATAAATAAATATTTGTGGACATTTCACACAACACCATCTAGCCCAAACTAAGCAAAGCTTGTACTATGGAACTAGATGGCTGATAGAATACATATATACTTTTTTTTTTTGTAAATATATACATATGATACATAGAAACACCCAGACAGAACAAACATCCATGCTAATCCACAAATGTTTGCCCTGGGTGGGGATTGAACCCACGACCTTTCAGTTCAGCAGGTAGACGTAAACACACTACCAACTGAGCCACAAGGCCAGTCATTACATTGCAATTTGCATCCCGATAAACAGATAATATATTTATAGAATTTCATTCAAAAACTTTAATTCATCTCATCATCTGGTTTTGCAACTAACTGTATCTGGCAGTGTTCTACCGGCTAACGGACTAGAAGAGGTAGTACAAATCAATCGTCCCTTGCACCCTGAAGTTATTTTCAGCCTAGCAGCACTAATAGGGTTTGCCCCAGTTTAACTTTTCAATGCAGTTTGTCATGTTAGTGCTTAATATACGTCGAACACGTATTCGACGATATCTTCCCTACACGATCCTACACGATGTACCCGGATGGTCCACTGATTCATCAATATCTATTCATTACACAATCAATTGAACCAACTGGTACAAATACTGAGCAACGCGGCATACATCACCAATCTGCGGCATTGAGGTAGGTGTCCTTCTGCACTTCTCTTTTCATCTATAGTCCATTGCATCTTTAGCTCTCTTTCCAGACGATGTTATTCCCTATGACATCAAGTACGTAATGACCTAAACTTGGCATTAAGGCAAAGAGCAGGATTTTGTTAAATATTCGTTTTTTTACTTCATGAAAACACTAAGTATATACATATATGTGTTATTTTAACTGTAATAAATATCCAAACGTGGAAATTTTTACGGTTGGGCGTTTATTTCATTCAAAATAACTAATATGAAAATGACAGCTGATATTATTAAAGTGGAAGTAACTTGACAAAGAGACGTTTTATTTTCTTTTGAATATCATATTACAGCTCTCAAGGTATATATATATCTCTGAATATGAGTTCAAGAATAGAAGTAAGCTAAATGGGAATTAATAGTGTAAATGATTAGCCGACATTTTAAAATCACGATACGACAAAAATACCGTTTTTTTTTAAATTAAGTATAGTAAAAATAAAAAATAATTTCGAATAAAGTTTCGAATAAAAATATAAAAAGATAATATCTTAAATACCTATCTATGCGAGATTTGGTGTCATTGTGCAAACACAAAAAAAGTTGTTCAATCGATCGCGGTTATTGTGATACAAGTTTGCAAAAAAACAGTACCAATCTTATTTTAACCATATTGTTGGTATCTACTTATATTAGGAGCAAATGAATAACGGATCTCTTCTTTGTTTCTAACCAATGATACGTATCGGTGATCGGAGATCATTAACTTGGATTATTTTATAATGATGGACAAGCTTTTCTCATATAAATGACAGCTAATTAGCACGCCATTATGAAACGCAACGCGCGACTACAAACTAATATAATGTACATATATCCCTAATGTTTTCAGATGTTGACCGGCGGATTCGCGGACGCTGCGCTGTCAAATTTATAATGTAGCGATTCGCAACTATAACCCTTCAAAACATTCGCGCGTTTGCAAAAAAACATTTCAATCCTGACGATTATGCGTTATCTAAAGACCAACTACTGAAAATCGTAAGTTATTAAGTCATTTCTGAAACCTCACGATACACCTCTAGCGGCAAATTCAAACGCGGTAGCCCTCGTTTGACAGTCACCAGTACGCTTATAGACGTCAGTGATCGAGGTGGATCCAACCAGAGAGTGGCGGTTTCTAATCACGCTGATTATTCGCAGCATTATTAAGGTCGCTTTTTATTCGGGTTTCCGAATCCTGTAATTCGAATCCGGTTTTTGATGCAAACGAATTTTATAGCAATTATCAGAATTGCGGACTTGCTTATCCTACCATGGAACCGAACGAGAGAAATAATAATAAAAATCTATGTAGTATTAAAAAAATAACCGACTGCAAAAGTAACGAAATAAAACTCTTGAGACATATTCTTTGTGGCATAACCTATAATAGGTACACGTAGTAAAAAAAAAAACGGACAAGTGCGAGTCAGACTCGCCCACCGAGGGTCCCGTACAAACTAAATAAAAGGGGGAAATCATACATTTTTTTTATATTTTCCTTCATAAACCGAAAAATATACATCGTAAAAATATTTAACACATTCCTTGCTCATCACTCGGATCCGAGAGGCTAGTAGCGGCGCCTCCCACTCGGATCTGAGCGAGCGTCCCGTTCATTTTGTAGTAGTCAGTAAACCGCCGGCGTTTGAGGTAGTCAACGTTGCTTTGCGCGGTCACTCTACTACTTAATCAAAATTCACCTAAACTGTTTTGGTTCCCAGCTAAAGTGAAGGGTCTGCAGGGGGCGAAGAATGTGTTAAAAACCTGTTTTAGCTTATGCTAATGAGGCTCTTTCATATGATACCCCACATGATACGGTTAATTCACTTTAAAATTTGGGCCCTCATTCCTTGCATAGAGACACAAAATTTTTGTGATTAAATTAAAAATATCCAGTTTTCGGATTTTTTCCTATATGTGTACTCTAACACAATGCTTCTTGCCAAATTTCAGAGTTCTAGGTCAACGGGAAGTACCCCATAGGTTTTGATTCCTCTGTGAGTGTCGAAATGTGCGTTTTTTACGACATATTCGGCTGTAACTTTTTTTACGAAAACTGAGAAATTTTATTTTTCTTTCTGCAGCAAGATACTATGGATCTGCGTATATGGTTTTAGTTTCAACTCGATACCTTCACAACTTCCCGAGATAAAGGTCTTGACACCCGGACGGACGGACAGATGGACAACAAAGTGATCCTATAAGGGTTCCGTTTTTTCCTATTTAGGTACGAAACCCTAAAAAACGCGTCTATTAACACCCTATTTGTCTAAGTCAGTTCAGTACTTTAGAAAATATGAAGGAATATTAGTAAAATTGTACATACCTACATGACTCTAAGAATCAGCCTCGCTTTTGTGAAGTCGGGAAAAATATATCGTGTGTGACATACAGCGATGTGCATAAAGCGAAAAAGAGAATACAATTTATCACCATTACCTACTATATTAATAAATAAATTAAACAAGCGGTTTTTCTGTCCTTCTGTCTGATTGTTACCTTTTCACGATTAAACAGCTGAACCGATCGTTTTAAAATGTATTACAAAATATAGCTTATAACCTGGAGACAAACATAAGCTAAATTTTATTATCATCGTCATCTTTTTTCATTACTACGCTGGTGAAGTGACTTGAGTTACAGATAATTTATATTATATAATATAAAAACAGACTTCAATTTCTATTCCTTCTTCTTTCTGTCCTATGAATAAATCACAGGGCATTGAACCTATTTAAAAAAAGAAGAAAACAACTGAACTGCAAGCTACTAATATTAGATTGAGAAACAAGCTCGTATTTTTCCGAACCTCACTGCTTATAGCCAGTTGTTGAATGATGGAACTCAGTATGATAATGATGAAATAGTGACGCAAAACCTGTAGGCGTGTTGCCGTTATCACTTTATCAACCTACGAAATTAGATGTTAGGATAACATGTATGCGACGAAATATCTAATACCGTGGGTAACAAGCGCAGTTCAGTTCCTCGTAAAGTATTCAGAAATGTTGAACTTCAAATTCGTCGAATCGAATTGAGAACCTCCTCCTTTTTTTGAAGTCGGTTGAAAACCGTAGATTTGCATTATACCTGCACGACTTGGAACGCTGAGTTCTAATGTAGTCTCGAAAATTACAACGCAATATGAAACATACATAATTGGACTCTTGACTCTGATAAGCAATATTATTATTATGTAAGTTAAGTTACCCCCGAAAAAATTAACAATGTAGGTAGAACTTTTTTTACGTAAACATTCATTTCGGCATTTTTTGCGTTTTGGTATCAGTCGCCAAATGAGTGTCGGATGCTTTGCCTTAGCCACTTTGACGTTACCACTTTGTACCAAACCAAAAGAGTTTTACCTTATTAAACAATAAGCGTGATTAAAATTCACGCTTTTAATGCCCTATCTCAAAAGATTCTGGCTTTCTATCCTAAGCCTTTATCCAATTTTGGGGATTTTATGTAACTTCAATTGTTTTTAGTTTTTCAGAATTTTTAAAGAAAAAATACCTAATTTCTACTTTGACCACATTTTTAGTTAGTTACAGTTTTAGCTTGAAAAAAAAATCTCATCAACCTTTTATGTACCACATACCTAATCATCAACATCAAATTCAAATAATTTACTTTTTTCCAGTAAGATTGATTTTTATGTATGAAAATTTATGAGAATCAAAGTTGAACTTTATGTAAAACATGTGTATTAAGTGTACAAATTTCAGATAATTAATAGTAAATACGACCAAATAAAAATAAATCATGCTTATTTTTATTTGGTCATAAAAAGGCTAACCATAAAAAGATCAATTTTACAAATGCGTTAGATGACGTCATGCATCATGTTTGCCATATATTTATTTATATTATATATTTTAAAAATTAACAGTATGAAAAACAGCAAGATACATTTAACTCTCTCTTAACTGTACTGTAACTTGTACATACTCTTAATAACTCAACCTTTTACTATGAAATATGTTTTTTCTATTATAATTTCACTATAGGTATAGCTGAGGGTATGCAGGGTAAGTATTGTTACATGATGAATTGCTGCCATTTACATCTTCAGGACAAAACCCAATTGAATTTTGAGAAGTTCATAGTAAATCTCTTTGTAGAAATAATTGTTTTGTATGAATGTAATACTACTGAGTACTTAGAGAAATTGCCGATAAGCCGTAATAAGATGAATGAGGTCAATAACATAATCTGATAAAAAACAAACATAAAAATAAATTATATGATGGGCATAGGACTGAGAAAAGAAAGTAATGAAAGTATTGTCCTGCTATGGAGGAGAACATTGCAATATACTATTATATATATAGATTTATTTAATAAGTACATAATATCATTTCATGGTGGATAGTCCGAAAACACAAATGGATAGCTTTAGCTCCATTTTTAGGGTTCCGTACCTCAAAAGGAAAAAACGAACCCTTATAGGATCACTTTGTTGTCCGTCTGTCCGTCCGTCCGGGTGTCAAGACCTTTCTCGGGAACGCGTGAAGGTAACGAGTTGGAATTAAAACCATATATACGCAGATCCATAGTCTCTTGCTGCAGAAAGAAAAATAAAATTTCTCAGTTTTTGTAAAAAAAGTTACAGCCGAATATATAGTAAAAAACGCACATTTCGACACTCACAAGGGAATCAAACCTATGGGGTACTTCCCGTTGACCTAGAACTATGAAATTTGGCAAGAAGAATTCTGTTATAGTACACATATAGAAAAAAAATTGAAAACTGGACATTTTTAATTAAATCACAAAAAAATTGTGTCTATATGCAAGGAATGAAGGTCCAAATTTTAAAGTGAATTAAACGTATCATGTGGGGTATCATACGAAAGAGCTTCATTAGCATAAGCTAAAACAGGTTTTTAAATATTTTTATGATGTATATATTTTTGCGGTTTATGAAGGAAAATATAAAAAAAAATATGAATTCCCCCGTTTATTTACTAGTTTGTACGGAACCCTCGGTGGGAGTCTGACTCGCACTTGTCCGATTTTATTTATGTGCATAATGCCAAAATGAGGAATAAAGTTCCTGAGTGGGTCTTTTCAAATAGATTCTAGGTGTCTTGAAATTACAAGTGAATAGGTTTCTTCTAGGCAAACATGCTTCATCATAGACCGCTACATTTGCTTAACATCAGGCAAGTTAACAAATAAGAGCAGGCTTATTTTCGAATATAAAAAATTGCATTTAGTACTTATTAAATTTTAAATAATTTTTTTAAGGCCTGACATAAAACACTGCTTCTACTTACTGCCACATTAATTTGAACCAAAACCTCTTAGGATCTATTTGGGATTTGTTTATTACATATTTGGTGAAAACACAAAACGCATAGAAAACTTCTAATCACACAAACAGCCAAAGCAGCCCCGGCAGGACACTCACCTCTGCATTATTATTTATTAAAATTCAAATATTTTATATTCAGACAACGAGTACATGTTGCTAGTAAAAAGAAATCTCATATATATTAAATTTATTAAAAAATTTAATCTAGTATTAAAATATTATATTAATATTTTAAATATTATTTATGCTACGATGACATTCCTTAACACACTAAAGCAGAAACACTTCCCTAAGTCTAGTGCTGATCATGTATAGTTCCCGTCACGTAAAAAGAATGCTGGTTTGTTCGAGCTTACGAACAAACCAGCGTTCTTTTTACGTGACGGGAACTATAGTTTTGGCAGACGTTTTAATCTCTTGAGATGGTACTGGCTTCTGCTGTGGTGCACAAACTCATATCTATGTTGAAACATGTGTCTGTACTTATCTTGTCTTATTTTTTACTATTACACTCAGGCTTTGAAAACATGCAACTTACATGGCAAGCCATTAAGTATGTTCTAAATTGTTTCATTCTGAAGATAGGTGTACATAAGTTATATGATAGGTATGTAATATAAGAAGTGAGTTAGTTTGTAACTTGGTGATGAAGCTTATTTCCTTCAAGAAACATTTCCATAGCTTATCTGAGCTCAGTAATTATTGTACTTAGTTGTTTTTTTCTGTAAATTTCCTTAATGACAATAAGTATATTATGGCAATAAAATAGATTCTTTACCAATTATAGGTTCATAATATATAACACAAACTCCAGTAACAATAATTGTATGGACTATCCTTAAAAGATGTTTACCAAATTATTTCAAAATTACAATTTATGGAGGTCAAAAGCAAATTAATGTTATTGATATATGTATACCAAAATTTTTATATCGTCTATCAAATAAACGTAATGTTTTATTATTGTCAAGTACTTTTGAATACCAAATCATGAATTTCATGAATGTACAAGTGGTTCTAAAATGTATGATTGAATGCAGACTGAGCCTGCCTTGAACTCGCATTACGATGTACTTATATATTTAAGTACCTAGGTAGGTACGAGTAATCTGGGGAGAAGTTGTGTAATAAGCTAACAGCATTTACACGTGTACTTCATAACTTCAGTTGCTATAGAAGATCCACTTACTAGATTATTTGGTAGTATCTAACACAACTTAGGCATTTACTCAAAAGCAGACAGAAATGAAGCACGGAGGAACATTATATGGTCACATGATTTTTCTGGTCACATGACTTGAATGCACGCTGAGAGCAACATGATTGATAATATTCAAAAAAATGCAATAGTTATGAATGAAAAACAGTTCTGCATTGTTACATAACTGAGGGCATGACCACTACAACTTACCCTTGCTAACATTATCGCCGCTACTTTTATCGTTGACACTACTTGCTGGGCATTTTTTCACTTTCGGGGGCGCATTTTTGGAAGAGTTTTCACTCACTTCACTACCGAGAGCCATCACAATACGAGGAATCAATCCAATTCAGATTGACCGCGACGAACACGGCTCACACTCAGCTGAAAGAACACATGCGGTTCATATAGGGTTCAATTTTGACTGACAAAAATAGGAAGTTGCGTAAAGTCCTTTTGATTTGTGAGAACGTCCGACGTCTTTCTACCTCTTCCTAATTTTATACCAACAAAATATTGTCGGATTATAATTGTGGAACCATTATAAAATCTGATAAGAAATGTTGTTAATATATTGTTAAGAACAAATCCACTGATAAATTTTATCAATGCTGAGACTACAACCATCAGCAAAACACAGCAATGGATAGTAAAGTTGTTTTTCAATCGTGCCATGCACACCTTAGGAGAATTAAAAAGTAACACCAACATTACCACTCGACACACTCGAAACAGGTGTGAGGTTTTGGCGGGAACGTCTTAGTAACATGTTGTTGCTTTGTTTTATTTTCCTAAACTTGTGTTATTTTGAACATTAATGCTATAAAAATGGTGGTTTTTTATTCATTAAGGTTCGATCAAGTGCGAGAGTGTGGGCAAGTGAATTAAAGCAGTGAAACGTGTGATTTTACGTTGTCGGCAAAACTCCATAGGAGCTTCTAATAAAGTCGCCATTACTTTACTGAGGCAAGACTTAAATTTGAAAATGACTGTTAACGTGACTTAGACTTTGACTAGAACACTAAATAACTTGTATTATTCAAGCAACTTGAAAATATTTCAATACTTGACACTGGCAAATCGCTAATCGCGGGGTCCAATACAAAAAATCGGCCAAGTGCGAGTCGGACTCGCGCACGAAGGGTTCCGTACTATCATCTATAATACTACAAAGTTTAGTTCTGTTTATAAAATAACGAGAAATCAACGAAATTCCAAGTAGTAAATTGCAAACTTATAGGTAGGTTTTCGATACACATCCGGGCAGCATGACAACGCTTGCGCGAATACGCGCGGTTATGGCTCGCTCCGTGATGTTACCTCCCCCGCTACCCGCGCGTTCGCGCCACCACCACACCGCGGCGCGGCGCTCGCACCGCGTTTAGATGCACGGATTATTTTCATTTTGTGAGTTTTTATGTATTAGATTAGGTATTTATTTTTATAGTTAATATATTTCTAAATATTTACTTACAAATATTCAAGTTTCTACCTGTTAATTAAGATCGAGTAAAAATTGCTTAAAAATTACGTTTGTTGTATGGGAGCCCCCCTTTAATATTTACTTTATAGTTATTTAATTATTTATTTTGAAAGGTAATATACAAATAAGTATTCTGTGAAAATTTGAAGCGTCTACCTGTTACCGTTTTTAATATTGAGCAAAAAAATACGAAAAAAACACGTTTATTGTATGGGGACCCCCCATACAATAAACGTGTTTACATACGGAAATACATCATTTGTGAAAATTTCAGCTTTCTAGCTATCACGGTTTATGAGATACAGCCTGGAGACAGACAGACAGACAGACAGACAGACAGACAGACAGACAGACAGACAGACAGACAGCGAAGTCTTAGTAATAGGGTCCCGTTTTTACCCTTTGGGTACGGAACCCTAAAAAGAAGAAGAAGACACAGGTAACATGACACTGACAGGTATATTAGATTTTTTTTTTTACTTTTACAGATGCGTTCACAGTTCACATTAGGGGACAGTCGAGTCGTCGGTGACGTCAGCACGTTATGCAACTAAGTTCCGTCCTAATTTGAAAGCCCATTTTAGTAAAACAGTGTTTTGTTCCGTTTTCGCGAGTGACATTTCCCGTCTGATAGAAAGTGACAAGTTCTTATTCAGTGAATAAGACTTTTAACATGCGTTTTTAAGCAAGACGGATTGTGAATACCGCTTTTGTATGGTAACAGTGATGAGAAAAAAAAATGCATTGGTAAAGAAACCTAGAGAAAGGTAAGTAAACCTAGAGTTAAATTCCACATATTACCGGGCGATACTGATGCAACCTATTCCCATAAAAAGCAAGCAAAATAAATTGTGTGATTATGATCGGTACGAGTCCGTGGTCCGACCATTATCCGTCTCGCTTGCTCATACTCACATTTTTGAAGATATAAAATGATTGAATGAACTTATAAAAAATCGTCGTTTGTAAAACTACAACAACAACATCACAAATATTCGACAAAAATTTAAATTTGATCCAAATAAATTTTCATGTACCTACATAAACACATTTTTGCGTTGTAAATTTCTAAAAATGCGTATTCACGCGGTTTGACGCTAGCGTTTGCACGGTCGGCGATGAGACGCTGTCGCTGACGCTATGAAATATTAGTATTCCCTTATTATTTTGTGAGAAATGATGTCTACACCGTCGGAAACATCATAAATATCATTAAAAAATTGGTTTGGACCCTCATTCCTTGCATAAAGCCACTATTTTTTTGTGATCAAATTGAAAATGTCCAGTTTTCGGATTTTTTCCTGTGTGTACTCTACACAATGCTTCTTGCTAAATTTCAAAGTTCTAGATCAACGGGAAGTACCCCATAGGTTTTGATTCCCTTGTGAGTGTCGAAATGTGCGGTTTTTACGACATATTCACTGTAACTTTTTTTTTATAAAAACTGAGAAATTTGATTTTTCTTTCTGCAGCAAGAGACTATGGATCTGCGTATACCTAGTCTTGCCATAAATATTGTCACGAAGAAAAAAAAATTTTTTTTATTGCAAATTTGCAATAAAAAAATTTTTTTTTTCAGGCAGTTATTTGTCTTGTTTCATAACACACTGTAAAAGTAATAAATATTATTTATAATATTTATTACTTTTACAGTGTGTTAGTTTAATACATAAATATAAAACAATTTAAAATATAAAAGCTTATTCGAAGTGGTCTCCATTGGCTGCAATACAGTCCTTTAAACGTTGAGGCCAGTTATCAATAGAAGCACGCACTCTTTCCATGGGAAAATTCTTCACTGCCAATCGTATGGATTGTTTTAGGGACTCCAAATTATCATGGCGTTTAGAGCAAGCCGTACTCTCTAAAACTGACCATAAATCATAATCCAGCGGATTAAGATCAGGACTAGACGACGGCCAGTCTTCAGCTCTGATGAAGTCCGAAACGTTCACTTCCAACCAAGACTGCGTGGACCGAGCTTTATGACCTGGTGCCGAGTCTTGTTGGAAGGACCATACTTGGTTATTGAACATGGTGTTGTTAAGGGGCTTAACTACCTTCTCAAGAATGGTATTTTGATACACTTGTGCCGATGTTTTGATACCTTTTTCACAAAAATATGGCTCAGTCACTCCTTCATAGCTAACACCCCACCAAACCATCACTGAAGTCGGATAATGCCCACGTTGCACTCTGTCGACTAATTGGGAAGCTTCCTTAGAGCTTTGAGCATAAATACGGTCATTTTGTTTGTTAAAATGTTGCTCAATTGTAAAGATTTTCTCATCCGTAAACAGATTCCAAATTCAAATGTAATATCTTTCTTATTTTTAACTGTAACAGTATTTATGGCCAGACTAAGTATAGTTTTAATTTCAACATGATACCTTCACGCTTTCCCGAGATAAAGGTCTTGACACCCGGACGGACGGACGGACGGACAGACGGACAACAAAGTGATCCTATAAGGGTTCCGTTTTTTTTCTTTTGAGGTACGGAACCCTAAAAAATGTCTGTGTCAAATAGTGTAAATGTCGGAGTTTTGGTGGGAACGTCATCGAAACGTGTTGTTGCTTTGTTGTATTTTCCTAAACGTGTGTTATTTTGAATATTAATGCGATAAAAATGGTGGTGTTTTATTTATTAAGTGTTCGATCAAGTACATGAGTCATGAGATCAAGTGAAATGAAGCAGTGAAACGTGCCATTTTACGTTGTCGACAACTCCATAGAAGCTTCTAGTCAAGTCGCCACCACTTTACTGAAGCAGGACTCGACTTATAAATTGACTGTATACCTACGTGACTAGAACATTTACAACTTCTTTCATTCAAGAAACTTGAAAAAATCCTAATACTAAATGAACGAACAATTTGCACAGTTTTTGCGGACTCAACAGGTCCAACAAGAACAAATAACTTCCATACTAAAATTGTTAGTACAAACAATACATAAAGGCCATGACACACAAGCGACTACCAGCGTGACGAACGCTTCAAACTCATCACTATCATCTAACGATAGGATGATGATTTTTAAAAATTTCAACATAGAAAAATTTGACTCGGACAAACACAAAATCGAAGCCTTCATCGACTATTTTGGCAATAAATGCAAGATTCTAAACGTGAGTAATAATGATGATTCCTTAAGAAAAGACATCCTTTTGAACATAATATCACCGGATACATTCCGTGACTTAAAAATAGCGCTTACACCAAATTTTGATAATAGTACGTACATAGACATACGGTCCAAGCTCTTGGATTTATTCAGAATCAAAAAAACTAGATACCGCGCTTTACTGGAGTTTTGGAACTGCATGAGGGAACCTGATGAATCTATGTAGCATTACGCAAACAGACTTAAGAGTTTAAGTCGAGACTGCGGCTACAGTGACGAACTATTGGAAAGACAACTGCGACATCGTTTTGCCACAGGGCTGAATCATCCTGACTTGGAAACAGACCTCAAACAAAAATGGTCTGATTTACAAGAATCAGGCAGAGAAGTAACTTTCCAAGAATTCTTCTCCATTGCACAATCACCTGAACAAGCGGAACATGACACATAAGGCACAACGGCAACCAACGTGAACAGAATCAAAAGGAGACACACTCAAAAGTCGAAATCAAATTACAATACGCAAAGAAAACTACACTTTGAACAGTGCCTTTTAGATGTGGCAAGAAAGACAAGCACGATATTACAAAATGTGCTGCCAGAAATCACGTTTGCGACGAATGTAACGTCAAGGGTCATTTTGAGAGCTGCTGTATAAAAACTGGTCGAGCATATATTGTCCCAAATACTAAGAACACACCCAAACGATTACAGAGAGTAAATGACGCACAAGCTTCGACATCCAGCTCTACAGTATCGACGGACAACGATAGCGAGAGTGACGTGGTCTACAACGTTACAGGCCCTCGAAAGATACGTAAAGGTTGTAAACAAATAGACGTGAAATCAATAACGTAACATGAACAATGGACCAGAACCAGGATCCACATACTCTATCATCAGCGACAAACTTTGGCAGAAGATAGGATCACCACCATTAACCGAGGGTCCGAGGCTCAAAGCGTACGGCAATCATAAGAACAAATTAAAAACTGAAGGAATCACTGAAGTAAACGTTGAAGTCAACGGCGAGCTGAAAAAGTTACATGTAGTTGTAATGAAAAATGCGAAACCATTACTTTTTGGACTACGATGGAGCGACATGTTTGAAATGGAGTTTCCAAAACCAGTTTATTCTATTAAAACAGAATCACCTACAAAACTTGATCATGTACTAAAACAGTATACAGAACTTTTTGATGGAAAACTTGGAAAAGTAAACAATTATCAAGTGAACATTCACGTGAAACCAGATGCAGAACCTGTCCATCTTCCGGCACGGCCAATAAAATTCAGCATAAGGAAAAACGTAGAACGGGAGTTAGACCGCCTTGTTGATACAGACATCATTAACAAAGTAGATCCAAACATGACCGCATTAGAATGGGCTACGCCTACCGTAAATGTTTTGAAACTTTCAGGTGATGTAAGAATTTGTGGAGATTATAGTACTACACTTAACCCAGTACTAACCAAACACTTACATCCAGTACCTATCTTCGATCATTTACGACAGAAACTAGCAAACGGTGTTATCTACTCTAAAATTGATCTAAAAGACGCATACCTACAATTTGAAATCGCTCCTGAATCAAAAAAATACTTGACTATATCCACACACAGAGGGTATTTCCAATACAATAGAATGCCTTTCGGTATCTCAACTGCCCCATCGATATTTCAAATTTTTTTGGACCAACTACTTAGCGACATACCCAATGTAGCTGTGTATTTCGATGACATCGCACTGACAGGACAAAATATACATGAACACTTACGTACACTCTCTACTGTTTTAAGCCGATTGAAACAAGCGGGCTCAAAAGTGAATTTAAAGAAATGTACTTTCTTAAAAGAAAAGATTGAATACCTGGGACACATTATTGACCAGAATGGAATACATCCTACAAAAGGAAAGATAGATGCGATTACCAAAGCGTCACCGCCAACGAATACCAAAGAACTAAGATCTTTTCTTGGACTTATAAATTACTATGAACGATTCATTCCACATCTGCATGGATTGTGTGCAGACCTTTACGAACTGACCAGTGGCAAACAGAAATGGCGATGGTCCGATCACGAAAAACGAATTTTCGAGGACGCCAAAACAAGCATTGCAAACACAAAACCTCTTATAGCATACGATGAATGTCGCCCTCTCTTTCTAACGTGTGATGCATCAGAGAAAGGACTTGGAGCTGTTCTTTATCACAAAATCAAAAATATTGAACAACCAATAGCATTCGCATCCAGAAAACTACGACCAGCAGAGCGAAAGTATTCTGTGATTGATAGAGAAGCTCTAGCTATTCTATTCGGAATTAAAAAATTTGATCAATATTTAAGAGGAACCAAATTTACCTTGGTGACAGACCATAAACCACTCATTCACATTTTGGGACCACAACACAACCTTCCAAAATTAGTAAATAATAGACTTGTGAGATGGGCTCTCTTGATTGGAAGCTACCAATACGATATCATTTACCAGAAGGGAGAAAACAATGTCTTGGCTGATTGCCTATCTAGATTACCAAACCCTGACATAGAACCTTCAGCAACTGAAAGTGCTGTAGATACAATCACTGAACATCTTCTTCGCAATAAAATCGTAGATCTTCAGCTATCGGAAGACACCTTGAGTCAGGAAACACAGAAAGACCCAATATTGTCACGAGTCTATCAATCTTTAAAAACTGGTTGGAGGGAAGTCGATTATAAGCAACAGATGAAAAATTCTGTAGTAATTTTTCATCTGTTGCTTATAATCGACCGAAAACGGTGTGAACTATCGATTGAAAACAAAATTATCATGTGGCAAGGTAGAATGGTTGTGCCTGAAACACTCACAAGAAAACAATTTTACGCTACCTTCACAAAGGGTACCCAGGAATATCTGCAATGAAAGCTCTATCACGTTTCTACGTATGGTGGCCATCTTTGGACGAAGACATCGAAAATTTTGTAAAACGATGCAAGAGATGCCAAGAAAATAGACCGTCCAACAGTGAATTGCCAGTCTTTTCATGGTCTATACCAGAGGAAATCTGGGAGAGAGTACACATTGATTTCGCAGGACCATTTGAGGGCAGTTATTGGCTTGTGTTATGTGACCCATTGTCCAAATGGTGCGAGGTCTTACCTATGAAGAACATCACCTCTAAAAATGTATGCCTTGTTTTAGATGATATATTTTGCACTTTTGGTCTTCCTCAGATTATTGTGCCCACAACTAGTCTCTCAAGAATTTAAGGATTATTGTAAAAAGCAAGGAATCTTACATATTACCTCAACACCGTGCCATCCCCGGACAATTGGCTTAGCTGAACGTTTTGTACGAACGTTTAAAAATAGAATGAGCAGTAACGATGGTACCTCGATGAAGAGCCGCTTAACGGAATTTTTATTTAGTTACAGAAACACTCCTCATAGCACTACAGGCAAATTGCCAGCTCAAATGATGTTTGGAAGGCAATTAAACTGTGTCTTGTCAAATATTAAACCAAATACGCGGCGAAAACTGCAGTATAAGCAAGTAAAAGCGAATATGATGTCTTCTGCACCAAATTATCAAATAGGAGATAAAGTATATATATTAAGACCCACGAACAAAAAAAATGGCAACCTGCAACTGTTACGGCTAGAAAACATAAATACTCTTATGTTGTCACCACATCAACAGGACTATCAAAAAGGAAGCATGCGGACCAAATGCGACCACGACTTAGCTCAGAGCCTACTAATGCAGCTACTCCTGATTCATTTAATGTCATTCCATCACGTTCATGAATCTGTAAATAATCAGAATCCAGCTAAAGTCTGGAAATTTGTTAAGTCTATGGGAATTGGCAAATCACGACAGAATTCTGCTCCAAATAACATTGACGTTAACGCTCTGAACAATCATTTTTCTACTGCATCTGCTATGCCAGATGCGGTTAAGAAATCCACTATGAACAATCTTTCTGCTATTTCACTTTCCGACTGTTCTCCTTTTGAATTTAATCCATTCACCGGATGTGATGTTAAGAGAAGTATAACATCGATCTCCTCCAACGCGGTGGGCGGTGACAGCATAAGTCGGAACATGCTCATGCCTATCCTTGATATCATCATTCCTATCCTCTGCAATATTTTTAATGACTCCACTTCTAGTAGAATATTTCCAACAAGCTGGAAAGATGCGCAGATCCTACCTCTGCTGAAAAAACCCAATCCCAAAACTTTTTCTGAATACCGTCCTATTTCCATTCTTCCTTTCTTATCCAAAGTTCTTGAGCGTCTTGTTCACAAACAGCTTAGTGAATTTCTCACTAAACAAGACCTCCTTAATCCTCTCCAATCCGGTTTCCGTCCTGGGCATAGCACTGTGACTGCTCTTATCAAGATCACCGACGACATACGCTTGGGTATGGATGACGGTAAGCTTACTGTTCTAGCTCTGCTAGATTTCAGTAATGCTTTCAATACCGTCAACTTTGACATTTTGTTAGCACTGTTGCGGTCTCTTAACATATCTCCATCGGTGGTTGATTGGTTTCGCAGTTATTTGTACGGTCGCCGGCAACGAATTCGCATCGATGATATTTTATCGTCTTGGTGTCATACTGTTGCTGGCGTGCCACAAGGCGGTGTTTTATCTCCTCTTCTTTTCGCAATTTTCATTAACTCTATTTCTCAACATCTTACTTCTTCCTACCATCTTTATGCAGACGACCTCCAAATTTATATTCAAACTCAACTTAATGAGCTTGACTCCGCCATCTCTTCTATCAATGCTGATCTCCGCCAGATTATTGAATGGAGCAACTCATACGGCTTACAGGTCAACCCCACAAAAACACAGTCTATTATTATAGGTAGTCCTTATATGACCTCTAGAATTGACTGGACTTCAATTCCTAGTGTTGTTTTTGACGGAATAGTTATACCATTCAGCGAATCAGTAAAAAACCTTGGAGTGATATTCGATCGCACCTTAAGCTGGGATACGCACATTAAATTGCTCAGCTGCAAATTGTTCTCATCAGGCGGGTCACTAAGAAGACTTCGTAATTTCTTGCTTACGGCCACTAAAGTTACGCTTGCACAATCTCTTCTTCTTCCCGTCCTTGACTATGCCGACGCCTGCTATCCTGATCTCACAGAAAACCAGTTAGACAAACTTGAGCGTCTCCAAAATTACTGCATACGATTTATATTTGGCTTACGCAAATATGATCACATCTCTCAATTTCGTGAAAAACTCAAGTGGTTACCAATTCGCCTTCGCCAGAATGCTCACATACTTTCTCTTCTTTATAGCATCTTATTTAACCCATGTACCCCACGCTATTTGAAACATGAATTCACTCACTGGCACTCTTCCCATCCCCTACCTCTCAGATCCAAAGATACCCTCTCTCTAAAGACCCCTTCTTCACGTTGTGCTACTTTTTATGGTAAGTCGTTTGCATTCCAGGCGGTTCAGGTATGGAATACTTTACCCGCGTCAATTAGAAAATCTCCTTCGCTCGCTATTTTTAAAGAACGGGTCAAGTTGTTTTATATGTCTAAGGTCTAGTCGATAAATAATTTACGGTTTGTCAAAATGATGCTTATTTATTAATTCTAAGTATGTTTTTTTTTGTAATGTATATATAACGTATGTTGTATTTATTATTATTTTAAATTATAATATTTATTATTATATTATTCCTCTCTATATAAGTATTAGTATGTAATTACTATTAGTATGTATGTCTATGTATATAAATAATGACATTTATAGTTTATAATGTTACTTGTTAAATATCTCGTCGCACGCCCCGTCTGATTTATATTTTATATTTTTATCCATCCCATGGTTGCCTGGAAAAGATCGCTTTTAGCGATAAGGCCGCCTTTTGTTGCACTAGTCTATTTAAGTTCTTTGTTATTACTTTTAAGGTGCGTACAATAAAAAGTTCATCTATCTATCTATCAACGTCTCGTCCTTCTTTCTCAACACATGCAATCACACCTACATTACATGCCCCTAACATTATTTCATCTCCACCAATACCATTGACCATTACATCACCTACTGGTTTCCCATCTCCCGTGTCATCTACAACTTCATCACCCACATCACTGTCTTCATCTCCAGCTTTTGTGACTCCATTATCCATTCCGGCACCCCAGCTTCGCCGAAGTCAACGACAGGGAAAATCTCCGCGTCGTCTGATTGACGAAATTTTATTTGGGAGGAATGTTACAACCTTCATTATTATAACAGACCTCCATCCTCTCACTCCATCATCAAATCATCCGTCATTATACATATACTTGTCAGTCTTATTATTCTATGTTTACTTCTCAATAAAACAACATTATATATATCAAAGAATATGATTTATTTCAACTAAAGCAGGATTCTACTTAAAAATTGACTGTATACGTGACTTAAGTTGTGACTAGACATTTACAACTTGTTTTATTCAAGAAACTTTAAAAAATCTTAATACATGACACTGGCAAATGGTTTAATGCGGGTCCAATACAAAAAAGAAGAAGATGTAAAGGCATGGTTAGTTTTGGCGGGAACGTCTTTTAGTAACGTGTTGTTGCTTTGTTTTATTTTCCTAAACTTGTGTTATTTTGTACATTAATGCTGTAAAAATGGTGGTGTATTATTCATTAAGTGTTCGATAAAGTGCGTGAGTGTGGGCAAGTGAAATAAAGCAGTAAAACGTGTGATTTTACGTTGTCGGCAAAACTCCATTGAAGCTTCTAGTAAAGTCGCCACCACTTTACTGAAGCAGGACTCGACTTATAAATTAAATAATAAATAAATAATTAGATTGTGACTAGAACATTTACAACTTGTTTTATTCAAGAAACTTGAAAAAATCCAAATACTTGACACTGGCAAATGCTTTAATGCGGGTCCAATACAAAAAAGAAGAAGAAGTAAAGGCATGGGGCATGGCAGTCAATTGTCAATGTCAAAAGAAAAATCTTGTTTTGTTGCTTGTTTTTTATTTTTGTAGTTTGTTCATCTCATAATAGTCTGTGTTGTTCATAGTTCCATCTCAAAAATAAACGTAGGGAAATTGTAAATTACGCTGTTACAAACTGCTTCTAATACTATATGCCCACTGCTCTCACAATTTTATATTGCTTTATTGACAAGCTGTGTTGACAAGATTATATAGTGGCGTCGGATAACCACAGTAAGGTAACCTCTTGGTAATACCTTTTTTATTGTACATGCCGTCTTTTTAAACACATTTATTACACAATTAACTTAAAACTGTGTTTTTAGAAGATGCTGGATGGATGGTACTGTCGGTCTATAGCAAACATGCAGGCCAATGAGGCGGCCGGTGCTAGCGGGTCGGTGGCGTCCGAGCCACCCAGAGCTCATGTTTCACAGAAGGATTATTCCAGTGACAGCAGCAGTGAACCTGATGTTGAGCCTAATTATCGAGCACAATATTTATCTCTAAAGAAAAAGCTTAAATTTCTCATCTATGTAAGTGACAGTCAGTTATGCGTTCAGTTGTTATTCCTTTGCTCATAACTAATTACAATGTAGTTAGAAACATAAGAAACTGCATCGTTTTTACCAGACTTCCAAAATGAAGGAGATTCTCAATTCGATTGTTGTTTTTGTTTGTTCAGTGATTACTCCGCTAATTATGAGATGTTTATGATAAATCTTTCTAAGTGTAAAAAAGTGTAGTTCAAGTAAACAAATTGCGTATTTTGAAGTTGGTTTTTTCAGTTTTTTAAACTATAATATTAAGGTGAATATTCCAAAAACTAAAATGAAATCCTTTAATTCTACTTTAGTCATATGGTCTGCTAAATGAAGAATGTTCACCAATGTTAAATGTTAGCTTTCTGTATTCTCCGTTCTAAATAATAAATACTCGTGAAAGAATTATTTCAATACGTCAATTAGTTTCCAAGATATAGAATTTTAAAGTGAGCGTGCGATGACCGATCCACGTTCAATGCGCGTGATGTCATACTACAACACTCGCTCAGTTCGTTCCCGCTCTTCCGTGCCGCTGCCTTGCGTTATTAGGTGCTTGTGTTACTGTTTTTTTTTTAAATATCTGATCCAAATACCAGAAAATCATGTGTTGTGCCAAAATGTACAAATACAACCACCAGTGGGCCGGAAAAGTTATTATTTCTCATTCCAATAGATGTCAAAATGCGAAAGAAATGGCTACAAGTACATCTGTCCAACTCACTTCATATGGAATAAAAAGAGGTATATACCAATAGATAAAACCTCATTTGTTGTATACAAGTCTTTTAAGTTTAGTATTAGTAGTTTTAGGTTGTAAGATTTGATACCTACTTCTATATTATATAGATATATATAATAATAATAGGTAGTTGCAATGCGATATGAAATCAGTTCGGTATTTTAGGTACTTCAATAAAACAATATAGAACAGATATATATATTTTCGATATATATAAGAAGGGTAACTTACCTTTGCATTTTTATGCCTTGCATTTCGACGGCAAAGAAGTCACTGTTTGTTGCTAAATAATGAGCAACCATAAGTCCATCTATTTTAGGTAGATTATCTGATTGCCCTTTTTCCAATCCTTCATCCATTATTAATTTAATTCATACAACTGGAAGCGATGAAACAAAACAAAACACTGCGCAAGTAAACTACTGCTAGGTACTACAGCTGGCAACTTGCAACTAAGCGGAGTGGAGCGTTGTAAAATGACATCACATGCGGTCACGTGACTGTCAGCAGGACTTTAAATTTATCCAAACTTTCAATGTAATTGCATGTAAAATTATAACTACTTGGTATTTAAAATAAAACAAAAAATAGTGTATCTGTATTATAGAAAAGCTTTACTGTAACAAAGTTTCAAGTGATTTCCATGGATTAATAAAATTTATTTTGTACAAACTATGTAGTACAAAAATAAACAGGTATACATATTTTACTATGGAAACTAACATGAATTTTACACATTTTATGGGTCACTCACGTCAATTCATATGTCTATGAATTTGGCCTCATGGCTCAGTGGTAGTATGTCTGCCTTCTGAGCAACCAACAGCTCAGAAGGCAGACTGTAGTGTACTTGTGGGTTTGATCCCACGGCAAACATTTCTGCTGACCATGGATGTTTGTTCTGTTCTAGGTATCATATTATGTATATATAAATATATATATATATATATATATATGTAGTACATATATATATTAATGTCAATGTCATGGAATATCGGCAATAGCATCATCAATAAAATCAATATATAATATTTATATAAGCAAACTAAATTAATCCATTCTTTTATCAATTTAAAAAATGTTTGTGTCTGTTATAGTGTCATGGTAGCTTTTATCCATTAAACATTCTTTAACAAACAACAGAATGTAATTTTCAGTGCTTGTTTGTCATGGATTTATTTAGTAAGCATGTTCCATTATAGACCCTGATATATTAGAAAACTGAAGCTATCTTTTTTAAATTCCAGGAAAATGAATGCTTTCAAGATGCTCTGCGTAATAGTCAGAAAAGGCTCCTTAAAGTATCAAGAGACCGTAGCTTCCTGCTCGATAGATTGTTGCAATATGAAAAGCAGGAGAGCACCACTTCAGAAAGTGATGACACAGAATCATCAGATGACACTGCAGAGTATAACAGAGCAGAAGCTGTGAAAAGGTAAAATTTCTAATAGTGCTAGAAAACTGTACCACATATGCTATTAAACTGTACTGTAAAACTGTAACTGTGTTGTACAGTTTTATAAAAGTAAGAACAGGAAGTATTACTGAATTGACAACTTAATTTGAAACAGATAAATTAAAACTAATCTATATTATTAATATTTAAAAACATCATACAGCATTTTGCTGTATTTTATTTTGCTGTGTCTAGAATAGAGGGTTGTTTTATGGGTGCAATAATGCACATTTCTATAGTGAGTTTCCATTTGCATGTTATATACAGTGATCAATTCAATTCTTGCTAATGGTGTTCTTAAGTTCTCGCCAATGTCACGTTATTTGATATTTGTTTGTTGTTTTTAGGGTTCTGTACCTGAAAAGGAAAAAACGGAACCCTTATAGGATCACTTTGTTGTCTGTCTGTCCGTCCATCCGGGTGTCAAGACCTGTATCTTCGGGAACGCGTGAAGGTATCGTGTTGAAATGAAAACCATATACGCAGATCTATAGTCTCTTGCTACAGAAAGAAAAATCAAATTTCCCAGTTTTCGTAAAAAAAGTTATAGCCGAATATGTCGTAAAAAACGCACATTTTGACACTCACAACGGAATCAAAACCTATGGTGTACTTCCCGTTGACCTAGAACTATGAAATTTGGCAAGAAGCATTGTGTACACATATAGGAAAAAATCCGAAAACTGGATATTTTAAATTTAATTCAAAAAATAGTGTCTTTATGCAAGGAACGAGGGTCCAAGTTTTAAAGTGAATTAACCGTATCATGTGGGGTATCATATGAAAGAGCTTCATTAGCACAATCTAAAACAGGTTTTTCATTATTTTTATTATGTGTAATTTGCGGTTTATGAAGGAAAATATAAAAAAAATATTTATAATTTTCCCCTTTTATGTACTAGTTTGTACGGAACCCTCGGTGGGCGAGTCTGACTCGCACTTGTCCGGTTTTTGTGATATAGCGATTATGCTTAGTATGTGATTCTCCAGCTAAGTGGCCTTGCGAGTGAACGTATATATTATGGGGCTATGCTTACTGTTATATACATTGATCAAAATCGAGGGAGCTAATATACCTAAACTTCAAGGAACAGAGGCGAAAAGGGGAGACTTCCCATGACGACTACCTGACTGCGTTATGTTTTAATAATAATAATAATAAGTTGATAAGGGCCTGACGCCTCTCTCCTTGGCAAAAGAAAACTGGCGCAAACCAACGGTGCTCAGCATCAAAGACCGCAAGGACGTATGGAAGGGCAAGGAGTTGCACGGGCGGTTCTACAGGGTCTTATCAGGACCTGATGTAGATCTGCTTGCGTCGGTGAACTGGCTGCGCTTTGGTGACCTCTTTGGGGAAACTGAAGGGTTTGCCTGTGCAATTGCAGATGAAGTCATCAATACGAACAACTATAGGAAATATATCATGAAGGACGGTACGGTCGACATCTGTCGGGCATGCCACCGTCCCGGAGAGTCTCTCCGACATTATTTCCGGTTGTTCATATCCTGCTAACGGCGAGTATTTGCACAGACACAACCAAGTAGCCAGGATCATCCACCAGCAGCTTGCCCTTCAATACGAGCTTGTCGAGTCAGAAGTGCCGTACTATCAGTACGCACCAGCACCAGTTCTCGAAAATAGCCGTGCATTGCTCTACTGGGATAGTTCTGTCGTGGGATCGAATTTAAAATTTTTTACAATACAAATATAAACATATTAAAATAACATAAATATTGTAAAAAACTTAAAACTAGTGTGCCGCCGGTAGCGGGGCAAGACTCAAGCTGTCGACGGTAAGGGCTACAAGCTGAGGAATCTCCAGACAGTGCGCGCCGTGTCTAGGATGACTGCCTTTTGTATCCGACCCTTGATCCAACTATCAAGCGAGAGCTTCTTGAGATGTTGGTCGAGGCTCTTCGCAATTAAACCGTTTACCGATACGACTATCGGAACAATGATCGTCGAATCAACATCCCACATGGCGGTTATCTCGTGAGCCAAGTCAAGGTACTTGCTGTGCTTGTCCTTCTCAGCCTTCACGAGATTCTCATCATGTGGGATGGTGACATCGACGAGCACTGCCCGGCGCTGGGAACGATCTCCCGTTTATTACAGACTTTTTCGTAAAAAAATAAAAATGTATGTTTTCGCGGGAAAGCATGCGCTAAACGGTTGTAAAATGTATTTGAATGAGCAGTCTTTAAAATAATACTTGCAAAATAACTTATTTGTTAAGAAAAAGTTCGTTAATTTTAATTTGTGATACATTTTTTCATCAATTTTGGGAAACAAAATTAGAAAATGAATTCATTAGTTTTATTGTATTACGTACATTAATTTTAAGTTATATCCCGAGTCCCGAAGTTGAAATCTCGAAACCTGTAGTCCTGTATTACGGTTCCACACTAGATGATACACTGAACTTAATTTTTCTAAATGGTAAGCATGCGTCATACTCTGATATACTTACCATATTCATATGGTTGAAGTACTGTATATTATATTTTTATTTACTATTGTATTTTTAGTTTCTGATTGAAATTTCCAACTATACTTATCAGTTTTTATCATTTTACAGAAAAAAAGTAGAAGCTGCCCAGAATAATGTGTCTGCACCGGCAGCCAACAAAAACACCAATGCTGTTAAGAGAAAACGAGCTGTTGTACCAAAGAAACCACAAAATACAGGGCAATCTCTGGTAAGACTTATTAACATTTTAAATATATTTCGGTTAGTGTGCATCTGATCTGCATCTTAATTTCCCCACGGCCCTTCTTTCTATCATGTAGCAAGACGCACGAAAAAATGACATTGTTTTATGGTGGATATAGTAAGGATATGCCAAAAACTCGACCAAAACGCTTTAGCTCCACTTTTATTGTGTGTAATGCCAAAATGTAGATTACGCTTCCTCAATAAGTTTTTCCGAATATATATTATCTGGGTATCTTCAAAACCCAAGTAAATAGATTCTTTCTAGGCAAGCACGCTCCACTGTGGACCGCAACATCTGTTTTACATCAGGGCCAGACCAGGCCAGGTCAGGCGAGTTAACGGTTGACCGCTAACTCGGCTGACCTGGCTTGGCCTGGCGCTGACGCGCAAGCCTATTTTATAAGACTTTATCCTGAGTGACTGACTAACAGACTAGATACTGCCATTTCTTCGTTCAGCGCGATACTAAATTGAAGCTAACCTCTTAAATACAGGATGAAATTAGTTAACTCCCGATCCAAAGAATGGGTGTTATAACTTTTTGTCTATCTGAGGCATCAATCAAAGGCGGATTACCCTAAAGGCCGAAAAGCCCGGGCCTAGGGCGCCAGATTTTTGGAGCGCTTGGCGATCAATCGCGAAAAAAATACATGGTATTGTAGCATTCTACATCATGGACCCCCTTGATAATAAGATCATCAGAAAAGGGGGAGCTTAATTTTACTCGGCCTAGGACGGCTAAGACTGCTAGTCCGCCTCTAGGCATCAGCTCTGAAACGGATGGACCGATTTTGATCTAGTTTTTTTTTTGTTTCAAAGAGGACTTCGTCTTAACTATGTTTCATCAAAATCAGTTCAGCTGGTTTTTTTTTGTCCGGGTTTTTTAATTTTCTAAATTTAACTTGTTTTCAGCACCAAGCTGGCGGATCAATGATGGCCAAAGTGTCTCCCGCCCTTGGTTTTGGACTGTCAACCGATGGGCACATGACTCCCGAAGAAGTAGAGCGCCATTTGCAGTCTCGGCAGTCATACCTGGAGCTTTTGCCTGAACGGGCACCACCCACTGTGCCTACAGAAATGTTTAGCAACGACCCATCGCTAGACAGGTAACTAAGTGTTGAAAGTAATTCTAGCTATGTATTATCTAAAAGAATATTGGAATCACGCTCTGGGATGCAAGTCGTATCTACTCTTGAACTTACTCTCTACTAACCTGACTGTCTTCAGTCTAAGTAGTTCATCATCATCATCATCTCAGCCATAAGAAGTCCACTGCTGGACATAGGCCTCCTCCATGGATTTCCAAAAAGACCGATTGGAAGCGGCTTGCATCCAGCGTCTTCCCGCCACTTGTATGAGATCATCTGTCCATCTCGTGGCTGGTCTTCCTACGCTGCGCTTGCCGGTACGTGGTCTCCACTCGAGAACCTTTCGGCCCCATCGGCCATCAGTTCTACGTGCTATGTGTCCTGCCCACTGCCACTTCAACTTGCTAATCCGCTGTGCTATATCGGTGACTTTTGTACGTCTACGTATCTCTTTATTTCTGATTCGATCTCGTAGAGAGACTCCGAGCATAGCCCTCTCCATAGCTCGTTGCGTGACCTTGAGTTTCCTTATAAGGCCCATAGTTAGGGACCACGTTTCAGTGCCGTATGTCATCACTGGCAACACACACAAGCTGTCTAAGTAGTTGCACAACATAATTTATGTGAACTTTTAACTTTGAAGTTTATGAATATACGATTTAACTTTTGTTAATTTTAATGAAATTTGCGCGAAATTTTAATATTTTACTTCTCTAAGTACATTTTTAAGTTGATCAACTATTACTTGTTAACTTGTAAAACCTACTAATTTCTTTATAGTTACTAGAATTTATAACATATATGCTTTTTTTTTCATATCTCCAAAGTTGACAGTTTAGCCAGTAGAGGGGGGAGGCGACGACGACGACTATTTCCCAAACGGATCCCTAAATTGAAAAATAGTTTCCCCACACCTCCAATGTTTTTTGATTACCTATCCAACAATACCCCACTCAATGGGGTAGATGCGAAAAAATAATTCATCCCCACTTCATGTGCAGCTACCCCATAAAAAATCAAAATTTTAATTTACGACTTTTCTGGCATAACTAATTTGCATATCCATGCCAAATTACAGTTTTCTTGTGCTAATAGTCTTTGAGCAAAGCCGCGGACAGACAAATATACGGACATGGCGAAACTATAAGGGTTTCTTGTTTACTAAAAAATGATTTAAAATGTAAAACATTGATCACAATAATATTGAATTTATTGTTTTAAAATGGTTCAAATTTTCGAATAAAACATAAAATAAATATATAAGAAATTACTTTACATAACCTATTTTGTTTCAGTTTTTTAAACTATAATTAGTTGTATACAACGGATAGTCTTTTGGATAGATAACTGTCGCGATTCGCGTGGAAAAAATGGAAACTAACGTCTTTGAACATAAATTATAGTTATGATAACTGAAACACCCGACTACAATATACGGAAATCGTTTTTTTATCAGCCCTGTTTGTACAAACTGTCCCACTGCTGGGAACTGGCCATCTTTTCATTGTGAGAAGGGTTAGGCCATAGTCTGCCACACTGGCCAAGTGGAAATCGTTTACTTGGATGACATATTTTTCCAGTTATTTTAAAATCAAAGTACGGAACCAATTTTCATATAATTTATAAGGGACCACCTCTGAAGTATGATCTACCAAACAAAAAAGAACCATCAAAATCAATTCATAATTGGCGAAGTAATCGCTGAACATACAAAAAAATATATACTTACATATTAGTCTAATTGAGAATCGCCTTCTTTTTGGAAGTTGGTTAAAATAATGAAATAAGGACATCAGCGCCCTCAATGCCACATTAGTTCTCCGTCCGAACAGATTTTAATAAGTATTTGTATGCATTGGAAGAAATGTCATATTCGTCTTATCCTTGGTTTTCCTTCAAATTAGAAAGTAAAGAAAGACAGGGATAGTGCATCGAACCGCTTTGACTGACCTATTTTCTTTTCTAAAAATCGACGAGTTTCAACGACGACGTGCTTCTAAAAATACACGCAATGCCTAATGGCATTCCTTAAAGTATCGGGTATTATGTATGACCATGGCAGACAGAATATAAAATTAAATGGTTCATGTTGAAAATAAGGCGTCTACGCCTTATCCGTCTGGATATCTTTATATAATGTTAATTTGTTGTAAGCGGTCATAGAGACCACAATGTGTCGCGCCAGGAAAAATAACAAGCTTAGATTAAAAAGGTCTTATTATTTTTGCGAGTTCTATTACTATTATTACAAAAAAATATAACCTATGACACTTAGTTGACCTTATCACAACCACACGGCTGAGCTGATTATAATGATGGCTGAATAAGACAGCTGAGAACCTGAAGACGTGCATAGGCTCACGCGACATTTTGTCATTCTCATCACGAAATACCTCGGTAAATAATTAGTAATGAATATAAGTTCGTTATATGTACTTATCACGTCATGTCGCGGCCCTCGAAGGTCGCACTATCCGGAACTCGCAGTACTTTTATTATTTTACCTCAGTTGACTTCTTATCCGACTGCCCCAGAACAACGGTTTTGTTTTAGGTGTATGGATGTTTATTACCTTCTGTAGTCTAAATGATTTCGATATGTGAAGCGCCTTTAGTTAGATTCATAATTATCTCCCAAGTGGCATAGGAAATGTCATGTCTTTTTTACTTGTCAACCAACAGTGTACCTAACTAAATTTATTTTGTCTCTTTACAGTGAGTCAAATGATGTTTTGGAAAATTCTCCGAATGTTGAAGAATGGTTTGATTAGTCTTAAGTATTATAGACCTCTAGGAATATGTATGTAATTCAATAAAATATTTTATATAAACAAAAACACTTGTTTCAATCAAATTCACCTTGAAATCAAACCAAAATTATGTGTTGGATAAATATTTTATTAAAGACAGTTACAATGTTGTTTTCAAGCCTAAGAACAAACATTTATACCTATTGCTGAACCACACTCTGCAATATTTTTACATACATAATTATGTTAACATATGCATACATCATGAAGTGTATATTTAATGAAGCATGTATACTTTATCCAAATTTCATATACAATAATGTTATGAACCCCATTCTTAACAAGAATATATTTTATATATTTTTGAAGTTATATATTAATTTATTACTATCATAACTACCATGCAAAAAAACTTTAGCATGCTATACTACTGATATAACATTGTATGTTCGTAATACTAAATTAACTAATCGTCTAAACAAGATTTGCAACATAATATGAAAAATAAATCATCTATGGATGTGAGATTCCTATAAACAAAGAGCACACATCAAATTATCTTCCAAAAATAAAATTATTATTATGTTATTAAAATGAGTACTTTCAGTAACTCTTATGAGCATTGCCTTCAGAGACCAGGCATAAAGCTACTCATCCATTAGAACTCCTCAAAGCTAGACCAGTATCCGAACAGCATATCGGAACATTCTTGACGGCAAAAGATCCGCGGGCGGTGTCTCATAGCCTACATTGAAGCCTATATAAACTCGCTATATCGTTCACACTTACGAAGATACAAATTGTCTGTATAGTCCAGTAAAAATAAGATTTGTAACATAAAATATACCTAAGAATATTGTTATTTAAATGAATGTACTGGTGATTTTAAATACATTTGACACAATTTCATAATGATATAAAAAGTTTGTTACCTATACACGTTCAAACGGCTAAACCCAACGTTATGAAATTTAGTACAGAGATAGCTGTGGACCTGGAGACGGGTATAAGCTACTAATCATCACCGTTTTTATAACTATGAGGGTGAAACAGCGGAATGCAGCTATGATGATGACGCAGTGATCTGCTCCATACAAACGTTTTTTTTTACTAGACTAGTACGTTTATACAATAAATCCTTGTGCAAGGAATCTTAAAAATAATATTACACATTTTGTTGAAAATTCCATTTTGATTCAAATTCATTTTTATGCATAAAAATGAATTACAGCTAAAAAACAATTTCTTTTTATGAAACCTTATTACAATCAAAACGAAGTTGTGTGACACGTATACGATATCTTTAAAAATCTGGAAAAGCTAGAGCGAGATAACCCCTTAGTTCTCTTATAAAGCAAGGCGGCGCTGATCTCGCACTGAGGCGTAGTAAAGTAATGAACTACAAGCTTAATACCCCTTTAGGCATTAAATAATATTCTCACTGTTTTGATATAAATCTTACTTACATAATGTTGCCAAAAATATAATGTACACAGGAATGTCTGTGAATACATGTAGCATCAATAATATACCTATATTAAAAAAAACTTCAATATTTTGTACCAATCGCATAATTCATAAGTGTAAAATGTAGTTTTTGGAGCCATTTGATGGTGATAATAAATACATAGGTAACAATGATTCATTCGCTACTCTGATTAAAATAACAAATATTGACCCAAAACATACAATTTACAGATTGTGCTTTAAATTTCCAATCCACTGGCCAAATAAATTAACATTGGAACTCAGACTTCGAGAAAAAGGCAGACGAAATGAATAGAACTCAAAAGTGAAACCAATTTTTTAAGGATACAAAATCTTAATTCCGTATTTCCTGGCAAAAGTAGGCATCACTTTCAAAATACGTGCAAGTGCCATCTACCTTTTTCTCTACTCTGAGCATTGGATATCCTAATTCTAGAAAGACCTAAGTTACCTAGAGCGAAGACTATATTTTAATCAATTTCTCTATACCTAAGGGTCGATTTTGATTAACAATCTTAGCACACCATAATTTAGTTACATTATAACAATAATCATATAGTAGTGAGAGCACTTAAATTAGATTTGTAGTTTTCAGTACCTATTGATAAATATGACGAAATGACAGATACATTTTATATAGATACCTATAATACAACGCCTACTGTTACTAATGGATGTACGAGTATACCAGCCAAACAGAACTGCATATAGAATACTTAAGCCTTGTCCCAGGTGAGCGACAAACGCGGCAAGGCGATGCGAAATAATCAATAAAAAATCAGTAATAGCACGTAGTCTATGTTTTAGTCGCAGATTTATAAAGTCTCTGGTTTTAGTGTAGATCACTTTCCAACGGTACGTAATAAACAATTAGTCCTATCGCGTACGTACTTTACGTTTTCCGTCTCTTACCTAGGACAACAAAGCCTATACCACAAACTTTCAAGCAGTCATAATTCAAAATTACTTTGACTTTTGTCTCGCTCTTTCTACAGTTTAGAGAGCAAGACAAAGGTCAAAGTAATATTGAAATACGATTAATAAATAATCTATAAATTAATAAATAATTGGGGGTAATCCCCCAAGTTAGTTTGAATAAAACAATCTGGCATTGTGCTAAGTGAATAAATGCGGGAAGGCGTTGCAATGCGATGTGATAATAGGTAACATTTATTTACCAAACAGTAGCTAGTAGTAGCACGTGGCATACATCTCCACATCTGCTAGTGTTACACAAAATGCAATAAATGAGTTGCATCGCATTGTGTTAGTATTTGTCGCTTTCTGTGGCTCACCTAGGACAACAGGTCATTGAATTCCATGCTGCCAGATACAACACACCATTATGAGTCATAGTAAATTTTGTTACATGAAGATGATAACGGCCAAATCCTTACATACTTTGGTATATATTTCTAAATTTGACTGATAATTACATTTGACTTTAATAAGAGATACAAATACAGTTATTTCATTAGTATACTTATTGCATTGAATGAATAAAAAGCTAAAATGTAATTTTTATCAGTTATTTTGTAAAATAAACAGTAAAACATGTATGATTTTCTTGTATTCTATATATACAAATAAAGCAATATTTTTGGTACATTTAGGCTATACCACTTTTTATTATATAAGTTATTATAAATGTACATAGCAAACACATACTATTCATGCAGTACTCTGAAATTCTGCCTGTGTTTCATCTAAAAGTAACTTTACAAAAATAAAATAATGTACAATCATCAAATCTCAATATCATTTCAGTATCTATGCAACATATAACCTGAGCTCTGGAAATCAAAACTGAACCTTAAAAATTAGACCTTAAGATCTTAACTTAAAGTCTTTTTATTAATGTACATTTTTTGTTTCCAAAAATCAACTTATTGTTCCATAATATACCATGACAGGATATACTTGTACCAACAATATTTTTAACATGTTGAACCAAGCACAAATTCAGTAGAAATAAAATTCATGTCTTTCATTTTAATTAGATATGGTACTCATCCAATATACTTAAAATATTATAGTATCTACCTTCAATACAAAAACAAACTATAATTTAAAAAAACTTAAACTGTGATAGTACACAAGAGATTTCATTACCCTTTATCCAGAATAAGTGCAAAGTTCATAAGTGTTTGCAACATCCGTTTCAAGTTGTAAATTATAATAGCAAATCTATCAGTGACTGTAAACTTCTACCAAACTATAACATCGAATTTCTATAACAGTAATGCTCAATTACAGTGGTCCTTGTAATCATACAAGAATAGCAATTCAAAATTGGTCTGCTAACAAATCGCAAATTTCTTGAGACACTGTCTCTTTACTTGACCTTACTGTCAGTCTAAACATTTGAGCTTGCCGGTTTGGTTCCAATCTCATGAGACATCCCACTTGCTGGACTCTGGTGTGTACTATTCCAGCGCAGACAAAGTTGTCAGGATTTGGATCAATACCGTCTAGTAGCTGCATGCCAAAACCAGCTAATTTAGTACGCGCCGCTGCTATGTCAATAGCTCCTTGAGCTTTAAATATTTTTTGTGCCCTTTGCTGTTCTCCACCTAAATTTTTCCATCTGGCAAAGAATGACTCACCATTCATTTCAGTTGGCTCAAAAAACTTGTTAAGAGTAAGCGGTAGTTTCATAGTTATTTTCTGTGGTACATTATTATAAACAAATGAAACTGACATACTTGGAACATCTATAAAATCTTCAATACATTCAGCCGTCAGCATCTGTTGAATTTGTGCACCTGCTTCTAATACTGGCTCCATGGGTTTCATTTGGACATTTAGTTTGTGTAGTTCAGTCCAATGTAGTTCAGGATGAACATTTTGGATTGCAAATTGAGTTTTATTACCATAGAACAATCCTATTCTGCCTAAGTTTTGTCTAAATTCACTCTTAACTCCAATCTGAATCAGATCATTCTCAAATAGTACCCCATTGTTTTTGAATAGAAACTTCTTGATGTTGTTTTGTTGAACATTAGTAGGACTTACTTTATGGGTTGTTGTATAGAGATCTCCAAGAACATCAAGCAATCCATTGCCAGTGGCAGGAGCTGTGGTGCCAGGAGGGGTTGAGAGCCCGAGAAGGTCTGCACTGGAGCTATTTGTGTTGTTTGTAGAATTCATTACAGGTGCGGGTACTGAGGATGGTTGAGGACTCTTTGAATCTCTAACAGCATTATCATCAGGTATGCGTCCTGGTTTCTTCTTCTTCAAAACAGCTAAGATAGACGATTCTCTTTCAGGGAAAGCAGGCATCTCTTCTAGAACAGTGGCTAATACATCAGCACTAGCTACTATACTCAGTTGTAGATATTCAGATGCTCTCTGTTGTAATTCAACATCTGCAGAACGCAAGTTGGAGTCAGCACGGAAGACTTCCTGGACACGATTCTTTATCTCAGGGAAGAGATTCACTAGTTTAATATATGTAGACAATAAAAGAGCTCTTGTAGCTGCAGAGCATAAGTGATATTTGGAGTGCAACAGTTCAAATTGTACTTGGGGGGAGGATCTGGTATCGCCAGCAATTAAATTTCCAAATTCTCCTAAAATGTAACCTCCTACTTTTACCATGTTCTCATGGCATGTTGGGGCCTGCAAAGCCTCAAACACAGTTTTAGCAGCATACCCCTGTACTTCTTCTCTGTTGATCACTATTTGGATAACTCTGTACCAAACCTCTTCTGATACATAATCTCCTGCAATTCTAATAAGATTCAATATAACATCAACATACCAGGTGAAATCAGTTGCATATTTTTCAGCTAAGATTGCAACTTTGAGCACCATCTCTTCCCTGATGGAATAATCAGCAGTTTCAAGATATGCCAGCATTTCTTGTACAATTTCTTCAGCGTTGGTTTTGTCACACATTGCATAGAGCAGATCAACTGCTTGTTGTCTTACTGATACATCTTTCTCCATTTTCATTGAAAGTATTACAACTTCTTGATGCTTTTTCACTGCTTCGTGTGAAAACTCAGATGTTGCAAGATGACACATGGATTCAAGAGCTAAATATCGGAGATTGGTCTCACGGTTGCTTAGGAACTGACCCAGTTGATTGCATGCACGAACTAACAAATTAGGTTCACTGTCATTGTGAATTATCAAGCTTATAGCTTCAAACAGTACAGCATTTTTAGCATTTGAGTGCTGAACTTTCTTAGATTTCGGAGGTTCCTGAGCTTTGTTAAATATGGTTTCCAAACATTCAGAAAGGCGGCCTCGAACACCTGGCTCTTCAGATGGTGGAGTATAGTTCTGTAGCAGTCTCAGCAGCTTTACAGAGAGCCATGGGGCTGGCACAAAATAGTATGTGTAATCTTGTAGATCTGTGTAACTTGCAGTAACAATCCTGCTGAGTCTAGCTACAGCCAGAGTAACACACCCCTTATATTCTTCAGGATTTTTCTTTACTAGAGCATCAATTAGTGATGTTGCAGCAGTAACTACACCCATGTGAGGATCATTCAGGAGGTGGATAATGCGAGACGTCCACTCACCTCCAGGAATAATTTCTGGCGACTTTCGGAAAAGTCTTAGAAGGCATAGTGCAGCAGATTGTTTGACTACATCCATTGTATCTCCAGATACAAGAAGCTTAGGAATCTCAGTACCGAAGGCTTCAGCCATGTCTTTACTGCCGATATTAGCGATACATTGCAGTGCCAAGTTGACGTGGATAGGATTACGAGACTGCAAGTCGTTCTTTATACTTTGAATGATAAGTTTGATGAGATCACTGTTGGTGTTCACCAGCACTGATATGAACAAGTAACCTATCTGTTTTTCGGAGTACTTATTCGAGGACAACAAATTGACTGCCTCCATGTGACCGAAGTCAATATCGTGACCCAGCAAAAAGATAAATAGGAGTTTGCATACATACTTTTTCTTTTGATAACCATCGAGTGTTTTGTCGCCTTTGAACTTGCTCCGTATATTGGCCAGCTCCTTGTTGATTCGTTTTATTTCCGCTTCTTTGCTTTTACAATTTCTTATGTCTGATATGAAGACTGCGAGCCCTCGCATTCCATCTCCTCTGACGGCAGGCATATTGCCAAGTGACTTATCGAACACCAGTTTTATGCCGTTTTTTTACTCTTCCGACGAAAACTATTGGTTTAGAATACTAACACTATTCTAGGTGGCGTAAAATAGCGAATCGGCTTCGTGATTAATTAGCGGTCTCCATTACAACTTTAGAAAAGATACGTGAGCTTCTTTCTCCAAGTTCTACAACGCCTTCCTTTTTCCATAGATTTCATATAACGTCAAATGAAATGAAATGGACGAATAGACGTGTTGTTTATGGATCAATATTCTATAAGAAAGTGAACATAGGAAAATCAACTTTATTCTCATGACGCAGAGACTAGGTTTCTATTTGTTTCTTCTTTTTTGTATCAGACCCGCATTAAAGCATTTGCCAGTATCAAGTATTAGGATTTTTTAAATTTTCTTGAATAAAACAAGTTGTAAATGTTCTAGTCACGTATACAGTCAATTTATAAGTCGAGTCCTGCTTCAGTAAAGTGATGGCGACTTTACTAGAAGCTTCTATGGAATTTTGCCGACAACGTAAAATCACACGTTTTACTGCTTTATTTCACTTGCTCACACTCACGCACTTTATCGAACACTTAATGAATAAAACACCACCATTTTTATAGCATTAATGTTCAAAATAACAAGTTTAGAAAAATAAAACAAAACAACAACATGTTACTAAGACGTTCCCGCCAAAACTCCTTTCTATTTGTTTTTTTGACAGTCTTCTTTTCTAGGCTAATTTTTTTTTCTTCAATCTAAGTTTAATTTACTCGTATGATTTGCCATTTTCTGCAAAGAAGTTGGAGCATGACAGCGAAATTTTTTATCAGTTATGGTGTGATCCTCACTTCTTAGATATTACACGCACACAAACCACCATTTCCGTTGTCGGCAAAGTCAGCACCACTTTAGCTAAATATAAGGTGACGAGGGTTTGACAGTAGTGGTTTCCTTTACTTGACTTTGTTACTCTTTTGACGAAATAAGAGAATAGAGAAAAGAAATGAGGCGTTTTTCAGAAGAAAAAGAAATAGTTCCAAATAACGTACTAGATGGCATCGTGTTCGCAGAAAAATAACTGTCAAATTTCAAGTTTAAGCGCTCTGAAGAATACCCATTTCCAGGGAAATGTCACAATATATTTATCAGTGACTAGATGACCTTATCTACGTACCGTACCGTCTACCTACCGTACTTCGTATCACCTATCAATGAGTGGACCCGATATTTTCTCAACGTTTAAACTTTCCCTGGACTATGACAAGGGTTGCCACCCGTACTTTATAATATAGTATTGTACGTTATTTCAGGTAATTGTACTCTATACTTTATTGAGAACAATAAAGCACACGAAAATACTTTATTTCGCATGATTTGAATTCTTTGCGATTTTAAAAAGCTTAGTCGTATTTTTTCGGTAAACGTTTCGAAACTGCAAAAAGCAACAAAAATATGTTTTAAACATAATAATAAAAAAAATGGAATGTACTTTATTTTAATACTATGTACTTTTTTCATATCTATAATAACTAATGTACTTTAACTGCAAGAAAAAAAGGTGGCAACCCTAACTACGACAAACATTTCAAAACCAAAATCAGGCCAGCCGTTCTCGAGTTTTAGCGAGACAAACTGAAACGAACAGCATATTACAATACTCTTTGGAACAGCAATTGATTTTAAATAATATAAAGAGACAAAGAGTTAAAGAGATAAAAAAAAATTAGGTAGGCTAACCTAACTAATACTTGACAAGGTCCAATACAAAAAAGAACAAGAAGAAAGTGACTACCCGTATATAAAACGTACTCTTTGGTGACAGAATTATTTCTAATATTCTGAATTCTGCCCCCGTATTCTGAACCCATTCGGTTTCGGAATCGATTCGATTTGTATATCTCCGTCTCTGTCATTTCCATAGAGAATGACAGAGACGGAGATATACAAATCGAATCGATTCCGAAACCGAATGGGTTCAGAACTTGTTCAGAATAAGGGGGCTGATCTGCACCCTTATTCAGATTACATTCGATTCGATGCGATCTTCGATATGGAGAGAGATCTCGAAGGATTTCACACGGTTTGCGGAATTAGCGATTCAGGTTTCCCGAATATCGAATAATTTTGACATTTCCATTCCATAAGGTATCAGCTGATCATCCCACACGGTTCCATTGATTGAAAGCGGCATGTGACATGTCGATTATCAATCGATTAATCGGAAATTGTTTTATTGACTTGGAAAAACCGATTTTTAGATTTATCTCATGCTGCATGTCATTTTCGTGAAAGTTAATTTTCGTCACGTTATTGTATTTTTACTACTGTAACATGAATAACTGTGCTGTCTTAAAAGTAGGTACCTTTTAAGACAGCACAGTTATTCATGTTTGATGTAATTTACATAATATATATATAGTACACCTACTATAATCAATTCTAATTTAATATTATTTATGTCATATTGATTCACTATCTAATATTTGCACTTGATAAATGATCGAATGTAATGGAAAATTGTAATTAATTTCTAAGACCTTATACATTCTACATTCTTGCAAATAAATTTCATTTCATAAGTAAATTCAAACCAAAATTTATTCATTTGTTTGCCAAATGAGCAACGTAAAGACAAACATGAAACCACACACTTCTCTCCCACGCTCCTCTCTCTGTGTGGTAGTTGTTTTAAACAAGCACTAAAGTGACGTAATGTTACACAATTCAAATAATATAACTTAGTATTTGCTAGGATGATGTACGATAATTAATATGATTTGGATTACAGTGAACGTCCACTGGACAAAGGAATACGAGAGACAGTGTAGGTCGAAAGCGAGAAGGAGGAATGACACCGGATGCTCCTCTAGTAACAATAAACAAAATATATAAATTTTTTACAAGCTATCACTGCTATCACAGAACATCAAATTTCTTTATCTATGGAGTCGATAGATCGGTGTAGAATTTATAATATTGCCAACAAAAAAACATACAGTTGAATTATGAACCTCATTGTTTTTGAAATCGGTTAGAAATATAAATGTGTGCTACTTCAGCCCCAGCAAAATATAATGGACTTTCTTTACTAGCTCGCATTATTGACTGATCCCTATTTGAACTGTAAAAAAATACGATTTTCTTACTTTTATTTGAAAATGAAAATTTTGAAACACAAAAGAATCGAACTTTAATCGATTTTTTTTAACAGTTAATCGAAATCTTTAGCGGTATCAAGTCACTAAAAAAAGTTTGTAAATTTAACAGTAGCAGCCGTCAATTTTTTTTTCTTTTATTGGCCACGATTGGCTCATTTGCCAAAATAATATGTTAAAAGTTTCATGAAAAATACAAATAATATAAGTTTTAGTCACAATCTCAAGTTACTTGGTAAGCCAAGTAACTTGAATCTAAGGATTATAACGAGATACTCGATTGATAGTGAATCAAGTTCATGTCATGACTTGGTTATTTTACTAGGAGCTGTTAAGGACTTTGTAAGTTACAACGTGAAGAAGTATGTTTCATCACTCTCATTTCAAACTCGTGCGCGTAAACGAACACTAATAGATTAAAAAAACATCATCTTTACAAAATCTTTATGTGAAATAACACAAGTTTAGAATAATAAAAGAAAACTGTGACATTTTTTAATTAAGTTCCCGCGAAAAACCTACCGAATCGAATGGATAACCTTCGATAACCCTATTCACAAATTCGAATGGCACCAGTCGGTACCAAATCGGTAATGACCTCGTGTTACCGATAGGATAACATAGACAAGCTAGTTTTCAGAGTCAGTTTCATGTTTTTAGATAGGTGATTCGTGATAGAAGTAAAAAAATGCTTAATTATGACCAGCGACTGACAAAATATGTAATTTATTGCATAATATACATATAACTTGATCCATCATATTAATTATGGCATATAATTCTTTGGTAAATTTGTAGCTTCAATAAGTGAAGCATGCTTCGAAAATATCTTGTTGGTTGTGTGTGTGTGGTTTCAAAGTTCTTCTATTTTCTCCCTGTACTCGTGCATTTAATGTATTTGCCATTTATTAGTAACAAGTATAAAATATTTAATATATTTAGAGCGCCATGCGTGTAATCTGACTAAGCTCTCCAACTATAAAATATTACATTTTGAAACTTTGGAAATCATAATTAAGGGAATTTTAAAACCCGTAAAATCGGTACATTTGACTATTAGGTGAATATATTATGTCAAATTATGGAAAATGGTAATTGAAAATATCAAAAAAGTGCTCTTATATTATTAAAATGTATTAGTAAAATGTATTCGATATCACTCCCGACAGGATAAACCTGTCGGGAGCGATATCGAATTAGCCATCGAATTTATATGTCAAACTCCTTCGGATTCGAGTTTGTGAATCGGTCTACCCGAATCCCGGCGGATCCAGTTGAGGATGAGTGGAGATTGTCTTTGGTTTCTCGAGATTTCTATACTAAAAATGGGACCGACGGGCATAAATTCGAATTCGTGAATACTCATTGGAGTCGAATGGAGCTTTATTCGGTAGCCGGCTCATTACCGACAAAATTGACAAATCGACAACCGATTAGAACTAGAATAAGGGTGCTGAGAGTTTTACTTCACTTTCTTTCAATCTGTCACTTCGGTCAGTGAAGTAGAGCTGGGTCGTTTTGAGTTTTACGAAAAACGAAACGAAACGTTTTTTTTATAGAAAAAAGCGTTTTTAGAAACGGTTGTAAAAAAAACGGGTTTTTTTTAAATATTACAAAACGTATATAATTAAACTCTAGACACGTATAAACTCGACAAATGGCAAATGTGGAAGCATGATGCCAACATCAAGGGAAAAAAAAACTCTAGACAATCAGCCGTATGACGCGATGAGACTTTTTTGCTTGATGTTGGCATCATGCTTGCACATTTTTTAATTGTTAGTCTAATTATTAAACCTAGAATCCTAATACTTGACACTGACAAATGCTTTAATGCGGGTCCAATAAAAAAAAAGAAGAAGGATGCATCCTTCTTCTTTTTTTTGTATTGGACCCGCATTAAAGCATTTGCCAGTGTCAAGTATTAGGATTTTTTGTTTCTTGAATAAAACAAGTTGTAAATGTTCTAGTCACAATCTAAGTCACGTATACAGTCAATTTATAAGTCGAGTCCTGCTTCAGTAAAGTGGTGGCGACTTTACTAGAAGCTTCTATGGAGTTTTGCAGACAACGTAAAATCACATGTTTTACTGCTTTATTTCACTTGCCCACACACACGCACTTTATCGAACACTTAATGAATAAAACACCACCATTTTTATAGCATTAATGTTCAAAATAACACAAGTTTAGGAAAATAAAACATAGCAACAACACGTTACTAAGACGTTCCCGCCAAAAACAGGCCATTGTCTAATACCAAATAGCTGGATTACTATTCAATCAAAAGTAGACCGTATTCAATAGAAATAGCACAAATACTATTATATTATTCGATCATGAAATCGGTACGTTTCGTTGTTTCTATATCACTTGCAATTTTTTAGTTTTACGTGAAATGAAACGGATTTTCCTGTAAAAAGCGTTTCTTGGTTGCTTTAAACGGTAACACAAAACGGCCAAACGGTTGTAAATAAAACGTTTTTTTTCTTATTTCAGACAATATTAGTCTTTAAGTTGTTATGTTAAAGAATATTTTGCCTTGTAACGGTAACACAAAACGGCCAAACGGTTGTAAATAAAACGTTTTTTTTCTTATTTCAGACAATATTAGTCTTTAAGTTGTTATGTTAAAGAATATTTTGCCTTGTATCATTATGTGGTTAGAAAATAACTGGTTTCTAATTTCAATCAATAATAGACTTTATTGAGTTGAGATAGAGAACTTTCTAACTTGGGCCAAAATGTAGTTACAAAAAACGAGTTTACTATTCAATCAAAAATAGACCTTAAGCAATAGAGATAGAACATTATGGCTCATAAAGTGGATACGTTTTCGTTTTTCTCGTTTCGTTATTTTTGCTGCACTCAGCAGTCGCGCGACGCGAGTTCGTTCGTTCGTTTTTTTTGTAACTGGTTGTGTCATATCGGCATAAGCGTTTGTTCGTTTTTCGTAGAGTAACTAGTTTTTAAAACCGTTATAGGAAAAAACGCCCAGCACTACAGTGAAGTGAAGTTTACTAAAACAAAAAATAGTTCTTTGTGGTTGTGGTTTTTTTCGTTGGAACAATTTTTACAATGGATGTGGATTTAGCTTATGAATTTTCAATTGTTTCCGGGAAATTGTGTAACCTGTTGTATGTAAAGGATTATAATAAGTCTCAAGCTAATACTCTAATCGACGAGCTTAACTCGAAGCCTTACAAAGCGGGGCTGTTTATTAGAACTCATGTAAGTATTTCTGTTCTTCAAAAACACTGGTTAAACTTATATTATTTGTGGTACTTTTCTTGTCCACAACTTTGTTGAATAAAATATGTATACAGCAGAATATAACTAGGTACTCATTTATGTTACATTGATGATGATGATTCACTACAAACATGTTCAGAAACTTGTCAGATCTAAAAAAAGAAATAAATGCCCTGAATGAGAATTTAATACTACTTCTATTCAGCTTAAAATCTCCTTAGGAAACTGGTTTGCTCAAAAGAATTAAGAGGCTATGTTGATTTTTGTAGAAATGAATGGTAAGTCAATATTCTATGTATATTTTATAAATCCATGAATTTAACATCCCTGTACACAGCTTATGCATAAATTTATTCTGATTCTGATGTAATATTCCAACAGTCATTGAATGTAGTATCCAACAACCTCATAAGTAAGTTCGTATAGACTGAGTGGCCAGTCCTATTGTCAGAGTTATTAAGCTGCCGAAAGGCCTCTGACTTGGCTTGACGATTGCTGAACAACTAGGACCTACAATTTAACGTGTCATCTGACTGGTAATAATGCATTTAATATATTTAGCAAGGCCCGAAAGCATTAGGGGGATGACTTAAACCCTTTTTGTTATAATTGCTGCCAATTAGCATTTAAATGTTTATTATTTTCACATTTCCAGGATGCATCCAGCCTGCTTGCTGCTTTGTGCTATAACATTAAGCATATTGATGAATTTTTGGCTGCTAAAACATCACACTTAATGAACAGCATTTGTTTTCTGATGTCAAAGTTTAATTTCCAATTGGAACTAGATCTAGTGTGGAATGTGATATCCTGGCATGTAGAATGCTTAAAGAAATGTTCTAATGTCATATTACCAGATATTCTTCATAGTCTTCAATGTATTATGCAAAGTTATCCTCAGTGTGGTCAAAAGGTTTGTACAATATCTGATACTTTACAAATAAGAGTTAAATATGGTAGATACAGGATCCTGTTTGTGTAAAATGTCCCTCTGTTTTGTGCTTCATATCATTGTTGGAAGGGTAAGGCTATTATAGTTGACTAAGCTAAGTGTGGGTTGGCAGAATTCATACATCTTCAAGATCATTGGGAACTCGTACACTCAGTGGGTCTATACAAGTAGCAAAAGTTTCAAAGCATATCTATTACTAGAAATACTAAATACTCTTGAGCTATTTGAATTCATCACATGATATTTTTAACCATCGGAAAAACAGAGGAGGTTCTCAAATCAACGCATTTTTTTTAATGTATGATCATGCATAACTTTTTACAGAGCAGTCCGATTTTGATAATTCTTATATATCTAATTAGACTTTTTCAAAAAAAATTAACTTCTGAAAAAATTGAAAAGCATAAAATAATAAACATTTTTTATTTAACTTTAATAACTAAGTCCTTAAAGTAATGTAAGTATACCTAAGTAGTTTTGAGGCGGCGCCAAAAATTACCTTAAATTTAAAGAAATAACCAAATCAAATTAACAATGAAATTTCCAGCAATAAACATTAACATAAACATTCCAAAAAATGCGATCTCCGCACGACCATTCGCAACGCAACGTATCACGCTTTAAGTAATTAATTAATTTGCTTATTTGGCGCCGACTCAAAATTACTTAGGTATGCTTACATTACTTTATGGACTTAGTTATTAAAGTTAAATAAAAAAGGGTTATTATTTTATGCTTTTCAGTTTTTTTGGACGTTTAATTTTTTTGTAAAAAGGGGCAATTCATTTATTACGTAAGACTATTTTGCTAGTTTTTGACCCTCTCCCCCCCCCCCCCTATATAAGAAAAAATAAGAATAGTTCGATCCCCTCCCCCCTGTGTAATATTTATTACGTAAGAATCTAAAGGAAAATATGAATACACGTTTGGTTTATTTTAATGTTTATTTTTCAAAGTAAAAATTTTTAGGAATGTTTATTTGTACTTTTATACACATCCGAGCGCACTTCAGCACTCGCGCGGTTCCCGCGCTTTTTCAAAGTTAAATTTTAACTTTGCGCATTTTTGTGATCTTACGTAAGAACTATCAAGACTCCCTCCCACACCTTATAAGAAAAAATAAGACATGGTCGACCCCCCTCCCCCCCTAAATCGTCTTACGTAATAAATGAATGGCCCCAAAGTCTTATGTCAATCTGTTGTACATACTTTTTCATTTCAAAATAAGAATCTGTTTTTTAAACTGTTTATTCTTATGTTCTTTTTGTTATTTACTTCAAAATAAAATTTACACGCGTGCAGTCGCATAAAAATGTTTCTTTATATTTTCTTCCTTCCTATTTAATTCTACATTCGTTATCAGCACGAACTCCAGTAGATAAATCTATTAAAAGAAGATTTATTACGGAAAACTATATATTTGAGTTTAAATTGAGAAGAAATAAAAAGATGGCCGGTACGTCAAATATTAGTTCAATACCTCTTCTAAAAAGCAGAGATGGATATCCTACCTGGAAATTTAAGATGCGTATGCTATTGATTCACGAGGAATTATGGGTAACTATAATAGGATATCCAGAAGGCGATAAAACGTCCCAGGAGTTGCGGAATAAAAATGATCAAAAGGCATTGTCAAAAATTTGTCTTACCATTGACGGTTCTGCAATTATACACGTGAGAACTGCGTCAAGTGCAAAAGAAGCATGGGATGCGTTATGTTCGGCGTATGAGGACAAAAGCCTTGGAAGAAAACTTTCGTTGGAGAGGAAGTTGTACAGGTATTCATTAAATGATTTTGACAACTTGGAGCTGTATTTGACTGCAATAACAACGACTGCTCAGGATCTTGCCGATATCGGCAAGAGAATAGAGGACAGCTCTTTAGCTGCAATTATGTTAGGTGGCTTGACACCTAGGTTCGAGCCCTTAATAATGGCGCTAGAACATTGTAATGTAGAAGTTACTTCAGAGATGGTAAAAAATAAACTCTTGAGTGAAATGATCCGTGGAGATGGAAAAGTAGATGTAGACGCAGCTTTTGCATCATCCAAGAGAGTAGTGACTTGCTACAGATGTGGAAAAAGGGGGCATAAAAGTCCAAATTGTCGTCTTAATAAAAAGAAAGAGACAAAGAATGAGACAACGTCAGGTAAAACCATGATGGTTAATCATACCACAGGAGATGGTGCTGCTAGTGAAAATCGCAGTATGTCGTCGCAAGCAGTTACTGAAGTAACTAGCACCACTTTATCAGCACCATGTAAAGTAAATACTGATAAATGGATTATAGATTCCGGAGCTACTGCACACATGACTTCAAGAGGTGATTGGCTTCAGAATTACAAGAAAATCAGTGAAGGACGTGTTACTGTTGCTAACGGTGAAGATTTGGTAGCTTTAGGTTGCGGTGAAGTTCCAATTTATACTAATTCTATAGTCAACAAAATTAGTGATGTTTTACATGTGCCTGAACTGAACAGTAATCTACTTTCAGTTAAAAAGGTAGTAGAAAAGGATCTAGTGGTAGTTTTTGATAAATCTGGTTGTAATTTTTACAAGACAGGTAATGTCTCTTTTGATAATGAACCTTTAGTGCGAGGTATTTGTTGTGGTGGACTGTATAATTTAGACTGTACTGTAAATCTGCCGCAATATGTTTCAGCTTATAATGTGCACTCCGATAAGTCCAGGTTTCAGCTTTGGCATAAGCGACTTGGACACCTTTGCCGTATTGGGATGGACCTTCTTAGAAAAGGTTTTGCTGATGGTGTAGAGTACACAGACAACGAGGTAGACAAAGAGTCTTGTATACCTTGTATCGAGGGTAAGCAGGCGAGAAAGCCATTCAAAAGTCTCAAGCACATGAGGGCTACTTCCACTCTTGAGGTGGTTTGGACGGACGTGTGTGGACCGATGTCCACAAATTCATTCAAAGGTAATAAATATTTTATTATTTTTGTCGATGATTATACACGTTTTACTTTTCTATATTGTATGTCTGCAAAAACAGAAGTGAAGAAGTACTTTTGTGTTTTTCAATCACTTGTTGAGAGACAGACTGGAGCCAAAATTCGTAGGCTGCATTCAGATAATGGAACTGAAATCGTCAACTCTGAGATGACAAGCTATTTGCAGTCTCAGGGAATACAGCACACGACAACGGCGCCTTACAGTCCTCAACAAAACGGTATCAGTGAGCGTTGCAATCGTAGTATTGTAGAAAAGGCAAGATCAATGCTGTCACATAGTTCTTTGTCGCAGGCATATTGGCAGGATGCTGTGGAGACTAGCATTTATTTAAAAAATAGATCGCCGCATCGCGCACTTGTTGGTAAAACACCGTTTGAAATGTGGTATGGAAAGAAACCGAACCTTTCTCATTTAAAAGTATTCGGTTGTAGAGCTTTGGTTCATGTGCCTTCATGTCAAAGAACCAAGCTGCATATGAAAGCGACAGAACACATATTTGTTGGATACTCAGAAGATCCACGGAGCTACTTTTTCCGTCAAGCGGAAAATCCAAGGAGGATACTCAAGTCTCGGGATGTTACTTTCTTTGAAAGTAACTTTACAGGTCTCAAAGAAAAAGTTTTGATCCCTGAGGATACAGTTAATCCTAATTTGGTTAATTTGTTATCGCAGAATTCATCACCGACATCATTGAGTCTAATGGAAGATGTTCCATCCACTTCCACATCGCAGCAGTCTGTGGAAACTGTGTCGGGAGAGCAAAGTTCATCTAATGAACAGAGCTCTTCCTCATTACAGGCTGCGCAAATATTGTCTGAAGAGTTAAGTGATGATTTCGAAGATGCAGATGAAGATATTGATGAAACAGAGACTCAGACGGTTCCCTCAAATGAACCAACTGTTTCAGCGAGAAGGTATCCTGACCGAGAACGTAAGCCTCCCGATTATTACTCGTATAGTACTCGTGTAGATGAGATACTTTCTGACGATCCAAAGTCCTATCATGAAGCTATTAATTGCGATGATAGAGATAAATGGATAACAGCAATGAAGGAGGAGTATAATGCTTTACTCCAAAAACACACTTGGGTTTTGGTCGATAAGCCTAGTCACAAGACTTGCATTCCTTGCAAGTGGGTTTATAAACTTAAACGAGATGCCGATGGTAACATAATCAAATATAAAGCGAGATTAGTTGCTAAAGGCTATCGACAAATAGAAGGTGTAGACTACAAGGAGACGTTTGCTCCTGTGGTGAGACACTCTTCTTTTAGAACACTTTTGGCCTTAGCGGTCCAGGAGGGATATAAAGTAAGACATATGGATGTTGACACGGCGTTTCTCAATGGCGAATTAGAGGAAGAAGTCTACATGATGCAGCCTCAAGGTTTTGTTCAAGACAAGGAGGAAGGGAAAGTCTGTTTATTGCAAAAATCCTTGTATGGCTTGAAACAGGCATCTAGGGCCTGGAACATGAAACTAAAACAAATTTTGACAGGTTTGGGTTATACTCAAACTCCTTCGGAGGCTTGTGTCTACACAAAAAAGATTTCAGATGAAAACTCTTTGATATTAGGAGTGTATTCACAGTGTTTGGAGTGTATGTATTGTCACAATTGACAACTTCAAGAAACAATTTGAAAATTTTTTCAGTTGCAAAGATCTTGGAATAATTAAATATTTCACTGGAATTAATATAGATTGCTCTGAAAACAATATAAAGATCTCGCAAAGATCGTATATTGAAGAATTGTTAAAAAAATACAATATGAGAGATTGTAAGCCGGTAGAGACGCCTCTCGCTCAAAAGAAACTCGTCCCTGGAACTGGTGAGAGCAATTACCCCTATCAGGCCCTTGTGGGTTCGCTGTTGTGGTTAGCAGAGGTCTCTAGAGCGGATCTCGCATATGCGGTGAGTTACCTTAGCCAATTTAATAAAAGTAATGATGCGACGCATTGGAATGCAGCAAAAAGATGTCTTCGCTATTTGAGTGGGACTAAAAATGCTGGCATTACTTATAAAAGGAACACAGAACTAAAGGAGAAAGACAGAAAGTTAAGAATTTACAGTGATTCAGATTTTGCGAACTGTCAAGAAAGTCGACGTTCTCATACGGGTTTTTACGTGGAGCTGGCAGGAGGAGCCGTATCCTGGGAGTCTAGGAAACAATCAACAGTGGCACTATCCTCAGCCGAGGCAGAGTATATGGCACTGTCTTCTGCTACAAAAGAGGCTTGTTTTTTGAAAAGATTTATCAGTGAAGTAACTGGTAAGTCACCAACTGTTGATATTTTTACAGACAGTCAAAGTGCTCAAGCATTAGCACTGAATCCAGTCCACCATAATCGTACTAAGCACATTGATGTAAAATATCACTTTATTAGGGAAAAAGTGGGAACGAAGGTTATTGATTTAAAATATATGCCTTCCCAAAAGTTACCAGCAGACGTCCTAACGAAACCTTTAGGACGAATCAAGTTTAACAAATGTGTACAACAGATAGGCATATATTAAATTATTTATTTTCTTGCAGTAAGTAGCAGATTATTTTATTTTAAAGTAAAGGAGGAGATGTTGTACATACTTTTTCATTTCAAAATAAGAATCTGTTTTTTAAACTGTTTATTCTTATGTTCTTTTTGTTATTTACTTCAAAATAAAATTTACACGCGTGCAGTCGCATAAAAATGTTTCTTTATATTTTCTTCCTTCCTATTTAATTCTACACAATCCCATACTTTCCTTTTTTATTGTACTTAATAAGCCACTTGTGTAGCCCTGCTGATTTTTACGCATTGTTTTTCTTCATTTGAAGCTTCTGGTAATTAACTATAAGCCCATAATTTTGAAAAGGGCCATAATGCCTTGAAATAAAAATAATTACCAAACAAAAATGCCTTCACAAAACAAAAATTGAAATCTATACTTGGATTTTTAATTGAATAGAGTAAACTGACAGACCGAAATGTCACTTGCTCAAATAATGATACCACCTCTCAAATCATAGTGATGGGATATTTGAGTCACATAGTTCAAAAAGGTCACAACACGGAATGAAAAGAGTTGCTTCTCATTAAACAGCAGCAAAGTAGAGATGCTTGTGAAATAGGTATCTACCTATGCGTGGTATATAATCCCCTATTTCCAACAACCTTTTCTGGGATTTATATTTCTGGCTCAAGCACGGACTGAGATTGAAAAATTGATTTTTCATTTTTTTATACACTTTCTAAACTTAAATGTAAACACACAGAATTCGTCCTATTTCGTCTAAACATAAGAAAGAATCATCGTATGTGTCGGTGTCTGTTTAGGACTCAGTTGATGATAGCTTAGGGCCTGACACCAACCTAAAAAGTTGATGTACGTACATACTTAGGTAGACGCCCAGTTTTGATTTTTTTCGAGTTATTTATTTCTTTTCAGTTTGAAGTGGGTTAAATTTTTTTTTAATTGCTTTTATTATAATAATAATTAATAATTCTTTTTCAGTTTATTAATGATCTTCTTGGTGCACAAGGAATACTTCTAAATTTAACTGACTCAGACAAACTTCAAGTACTGAATACAAGCAATCAACAACAGTGCCTTATGGCTCTAAAATGCATAGTATGTTTGTTATCTACAGCAGAGGATAGTAAAAATACTGATGCTAATGTAATAGCTATGGATATCAAAAGTAAAATATCACAATTAGTCGTAAAATTACTGTTGAAAGGTTCTATGAGAGATCAGGATGAATTTTTGTATAGCAAGGTGAGTTCTAATGTCTGGTATGATGGTACAATGAAAACTTCTAAGCAGATATATCCCAACAATGAACATCAGGAGAACTAAGATTAAATGCATAATCTGATGACTATTACATCATCATCATCATCAGCCACAATACGATTGTATACACACTTGTATGAAGATGTCTATTCACAATTCGGCTGGTTTTCCTACACTGTGCATGCTGATTGATGCAGTCTCCACTCCAGGACATTCAGCCACATCGACCATCATTTTTTTGTGCTTAGAGAACATTAATTAGACAAATATGAAAAATCAGAATATAGTCTTTTTAGTTTGACTGGGCATTGCAAATGGTTTAATCTTTGTTGCTATTTTAAAGCCATTATATTTACAAAATATGTGTCTGTTTGGTTTGGTGATGTTTCATGAACAAGGATATGAAATGATCATGTAAAAAATATTTCTGTCTCTATCCAATCTCTATGATATTTTGGCTATTTAAGTTGTATGCTTTATTTTTCAGATAGTAATATCAGCATTGCGGATCTTAACTCAGCTTTATTTTAATGACCAAAACGTAGATATTTCTTTGCCAGAAGTGATAGGCATTTCACGCCATTTTATACTCTATGGTTTAGTGACGCAAGGAGCAAAGCCGGAGAAGATAATGCCGGCGCAACAGACCATTGCTGTTACGCCTGTCGTACAAAATACTAAAGGAGGAAAGGTATGTATATAACCAATTTTAGGGTCATGACAGGCTTACTCACTGACCTCTGTCCATGTCCTGTGGCTATCGAAATTATGCTAATGCCTATTTAATTATCACAGCTTTTGAGTGTCCAAGAAATTTAATAAAAGTGACATCTATGTTTCAGGAAAAACCTGTTCAATTGTAACAAAAGTTATAAATTATAGCCTATGATACTCTGAAAGTAAAGACGAATCTAACGACATTTCGCACATTAAAATCGGTCGAGCCGTTTACGGATTATACATACATACACTCGAAAAACAACACTCTTTACGCAGTCGGGTAAAAAGTAGACTGATTTCTATCTACAGAATCTAAAAATACTGATGGATTATCATATGTGTAAAGTATGGGTGGAGCTATAGCTTTCATAAGGAGGGAGTCCACAAGCCAGGTTCGAGGATTTGATATATTATTTTATATCATCATCATCATCATCTCAGCTATAAGAAGTCCACTGCTGGACATAGGCCTCCCCAATGGATTTCCAAAAAGATCGATTGGAAGCGGCTTGCATCCAGCGTCTTCCCGCCACTTGTGTGAGGTCAAAATACGCGTAAATTTTTTTCTCCTAGCCCACTTATATACTAGTCTTATTGTCTTAAATGTATAATAAAATTCTACAATGAGAAGTCTAGTTTTTAAAAAGATGTTTATCTTGTTTTCAGAAACAAAAGTTAAGAAAACAAAGGAACAACGCAATAGAAAGTCTCAAGAAAGAAATCCCAGTATCTGACCGAAGTTTGATGAAAGATGTTGACAACTTTGAGAATAATTCTGCATACAAACCTGCCAGTAGCAACTACCTAGAGCCAGCAAAAGCTAAGAACGTGTGCACTTTGACCAGTGATTCCGATATGTCGGATGTAGAGAACAGTAGAGAGGCTAAACTAATAGCTTTGAAGTCTAGAGTGAGACAGAGTGCTTCTAATTTATTGTTGGTATTGGTAAAGGTATGTTTTCTTTTTGTATCTTGCTAAGTGGGGTGGGACGAGATTAACGATGACGAAGATGATGTCATCCAATGCGTGCGCCGTACAAATTTAATTCAAATGTTTTGCGTGAAAGGGATAGAGAAACCCCCACTAAAAATTTTAAACATTTATATCTTGGAAATTTATGGACCGATTGAAATTATTTTTATACCCGACTGCATAAGAAGGAAGGTTATGTTTTTCGAGTGTATGTATATATGCATAACGCCTTGTGGGGTCGCAGATGTCCAAGGAAGATGGGGAGATCAATGAAAACTCAGTCCGATTCAATGTCAGGTTTTCCAAAATAATATAACAGAATATATCCAAAATATCTAATACACATAAGAAGATAGAAGACATACACGTATGAATTTGAAAATTAAATGTGTGATGCGCGAGACGGTACGTCTCGCCTCTTTATCGCACACATTAAAACTATTAATTTTTATTTAGCTCAATATTTCAGGTTAGAGAAAAGAAAGAGATATTTGGATACTGGTGGGCGTTGCTCCCCGATTCACCCGACCCACAGAACTGGTCCTCTGAAGAGGGGTGTAAGAAGACTCTCGCATACTGTGCGGTGACCGACCCTATCGCCAGCAGTCGCGCCAGTGTGCTTAGTGTTATTTTGGCCCTGCTATCTGGTTCTAGACTTTATTTGTCTCAAGCAGAACACAGGTGACGTTTTTATAATTAACTTGCTGTCCCTCGCAGCTTTACCCGCTATCCTACAGGAACCTTTCACTTTTACAGGATAACAAGTAATCGTTTAAAAAAAATAAAAAACAACTTCAAAATACGCAATTCGTTTACTTGGATGTCATTTTCCCCCAGTTGTTATAAAAACCAAAATACTGAACCGAATTTGATAGAATTTCTATGGGACTACCTGGGAAGTATACCTTTTCAAACAAAAAAAACCGGACAAGTGCGAGTCAGACTCGCCCACCGAGGGTTCCGTACAAACTAGTAGATAAAAGGGGGAAATCATATATTTATATATATTTTCCTTCATAAACCGAAAAATATACATCGTAAAAATATTTAAAAATCTGTTTTAGCTTATGCTAATGAAGTTATTTCATATGATACCCCACATGATACGGTTAAAGAACTTTAAAATTTGGACCCTCATTCCTTGCATAAAGACACTATTTTTTGTGATTAAATTAAAAATGTCAAGTTTTTGGATTTTTCCCTATATGTGTACTCTAACACAATGCTTCATGCCAAATTTCATAGTTCTAGGTCAACGGGAAGTACTCCATAGGTTTGATTCCTTTGTGAGTGTCGAAATGTGCGTTTTTTACGACATATTCGGCTGTAACTTTTTTTACGAAAACTGAGAAATTTGATTTTTCTTTCTGCAGCAAGATAAATCTGTGGATCTGCGTATATGGTTTTAATTTCAACATGATACCTTTACGCGTTCCCGAGATAAAGGTCTTGACACCCGGACAGACAGACGGACAACAAAGTAAAAAAGTTTAAAAATCGTGTATGTGTTCCAGGGTATGAGTTACCTCCATACCCTATGTTTTTAAATGGGTCCAGCCATTAACGAGTTCACAAGTAATAGGTCTCATCGTGGTAGCTAATTACGAGATAAGCTTTTTACAGTGCGTTCCTGTATTAATAAGATCATTTAGTAACTCGTCTGCAATATTCCAAGCTTTGGGGCTTAGTCAGAGTAAGAGCCTATTTGCGTATAAACATTTCGACACGTTTCTCGATTGCATTCCAATGCCTTGAGATAAACTTATGAAAGATTAAGATATTCAGAGAACAAATGACAACTTTAATACATACATTGCCATTTTAATGCTTATTGGCTCTAATTTTATTTTGTTACCTACAAGACCTATTTTTATTATGAACAAACTGGTTACACACATCTATTTCGAGCCGAATTCGGAGATTATTTCGGATTCGGGCCTTCGGAAGTGACGTCTGCGCTGCTTCTTTTGAAAAAGACCACCGTATGCGGTTGAAACTATAGTCGGAGAATTCGGCTCAAAAATAGACGTGAGTAACCCGTTTCTTCAAAATATAAATGTGTAATAACCACGTTAGTTTTCATAATAAAACCCTATTTTATTTTTCACAGTAAGAAAGACACCGCCTCCTTCATACCATTCTCGGTGTCCCTTGGTTACGTCATCACCTGCATGCACAGAGTGCTGACCAGTATACTGGAGAGCGAGCGAAGTCACGCGGTCATCATAGTCTCTTTGAAGTGCTGCGCCGCCCTTGTGCAGGCAACGCCATATCATAAGATGAACGAGGGACTTATTACGCAGTTGGTTAGGTCTACTAGGAAGTTTTTGGTACACAGAGGTATGAAATAAAACTTTCTCTTTAGATAAATTATACACAAATGCTCACATTTTCGTTTTTCAGGCATTTATTTAGGTTCTTTGCAGATGTAATGTACATAACGGCAAAAAACCTATATAAATGCCTGTTTTGATTCAATATTTAAGAGCTTGACTCTTGTTTAAGTTCTTAAAATTAATTGTTGAATGAATGAATATTATACGATATTAGTATAAAATTTAGCGTAAAATTTGGTAATTGTATGTATATATGTACAGGAATGTGTAGTTAATGAAAGGTTCTACCTAAAAATATTTTTACAAGCTTTGATTTAACATGCAACGTTTTGTATGTATGCGTATAATTATGTGTATTCCGCATGAATCTGGGAAGCCGATTTAGAACCACTTCCCGATATCTTATTGGGCCCAAATTTGGTGTATGTATGTATTTACGGTGACAATACAGTAATATGGTACCGTGGAGCTGTTCTGATAATGGAGCCAGAAGCTAGCCATAGGAACTTCTGAACTGAACAAGATAAACCCATCTAGTTTGGGCTCGATTGATATCTCTTGAGGAGTACTTTTTTACACATCAAATCTACACGAAAGTAAAACTTAGTTTGTAAAATCAAATTTGAAATATTGCAATTTAATTAGGCGCAATAATTAGCTCTATATATGACTTGTGTAGTTTGTCGAGATATAAAAGCTTGTTTTAATTACTTTATTATTTATATTTTTTATTCTAGATGTAAAGCTACAAGTCGGTGCTCTCATCACAATGGGATGTGTTCTATCGATCGATCCGAAAGTCGATGAAGTTATAAAAGCGATAGAAAAAGACTCCACACCATCACACATCGCCAGCACCAATATACAACCCGATCCAGAAGAGTGTGATGATTTCGAAGAAGGATATTCTGATGATGAAATGTTCACCGCAAGTGAGGGTAGTCACAAAATGTGTAAAGAAAACGAAAATACTCATTACTTTAGAAGTTGGATCTTAGATATCTGTTTTAAGAATATGGGGTGGATTTTTAGGGGTAATGAAATTAGTGTAAGTGTTTTATGTTAATTATCAATATTGTGAAGTTTGACCTTTCTCTTACGCTGGAGTCTTGCAATAATTACTATAGAGGAATTCATTGTCCCCTTATTGAAGAAATTGGTCTCGCACGATTTGCGCATTTACAATTTTCAAATGATTATTAAATTACAACGATGTCAATCAAGTCTTAATCTAAATGAGAGACAAGTGAGAGTTCAACTCAGGTGAATTTTAAAGTAACTCACCGGCGTGTTCCTCAGACCGATGAAAATTCATTATAAAATATGTCCTGTTCTTTATTTGTTTATTATTATTGGCATTTTTCACAAAAAAATATCATAAGAATAGTATTTCTACTTGTTTTGATATACTAATTTACAGGCTAACTTTTTGAACACTAGCAATGCTTAATGACATGTTAATTAGGGGTCTTAAGAAACGTATAAAGAAATAAAACCGAAATATATATATATATATATAAAAAACTTAAAAACCACAGTTAAAGTTTTCCCCCAAGATTCCAGAATTTATAGGCGCCGTGCACTCTCACGCGCCGAGCAAGCGCAATTCACATAACTTAAAGTATATTGCGCAAGAGATCGCGCGACTTGTATGTACTCTCGGCACGCGTGGTTTGAGTGTTCGTATTTTTTATATTTGCTCAGGATAATTAGGTCGAAATATTAACCACTTATTTGATTATATTTGGAACGAGAATCGATTACTGACGAGCCTCTATCAATATTGTTAGTGTTCAAAAATTCAAAGAGTGACTGACTCTGTATTCATATGTATTTTATGTAAATGATCAAATGAAATATGCCATATTTAGAAAACTTATCATACGAGTAGATTCGTCATGATAGAGATAATTTGATTAGTAAGGTTAGCATAAGCACTTTTAATAAGATGAATGCAAGGGCGAGGTTTTGATGGCAAAGCCGATAAATTAACATTGGAATATTGAGTTGAGTTTGAGCTAATTTCTTAAGTATATTGAGTACTATATATAGTATGTAGTATCTTATATAGTATATAAGACGCAGGATGCAAGCCGCTTCCAATCGGTATTTTTGGAAGTCCATGGCCTATGTCCATTAGTGGACTTCTTATGGCTGAGATGATGATTGAGTACTATTCAATACTATAATAATTAAAGCTTGTTGGTATTTTTATCTGACTTCCAAAAAGGATAGATAGATAGATAGATAAACTCTTTATTGTACACACCATACAATTTACAATCAAAATAAATTAATTAAAAACTAGTGTAACAACTAGTGTAAAGGATTGATTGTTGCGCGATTACTCCGCCAATTATGATTTGATTTTGTTGATTCTTTTTTGTTTGGTAGGTAATAGTTCACTGGTAGTCCCATGTAAATTTTATCAAAATCAGTTCAGTACTTTTATATAACAAAATAACTGGCATAATGACATCCATGTAAACGAAATTGCGTATTTTGAAGTGGGTTGCTTTAGTTTTTTAAACTATAATTATATATTAAAGTGTTCCCATTCCACAGAGAACTAAACCATCAGCGATCCCAATAATCCTAGAATCTCTACAAGTTGTTTCTGCGATAGCGTTCCACCACCTCAGTGAGCTCCTACAGTCACATATCACTCTGCTGGGCGACATACTGAGCGAGATGGTACAACACGAGCACCAGGACGTGGGGCTGCAGGCGGCGAGGACAGTTAGCATCATCGGAGACGCTATACAGAAGCTTGGTGAGTTGTGGCAACTGTAACATCTCTGCAGGTTGTTTCTCAGTGAGCTCCTACACTCACTTACGTTGCTGGGCGACATACTGACATACTGATATTGTACAAAACGAGCATCAGGACTTCGTGCTGCAGGCGGCGAGGGCTATTAGCATCTTCAGACACGCTATACAGAAGTTAGGTAGTTGTGCCAATGAGGCTCATGCACGCTAGAGATATTGTTGCTCATTTAAAACGCGACCGCTTTGTGGTTATGGTCAGTGACTATGTAAAACAGCCGGTTTGAAAAGGGTATGCTTCTCATTCTTTTGTAAAGCCTCATGGATGTATGTATTGATTGTTTTATATAATTTCCAGAACAATCAGACCGTTCCCCACCGTTGAACGACTGTGTATACATGTGGGAGAAGCTGATCACACCGCTTTCCACTGTGCTGCAGTGCCATGAGAACGCGCCTGCAAAGGCGTGCGTCTGCGATTGTATCGCCAACATTGGAGAGAAGTCTTTTAAAGAACTGCCGGTATGTTGACTAAATTACTTCGAAAAAAAATTGGCAAAATAATGCCACCTGGGGTATTACGCTCATTTCTTATAGCGATGCAAAATGGCTCGCGCCCGTCTTTTTATCTTGCTTTTTCTGCAATTAAGAGAATGATAACAAAGTTGGAGCGACTTGTAAAAATATCATAATTAAAAATAGGCTCATTTGAATTTTTGTCTCGCACTCTTAATTGCAGAAAAATCAAGATAACGTGCGCGAGCCTACTTTGCAATGCTATTTATAGCGTATAGATGAGTGTAATCCTCCTGGTCACGTAAGAACGGGGGTAGAAAAAGATATTGTAATATCTCCATGTCTCTTTCTCTCTCTCGAAGCAAGTACCGCCGTAGGCTTGCCGTACCAATTAAAACGCAATACACACCAAATCCACCGACTTTATATCTGCATCTGTGCCGATATAAAGTCTGCGGATAAGCCCACCCTATGCAATATAGGCTGTCGGGTTGTGTCGGCGGGCTGTGTCGACGGGTTTAGTATGTATTGAAAGAAAGAAAGAAAGAAAAAAATATTTTGGCACAGTACAGTAACAATAAGATATAACAAATAGGTTTAAACAAGCAAAAATCAAAATAATATTGCACTGTAATCTATAAGTCATTGTCCTGCTGGGTTGGTTAATCGCCAGCTCTTTCAGTTTCTTTACTTAATTCTTTGATATCTTTCTTCAAGCTCAAATTAATACAGTAATTTCTTTGTTTTAATAATTTCGCCGGCCCCCGGCTGTTAGCAACGAGTCGGTATGTAGTCTAGTAAAAATAAATCCGTTTGTATGGAGCAGATCACAGTATTTGCAACTGGGGGGATTCTTTGGAATTATGATAGGAAAATAACGAAAAATAAATCATAAATCAACAATAATCCCCGATTTATAGACTAGCTGCGTTGCGTGGTTTCACTCGCGTAGTTATGAAAAACGGTGATGATTATGATGATGATAAGTAGCTTATGTCCATCTCCAGGTCCAAAGCTATCTCTATACTAATTTTCATAACGATCGGTTCAGCCGTTTGAGCGTGTAAAGGTAACAAAATTAGCTTAATAATATCATTATGAAATTGTGTCAAATGTATTTCAAAACACCAGTACATTCATTTAAATAACAATATACTTAGTTGTCTTTTATGTTGTCACAAATCTTATTTTTACTAGACTAATGCTAACAGCCCGTCTGCCTCGCAGCATTCGATTATTCACCAAAAGGACGTTCGGATTTTCCGAATGTGAATTTTTTCTTTGGATCATCGGGTAACTTCTAATTTGTTCTTTCTATTTGGACTATTGCGAACATATTTTTTTTATACAATATAGGTTTGCGCTTGACCGCCAACTCACCTGATGTTAAGCGATGTTGCGGTCTACGATGGAAGCGCGTTTACCTAGAAGAAACCGATTCACTCGCGATTTAAAGACACACAGATAATACACAGCAAAAATAAAAAAATAGTCGAATTGGTTCTCAATTGATTCAACTAACTTACTAATGAACATTATTTTGATTTTTATTTGTGGTTACAGATTTGCCATATAAAAGAATGAAATGTGTTCCAGAGACGTCTTCAAGTGCTGTGCTGTGCCTTGCTGGTTGGTTCTTGCAGTGATGAAGAGGCGACGGTACGAGCGGCCGCGGTCCGCGCGCTCGCCATGGCGGTCATGTTTAGAACGCTCCGAGAAGTATGTTTATTATTATGTGAAATATATTTATGCTTTCAATAAAAAAAAAAAAAAAAAAAACAATCTAGAAAAACTATTCAATAAAATGAAATGTTTTGTTGCCACATTTTTTACATAGCCTAAGATATAATTATGTATATTGTTTGTATTACGTAATGATCCTAGATGGGTGTTGCAATTTTGTAAGAGCGGGATTTTGTATACAGATCCACGATTGACCATCAACCCGCCTGGTTTTAAGCGATGGTGTGGCCGAGGATGGAGCTCGTCAATTTGAAGATATTTATTCACTCTAGCCTTGAAAATTCCAAATTTTAGGTTTCAAGGAACAAAGATAGCGACAAAGAATGCCATTCCTGTGCAGTATGCATCAAAAATGATAGCTGAGTACGGATTTTTAGAATTTCTGTGAGAAATGGGTTGTAGTGGTTATTCTTTCTTTTTATTTGAAAGTAGTAATGATAGTTTGATGTTTACAGGATATATATTTCGTAAGCGATTGCGGTGAGAATGTATTGCGAGCGCTGGCTGAGCCAACGTTAGTAGTGAGGACGAAAGCTGCATGGGCGCTCGGGAACCTTAGCGACGCACTTGTGTTGAACATGTGAGAATAACACTTCACAGTCATATCTCCCTACTTCCTGTGTCGAAATGCATTATACAATAGATAAGGACAGCTAACATCCAGATCCTAGGCAGATATTTGAATTCTTCGCTTAAATATCTGCCCAGTTGAGCATGGAACTCGTGACCTTCTGCTCCTCTTTAGGATATCGTAGTAATAACAAGGAACCTTTATGAAATTTGTCACGAAGATGTGTTCAGTAAACCGCTATAAAATGTTATAGTATAATCATAACATATCGTTGTGTAATAGATAAGGACAGCTAACATCCATATCCTAAGCAGATATTTGAATTCATCGCTTAAATATCTGCCCAGTTGAGCATCAAACTCGTGACCTTCTGCTCCATTTTAGGACAATGTAGTAGTAACAAGGAACCTTTATGAAATTTGTCAAGATGATGTGTTTAGTAAACCGCTATAAAATGTTATAGTATAATTTAAAACATATCATTGTGTATATATCGTTCAATAGGTCTCTTACAAAAAACATACATCGAACCTCCTCCGTTTTTGAAGTCGGTTAATAAGACTATAAGGTATATATCAGTATATATATATATTATTATAAGGTTTCATATATTATTTTCTTCTCATAATATATATGTATGTGCGAGATGTAAGTCGCCAAAGGTGAAATTTGCGAGGTGTTGTTAGATTTGTCTTCATTCCCAGAGTGTTATGGGTTACATTTTCTTTTAATCATAATAATAAAACTCTTGTAAAATAACAAAATGAATTTTTTGGTAACCTGTCTGTAAAGTGATTTTACATAAAATATTCTACAGAATGTTCATTTAAATAAAATATGTATAAAGAAGCTTTGTACATACTTGGCACTTAATATTGTTGGAAAAAAAAAACAACATTATGCTCGCGAGGTCTACTGTTCGTAGAACTACCAGTATCGTAATGTCTGTTTTGTCTTTTACAGGGAAGAACCAGATTTGGAGTGTATAGACGATGACCTTTTGGTTCGTCTCCTGGAGGTCAGCATTAAATGCGCTGTTGACAATGACAAGGTAACGTTATATTTCGTATCAATATCCGGTTAGCCACAGAATATAAGCAGTAGCTATACAAAATAAGTCTAAAGTAAAATGTCTATAGTCCGTTCCATTTCGATTGGCAATAAAGTTCGTTGACCCCTCGTCAGCCGCTAAGAGTAAATGAGTGTAACTTAACATTTTACCAAAATTGAACACAAAAATATTAATTTATCATCGATTTTTATTACAGCTCTACATAGTACTAGAACACACTTGACTTATTTATTTGTAATATTTTCATGATCTCTATAGATACTTATTGTCTGTTATTTTTGTAAAAAGGGTGTTTATCGCACTAAGAGTGTTACATTTTATTTTAATGATAAGTAACGAACATCTCTTTTTGTAATTATTCTACTTGAAATTATAAAAAAAATAAGCATTAAAATACCTTTGTAACACTTACCAAACTATTTGTTGAAAATAATACAAAACGCGAGTTATGTGACTTTTCCTGGTACATTTTGTAACGTCAGACAACAGAGATGCGTCACCTTCGGCCGCGTGGCAACGCCGCCATTTTGTTCAGTCGTGTTTGATTCGCAAAACATTTTTGTTGAATTTTAGTTATTGAATCTGTTATATTTTTGTTACTGGTTTGTTGTTATTTATTTATTGTTATTGAAAAAAAGCGTAGAATTGATGCTACAATAGATAGGACTGCCGACAGATTCATAAAATTAATGTCACAAGCAATTCGTCTGATTCAGAGAGCTCCACAGACAGTGAAGAATTAAGTGATGGCAGTGCCTGACAATATCACAGAATTCGTGGCCCTATTTACGACAATATAATTATATGTACCTACTCTTTTACATAAATGCCATTAAAAAAGTACTTTCGTTGTTTATGTGCCTAACTATTTTTGGCGCTCTTCTGATGGTAAGTTATAACATGGTAAGTTATGACTGGCCTTGTGGCTCAGTTGGTAGTGTGTTGCATCTACCTGCTGAACTGTAAGGTCGTGGGTTCGATCCCCACCCAGGGCAAACATTTTGTGTGATGAGCATGGATGTTTGTTCTGTGTCTGGGTGTTTCTATGTATCATATGTATATATTTACAAAAAAAAAAAAGTATATATGTATTCTATCAGCCATCTAGTTTCATAGTACAAGCTTTGCTTAGTTTGGGCTAGATGGTGTTGTGTGAAATGTCCACAAATATTTATTTATTTTATTTATTTAACACCTGCGCTGCGCATGCCTGTTACACTAGTAGGTAGGTACATACAACGTTGAGTAACAAAGTCCTTTTAAAAACTTCAAATTACCTACTAGGTACTGCTTGGCGACAGAATATTTGATATTCTGTTAGTACCTATCTACGCGAACTCCTGTAAATAAAACGTAACGCTAAGTAAAATAAAACGAATTATAATCACTGTCATAAAAGGTTTGTCACCTCTGCTAGACCACTGAAAGGTCAACGAACTTTATTGCCAATCGAAATGGAACGTAGTATAGAACAAGGCACAAGTAAGGACACACAATCATCGTGGTTTAGGGACTGTTCAAAATTGACCCAACGTGCTGACATGAATGTTGTGAATCCCTAAAAATATTTTGTTAAAACTCAAAACTAAAATACTCAGCGATATCGGTCCACGTTCTTGAGGCGTACTGCACAGGAAAGGAATTCTTTGCCGCCAACTCTGTTTCCTGAGACTTACAATCATGGAATTTTCAAGGCTAGAGTGAATAGATATCTTCTAGATTGAGGAGCTCCATCCTCGGCATCCTCCATATTAAAAAAATTGATTCTTTTTAAGTTTTTTGCAACATGATATTTACCTCCATTCTATAATTTATTTCAAATCTTTCTTGAATTCTGACGAGGGAGCCGTAAAATAGACAGCAATTCCCAGATGGCAAATCGTAAATCTATCGAGGTCGCGCTTAATTTTTATTAGTTATCGGTAGCTCTTTTGAATACTAAACAAGTATTAATGATATAATTATAGTTAAAAAAACTGAAAAAACTGTCTTCAAAATACGCAATTTGTTTACTTGGATAATATTTTACCAGTTATTTGGCTATAAAAACCAAATCACTGAACCGTTTTTCATAAAACTATTATGGGACCACCTCTGAAGTATGACTTACCAAACAAAAAAAAAAAAGAATCATTAAAATCAATGCAATTGACAGAGTAATCGGTGAACAAACATATAAAAAAAGTACAGTCGAATTGATAACCTTCTTCTTTTTGGAAGTCGGTTAGTAAAACGACTGCATAAGAGAATTTTTAGGTTATCATAGGTTAGGCTGTAGGAGGTAATATAGAAACACATAGATAGATACATATCCACATACAAACATGCACTCGAAAAAACCCACTTTCTTGCGCAGTCGGGTAAAAGGATTTATTTTTTATTTTTGTACGAAATAGATTTAGGATTGACCACGAACTCTGACGGTAAGGAATCGATGATGTGCAAGAGGATGGAGTACATCGATATAGAAAATATCTATTTATTTTAGCCATGAAAATTCCAAGATTAGTTCTCAGGAAACAGATAAGGCGACAGAGAGTTCCACTCTTATGCTTTGCTATATAAATCAAGAAAGATAACCCTATTTATTTTATTTTAATTAATTACCCTAAAAATAAGTATAGTTTGAGGGCCGTAGTGTGACGTAGGCTATTTCTAATTACCATCATCATCATCATCGCGTGGATAAAACCGTGAGGCGCACACAGTTAATAAAATATCATTTTGAACTCTTGTTGACTCTCCAACACTTTCGTGACTCAAATATCAAATATGGTGTTAATTTGTTAATAAATGAAACATCGAATTAGAATGGCTAAGTGTGTCTATTATCATGTCAGAATCTTCCTAATATGATCACAATTTTGGCACGTGTTAAATGAATGAATATCACGCCGTCTGAATGTTGCCAAATAAACAATGAGATTGCGCGATTCAAATAATTCAGCCTCTCTGCCAACGGTGATTAGGAAAGTCAATCTTATGTAGATTATTTGTGTTATTATTTTTATTGTATTTGTGTTTAATTTTAAAACTATGTATATAACTGCAGGGTTTCGGTTAGACCACTAGATATATAGAGCCAAATAATAAATTAAACATTTTTGCATTCGTATTTGGCGATTTGGTATGTTTAACATGCTTCTTTACCCTTTTACTCATACTTAGATATTATTGCAACGGCTCATTAGGTGATAACAATTCAGTTGAATAGGTCGTTATCAGGAGACAATGATTAGAAAGGTTTCAAAAGGTCAGTGGATAATGGCGGAACTCTTCTCTTTTCTGTATGTCTGACAGATATCGTCAGTTTTATTAACCTACATTTGGACCATAATTCGGGGTCAGAGAGTCGGAAGTTTGTCAATTCATATATATGTTTTAGTATGTATGTATAACAACGTAGCTATAAAAGATTATTATTCAATGAGAAATAATGCGATGTAGGTCGAAGTAATGCGAGGTGATAATCGAGATCCGGTTCAGACAGACAGCAGGCGTATCATGAATTCTATTTAATGTTCATTTTTATTTAAACTTCGCTTTAGGCCTAGGCCGCACTACGGTTTTTTCCCGCGAGCGGTAACCTCTATAAACCGCGAAACCGCTCGAGACGGTACTAAATCAATCGCGGGGAAAAACCGCAAGTGCGGCCGCTTGTATTCGTTTTCCTGTTTCATAAACTCACGCGGTTAAAAACCGCTGCGGTTTAACCGTAGTGCGGCCTTAGCCTTAGCTTGGTCTTTCTACAGTTAGGAGAACAAATAAAAGCCAAAATGAACCAATATTTAGATTGCATACGTATGCGGGTCACTGTCTAGAAAGAATTAGGAACAGGTTAATCCAAAAGTAGCGCAGCATAGGTTAAGAAAGCAGGTTTTGATTGGATTGGTGAATTAGAATTAAAGTACTATTCCGAACCAAGCTGCCGACTGCAACTACGGATAGCACGCGCAGCGGTTGCTAACTGGTTTGTATGTATTTGTACGAAATAACTTCTTAGCCCCGCAGCTTGGGTCGGAATAGCACCCTTAAAGTCCTACCTCTAACAGATAAGTACAATGTGGATTAATTACCTTGTGGCAGCAAAATAAAGTTAACCTTTAACTGCAGATAGTAACATTTCGGTACAACTCTGTTTTAACTGGATTTAAGTGGTATCACTTAAAAATAAGAGCAACCAAGATCACCAGAAAGTGAGATAAATCGTAAAACCCAGTTAAAAGCGGTTTTAAGCAAGAAATATTATGTCTGAAAAATAACTACTTAAATTGCTGCCGACTTTATAATACGCGTATCGTTTACTTGGATGACATTTTTTCAGTTATTTTGTTGTAAAAACCGATTATGATAAAATTCATATGGCCGCCTCTGAAGTACCTACCAAACAAAAAAAAAGAATCATCAAAATCAATGCATAATTAGCGAAGTAATAACATATAATTTTATTGTAATGTATGTCATTTCTTTTTTTTTATTCGTAAATAGGCTTGCGCTTGACCGTCAACTCATCTAGTGTTAAGCGACAGTTACGGCCTACGATGGAGCGCGCTTGTCTAGACGAAACCTATTTACTCGCGATTTGAAGACACCTAGATTATTTCTATTCGGAAAGACCCACCCAAGAAGCGCATTTCACATTCTGGCGGTACACACAATGAAAGAAATAGAAATATATTTGTAATTTAAAATAAGCGAATGTTATATAAGGCATTGTTCATTGTCTTTAAAACTTTTTTTATTACGTGTCACACAAGCTTATTATCGAATACAAAAAGTCATAGTAAATACAGTTTGAACGTTTTCTTCAATTTAAATTGGTTTTGCAGAAAAATCGAGTACAGTTGCATTATTTCCAATCGAATCGAAATGATTTATATTAGAAACTTATACTTTCCTTTCTATTATTTACATTCCGATTGACAGAGACATAAGTTATAGATTTCGTATCGAAACTTTTCGATTGTATTTTAAACACAGAATGCAGCAGCAGAATGATTTTTCATATACTACTTCCTTTCATGTGACCGTACAATATTATCAAATCTATTGGACCAGAGGCCAGTTTGGCCTGGGTGTTCCTTGTGTTGGGTATCTTAAAGACAAGAGTGTATCCCAAAAGCATGTCATGGGCAAGCGTGCTCCATCTTCGATCGCTTCATCGCTTTCCACAGGATGAGTTGTGGTCAAACGTTGGCCCCTTTAATCATAAATAAAGCTCCTGAGAATGACACTGGGTATTTGTAAAAGTGTAAAAGCTGAAGTGAAATAGGTTTCCTATATATCGATATCTATTCTTAGACATACAGTCGTATTGTACTGTATCTTAGGCGTATTGATGATAAAATAATATATACTGTATTTTTTTTTATACATTATAGATTACGACTGACCACCAACTCGCCTGATGTTAAGCGACGGTGTGGCCGAGGACGGAGCTCGTCGATGTAGAAGATATCTATTCACTCTAGCCTTGAAAATTCCAATTCAAATAGGTCTTATAAACAACAATAACAGACTGATAACCAATGAGAGTCCTTATTTTCGATATACGAGCCCTCATTGGTGGTCAGCCTACGATTGTTGTAAAACTAACTCATTCAAACAACTTACGCCAACTCTTTGGTTTTTAGGTGAAAATGAGCGCAACTCGGGGCTTAGGAAATCTCCTGCGCCTAATAAAGAACGAAAATCTCCTTCGTAACACGCAAATCAAGACCTTATGCGAGACCGCAATAGTGAAGCTTTTGGATTGCGCATGTAAAGTGTCCAATATGAAGGTGCGGTGGAACGCATGCTACGCTATGGGTAACGCTATGAAGAACGAATATCTGTTCACTTGCTTCAATGGCTGGCAGGTAAGAATCATAAAAAAAAAAGATCTGTCATATTTATGAATTTTGATTTCAGGGGTTAAATAAAAATAAAATATTATGTAAAACAGGCAGTGGTCCGTCATTATGAGATTGAAAAGGACCTGGGGCCCAATTCAGTTATTCAAGACCACTCCATAACCGAACCATATGTGGAGCGTTTCTCGTCGGCCGCCATAGTTTTTTTGATTTCATCACTTTTATGTCATACGATTACACGTATCACGTACGAAACGCTTTGACTCCACTTTCATTGTGCGTACCGCCAAAATGTGGAATACGCTTCCTGAATGGGTCTTTCCGAATAGATATAATATAAGTGTCTTCAAATCGCGAGTGAATAGGTTTCTTCTAGGCAAGCGCGCTCCATCGTAGACCGTAACTGTCGCTTAACACCAGGTGAGTTGACGGACAAGCGCAAGCCTATCGACGAATAAAAAAAAAAACAAAAAACAATTGACAAATTTGATGAAACGTAACACGTCCTTCGCTCGTTACTAAATCATAAAAAGATAGCAGCCGACAGGAAATGCTTCGCACAAGGTTCAGTTACGGATCGGCTTTGAATAACTGAATTTCCCCCCTGTTCCTTTTCAATCAAAAATGTTGTTTTATGAAAAAGATAATTGAAAAAGAATTTACATGTTTTTTTTTCAAATGGAAAATGAAACTTAGTTTAATCATCTCATCGTATTGAAATACTATATGTAGTTAGTAACGAGATACTTTTATTGTCTAGAACTTAAGAGCATGTATCAGCTGCTTCTCTACCCAGGCATATTGTAAAAGTCAGTGAAGGGACTTGAGGGAAATTAGCGTTTATGTAGGCGATGGGGTGACCCCCTATCACTACAAGCCAATATTACATCAAAAAGCCAATATTACAAAACAGGCGTGATTATATGTATGTAATTATGTCCGAGATAAGGACTTTTCTCTTCACTCCCCAACCCAAAAGAAGGAATGTGTAAGTTAGACGTGTGTATTCATATTCATTTATTGCGTAAAACTAATTTACATGTCAGGTGTTACAAAATTTATAAATAGAAATACTTATAAGCTATAGTCACGGTAGGGTGAGCTCAAACAATAATCAATGTCAAAATAATTACATAAAAATAATAAATAAGTCAACTGTAAAATTCAACATACAAATTTGTAAAATTCGTCAACGCTATAGAATGCTTGCTCAACAAGCCAACGATGTAGGCGACCTTTGAAGCTCGGCAGAGTAGGAGCTGCGGTGACGTGTTCTGGTAAGTGGTTGTACACGTCGGGGCCCATAACATGCGTTAATTTGGCGGACTTGTAACTATGTCTCTATGTATTTGTATGTCTGTGGCATCGTAGCTCTCAAACGAAACGAAAGTTTTTGTTTGAAAGAAGATTCGATCGAGCGTGTTCTTAGCTATGTTCTGGCGTTTTTTTATGTCGGGGGTTTATAAGTTTTCTTACTTTTTGTATGTAAGATAAATCTACGATTAACTACCAACTCGCCTTATTACTTGTAACAATATTACTTGTTTTCAGAACCAAGTCTTCCCCAGTCTGTGCACGCTAACGCAGGAGTGCAAGAATCTGAAAGTGCGTATAAACGCCGCGGTGGCGCTGCGAGCACCGTCTGCGCGTGCGCACTACGGGGACAACTACACGGTCGTATGGCGGGGGATACTATCGGCTATGGAGAACGCAGCCAATGTGGACGACTTCACGGAATACAAACATAAGGACAATTTGATTGAACAGGTGAGATAGGAGTTATGAATTGTATGCCGCATTTGCTCACTCACTCGCGCCGCTTTTAAATCAAATTTCTCATGAGGTTACCTGGAAGAGATCCCTATTAACGATAAGGCCGCCAGTTGTTACATTAGTTCTTAATTAATTTCTCTTGATTGTAAATTTTATGGTGTGTACAATAAATTGTTTATCTATCTCCTATTGTATGAAGAAATGCAAGATATGCACAAATCAAAATTTCATAATTATCTTAAGTTTTAGAAATCAGTGATTTACAATGTAAAATATTGTTTCAGCTGTGCGTAACTCTGTCTCACCTGTGCTGTCTACTCACCCAAGTCGATCTACCAGACATCCTGGACCCACTAGTGTTCCACTACGACATCGCCAAGTCTCTGTTCTCCCAAGTGTGCCGGCGGCTGCCGCCGGAAAACGCCTCCTGTTTGCGAATACTGCAAGCCGCTAAACATGTCACTGTAGATCTGAGTTGTAGTAGCGACGCGCAAGCGCAGGCCCTGACCATGTTACAGGATATATTTATTTGGGATATGTGAATAAAGGTACTTATGCCATTTTCTTGTCTAAATCAGGCTAAATGGTGAAAGTCCTAAGTCCTTGCTCGTGACTTATTTTTTAAAAGTACCGGTCACTTACGTTTATTTTAAGTCGAAGTCTCCGACTAAAATTTCTACGTTCGTTGGTATTTTCATATGAGCAATGCACGCCCAGTTGGCGTCGCGCTTTACACATTCATTTGGGAGTTTTAGACTCGTAAATAGACTTGAGTAATGCGACATTTTATTTAAAAATGTGTAATGATATCGTTATGTTATTTAGGGAACTAACGAGTTTCCTTAGTAAAAATGTAAATGATTGCAGTCATTCTGGAACGTTTTGATTTTTTTCTGCGCATTCTCTTTTTAATATACAGTGACCGTGACACATATACAAATTTAGCAGCGGCATTACTGTATGATGAATCGATACCAAGTTATTTTTTGTTTTATAAGAATATTCGAAATCGTAAGCAAGCAAACATTCAAAACTTGAATCACTCTAATTAGTGGATTTATCTCTTTAAACACATTGATGTATTCTTACGATTCAATTCTCAAATTAATACGCCAATTTTAGTTATGATATGCTTCTTATTATTTTAAATGCCTCTACGGAATTTAACAGAATTTGTCCCGAGCAATGTTTATTCGCACTAATGTGCAATTGAAACCTTTCAAAAAAAAAAATACGTTTAAAGTTTTTTTTTATATATATGTATGTATATTGTATGATGGGTTTGCGGCCAACTTGCCCGATGTTAAGCGACAGTTGCGGTCTACGATGGAACGCACTTGCCTAGTGATTCAAGAGCCCAGAGCTGCCAGACCATACTTTTTTAGTAACAAACGAAGTATGTCTTACAGAGTAGTACTTGTAAAGACTCTGAAGGTTCACATACTCGCTAACTTGTACCATGGACCAATTTATACGTACTAGTCACCAAATGTTTAATTAAATCAATAAATTATAATAATAATTAACTATTAATAATTAATTATTAGCGGCGCTTTAATTCCACTTTCATCGTACGGACTGCTAGATTGTGTAATACGGTTCCTGGATGGGTCTTTTTCCGATAGATATAATCTGGGTGTCTTTAAATCGAGCAAGTGAATTGGTTTGTTTTAGGTAAGCGCGCTCCATCCAACGTCGTTTAAAATCAAGCGAGTTGGCGGTCAATCGCAAATCTATTTCTATATAAAAAAAAAAACTGTAAACAAACATAGCTATCGACTTGACTTGATTTAGCGATGGCTGAATTTTATGTACTTTGTACGGAATATCATTAGAAATCAGTATTCAATATTGCCAGACGTTTACCGTGGGCCGTAATATCTATTAAAATTATACTACCGCGCCTAGTATTGCTCCTTACAAATAAGTGGCCAAGGTCGTGTCAAGACACGTAACGAAACACACTGGACAAAGTATCAAAATTAACAAAAATAGAAAAATAGGAATGGCACTGTACGGAAGGGACTTTTTTTCAACTCCACCCCCTCTGGACTCTCGGAATCGAATTAAACACGTCAGATGTTATAGCTATCTCCCTGACGAACTCCGCTTTGTTAGTACTACATTAACATATATAATACTACGTATCAGTATTTTAACAGCCTCTCAAAACTCGGAAAAGGTTTTCGCGCGCAGATATCTGCTATTTTAAAATCTCTGATAATAAAGGAATAATAAAATAGCATATATGCTACGCTTATTACATAATACATATATTTTTTATCAAATAAGTAAAAATAAGCAATTCATGTGTCGCAATTTTAATTTTAAATGTAAACAATACGCTTTAAATCAGTATCTGAACACAACTCTGTTTACTTACGTCTGTAACTTTGAATGATAACTTTTGTGGTTCCACGTTACGGAAGCGTGATCATTCATTATAGTAAAAATAACTTGTGTGGTTCCACGTTACGGAAGTGTGATCATTATTTATAGTAAAAATAACTTCTGTGGTTCCACGTTACGGAAGTGTGATCATTCATTATAGTAAAAATAACTTCTGTGGTTCCACGTTACGGAAGTGTGATCATTCATTATAGTAAAAATAACTTCTGTGGTTCCACGTTACGGAAGTGTGATCATTCATTATAGATAAAATAACTTCTGTGGTTCCACGTTACGGAAGTGTGATCTTTCATTATAGTAAAAATAACTTCTGTAATTCCACGTTACGGAAGTGTGATCATTCATTATAGTAAAAATAACTTTTGTGGTTCCACGTTACGGAAGTGTGATCATTCATTATAGTAAAAATAACTTCTGTGGTTCAACGTTACGGACGCGTGATCATTCTTTGGTAAAATAAAGGGTGGATGAAATAATTTACCGAGCAAGCAAAGGTTTTAGTTTTTAGGTAATGGGAAAGTTTACCAATTCATAAAAAAATATACCTTTTTTTATTCTTGCAAATAAAGTGTATCTTATTTTCTATCAAACGATACTTGTGGAATATGCATCGCTGCATTATGTAAGACCACTTAAATCTGTTTTTCAAATATTCTTAGATAACTTCTTCATTAAAACACCACTTTTTACAAATACATATCTAATCTTTCAATAAGCGACTTTGCCATTTAAAGCGATCTCTTCCAGGCATTTTATTACTAATTATTGTTACTAGATTGTGATGAATGTAGATATTTAATATTTACACAGTTATTGCCTTATTTATTGAAATAAATATTTATACTGTTTTTAATATTGGTCGTTTATATAAACGTCACTCCCACGGTGAGTCTTAACCCTAGTTTTAGTCTCTAGCATACGATATGGTGGTCCCACACTGCGTGTTGCAGAAGTATTTAATTACTCTCGTTTACTAACAAAATACTATTATTATCATTGCATACTTTTATATTATAGTGTAACTGTGTCTATGAAATCTCAAATAATCGAAAGGATCACTCATGTGATTGCAATTTTGACCAAATATGCTTCTCACGATTACCAAGTAGGCACAAATTATTGCAAGAAATTCCATGCAATGTGTTTATTTTTCCAACTGGCAATGTCACATTGATACCGTGACCGCTGAATCGCATTCATCGTTTTGCCATTGAACTTTGTCTATAATGTTTATGCGTTGAGATAAATGTTCTTATCTCCCATGCTGGACCGAGAAAAAAACTTGGAATGCACCAGCTGCTTCTCTTCCAGGGCATTTTGTAAAAGTCACTTAAGGGACTTGACGGAAATTAGCGGTTGTATAGGCGATATAGGCTGACTCCCTGACCCCTGTCACTACAAGCCAATATTATATATTACAATCTACCCCTTCCAACCCTCTAATACCCTCTCCCTTCCATATCTAACCCTCTATACACGATCAAATGAGGCGTCAAACGGCCTCAAGATCTTTTACGCTCTGCCTACCCCGTAAGGGAAAATAGGCGTGATTTTATGTATGTGTGTATGTTCGTATTCAATAAGTCCGACATTCTTGTATTTAATTCTGGATGCAAACAGAGAGGTAGGTGTATATATTTGTGAAAGTTTAACTATGTATCTGTATTTGCAATGTATTAAACAAACCAGGTCAGTAGATATACGATTATATTTTTAACCCCTGACGCAAAAAGAGGGATGATATAAGTTTGATTTATAGGTATTTAGCATCATAGTTCTCAAATGAATGACTGAAGTTTGATTTAGTTTCAATGTAGTTAAATTTAAATTTTAAATTGTATCGTAATCGATAACGATTATATCAACACATCCCATTTCTATTGTGTACTTGATGATAACGCGGCTTAGCAACTGTAAATTCTTTCCCGTCCGTTACTATACAAGTATAGGTCAACCAATATCTGTAAGCAATTTTTTTTTATATCAGTCGTGTCCTCAATATTTATCTGCTTTCCTCAGACGAGTCTGTCTTTATCTAGAACGGTCCTTCGATGTCGGTCACAACAACTTAAGTAAGGCTTCATTTTGATTGGAACCCAGTGAGGTGCTAAACAAGTATCGATTACACTTGGCCGTCTCGTGCTATTAATGAGATGGATATGGAGAAATGTATCAGAATCTACTGCGATGTATTGATATGTGATACTATAATGTTAGGTAGTTGTTGTTTTTGCATCTTTAAATGTATTAAAAGTGCATTTGTATGTAACTTTGTATCCAATATGCTTTAAATGTATTAAAAATGCATTTGCGGTACAGCGATGGGATTCGGGGACACTTATTATTTTTAAAACGTAATTGCGAATTGAGGTGATAAGGTCCGGTGTCCAATTAGTGTAAGGCTATTTGTGGGGCCATTGACGCACATAAATTATCAGGGTTATAGTTATTGATTACACGGTCGATTGGTCGCAGGTCCGTGTAGCTATTATTGGAACTTGGCACTAACTTAATTAGATGGATAGCGCTTTCGTAATTGGTTGCATAGGATAGAATTACGGTAGACACAACATACTTATTGAGTAAGTGTTGTTTGTGTTTAGATAAACCTTGTCGAGAGCAAAAATCAAAACATCGGTTTTTGGCCATAAATTATTGTAAGTAATTAATAAACTTTTTAATCAAACCTATCGAGTAGGGTATCAAAATTAAGGACTACATATAAAATTACTACAAAGACAAATGTTTAAATAAACGAAATTGTATTAGGAATAATAAATAAATTGCCAATCAATGCATTATTTTATGCAGTCGAATATTTTGTTTTTCTTTTAATACATATTATTATATACAATTTGGACTTATTGATCGTCAAACTGCATCGAAACGGACGCGACGTCCATACAAGTAGAAATAAAAGTACCGCGAGGGATTCCCACAGATTTATATTAGTCATAGCATGTTATCAGTAATAATGTTCCTTGATTTTATCTTCCTTATACCTGCACATTAATCTGCATTTGAAGCAAACATAAAGAAGACTTGCAGACTTGAATCTCACAAATTTTCCTATAATTATTACGAGCGTAAATAGTTTATTAAACACGCAGCTACGTCCTGCAATTTTTAGTTTCACACAGTGGAAATTTTTATGGAGCCAAAAGAGGTTATCGGATGAAATAATTTGTGCTGTAAATAAGACGCTAATTTGTTTAGGAAAGAAGTGCTATTTTTATACCGATGTTGACACTGGTCGATAAGCTATTACAGGAAAACAGCAAGTGGGCACGTGATTAAATTTTTTCGACTTTTCCCGCGCAATGGAGACTCCTATCTTTGAAGAAAAATACCTATGTTCAGCGGGGCTACTCTCACCTCTTCTCAGCCCTTGTCTCTTGCTTCTCGCTTTCTTGCTTTCTATCTTGCTTTTTCTCAAATTAAGAGTGTAAGACAAAAGTTCAAATGAGCCTATTTTAAATTGTGATATTTTTAGTAAGCGCTTTATTTTATTTATTATTTTATTTATTATCATAATTACAAAGTTTAAAATAAAATACACATATTTAGCACCTGAAAACCACATATGGTTTGTGTAGGTGCTGATTCACTGCAATAAACACATAATCAATAAAGAAACAATAACAAATCAATCTACCCACATAATTATTTAAAAAGTCAAATGAAGTTGTATACGAGTTGCACCATCCGCCCGACCGGTTTTGCTGGCTAGCGTAAACAGCACTGATACAGGTTGATGTTTTAACAACGGTTTGAAAATAAATAAAAATAAGATAGTTTAGAAGATATTAGTTAATTTGTTTTAAGCGACTGTAAAAAATATTTTTTGTATATACGTTTATAATTTTTATCATTAGTCGTCTTTTTAACCTCATAAGGTAAGCTATTCAAAAGGGCAGGAACAATAAATCCTAGCGTTCTTCTTCCGTAGAAATTGTTTACTCTTGGAATTTTTAACATATTTTGAGTAATTTTACGAGTTATGACTTTATGGGAAACAGGAATTTGTATATCCGAGTTGTGGAACTGTTCTATCAATAAGGACAAGTCTACTCTAAATTGAACAGGCAATATATTACAATACTCAAAAATATCAATGATGTTTTCTTTGTATTGCTTTTTTACATGTGTTGGGACTATATGTTTTAGTAATCTAACTTGTAAATTCATTATTTTATCAATATAAGTTTTAAATGTTCGTCCATAACTAGTGATGCCATATGATATAATTGATTCTGCCATTGCTACATACATAGTTCGCAGGAGTTGATATGGCACCTTAGGCTTTAAGATATAAAATTTTGCTAGTATCGCTCTCAGTTTGTCACACACCGCATCGATGTGGTTTCTCCAGCAAAATTTATTGTCTACTATCAAACCCAGATAAGTATGATGCGAGACCTGCTCTATTTCCTGACAGTTACATTTTTTGACATTACCTCTATGCAAGCAGTCATGGCTATGCGCAATGATCTTGAAAGAGCCTGTATGTTTCACGTGACTGGAGTGGACATGGACGATTTTTGTTTTAGACGCATTTAAAACTAATCCCGCATCATGTGACCATTTGGCTACTTGTGTGAAGTCATTTTGCATCTGTTTTACGGCAGTGCTTAGATTTTTGCTAGATGCAATTAAGCAAGTATCATCTGCGTATTGGTAAATAGAGCAGTGACTAATGACGTGTTCCATATCATTTACGTAAGAAAGATAATGCAGTGGGCCAAGAACAGACCCTTGAGCTGTCCCTTCAGTAACCATAACAGCATCACTGTATTCTTCTCCCACTTTAACCAGATACATTCGATTTTTAAGATAGTCTTCACACCAATTTAAAGTAGATCCTCGAACACCAGAGTTATCTAGTTTTGTTAGCAGAGTATCGTGTCTGAGCGTATCGAATGCTTTACTAAAGTCAATAAAAACGAGTATAACATGGTTTTTGTCATCAAGATAATGGTTGACTTCATCTGTGAATTTAGAAAGCAATTCTGTAGTTGACTTATTTCGTTGAAATCCGTATTGTACGTTCGATAGTACATCATTCTTAGAGTAAAAATCGTGTATCTGTTGGCCAATATACTTTTCAACTATCTTGTCTATTACTGGAAGTATTGTAATCGGTCTGTAATTCGCGTATTCCTTGTGACTACCTTTTTTGTATATTGGCCTTACAATTCCGGTTTTTAACCCTTGGGGATACTTGCCAGTCTCTACACTAGTGTTGATAAGTTTAACAATAGCACCAATTATTTTCTCACAAATATATTTCACATCAACACATCTTATACCGTCGATTCCAGGTGCCTTATTCGTGTTTAGGCTTTTAATAATTTTAGAAACACCGTGACACGAAGCTCTTTTGAGGTGCATAGATTTATCCTGTGGATAAGTGTATTCAGATTCGTCTAATAGGTGCTTATTACATTTAGGTATAATTTTCTTTACGCTTTCTTTGAACTCTATTGCAAAATTATCTGCAATAGACTTTACATCTATCTTATTACTAGAAAATGTTCTCAAAATAGCTTCGTCCACAGAATTTCTATTTCGCCCTGCTAATGTGTTTAATATTTGCCATAACTTGCGTATATTACTTTTATTGTTATTTATTGAATTTATGTAATAGTTGTTTCTGCATTTTTCTATATAATTATGTGTTTTATTTCTTAGCTTATTATATTTTTCCCTTATTATTTTGTCTGTAGGATCCTTTCTCCACAGAGTGAAGAGTTTATCTTTCTGTTTACACATATTTTTTATTTTATCATTTATCCATGGACTTTTATTTCTTTTACTATTTATATTTACTTTTTTCAAATATTTAGAGTTATAATAGCAGACATCAAACTTTTCTTTAATTAATTCATATATCTTAAAAGGACACTCTGTATTATCAATTTCGCTCCAGTCTATGTCGTCTAACAAAGATTTTAATTTAACATTGTCAAGTAATTGTACTGTTTTTACATCATCCTGTAACCGCGCTGCACGATTGCCTATGCACGAAACTATTATCATGCGGTGGTCGGCCATAACAGTTCCGAGTGCGGCCGAGTAAGCGTCTAGCAAGTGCGATCTTAAAAATACGTGGTCTATACAACTACGCGAAATTGTTGCGCCCATTGGTTCAATTCTTGTGTAATCTGATATTGCACTTGTTAGACCACACTCAGACATGCAACTAATATAGTGTTCACGTATGCCTTCAGTCGACTTTAGATCGATGTTAATGTCACCGATCAAATAGATATCGTGTTTCTGGAATGAAGTATTCATAAGAAGACTTTTAATTTCGTTAACAAACAGGTGTTTACTCTCGTTTGGTGGTCTATATATTGCACAGATAAATGCGGAGTAGTTATGAGGTGTACTTATTTTACCTATAATCGACTCACAGTGGCTAACAGTGTGATTTAACGAGTGGAAAGTATTATGATTTTTTACATAGACAATGATACCTCCTCCTTTACGTTTTTTACGCAATTGGCTGTGCATTATATAGCCATTAATGTTAAACATAGAAACAATATTTTCAGAAACATTAACTTCAGTAAGTACGATGACGTCTAATTCTAAATTTGAGAAATTAATAAATTGAGTTAGGTAAGAAAAGTTTTTCTTTAAAGACCTTATATTTATATGAACGACATTAAAATTAAACTGATGCGGAAATATAGTAGGTAGCAGCGTACTAAAATGATTAACGTCAGTGCAGTCGAAAAATTCCTGGTGATCAGGAAAAAAATCTTGGCTGCCTGATTTTATAAACTTCTATTACCGAGTAGTACTTATCTCGTCCATCTTTGATGCTAGATTATTGATGTCCTCTACAGATCTTGCCACTAGAGGCTTAGCATTGTCGTCCTTGCGTACCAGCACTTTACCTTCTTGGAACCATACGTGTTTATACATAGGTTTTAATGTTTGCTGGGCTTGCCACAGCAAAGACTTGTTTGCTTTTGTTAGGGCTCGGCGTATCATGACTTTAGATTTCGCTGCTGCAGGAGAAGCTCCACTTACGACGTGCTCCACTAAGATTTGTTCTTTTTTGGCGGCGCGTGCCCACATCTCAGCATGATAAGCGTGATGTAGCCCCAAAAGAATAATACCATCTTTTCCATGGTGACTATCCATTCTTTTGACATAAGATATGTCTGAATTATTCATATTCAATATATTTGAGAGCTTATTTGATATTACATTTAAATCTTCCTCCAGTAGCTTAGGCAGACCAAACACCTCTATTGCATTATCCAGACGCTGTTGATCTATATTGCGAACATATTGTTTCAATGAATCCAATTCAAGTTTTATATGTACTTGCTCATTTTTGAGGTGAGTGTACTTTCCTCCGAGATTTTTAATTTCTTTACTGTGTGACTCAACCGTTTTTGTTAAGTCGTCGATTTTACTACAGCAGGTGCGTATTGCAGTCTCTATAGGTTGCAGTTCCTTCTTAAGTATCTTTTTCATCTCTGTAGTGAGTTCACGCATAAATTTACCCGTGTCCACACCACCTGCGTTCATGCCAGATAACGCTTCGTCCTCGTCTTCTTCCTCTTCCTCTTCGTCGGGTATAATGAAGGAGGACTTCCTTCGAGGTGAATCACGTTGACATTCTTCGCAAGTCCATTCAAGAGCATGCGCGTTACGAAGGGCAGATAGTTGTTTAGCCGTTAGACCAGTGCATGCTTGGTTAGCGTGCACCACTTTTCCACAGCATCTACATTCCAAGCCAGGTGACTTCTTCGTAAGATTTTTGCTACATTTATCACACTTCGTCATTTTTATTATGCAAAATTTACACAAAAACAACTTTAGCGGGTAGTTTACTCGTAAGTAAGTAGATCACACACACGCGTATTGTTGTCGACTTGTCGGCCCGAGAGCGAGCGAGTGAAGTGACTTCAACTTTTGTGTCACTCTCTTAACTGCAGACCAAGCAAGATAAAAACAAGTGCTGAGTGGACTTTGCATCGCTATAAAAGTTGCGAGTACGGCTGCAGAGGTAAGATATCTTCTAGATCGACGAGCTCCATCCTCGGTCACACCGTCGCTTAACATCAGACGAGTTGGTCAATCGTAGATCTATAATGTATAAAAAAAAAGAACATACTATATTTGGCTTTTTCAGGGTTAGTAAAACGTTTGGGATTATATTATTTAAGATTATTTTTCTTAATTCTTTAAATGAGCGCAAGTACATATAAGCTACAAGTTGAATTACGGTGACTTTGAATACGCAGAAATCAATTTTCGAGCGCACCGTGGGCAATTTATTTTATATACCCGCTACTTTTTATTCTTAGCTTTACCTAATGTTTTACGGATGGTTTTACCGTTTTCGAAATGCGGAAATTACCCAAGTCCAGTAGTGAGACAAACAGCAGATCCGAAATTATTTATTTTATTGACAGTCTATACCAAGTCTTGCCATAAATATTGTCACGAAGAAAAAAATTATTTTTTTATTGCAAATAATATTTATTACTTTTACAGTGTGTTAGTTTAATACATAAATATAAAACAATTTAAAATATAAAAGCTTATTCGAAGTGGTCTCCATTGGCTGCAATACAGTCCTTTAAACGTTGAGGCCAGTTATCAATAGAAGCACGCACTCTTTCCATGGGAAAATTCTTCACTGCCAATCGTATGGATTGTTTTAGGGACTCCAAATTATCATGGCGTTTAGAGCAAGCCATACTCTCTAAAACTGACCATAAATCATAATCCAGCGGATTAAGATCAGGACTAGACGACGGCCAGTCTTCAGCTCTGATGAAGTCTGAAACGTTCACTTCCAACCAAGACTGCGTGGACCGAGCTTTATGACCTGGCGCCGAGTCTTGTTGGAAAGACCATACTTGGTTATTGAACATGGTGTTGTTAAGGGGCTTAACTACCTTCTCAAGAATGGTATTTTGATACACTTGTGCCGATGTTTTGATACCTTTTTCACAAAAATATGGCTCAGTCACTCCTTCATAGCTAACACTCCACCAAACCATCACTGAAGTCGGATAATTCCCACGTTGCACTCTGTCGACTAATTGGGAAGCTTCCTTAGAGCTTTGAGCATAAATACGGTCATTTTGTTTGTTAAAATGTTGCTCAATTGTAAAGATTTTCTCATCCGTAAACAAAATTTTTCTGTTACCTCCCTTTGCGTACCGCTTCAGTAGTTGTTTCGATTTTACCACCCTATTCTTTTTTAAATTATCAGTTAAAAAATTACCAGTGCGTCTCGTAAAGGCTGCAAGTCCTAAGTCATCTTTTAAAATACGCGACATGGTTCTGGGTGCTATCTTCATCTCCCGAGATAAAATCTTTTGCTTTCGGACAGGATTTCTTCGAATTCTTTCCCTTACTGCTTTGACCACCTTTTTCGTACGAACACTACGTGGACGGCCAGATCTTTTTCTGTCACAAACAGAGGAGGTCTCATTGTACCTATTAATAGCCCGGTACACAAACATTTGACTAATACCAAGCGTATGGAGAGTTTTAAAAATTGCATTTGGCTCCATACCAACTTTGTGTAATGCAATCTAAGTAAAATACTAGCTGGTTGTTGGAAAAGCAACTGCATTTTGAGTTTCAGAATTTCAAATATGGCGACGAGAGTGTGCCACTGCTTCAAGGAGAGACAGAATAATTTATCATAAATTGGGGCAAGCACATAAGGAAAACTACGCAGATTCTGGTCCAGTCTGTCCGCACTACAGGAACAAATGGTATGTTTCAGTATTTTTCCATACTCGAGACGATGAAAGTAAAATGAGTCTGTCGTAAATGTAGGAAAAGTTGTGAGACCTATATGTACAAATACATATATACATATCTATATCATTCACGTGAACTCACATGTTGTTTCTTAATGTGTTAATACTAGCTGTGCTCCGCGTTTTCACCCGTGTGGTGATGAAAATAATGATGTTGGTGATAATTTAGCCTTCTCAATCAAAGAATATAACGTTTTTTGACACCGCCAAAAAATAATAAAATTAATTCTTGCGAAAATGCTATAAGGCGGCCTTGTTGATAAAAGTGATGTCTTCCATAAAACCTCTGGGTGAGTGGAAAACGAATAGTTGGCTATTAACAAATTTCATAATTTTCCATTTAGCCGTTTAATTGTGAAAGGTAAGAAACAGAGAGACAAACAGGTATTTATTTTCGTTTTCAACATAATTAGGTACAATTAATAATAATAATTCATAATAATTATTATTAATATTAATTTTATATTAGTTACATTGAAATGAAACAAATTTTAACGGATTAAACCAATTGCGAAAACCTTAGAAAACATTATAATTACCTATATTAAATTTTATGAGGGTATCAACTTTATCTATATTAATAATATTACGAATATACCACGAATACGGCATATTATTAATATGCCGTATTCGTGGATTCTTTAATCTTAGATTAGATATTTGAATGATGAAATGAGACCAGTCTTTGAGACGATACTTTTCCAAATGTTACGCATCAAGCTTATGTAAGAAATTAATATAAGAGGGAAAATTATAAAAAAAAAAACATTGTCATATCTGACGGCTTCTATAAGCCACTGCCATCATTCGGGAAGTGAAAACGTATTAGCAGAAAGTCGTCTCATTACCACCCAATTCTCATTGAAATATCAAAAATCCATACTCAACGATATCAGTCCACGTACTGGATGCATACTGCACAGGAATGACTTTCCTGAAGTGAGAGCTATAATCTTGGAATTGTTAAGGCTAGAGTGAATCGATATTTTCTAGATCGTCTAGCTCCATCCTCGGCCACACCGTCGCATCAAGCGAGTTGGTGGTCAATCGTAGGTATATATAATGTTAAAACTTATTAATTATCTGATGATAAATCAACCAAACCCACATTTCCTGTACCTTGTCCTTTATGAAGGTTAAATTAATACGCATCGTACCAGATATAACCGAATTGCTATTTTATCTATTTGTTATGTTAATATTTACTTTATTCGTATAGTTGGTATTGTAAAACCTCACGATGTTCGTTAGCAGAGGATTAGCAACTTCTTGGAGACACGATGCAATTGTATTTGTTATCATTTTTTTGAGTTTATTAGATCACAATGGAATGTTAACCTTGTGTCATGTCTGGGTGATAAAATCTGGTTTATCTGGATTTCTTATTGACCGTTTATTTCGTTGTGAAATTTCCTTTTCCCCGAATTTTCTTTTGCTTTTGAAGTGGTTTGTCTTTCAGGTGTATGTCAAGATAATACATATATACACGCAAGTGGGTTTGTAGGTTTATACATTTACTGTACCTACTTGTTCCATTTAAATCAGCTCTGAACTTAACAAGGATTTAGGTATAGTATAATTATGATTCTGTGGGGTAAATAGGATGATAAGTACTTTATAAATGTATGCAATGTTTTTTAATCAACGTCAAAAAAAGAGGTTTTCTTATTTATGTTTGTCACCGCATAACTCTGTAGTTTATAAACTTATTCGGAAAATTATCTTTTGATTGAAAGGATACTTTTGAATTGGTCTCGTAGACATTTTATCAAAATCGCTCTAGTATGTAAATTGATTTTCAAAACAAAATTGTGCGTTTCAGTTATTTTTTAAACTATAGCTTAATAATTATTAATACCACTATATCAGCGGAAATTATAGGTAACTAGGTAAATAGGTATATTCTCCGAACATTACTAGAATACTGGATTCTATCCTGTAGAAAGTTTATTGTGTATTTGACAAATGTCGTTGATACTCCAGTCTATATTAGTCCAGTGATAAATTTTCATTGTTGGCACTCTCGAGAAAATAATTTTGGTAAATAATCGTATATGTATATTTTTGCAAGCCACAACTTTCTTCTAATCAGTCTACCCACAACTGCATTAACTAAATACTTAATTAAATTGACTTATTTAAAACCAGACAATTTAAAAATAATTTTGAATTTGATTTATACACTACCTATATAATAGATATACATAAAAGATATACATACATAAAAGAATAGGTAGACGGTACAAGTATAGGTACCTACTTTTACTCTTTAGATATTCTTCATTTCATGCCAGTTGATCAGTTTCCTAGCACGTGAATGAGCTGCGGTTACTGCCACGTGACAACTAGTACAATTAACAACTGTAAGTCACGTTTACAGTCTATTACAATAGTTATTTTTTAAATGGGTCTGTTCTTCTCAGTCGTGCACTGTTGTCAGAGAGATCATGATAACATTACAATGACTGGATTCTCGGTCCTCATCATGACTGGATTCTCGGCTCCAGGTCAGCTGGTCGTTTCCAGATGAAAAGTGTAATGCGGATAGTCTAAATATGCTTGTGTATACATACATAAGTATGCATAATAATGTGTGTATTATAGGTATTAGGTATTTGTTACGTTTATTGTCTTCTGTAGTCTAACAAATTTTGTCAAAGTGCCAAAAGGCTTCCCTAGGTTTCGATTTGGCTGTGCCTCAGGATTAATTTTGCTGCCAGTTATTTATTTATCTCTTAAAATTATCTAAAACAGAATTAAATCTCTCAGTGAGTATTTAAGTAACTGGAATGAGCTTATCATCATGTTTGTTTTCCCTTTGGATTTCGTCTTCTTGTCACATAGTACTCCAATAATAAACTAAAAACATTCTGCCAAATGTAATCAGACGTCATCGGAGAAAAGAATACGCTCCGTACGTCACGTGCCCATAAATACGGTCAATCGCTTTATTCGAATAACAAAAGACGTGATCAGTTTATTTTTATTAATACAAATTTAAATAGTCCCTTCATCAATTGATGTTATCATATAGATCACTGCTTGAGAAGGTACGCAGGTACGCTATATATGATAAGCACTGCGTTTCCAATGGTACACCACACCGTTGGGTAGATGACAAAGAGGAATTATTCTGAAGAAAAAAATACATAATTTCATTTTATTACTTTGTCGGCGTGATTAATGTCCGTACGACAATAAATGTACTAAATTATAACTTTCTAGTATGAAGAACCAAAACCGTGGATGGACAGACAGACGGACATGGCGAAATTATATAAAAAAAACTGCGTATAACTTCAAATGGTAACGGGGATCGTAAAAAAATCTTCATGTATTACAGCGTGTGAAGTCTCCAACATAGAATTGGTCAGCGTAGTGCTTTATGACTTTATCATTATGCCGTATGCCGCTCGATCTTCGGTCTTTTCAACCGACTTCCAAAAAGGAGGAGGTTCTCAATTCATCGGAATCTTATATACCTATACATATATGTGTTGAAAAATTATTTTGTTTGTTTTTTGTCGCGTAGTAGGTACTACGCTGTTGAGTGTATGTTTTAGTGAGAAAGTATGCTTAAAATAACAGTAAAAGATTAGTTCTTATTATTAGACATTGCAATGAATGCGTATTTATATGCGCATTCATTGCAATAATTGTAATAAAATGACTTATTTATTACGAAAAGTTCGTTGGAAGTTATTGAGTTTAAATAAAACGGTTTGAGTTTCCGTCGGGTATTTCTTGGACTCATGTTTGTAAAACATACTTCGAAGAACGATGCGGTGTCAGACTAGCGGATATAGTGATAGCCGACACGGCCAGACGATACAACAAACAGTAAGGAACCCTAAACTCATATTCTGTACTAGAGTTCATGGACGATGAATGGAAATAGTTAAATAAATATAACATAGTATATACATAACTTAACTATATTTACCTTAAATATCTTATACATATGTAGTTAAATAGAAACAATTATTTATTTGTTAGTAGTTGATCTAAGAACGTTAAGAACTCTTAGACATGTACCTAGGATTCCTCAATGTTACATAGAAATTAGCGGAAATTAACAATACGCCAATAACTTCGGAAAGATCCGTCCGGAGTACCTATTACAACTGAATTTAAAAACAACTAATCCGTCTGCGTCCATAGATCAATTTTTTTTTCTCTCCGTGTTCTAAGATCTGTGCTTATGTACTTTCCTAGCTTCAATTTAAAGGCTAAAAAGTAGGCTTTAGCGATAGAAGCACTAAAGTTATTATCATAAAACGTAGCCTATGCGATTCAAATTATGGAAGCAAAGAGCAATCTTACGACACCGCGCACTTCAAAATCGGCCGTGGCGTTTCAGCTTCAGGAAATAATATAGAAACATAGAATAATATCCGAAAAACGTTATTCTTGGGTTGCCGGGTAAAAAGTACACATAATTATGTTGATTCAGCAATTATATTAACATGGATTGTAACATTAAAAACCTTTGCAGATTTATTTCTCTGATTTGCTCGCACGTGTTTTACGAATGTAAAACTTTACCAAGCTTAAGGTAGACGGTTGTTATCGTGTATTTGTTTTGGTTGATAATTTTTACCTCTCTGTCTACGGTTTTCTTAGATACATTATCTTATCAGGTAGTACGGCATGATTCCGCAAGTATTACCTGGCTGATAGTGATTCATTCATTATATTTATAGGAATTTACTCATCGTATTATTAATTGGATCATTACCCACTCCATATTGAAAATTAATTACAAATTCTAGTTGAAACAGATAAATAATTAATAATGTGTCATAATCACAAGTGTTTTGACATTTTTATTCTGTGGTGACTGCGTTTTTTTTTAGAAAGTTTCAACTGCATTTAAATAGGCCAGTCACTTTTTGCAAAAAATGCCCCTAAAAACGCAAAGCGTGATGTAAAGCTGCAGTTTTAGTATGTTATCTAGACTCCTTAGGAGAGTGTAAAACTATATTTTGCTATCAAAAAAAAATTTGTGCTACCCGCATTATACGTCAAAAACTGCATAATTATCACTTTTCAATTTTTACAGTTTAATTAAAAAACTATGGGTTTTTTGACAGTAGTAGCTTGAATTATTTTTAATAGTAGATCGTTACATAAGTGTTGAAAGTAACCCATTTAGGCACGAGATGGTTTGGCTAATAGTTTGAGTGCCTAACTAGGTCTTTCACCCGAGGTAAACATTCTGCTTTTCATTTCTATTAAGATGATTTTATTGTCGGATTTGTCTATCGCAATTGAAGGGACATATTGGCATGACTTACCCAGATAGAAATGACAGAATACAGAGCAATTTAGCCCTGCTTTTTGGCACGCGTGACCTTATCCATTGTACTTTTTATGGAACTTGTAAAATGTGAATTTCAGACGTCAAACGTGGATTTAAGGAGCTGAGCATTTTGTAGATTTCAGGTGTAGGAGTCCCTGTTGTTTACTGTTCCAGCCCCAGTTGATTGGTTCTTTGTGTACCCCAAATCACTCCTGAATCTGGTGGTATGTTCGATGCATGCTGAGCTGCAGCCTCTTCAGTTAAGGGCAGACTAGCCATATCAACCTTGGCGTTGGCTGCACAAAAAGTCTATTTCTAGCAGTGATTATTTCTTCGTGTGTGGCGTCTAACTATCACTGATTGTATATAGGTACATAGGTACTCGTAAGTAAAAAAAAAAAGTAAAATGTGAAGTTTACGAAAGGCAAAGATTTCCTCGTTTTGTGCTCCGTAAAAAGTTGTTTTATATACACATCTCAACTTTCCTGAAATTCAAAGCAGTCTAGATGTGTGTACAGTCTGTGGGCTGTAGAAAGCTGTAAAAACGTAGGTTATTTCAATAGAGTTGAATATCCTTGAACTTTACGACTGCTGTTATCGATTCGACGATCCCTTTGCCGACTTGTTAGTACGGTCGTTAAATTTTAATGTTTGAAAATATTCGGCTTTCTAAAATACAAGCAAGCTTGGTAATCACCAAGCTTGCTATGTACTATTTTAAGCTTTATCAAAAGGGAAGTTCTTTTCATACTGTTCATTCTTTGTAATGACTCGAGTTAAATATTTGGGCAACTGATGTATTGCATTGTATGGGACCATGGCTTGAATAAGTATCAAAAGACTTTCAAATATTCTTTTTTTTGTTTGTCTTTTGCATACCTGTAAAGTTTTGCTCTTGTTTTAGGTACTAATACTAAGAAATAGACAATGTATCATCGTTGTGTTGTGTGAGTGTCCACTATGAAAGAATGGGGTACCTAGTGTAATTTCTTCAGTATTTATTTGATGTTTTTATTTGATACTTTAAACTACCTATTTTAATAAAAACAAATATAATATTTTTGTGTTGTTGTTTTTATATTAAAGTTGTTTTTATATTCGATATATATTATTATTTTTTGGAAAAATGAAGGGGAGGCCTTTGCCCAGCAGTGGGACACTTCAGGCTGAAAACAAACAAACAAACAAACAATATTTTTTTTTAATAAGTTTTGTAGTGAGGAGCGCTGTGACATGTAAAAGTTGACCTAGTACTTTTGATTAATTTTCCCATTATTTCAGATTCCATTGACCCAAAAAATACTTAGATCGCTTTTAACGTCATTATTCGCAATAAATAAAAAAAACAACACTGTTATATTTCTCACTGCATACATAAACGAGGTCTTGTTCTCTTTTTTTTAAACATAATTTACTAAAGATTGTTTTATCTAAAAAGATAAACAAGCTAAATGGGAAGATTAGTCCAAACTATTATACAACATTTACACTTTACAGTGCTCCCCACTACATATATTTTTTTTTAAATTAAAAATATCAAAACAACATCAATCACAAAAATGTTGAAATTAGTTCTTTAAAATAGTTTTTTTTTTAAATAAAGGTTAAAATATATTACCCAATCGACAGAAGACTTCTTAAACAGCAATATCAACTGGATATCTAGGCTATCAATTAAACTATCTTGTGATGAAATAACTTGCAATACCTATATTATAGCAGAAGCTTAGTTTCTGTCTGTTCCTATTAGTGAAACTGCCACTGTTTTATTATGATGATGGACGCAAGCAACAGCACAATTTTTTCAACACAATTCTAAGAAATTAGTACCTTATGTCTAAATTCTTTTCATGGCTTTATTTTTCTTGAGTGACCAATTCAGAACCGTCCTTTAAGAAACAGCTGTTTAGGTGTGGCTGCATGAATGAAATAGAGAAGGGGTGTGTGAACGGAAAGTTTCTGAATTCTAAAAGGTCCAATGCTATGTATCCTGCGTACTTTGAACAGAAAGGGGACAGTTCTGTGACGTCAGCGTCAACGTAGACTTATCGATAGCACGGACGGACGCATGCGTAACATATTTTCGCTGTGTGAGTGGACGTCTAGCGAGCACGCGGTCGGTGCGTGCCATCCACTCCTCTCTGTCACTCGGATAGTTTCATCCTTTTCAGTTACTACAGTCAACCGGGGAGCACCGAGTGCACCGACTACGCTTTAAAATACCTTCATCGTGGCGCCAACCCTCAGTTGTTTTCTCGCTGTTATCCAGTACGCTTGCTCCCCTGCTTCGCGACTCACGTACGCCGTTGTGACTACTTTTTAACTGTAAATTTGTGCAGCTCGAGAAAATCCTTGATCAAAAATCTGTGACCGCCACAGCTGTTAATTTTTTTGAGTGAGGTAAGTAAAGGAATGATGGAAATGCAATTTTTCAATAAGTTAGACATGTATGTGGATGAAATTTAAATAGAAAATGATAAGTTTGGTGAGATTCGTGAATTGAGAGTTGAAAAACTAACGGTCCCAGCGGTCGTCGGTGAAGCAAATGGCCGACATACAGCCGGCAAGTATCTGCACCGGGCGCTTTCTCTCTTGGATCAACGATTCTAAATCAAAACACTTTCTACTGTTTGTTTATTGGAAGCATGCTTACTTCTAATTATAGTAATAAGGTCTTTAATCATACTAATTAAGTACTATAACATTTTATCCAAAAAATTTGTAAAATCATTATTGATGGATTTTACTAAATTTATGAATAAAAAAAGTATTTATTTGTTGGATTAATTCTTAAAATGGATTAGGTATATTGTAACGATGGTAACGTAGTCTCTTATCGCGTAGTTCATCTGTCACTTTCAAATAATTGGAACAATGTGAAATGTCCACTAATATTTATTTATTTATTAATGCGTGGAAGAATTTCGACGTTCAACTTAACAGTCGGATGGCCCAGTGAGGACAACCCTTGCTTATACCGAAGGCACGGGGCTCGAATCCACACTCGGGCGTCATTTATGATGTTTGGATTTTTTATGGAAATTTCTGGAAAGAAATGCTCCCCGACTCTTTAAATAAAATATCTCGTCAACATTCTAGAAAGTTCAGGAACAAATGACAAAAACAAAAGACAAGCGAAAAGACTATCAAAATTGAATGTTCTAGAAGAAATAAATGAGCAGGCGAAGGAAAAGACTATCGTAATTAAAGCTTCTAGAAGGTCCTGCGGGGTATATAAGGAGCTTCAGTCGCGGTTAGAGTTCAGTTCAGTTACAAGTGGCATAAAGGAAAGAAGAAAAGAGAGAGAAAAAAGTTACAAGTTGATGAGACAGTAGGTATAGTAGAATAGAATATAGAAGTCCTATTTCGGAAGCGCGCCGAGACTAATTATTGACGGTTGGTGTACCTACGTGTTATGGATTGAAGTGCTTGTGTGCTTGCAAACATCGTTATTTCCTTCCAATCCCTGTACCCACTTCCCGTAATAATATAAAGATTCGTTTCAAAACAAGTGTTAGAATAATCTGGATCTCATCCGCGAAATATCACACTGTGTAGGTTGCAATAAAATGAGGAACCGTCGTTCGTTGGTTCGATTCATGACACGTTTTTTGTTGTCTTCGTATATGGGTCATCTACCTGCTTATTTTCAATACATCTATTTTTACCTGCTTAATTTCAAACCCACTTATCTATTTTTAGATGTATAACAAAAGCTTGTTCTGAGAACTGTGTCTGAGAATAATGTATCAGCCATGATCAGCCGTCCTACTTGCATGCATTATGAACAGCGTAGCTCTTTCAAAGTTTTATTGGCTGTGTTTACTTACCTAGTAAATTCTATAAAGGTGGCGTTAGTAAAACAGATATGTTTTATATACATTTTAGTTTTCCTTGTATGTATTTAAAATATATTATCGTATTAATAATAATATTAATACAAATAAGAAAAAATTTGAAAATCGAAAAACTGAAACAGGTAAATATAGAATTAATAATAGGTACAAGGCCGGGAGTGCCTTTAGGCATAAGTTGTTAAAGTCCTAACTACTTGCAGTTGAATCACCTCGTTTTACGAATGGAAAATTTTCAGTTTTGACTCGTTCATATTTGATACTGGTTATCCTTCATGGTTAACTTAATCAGCTGTGTAAATAGTGCTAAAATAATTTACGTCATTGCATTTACCTATAGGTATATATATATATAATTATTATATTGTCTATGTGAATTTAATTTTGATTTCTCCTTTTTCTACATTCACTGGTAAATTAGGAAAATCTCCAGAGGTCGTTACTTTGTACTTTTGTATACATACCTATTTGGTTAACTTCACGGTTAGATAACTTTTTCAACTAGGTATGGAAGTAGTTAGTTATGGTATTTGAAACGTATTAAAGGCTTAAATATTTATTTTTGAGTTATATTATTTTTATGGTTATTGGTTCTACCTCGTGAAATATAATAATTAGTTTAGTGGAGAAAAATATCGCTTCTGTCGACTAGTTTATCTTTATCTAATAAGAGTACATAATGATTTATTAAAACCTAAATAATTTCTAAATATGATAGTTTTGGTATAATTATTTTATATGTTTTCGTTTTACATATTTAACTATATTTTCGGCAATAAATTTATTTAAAATCGGTAAGTAAGCTGTGGTCAGCTATATAGCCTATCGATCATAACGAGATCCAAATACAATAGAGTTTTCTCGTTCAGCTCTTACAGTTTGGCTGTAGGTACTAGCGAGAAATTGTATTGCACGATTTTATTTTATTTTTAATTATTTACATATGTACTTACCTAGATGTTTTATCAAATAGTTAAATACACACACGATAAATGGCTAAACACCAATCTACGTAACGTGGAATGTCTACCAGCCCACATAAAGACTAACATACATGCAAACTAAATTCATTCGCTATACTTTTTTTTTGCTTTTTAGATAGATACATGCTCGCTTCGGTCATTAAGTCGTGATAGGAAAATAGGTAAAACCTAAAACAATAACATCAAAGTGCTATAGAACTCGCAACGACATTTTTAATACATAATAGGCTTGCGTTTGACGAGAAATGAAAAAAAAACCGTCATTTGCTTTGAATCAAATCAATCATATAAACATAAACACAGTTCGCTGGTTACTCAATAAAACTATCCGTTATGAAACAATCGTAAAGTTGGATAAGGCTGGTTATAGCGCATGAGGAAACTCGACTGCCACGTGAGTTGGATTTTATTTAGATGTAATATCATTTAGCTGAAAGTAAAACATTAGTTTCAAAGTAGCGATAAGTATCTATATTAAAATAATATAAAACCCGACTTCAGAAAAGAGGTTTCTGCAGTCTAACTTACAATTTCGTTACGTTTGATATGCTGTTGAGTGTAAGTTTTTGAGTGTAGTTGGATTTTGTACATGCTGAAAATAATTGGTGACTAATTAGGATAATTTAAATTCTTAAAACTAATGTGAATTTGTAGCAATGAGATAACATTTCTATCCATCTAAGTCTAAAATATTTTTTCAGTAGGTATATATGGTATATTTTATTATTATTGTAAATGTTTTATTTATTACTTTGGTACAATGTTTGTTCAATTATTATTGTATATAAATTGTACTGAAGTAGTTAACTGTAAGTCAAGAGGAGGTCAAGTTCTTTCAGATTAATAATTTGTAATTATTATCAAGTTAATATTTTACAGATTGACTGTTTCAAGTTCAATAATAAATACCTAATAATAGAGTATTTGTCTTGATAACTTTAAAAATATCAAAATATGTTATTGTCCATACAGACACAGAAAGATAATAATTTGAAGTAAAGATGCTGGCTAGCCAAACCATGGAACTGCAAGCCGAGGAGACCCCGCTAGCGCTGCAGCGGCTGTGGAACCTCACCCGTGCCCGTCTCGCCGGCACCTCCACTGCTTTGGACGGAGAGCTGGCTTTAGGAGAAACATTGCCTCCAGCTCAGGTAAATAAACACTAGTTTTTTATATATAAATGTAAGAAGGACCGTAAGTATGGATATCTTTAGTTCCATGGTGTATCTATGAAGACAGAGACATCCGGCTCGAAGGACTAAAAATGGCTGATGTTAAGTCCCTAGTACCCAATGATAATGACGATATTAGATATGAATATAGGATGGTAAATGAATCCTTTGGAGTTTGCTGTCGATTACAGATTGTATTTTATTTAATTAAGTAATTATATTATATACAAGTACAATGATTATGAATGTATGTTTTGCAATTTTGAAAGGACTCTGGCGTACCTAGTACATCGGTTTACTTCTCTTTATTCAACGATAACTTGCGATTCATCGTTTGATGCTCTTTATAATTTTTTTTAGGTAGTTGTTTATTTCAATATGGAGTGTAATTCAAATTTTGTAAATTACATGTGGTGTAAATCGGTCAAGGACTTGAAATTGCGGGGATCGCAAAGATACAGCTTGGCGCGGATGACTAGTTTGTGTCTATACCTAATTCTAACTTTGCTTATATTCATATTTGCTTATAATTTCATTAATTATTATTTTATTTATGGTTCTTTGGTGTATGTGTATTTATTGAAACTGATTCAATTAAATTATTGAGGACACCCGAGGCTTTTAAATTTCTTTAAGGACAAAATAGCGCAATATGTTTGTCCGTATTTTGTATTAAAGATACAGTTACAGCCACACATACATAATATTCAAGCTAATATTATTAATTGCAAGAATATTTTTTATGTTTCCGTACAGCAAGATTTTTTTTCGAATCCTTTTTAACTTCCGCCTAACCAATGTTTTACATAAGTATATATGTATATTAATATGTGATAAAACAAGTTCTAAACGAGAATAATCTGATTATTCAAACAAATTTTTTCGCATGATAATGACGAGAAGACGTAGGTAAATGACCTCATTTCCACGAAACGTGACACGAAAAAGCAATAATTAAGACTCATTATACATTTTAATTTATAGTAAATTTGCAGTGTTTACTTTATATTTGATTCAAAAAGCCAATTTCAAGCATAATCTGATTTTGTCAAAACATTAAAATATCATCATGATGACAATATAGATTTTTTTCAAAGACCCACCAATTTTTTGGGTTCTGTACCTCAATAGAAAAAACGGAACCCTTATAGGATCACTTTGTTGTCCGTCTGTCTGTCCGTCCGTCCGGGTGTCAAGACACTCCCAAGGGAATCAAAACCTATGGGGTACTTCCCGTTGACCTAGAACAATGAAATTTGGCAATAAGTATTGTGTTAGAGTACACATATAGGGAAAAATCCGAAAACCGGTCATTTTTAACTAAAACACATAAAAATAGTGTCTTTATGCAAGGAATGAAGGTCCAAATTTTAAAGTGAATTAACCGTATCATGTGGGGTATCATATGAAAGAGCTTCAGTAGCATAAGCTAAAACAGGTTTATAAATATTTTTAACGATGTATATTTTTCGGTTTATGAAGGAAAATAGAAAAAAATATATGATTTCCCCCTTTTATCTACTAGTTTGTACGGAACCCTCGGGGGGCGAGTCTGATTCGCACTTATCCAGTTTTTATATGGAAGATGTATATTCAAATTTATTTTATTTGGTAATTAATTTACAGTTTTTTTGTTATTTTTTTAAGTGTAAAAAATGAATTTATTGATAGTATTAATAACCGATTATACATAAATTATTTATTAATATATAGCAAAAATTTAATGTTAAGGAAACTGTACATACAAGTGTGTATGTAAGAATATATAACTGTCTTAGTTAATTAGAATTAAATAAAAGGTATAGACTTTCAATGTGGTTGATATATCGACAATCTTTTTCATATATCCAAAGATATTTTGATCATAAAACAAACTTCAAAAATAGTTTTCGTACCTACTTAAGTTTTAATGAGCCAGATATGCATGAATTATAAATTAGCACGCCTGTGTCGGTCGACCAAGTCAAGGACTATTCGATCGATTAATACTTCTCACTGGCCTCATTTCTTATCAATGCTACAACATATTGACTGAGATTCATGTCTTCGTGAGCTCATCCATGATAAAACGTCAATTTTACTGTATTAATAAACACGGGCAAAAACTCTTGTAGATTACTGAGTCAGTACTATAGGTACCGACTATAGATTCGACCAGCGGAAGTCTTCTTCAGGATGAGCGCAAATACGATTGTTCCGTGTGGTTCTGTTTTGCACGTTTTTCTTACCCGTGTATCTTACCCTTAATAGTATAAATGTACGATAACCTAACCACCTTACATTTAAGAATAAGTAAAAAGTTCTAAAAAATGTGTAGTATGTTGTGACTAATATAGTTTTTTTTTAACAGGGGCTTGAAGGAACGTCAAAAACTTTGTTACCAGCTCCGAGTGACATTGAAAGCGATGGAGAAGAGGCTTTCCCTGAATTGGAAATACCTGTAAGTAGTTGATATCACTACCATACCCTCAATAACTTGTACCTTTTCATTTTATATCTTTAGATACCTTCCTGTCTGACCAAAAAAACGCATCTATTTACTTTTACAATAGAACACCAATGAACAGTCATAATTTTTCAAAATTTTGCAGACAACCGCGCTACAGTTATGCAACCGAAGTTCTTTCGAAATCGTTGTTAGCCAACAACTTCGTATCGCGTTTATTTTTACTCCGCGAACAATACGCTTGTAAACGTACTCGTACTTGTTTTGATTTTCATCATTTGATACCTCCTGTGATGTTTACTAATTGAAGTACGATTGTAACTCTGTCACACCCCCGGCATACATTTCACGATAAGACTTGCGTCATATGACCCCCCGTCTAGGCTCTAGTAAATTATTAATAAATAATATAGTAAATCAATAATAATAGATACAAGTAAGCAAGGTTCACCAACTTTACAGTGTCGCCGAGACTCTGTCTACTGATTGTTCGTACTTAACACGCTTCATTCGATCAGACTTCTAAGTCTTCAGGGTAACGTGAGAGGTCACAGCCTTGATTAAAGACACAAGATCGTTTCCGCACAAAAAAAAGTGTGTAGGCGAAGCCAAACTTGCAGCGCGAGCACTGAAATGCTAGAAATAGATCGCAGAAAATAGAGGAGCCGCCTACAAGTACATATTTCTATGTGGACTTTGTACAGCAATAAACAAACCAATCTTTTTCATTGAGTGATGTACGCAGATGCTAGAATCGCTTATATCGATCACGACGCATGGATATTTTAGTCAACAATACAATTGTAAATCATTAGGTCTAATTTAATCTCGTTCTGTATGATTGGTCTTGTAGATATTTCATATCAAAGTATAACATCAATAGCCAGTAAATATACATATATCGATCTATCTAAACAATATCGAAATGATGCACTTATAGTTGTAGCAGTCACAAAACTATTTCAACACTGCAGCCGGGCTTTTATTTACATACCGGAATAGACTTTAAAATTCAACGGCGCCATTTCGTGGCGTAATAATACTTACTACATCACTCTTGGCACAGATATTGACAACATCTCTTGAGCTATGCTTTCTTTGCCAAGGGGCGTTACTCTCTTATTAATGTTTTAGTCTAGCTTCCTTTATTCTTCGTCATATCGGCTTGACAATCGGTCATTGTATTTGATTTCTCTGAAATGGCGCTTAAAATTAACCACGATATTTGTGAGGCTCTCCTCGAATCTACTCAAGATGAAAGCTTATTTAAAGTTCCTCAAGAGATTTGCGAAGGTTTGCTAGCAGTGCCACAAGATTGCGATGAATTAACTCTTGAGGATTGCGAAAGTTTATTCATGTCTAGTGAATGTGACATCCTTAGTATTAAAGAAGAAGATAACGAATCGGTCAGTAGATATGTAGTGAATGCGTAAACATAATATTTGTTTGTCATTTCAAGTAATGGGTTAGCATATTGATATACCATATTTGTCATCACCACATTAGAAACAGCGCTTAAAATATTTACATTTACTGAGACTCATTAGCTGTCTCAATTATAACTGTAAATTCATGGTTTTTAGAGAATATTTTGAAAACAAACCATTAGGCATAACATAAAACTTCCAGAAGCTGATCGAAACATTATTTTCAGGAGCAACCCGAGGTTCCTTACAAGAGTTTTTGGTTGGAAAGTCCTCATGAAAAAGAGGTTATTCTGGACGCGAGCCTATTAGGCGATGTCCCGGCCGTGTACCGCGTGCCGCCGCCTGCACCTCACCAGATGCCCGTAATAGGGGTGTACATCGACCCCCGCGTCAGAACCGGTTTCCGATACAAAGTTAGACCCATGCAGGTGAGACCAGACACTTGAATAACTCAAATAATCGTTTCACGTCGCCGACTGGGGAATCGTCTTCTTTTTTACGAAGTGTTGATGATTGCATTTCGATTCTGCCCTGTAAAAGCAATCCTCCACATTTCAATATTTTTCTTGATAAACATTATGCAAGGAACGGCGATTCCTCACGTTATGTGAATGTTGCTTGACCATTAAAATATGTACCATGATATCGTATTGGAAATGCTTTTGTACCATCAATGGAGCTTTCGAAAGGAAAACTTTGAAGATCCATAATAGATTCGGGGGCAAAAATTTCTCTTCTGGACTGCGAAAGAAACGACTACAAAGATACAGACAAATTGGCCGTACTGAGCTTGGATACAGCAACAGATAACTTTGAACATTCTATCGTGCTGATGTTAGAGTTTAAACCGATCAAGTTTTGTTAATTTCATTTAAGATTTTGATTTTCAGAACAAAAAAGTTATAGGTCCTTAAAATATCGTTTGTGGTTACATAGAACATTTTTGCAAGGTTGACCTTTTCAGAAACTGGGATGGTGAGTTCATTTTATCTTGCAAATATGTTCATGGGTTATACGAAAATTCTTACAATTGAGATCTAATCAATAATAAAACAATCTTCGCTGCGATAACTCCTATCAATTACTAAGAAAATAATATCCGCAAAGAGTTTTCGTATAGATCCATCATCTATAACCACAATCGACACAGGATTTTTGTTTATAAGTAACATTACACAGAATGACCACGATAGTAAGTAAGGTTGTCATGTAGGTACGTTAGTACACCAATAGATTTTTAGTTACACGTAAATTAAACTCAAAATCATAGTGAATTTATCATAAAAATATTGTAATATTTACACTTTATATTTAGTAGTGTTACTTGTAGATTTTCCTTTGACACTTATATTAACTCGACTGTTTGGCGCAATGTAATTTTCCTCAATTAGATTGCAATTGTAATGGCAACCTTATGAACTGATGTTTAAAGTTTCTGTTAGATTAATTACCTGATAAAATGACTCCAATCCAAACTCAACGGCTAACCGTCCGGTAGCCAGTTTCAGCAGTCCAGATCAATTTGGTCCGTAGATTTACCGGGGTGTTAGTCCTGTGAGTAGCGGTGTCCGTTGCTGAAATTTCCAGATAGAAAATATCACCAACGATCAACACTGTTGACTCGCCCGCGTACATTCGCGACTGGTGTTTGCACTGCCGTTGTAGGCGATGGTTTGTGGATCGTCCAGTTTTTCAGACCCCCGCCCAAAGCGGATACAATCTTCAAGATGCGCAGAGACCAGAGGTCAAAGTGACATGGCCGCCGGCATGACATGTCCTCAATAGGTAAACCATAAGTATCATTCATAAGGGCATTTCGCCATTATAATCATTTCAATAAAAAAAAACTCGCTGGCCTTGATATGATTATTTTTTCATGCCATCAAAATGTGGTCACAAATTCATTTTGGGATGCACGACAACTGACTCTCATTAGTACACATGTTACATTTGAGCTTGTAGCAAACATACGGGCACGATTACCGCTACCAAATCTGTTCTGAAAAAATAATCATAACAGATCTAGCAGTCGCTGTATAAAGCAATTGTTTATTGTAATTGTTAATATTTCAAAAATCAAATTGTAAATCTGAAAGGCATAAAAGATACAATAATTTTTCGACAGTAAAAGATACAGTAATTTTTCGACAGTAACGTTACAATTTACAATAATAATTCAAGTTAGACTTTTGCTCCTTCTCTTTTGGATTTTGATTCAGAGTATTATATTTAAAGTGTCTAGTTTTAGAGCAGAGGGTTATAACCTACGGGATGTTTTCAGGCTGTAGATGCGCCCCCGCTGTCCGTGAAGCCAAGATACTTGTTCGGAGGCAAGGCTCTGACCCTCCAGTCTATCGGGCGAGGGTTTGCCCGCCGTCTCACCTTCGAGCCAACCGGCTCCACCCTCAATGATAATAGCAATTACTTCTGGACCGACTCCAGGCCGGAAGGATTTGTGTTTGAGATCGAGGCTGTATCCATTGGAGATAAGTTTACCATCTACGATGCCAATCATGAACCACAGGGCATCTTGGAAGTGATACAACAACAGGTGTGTATTTTGATTTTTTTGTTTGAGTAATTATTCTTGAAATATAGATAGCGCATGGATGGTATTTAAGTCTTCAAGTCATTTGTTCGAGAGGTGCTTCAGAGTGTTTTTTAGCAACGTCCGTCTTTTGAAAATGCCTTCAGTATTTTTCCGTCCATTATGATAATGAGTAAAAATTTTTGGGTTCCGTAGTAAACACCTTTATAGTTTCGCCATGTCTAACAAAAAGACAGACAAACGTCTTTTTGTCCATATGTCCGTGACGGCTTTGCTAAAAGACTATTAGTACTAGAAAGCTGTAATTTAGCATGAGCATACATATTAATCACACGAAAAAAGTCGTCAATAAAATCTTGAAAAAAAAATTTTTTTTGGGTTACCTCTCCTACATATAAAGTGAGAATAAAGTATTCATTCTCATCTACCCTATCGTATGGGGTATCTTTGAATAAGTAATCCAAATATATTGGGTGTGTGCGAAAATCATTTTTTAATTTAGGGATGAGTTTGCGAAATATTAAGCTTTGAAGTGATCATTTTTGTTAGAGTCAAGTATTCCCATCTACTGGCTAAGCGGTTTATTTTGGAGATATGAAATAAATCTTGCTACTGGCATAAAGGATTCAATTAAAATGAATACTATTAAGACTTAGTAGGCTTTAAAAGATAACGAGTAATATTCGATCAATTTAAAAATAAAATGTACTTAGAGAAGTCAAACATTAATATTTCATTTAAACTAACTCATATATTCATAGAATCAAACCAGATACACTGTTTTAAGTTCACATAAATTATGATGTGTAACTACGGAACCCTCCCTACATTGAGCGTGGCACGACACGCACTTGGCCATTTACTTTTATCTCTCTTAAGATTCAAACTGATGTTTATCTTTTTCTTTGCAGAAGAATCAATTAGAGTTAGACCAGAAGATCTCCCAAGATGATACTATTGAGAAGAGAGTGAAGATTAACACTCTATGCAAGGTTGAGTGGTACGAGACCGACGCCGCCGCTAAACTGGTGCCAGTCACCGGCGTGGCTCTCCTGAAGAAAGGCAGAGAAAATGCTACTGTCACTCGAGTAGTGAACGTGGCTATCGGTATCAAACAACTGAAGAAGGGATATGAGCTCAAGCCCGGTATTCAGTCTTCCTCCAGGAGGATCAAGGTCAACGGTGCCGATATTAAAGACATTCCATGCCAATATTGTGTGGTCGGGCTTGAGAAGTACGAGCTACCTGTTATTGGTAAGAAATACTTTCGTATTATTCGATTTTCCTTAAAAAATAACTGTTTACAGCTGATACTGATGAATTTAATGTTCGCGTTAGTCATGTCTTGTTTTATATTATAGCTATTCCAAAAGATAACACGTCGTATACGTTTTCTTAAAATAAAACCAGCTGAAACGTCAGCAATGACGACAAGACTTGAGGATTCATCAAACGTAACGCTACATTCAGTACCGAATTTAAATGTAGGTCCGATGACCATTAAAAGTTATGGTTTCGGTTGAAAAACTTGTTTCTCCGTTTGGTATAACTGATTTTTCCAGTATATTTCGAAATACTATTGTAATGTCAATGTTACACACCAACAAGCGCAGCGTAGGAAGACCAGCAACAGGGTGGACAGAAGACCTCATACAAGTGGCAGGATGACGCTAGATGCAAGCTGCTTCCAACCGATCTTTTTGGATATCCATAGGGGAGGCTTATGTCCAGCAGGGGTCTTCTTGCGGCTGAGACAATGAGGATGTTGATGTTATTCTAATGTCAAGGTAATTTTCAGGTACATATATCGATCCTCGCATCATTCCTGGCTTCCACTACCGTGTCCGTCCGGCCGGTTGCCGCCGCCACCTGTTTGAAGGTCGCAGCATGCTCCTCCAGTCCATAGGCATGGGCTACGGCAAACGTATCACTTTCAAACCGGACACGCTCAACGCCCCCGAAAACTACTTCTGGTCTGACTCACACCCAGAAGGTCTCGGCATGGAGACCCGCGCCATCCATCCTGGAATGAAATTCACTATCACAGGAAACGGGGTACGTACTCTGGAATGCTGTTAATTTAGACTTGGCACTTTGCCAGTGACTCCGTGTAGACTCATGTGATTCCATTTAGATATGTTTGTTGATATATTTACATTCATGTCAGAGGTTAGATCGACTCTGGCAAAAGTTTATCTGCAAACATTTTGGCCGCGAGCCAGTTATATCTTGGCAACTTTCTAGCTCATTAATAGAAATACTTTCCTTACAGGGCTTGCTCGGAGACGCAAGTGTGTTCCGCGCCGATCTGCCACAAGTCGAAGAGAAGACCGAATATGTGGATATCCCGGGAAAGCGTGGACAGGCTGTCGAGAAATACATTCACGTGGACGTCACATGTCACGTGAAGTTGGCTACGACCGGTGGTGGTTCGGTCGACTCTGAAGTGCATCTCATGAAAGTGTCGGGTGTAGCGTTGATGAGGAAGGAGCCGGGTCAATCGACGGCTAAGCTGATAAAGGTGTTCAACGTCGGTCTCGACTCTCAGCTGAACCTTCTGTTCGCGCACTCGCAGACCGAGCTGACCTTCCATCCTCTGCCCTAAGCCGTTATTGAGACCCGAATGGTGTGACGCGGGTACGGCGCTGTGCCGTGTCCGCTGTGGCACCATAACAACCCACTGGCGCGACAGAGGCTCCCGTCAAATGCCAATCGATAGAATACGAGTCTACAACCGAGAACGGGCGGCCACTCGGCCGTCGCCGTCGCTGCATCGGTTGTACACTCGTCCGGCTGTGTGCTGAAATAACATGCGACATGCCAACAGAGCTCAGTGTGTCATCGCTGCGAAGGCTGCTATCCACATATTGATATCGCTTTGTGATATTTACTTCTGAATCTCTAAATTCTATTTAAACATTGATTAATTTTGTTTTGATCGGTACAATTAATTGATTTTAAAATTGACTTCAAAGGCTGCTACGTAAATCATGTCAGATTCTGTTTAAAATATTTTTGACTTAATTTCTAAATTCGTCATTAAAGGTTTCTGCCCTAGTTTAGTTTTCTTTTCATTTGTTATACCTGTGTCATTTAAATAAGTGAGAATTTCATCAGTATTCTTAATTTTAATCGTTATTTGTAATTAATGTTTATTTTTATGATGTTACTTTCAAATAAATCAGATAAAATTAACCCACATTTAAAATTTTCGATGTATTATTACTCTGGGAAAAATAGTAAAATACTAGCCTGCTAGCTGTTACTATACCATGTTTTTTTTATTTTTACTTCTTTCTTGTCTTGAATATTATATGAATTATTGACTATAATAAATCTATGACAGTATGACATTGTTTTATTTTGAAGACGTAATATAAGCTCTTATTACAATACAATTCAAAGTTGACTTTTATTTTGCTGTTTCTGCAATTGAGAGAGAGAAATGCAAAGCAAACCGACTCTGCGAGGCTAGCATGGAAGGTAGACAAATAGTCTCCACCATTTTATCCACCTCTCAGAGTGAATAAAGTATGTACTGACATTGAAAACTGACATAATAGTGTTGATAAATACGGTTTATCTACCTTCCATGCTAGGCCAGCTGAATTATTTCGAGCACAATACTTTTGTAGATCTTAAACCATTGTAGGTTATAGATTTATTAGGAGGTAGGTAGTTTTATAGGTCCTTGCATATCCTAGTTTTATTGATCCTTACATGTTCTGGCACTCTTGATTCTTCGTTTTTGAGAGTTTCGAAGTGTACAGAGCATTCTTTGGATAGGGGCGATATGAAAGTAACGCCTGAAATAAAATACAAAAAATATATAACATCCGAGTATGAACAACACGGATACACTACACACACACACACACACACACACACACACACACACACACACACACACACACACACACACACACACACACACACACACACACACATAAATAATAGAGTAATACAAATAGTCAATTTTACATAATAATATGTAAGTATCTACTGGACTTAATGATATTAATATCCTATTTCACACTAAATATACAGAATATACCTACTTATTTATTCTTACGACAATTTAGAAAGTCCCACCAACTCCTGTGGTCCTGCATGGATCCTGCCAGCCTTGCGATTAGAATAAAGTCTGGGAAATCTGACCCAGGACTGCGTAGGTCGATGCCCTAGAAAAATATACGTCCCTTCTTCTAAATGTATCCCTGTACTAGGGGCACCTGGACAAAGTTCGTCGCAGGGCAGTTGTTAAGATTTTCGCACAGAGCACGCTGTGTGCTATATACGAGAAAACTCACGCAGGCGCCTGAAGCTGCTAGCATTACGCACGAAGTCCCCGTAATATGTATATTGTTATTGGTAGGGACATCTCATTTATCATTTTCCTACGCGTCTCCTAATACAGAGGACATTGCCATGCTACAGTACATGGTGTTTGTCCTCCGCCATTCTACAATCACACATTCGTCCCTCACGCAGTCTTATCTTTGTCTGCCGCTTGTTGAAACATCAGTGCTCAATCAGGATTTGTGACACCTGGTAGACCGGCCACCCAGTCCGCCTTGAGCCACTTCACCTATGTCGGGCCACCCCCTCGTGGGTCAAATGGCTCTATGAAATGAGCGTCCGAATCTATCGTCAGTCTACACCCTCCTTTTGGAATACCAAGACAACATCACGAAATTTGTCACCAGGCAGTCCTTAGGATTCACGTGCAAAGCGCATGGTTTGCCAAGCGTGAGCGAATTCGCAGGCGCTTGAAGCTGCTTTTATACCGCACGAGGTTATTGTAATAGAGCGTCCCCGCCTCGCGACGTGTGGACAGCTCCGTGATCACTGTCTACTGTGCAATTGTGCATTTAAGCTGTTATTTAATTTCAATATTACTTTGACTTTTGTTTCGCTCTTTCTATAGTTCAGAGAGTATTTAAGTGCCTAAGTCAAAGGACATAGTGATATTGAAATAAAATTGCTATTAAGATTGTGGTAACCCTACAGATCGTCCATGATACTTTGATGACAATATATTGCATTGACATCGAAGTTACTTATTAAGGAATACCAAATAAACCGTGATCAAGGCAGCTGCATACAATTTATTGCCTTTAGTATTTTCTTTGGGCCAGTAGGGATATTGCTAGTAGAAATATGATAAGTAGAAAATACTTTCGACATATAATATTTTCAACCGACTTCAAAAAGGAGGAGGTTTTCAATTCGAATGTTTTTTTAAATGTTTGTTACCTCATAACTTTCGACTGGTGAACCGATTTTGACGATTCTTTTTTTATTTGAAAGCTGGTGCTTCCCGTCCCGGTCCCATTACTATTTGGTCCAGTTCTGACAATGGCATCCATGAGAAGTCGGTTGCTTCAGTTTTTTAAACTATAATTATTGATTAAAATGACTGTAACATGCGGACAGACACAGGCATGGCGTACATATTTAAAGGTTCTTCGTACTATGGTACGGAATCCTAAAAATTGAGGCTTAATGCTAAATGATAGTGACATCTAGCGGTGGTATGCTTATTGAATTAGATATTCCGAATCGCTTACTAACGAAATGTTGGAAAACATCTACCACCTTTTCCCAGTGCTATTGTCCATCGTATATTTAGCTGTATCCAGCAGATGGCGTTAAATTCAAACAACATTTAAAAAGATTTTTATGAGTTCAGTCGCCTCTACCATGGGCTCTACCGCGTGTCGGAACTGTCGACCGAGTTACGTGTCTAGGTAGAGCGGCGCATACTCGAACTACTCGAATAAAGTTTAGCGGGAATACTCTGCCGTCGAACGGCATCCGCGCTGGGGGTCTACGCGCCTCTCGTGCTTCGAACTCCCCCTCGAACACCGCGATGTACCAAACTGGATAGCCAGAATACAGTGCACCAGTGATAACAATATTCCGACCTACCTGCATGTTGTAGAGCAACGAACTGTGCACACGATGGCGAAAATTTCGTGCGGAAGTGTTTTATTTATGTGCGTTTTGTACAGTGTCACCAGTTTCAATCTGGAGCCGAGGATTCCTGTGATAAAGAATGGCGAGCCGGGATCTTATTTCGGATTTTCTGTCGCCGAACACATTACCGTGAACGGAGACGGCAGCAAAACCAGCTGGTGAGTTGTATATCTATATATTCTATATCTAACATTAATGAAACTAATCTCAAAGTAATGAAGCGAGTGATGTCATAGGCGAAGGCCGACTTCCATATGCTCAGTCAACTGTTTTTGCTTGAAAGTTGAAGAATAATAGGCGCTGTTCAGAGCCGTATCAGAATTATCAGAAGTGCTTATCAAGAATTTATGAAGTCATTGTTAAAGGCGACGTAACTACCTACCAACATACACGCTTACATATCTACCTATTACTACATTACATGTTATTTAATATGCAGAAAGCATATTTATTTTGAAGGCTTTATACATTATTACAATAATAAAACACATAATATTCGTAGCTCTACATTTTAGAGTCGAGTAGAGCTTATATTCGTAACGGTCAAAATTATACAGCGTGTTTTGACAATGGGTGCTCGATTTCGGTCGAGATTCGAGTGGTACTTATCGCTGTCAATAGACACTTAAACGTGATATTGTTGTCTTTGGTATTGTTTTGTGTCCAGACAATGGACCAGAGATGAAACAAAATAGTGTAAACAAAAGCGCCGGATGTTAGGATTATCTACCTGTATACACTCTGTATAAAAGTAATAGTGTCCTTGCGCTTGAGATATTGGATTTAATTTCTTACCTGGCCATATCTTCCATTCAAAAGTAATTTTCTACGTACGAAATAATAAAAGTCAATAATATTTTATGTTCGTTACCAACACATACATTTACAAATTGTCTTTCTTACTAATATTACTTGTACTTATTTAGTTATAAAATGTGAAGTTGCATTGTTAATTAGTTTCGTTTAGGGCAGACTTAAAGCTTAGATAGAATTCAGATGTTATAAATTATAACACTTCAGCGCTGGTGCAAATTCGTGTAATATCTAGACGGATCTTTCAAAAGCCTTTAATTAAATTCGCGTACCTCAAAAAGATTCTTTTAATAAATAATTTAATTAATATTTATTTTTCTTCTGTTCGTTTCGCGAACATTTTTCGAACATTAGTTTTAGTTTAAGTAATTAGCGTCAAGCAAGGTAGCGTAATGGGACCCACATGCTTTAAATCACTTAAGATAATTCTGACAACATTTTTAATTTGTTATATATTTATACTTTGGTTAATTGGTAATGTAATGTAAGGTAATGGTAATTTTAAAAAGTAAACGGCTAAAGTTGTTCATCAACTTTAGCCGTTTACTTTTTAAAATTAAATTTTATACGAGGTTAAGGCATTCTTTCAAAACGGAAACAGTCCATGGTTATCAAAACTGCATACAATAAGTAAGTACATGGTTATTTTTTATTATGGTTATACCTATCAAGGAAAACGTATACGTTTCCTTGATATTGAACTTATAGCAATTTCCGGTGCCTATAATTGAAAACTATTTAATCACCAGTATGAATCATCATATTCGTCATACAGAGAAAACGTAATCATTTCCTAGAATATTTCAGATAGTTTCATTCAAAACAACGACCGGAATAATTCCGCATCCCATCTCAAGCTCTAGTTTAGTTCTTTCGTAGTTTCAGTATTTCAGATTTGCTGGAAACTTTCCAAAATAATAGTATATGGTGACATCCTCGACCTACTTAATTTTTTATAAAACTAGTTACTTAAAATACAAGATGTAACTACATTTCTACGATTGTTGTGTAGAATACAAACAGAATTAGTAAATTTATACTTGAGCATAGTTTTTTTTAATACATTTGATCGGAAAAGAAAAAGGAGAAAATATTATTAGACAGTATCCATTAGGTATTATTAGTTAACTTTTGTGTTATTCTTTTATTTGTAGAATAAGATAAAAACAAGCGCTGAACGAACTTTGCATCGCTATAAAAGTTGCGACTACGGTTGCTGGACTGATTTTAATGCGAATTTGTAAATCTATACAAATTGCCTTTTTCGGTATACGGCCTGTATCGTATATTATGTATTTTGTTATAAAAAAACTGCATTTATGTTTTGTGTTCGATACGAATAATTGAATCGGTTGCCTCTTTAGTGTAGGTAACCAAGTGTTATCAAAATGTAAATATTATTTTTTACATAAAATTAATTACCTACATAGTTAGCTATTCATTTATTTAAAGTTCAATTGTTTGTGTGATGGACTTCTATATCGGAGAATGCAGGTTCTAATAATAATAATGAAATCGAGCTTTCGTTGAAGGCAAAAAATAATAATTAGAGGAAACCATAGTATGGTGGAAGGGTCCATTATTTTCTAGTTCCTGGCCTGCTATATAGTTACCAGTTACCACCCTCACGTAGGCATTTCATCTCAAAGCTAATTGCTTTGTTCCGATAGCCTTTTTGAGTGGTATATTCAAAACCACATCAAGTTAGCTGTGTTCAAATGTCTAGCTTGATGACCACAAAAAGTCTCTCTTACCTATCTACTTAAAAATGTTACATGACGAAGACTTATTTGTAGCTTCACTTGCTCACTTTAGACTGCAAAAATCAACCTAAAAGTCACGAGAAATCGTATACAAACATCGTAATTTTTATTATTCCGTCAAGTATAATTTACCGAACCCGCATAATTTAATTCTGCAATTAACTTACAAAAGGTACCGAAACTTTTGTAATGATCTTTTAAGAAAAGTAAAACTAAATTATAATAAAATGACTCTTGAAAAGGCAGGAAATAATAATAAAATGATCTGGAAACATATTAAAAGTGTAACATATACCTCGAGGCAAACTGAATCTTCTTCAGGTTTATTAAACGCTCAATCATCTCAATCTACATCCGTTGACTTGGCAAACAATTTTTTTGTGAATGTTGGTAAATGTCTAGCCGAAAAAATTCAGAAACAATCACAAAATCATGCAACCAACTGTTTCGCATGTAGCTTAACATCCTTCGCATTGCTAGATACTGACGAAAGCGAGGTAGAAAATATAATCATGGGCTTAAAAGACAACTGTGCAGTGGGGTGGGATAATATCCCAAATAAAATTATAAAGCAATTTAAGCACGTCTTAGTTCCGCCATTAACTTATATTTTTCGTAAATGTTTATCATTGGGTATTTTCCCCAAATGTCTAAAAAAAGCCGTTATTGTTCCTGTGTATAAATCTGGTAGTAAAGATGATGTGTCAAACTATAGACCTATTTCTTTACTTCCTTCTATATCTAAGATATTAGAGAAGATTATAAACAAAAGAATAGTCAATTATTTAGAGGACAAATCAATTTTATCGAAGAACCAGTTTGGGTTTAGACCTGGAATATCGACTGCCGATGCTGTGCATCATTTAACTGATTATTTAGCTCAAGAACTTGATGAAGGAAATCACACCATAGGTATTTTCTTGGATCTCGCTAAAGCTTTTGACACAGTCTCCATTCCAATCCTGTTGCGTAAGCTTGAAAACTTGGGTGTACGTGAAACCCAGTTAAAACTCTTCACGAGCTACCTCGAAGAACGTACTCAATGTGTTAGGATTGATGGTGTCTTCAGTTCTGATCTGGAAAATACATCCTACGGACTTCCCCAAGGGAGTATTTTAGGGCCTACCCTCTTTTTGATTTATATAAATGACCTTTGCGATCTAAAACTGAATCATGGCATAGTCATATCATACGCCGACGACACTGCTCTACTTTTTTCGGCTGACTCAGAAGATGAAGTTTACAAGCATGCACAATATGGATTCAATATCGTTAACAAGTGGTTCCAGCACAATTTACTAACGCTTAATGCAGACAAAACAAAATACATTAAGTTTTCAATGCGAAAACCAACACCTGCGCAAAACATCACCAAAGTGTATTCTCATTATTGTAAAGACCCCAGCCAAGACAAATGTGAATGTCCCGATATTAAAATTACAAAAAAAAAAAAATACTTGGGCGTCATAATTGACGAAACTCTTTCGTTCAAACCACATATTGAAGCACTTTGTAATAGAGTACGGAAGATGATATTTGTATTCAAACAGTTACGAAGTATTGCTGATCCCCAGTTAGTCAGACAAGTTTACTTGGCTTTGTGTCAATCCATATTAACGTATTGTATAACCGTATGGGGTGGAGGGGGAAAGACACTATTACTAACCGTCGAGAGAGCTCAGCGAGCGATTTTGAAAGTATCGACTTTTCGGCATTTCCTTTTTCCCACTAACCTCCTCTATCAATCCTGTAAAGTACTAACCGTTCGGCAATTATTCATAAAAAATATAGTACTAAAACAGCATGCAGCCCTTCCTTACAATATTGACCTAACTAATAAAAGACGGAAAGATATTGTTTGCCCTCAGAGGATAACAAAACATGCCTTTACTAAAAAATTCTACATATTTCTAGGGCCACTTCTATACAACAGAATAAATTCTGTAAATTACATATATTCCCTCACTTATAATAAATGTAAAGAAACCGTTAGTGAGACTCTCCAAAGCATGTCCTATGAAGATACAGAGAAGTTATTAATAGTTTACGATTAGTTTGCCTAGTGCATTGTTTGCTTAGATTTCTTATATAATTATTTTTGTTATAAATTATTTAAGATAGTATATAAAAAACATAGTTCATAAGTGATTTTATAATACAATTATTGTTTGCCTACTTCTCGCCTGACAAACAGGAATACCTAGTTCAGGCATATAATTTATATTTTACCTAAGTTAAAATTGAATGTATTTAAATAGTGTTTTATACGTAAAATTGTTTTTGCAAATAAAGTTATTATTATTATTATTATTAAGTAAAATAATAATTACCAAAACGCAATGTGTTATTTTAGCAGATGTTGTATAGGAATCGTAAATATTAACTGGCTCGCATGTGGGCTCTAAGTTCTGTAGCCTTGATTGTAACGTAGGTGTTACACGGAGCCACGTATTTAGGAGTTTGCCCACAAATAAAGACATTTTCTCCATGTTTCACACGATATTCTAAAGTGTTTGTTTATGGAAATAGTTTTTGGGGCCATTTTCGAATGTATAAGCGGAGTCTTTACGGCTTTTATAGCGACCTGTGTGGCGTAGTATCTACATGGACAAAGGGACTCGAGAAAGAGTGAACTTCGTATTTCAAATTATTGTATTTTGATGTATTTTAAATATTTTCTTTCGATAATCATAGAAAAGTATTAGACGCTGTGTGAGCTTATTTATACTGGTTTACCATTTTTATTTGCAATCTCCGCGTGCCCTTCTCTAAAACGGTGAATTTGATAATATGATTTTACTGATCAATATTTAGGCACATACCTACGTCGTGTTTGGTACCGAAATAAAAAGTTATGCGTGTTCATACTAAAAAAAAATATACGCGTCGAATTGTAAACCTCCTCCGTTTTTTAGTCAGTTAAATAAGGAATGAACGCGTTTCAAATATGTAACTAAGCACATTTTTTTCGTTAACAAACAAATTTACCTATATAGGTAAATAAATACAGTTAAGTGAAATAATATTTTTTTTGTGAAAAATTTATTGCTTTTTTGTAGTGCGGCGTTAGGACGTAGTCCGGTTTCTTGTTACGGAGTAAACTAATACTGAAGGAAATTCTGTAAACCTAACTAGTATTATAAAATCGAAAGTAATTCTATCTCTCTTTGTTTTGTACCATTTCAATGCCAAACGGCTGAACCAATTGTTATGACATTTGATACAAAGATAACTAAGGACTTATAGACGTAGGTACATAGGCCACATTTTCATGGTGAAACCGCAAAGCACAGCTACTAAATCATATAAATACATCATATTTTCTGAACAGAAGAATTTTTAGCTTTTTTCTATAATTGAATACTGGACCAAAAACATTTTTTCTTTGTACACTTTCTCTGAATAGCTTGTCCCCTAGGCACAATTAAAATGTTCACACGTCATGCTCAGCGGGATGCAAGACTCAACGACTCTGGATCTCTATTAGGGTGACCATAATGTTGGGAATCGGTTTCAATGAATACCAATTGATATTCAATTCGGTGGGTGTTCGATTTGCGGTTTCTGCGTGACTATGTAAAAGTAAACTGTGGAAAGTGTGAAAGTTGCTTTGTTTACTGATTTGTCAAGTTTTCTTTCGTGTCTGTTTCTTTTTTGGTAGACTTGCTTGGGATTTGGCCCTATTTCGTCTGATTTTACTAATGGTGGTCCTAGATCAAACTTACTTTTTTTAAAGCCTGGGGATGGGTATCACACAACTGTATTGCTCGTAATATTATTTTTTCATAAAAAAAGTATCTAATATACTTTTCGCAAATATAATATAAACATGCGCCTTTTAAAAATCCGCATTTGAAAAAATTATTTTAAATAGTAAGTATTCACAATATTTTTATTTTGATATTTATTATTTTCCCGGAAATGTACCAGAAAATTATCACGTTTGGTATATGTGTCACATCTTTCAAGATAACAATTATAACATTTTGTAAATATAGCTCAATTTTTATGACAGGCGTTATTTATCATAATCCCGATTTTTACTGCCAAAAAATACCATAACTAATATAGAAACGTATACTGGCGACTGCCTCAAGATCAAGATATATTTGACGGACTACAGCATAGAATTAAATGCCTTCAGCTAAATATCGCTTGGTAATCGTATATATCAGATATCTACTGCAAAATTATAATTTATGTACGGCTACGGACGGCATAACTTTGAATGGGACATAATTATCTATTCAAAATGTGTTATCATTATTACCAATCAAAGTAATAGTCGTAAATGTACGGAACATTGACGTTTATAATTTGACCACCGCTGAAAACTACCGTTCCATTCCGTAATAGAGACCAGTCCACTTCTCTGTAATCAAGTTTAATGTTCTTTAAAGTTTTGACTATTATGAAAAGTAAATTATGGCCAAAAATGGGTTTGAATGGATAGAGGAAAACTTTCGAGATCGCATTCGTAATTAGTTGAGCGATACCAAGGTCGTCTGTAATATCTCTTTTTATCTAGAATTTTAATGACCTCTAATAGAAAGACTATGCCGCAAAGCCACAATGATCGCGCTCTGAATGATGCTCAATATAAATAAAGCCTTGCGCTGGGTATACCTAATATTTTCCATTATGGCTAAACTTTATTTTTAATTAGATTTCTGCTTAAATATCTGTTTGTATAGCTACTTTTTATTGATCACCAACTCGCCTGATGTTAAGCGATGGTGTGGCCAAGGATGGAACTCGTCGATTTAGCTATCTAACCAATGATTTTATATGTTTAAAAATGTGATGCGAGAGAGAGATAGCTGCGTGCGTTGAGTATCAAAACACTTGAGACACATGACGGCTTGAAATGATTTTGCGAAATCTATTTTAACTGTCCGATGCCCTGATTATGTAGCCATATTTACCTATATAATTCAGAATTTCATGTTAGAAAGTATCTATTATATATAAGTAACATTTAATAATAGTATACTCGACTTAAGAATGGGTAATCTGTAATAATCTGTATCCATTTTTTATTTTTTTATCAGTCCTGTTTGTACAAACTGTCCCACGGCTGGGCGCGGGCCATCTTCTCATTGTGAGAAGGGTAAGGCCCATAGTCTACCACGCAGGCCAAGTGCGGGTTGGCAGACTTCACACATCTTTCAAGATCATTGAGAACTCTCAGACATGTAGGTTTCCTCACGATGTTTGGTGCGTGCCGCGGGATTCGAACCCAGGATCTGCGGAACGCAAGTCGAACGGTCTCCGATTAGGCTGCCGGAAACCGGAAACTGTAACTGTAACTGCCGGAAACTGTATCCACGAATTATCACAATTAGAGCAGCTTTTCTAATATCTTTTCAAGAAGTGTAAATCCTTAATTTGTATGTATTTAACAAGCCAAGTCAACCCACAGACATTTTTTTACTTACGCTTAAAGTAAATCAAACATATTTTTACCTTTAATATATCGAATCAAACTTCAAAGTAAGACATGTAATACCAAATAGAAATCAAATACAAATGGTTCAAGAGCAAGCGTGTACTCAGCTTCCACCCACAGATACCGTGGGCGGCTGCAGCTCTAACAACTAGTCAACCAGTCAACCATGCCCCAAGATACGCAGTTCAAACTAAATCACACCAACAAAACACAAAACAAACCTTAACCTAACACCTTAAGATCTACTTTAACTTACCCCAAAAGACAGTTCACGCTAGTCTTCCTGATAAAGGTGTTACCAGTAACTCAATAGCAATTTATTTAAATTATCGCAGTCAGAAGTCACAAGTGGAGTAACCGTCGTTATACTTAAAGGCAATGTTGCAATGTCGTCTTAATTAAGTATTCTTATGGCCATTAACGCCGGCTAATGGGCAGGTTAAGGCATTTTTGACGGGAGTAACAGTATTTTACACGTTAATTTTGGTTGAGAGCCGTTATGCACTTTGAAGAACAACTTAAAGCTTGACGAGGCTTCTTGATGTGCTTTACGAGTATTTAAATAATGTGTGTACAGAGTTACGGTGCTTAGATAAATTATAATTAGTTGCAAACCATTTTTAGATAGGTTTGCATCTGTCTATTTTACCTAATGTAAAGCGATAATTGTGATTTACGATAGATGATGCGGTTTTGCTAAAAAAAAAACTTACGATTTAAAGATTCTAGGGGAGGTTCCTCCTGGAAACTACATTTAAAATGTTACCGATGCGCATAATTAAAGTAAAATTAGAGTGTTTTGCTATATTTACAAAAATACTTGGGACATAACAACTCGGAGAACCTGCAAACTTCTAAAGTAAAGGATATGCAAATTATGAAATTAACACTGGAAAAAATTCAAAGATTATTTAATTTTAATAAACTTATTTATATTCTAGTAGAGACCACGCATAGGCAAGCGCAGCTTAGGAAGACCCAGCGTCAAGGCGGACAAAATACCCCATATCAGTGGCAGGAAGAAGCTGGATGTAAGCTGCTTCCACCTACTGGTCTTTTTGGTGGAGGCCTAAGCAGTGGACTTATTATGGCTGAAATAATGATGATGATTAATATTCACGTATATTTTAATTTGTCGGTGAGCATAATATATTGTGTGCAAGCGAAATGAGATTGTATTAAAAACAAAAATGCAAAACGTTAGCATGCAAAATGACAGCGGGTAATGTAAACGTTAAATCTCGGTGGAGATGAAATAGCATTAATTTACAACTTTCATATCCAGTTTCAAGATAAGCGCAGGAGTCTTAGCGTTTATATTAACCCAGACAGAACTTCGAGTACAGTTATTCAGATCTGAATGTGGGTGTGAATTCACAGAAACCATAGAATATCGTAAAGTATCCTGTGTAGAGACTACAATGTAAGGTGAATGGTGGTGTCTGATTGGTCTCGGGATGAATCATAAATCGATAATCTAAACAGAGTTATTGTGAAGTTATCGCACTTTGCCAGTGATTAATGGACCAAAGACTAATTACAGCTCAGTTGAAATGTGCAGATTTATCCGTATGAATTTCCAATTGATTTTTAAACCATTACAGGAATATGATGGGTTACTTTTGTGCTATGTTACCTCTTCACGATAAAACGGCTGAACTAATCGTTATAAAATTTGGCATAGAGATTTGGATAGAGACAGTTCTTTAAAACCTGGAAAAGGAAATATGCTATAAATTGTCATTATCATCATCACCTGTTTTCATTATTGCGCGGATGAAATCGTGGGGCGCAGCTAATTCATTATAAAACAATCTAGTTTGTGTATTATAGAAACCAAACGCAGTTAGATTTATGATTTTTGGTGAATTGTACTTGTTCAATATACTTCACGTATCAAATTAAAATCGAACTGTACCTATTCCTTATCGTTGCTCTATAGATTGATCTGTGACCTGAGATATCTATATCTCTCTTATCTAGTCGTTTTATTACAAAATTATTGGCTATTTATTCGTGACAACGGCCAAACAAACTGCTCTATAGATTTATGAGATTGCCCGATGAACTCTAATCTCTGTTGCAAATTCTAATAACGTGGGTAGAACGGGCCAGGCCAGTAGACACTGAGGGCCTTACCGAAAAACGTTACTTAACTTTAACCAACGTCTTAAATTCTCTGTCTTCTTCTGTCTACGGGAATAAAGTACAGTCTACAGGCTGTACGGCTCAAAGGTCGAAGTCAAGGACAGTTTTACATTTAGCAAAATGAAACGAGAAATATCATAGGTATAATAACTGTCAACGAATTGTAGTTATGGAATTCTCCCAATTGAGCCGAAATTTCCCGCAAGTTTGGGAAATTTCCCACAGATTAGCGACGATGTCAATATCCGTTGAACCATTTCAGATAAAAAAAAGGTAGGTACTCGCTCATTATTTTTTGCTTACAATGTTTTTTTTTACGAAATTCTTTATCAGAGTAAGTACAGTACAGTACAGTACCTAGATCTACATTATAATTATGAATAAGATTTGCAGAAAGTTTGACCAAAATATTTTGGCCTTATGTTTGTTTTTGTATTACATTAATTCCAACTGATATAAAACATACAAATGTTATTTTTTTGGTGCGATAACGTAATGTCTAATTTTGTTAAAATGACAAAACATTACAGTTTATTCGTACGTCGATAATATTATCAATGTAACCCAATTCTGGCCCATCTGCCCCTATTCCAACAGATAGCTCGGATACTAAATCGTCATGTTGATATCTGCTGTTGTATTTTATGACTAAATTAGTATATATTATTTATAAGCCGCAAGCGACTGAACAAAATTGCTGAACAAAAACTAGTTTTCTAAGGGTTTTGCGATTATTACTTATTAAATTAAAAAGCGTTCGAAACGTCAGGTCATAAAATTATATAAAATTTATGCGATAAATCCGTTAAAATTTGTTTTGTTTTAATGAAAAATGTACTGAGCCAAAATTATTCACTTATTCTGGAATAACATTCTAGATGTTTTTCTTATGAAAATAAATAAATCAGAATCGACTCCCTTAATAAAATCATATGCGTGGTCATAGATAAAAATAAGTGATATATAATTTGCCTGCGGCTTCACCCACTTTCAAAAATGGAAAATGATGACGGTGAAATGTATATTCGTCTCCAGGTTTAACTATTACACTTTTTAACTATCTCTGTACAATGTCATATAACTAATGGTTCAGTAGTTTGATCGTGAAAAAGCAACAGACAGAGATATCGTCTTCCTTTCGGTTTTATAGTATGATTTATAAATAACTGAATAACCAGTAGATAATTTTTGAGGCTTATTAGAAAAAATAAAAACACATCTTCCTGTATTGAAGTAAAAATAATCATGATTGTTACTTGTTAGCAGTTGTCTTTACTTGAATAATACTCTGGTAAATGGCATCAGTCTTTACTCTGTACAAAGGACAAAACATATTTAATGAATTGTGCTCTTATGATATAAGACTATTTGCTATAATAAATTACCCAGAAGAATCTCTCTGGCAGTAAAAACATAAGATTCGAAAATTTCGGCCGTCGCTCTCGCGTTCCGAACATCGGTCGGTTCTTTTATTGGATTATTTTTTGTGGCAGGTCTTTACGCGGCCGGATCACAGTACCAATATAAAACCAGTACCAGTAGCACATCTTTACACATCTAGCTAGACAACAAGAGAATACCTGCCTGTTTTCTGGGCTTCGCAGGGTTGTAGCAACGAATAGGAGGGTAGTTACAATAGTTCCGCAAGGTCGCTGTAACGGGGCTTATGGCATCTCAGTTAGAGATTGCAACCCGGTATGTTTCTCAACCCGGCCGGGCCCGGTATCATTCGTCACCAACCCAAAGCCCGCCGCGCCGGGCCCGGGCGGGTTGGCGGGTTGATGTGTTAGCGATGAAACCGTTAAAGTATTTTATGAAAATTTGCTATATAAGAATGGAAAAGACAATTTAATACAGAATTGATTACTTTTACTTATGGAAGGAATAGTAACATTAGTATTAGTAATTAATAATTGTTATAAGTTTAAGCAAGCAGGTCTTTCTCTTTACTCGTTATAGTGTCCATTTAAAACATAGTATTAGAATAAGAAACTAATAAAGCTTAAAGCACTAAACTTGTCATAACAACTTAGATTAGATAGATAGATAAACTTTTGTAGCTTTGGTATTTGGTATAAACAAAACAAATTCTTATTGGCGCGTCAGAATGGCAACGTGGTAGCTCGCAGCGGTTGTCATGCGAATTTTCTATGATTTCGCGCTCCCTCCCGCGCCGCGGTTTTCACACCTACCGGGTCTGGTAACCGGGCCCGGTAAGAATGGCCGGGCCGGGCCCGGTTTGCAATCTCTAATCTCAGTCTATCGATTAAAATAGAAAAGAAAATCGTGTAGCACTAATTTCGACTAGTGTCTTTATAAACTTTTTTTCTTATTTACTCCGGTCTTTCAAAATTATTATATTCCTGGATCGCAACCATATCTAACATTTGGAGGGAAAGTAAAAGTCCATATTGATATATGCTCTATGCTAAATATTAAAGTGGTATTTCAAAGTATCAAAATAGTAAAGTTTAAAATTTTTCGACAATTTCCAACGATAAAACGCACCTGCAGTGCACAAGATTCAATGAAGAAAGATACTTGCCACATACAAGAAAAAATACTACGAGGCAGGTTCGTTTTGGATGATTATAGGAAACCTTTCATGTCGAACGTTGTTTCAAATGTCGTCCCATTTTGAAACTGTTTTACTGGCCATGTTTTGGTACTGTTTCCGTGTTTTATTTCTTTTTGTTGGACAGCCTTGTGCGGTGTGCAGCCTTCGTTACAGCGTGCAAGGTCATCGAGCCTCTCATTGGTCTCGGGAGTTTTTTAGCAGTGGCACGCAAACACAGAAAAAGAAAAAAAAAGGAAGTAGAACCTCTTTCGTTTGACGCCAGCTTTATAGTTTCTTACCCCTATTTCTTATGGCTAAAATTCTTGCTGTAATAAAATCATTTTTTGTGAAGTCAGGACGAGTTTTAGATGAGTTTCTTGAGTGTTTTTGGTAATATAGTATTATGTTGAGTAATATAGGGTTCTTAGTAACCAATGATGTTATTGGCATATGCTTTTGATAGTTGGAACTTGCTTTAATTTATCCGTCTATCTTATAGATAAAGCGATAAACGTAGTGATAAGCAGTGATATCGTGACCCATACGTCCCCTTATTTACTCACTACTCAACGCAAAGCTGATATCTACATAAATTATGTGTTTATGTGTCTAGGTTATATTTTTTATAAGCCTAATGTGGTGTTTTTTTTTGAAGACGACGATGTTTGTGAAAGATGACCGCTTCGCAACGTCTCCGTGCTTTAGACAAGGTTCCGAAAGTTTTAGCTTATCTATTAATTCCTATGACAGCTGGTTAGCTATCATCATTTGCTAGCAGTGCACCATTTGTTATGCGATTTTAAAGTCAAGTTTTCAAAAATCGATAGCCTACGTCGAACTCAATAAGACGTTATAAAATCTAGATGAAGAAGCAACTGCTGGTGAATAAACAAAATATACAAATCTCAGTACGTTTTTAAAAATTAAATTATTTAATAATAATTTTGTATCTTATGCATGTCGTAAGTACCTATTTTTCTTTGATGTAGGACTAAAAACATGTATATCTACTCGAGTATAACGAATCAATAAACAATAACTGTACATGCACTGACAGCAACAACACAAAAGTTAACAACCAGTACAGCTATACAAGTTACGTTCTCCAAAGTAAAATAACGATTTACTACAGCAATCTTTTTCAAATTAAGACCACAAATAAAGAGAGAAGTCGAAAGGCACATCAACAACATTCGTTTTCGACAGGTTAAACGTTCACTGACTCAATACTGTAATTGCATACCAGTCATGTCGCTTATAAAATATGTAGATTGGCGGCAGAGCAAAAGCGGCTTAATTGCAAGAGCAAAAAAGGACATAAGAATACTCGACTGCAAATCCTATCATACAAGGACAGGGTTTCTAGGTAGAAAATTGAAAAGCCTTGACAAATAAACCTGATTTTGATAGAAAAGTCCTGAGATTTTGTCGCAAACTTTATGAAAACTCGGTTAAAAATATAAATTAAATAAGTGTTGTATAATATGTATCCTAGAGTTCCCCATAATGAAAGGGAGTGCGGACGCTATGCGTACAAAGCAAAGCTGTGTAAGCTTCCGTATCGGAATAACTTTCATATAAAAGTCAGTATTTTTTGTGGTTTACAAGAAAAAAAAAACTAAATAAAATTAAAAAAAATAATCCTGAGATTTCCAAAATTCGGCTGCAACACAATCTTGTCAGGGCTCTAAAATCCTGAAATCCCTGGACAAATTCTGGGATACGATAATCGTATACAGGGAGGGCGTTTTCATATTATTTGTCCATTTCCATTTAAAATGCGATTTAGCGATCCTCGCTTAACGCGACATGATATTTCTCTCAAATGAGCTGGGTTCCCAGGCCATTGTCGACGCAGGCCTTTTAAGGCGCACCCGTGTACAGGCGGATCACAAAGATCTTTGAAGAGTTTATTTTCTTAGTGCCGTTTTTGGGGCTGAAAATTTACGATAAGCACTGACTGTGAGAAATGAGGACAATGTACAAAACTGCAGAGACGCAAGAGTGTCTTTAAGGAAATGTGTTCTTTATTTCTTAGAAGGAAGATAGATAAGTAATATTATTGGCTGATAGCTCATTATAGGGGTTTTGTTTTTCATGTATGTTTGTTTCTATATCACCTTCTGAAGTCTAAGCGGCTGGGCTGACTTTGTAAGTCATTCGAATCATGTTTACCTCCTGAGTGTCGTAGGTTACTTTAAAAAATCCTTTCTAAATTTGATGCTATAAAGGTACAGTTAGGAATTAGGTTTTCAAATTAAACTCATGTCCTTGCTTACGAAAACAGTTAAAACGACAAGACAGGGTATTAAATTGCGGTGTGTCTGTCGTTAGATTCGTATCTATTGCATAGCATCACCGAGGTGAATCTTTGCGAATTTTGAGATTTGTTTATTCGAATGTATAATACATTCGAATAAACAAATCTCAAAATTTATAAATTTTTGCAGCTGTTTTACCCCTTTTTAACACGCTTTTATTAGGTCGATCTTTATGTAACTAACTATGTAATGAAATCTAAGGTAACTAATTTAACTATCTTCCAAGGATCGTAGCGTCATGGAAATTGGCAGCTGTATGTAGTTCTGATGACAATACAATAATATGGTACTGTCGAACTGATCTGATGATGGAGCCGTAAGATATGAACTAGAACTTCATGATGGAACATCGTATCATAGCTGTGTTTGGATTTGTTAGAAAAGTCTTGTAATGAACTTTGACCACAATAATTTATAGTGTGTTTTTTAGTTTTTTAAACTGTAATTTATAATAATATGATAAACAGCTGCATGAGTTGACATTTAATTCGACTTTACGTCCCGAGACTCCAGAATGTCATAGCTATTTTTGCAGTCTGCTATATTGATTGGTTAAGAACTTATTTCTGTAGATGTTTATAGTTAAGTCTGAGTGCGATAACTGTACATATATTTAAATATATATCTGGTTATTTATGGAGCTGTTTCTGCCCCGTGTTGTATTTATTGATTACTCTGCACGTATATCGCGAGCTAAGTGAGTCGTTATTCACCGCTCACGTTCGAATCGAGTACGTGATTCACTGATCAAGAAACTTATTATTAATATTCTTCATTTAGTATTACTCAAGTAGGTTTCTGATTATATAGGTACCTATAAGATATTAAAATGGCGCTTATACATAGGGAAATAAATACGTTTGTGTTATTTTGACTCAGTTTCTTGTCTCTCATGAGAAACCAGGAAAACAACAAGTGTATATTTAGAAAATTTTGTACCTCATGGGTCAGAATAATATGACTGGCCTCAGTTGGTAGCATGTCTGACTTGCCTTTTAAGCTGTAGGTGTAGGTTCAATCTCGACGCAAATAAACTACTGTTTGTTCTGTGTCAGTGTGTTTTTATGATCGTAAATGTGTATCTATTTTTTTTTTTAAACAAGTATATCAGCTTTATACTGGCCACACTAAAAAGCGTTGCTAAGTTACAGGCTAAATAGAGGTATGTGAAACTGCCCGCAAAAAAATGAAAAAGAAATGCAAATGCTAGCTAACACGGTGAGTAATAATTTTATAAGCTCGAATTCCACGAATAAATAGATATTCAAATTATAAATCTGTGCTAATACTACGTTCGCCACATTCTACAGATATTTTCAGATTTTTTATTTGCATCTTTAGTAATCAAGCAGAGTGTAAAACAAAATTTAACGAATAGGTATAATACATATTAATAAGTCTTAAATGTTAATAATACTGATATCATACTCGTATAACATAACAATACATAACATAGAGAAACTTAGTGATTGGCTCAAGGGTCAATCAATAACACTTTATTGACACCACATAAAATATTAACAAAATAGACATATACGTAAATGGCACAAATTCGGTTTTATCGCTAAAATCAATCTCTTTCAGGCAACCTCGGGATGAAAAATTACTAAAATAGTGGCCGGTCGTGTTTATGATAATTATGAGTAAAAAGAAGGGATATGGATACATAAGGCAGACTTTTGTACACAGCACAAATGGTCAAGAAAATCCTCCTACCATTATCATCGATAGCTTGATTCCTGTCACGTAGACCCCGGCTCCTTTATCCGGTTACATCTTTTATGTAGTTAGTATTTGTGTCTTTTTGAATTGTGCCCATTTATCGAAAAAAAACCAAGACAGATATTAGGGAAAATTTTAAATCAACAAGTATTATTTTAATACAATATTTTACTTAAACTGGCTGAACCAAAAGCCGAAAAAATAAATTTGCTAGTGTGGATCACAAAGATAGACGTAGAATAATTTTCATTCAGAACCGAGAAAACATCGGTAAAAATACTTGGCGCAGATATAACTACCAACTTTATTTTCAGGCCCAGCAAAAAAACCGTTATTGTAATATAGATGTTAGTAACTGCCAAAATTATTTTTTTAAATTCTTAAAAAAAACTATGACGATAAATGTAAACATTACAAAGTGCAACCGCCTGTAGGGCCGCGTCCCGAGGGCGCATTCCCTCTAATTGGACGTGTGCGCCCGATATGGCGCGGGCTCTGTCGGACACTCGGACAACTGGCCACTTTCGCTTCGACGCGCCCCTTGCGAATAATAACTATACGACTGACTTAGATAGAGATGGACAAACTAAGGAATATGGGCTGGTTTTTTTTTGGATTCCGTAGTAAACAAGTAACCCTTATACTTTCGGCATGTCCGTCTGTCTGTCTTCGGCTTAGGTCAAAGACTATAAGTACTAGAAAGCTGTAATTTGGCATGGATATGTATATTAGTTATGCCGAAAAAGTCGTAGAATAAGATCTTGAAAAAACTTGGCCATTTATTTTACATTAAATTGATTTCCGTTTGACGCCTATTCGCCTGATGGTCCACGACGGAGTGGTCGAGAATGGAGTGCGAATTGAATGTAGGGAACGTTACTTCGGAAAAAGCAAAAAAAGATATCAAGGCCTAGACTAGCTACTACGATAGATGTTAATTATCTGTTAAATACGATTCCTGCCTACTAACTACATATTTATTACCCTTTGGTTCATTTTCGTAACTGTTTTTTTGTTTATTTTTCATAACTAGCAAAAGACGAATTTTCTTTCACTGTTTCATAAACAGTTATTAAAAAGCAAGATTTATTCCATATTCATAACTTAGAATCATAAACAGCCACGAAAACGGAAGAATTTTTACTTACACGGAAAGCGACGTTATACAATCATGATCATTATCATTTTTAGTTGTCGTCCATTGTTGATTATAGGTCTCTTTAAATTTTTACATGTACATTTTTTGTCAGCCCTGTTTATACAAACTGTCCCACTGCTGGGCGCGGGCCATCTTCTCATAATGAGAAGGGTTAGGCCATAGTCTGCCACGCTGGCCAAGTGCGGGTTGGCAGACTAAATGTACATATTATATACTTTTCTTGTCCTCATCTCGGTCCAGTGCCTATATTCTCCAGGTTCGATCTTTGTGATATCGACTACGATTTACCTATATCTATGTACTAAGATGTCGACGACAAGCTGGTGGGTCATACGATATGTCATGTTATCCTAAGCATTGTTAATGACATAGCGATTACCCACATTTGAGTTTTGACATAATATTAACATCTCATGTAGTACAAAGCAAATGGATTTCCTATGTGTAATTCGCACCGGCAAGCGCAGCGTAAGAAGACCAGCCACGAGATGGACAGATGACAAGTGTCGGGAAGACGCTGGATCCAAGCCGCTTCCAATCGGTCTTTTTGGAAATCCATGGGGGAGGCCTATATCCAGCAGTGGACTTCATATGGCTGAGATGACGATGATGATAATGAACTCGCATGAGTGTTATATATCTACCTACATCATACATACCAAATCTTCCGTCTACTTGATTGCGATTTGCGACTTGCATGACATAAACTGGTACTGGGGCTATGACTTGTTTGATCTTCAAAACCTAGAAAAATGACCTTCACCTGTAGACCTTCTAAAATTGCAAAATAGAATTAGGTCGTCTAAGTTGTTAAATAATATATCCAGCTCGCTCATTTAGTAGATAAATGTATGACGGCAAAACTTTAAGATTTATTTAGAGTTTACTTGTTTTGTTAAGAATATTACGTGGGTGGGTCTATTGCTAAATTAGTTTCCGTGCCGATTTATTTTACACTCCTTTATCTTGTTAAAAATACAACACTGTAGTACTTCATTTGAAGTGCTCTCAATTTTAAAGGTTCTCTTTCATAAATTATTTAACTTACATTATTACTTTTTTTGTTGTTGTTACTGAGATTTGTTATCAAAAGTATAAAAAAAACTTATAGATCAGCATTACGTAAATCTTTATTATCACATTAGTTTTATAATTTATAATAACTTTTATTTTATATTGTGAACGTTTATAACAATAAATTAAATTCCAAACCGATACAAAAAACATTCTTCACAAAATAATTTTAAATTTTGTTTTAAAGTCTCCGAATAGTGCTCGTGGCTTATAAATCTGTTCACTGCATTCCTAATTTCATTGTTTTTTGGAATGAGATCGTTCTATAAATATAAAGCAATTTCAAAGGAGCTGTTTTAGTTTAATGTCCAAGTGTATCGTACGTGTTCAGTGTTTGCTTACAACAATACGTCTACTTGAAGTCAGCCGGACCACTCGTAATCTTTTAGCTTCGGTTCAAGGTTGCTGGTGTTGTCAGAGATAAGTCATTGACTCCATTTTTGGTATTGAAATAATTATGAATGTATTGTTATTGATACTGTCGCGTTCTTTGAAGTTAGAGTTTTTGATAACGAGGTAATTTTTTTTTTTTTTTTTACAAAGTCATTACCGTACATAAGAGCATAGTTATCGCTTTTGTCTGTACTAAGAAGAAAACTGTTTCTATCTTTGAACACTATTATTTGTGGAACATCTCGTCCTATATCAAATTACTTCCAAAACGAACAATATGTCGGCTCGAAGGCAGGAATTCACCATAACAAGGGATATAATGATGTCGGTGGTGCGCCTAACTAGCTGTGAAACGTGCAGCCTCGGTGTGTGAACCTCTTTGTTAACTCGAGCTGGGACTTGTTGTAATTTATTAAACGGTTTTATTTAGGTTACCCCGTTTATTGTTATTATTGATGTTTTTTGGGTCATATTTAGTAATCGAAATTTTAACCCCATCCTGCACAATTCGTAAAAATGTTCAGTGCCACTGCCATTTTATAATACTGTTGAAATACGTTTTGGTACTGTTTACTTTTAAAGGTAAACGTAACAACAGTACGTGACTTCTGGGAATATTTTAAAATAATCACAATGCTCGGAGCTCAATGGAACCATGGGTAGGGTTACTACTCCGTCCCGATTTGACTAGACATGACCTGGTTTATTGAAACGTGAGATTTATTATTTCAACCTATTTATACATTTTGAAATAATATAGATACTATTGATTATTTCACAAAAGAAAAAGTATATTGTTTGTGACTAGAGATAATTACATAGATACTAAAAAACAATCCTCATGATACATTATCGTAATACTAAAAAATCTTAATTTGGTTTGTTCCCACTTGGTCCCAGATTTGTGTGAAGCATTTTTTAGTTTTTAAATATATTCTCAAAAATTTATTTTGTAGAATCGAAGAACATACTTACCCTAGTAGTCAAATAATTAAATTATACATGGATAGACGTACCAGTGTACAATTTACATGGAATCAATTGAATAAACCTCTACAATCCCAACAAGCACAAGGGCACACGAGACACAAAAGGTCAAACCTTGACTCCACGGCTTCAAGGGTCAGTTTACGCCATGATAATTCAAAACTAAATGTTACTCTGATGGATTCTGTCCATTTACTCGTGACTAGAGTCTGTGGTTGTCTTCTTTAACGGATTGTTCGATAGTTTTTGAGAATTAAATGCTTGCTTTGGTAAGAAAAGGACTAGACAAACCTGTCTTTTGCATAGTTAGTTTACCTACCGGCTATGTTCTTCATATTATGTGTTCGATCATAACACACTAAATATGCTTATATTGACTGTCTTTGTTTTATTTTATTTTCCATGATAAATATAAACGACCAATAAAAACAAAGTATGTATGTAACATGAAAAGTTTAAATCTAACGGATTAAAGATTAAAGTTGTCAAACAGACAGACGGACAACAAAGTAATCTTATAGGTGAATTATTTTCTTTTGAGGTACGGAACCCTAAAAACAATCATACATTCCTACACTTTCACATTTAAAATATCCATATATCCATATCCTGTACGTGTCATCGTCGCAAAGATTCTAAAAACTACTATTTATGATAATTTGGGTATTGATTTAAAAAAAATATTGCTTGCCGTACTATGCGGATAAGTGGCCACAATAAATTAGATCATAGATTATTTAGGTATTCGTTATATAATTCATTGATATTTCCAAGAAACTAAGTTATTATTACTTGGTTATGCCTGCACAGCACAGCGTATATAGGAAAACCACGAGAAGGACAGATGACCTTATAGAAGTGTCGGGAAGACGCTGCATGCAAGCCGCTTCCAATCGGGCTTTTTGGAAATCCGTGGGGGAGGCCTATGTCCATCAATGCACTTCTTATGGCACAGATGATGATGATGAAGTATGCCTGAAGTTGACCTTCAGCCGCCAACCGTCAAATATGCATGTATTGGTTATTAGGCACGGCATTGTTTCAGTTTGTTCGCTATTCTCGCCAGCTACGCTTACTTACATGGCGCCGGAATTAGGAGCTACAATAGGAGCTCTTTACCATGCTTATAATTAGTAATATATGGGACTGTCCTTCATTGCCGAAAACGATTTGTATAGAGGCGCGTCACTCGTTGGCGCCGCTAATGTGGATGCTATCTGAATAACTAATGATAGATGAATATACTAAAGTGAATAATTATTATTTTTAAAAACTGAAACAACCGACTAGCGATTTCTAAATATGCAATTTCGTTTTTGGATGACATATTTTTTCCTGTTATTTTGTTTTAAAAAACCAAACTAATGAACCGATTTTGATGAAATTTCTATCGAACCGATCTGAAAGTATATATTTACTTTACTAAATAAAAAAGTTTTCACTCGACTGCGTAGAAGCGTTGTAGGTTTTCTTGATAGTTACTTGTTTTCGTAAACCAATGAACTTTTTTGTAATCAACAAGTGATTTTACTATAATTATAATATATAGGTATTTTATCACAAAAAACGTGCACTCAACATCGTATAAAGTGTAACGAAATCGTAAGTCAGACTGCAAAAACCTCTTTTCTTCAGTCGGGTATTTTATTTTCCTTTTAATATAGATATAGATAATTATTTCCAAATCGGTTTATAAATGCCAGAGTTAAAAGTTAACAAACAAAAAAACCATAGAGGTACATATATATACTTCTCCTTCTACGAAAAAAAAAACAGAAATTGTTTCACCAGTCATTGATCAATTTTTTCGTGAAACAAATATTTTAAGTATTCATTTAACTCATATAAAATAACCATAACTGCTTTAACCTCAAAGTAGACCAAAACTTATAAAGTACAAAATAAAACAAAGTTGTACCTACTTGTAGGTAGGCTTATTTGATAAAAAAATCTAGTGAGATTTAGATAATCACTACGGAAGACGCTGAATAATCCAATGTTTGCACAAAATTAGGCATCAGTTGAGAAGTTACAGTGAATTTTCTGAAAAAAAACAGACAACATATTATGTATTTAATTATCAGGGTAGGGGTGTATATCCTAAATTACGCCGACACCTACTGGGCTACTCGTATAGGCAGAGCGCTGCGGGCACAATTTTCAACTCGCGAAAAAACCACCATCGATTTTTTCTTTGGTACAGTATGGGTACAATTGATTTTTAACCGACTTCCAAAAAGAAGGAGGTTGTCAATTCGGTCTATGTTTTTTTTGTATTTATGTTTGTTCACCGATTACTCAGCCAATTGTGTATTGATTTTGATGATTCTTTTTGTTAGATTTGGTAGGTCATACTTGAGAGGTGGTCGCATATTAATTTTATCAAAATCCATAAGTACTTTGGTTTTTATAACAAAATAACTGGTAAAATATCATCTAAGTGCCTGTAGAAAAGTGAACAGCAAGTTGCGTACATTATGTATTGTATTGCGTAATTTGAAGTCGTTTTTTTTTCAGTTTTTTAAACTATAATTATGTTCACATAGTGATAGTCACATAGTTTACTACAGGGTATATACCTTGATAATATAAATATATATATTGGTGGATAAATTTACTTTTAGATAGAGATTGATTACTAGATAATAGATTCTGATCTGATAATAAACATATTTTAATTTGAATAACACTCTTATTTTAAAAATATGCAATATATTGATGCCGGTAACGAAGTAGGACTCAAGCGTCTGCTGGTGCTCTTTTGGTGAAGCGAGAATAAGTGAGAGAACCTCAATTAATTCAGGTTAATATAGTAAGTAGAGTTCCCCACAAAATTAAAACTAATACAGACTTACATGTCGCTTGCTCCCAACGCAAACTAAAAAAACACAAAGTACCGTGTTTTCTATAATGCTACGTGTTTTCGTGTCCCGGAGTTTTTTGCCGTTAGTTTCACTTCCTTTCAAGCTTTCTATACATCCGTTCATTCTATTCAACAACTTAGTAAAGTAGATGCAGATCTCCCGCTGTGCTCCCACTTCCATGCTACCTATGGCAATGTCGCCAGTCACCACGCTACAGTCCTGTCAGTCGGGTTCAATATAAACGTTTAAAACCTAGTTTCAACGCTAAATAGAGAATTGTTGCAAGTTACTATTGCACACGTTCTTCTGCTGTGTTGGTGTCGTGTTTGTCTATATGTGTGAGTGGCGCCCTCTCGCTTCGTCCCGCACACACAATAACGCATTGTGTATGTAAACTAATATTACACAAATACTGCATGTAAAATTTCGTACGCGTTCATGAAATGCTGATATACCTGAGTGGGTAGACTGGTTCAACTTGATAGGCTTTCTGTATTCAACAGTTGATAACGTTAAAGTGGGTAGTTAAAAGCTGGTTTGATGAGTGCTTTTATCAAGTTTGCAAATTGAGTTTCTATAGCATCTTTTAATTTTATAGGCTTTATTGTCCTTTTCTTCATAAAGAAACTTTGAAAAGGTTACCTAAAGGAACTTTAATTAAATGTATATACATAATGTATAACATAACTTATTATTTATCAACAGTTTTTTTTCTTATACTCAGGGTTAACCTAAGAACATTATTAACTGACTTCCAAAAAGGAGGAGGTTTTCGATTCGTCGGAATTTTTCTTTAATGTATGTTCCCCGATTACTCGAAGACGCCTGGACTGATTAGAAATCGGTTCAGTATATTGGTTTTTATAAAAAATAACTGGAAAAATATGTCATCCAAGTAAACGAATTTGAATTTTGGAAGTCTTTGGGAAGGTTTTTATAGTTTTTAAAACGATTACTTGTATATTAAGAAATGCAGAGTTTACAACCATTAATTACAAAAAACATAGTATCATCAAGAAGAAAAGTATAGGAATAAACAGTAAACGTTGCTGAACGTTAGATCTATTAGGTACAGTTACATACTGTGGCGCTAACGGGTCCGCCAATAAGCTGGTCTCCACAACCGGATCTTAGGCTATATCGCTTACCTTCCATTCCATCAAAGCTAATTATGCAGTAAAAAGTGTGATTTATATGCCATCACATTTAGTAGATTAGATCCATGCTCTTCTCGTCCTTGAAGCTCATCGGTAGAATTCGTAACATTGACTCATTAGTCATAGATACTATAGACTAATACAACATATATTAGGTACCTCTATGATTTGTTAACAAAACAACAGATTTGGTTGGAAAACAACACCGAAAAAAAAAGCTTTTTAAAAACAAGATTTTAGCAATGCAATAAAAATAATTATGCTCCTTCTGAAAATTTATCGTCATTATATCGTATTGTCGTCAAAACTAAATAAACATGTAAATTTAAAGTTCAAAGTCGTAAAGGTAGTACCTAATTCAAATTTAGTTCCCAAGATTTGTACAAATCATACATATGTACATACAAGTGAAGTTAACATAAAGCTTATTATTAAAATCACTAAGTTAAGATGACTTTAGTACCTATCGATTTTTATATGTTTATTTTGTAGAACATGTGTTATAAAGAACATTAATTGCCGAAGTTCGCCATACATCAAACGTCAACGCAGTTCTGCTGCAATTGACTTTCTGTCTCTAACGTCTACTTCAGCGAGACAAGCGGTTATATAAATAATATCTATTGATTCAGAATAGTCCTCCGCAAAATCAATGTTTTCCATCATAGCGATGCGAAGCTTCGACCAATTTGTAGAATCCATTGACTGAGCAGGTGATGCGACCGTTATTGCAAACTTCTGACGGGTTCAGAGTTTTTTTGCTGCGTCTGGACATTCTTGGATGCGTTTGCGTGATACGTCATTACTTTTGCTATAGCAGTTGCTGTAGAATATAATAGATATGGAATAGAAATAAGAGATTATGGTCTGAATGGTTATTATAACAATCAGGAAATAAAAATTGGCTTGTGTTTCGTCTCGTTTACATCCTACAAATATTTTACCTGGAATAAAAACAGGATAATGTTGAATTTAATATGATGTAACAAGATGCAGAATATTTAAATTCATATTATCGCATTTGTAATATGAATGTGATGGTCGTCGTGATTATTTTGTTATTAAATATCAGCTAAATATATCAGGTATAATAATTACTATTTCAGCTATGTCAATTACACAAAGGACTTCTTAAATAGCATAACTAATTGTTACATCATTATTTTTCCTTAAATAGGTACCTTTGTCTTTCTTTTCCGTTCTATTTATACAATTAAAACGTTTACACGCTGCTTAGTTTAAATATCTAATGATATGGTACCCGTATCACATCCTGCAAAGCTAACTTATGTTTCAACTGTGCTTTTAATGGCTTTCGTGATAAAAAGAGATATCACCTGAAGTACTTCTTTATATGCATTTTCGTACATTATATTGTTATTTTTTTCCTCGTTGCGTTCTCCTTTTAAATTAATTTGCTTGGAAACATTTAAAAATGTAGTTTAGATATTTAACGATAAGGTATCGCATCCTGTAAAACTGCCTTTATTCATTTTAACTGTGCTTCTAATGGTTCGCAGTTTTTCCTCCAGCTGTATCCAGGACGCGCGTCTATAATTGTCGAGGTATAAATGAGGCGAGATTACTTGTTAGCGGGATGTACCGTACGTGCTATTAATCTCTGGTTCTGTTATCTCATTCTGCTGTACCTGCTATTAGTTGACATTATTACGGAATGAGAACAGTGTGTCTAAGTTTTAGACGATAAACACTATGTGAAGTTCACAGGGTGTGGATACTGATGAAAAAGAAGGTTTTTTTTTATTTTTTTTATAGAAGATAGATCTACGTTTGACCACCAACTCGCATGATGTTAAGCGACGGTGTGGCCGAGGATGGAGCTCGTCGATCTAGAAGATATCTATTCACTCTAGCCCTGAAAATTCCAAGATTGTAGGTCTCAGGAAACAGATGGCGGCAAAGAATTCCATTCTTGTGTACTACGCAACAAGAATGTGGATCGATATCGCTGAGTACGGATTTTCGGCATTTCAACGAGAAATGGTGGAATGGTAGGTTAGAGTAGGTTTGGATAGTTAGGTAGTAGGTTTGCAACATGTGGCATTGAGGGCGCTTCTGTCTGTTTTTGCCATAGTGTTTGTATGTGTTATAAATATATCTTGTAGTTTATATCTACGACTTGTATCGATATTTTCTTGTTTTGACACGAATTAGTTTTGAATGATTAACCACCAACTCGTGATGGTAAGCGACGTTGTGGGCGAGGATCACAGACATAGTAGATGAAGCATGCGACTTCATTTATATGAAAGTCTTGCGTGCCACATTTTGGTACCAACTGTAACGTCATACAAACGATTTTGTGATGGAATGTTCCATCCGCGTGAAATCTATTCAACCCAATGCATCCGCGCGCTTGTACACTAGTAACTAATTGACAAAATATCGAATCGGAAGTATATAAATACTACATATACAGTATATAAAACCTGAAATTAAATAAATCTTAGGTCGTCAACTGCGATTTTTTGTCGTACTTGTTGACATGCTAGGTACATACTTGGGGTGTTTATAGAAGTCTATGCCGAGGATAGAACTCTTCAATCTAGAAGGAATCTAATCTTATTCGTCTTTAGCTCTTTTTAGTCACGCCCATTATATTATGAATTCTGGAGAGTAATAATAATAATAAATTACAGTTTAAAAAACTAAAAAACACGCTACAAATTATTGTGGTCAAAGTTCATTACAAGACTTTTCTAACAAATCCAAACACAGCTATGATACGATGTTCCATCATGAAGTTCTAGTTCTTACCTTCCGGCTCCATCATCAGATCAGTTCGACAGTACTGTATTATTGTATTGTCATCAGAACAACATACAGCTGCCAATTTTCATGACGCTACGATCCTTGGAAGATGGTTAAATTAGTTACTTACTTTAGATTTCATTACATAGTTTATTTAGTTACAAAGGTCGACCTAATAAAAGCGTGTTAAAAACGTTTTAGAATTTCTATCCGTACTTGTTTAATTTATATTGTTGTAATAGAATAATTGTGCTTGTTATGCTTCTAATGCAGTGGTACTGTATCTATCTAATAATCTCAAATACGGCCGAAACATATTTTATGATCCCCATCGTACGTCAATATTATGTTTGGTCAATTTATTGCTGGGTATAAAATACATCATTACTCTTCCAAGGTTGCTGTAAGATTACTATGCGTTAGGAGCTCGTTACCAGTAATGATGTGCGTATGATATCATTCTACGAGGATTGACTTAACGAGGTAAGTAGGGAGAAACGAACGGGCCTTCCCGTTCATTTCTCCCTACGTACCTCAACAAATTGAAGACGGGTGTGATTTGGGTCTTGGAATTTCAGAAGTACTTATGGAATTGTGTTGTCGTTACGGACGCTACATGTATATGATTACATAATCTTACGTGTTATCTATCTAAATAGATAACACTTTATTAAAAACCATGATAACATGATAACAAAGTTACAGATAACGTGTAGTAGATAATATGTAGTTATATATTTGTATTTGTTATAAGGCGAATTAAGGAATATTCCCAGTAGTACATAAAGTAAAGTAAAGTAAAGTAAAGTAAATGTTTATTTCCGAAATAGAATTACTATTGCTATGCATTGTCAGTGGGCCCCAAACTCGGCTAAGCCGGTATCTTGGAAGCCCAGAGCAGATGTTCCTATTTTACAATTTTTACGCGCGCTAGGAAATTAATTTACTGATAACAGTGACAGGAAAAGAAATAAATTATAATAATACTATTAATGACAAAAATTAAAATACAATTTGATATTATACACTAGATAGATACGAAATAATATGTTCGAAATATAGGTTATGAAAACAATGAGTTATACATACCTAATGATTAATTTAAACTATTTTGTTTACCGTTGGTTTGGTGAAATTACGTGTATTGGGTGCGTGGATGCATTGTGTGAGTGCGTGTGCGTGCGAGGATGTGTCGAAGCTGTGTAATATATCTAGACTGTGAATAGAGGGATGTGTGCGTATGTGAGGGTTGTGTGGTGTGTAGAGAGGAGAGTGTAAGTGTGTGCGTGTTTATGCTGTGAGTGAGACTGTGAAGCACTAAGTGTTGAGATCATATACTTTTACGAGATCCTCCGTTTCCTTATAACAGAGGGACTCTAACCATGCTTTTACCTTTCCTCTGGCTTTCCTGTGTGGGATTTCTTTAATGTCACAGAGCCTGCCTACTGAGTTATACGTAAAAGCATATATGTAAGGAGGGAGGCGGCTTGCAAATACCGTTCTAACCCTTGGAAGAGGAGTAAGAGCACGTCGAGCCTTTCTCTTGGTTTGGTGCGAATATATTATGTCTGTTTTACTTATGGCACTCATGATAAATAGCTGTCTCACAGTCAGGACATTTGCTTCCTTGTAGAGCTCTACAGTGGGGTAGCGTCTAGGTTTTCCCAGCATTACTTTAAGAACCGCTCGTTGAGCCCTCTCTATTGCAATCATGTAACTTGTTGCGGCCCCACCCCAAACGCCAATGCAGTATTGCAGTAACGATTGACACAGAGCTTTGTAGACCAAGTCCATAACTTCTCTGCTTGCAGCTGTTCGAAGTATTTTCATAATGTGGATTGTTTTCCGAACTCTTTTTGAGAGGAATACGATTTGTCGCTCAAAAGATAGTTTGTGGTCTATATGTACGCCTAAATACTTTATGTATGTTGTTTTTGTAATATTGCTGCATGAGCACGCGATACAACTATCTGAAAAGTGTAACTCTATTGCAGGACACTTATCAGAATGGACTTTAATGTTGTCGAATTTGGGCTCAGTGGCTTTTGTGATATGAAATCCAACGAAGTTGGTTTTGTTGACGTTCAAAGTAAGTAAGTTCATGTCCAACCATCGCGATATCTCTGACATTCCCTTTTCAGCCGCTGATTGTGCTTCATTCCAGTCTTTTCCTTGAAAGATTGCTACTGTGTCGTCTGCATAGCAGATAAGAGTGGCCTTTGGTATCTTTATTTTTAATAAATCATTTATATATATAATAAATAATGTTGGTGATAAAATTCCACCTTGTGGGACCCCAAAACACACCTCTACCTCGCCATCGCTGAGGTAATTCCCTATCCTAATTCGTTGCCGTCTGTTGCTGAGATAACTTGCAAACCAGTCAAGCGCAATACCACGGATTCCAAGGCTCTCAAGCTTTTTGAGTAAAATGGGGATCGAGACGGTGTCAAATGCACGGGCCAAGTCGAGGAAAACTCCTACACTTTTATTGCCTCTGTCTAATTGAGTTGCCACTGTTTCAACTAGGAGTTTTACCGCGTCTTCAGTCGATTTACCACGCCTAAAACCATATTGTCTCGTTTCAAGGAGTTCATTTTTCTCAAGAAAATTTACCAATCTTTTATTAACAATTTTTTCCAGTACTTTAGAGAGAATACAGAGAAGTGATATCGGTCTATAGTTGTCTATGCAATCTTTGGGGCCATTTTTATGTATTGGAGAGATCACTGCCGTTTTCCAAAAGTCTGGAAAAGTGCCTGCAGAAAGGCTCAGGTTACAGATATGCACCAGTGGTACCAGTATAGCATTCTTTATGTGTTTCAGTAACTTGGCCGAGAAAGTGTCGATTCCTGGAGCACTGTCCGACTTCAGGTTCTTAATAAGGCTATCAACCTCATATAGATCCGTAGGGCTGAGGTACAGAGAGTTAAGGCAGCAATTTTCCAGCCTAAGGTTATTACAAAGTTCCTCTTCTGTTTTATTGATCCTTTTCAAGATATCTGAGGCCAGTTTTAATCCTCAGATTATCCTGCAGATATACCTAAGTAGTTTTTATGTTAAGCGACGTTGTGATCAATGAGGGAGCTTGCCATGAAAAAAATCTCCGTGTAATTAAATTGTAAAGTTACTGAGCCAAAGTTAATGAAATTCTCCATTATAACAAGGCATCTGGGTCGAACAGTGTAGTGAGCCTGTGAGCCAATTCTTACAGGCTTATGAACTGTAAAATTACACATTTTAATCCAATTTCGAAATTCAGTAGTTTAACATTTAGTACTATAATAGTATACCTGTTGAAAAAGTGTCTATTAGTTATCTTTATTCCCGTATGTAGTCCCGTAGTCCCGTAGTCATGTCATTTATGAGTTCAAAATGAACTTACTCGTTATTTCAGATTTATTAGTGTTATTGACCATATTAATGATAATATAGTTCATTGCACCCAAGACAGTGCTTTATAATAATTTTATTCTCACATTGTATCGATTAACGAAATTGAATGAAGTGATACCTCTATAGCCCCTGTGATAGCCCCCAATTGAGATACTTTACCTAATCTTCCCAATCTAGATGCAGTAAATTGTATAGATACAGTTGACACCTCGGATTTATTGCGACGATACCAGATCTCTCAGGTACATTCTGTCACTCTAATAGAAATTTATATTGGAGTAAAAGAAACAGATATATTTTTAGTTGCTCTAAAATCGGTATGTTCAACGAAGCGTGACAAAAGGCATCATTGCAGGCTTTATAGCTTTTACCATTCGTATAGCGTGCCATATAATTTATCATGCGTAATGACTACGTGAAATATATCCCTGTATGGTAGGCATTGAGGCAATCATTGAAATTAAACATTTGTTAAAAGTAATTGCTTAGTAGTCTGTGGCAAATGTTATGGCGGAAGCAAATAAGTAATTAGAAGTTCGTAATGAAATTATTGGTTTTATTTAATGTCCACTATCTAGTAAAATATTAATTTTACAAAAATATACTCATGATCTCGTTCAGATCAGAGGCAGATAAGATGAGAAAAATTAGGGGGAAAATTAAGGACTCAACTATTAAACAAATAGTTGTTTGTGTAAAGCATGCAATCTAAAAATGAGTTAGAATTTATTAGTGGTAATGCGATGACTTTGCTCACGAATCCCGAAAAAATCCCCGATCAAGTAAAATTTTCCCGCTATTTAGGGAGTTCTTGCACCACACAAAATTTTTGACTGGCCTCGCGGCTCAGTTGGTTGTATATCTGCCTGCTAAGCCGTAAGTTGTGAGTTCGATCCCAACGCAGGACAAACATATGTATACCTATTGTCACCGTAGGTAACTTTGACTCTGTGTCACACATTGTACGTAGCTTTTTTCGAAGGTTCTCGATTTTTTCCCATAACATAAATAGTCGAAACGACTGATTAATTACATAATTTGACTACTAATTTTTAGGGGAAAAAATCAACCTTTGAAAAGTGCTACGTACAATATTTGACACGGAGTCAAAGTTACCGATGGTGACCTATTTAATTGCTGCCAATGTTTCTCCTAGTTTGCAGAACACGTATTTTCTCACGTAGAAAGTAATAGGAATGTTGCTCGCCCATGGCGACAGAGGTTTATGAACAATGAAACTCGAGAGGGCTAAACATGTTGATATTTATAACGGTTGATGATGTTTCTCAGAAGAAAGATTATGGCGCTGGAAATAAAGATGAGGTCAGACAAGTCACAATCCTCTTGAACTATGTTGACTCACAGTTGCGGATATCTTCAACTATTTAGGTTTAATTATGTTATTTTGAATTCGTGATTTTCCTTCCTTATATATATATATATATATATATATAAAGCGAGAACAATAACGGTTCATAATAAAATTAATAATAGTAATTAATTGATTAATTTGGGTTATTATAGCTGTAGGTAACTCTACTGCAGAAGTGGTGGATGATTATATATATCTTGGACATAATTTATTCTTTGGCGGAGAGTCACGAAAAAGTTACACGGCGCATATAACTGTAGGTAACTCTACTGCAGAAGTGGTGCATGACTATATATATCTTGGACATAATTTATTCTTTGGCGGAGAGTTACGAAAAAAATTACACGACGCATATAACTGTAGGTAACTCTACTGCTGAAGTGGTGGATGACTATATATATCTTGGACATAATTTATTCTGTGGCGGAGAGTCACGAAAAAAATTACACGACGCATATAACTGTAGGTAACTCTACTGCAGAAGTGGTGGATGACTATATATATCTTGGACATAATTTATTCTTTGGCGGAGAGTCACGAAAAAAATTACACGACGCATATAACTAGGCTGGGACGCGTTCAAAAAACTAGTAGATGTATTTAAATCTTCCAGAATACTGCGAAATCTCAAAACCAGGGTCTATAAATAATCAATGTGTACTGCCTACCCTCACTTAAAGAGCCGAAATATAGGCTCTTACGGAAGATCTTATGTCTAAGATTAAAGTGTAGCTTAAAGTGCCATGGGGCGCATGTTAGGTATCTCTTTATAGATAAGAGTTCCTAATAAAGAGATCCAACGTCGAACACGTGTAGTTGACATTAGTCAAAGAATTACGGAATTCAAGTGGAGGTAGGCAGGACTCCGCAGGACACATTGCAAGGCGAGTAGATGGCCGGTGGACAAATGCGGTCACAGAATGGTGACCCGGAGAAGCAACTAGACCAGTAAGCAAATTACCAGCCATATGGAGAGACAATATCGTCAGGTCAGAAGCAAGAGTTGGATGAGATCAGCGCAGGGGCGAAAAACTGATGTCCAGTGGTCCAACAGTAGACCGAAAAAGGCTGAAATGGTGATTTAAATATTTATACTAATCTTTGCTTATAACATAACTGTCTTATGTGCCAACTAGTAGCGCTCCACGGTTTCACTCGCGTGGTGATGAAAAGTGGTGATGAAGATGATGATAAAATACTATCTTATCATCATCATCATCACCTTTATCTTATTATAGAACCTAAAGAATCTGTACTAAATTGTACCTAAACTGTACATGTACACATAAGAAATCGAATTACAATTCAATTAAGTAATTACTCAAGTTATATTTAATAGTGCTACATATTTTGATACGTTTCAATCAGCGTGAATGCTCTCAAAGGCTGCGCTTGATCTATTTATCGCATACGGTATTACGACTTCCTGTCGATAAACATGGACTCGGAAAAGTAGTTATATTAAAGAGCTTTTCAAATTGGAAGGGCTAGATAAATCCACCAGTCATAAAAGTGATTGATTAGAAGGAAATACTGGATAAAGGCGATAATCGAATTTACAAATGTACATTGTTATTTACTGGGTCAAAATTAAATAAATAAATTCAATTATTACAATAATTCAATGCTGTTGTAATTACAATACAATAAAATGTATAAAAAACATTATAACAAAATATTATTTAATGGACATAGCAACGAATTATGCACTTGTTTATTATACAATAATTGTAAAAAATGCGCATTTATAAACTTTAATAGCGATTTTACGCATACTTTCTCACAAAAAAAAGAAAACCTCAACAGCATATCAAGAGTAAGGAAATCGTAAGTTAGATTGCAAAAACTGCTTTTCTGCACTCGGGTATTTTGTTTTTCTTTTAACATAGATACTTGTTTATTTGGATTTATCTACTTAAGTATTCTTGTGTGATAATTTAGGTATTTTGGTACAAGATCTTGCGTTCGTATTGTATTGGTATTTAATTAATATATGGTAGGTAATTAAAATAATAATAAAAATAAATGGTAGGTAATTAATGAATAAGCAGCCTTGTACCGGTAAAAGTTGAGATCACAATAATTTTACTCGTTTTGACGTATTGTACCAGTTACGCACGACCATATTTTACTTACTATACCTATTAGACTTTCGCGGTTGTAAATTATTGTAATTAAAACGTAGTGAAATTATGATAAAACTTCATTAGGGTAAGTTATTTTATTTAATCATTAATTATACCGTGTACCTAATCCTAATACACAGAATTAAGGCGCGACTCATTCTAGTTATACTTACTACATTAGGTACATGCTCACTTTTATACCATCAATAATGAAGAACGCATATGCATAGCAAACGTTTGTCACTATTCAAAATCAATTATTTGAATTGTTACTCTTCTTACCTACTTCAAAAAGAAATAAGTAAACAATTCGGCCGTATTTTTTTGTTTGTTACCGCATAAGTCCGTCATTTATAAGCCGTTTTTTTTTTCTATAGGCCTTACATTCAGATAGGAAGAGGAAGACCAGCGCAGCGTAGGAAGACCAGCCACAAGGTGGACAGAAGATTATCATACAAGTGGCAGGAAGACGCTGGATGCAGGCCGCTTCCAACCGGTCTTTTTGGAAATCCATGGGGGAGGCCTATATCCAGCAGTGGACTTCTTGCTGCTGAGATGATGATGATGATATATTCAGATTGGTCCCACAGAAATTTTCAAATAAAAAATCGGGTCATTATCAGTAGTCCAGTTTTTAAAACAAAATTGTTCATTTTGAAGTAGATTTTTCAGTTTTTACTCTTTTCTCTTCTAATTGCGAAGGTTTGTTCGGGTGTCTGCTCAAACCGCGCTGTGCTACAGGAGCTCAACGACCCTTCCACCTAAATAAAGGGCATTTTACATGTGCACAAATATCAGAATACATTTCAATTAGGTTGCATGTGAAGTGGGTGCAAAGTTCATTTGAATATAGACTTCAGGACCGCCTCTTCCGATATATTCAACTAGCTGATAATGTAAATCTGTAGCTTTGTGGGACTGTACTCGTATAATCTACGGGTGATGCAACGCCTGATAGCAAATATGCACATAAATATACTTCGGAAATATTGGATTTGCATACAGAGTTAAGAGAGAAGTTTCCGGCAGCCTAGTCGGGAGACCGTCTGACTTGCTATCCGCAGGTCCTGGGTTCGAATTCCACAGCACGCACCTCTGTCTTTTCGAAGTTATGTGTATTGTTGATTGCCGGCAACTTCAAACGGTGAAGGAAAACATCGTGAGGAAACCTGCATGTCTGAGAGTTCTCAATGATCTTGAAGATGTGTAAAGTCTGCCAACCCGCATTTGGCCAGCGTGGCAGACTATGGCCTAACCCTTCTCATAATGAGAAGATGGCCGCGCCCAGCAGTGGGACAGTTTGTATAAACGGGGCTGACAAAAAAAATACAGAGTTAGTGTTTTGGTTCCTGATATGTGAACAAATGAAAATAAATATAAATTGATAAATAATTCCATTGTTTTATATACGATACTAGCCGAATTCCACGGTTCACTTGTGATTGAAATTTTTTACCGACTTCCAAAAAGAAGTAGGTTCTCAATTCGACTGTATGTTTTTTTGTATGTTTGTTCAGCAATTACTCCGCCAATTATAAATTGTTTTTAAAAATCCTTTTTTTTGTTTGATAGGTGGTTTAGTCTCAGAGGTGGTCTCATATAAATTTTATCAAAATCGGTTGTGTACTTTGATTTTTATAACAAAATAGCTGAAAAAATGTCATTCAAGTAAACAAGTTGCGTATTTTGAAGTGGGGCATTCCAGTTTTTTAAACTGAAAACTCCCACTTCAATTTTCATTTTCAGTTAGGTGTACACACCATAAAATTACAATCAAGAGAGTTAAATGTAAAAGCTAGTGTAACAACTGGCGGCGTTATCGCTAATATCGATCTCTTCCACTCAAAATTACACCATAATCTTTACGCTTATTATAATCTAATTCACACATTTTTTGTGTTATTTCTTGATCTGGGTCGAATAAATCTTCACTTACCAACAGCCAAATGTTGGTCAAACGTGTTTACTGGGATTTCTGATAAACCTTTACCTTCATTACTAATTTACTACTCAACTTTCACTATTTTTTCGTTACGTAAAGAATTTCCCCTATCTATCACCGATCGGGCGCGGCATGCAGATGCAGCAATACCGTTGGCACCTCGGGCCGCCCTGCGCGGAATTCGCGTGGGTGACGCCGGACCAGCATCGTGCTATTTTCTTTCTCTGCGCGACGTGTCTGTGTTTGTCACGGATCTTTGCTTGTGTGCAGGCCTATCTGCATTCTACGAGCCGCGAGAATTTCTCTTTATTTATTACCTTATTGGTTAACTTATCAGTTTGATAGTGATTAAACTATTTCGTACTAAGTAGTACTACTAAGTACTACTACTTAATTTTCGTTGTCATTATCTTTTATTTTATTTTATTTAGTGTATTGGTACACGAAACAGAATACAGTATTTACAATTTTTACAATGTACAATTCATAATTTTGACCTAAACTATATTCCTCGTATGTATACACATGTTATAGTTACATTTACAATAATTAGATTTTCAGTTTCAAAAGTAAAAGAAAATTGGTAACATCACTTGATTAAATTAAATTAATTAAACTTATTATCGTTTGATGATGTGTTTTATCTCTACTTACTCTTACTTAGGTACTCATAATGGAATGTAATTGTAAGCATCTACTTTGATTGCATCAAAAAACCCATAACAAGTTTTAGTATTAAACAATATATTGTAACAGATTTTGTCTAACACGAAAAAACATTTAAATAAATTAAATCATAAAAAAATATACAACTTGACTGCATTGGATTAATATATGGGAACTGAAAAGCAAAAAACAAGCTTACTATACCATAAAATAGAAATTTGTTGTTTTACGTCTGTCATTGTTTAAACACGTACATGTCTTATAATGTAATCAACAATCATGGATTGACGACCAATGACGACGAATTTCTTATTTTCGAATCAACAGCGAATCATGAAATTGAATTTGATTTTAATCTGAAATAGGTAAATTCAAATTCGTTTATTTTCAGACAATAAAATCCAATATTTTTAACCTAAAATCAAATTCAAACCATCAAAGTTACCAGCAGTTAGCAGCTTCAACAGGCTTATTGATTCGGAAGCAGTCACTATAATAGTAACAAGAAGTAACAAGTTATGTAGGGGCATATCACACTGACAGGACAAGCCAGCTACAAGTGTGTGTTCATGTTTAATGCCATCTACATTCAATATGTGTTTGAATCTATACATTGACAGCCCTTCGCCTTATTAGGCAAGTAATGGTCTACCTACATACATCTAACCAAGTTATCTCTAGTGTTGGCTAAATGAGGCAACTAAATTATTCCATTTGAAGTTTTCAGTTTTACTAAGAAAATTCAACAGTGTCGCCTCCACTTAATTTTGCAGATAAGTTTGTTTCCCAGTACTTGGTCCTACAAAATGCTGTAATTATGTATCATAAATCGAACACAGCGTCTACGGGAATTACCATCAATTTCTATCGCCTTGTTATCCAGTCCGCTGCAAAATCATAAAATCTTAGCAAATTATATATAAAGAGGTCTTATTGCATTGAGCTTTCAGTTCCATACTTTTTATACCATATATATCCACATTCAGTTTATAAATTCATTGAAATAAGTCGAATGCGTTCGCTGCAAAGATCTTTTGCGAGTGAAAACGACTTTTCGATCGATTATTTTGGATCCTTTCTCATGTGGGTATATATACACCAGCCAGTAACTTTTGATGATTCTATATTACATCCTACACTTACATGGACGTAATTAAACGCCTCTCATAAAAATTGACGTGTTCCATGGAATGCTATTAAGAAGCCCCTCGGGGCAGGAGATGGTGGCAAAAATAATAAATCGATGGACGATGAGCAACGTACAATCGATATCGTACAATTAATCGTTCACGTATAAGGTGGATATTGCGGAATTACCATCGATAATAAGCTGCAGTCAACGATTTATTACTTATAAAATGGTTACAAGAAAGTCGATCTCCAAAATGTACATGGTGCCGAAAAGCTGTAAAAATTGCAATCGACTTGTATGCGATGATGAAAGGGCTAGAGCCGAGAGACGTCCAATTAACGAATTTCTGTTCAAAAATATTTTATTTATTAAAAACATAATTGTTTAGGGGAAGTAAAATCAATAACATATGCTTTTTTTTTAAATTACCTATTATTGACTATGAATATTCATAAAATTGTTACTAGGAAGTCTTATTGTGTTTAATTTTATTATTGCTTTGATCATATAACGTAATTTGAAACTGCAGTAGCAGTATAAAAGTTAATTTATCGGCTGTACGAAAGCCACAGCGGTTATCTACAAGAAATAATTGAAGTTGGACGGAAATACCCGCAATGTACGCTTCCATTAACGTTGTTTTATTTGATGTGTTTATTTGGGTAGGATAATTTGTAGCCTTTTATTTTTAAGCACTAACTCTGGTCTTGGAAATAAAATATAGCTACCACATTTGTAAGTAGCACGATACGATTTGGATCTTTCTTGACAATTTTTACGAATTTATAAATGCTGACTTATACGTCTCTCTGCGGATCTCTTCATTTCTGATTCGATCTCGTAGAGAGACTTCGCCGCAAGCCAATCGGTCTTTTTGGAAATCTATGGGGGAGGCCTATGTCTAGTAGAGGACTTCCCATGGCAGAGATGTTGATGGTAGGAATGCTGAAAATTGAGTTAGAGAGTATAATAACGTAAATGTAGCTCATAGTAGCGACGATAGTTACAAGGGTATATAATTGGCTCGTATCTAAACAGAGGACTAAGACTACGTATGAAACTTACAAGTCAATAAATTATTCGTATTTGTCTATATGGTTTGTTAGACGTTAACGCGCGCCATCTAACGAGTATTCATTGAACCATTCAGACAAGACTTTGCTATGGCTGCACCTATGTAATTACAAATTTTACCTATTGGACACAAGCTCACTAAAACTGGCAAGTCCGTTTACGTGAAAGGTCTCCATATTTATAACCTGCTTCCTGACAACATACTGGAATCAAATTGAAATGAAATATTTAAAATTCGACTGAAGAAGTTCTTGGTCAGCAAAGCCTACTTACTACTCACTAAAATAATATTTCGGAGCAAAGTATTACTTGCGTAGTAACAAATGACATAATAGCATGTAAGTATATTATCAATGAATCATATGTATGTACTTATATTATTATTATTATTTGTTATCATTTCGTTATTGTTTAATATTTTGACGTGTGACATATTGTAATGATTCACCAATAAAATCTGTATCTGTATTAGATAGTTTATGGGGTTTATTGCACTCAAATCAACCATAATTATGTTTACAATATCTAAAGCCTAAACTGATTCGATAAACAAGGTATCGAAGATTCCCTCTAAATCCAGGAAGGATGAATGATGATATCACAACTATAGATAAAACACATTAGGAAACATTGATAAGGGATTAGCAACTGAGGATTCTGGCAAATATGTAAATAAATACTTAAAGTTCATAAACACATATCAATAAAAAAAAACTTTTAAAATAGCCGCAGGTCAAGTATTTTTTTAAATTATGTAAATATCCGTTTGCAGAATATGATTCGCCATAAAATATACCTGTCGACTTTTAAATTATTTGTTTTTACATACAACTTATAATATTGTATAATAGTTTATACAAATGAATCATATCAAGGTGCAATAAACACAAGGGAAGCATGATGCGCATGCAAATTACTCGTAGAAGAATTATAGTGGCACATAAGGCGCCCTTGTACTTATTTCATTATTTTGTTAAGTCGAGATCACAGAATACGATAGTAGTGTGTCTTCAATACGTTAGTACCTCTTTTTTAACCGACTTCCAAAAAGAAGGAGGTTCTTAATTCAACTATTTTTTTTTGTGTTTGTTCACCGATTACTTCGACAATTGTGAATTGACTTTGATGGTGTTTTTGTTTAGTAGGTCATACTTCAGTGGTGGTCCCATATAAATTTTATCAAAATAGGTTGTGTGCGTTGGTTTTTATAACTAAATAACAAGAATAATGTCATTCAAGTAAAAGAATTACGTATTTTGAAGTCGTGTTTTTTATACTTTATTATAGGTATTATTCCACGATAGAACTTTATTTAAACAGACTGATAATTATACCAGTGAGAGGATTATTATTACATGTGCTTTATGAAGTTTGAATCACTACATTAGCTATTAGTATTCTTAACGCATTCTAGTAATCTAAGGAGACTATAAATAGATGCATTTTGTATAATTACACTTGTTAGCAAGAAAAAACATTGTAAATTGCCGTACGTAATTAACGGTTGTACGACCGAGGGCGGGTTATTATTTATTACATAACACAAAGTGTACTGACATCTGTTAAATGTGAATATATTTATTTATAATCTTATCTTATCTTTCTTATCTTACCAAATAAATCAATATTATACCTATATTTCATTAACTAGATGAATGATTTGTGTAATCTTGTTCAGGTGCAGGTGTTTTTAGGATCTCTCAATAAAGATACCAAAACAGCTTTTTGTCAAAAGTTACATTTGAGTTGAGACTGATAAGTGGGGAATGTAATGAGAGCGGGATAATACAGGAACGGGAGCACCATTTTTCTACGCATACAAACCCACAAGAAACAACAAGTTTAGTAAAAAACAATTCATATACAGCGACTTAGATACCTACTATCAAAGATTGTGTTTAAAACTGTATATCATCTTTTATACACAATCTTTGTATCTTGCAGATTAAGTGTTTTTGATGATGGCCTCTCTCACTGTAACTTGACCTAAAACATGAACGTGACTGCATAAATTATGTTACACTGGAGAAATTTCCATCGCTGTACTTTTACGAGACAGCCATTAATTAACGCATGGCAGTTCTAATGAAAACATTGCGTAAACCTAATGTCAACATCTAAATGTTTATGATATATTTTATTGCATATGCGCATTTTATTACGCTTTCTGTTGTATCCCTCGAATAACTATGGAGGAGCTTTGATGTCGTAGGAAAGCCGACCGAACGTGCAATTCATCAGAATTTTATTTGTATTTTACGACTCTCTTTCCGCATCTATTAACGTCTTTCTTATGTACAGTTATTAGAATCTATAATTCCAAATAATCTAGCGTGTTAAGGTCAAATGTTTTACGTACGACGGGATAGTATAATATATAATTAATCGGCTTATATAAGTAATATAGTGTTATCGATAGACAATATCAAGAATTATTGTAAATTTTTGCGTAGGTTTATTGCATTCATTTACAATAATTACCCGGCTTAGCTAAGGACAAAAACATGTTTGAAACATGAATTTCCCACTATAGGTAGGTACATAAAACGTAAAAATAGCTTGATCGCTATTACATCGAACCCTTTTTGTAAACAACTTTGTAAACCATTTCCCTCTTTCACGGTATGTCTAATTCTTTGTGGGGAACAACGAAACGCATTCCTCTTCCAAAGAAGGCGTTGTTATTTTTTTCTTCACGGTATTTCTGATTTCGTGGCTGCGTGTTGCCGTCATTGTTTCACTGTCGGACACTGCCCCTTGAATTTAGTACGGGATTCGAGTAAAAACTATATTTGTTCAAGAAATCGAACAATCTATTAAACAGATATATGGTGCTTAAACGCCTTTAATTAGTACGAAAGCTTCTTAATAAAGTAATTTAAAAGCTATCAACTGGAAGCCCTTTTATGAGCTTCATTTAGATAAGGGGATTTATTGGACTTTATGGTAGACTTTTTAAGTGCTCCGCTCGTGCCTTATACTTGAATGAAACTGTGGATGGTCTGATTACTAATTGAAATTAAGTATCGTACTGTGCGTACAAGGAAAGAGGTACTTATGCTCAAAACTTTGAATTTTCGAATTAATGATAGTTCAGTCGGTAAAACAGACCCATGTGCTGGAGGGTACGGGTTTGAATAACAACAATGACCTTGGACTGTTGGTTGTTTCTAATGGTGTGATGATTCTTTCCTATCCTGTAACCTTACCTATCAGAAGGACCTAAAAGCAAAATATCCTACAAATTAAAACGATACAAGATCAAAATGACCTAGTTATAGGTTTTTAGGGTTCTTTGTTTATTTAACCCTAAAAACCTAAAAAATATCCGAAAAAAATATCACATAACAGATTTTAGATTTGCAACGACGATATACTGATCGTGATGGATGAATGAAAGCCGAGTATAAAAGCTACGTCCAAAAATTAAAAACAAATGAAAGTCGGTTACTTTGTAAGCAATTTACCCAAACACCAAGGAGAGTTGAACAAAGAGTACATTAAATCAAAATGGACAATGCATCCAGATTGGTTTTCCCCAGTCACGTCCGCGGAGTGACTGGCGTGAAGCACACTACAATGGGTTCTGGGGTGGCTTGTCAGATATATTGCTGGCCGAGAGTGACAGCTCGCGGGTGCTTTAATTACTTTCGCTATAGAATTCCTTGATATTTTGGATTTTGAAGTGAAATGTGGTCTATTTATGGGACCCTTGAATTCGGAGAGTAATAAAAATTTTAATTTAATTACAGACAAAGCTTTAATAGAAATGTACTTAAAGATAAAGATAAAGATATATTTATTTGTCAAAACATGTGTACAGGTGCAGATGTCAAAGCGTTAATATCGGTCAAACATGCTTTTACCACATAGGGTGTACAAATATGAGAGTCAAGTAGCTTACACTTACATGCTTAAGACATTTTAGTTACAATATCAATTTAATTAGTTACAATATACATATAAGGATCAAGCATCAATTTCATTAGTTACAATATACATATATAATTAGAAGGACTATCTTCTAAATGATAGTCCTTCTAAGTACATTTCTATTGTTCTGTTCGTTCGTATAAGTAACTATGCCGCGGTTTCACTATCATGGTGATGAAATGTGATGCCAATGATGATGAAAAGTGACTTGTGTCCTTGTCTCCCATGTATCACCTATCTCAATACCAAATAGTCCTTATAATCCATTCAGCCGTTTAGTCCTGAAAAGATAGCAAACAAATTGACAGTGTTACTTTATATTTTATAAATTATCTTTTAGTAGATATAGTTAGAACTAAACTTTAATGAATTTACTATTGATTTCCTAACCCTTTTGTTGATACAATACTAGCAATAATAACACTAACTCTACTACTTAATTATTATTATTGTGATGACTAAATTTAAAATGTCATTAATCTGACTTACATATTAAGTCGTAAAAAAACTAAACGTGTATTTAGATTTTTTACGACTTAATATGTAAGTCAGAATAATGACATTTTAAATTTAGTCATCACAATAATAATAATTAATAAAGGATATCTCATTCTGATGCTCCCAGACAGAAGTACCTTATCTTACTCACTGTGTGGGAGCATCAGCCAATAAACTAGTTTTATAAATCATAAACATTTCATTTCAATAGCTCCGATTTGTCAACTTCCATATTGTACAATAGTTCCATCATCCATCCACATACCAAAACACTGTATTTATTATTTTATTTTTTGTAAAGGGCCTCTCAGTGTTGGCTTCGGCTCCACTGATACCCATCAAAGGACCGGGCTGCGACCCGAGATTTATATGGAATAATAAATAATAATAATAATAAGTTAGTAGTTAATAATAGTTTTTTTAAAGTTTTTTACAATATTTATGTTTCTTTTTTAAAAGTTTATATTTGTGTAGTAAAAAATTTAAAATTAAGATTGTAAATAAATAAATGAGATAATAATAATAATAGTTAATTTAGACATCAGGCAAGTTGGTGGTCAATCGTAGATCTATCTTCAATAAAAAAAAATAAAAAATTATAACATTTTAATAGACTTCAAGAATGGAGAAGGTTATCAACTCATAGCGTATATTTTTGGAACAGGTTTTTTTGATTAAGTGATAGGCTTACCTACTTTTGATCGATAAACAACGTGATGTAAAAAGATGGAAAGCCCTTACCTAGAAGAAACCGAGACATTCTCTATTTGAAGACGCCGAGACTTGAGAATCTGGGGGCACGGCAGTGGCCCCGGTCAAGTCGAGCGGCAAGGCCACGCCGTACCATCCTTTTCTCGAAGCCATTCAGAGCAATTTTACCTATTCAGGAAGCGTATCCCATTTTAGTACTATACGCAACTAAATTGCAATTAAAATTATACCGAAATATATTTGTTTTTAATAGAAAATAGAATTAGTAAGTTCGTGTGGACTGAGTGGCCAGCCCTAGTGTCAGAGTTATTAAGCCGCTGAAAGGCCTCTGACCTGGCTTGACGATTGCTGTTTTTAAGAACAAACACCCGGGACCTACAATTTAACGTGTCATCCGATTCACGGTAGCGCTCAGAAAGAAATGCCACTCACGGTCACCCATCCGAAGACTGACCGGTCCGTCCGTTGCTTGTCATTGGTGATCGTTTGAAAACATCTATCCAAGCTACGCCACGAGCGCTACTATAAAATAGAATGTTTAGTTATTTTTAACCGACTTCCAAAAAGAAGTAGGTTATCAATTCGATTGTATGTTTTGTTGTATGTTTGTTCAGCGATTACTCCGCCAATATGAATTGTTTTTGAAGATTCTTTTTGTGTGATGGGTGGTCCCATAATTTTTTTATCAAAACAAACGAAGCGAATTTTGAAATCGTTTTTTTTAATTATAATTAATATTATGATTACTAAGATTAATATTATAATTACAAAGACGCTGGATGCAGGCCGCTTCCAACCGGTCTTTCTGGAAATCCATGGGGGCCTATGTCCAGCAATGACTTCTTGTGGCTGAGATGATGATGATGAACTTACTTGATTAGGTATTCAAATTGTGTATTTAAACGCATGTTTACATATTTGTTTGTTTATGCATGTTTGTTTACTCACAATATTATTTCTTTTGTTTTAGGTAAGCGTACCCAAGGCTTCTGAATCACGTCACCATCTCACCATTTACCCTTGAGAGCTACCCACGTGCCACAAGTAATACATATTCATTATATTATAAAATGACTTGACACAGCCGAGTCTGATGCATAATAACAAGTTCATAAATAAATAAGAAGTTTATAGCTAACTTCAGATACATATGAACAGGTTCGGACGTTTATTAATGCTAAGTTAAATGTTATGCCATTTAGTTTACAAGGCAGTATCGTAATTTTTGTTGTGTGTGTTAGCTTTTGACTTTACAAATATCTATTCGAATCTATTCTGTCATGTGTTTACTTACGCTGTATAGTCGATGTAAATAAATATTCCCGTAATCAGTTAGATGATAGGTAGAAATGCATTAGTTGAGCATTGACATTTAACCTGTGCAATGTTTATTTATTGTTATTTCTTTTTCATTAATATTTGACTAAAAAATTTATATTCAAAGAAATGATTTAGTTATTTTTGTAGTAGGTACTTACAAGTACCTACTACGTCTTAGACAGTTAAAGGTCTAAAGACAATCCAAATGCTCAAACCCACTACCAGTTGGCAGCGTACCCAGCATGCTGATACATTGCCACGTTAAATGGCAATGTTTATGTTTATGTTAAAAAAAGATACTTAACGAATATATGTTCTAAGAAATTTCATACATGGACTTACTCGTACTAAGAAGTCTGTAAATACGCTCATCTAACATTTGAAACGGATTTTATAAAAATATATATCTCATTTTTGGCTATATAGAAGGCTACGTTTCCTAATTTTTTTTTTTTTTATTCGGCGATAGGCTTGCGCTTGACCGTCAACTCACCTGGTGTTAAGCGACAGTTACGGTCTACGATGGAGCGCGCTTGCCTAGAAGAAACCTATTCACTCGCGATTTGAAGACACTTAGATTATATCTATTCGGAAAGACCCATTCAGGAAGCGCATTCCACATTTTGGCGGTACGCACAATGAAAGTGGAGTCAAAGCGTTTCGTACGTGTTATATTTGTTAGTCTCGCGCTAATTATAGGTAAATTTAAAATACCAGTCTACAAAGCTTCATATTTTCCTCTAAGTGCCTCGGCTCAGCCCCCACTAAGCCTTCAACAAAGAATGACCGCTGACCAGCCGAGGGCCAGGTGTGATCTTACAAATAGGGACAAAGCCTCCCTCTGTTCCGAGTCGGACAAAAAACGAACAAGCAGTATCTTGTTCTACACTCTCTCGCGCAAATAGCACTTGGGGTATAATAAGCTATTACTGCGTTTTATAAATGTACTACAAATACATCACAAAAATAGAAATTACGTAATTTTAAAAGTCCATACGTCTAATTAGCTATATTAAAATTATAATAAAAAAGTACTTACTTCAATTAGCAAGTCCGAGAAAGACATATGCATATAACTAGACCAGGCCAAACATATTTAAGATTAAAGATAAGTAACATTATTAAAAGAAAATGAAAATATCCGAGTGCAAGAAACATAAATTATCCCTGTATTTTTTTCTACCAGAAGTTACCAACTCATACTCGTATGTGGAATTCCTAAAACGTCCCAAAGAAATAGACATGATACATACATTTAAATAGGCTTGAAAAATATTACCTTCCTTCCTTAGTCGGGTAAAAAATATAGTCGCAATGACAAACTCCTTTCTAAAAATCTGTAAAGAGAAAATAAGTGAAAAGCAAAAGATAAGTGCGCAGAAGAATAAAGAAGTGGAGATTGGGGTTGGGTGAGAGATCCAAAAACCCATGTCAGGAATAGCACAGAAATCGTGACCTATTAAGATGATATAGGTAACAATCACGGCAGACCACTTAATAAAACATGACAAATTATAGTTTAGCCTATTTTAAATTTAGGAGTCGTTAAAAATAATATACAAGGCATATAAATAGTTTCGTTGCATTGGTGCAGCTGTCTGGCGCCGGAAAGGAAGGAGAATTAGTTGAGTAAACACGATGACAGACTTATCTTCACTTTATTTATCTAACTGATAGCGCTTGTCATACTATTAAAGTTTCGAATCACAACTGGTAAGAAACATAAGTTTTGTGACAGTTTTTGTAATGTTTCAAAATCAACTCATCTTCACTTAGACGTGATTTAGGTTACCTCTAGTCCTATTTATCCTATCTATAAGTTATAGAAAATACTCTCAATGTGCGATGGCCAAGTCATAGTCTAAGTTTTTTGACAGGATGTAGAACACACAAGAACAAATTGAGAACAAAATGTCATGCAAAAGTACCAAAATATTATAACTTCCTGTATTTTGGTTTCTGTTCAAGTGAGGCAAAGCATATTTACAAATGCTGACATTAAAATATCATATTGCTCATTGTTGATTCAGTATCTTCCGATATTCTTAGTAAAAATAAACTTCCGTTTCCAAAGATCTATTGAGAGATTACAAAAGATTCACAAGTTTTTACTATAGAGATTTTCTATAGAGCCAATTCTTGATGATTGTCAACTGACGAATTCATCATAGATGAATTGTACACAAATGTGGACTTTAAAACCAGTAGTAGAATTCAATGTTGAGAGGTCGATATAAAAAGCGGAAATAAGTGCCCCTACATGTAATAAATTAACGCTGCTCTGGATTGTGGTACGTAAACAAACGGGGCCTAAATAAATATTGCAGTTCATTGAACACGTTTAAAGTCCGTGTCAATGGAGTTGCGTATAAGTAGGCACCTAAGTGGAAAGCAAATAAAACCCGATTTATAAACAAATTGCAGCTTTAATCCTTGTTCTGGTTTGTCGATCGAGGAATTCAAAGTTATGATGATTGTGATAGTGATCTTTTCGCAACGGGTCTTTAACAAGCGGTCTCGAAACATAACGTTTCTGAAATGCAAATTATATGGAGTGTAATAAATGTAACGTAAGTAAGTCAATTCATTATAGTTCCATACAATGCTAAGGTAATACTTATTATTTATGCAACAGATCTCTTTTATGCTGCCCCTGTTGAAAAGATGCATCTCTAACACTTTTTCCAAAAATGGGCTATAAATTATGTAATGTAAACGGGCGTTTCTGCAGAAATGGCCTGTGTAAGTTTTACAATAGAGCGAGATAAAAAAAAAAAGATTTAGGCAATTTGGTTTAGAAAAATATAAATATTTTTGTGGCTGTGGTTGTGTTACGAACACACTACCTCAGGATATATTTTTCACAAAAGCCACGCAGATTATATGAAGAGTTCAGGTCAGACCCTCAGGCTTTTCCTTCAAGTTTTAGAAATTCTGATAGACAACATCGTAAACTCATACCGTTTCTGTCACCTTCGTTAACTAGGACAGTGATGATTTATTTTGTAACTGGTTCAAGAATCTAAAACTATATGATTATGCTTTACAGCGAAAATTGATTAATATAATCAAGTCTTATCATAATTTTAGCCATAGTATCTTATCAAAATTACCGAATCGTAGCCCCTCGATTGGTCACAATGTTTTCTCACTTTATCCCACGCAACCCCAGTTAGCATCCCATATATTTCACGATAATGCTTATGGACTGAACGCGAAGCTCTTCCGCATCACTTGACTCATCACATTACACAGAGCTTGTGAGGCGGAATTAGATTTGCAGCTTTTGGAGAAATGCTTTGTTGTGAAATAGAGTGTGATCTGTAATAGATATTGTTAGTTTATTTCGTAATTTCTTTGGTTTATTGAAGCGTTAGTTATGGTCTGTTTCCATTTGCCATCATTAATGGTCACGCCGTTTTAGTTCTACTTCGTTTTGAGTGCTTTTGTTACTTTGGATTTAGTCAAAACAAATAATAAATTAAAAAGTATGGTCATGACCTAAACTAATGCTAATGTGTTACAAATATACAAAACTACTGTAGTTTTCAGCACATAAATATGACAAAAGTAGGTATTCAGTAACCATCTACAACATAGGAGGTACCTAATCCAGTTACAGGTTGGTAACAGTTAATGAACTTGATGAGTGAAGTATAAGTAAACGTGTTTTTAGAAGAATTTAGAGGGCAGCTGCCCTGGAGATATTAAAAATCTATAGTTATAAAAGACATTGTTCTGTATATTTGAGTGACTGACAGACAAATGACTTATTTTTCAATTATTCTATAAATATATGGAAATAATGAGGCTAGTAAAGTATAAAGGGTGAAAATGTGTGATGTATGGCGGTGCATTCACCACTTTAGCTTTGGATCACGTTATATAGGGTCACCACTTTTGCTACTGATATGGCTATGTCTGCCTATCCAAGTACATCATAGATAATCTTAAATTACCCCATCGGAACCGGGCGGAAAGATTCATGTGAAAAACTGTTTCAATAATACGATTCATTGCTCCAACCTGATAGACCGGGGTAAGGGGACGATAGAGCGGTTTGTGGCTCTATCTTGAAACATCATTATGTTAACGCACATGAAGGCGAAGGGTTATTAAATTAAAAAAAAAAACCCTTATTGACTTTTTCAAAATGAGCGGTCATTGTAACGAGTCAAAAATACTCTTAATTATTCTAAAAATAAGAGTATTTCTAAAACTGTTATTCATAAGTCATCATCATCATCATCTCAGCCATAAGAAGTCCACTGCTGGACATAGGCCTCCCGCATGGATTTCCAAAAAGACCGATTGGAAGCGGCTTGCATCCAGCGTCTTCCCGCCACTTGTATGAGGTCATCTGTCCATCTCGTGGCTGGTCTTCCTACGCTGCGCTTGCCGGTACGTGGTCTCCACTCGAAAGTAGAAGGTGGTATTCATAAGTGTATAGTATAAAATCTATTTCTTTGTATAAGAGGCGTGTGTCGGCTACTTGTGTAGAGCCACCGGTAGCCCACTTCATGCATCGGTGCCCGTTTTATGAAACACGTGGAGTGCACGCGTGCTCAATGCATGTGTGATTATTTAGTTTTATTGACGGATTACTTTTATGAAAATTAAGAATACAGAAAAAAGTTAAATATATAAAATTTTATGTTATTTCCAAAGTCACAAAAAAAACAAAATATTATTAGCAAGTATTAATAGTTATTTATATGAAAGATCTCGGAATTGATCGAAAATCGTCCGCTATGGTTGCTTTAGGATATTTTCGTAAATTTACTATGAAAATCATAATATTTAATAAAAACCTATTAATTTTTTTTTACTCTACGTTTATTACACCGTGTCTCAAACTCAACATAAAAAAAGTTAAAATGAAAGAAAAAAAATAAGTACTTATATTTTTAAGAATCGATGATAATGCAATTTAAAAGGTTTCCCGGTTACCCATCCGAGTTGTAAACAACTAAACACTCCATTCAGTTTCGCAACGCAACGGCTGGACAACGTTTTTCTTGGCTCATCGAGAGCTTGTTTACATATGATGTTTGTACATCTTGTAAATAAGGGCGTAAATTGACTCGTCGGGATTACACGTTTCACTACCAGAATTGCAAGAAGCTTGTTTTGCCGCTAGGTGTCGAACGAATGACTCTATTAAAAATTCTGGTATGTGGTATCATTGCGAAATGATTTACGCAATTATTATTGTGAAAGACATGGAAACGTAGGTGTGACTACATATTTTTCTACGATTGACCACCAACTCGCCTGATGTTAAGCGACGGTGTGGGCGAGGATGGAGCTCGTCGATCTAGAAGATATCTAATCACTCGTGCCTTGAAAATTCCAAGATTGTCTTAGGAAACAGAGATGGCGGCAAAGAATTCCATTCTTGTGCAGTACGCAACAAGAATGTGGATCGATATCACTGAGTACGGATATTTGGCATTTCTACGAGAAATTTGTGGTAATTCGCCGACTTTAAGTATGTATAATTCCTGTAAGAAAATAAAAATGGTAAGTAAATACTTACCATTTTTATTACCAAAAGTAATATTACTCTTATTATTGTTTACATATAAAGCTTGCTGTAGACACAATGAAATAGATTCTATGGATCTTTGTACATACTCACCTCTTTATATATGAATGTATAACTGAAAGTATATCTGTCGGCCAAAAATGTTTAGCTTTGTTTTTAGTTGACAAAATTTCGCTGTTACTTGTATTCGCGTGTATTAATAATATACATCTCCCGCAAAAATGAAAAAATGCGTTTTTTCGTAACCTTCAACGAACTTTTTCGTAATAAATAAGTGATTTTACTAGAATTATTGTAAATAATGCACATTTATGATCTTTTACAGTGATTTTGCGCATACTTTTTCACAAAAATCGTACACTTCATAGCGTATCAAGCGTAACGAAGCTATAAATGAGACTGCATAAACTGATTTTCTGCAGTCGGGTATTTGGTTTTTCTTTTAATATGTATACTAGTTATATTTTACCAATATTGTGATCGCATAGATCAACCGTAACATGTAACACAAATACTATTTCAACGGAATTTTAAATTTCTTCACATTTTCTTCCAATATCCTCCCATACAGAAACTTTTACTATGTCAAATGCCAGTCTAAGTACGAGTCCAACAAACTGGTAGTTCATTTTTTTTTTATATCTTAATGCAGCAGTTGTGTTTTTTGGTCTTAAATAATTATTGCTCCACATTTATCATATCAGACATGTTGTTTTATTTTGTCTTCCTGATATACAAGTTTTAAGCAAACAACGATTAAAGTATGTGAGATAAAAAAAAATTGCCGACTAATTGTTACCAGTTTACACATGCAAATAAAAATTTATGAATGAACTTGGTGCATTAAGATTTGAGTTTGTAGAGCTCAATAGATAAATGGATGGGCCCACTTTCCTACGTAACTAGGCCAACAAGATTGTTGTAACCGACTGATATTCTATTCTGTGGTATAACAGGAGACTTAGTACATTCTGACTTAGTTGATATTCTGTGGCTAAGTGAAATTAAACACAGCGAAGTGATGCGCGGAAATGCTCGGTTGTGATATTGAATTCCCATAGAGTGGGTGTGTCATTATTTTCCATGCAGTTTGTTGTGACGGATTTGCTTTTTTTTTTTACGCAGTTGAGTTATTAGATATCATGCACAATGACAAGATGACCCGCGCCCAGCAATAAATTTGAAAATTTGAAATTTAAATTTTTAAATTTGAAAACAAATTGAAAATACAGTCGAATTAAGAACCTCCTCCTTTTTTGAAGTCAGTTGAAAGAGCGTTCAGTGTGTAAAAAAGTATGGTTCATATTTTAAGAATAGGTAAGATTAGGAATAAGATATAAGAGTACATTAGGTCGCATGCAAACATTAGAATTTACGTGTAACAAATGACATGACATCACTATCTAATATAATGAAAGCGGAAGTATCTCTGACTTTCTGAGAGTTTGTTACATTTTTATTTTATTTTTATTTGTTACATATCATGCAACCCTTCTCACAATGACAAGATGACCCGCGCCCAGCAATGGGACAGTTTGCACAAACAGGGCTGATAAAAAAAATGCCACGAGTTATGGACGAGATCGATCAGAAATGAGAGCTGTACGAAACTCACAGATCTAGCACAGTGGATTTCCACCTATTGAAAGAGAAACTTATATACATAAATAAATACTACACATCATTAAACTTGCAATCAAGAGGAAATGATTTAAAAACTAGTCTGTAATAACTACAAAAGTCTATAATTATATTATACGATTATAAATTAAATCATTATTTAATGAAAGCATAATTCCGTAAATTCGTTTGTAAAGTAATAAAATCTTAATTAATCAGCGTATTAATCTTAATTATTAACTGCTGAAGTATGAGTAAAATTTTACTGTATAAATTTAGTTCTCACGTAAGTGAAATTGTAATCTCTTGTTGAGAAACAAAATTCTTTAAGCCGAAATTCAGACGTTGCCTTACGTATATCATCACTCCATCGCGTCTCAGGCTATATAATAATTTTTAATATTCCACCGACTCATAATAATGTAGGACGTAATAATCCACTTCATCGTATGTGTGAAAATTACAACGAAATCTGCTCCGAACTTAACATATTTCAACTGAACTTGTATAGCTTTAAAATAGTACTTCACAAAATGTATAATATCACCATTTAGTCTGATGTTGTTATTTTAACGTCATAATACCTATGGTTAAAAGCTGTGTACAATATTTAGATTAACAAATTTATAGTATTTTTATAAGGATTCGTTTTTTTAAGTTAATAAGTTTGGTTTGTTAATTGCTTTTGTACCTAAATAAAATAAAATAAAATATAAAAAATATCAATTAACCAGCCTGTTTGGTCTGTATAGGTAATAATAGATCGATGGTGTGTACATAATATAGTTTCCCAGCGGTGGGACCGCCCGCGCGATAATTGTGTTTGCCTACAGTGTTGACGGCTAGATGAAAAGCGCCTTGTTGTCGGTTCAAATTACATAGTAACGGTGTCTTTGAGGTTTTACTTGGTGAGAGTGTATTCAAATGTTGTACTAATGCGCAATAATCTTGTCTAATTTTAATACTTTTGTGGAAATCGCAAGATACTGGCAGTTTGTATAAAAAGCGTTCAGTGTGTAAAAAAGTGTGGTTCATATTTTAAGAATAGGTAAGATTAGGAATAAGATATAAGAGTACATTAGGTCGCATGCAAACATTAGAATTTACGTGTGACAAATGACATTATTACATCACTATCTAATCTTCTAACTAATATAATGAAAGCGGAAGTATCTCTGACTTTCTGAGAGTTTGTTACATTTTTACGACTACAGGGTCAAACGACTTATTATTAGATTTGCTGTTGAAGTAGTTAATTTCTTGGAGAAGGTTAAAGGCATCATGTTCTATAAGCCATAAGTACTTAGTAAGTCATCCCTATACATGTGTACTTTTTTGAAACTTTGCTTATTGTTGTTTTAGCTTGTAGTGACTCAACTCAACCTTTCCGGTGTTGGCGTTTTTGTGAATTGGTGTTAGCTGGTTTTTTTTACGCAAGATAGATCTACGATTGACCACCAACTCAACACGATCTTAAGCGATGGTGTTTTTCGTCAAAGTTGTCAAGTTCATCGCGATATCTCTTACGGGGCAGGCCTCGTGATATCGCTATCACTTTGGATCAATAATCACTTTTTACAACTAAACAAATTGTGTTGGTGAAAATAATGGACGCAGTATCACAAAATAAAGACGAACATAGAATCTATTCTATGAAATAAATAGGTATATATGAGAATTTCGTATCATTATTCTATCTTACAACATCATCAGTACTTAGAGACGGAATAGTATCATACTCGTAGGTAAGATTCTAAAGACGATACTTTATAGCACAATGTTAGCTCAGTTGACTCAACGTCTGGGCAAATACACTGCAGGAGTCCTAAGGTGTACACAGTCTGTGGGTGTGTCCAGACGCCTGACGAGCGAATTCCCGAACAAATAGAAGAATACTGTTTTCTATCCCTATACATTAACCTATTTCGATGATTCTATTTTTATTAACCGACTTCGAAAAAGAAGGAGGTTATCAATTCGTACCGTATTTTTTTTTATGTATGTACACGAATTACTCCGTCATTCGATAACCAATTTTTGTGTTTCCTGAATTGGTGTATAGAGAAAGCTCCCAAGTTGGTCCCATAATTATTTTATAAACATCGCTATAATACTTTTTGAATAATCTCTGAAAATTAAAATATTTTCATTGTATTCCTAAGTAAGTGCGTCAGATTATAGAATCGCAGAGTTCCACCTACACGTTTTTCTTTGCAAGAGTGTCAAATATTAAGGATTATCGTATACACATCTGCACATTTTCTAATCTTCGACACCGAGCATTTGACATTCAATGTCAATCGCATTCTTGACAAAAGAAAAAAAGAGCGAGTGGAGAGTGAAGGGTCTCTTTAAAAAGTTTACAATCGTGAAGGATTTAGTAAGTTGCGTTTGAGGTCGGTTTTTTAATAAAAAAATTATTTGATTTAAATCATAAATGTCTATGACTCTCTTTCCTTCATTTGTTTTGCTGTTGGAATAAAATTTCAAATGTGCAATACCTTATCTTCATGTCTGACGGAACAAGAAAAGTTATCTGAGATGTGTAAACATAAATGTCTTTCACTTTGTACTTCACTCCCTCCCTATATGGAGATACATATAAGTCCAGAACAACAAAACCACACCATGAAGGATAGGCTAATGACGGATGAATGTAAATAAAGGCTGAAGAAGAGCCGCACTATAACAAGCTAATCACATCGTTTTTGTCACCACAATCCTAGGTGTATAACTTTTCTTTAATACCTATATTGAGGTTATTCATGCAAAACGATGAAGTGCTATATTACTAACCCTTGCTGTACCTAAACGAAAAAAGAAATTTTGTCTAACTAAAAGAAAAATCCGAAGTAATAATCCTTTTTTTGTTTCGAATCATATAAATCTAGGCTTTGTTGACTTTTTTCAAATTTTGCTATTTCCAGGTGCCGTTGTGCATTTTGTGGAATGGAAAAACTCCGATAGATTTTTTTGAAATTAAACCTTCACAATACAAAACATTTAAAAAGAAAATACCCATTGTTATGGGTTATACGTCGTTATACTATTTAAAATAGGAACGGTCGTGATAATTTAAAATTGTGTTCCGTTTGAATTACGAATAGTGATTGCGTGTTTCCGTATTGTTTTAAAACCTTTTGTCTGCGCCCCCGTGCTATGCCGCTTTATGATATCAGTTACTCAGCAGCTTTAGAGCTTTTCATTGAAAATGGAAACAATGCAAATGTTCAAGCATATTTGAAATTGGAACTTTCATTTGATTTTGATGTTGATGGGAATTATGACTTGAATAAATTATTATTTTTACAAAATCACATCGAATCTACGTAGTTATTATTTTTATAAGCAAGTATTATGTAAATTGTTTGGTTATAGGTTTGTTTTAACTAATGGCACCTTAACTTTTCGCCACGATTGTTATGCACAATGCATAATTGACGGAGTAATAGCTGAACAAAAATACAAAAAAACGTACAGTCGAATTCAGAACCTCCTTCTTTTTAAGAAGTCGGTTAATTACGAATTGCAGAAAACAAGGAAAAATCCTTACGTTCTGCGTTGGACTAATGCGTTTTTTGAATGTGATATTAGATACTTACATATCCCTTGAACCTCAATCTACCTATTTTTGGTGTCTTTAAATTACGAGTAATAAAGATTTTTTCTAGATGAGCGCGCTACATCGTTCGTAGACCGCGACTGTTAGTTTAGTAAAAATAAGATAAAAGACAACATAAAAGACAACTAAGCATATTGTTATTTAAATGAATGTACTGGTGTTTTGAAACACATTTGACACAATTTCATAATGATATTATAAAATCTAATTTTGTTGCCTTTACACGCTCAAACGGCTGAACCGATCGTTATGAAAATTAGTATAGAGATAGCTCTGGACCTGGTGACGGACATAAGCTACTTATCATCATCATAACCATCACTGTTTTTCATAACTACGTGAGTGAAACCGCGGAACGCAGCTAGTCTATAAATCGGGGATTATTGTTGATCTATGATTTGTAGTTATTTTCCTATCATCATTTCAAAGAATCCCCCCAGTTGCAAATACTGGGATCTGCTCCATACAAACGGATTTATTTTTACCAGACTATGTCGCCTAAAATTAATCGAATAGCGATCAAGCGCGGGCCGGTTATTAAAAATTTAAGATCTTAAATTCTGAAAGTTTTAAGTTGAAATAAAGTAAAAATAAACATAAAATTTCGAAATAAAGTATTAGTTTCTAGGTCGATAAATGAAACAGACGACGGGGCGGAGTTTATTATTTGTATAAAATGATAACTATTAGGTAGATCTAAGATTGACCACCAACGCACCTGATGTTAAGTGACAGTACGACCGAGGATGGAGCTCGTGGATCTAGAAGATATGTATCTATTTACTTTAGTCTTGATTACTATGTTAAAAATAGCTATAATAAAAAAATACGGGTGGTCTAAGTAAACAAACTAAATAAAACAATTCAGTCGCTAACACATAAATTACCAACAAAATGCTGTAACTAAGCTCATAAGGCGCAAGTCGACTACTTGACTTATCCTACTAAACAGCGGTAGTACAAAAGCAATTTTATTATCACCAGTAGTGCGTATAGGGTTTACTACTATTTTACGACAGGATATAGATTCCAAACGATATTTTATTACTTGCATTATTTATATTTGTACATGGACATCTTGCCGTAACATATCGGAGAGATTACAAAGATAAGGCGCTTGAATTATCATTTGAGCTACTTACGAGCTACGATGGTATGTTTTTAACCGACTTTCAAAGGAGGAGGTTATCTCATAACTTCGTCATTTATATACAAATTTAAAAAAATATTAGAAAGAATACATGTATGTACTTCTAGATTGGTGCGATAGAAGTTTTATCAAAATTGGTTCAGTACTTTGGTTATTAAAATAAAATAACTGCAAATATATGTCATCCAAATAAACGAAATTACGAATTTCGAAGTCGGTTGTTTAATTTTTTTTAAACTATACATATTTTTTTATATTAGATGGTATTAATATACGTATAATATTAATATTTTTTAATAAAAAATAATGATTACTAAAAAGTAACAGCGCTGCCTATGCAAATTGCAACACGCAATTCCAACTGGCAAGGGCACGTACATTCCTTTGAAAAAGACGGCGCAATGCGCTTTAAACTATAGTCAGAGAGTTTGATTCAAAATAGTAAGAGCCAAAATGTTACTTAAAAACAGACAAGTGGACGCGTACTTTAATGTTTAGTTCTAATACCTGCCAAATCCGTTGGTAAAAATTTGCATGCAACTCTCAACAGTTCTGATGTGTTGCTGGTAGATGATTGATATTCCTGATATCGCACGCTAATATTCTGAACGCATGCCTATTTGGATAGTACGTGACCGGATAACGCGATGTACAGGCGAGATATGGATTTCTTATTTTGACTGCGGCTTATCGCGTGAAGTACTGAGTTACTTCGAAAAGAATTTACCAGCGATTTTGAGATGGCATATAGAGATTTGTAGGTAATATTTTAAACTTGATTTTTAGGTTATTTTCTAAAAGTTTATTTTATGGCAAAGGCGTGAATTTTGTTAGTTGAAATGGTTAATGAAATTTTAGATGGAAACGAAAGGCATAATTATGTATTTAAGGGCAAAAAATTGCTGATGAAAACTCTAAGATTAAAACTATGTAATCTTTTGGTGAATTTCAATTAGTATTTTTAATTTACGTCATTTTTCATTCATCGGGATATCGATAAGAATAGACTCCAAATGAAGAACAAGAAGTAAATCACAAATAATAATATTTTAATATCGATACTCTAAAATTCCTGTCGACTTTATAACCAAAAATAACTGCGAATTATCAAATGAATGCAAACAAATTATCACTTTCCCTTTTACGATTCTAGAATCATAAAACGCCGAGGGCAATAGGCCCTAGTTAGAAATTAGCACTTCTGCATTTCGTAGTTCGATGGAGCAAATTGCCAATAAAATGATTCACACACTAATGAGTGGCATACGAGTATATACTGATACTTTGACTACCTCACACTGGGTTACTTATGATCTGGGGTGCGAAAATGATATCAGATTTTATGATCTATTCACAGCTCACAATTTTGATTGATTAGCTCAGAATACATCACCTACTAGTCTAGACTTTTAAGCTTGGCTAAAATATCTTCACCGAAGGCGCCATTTCTATCGTGAAGGTAATGGGCCAATTAATTCAAATTGCACTAAAACCAATCAAAACAAATAAATTTATAGTTACTAAAATAAAATGTACGTGATTCATGTACCTAATAGAATTGTTTTCGGAAATAATTATGATTTATGCGGTCAAGGGACTTTAAAATTAATATGCTATACGAAATTATTCTTAAGCCGTAGTCGGTCAGTTTAATTATGAATATATAGATAGTTTGAAAATGCCTAATAAATCATCATTTGGTAGGCATTTTTGCATGATAAGACCGTCTCTTGAGCTGAATCACAACGACAAGATGTAAGTACAGTTATTCGTAATTTTACCTATAATTGCACTGCACAGAGGTTTGTGCATTTAGGTAATATAAACGAAAATTTTTTTTTTTCAACTCAGTTTTTTTTTCTTATGTCGTGATTGGCCCCGTATTACAAGGTTTTATACAGACGCTGACGTAAAAATAACTACAGACACCGTAGTCGGTGGGTCGTAATCGTAATATAAATGTATAGTTAGTTTGAAAACTACACCCACCATTCATAATAACACCGCATATAAGTAAGTATAAAAGGCGTACTGCAATGAGTCGAATTATTAATTAACACTAGTATCCAGGTCAGAGTAGAGTTATAGCCGTGCTAATGTCACATGCTAACACCGCGCCTGTTTCAACTAGGCAGGTAGATGCGCTTCTAAATAGTACGACGTGCGGTTATTGGTATGCTGGCTTGAATTTTTTATTTTAGGTTAGGTTTTGAAAGTATTTTCGAATACGTAATTATCGATGTGTCAAAGTTAAACTATTTTTACCCGACTGCTTAAAAGGAGGCTTATGTTTTTCGAGTGTATGTATGTATGTTTCTATGTGATCGCCTACAGTTTAAACGGCTTGACCGTTTTTTTTTTTTTTTTAAATGCGTTTTTTCGGAACCTCCAACGACCTTTTTCATAATAAACAGGTGATTTTGCTAGAATTATTCTAAAGAATGAGCATTTATAATCTTTTACAGCGATTTTACGCATACTTTCTCACAAAAAACGTACACTCAACAGCGTATCAAGTGTAACGAAGTCGTAAGTTAGACTGCAAACCCGCTTTTCTGCAGTCGGGGATTTTGTTTTTCTTTAATATAAATACTTGTTTCGATTGTTATTCATTGATACTAGACAACTCTTAAAATATTTTTCCTGAATATTAAACATAGCACACCTATGCAAACATATGACATGAGTTTGAAGTTTCTATATATATTTGTTAGTGGCATCATAATTTCCAAATGGATGAATCGACTTCGATTTATTTTTATTTTTAGTTTGAAGGGAGACCTGATTGAAGACGTTTAAAAATATTGTCTCAATTAAATAAATTGAGTAAAAATGTAATAAATTATTAGAACAAAGTATTTTTTAAGCCCGTGTTGTTGTTTCAAACATTTTTCAGTGTTCGTGTTACAGGATACACTGCAAAGAGTAGTGTTTGAGACGTCAAGTCCTAAAATTATATAAAATGCCAAAATACGCCATACATCTGTTAAAGCTTGTTTATTTTAACCACTGTTTAATTTTATAAAAACTGAAGTAACTCTGTACCTTCGTTTGTTTCTAACATTTTCACAAATAAAAAAATATCTGATATACATATCATTCCATCTTTAAAATAATTATACTTCATCATCACTAGGTTTAGTTATTACAAATTTGACTGTTTTTAGGGTTCCGTACCTCAAAAAGAAAAAACGGAACCTTATAGGATCACTTTGTTGTTAGTCTGTCCGTCTGTCTGTCTATCTATCCATCTGTCTGTCTGTCTGTCTGTCTGTCTGTCTGTCTTTCTGTCTGTCCGTCCGTCTGCCCGTCCGTCCGTCCGGTTGTCAAGACCTTTATCTCGGGAACTTGTGAAGGTATCGTGTTGAAATTAAAATCATATACGCAGATCCATAGTCTCTTGCTGCAGAAACAAAAATCATATTTCTCAGTTTTTGTGATAAAAAGTTACAGCCGAATATGTCGTAAAAATGCACATTTCGACACTCACAAGGGAATACAAACCTACCTATGGGGTCCTTCCCGTTGACATAGAACTATGAAATTAGGCAAGAAGCATTGTCTTATAGTACACATATAGGAAAATCCGAAAACTGGATATATTTAATTTAACCACAAAAAAGTGTCTATATGCAAGGAATGAGGGTCCAAATTTTTAAGTGAATTAACGGTATCATGTAGTATCATATGAAATAACTTAATTAGCATAAGTTAAAACAGGTTTTAAATACTTTTGTTATGTATATTTTTCGGTTTATGAAGGAAAATATATACGATTTCCCCCTTTTATCTACTAGTTTGTATGGAACCTTGTATGACTCGCACTTGTCCGGTTTTTCTTTATTAAATAACAATACATTTAAAACAGTTTTTACTTGTACTCTGCGGTTAAAAGTAAAAGGGCTTTAAATAGAATTGCTTTCTTATAGCAATAGAGAAAACATTTTTATTACTTTAAAGTAATTTTATTACTCAAGAAGCAGTAAATTTTGTTAGTAATTTGTATTCAATTAACTTTATTGGTGTAAAAATGAGGGTCAAATGCGTTTTCTTTGAATGAGGTTTAATGAGCGACGTTAATTGAGTATCCCAGAGCAATTAAAAAAAATACATAATTTATAAAAGTGGATAGTCTTTTCAGTTTCAAAATTAATGCGACATAGAGGGCGCTGCTGTCCTTATTTCGTTCGAGAACAAGGGCGCTGTTTTTTTATTTAATTATTTAGGTAAATTGAAACGTTAATTCCCTTTTTTGCCGTGATAGGTCTATATGAAAACTCTAACTATGCTATAGATATATGTAAACAAAGACGCATATCTAATGAATAGGTATCTACTTTTTAGAAACAATTTGAAGTAGTTTGTTTTTATCCATATTGAAACCGAAATGAATTCCGACTAGGATAAATTAGTAAAGTAAGTACCTAAATTTAAACATATAATATTTCATTTGACAGGACAAAACTAATGCGTCCCATTCTTACAAACTTTAAATACATGGTGCTTGAACTTAATTAAATTACCCACTATTGTTCGGAAAGACAATAGAGTGCAAAGTGAAATAGTTAAACGTTTTGTTTAGTATTAGTGGACACACCTGTATCCACAGACTGAGGGAAATACGTAATGTTGCACCTCTGATTTGTAAGTATTTCAAAGTTTATGTAACTAATTTCGAAAATATTTTATTGGGACTGGGGAGGCCTAGAGGCGCAATGAGCTACGGAGAGGACTTTATATTGAAATATTGGAGTCTGCGAGATCGAATCAGAAATGAAGAGATCCGTAGACTTACGAATGTCACCGACATACTCGTAGTATTAGAAATTTGTGACAGTGGACAGGGCAGATAACACTGATGGACGATGGGACCAAAAAGTTCTCGAGTGGAGACCACGCACACCAATGTCAGGATGCTGGATGCGAGCTACTTCCAACTTGTCTTTTTAGAAATCCATGGGGGAAGCCTATGTTAAGCAGTGGACTTCTTGCAGCCGAGATGACTATGATGAGTGTCATATAAATTGGTTTTGGTGACAAATCTTAATCTTGCAGGCGTTTTGAAACGTTATGATTTGCAAATAACGCTCTATTTAAAATAAGTTAAATGTCTTAGGTAGATTAGCATTTCATAAAAGATATCAGACTATTTACTGTAACTTTGTCAATTTCATGTGTAAATATAAACCTGGCATTGGGCTTCAAATTAAATAAATATTGGAGTTTGTACAGCATGGTCCACTACATATGACTGTATGTGTGCTGTACTTCAGCTGTGTAAACGCCACTTTGTTCACAATTTCATTTGAACTTGAGTAACATGCTATGTATCGAAATATACTTGTAGCTAGTTGTAAATACAAAGGTAATTAAAGTCTACTTAGGTAATTAAAGTCTACTTAGGTAATTAATCAAAGATAAGTGTTGAAATCAGTGATTTTTCCAAAATAAATTAAATAATTTTTTCGTACTTATATTTTTTCGTCAGTGACAGGAAGAAAATATTGGGACCAATTAAGATAAATACTTCGAGTGCTTTCGAGTGGAGACCACGTACCGGCAAGCGCAGCGTAGGAAGACAAGCCATGAGATGGACAGATGACCTCATACAAGTGGCGGGAAGACCCTGGATGCAAGCCGCGCGCAATCGGTCTTTTTGGAAATCCATGGGGGAGGCCTATGTGCAGCAGTGGACTTCTTATGGCTGAGATGATGATGATGAAGATAAATACTTACCTAAGATTATTTTAAGGTACAAACTGTTATATTTTTGAAGATTTTAAGATACTGAATGTAAAAAAAACCGTTACGTCCTTTGCAAAAACTAAAATAACCACGAACGTTCAACAACCATTTAATTTTTATTGAAATACATTTTGGTAAATACAAATCGATACAATTATCTTATTTTTAATTCTTAATTCTTACTTTTATATTGTGTAACGGACTTTTCAAAAGTCAAAGCCGAAATTTTATCTCTTCAATAATGTTGAGATGAACGAGCGACACAGAATAAATTATATAAATAAATATATTACAAATATTAGTGCACATTTCATGCAACACCATCTAGCCCAAACTAAGCAAAGCTTGTACTATGTAACTAGATGGTTGATAGAATAACAATTCTATATATTTTTGTAAATACATACTTATGATACATACACCCAGACACAGAACAAACATCCATGCTCATCACACAAATCTTTGCCCAGGGTGAGGATCGAACCCACGACCTACAGCTCAGGAGGCAGTCGTACTACCACTGAGCCATGATGCCTAATGCCTGAAGTATTATTATTTACAGCGCCAACGGCAATTTTTTTATAAAAATTAAACACCTATAGCTTTGAAGCTTTAGAATACTTATTTTATTAAGCACGTTCATAAGCCAAATGATGTCTACACGCTGAAGTCATTTATCATCAAGTTCAACGTTCTCGGATGATCCTCCACACATGCTGATTGACTCTAATCCGGTTCATCTATTGCCTTTTTATAGCTGACAAATGACTCACAGTCCATGCCAACGGCAGAATAAAATGTAACACCGAATTAATCCATTTAAACCGGCGGCAATCTACTTTTTGCACTAGTGGGCCAGTTGAATGCCTACTCATAGTTATAAAAATAGCTCAAATACTGAACGAGTAGCATTACGATCAATTTGTGTTTATAACACCTTTGTAACACTAACGATTTTGATTGTGTTTATGCAATACAAACATACTACTTTTATAAAAAAAAAATACCCTTTCCATATTTATGTGTACGTATTATTATGAAGTGCTCTACTCGCTTGTTACTTTTTTATTTACTACAGCATTTTGTAGCGGTTTATGCACATTATAAAGACATCAATTTGCCAAATTAAGTTCATTTTAAGGCCAATAATCTCGGATTAAAATGCCTGTGATATAAGGACCGATAGACGGACAGATAGAAGGGTTCCTCGTTGTACCTACTACAGAACTCTAAAAAGATACGGCAAAAATAAGCTCAGCTAAGATGTAAAAAATAATAATGTTGATGTACTATTTTTAACTGAAGACTGTTACAAAAACTATAATTATATATAAACTATACTATTTAATATTACATTCTTTGTATTTTTCATATTTAAGAAGAAGAATAAGAGAAAAATAAATCAGCCCTAAAAGGCCAGGCAAGGTTAAAAAGTAATATTAAGATAAAAACATGAATATGCAAATATATTGTGTGTCTAATGTTTCTATACGCACAACTATAACAATCTCGGCAGAAAAAAATACTCTAACACTAATAAAATAATCACTGAAATAGAAACCTAAGCGCGGAATAAAATCGCTAGTCCAGAAATTCCCCTCATAAATATTGGAAGATCATGCGGACTCATTCATAACTCCGACCATTCTTCGGGTTAATGGAAACCATGAGATTTATTTACAGAAGCGCAATTTAAAATTATAATGTTGTTATCTCCCATCGGCCGTTGCCGCGAGATGTTTATTTATTGCGGTTTGTAAAGATCCACCGATGGTGCCTTCTTCTTCCTTCTGAAGACAAACTTAAGGAAATATATTTTGACTTATTGACTGTTTTGACTTGTCATTGGCATGTTATTATTAATGAATTGGCATTGACTATTTCCTGAATAGGTTGAACATAACTTTTCAGATGTAAAATCTAGCTATCGTAGATAGAAAATTATGATTTTAAAGATTCATCGAAATCGGTTAATCTTAAGGAGTAGAAAACAATTTTCTCTCATTTTACAACAAATTTAGGAAAAATATTTACTACTTCGTTTTTAGTCTAGTAAAAATAAGATTTGTGACAACATAAAGGACAACTAAGTATATTATTATTTAAATGAATGTACTGGAGTTTTTAAATACATTTGACACAATTTCATAATGATATTATAAAAGTTAATTTTGTTACCTTTACACGCTCAAACGGCTGAACCGATCGTTATGAAAATTAGTATAGATATAGCTTTGGACCTGGAGACGGACATAAGCTACTTATCATCATCATAATCATCACCGTTTTTCATAACTACGCGAGTGAAACCGCGGAACACAGCTAGTCTATAAATTGGGGATTATTGTTGATCTATGATTTTTTGTTATTTTCCTATCATAATTTGAAAGAATCCCCCCAGTTGCAAATACTGTGATATGCTCCATACAAACGGATTTATTTTTACTAGACTATTTATTTTTAATAGACTTCCAAAAAGAAAGAGATTCTCAATTGGACGGTATGTTTATTTTGTATGTTTGATTAGCGATTACTCCACCAGTTATGATTGAAGATTCATTCTTGTTTGATATGTAATACTTCAGAGGTGGTATTAAAATATAAAAAAAATAATTGGTGTTGTACATAGCAACAAGTAAGACTAACTATTAAAAAAATAAATTAAATATAATATTATCACTTGAAAACGGAAAAAGAAAATCCCGCAAACGGGTACATTTCACACGAACACAGAAAAGAAAATACAGCATCCGATTCGCAATACAACAACGTTTAATGCAGTGTTTCCTGTTAAAAACAACATTTCGGGGTATTATTTAAGCATAGTCATTTAATACAGTGGCAGTGGCGTGCAGCCAAGCCTTCGTTACCGGCCACTCCTCGCCCCAGGACTAGCATCGCATTACAAGCTGTAAATACAGGGGTTACATGCGAAATGGCACTGCCAATGTCCACGACACGCGATTCCATTTAAATTGTAGCTACAGAGCTTGGTCCAAGAATCTACATATACACAAGTAAAGCGGTCATTGCCATTCAGCGTGGTAATGCCGCTAAGATTTTGTGGGCATCTTTATAACGAAATCGATGCTCTTGGATGTTTTTTTTTTCAGTAATCAGCATCTTTTACATCTTAAATTATACAAAATTTGCCTATAGTAATTAGAATTAAAGCCAGAAAAGTTTACAATTAATAATGAATGTTTTTAAATTTGAATTTAATGTTTTGTTGACCATATTAATAAGTATCTTTGTGTTATCTACGGTTTTTGTAGTAGGTATATTACATGCTCAAGTGCTAAAGTAAAATCAAATCGTATACTATCAACGTCCCGTAGTTAGCCTTAATATTTAGTTATGCTAATTAAATTAAAAAATAAAAAGTTCGTCTACAAATTGTCCAAGTTTTATTGAATATAAATAAGCCATCAACACATTAATAATTTTCCCTTAAACAGTTAGTTACATGTATAGTCGACATTTAACTGTACTAATTAATTGGTCATTTAAAGATTTAACTAAGTAAGCTAAAATAGGCAGAAGCACATATTCAGTTACATCAAAGCCTATGGTATTTGTTAAATTTTGAAATTGAATGAACCTCAACCACTTAAGTTTATTTGGGATGTGCATAAATAGCGCTGATGATTATTTATGTCTATACTTGGGTACGAATTTGATTTATCATTAGAAGTTAATTTCAGGTGCATTTTCATTATTTTTAACTCTTGAAAATGACACGCTCGATAGATATAGGAGATGATATAATCTAACCATAATTTTCGGTAACTATCGGAGTTGAATGATTGATTTCATGTTTTACCTAATGAACACCTATCGGTACTAGATGATAAACGTTAGTAAACATTCTCATACACGCCCACAACATTTCATACAGTTATACATGTGGTACAGTCCGTGGGGAGTATACAATATACATGGATACGTACATGATACTGATTTTAGATAGTCGTAATGACACGACTAAAAACATTTTATAGAGTTTTAACATGTGATTAAATCGGAATGACGTCAATGTTTCTAATTCTGTAGCTGCGGACGTGATTTATTTTCATTATTTTTTTATTACTTTCGATCAGATCTTTGGATGTAGGCAATTCTAATTTTCACTTTTATTTGTTTGAGTTGTATCTAAAAATATTCTTTCATATATGATTTGCAACGAGATTTTATCTATAGAGAGGTTATGAAATAAAAACAAATCTCAGTTCTCAGCACTTTATAGGATAACACCACATATTTAGGGCCTTTCTTGGCCTTTTTTTTTTTTAATATTTAACGGCTCTGTATTCTGAGTCTTCTTGGCCTTATATATCTTAGTGTTGCACTTTCTAAACACACAGACTGGCATTATCATTGTTCACAAGACACGATACTCGTCTAGCACCGTTGCTCGACGTGTCGCGACTGAAAATGAGTAGGGCGATTACCTTACTTGAGGCTTGCCACGCAGAGCCGGGGAAAACCTATCTACATATGATTTGGGTTTATTTCAATCGTATGCAAATAGGTTCCTTTTTAGCCAGCGATCTCTATCGTAGACTGCAGCGTTATTCTACATCAAGCGAGTTGAATGAGTTGAAAGCTGTAAAACTACTAGTAGTGTATCTTGAAAGGGCTGATGATGTTTACGTGCTAAGTCACTTTAAAAAAATAATTCATTCGTAAAAAAAGGCAAAAGCGTACTAAATATTGACGTGAAATATTCATTCGACGCGCTGTAAAGATTTTTGTTAGAGATAAAATAAACTTAAAGAATTAATTCATTAAATTTATTTTATAATTTTTTATTAGTTTAATTAATGCATTAATTAAATTTATTTTATCTCGTTTAGACTATTCGACTAACACGTTACGGAGGCGGACAAATGTCTTAAACCAAACATGTTTTTTATTTACATTAATTGTATAGTAAAAATTAATCCGTTTGTATGATGCAATTTGGAGAATTCTGGAAAATTATGATAGGAAAATAACAAAAAAACATAGATTCATAATAATCGCTGATTTACGAACAAGTTACGACCTTTTACTTTTACTGTTACTTTCACCCGTATATTTATGAAAAACGATGATGATGATATCTAAGCTATCTCTGCACTAAACTTCATAACTATCAGTTCATCCGATTGATTATGAAAAGTACAAACACTTCGCTTTTGTAAAATTAGGATTATTATGAAATTATGTTATATATATTTTAAAACACCAATACTTTCATATTAATAACAATTTTATTAATTGTAATTTATGTTGTCACAACCGCCAACCCGCACTTGGCCAGTACAATACTATTTTTACTGGGCTATGGACAATATAATAATACAACAACCTACTACTTTTTTATCATGATTTCAGTTCGGATTTCCGTAGCAACAATGTGAATCATCATGTTCCTAAAAGCTTCGTGACGTCCATGACAATAAATCATTTCATTCCAAATTATGCACCATTGACTCATCAAATCGACAGGTTATGCGTCGATTCACGAGGAGCATGGCATGGAATGGTAACCAATGTCAGGTCCTACATTTATACAGGATGTACGGAATATGTCTAAACTTGATTTTTGTACAATAAAGACAAAGTTACCCTAACATTGTCTTTTAGTTCTCACACAGGTAGCCACATGGCAACATACTGCTCTAATGGAGATTGATGTTTTTACAAATTATTTACAGTAGAATTAAAAAATCTTAATAACTACTACCAATTGAATGGTAGTAGTTATTATTATTTTTTAAGTTTAACCTTGATTCAACACCAGGAATAGGGTCAGGAATAGCAAAATTAATTTCGGGAATTTTATACTATAAGGTAAATAATTCATATACTGCGTCATATTCATATATTTATATTTTGTTGCGATACAGAACTATGGTATCCAAAATTGGGAACAAAATCTTGGTTAAACAAAATAATGAACTAAGCAGTACTCTTGTTCTTGAACAAAATAATGAAATAAGAATAGCAACACTCTTAATGTCACATTAGTTCTCTATCCGAATTCCGAATACGAGAATAGATTCCAGCTAATTATAAATGTAACGCAATGGTGTTTTGATATGTATAACACTATATAAATACGCCCGTAAGTATTTTTATAAATAACACCGATCGATTTTGAAACGCAACATGCCATTGCATTTTTTTTTAATTACGGACATTTCGTAATAATTATATTTTTATAGTAATATTATTTGTATACCTATTGGAACACCCTGTATGACCAGGATCGTACTCCACGTGCATGGCAATTACCACAAGCAGTCACCCGCGAAATGGCCTGGACGCCTGCGCTTGCGCCGCCCGTGTGCCTCTTGCGCTGCAATACCGCCACGCTTGGACGCTATCAACAACACAAATAGCTGTGAAATTGGACTATTGGGTGGTCGATTAAGGCATATGAAATAATCATGTCAAAATGAATCAATAGATTTTGAATAGGCCTTTTTTGAAAAAAAAAACAATCATAATGTCGGCTAATGGCTTTGTATTTACCAATCGATACTTTTATCATAATGTTTTCTTAGGATCGGTTTAATTGCGCCCAAATAAAGCTTATATTTATCTATATAATTTGACGTAACATTTATGTGGTAAAATTATAGGACTAGGCTGTAGGAAACTTCAAACCAGGAAGCCCATCAATCACCTAACACCTGAAATAGGTCTCATCGTGGTAGCTGATGAGGTAAACTTCTTGCAGTGCGCTCCCGTACCATAAAGAAGTGAAGTCATTACCAAACACGAATTACATGAAATTCTCGTTGATAGATTTAATTAAAAACAAACGGCCCTGATGTTTTTAACTCATTGTTTTCATTATAAATGACTTACGTAGCGGTCATAAGCTGGGTGGTGCTAGGCGGGCCCCGGGGCAGGCCAGGTCCGCCCAAACAAAATGATCTCCGCATTCTGCTTGTGTGGCCCAAGTAATTTCATATACTTACGTTAATCTGGAAATCAAGTGTTCTTTCATTCGAAGAAGACGAGTTTTAATAATAATTTAAGAAAATTTGAATTGATAATTTCAATTTTATCATGAGATTTTTTTTTGTAATGGGTACTTAAAGGTAGTAATTTTTATTTAATTGGCAAAAGTTTCCGAAAATACCTTATAATTTAAGTGCTTAAAATCTTATTAACCGCAAAAAACCCAATTGTTTTTTAAGAATGTACTTTCGAAATACATGCATAAGTATCGGTGAATGCAGTAGCAGTGCACAATTTACCTCTTAATCAGTCAGTGGGTAATACTTACCTACTGACTGAATAAGGTAGGTAAGGTAGGTAGGTAGGTACTTTATAAGCAGTTATTTTGTGATTCATGAATATTTTTCAGTGTAATTGTTATCTTTAACAATTTTCCACCCACTGCTAACAGTTCGGTCTTGCTTCGGTCTTGAGTCATTTGATATTATTCTGAAAAACTGCCTTCAATTAGAACGCGCCCAAAAGTTATACTAATTGGAGCTGCAAAAAAAAAACTCAAGCGTCATGAACGTCCATATCTATAGGTATGAATAAAGATATAAGTACATAATGATTTAAGTAAAAGAGTTAACATACTTAGGTACTGTCAACGTGGGTAACTTTGACTCTGCGTCAAACATTGTGCGTGGTCTTTTTAGAAAGTTCTCGATTATTTTCCCAAAAGATTAGTAGTCAAAACGACTGTAAATTAATTAATCAAGTAATTTGACTACTAATTTGTTGGGAACAAAATCGAGAACCTTCTAAAAAGGTGGCGTACAATGTTTGACGCAGAAACAAAGTTACCCACGTTGACTGTATTGAAATAAAACAAAACAAATAGTCTAATTTCTAACCAATGTTATTGTAAGGCTGCAAGTCCCTCGCATGCAGACCCTGATCTGAAAGTCTCCAACGACATAATTATATTGCATATAATATACTATCTTATTATTGAAGTCTGAAGCATGAATACACTATGAAAGCAGTATAAACTCAAGTCTAGACTAGACACATCCAAGTCTTATAATGTAAACGCTCAATACTCCATTCAGTAGGATATTGATCTCACGTCCCGGACTTTTATCTTTGAATAACAATAGGCCATGCATTCGTATTCGGCCTGTGAACCCATTGCTGTAATCTGATGATCTGAATTTTGAAGTCCATTGACAAGCGCCCGCGCCGGTACTTCTCGGATCTCGGTTGTGCTTGGATCGCTGTGGGAAACCCCGGACGAAGCTTATTGATAAATTACTTGGAATCAAATAAGAATGGTTAGAGTTCTAAGAATGTAATATAAACTTATTGTTGCTAACTCGGGTATGGAACATAATGCAGTTCGTATGCAGACAGCTTTTTTTACGTACAGTGTGGCCGAGGATAGAGCTCGTCGATCTAGAACTGTGATCTAGGCGGTTTTTCATGGAAATTATTCCAACCGATTGCGGCGAAGCCAAAATATAGAAAATTACCGTTTTGGGTACCAAATAAAAGGGTTTCATTTGTACATTTCATATTATTTCGATTTATTTCATATTATATGGAACTCTTTTTATGTAATAATAAATCACTTATAACATAATTTTGCAAGAAGAAATACAGAGGATAAGCTCATAGTCGGATTTTATTAATAATTGTTACTAAGTATATTTTTTTAGTTTAGGTAATCACCTGTGAAGAATGTGTAGGTATGGTGAATGCGTTTACCTTTTAAAAGATAAATATTACGAAACTTACTGCATAATTCAAAAACTAATTTCCAAAACATAACTACATAACTAAAGAACATAAAAATTATATTAATTTTAAACCCATTACAAACAAAATTCCCAGACAAAGCGTGGCTTATTCCACGAATTGTAACAAATTAGGCACTGTATTGTAGTCAAAGCGTTTTATTTATGTCCTGTTTACATTCGCAAAAACAACCAACAATATTCCTATAAACGGACTCTCATATAAATGTTTACACATTTACTTGGTTCTGACAGCTGCTAAATGACTAAACAGTGAGTGGGCGATACATTTCGAAGATGAATGGATCCATTATAAGCATCTAAGTCTAACATAACAATGAAAACACAGATAAGCCAGTCCCGTAGTAAATAATCAAGTTTCAAATAGTTCCGGAGTTTGTAGCAACAGGAAAAAGTCTGCATGTCATCTATTCGAAAGAAAACGAAACTTTATTTTTGAAATATTGCGGTTCCTTTTTCTCTGACGGAGTTTTTCTCGCAGTTTGTTTTGACTGCGAAAACCGATCGTAAGTTTTACAAGCGCTCGGGTTCGTTGCCCCGATGACGTCACCACGAGAGCTTGGAAGATCTTTCAGGTGGATGTGTGTACCCACTCTACATTTAAATAGCTCCAATGAAACGAAAGTAGTTCAGTATAATGTTATTGCTACGTCTGAAAGAAAACAAACATGTTAGTGTTGCCATTACCGTGGAAACTGCCGAGTTCGAGCCCATTTTGCCAAATCGTATCAGTAACTTATCGTATTACAAACTTTGGTGACTGTTGGGAAAATCTTACAATTTGACTAACAGTAACAAAAAATACTATAAACTAATAGTTTACGGCCTACGGCAAATTAAATTAAGTGCTGAAATTGAACTGTAAAGTTTTGCAATTTGCCTGTTAAAATGTTAAATTTTATACATATCATATAAAATAATTTTACAAATTAACTTTGCGGTTCACTGTTAACTGTTCATTCTAGAGTATGAACAATTACAAAGCTGCATTATATTTGTAACTCATTTTGATTTTCCTTTATAGTAAGTACCTATTATAGATTTGGTTGCTTTAAAATATTTTAGCTTTTAAGAAACTCTCGCTAGTTCTACACGAATGTGGTCTTTTTTATTCTACGGCAAAAATCTATTTATGATTTGGCTCTGGCAACACCTCGCATACTGCAATTGCTACACCCGTCCTGAATATTCCACTATTCAAAATAACTACGTAACATCGGTAAACAAAATATACAATAAAGACTGCAGAGCTGTTTCGCTCTATTAATAAAACATGTAAAAGACGCGACCACAGATAAAGATTTTTTCTCTACGTTCAAATGTCTATGGACACGTCACGTAAAACAAAATTATTGGACGCTTTTGTTTATTTCCTAAATTTCTCACGGTTCTTTTGATTTACCAGCTGAACTATTTGCTTCAATCTAATGGGTAAATATTTAAATTACCTACTCCATAAACAAATAGATGTTACCCTAGCGTTTGAGTGGCCGACGTAACTCTATATGGAGGAACTCATAAATGCCGTCTTTCATCTCGACTAGCTTATTACCCGGTTTATAATAAAGCTCGAATAGCTACGGGTGTTTCATAGGAAAAAAAAAACGTAATCCGACAGCGGATGTGTGGATGAGACTGGGTTTCGAGGGCAACTAACCAGCTACCGCAATTTGATACTTTGATTCGGCTCCAATGATCGAAGCCAGAACACATGTATGTTTCTCATATTTTTTATGTATACCCTGCCTTATCGTATACATTAAATGCGGCCGGTTAAGAAACAGTTTTTATGAGTCTGCGAAGAAAAAAAGAAATTAGGGCTCCCGTTTTTAGGGTTACGTACGGCGAAACGGTATAATTAAGCCACCTTCTTCTGTTTGTCCGTATGGTAAAACCAATTTATTCAAATATTAAAACGATGTTTACTGAGACCTACAATCTTGGAATTTTCACGGCTAGAGTGAATCGATATCTTCTAGATCAACGAGCTCCATCCTCGGCCACACCGTCGCTTAACATCAGCCGAGTTGGTGGTCAATCGATCTATAAAGTATAAAAAAAGGATATTATGTAAATAAGTTTGTTCAATGAAGTGTCATGTGACTTTAAAAAAAAAATATAAAAAATGTAAAAATGATCAGTGGGTGGATCAACGTATATGTAAACTGATGATTTTTCAAATGTGTGGGGTATTGTTGAAGAAGTATATTTTTTTTAAATAAAAAGAATATTTTCTCGGATGTGCTATGTACGAGATATGGTCCGCCAAAGGGGAAAATTGTGTCCCTTCCCTTGACTGCATTTCAAAACTATTAGACCTAGAAACATGTTATGGAACATGATAATAGGACATACTAAAAATGTACAACAAAAATAGTTATTAACATTGTTACGACTATTATTTTTCGTACGAATGAGTATAACATACAAAACATTATAGCTAAAAGGTCCTTTATAGCACAAGGTTACAATAGAAAATCATATAAAGTAGTTTTCCCCTTTCATTATAATAGAGTTTGCTACGGAATTCTACTATATGCTTGTCTTGACACAATCTTACCCACATATTTTATTAGCATAAAAGAACGTATCAGAATTAAAGGATCGTTTATCCTTAATTTTATTGGCCTCTAATGTTATCTTTACTCTATCATACATGTAGAATACTTTCCATGTAGAGCTTAAGAAGAAATTATATAATAAGCAACTTCCGATACGATACTTATCGTACAGAATCGTGTATCCACATCCCACTACTGATACCAAATATTAAACTGATAAAATAGGGTGAGCTTGAAATAAAAATGCTACTCAACTCTCGACTATATCCCCTTGCCATACAAAGTAACAAAGTTAAAAGTGTTGTTATTATTTATCGTTGAAAAAACATACATCGTGTCAAGTTGATTGCTACAATTACTCTGTTTACACACTCGATCGAATATATCGATAAAATCTCATACGCTATTATTACTAAATTTAATTCAATTATTATAATTATATTTGAGCGGCTATAGAACGTAGGCGTCAGTCAGCGGAATGTAATGAATGGTCGACCGATAGCGGCAAAACACTTTAAGATTAAAATAGAAGGGTTTGTATATCATTGAATGTTACGGTAAACTAACACCAGGATACAGGAGGGTACATACTACAGAGCGTAGGAAGACCAGCCACAAGGTGGACAGAAGATATCATACAAGTGTCAGGAAGACGCTGGATGCAGGCCGCTTCCAACCGGTCTTTTAGGAAATCCATGGGAGAGGCCTATGTCCTGCAGTGGACTTCTTGTGGCTGAGATGATGATGATGACAGAGGGTCCAGAGATGATAAACTAAAATTGACAATATTTCCTGTCATTTCCCGATCACGATCCAGATTGAACGTGTGATTGACAGATCCGTTATCCAGATTGATAAGTGTACTGGGCGCCTAAGACTTACAAGAAAGCAGATCTAAGAACTATCAACTGTGCTGTGAGGCCAGTCAACTAACAGCCGCATCGTTTCAACAGAAATTACGTGCCCGTAAAACTCAATCACTCTCCTTTCTCTTTGACATTGAATAGTACAAAATATTCAAAACAAAATAACATTGTCATATTATTTTGTTCATTCAGAATCTTTATTTCTGTTACAGGTAAGTTCAACATTTATCGTCTATTCCTCCATCAACATGTCAAAGGTAAGTAAGCCTCGTGAATACAAACGAGTGTGGAGAATGTGCGTAGGCGCATCTCTACATTTTCATATAGTGGTAAAACGCGTTGTGAGCAGGCCTTTATAACCTTTTCATATTTTTTGACAATGGGCAATAGCAACAAATGAATGATTTGAGTGGATTCTGAGATTTATATCACTTATGCTCTGAGATTTGATATAGATCATTTATTAGCTACTGCCATTTTGAAGACGAATATGACATATAGGTATATAAGAATGTGAAATATTTTTTATTGAATATGTTCAATAGAAATTATTTCTGAATTTAATAAAAACCCTCGACATAAAATGACTGAACAGGTTTTCCTGAATTATCCATTGCTATATAAGTGCACTTTTTACATAGCTTTTTTTTAAAAGTTATCTTTTAGAAAAAAAACATCAATATTAGTTAATCCGCTTTGGAGCTAGCCAGGACAGACATTCAAAACTTATAACCCTTATATTTTGCGGTTTAAAATGATATATGTCCATGAAAATCCTATCAACCTATGAAAATCTTTGTATTAAAATGCTTGAGTTTGTTTTAAAATCTTTAAAAATATTTGCTTCTTTAGTTTTTTTTTAAATAGAATTAGGTATTTGATGCCAAAATCAATGGGTGGGATAAACCAATAAGAATCCTATCTGTTGAAGGTGTGCATTATAACAGATAATACTAAATGTTTTTTTAATGTAATTTAAAGCAATTTTGAAGGTGAGGTTTGTTAATATCTGCATTAACAAACCTCACCTTCAAAATTGCTTTAATCTAACACTGTTTGTTTCTTCTTAAAGACAGTAATCGTCAAGCCAGGTCAGGTCTTCCGGTGGCTTGATAACTCTGACACTAGGACTGAGTGGTCACTCAGTCTATACAAACTTACATATCTAACACTTTTGAGTCAACATCAAAGTAGGCTGAGCGATTTGAATATCTAATTTTGTAGATTGGTTATGCTGACAAATTATTTCAAATTACAACTTATAAATTCAACGGTGCCGTATGTTATGACCTTTCAATGCGTTAGTTAACTGCATTTCATTAGACCAGCTCGGATTTCATTACAAAATACATGTTATTTTTAGTATTTAGTAGTGAGTACGAGTAATTCCATAAAATCTATAAACATTAGATAGGTACTTATTTATGAATCTTCTATGTACTCGTAAATAAATAATAAAAAAAAAAAAAAAACTTTGTTGACATTTCACACAACACCATCTAGCCCAAACTAAGCAAAGCTTGTACTATGGAACTACAAGGCTGATAGAATACTTAAATACTTTTTTTTTGTAAATATATACATATGATACATAGAAACACCCAGACACACAACAAACATACATGCTCATCACACAAATGTTTGCCCTGGCTGGGGATCGAACCCACGACCTTTCAGTTCAGCAGGTAGACGTAGACACACTACCAACTGAGCCACAAGGCCAGTCAAAAAAACACAAAACAAAACAGTCTTATTCATAGTCTTCAAAGGAACTTATTCGTATTAAATAAGTGATTTAAAACGAATAAGTTCCTTTGAAGACTATGAAAAAATGTTTCAATTCGACTGTTTTTTTTTGTATGTTTGTTACGTGATTACTTCGCCAATTATTAATTGATTTTGATGATTCTTTTTTTGTTTGGTAGGTCGTACTTCAGAGGTGATCCCATATAAATTTTATCAAAATCGGTTCAGTACTTTGGATAATAAAATCAAATAACTAGAAAAAATTGAAAAATGTGTCATCCAAGTAAATGATATTGATCATATTTTGATGTCGGTTGTTTCAGTTTTTAGGGTTCCGTACCCAAAGGGTAAGAACGGGTCCCTATTACTGAGACTCCGCTGTCTGTCCGTCTGTCCGTCCGTCCGTCCGTCTGTCACCAGGCTGTATCTCATGAACCGTGATAGTTAGAGAGTTGACATTTTCACAGATTATGCATTTCTGTTGCCGCTATAACACAAATACTAAAAAACAGAATAAAATAAATATTTAAGGGGGCTCCCATACAACAAACGTGATTTCTTTGCTCGTTTTTGCTCGATATTGATAACGGCAACAGGTAGAAGTTTGAAATATTCACTGAATATTGAGTTATATTATTAACTTTAAAAATAAATAATTAAATTAAAATAAAATTAATATTTAAGAGGGGCTCCATAGAACAAACGTGATTTTTTTGCCGTTTTTATAGATAATGGTACGGAACCCTTTGTGCGCGAGTCCGACTCGCACTTGGCCGGTTTTATTTAAATTAAGGGAGTTGTATTTAAAGACCACAGTATATACGGAAAAAGATACATAGAAAATAAGATTATGGCTAGGCTTTTAATACATATATACTTATTTAAATAAATATCTCAAACAATATACGTACACATATTTAATTTACTACAGTATGTCCTACTATGTAACTTCTCTTGTATGCTAGTAACTAGCTAATGTTACTATTCCACGTCGCGTCGGCGGCGGCGGGGCGGCGGTGTTGTCAAAGTAATGGAATACGTTGATGTCCCGACGGCCCGCTGTGAACAATGTCGCACTACAACGATCTTGTGTAACTGCTGAACTACGGGCCTCGTCTTTTTCTACTCGAACACGTATCAGATTAGACTTATGAATAAATGATTAATGAGATCATTAGCTCGACGGAATTTATAGCTATAATTTTCAGTAGATGTCAACAATCTCTAAACCATGTTCATATATTTAAACTATTCAAATCAATGATTGTTGCTGACTGCTCACCTTGCGAAGCTCGATGTTCATTGGCATTGACGCGTGTGCTGATTTGAAAAAGACCGCTGAGTGCGGTTAAAACTATACTCGGACATTTCGGACAAAATGACTATAAAATAAACATTTGCGGTTTTGTTATTCCGGTGTTATGTTGACCACATCTTCGCTTTCCACCAGGCGAGTTGGTGGTCAAACGCGGACTTATTCGTGTTAAAAAAAAGAAGTGTGTGTAAATTATCTATTTAAATTACTATTGTCTTACAAGCAAGTTTGTAGCTATATTCTTAGATATATTCTTTCATTAAAAAAAAAAAAATATTATACAATGTACCTATTTCATTTTACCTTAGCGCTTTTTTATTTTGTTTTCGCTGTATAGATATATACAGCGGAAAAAAGAAAAAAGCGCTCAATAAAATTAACGAAGCACACTGAAAATTAATAATCCTTAAATTGGTTGTATGAACTGCATGATCTGTCTTATTGAAATTCTGCAAAGGGCCGCGACACTGGAGTAGTGTGAGAACGAACCCATAAACGTCGGCGTGCTTTACGAGCTAGTGTTATTTAACGCCACCGCTACCAGGGTACAGGAAGGTTGTGGTTTGCCATGGCGCGTATTACATTGCTAGCTTGCAAAAAAAGTCACATTATGGGCACCTCTCCACCAGGGTCGATGCAGGATAGGTCGATACAACCGTCGCTTAACATCAGGCAAGTTGGTGGTCAATCGTAGATCTATCTTCTATAAAAAAAAAAATATATATTACGAAATGATTATTAATTTAATAGAACTAACGACAACACGAATGTAGCGAGTAAGTGCCTTCGTTATTTGAAATGTATGATTTTTTTTTATTTATGAGGATTAGTAGATGTCTAAAGTTGACGCGCTATTTGGTGAGTAAACAATGAACTATTTGAACACGAATTATAAGTATTATGTGTATAGGATGCACTCGCGAGGTCTACTACTCTCCTTCTTCGAGAGTCACAAAACACGTTGATTTAAAAAAAACTGTAATGAGCTTTCAATCAACTTATCTCATGATAAGCGACCTTGTCGACGTGTTTATAGGTAAGCACTTTCGATAATATAACCTGGGTATAACCGTAAAATAACCCAAGTGTAGTAAGTTAAACCCACCTGGGTTAAATCTATCGAAAAACAATCAGAGGGCATACTAAAATGTCATTGGTTAAAATACTGTAAATAAATACTTACATACTTAGTTCAAGAACTAAAATAATTTATATGAAAAATAACATGCTAGAAGCTTAGCACGCATGAATTGATTTTTAACCGACTTCCAAAATGGAGGAGGTTCTCAATTCGTCGGAATCTTTTTTTATGTTAGTTCCCCGATCACTCAAAGCCACTTGGACCGACATGTTTTTTTTAAAAGAAACTTTCCAAATAGTTCCATAGATATTTTATCAAAATCGGTTCAGTATTTTAGTTTTTATAACAATAATAACTGGAAAAATATGTTATCCAAGTAAATTCTCTTCACTTCTCTCACTCTCTTCGAGCTTAAAATTTTATGCAGAGAGTTATTATGGGAAATCAACAAACAAGTCGCATAATAAATTTTGAGATTTAAGATTATCGTCAGATAATTCTAAATCCACCATTTTACTACGTTACGGCCCTGGAAAGAAAAACAAAGAAAACATAAATTTCTGATTTAAAGCAGACGTAAGTTAATTTACATGTTAACAAACGGTCGACTGTGCTGCGACTTCGTCTGCATGGAAATTGGAATGATCAGCCAGTTTCGAAGGTCAATGAATTGTGCCCTGGTTACTGGGTATCTTGTCCTTGCTTCTGGATAGGTGTTTCACTTCACTGATCATCAATTCGTATTTGATGTTTCTACAGTTTGACGAATTTTAATATGTGATGTGTCATTATATTTGTTTCTAACTTTACGAAATAGTATTTATTTATAGCTTGTAAAGTTGAACAAATTCAATTTAATTTTTATTTCACCGTTATTTATAAAAAATTCGACACGTTGAAAACAATGTTTTTATGAACCTTTGAGAATTTCAAATCTTTGCTTCCATTTTATATTCTAAACTATAAAACACAATTTCTGTGTTTGTAACAGTTTTTTTTTGATAGAGTTATTTATGACGAACTTCGATTTATGAATAAATTAATGGGAGAATAAAACTTTTACTGCCATATTTTTACCGCTCGTGCCATAGATGCGTATTTTATTATGTGCTTCTGGTCTACCGTTATCTCAAGTTACAGACTTGACCAACTTATTTAAGAGGTCGTTTTTTTTACACAACTAAGTGACGAGACGAACAATGACTGGCCTTGTGGCTCAGTTGGTAGTGTGTTTACGTCTACCTGCTGAACTGAAAGGTCGTGGGTTCAATCCCTACCCAGGGCAAACATTTGTGTGATGAGCATGGATGTTTGTTCCGTGTCTGGGTGTTTCTATGTATCATATGTATATATAAAAAAAAAAGTATATATGTATTCTATCAGCCATCTAGTTCCATCTAGATGGTGTTGTGTGAAATGTCCACAAATATTTAAAAAATAAAATAAAAAAAAAGACGCTCTTAACAGTTCAATGCCATTTACTTTTCAAAGCTCTGCGTGGTGACGCACTGCTCTCGTCATGGGATACAAGATTTTAAATCTCATTATGCCCAGAAATTCCGATGGAAACATTACTTTTCAATCCAGAACGCAGTAATATTTGCACACTACTGCTTGGCGCTTGAATAACCGGCAAAGGTGTGGTACTGCTTCAGTCAAACTCTGCAGTTCAATCTTACTCCTAGCACTGATAGTTTATTTAGGAACAAATAACATATGCACAAGTCATACTTTTTCTATATATATTCTGTACATAGGTGTATTTTATTGAGATTATAGTTCATGTAGTTACACAAATGTTTTGATATTGAGAATAATGTTGAAGCTGTGGATAAATATAAGCAGTGAAGAAATCATGGTTATATTTGTAATTCTAGTGGCTAGTTCAGTATCCACTAAACTGTTTGTATGTGCTACTAAAACACCTGAAGGTGTGTCCCGGGAGACAGTTCCCATTCCAAGTAACACGTGCTTACTCTTTTCAGTGAGAACATCACTTGGTATCAAAGTGAGCTATGGTCAAGGTTCATTCTCATTAATTTATTTATTGTCATTTTCATTTTGATCCCCACCCAGGGCAAACATTTGTGTGATGAGCATGGATGTTTGTTCTGTGTCTGGGTGTTTCTATGTATCATAAGTATGTATTTACGAAAAAAAACCTAAGTATATGTAATCTATCAACCATCTAGTTTCCATAGTACAAGCTTTGTTTAGTTTGGGCTAGATGGCGTTGTGTGAAATGTCCTCCAATACTTATTTATTTGACTCATAAGTCATAAGCAAATCATTTGACTCATAGACCGATCATTTTATTCATAAACAAATCATTTGACTCATAGACCTATCATTTTATTTATAAACAAATCATTTGATTCATGGACCATTATTGAACAAGTTTTATTTTTAACCCCCGACCCAAAGAGAGGGGTGTTTATCTGTATATCTGTGTGTATGTCTGTGGCATCGTAGCTCTCAAACGGATGGACCGATTTTGATCTGTTTTTTTTTGTTTCAAAGAGGATTTTGTCGAGAGTGTTAGTAGCTATATTTCATCAAAATCGGTTCAGCCGTTTTTTTGTCGGGGGTTTTGAGTTTTCTAAACTTATACTTGTAGTACTAATTTTATAATCATCATCACTGTTTTTCATCACTCCGCGGGCGACGCCACGGAGTGCAGCTAGTGTTTAATATTACGAAATTCTTCTTCTCACAGAGATTCTTTAGGACCTGGAGAAGGATTAAATTATATTTTATAATCATCATCACTGTTTTCATCACTGTATAATAATATGTTACTTGCAAGTTACTTGCGGTATCTAGTAGGTACATATACTGGAACTGGCAAGTTCTTTCAAGTGGTAAGCTCACACAACTTAAAAGCTTCTAAGATTAGAGCTATTTAAGGTGTTTCTGTAATCTCAAGAGGCGCGAGTGGTTGTTGGTTTGGCTACCGGAGTTCAAGTGTTTCCGGTCAAGTGCGCGCTACTAATATATTATGTTATTTTTATAAGGTAAACAAACCCGTAGATTTGTACCAAATAATGGACCATGAGTCAAATGATTTGTCTATGAGTCAAATGATTTGGTTTGGCTACTGCTGGCGTTTTATGAGGTATATATAAAATCGCAAATTTCATAAATATAGATACAATTTAAAATTGAATAGCAGATGCCAGGAACAAATATTTCGTTTTATTTCAGTTGTTCAAAAAAAATATTAACCAATGTTAATAATATTTTATGAGACTATCTCTGAGTTACCTTCTTTATATTAATTAAAAAATAATCTTCGATAAAGGCTCGCCTACTAGCACTAACACATCCAATTGACACATCTTATTGTATCGCTTATAAAATTAAAAAAAAAAAAAAAAAACAATACAACACAAAAATACTTTGTTGACACCATAATAATATAACAATAAGTACATGATTACGAAAAAAAGAAAGCACAAAAGACACAAAACGTAAGACAACACGAAAGAAAGCGTAAGGCGTAAGAAAGGCACAAAAGGCGGCCTTATCGCTAATAGCGATCTCTTCCAGACAAAATCCTGCACAAAAAATATACAGTCGAATTAAGTGGTTCTGTTTTTTGAAGTCTTTAAAAAATACGGCTTTAATGTGATACTATTAAAGCGATGTCTTTTAACGCATTTTAAATATGTACCATATGTAACATGTGGTTCTTAATTTTATTCAACGTTACTTTATTGTACTAATCCAATTACACATCTCAGCGATAAAGAAGCTGAGTTGAACGTTCAAGACAACTTGAATACTTGTCTCTATTTCTTATTTAGGATAATCCCAGATATCCGTATAGGTACAGCTATCATTACCGACCACCCACTTTGGTATCGAGATCGGTTTCCGTGTAGATCAGATAAACAGTTCGATTGTGTGCTGTTGTGATTAGAACCGGGTGTTTGTCTGTCCGTCGCTATTCATATCCGTTCAAAGCGTAATTGGGGAAAAAGTTTACAATACTATGCGTTGCTAGATGGAATGGAAAAATACGAGACGAGCTCCATCCTCGGCCACACCGCTTAACATTAGGCGAGTGGTTAATCGTAGATCTTTCTTGCATTAAAAAAAATATCAAACTGTATTCGAACGATTTAATGTGAATTTAACAAGTGATAATATGAGGCTACTCGAGAAGTACAATAATTGATATTGAATTGACAGATGGCGGCCTAAATTGCAACTTTTGTAGCTTAAAACTGGAAAACAAACTAAGTCGCAGAGACATTAAAGTAAATATTTAAATACACCTATTAAAACATCTAAATCAAAGTACCTACTGATATTTAAACTGAACTTTCAGATACTTTCTTTCTCATATTAAAAAAGATGCTTTGCAATCTATTAACTCATGCGAAGATATTGCGGTAAATTTTACTAAAATATAGCAGAATACCAAGAGAACTTAATTTTTTTAAGTTTTTTAAAACAACTGTTCCAGGCATTGGTTCTAGGCCAGGTATATCACACTTGTGATACATTAGAAATATCCAGAATACAGAAAAAAAACATCCATACTCACAACTGTTTGTACTGGAGGGAATCGAACCTACAACCTATGTAGTACTATTAAAATATCTGTGGTTGTACGTTCGATTCCCTCAAGTACAAACAGTTGTCACAGAAAATTTTAATAGTACTTACAACCTACAGCTTACAATACCGTGAGGACAATCAGAAAAGAAAGAATTTAGTGCACCTAACTATGAGGTTAGTGTATCACAAATTGCTCCAAAAAACAAAGCCCCTTATAACAAAATACCAATCTGCTCTCTATAAATACGCAGTGAGACACTAATTTCCCAGGAATCCGTTACCATAAAACATGGTGTTAAACACACTGCCACTCACCCCATGTGCCCCATGTGATGCACCGTTTCCTCCTCCATGAGTCACGAGGGGCTATAATGAGAGTAATTGCCTCTTTTCTCACATCGTGATTCATTATTAAAGAAACGAGACCCGACGCACTTAACTTTATTTGGGTTTTACTCTTTTTAATTGAAACGAATGATGTACACCACCCGGCGTACGATTGATTAATTGAGAGATTCGAAAACATACCAAATCCGTTCAGTAATGCGTTTAAAATAAACCGTGAAATACCGTAAATATGTACGTTGCATCATACGGTTATAACTCATGAATTTTAACACGGAACTGACACCGATTTATGCATAAGTTTACGTGTAATACGAGTCGTAATAAGCTATTTATATGACATCAAAACAATGTTCTCCGTCTCGGTGTATTGAGGCGGTCGTAAAGAGATGAAGGGCTGCGATTAACATCTGTATACCATATGCTTAATAATCTGCCGCATTACGCGCGGGACTTGGTCTTGCAAAATAAGGCTGGGGTTAGGGGTCACCGCGCAACCACACATACTGACAGCATAACGACACTTTAGAATTTTAATGGCCAATCGATTCCACTTTGTTGCTCGGTAGAGGAATACGTTGTTACATCTAATTGCTTCTTGAGTCAGATGATTTTTTTTGGAAATATTTCCTCTTGGAATGAATAAAACTATGTGAACTTAAACTTGTCGAGAAGAGGAAGCATTTTATCGATAAGACTGCCTTTTGTCTGATATTGTATCATTTGTACGTATTTTTTTTAAATATATTCAGCAGTACCTTTCGAGACAGTAAATGAAAACATGCATCCTGAGGACATCTGTATTTCTAACTTGAGCTTATCCCATCATCTGATTTTCGTTTCGCCATAGGGCGAGGTAAACGTTTCGTCATTACACTGTGGCTTTAAAAAAGTCCTTACACAGCGATTTCGGGATTCTTTTCTTACAACAACTGCTAAAGAGTGCAATGCAACGCAGTTCCAATCTTCCTAATAGGTAAATACAACCTGGATATATTCATATTCATTTATTTCATAAATATAATTTATTTTGATATCTTCAAAATGAGAGTGAATAAGCTTCTCATGGCCAAGGTGTGATCCATCTTCTACTACACCGTTTTCATCAGATGAGTTGTGGTCAAACTTAGCCCCATTTAATCTTAAAATATGTATTATAACATTCCCTTACGAGTATTTAATGAAGCGTATATTTTAATATAATAGGACAGTATTGACGTCGTTTTCACAACATTGAACATTGCAAAAATCTGGTTAATTTCACGGCTGATCGATCAATCTTCAGACAGCTGCTGTTAACGAGATACTTACCACAATAAACTTTCTTACCAAATACGACTTTATTGCTTTCAAACTTAATTACCACACATGTCCTGGTTTCAGAGTTTTTTTTTCCACCATGTAACATCAAAAGATAATTATCATCTCCACAGTGCGTCATCCCTTGAATCATATAACAGATCCTGAAACTGCAATATTGCTTGTGACTCATGTCTCGATTTAAGCATTATGCTTTAACCTAAGTTATTCGCTCTAAATATAGAGATAAATCGCGGGTATTTTGTTGGGGGAAGTAAAAGTAGTAAATCGTCTGGTGTAGTGACATTTGCATTGTTCGCTGCGAAATACCAAGGTGATATTTGCTTTTTGGACATTAATCATAAGGGCATTGACCGCATAGTATACTTTCAAAGAATTTCGTGAAAGACGTATAAAATACTAGGCTAAGAGAGTTATTAAAAGTCTATGATAATTTTATATTTTAATTGAAATTAACTGAATTCATTTAAACGCCTCCGATTTGTATGTCATCTTGATTTTTGCTATTTCAAAAACTGGAAAATAAGCAAATAACAATATAAAAACACATCAATAGTAAATTTGTTACGAAAAAAGAAAAAATAATTTTGAGACTGTCGTAGTGCACGTCTAATGAATAATTTAATATCTGTGCCAGATATAATTTACTGCTTGCAATGAAATTGTTTTGGCTGAAGTTAGAACAAGAATCTATATCAAAAGAAAAACGAAATAGCCGAATCCATATTATGAGCTTGATATGATGTTAAATGTATGTTTTCAAATGTGTTTTTTCAAAAGAAAGTATGCGCAGAGTCGCTGTACAATTTATTTAAATGGGCATTATTTACAATAATTCTTGTAATATCACTTCTCTGTCAATGGAAGCTATGTAAAAGTACAATTTTTATTTTTGGTAGATTGTTATTATTTTATTACATACATACAAACGCACACACACCCGTAAAACATAACCTTCCTTCTTGCGCGGATCGAGTAATTAGACAAGTCCTGGATGAGACGACAAGAAAGCCCAGAGAGATGGTATATTCAAAACGAGGTAGGTACACGTGAAGTTCGCTTATGAAATCTGAAATAATTATGAAGTTGAAGTCCCATCCATGGTGATCTGTCTCGCTCATCATCATGCATAACTCTATGCCACACACTATAAATATTGTACAGTACACAAATTTGCAAAAATGAATTATTGATCTTATTTCAATTTTATGGGTGAGTTATCATTTGAGATCAGCATTATTATGAGCTATAGTTTTCTTTGTCTCAATTCTGAGAAGCTTTATATGGTGGTGCAATTGTATGTTAATCTTGCAACATTTAATAGAGTTATCGAGTGAATATTATTTATTAATGCAATCTTTAATTTGGTGTAAAAGCTTTAAGTATGTGTTACTTCAATAAATTAAATAGATGTGACAAAAACAAAATTTTATTTATGTGAAAGAAAAATGTGATCGTTTGATCCTTAAACTGTCTTAATTTGCGTTTCTAAGTTTTATGTTTTTTTTTTATCAGCCTTGTTTGTACAAACTGTCCCACTGCTGGGAACGGGCCATCTTCTCATTGTGAGAAGGGTTAGGACATAGTCTGCCACCTGGTCAAGTGCGGGTTGGCAGACAGTTTATGTTTATTAAAACGTCGAAATACATAAAACTGATTTACATTTTTCAGCTATTTATAAATATTCAAACCGTATAAACAGAATAAGCAATGGCAACACAAACACTTCTGGTCAATATCAATGACCAGCGAATCTATATATACTGTAGCAACGCTGCCCAGCGCCCATCCTATTCAGCGTTAGTTTCCCGATCGCGTTAACCCAGATACGATCGGGAAAGCGGCCCTTTGGTTATTTATTACTTTCTATTTTTCGATAGCGAACTAAAGAAATTCGTAGTAACATTTCAATCACACCTGAGCGGCTAAAGAGACTGCGCAATGCTTGTGGATATCGCTGAGTACGGTTTTTTGGCATTTCAACAAGAAATGGGTGGTAATTCGCCGACTTTCTTTGTAGTGAAATGGGGAGAAGCTCTTGCGCACATTCCCTGAAATGAATTCTGTAGAAAATAGACAGAAAATAAATACTTTCTTTCGACCATTGTGTAACAATATTTTAATACCACACAGATTAATTTAAAACAATCTTCAAAACTCCCAGGTCATTGTCATCCCAAAATGCCTAATTAATCTTGCAAAGATATTCATCTAGATTTTAATTTTAACAAAGGTTACTTTTAACAGTTTTGGTTTAGGTAGTTTGAGCTTAGATCGGAACATAATAATTATTCAACGTACGAATTGTATAATTATTATGTTTATTGAGTATTTTTGTAGGTTACCAATAGGTCGCTTAGGTATGTTTGAAAGGTTGAATAAAAATTCAGTTTTTGTCGTGGGCGACCTTTCGTAACGAACAGAAAGCCCGATAAAACCTCTATAGATGGAAACATGGAAGCAACTTGAATGGGTTGCGTATACACGAAATATCTTAAAAAGTATGTTTACACTCAATTTATATTAGGAATGAATAGAACCAAAAATGTTATGTGATTTTATAGTACGGGTAAAATGTAACGATTTCGTATTTATATGATAATATATTACTTTTCAAATAATGTACGATATTTGAAAAATAAAAAGGTATTAAAAATAAGCATGGTTTTCTTCTTTTTGCCCCTTACGGGGTTAGATAAAATGAGCGTCAAATAATAAGAAAGATGACGTATGAATACAAAAAATAATTGAAAACAAAAAAACTTCAGACAGACTACGAATACTTGTATCCACATATTTTATACTGTGGTCGTGCTTAATTAAAGTTGCCAAAACAAGTAGCGGCGATAAAAGAGATGCGTTAGCGCACGCCACAGAGACTGTATGCTAATCTGTGCTGCTGGTAGGCAATAAATCTTGGCCAATTAGCAAGCGCCCGGGCGCCCGTGCCGAGTTATCTGACGACAAAGCAAACCGCACTCTCTACGTAACAAGGAGCAAGGTTGAGGTACTTACAAAGAATAAAGACAAGGAGGATAAAGTGAACGAATGTCACAAATGTCAGTTAAATATGAGTCCACGATACTACTAAGGTTTCGTAGTCCTAGCAATTTTTTTAAATAAAATTACCCTTAGTGCCCTTCTGAGTATTTATAAAAATATTTTTATAAATACTCAGAAGTTACTCTTTTACTGTTGGTTAACTACTTTTACTGTTTGTAAAAGTAGTTACATTCAAAGCACTGTATGTAGCATACTATGTGCACGCATAAGGTACGCATTACTATTGTATGAAACTGATCTGTGTTCATAGGAGTGGATGTCTTTTATTTTTATTTCACATAGCTTCATTAAATGAATGTGCATGTGCGTAGCAATAGTACAACATCCTTATCATTCATTGTCATTCACTCAATAATTCACCATATACGCATTTCACGAGAATCTCTTGACAAAATATTCTTTTTTGATGGTTGGTTAAATGTAAGTAATTCTAATTGTGTTACTAGTGGAGATAGAGAGCAATAATTCTGACTTCTGGACAACTGGTAATTATTTCTTCGAGTGCAAGTTTAATTACATCTATTCTCTATCTATCTATTATATATCTATCTATTCTATATATGTATATAGAATAGATATAATAAGACTGTAACGGGTCAAAATCTGTAAATTAAATGTATTTGAAAAAATTTGATTGGAGGATGCAGTACTATTGATACAGAAGCCAAAACAGCAATTTTTATAACTTTTGTTTGTCTGTCTCTCTGTCTGTACGGTGTGTCCGATGGACGCCGAAAAGCCGAAAATACTGGGTGGATTTGGACGAAATTTGGCAGGAATATTACTTATACTATGTAGAAGGATCTGGCAGACTTGTTATCCCGAAAAATTAATTTGACAATTCCTGTGGGATACACCAAACAATAACAACATAATCGATCACCACGCGGGTGGAACCGCAGGGCGCAGTTAGTATTTCGTATATAATTTTTATAATATTATAATAATAATAATATATTTTATAATAATATATAAATTAAATACAATAATTCTGACTTCTGTACATCGCTTTGAATTATACCTACTTACGTGGAAATAATTAACTGTTCCTTCCACGTATGTAGGTATTCAGTTAATCAATATTATTAATGTTATTTAATTATCTCGAAAAAGGTGTAAGTAATAAAAACTCACTCCACAATTACAGAATACATCTCACCGTTAACGCCTGAATTAATGGAATTTTCACCATAAGCGTTCACACGCCTTTTCGCGTAATCATTTACCTTTTTAAGAAATAAAGCCCCTCAAAATCGACCGTACTTTCGGAGCCGTTAAAATTTTAATAGCCTTCCATACAAGACTGGTCTATTGGGGGTGATATTTACGATTAAGAACCTCAATCTAACAATACCCTAACAATGGGGAACATCGAACACGACCCACCTTGTTAATTTCGAGTAGACACCTTTGTCATGTGTTTTTGTTTGCGGTCATTTCCATAAATTATAGAGGATGGCATCGTGTCGTGTCGAAGGTATGGTAAACTACGGTAAGAGATTGTACCTGCCATTGTTATGGTAAGCAGGACGTGACGAACAAGCACTGCGGTAGATTCTGACCGGCGATATTTTTCTGTTCCCTAGCGAAGGTGATGGATGCGTTTTTAGACAATGCTCGGAAACATTTGAAACTAGTCATTTACAAGGTAAATCCATAAAGACGACGTTCAGAGTTCCGAGATCAGCGACAGTGTGACCATATTTAAATTGAACATCCTATCTGACTTTAGCTAAAATCTGGTATAGAATGAAATGTATCACTTATATGCCCGTTAGACTTTTATAATTTAGTAACTTTAATAGGATCTGTAGGAAATAATAAAATTCGAAAAGATTTGAGGGATCTGGACGTTTATATCTGGCATAAACTTGCATGAGATGAAGACGAGTGGCGCCTTGTAGGTCAAGACACGTTTTGGGGTCGTTTCGACAACAAATTAAGTTTTCTTTTCTTTTAAGATAGGTAAACATAAAACAAACAAGTAAAACTTGATATTCTACAATAGTGGAGATTTAAAAGAAAATTCTGCCACAAATAGCCGCACTACTTAGAACTCTGGCAAGAGAACTCTATGGGTTCGCCTCCTCTCTTGCTCTCTCAAATCCAGTATAATCAATTGGAAATACTTATCAAACAAAGCCAACCAAGTAGGGTGAAAGCTAAAAAAGGAAGCATTAATTATCTTCATATTAGTTCTTATCTGATTCTTGTTTCTGTGAACAAAGTACTAAGAAAATGTCCCGCCATGCCGTCACCACGAGCTCCCAGTTATCGAATATCCAAGTTAGGGGCCAATTAGAGTTAGAAACTGAACGGAAAGTCTATGGTTTTCATTCGTTTTCTGAAGAGGCCTGTATTGTTCAGTCACGTCTGGAGCCAATCAGTTTAAATTTCTCCCGATATGGAGGGTCCATGTAAGGAGACGTCTTGTATTATTGAGCTCGGCGAAGCGCACAAAACACGCGCTAATTAGCTGTAATGTCATATCACATTGTAGATGATTTATAACCACCTTCGATTTACACCAGTTTATATTTTACACATCATCATCATCATCATCTCAGCCACAATAACTGCTGCTAGGCCTCCCCCATGGATTTCCAGAAAGACCGGTTGGAAGCGACCTGCATCCAGCGTCTTCCTGCCACTTGTATGATAAATCATATTTTACACAGTATTCATATTATTAACGCTTGTCTGGAAAATAACATTGTTAGCGATAAAGCCGCCAGTTTTACACTAGTTTTAAATTAATTTCCCTTAATTGTAGTTTCTGAGGTATGTACTACTAAAAATTAACTATCCGAAGTTACCTTTGAATTTTATAAATTTCGTTAAGTTTCGTCGTTAAAAATTAAACAAATTAAATAAAAAACAAAATAAATGAACATGGTCATTAATATCAATTTTTTTTTTCTGGATCACTCAGATAAGTGAAATGATGTGTAAATATCACATAAACGTTATGTCACTCGACATATTTGCAAAAGTCGATAAAGCCATCAGAATTATCTCATCCGTCCCCGAGCTATATCCCCCATGTCAACAGAGGTCGTTGACATAGCCCATTGCCCTAGTTCTCATGATCCCAGAATTGTACGTTAGATCTACTGGCCGACCGAGAGGCAATTGACGCTTCCTGGCTACAATATTACTGAAGGCCAAGTATTCTATAACTATTTCTAGATCAGCACGATCTTGACCGATATTTTGTACAGTATTTTTGAGATACAGAAATAAATATGATGCAGTGTCGCTAAAACCCCACGCAGTCACGTTTCTGTAATAGCTGAGTGCAGAAAATGAGCGTTTATTTCTAAAGTTGTTTACAAAGTTGGTTTATTCTAGGTCACTCTTGCAAATTATATGAATAGAAAGCATGACAGATTGTTTTCTTCTTTAGCCCTATGGACTCCGTAGTTATTTCAAGCCTCATTAAGAGTCTGTATTTCGACCATCGTCCGTCTCGCTTGCGCATATCAACATTTTTGAAGATATAAAAAATATCATTTCATAAAAATATTTTTTTAGAAATTATTAACGTAAAAATATTTTTTTTTTCAGTCAGTCAAGATCAACTAAAATTAGTGAAATAGTGACTACCAAGTTCTAGTTATGATTCAGAAAAGTGTATGGCTTTACGAGCAGCTTCTGTGGGGTTCCGTCGTCGTGTGGGACTCTAGTGAATAAAACACAATTTTTAATGGTATTTAAGGGTTTTTAATGGTGTTTTTGACGTGTGTATCTCTGTGTCTGTGTGTGGCTTCGTAGATCTCAAACCGATTTTGATCTAGTTTTTTTTATTTGAAAGATGATTTCATCGAGAGTGTTCTCAGCTATATTTCATCAAAATCGGTTTAGCCAGTATTTTTGTAGGGGGTTTTTAAGTTTTCTAATCGTATACTTGTTACATTAACTGACGAAATATACAAGTTTATAATGTAGCAAAATAGACCGGCGCGACGATATGATAATACTTTCTACTCTTCAATAACAACATATAAATTTCTGTCTATGTCTATGTCTATGTCTATGTCTACCTATAGAATTTTGTATGGATCTACAGATCTGACCGTTTATATAAGCTGTCCCAATTTCGTGTCAACAAGTCGATGTGAGAAGAGTTAGACCATAGTCCACCAAGCTGGTCAAGTGCGAGTTGGCAGACTTAATATATATATAAACAATAACGTTAAGAACTCACAAAGTTGCCTCTAATCATGTTTAAAGTTTGCGGTAATTATAAATATGCACATATATACCTTAAAAATATAACCCTCCCTTTTGCTTTGCCATAGTCGGGTGGGCAAAGAAGAAAAAATGGGCATAGAAGTACGTACCATGGGGCTTGATCCCAGGAAGTGCGGATCGTAAGCCAGACGGTCTCGCCATTAGGATGTCGAAATTTCGCTGTTAAAATTTCGAAATTCCATCTCTCTTATATTATGAATGTTTTGGCAAGAATCAATCAATAAGCCGATGTAAACTGGGTAAGTGTTACCAAAGCGTTCAGCGGGCAGACTCCGCCAGTTTATTTCTGTTCCGGGCTCAGATTGTATGCAGTACCATACATTAGTATGCGTTGACCCGAATCGCGGGTTCACACCGACCAGCCGCAGTTCTAATTTTATGTTTGACGCAAAGGGATGACGTTAGTCTTGAGACATATTTTTGTCGTTGCATTGCGTGTGAACTAATATAGCACTGGGAAACTATGTTAGTATACCTACTTACATAATTTAATGACTTCACTGCAATTTATATACAAAATTATCTTTATTTTTATTTTTTTCTACTCGAAATAGCGATTAATTGAGAAGAAAATTTCAAGGCGGTATTTTGCATCACGAGAAAGACTGTAGGATTTAGTGATTCTTTGTAACGAACAATTCTTCTTTTTACCCGACTGCGAAAGAAAAGGGGTTATCATTTTCGAGTGTATGAATGTTTCTATATGTTCGCCTACGGCATAAACGGCTTGACAGATTTTGGTGTACGAGGTGTCATTCGATTCGGTTTTACTCACTGAGCCTATAACAATAGGCTATTTTTATGTAACAATAATAATAAAACTCAGGAAAATAAATAAAAATGCGATTTTTCGTAACCTTCAACGAACTTTTTCAGTTTTTTTTAAAAGTGAGATTTCAAGTATTATTCTAATAAAAAATATGCATTTACTTAACTTTGCGCATGCTTTCTCACAAAAAAACGTATACTCAACAGCGTAAGTATCAAGCGTAACGAAATCGTAAGATAGACTTCTTGTTTTTCTTTTAATGTGAGTACTTGTCATAAGATATGTCCCGGGGTCAGTCTGTCATTAATGCAATTGTTTATACATATGCAAATCGCACGATAATGCAATATTATTATCTGATCTGGGCTGAAAATTCCTGATGAAAAGTACGTTATGGACCTTATCCAGAAATTAAAACAGAAAACTACGAGACTCAGCTTGTTTCATACATTTTCTCAGACAAAGGAAGTCGCATGACAACTGTCATCATGTCATAATTTGTTTCTTCAGTTCCACTACAATGTTTAAGTTCTAACAATCTCAGTCATCGCACTCACCACATTTAATTGTCATAATAACCCACCATATTGACACTTACTGATCGCGCACTGGAGTGTTCCGTGAGAAAGGCGCGGCTTACGCAAATATTGGTAAAAGTCGGCGCAGGCGCATACCAGACGAGCCGCCCCTTTGGAACACTGCTATTTATTCTATGGTGGTCACCATCGTACTTGTAGGTAACTGTAACTGCATGTAATCTGTGCCTTCCGCTTTTACACTGGTACTTTACATTACCAGTTTATATTAACTGCACTGTGGTAACGAACGGACCAGATGAAATTACTAGTTGAAAACTGGTGCAATGATATCATTTTAATTTACAGTTTACTAGCCCATACATTGGATTATCCTAAGGTTTGTACTAAATGTTTCTTTAATATACTTCTACGTTTCTAATCCCTACAGTCAAGGAATGGAACAGACTGTCAGCTTCCGTTTCTTGTTTCCAAGATTATGTATATTCAAAGTTATGGTGAATAGGAATCTTCTAGCGGTCTCACCAAGGAACATCTGTCAGATCAATGCTCAAAATATCTGTCAATTTATCGCTGTTATATCGTCTTTGCTGATATGAAATTACATTACGGAAATAAGATAGAGAATTCAAGAAGAATTTGGAACATGATCAAAGTTTGTTTCATCACTTTGTTCTTTCAACCACAACATCGATGCATAAAAAAATAAACAAACAAACTCATGTTGTTTTAAATTTGGAGTAAAATATATTTCGTGCGTGAATAAAAACAATTAAACTGCATGCCAAGTAAACGTCGAAAACAAGATATACGATGCGAGTTATGGGTCGAAAGATCGCGTTACGTGAAGCCAAGGTTTACTTTGTACAAGCTTTCGATGCTGGCATACTTTACCAAAACTTACAAATGGCTGTGAGAAACGCAAAGATTGTACCAATAAACGTGATAAGTAACACTAAATAAAAGTACATAATCACTAAATCTGTAAATTCAAATAATTGTGCCAATAACAGAAAAGTGAAGTCGGAAATTTTAATCTATAATAAGAACCCCAATTTGCGATAATTAAAGTCAAAGAAATAAAATCAAAAAATAAAATTAAATAATTAAAGTCAAATAAATAAGTTTCCAGCGGCCTAGTCGGGAGACCGTCTGACTTGCGATCCGCAGGTCCTGGGTTCGAATCCCGCGGCACGCACCTCTGTCTTTTCGAAGTTATGTGCGTATTGTTGACTGCCGGCAACTTCAAACGGTGAAGGAAAACATCGTGAGGATGTCTGAGAGTTCTCAATGATCTTGAAGATGTGTGAAGTCTGCCAACCCGCACTTGGCCAGCGTGGCAGACTATGGTAGGCCATAGTCTGCCACGCTGGCCAAGTGCGGGTGCAAACCCTTCTCACAATGAGAAGATGGCTCGCGCCCAGCAGTGGGACAGTTTGTATAAACAGGGCTGATAAAAAAAAAACTGTCTCAACAGATCGGACCAAGGAAGGTCCGGCAAACTTTGTGATCCATCATTAGACGCTAATGATGATGATGTCAAAAGTCCTAAATTCCTAATATATGAATGTTGGAAAGTGTCCACCAATTATTTCTAACATTTCCACATCCTAACGGGGAAATCTTGTGAGTTCCTACTCACAGAATCGAAAGGTTAAACGAAAATGAGAACAGTAGGTACATAGCAATATAATTCCAAATGATGCTCATCTATATAATTACGATCAGCTATTGCCATCGGCAACTTTCACGATCTGGGATCATACGGATTAGACCATTAGCGTAAGTTTTTATTGTACTAACAAGATGGAGTGAAATCGAAGAAAGTCGACGTAAATATCGGGCATGGCATGCGATACCAGCTTGAACCTATTTAATTTATAGGTATCCCACACATTGTGAACTCGATGCGTCTCTACACCCACCTCTCTGTAGTGATTTTAATGTTTTGTTTATTATTTTGTGTTATCATAACAAAACGAGTCATTAAAACGGGCCGGGTAATTGTTTATCTCGGAAAGAAGATATTAAATTAAAGTTGAAATAAATTGGCCAACTTCAAGATTAATACGATGTGTCTTTTTTTAGATTTGTAATATTGTATTCGGTAGATTTTGCTTGTGATGTTATTGTGTATTTTTTGTTTCTTAAATATAGTAACTTGGTAAGCACTGCGCTTTATCTACGATTTTTTAAACCTTGCATTAAACCTGCGGCTCCCTAAATTTTGTAGAGCGTCAAAAACATTTATAGAAAATAACACAGTAAAGATTTCTTATAGGTAATAAATGAATATGAGTATGACAATGATGTACTATTTAACTGACTTGAAAAAGGAGGAGGTTATAAATTCGGTTCTATTTTTTTGTTGTTACTTCATAACTCAGTCATTTATAAACAGATTTGATTATTTTATTTCAAAGGATTTACTTTCAGATTGGTTCATAGAAATTTCATCAAAAGCAGTGCAGCTTGAGTTAGTTTTAAAACAAAATAACGGGAAAAATGTGTCATCTAAGTAAACCAAATTACTTATTTTGAATTTGAAATTGCTATTTTAGTTTTTGTAACTATAATAATTATTACTTTAGCGGAAGTATATAGAATATACAAATAAACTGATATATCCTTACTAGTATTATAAAAGTGAAAGACGTGAAAGTGTCTGTCTGTCTGCCTCTCTGTTATCATTTTACGGCTAAAGGAATGAAAAATCGTTATAAAATTTGGCACCGAGATTCTTTAAGAGCTGGGGAAGGAAATAGGCTATATTTTATCATCATCATATTTTTTCACTACGTGGATGACACCGCGGGGCGCAGCTAGTAAAATTGTGATACGATAACTTCACGTGCATTAAGTCTTATTTACTTAAGTCCATCATAACTTTTGAATAAATGATTTATTATATTATTATTATTATCAACATTGTGTAGATTAACGATATTTTAAAAGTCTAACATATCAAAGAATAAATCCAAATGTCACAATAATTATAGATGGAGACGGCATGCATTACAGGAGCGAAAAATTATATAAAATTAAAATTATGTCTTACTTAAGTAAATATTACTCGTACTCTCTAATAATAAAACAGCCCACATCAAACTAGGACCGAGAAACTGCTGCCGCGTAAATCATAGGTTATATCCTGCACACAGCTCGAGACCGATCATTGCCATCTTGCAGATTATCTGGAACCTGTTCCGTTGGTAAATAATAACCGCTGGTGTGCATTAGTCAGAGTCGAGTGGGCGGCCGTAAACCCCAGCACTAATCGAACCGGAGTACTTTACCTTATATACCTACAAACGTATCATAATCTGCAGTTATAGTATCTAGCTAACTTACTTAGCTATGCCAGCGCCGCGTAGTGGTGCGCCAATTCGAATTCCAAAGCGTGGGGTGACAGTTCACATTCCAGTAATGAGCTTGTGTTGTCTAGCCTTTATATTGGATCGTTTGGGTACCTACCTTGCACCAAACCGAAATGGGATATGATGAACAAAGCTCTGAAATCACGAAAACAACAGATGTTCCGTACATTTTCAATTGGTGTCATCAAAATTTTGAATACAGCCAATATTTTACATATTCCCAGATTGTGCTTGTAAAAAAAATGTATTAAATATTATGCTTATACTTACTCGAGTAACTACAGACATTTTGAGAATCTGTTTTTTGGACACAGAAAAAAATAAAAACTGAATTTGCTGCAAATTGAAATAAAATGTAATGCCTATTGCTTAACAATTTACTTTTTCAGCAAAGATATCAGTAAAACTGTTTTCCCAAGGTCCACATTATCTCTATAAGTTACAATTAGAAAGCTGACTATTTTTAACTAATACAACTCGAGTAAACGCCATAAAATATAAAATGGAAGTAGGTACAGAATGTAAACTAACATTAAACCAGATATCTCGGACTTTAGTAGAGATTTCTCTGTTGAACACGCCAAAGCGCAATACGCGCACGCAAACGTCAATAGAAATAAACTCTTCAAAGCAACTAAACGTTTGACCAAACAATAAACTCACGAGCGGGAAAGGGCAGCGGTCGTCGCGTGTGAAAGTAGACGGACGTAAAGCTGGGTGCTTTGTAAACTTTGCCATTAAAATGTTCATAAAATTGCAAACGTGCTTGCGTGCTCTCGAGGTTTATGTGAAAATATTAATCATCAAAATAAATTAAAAATGTGAAAATGTTCCGTTTCCTGTTACTTACCTTAAAATGAAATAATGTGTATTTTTATAGCTATCGGTTTTTCATGCAGTTTTTTTTAACACGAATAAGTCCGCGTTTGACCACCAACTCGCAAGTTGTTTGAAAGCGAAGATGTGGTGTAACTGTGTGTGCAGTACATAATCATAGCTATCTCTTACCATAGCTTTACCTCTTCTACAATTTCATATACCTATTTTTAGGATATGAGTTACAAGAAAATTTTAAATTTTCTTTAGTGCCAAGATATTTTTGTTTAATCTTCTCCAATTTCATTATTTTTTAGGACATATTTTATGCAGACGTCATAACAATAAAATTTATAGTGTCCAATGCTTTATTATTTATAATTATGCATAATTTTATTTCTACTTCCTCGAGTATTGAGTATTATATATAATGATCATCATTGATGATTATAATTAGTTGGGTATTGGATAGGATTTGAGAGTTATCTTGTCTTTTTACGTATTTTTATTTTACTTGATTTTATTTCACCGATGTCTACTTCCCTTTAGTACAGAGAGCGCACGCTTAACTGCCAACGGTAGGGGTCAACACTTCGCACATCTGCTTATTTTCTTATTTCGCCCTTTCTACTGAACACTAAGAACACATATTCAATTTGCTTACTTTGTTACATTGTTTGTAACTTTGTGTGAATCCAGGATAGATACTGTATAGTGAAGTTAGGTATCTATCAGATTATTACTATTATTGATTTAGCGTAAGACTAAAATATATAATATAATTCGTATCGTAATAAAGAAATGTATTATTGGCAAGAAATTCGCCAGAAGGATAATCATCCAAACGTTTTCAAAAAACTTATATGTACTTGTCTGTCATTTAGTACCTACAAAGCCTTTTAATTTATAGGTAAATTCAAGTAGATTATTTATCAGTTATTCCTTCAAAACGTTCTCGAATGCTCGAATCGCGGGAAACCAATATACCTTAAAAGGCCTTAAATATACCTTAAAATATACCTAAAAAAAAAGGTTTTGTATGTGGGAGAGTATTGTTATCGTTTTCAATTACAAAATATGGCAGATGAACGCCTTGAGCAATAAAAAGTCGATTATATCTTCATAGTGACAGTAATATAGGCGCTTAAATTAAATGAGTACCCCAACTTAAGTTTGTATGCCAGCACAGATAATAAATAGTAGTAGAGCGTAGAGCCGTGATAGAGTCGCGCCACGGTCGATCAATCGCTTGCTGTAACTCTGTCTAGATAGCTCGATACGGCGGCGACTACAGTTTGTTGCTGTCTACTACGTTATTTTGTCTGTCTAGTATCGATTAACTTGTCTATTTTATTTTAAATTAAATGTATCGATTTAATAGAACTGGTTTCTTAACGTTTACCGGCGGCGCCGTGATATAAAAATACAGTTTTGTTTGTTTGGAGTTTTGCTGACTTGCAACACATGTAGAGGTTGCAGTTTCATCGGTTACATGTTTACATACGTGCGATTTTTACGAATTTAAAACTATATACAAATACAAATACAAAATACTTTATTTGGTCTAAGAAAGTACTTAGATATATGCATATGTATGTCTATTTTATATTATATCCTATAGCTTATGTGATGACATTGTTTCGATTTAGAAAATCTCTGTAATCGTATTTGTTATATTTATATATATTTTTATCATATGCATGACGTACCTGTCAAAAAATGTTGATGCCTACAGCGTTAAAATAAATATATTGCACTCTTTAAATCTCATATTTCAAACATCAGTAATTTAAACTATGTGTTGGTTGTAAGTCTACTCAAAAAAAAGAACAAATAATGTAGGTAGTATGTAGGTCAACCGTAAAGTTTCCGGCAGCCTGGTGGTGAGACCGTCTGCGATCCGCAGGTCCTGGGTTCGAATCCCACGGCACGCACCTGTGTCTTTTCGAAGTTATGTGTGTATTGTTGATTGCCGCCAACTTCAAACGGTGAAGGAAAACATCGTGAGGAAACCTACATGTCTGAGAGTTCTCAATGATCTTGAAGATGTGTGAAGTCTGCCAACCCGCACTTGGCCAGCGTGGCAGACTATGGCCTAACCCTTCTCACAATGAGAAGATGGCCCGTTCCCAGCAGTGGGACAGTTTGTACAAACAGGGCTGATAAAAAAAAATGTAGGTCGACAATACATATTAAGTATTTAATATATTCTGTATCAACATTTTCGACGACGCGATAATTAAGTTGTAAGCCAATAATATGAAGACATATTTCTCTTAATATTTTTACTGTTACAAGTTCCCACTGTGGTGGTAATATTGTAAAAAGAAAAACCAACGTAACTTGATCCAAAAACACGTATAAACACAGAGGGAGCACGAGACAAGTCACGAGGAGGCAGCGAGCGGCGAGCGCTAACGAGTGATCGTGACGCGCGATAGGAAACGTGCCGCGAACGTGTCGCACTACTAATGAACATGTTGTACGTTCTGCAGATTTTACACGACTGTAAGAAGGAGGGTGCTTTTCTAGTTATTATTTACGTAAGTACTACCTGTCCCGAGATGGCAGCGAGAAGCGAGTGCTAATGAGCAACCTTGACGGCCTACAGAAAACACGCCGTTAACTTGTCACGCAAGTCTTGAAAATGTTGTCAATTCTGCAAAAGTCCTACGTTTTCATTGTACAAGTTTTTAGAAAACTGTTCAAAAAGGAAGATCTTTTTTTGGTATTACGTACTACCCACCACGGCTTTACCGGCTATTCTGCGGAAACTGTTTTTTTTTTTGTGGAATAACATTTTGTTTTATTGTAAAGATAATTATAATTAAGATATTTATGTTTTATTTTTTGCGTGAATGAAGTTGAAGTTGGTTAATAGAAAATATGAATTAGTAGCCTAAATAGCTAGAAATAAATTATCACTGCGTACTAAAATCTTCAATACTTATAAAAAAAAAAATATCGCGCGATATTTTGCCAGCCAAACTACGCATTTTCATACAATAGGAGAAAACAGTTTTCTACCCCTATCATTCATTTCTGCCTCTACGGTTTGGTTGTTTCAAAATGTATACTTTTAATTTTTGAACTTCGGAGCTGCAACGAAATAAAAAAAAGTACAAACATTCTGTCAAAACAGTCAAAGACATTTGTGATTGTATTCTTGTGTTAATTAGATAAAATAGAATCATTAAAATCGAAAAAAGAAAATTAATTAATTAATTAATGAAAATGAATCATTAAAATCGGGTGGTTAGAAGTTTCCGGCAGCCTAGTCGGGAGACCGTCTGACTTGCGATCCGCAGGTCCTGGGCTCGAATCCCACGGCACGCACCTCTGTCTTTTCGAAGTTATGTGCGTATTGTTGATTGTCCACCACAATCAACAATACGTACATCGTGAGGAAACCTACATGTCTGAGAGTTCTCAATGATCTTGAAGATGTGTGAAGTCTGCCAACCCGCACTTGGCCAGCGTGGCAGACTATGGCCTAACGCTTCTCATAATGAGAAGATAGCCTGCGCCTAGCAGTGGGACAGTTTGTATAAACAGGGCTGACAAAAAAAAAAGTTTAGGAGTAGAAAACAATTTACTCCCAATTTTATGGGAAATAGTGCGACAACAGTTCTCTTGATGCGAGAAACCCGGCCAACCCGCTATTTTAATGCAGTATTTTAATTTACTTATTATTCGTATTAGGCACTTACGCAAAAGTAGATAAATACATACTAGAACATCGCATACTTTAATCAAAACTATGAATAAGTTTTCAAGTCATATCTAAAGCAATAAAGCTTATCACTTTTTCAATAATATATACATTTATGTTTTTATTACTTTATATTATAATAATAGATGCCTATTTGTCAAACAAAAAAAATATTGTAAATCTCACTTCTATAGGTTCTTAAAAGCGATAAAGTAGATTATAATTCTGTACACAAGATTAGTTCTATCTTCCATTACAAAATCTTCCGCGCTTCGGTAGTTATAACTTCGTGATACTGCAATCTACACAAAAGGCTTTCGTACTTTCCATTGACTTGTAGATAAATAGAGATCTACGAACAACAAAAATAATATTGCTCGTAGATATGTCAAATTAATGTTTCCAGTGAAATTAAATCTTAGACTATGAAGTCCGCACGCTTTCACCAGTGCCGATAAGTAGTTATTTATTTCCTAAGTAAAAATTATGACATGACTTTGTTTTCGTAGGTAGAGGTTTTGACATTGTTAGTATTTTAATACTAACAATGTCAAAATCTCTACTTTGACATTTTGACATTGTTAGCATTTTAATACTAACAATGTCAAAATCTCTACTTCGTATTAGAAATATTCTTGGAATGGCGAGACCATCCGATTATTAGCCCTGCTTTTATTCGACGACCCAAAGAATGAATGTGTTTTTCGAGTGTGTGAATGTTATATATTCCACACAGCTTGACCAACTGTGATGAATTTTTAAGCGTTCATTACCTACTCTTTATAGTAATTTTATAACTCTCGCATAAAATAATAACTGCACATTGTCATTGCTACAGTAATTTAGCAATCTCATTATTTATTTATTTTTAAATTTTAACCTTTTTGTAACCTGTTCCACTGCTAAGTGCAAGCCGTCCACTACGGTTTGCTTGCCAAGTGCAGATTGAATGGCCGGATCCATACACACAAATCAATGTAACTTTCTTACCATTTCGACATAATACGCCCGTGCTACAGACCCGGGTAAGCCTCCATCATTCAGACACAAGTAATAAATTCTAAATGTCACACAGATGATGCATAATGGATTCTCTGCCTCGAGGTGTCATCTTGAAACGATCAGAGCATTTCCAACCCTTCTCTTATCAATTTAGAGTATAATCTTCCTTGGATGGATCCAAGATTTACGTCTGGAGAGTGGTAAACAACATGTTCGGTGACAGGCGTACTTTGGTCACGAGAAGTCTTGAGGCGTACCGTAGTTCTGTTACGTACTCGGAGTAATTAAGTGCTGTTAATTGAGGAGCTTCACGGGACAGCTTGAAAGGGCTGTGGTGTTCGTAGGACAAAGTGAGAGAAAGCGGTAAGTCATTAAATAAAGTGTCTGTTGTTAAGCTTATGTCGAAATGACAGGAGGCTTTGCTTGTGGGAAACGTCAAAATGTCAAACACTAAAGCGTTATATCATTGAAGTTTTATCACAAATCACAACAACATAACTTATGAAAATAAATAAGATTTATATATGACTCGCGAGTGCACGGCGGGGTGCGGCGGCGCAAGCGCTTCTCTTGGGCCATCTTTACAACATCGTATGATGTCTTCAGCCTTTGATATGGTTTTTAAACATTTGGTCCCAAAGTCAAAAGAGACGTTCAGATAAACCTATAGTTCTTATGAACGTCTCTTTTGACTTTGGACTCTTTTGACTATTGAGATGAATAATTGAAGAAAACATAGCAAAAAAATATTAATCTATGCATTACATTGACACACAAGCTTGATACAAAATTAGCGATCTCCGCGCGGTCATGATATTTTTATGAAGAGGAGTGACGAGCTGAACAAATTAAAAACTCTTAACATCTAAGGAGTGTAGGCCATTTTATTAGGAGGTAGGGTAATTCCCAGTGTTATGCTGGATATCACTGTCATTGAGTGACTACGAGTATATATGGCTTATGTGACATATATTTGCCACAGACAACAAATATACAGATCCACAAACGCTCAGTCAAACTATAAAACCTCTGTTTTTGGGTCGGGGAGTAATAAAGACTACTTGTGGGAAGGTTGGTTGTTTTTGTGATCCATTGTTTTTATAAGAATTAATAAAAAAAATACATAAATGATTATTTGGTCGAGAAAACTTAAAAAGCTAAATAGATATTTCCCCCTACTAGTTAACATCAAAGCAATAACTGAAAGAGCTTATGCTCAGCACAGTGGAATAATTTGTATCACTGTGCAGTTGTCCAATGGTTTTGTTAAGCCAAGACAAGTCCAGGCACTTGGCTTATTTCCATACAATTTGCGCCACACACGACGCGGCGCGTGCCACTATTCTGCGAAAATGGTTCCGTTTTAAGCTTCGTTTTAAATTCTTCGCATTTTACGTATTCAATTTTAATTTAATGGACATTCTATGCTATATTGTCATTCCCTCATGTCAGGAGAATTTTGAATATATGTATGAATGACTCATACATTTATTGCATATTTCTATGGATAATAAATAACAAAATAAACACATCGTGATGTGTTTTGTTTTACGTGTAATTCAATTGCAAAATACTTTGCACTTGACCGCTAAATCGCCTGATGTTAAGTGACTGTTCCGGTCTACGATGAAGCGTGAGAAGGAACCTTTACTCTCGCGATTTGAACACCCAGATTATACCTATCCTTATGAATAGGTATATGTTTATCAATATGTTTAAAGTATATCAGAGCACACCATTTTCTTAATAGGAATAGATGAAATATTTTCACCAAACATAGATTTTTTCATATGGAAAACTTGCTAATTTATCTAGTTCTACCGGATTCGGAATCGAAGTAACAGCACACATATCTATTAATCACGTCTTAACTTAATTCATTCTATGAACTCATCTCAGAAACATTAATATCAATTTAACTGCACTTACATTGTATTTTATTTACCAATCTCGGCCACTTATACCCCGCATGTCAGTCGTCGCGAGAGGGCTAACGTCTGTAAAGTTTGGACAATGGCCGCAGAGTGTTTGCGGCGGACCACCGGCGGCGTCCGCTCGCCTCGCTCGCGCATTTACCACGGTACCGTCGACGACATGCAGCGAGATAAAACCGTGATGTGGTGATGCAGATACAACTAAGTACAAATAAAGTCATGCAACTCGTGTGTCATTGTTATGCTGTTTATTTGTGATAGGACACTAGGGTAATTTTTTAGTTTAGTGCTTTTCTTACTTGGTTAACGATTTATTTATGTTAATTGTAATCGAGCATCTTTATCTTTATGTTTCGTATGCGTTTTATTCTTCTTGATTTCCGTCTAATTCCGCTAAACTAGTCTCGATTTCTATAAATGGGGTGTCACTCGATACGTTGTTATGCTCTCCGTGTCATAGGTGTGAAAATTGTCATATAAAATCATTATACTTTTTTTTTATTCATTCTGAGCTTTTACGTGAATGCTAACCAAAATGTAGCTAGATAATACAACTATATAATTTTATTTTTAGATAAATACTAAACAAGATATAATCTAAAGAAAAGGCTTAAGAATGCGACAAAATAGGTATGCCTATTTTTCTCTCATAGGTAAAGTTATAAAACTAATACAATATTTATCAGATATAAGATGCAGCTAGAGGAATTTAGGTTGTATATTTTTTTATAGTTGACACTTAACATTATACCACACCTCAGAAACATCAACAAACATAAAATGAATTAAAATTGTCAGTTTAATATTCGCGCTGACAACTGATCACTTGGTGCATGGAGTGAATGTTGCCAATCCTGTTTTATTTTTGCCTTATTTGCGAAGAAAGCACCAGGATTTCAAATACCATACTGTCTCTATACGAAACGAAATACTCAATACGAAAATATGGAATCACATGTTATAGACCTGATTTACATTATAAATGGATTGGTAAGTGGGAAAATCGCATGACTTACGATCCGGGTCCTTTTTCAACAGCCCCGGATCTAGGGGGGAAGGGGGGGGGGGGCAACCGGGGCGCCCGTCCCGGGCGGCATTTTCAGGGGCGCAAAAATCATAATTAATATGATTAAAAATAAACTTGTTCCACAAAGCGCCTAGAGTACGATAACTTTTAAGAAAAAGGCGCCACATAGATAAATTATATTAAGTTTTTTAAGTAAGTTGTTTTAGGCGCTGGAGGTAGGGGCGCCACCGTCAAGTTTCTGCCCCGGTTCGAAAAAATCGTAAATCCGGGGCTGTTTCTCAGTTATGTGCTGATTCTGCATGGAGCGGATGTTGCCAACCCTGGTTTATTTTTGTCTTATTGGCGAAAAATCTCCGAGATATATTGAATATCATACTACTCAGCGATATCGATCCACATTCCTGTTGCGTACTGCACAAGAATGGAATTCGTTGCCGCCATCTCTGTTTCCTGAGACCTACAATCTTGGAATTTTCAAGGCTAGAGTGAATAGATATCTTCTAGATCGACGAGCTCCATCCTCGGCCACACCGTCGCTTAACATCAGGCGAGTTGGTGGTCAATCGTAGATCTATAGTGTATATAAAAAAAAAACATTTATAAGCTCTCTATACTGATACGAAGGTGTAATTCCTAAAATATGAAATCACGTTTAATAGATAGACGTGATTTACATTTTTATTATGAAAACTAATGTGGTTCTTACACATTTTGGAAAAGAACCCTCCTTTCCTGAAGAGTCCTTTTAAAAAAGACCCCCGTATGCGGTTGAAAACATAGTCGTGGAATTCGGCTCAAAAATAGACGTGAATAGCCCGTTTGTTCAAATAAAAATGTTATTTACATTGTAAATATGCTTGGAACTAGGACGATCGCTTGACTCAAATTGTTACATTTGATGAAATTTTAATACTTATGTTACATAGAATTTTTTACGTATAGGTATTATAACCATGTGCAGGTAATACATAACAAATACATGCCATACATATGTACATACTAACTTTATTTATTATTCATTATGTTCATAACATATCGGGAATCTTCATGACATTTTATTCATCCAACGTTTTCTTTGTTTTGCTTCGATGTAAAAGTATAATGCGCGTGTAATTCGTTGGTAACAATCGAAATTAAATTCATTGAGTAGACGTGATGAATGCGTGGGTACACACACAAACATACACACTGTAGGCGCATATATGGGTTCGGAATCACGTCGACTTCGTATGGACACGCAGTATGCGTGTAGGCATCCCATTCAATACTATCTACATCTTCATTGGGCCGCCGCCGCCGCTGGCCGCTCTTTGATCCCACAATTGACTTAATCGAATGGACCTAATAATAGATCAGAGTTATCGTACCAAATGTGTTTGTACATTTGATTGTGGAGGGTAGATCTGTATGATTTCATTTACTCAATGAACTTTGGTGATTAGGATATTTCAAAGAGTATTTTCGTTTGATGTTTGAACTATTCATATCGATGGCATGTTAGTCAAGTAGTAAGGGCATTATTATACCATCATCACCATCACTGTCCGACTATATTTGATCATTTTTGGAGAGAAGTTCATTGATGTCAATGAACGTGAGTACATCTTTTTTGAAAAGAGATTTGTATTCAAATCGGTCCGGCCGTTTCTTAATTTTCCAAACTTACTTGTCACCTCTGGAGTAAACTCAAGCCCAATTTATTAATTAATGCTATACAAATTTATTACCACTTTCTTGCCAGAAACGTAACTTGATCTGTTTACGACAAAACAAATCATCCATTACTGGTGAAATGCAAGCGTGGGTCACCGTCGCGCGGCGTAGGTACAACGAGGCACTCCTCCGTCTCATGTATCGTATCCTCGCCGCGCCCACTACAAGGAGGGTTGCCATACGTTCAGAATTTTCTGTACACCTCCGGAAATTAAGTTTTCTTTCCAGAATTCGTACACACATAAAGTCACTTCTCTTATACCTTACGATATAGACAGACCATCAAAGACATTGAGGTATTTTGACGCACATTTGACGGTTGTATTAGAGTTACAGATGTACAAAATATTTGGGCTTACAGTGACATCCCTAACTGACTTTGTTTGCCTATTTTTGGCATATTCTATGTTTTTTCCCTCCCAGAAAACTCCCAGCTCAGCATGGAAGGAACACATATCATAAATGCAATAAAAGCATTTAATTATATACATAGTACTTACTATTTTTAAACAATGTTGACATAAATATTTAATTATGTAAATGTGCAATGGACTACTTTATCTCATTTAAAGTAAATGTTCAGATATTTCTGAAACTGTCCGGATTTTTTCAGTTTTTCTTTTTTATTGATATGGCAACCCTAGCAGGGCGATATATCCCCATCAAACCATATCTATCCTTTCTGATAAAGCCTCCACATTATTGCACAACCATTTAGATAGGTATAATAGTCGTTGCAACTCACGAGAGCGCACGAGTTTTTACATGTCGTATCTGTACCTAAGTAAGTATATCATGCACGTTGCATTAACGTGTGTGCGGGACGGAAGGAGCGGGCGCCACTCACACATACGCACACGACTTGAACACAAACAAAGATCGCAAGCAATCGTGACTTGCCACAAGTTTACAATATAAATGCATTTCGTGGGTGGCCATCAATCTTACAATCAGCGGTTTACGGTCGCTCTTGTCTCTTAAGAATGTCTTAATGTTTGCTTTGGATACCGATTGCGTTATGGCATGAAATGTTCGAGTGAATTTATTTTCCTTTTAGAATTATAGGTAAATAGAAATGTAAAACTATAAATAGATTGTAATATAAGATAGTGGTATTTTATTGTACGCAATTAAGTCAGCTACCAGAGTTTAGATAATTTAAAAAAATTAAGTGTACAATGATATTGCACCTTATTTTTGTTACAATACGTAAATAGATCTTGTTTTGTTCACATTTGTTTTAGAATGAGGTGCCAGTCCATAACGAACTTCGTTTGAATAGTCATGTGTAGATCTATTTGATTATAATAAGTCATTGACAGCTGATGATAAAGATGTTTTCTAATTTCTTCACGATCGGACTTTTGGCTAGTTAGTCCTAGGTAAAGAAAGACGATTATTTTTGTTAACTAATCTATATACATATGTCAGATAAAACTGGAAGAACTTTTTTCGAGACGGCAATTATTCCTTAAAAAAGAAAAAGGCATAGCTAAGTGTTATAGTGACAAATCAAGACGAAAATAGAAAAAGCTTATTTATATAAGTGCAAAGAAACGAAAGACGCCGCCGAAGTATCCAATCGAAAAAAATATATTTCATAGTCGGTCAACGGTTTGTTGCCAAACCGTGAAAAGGTATTAAGTTAATCTATGTAGTAATAAAATAACTAGGTGCGTGGGCGCACGCCACGTCGCAGCCCCAATGAGGGCACGATCGATGGGCGATGTGGGCGCAACTCGCACTAAATGAGCCCTTTGTGACGCGAAATGAGCATGATGGTTTCACGGTGGCTTAGATGACCCTTTACAGTCAGATAGGAATTGTTACATTAAGGCGAGGCTTGTCCTGAAATTTAGGTATTTTACGCTACCTCAGTTTACGGCATAGTTCCGCGTTTTATGAGAGCGCGACGTCCGCACAAAACGTGGCGTACGTTTTGTGCAATACCGATCCGCCACGCGCCGCGCCGCGCGCGAGTCTCGCCGCGCGGCGCGCGACTCGTCTGAGCCACATCTTCATTACATTGTAGTGGCAAGTAAGTTGTGATATACTGATAACAATCTATAAGCTTATTTCTTGAAAATCTATGAAATAATAATTTACTACTCGTACTCGTTCATTTTTCCGGGATAAAAGCCTAAGTATGTCATATTATGTGGGTATATCTATCTCCATTCAACAACCAACTCACATAAAACACTAAATTATCACATTTATAAAATAATAACTATGCTCCTGAAGTGTAACCTGCGTAGTGATGAAAAACGATGATGATTATGATAAAATATAGCCTTTGTCCTTCTCCAGGTCTTGAAGAATTTCCTGTCCAAATTTCATAAATATTGGTTAGAATTACATATTACAGGTCAAATATATCACGTAAATATCTTTGACAATAATGTAAAGGTCTATACAGGATGTTAGGTAATAAACACAAGCAGACACAACAAGGTTAATTTTATAATTATATTGCAATACCATTAGTTAACCGACTTCCAAAAAGAAGGAGGTTTTCAATTTGACTATGTTTTTTGTATGTTTGTTCACCGATTACTCCACCAATTGTGAATCGATTTTGAAGATTATTTTTTCTTTGGTAAGTGATTTCAGAAGTGGTCCCATATAAATTTTATCAATATCGGTCTAGTACTTTGGATTTTTATAACAAAATAACTTAACTTAACTTAAATAACAGATTTACAGATTTACATATTTACATATTTACAGATTTACATATTTACAGAGTTACAAATTTAGAATCCGGAGTGTAACGAGGGATTCAAGCTCGCCCAAGACAAAAACACCTTTATCCCCGAAGTGCATACTCTACTTTTTACACCTAATACGTGATTATAGAAAGAAATGGGTTTGAATCTACATTATTTAGCAAAACAGAACGCTTTGTTGTTACTTTTAACGTACAGCCTTGAAAAATTTCAGCATACGCTACCTGAACGGATTTTCTTTGATTCACATTATTATACCTACATTATGTAACAGAACGTCGCAATCGCAATTAAAATAGAGTTTTTCTAAGCAAACGCGCTCCATCGTAGACCGTAAACGTCGTTCAAAACTAGCGGGATCGGTGGTCAAGCTAAAGTTTCCCATAATAAAAATATAAAAAACAACCGTAGTACAATATCAAAAAATTAACAGATCTTTCAGTTGTAGCATATTTCATCTTCTTTGGTTGCAGTATTCGTGCCTGTTTTGTTTCTTTTTTATGTTCTATTCTCACAACTATATCACAACTCCCATGTCGATGTTATTACTCTCACATGGTGGAGTACGGGACAGATTATGCGAGTTTTCATTGACGGTCGTTCTGTAATATCAAAGTAAACGTTGTAGCAACCACACATTTTATCATTACAACGAGGCTAATGCACATAAGATATATTTTAATTATACAAACAGGCCAGTGGCCAGTGATGACATACGGCACTGAAACGTGGTCCCTAACTATGGGCCTTATAAAGAAGCTCAAGGTCACGCAACAAGCTATGGAGAGAGCTATGCTTGGAGTCTCTCTACGAGATCGAATCAGAAATGAAGAGATACGTAGACGTCCAAAAGTCACCGATATAGCACAGCGGATTCGTAAGTTGAAGTGGCAGTGGGCAGGGCACATAGCACGTAGAACTGATGGCCGATGGGCCGAAAGGTTCTCGAGTGGAGACCACGTACCGGCAAGCGCAGCGTAGGAAGACCAGCCACGAGATGGACAGATGACCTCATACAAGTGGCGGGAAGACGCTGGATGCAAGCCGCTTCCAATCGGTCTTTTTGGAAATCCATGGGGGAGGCCTATGTCCAGCAGTGGACTTCTTATGGCTGAGATGATGATGATGATACAAACAGGTGCATTATAATTTATTTTACTTTTTTGCGTGAGGTTTTCACATAAATTGCTGGTCTACCTACCAATTAATACAAATTTGCAGTTACAAAAATATATGTGCATAAACCTCATTTTTTGTAAAATAAATAAGGTTGTAGTGCTCACTCAATCCTAGAAATATTCAAATCAACTGGCTCTAATGTTATCAAAGACTCGTTGATTACTTCAAGATGCTTCTTTGATCTGCAATATACAAGAATAATGCTAACAAGATCGATCACTGATAAATGTACCTAACTAACCTAACCTAACCTAACACCCTGTATTTGTGGTGGAAATATAAATGTTATGAAAGTACCTATCTAAAATATTTTATACTCAAATACGTAATATATGTATACGTAAAATCGCTGTAAAAAGTTGAAGTGTGTATTTTTTATTCCCGTAAAATTACTTATTTCTTATTTATCACGAAGAAGTTCTAGGTTATGAAAAAACATTTTATTTTATTTTTGCAAGAGTACAAAAAATGCGTTACAAAAAATATTATATAGCATATGATATTCAGGGAGTAAAGACAAATCTAACGACACCTAGCACATCAAAATCGGTCAAGCTGTTTAGGCTGTAGGAGGTAATCTAAAAATATGCATAGTACATATATAGATATACACCCACATACACCCTTACATACATAAATACAAACACATATACTTGATAAACAACCCTCCTTACGCAATCGGGTAAAAATTACCTACCTACGCGCGACGCGGGCGGCGCGCGACAGACGGCGGTATACCTATATAGGTACTCTCAAAGTCTGTGATGCGTTCAAAGATGCCGCGCCATATGCCGCCTGCCGCGACCGCGGTGTATTTTTACCGGACTGTGCAAAAAGGTGGGTTATGTTTTTCAAATGTATGAATCATATAAGATTATAAAAGCGAAATTGTCTGTCGTCTGTCTCTCTGTCTGTTTGTTACCTAAACGGCTAAACGGCTGAACCAATAATTATGAAATTTGGGACAGAAATTCTTTAGGACCTGGAGAAAGACAGAATATATATATATATATATATATATATATATATATATATATATATATATATATATTATTATCACAATTTTTCATCACTACGCGGGTGAAACCGCGGGATGCAGCTAGCATGTGTATGTATAAATTTATTTTTTATGAACCCTGTTTGTACAAACTGTCCCACTGCTGGGCGCGGGCCATCTTCTCATTATAAGAAGGGTAAGGCCATAATCTACCACGCTGGCCAAATGCGGGTTGGCAGACATCACACATCTTTCATAACTGAAATATTTGAACATCAGGTAAGAGTATAGGTTTATGAACTGCGAGTGCGAGTGATCTATATAAATACTTACATGTATATTTCTAGGAAATAATAACTTGCAACTGGGTATTTACCTTTTTCGGGATCGCATCATTTCTATATGAGCCAAAATTTTGCGCTTACGCGTTCGCTTATTTTTTGGTTTCTTTGTTCTATGATTTCCCATAGTAATTTGTTTTATTTGGCGCGCGATGCAATCCGACACAGTACCGTCGCTGACAGTGGTCACCGACAGACTGGCGCGGGTGAACAGCTGAAGCAAGGCGGCGGGACGGCTGCTCGCGAGCAAACTTATTATAAAATAAATTACTATAAAATAATGCACTAAACGTATCAAAAATGTATTTCTAGAGAACACTAAAAAAATGTAATAGCTACTTAACATGGTAAATTTGGTTTTGATGGCTTTAAACACTTTAGAGATAAATGGGAAAAATAAATAAAATGGCATATTTTTCAAAAAATAAAGCTATCGAGATTTTTTTCAGCAATCGTGTTTTTGTTTCTAGCGAAACCTAGCCAACAGATCAAAATTTTACATACAAAAAATTTGAGCTTGAACTAATAATACAAGTATTTTTTGTAAATTTTCAAAAAGCTCTGTTTTACTGCTTTTGCGGACTAGCCGGGCCTTAATACGTGCAATTGTAGCTGAACTCTTTAGTCGAAGTTTCTACCGGAGTTGCTGTTTAAAAAAAAACATAGATTTGACACTCACGAAGGCAATATCGATAGTAAGAACGGTTAAATATGGTAAGGCAGGATCATCATCTGATAAACGAGACAGCAATAAACAGATCTACGATTGACCATCAACTCGCCTGACTCTTGTCCTCTCTCGTTGGTTCTTCGTCTTTTCTTAATTCAGAGGAAGCTCAAGCTTATTATTAAAATAAAATAACATGATTCACAATGCAAAAATATGGAATGAGCTCTCTGACTGGGTTTCTCCCGATTAATACAAATCTGTTTCATCTATGTAAGCGTATCAGGTGTGACTTATTAATGAATAAAACAAAAACATTTCATCCTATATAAGAAATCGTATACTTAGAAAGTTAAGAAATTAATTATTTTAGCCTAGGCACAATCATCCTGAAGTTTTGAATTCCAGAGTAATAAAAGTATTACTCTCAGTACACCACGAAGCTACTCTGCTGCCCGGGCGTGGCTTAGTTTGCTTAACTTTTATTTAGGACACGAAGCTTTCTCGGGACTAGCAACAAAATGTTTAGATAAGGTAATGTCGCAACATCGGCCAAAACAATGAACTCTTAATTCTGTTCTTAGGTTTGTCGACCTTTCTCGATGTGGGCGGAATAATGGGCACTTAATTCAGAAATCGTACGCGAACAATGTCAGCGTGTTAATGATAGGTTGATATGTAAACAATAACATTGTCGAGTCATTTCTGGAGGTTACATGAAAAGTGCCGAAAATGTTATAGAAGATAGTTAAGTTAATATATCCCGTGGTTTTATCCGTGATGGGTAAAAAATTTCACAGTGAATACCTGGCTACACTTATAAGGAAGGCACCTTCCAAATTCCATGTCTTCAGGAACAGCTTAGGCTGCATGTTGCTTATTAGTTACTTTTCGTTAGGTACTGATTATTTACAATCATCAAGTCCCAATAATGAGCTTGAGTTACTGACAAACAACAAGATAAGCCTTATGGCTCAGTGGTAGTATGTATGCCTTATGGGCGCGTCGTGGATTCGATCCCCATCCAAGGCAAATATTTCTGTTGAGCGTGGAAGTTTGTTCTGTGTCTGGGTGTTTATATGTATCATAAGTATGTATATATTGACATAAAAAGTATATAAGTTTTAATTATATCAGGCATCTGGTTCCCATTGTACAAGTTTAGCTTAGTTTGGGGCTAGATGGTGTTGTGTGAAAATAGGTATTAAAGTTATTAAAAATATGACATGATTAATAGAATAAGAAAATTTTACGCCATAAAAAAACAACTGAATCGATTAAGATGAAACATAGCTTCTTAGCTATGTTTCATCTTAATTAGTGTTCTTACACTAACGATGAAATCCTCTTTCAAATAAAAAAGAACTGGTTCAAAATCGGAAAATCGTTCACCACGCGTTTCCGAGACAGAAGACGATTTTGATAGACGTGATAAGGGTTCCGTTTTATTTTTATTTTTTAGGTACGGAACCCTAAAAAATAGTTAATAAACTAAACTTAAGAAAACTAAACGACAGTTTTTGTCTCAACCGATTCGTTTAAACTTTTAATGCAGGCGGCATATTTGTTACGGTCTAGGAGCGACGGGTGGCTGTACTCGGATGATGTATGTTGATTTAAATGCATAGGGGAGATACTGGATGACTGTGAATGCACAATCATAGGTCCCGCTACCCGTAACCCAGAACCAATCGGAAATTGAATATCGGTTACTTACTTGTACATCGGACGCATGTCGGTAATCTATTTTGGATTGAAGAGATTGAACTAATCTACTGCATAAAGGTTTATGGGTTTTGTAGGTTGGGTTTTAATTATGAAGAATTTATTATTTATTTACTGGTTTAATAAATGCTAGCTGTGCTTTTGCTTGCTATTTACAGGCAACAGTACATTATTTTATTCACAACTTAAGACATTCGATATTTCAACTTAGCTTACCTTTCCCTCTCTCTCTCTCCTACCCTAAGTTAGGACATTAACAATGCCTCACTGTAATTTTAACAGCTTTATATCTAAATAAATAGGTACCCAGTCAAATTAGTAGTGCTACAGCGCCGGTACTAGTTTCGGCTAGATCCCTAAAGAAACCCAGCCTGGAATGGAGACTGGCTCTAGATGCTAATATCAAGCGTCAACGTCAATATGCTTGGATCACACAGTCTCTTAATATTAGACGAGCTGTGGTCAGATGCCTAGCCTATCCGTCATAAAGAATACACTACATGTCCACCTCTTTTATATTGTCATTTTATATGTAACATGGAATATGTAGTATAATTTTGAAAGCAAGAGCTATGAGCCATGTGCTTCGATATAAAACACAAACAGCGATAGGTTCTAATTTCAACGCGTACGCAATAACGCAATACGCAATGTTGGCAAGCCATAAGTTTGTCGATAAGCCACTCGATTAGCTTGCATTGGGGTGCTGTATAGCGATGCTATAACAAGCGCTATCGAGGGAACAATGGCTCCGCATTACCATGCAAACACGTTAATTAAGCCATGCCGGAATGGATACCAACTAGGGCTATTTACATTTATAACAACTAGTCAATTATGTTAAACTGCGTCAGTTTGGAAGAATGCGTTTTAGTAAAATTCGTTTTTTTCTTCATTTAGTAGCAGTAGTCCGGTTGAGTAGCGCCGAACTAATGTTATAACTTTAGGACTAATTGTTACCGTTTTCATAGACAAAAAAATTTAATAAATATTAATATTACAGTATTCTTTCGTACTTATTTTCTGTACAAAATTTGGCGATCGGCGATTGGCGACAACTTCTCAATATTTATTTTATTCCTATAGAATATCTATTGACTTGAATCCGCTTAGGGTCAATATGACCGTAATGAAAAGGCTCAACTTTATCAACTTCATATTTCGGTATTCACTCTTCAGGCAATATAATTAGCAAAAACATACAATAATAGCTAACATAATATTTCGTACGTACCTAATCTTAGAACATTAATTACAAAAATCTAATTAAATTAATTTTTTAATCTAACAAGCTGATGACAGCGATAACGTAATTAAAATTGTTACTTTTTACATGAACACAGCACAGTTGGAAATGCCGTATTACCACAGACATAGTAGATGAAGCATGCGACTTCATTTATATGAAAACATTGCGTGCCACATTTTTGGTATATACTGTGACGTCACACAAACCATTTATGGAATGTTCCATCCGCGCGAAATCTATTCAGCTCAATGGGATGCATTGAGCTGAATAGATTTCGCGCTCTTGTACGCTAGTAACTAGTTTACAAAATATCGAATTGGAAGAATATACCTATCACCTAAAATTAAATAAATCTTATGTCGTCAACTGTGCTTTTAAACTTAATGTTGACACGCTAGGTACATACACTTGCGGTATCTATAAAAGTCTATGCGTATTATCGTACGAAGTCGTCATTATGACGTCCCGGTCCGTTAACGTAACGTAACCGTGTTATCTCGGATCTTGTGTAACTCGGTAATCGGGGATCTCGGTAAATAATTACATGGCTACGGCGGCGGGGGTCGTCATACGCTAGCTACCGGACATGGTCATTACTACCGTAATTGTAGTTGCAATCACATCCCGTATTTCGGACGCTCTTTTGTTGCCCGCTTTTTATCCGACTGCGCAAGAAGAATAGCAATATTTTTCGATGTATGTAAGGGGTCAGTCAAAGGGTTATTCAACGACTCCCTTTATAAAAATAAGATTCAACACAAAAGATTCACATTGGAATATATTACATTTCACATCGAACGTCTTGACCAAACTCCAAAACTAAACTGTTAATAAAAATCAATAAAATAGCACTATTCTAAAACAAAACATAAATCTAGGAACCTAATAATTCGAATATTGAATTGAAGAACATGGCCAGTGCAACACCAAATAAATAAGGATAATACAATCAAAGGAGGTCACATTTGTGTTCATGATATTAGAGGTAGGTATCGTAGGTAGTTAAAGTCGACCGCCGTGTGTCGTCCTATCCTATCTAATGTTGTAAAAGCGACCTTTTCAAAACCATTGTTATAAAATTTGGTGCAGAGATTTATAGCTAAGAATCTAGAGGCCTGAGAACTTAGAAGACATTTTATCATCATCATCGCCGTTCATAATTACAAAAGTTTTTCATCAATACGTGGGTGAAACCGAGATACATCTAGTTGATAATATTTTATAATAATATTTAATATTTTGTTACCTTTTCACGACCGAATAGCTGGATCGTTATGAGATTTGGTTTTTCGAGTGTCTGCTGTTTTTTAAATGATTAAACTATATTTTTAAAGAAATTATGCACAAAAATATTAGTTTTAACAGATGGTAGTTGTTATTTATTTTATTTTAACAGTCGTGTCATTTTATTAGTCGTCTAATGTTTATTTTTCTGTGATTCCAGGTTATTAGTCGGAGCTCCGTTGGGTAAAAACTTGCAACCGAACACCACCCGCTCTGGAGCCCTTTGGAAATGCGGCATGAGCAGTAGTGTGAGCGACTGTCAGCAGATCATCACCGATGGTAGAAGAAGTGAGTACGATTCCATGTTCTAGATACTTTAGTCTACGTAAAATATATCGGTATCACTCGATGCATTTGGTCTATTTGCAAGTCTCGTGTCATCGCGTCACCTAGACCTTCGAAGCTTTAAATGACATCTATGGACTATCTTTCTACTTTTACTAAAGACGATAATACAGGTGAATTTATCTTTTATAGATATCAGTTTGCCGGAGGATCCCAATATTCTGTGAAATCCAGTTTACTTCTAGCATTTCACCAACCAAGTTCTTTGCATTTGCGTCGATTAATGAAATAGTAAACGTTTCATAAGATATTTGGTCCTGCCGTGAAATATACTAGTGTATATAGTAGTAATTTCATGATTATTCCTTCTTAGTTCCTAGGAATAGTTCTAGTGACACAGTTAATTATGTAGACAACACTTCAAAACATAGATATATAAATGCACCCTATGGATTTAATTTACGTATTGCGGTACAAAGTAGAATTTTACACAAGATTGACACAGAGAAGCTTGCAACTATCAAGAGTGTTCACACATTTCATTTTAAAACTAGTGAAATATAAAAAAGCAGACAACTGCATATCCCATAATATGTCACGCTGTAATCTACTCAGAAGGAAATAAATTAATTTTTAAATGGAGTTACTAGAAACGAGAATAGGTATATGATATAGAAAATATCCGGATTATACAAATTATCAAATTTATCCGGAATTATGTTAAATCCAGTTTTCTCGTAAAGTAGAAGTGGTGCAATTTTATAGCAAACGGCGGTTAATTAATATGTAAAAACATTGAAATATCCTGCAAGCTTTAGTTATTGAAATGACAGAAGAGAAAACTATTTGGCAAGCTTTTATTAAGATCCGCCGTCAATGAACAAAATGTAAATCTAGGGTTCACAAAAATGTAGGTAATGTAGACACAATTATAGTTGTGGATGGATCTTTATGAAAACAGTTGAAGTGGGAACGTTCATAACTTTTAATTTAAAATGTTATCTTTTGTCGGTGGTGCTCCAAACAGCGAAGTACGGAAGGCTAGATACGAGTAAGTGAGCTGTGGTCTCAACCTTCTTTATAATCATACGCTCTTCTAATTAACTAATCGCTGTTTCTTTGATTCTACTAATTGCAATTACTTTGCGCAATTCCCAGCTGCGGAGATTTATTGCAAAGCATGAGCATCACTAACTATAATGGTTTGATCGACTTTACTTTGCGTATCATTTTACATATAAACCATGTTAACCCAGATGTAAAAGGATACATTTTCGTTCAGTACTCAATCATTGATGTAATTTAAATAATTTATTGTTTATTGGCCTTGAATGAAAATGTATCCATAAAACTTTAGAATGTAAATGCACTAACAGCTTGCAAAAGCACCAATTATTATAATGCTTAAGCACTTTTGCAAATTACGTTCCATGTCTTTTACTTAGCCATATTTAGAAGAAGTTTCTATATTAAGTTCAAAATGTATTTAAATCTTATCACTATAAATCGTAAAATTGTTATCTTCTACGAGTAGGTTATTTAGAGCTTAATAATATGTATTTAGTTGACTATAAATATAACTTCAGGTAGAGTAGATTGCAATAAAAATTCTAATTAGATACTTTATAACACTTTCCAAATAATTTATGTAACTCTATTAAAAATATCTCTATACTGAAAGAAAATTTAACAAATAATGAAGGTGACTGGTTAGTTTTAAAAGTAAGAACTATCAATATAGGAATTTTAGCTTTTTGCACAATCTGTTAGAGATTAATCAAATAATCGTCCAAAACCAATGTATGTCTGGTTTTGCACTCATCGTCTAACAAATTAAAATAATTTTACAAAGTAATATCGGGCAATTAGTGCACTTCGGTCATACTCACAAACTTATCGGTGGTGTCTCTCTGGTATTAACCATCCGTCGAGTCAGTATCAGCTCAAAATTAACATATTGTAGACTTGATAACGTTCATTAACATGAGACCACAAGTTTGTAGCCGTACCTTCACGTTGATTTCTTTCAGATTGTTTTTTTTTCACAGGAGTTACCTTCGCCTTTACCAGGACTTGTCACCTTATCGTTTTGTTATAGCAAATCTTATATAAGAATCACTTTTAGAATATTTGGGATGCATGATACAAATGCTATGTACTTGTATTTAAGCACGTTGTTTGTGCATTATGAAACTGAAATGGATACTGTTTATTCTGTTTCTAGCACATTTGTAAACTTTATCATTTTTGCTGTAAAGAACCTTTTCTTGCATTTTTCTGTTTTCACCTGGTTGCAATGCTTTGCATTTGCCAACATCATCACCGATGTATAATTTGTTTTTGGGCTCTTATTTCTTTTGCTGCAATAGCAACTATAAATTTGAAACAAAATTTAGTTGCTTTTACTCAGTTACATTTGCTCTTGATTTTCATTTTAAGCAATATCATTTTAATTACTGTAATTATTAATGTTTGGGTTGAGTTTTTAATAACAACGGTATTTTCTTAATTAATCAAATTTGTATCTAATTTTAGCTTTATAGCCTTGACTAAGCATTAAGTCATTGTGATTCTATGAAATAACATAAATGCTGAGTAATGCGATGAATTCAAATATTTTAGCAACCAAGCGCTTACATTATCTGCTTCAGTTTGAGTCATGAAATGTTCTGATGTGTAATTATTTGTGTATAGGTCTCGATTCTGATCATCTTTCTGGTCCATACCCTGACGAGATCAAAGAAGGGCAATGGCTTGGAGTTTCGGTACGAAGCCAAGGTCCTGAGAAAAAGGCAGTGGTTTGCGCTCACAGGTAAGTTATCAATTATAACCATTATAGCCACTATCGCTTAGTATCTATATAGGTTGGTCGTTAAAGCATGAATGAATAATGTATTACACATTGCTTACGGAATTTCTCATATATATAATTATTTTTCTTGTTAAAATTTGCCTAAACTTGATATTAATGTACAATTTCAGATACATTCGTAAATCAGGCGAGCTGCAGCTTGGCCAAGGGCTGTGTTACACTCTCAGTAATACTCTAGAACTAGTGGACATCATGGAGCCATGTCGAGGAAGATCTCATAGACGGTTAGCATATCAATTATTATCAATCTAATTAAAACATATCCAACCCCCAATCCCCTAATAGTGTATGCATTTCTACTATATGCTATCTACCTATGTTCTACGGTGTATTGGGAATTGGGATTAGTACTTCTCTATAAAATATTAAATATTTTTGAAATTACGTAATTATTTAAATGATTTATGCTTGCTAATTTAATTTCTGTCATATGAATTCCAGTGAACATGAAGAGTACGGCGTATGCCAAGTTGGAACAAGTAGTTCATTCCTGGAGGATGACACACTAATCCTAGGTAGTCCTGGGCCGTACACATGGAGAGGAACTATATTTGCACACGATGCTAGAGATGACCCATTAGATAGAGACAACGTCGTTTATATGGGACCCGTGGAAGATGGATCTAGTCCAGTTGAGAAGTATAGTTACCTAGGTAAATAACAATAAAAAAGTATATTCATACATGAGTTAAAAAAATTGTGAAGTATTTTAGAAAAATAATACGTATTATTAAAAATTATGATAAGTATAGCATTTATAATATAGCACCTAAATGAGTATATTATAAATGGATATGGCAAACTTAATCGTCTGTATCACCGCGTCTATAGTGTGTAAAATTGTATTCAGAAATGATCAATATATACATTAACGCTGATGATTGTAATCAGTTGATGTTTTTTAACATGACTTTTATGCCTCTAAATTCAGGCATGTCCGTTACTGGAGCGACATTTTTTGGAGGCAGCAAGCCATCATATGTAGCAGGAGCGCCTCGAGCTCACGGCACTGGCCAAGTCGTGATCTTCAGCAAAAAAGCAACAGCTGACTGGGGTAGCACGGACTTGTATAAACTGAATGTAAGCCTCTTGCTAAAAGGTGAACAGTTCGGCTCCAGCTATGGATATGAAGTTGCTGCTGCTGATGTTAATGGTGATGGGTAAGTTTTTAAAACTTCTCAAATAGCTAATGGCTAAATTTTGCGTTAGGACAAAATTTTCATTATTTATATGAATACAATTATTAATTCTATTTTTTCAGCATGCCTGACCTTTTGGTAGGGGCTCCGTTCTTCTTCTCCAAAGACGCTGGTGGTGCTGTTTACGTATATCTTAATAAAGATCAAACCCTACCTGAAGCTTATGACCTGAGACTTACTGGAAAGCAAGAGTCCCAATTTGGCATTTCAATTGCAAATGCTGGCGATGTAAACAAAGACGGTTGTCAGGATGTAGCCATAGGCAGTCCTTACGAAGGCAATGGTGTGGTCTATATTTATATGGGCAATAGAGAAAAAGGGCTACACACGAAACCTGATCAAATAATTACAGCAGAATCCTTGCCCGTCACATTAAAGACATTCGGATACTCCTTGTCTGGGGGAGTTGACTTGGATGCTAATGGATATCCAGATTTATTGGTTGGCGCTTACGAAAATGTAAGTTTTGTACGCTGAGCGTAGTAAGGGTAAGATTTCATAATCGAGTCACAAGGGAGGAAAACTGCTATTTTGTTCTCAATGATGTGTAGGTTTGATGAATGTAGGTTTAGATAAACCTACTACAATTATTCGAATACGTAGGATACCTACGTTATGTTTTTTAACCCCCGAAATAAAAGGAAGGATGTTTTAAGTTTGGCGTGCGTGTCTGTGTATCTGTATAAACTCTCAAACTGATAGACCGATTTTGTTCTAGTTTTATGTTTGAAATAAAACTTGATCAATATTGTTATTAGCTATGTTTTATCAAAATCGGTTTAGCTGTTTTTATTGTCAGTGGTTTTAAAGTTTTCTAAACTCATACATGTTCAGTAGACTTATTTGTTAATTATTATTTTGTTAGCTTAAAAAATTTGTAATTAAGGTAGTTGCATTTCTGTCTTTCAGAGCAGCGTTGCACTAATCCGAACCCGACCTATAATCGACATAAAAACTTCAATAAATCCTTCGAATACGATCAATAACATCGACCCTACGAAACAAGGATGTGATAAGGACCCTTCAGCCAATTTAACGTGCTTCTCTTTCCAAGCTTGCTACATCATAGAATCCTTAGTCAAGTCCACGCAGAGTAACACTCACCGACTAAACTATGTGATCGAAGCAGAAACCTTCCCTGGAGGAAGAAAGTATTCCAGAGTTCTATTTGATAACGAAAAGACTAACACAGTGAATAAAATTATCCAATTGGGAATGAATAATACATTTTGCAAAAAGCACATTGTGTATTTGAAAAACAACACTAGAGATATTCAGACCCCTATCAAGGTAAGAATTATATCACCTGATCATTACAAGTATATTCATCAATAGATTTCTTTACCTCATTTCTGTTGGGTTCAGGTCACTCAGTATGCCAACTGCTTCTGTTCGATACTAACAGAGTTCTTATTTGACTTAAAATAGTGACAGTACTTGACATAGTTGCCTGGACGAAAATGCTTTTAGCGATAAGACAAAAACGTCTTACAAGTACCACCTACTATTCGTTTACAGTTTATTTACCTCTGATATTTCTCATTTTATGCTTATAAACTTAAAGCTGTTCTTGGTCTTGGCCTTTTGATTCAAGCAGTCCGCAAAATCTCTATAAGCGTGACTAAAAGGGCATGGCCGAATATGGTTTTATATGTTACAGAATAAATTATTTGAAATATTGTAAAAAATTTAAATATGTAAAATAACTGTAAATAGGACTGATGTGGCTGGGTATGCAGATCATACTACGTCTAATTAAGCCAACAGTAATCGTTGTAAAGTTACTTACGTCAATTGAACGACAACATATAAAACAACGAAATTTGTTTTTCAGTTCCAAGTAACGTACAAGCTAGTGCAGGCCCAGCCTCTCTACTCGACGTCCGGCGAGCTGCCCAAGATCGATGACTACCCGTTACTGAACGCGACAGCCACCACCATGTTTACGGCTAATTTCCTCAACGACTGCAGTGGACCCAATGGCACCTGCATCAGCGATCTAGTTGTTGATCCTTCTCTTCTGCTGCCTAAAGGTACTTACTAACTTAGAACATCACTTAGTGGATATTTGTGTTCGAATAAAAAAAAAATGCTCTCGGTGTCAGTGTCACTTTATTTCTTTTATTTGATCATGCAGGGCATTTTATTTGATAAACATTTCTGGTAGCTTTGTACTAAAATATAGTAACGTGTTTAATTTTCAGCTGAAGATGGAAAGTCATATGCTCTTACTCTGGGACAAGAGGATGAAATCAAGCTTTCAATATCAGTGAATAATCTGGGCGACTCGGCTTATGAAGGGCAGTTATTTGTTCAGCACCACCCCAGTCTTCATTATATCGCAACAAATATTAGCGTAAGTAAGATTATCAACATTACCTATACATCATGGATATTGACATAAATAATGTTTCTGCGAAAATGTTTAGGCACTTTAGAAATTCACCGACCAGTAGGTGTTTTTTTGTCCTAATGAAAAAGATTCCGACTTCCGAGATTAAATCTTTAACAAAAATGTATTTAAATTTGTATTTGTATGTATGTATTTAAATAATAAAGAATGTGTTTACTATTGTATCTAATCGACTATTTATCATTATTCATTATCATTATCAGGACAAGCACGTAATCTGTACCAGCGTTAACAAGACTATAGTATCATGCATGCTGGAGAACCCTTTTAAGATGCAGCCACCTGGAGCGCCAAACATTACTATGCGATTTGACGCCAGAGCTTTGGAAGATAACGAAGCATCCGTAGCCTTCACTGTTTGGGCCAATTCCACTTCCAAGGAAAAGTATCCGGGGAAGATTCCGGCGACAGTTGAAGCTTTGGTTATAAAGAACGCTGAGCTGCTAATAAAGGGGTTAGTAAACGTTACACTAATATCCGGATCAGGATCGGACGTTCTTAGTCTTTACTGGGCTCGGGTTATTTTCTCATATCGAGAAGGGTAGGACATTTAAGTCACGCGTGTTTCTCCTCTTCACGAGGCATCTTCAGGACTTCTTGACTCACGAGAATAAGCAAGCAACTTTTTTTTTGTGATGACTAATAGCTGTTGGCCTCTGCTGGCCTCTACAGCTTACCGGGCTTTGGCGAGCGCAGAAGGCGCTGGGCCGCTTACAAACTAAAGGTTACAAGGGAACCTCGAGGGAGGTTCGGACCTCGGCTTGGGCCGTCGCGACGCGTCGGTGGGAGGGGGAGTCGGATTGTCGTGGCAACCCTGATGGGGTGTGCCCTGTGGCCCTATTGGGTTGAACTGATTGACTATTTGGAGAGAATTTAACCACCGGTCTTCTAACATACCTGGGGGTTCCTCGACCTCGCCGGCGAGGTCTGTATGTCGTGACTATATACCTTTGGTAACCGACGACGCGTGTACCAAAAACGGAATATTTCCTGTTGCCTGGGACTGTCGAATCGGGTGACCCCAGCGCGGCAGCCGTGACTACTGTGGGGTATCCGGGTATAATGGGGCCATCCGGGTCGCTCAAGGTGTTTCTTAGGCGACGTCGGAGGGGAATGAGTAAGCAACCCATATCGCCCAGTGTGGCCCTTACGAGTATATGCGAAAGAGACTCGTTTGAGCTGTAATTAAAGTGGCTGCCAGTTAGCTCCGCCCACCACTCGCCCTGACACATCGCAGCAGAGGTGGCGTTACATTTGTCTGGTCATTCAGCAGTGTATTTTTATACTTTATAGTTTAAAAAAAACATTTTTCAAAATTTCTATCAGTTAAAAAAATAAATACAGCAAGCAAAAAAATAATAATAATACAACTGGTATATGTGCAATACTACAGCTGGCAAGTTTCTCTCTGGTGGTAGTTAATGTATTTTCTTTGGTAATTGACGTACATAATTATATGTTTTCAAATTTCTTTATGCATCCGTTTTATGTAAATTTGCGTTTGACTAGATCCTGTCTGAAGCCTATTCAGGCTAGACAGTACGTACAGTTTAAATTGTTTGTTTTCGGCGTTAGTTGTCGATATTTACTTATGTCACTTATGGCGAATTGATTTCGTACCAATTGCAATAGAGTAGAAGTAGTTTTGGAAGGATAATATAATTAATCTTAATAAATGACTGGTTACAGAGCAGCAAGGCCCGAACAGGTGTTCTACGGTGGAGAAGTGAAAGGAGAGTCTGCTATGAAGCACTTTGACGATATTGGCACTAGAGTAGTTCACACATACCAGGTAAAATAAACATACATTTTATTGTACCCGGGTAATCCTAGATCCCTGATTCGATTTTCTTTGCAGACGGTCTGTTCACTGCTTGCCCCCTTTTTACAGTAAGCTGTTTTAAAAGGCGTCGCGTCTCGCGCATATTGTAAACTTATTTACGTTCTTAATTAAACATTGTTTTTCCAGGTATTTAACGAAGGTCCCTGGCGCGTGTCATCAGTTCAGGTGGTGATCAAATGGCCGCATCAGGTCGCATCAGAAAACTCACAAGGGAAGTGGCTGCTCTATCCAGAAGACGTACCCACTGTTGACGGTGAAGCTGGTAAATATTTTTTCTATTTCAATCTTCAAATATAAATTATTAATGATCAAAATGTTTCGAATTTGTAGCATCATCATACAGAATAGAAATATTGGTCTGATTTTCCTAAGATTTTATACCACTGAAAATACTTATTTTCAACATTGTTATGATTAATAATTTTTGGGAGCTGAACTGATATACATCCTTGCAAGTCTAGTTAGTTATATATGTAATACTTTTTAAAAGGACTAGACTTAGAAAATCACTTATGCAGATTCTGTAGCAGTCAGGTGGGAGTGGTGGGATATGGATAAGAAATATTTTAATATACAATATTATCAATATTTTTTTTGTAATATTTTAATCTCAGAGGTATCATGAATGGAAAAAGGCTACAGTCAGTAACCTTTTTCAATAAGTAATTATTCTCCAAAGCTTAACATTAATATATCCATTAAGTCGATATAAAATATTTTGTTAGATATTGGTGGCGATTTTAACTGATCGTTTAGTTCAGCCCAGTTATTATTAAAGTATTTCAATTTTTAACTTAAATATTTACATGTGTTGTTTCATTTAACAGATCAAAAGAATGGTCAATGCTTCATCATCGGGAGAGAAAGCATTAACACCCTCAACCTAACGAGTCGTCCCGGCACCACTGAACCTAAGCTCGAGAACCTGGAAATGGATCCCTTCCTCACATTTGGCAAGATCAGTGTCACTTCCAGCCAGAAGCAACATAATGAGAGTAAAGTAGTGGAATACTCCAGCGCATATGAGAATAAAGTGAGGAGGAAGCGAGAGAACGAAATCGTAAAAGCAGAAGCATATACGGATAAAGATGGCCAGAGAAAACATGTTGTGAATATGGTGAGTTTTTTCGTGATAAAAGATCAAAATTTAGTCTCAAGATAAGTAAGTACTTTTTTTTCAACTTGGTGTCAGGTATATATTTGTGAACAAACAATATTGAACTTAGGCCCATATTCTATGTAAAACGAAATGCATTGCGTTTATGATAACTTTGTGCCATGTGCAAATGAAAGATTAGCTTGATCATTGGCCGATATCAGTTAAAATTACTGATTACTCTGCCAATAGCCATAGTGTATAAATAGATCATAGAAAATTAGTTTCCAGATTTAAAAAAAACAGTAGTATTTATATAGACCTCATAATGCTCTATAATGAAATAATGTCACAAACTTAGGAAAACTCTAAAGCTGTGGCCTCTGTACGTCAACATAGGATTGTCCATCAAATGGAATGATCATTTACATATACTGATGTATCTACTGCCATGTCTGATTCCACGAATATGTATTGAGTTTACGTACTACTATTATCTTTTTATTATATCTTTATTTTGTAATTCCAGAACTGTGAGAAGAAGACGGCAAAATGCATCCAGTTCCAATGTGTGATATACCGTCTAGCGCGTGCGCAGGCCACCACTATCACCGTGAAGGCGCGCCTCTGGAACTCTACTCTGGTGGAGGACTACCCTCGCGTCAGCCACGTCAACATCGCCTCCACAGCTTCCATTTACTTCCCCCCGGACCACTACAACATACAGCAGAACAAGAATGATGATACTACTACAGTAAATAAATTCGGTTTATTTTTTATTTGCAATTCAACGGGCCAACGTTTATCACGACCTGATGGAAAAGAAAGGATGCATATTCATGTTGTCTAGTAGAGGCAATTGTTTGAGAATGAGTTTAAAGAGTGCAGGCTCCCTCGTTAATCCTCAAAAGATTATTAGATATCATGATATATATGGAATTCTTTGCCGCCATCTCTATTTCCTGAGACCTACGGTACAATCTTGGAATTTTAAAGGCTAGAGTGAATAGATATCTTCTAGATCGGCGAGTTCCATCCTCGGCCACACCGTCTCTTAACATCAGGCGAGTTGGTGGTCAATCCTAGATCTATCAAGTATTAAAAAAAAACTGTAAAACTTGCGTCAAACTCAATGTTACTGGGAGTCGCCACTATCGCGGTTTTTTTAATAAACGTTGACAGATAATATCTGTTACCTAATAATATAACTTATTATTCTGTACACATTACAAATTTTGAATTTAAACATTGACCCAAAAAGGGGTGTTATAAGTATGACGTGTGTATCTGTGTATTCGAATGTCTGTCTGTGCCATTGTTGCTTTCAAACGATTGTCCTGATTTTGACCTAGTTTATTTGTTTGAAACAGAATTTGACTGAGAGTGTTTTAGATATGTTTCATCAAAATTAGTTCACCTTATTTTATGTCGGAAGTTTTTAAGTTTTCTAAGATTACTAGTGATTAAAAATTGTTGCTTTTGACTGATGACTCCTCCACTGAGCGCTAGGCTGATTTATATCTATGTAGGTGGTGCAATTAGAATGGTTATATGTTTTTAGTGTCATAGGTTATTTAAAATGCCTTAAAAATAATATGGTTCCCTTTTATACAGTTCCACTACTTTCAACTAGTAGACGTATTCAAGAATTTTACTCATTAATTGATTTGTATTTCAGGTGGAAACAGTCGCATACCCAGACCTGAAGATCAGCGAACCAACAGAAGTTCCTCTCTGGGTGATCATCCTATCAATATTGATAGGACTTCTAGTGCTCATCCTCCTAATCCTGCTTCTCTGGAAGCTGGGCTTCTTTAAGAGAAGCCGGCCAGACCCCACACTGTCCGGAAACCTGGAGAAGAATAACCACGAGTCGAGCCCGTTCATTGGACGGGACAGGAACAGTATTCGATAGCTAAAGCCTTTTTATATTTTGGACAATACTTTATGTGAGAAAAGTGGAATAGATGTGTAACAAGCCTTAAGAGAGTCGTTTACCGCGTATTCGTTCTCAAAAAAGGAGAAGATTGATTTTTACCACGAAATATCACCCGACTTCTAGAATGGCAGAGACGTTTTGCGAAGATATTATATTTGTAATACCTTTTTCGCAAAAAGATAAACATGTTATTTTCTACTGTTTTATAATAATAAAAAAAAAAACTAGAAATAACAAATCATCTTAATCGCATAATATGAAGGTAAAAATGTGTTTTCTCCTATAATGTATAAAAATTAGCGTTTTATTAAGAACAAATGCGCGTTAAGTGATCCTCTTAAAATACCTAAATGGATTTTAATACGGCAGACCAGCAAGATGAAATGAGGTATATTTCTGTCTCTTTTTAACTTTTATTGGTCGTTGCCAACGAAACCTACAGGTGTGGCGATAAGACTGTTGGTGAAGCGATACTTAGCAAATAATATCCTCGACTGTGATGTCTTCTTAGAGAAAATGTGTGCATGTGATGTTAAAGTGGTATATGTTTTGTTGATGTTTAGCACGAGTCCTTGTAGTAATTTTATTAAAAGTTTCTGTAATTGCATTTCTCTAGTGATTATATGAAAATGTTTTAGATTGTTTATATATAGGTACTTTTCTGTAAATACGTACTTGCCTTATTTATGAGTAGTTTAGGTGTCTACTTAATTTGACTAGAATTTTTACTAGTCACGAAATGTTATAATTATATTTAGGTTTAAAAGGTCAAAATGTTTGTTGCTCGTTTCGCTCGCACATTTTTCTGTGTTTATGTAAAAATTCTGAAGAAAAATATTCAATGACATGCAAATATATAATATTATAATTGTTAAATGTAAACGTAATAGTCATATTCATTCATATAATTTTTTTTCAGTTTGACATAAAGAAGCTGACTTTAACCAATAAAATTAATAGACTCACTACTACTTTGTACTCTCAAATACTTTGGCGCAAACAGTGACGGATTCATCGGCTAATGACAGCTGTTATTTTTGAAATTACGAGCTGTGGTTGATAGTTTATAAGCCTTGTTGGCTTAAAGCTTGAAATAAAAGAAGTACATACTATTTATAATTTCGATTTCGGTTTACTTGAAAAAAATATTTAAGTTGTAATTTTTAATTATTAATTTAAATTTAAAATTCATTCATTTAATATTCTAATATGTATAATTAACATGTTTTCATGAATTATGTTTAATTATACATATTACATGTTTCAGAATTATATATACCTACGTGCTTAATTTATAAAATAATGTTAAATGTGCGAGTGAGACAGCGCGTAAAACGTCAACACGGTGAGGTTATTCGCTACGACCATTGGCTGCGTAACGGATTGCAGTTGACATTGAATATATATATATATATATATATATATATATAATAATACTTTCGCGAGTATAGGTTTCTTCTAGGCAAGCGCGCTCCATCGTAGACCGTAACTGTCGCTTAACACCAGGTGAGTGGACGGTCAGGCGCAAGCCTATTTTCGAATAAAAAAACTTTAAATTTTCACATTCAGGGCCTTACTGAAAAACGTTACTTAACTTTAACCAACGTCTTAAATTATTTGTCTTCTTTCCGCAAGTATAATTACGTGTCTGCGAGAAGTTGACAAAAGATGTTAAGCATTGCATAAATTTAAGTAACGTTTTTCTATTTTTATGTGTTAAGTGCCAATGGTCAAGAAATAATGTCAAAAAAAAAGTGAACAAAAAGATAAAGACATCAATTATGTTGTGCTATAGTCTAAACTAAAATTCACTATTTTCTTTGCGCACGCAAACAACAAAAACAACACAAACAAACACATTTTGGAGATAAATTTGTGTAGGTGTGTGAGACTTTCACACATATTAACTAAAGTAATGTGTATACGAATTAAAACTTGCGTGCGCTCGTAAATTGCAAAACTTATAGCTAAAATTTAGAATATAGTACAACAGAATAGATGCCTATGTAAGTCACAATGATTGAGAGATAACTTAATCTTACTTAATTAAATGATAAGACAAAGGTACTTTCAAATAAAATGTATTTCAAATACGGTGACAATGAAATAAATGAACTGTGGAAAAAGTGTACTTCCTAAAGTAAAAGTTAAGAATTGTAAATATTGTAGATTACACTTACTTACATACATTTTTTACTAAAACATTGTCAAATTTTGTATCTATATATTGTATTAAATAACTTTATTCGTTATTTATCATATCATTTTATATGAATTTATTGTTTTATTTGATCAAAATAATAATTGTTTTTTTATGTTATAGATTTGTTAATACTATTTTTTAAATCAGACAAATCACAATTGTATTATTAACTTCATTATTTATTTAAAAACCAAATATTATAGTGACAATATTACATACAAAAATCAGATACAAACTAGCTCCCGAAGAGTTTCAAATGTATCTGAATACCTACATATGTAGCCAGCACAAGTATATTTTTACAAGTATATTACCTATATATTATGTATATAAATAGTTACTTACGAAAACCGTAGTGTACGTAAAATAAAGAGAGAAAAAAGTGTGTAGATAAACAAAAATATTTGTATTGGTATATAAAACGGAACTATATTTTTTTCTATCTTATGACATTCACATACACCTACTTAGGGTACATAAATGATTGAAAATGTACATTTATTTAATTACACATAAACATGCTTTTTTATTCTTACGGCATAATTATCATGTATACTTCGCAACACTGCCCCTATAATATGACTATATTTTTTAACTATTTAATACATTTTACCACCTTACTTACCTATCTAACCACAGGTTGTGATCATTTCTGTTAACCTTATGGAAATCTACTTAATAGTACATTTTAGTTTGAATAAAATTGTGCCATTATGCTGACCAATGTGTATTATTTTTCTCCTAATAATTATATAATTCTTATTGTACAAGATACAGGAGAAAGACACAGTAATATTTAACAGTGTCAATCTACCCATAAATAGAACAACTTATACTACGGGACCATATCTGAAATTGTGAACAAAAATAGCAGTTTCATAGAAACAACTTTATTGACAGCGACGAGAGACATTATACTTGTTGACGATCCCAATATTATCAACAAACTAGTAGACCCACTGTCAGAAATTATTAATAATTTCTAAAAAATATTTTTAACCGACTTCCAAAAAGAAAGAGGTTATCAATTCGATCCGTATGTTTTTTTTATTATGCATGAAAATTTACTTGGATCGAATTGAAACTTTTGTGTTGCTTTCTAGTTTTTCAAAAGACGATTATTTTACAAGTTCATGAAGTAATTTTATATCTTCAAAAACGTGGGTATGCGCGGCCCCTACGTATACCAGTGTATCTGCAAAAACCAAATTTTTCAGGAGAGCAGTTTAAAAGTTTAAAAAATAATTTAATTGTGATATCCTTTTTCCTATAAGGACCAGAGCTATGAAACTTATTATTCTTGTTGACGATCTCAAGATTATCAACAAACTCTGTCAACAGACTGTCTCGAATATGGGATCCTTTTGCATCTTCTACCGCTTGTTTTTCAGGTCGCATCTTTTTTTGCAATTCAAATATGGTCCCATAATAAAAATTGTTCATTTCTATGCATACTTCTTAGTTGTTCTTTTATTATTATTTATATGCGCGTTGTTCCTCACTGCGACATGTTGTATATTAATAAATGTAGTTGTCAAATATAGAAATAAGATGTTAGTAAAGCTATACGAGACTAGAGTCAAAACCCGAGGTAATTTTAAAGTTTTAGTGATGCTTGTAGTAGTGCGCTGTAGATGATGGCGTTTTCTGAAATAGAAAAAGTGAAACATTATTTGACTGGTTGAAAGGCGATATCGGTTGTGTTAGATCAGCTGCTTGAACGGCTAACTTGTATGATACTGGACATGGTTTTCATGACCCATGACATGACCATTCGTAACTCTGGGCTTCCGATAATCTTTTTGATTGGTTGATTCGATGAAATTCACCAATGCTCATTGGCTATCTGTGGTCTGGCATTGGTCATGAAGACTGTGTCCAGTGTCATCATCTATGAATGGGAATTTATGGGTCTCATCTCACTTGTGCGATTTAGTGATGACGTGTGAGAGACAGTCCGGACTGTCGAATCTGGAAGCAGAAGCGAAATCTTGCGTGGGTGCTCGCGCGTTCACCGACGGACAGATAGACGGCAATGCACCGGGTGTACCCGGTGCATTGCCTCTGCGCACTCTTCATCAGTAAAGCAGTCGAAAATGAAACCTGACGTTAAATTAAGGAGACCACTCCTTCGCGAGATCTTTCCAAAAAATTGATACGAGGGCAGATAAAATCATCATCATCATCTCAATCACAAGAAGTCCACTGCTGGATATAGACCTCCCTCATGGCGACAGATAAAGAGACAAACAAATTTAAAAATAATACAAAGAAAACCTCAAAGCACCGCTCGCGGTCAAGCAAATTCCACAGGGGTAACATCTGTAACCTCACTTTGGCAAGGGGAACTCCCCATGGAAACTTCTCACCACTCCTAAGAAAGTGGTGGAAGGACCATGATGGATAATGCAATAAAGCTCGCAGACGCATGATGCGGCGCATGTATTTAAACCAAGGAACAACTAGTCTGCGGTGGAGCGTTCTAATGCACTGAGTGTTTAGAACTTCTATTCTATTCTAATACTTTTGGTTATTACACAAAGACACTACGAAAAGGCTATAGAGTCTGTTTGGATAAAGAACTATTGTGGCAAAAAATAGGAACTAATGTTTCGATTTAACAAAATAAAGAAATTAGGTTAGAAGCGCCCTCAATGCCGCATTAGTTCTCCAACTGAACATACTAGAGGCATTTAATCTTTTTGACGCGTGAATATTTCAACGGAATAAAGCCTGTTTTTGCAAATACGGCAGCATATTTGGCTTTTATTAGCTAGATCACGTGAATACAAGTTTGTACATAGATTTAAGAACATTATACCCTCATTATTAATATGCTTAGAAGAACTTAAATTACTTCCTGGATTGATTGCTTTATTGTTTTAGTCTAAAAATATATATAAATCTACTACAATCGTCATGTTTTTGCCAGATATTGAATAAATAGTCTTAAATACTTACATCTTTTTTAACAGCCGCCCAGCAAAATGTACACAAGGAACTGTTTTTGTCGTCGATCTCATTTTTTTGTAGGCAAGGTTGGTCCATGTCACCTGTTGAATTTATCACCGTTTATACAGTTCTCAAAGAGTTTCAAACAAAAGAAATACGGAAGATAGAACAACAAATTAGGTTTGTGTGTCCTTAAACATGCCTACATAGCTTATAATGTATAAACAATAATGACATACAATCGTAAAGATCTCTGAAGAAGATAGGAGAGGAAATACAAGATGACGTGGAATCTCCAACTAGAAAAAATATAAAAATTTAACGCAGGAATAATATAAAAAGATTTTTGTAAATAATTATAATCTGAAAAAACCGACTTCAAAATATGCAATATGTATAACGCCTTCAGAAAGGTGAATGCACGCATATACTCTGCTATTCTATTGCTATTCACTTTTCTACAGTTGTTTGGATGATACTTTACCAGTTATTTTGTTATAAAAACCAAAGTACTGCATTGATTTTGATATAATTTATATGGGATCACCTCATCTACCAAACACAAAAAGAATCATCAAAGTCAATGCACAATTGGCTGAGTAATCGGTGAACAAACATACAAAAATAAACAAACATACAGACCGAACTGATAACCTCTTTTTGGAAGTCGGTTAACAAGCAAACAAGACCGGCTAGCGGGCAGGACCGACCGAAAGAAGTCAATGAAGTGCGATAATAAATGTAAAAAATGAGGTAAATGAGTGCGGTAGTGTGTTTGCTTACATCTGCTGTATATGGATGTTGGTATTCGTGTATAGGTCGTATTTTTCAACTAATATTGATGGAACTTCTACAATTTCATAGATTTTATTGTCTTTGGCGATTTTTATTTTATTTTCCTCAACGTAGAGGGAAGCTCGCTGCAGTTCTATTTATCTGCCGATTTTGATAATATTTGGTACCTACTCAATTTTAAGCCAGAATTTCCAATATTACGAAAATCGATTCATAAATTGTCAACTTATAGTTAAGTTTGTGCTTGCGAGGTCTAATGTTCACAAAATTACTAGTGGTGTACTTCGGCTCCACCGCATAATTTAACATTAGATAAGTTGTGAAACCAATTCTGACTCGAGGATCAGGTCAAAAATTTCTTCAGAGCATGGTCGGACAAAAGTCAAAAATAATGTTTTACTGACCAGTGTAAAGCTGGTTGTCGAGATGAGTAATGTACGATCCAGCCAAGCGCAAGATCTCGATCTTGCTGAGCTTCCTGTCCGGGGGTTCCGTAGGGATCAGCAGCCGCAGCGTGTTGAACGCCAGGTTCACGCTGCTTGGGAAGACGAAACAGTATTGTGATAACAATTCTACTCAGTTGTTGAAAGAAAGCTATACAAACAATACGGTTTGTAATGGTCAATAGCTGCAGCCGCGATTTCCCACAAATTTGACCTAAAAATCTGATTCAGCGAATTTCTATTGGTAAGTTCGTTTGATTATCAAGTAAAGTTCAACAATATTTTTAAAACCTAATTTATAGAATAAAAAGTATTTACGCCAGAAGCCACAATATTTAAGTATTTAAGCCACAAAATAAGTAATAACCTTGCTAAATTCCGTCCAATAGTTTCGGCGACGTCAAATACACCGTATAGACTGACAGAGAAAAAAAAAACAAAGATTGCCGGTGAAACCGCGGAACCAGTACAGAATATGAAAAGTTGAAACATCATAAGATGGAATAGTTAGCCTAAGGATCGCCTTGGTATTGGGGCACTAAAATACTGCACCATTATCTCCTACCAATAGTAAGAAGTAACCTTTGTGGTTGGAATGGTCGAGAGTAGAGGATCAGCCTATTAAAAACGGGCTATAGGAAGCCGACCGTAAAGAATGTATTTCTTGAAAAAGCTGTGTCGTAGTGCCAACAGCTCCGGTATGCGTTCTTTTCATGAGCTCGGATACCTCTATTTATTAGTAAGGCTGATCACATTGAGGTTTTAGTACATACAACTCCACATAAAACAGATACACCCCTAACGCAGTCTGCACCTTTCAAAAATATCATTATCATCATCTCAGTTACAAGAAATCCTCTCCTGGATCTCCCATGGATTTCCAATAGAGCGGACGGAAAGAGCTTGGTTTTACCGTTTTTATGCAACTTGCATGAGGTTGTCAGTCCATCTTGTGGTCAGTCTTCCGACCCTGCACTTGCATGTGCGTGGTCTTCACTCGAGAACTTGGCCCTATCGGCCATCAGTTCCACGTGCCATATGCCTGTCCACTGTCATTTCATCTTGCAAGTCTGCTACAGTGCTATGATTCAATTCGATTAGATCTCGCAGATAGCCTCCGACCATAGCCCTCTCCATAGATCGTTGTGTGATTTTTCGTTGATCTTTCTTATAAGACCCCTAATTTATAAAATTTGTTTCTTGTCGTCACTTTGTTCAATCTTTAGCAATGAATGTTTCATAAACTTGGTTAAAATTACAAAAATGTATATAGATACTAACTTTTGCGTCCGATCCCTCTCTCGTGCGTTCGCTTGGCACCTCTGCTTCGTCGCCGGTATAGCTTCACCGTGGTACGGTGTTGTGAACACATGTTGTTCCCAGTTTTCTTCACCGCATTGATAGTTTATATAGTTCTCCATTTGTCACGAAAACGTAAAAAAATTAGAAAAAAGAGTATAGATTAGATTGTTTTTTTTTCTACATGTCAATCAAAGCAGAATTAACTAATAATAATTATATTATAATGAGTTATCACTACTGTTTTTAAAACTTTTTAAATGTAATCTTCGAAATACAGCTTTCTTCATTGATACAACGTCTTTTGTAAACTTAATTGGGAATATACTTAAATATTTTTTATATTTCATAAACTTTTTGAACTGGACCGTTATTGTGGCTAGTATGTATGAAGGCGAAACGCGTACTATTCCAAGGAAGTTTGTCGGGGCACTAATAAGCATCCCGTTGGATATGCTTGATGAAGGACTCATTTAGGAAGAACAGCGCGCGCCACTGACTGGCTCTTAACCGATAATTGTATAAACAGATGTCTCAGAATGACGCAGGGCCGCATTTTGAAGGAAGTTTTTTTTGTAGCGATAAATGAGTTTAACAAGCATCTTCGAAGTTAACCTTGATTAGAATAATATTTTCTTCTATGAGTGTGTGTGTGCCGTGGCGGTCCACGCGCATGATTTACTTGCGGTGTGCATGCGTGTTAGATTCGTATAAATTTACCCCCAGTATAAGTATTGTTCGGTTGCAAAATTTAGTCTATAAAACTGCAGAGTTTTACTAAACATAGCTCTTGTAAAAGACTCGAATTTAAGTCTTACTTATTTTAATTTTAAGACTTGCGAAATAAATTTAGTTTCAGCAACAACATGCCATGCCATTCATGAGTGCTTTGAATCTATGGAGTTTGCTATCCTGACCTTTGAAGTTGGAGAATCATATTAAAAAGACACACTTGAATTTTTTAGGGTTCCGTACCTCAAATGAAAAATGCGCCTTTATAGAATCACTTTGTTGCCCGTCTTTCTGTTTGTCTAGATCCTTTTTCTCAGAGACGGTAGAGACCTCGCGAGCCAAAATAGTTCTTTATATACACCTTAGACGAAAAGCAAAGCTGGATGTCTACCATCTTAGGTAATTATACTTATAGTACTTATAACTTACATAACAGACACACTTATATGAATGTGCATAAACACACTCCAAAATAATTTATGAAGTAATTATACAAATTATATGTAAGTAATTTAAAAAACAAAAACAACCGACTTCAAAATGCATTTTTTTAAACACTAAACTATTACACAGAATTTTAATGAAATCTATAGGAACAATCTGAAAGTCCACTCAAATGAAAAAATATTTTTTCAAATTAATTTATAAATTACAGAGTTATACGATAACAAGCATAATATATGAAAACTACAACCGAATTGAGAACCTCCTCCTTTTTTGGAGTCCGTTAAAAACCGATGAGTCTGATTAATTTTAACATTTACATATAATGCTCTTAGTCCAGCCCTGTGATGGGGAACGGGTCCTCATGTCATCGAGAGTGTAAAACGCGTCCCGTGCTCGGTGTTTGTTCAAGCTAACTATCGCAATAAATATGTTTTATAGCCGTGATGATTTGTCAGCAGCCGTTTCAGAAATCACTGCGCTTGACAAATAGCCTGAACTTCGATGACTAAACGACACGACATTACTTTCAACCTAACTGCACTAGAGGCAGATTAATATTGTTCTAGAGGAATATTGTTCTGTTGTTGTCAGTTAAGTGTTAATGTTATATCCGTCTTCCTCTTGTACTCTAGTTAAAAAAAATGTAAACTTAGTTAAAAAATAAAATGTATTAGCTTATAAAAGGCACGGACCCTGGAGTCTGTGGAGCTCATTTTTTTATTTTATTTTGTTCTGTGATTAGAGGGTAATATATTGCGGGTGTATGTACATTTGTATAATTATACTTCTTTCCATAGAAATGTATGTGAGTATGTGGATAAGAGTGTATGTGATTCTATAATACTTGTTTAGCCTAAGCGACTTAACCGATTTCGATGTCGTTTGATTTGTTTAAACTGTCCTGAGTGGTATTTCCCGAAATGTAGTTATCTTGGCGCCTCTAAATTTTATGTGATTTGTTTTATTTTAAGGAAGCTTACTCCATTGGGTATCGCAAAGTTACTTTAACATCAGGCGAGAAGACTGTCTAAGCGCAAACCAATCATGTAATAAAAAATAAAACCGGACAAGTGCGAGTCAGACTCGCCCACCGAGGCTTCCGTACAAACTAGTAGATAAAAAGGGGAAATCATATATTTTTTATGTTTTTCTTCATAAACCGAAAAATATGCATGGTAAAAATATTTAAAAACCTGTTTTAGCTTATGCTAATGAAGCTCTTTCATATGATACCCCACATGATACGGTTAATTCACTTTAAAATTTGGACCTTGATTCCTTGCATAAAGACACTTTTTTTTGTCATTAAAATAATAATGTCTAGTTTTCGGATTTCTTTCTATATATTGTGTACTCTAACACAATGCTTCTTGCCAAATTTCATAGTTCTAGGTCAACGGAAAGTACCCCATAGGTTTTGATTCCCTTGTGAGTGTCGAAATGTGCGTTTTTTATGACATATTCGGCTGTAACTTTTTTTTACGAAAACTGAGAAATTTTATGGATCTGCGCATATGGTTTTAATTTCAACTCGATACCTTCACGCGTTCCCGAGATAAAGGTCTTGACACCCGGACGGACGGACAGACGGACAGACGGACAACAAAGTGATCCTATAAGGGTTCCGGTTTTTCCTTTTGAGGTACGGAACCCTAAAAATATTACCACAATATTGCATAAACGGCTTGATTTTGACGTATAAGATTGTCTTTGATTCCTAAGTGTCATAGGCTATATTTTCCAGACGGATATTTTGTTTTTCCGGTATTGGCCATACTGCCAATTGGTAATATGCCTGTAGGTACATAACTATTGTAAGTATTCTGCCAGCTATCTAGTATATGTATATAATAGCTTTGCTTAATTTTGGACTAGATAGTGTTATTTGAAAATATCCTCCACAAATATTAATGAACGCTAGTCATGATTTTACCACGTTTGTCTTAATTAGTAGTCCGTCTCTAGAGATGCCCGCTGGGTGAGTAGTCCGTGGGAACGCGTTAATTGTTTAAATGATTCGAGTTGACGACCGCTCACTCGCTCCTACTCGTCACTCGGCCGCTAGTAATCAACGTTCACATGAAAAAACAATGGGGACCGTGCGACAAATTGTTGTGATCTTTGCAGTAAACATTCCACGGACATTTTGTATGCGCGGCCTTAGATTTTTTTTACCGACTTCAAAAAGGAGGTTCTCAATTCGGTTGTATTTTTTACTATGTTTGCTACCGCACAACGCCATCATTTGTAAACCGATTTAAAAAATGTTTTTGGAATGAAAGGACTTTTAGATTGGTCCCATACAAATTTAATCAAAATCAATTCAGAAGATTGGTTCTTAAATTATAATAGATGGAAAAACCCCACCGTCGCTTAACATCAGGCGAGTCGGTGGTCAATCGTAGATCTATCTTACATAAAAAAATGCCACCAGTATGTGAAATTACGTATTTTGAAGTCGGAACTTTTGTAGTTATTTTCTTCTAGGATTAAGAAAATCGGTCAAGAACAAAACAAGTATGTTGAGAAGGCCAATTGATTACACTCCAAATTCCATGAATAAATCGATGCGATGACACAGAGTCATCTAATAAGACTTATAAACAGCAGGTTTAACCAGTGTGCGACGTATCCAATGAAATCAAACGTGATGCTAATCAATTGATGGTTACTTTGTAGTGATGGGACTCTTTTCTCTATTTGGCCTGAGAGAGTAAATCTTGTTTTTCCAGTCTTCTAACGTTTCCAATAGTAAGTCCAAGTAAAAGTAATTTATTGATAAATCTTCTTCTAAAGTCTTGTATACAATAGTATACAACTAAAACAACAATAAATACTATTTCACTGACATTCATAGAATATAATTATAATGATACAATTAGAAATTACAATGTCGATATAATACTCAAATGTCATATTATAGGTACGAGTATTTTATTCTTACAATTATCATGACAATGAATTCAAAGTGTTAATCACAACACATTTAATAAATTAAGGTGACAAATGTGCATTTTTAACATCGCAGAAAGAAAATAAATTGTCAAAATTCAATATTCTAAGTTTCATACAAAATGATATCACCGAAGGTAAGTAAGGATATATATGAAAAAATTGCACAATTGTTGTCCATCTTCAGTGAACCCTTCGTCCTAGAAACTATGAGACTTCATTAACTTTCAGTGCAAAATAAGCTTTCGTGCACGTAATTCGTTCATTCGATTTATAAATAACTCTTCTAAAACCTTCTCTCGAATGTCTTTATATTTATTTCTTTAGATTTAGTCGTGTACCATCTACACTGGCGTAACATTACAGGCAGGCGAGCCCATAAATTCAAAAGTATCATCATCTTGCCCATAAGTCTCATCATCCTGACACTCAGTTACATAAACAAGGATGACCACTGCAGGGTATTCATTGTTCGTCGCGACTGCTCAGCTCAGGTGTGTTTTCGCGGTCTACGTCACGTCCAGTCCCCTCCACGAAGCTTCGTCCAACCGAAGCGCGCGCGCCACGGCCGAGACTTTCTCCTCGCGACACCTCCGCGGCCGGTGAAACGAACCTCTCGAGTCGCGAGTCGCACACGCCGCGCGCGAGTCGACCGCCTGCAACTAGTCCATACTTCCGCGTGTCGACAACGAACTGCTTTCGCCTAACTAACGTGCTAACGATTCGATTGCAATTAAATTAACTGTTACCGTGAATGGGTTTCGTGTCCTAAGTTTGTACGCTCTGGAGTGATGCCTGCAAGAAAGTAAAGGTGAGTCTCCCTTTCTACTATCGACTGGTCCGATTAGATGATGACATTCCATGATAAGACGATGTCTCGTAGTGAACGTAAGGACGTAAGCTACTGGACGATCGACCAGTCATTGTCCTTGTTGTTGATTTTGCAAATTAATAAAATTCTAACATCGTACATTTAACGATTTGCAAATAGGCAAATGTGCAGATTAGCATATCGATTGTAAGACAATAGGCGGCTTGGGAAACTAGATACTTACCTACATTAGTTCTATGTAAGTAGGTACATTATTACACGCCTAGTTTTGGTATAACAGTAACTTACATTATTACAGTTAAGCGTGAACCGGTCTAGGCTTAAGCGGAGATCAGCTGTTAGTGCCATTAAGAAGACAATAATGTCCACACACAAAAAGAATACAATGAAAATGTTAATTCACCTACTTCAAACTTATCTAACCCCACCTAAACTTGTTTTACCCGCCTACATATGAAACCTTTATAAGTTACTAGCTGCGCCCCGCGGTCTCACCCACGTGGTGATCGATTATGTTGTTATTGTTTGGTGTAGCCCACAGGAACTGTCAAATTTTTCGGGATAACGAGTATGCCAGATCCTTCTACATAGTATAAGTAGTAATCCTGCCAAATTTCGTCCAAATCCGTCCAGTAGTTTCGACGTCCATCGGACACACCGTACAGACAGACAGACAGACAAAAATTATAAAAAATGCCGTTTTGGCTTCTGTATCGATAGTAATGCATTCTCAAATCAAAATTTCTCATATATATTTAATGTACAGATTTAGACCCGTTACAGTCTTATTATATGTAGGTATAGATGTGATTTGCATATACAGGTCCTGTCATCTCATTTAAATACCTAATTTTAATTTCATGTTATTAACAAAATAAATAAGGTACAATACAATACAGCCGCACCAGTAAATGAGATCTATATCTATCTATATCTTCTTCATTCATATATTCATAAAATAATAAGGGGTCAAACTCTGTATATTATATTTTTTGAAAAATTTGATAGGAGGGTGCATTATATTCATATTCATATATTTCGTAATTCACACTTACACGTCAAAAACTTAATAATATATCTATCTTTTAATATATCAAATATAACATTATACTAGACCACGCTAGGTACTCGTACTAGAGTATATATAGGTACTCTAGTACGAGTACGAGTATAAAGTAAAAAAAAAAAACCGCCCCGTAGTTTCGGCGTCCATCGGACACACCATACCGACAGACAGACAGACAGACAGACAAAATTTGGACAGGTGGATTTGGACAAAATTTGGCAGAATTACTACTTATATTATGTAGAAGGATCTGACATACTTTTTTTCCCGAAAAATTGTATAGTTTCTGTGCGATACACTAAACAAAAACAACATACAGTGATTAAACATATATAATTTGAAATATAGTGTAGTTTGAAAAATTGGGTTCGTCTGAAATACCTGCAGACATCAAAGGCTTATAGATTAAATAAAACAGAGTGCGAGAGAACACATCTAAAGAAAAACTTCAATATTGGAATTTTTAAGGCTAGAGTGAGTAGATATCTTCTAGATCTAGATAGATATCTTAGATACATATAGATGTCTTCTAGAGAATCTAGGTGTCTTCAAATCGCGAGCAAATAGGTTTCTTCTAGGCAAGCGCGCTCCATCGTAGACCGTAACTGTCGCTTAACACCAGGTGAGTTGACGGTCAAGCGCAAGCTTATCGAAGAATAAAAAAAAAAAAAGATTGACGATCTCCAACCTCGGCCACAACATCGCTTACCATCAGGAGAAATTGCGGGCAATCGTAGTAATATAAAAAAGATGTATTATAGTGCATTGAGATAATAGCTATATCAGCAAACGATGATAATGATTTATTGCTTAAACAAAACCACAAAATCAGCTATCTTGTTTTCAAATCGATGTTATGTAAGCCCACTGGCATAATTACCAATATACCTACGTGAATTTGTTGAGAAGTAAATACCGAACATTTTCCGCATGATTTCACGTGACGAGACAAACCAAAGGCCTCTTGATTGTCGTCATTATAATACGGAGGAGCATCGATGGAAATCCGCATGATTCAGGATCTACGACAAAAACTTGTGTATTCGTCCGACGTGAGCGACAAACGCGGCAAAGCGACGTAATGCATTGCGACGCGACGCGACGCGAACCGAAAATATCAAACTGTAGCTAGACGTAGCAAGTGGCTACCTACGTTATCATGTGGACCAGTGTCAATCGAAATGTTATAAACAACTGCTGCACCCTGTGATGTCACTCGCGTAGTGAAGAAAAACAGTGATGATTACGATAAAATACCCTTCTCCAGCTCCTAAAGAAGAAGACATACATTTCATAAATTATATTGGCTTAGCCGTGAAGAGGTAACAAACTGACAAAGAGACAGAGGTAAGACAGAGTTATTTTCGCTTTTATAATATTTATTTAGATGAGTCGCATCGCGTCGCGTCGGCTTGCATCGCTCACCTAGGACAACGAGTAATAGAGTACGTGCTAAGATCCGCTGCAGCCGGCAATACAAAGGCCATTTTATGCTAAATTTCAGATTAGTGTCTGATCTGGTATTGAGGATGTTTTAATCCTCATCATCATAAAGCGATATAGAATTCATGAAATTTGAATAATAACAGCGAATGCAAATGTAAACATATGTCTGATAGAGAATGTGCTCATGAGCAAATAAATTAAAATCATATGTGTAGAAGCACTAGCTTTGTTCGCGACTTTGTTGTCTTCTGTCAAGCTGTCTAGACTGCATTGAATACTTATTGTAGAAACATATTTAAAAACATCAACTCAATCGCCTCTCCCAGGTCACAAGTAATATTTGTAATAAAAATACTTGACTGCAACAATGCGTATGATATCGAGGAGATAAAAGGTAAAACTAACAACACTTTATCATACTCATCAATATCGATTAATCCGTTTAGGCTGCAAATAACATTATAACAATTAGCTGTGCTTCGCGGTTTTACTTAAGTATTGATGGTGATGATAATAATAATAAAATATAGCCTGTACCGTTCACAGGTTCTCCACTATCTCTTTATTAAATTTCATAACAATCGATTCAGCTATTGAACATGAGAAGACAACTGACACATCATACAGACCGGCAGAGAGCTACAGCTATTTTCACTTTTATAATACTACTTAGGATAAAGACATATCTAAATAGATACGTCAGAAAAATATAACCCATATTGTACAGTCAGATAAAAACCAGGGCAAACATAATAATCTGCAGTCTGGCAACCCAACACAAGGATGTTGCAAAAACTTTGCATATTACAAATAACTGACTTATACTCAATAGGTAGACAAGCTGACATCCTGCCAATGACCTATAACAATAACGGCGCGCCGCCGGACGTCGTTATTCACATAAATGCATTACTTTATGCATATTACAGTTATGTCACAGTTTTATATCACGCGAATTGACGTGAACATGAACATAGTGGTTTCCTAGTAATGACGTAACCAGTTCATTCATTGTGTATTATTTTGTAGTGCTGATAATGGCTGACACATTATCATCGATCCACTTTATTTCACTGTAATATGCATTTCAGTCTTCATCTTCTCATTACGTATACTGTCATTCTATCACGTCTGACGGCATCCTTCTTCTCTTATCTTATGTGGGGTCCAGTTGTAGGACGGATTTCGAGCCATTGAGAGGGTATAAAATAATATTTACACCATGCTTTACTCACCGGTACTGGGATTAGGCAGCATGTGTTTTAAATAAAATGAGTCATCTGGGTTTTAAATAAAATACTATGGGTCACTCACGACTGTTTTGATTTAAATATCCGACTATAGTTTAGAGTGCGAGAAGCGTCACCGACCCAGAGTGACATCTGCGCTGCTTCTTCGAAGAAGTCCTCCGAATGCGGTTGAAACTATAGTCGGATATTTCGACTATAAACAGACGTGAGTGACCCGTTGTCTTCATCCTAAAATGTGTGTTAACCACGTTAGTATTCATAGTAAAAATGTCATCTAGTCTTAAGTGCCAATAATCCTCTTCTAGTATATCCGATTCCGTCTTTTATTAGATATTTATTCTCAGTCACACAAAATGTGTTTCATTGATTCTAGAAAGGCGTCATTATTATATTTGCTGAAAAGTGGTTCTCTCCACTATAGAACACGTCTATCCCAACTGCTATCGATTTTAGGGCAGATATTACAGGCTCACTATCACTACATACTGCTACTACGCTTTTGGTCAGCTAGTTAAAATCTCAAATGTTGAATATGTGTTTAAATTCCAATAATGAACTTAAAATTACGAAAAAATCGCATGGAAACAGACAAATAGGATCTTGGATACGCGTAAGCCCGTTGAGTCGTTTATATAAAGATTGCAGATTTACCGGCTTCATGCCTTGAATCGTGACACCTAAACTTAAATAACTAAAAAGTCTAGCACAAAGTTCAAGATGTTCTTTTAGTTATTTTTCGAACGAAACCAACTTGTTCCTTGTTGTTAAAACCTTCGTGATTATCTGTCAATCTAAACTTGAAGTGAAACCTTACTCTAAGGAAGTAAACTCAAAGCCGTTTTTAGCATGAAATTGATTGTTGTACCAGTATCAAGTTCTTCTTTATATGTATAATTATATAATTAAGTTTTAAATACCTTAATGTTTGATAGTTTTTATACAGTTATTTCTTGTGTCCAAAAATATGAAGTCATAAAATATTACAGCAGTATTACATATTTTTAACAAATATCGGTAATCAGTGCGTTTTTTGCGTTATATATCTTAAAGCTCGGGAACTCCGGATATGTGAATAGAATCCTATGGTGTTATTTGTTTTGAATATGAAATTCCATTTCTAATGTCTAAGTTATTTGCGTCATCAATGATATAGGTTAGGTTGTCGAAGGACAAGCTGACCAATAAACTGTACTTACCCAAAAATATTCCTAAGAGCCACAGCTTTCCAAAAATACCATTTGGTGGCCTGCATCCAACGTCTTCATGCCACTTGTATGAGATCTTCTGTCTACTTATATATTGTGGTTCTATCTTGTGGTACCATTCGAGAACTTTTCGGCCCCATCGGCCATTCATACATTTACTTTATTAATGTGGATTTAAACACGATTAACAGTTAAAATTGTACTCTATTTTGGTTAGAGAATAAAGGCTTTATTATTATTGTAATGATACAGATATTCTGATTTATCTGATGAGGCTACAGATATGCTGAAGGGCATACAGCTGCACCCAACTCAAGTGTAAAAAACCTTGCCAGAAAACGGGTCAAACTCGAGCTTGCTCAAGTTAAGCGCAATTAAACATGACCGGCTATTATTTCATTTAATAATTCAAATGGTTACCGGCCTATCATGAGAAGTTATCAGCTGTTATGTGGTGATTAATTACCCCATTATTACACTTGCAGCAATAAAAGAGCTCAGCAGCTTCTCGGATGGCGAAAGCTATGTGCCATGAACAATTTATGATTTAGATTCGGTAACTACGTAATTGGTAATAAGAAAGCAGGGATCTATTGAAGCAGCATATTATACTTAGTAACTATTCGATACTGAGGAAGATTTGACCTATATTTTAACAACACCTACTCAATTACTATTGCGTTATTTAGCTACTTCGATGTATTTTCATTTGTAAATTTCAATTTCAAAACCAATTAAATTTACTCTGCAGCTATGTATAGTACTATGAGTTTGTTAGCGAGTCATGTAAAGATTGGTATTGGTAACAATTAGAAGAACAAAAATGTTGGTTTAAGTACCATTATAGTTTACTGCCAAAAAAAAATATGCAGAAAGATAATTTAAATATATATTAAAATGAATTACGACAATAATAATTTTGGTTTATATTATTTTAACATAATATTTATTGAAATATTTTCTACTAACTGTACCCCGCGGTTTCACCTGCACAGTGAGTGATACATAACTGTGATAGTGATAATGATGAAATGTAGGCTACATCCTACATCCGTGTCCAGATTCTATCACTGTACCAAATTTATAACGATTGTTTCAATCGTTTGAGAAAAGACAAATAACAGACAAAACAAAAAGTTACTTTCGCGTTCATAATTAAATATAGTGTACTCATTTAGACTTAAAATTATTTTTTTAACTATCACGGTCATCCATTAATGCATAATTATTATTAACGGGATATTTACCGTGGTTCGCGTGGTGCCCGTGAACATGGTGCACGTAACTGTGCCGAAACCACGGTAAATATCCCGTTAATAATAATAGTGCATAAAAATTATTTTGTCCTTTTGCACCTTGAAGTAAAATTGAGTGATCAGATGACCTGATGCCATAGTCAACAATGTTGCTATAAGAACAGTGAGATTACATCAATTCAACTATATATGCGCGGTGAGTAAATATGGTATTGCTCAAGTCGGCACATTGATGTAGGCCAGACATCTCGACAGACCATCTGATTCTTACTGGCGTCCTTCTTGCGTCTTCTCATTATAAAAGCTAATGAGGTATACGAAGCTAATTATAATGTTACAAGGCTATAAAAATGTAATAGATAAGAATTAATTGCCTAATGCTTCTTTGCGTTTCTTTTATCTTTTAGTTTTATATTGTAAAAATCGGGGGTCGAATCTTAGCAAAGAAACCCTTGGAACAAGATTGACATAGGACCAGATGAGTGGAGTACAAGAAAAGAAATCTATGCTCAGCAACAGGCTGTAACAGGCTGACAATGATGATGATGAGTTTTTAAACGCGATATTTCTTCGTTCAATATTTTGAATTGTTACTAAACTTCAGTATTGACAATGTTACAGTTCATAATTTCAACATACAACGACGGTACTTAAACGAGCACCATCCATTAGTACCTACTTGAGAGCCTCTTATTGTATTTTTTTTATAACATACATAGTATTGTAACATAAAAAATATAAATAAATTAAAAACTTGGGTGTCGCTGGCAGCGCGGTCAAGGCAGTGGTTGACGACGGTAAGCATTACAAAAAGAGGAAACTCTAATGAAGTTTTTGAATATTGTTATTTAAACTGTATCGCTACAGTTTATCACGGAAAAAAAATAACAATGTGAGTTTGCACTTTCACTATTATCACTTAGTGTCTTGCCTTTGTTTCGACTAAATGCCCAAATGTATATCCCAGGCTATCTTGACTCGAGTATATTTAATATTTCTAGAAAATACTACTAAATAATTTCCATATATTTATTCTGCAATGACGCTCGTGAGCCGCACCACACCAATGTTAGGTTCCCTGACCTGCCTTGAATGGTAGGTAATTTTTTCAAATCTAAGTTTCCGAAAACTTGACGAATCAGAAGTTCCGAAATTTTCTCTAATTTTTCTCAGTTTTCATTTAAACCAGCCTTAATTAATAAAGTAACAAGAGTTTTTATGTGTGTATTTAGATATAGATACGTTTATTTACTTGCAAATAATAGTTATTATACTAACATAAATTAGCAACATTTGATAAGTTAAATTTATTGTTTTTAGGGTTCCGTACCTCAAAAGGAAAAAACGGAACCCTTATAGGATCACTTTGTTGTCCGTCTGTCCGTCTGTCCGTCTGTCCGGGTGTCAAGACCTTTATCTCGGGAACGCGTGAAGGTATCGAGTTGAAATTAAAACCATATACGCAGATCCATAGTATCTTGCTGCAGAAAGAAAAATAAAATTTCTCAGTTTTCGTAAAAAAAAAGTTACAGCCGAATATGTCGTAAAAAATGCACATTTCGACACTCACAGAGGAATCACAACCTATGGGGTACTTCCCGTTGACCTAGAACTCTGAAATTTGGCAAGAAGCATTGTGTTACACATACAGGAAAAAATCCGAAAACTGGACATTTTTAACTTAATCACAAAAAAATAGTGTCGTTATGCAAGGAATGAGAGTCGAAATTTTAAAGTGAATTAACCGTGTCATGTGGGGTATCATATGAAAGAGCTTAATTAGCATTAATTAAAACAGGTTATTAAATATTTTTACGATGTACATTTTTCGGTATAAAAAGGAAAATAAAAAAAAATATGATTTCCCCCTTTTATTTACTAGTTTGTACGGAACCCTCGGTGGGCGAGTCTGACTCGCACTTGTCTGGTTTTTTCCTTATATACACCATTATACACTTACGTTTCCTTTTTTATCTTGCATAATGCGATATTTTAACAAAAAGTGATATATCTAGTATTTAGAACTTGAGATTAAAGCCGGTACCCAGTACCCACTCTGAATATCTATTTAACTTTACGAATGCAGATTCTAATACCAGTCGGTACCTACATACGTACCTATCTTGTAACTTGTAAGGCGTGTTTTTCTCCACGTCAAACCTGCCATAAATATTTTCACAGTGCTGGCCTGAGCGTGCCCAAACATTAGAATATTCTTTAAGGTTGCAGTTGTGCGTGAAGAATTGATGATTGTTACTGATTGTCATTGGTTACAAGCCCGCACGACACATTATTGCGTTTGAGTACTTTGGTTGTACTGTTGTTTGTACACAGGCAGGTAGGTTTTTTTGCAATTGAGTGACGTGACGACCAGCCACGAGATAAACAGATGACCATATACAAAGTGGCGGGAAGACGCTGGATGCAAGCCGCTTCCAATCGGTCTTTTTGGAAATCCATGAGGGAGGCCTATGTCCAGCAGTGGACTTATGGCTGAGATGATGATGATGAGTGACGTGATGAACAAGTCACTCGAATGATGGTAGTCGTATTTCACTGCTGGACATAGGCCTCCCGCATAGATTTCCAGAAAGACCGGTTGGAAGCGGCTTGCATCCAGCGTCTTCCTGCCACTTGCATGATATCTTCAGTCCACCTTGTGGCTGGTCTTCCTACGCTACGTTTGCCGGTTCGTGGTCTCCATTCGAGAACTTTTCGGCCACATCGGCCGTCAGTTCTACGTGCTATGTGCCCTGCCCACTGCCACTTCAACTTGCTTATCCGCTTTGCTATGCCGGTGACTTTTGTACGTCTACGGATCTCTTCGTTTCTAACACGATCTTGTAGAGATACCCCGAGCATAGCCCTCTCCATAGCCCGTTGCGTGACTTTGAGCTTCCTTATAAGGCCCATAGTAAGTGACCACGTTACGGTGCCATATGTCATCACTGGTTGGTAGCACACACTGGTTGTAAATTTTCGACTTCAGGGACTGGGGTATATTTGACGAGAAGACGCCTTTGAGTTTCCCGTGGGATTAGAAGTGAAAAGTGGGATTGTGACTCACTATAATTTCCTATTCTCAAAGTAGTCAACATTTGCATATTTGGGTATAACTTTAGGATCACATCTAATAACTTTCTGTTTGAAACATAGGCCAACCCACATCGTTGCCGTCAATGTTTTTTAAGTAAACCTGAAAACGTTGTTAGAAATTCATAATTAATGTCTGTTAATGACGTATTAAAATACATAATTTTGTTTCAGATTTCAAAGGCAAAATGAGGAGCATCCTGAAAATATTATTGGGAGTGGTGCTCTATTTGGCGACATGTCTGTGCGACCCGGGTAAGTCACATATTTTCAATAACGTACCAGCAGTGCCCAACAAATTTTTCGTTCTTAAATTCTTTTGGATATGTGCGTTAAAATTATTTTGACTTACTGGTCTTGTGGCTCAGTTGGTAGTATGTCTGCCTACTGGAGTGTAGGTCGTGGGTTCGATCCCCACCCAGGGCAAACATTAGTGTGATGAGCATGGATGTTTGTTCTGTGTCTGGGTGTTTCTATGTATCATATGTATATATTTACAAAAAAACTTATTAATTTATTTTATTTATTTGAACACCTACAAATTTAATTAGCTTTGGTTGACTACAACAAACGAGGAGATGTTTAATAAGATACAATATACTAGTAGGTTTTATTGAAAGAAAATATATTAATTTGTTGAAGCTAGTATTTGTAGAATTAGGTAACCAAGAGGCCAGTTATTTCTTGAATAAGAAATCACAAGTGGCAACGATAAGTTGCTACCGTAGTTTTAATAACATGTGAAAACTAGCAAAGATATTCTATACTGAACTATCAAAGATATTCTAAACATATTCTATACTGATTTATAATTTATTTATTTATTTTAATACGTTCTTATATTCACTCTAAAAACAAGCCTACGTCTTTCCCTCTTATGAATTTGTACTATTGTGGTTCGGTTAAAAAAAAGAAGTCAATGCAGCCCTCCCTCGTAATTCAAAGGCCCAACAAATTACACTGTAGGTGTAAACAATATTTCACACCAAGAGGAACAATAGGCATGTTGCCACTAATAACAAATTGCTTGGTTTATAGTTTCTAATTATTAATGAAGAGACGTAAATAAGAAAAAAAAATACAGTCTATTTCTCATAAAAGTTACAAGACTATTAATATTTTTAGAAAATAAATTCGTAAAAAATAGGCATTAAGTCACATGATAGCGAACACCAATCAGAAAGTGTTACGTCACGGGCCGCAATTTGTTGTTGACGTTGGTGACGTCATTCAAGACGCCATGACACTATTCATCGTTTTCAAGGGAAATCTAAATTGTTATTTTTTATACAAAATACGTAATGTAAATATTACTTTTTCTTTAAAATATAGTTTTTTTTTGATAAAATAGATACTAAAGTATATAATTAACCAAGTTTTTAAATTTAGGCAACTAGCCTATTGATGGCGTTCTTTATTTATCCGCCTCCGAAGTGTCCATGAACAAACACGAAGGAGTTTCATGTCGGACAAGTAACCTTATCGATATGTTGTTCAGACGGATCTGATTACTGTAGTGTGGACATTAATCTCGGCCAACCCACGCCAGCGCTGTTGACACATACTCGACTCGTCTACTATACACTAGGATACTCACACGGATGTTCTACACGTTTTACCGTGCAATGTACTTGAAAATCCCAAGTATTCAAAAAAAAACAATATCAACTTCAACTTTTAGTTGAAAAAAATATCGGTGAAGCGATTACATCTGTGACGCGCCGTCACGTGACATTTCGTTCTCTTATGTCAATCCCATACATTTACCGTTCTATTTTACTGGCGTTCTCAAATTACAATGCTACTGGTCTAACTCCCTAGGTGAGTTGACAGTCAAGCGCAAACCTATGAAACAGTTTCAAGTCTACCTAATTCACACGTCGGCAACCACAGATATTTTTCGTGATAATAACAGTTATTGAGGTTCTAGTTTTACAGTTTTCTGTTTTTGCTAGCTGTAACTTTTTGTTTTACAAAAACTGAGAAATTCGATTTTTCTTTCTGCTGCAAGAGACTATGGATCTGCGTATATGGTTTCGATTTCAAGACGATACCTTGACGCGTTCTCGAGATACAGGTCTTGACACCCGGACGGACGGACAGACGGACAGACGGACAGACGGACAACAAAGTGATCCTATAAGGGTTCCGTTTTTTCCTTTTGAGGTATGGAACCATAAAAACATCCCATTTGGCATAAATTCGCAAAACACCTACAAAGGAAAGTATTGTTGTTATGAATGAGAGTTTATAATCTGCCTATAAACTATAGTAGTTTGGCAGAACTATATTATAAAATTTCGTGTTGTAATTAGAGAATTAAAAAATTAAAAAAATCTTTTTTCTATATAATTTATTACTTAGTTAGCATTCTTGCATAATCAAGTAAAAAGGATGCGGATCCGTTGCCATGATGTTTTTCATTGTCAAAGCATTAATAGAACCCGCGAATATAAAATTGTACCCGCGTGCAGTCCAGTCACGATCCTCTCGGCTCATGTGTGAGGTATCACAGCTAGATGATCTATACGTACTGTAACAGGATCAAACCATTCGATATTGTGCAATGTGCAACCGTGGACCGAAACATACTGCAATCGTGTCTTATTCAGTCTAAGGACAGAACCACAGATCATAAAAATAAGGCTACACGTCGATGCACCACCTTGTTTTTGTATGTGTGCAATTAACTGACCAATTGTCTAGCAACAACATTTTTAGTGTGCGTGACAATCGGGGATATGTGCTTTCCCCACCCATTTAACTAACACAAAAACAAAAACTGTAAGTACCTATTGCTATACTTACAGTTTTTGTTTTTGTGTTAGTTAAATGGGTGGGGAAAGCACGGCGACACTGGGTTTCAAAGAGTTTAATGAACAAGGCATATCTCCCTTGTTTATATGATCTGTGGACAGAACAGTGGGTACACTTGCGATCATGTTACATACATGTCACGTACGTGACTCATAAATATTTGCGGTTATCAGGCAAGTTTGCTGCAATTATAATATTTGAAAATAATAATTTTAAAATTACTTTTTATACTGCAATAATTTTATTAATAAACTTAAGAGGAGTTTGAGCGGAGCACTTGGAATATCTTTAGACCTTCATCGGTCCGGAGTAATTGCGTTGAGTATTTTTTTTGAGTAATTGAGTATTTTTTTATGTAGTGACTATAATTATAGTAATGTACGTTTGAGAGTTTCAAATGTGTGAAGTTTACTAACCCGAATTTAGCCAGCGCAGCGCGGTGGGCTTAGGTTACTAATTCTAACAAGTATGTATCGACTGTAGAAAAGCAGTTTTTGCAGTCTAACTTACGATTTTGTTACACTTGATACGCTGTTGAGTGTACGGTTTTTGTCAGAAAGTATGCGTAAAATCACTGTAAAAGATTATTAAAGCGCATTTTTAAAACAATTCTAGTAAAATTACTTGTTTATTACGAGAAAGTTTGTTGCAGGTTACGAAAACACTTTTTTTTTTTTTTTGCGAGAGATGTACTATTATCATTAGGTACTAAAAAATATAACCGGACACACAGGGAGTGAAGACGAATCTAACGACACTTCGCACATCAGAATTGGTAAAACCGTTTAGGCTGTAGGCAATCATAATATTAACATACATACACACATACACTCGAAAAACATAACACTCCTTCTCCCGCAGTCGGATAAAAATAAGGATTGTAGATCGTCGATATACATATTTGTCTAACATTTTTACATACTGTCATGGCTGTACTATTATAATCTTCTGTGGTTAAATTCTAATATATTTATTTTTTATATTTTACAAAATAAAATATTATATTTAACAAAATAAAATAAAGAAAGCTGGTAATAAAAATATTGCTACCGGTGGTGGTGAATCATGAAGTTATATGCACAATTAGAGCTCCATCTGGGTAGTAGCTCGAGTTCTTGACATTTTCTGGTCACGCAAATATACCTCGTAGTCAGTAGTCACGACACCTGCGCCGGCGCAGCATTTCCCCGCGACCTTGGCTGCTTCGCTGCTTTTATCACGATTTATTTCCGCTTCCGGCAGGTCAGGGCCGTTCCTTGCACTAGATTACATTAGATAACATTTTGCATTTGTACCAAGGTATATTACCTCTTAATCGTAGATCTATAGTGTATAAAAAAAAAAAAAACTGCACGAGATTAACCATAAATGGCTTATCTCACGATTTTGTGAAAATATGTACGATATATTTATTTAATCTGCATAAAGGTTACGGCATATGAAGATCGTCTTTGTCACCATATAAATCAACCTCTTAATATCTGCAACACATTTAAACTCCCGTAATAGTAACGGCCTTACCAAAAAACCTTACCTAACTTTAACTATCGGCTTAAATTCTATGTCTTCTTTCCGCAAGTGTCATTACGTGTCAGCGAGAAGTTGACAAAATATGTTAAGCAATGCTTAAAGTTAAGTAAAGTTTTTCGGTAAGGCTGTAAATCTTTACTATTATTTGATTCGACGATAGATTTGTGCTTGACTAAACTGAACTAATATAAATAAATATTGGATGTCATTTTTACACAACATCATCTAGCCCCAAACTAAGTAAATCTTGTACTATGGGAACCAGGTGGCTGATAGAATACATACATACATTTTTTGTAAATACATACATATGCACACCCAGACACAGAACAAACCAATGGAGGTTTGCTTAGCAGAAAATGTTTGCCCTGGGTGGGGATCGACCAAACGACTTACAGCTCAGAAGGCAAGACAACCGACTGAATTTGCCAGACATCGTACACTGCAAGATTAGAAAATCTTGCAGTGTACGATGAAACACGCTTGTATAAAATAGTAATTCTCACGCATTTTGAAGACACCCAGATATCCAGATTAGCTGATCTACAAATCCTTTCTTAGTTGATACTTGCACGTAACTTGCAAGTTCCTAGAAGTTCTTTAGTTTCGATGTTTGTATTGTTATGATTTTCTGAGTTTAAGTTTATTATTGTCATTTGTAAAATATGTACCAATATTTTTTTATTAGCTAATGTAAGATGTAAATACCGTTTTAGTTAATTAAGTTATACATAAATGAATAAATAGAAGCTGTTTGTGACAGACTGTGTGCTGTGTGTCCGTTAATAAAGTTGCTATGACTTTGAATTTTATAGAAATATACAGAAAACATGATACCTATTTTGACAATTCCGTTTCCGATTTTGTTATGAAAACATAACAGTCAGAGAAACGTTTTTTTGGCGGGAACGTCTTAGTAACGTGTTGTTGCTTTGTTTTATTTTCCTAAACTTGTGTTATTTTGAACATTAATGCTATAAAAATGGTGGTGTTTTATTCATTATGTGTTCGATCAAGTGCGTGAGTGTGGGCAAGTGAAATAAAGCAGTAAAACGTGTGATTTTACGTTGTCGGCAAAACTCCATAGAAGCTTCTAGTAAAGTCGCCATCACTTTACTTAAATTTGAAAATGACTGTTTACGTGACTTAGGCTGTGACTAGAACACTATATAACTTGTATTATTCAAGAAACTTGAAAATATTTAAATACTTGACACTGGCAAATCGCTAATCGCGGGGTCCAATACAAAAAAGAAGAAGAAGAAGACAGAGAAACAGCCAACCTTTAGAACTTACAGAATTTATGTCGATGATGTTTATTATTCATAACATCTGGAGTAAAGACAACATACACACGAATGCTCACAAAAAACTCTCATAATTAATAAAAAATTCTAACAGTTATGAATTGAAATCTTGAACAAACGGCCGAACATGCTCGAACTATACCGCTCATTAACAAAACAAAATTGATATTGCAGACGTGTATGTACAATGGGCTATGATTTATTGTTGCAACAAAGCTTTTATTGATAAATTCAATCATGTGGAATCCATAGTAATTACTATACATAAAGGTCATACGAGGTAACATGTTGGTAATTTGGCGATTGCTAATAAAGCCCTTGGATTCACCAATTTTAGCTCTAGTAAATTAAGTGTGAAATACGAAACGTAAAATTACGTCTACTCTTAAGGTTCTCCATTCTTTAAATTTGTATCGATTTATTGTCATTGACATAGCACATCGATGATTTACTGGTATATTAGCCGACAGTCGATTCAATTGCTTCTACAGCATCAATGGCAAATGGTAGCCACAACGCTAGCCGTTGGATTATGTCTGGTTGTTATAGTACTAACGACAGATTTAATTTGAAACACTAGGTGCAGGTAAGTATACTGACAATAAAATAAAGTTTATTTTGAATGGCTGCCGTGAATGTTATTTTTCTCTCGCATTCTAAGACGCGACGCAAATGGTATTATTTTTATTGGCATCGACACTCGTATTTACTCATGACGTCAAAATAATTATAATTAAATATGCATGGCAATGCTATATTGTAACTGAAGCTGAGATAAATAATGACCCATCAATTGGTGCTGCAATCGTACCAGTAATGGTTTGCTTCAGTCAGTTTTCAGACAGAGAAAAATAATTTTATTTTCCGTTCAATTTTAAATTCAGTCGAGTGAGTTCAGGCCAATGAATAGGTTTCTTCTAGAGCGCGCTCCATCGTAGACCGCAACGTCGCTTAACATCCGGCGAGTTGGCGGTCAAGCGCAAACCTAATTCTACATTTTAAAAAAAAGTCAGCCTTTTGAACAGTCATACTTGTGATACATGTATGAATCCTCAAATTATGTTATGCAAGGTAATATGATTTATCATCAAGTTTTGAATTGAAAATAGACTTTAAAAATGGGTTGGAAAAAAAAAAGCTTAAGAAGCTAGGTGTAGTAATGCTACGGTGACGCTCTATAGTCATTTTATATCTATAAGATGTAATACCTACAGAATCTTAACAAATGATATGCAGTCATCAAGTACGTGAGCTAGATCCGGTTTTAATTAATTTTGCTAACATAAAACAAGGCCAAACCTAAGTCAATACCGTTACTGATCATATGATCAGTACCTACATCAACTTACGCATTCATAGTACATGTAGTTTCCAAGTGCTCTCGCTCTACTTAAAGGTTAAAATGTAGCTTTTGCGTTACATTTTATCAATATGACCTAGATAGTTAAGATAGGTAATACCTACACATGACATGAGTACAACTTGTTGAATAAGCAATAAATCATAGCAAGCATTGTAAATATGTAACTTGAAAGTACAACAACTTACTACATGCTTTACGATTTTACACATTAATATTGAATAGTACATTATGATACAAGTGTGCTAAGTTGGTCATTACAGTCGAGGCGGAATTGCAGCCCGAGCCGAAGGCGAGAGCGTAATAGAGCTGAGAGTGTAATGACCATAATGGACACGCATTTCATACGACGTTTTCCAACACACTTGCTAGGAAAAAAACACCCGTTTATAACTGAAATATTTAATTTAAGTAAAAACTCTTTGTTGAAATTAAAAAAAAACTGTAAAGACACTAGTGCGTAATAGAAAAGTCAAAAGCACGCGTGTTTTATAGGATACTTTTCGGCCATAAAAACGGTTGAATAAGGGCCACTTTACGAGCAAGTGTGTTGAAAAGGATATTTACTATTTACCATGGTAAGGAATCTCGTTGAGTTCATTCTGCCAAGGAACATGGTGCATGACACTGTACTGAAATGTTGGGAACTCAACAAAATTCCAGCACTACGGTAAACTTTTCTTCCATTCCTGTGCATAGTGTAAAAATACATTTTACACTATGTAAAAATACATTTTACACTATGCACAGGAATGGAATTCGTTAGAAAAAAATGTAAATACTTATAATTTACCTAGACTTCTAAAATACTATAAAACCTCTAAAGCCAATGTAATAAACCACAATTAGAATAAGAGTAAGTACTTACATGTTCTAAAAGAATGTTTAAAAGTTGGCCGTGATTTATATTTAATTGTCTGTGATTATTGTTATGTTAAATTCACTGTAAAATAAAGACGTTCCACAGAATGCGCTAGTTTCCAAAAAAGGAAACAGAAGAATTTCATATGTAAGTACATACTTGTGTTTGTTTTGTACTTACTGACCTAGAAGAAGTTTTCTGGTCAGTTGTTTTTATTGAAGGTAGATTGTAATGTCTCTGCGTTGTTGTGAACAACTTCTAGTCTTCTTATCATCAAGGTGTTGTTGCTAAATGATTCCGGGACAATTATTGACATTTAAATGTTATTTTTTCCAAGGAGATCTCTACAACAATCACTTCCTGCAAATTAAATAACACTTCTCTTCACATTTGTTGATTTAGTCTGTCGTGTCCCACTACTATTTAGTTAGTTGTGTTAGGTTGCCTGGAAAAAATCGGTATTAGTGATAAGGCCGCCCATTATTACACTAGTTTTATACTGCTCATAGGGGCGGAGGATATTTCCTAACATGGGTAACAATACTTCTCTACTGACTGATAACGTCTGTACATGGGTTTTTTTTTTTTTTTCAAAACGGTAGATTGATTCACACTCATAATTTTCCGCTAGGATTTTCGATTGACAGTTATATTATCCTTGTCATTATATGTGTTCCATACACACATACATATTATACCAGTAGGGATAATTAACACACAAGACCTGGATTCATCATTCGAAGATCTGATCACCCGGGACCAAACTGCAGGGCTATTCACAACTTGTCGTATTCGGAATAGGGCCAGAAACAATATCTTCATGATATGGACATCATAAGGAGATAATAGTTACTGACCCGATACCGAAATGGACAAGTAGTGAATAGGGAAACTTCCGGTCCTAAAGATTAACGGGTCATTAGTGAAGCTGGTGGACAATATTCTGTCAAACCGCCATTGCTTATCAACCGATTCAACTATACAGGACGTCAAGTTTACACCTTAATGCATGGCAGTTAAATAACTAGCAAAATTGTCGAACTTCCTTTGAGGATCTGGTCAAAAAGTCCTACCACTACAAACAGCAACTGGCTGTCTCAAGACAAGACTAAGTGGTTTCGCGATCCACGCTCTCATCTAAAGTCTGCGTGGTTCCGCGCACGCGCATTCTTAGAGTACGCAACGCGACTGCGCTGGCACATGTCGCGATAGTGAAAGCGAAGGCCTTTTGTAACGTAACGATGACTACTAGCAGACGCCATTTAGATAATGGGGGCTCTCGATATTGTGCACTATTTGCTTGCTCGCTTGCTATAATTGCAGTGAGCCTTTCGTAAATGAGACACATTGTTATCGTGGTGTTGTTATAGACTGATGTTCGTTGGCATTTCTTTCCCATAGAATAGCACTGTTAATTTTTCGTCATCATTACCGTCATCTTAGTCACAAAAAGTCCACTGCTGGACATACGTTTAGAGAGACTATCAGGATGGAGACTACTAACTATTTCTCATTGAAATTCCCAAAATCGATCAACAATTTCGATCCACATTTTTTATTGCACAGAAGTGGAACTACTTACCGCCTTCTGTTTCCTGAGAACTACCATCTTGTAATTTTCAAGACTACAGTGAGTAGATATATTCTTGCACTATGTGCTCTGTCCTCAGCCACACCATCGGTTGCCATCAAGTGAGTTGGTGGTAAAACTTATCTACCTAGGAAGTCAATACCTATGTATACATGAGAGTATACGTAGTGAAAGCGCTATCTTGTGAGGTATGTGAGTAACAGGTAGGTCACTTCCTCGTGGTCGGTGACCGTGACATTAATTAATATGTCCACGCGGGTGACGCCCGAGTTATGTGCTCGATCTAATTAGCTGCAGAATAGATGCGGAGTACAAAACACCTGTTGAGAAAAGTTTCCAGTGACTCTAGGCTAGTGATTTGATTTAAACGTATTAGCCAAAATGGTAAAGGCTTCCAATACGTAATATATAGTAGTATACGTAGTAAGTAGGTACTTACTTCATTCTACATTATAAATGATGGCGCTTATTGTTGTTTGCGGTAACGTGAATAGATGTGTTGATGAATGGATTTGTTCCTTTACATTAAGCATTGTCATGTTTTGCATAAAGTGATGTATATGTCTGAATAAATAGAATATTGATATTGTACCGCTCTCAAATAAAAAAGTTTACATCTTGTTCAAACTGGGCACCCTTACGTGATATTTAGGTCGTATTTTGTAGAACATATTTTAAGTTCAGAGGGCTATGCTCGGAACCTCTCTATGATATCCGTAGATAGCAAGTTTTACTGTGTTCTGGATTAGGTAAAGCTTAAAATTACCAGCAAATCAGACAGACAGACCTCATGGCTCAGTGGTAGTGCGACTGCCTCCTGAGCTGTAGGTCGTAGGTTCGATCCCTACCCAGGGCAAACATTTGTGTGATGAGCATGGATGTTTGTTCTGTGTCTGGGTGTTTCTATGCATTATTTATACTCAGCTCTATTGGGACAGGGAAGTGGGCAGAGCGAATATGTAAACAGGCCACCATCATGTTGCCCATTTTCCACCTCGCTTTCCTGCCCAACAGACCATATTTTTTTTTTTTTTTATACACGAGGTATACACGATCTACGATTGACCACCAACTCGCCTGATGTTAAGCGACGGTGTGGCCGAGGATGGAGCTCGTCGATTTAGATGATATCTATTCACTCTAGCCATGAAAATTCCAAGATTGTAGGTCTCAGGAAACAGAGATGGCGGCAAAGAATTCCATTCTTGTGCAGTACGCAACAGGAATGTGGATCGATATCGCTGAGTACGGATTTTCGGCATTTCAACGAGAAATAGGTGGTAATTCGCCGACTTTCTGCTAGACCTGTAGTGAAATGGGGAGGGTAGAATTAGGTCGTGAAGCTCTTGCGCACATTCCCCGAAATGAATCCTGTAGAAAATAGACAGACATGCTACTTTACGGCGGTGCTCGAGACTAAGTAGCTTCTTGGCAGCTAGTTCATCGTCACCGATTAACCTCACAGCTCGCCGGTCCACTGATTCCAAAGCTTCCAGCTGATACTTGGCTGATCCATCAAAAAGGTGGCAGCAGAAAATAGACCTGAGTATAAATAGAGGGTTAGACGTTTAGTTAGTTACTAATACATGTTAGGCAGTTATAAAAAATAACAAGTTATGTATAAATAATAGTTACAAAAAATCAAATGATAATCCTCGTGAGCGAACAATTTGTACCGTGATCTCATTCAAAACAAAAACTTTTATTGATACAAAAACTCCATTAACTGATATGATGATACAGGATCTCCGTTTTACAACAAAAAAGAAGTCGTATAATCATATTCACGAAATTCGATTTTAAACTGAATCCGATAAGCAAAAAATGTAATTGTCTAAATTATCTATTCATCAACATCATCTCAGCCATACGAAGTCCTCAGCTGGACATCGGCCTTCGTCATGAGTCGGGTCTCTAAAAAGACTTGCGGAAACGGCTTGCATCCAGCGTCTCCCTGCCATGCGCAACTTGTTTGAGGAACTTGAAATTATCTGTTAATACACCTGTACCTATCGTATAATAATAACATAAATTAATGTTTAAAAATTATTAAAGACTGACTTTGAGTAGCAAGCACTCAATAAAAATGTTCATTTACAATGGAGCTGGTTTAAAAACTAGAACACAGAAGCCTTTAATAGTACTACGTGACTGAAGTTTACATAAAAGTGGGACTATTTCTAAGCTATTGATTCATAATATAATCAGAAAAGACTGCGGAACATGTACGAAGAAACAAAAGAGCCGGTTTAAAAAGTTCCTTTTTACTCAACTGCGAATTAAATAATGTTACGTTTTTCAAGCATATCATGTTAAAATGACGATGATTTTCCACACATCTTATTTTACCTACTATTAATCGATTTCGAGGAACTTCGACTATTCGAGTCTGAGTGATTAGATATTTAAACTATTTAAATGAGATGTTCTCCTTACCATCTGTTATATTCGCAGCAACTATATGTACATCTACAGAATTTGACAAGTAGATTGATGACATGCCTAGATAAACGAACCAGTTTATTCACCATTCATGTTTCGTCTCTATAACACATCCAGTCTGCACTTGACCGGCGCCGGCGCACTCTCACTTCAAGTTTTCAACATAAACGACATTGTAAACATCTGACAGTTCGCATTCCCAATTCAAATTACGAAACAAAGCAAACAAAACCTCCACCTCCTATCACGCCCACTAGCTGTCAGTAAAAAGCTACTGACAGTCGAATAGCAGTATCTAGCCATCTGCCTTTCATTTTAGTCTGACCTTTTAAGTATATTTCGAATTGATATCAATCAAACAGCTATCAATCCATTTATATTGGTGAATATTTGATCTCTATTTTTACCCGACTGCGTAAGAAGGAGGGTTATGTTTTTCGAGTGTATGTATGTATATTTCTTTGACACGCCCTAGAGCCTAAACGGCTTGACCGATTTTGATGTGAGTGGTGTCAATAGATTCGTCTTAGTTGTGAGAGTAACACTGGGTACATCAAAATTAAAAAAAAAACATAAGGCTGCAAAAACCTCTTTTCTGCAGTCGGGTATTTTGTTTTTCTTTAACATTGATACTTGTATACATACAAAAAACTTTAAACCAATAGACTTGGCACTTTTTACCCGACTGCGTAAGAAGGAGGGTTATGTTTTTCGAGTATATGTATGTATGTATGTGGGTATGTATGTAGGTATGTTTCTTTATGATCGTCTCCAGCCTAAACAACTTGACTGATTTTGATGTGCGATGTGTTTTTAGATTCGTCTTCACTTCCAGAGTATCATAGGCTATATTTTTTGTAAATAATAATACTACATCTCTCGCAAAACTAATATATGTTTTTTTTCGTAACCTCCAACCTTCTCATAATAAATAAGTGATTTTACTACAATTATTCTAAAGAACGCGGATTTATAATCATTTACAGCGATTTTACGCATACTTTCTCACAAAAAATGTATATTCAACAGCATATCAAGCGTAACGAAATCGTAAGTTAGAAACTACTTTTCTGCAGTCGGGAATTTTGATTTTCCTTGTTAAATAAAACTAATCCGTTTGACAAATAAATTTATTCATGAAAAATAATGAATTTATGGAACGGATTCTTGTTATCGGCCTATGTAACTAAAGATTGCATTGAGAAGGTTTTCATTTTTACCGACTTAAAAAAAAGGAGGTTAAAATTTAATTGTTTTTTTTAATGTTTGTTACCACACAATCCCGTCATTTATAAACAGTTTTATTTATTATTTATTTATATAGTACACAAAACAGAATATAGTTGATATTAAATACAAGTAAAAGAATGGGATAAGTTATGATCTAACCCATATTCCAACATAATGTGCACACATCATGGTCAGCGTTACGAGCAGTACTTAAGTATAACAAAATATGAAATTTGGTAAGTGGTTAGTAAATCATGATGATGAATATTATTAAAAGTTATTGGTAAAAACTGTTTTAACTATTTACCAATTATTAGAAAAGTTTTCAGAGGTTAGTGATTGGAAAAAATAATGTTTCTAGCATCAAATTTGAATTTTAGTAAACTGTAGCATATGAAAGGATATTCAGATATTTCAGATTGGCCTCATAGAAATATCATCAAAATCGATTTAGTTGTTTGATTTTTAGATCAAAATTGCGCAATTGTTTTTTTTCAGTTTTTAACTGTAATAAGATTTATATTGTTTAGACTGGTACCTTATACCGACCAGGCTAGGCCGTTCACCTGTCTATAGCCCGTCCAATTACCACATAAATCGAACGACATTATGCCGAAGTTTATCTCTGCTCAATAAATAAGTTTAATATATTACGTGCTAAATACATGTACAGTATACACACGAGTGGGTTGTGCACAAGCAACATTCAATGTATATTTCAATAGAAGATCAACGCTGGCCCTCGCAAAAGTAAAAGGACTGATTTATGATCACATTTATTTAAACGGTCAATTTGTTATAGTTCACATACTGTAGTGACACTCTATTAATTACACTTAAGAAGTATTTAGGACCTATTCATATCGTTCATTAAAATAACGAAGTATTTAAAACAGTGACAAAACAATATACTTAGAGGGTAGTATACCGTAATTGTGTGGTCAATCTTGAAGGCACCAACTAAATTAAATATAATTCGTAAGTAAATTACTAAATTAAAGAAACAACGGAAGTTGTATGAGACATTCATTCGTTTTTTAACGGACTTTAAAAAAGGAGAAGGTTATAAATTTGTACCGTTTTTTTTTTTTTTTAGTTTTTTAAATACATTTTAATAAGTGTAACTAGAGTCTTCAGAATTGATCACAAGTAATGACAGAATGGCCACTCCATTCTGCCTCCCGTCAATCTTATGTTCCTTACCTACCAACCGCGTTCGCTTGTCGCTTTTCTGGAATTTGACTGAACAACACATTCGCAGTCAGTCTATGAAAGCGTTGCGTGTTTAATATAATCTGATACGACTTTCAAATGGAGAGGTAATAACTGAAAAAAAATCTACGAGGTTGGGAGGCTACTGCTGCTCACTCTCTTAATCATTATACGAGTTATCCTCCAAGAGGAAATTGGTCATGAAAATCTGTTGCTGGCTCCGGACCATATGAACGATTTTTTATACTATTTTTCCGCTCCACAGATAGCAGAGTCCGTGACCTTTATTAAAAATTATATACGAATTTACAAACTCTTCCACGCTGGTCTGGAAGAAAAAAAAACAGAATGTTCCAGCTGCTTCTCTTCCCGAGCATACTGTAAAAGTCAGTTAAGGGACTTGAGGGAAATTGGCGTTTATGTGGGCGATGTACTGACCCCCTATCACTGCAAGCCAATATTACATATTTGACTCTATTCCCCTCTAACCCTCTAATACCCTGGAAAGCGGTTAATATAGCTCATATAAATATCTGCCATAATAACCCCCCGATTACCTTATAATTTTCATGCTTTATAAGGTCCAAATTATCAATTGATAATAGCGACAGTAAAATTCTAAAGCAGCTAAACATTAAAAAAAATATGCCTACCCACTTGTTATATTTCATTTTAAATCGCCGAAGGAATTTTTAACATGACTTTATCGAGACACTCGGTCTATAATTTACCTCCATTAACAATGGATTTAAAAACTTTAAGTGATATTGACTACTATAAAATATGAGAAATATTCCGCTGGCATTTTATAACAATTTCTATCTTATTGCTGCAACGTAAATTGCTCATGAAACATGCATGTGTCAGAAATATATTCGCAGGTGTTCCAGCAATGAGCTATGTCCTTTTTAATAACATTAAATACACTGAATTATAAAATACAAAGATTTTTATCACGTAGGCAAACGAGATTTCAATAAAATTTGGTTTACTTATTTGATTAATAAAGGGTTATAAGCCATAATTTCCCCTAGATTACGAGCCAATCAATTTAAATAACCAAATTGAAACTGCAAATAGAAGACATCATAAAATCATGTAGTAGTTTTAAAGTCTTAGTACATAATTATGTACTAAGACGCAGATAGTGACAGAGTGTAGGTATAATTATGTAAAACTAATTATTTTTGTGAGGAGTGTAGAGGAAGAGGATAATTTATTTATTTATTTATTACATTCATGCACTACCCTTACAGAATTATACTATATATAATATTGTAGAAAATAACTTTACCTAAGTAATGGCTTATACTAGTTTGCTAAGTATTTATGGCAGAGTAAAATAGACATAAAAATCATCGTATACATACATATTGCTTGGTTATCTATATGATGTTAAAGAAAGATAGGATCGTAGAATAAAATAGATGTTTCTCCTTCAAAGCATTCTATAGAAGTTATGGTTCCATTAAGATAAATTTTCTCTGAGACAATTTGTAATATGTATTTACTGTCAATATTTACTTACACAAAGGTACACATTTTCCGTTATTAAATCCGGCATTTTATATCTCTAACGAATAGGTAAAGTAATATTAGCGAGCTTTATTCATAGCGATAAATTTTGTTATAAATTTAAATTATACAACTCATTCCAATATTTCTGACGTTAAGTGTTCATTATTAATTTCAGAAATTTATTTCTTTAAAAATGTGGAAAATCATGAACAAACATTATCCTGAATTTGAAGTAAATTGGCATTTTAGGTGTATACCTGCATTGTAAGCGATAAACTAATGCGTACAAAATGCTAAAATTATCACCATCAGTCTACCGGATAGACTGTCATTAAAAGCCAACATTGAATATCTACAGTAAACTCGAAAAATGACAAATGTATTTTATTTAATTTATTTATTATATTCATGCACATTATTTTCATCGTGCAAGCATGATGCCAATATAAAGCAAAAAAAACTTTCCGACATGATCCATACTTAGTCTGTTGCGGCACGTAACGCATTTTTACCTTACGGATTTTAGTAAAATATACGTGAGTTTATACGATTATGACTAAGTTATACAATCAATCCGACTTTTAGATTAATTGGTTCACAGTTGGCATTTAATTGAGGTGTATAAGCTTGTAATGCTCATTTCTGATGCATCTCGGCTGCGTGCGCTGAGCAAGGTTTCTTTGCGGTCGGACACGTAACTTGGTCTTGTGTCCACAAAAACATGCCTCTGTCCTAGGGTTGTCAGAAATGGTATTAATATTTATATTCCTTAGAAACCTTATAAAATAAAAGTTGAATAAGTCGTTTTACGGATTTTAACATATGAAGTATCATTTGATTCACCTTTTTAATTTTGTTTAAATATTATCGGGATTAACCGGGATTCCAGTAAATTTACCACGGGACATACGCTCATCTCTTATAGCATTGCAAAGTTGGTTCGCGCCCCTTTTTATTTTGCTTCATCTGCAATTAAGAGAGAGACACAAAAGTTGAAGCAACAATGTAGGCTCATTAGAATTCTAATTCCAGGAAAATCAAGACAAAACTGAGCCATATGTTGTGTGAAATGTCTATTAAATAATTATTATTTATTAATTTCGCACCGCTTAGCCCAGTAATGTTTATCAGTCATAAATATTTTCCTTTTTCAAACGTTATTTTATAATTTTTGCGAATAGGATACTTTCATCATCATCTCAGCCATAAGAAGTCCACTCTTGGACATAGGCCTCCTCCGTGGATTTCTAATAAGACCAATTGGGCGGCTTGCATCCAGCGTCTTCCCGCCACTTGTATGATGTCAATTCAGTAACAGCCTTGTGTTAGTTAAAAGTAAATAAAAAATAAATATTGGGGAACATTGCGCATAACACTAGACCAAACTAAGCAAAGCGTGTACTATGGGAACTAGATGGCTGATAAAATACATAATTATATACTTATACATTTTTTTTAAATACATAATTATGATATATAGAAACATCCAGACACAAAACAAACATCCATGCTCATCGTACAAATGTTTGTTCTGGATGAGGATTAAAATCACGACCTATTTAAGCAATTCCAATAACATCATATTTTTCCTTAACACTTGCTAATTGAAGGCGTTTGTCAGTTTCGAATTAAAAATATTATTTGAAATATACAACAAAATTAGTGAAAACCCTAAGTATTACGTTGGTAACTACACACACGACATACATTTCGGTATATGATAAGCGTTAATTAACTATGCAAACCAATCAAAATTCTTTTCTATATTGATTACACAACTTTACCTACCACATAGTCTTATACTCGTAGCGATAAAATATTATTTAAAAGCTATGAATTTTATATTATTAAAATTTACGTTTTTAAATAAAAAAAAATTTTTAATGTAAAATGACAAAAATTTGAACCTGTGTTAGCAAGTTTTCATATGACTTTTTTATGTCTTGAATATACAAATACAAATATCTTTATTAACAAACCATTTGCACAAATACAAACCACTATGGACCCCGCACTAGGAAAACCAGTATCGTGGGCGTCCAAAACACTACACCACTAACTAACTATAACTATATTACTTTGCTAATTAATTGTTTCATGTTTTTTTCAGAAATGTACTACGAAAAGCAACGTTACGATGGCTGGTTCAACAACAGAGCATATCCAGACTGGGGATCCGTAGGTATGTGACATAAACAACTAAACACTACAAGATCTAAGCTACAAATGACAAATCCTAGTTAAAAAAACTGTATACATTAATTTTACTTAATTGTTATGCTTCAACTTTATACAAATCATCTATAAAAATTGATATTTTAGGTGTAATAAAATGCTTTTTTTCGATAAACGCGATACTTTGGCCTGCATACATAGATTGCCTGTACCTGTTTGTTAGTTTAACATAATAAAAATAATAAATAATTTAACTTAAATGCACATTTACCTCAATATTGAACTCCGGTGCCTAAATCGACTCTAAAACTAAACTAGTTAATAAAAAACTCGGCATACTCAATAAGGTTAACATGTTCGCTGCTACATGTAGTCATTTAGTACTTCCATTCAGTGCGGGGAGAAAAATATTGTACGCTTGTCGATTACCATCAGGCGAGTTGATGGTCAAACGTAAATCCAAACGTAGATAGTTTTCATTTAAAACGTAGATTCATTTACTACAAAAAAATATTCCAAAAACAAAAATAGTCCTAGATTCGAGGCAGCCGGTCATGCCTGTGGTCAGGATAAATCCTTGACCCAACAATCACGCGAAAGCATGTTGTGTTGTTAGTCGAAAGTCGTCATTATCGAATCATTAGTTATATTACATATTTTCAACCCCATCGTTGAAAAGGTCTCTTAAAATAAGACTAAGGTTTTAAATATCATTATTTTCTCAGATATGATGTATTATAGCCCGCCATGTCAAATACTCTCAATGACAATTATTTTGAATACAATGTCATTAAAACTTTAGAGGTCGAGATATAGTGATTTATATAAAACACTTAAGTCATTATAGTACAGAGGTCATTGACCTTTTTGCAAACCTATTTCTACAAAAGTAGTTTAAGTGAAAAATATTCGCCAAGTAGTTTTCTTTAGATTAAAGCATTAGCTACGGCGGAACCCTATTATAAGCGTGTCTCGACACGGTCTTGGCCACTTATTTCTTAGTAAAATATCTCAGCTGAATTACGATAAAGTGCATGCGCATTACTTTCACCTCCATCTGCATAATTGATGCTGAAAGAGAAAGGATTTAAACCATCACTCCCAGCTACCGGAAATATAGATAAAGCGGAAACCACTCAAATCATTGCACAATATCAATATCAACACGACAAGTAAATTTATTGATGGCGCTACCAGCGCGATTCCTGAACAAAACTGATGGCAATCTATAATAAAAGGTTAGTTCTCTCATTTATGTGTGTATATATACATTTGTTTTAGCCTCAGGTACCCACTCTGTCAGTTATCAAACTCTTTGTCAGCTGTCGTTATTGAAAGTGGCGTTAATCAAGCTGCTTTTATTTGAGACATGATTTATCGACGCGACCTAGCTTGATTAATATGCTTATTTAATTATTTTCGATTAACATCAATGATAAAATGCACGACATACAAATAGAGAACTATTTTAGAGTAGCTTAGAGTACCAACGTAGTATATAAAAAAAAACATAATTTTATTGACATATAAATATATATTTGGGATTACTCAGACAATATGGAGTAAAAAAATTACATAATTATATTTTCTTATTAGGAATTGTAGAAGTTAAAAATTCTCGCACGAGAATTTTATCTAATTTTTTTCCTATGAACTTGATTGTAATGTCATATTATTGTATTATTGTAATGTTATATTTATCCAAAACCGTCATATATAATTAACAGTACCTGGGCGACCGAGCTCCACTCGGATTTTTTTATGACTGAAAATACGAGCAAACCCGGGTTCACTAAAAATGAAACCTAGTAAGATTGATTTATCGTCCTCTAATCTACCTACAAACCAAATTTCATTAAAATCGTTGGAGCCGTTTCCGAGATTCAGATGATATATACAAGAAATGCTCGTTTAAAGGTATTAGATTTTAACTTTAAATTATCCATAAGCTACAAAATAAAATCTTTTAGAAAATTGACAAAATAAAATTGATAAATAAAATTTAATGCAACTAATATTAACAATAAAGCATTGTCTGCTTAATGCCTTTTCATGTTAAAAATCATGATGAATTTTGAATAAAGGTAGTATAAAGGGAGGCTACAGTTATTGATAATAAAATCACCTTGGTCACCATCAATTCTTTTA